>CM077089.1:32740748-37540748 GCA_039513925.1 Platanthera zijinensis | reverse complement strand
CTTGTTCTCCGCGAGTGCGCACCTGATCGCCTGCACCAGCTCTACTGACACCAAAAACACGCACAAGGGGCCTAGCGCAAATCGGAACGTTACATGTTCCGGCCGAGCCCGCCCGACGAGAACGAAGACAGCTTCGCCTCGCTTTTCGGGGAAATGAAGGACAAGGACCAGTGGCATGGGGGTGAGGAGGGCCACACGTCGGGGGAGGAAGGAGAGATTTGACCAAGTATACCTTTGTAATTTCCTACCCCCCCCCTCTTTTTTATAAACTCGTCGAGGCGAGATCTACTTTTATGTAAGCAATATTACTGAATAATGAAATTTGCATGATTTTTTCTATCTTCTTTTCCTTTGAACTTACCTGCTGTGATGTAATTGCTTGATCCTTCCTCCTTGGGTGATCTCACTAAGATCGACCTCGTCGTTAGAATACACGTGAGTTAGGATGCGTGCTCGCGATGAGACCCTGAGCTCCAGCCATTTGTCAGGTTCGGGAGCTTCGAGTTCGCCCGCAAACATTCAGCTCGCCCGCGAGCACCAAGCTCGCCCGCGAGCACCAAGCTCTCCACCGGGACCATTGGCTAGGTGAGAGCCTAATGATAGGAGTTAAACATCTTCCCGGCTCAGCCCCAGGGTTATAATGATATCCATCGAGACCCCAGCCCTGCCAGCTAGGTAGAAACCTAACAGCAGGAGCATCAAGACCTAACCCCGGAGTGAGAATTCTTAGAATACTTTCCACTCCCAGGTGCTACCACCGGGCCAATCAGCTAGGTAAAAACTTGACGGTTAGTGTTGAACATCCTCCGGGCTCAGCCCCAAGATCATAATGACATCCATCGAGACCCCAGCCCTGCCGGCTAGGTTGAAGACTAGCAACAGGAGCATCGAGACCTAACCCTAGAGCGAGAATACTTAGAACACTTTTTACTCCCGGGTGCTACCACCGGGCCAATCAGCTAGGTGAAAGCCTAACGGCAGGTGTTAAATATCCTCCGGTCTCAGCCCTAGGGTCATATTGATGTCCATCGAGACCCCAACCCTACCAACAAGGTAGAAGCCTGGCAGTGGGAGTATCGAGATCTAACCCTAGAGAGAGAATACTTAGAACACTTTCCAGTCCCAGGTGCTACCACTGGACCAATCTGCTAGGTTAAAGCCTGACGGCGGGTGTTAAACATCCTTCGGGCTCAGCCCCAGGGTCATAACTTTTGGGTATTGTATCCACAATTACCTGGATTTGAAGAAGACTCCAGTCAAGCTAAGATGGATTCACAATGTATTTGACGATCTTCTATCAAGTTGTGCTTGCATCTATTCCATGCTAAGTACACACCAATGTCAGGGTGCAGTGGGTCAATATACACGGGTCTGCGCAACGTAATCCCTCATTGAGCAGATCAGTGTGTTGACTCACGTGTGCTCTCTCAATTGGAGTGTACTTATTTTCAAGTACAGGGTTACGACAGATCAAGAGCAGAAGAAGGAGCAAAGATGGGTCAAAGACCAAGTCATCAAGGGGAGGAAGAGAAAATTCTTCTAAGTCAAAATCGACCGGAATCACTAAGTGATTCTCGCCGACTTCGACGGGAATCGTTTTTTATTCCCGCCGATTCGACGAGAATCAGTCTACATTCCCGCCGACTTCTTCCAGCTATCAGTTTTCAGAACAGAAACTTTGCCAAGGCAGAATTGACGGGAATCACTAAGTGATTCTCGCCGACTTCAATGGGAATCGTTAATTATTCTTACAGATTCGACGAGAATCAGTCTGCATTCCCGCCGATTTCCTCCGGCTGACAAGGTTTCCAACTGGAATTCGGCCAAGGCCGAATTGACGGGAATCGTGAGTGATTCCCGCCGACTTCGACGAGAATCACCAACGATTCTTGCTTATTTTGCCTTAGGAAAATTTTCTTCACTCGCTGGACTGAACAACCTTGTCGTGCGCTGTTTAGGTTGGGGCTAGAGTTTCTCCTTGTGGGCCCCACAACGGTCATTAGGGTTGGCTACGGTATATATAGTCGCGTATTTTGAACATGAAGATGGATCAATTCTCGTAAATCAAAAAGGAGGCCGAGGGTGACCTAGTGGATCGTGGAAAGCACCGATCGCCTATAGCCGCTCGCAAGTTCGTCATCGCCGCTAATCTTCGATCATCTTCGATCTTCCAATGACAGTACCGAGGCAAGCCGAGCATCTCATGCTTCTCTCTTGAGATCTCTTATCTCTCGATTCGTTGAACGAGATTTGTTCTCCATTCTGAATCGATTGAGATGACCTATCCGACTGAGATCGTTGGTAGACCTTGCTTGCTTCGTCAAGAATTTTGGATCCATAGAGCATCGCCATCGCAATCACTTGCCGCCGCTAATTTTGACAAGATCCTCTCCAAGAGAGAACTCCGGTTGTGCACTCTTCGTATCTTTCAAGAAAGCTTCAACGAATGAAGAAGGACATCAGAATCTCCAAAAGCCTTGTTTGTATTTTCTTTTACATTCAATTTTGGGTTTGTTGTAAAGGAATTTTTAATTCCTAGTTGTAAGGGTTGGGTGCAACCCGTAGTGGTGGAGTTGTGACTCCTTTGGTTAGAAGGGTTCCTTCCGTAGTGTGAGGATTGGATTTCAATCCGTTTGGAGAAGTGACTGAGTCGTCCCTTGGTGGGAGATAGGTCGAAGGGGGAAAGTGGACGTACCTAAATCGGGGAACCAGTATAATTTTTTATGTGTTTTTTGTCCTGTGTTTATTAATTTGTGCAGGTAAAAGTTAATTACGCAAAAGACTGCACGACACCTATTCCCCCCCCCATAGGTGGACTTAGTTGACACTAGAGACTTTCAAGTGATATCAGAGGGAGGTTACTCATCAATAAGGTTAACACGTTGAGTAAGATCCTGTAACTAGTGTTAAGAAGAAAACAAGACTCAAGCATTGAGCTATACACTGATGTCTCTCCCCTGAGACTGCCTGCCTACACCAAAGAATATTATCCCATCTGGAAAATGAGAGTCCAGTTTCATCTGGAAGCCATTGACCCTCATGCTTTATTCATTATGGAAGTGGGTCCCTTCATTCCCATGAAGGAATCTGGTTCTGAAAAGGATCTCCAAATCCCCAAGAGTCCAGCAGAGATGTCTGAAATTGAGCTCTCACTATTCAACTTAGACAAGCTGGTTCGACAGATCATTTCTTATATTTGGTCTGGATCATCTCTTATGAGATTGGATAAGTGTAAGACTGCAAAGTCCATGTGGCAAACTATCTCGGACCTTATGGATGGAACGAAGACTGCCGGGACGGAATGCCAGCAAGATGATGAAGCATATGTGGAGGTCCTCGTCTCTGAAGATGAAGGACAAGAATAAACTCTCAATATCAGGGCTCTCGTGTCTCTATCTTAGACTGAAGAAGAGATTGAGGAATGCAGTTGTCATGAAGCTGAAATATCAGTCTCTGCTGACCATCACTCCAACCCTGATCAGCACAATCAGGATCAGGTATCTTCCACTTCTTGCACCTTTCCTCTTGTATCACCTGAAGACAGGAGAAGTTCAGAGGTTTTTCATTCAGTTGATGTAACGAAAATTGGCAGCTTCAATCAAAAGATTGAAACTCTTGATTCCCTTCGTAGAGCCCTTCAGAAGAGCAACTCGCTTGTTGAGGAACAAGCTAAGGAAATTGCTCAGCCGAGGACCATGATGGACTTCCAATTGGAATCCATCAGGATGAAGTACTCAAAGATCTCGGATCTAGAGTTTCATCTAGAGACATAGAAGAGGATAGTATCAAATTTTTCCAAGATAGATGCTATTAAGAGAAAGGAAGAAAATGGGTGAATCTCACGAATTATAAATTCATGGAGAAATGGGGAAACTGTGTTCAGACCCCCCACACCGGGTAGGAAGGGCACACATTATGCTTTCAGGTATGACCATAAGAACAACTATGTTCACTGCAAGAATGACCGGACCTCATGTGGAAATACCCATAGTGCAAGTGTTGTTATGGCTACCCATGGGAAAATACACACGGCTCATCACGAACCTTTTGTATTTACGGCCTCTGCCCCAACACTTCATGAAATTGCAGGAACCCGTTCTCACAACACATCTCACCACCCTAGGACACAAGGAAAGGGGGTTGGCAAACATGTAGCAAGCATCTATGGGGCCCCCGGATGTGTGCTGGCTGAAAAGAAAGCACCACCTCCCAGTCCTCATGACACTCACCATATGTTCTCCATCCACCCTCCCTCGAGTCTCGGTGGAAAGGGTAAATCTGAGAGCAGAACCTGCTCTGCCCCTGACAGACCTAAGATCGTGACTAACTCAGTCAGTAGATCTGGTCAGAAAAGGAGATACAATATTCATGAGTGTTAGTGCTGTGGCAGAGTGGGTCACTTTGCAATAGATTGTTGGCACAATCCTTCTGTGCCAAGGACAAGGGTATGTCCACGTCCTTTGGCAAGAGACAGCCTTCCTGACAGAAATCTTGTAGGAAGGCATGCTGTATTTTATGCTGACAAGAACCTAGGACCCAATACCTATTGGGTTCCTAAGGTAAGGTAATTCTTTTTTGCAGGATAGTCTAGGTACCCATGAACATGTTGGGACCTAGACAAGAGATGTTCTAGGCTTGCAATGGAACAAGTATATTAGACAAGAGATAATGCTAACTGCAGTGTCCTACTTGAACATGATACCCATTGTATTTCAAATTGTGGTTCCGAATGATCAACCTAATAATCCCAGGTACGCGCATTAAGTTTTGAAAATTAAATCGCATTACATATATATATATATATATATATATATATATATATATATATATATATATATCCAAACACATATATAGATTCCCCTTCAAGATTTACATATATATATACACACCTGATATGGAAGGACACGCAAGCTAATAACCATATGATCCTTATTATGGAAACTGATAAACTGTCAAAATCTTGATATGGTGAGAAAGTGGGTGTCAATTGGTCCGATGAATCTCGAGGGACTTGTACCAGTAGTTGCAACTACAATTATTACATTTTGAACTCAACAAGAAAAAGCCAGTGATTATTTTAAGTGTTAACCTTCCATGAACTCAACTTAGTTATCATGACATGAAAAATTGATATCCATTGTTTAAAGGAAAGAGGAAATGAACCATACCCTGCGATGTTGCGTATTCAAATAGGTTCCCTAGGTCATTGCATATTCGTGAAAATCTGTATCTAACCCCTCGACCCGGTAGCCTTTAAATAGCGGAAATAGCGGCAAATTCCCGTCGATCGGTATAATCGAACGGAAAGTCTCCCGACCGTTCACATTCCCGTCGACCCTAGTCGAAACCCGTCAGCTTCCCTGCGAATCTTGCGGAAACGAGCCTCTCGTCGCTCCGCAATCATCGATTCATTGACGACCGTCGTCTCCCGGAAACTCCGGATTCCCGTCATCGACATCAGCTAAATGTGGGTGTCTCGCCGATCCATCGCCGGCCCTTCAGCCCCGACTCTCATCAGCCTAAGGCTACTCTCCTCTCACAGCCTGCTACGCATCTCCTTCCCTGCACCCTCCATGTGAAAGGTAACTTCGGTTGCTCCCTTGAGATTCACCATTTTCAAGAATCATTCCCCCTTTAGTTACATTCCTACAAACTCTAGATTTGGATAGAGTTAATTCCTTGAGTGTAACTCTTTTAGGTTCATAATGGCTCCTTGAACAACGATCGGGCTCCTCACTGGAAGTGAGTTGGTTAGGACAGGCTTTGCCCATGCTTCTGATGAATTCAGGAACATCATCTTGATGCTAGAACAAGCTGGGCTCTCCTTCATTCTCGAGCACCCGTGCAAGGTCCTAGACAAGGAAGTTCTTGAGTTTTACGCAAATGCCAAGCTATGTCACGAGGACACCGTGATAAAGAGTAAGATAATAGTAAGATAGCTATGTCACGAGGAACAAGATGACGGCTGCAAAACTATCACATCATCTCCAGCTCTCCAGCACTATACAAGAGGACTATCTAGATTAAAATGATCGTATGAGGACACTACTGTTCTGTGGATTAGCTCGTGGGACCAAGGCTATTAAACACAAGGACATGAACAAAGAAGGAAAGCTCCTCTCAGATATCATAGGGAAGGTTCTAATATGCAAACCTGGTTCTCATGATCATATTTCAGGTGACATATTTTAGATCCTGATGGCTATAGTGTGCAGAAAGAAATTCAACTAGGGGGCCATGTTATTTGAGAAGATAAAAGATACCCTACGTATTCCTAACTTCGGTAGAATCATCAGTCTATACCTGAATCAGATGGACGGAGATTGATTTGATATGACTAAGGGAGTTCCCCTTCACTATCTAAAGAAGATGGACTCGAGCGTCTTTGACAGGTGGGAAAGAAGAATTGCCTAATGGGGTGCGTCTGGAACATATGTTGATGAAGAAGACAGAGCACCAGAGTTCAGAAATCCTTCGGATGAGCCCAGTGAAGTTCCTGATCTACTGCATGCAGTAACTTAGGGGGAGTAGGTACCCAGTCCTTCTGCTGCCATCAGGATGGAAGTCTCAGTCTCAGATCAAGTAGTTGTTGTTACTGATATTACCCTAATCACAAAGGATGCAGTGGATACCCTCGCTACTGATCAGGCTGACGAGGAGGAAGATGAGGATGATGTGGAGAATGCTGTAGCTGATGATTTTAATAATGAGCAAGCTGGAAATGAAATGACCATGAGGGAGATTGATGTTGACCTCCCTTCTAAGGAACAGATTCTGGTAAAAGTTCCTGATGTATCTGGCGCAACTTTTAAGGGGGAGACCTCCCGGCCTCAAGAAAAACCTGATATTATGCTGGAGAGGGTGATAAGTATATATGGAAACATGACAAAGCCTCCACCAATCCACCCCCAAGAGACCGTGAATCTATCAAGCTCCACAAGTGTATCTGAAGAAGAGAATCCTGACTCACTGAGTCCTATTCCCCTAGAGCACGACCAGGCCATACATCAGGATCATCCGTTAGGACCTAGCCTGGTAAATCATACTGTAAATATCATTCAAGGTATAGTGGATGAACTGAAGACCTCCTTTGAACGATCTCACAACAAGGTACTGAGAAGAATTAAGACAACCAAGGATTTGATGCTAAAAAATGTTGTGGAGATAAATCACAAGCTGGATATGATGGAACAAAGATTTGAAGCTAAGTATGCTGAGGCCGGCACTGCTGTCAATCTTCTGATGCAAGGGCTAAAGAAAAATACAGCGGACCTGGCAGTGGTAAATCAAAATGCACATGTTGTGGCCAACAACATCAAATTGTTCGATGCCAACATGGTCACACTCAACACGAATCAGAAAACCCTGCTGGATAACTTTACTCAGAATGTAAAGCATATAGATGAGTCACTGCATTCTTATGCAAACTCAATTGCTCCAGAAGCCAAAAAGGGGGAGGAGGAATATACAGCTAAGATGGCAGGGTTAGAGCAAATCATGGTCGAAAACTTCAAGCAATCAAACGAGTATGTTTTTGAAAGCTGTCATTGGCTAGTTCAGCAAGCATCAGGTATACATATTCTGGTTGCTCCTACTGATGAGGTTACTACTGTTGCTGATTAGGTTGCAAGTGCTGAGGACTTTCTTGTGAGTGAAGCTGATGCCAGAAAGGTTGCCAGAGCCGCTGCCAAAGCTGCTCACAGTACAATGTTTGATCAAGAGACTATTGCGAAAGGGAAACAAAAGCTTCAGGAAGGAACTTCTAAAGAAACTCCAGCAGAGAGGAAATTAAGAATGAAGGAAAGTGAAGTTAAGAATGAACGATGGAATCCTATGTCTAGAAGTATTATACTGGATATATTCATGCTACAACAGCGGGGAGAGCTTACTAGAAATGAAGTGTACAGTCAGTATGAGTGGGAAATGCACAAAGAATATGAGGCTAAAAGAAACATATTCTTCAGAACAAACACTGTGCAGAATAAAGCACCTCCCCCCAGGTACTACCCGAAGCCTAAGGAATACTTTGAAAGACAAAGCAGGAAGTTCCTGGCTTAATAACTAAGAGACGCTGAGACAAAGGAGGGATAGACTTGGAATCTAAACTTCTTATTTTTTTTTTCAATATGCGTGTGCATCTATTCTTGTAATGATAAACACTTTGGATATATATATATGATCACATGTTGATTCAATTGTTATTCTGAATGCGTGAAATTTTATTATTCTGATTTCTTGTCTCGCATATTTTTTTATATATCTTTCAGGTTGGTGTAATTCATCTTAGCTAGTAGGATTTTGGCTTCTTCAAATTGGAGGAGAATGTTTGGTATTGTATCCACAATTACCTAGATTTGAAGAAGACTCTAGTCAAGCTAAGATGGATTCACAATGTATTTGACGATCTTCTATCAAGTTATGCTTGCAGCTATTCCATGCTAAGTACACACCAATGTCAGGGTGCAGTGGGTCAATATATACGGGTCTGCGCAACGTAATCCCTCGTTGAGCAGATCAGTGTGTTAACTCGCGTGTGCTCTATCTATTGGAGTGTACTTATTTTCTTGTAAAGGGTTAAGGGAGATAAAGATCAGAAGAAGGAGCAAAGATGGGTCAAAGACTAAGTGATTCTCGCCGACTTCGACGAGAATCGTTTGTGATTCCCGTCAATTCGACGAGAATCAGTCTGCATTCCCGCCGACTTCTTCCAGCAATCAGTTTTCCAAACAGAAACTCTGCCAAGGCAGAATCGACGGGAATCACTAAGTGATTCTCGCCGACTTCTATCGGAATCGTTAGTGATTCTCGCCAATTCGACGAGAATCAGTCTGTATTCCCGCCAATTTCCTCCGGCTGACAAGGTTTCCAACTGGAATTCGGCCAAAGCAGAATTGACGGGAATCTTGAGTGATTCCCGTCGACTTCGACGGGAGTCACCAACTATTCTCGCCGATTTTGCCTTAGGCCAAATTTTCTTCACTCGCTGGACCGAACTACCTTGTCGTGCGCTGTTTAGGCTGGGGCTAGGGTTTCTCCTTGTTGGCCCCACAACGGTCATTAGGGTTGGCTCTGGTATATATATTCGTGTATTTTTAACATGAAGATGGATCAATTCTCGTAAATCAAAAAGGAGGCCGAGGGTGACCTAGCGAATCGCAGAAAGCGCCGATCGCATGTAGTCGCTCGCAAGTTCGTCATCGTCGCTAATCTCCGATCATTTTTGATCTTCCGTTGACAGTACCGAGGCAAGCCGAGCGTCCCACGCTTTTCTCTTGAGATCTCTTGTCTCTCGATTCGTTGAATGAGATTTGTTCTCCATTCCGAATCGATTGAGACGACCGATCCGATCGAGATCGTTGGTAGACCTTGCTTTCTTCGTCAAGAAGTTTGGATACACAAAGCATCGCCGCCGCAATCACTAGCCGGCGCCGATCTTGACAAGATCCTCTCCAAGAGAGAACTCCAGTTGTGGACTCTTCGTATCTTTCAAGAAAGCTTCAACGAACGAAGAAGGACATCGAAATCTCCAAAAGCCTTATTTGTATTTTCTTTTACATTAAATTTTGGGTTTGTTGTAAAGGAATGTTTAATTACTAGTTGTAAGGGCTGGGTGCAACCCGTAGTGGTGGAGTTGTGACTACTTTGGTTGGAAGGGTTCCTTCCGTGGTGTGAGGATTAGATTTCAATTAGTTTGGAGAAGTGACCGAGTCGTCCCTTGGTGGGAGATAGGTCGAAGGGGGAAAGTGGACATACCCAAATCGGGGAACTAATATAATTCTTTGTTTATTTTCTGTGTTGTGTTTATTAATTTGTGCAGGTAAAAGTTAATTCTGCAAAAGACTGCACGACACCTATTCCCCCCATAAGTGGACTTAGTTGACACTAGAGACTTTCAATAATGATGTCCATCGAGACCCCAGCCCTGCCAGCTAAGTAGAAGCCTGGCAGCGGGAGCATTGATACCAAACCCTAGAGAGAGAATACTTAGAACACTTTCCATACCCAGGTGCTACCACTAGGTAATTCAGCTTGGTAAAAGCTTGACGGCGGGTGTTGAACATCCAACGGGCTCAGCCCCATGGTCATAACGACGTCCATCGAGACCCCATCCCTGCTAGCTAGGTGGAAGCCTGACAGCGGGAGTATCGAGACCTAACCCCAGAGCGAGAGTACTTAGAACACTTTCCACTCCCGGGTGCTACCACCAGGCCAATCAGCAAGGTAAAAGCCTGACGACGGGTGTTGAACATCCTTCGGACTAAGCCCTAGGGTCATAATGACGTCCATCGAGACCCCAGCCCTGCCAGCTATATGGAAACCTGGAAGTGGGAGTATCGAGACCTAACCCTAGAGCGAGATTACTTAGAACACTTTCCACTCCCGGGTGCTACCACCGGGCCAATCAGCTAGGTGAAGGACTGATGGCTGGTGTTGAACATCCTCCGGGCTCTACCCTAGGTTCATAATGACATCCATCAAGACCCCAGCCCTACCAGCTAGGTGGAAGCCTGGGAGCGGGAGTATCGAGACCTAACCCCAGAGCGTGAATACTTAGAACACTTTCTACTCCCGGCTGCTACCACCAAGCCAATCAGCTAGGTAAAAGCCTGACTGCGGGTGTTGAACATCCTCCGACCTCAACCCCAGGGTCATAACGACGTCCATCGAGACCCCAGCCCTACCAGCTAGGTGGAAGCCTGACAGGAGAGTATCGAGACCTAACCCCAGAGCGAGAGTACTTATAACACTTTCCACTCCCGGGTGCTACCACTGGGCCAATTTGCTAGGTAAAAGCCTGACGGCGGGTGTTTAACATCCTCCTGGCTCAGCCCCAGGGTCAAAACGACATCCATCCAGAACCTAGCCCTGCCAGCTAGGAAGAAGCCTGATAGTGGGAGTATCAAGACCTAACCCCAGAGCGAGAATACTTAGAACACTTTCCACTCCCGGGTTCTACCACAAGGACAATCAGCTAGGTGAAAGCCTGACGGCGGGTGTTAAACATCCTCCGGGCTTAGCCCTAGGTTCATAACGACATCCATTGAGACCCCAGCCCAGCCATCTAAGTAGAAGCCTTGCAGCGGGAGCACCGAGACCTAACACCAGAGCGAGAATAGTTAGAACACTTTCCACTCCCGGGTGCTACAACTGGGCCAATCAGCTAGGTAAAAGCCTGACAGCATGTGTTGAATGTTTCTATCGGGCTCTCATAGCACTCCCTGAATCATGTGGGGTTGGATGTTTCTTTCCGAGCTTTTCCTAACCTCACAAAGAGCGCGTATTGTGTACAACCCTGTATCCAGCGAGTGGGTCGACGGTAGCCCCAACCAACCGATTTAGATCACCCAAGTCCCAGGCAAGCTCGGTAGGGAAATATGTAGGCTGAGCTCAGCTTCCACCCGGCCGAGTCGAGCATTCGTCGGGCCGAGCTCAGAATTCGCCGAGCCGAGCACGATGAATGGGTGTTGGACGTCAAGCGAAAAGAGTTGGTCGAGCCTGTACTTGCCCGAGACCAAGGAGGGGAGGCGAGCGCCAACTCTACCGGGCACTCCCCCCTCTAGGGTTAGCAGAGGCTTTAGAGGGTTGTTTGCCTAGGTCCATACTGTGTTTTAACCATATTGCCTAATTCGTCTGCCCCTAGCCCCCAGAATAGCAGAGTTACACTATTGGTAGACCAACCTGGGATGCATATAGCTACTCAGAAAAGCAGGATTTGGTTATTAGCAGGCCGTTTGAAGAATTCTATAAATAGGACCCAAGGGGTATCTCAGAAAGGCATGCATACTTGTGGCCGGTCTTCTAGCGCTTTATGAGATACCTTAGCTTCAGCACTTGGGTAAGGATGAGAAGCGCTCTAAGATATTTTGGGTGTGTGGAGGGACCCCTTTGCTGGAGCCTTGGGTCAGTCCCTAGTTCTTTTTCCCTGGTTTTTTAGGCTCATAGGAGAGAAGTAAGTGTGAGATCACCCCTCCCCATGGGTGAACTCCTCGAGATCGACTTTTTGGTTTCACCAACAGCTAGATGCTATGTGCACTCAGGGCACATTTTCGATGTACTAGATTACCTAAGGTGTAACATCCCTCAGACAACTAGACCCCCTAAGAGTGGTTTTGTCATGACTAGGTTAAGAAAAAACCATAGGAAGCCCAAGAAGACCAAGTGGACTTAGGAATAAAGGTGATTGGGATGAATGGCCTGCAAATAGTATATTCCTAAACCCTAGTTTAGGATGATCATGAGACTCCAAGACCCCATCATGACCTCACAAATCTGTTAAAAGGCGATAAGGGTCCATTGGAGACAATCTAGGATGGCCAAGTTAACCTAGGATCATTTAGGCCTAAATAGCGCAAGATGCCCTATCTAAGGGCAAAGTGCCCTAATGAGCTCAACCAACCCTACCAAGGTTTCCCTAAGCCTAGAGTGGGGTCAATGGGTCACCAAGATCCATTAGGGTCAACCTTAGAGCTTATGTTGACCTAAGTCAACCCTAACCCTAAATGGGTAAAACTGGCTTACATAGGGTCAATTGACCTTCCCTTAGCCAAGTGGACCCCACCCATGCCCTCCTGACCCTAGAGTGGGTTCTAATGGGTCACCAAGGACTCATTATGGTCAACCCTAGTGGCTATGTTGACCCAAGTAAACTCAAACCCCAAAGGGGGCAAAGTTCCCTTAATAAGGGTCAAGTGACTTTCAATGTGCCAAGTCAACCCGACCCATCCCTACCGAGACCCTAGGGGAGGCCAATAGGTCACCAAAGACCCATTGATGGTGACACAAAAGGTCAATTTGACCAAAGTCAACCCAAAGCTAGGTCAATTAAAACTTAGCTCAAAAAGGGCTAACTCAAGCTCAAGCCCCTAGCCACTTGGGCTAACCACCTCCTAACCACTTTATATTAGCTTAGTGGACTAAATTTAGGCTAGGTCCATGAGATAATTTAGCCATTAAGGGCAGGAGAGAGAAAACTCAAAATTCCTCTTTAATGGAGGGGAGAGAAAAGGAGGTAAAAGCCATTCATGGTATAGGGAAGCCAAGGGCCCTTCTTACTTGCTTGGTTCATCTCCCCTAACAGCTCTGAGAAGATTAGGAGCTTTTCCAGCCCTTTTTATTGGCTGGAATACACAGGACCACCATGGCCGAGAAAGCCCATTCATGGCCATTAATGGTGCCATGAAGGAAGGCCCTTCTCCTCCCTCTAATAAGGGCTGGATTCAACTCCTCTGGGGAAGAGGAGGAGTTTCCTATCATTTTCTGGCTGGATTGTGCCGAATTCACCAGCCCACCACCGTGGTCGAGCCAAGCAATTCATGGCCATTAATGGCTGTGATGCCATGACCACCCCCTCCCCCATTTCACTTTTTTAAAACCTTCACTGGACTCATATATGTCGTTTGCACACCTTACCTGAAGGAGCTGGAGAAGTTCACTATACTGTTGCAAAAACCGAGCGGCGCCACCATCATAAATGGCATCCTGACGATCAACCCGCCTCCAGGCCGCAAACAAGGTCCTCCCCTTCTTCTTCTCCTAGGGGTAGATCTTAGGGATCATTTAGAATAAAAATCATGCTCAATTGAGCCCGATCGAAGCTTTCATTTTCATGGTTTTTCTGTGAAAAATGAGATTGTCGGGATCGCTGGAAAAGGCCCTCTGGCGGCTGTGTCGCCTCCTTGCGATAGCCACTACCTCGACAGAGGTGGTGGTTCTGGTGGCCGGCCAGGGAGGTGGTCGGGTAGCCGGCGATGGCGGCTAGAAGAAGCTCCAAGTCGGGGAAATCCTACCCGTCGGCTGGAGGAAGAAGATAAGCCAGAATCGCTAGATCTTATGTCAAGATCTATGCAGGAGCATTATATTAATATTTCATTTTAATGAATTATATCACACATATTCAGTCATATTGTAAATTAATTTAAAAATACTTAGAGCCTTTTACAGAGAAAATAGTCAAAATGAAATTTGTAGATCTAAGAGTCAACTTTATTTTAAAATAAATTTCAACCAATTTGCATAAGTAGTTTGACCACAGCACTCATTTTGGTGAGGGCTATACCTAGGGCTAGATAGAGATTAAAATGTGTGCCCCCACTTCATCCCTTGTCCAAATGACCTGAAATTTGGATAGGGAGTCGCCCTGAACTATACCTAAGTCCTGTCCAAAAATGAGTTTTTTTAGGGATAATATTTCTATAGTTTTTGAAATTTTTTAATAACCCTAGGGTAAGTAATTTAGGGGACCTAATGACCTCCAAACCCTTCCAAATATTGGTGAGTGGTACTTGGGGTAATCATGAGTTGTTGTACAAAATTGGATCTCATTTTGAGTTGATTTGGTTGGGAAATGAGTAAATTTTAGTCTTGTCCTTAGAAGGGTATTTAGGTCAAAAATTCACCTTATGGTTTGGGAGGTCAACCACTTCAACAGAGGCTTAAGTTTGGGACACTGGTTTGACATTACATATAGCACCATCATATGGATTATGGGGTGGTTTGGGGTAGGATTGCCCTAGGACACATGTTCAAACCCTAAGTTTGAACTTTGGGGGTTTGAGAAGGGCATGAAGTCAAATGCCCTTGTATTGACTTGAAATTTTGTAGAAAGAATACTAGGGTAGCTGAGGTCCTCTGGTAAAAATCTTAGAGGATTTGGAGATGGATAAACCCCTCAAAACCCTAACCCTAATTTAGGGCACAACCATTATGCATGCAAGATAGGCCACCAAAAATTTATGAAAAGTCATGAAACTTGGGTAGTATAATCTTAGGAATAATTAGAACCTCTGGTGATTTTATTGGTAATTTTGGAACAATACATTTAGTACCTCCTTTATAGTACATGGAATTGACCTTGATAATCTTTTAATTATTATTATCACACTGTTTAATAGAAATTTATGGAAATTGGGTAGAGGGTGTTTTAGGTTAATATACTTATACTTGAATTTTATTATAATTTTTAGATGTGTATTTTCAGTACGTTCGTTACAAGCTTTTAAGAATGAAATTATATTCAAAATTAGATTCAGAGCTCAATAATGGTTTGAAAATTATGGAACTCATTTAAAAGATTACTTATGTCAATATATACTTGTAGAAAGTTTTCCGTAATTTTTAGGTGAATAATTACAGTAGTTGTTTCAATAATGTATGAATGAGGGGATTATTGTTTTAAATTAAAATGTGTGCTCATTATTCACTGATAAGTTTGGAAATTTTGTCAAAAGTGGTTTTAGGGCATATTAGCCATGCTTGAATTTTATCATAATTTTTGAAATCTTATTTACAATATTTACTTCATTAGCTTTTAATTATGTGATTATGTTTAAAATTATGGATCAAGGCTTAAACCTTGCTGAAAAATTGGGAGACTTTAAATTTACTATTAAATAGTCATCTTGTATTTATCATAAATTTGTGGAGCATTTTGCATGCCTGAAAAAGGTACTTCATGTTCAAACTAAGGTAGTTAGATTTCTTAGGAAATTAAATAAATTATCAATTAATTTAGGAAAATTATAAAATTATGGATTTTGGCTAAACATGTCATGGTAGACCCCCAATAATTATTATAGGGATATTGGATGATAATTTGGAGTACCTCCCATTGTATACATCATATAGCTTAGGATGGTATGCGTTTAATGAAACTATAGAAATCGTGTTAACATGAGGAAGGGTCGTAGGGAGATGGGATTATGTTTACTGATTTTGGTAAGTGGATTGGAGTATACCATTGTAAGATTGGAAGAGTAGGATTGTAGAGTTGTCTAAGATTAGGTGGTACTCGGGATCGACGAAAGAACGTCTATCATATGAAGGGGGAGACAGGGTCAAAACTCATTAGGGTTAGAACTAGTGTAATACTAAAGGGATCAGGTGTAACGTCCCAATTAGCGCTAGGCCTCTCGTGCGCACTTTTGAGTCAGGAGAAACGATTTGGGCACAGGGAGTGCTAGCAACTAGGCTTACACTTGTGTAAGGGAAGAGAAGTCAGTCCAGAAAAGGATACTGGTAGTGACACGGGCGTGTTCCATACCCATGTGGTGCTCTGGTATATGGGTGGAAATTCGTGGAGTTTCCAGAGAAGGACATGAGTAGTGACACGGGGGTGTCCCTACCCATGTGTATGTGGATACGGGTAGAGGCACGGGCGTGTCCCCTACCCGTGTGTGTCAAAATGCCATCGTCGATCGAGTTTCCTGAGCAGGACACGGGTAGAGACACGGGCGTGTCCATACCCATGTGCATATCTCTAAAAAGCCGGCTGTGTCTCCCGAGCAGGACACATGTAGGACACAGGCATGAACAAGGTCGTGTCGCGTGACACGAGTAGTGGACACGGGCGTGTCCCTACCCATGTTGGTGTCCAAACGACAATGTAACCGTCGACGCCGATTTACTCGAGTAGGACACGTGTAGGGACACAGGCGTGTACCTACCCGTGTTGGTCCTATACATATAGGAATTATGAAACGTGGCCGTTTTTCATTCTCTTCCCAAGCCTTTTCTATGGAGTGACTGGTGTTGGAGCAACTTTCTTCCTATGGAGAACCGATGTCGCTGAGGAGAATAATATGCCATCGCGAAGGGTGACGAGATCCATTACAGGAAATCGTGGAAACGCCGGAATCGAGGTTAGCATCCTCTCGTCTCATTGGTGCTAGATCTCTTGTTATTCCTAGGCAAGATATCGACTCAAAGGAGTCTTGATGTGTGAGATGAAGGTTTCAAGGAAGAGGCCATGCTAGGACTTGTGTTCTAGGGTTTAGTCATCTTCAACCTCTCCTTCCTTCAATGTGAAGATGGGGGAAGGTCTCGTGAAGAGAAATGGTCTTATGAGGGTGTATAAGGGTGGAGAAATTTCAGGTTGTGATTTGGGAAGATCGGATAGAGGAGGAAGACAGACTGATGTCGTTCGTTCTGCCTTAAGATGTGCGCAGGAATCTTCTTTCTGCGCGTAGCGATCTTCGTGGCCATTTTCAGATATGAAACGACAAGATCTGGGCTTTCGACTAAACACGAAAGTCATAGCCCACGGAAATACCTTTCCAACGAGTGGTTAAAGGTTTTAGGCGAGGCTTGTTCCCACGGGAAAGCCTTGTCAAAATTGATGGTTGATAATGTAAACGCGCAGAAACTGTAATCTGAACGTAGCAGTGTTAGAAGCCGATATCAAGTGTGATACGACCAAATCTGGGCTTCCAATTAAACACGAAAGTCATAGCCCTCAGAAATACCTTTCCAACGAGGGGTTAAACATTTTCACCAGATTCCTGTAACATCAGGAATCCCCGGTTGAAGTTCTGTATTTTATACTATTCCTGCATGCTTTGTTCTTTTGGTTATGTAAACCTAATTTAGAACTATTAGAGAGATTGTGGATAGTTAGTGTGAAGTTTATTGTGAGTAGTTGGATTGATGTTTTGTAATCAAATGATGAACTGAAACGTACTAGTTTGAGATGGTAAGGTTGATAGACCCCTAGGTGAACTAGTGGGTAGGCGAGTTGGATTGAATAAACAAACAAGATACGTGAATCGGTAAGATGAGCTAAATACTAGCAAGGTGATGAATACTATGTGGAAGAGGATTAAATAAGGTTAATGCATGAATATGTGGAAGGGTTGATGGTGCGTGAGTGTTTTCCGCACTTGATCGATTGTGTTGATAAGGGACTCGGTGAGGAGCCCTTGTGAGCTGTTGAGCTCGAAATGTGAGATTGGCATGTGGTGTGAGTCAATAGGTGGTGTCGTAATCCTGGTTTAAGGATAGTGCGGCAGGTCTACGGGCTCGCCAGTCATCACACTGATGGGAGTTAACGGTTATACCTTGGGCGGTTGGGCTTGGTCCTCGGTGCTCATTCCCGGGGCTCCTTTCGTGCCAGGTGAACAGTTGGGCTTGGTCCTCGTGCTTTTTTCGAGGCTCCTTTCGGGTCACATCTTAGGCCAGTTCGGGGCTTGGTTCTCGGTGCACATCTACCCGAGACTCCCGCTGAGTCGTAGTATGCTTGTGAGCTCCGCTATTTTATTCTTAGTATTGAGGAATACGGAGGCCTAGGCCAGGTAGTGTGGAGACCAGCCTAGTAGTGGAGATGCCCGCTCTACTATCACTGTCTGGCCACGACGGATGACTCCTGATAGGTTTGCTACCTACTCGAAAAGTGGGAACTAAGAGTCTGTGTCGACACAGCAATTGCTTGTGTGTGATCATGGGTGAGTCGTTGCATAGCATTCATGGCGTTACATTACATCGAATACATAAGATCCTCATCGTATTAGTTTGTATGGGCACTCTTATACGATGAGTTTCTTTACTGTTGAGTTGAACCACAACTTATATGTCTGTATGGACATTCATATAAGTTGAGTTACGTTCTGTTGTAGCCTTATACTTTTACTTTCTGCTGTAGATGTTAGAATTGTTAGGACAATGTGTTTGCTGATTTACTATGCTGCTATATATATACATTATTTACAGATCACTTCATTCCACCTATTTGTACTATTGTTTATATATATATATTGTACCATTTCCTTTCTCCGTCCGATGCCGAGGAGTCGCCGGGGGAGTTGATGTGACAGCCACTTAGTCTTTATGACTAACGGTTGCTATGTCTTCCTTTTTAGGAGGAAACCCCCAGACAGAGCAGCATCAGGTTATGCAGCAGGACAACAAGACAAGGATGACAGGGCTTGAGGGGATGGTACCTTCGTCCCTGTCGATGACTGATGTGAGTCTTTGAGAGACTTTTGTTGTAGCGTCTTTTGGGCCAGTTTACTCGTACTCTGATTATGTAGAAGCTTGTTGTAGCCTTTTTTATATGTTGTATTTTTGGACTATTATATGCTTCTGTGGATTTGACTTCTCATTTTATATGTTTGGTTGGGTTGGAATGATTGATATTGGTAAAGGCCAGCAGAATAGGCGTCTTGTGGTACAGGCTAGCACGAGTACTAGTGCTACCGCAAGACGGCTATTCTGGGCATAAGACTCCCCTCGTGTCGTATTTTGTGTTCCGGGAGGGGGGTCTTACAAATGGTATCATCTTACTACGATCTTGAACTGAAGAAGTCATTCAATAATGGTGCCACCGCCATTCGATTAGTCAGTTTGGGGACAAACTGACTTAGCGGAAGCAGGGGTGTGCCCATATATAATTCACACTAAGTATGTCCAACTTTGACCTTAAGATTAGCCAACCTTACCTTAGGCTTGTATTCTACGTATAGATCCCAGTGCACGTTGATCCAGTGGGGTGCACCCAACCCTGTCCATACCCATATAATTTCAACAATCAGAGCTAGGGCAGATGCTCACAGCTATCCAGGATGCCTTTAGATCCCAATAAGCCCCCATACAATAACAAGGCCCGGGCTCCAATTGGGTGAGCACTTTCCGAGCTCTCTCCCCTCCTTCTTACCTTTGGACAGAGTCTGCAGTACGTACGTAGGAATGGCTTGACACCGTACAAGAACTGCTGGTAGGAATTCGATTCCCAAGCAACATGGCTGTTACCCTAGTACTGACACTCCTAGAACAGCATGCTAAGAGTTGGTGGAAGTCCCTCATGGGCTCCACCTTTCAAGGGCGAGTGTATACAGAGATTAGTTGGAACGAGTTCTCGGGAGCCTTTTTAGAGCACTTCATTCCCTCTTCTGCTCGAGATGAACTCTAAGAGAGATTCATACAACTAAAGCAAGGGTCCAAGTCAGTGACAGAATATTTGTAGGAGTTTCAGCATCTGGCTAGATTTGCTGACTCCTATGAGTTGGATGATAGAGTATATGAAAAAAGGTTCTATAAAGGCTTGCAAGACCCCCTGCGACAAGCCCTTTTGTTTATAATGGACTACAGACTGGCAGAAATTATTGACATGACGAAGAGGCTAGAAGCAGACCACTTGGGAAGTGGTAAAAGACCAGCAGAGGGTGTGATGGAAGCTGGCCCTAGCAACAAAAGGAGACACGACTTACGAGAAGGAAGAGGACATTAGAGAGGTGGAAGGCATTTCCAACGGAATTATAGAGTGGAGCACCCGGTTCCACAGCCGCCAACATTGCCTCTACCACCACAGCCTCAACAGTTTATGCAACCCGGTGGACAGCAGGAGCGAGTGTGCTTCGAATGCAACCAATTGGGCCACATTCGACGCTAATGCCCGCAACTGTTTGGAAATGCGCCTCTTACACTCCCTCCGGCAGCTTCTCGAGGGCAGGGGCACATGCGTGGTCTAGGACAAGGACAATGAGCAGGAAACCCCGGACTTGCTCGGAATTAGGTGTTCGCGCTAGACATGATACAGGAGCGGAACCATCAGGAGGTGATTGCAGGTATGTTATTGTTAGCTATCACATATTCATTGTTAATCTTAAGTTACTTAAGACATACTAGATATCTAGCTTTGAGTATTACTATTGGTACTAAGGTACTATGGTGGTCGGGGGGAAACCGGCCTATACGTTATTTGATACCGGTGACTCACACTCATTTGTGTCTGCGGACTTCATTAAAGACCTGGATGGAGTGCAATCCTTCGCTGGTATTACTTGAAAAGTACGCCTTCCAGACGGCTCTTAGATGACCGCAACTGCCATGTGTGAATTGGAGATACTCATTGGGGGAAAGATCTTTGATACCCCTGCCACAGTTTTGAGAATGCCGGAGTTCGACCTCATTCTAGGCATGGTATGGCTGGATTGGCACTACGCAAGAATTGACTGTGCGGAGAAGCGAATCTACTTGAGACATGGGGATACCGATGTAATCTTCCAAGGTATAAAATTCGCACCACGTTTACTATTATCTTCGATTCAGACCTTGAAAGCTCACATGACAGGGGATGATGTCTATATGATATGTTTCGAACTGAAGGAGATGAAAATAGATATGAAGGACATGCGGTTGGTGCGATATTTTCCCGAGGTATTTCCTGAGAAATTGTCAGGTTTACCCCCGCATAGAGAGGTGGATTTTCAAATTAAGCTGGTACGAGGAGCAAAGTCCGTCTCCAGGACCCCCTACCGGATGGCCCCAAAGAAACTCGCAGAGTTTAAATTGTAGTTGCAAGAGTTGGTAGAATCAAGGTTTGTTCGCCCCAGCTCATCAGCTTGGGGAGCCCCTGTTCTGTTTGTTAAGAAGAAGGATGAAACCTTGCGATTATGTATAGACTATCGGGAGCTCAACCGACTGACGGTACAGAACACCTATCCGCTACCTCATATCGATGAGTTGTTCGAAAAATTGGTAGGAGCACATTGGTTTTCCAAATTGGATTTGCGTTTGGGGTATTATCAGTTGAGAATAGAGGAGCAGAACATTCAGAAAACGACCTTTAGCTCAAGTTACGGCTTGTACAAGTTCACTATGATGCTGTTTGGGCTCACAAATACCCCTTCAGCCTTCATGAGCTTGATGAACAAAGTGTTCGAGCCTTATCTAGATGTCTTCATCTTCGTTTTCATCGATGACATTTTGGTCTACTCTAAGACGGAGGAAGAGCATTTAGAACATCTGACCTTGGTACTGAAGAAGCTACAAGAGCACGCCTTGTTTGCCAAGTTCAACAAGTGTGAATTTTGGCTCCAAGAGGTTGCCTTCTTGGGCCATGTGATCAGTGGGGCTGGGTTTGCTGTGGATCCGACCAAAGTGTGTGCCGTGAATGAGTGTTCGCCCTTAAAGTCAGCGACCGATGTGCAGAGCTTCCTTGTACTTGCCGGGTACTGTCGCAAGTTTGTAAAAGGCTTCTCAAAGATCCCCCTTCCTCTTTGAAAGACTTATTTCAAGAGCCTAAACACCTAGAGGGGGGGGGGGTTAATAGGTTCAAATTATCTTTAAGAATTTTAGGCAATTTAACTAGTTCTTACTTAGCATAGAAAATGCAAATCATAGCACAGAAAACATAGCACAACATAAACAATATTTATAGTGGTTCCCCAAGGTATAGGTATATCCACTTTCCCCCTTCTCTTATAGAGAAGAGAACTGGATTCAGCCCAACTTACTTCCACTAACTCAGATCCATAGATCTTACAACTCAGAACCAGATTGGTTCCTACAGCTCAGACTTATACAAGTCTTACCACAAATTCTCCCCAAGAATCTTACCTCAGGCCACAGCCCTACATCAGCCTTTACAACTAGGCTTATAACTCACGCTATCACAAGTCCTACACCTCAGGCACTCAGCCCTACCTCAGCCTTTATAATTATAGGCTTACAACTAAGATCTAACAAAAGATCCTATAAGAAATTTAGTATTTAAAAGAAACAGGAATATCACCAGATAGATCACTATATACGTGTGAGCTTCTTGATTAGTTCTTGAGTAAACTGAATCTTCAGATCCAACCTGACTTAGCTGTTTCAAAGCTTCTTGATATAATAAAATAAGATTGAACTCTTCTTGATGTAGAAGTTGATCTCATGCCAGCTCCTTCCTTGAATTCAGAATAAGATCTCAATCTTCTCTACAGATTATTCAGAATCTGTCTTCTTAATGGTCTCCCGTTTTCTTGATGTTGACTTCTCACTTTGGATGAATCACTTTTTTTATCTCTGTATCAATTGTTGTAAGTTGTCACGGATCAGTTCTTTATATAGAGATTTCTCCTGATTACCGGCTGATCCAGTTTGTAACAACCTTCTAACAGTTCTGACAAAGGTGTCAGACCTGTTGGGAATGATAGTTGTCGAGTCACCAGTCATGACATTTGATTACTTAATGACTTTACAACACAGCATGAACCACTCAGCAAACTGCTTCATATGTATCGACACACATAGACTAAGTGTTGACACAAGCCTTGGTGGTGTCGACAAAACACTCCATGTGTTTACATAGTCATTTTTCTACAACTCGACACATCTTCTCTTTGTATGTATCGACACAAGTCCTGTGTGTCGACACAACTGCTCCTAGTCTCGACATAATTGTTGCAGACAGATGGCGTTGAGTGTATGTCCAGGTGTCGTTGAGTGTGTGTCAATACAAGTCCTGTGTGTCGACACAACTGCTTCTGGTGTTGACATAACTGCTGCAGACAAATGGCATTGAGTGTATGTATAGCTGTCATTGAGTGAGTGTCGACACAAGTCTTGTGTGTTGACACAAGCCTTCAGACTCAGAATAGCTGTTGCTTTAAGATGACGTTGAGTGTTTGTCTAGTGTTGACACAAACCTTCTTCAGGTGTCGACACAATTCTTGAGTGTCGACACATGCCTTTCTTCTGGTGTCGACATAACTCCTGGGTGTCGACACAGCTTTTGCTTTAGGTGTCGACACAATTTCTGCCTTAGGTGTCGACAATATTCTTGGTGTCGACACAAACTCCTCTGCAGGTGTCGACACAATGCTTGGGTGTTGAAACAGCTTTGCTTCTAGTATCGACACAACTTATGGGTGTCGACACTACTTTGCTTCTAGTGTCGACACAACTTCTGGGTGTCGACACAATTCTTCACAAGTGTCGACACTTGTACTTAGAGAATTTCTTTTCAAACCTTATACCTGCACAATGAAATTCAAACATACATCAAATACAAATTGATGTATATCATTGAGTAAGATGAGGTTTCTCCAAAACTGGTAAATTTTTCAGTGTACCCAACAATCTCCCCCTATTTCGAGAAGTCATAACCCTTAGTCAAAGATATACATCACTTATAATAAAGCACACAAAAATAGATGTACATACATTTCCGTGCAAGATAACATATAAACAATGTAAACAACTAAAATCAATAATGAAATTGATTTTATTTAATAATCAGAAAATTCTGGGTTTACATGTTTTTTCCTTAGAATAAAAAAAAACAAAAAGTTACAGTGTTCTACACATAAGACTATCTATCCTATGATTGGTTAGGCTCCTTAATTACAATGCCTTTTCCAAATTGAATCTTTGCCTATACAGTAGGGTCTGTATCATCAGCAGGTTTATTCCATTTATCCTTCCTCTTTTGTTCTTCAGCATTTACCCTTTGCCTTTCAAAATAGTGAAAGGGCTTGGGGAAGTGCCTGCCAGGCTCCAGAGCATTAGCAGTCAACTTCCCAGCTTTTGCATTCCTTCTAAATTGAAGAATGGCTTCTTGCCTGGCTTGATATTTGTTCTATTCTAGCTTAGAATACCATTTACCTCTATCATGGGTTTTATCCTTTACAGCCTTCCAGGCAATCAAAATGATATTCCAGGAAGTAGGGCTCCATTGCTCAAAATCTGGCTTCAACTCAGCCAGTTCTCTGAACCTTTTCTTGGATAATTGTGCCTCCTTTTGAGCTTGCTTGGCAGCCTCTGACATTTCTACTTTTTCAATAATCACCTTTGATGCCTCCTGTGAAGGACTATACATTGTCTGCACTTCTTGTTGAACCATGTCAAAATCTGTAGGATGGTACATAACCTATGCAACTTCAGGCTGATCTCATTCAATATTAACAGGTTGTACTCAAGACTCAGCAACATTGTCATCATCACATAAAGGAGGAAAGCCAAGTGTAGCTCTGATGGAATTAGAGACCCATTTTGCATGGTCAGAGCTAGCTTTGACTAACAATCTCTCCCCCTTTATGACTTCTCTAGTAATATGATCCCTCAAATCAGTCTTTCGAAATATTATCTGATTAGCTAGATATTCCGTACCTTCTTTTTAATTGTCTTTGAACTTAATTAAGGTATCAGAAATTGTCTTTTGGGAGGCTCCAATTACTGTTTGGACAGCAGCTAGATCTTCTTTTATTGGCTTTGATATTTTAGATTTCGGATCAGTGGAAATACTTCCCAGCTTTTTGAGTATTTCTTCATGGGAATCTTTGAGATTTTCATTGGACCTGAATTTATTTTCTAAAACATATCCTTGTTTGGTGGCAGTGTCCTCAATCTCAGTCTTTATAAACTTTTGTTGCTCGGCCAAATAAACTACAGCATTGTCTCCCTTATGGAAGCAATCTGTCATCTCTTTCTTATGCAGATTGACTTCAAATCTGATTTACTTAATGTCTTGTGGTAGCTGAAACTGCAGATTTTTATTTGACTCATCCACATATTTTCTAGAGATTGCCTTTGCTCATCAAATTTAACCTGCAATTGGACAAGTAATGAACTGAAATCCATGCTTGGAGCTGGTTGTTGAGTGACTGATTGCAAATCTTTCATGTAGCCTGAGCTCCTTTTCTTAATTGCAACAATCTTCCTCTTCTTAGCCAAAGAGTCTTCCTCATCATCAAAGGGTTGAGATGAGCTATCTATATCAATAGTTTCCGTATTAGATGGGGCTTTTGTAGTTCCTCGCCCTCAGTCCTTGGCAGTTCTTTGTCAATCTGTGATTGCTCCCCCTCAGTCCTTGCAGCTTGTAAATCAGAGAGTAGTTCTTCCATAATGAACTCTTACTGCACCTGTATAGGAGGAACATGATTAGTTTGAACAACAAAAGGATTTCCCTGGACATCCACATCTTTGTCCAGGGACCTCTCTAGAAAGGGGATACTTACATGCTCATCCTGAGCAGTATCTTTCAACTGCACATCTTGTGCCTCTTTCTCCACATTTTGCAGTGCTTCTTTATTTATATCTGATACAATAACCATTACTGTATCAGCTGCATACACACTCTCTAGAGTAACTCCATCAATTGCTCCCCCTTGAGCAGGCAGTTGAGAAAGTACAGTATCTTGTGCTGCTAGTTCAGGATTTTCTCCCCCTAGAGTAGTGACTATTTATTGCTCTTGGAGCACACTGCTCTTTACTTGATCTTGAGCATCTTTTTGTTGCCTGTCTTCATCTGAACTGAAGACCACTTCATCTTCTGAATCACTAGAGGATTCTACTTGTTTAACAACTTCGTTCTTCTTCTTTTCTTTCTTGGTCTTTTTTGAGGAGTAGAAACCTCCTTGGTTAATACTCTATCCCACCTAGACAGTATTTTGGTGTCCATTCTTCTCATATGGTTGATTTTTGTTCCTAGAAGTTCACTCATGACATCTGGTATTATTGAAGATAAACATAGACTCAGGATTCTGCCCAGATTTAGTTTCTTAATTCCTTCTTGTATTTTGTCAAATACTATGGATGCCCAATCTGTTTTTAGCTTGAAAGTTATTCTTATCATTAGATTGAACATAGAGGCCGAAATTCTATCGTGTCCACCTGTTTTGCATAAGATTACCTTGGCTACTATCTCCGATAGGAACTTCCCTTACGAATTCATCCCTTTCCAGGTGATGGAATATCTAACCATGGTATTAGGGTTTAGCCCGCACCAGCTTAAAGCATCTTTTATCATTGATGGAATAATGTCTTCTTTATCCTTAACCTTAGGAAGGTGAAGTGATTTCCTAATCGACTTTAATGTAAGTTTCACTCTACAATCTTGAACTGTGGCTTTAATCTTTTTTTCCGTCCGTGTCCACTTTTTTAGATGAATAAAATTCCATGACTTCCTTCTTTTAAATCTTCGTCGGTTCTGCGAACATGAACTCCTACCCATTTTCTGAAATTAGGGTAATTACACCCTAAATTTCTGGTAATGCTGTAGTGAAACCACCAAGAACCAGCTCATACCCTTTGTTAACTTTGTCATCCTGATGAGGCGCCATTTTCAGGAGAAAGAGAGAGATGGAAGTGAAAAGAAGAGATAGTCTATGTCGACACAAGGTATAGAGTCGAGAAATCTGAAGGCGTAGTCGACCAATTTTTGGCTTCACCTATTTATAGTCTAGGTGACAAGGGGAGTTCAAAAGATGCGCCTTAGTAATAATACTAGGTCTCGACAATACTTTGGTTTAGTCGACACGTCTATATGTCGACATACTTATGTCTGTGTCGACATAGACTTGTTAAGTCTCGACATAGAGTGTCGACTTTGATTTTTGTGTGTCGACACAAAAAATCAGCTAACTTAAAGTCTCGACAGAGTTGTGTCAACACCTATACTTCTGTCAACACAGATACTATTTCTGTGTCGACACATCCTTTTTCTTTGTCGACACAACATACTGAGTGTGTCGAGACAAAGTTTTCTTGTGTCGACACAAACTTGGTACTTAGAAAAATTTCCAGCGAAATTTTGTACTGACATATTCTACTTAGGAATACTTGAGCTGACCTATTCTAGGTTCAACATACCTAATTCAATTTTAAAATAATTGAATTTAGTTTCATCTAGAGGTTTTGTAAAAATATCATCAATTTGATTATTAGTGTTTACAAATTATAGACTAATAGCTTCTTTCTCCATATGTTCTCTTATGAAATAAAACTTAATTTCTATATTCTTGGTTCTACTGTGTGATACAAGATTCTTAGCAATAGAAATAACACTAGTAGAATCACAAAACAGTGGAATTCTACTTACCTTGATGTCATAATCTTCCAGTTGGTTCTTTATCTACAATAATTGTGCACAACAACTACCTGCAGCTACATATTCAGACTCAGCTGTTGATATAGCTACACTTGTCTGCTTCTTGCTGCACCAAGACACTAGCCTTCCACTTAGGAATTAACAGGTTCTTATAGTACTCTTCCTGTCTTATTTGCATCCTGCAAAGCTTTCATCTGAGAAAACTGATAGTATGAAATCTCTATTCTTAGGGTACCAAAGACCTAGATTAGGTGTGCCCTTAAAATGTCTCAAGATTTTCTTATTGCAGTATAATGAGATTCCTTTGGGCAAGCTTGGTACCAAGAACAGACACATGTAGCATACATGATGTCAGGTCTACTAGCAGTCAAGTAGAGTAGGGAGCCAATTATCCCTCTATACAAAGACTCATCAACAGGTTTCCCTGTCTCATCTTTGCCTATAGGCATACTTGTTCCCATTAGAGTTTTCATGGTGGAGGCTGAGTCCATACCATATTTCTTAATCAACTCTTTGGTGAACTTAGACTGGGATATGGACAATTCATCATCAGTCTGTCTTACTTGAAGTCCCAAGAAGAACTTTAGCTCACCCACACTGCTCATCTCAAACTTCCCTTGCATAAGTTTGGCAAACTTTTTACAAAGGTTGTTTTCAGTAGATCCAAAGATAATGTCATCAACATATATCTGGACTAGGATTATCTTGCCTTTAGATTCCCTAAAGAATAAAGTTTTTTTTATCTTTCCTCTAGAGAATTTATTCTCAATAACAAAAGTAGACAAGATTTCATACCAAGCCCTAGGGGCTTGTTTCAAACCATATAGAGCTTTCTTAAGCCTATATACATAATCAAGATAATGAGAATCTACAAAACCTGAGGGTTGCTCAACATAGACTTCCTCTTTTAAATCACCATTCAGAAATGCTGACTTTACATCCATCTGATATACCTTGAACCCTTGATAGGCAGCATAGGCCAAGAACATCCTTATAGCCTCCAGCCTTACTACTGGGGCAAAGGATTGATCAAAGTCAATTCCTTCCTCTTGCCTGTATCCTTTTGCTACCAACCTTGCCTTGTTCTTGATAATTGTGTCATTCTCATCAAGTTTGTTTCTGTAGATCCACTTGGTTCCTATAATGTTGTGATCCTTTGGTTTAGGAACCAGTTCCTAGACTTTACATCTTCTGAATTGATTTAGCTCTTCTTGCATAGCATCAACCCAGTTAGTATCTAGCATGGCTTCTTCAAACTTTTTGGGTTCTATTTGAGACAAGAAGCTAGAATATAAAAATGTGTTCATGCTTTTGCTCCTTGTTAGAACACCTTGACTTGCATCACCAATGATTTGGTGAGCTGGATGATCCTTCGGGTGTCTTCTTACTGGAGGAAACCTGTCTACCTCATGGCCTTCTTCATTTTCCTCCACCTGATGCTCCTCATTGTCTTAATCATCCAGTGAGTTTTGTTCTCCCCCTGGACAGCATGCATCTTTTCCATCATCCATCCTAGCAGGAGCTTCATCATTGATGGTCATCTTGTCTAGCCTGTTTGTTAGACCTATAGAACTAACTAAAGAACTATACAATTCATTGTTAATCAATCTAGACTCATCAAAAACAACAAGGACTGACTCTTCTACAACTTGGGTAGTCAAGTTGTAAATCCTGTATGCCCTACTGTTATTGGTGTACCCAACAAATATCCCTTCTATGGATTTGGCAGCAAACTTTGTTTGGTAGTGCTTACCATTAACTAGGACATAACACTTGCTACCAAAGATTCTGAAGTAAGAAATATTTGGTTTTCTGTCTTTCAAAATCTGATAGGGAGTCAACTTAAGTTTCTTATTTATGGATGCTCTATTGAGAACATGACAAGCAGTTTTTACTGCCTCAGCCCAGAAATATTCAGTGAGAGTAGTGTCACTGAGTAGAGTTCTACCTGCCTTAATAAGAGTCATATTCTTCCTTTCAACAATTCCATTTTGCTGAGGTTTTCTAGGTGAGGAGAACTCCCGATGAATCCCAATTTCTTCATAGAATTTTATCATACATTCAGACTGAAATTCAGTTCCATGGTCACTTCTGATTTTGACCACTGTACTATTAAATTCATTCTGAATTTGTCTAACAAAAGTCTGGAAAATACTAGGGGTTTCAGATTTCTGCCTCAAGAAGAAAACCCATGTGTATCTAGAATAGTTATCGACAATAACTAAAGTGTATACTTTCCTACCAAGACTATGAACTGGCATAGGACCAAACAACTCTATATGCAAAAGATATAAACATCTCATTGAATCTTTGGTATCAAGTGCTGGAAAAGAGGACTTGGCCCATTTTCCCTTTTGGCAAGCTGAACACACTCTCCCTTTAATGCACTTGAATTGAGGACTATTCCTCACTAAACCCAAGCTAAACAGCAGTCCTATAGACTTATAGTTCAGAAGAGCTAACCTCTTGTGTCATTTGACACATATTGTAGCTTTCTCACTTGCAACTAGGCAAATGGGTGAGTTGTTATACTCACAATCTAGGTTAAGACAATATACATTCCCTCTCCTAGTGCCAGTCAAAATGATCTCTTGATCGTTTGATCACTTAATTTGCTACTCCCCTTTGTGGAAAGAGACGTCATAACCTAGATCACTAAGTTGACTTATGCTAATCAGGTTATGTTTTAGACCCTTCACATAAGCCACTTTAGTGATAGTAATTGAGTCCCTAGAAATGTTATCAAATCCTTTGATGATTCCTTTTTCTGATCCACCAAAGATGACTTTGGTACAATTCTCTATGGGTCCATAGTCCCTCAACATTCTTCTTGTTCCAGTCATGTGTCTGGAATATTCACTATCGAAGTACCATATAGGGGTATGGCCACTTGGATTCACCAGCATCAAATAAAGAATCACTCATCCCGAGAATCCAAATTATTATTGGGTCCTAGGTCCTTATTAGTTTGAAATCCTGCAGGTGTTCTGACAGGTAAACTATACTTGGTTTTAACACTTGTGTTAAACCAGCAATCCATGGCAAAGTGCCCTACCTTGACACAACACCAACACTCAAATTTATTGTACCTTCTCTTAGGTACAGACTTCACAACCTTGTTGCCAGCAGTCTTTTTAAGTGTAGGTGCTGGAGCATCAAACCCTAAGAATTCCTTTTGAACCTAATGGGCTTGCCTATAAAGTGGCCTATAGGCATTTGCACACTTGCTAATGTGATCTCCATACTTACAGTGACCATGAGTAATTTCATGATCATACCTGTTTGTAGGTTGCATCACCTACCTAAAGAAAATAGGGGGCTTAGAGCCTAATGGCTGAACTGGGGCCTTACCTTTTCCATGAGAATTGGTGGCCCTAGTTCTTCCCTCAAAACCTAGACCTGTCTTTCCCTTCTGAGAAATGAAATTGTCTATTAAGGGCAAGACAGATTTTGGCTTAGAGAATTTAGCCACTAACTCTCTTTCTTTCTGGATTCTTGCCTCCAAATTCTTTACATGATTTTCCTTGAAAGAGATTGCGCCCATCTGAATAACAATTATGTTCTTAAGTTTGGCAACATCTTTCAGTTTCAAATCATTCAGCTTTGCTGATTCTGATGCTGCCTGCTTAAGAGATTCAATCTCCTTTGCCTGCTCCTTGACAAGAAGCATGCTTCTCTTCAGAGCTTGCAACAACCCACCATACTCATCAATGAGTTGGTGTACATCCCCTTCAGACTCAGAACCATCCACATCTCTTGATGCAGATGCTTATGATTCTTATCTAGTGAAATAATCAGAAGCTGAGGGAGAACTATATACCTTACTTGGACCATGCTGATCCTAGCACAGATCATTTTCTGACTGAGCCATCAGCCCTCTACAGCAATAATCTTTCACTCCATTTATGGAGTCCAGCATTTGTAGGAATTCTAGTTCCCTAGAATCCTCTTATGTGGAGAACAGCCCTACATATGCTTCTGCATTATCTTTTTCTCCTAATTTTGAAGATGAAGTGTCTGTCCAACTATTCTGCATTTGAGCAACAAAGTATTTCTCCTTTTTGCCTTTCGCTTGATGCTTCTTCTTGTCCTTAGATTCAGTCCTCTTGTCTAGACAGTCAGCTATGACATGCCCTGTCTTGTTGCAACAATAGCAAACAATCTTAGTATTAATTTCTTTACTAGGTTTTGAGGCATACCTGTCCTCCTTGGGAGCCTTCTTTTTCTTGTAATACTCATCCTTAGAAAAGGTTGTTGAAGGTCTGGTTCTCCACTTCTTCTTTTTCATGAACCTTTGGAATTGCCTTGTAAAGGCAGCAAAGTCCTCATCAGAGGTGTGGCTATCTGATGTGATGTTGTCAGGAATTCTTTCTTCTCCCTCAGCACTCCTTCTGGGTGGAGAAGGAGATTTTCTCTTGCCCTTTCTTGTGCCTTTAGCCTTGAAGTCAACTGACTTATCCTTATACTAAGACCTACTGCTCTTCTCTTCCTCTATTCTGGCAGAGAGTTGTATTTCATATGATAGCTGATTTCCAAACAGTGTGGGAGGAGGTGTATCAACAAGCTTGGCCACCTCTCTGATGGCACAAATCTTTGTTCCCATTCCTTTGTCAGAGACCTGAGAAACTTGTCATTCAGTTCATATGTGCTGAAGACTCTTCTATATGTCATCAGATCATTTACTATCCTGAAGAACTTTTTATAACATTCAGCTATGCTATCAGTCTTGTCTTGTCTAAAGCTCTCATATTCTTGATTTAGCATAGACTTCCTGTCCTCTCTAACTTTTGTTCCCTCCATGTACACAATCATGGTGTCCCACATTTCCATGGAGGTTTTACAATATACCAGATTCTGAAATGTGGCATCATCTATAGCACTTACAATATTGTTCTGTGCTCTTTTGTCAAGTGTTTCCAGGATGATCTCATCCTTTGTCATTTCAGAATTATTCTTTGGGGTTCTAATATTTGCATCCAGAACTAATACCTTCATTGGAATGAAGGGGCCTTCTTGTACAGTGATGTACATTCTTGGATCAGAAGCTTCCATAAACAATCTAACCCTTTCCTTCCATATGCCAAAGCATTCATTCCTGCAGATAGATAGTTTCATAGATCCAAACTCCTTTTGAGTCTCATTTGAACCCATTCTTGAAATCTATTTATTGCCTTGGAGATTCTCTCAGACTGTTAGGTCAATATTTGAGCAACCTCCTTCTGATACCACTTGAAAGACTTATTTCAAGAGCCTAAACACCTAGAGGGGGGTGAATTGGTCCAATTATCTTTAAGAATTTTAGGCAATTTAACTAGTTCATTCTTAGCACAAAAAATGCAAATCACAGCACAGAAAACATAGCACATCATACATAAGATTTATAGTGGTTCCCCAAGGTATGGGTACATCCACTTTCCCCCTTAGCCTATCAGTAGAGAACTGGATTCAGCCCAACTTCCATCCACTAACTCAGATCCACAAATCTTATAACTCAGAACCAGATTGGTTCCTACACCTCAGACTTATACAAGTCTTACCTCAGATTCACCCTAAGAATCCAAACTCAGGCCATAGCCCTACCTCAGCCATTATAACTAGGCTTACAACTCAAACAATCACAAGTCCTACACCTAAGGCACTCATCCCTACCTCAGTCTTTATAATTATAGGCTTACTTCTCAGATCTAACAAAAGATCCTACAAGAAATTGAGTATTTAAAAGAAACAAGAATATCACCAGATAGATCACTCTATAGGTGTGAGCTTCTTGATCAGTTCTTGAATAAACTGAATCTTCAGATCCAACCTGACTTAGCTGTTTCAAAGCTTCTTGATAGAACAAAATAAGGTTGACCTCTTCTTGATGTAGAAGTTGATCTCCTGTCAGCTCCTTCCTTAAATTCAGAATAAGATCTGAATCTTCTCTGCAGACTGTTCAGAATCTGCCTTCTTAAGGGTCTCCCCTTTTCTTGATGTAGACTTCTCACTTTGGATGAATAACTTTTTTATCTCTGTATCAGTTGTTGTAAGTTGTCACGGATCAGTCCTTTATATAGAGATTTCTCCTGATTACCGGCTGATCTACTTTGTAACAATCTTCTGACAGTTCTTATAAAGGTGTCAGACCTGTTGGAAATGACAGTTGTTGAGTCACCAGTCATGACAGTTGATTCCTTAATGACTTTACAACTCAGCATGAACCACTCAGCAAACTGCTTCATATGTATCGACACAAGTATTGGTGGTGTCGACACAACATTCTATGTGTTGACGTAGTCATTCTTCTACTACTCGACACATCTTCTCTTTGTATGTGTCGACACAAGTCCTGTGTGTCGACACAATTGCTCCTGGTCTCGACATAACTGCTGTAGTCAGATGGCATTGAGTGTATGTCCAGGTGTCATTGAGTGTGTGTCAATACAAGTCCTGTGTGTCGACACAACTGCTTCTGGTGTTGACATAACTTCTACATACAAATGGCATTTAGTGTATGTCTAGCTGTCGTTGAGTGAGTGTCGACGCAAGTCCTGTGTGTCGACACAAGCCTTCAGACTCAGAATAGCTATTACTATAAGATGTCGTTGAGTGTGTGTCTAGCTGTCGACACAAACCTTCTTCAGGTGTCGACACAATTCCTTAGTGTCGACACATTCCTTTCTTCTGGTGTCGACATAACTCCTGGGTGTCGACATTGCTTTTACTTTAGGTGTCGACACAATTCCTACCTCAGGTGTCGACACAATTCGACACAACCTCTTCTTCAGGGGTCGACACAATGCCTGGGTGTCGACACAGCTTTTCTTCTAGTGTTGACACAATTTTTGGTTGTCGACACAACTTTGCTTCTGTTGTCGACACAACTTCTGGGTGTCGACACAATTCTTCACAAGTCTCGACACTTATACTTAGATAATTTCTTTTCAAACCTTATACCTTTGTTGATGCACGAAATGCGACACCGTCTAGCTAACCGTTCGATCACAGGGGAAAGCGGGGAAAAGGGGAGTGACTGTCGAATAGCCGATTACTAGTGGTTAGATCAGAAACCAAACCAAGCCGCAAGAAGCGGTGACACCACACTTCGCCCGCCGCGGTCTGAATGCCTCTCCTGCGGCGGGCTTTCCTTTTATAAAAAATGGAGCGATTACACTTTGAGAGGAAAGAGTAAAGAGACAAGCCATCCGGACAATAGACCGCAAAGGACTAGATTCGAGGCCGCAGCTCTTAACAAGCGAGCTCCTGGACTTGAGTCAGCGTGCTTTGGGTGTACTCCCGCCCCCTATTTATTGAATTGGGGGCCTGCCCGAGCGGGCAGGGCTAAAATAACCGGCTGCCCGAGTTACAAGAGAGCCGGGCAGTGGTGACGGGAAACAACCAAGAAGAAAAGAGGGCAGACGGAAGGTCGCACGGCCTGGCGGTCTTCCTCTGACAATTTGAGAGTCTCGGCCTCTGGACGGGCTGATCTGGACTCCCTCTGACAGCGACCTGGGATTTAGGTCGCGCGGCTTTGGCAAAGACAGGCCGGCCGATGGAGAACGGCTGGCCCTCAAAATTGGCATCGGGTTGGGCTGGAACTTGCAGTGGCCTGACAGACAGGCCGCCCGACTTATCTAACAAAAAGCCGACTTGTTGAGAATGGCGGCTAGAAAGTACAAGCAACTCGGTCTCGAAAACCTGGAGAACTAGTCGCGGATTCCAGGCTAACATAATCCCCACATATTTTTAAGTTTCTGAAAAACTTCGAAAATGTAGAACTAGGCCGGAGACCGCGACTGCCTTTAATGCTCCTGCGTCTATAAAATGCCCAAGACTCTTGTCATTATGTCAAGATTGCTGCCAAGTCACGGGTCGATTTTTGCCATTAGCGGTCAGAATATTTCAAGCCGACAGGGCCTTCTGCAAGATTGATGTCATGTCCTCGTTGCTAGCCCGCGAGGAGAGGTCGGTTGAGAAGAAAAAGAGGAAGGACCGAAAACCGAAAAGCTCCGACCGACAGTCTGACGGGAAAACTGAGAAGCCGATCCCAACAGTGGCTTTTAGTTCTAGAACGAAACCGATGGAAGCCGTCGCGGAATCCACACAGACCGCGACCAAGGTTGAAGCGCTTTCTAAGCCTGTTCCCCCGCAAGCCGGTGCCACCAAATACTTCGACATCACCTACTCACCATCGGGCGAACCTCTTTTAAAGATTGCTGAGGAGTACGAGAAGAGTGTTGACTCTTCGAAACAACACGAGTTGTCCACAGCAGCTGACTTGATCGTGGTTGAAGAGGACGATCCGGGGAAGCCTCTGGAGGTCGAACGGTCTTTAACTGAGAAGAGAAAGCAGACGAAGATTATTGTTGGCCACTTGAAATGGCATAGGAAGAAGGAAGAGACCCTTGAGGAAAGAATGAGGAGGAAGGCGCGGAAGATGCGGGCTGGAAACCACAATATTTCTGAGAAGACCGGTGTGGCTAGTCTTCAGCATAAGCCGCGGGAGAAAGAAGTACCCGAGGGTCGGTCAACTCCATACTCCAAGTCAGACGATCCAGAGGGCATGCCTGCGGTTAGCGATTCCTTGAGCGACATCCTCAAGAACATGGACATGTTGCAGCGGCAAGACAAGCTGAAGGAACTCCGCCGACTTCTCAAGAGGTCGTCGACCTCGTTGCTGAAGTTACCGGAGAGAAACCTGGCAAAGTTTCTTCCGCGGCTTCTGAAGGGGTTAAAAAACAGAAACTTGGAGAGGCCGCCGACCTGGATGTCGAAGTTACCGGAGAGAAGCCTAGCGAACTGGCTGCTGCAGTTTTGGAAGGAGATGAGAAATTGAAGCTTAAAGAAAAGATAGAGGAGATGAAGAAACTAATCGCCGGGAAACCGGTGGCGATCACATTTCCTCCCCTGCAAGGTAAACACGAAGAAGTTAAGCGTATTGTAAAATTCAACAAGTCGTGGTCACGTAAGAAGGGAGCAGACTCAATTTTTAATCCGCCAGCGAGCTTCTTCCTGACCATGGCACAACTGAAAAGCAAAGCTCAAGAGACCGCACGGCTATTGAAAGAAAAGCAAAAGCGAACAGACTCCGAACAATTTAGGCGACCAGCGCCTAGATTTGACACTGCGGCTTTTGAAGGAGGGTCAACCACGCGCTGCGGTTTCGTCCTACCGAGGTATTTCAGAAGGTGTCGATTATGTGATTGAATCTGACCGCTCATTTATTCGCTGTAGGTGCATCCGAAACCGCCATTAAGCCGAGCAACCTGACGACCTTCCCACCTCCACTGCTGCCACCATTACCACCGAATATCCATGACCAAAGAGAGGTTGAGTTCCAGGAGGAAGTTGCCGCCTTGCAGGATAGGGTAAGAGAGCACGGCGAGGCCCTTCGGGCTAAGGAAAAAGAATGGTGTCTTCATCAAGAAGATCAGCGGTCTGCCATCGAGGCTGCTGAAATCAGGGCGCAAAAGGCGTTGTCTGCGCCGGAGAAAGAGAGAGTATCAATGCGGTCTACGCTTGAGGCCGCAGAGAAAAGGATGCAGGAGGCGCTGGCTAACTTGGAGCTGGAGAAAATAACGATGCGTTCTGCGCTTAAGGCCACTGAGAGAAGGATGCAGGAAGTGCTGGCTACCATGGAGCAGAAGAAAACTGAAAAGTTGGACCTACAGGCTGTGCTGCGGATGACCGGGCGAATTGAGAGAGAAAGAGCGAACATCACTCGACTTGATGAGGGAAGGGACATGGATCAGCCACGGGAGGGCGGCAGAGGCCTTCGACCTGCTGGCACGACTTCTGAGCAGCAGCGACTACGAAACCGCCTGGCTTCTTGATAAACTTCGAAACCACCAATAGTCGCGGCGGTTTGGCAGGTCGTTGCGTCTAGCGACCCAGGAGATCGCGCTCTACCGATGGTTCCATTTTCCCGCGTAGAGCGTGAAATCTCGCGAGTTCACCGGACTCTGCACTCCATCCATAACCTCGTAAGTCAAGTCTATGTCCAGCTAGTACAGGCCGGCGACCAAGTCGCGCGGGTTGGGAGGGAAGCTCCTGAGAGTAGAGACAAATAAGCCTGAATCTTTAATTTGGCTTTGTTATAATAATCGATCGTTGATGTCGGACAACTTGATTGCTGTAAACAACTATTGTATATTTGTTTGATGCTTATGCCGGTTTCCTGCGGCTTGGTACGGTTTAAATGTCATAGTCGCTATATTTTCTGCTTGTGAAATTTCTCAAAGTGCAAGTACTTGGCCGCACGAACTGCCGAACTGGTCTGCGGTTTGAATATTTCCTCTTGCAGGCTAGGTCGCTCGGCTTGATGACTAATCGCGATTTGACGAGCATTACTGTAGCTATGCAGAAATTCTATAAATAGAGATGATCCCAGAGACTTCGGCACGAAAGATCAGTATGCAAGCTAAGGCAAAGGCGATGCGGTCTAAGAAAGCGTCTGCTGTCCGAACTGACGCGGCTTGCGCCTTCCACTCGGCGGACCACAAAGAAGGTCGGCTTACCCAAGCCGAACTAGATAGCTTTACAGAGAAATACATGAAAGACAGCCGACTGCTTGTGCGACTTCCTCTTTCTCACGAACGAATCAACAGCTCCACAGCCAACCAAATCGCCATTCCTGTCGATCATTTCGACTGCGGCTTCCGTTTTCCCGTGCTGATGGAAGCCGTAGCGATCTTCGACCACTATGGGGTAGTGCCTGGACAGCTGCCGCCAAATTCAATTGCCTCCATCTACAGCTTCATCTCCTATCTAAGGTCAGAAAGAGTTCGCTTCTCTATGAAGCTGTTCAGAGAGTGCTTCTCCGTCCGTTCTATCTTGGACTCCGGGGCAAAAATATTCCGAGGGCATTTGTACTTCGGCTGCCGGGGGCTGAAGGTCGTCAACCTGGCGAACAAAATACCGAATTGGTCAGAGAGGTACCTGATTTTTGAGGGTCAACTCGGACTCCTGCCGGTCAACCCGCAGGTTCGCGACGAAGCCGCTTTTGGCAGCAGCGGACTGGACGGCCTGGAGAAGGCTATCTTCGACTTCTTCAAGGGGACGCGGCTAGACGTCAACCACTACCTGTCGCTGCTCTCGTCCTTGGAAGGCGTTCAAGAGGAAGACAGTAAGTATCAACATAACCGAACAGGAATGCTAGCCGCTCGACTTACTAATTGACTTCTTGCTTTGGTCCTGCAGCTGTCGTAGCGGTGCCGCTGAACAAACCGCTGACTCCGGGTGGTTTAACCCTCACTCAGAGGGAGAAAAGGGCCCGGCGAGCCAGGTCGGAGCGCACCGAAGAGGAGGAAGAATCAGACTCCTCTGGGGAATTCTCGCTGCATGGAATGGGTAGCGGCTTGAACGATCTCCGCGGCAACCCCACCATGCAGTGGAGCGCGAACAGAGTTCTGTTCAAGTCTCTGCTGCCCTCCCTGGCCTGGGGAGGGAAAAGATAAGTCGCCACGCCTCCGCGGTTGGCGCGACCTTGTATGGTAGGCGCAACCTGAAAGCGCTGAAAAAGATACCACAAAAAGATTTCTTGCGGTTTGTCGCGCAAGTCAGCGCGAGAAGCTTTGCGGCTAACCACTACATGGGCCTGGCCCATAAGCGGTTAGTTGCAAAATAGGACAACTTGCAGCGGCAACTCGCCGACAAGGAAGAAGAGATCGCGTGGTTAAAGGAGATGAATGCGGTTAGATATTACCTGATACTTGTGGCTTCATTTTTCAAGCCGCCCGGACTGGCCTTTCTTTTTTCCTTTGCAGAAAATGTACGATCCGGCCAACCCGGCCTTCCAGGACGCCGTCTTTCCGCAGCTTGTCCAAGCGATCGACGGAGCGCTTAAACGCCTCCGAGATCTTGGCGGCCTCGCTCCAGGATTCACCGACTACTCCTGCGCCACACTGTATCCATCAAGGAAGAAAAAGGTGGCCGCGGTTTACCAAACGCTAAAGGGAAAGGAGAAGGTCGATGGAGAGGGCGAGGACAAGGATGAAGAGGAAGAGGAGGACAGCCGAGGAAGCCGGACCGAGAGTGTCTCCATCCAAACCGGCGGCCAAGCTTCGGAGATCGCGCGGGTTGAGGCCGGCCAGTCCGAGACAGTGGATACTGGCAGTTCACACACGTCTTCGTCTGACAGCAGCAGATACTCTCCGTCCGAGGTCGATGTCGATGGTGTTACGGACTCCGGCACACCTGCGGCTAAAAGATTAATGCCCGATAGTTAGGATAGATTTTACTTATATTAACTTTTACATCTTTTGAGAACCGGCGGTATGACTTTGTAAACCGCGCGGTCTAATCTTTGTATTACTTGTTTTTGGAAATGACAAAATTTTACCTTCACTGAGAATCTAATGTATTGCAATTTTTGCTTACTTACTTGTTTGCACGGCTTAGTTTTTCTTACTCGTTCCCGACTTGAGAAAGTTGATTGATGAATTTATCGGATAATAAGTACTTTTGTTCCGGTTAAACTCGAATAGAATTTCAATGACCGAGTATATTAGTCGTCTGTGACTTTATAGCAATCCGATTACCCTTGAACATTTATAGAACCATAAGCCGGGCGGTCAGGAAAGTATTCGCCAAGAAGATTGTCGGCTATCATTCATGTTCAACACGAAGTCGTACGAATAATATAGTTGACCGCTGGTAGGTCATAGCTTAATTGGAGATCAAGGATATATATACTGATTAATAAGCCGCTCGGCTAAATAAATAAACCGCCAAAAGACTAATAATCAAACTGATGGTGGCGGCCGTCTGACCATTAAAGTAGACCACGCTTCCCATATGAAAATTACTCAAGGGTAGAGATAAACATATTGCGGCTTCCTGAAATAGCAAGTCGCGAATTGATTATAAGGAATACCATAAGCCGGCGGGCTAGAATTAGTTGACAGAATCAAGTCGGCCGAATTCCCGAATATATTAGTAATAAGCCGGCAGAGAGGCCATAAGCCGAATAGAACAAACCGAAATATCTAACCGCGCGGTCTGCGGACTATGCAATATAAATCAGCTAGTATGGGCAGTATGACCGTCAGACGACGGATAAGCTCATGCTGACCTACAAAAATAGGAGGAGCTACAAGCTTATGTGTCGATGTGGGCAAGTGCGTGTAGTATTGCTTTCCACACAAAGATCACATAAGCGGGGCTAAAGTTCGAAATCCGCGACAGATGTCGAGCGAGATAAGTACATATTGTCCGTGACTGTAGTCGAGCGAGACAAGTACGCAATATCTGTGATTGATGTCAAGCGGGACAAGTACGTAATGCATGCGACTGTAGTCGAATGAGACAAGTCATTAATATCTGCAACTGATGTCAAGCGGAAACGGCCATTACACATCTGCGACCGGAGTCAAGCGGAATGTTGAAGGCTTAAGAACTAAGCACGGAACCCAAGTATTATCTTTGTCAAAAGGCATTTTGCATCCATATAAATGAATGTCAGCATCATAAGCAATAGCTAAGATGTAATTGAAATAGCGTATGCATGCATGTTTTCATGCATGTATGTATTGAAGGATGTATAACAAGGATATATATATTTGGAACTCGAACCAGATGGCATGTAAATGCTCCATTCTTCCAATTTTAAACACCTTTATTATCAAGAAAACCAAGTCTTTGCTTGTACTGCTGACTTTATTAGAAATGAATACGCCTAAGGGTCACTGCATGATATAATCTTGCAACTTCCCAGCCTTCGCTAATTCATTTGCAAGTTTCCGAAGGGCCATACAATCTTCTGTTAGATGACCTATATCTTTGTGATACTTACAGAAAGCTCTTCATGCCGATATTTGATTTTAGATTTCATGCGTCGAGGCTTTTTGAACTCTTTCATTTTCTGAAGAACTTCCAAAAGATCTTCTATGGAGATATTAAACTTGATACGTTTATCCGAACATTTTTTTCTGCTTTAGAGTTTTAGGATTGAAGGAAATGATCGGACATGTTTCTGCAAACCTAGAAATATCATCAAGCAGAAGAGGCATTGCAGACATATTCTGAATATGAGGAGGAGACCCATAACTTCTTAATTGTGAAATATCCTGCGAAGAACTGAGTTGTTGATTACCAGAAATTTCCTGAGACTGTTTAACCTTCTGATTCAAAAACGAGATGTAGTTTTTGTTTTCTTCTTCGCCCATTATGAATTTATTAACGATATCGATAAGATCTCCATAAGTCTTGGGATCTTTCATAGTGAGCTTGAACTTTAGAGGGCCTTCCTGAAGCCCGTTCACGAAAGCATACAGATAATAATCCTATAGAACGTTATCAATATCCAGAATTTCCTTTTGGAAACGATCTAAAAAATCAGGATTAGATTCTTCATCCCCTTGCTTGATTCGGAAGAGAGCTCCTACGTCTCTTTTCCATTTCTTGTAGGTACTAAATTTTCAGAGAAATTGTCTTCGCAAGTCTTTGAAGCTAGTCACTGATCGAGGTGGTAGGCTATAAAACCATTCTCTTGTATGATCACCAAAAGATATAATAAGGAGTTTGCATTTGATACCATTTGACACTTTCTTTAGTGAAATAGCTGACTCGAAAGCTTGCAAATGAGAAATTGGGTGATCAAGTCTAGAATATTCGGGCAAAAGAGGTACTTTGAAATCATTAGCGACAACCTCCCAACGAATTCGGTTGACGAACGGAGAAGGGACGCCATCTTCTTTAGAGGGAGACTCTTGATTTCCATGATCTTGGTTGTGATAGAATGCCATGTTTGGTTTGGGAATTTCAAGATGAGGGTTGCAAATCTCTTGTACTGCATATTGCGACATATACTCAACTTGGTTGGCCGATAAGTCATTGCTTCTGTCAAGTATTCCGCTACTTTGATAAGAAACATCTTGCGCCTTTGAGGGATCCGCAATAGCTGATTGAAAGTTGGAGTCATCTTGCTCCTTTGTAAAATCCATTTGAACAAAAGAAAATTAGCTAGTCAGAATTTTGAAACCGCCGAACAATTGCGGCTTGAACATGCGACTTATTGTTAGGACAGGCCGGTGAAGAGGCCGGCGGGAAAGCTGGTGGGCTGGTGCAAACTGAGAACAATAACTGAAGTTGCGCGGCTTAACGAACTAGCCGCCGAGATTTTGCGGTTGGAGCGGTCTGACGCTACTAGTCTGCTGATTTCATCGACTACTCGGGAGCTGAAGACCGCGTGTTAACTGTTGATGCACGAAATGCGATACCGTCTAGCTAACCGTTCGATCACAGGGGAAAGCGGGGAAAAGGAGGAGAGACTGCCGAATAGCCGGTTACTAGCGGTTAGAGCAGAAACCAAAGCAAGCCGCAAGAAGCGGCGACACCACACTTCGACCGCCGCGGCCTGAATGCTTCTCCTGCGGCGGGCCTTCCTTTTATACAAAATGGAGAGATTACACTTTGAGAGGAAAGAGGAAAGAGACAAGCCGGCCGGATAATAGACCGCAAAGGACTAGATTCGAGGCAGCAGCTCTTAACAAGCGAGCTCCTGGACTCGAGTCAGTGTGCTTTGGGTGTACTCCTGCCCCCTATTTATAGATTTGGGGGCCTGCCCGAGTGGGCAGGGCTAAAATAACAGGATGCCCGGGTTACAAGAGAGCCGGGCAACGGTGACGGGAAACAACCAAGAAGAAAAGAGGGCAGACGGAAGGTCGCACGGCCTGGCGGTCTTCCTCTGACGAGTTGAGAGTCTCGGCCTCTAGACGGGCTGATCTGGACTCCCTCTGACAGCGACCTGGGATTTAGGTTGCGCGTCTTTGGCAAAGATAGGCCGGCCGACGGATAACGGCTGGCACTCAAAATTGGCATCTGGCTGGGCTGGAACTGGCAGTTGCCTGACGGACAGGCCGCCCGACTTATCTGACAAAAAACAGACTTGCTGAGAATGGCGGCTAGAAAGTGCAAGCCGCCCGGTCTCGAAAACCTGGAGAACTAGTCGTGGATTCCTGGCTAACAACCTGCACAATGAAACTCCAACATATATCAAATACAAATTGATGTATATCATTGAGTAATATGGGGATTCTCCAAATCTGGTATATTTTTCAGTGTACCCAACACTCTTACTACGTGGACAAAGAAAGGTGTACTGTATGAGTAAACACCCCAGTGTGAAGCTGCGTTGCTAGAACTGAAAGACCGACTTACATCCGCACCCATCCTAGACCTTCCATCCTGGAAGGAAGGATTTCAAGTTTACACTGACGTGTCGTATCAAGGAATGGGAGCGGTACTGATATAACACGGGCATGTGATTGCATATGCTTCAAGACAACTAAAGAAGCCTGAAATCAATTACCCGGTACATGATCTAGAATTGGGAGCGGGGGTGTTCGCCTTGAAAATTTGGAGACACAATTTATACAGTGTCCACTGCGAGATCTTTTCAGACCACAAGAATCTAAAGTACGTGCATACACAGAAGGAATTGAATTTGAGACAACGGCGGTGGTTAGAGTTTTTGTGCAATTATGAATTCACTTTGAACTACCACCCCGGAAAAGCTAACTCCATAGCTGATGCTTTGAGAAGAAAGTTATCGAAATCGAACTTGGAGTCTCGATTGATGAGAATGGAGTTAGCCTGGATGCTCTAAGAGATGGCGATCACCCTGGTATACAAAGACCAATCGGAAGGGTATACGGAGTACTTAACCGCGATAAGCATAGTCTGCGATATTTGAGACCGAATCCGGGCGGAGCAAGAAAGGATGCGACTCTGGCCCCGACGATCAAGTCAATTGAAGATGGGACAACTGACGAATACTCTCTAAAAGACAGCCTCGTTCATCTTCGTGGTCAGCTTTACATTCCCGAGGGCAGTAAAATTCGGGAAGATATCCTGAGAGAGACACACTGCACCCAGTATTCTGTGCATCCTTGGATTGCCAAGATGTACGCCGACCTGCGGAAAACCATGTGTTGGCCGGGAAGGAAGAGGGACGTCCGATATTTTGTTACGCACTGCGAGGCCTGTAAAATGGTGAAGATAGAATGCAGGAGACCCAGTGGGTTATTACAGTCATTGCCCATCCCCGAGTGGAAGTTCGAGGATGTCTCCATGGACTTCGTCCATGGTTTGCCTCGCTCATGCTCAGTGAATGATTCAGTATGGGTAATCATTGACCTCCTGATGAAGGTAGCCCGGTTTATTCCTATGAAGAAAGAAGATCATGTAGATGTTTTGGTACGCCTCTTTGTGGAGTAGTTCGTACGGTATCACGGTGTGCCAAAGACAATTGTTTCTGACCGAGATGGTCGGTTTACCTCTAAGGAGTGGAGGGTCGTACAGGCATACCTGGGTTCACGTCTTACCTTTAACACAACATTCCATCCTTAGACGGACGGGCAGTCTGAGAGAACTATCAGAACATTGGAGGATCTATTGAGGCTGTGTGTATTGGATAGAGGAGAGCCATGGGAAAGGCTCTTACCCCTGGTGGAATTTTCATATAACAACAGTCACCAGGCTAGTATCAGAATGGCACCCCTTGAAGCCCTTTACGGAAGAAGGTGTAGAACCCCCTTGTCATGGGTACAAGATGAAGACCCGAAGGTTTTGGGTATTGAATATGAGAGAACCTAGCGCTACCAACTCGACCAAAAGACCGGTCTGATAGAAGATGGCGCAACTATTCTTTATATCAATGGTCCTTGGGCGGATCCACGGGGCAGCAAGTTAGGCCCGCAGGGAACACGTCCTTCTGCTTCGAATAGTACCGCAGCACCGGGGCGATTCCGAACCGCAGTTCTAATAATCCCCCCCCCACGGAAACGACCTCGGGGTTTCGAACCCACAACCCCCTCTGATACCAATTGAGAGGACCTAGTGCTACCAACTCGACCAAAAGACCGGTCTGATAGAAGACGGCACAACTATTCTTTATATAAATGGTCCTCGGGCAGATCCACGGGGCAGCCAGTTAGGCCCGCAGGGAACACGTCCTTCTGCTTCGAATAGTACCGCAGCACCGGGGCGATTCCAAAATGCAGTTCCAACAGAATAGATCGATGACACTAATGCGCTGGTTAGGCTAATCCGGGACCGCATGCTTGAGGCTCAAAGTCGGCAGGCTAAATACTATAATGCAAAGCACTGGGTGGTAGAATTTCAAGTGGGTGACAAAGTATTCCTGATGTTCCAGCCGATGTATGGAGTGTCACGGGTACGTGGTATGAAGAAGATCAGCCTAAGGTAAGTTGGGCCTTACATTATATTGGAAAAGATTGGCCCTTGGGCCTACCGGTTGGAGTTACCACCAGAGCTGGAGAATCTTCATGACGTATTCCATGTGTTGTCTCTTCGGAAGGCGCTGTTGCGGCCCGATCAACATATTCCCATTATTAATAAAGCAGTAGCGACCGATAGATCTGTACGACTAGAGCCGGTGCGGATAGTGGACAACGAGACAAGGATTTTGCACTGCAAGAGGGTTCCTTTGGTAAAGGTTTTGTGGTCTAATCATTGGAAGGAGGAGTATAAATGGAAGTCGGTGAACTTGATGCAAAACCGCTACCCGTAGTTATTTCCTAAGGGTAAAATTTAAAAGCATGTTTTAATTTATTTTTCACTCTTTCCTCTCCCCATAGCCTTAGCCTGATTTCGCGGACGAAATCTTTTATTTTGTTTATAGGATTTGTAACGTCCCAATTCGCGTTAGGCCCCTCTTCCGCGCTTTGGAGTAAGGAGAAATGATTTGGGCTCAGGGAGTGCTGACAGCTAGGCTTACACATGTGTAAGGGAAGATAAGTCAGTCCAGAAAAGGAGACGGGTAGTGACACGGGCGTGTCCATACCCGTGTGGTGCTCTGGGGTATGGGTGGAAATTTGTGGAGTTTCTAGAGAAAGAAACGGGTAGTGATACGGGCATGCCCCTACCCGTGTGTATGTGGATATGGGTAGTGGCACAGGCGTGTCCCCTACCCGTGTGTGTGAAACTGCCATCGTCGATCGAGTTTCCCGAGCAGGACACGGGTGGAGACACGGGCGTGTCCCTACCTGTGTGCATATCTCCAGGAAGCCGGTCGTGTCTCCCCAGCAAGAGACGGGTAGGACACGGGCATGAACATGACTGTGTCGCGTGATACGGGTTATGGACACAGGCGTGTCCATACCCGTGTTTGTGTCCAAACGATAATGTAACCGTCAACGCCGATTCACCCGAGCAGGACGCGGGTAGGGACACGGGCGTGTCCCTACCCGTGTTTGTCCTATATAAATAGGATTTCTGAAACTTGGCCGTTTTTCATTCTCTTCCCAATCCTTTTCTGTGGAGAGACTGGTGCTGGAGCAACTTTCTTCCTTTGGAGAACCAACATCGTCGAGGATAAGAAGATGCCACCGCGAAGGGTGACGAGATCCATTGCCGGAAATGGTGGAAATGCCGGAATCGAGGTGAGCTTCCTCCCCTCTCCCTTTTTATTATATCTCTAGTTATTCCTAGGCAAGATATCAACTCAAAGGATTCTTGATGTGTGAGTTGAAGGTTTCTAGGAAGAGGCCATGCTAGGACTTGTGTTTTAGGGTTTAGTCTTCATCAACCTCTCCTTCCTTCAATGTGAAGATGGGGGATGGTCTCGTGAAGATAAATGGCCTTATGAGGGTGAGTAAGCGTGGAGGAATTTTTGGTTGTGATTTAGGAAGATCGGCTAGAGGAGGAAGACGGACCGATGCCGTTCATTCCGCCTTAAGATGTATGCAAGAATCTGCTTTCTGCGCGCTGCGATGTTCGTGGACATTTTCAGGTAAGAAACGACAGATCTAGGCTTTCGACTAAACACAAAAGTCGTAGCCCATGGAAATAACTTTCCAACGAGTGGTTATACGTCTTCAGGCGAGGTCTATAACCACGGGAAAGCCTGATCAAAATTGATTGCTGATAATTTAAAAATGCAGAAACTGTAATTTGAACGTAGCAATCTTAGAAGCCGATCTCTAGTGTGGTACGGCTAAATCTGGGCTTTTGACTAAACACGAAAGTCGTAACCCTCGGAAATACCATTCTAACGAGGGGTTAAACCTTTTCACCGGATTCCTGTAGCATCAGGAATTCTTGGTTGAAGTTCTGTACTTTATACTATTCTTGCATGCTTTGTTCTTTTGGTTATATAAACCTAATTTAGAACTATTAGAGAGATTGTGGATAGTTAGTGTGAAGTTTGTTATGAGTATTTTGATTGATCCTTTGTAATCAAATGACGAACTAAAACGTACTAGTTTGAGATGGTTTGGTTGATAGACCCCTAGGTGAACTAGTGGGTAGGCGAGTTGGATTGTATAAACAAACAAGATACGTGAATTGGTAAGATGAGCTAAATACTAGCAAGGTGATGAGTATTGTATGGAAGAGGATTGAATAAGGTTAGTGCATGAATATGTGGAAGGGTTGATGGTGCGTGAGTGTTTGCCGCACTTGATCGATTGTGTAGATAAGGGGCTAGGTGAGGAGCCCTTGTGAGCTGTTGAGCTCGAAATGTGAGATTGGCATGCGGTGTGAGTCGACAAGTGGTGTCGTAATCATCGTTTAAGGATAGTGTTGCAGGTCTACGGGCTCGAGAGTCGTCACACCGATGGGAGTTGATGGTTAGACCTTGCGCAATGGGCTTGGTCCTCGGTTCTCATTCCCGGGGCTCCTTCCATACTAGGTGAACTGATGATGCATAATTTGACCTAAGTTATTAATATAAAAATCTAAATAATCTTATAATAATATATTTATATTATTAATTTTATCTACTAAATCATATTTTTTAATAATTCTATCCTAACCATGCATATTTTACTATTTTTTCTACGCGCAGCGAACTTCGGGGCCACGTTTGGGCATGTTGCGTCAAGATTCAAATCTTGGGCTGAACACGAAAGTTGTAGCCCTTAAAAATACCTTTCCAACGGATGGTTACAAGCCTTTATAGGATTATTGTAGCCTAAGAAATCCTCCGTCGAATTTGTTGTCCAGCAGGTTTCCTACATGTATGAAACTCGTGTTTGAGCAAGAACCGAGGATCCCGGGACAATTTGCATTATCAATTCTAAAAGAACACGCCTTCAGTTATGGTGTGCCAAAATAAATGTCGAGTGCACTCATTTCATGGTGGTGTTGAACTATATTCAAGAATGGATTGTAGCCACAATGGTCCGATGAGATTTTTTTCTCATAAGTATGAAAGAGGCTAGCCACCTTTGACTATATATTCAACATGTGTTCTTAAAGGAAGCTTCTTGAAAAGAGAGAAAGCTAGCCAACTTTTATTATGCTTTTCATGAAAAGTATAAATGAGGCTAGCCACCTTTGACTATATATCAAACATGTGCTTTTTGACCAAGGGAAGCTTCATCCTCGTGCCAAATTCCAACTCTACCCCCTTGGTTTTGGCCCTATAAATAGGCATGAAGAAAGGGGGGAAAACATCATCCTTCCTACTTAAGTTTGAGCATTGTAAAGAGACTTTGGAGTTTGTTTGTAGAGTATTTTAGTTTAATGTTTTCATGCTTTAATGTTCTTGCAATTTCTTTTATCGTACTTGTAATCTTCTTGCAAACTCTCCTTATAATGTCTTTTTTGAAATCTTTTGTAACTTCTTTTCAATAAGAAATAAACTAGTTTGTTATTCCCTTTCCCTCTTTCTCTTTTTTTTTATGCATATTCTCAACATAATTTTCATTTCCTATATTATGAGTAACTAAACTTTGTTTTGTACTTGATCTAAATGATCCGAGAAATGAAATGATCTCTTTTTCTTAACCCATATCTTCTCTTTCTCTTTGAACAAATGTTTAGGATTTACCCTTGATTAATTTATAGAGAGGTCATATCATCGATATATGATTTTCTCTTCTAATTTCATACTCTAGTAGCCGAAAGGATCATGCGTATGGATTGATCGCTCATGGGTAAAGGGAGTTGAATGCAATCCTTGAAAGAGGACAACATAAATTTCCCGGATTGGAGTCAAATCCAATAGAGGGGTTCACCACATAAATCGAGTTTTAGGGGTTTCAATTATAGAACGAAAGTTTGGTTGATCAACCTAAACTCAGTTGGGCGTAGCCTTGGAAGAGGTGCGTTCATATTTTGGGAACCTCCACGGTCCAAGCATCTTCGTTAAAAAGAATTAGGGATTTATCTATTTTTGGTCATTTTCATTCCAAGGTGATTCAAGATCAAGTACTAACCTTTTAATTATTGCTTAATCATCCACTTTTATCGTATAACGGTTCTCTTATTTCCAAACCAAGTCAAAGTATTTAATTAATAAAATAACAAAAATCTCTTTGAAATAGAAGTAATCGACGCACCTTGGTTCTAATACGACCTTGATACTATATCCTATACTATAAGCGATAAGGTACACTTTACTTTATCGAATATAGATTCGAAGAACATCATCTTCATCTTCATCTACTCTCTTTCATAAAACACCTCCGAGATTTTCTCCATCATGAATGGTTGGGCTTGGTCCTCGTGCTTTTTTTGAGGCTCCTTTCGGGTCACATCTTAGGCCAGTTCGGGCCTTGGATCTTGATGCACATCTACCCGAGACTCCCGCTGAGCCGTAGTACGCGTGTGAGCTCCGCTATTTTGTTCTTAGCATTGAGGCGTGCGGAGGCCTAGGCTAGGTAGTGTTGAGACCAGCCTAGTAGTGGAGATGCCCGCTCTACTATCATCGTTTGGCCACGACGGATGACGCCTGAGAGGTAAGCTACCTACTCAAAAAGTGGGAACTAAGAGTCTGTGTCGACACAGCAATTGCTCGTGCGTGATCATGGGTGAGTCATTGCATAGCATTCATGGTATTACATTATATCGCATGCACAAGATCCTCATCGTATAAGTTCGTATGGGCAGTCTTATATGATGAGTTACTTTACTATTGAACCGAACCTCAACTTATGTATCTGTATGGGCATTCATATAAGTTGAGCTACTTTCTGTTGTAGCTTTATACTTTTATGTTTTGTTGTAGATGTTAGAACTGTTAGGGCAATGTGTTTGCTCATTTACTATGCTACTATATATATACATTGTTTAAGGATCACATCAGTCCACCTGTTTGTACTATTGCTAATATACATATATTGTACCCTGTTCCTTTCTCCGGCCGGTGCCGTGGAGTCTCCGGGCGAGTGGATGTGATAGCCACTTAGTCTTTATGACTAACGGTTACTACGTCTTCCTTTTTAGGAGGAACCCCGTAGACAGAGCAGCAGCAGGTTATGCAGCAGGACAACCAGGCAAGGATGTTAGGCCTTGAGGGGACGGTACCGTCATTACCATCGGTGATTGATGTGAGTCTTTGAGAGACTTTTGTTGTAGCCTCTTTTGGGCCAGTTTACTCGAACTCTGATTATGTAGAAGCTTATTGTAGCTTCTTTTATATGTTGTATTTTTGGGCTATTATATGCTTGTGTGGATTTGACTACTCAATTTATATATTTGGTTGGGTTGGCAAGATTGATATTGGTAAAGGTTGGCAGAATAGGCGTCTTGTAGTACAGGCTAGCCCGTGTGCTAGTGCTACTGCAAGGCGGCTGTTCTAGGCATAAGAATCCCCTCGTATCGTGTTTTGTGTTACTGGAGGGGGGGGGGTCTTACATCGGGAGTCTTGTATTAACCAATAATAATAAGTGCTTTGTGAAAGGGAGCTTTGGGGTTCAGCCCATCGTAGTTCCTAGTGCCCTTTGAGAGCCCTTCACGGGGAATGCCGGGGGAAGTCCTGGGCTAACCTAAACTGTAAGCAAACTAAATTGCAAGAGTAACTAGCATAATTAGTGTTAACACCAAATCTGACCGCTCCCCAAGTCCCAGCGGCAAGGCCACATCTAACCGTCTGTCCGTCTCCCCGCGAGGCCTCCCTTGCTTGGCAGGCGTCCAGGAACAATTAGTCAGGAGCTGTCTATCCGCCCATCCGCGCGGCTAGGTGGACCCCTCTCTTTTCGCTTATCAGTATCTGGTCACCGCTGCCCGTTTCTCCTGTGCGCGGGCAGCCGGTATTTCTAACCCTACCCGTTGGGCAGGCCCCCTGAGCCTATAAATAAACGTGAACAATACCTTTCTGAAGAGGCAATTCGAGTCCCCAAGCTTACCGCCTGTGGCAGCGGATTCGAAATCCTTCTCTGGAGGGTATCCTGTCCGCGCGGGCTCCAAAAACCTAACCATTGTAACCGTTTTCCTTTACATAAAAGAAAAGCCTGCCGCAAGAGGGGCATTCAGGCCGCGGCGGGCGAAGTCTGGTGTCGCCGCTTCGGACGGCTTATTCTGGTTTGCGTCCTAACCGCCAGTAACTGACTAGTCGACAGTCTTCTCCCTGTACCTTCCCCAGTGCTCGAACGGTTAGCTGGTGGTGCTCGTTTTCCCTTTCGCATTTCGTGCATAAACAGTTAACACGCGACCTTTAGATCTCGATTAGCCGGTGAAAATCCGCGGCTAGAATATGTAAGACCGTCAGACCATAGAGAACACTCGTCGTCCCGATAAAGATACTCTCTGGGAAATCATCATCAAGTTGGCTCGAGAAACCAACCAGATCTGCCAAGAAATCGTCCAGCAATCCGAAGCGACTAACCGCGTCTTAGCCGCAATTTTCCGTCGGCTAGACTCGCAGCCCGCGGCGACAACAACAACATTGGACAACTCGCTGCCAGTAGTGGGCAGTCCGCCCGTTAACCAAGCCGCTTGCCCGCCCGGAGGACAATCTACGTATCCGCTCTCCTTCCCTCAATATCTCCCGGCATCCTGCTCGCCAGTTCTAACTACAGCCCCCGAGCGGTTTCCAGTTGCCAAACGAGAAAAAAAATGTTCTTACAAACCTGGTCTCCAGTTTGCCCTCTATCTCATCAATCGTGCGAAGATAATGCAAAATGCCCCTATCCTTGCAAAAAAAGAAAGCACATGCATCAACCTTATTCCGAGTCAAGCAGCGTGAGCATGAGACACTCTCTCATTTTATTGCCCGCTTCCAAAAGGAGGTTGGAGAAGTTGAAGAGGCCGAATCAGATTTATATAAAGTTTCTTTGATTGAAGGTTTGAAACAAGGACCATTCATGTTTGAAGCCACTATCAGGAGCGAAAAAACATATCAGGAGATACTTAATCTTGCAAACCAGCACTCTGAGGCTGGAAGGGGTAGCTCTCACTACGCAATAAAGAGCAAATCTAGTGGTATGAAGTCTTTTTAGCTTGCAGACCAGAAGAAAAAATGACCCTGATCAGTTCTGTGAGTACCACAAGGAAAAGGGTCATTTGACAGAAGATTGTCGAGCTCTTAAACGATTAATACTGAGGATGCTGAGGCAGGGTAAGATGCACGACGTATTCTCAAAAGACGACCATTCTGATCCGTCGACTTCAAAAGGAAAAGATGTGCCGTACTTTCTCCCTGGCATGGAATAAATAGATCCAAAAGTCTCCCCTTCGATGTCGAGGGCAAATGCGTCAAGTTGTTTGTGTTTCCAACTCATCTCTTAAAAACTTCTTTGTCAAATGTGTTTTTCTATAATTTGTCCTTATGTTTCAAGGCCCCCCACTGACACTCTTTTTTAGTGTGCCCTTTTCTTGACAGCTTAAGGAATAAGGATAACTGATTCCAAGAGACATCGCCGAGTCCAGCAAAAACCATCCTTAGAACCGTCTACTTTAGCATAAAACCACGAAGACCACGTGTTGCAGGGAGATTTCGCACCGTGTAGTGGGAGCTTGTCGGTTCTACTGCGGTGGGATACTGGATTTCGGATCCCGACTAGTACCTAACCCCACCTCTGCATTATGGAGGGACAGGGTGGTGGTCAGCTCTACTATGTCATTTAAGGGATATCGTTACAACTCTGATGACCACGCGAGGAAAGCTCTGCTATATGCACCTGCCCGCTAATCGACTTAGCATGTGACCCTCGAACACTCTTTGGAACCCTCAAGCAGTGCCTGCAGGAGACCCACATCTGGGTTAATCTCAGAGGAAAGCAATGCTATATGCACCTGCCCGAAAGATCAACTTGGGCTGTACTCCAAGCAAGAGGGCAGTAAGTCCTTCCCCCTCGTGTGGAATTTGGATTGAGTTTACAGCTTTTACGACCCCGTGAGGAAAGCAATGCTATATGCACCTGTCCACTTGGTCGTTTAAGTCTGTAACTTATTTCTCGGCTGGCAGAATTCTGGTATTCACTTCAGTCCACAAGAGTTGATTTATCAGATGACCGAAGTATCTTCTTTTTAAGAGATGAGAACTACAACTTTTGCGACCCTGTGAGGAAAGCAATGCTATATGCACCTGCCCGCTTGGTTGCCTAAGTCCTTGGCCTGTTTCTTAGTGTCCAAGATTTATGATCAGACTCGTTCAAAGAGCAAATTGGAATTGGAATTCGGCAGAATTTGGGAATTGATCTTGTTAAAGCAAGCTGTTGATAATATCTTTGCTGGATGGTGATATTCTCATCGCTTAACCGCGCGGTTAGGATAGAGGTGACCCGAATCATTTATTGATATCGTTGATATAGTGGACATCAGATCTAATCACGCGAGTAGACAGTGGTCTTCAGTTTTATATAGCGGATATCATCATTATTATCGCGCGAGTATACAATGTTTGGTTATCTTCAGTTTATATAGCAGATATCATCATTATTATCGCGCGAGTATATCATGTTTGGTTATCTTCGGTTCAATATATCAGACATCATTTTTAATCACGCGGGTTATGCGTGGAAATCATTTTGTATCAGTTGACTTCGCACTCTAGTCGCCCGGAAAGCGAATTGTTCAGTGTATTGTCCGGATATCTCATAATATATTATAATCGAGTGAATATAAATATAATACCGATCGAATAAAGCATATTCAGCAAAATCAGAGTATCTTTTATATTGTCAAAAATTACAAGATGTGCTATCCGCGCGGTTTACATAGATCATACCGCCGGATAAAAAGAATTTCATTACATATCAACTTTTCTTCTTTTTCCGCTCGGGCTCGAAATCTGTTTCACTAGAAAAGCTTGAAGAGCTACTCGTCCCAGCTGATCATGACACCTGGGATCCCTCCTCGCTCGAATCGCTGGACGAAATCGAACTTGTATCCGCACGAACATCTGCAGGTACAAGCTCCTGTTCGTTTGCGGGCTCATCCTCAACAATAATCTCGTCAACGGATTCTTTCGCCGGATCTTCTCGCGCGACTTCGACATTTTTGAAGCCGGGGAATAACTCGTCGAGAGTTACCTTTTCGTGACCAGGCTTAAACGCTCCCCGCTTTCACAGAATTTCTAGCGTATCTTCCCCGCTTTCCCGCAGGTACATGGAAATTTCTTTTACAAAGGCTGGGTTCCCCGGGTCATAAGCTTTCTGTAAGAGAAGATAAAATAAAATTTTCGGCTAATGCTAAGATAACCGGTAGAGCTGCGAGGTAAAAACTTACTGTGTTGATATCCTTCAGTGTTTCATTCTCCTCTTTTAAATGCTCTACTTCATCTTCTAACCGCTCGGCGAGGCCGACCACTTCGGCAAGGGCTTCAGCGACGAAGTTGGCTGTAACAAAACTTCTCGCGCTGATTTGAGCGGCTAGTGCTGGGAGTTTCTTCGTTAAGATTGCCCGCAGGTCGGCCAGGTTCTCCCTGCCATACATCGCCCAGCTAACCGCGCGGGCGTATTTGTATATTCTCTCGTTCTTCCACAAGGGAAGAGCGGTGGACACTTGGACATTCTTCCCGCACGGGTTCAATCTCATAACCGCCTTTCCGCGGCGATCTTTCAAGTACTCCCCCAATCCTTGGGGCGTGAAGGGCTCGGAGTCGTAATTGGCGGCGACATCGTGCTCCTCGCGGCGGTCATCTTCCCTATTCTTCCTGGCCTCGCTCTGCGTCAGAACGGGCTCTACCGATGTAACCGACTTGTTCTCCGGAACTTTCAGGACAGCTGTCAAGGGACAAAATATTTAGTCGTGCGGTTAGATTAAGCAACTAATCGCTGAAAGTATACCTTCTTCTGCAGGCAAATCCGTTACGACTGACAGCAATGGGATGTAGTGCAAAATATCAAGCCGTGAACCGGCGAGGAAGTCAGTGATCTTTTTCTCGATTCCTTCAACCTCAAACCGTTCGAATAGCTTTGCCGGCTGGACTTGCGGACAGACAGGCAGAAGGCCAAGATTCCCCTCGAACATGAGTAATCTCGTGGACCAGTTGGGGAACTTGTTCGTAAGGTTCACCGTCTTCATCCCGGTGCAGCTGAAGTACACAACACCTTTGAAGAACCGACTATCCTTTTTGCCGGATACGATGGAGCGGATAACGAAGCAGTGGCGGAAAAGATCCATAGTGAATCTTACCCGCTCGGTCCGAAGGCTCACCATCGATGAAATTGTATTCGGCGAGAGCTGGCCGGGTACGATTCCGAAAAAGTCAAGAATCTCCACAAGCTCGATCAGTGGTGGCCAGCTAAAACCAAAGTCGAAGTGGTTGACCGGGATCTCCACCAGACTCCTTCCATAAGTATTTATCCGCTCATGTTCTAGGGGTAATCGCGCGACTATGTCGGTGTTTGTCATGTGAGTCGCAATAAAGCGCTCGAGTTCGCTGTTGGTCATTTCCGACCTCCTATGATCGGCATCAAGGAAGGCGGTAGCAGCTAAAGCTCGCGCGGGCGCCATCGATTCTTGCCGCAGGAAGTGGTGCACTTTAAACTTTTCCATATAATGCGGAGCTGGGCCGTATTTATAGAACCTGCAAGACGAGTTATTACTCGCGCGGTTACATCAAAGAAGCCGTCGAAGTTTCGTCATTTCCTGCAGACTTCTTTTCAATCATTTCAACATATTATAACCCGCGCGGTTATATTAAAGAAGCCTCTGAATATTCGTCATCTCCTGCAGACATCTAACCATAAAAAACCATTATAATTTGCGCGGTTAAATTAACAAATCCGCTGGGATATTTGTTTCCTGCAGATTCCATAAAGCAATACACAGAAGATCGCGCAAACAAAAAACAATCAAACCGCAAGCGTCTAAAGCATTACACAAGATCAAGTGACAAGAGCCAACAAGTCGGGCGAACAAAAAAATCATCACAGTGCTATAAGGTATTGAAAACAGCCAGCGACAAAAAAGGTTAGTTCGATCGAACACTTTATTACAAATTTCTCTATCTCTCCTCGCGCCTCTCCTCGCGCCGCTCGCCGCTAGGTTCTGCGGGGTCCCTGCCGATATGCGCGACTTGATCGTTAATGCCCAGTAAGACGGACATAATGCTGATCAAGTGGTGGCTAAGGGTGTTCTCAGCCCGGTGAATCCGGGATGTATCCCGAACTATGCGGCTCATCAGAATAGTTGCCTCGGTAAAAGGCACCTGTTCGATAGGTCCCGCAGGTAGGGTTACAGGGCCGGTCACCGGGGCAGAAGTTTCCACCCTGTTGGGTCCGAGACCTGACTCGTGCGGTTTAGCCGAATTCATTGAGTCAAGTCGCCGGCCCTTCTCCTTTTCAGCCCTCTCGTAGTATTTTCTCTTGAAGTGCGCCGCATCGTCCTCCGCCCTCTGTAGTCGTTTCCCCAGGATTGAAACTTAATCGCGAGCAGCCCTTTCTCGCTCACGGTAGCTGGCTAGTTCCGCGGACATAACCTTTATCCGCTCCTCCTGGCCTGTCCTCACCTCTTCCTCGAGTTTAAGATCCACCTTTAGCCGCTCGAGGTCAGCGAACAGCTTAGAGATGGTACGTTGACCTTCATCATCCTGAAGCCGCCGTGCGGTCTCGTCTGCACCAGCTTGAGAATTTGGTTCCGCAAAATCTGCATCGCTGAGCAAAGATGGGCAAAATTAGTGTTGTCGCCCGAATATATCGACATGCAAAGATGCTAAAAGAATAGGCACCCGAGCAGAGGCTGTCTTCTCTAGTCGCGGACTTCTGACGGCTAGAAAAAACAGGTCGCCTCAGTCTCTCAGGATCAATCTTCTTCAGGTAATTGTCCCTCAGAAGTCTCTCGGCCCGCTTATTCTTTTCAAACTCCTCGCGCGATAGAAGCAAGTCGTCGGTGTCAGTTATTATGCGAATGAGCCTCTTTGACCGCGACAGCTCCTTGTAAGGTGGTGGAACTTTTATTGCCTTCGGAGCAAGTTTGAGCGTACCTGACTACAGAAGCTTGGCGGCGGTCTGGCGATCAGCTTCAGCTTTCGCTTCGACAGAAAGGGCCGGAAGATAGCTTGATTTTTCTCCGGCGGCTATCATCTTATTCTCAGTGGCAATCCTTTCTCGCAATTTCAGCCTGTCTTCCCCTTCGCGCTGATCGGTAACTTCCTTCCCTTCTTTCACCGACAAGACCTCTAAGTCAGACTCACTCCCGGATAGCTGCTTGCTGCTACCAGCTTTTTCCTTTCCCTGCAATGAAATCGCAATACACGGCAAGATTAACTCCACTCGCTTACCCGCTCTCTTTTTCAGTATGGCGGTCGAGCTATACGAAAATGTATACCTCATCTATTCGTGTGGTTTCATTTTCATGCTGATCGGGTACATCGACCTTGCTGGTCACTGCCATGACCGCTGCGAACTTCTTGGTTTCCTTCTTCTTCAGAAGGATTGCCTCTATCCTCTCCTCAACCGATGAAGTCGGCTTGTGCTTCCTTTTCTTTGTCGGGAGGGCGGCTTTCACGACATCAAGATTTTCCCTAAGCTTGTCGGCGGAATTCTTGGCAGCCCTTTTCGCCCTGTCGATGACATCTGTGATCTCTCCGCTTGCTCGCCCAGTTTTATCATCGGCATCTTCTTTGCAATTTTCGTCAATAGAAGATAATGTAATGTCCACGTCTGAACCCACCAAAGGGTGTGGAGTGCTCGTGCGGGAAGAACTTGAAATCTTGTTACCCTCCGTGTTCTCGGGCAGCTGTTCAGCAGGCTTAACCGCAATGGTTATTATCTCCATTGCCGGCGTGGAGGACTGTTCGTTCTTCGGTTTTTCTTCGCTCAAACTCGGTTTTTGCGAAACTGCCATGGCAGTGTGCATCTTGCGAGGCGTCTCACCGGCTTTGCGGTTAGGTGATCCGGGTGGAGACTTGGGGGCGGTTAATCCTTCGTCGCTGAGTTTCACTAGGATTCTCCTCCTAGAAGACATGGCGGACAGAAGAATCTTAACCGTAGTTGGAGAAAAGCGACCCGTCTCGAAGGCTGTTTCGTTAAATCAGCGTCAACATCTGCATTACTTATAGCTTTGAAGGCATTGATTGCGCTCGCGTTCAGGCGGTTAACAACATTTTCGAAATTCGTCCTGAATTTAAAAATGTGCGGGGATTATGTTAACACCAAATCTGACCGCTCCCCAAGTCCCATCGGCAAGGCCACATCTAACCGTTTGTCCGTCTCCCCGCGAGGCCTCCCTTGCTTGGCAGGCGTCCAGGAATTATCAATCAGGAGCTCCTAATCCGCCAATCCGAGCGGCTAGGTGGCCCCCTCTCTTTTCGCTTCTCTATATCTGGTCACCGCTGCCCGTTTCTCCTGTGCGCGGGCAGCCGGTATTTCTAACCCTGCCTGTTGGGCAGGACCCCCTGAGCCTATAAATAGACGTGAACAGTACCTTTCTGAAGAGATAATTCGAGTCCCCAAGCTTGCTTCCTGTGGCAGCGTATTCGAAATCCTTCTCCGGCAGGTATCCTGTCCGCACGGGCTCCAAAAACCTAACCGTTGTCACCGTTTTCCTTTACATAAAAGAAAAGCTCGCCGCAAGAGGGGCATTCAGGCCGCGGCGGGCGAAGTCTGGTTTCGCCGCTTCGGACGGCTTATTCTGGTTTGCGTCCTAACCGCCAGTAACCGACTAGTCGACAGTCTTCTCCCTGTACCTTCCCCAGTGCTCGAACGGTTAGCTGGTGGTTCTCGTTTTCCCTTTCGCATTTTGTGCATCAATAATTAGGGATTCACTTTCACTCACCTCGATGTCTCGGGAAGTTAGGTTGGGTCATACGGGCCGTAGGCTCGGGGGTTTGATGATGGGAAGGTTGGCCCGGGAGCTTAGGCTCAGTTGTTGGTTGTGACGGATGGGATAGTCCTGGGAGCTTAGGCTCGGTTGTTGGTTGTGACAAACAGGATGGTCCGGGGATCTTTGGCTCGAAAGTTGATGCATAAGGTTGTATGTGCATAAACTATAAGGTGGTGGGTCTTCGGTATTGGAGGTTCGATGCACCGACGCCAATACGTCGACTCGGCAAGTGTGGTTTAACACTTCTCCAAGTAAAGTCTGGTGCGCCAGCCGACAAGAGTACGCCGGAGCTCTGCTTAGTGCACCAACGTCGAGGCATACGATAGGTCTGACTGGTAGTGCAATTACCGGTTTAGAGATAGGATAGGCCCAACCCACTACTTTTGTTTGCCACCACAGAGGAATCCTCGGAGGTTAGGATCCAGAAAGGGGGAACTAAAGGTCTGTGTACATAGAGTCGAGAGGGTGAGTTACACTTGCATGTTCACATCATAGCATATTTTGTATATCATACCATCATCATTGCATTTAACCCTGACACCTATTGTATAAAGTTGTATAACACGCTTTATACAATAGGCCCTGCAATATGACCCCTTAGCTTATAAGTTCGCATGAGCGTGCTTATAAGTTAAGGTTTTTAGTTTGTAGATATATACATGCTGCTAGAAAACCGATACCCTATCGTATAAATTGGTATGAGACTTTCTACACGATAGGAGCCTTGCAGAAGATCCCTTAGCTTATGTGTTTTCATATAAGTTAAGGTTACATATTATATATTCAGTCTTTCATACTTCATTACTATCACATGTACTCTTAAAACTTCTAGATTAGTTCCGCCGTCACCTGTTATTTGGTTATTCTCCATTTTAATTTCCACTCCTTTCCTCTTCCCCGCTCGGTGCCTAGGATCCATGGGTGAAGGGGTGTGGGATGATAGGACTTAGTCTTTTAGACTAACGATTTTTGAACCACATCATTTTAGGGGACTGTGGAGCCCAGCATAGAGGAGCAGCCCCAGAGGTCGATACACATGGAGATGGGACAGTCTAGCACCGGAGTTTAGACAGCTGGGACTTTGAGTCTCAAACGATAGTAGATGTTTTAGTTATTGCTTCTGCGCTGAGTGATTTGTAGTGAGGATGTTGATTGACCAGGAACGAGCCCTACTTTCTGTTCTTTATTATTATTTCTGTGGACTCTCCCTTCGTGGAGATTATTTACTATATATGTGATTCCTGTGTACTTGTCTTTATTATTTTTCTACTATTTTGTGATAGAATCGACCGGTAGGATCGGCATTTTGTAGTGATGACCTTCCTGGGCGTGAAGGTGTTACCGCAAAGCGGCATTTCTGGACCTAAGACCCCGGTGGTTTAAAAAGAAAAAAAATGGGGTCTTACAAGTGGTATCAAAGGAGAACTGGATCGAAAAAGTAGCAGTCCACAATCCCCGGGTTACCCCCGCGCGAGTTTAGTTTGGGAACAAACTAAGTATCGGAAGCAATTGTGTGCCCATCTGGGGGATCACAGGTATATTGTCCACTTTTAATTAGGCTGGGTCGATTACTTACAAATGACTTTTGTTATGCAGCCCCCAGCACAGCCTACACCACATGGAGGAGTCCAGTAGACTTTAAATGTTGCACCACAACCCCATCCCCTACTCAGTTCCTATAGTAAGAGATGGGGCAGACTCTGACAGCCATACTGGAGGCCTTTAGGGCCCAGCAGGTTCTGTCTCCGCAGCCAAACCCGGGGGCCAATTGGTTGAGTATCTTCCGAGGACTTTCTCCCCTATCTTACTTGGGTACAGAGACGGGTGTTCGGACGGAGGAGTGGCTGGACATCATGCATGATATGCTAACCGAGATACGGTGCCCTTAGCAGGAGAGGGTACCTTTGGTTGTCTCTTTCTTGGAGTCCCATGCCAAGAGATGGTGGAAGACATCGCTGGACACGACGTTTGCTAATAGAGAGGTGCATAGATTTCTTGGGAGGAGTTCAGGGCCGCACTATTGGAGCATTTTATTCTGCAGTCGGCCAGAGATGAGCTGGAAGACAGATTTTTACAGTTTAGGAAAGGCAACAAGACGGTGGTGGAGTACCACCGGGAGTTCAATCATCTAGAACAGTTTGCGGATTCTTATCAGTTGGATGAGGAAGGATACACCAAGAGGTTCGATAAGGGCATGCGAGAGGATCCGAGGGAGGCTCTGCTCTTCGTATCCGACAGGCCTCTTCCTCGGATATTGGAGATGGAGAAGAGGATTGAGGCAGATTGGCACACTACTCGAGGCCGGAAGCGGCCAACTGAGGATCAGGTCCGGGGAGCCAGAAATGATCAGCGACGGGGCCTCTTTGCTGATGGGAGAGATGGGTGAAGGGCAGAGGACTAACCTCGTTAGGAGGTGAGACAGGAGCAGAGGGAACAAGTGGTGATGGCTCCTCAGCCTCTCCAAATGCGAAAGATGTAGAGACCCGGGGGTATGGCATATCCCCCACCAGAGTGCTTCAACAGTCATCAGGTAGGGCATATACGGAGAAACTACCCCATGATGGGGGCACCACGACCAGCACCACTAACTGCCCCACCTGCTCAGTATTTTGGAGGACGAGGATGTGGCCAAGGACATGGATACCAGGGCGGAGACCGCACCACAGAACCCGGAGCAAGTGATCACAGGTACGCTAGTAAATTTTAGGTTCTTTCTTTCCTAAATAATTAGATTCATGTATATAAAATTGAAAGACTAGGAAAGAAAACTATTAATATATTTCTAAGATATTTAACTGCACCATGCATAATCTTCATCAGCGACAAGCCCTCTTATACACTGTTCGATATGGGTGCTTCACACTAGTTCGTGTTGGAGGCCTTCATGGAAGGGTTCGAAGGCATGGAACGATTCACATGCTTGATTATGAGGGTACGAATACTCGATGGATCAGAGCTATTCACCTCTACCCACTACAACATGGAGGTGGCTGAGAAATGATCCTAAGGATTCCAGCCTATGATCTGATCCTGGGTATGATATGGCTGCATTTGAACCATGCCCAGATTGACTGCCTGTCAATGAGGATCACCGTGAGGCATGGGGATTCCCAGATCATCATCAAAGTTATTAGACCTATTCCCCCTCTCTTGTTATCATCCATGCAGGCCGTCAAGTCCCACCTACGGGGAGAGGAAGTCTACGAGGTGCTGTTTGAAATGGTCGAGGCTAAGGATTCCATCTCTAATATCCCGGTGGTGCGGGACTTTGCTGACGTATTCCCAGAGAAGCTGCCAGGGCTACCCCCTGTAACATCCCATTTCCGGCTAGACCCCCCCTGGGGGTGGTTTTGCCATGACTAGGTCACGACAAAACCCTAGGAAGCCCAAAAGACAAAGGGAGCTTAGGAAGAAGGGTGAAAATCACCTTGGTCTGCAAATAGTGGGGTCAAACTTGCTTAAAATAGGATTAGGACTCAGGCGTTGAGTGCGTCGAGTGCACTCAACGCCATAAGCAGAATGGCGTTGAGTGAACTTACTGCACTCAACGCCATCATTCAGGCAGAATGGCATTGAGTGTAGTGTTTGCACTCAATGCCACCCTTCAGGCTAAATGGCGTTGAGTGCGTTGAGTGCACTCAACGCCACAAGTTGAATGGCGTTGAGTGCACTGAGTGCACTCAACGCAATCTGATGTCGTCTGGTTGGTGTTGAGTGAGCTGAGCTCACTCAATGCCATAGACTGGATGGCGTTGAGTGAGCCTAGCTCACTCAATACCGTAATCTGTCAGGCGGGATGGTGGTTAGTGCGTTTAGTGCACTCAACGCCATAAGTTGAAAGGCGTTGAGTGCACTGACCGCACTCAACGCCATTTGGTGTTGTCTGGATGGCGTTGAGTGAGCAGAGCTCACTGAACGCCATAATCGGGACGGCATTGAGTGAGCTAAGCTCACTCAATTCCATGGTTTAAAAGGGCATGTTCTGGATGGAGTTGAGTGAGCAGAGCTCACTCAACGCCATAATCTGGATGGCGTTGAGTGAGCTGAGCTCACTCAACGCCATAGTCTGAGAGACCATTATGGATGGCTTTGAGTGAACAGAGCTCACTCAATGCCGTATCTGGGATGGCGTTGAGTGGGCAGAGCTCACTCAATGCCGTAGCATGGATGGCGTTGAGTGAGCAGAGCTCACTCAAAGCCATTTTACTTAGTCTTTTTATGGCAGATTTGTTTTGGCTGGGTGCTGGTTCAGCTGAACCGGGCCGGTCTAGGAGTGGGCCGTTTTCTCCTATTAAGACCTAATAAGTCTTACTTAAATTACGTTGACCGGTCAAGCTTGACACGTGGACCGACAATTTTGATAAAAAAAAGGTTACGGCCATGGCCGAGAGCTTGCTGTCATGGCCATCAATGGCATTTGATGCCGTGGCCTTTCCCTCTCCCACTTTTACGGTTGGATCCAACTCCTCTAGGACAGAGGAGGAGTTTACAGCCGTTATCTTGGCTGGATTGAGCCGTTTCAGCCCCCTCCACCATGGCCGACCCAAGTTTTAATGGACCAATAATGGCTATTGAAGTTTTGGCTGTTCCCCCTCCTTGACCAAGCTTTTAAACACCATTAGAGGCCCAAGAGGAGGTTTTCCCAGCCTTTACCTAAAGTTTTCGAGCCTCCCACTGTGCTATTGAGAATTCCGACGATGCCACCACCGCACCAATGGCATCCCGACGATCTGGACGCCTCCAGCCCGCGAACAAGGTCCTCCCCTCCTCTCTTTCTACGGGTAGATCTTAGTTTCCTTAGGATTAAGATTCGGGCTCAATTGAGCCCAATCGGAAGAGCTTCTCTTTCCGATTTTTCCGCAAAAATGAAGTCTCGGGCTCGTCGGAAAAAGCCCCTCCGGCGGCCGTGCCGCCGCCCGGCGATAGCCACCACCTTAACGGAGGTGGTGGTGGTGGTGGCCGGCCAGGGAGGAGGCTGGACGGTCAGCAGCTGCGCTTGGAAGTGGTTCAAAGTCGGGCAAATCGTGGTCTTTGGCTGAAGGAAAAAGACAATGCCAGGTTTCTTAGATCTTGCTTCAAGATCTGTGCTGTTTAAATTAAGTTTTTCTTTTATGTGAATTTCTATACTAGAATATCAGTCACTTTAGAAAATTTAGGGAAAATACTTAGAGGCTTTTTATGAATATACGGTCAACATCTAATTTGTAGCCCTATTGGTCTACTTTATTTTAAAATTTATTTGGGTCTATTTGTTCAACTGGTTTTACCAGGCACCTCTTTTGGTGGGATCTAGACCTAGAGCTAGGCAGAGACTAAAAGGTGTGCCCACCCTTCATCCTTTGACCAAATGATCTGAAATTTGGGAAGGGAGTCTACCCTAGCTATTCCTAGAGCCTGTCCAAAAATGGGAATTTTTGGAGAAAGTTTTTTTATAGTTTTTAGAAAAATTTAATAATCCTAGGGTAAATTAATTAGATAACTTAATGACTTCCAAACCCTCCCAAATTTTTGTGAGTGTCCCTGGGTTTATCATAAGATTTTGTATAATTTTTCATCTCTTTGGAGACGTTTTAGATTGGAAATGAACAAACCTAAGTTTTGTCCTAATAAGGGGTTTTTAGGTCAAAAGTGCACTTTGACACTTGAATGGTCAGATCACCTCAACAGAGGATGAGATTTTAACCACTGACTTAAAATACTCTCTAGCACCCCCTCATGGAGGTGCAGGTGGATTGGGGTAAATTTTCCCTAGGAACCAAGGCCAAACCCTAAGGATGGACCTTGGTGGCTTGAGAAGGGCATGGGGTCAAATGTCCTTGTAAGAGCTTGAAATTTGGTAGAGTTGATGCTAGTATAGCCCAAGTCCTCTGGTATTTATTTTGTAATTTATGGGATAGCACTTCAAGTACTTATCACATAATTCATGAATTTGCCCCAATAGGCTTTTATCTATGATGATCTTTGTGGTTACTTGATCTCCATGAAATTTTGGCAGAGAGTGTTTTAGCCTAATGTAATTACACTGGAATTTTATTATAATTTTTGGAGGCTTAATTTTAGTACTTTCTTTACAGGCTTTTAGTAATGCAATTCTACTCAAAAAATTGATTTAGAGATTATATGTTGTAGTAAAATTATGTAACTTTATCAGTAGAGTTGTGAGGTCAATACATTAATGTGTAAATTAATTCATAATTTTTAGATGAATATTTGCAGTGGTTGCTTTGTTAAGTTAAGAAAGAGGGTTATATTTTTAAATTAGATTTTGAGGTTAATACTCACTGAATTTTTTTTAAAAACTTGCCAGTATTACTTTTAAGGCATGACAACTATACTTGAATTTTCTTGGAATTTTTAGAAGCTTATTTATGGTATTTACTTCTCTAAGTGGTTAACTGATGAATATGTTCATAATTCAGGATTAAGGGTTTAAATTTGGTAAAACTTCTGAGAGATTTGAATTTACTGACAAATTACTGCCTAGTATTTATCATAATTTTATGGGGCTTTAATCATACCTGAAAAGGGTACTTCATGTTCAAACCACCCATGGTTTTGTTTTGGAGGAAATTAAATAAATAATAGATTAATTAGAAAAATTATTATTTTATGGATTTAGACTAATTATGTCATGATAGACCTCCAGTAAATTTTATAGAAGATTTGAAGACAATTTGGAGTACCTCCCCTTGTATACCTCATATAGCTTATGATGGTCTGCTTATAGTAAAATCGCAGAAACTGAACTAGAGTGGTTAATAAGCTTGGGGAGATGGAATTTTGGTAGTTTGCTGGTTTGGATAGGGTGAGTTTAATTAGGTTCATTATTGGAAGTCAGGATGAGTAGAGTGTGAGATTGGCTAGTGTTAAGTGGTGTTCGGGAACGACGAAAGATCGTCCACCCCGGTAGGAGAGGAAGAGTCCTAATACTCTAGGGTTAGATCTAAAGTAACCTAAAAGGGATCGGGTAATGGGTATCAACCAATAACAAGAAGTGCCTTGCGAAAGGGAACGATGGGCTTCAGCTATCATCATTGTTCCTAGTGCCCTTTGAGAGCCCTTCACGGGATATGCCGGGGGCAGTCCTGGGCTAACGTAAACCATAGGAATAATTAACCAGTAGAGCAACTAGAATGTTTAGGGTTGCACATTCACACACCCCGGAAGCTAGGGAGGTAGAATAAGTTGGTTTGGTTGCCATTCAGACGGTAGCTTTGAAGGTAGATGCACGGACATGACAGTTCGGGGAGCCGAGGGCTCGAGGGTTTGAATACAGAATAAGGTGGTGGGTCTTCGGTATTTGATTATCATTCACACCGACATCGGTACGTTGACTCGGCGGTGTGGGACACTTAGCCAAAGAAAGTCTGGTGGATATAGCCAGCACAAGTACGCGGATACTCTAGGTTGTGTTCTTCTAGGGGCGTACGGAAGGGCTAGGCCCGGTAGTGTGGATACCCTCCTAGGAGTGGGGGGCCCGACCCACTATCTCCGTTTGGAACTACGGAGGTTCCTGGGATTGAAGCTAGCTGCCCGAACAGGGGGAACAAAAGGTTTGTGCGTATAGAGTCGTGTGCGTGAGTTGCACTTGCATAAATCATGGCATAGCATATCACTACACTCATATTTACATACAACCGACACCCCAACGTATAAATCGCTATGGGACTTTTTATACGATAGGAGCCTTGCAGAAGACCCCTTAACTTATAAGTTTGTATGAGCATTCATATAAGTTAAGGTTATATATTTAATTTATACTTGTCCTTTCATATATATATTGATTTACTACATGTTTACCTTATTGCTCACTATTTTAGAACTGCTAGATGTACCTTTCATACTTAGTTGCTTATACAATATATATTTACTGTTAGACTAGTTCCGCTGTCACCCGCCTTGCTTATTCTCCACCTTTGTAGCTTCCCTTTCCTCCTCTCCGCTCGGTGCTTAGGAGCCGTAGGGGGAGTGGTAGGGGATTATAGGGCTTAGTCGTTATGACTAATGGTTTTCGAACCACAACATTACAGGAGCTCTAGATGGGAGACATGGTCCAGTAGTCCAGGGACCAGCACCAGCGGAGTACGGTGCGCATGGAGGTGGGCCAGTTTAGAACCGGAGCACCTGTGTCCAACTCCGTGAGTGTTTATTATTTTTATAGCTTCCACGATGAGTGAGTTGTTGTGAGGACTCTGATGTACCGGGCTCGAGCCCGTTTCTAGATTTTCACCTGAGCTGATCTTATGTAGTACTTTCTATTTGATATATACTTATGGACTGGATGTGATTTCATTTTATTCATGTGTTTCTGTGGATATATTTACATTTTATGTATACTCACTTCTCTCTCCTTGTGATCGAAATAGGCCGGCAGAATTGGCGTCTTATAGTGGCGGCCTTCCGTGAGTCGGTGCCACCCCAAAGCGGCAATTCTGGGCTAAGACCCCGGTGGTTGAAAAAGAAAAGGGGGGGGGGGTCTTACACCCCCGCACCGGGAGCAAGATTTCTAGATATAGCTTATGTCGGGGACTAAGATGGCATCTAGAGCTCCTTTCCGGATGGCACCGAAGGAGTTGACAAAGTTTCGAAGCCAGTTGCAAGAACTAGTGGAAGCCAGATTTGTCCGGCTGAGCTCTTCACCATGGGGAGCCCCGGTGCTGTTCGTCAAGAAGAAGGACGGGACACTCAGATTATGCATCGACTACTGAGCACTGAACAGACTGACAGTCCAGAATACCTATCTATTGTCAAGGATAGATGAGTTGTTTGATCAGCCTGAGGGGGTGCATTTCTTCTCAAAACTGGATTTGAGGTTAGGATACTTTCTGCTGCGTATTGGGGAGAAGGACATTCCAAAGACTACCTTCAGTAGCAGATATGGGTTGTTTGAGTTTTTCGTAATGCCCTTCGGGCTCACGAATGCACCGCCGACGTTCATGAGCCTCATAAACCGGGTGTTCTAGGATTATCTGGATGTGTTCATCATCGTGTTTATTGACAACATCCTAACTACTCGAGGACGGAGGAGGAGCACACACGACATCTGACATTGACTCTAGAGAGACTACGGGAGCACCACCTTTATGCGAAGTTCACCAGATGCCAGTTCTCGTTGAAGGAGGTGGCCTTCTTAGGCAATATTATCAGTGGAGCTTGGTTGGCAGTAGACCCGACCAAGATTCAGAAAGTTCGGGATTGGTCGTAGCTGAAGGCGGCCATAGATGTACGTAGTTTTCTGGGACTTGCCGGTTATTACCGGAAGTTTGTGGAGGGATTCTCTCAAATTTCCCTCCCACTCACAACCCTGACGAGGAAGGATGTGCCCTTTGTATGGACCCCGAAGTGCGAGAAGGCTTTCCAGGATCTGAAGGATCAACTCACCTCAGCTCCTATTTTTGCACTTCCTTCAGGGAGAGAAGGATTTCAGGTCTATATTGATGCTTCCTACCAGGGCATGGGAGAAGTGATGATGCAGAAGGGTAACGTGATTGCTTATGCTTCCCGCGAGCTGAAGAAGCCTGAGCAGAACTACCCTGTTCATGACTTAGAGATGGGAGTAGTCGTGTTTGCTCTGAAAGTCTGGCGGCATTATTTCTATGGTGTCCACTGCGACATATACTCCAATCATAAAAAATTTAAGTATGTGGACACGTAGAAGGAGTTGAATATCAGGCAGAGGCGATGAGTGGAGTTTCTAGCAGATTACCAGTACGAGATGCACTACCACCCAGGGAAGGAGAACGTGGTGGCCGATGTGCTGAGTCGGAGAGCTGCCACCTCCGAAGCAGATCCCATGATTATGTCCATGGAGCTGGTGCAGAGATTAGAGGATATGCAAATCACGCTGGTATCGTTTGATGACCCCGAACATTATGAGGAGTATTTAGCAGCAATGAGTGCCACATATGACATTCGAGACCGAGTCAGAGATAGGTAGAGGCAGGATGCCAAGCTGGAGCCGATATTCTTGGCCTTGGAGGCAGCTGCTGGGAATTACACATTGAGAGATGACCTGGTATGCTTTAGAGGACAGGTTTATATACCAGAGGGAGGCCAGTTCCGGGAGGATATCATGACGGAGGCCCACTACAGCCGGTATTCGTTACACCCAGGAGTTACAAAGATGATTGCGGATCTGAAGAATACCATGTACTCGCCAGGAATGAAGAAGGATATCACATACTTCATGAGCCACTGCGAGACATGCCAGCTGGTTAAGGCGGAGTGCAGAAACCTCGCAGGATTGTTGCAACCACTCCTAGTGCCAAAGTGGAAGTTCGAGGATATCGCGATGGACTTCATACATGGCCTTCCCCGATCGCGGACGGGAAATGATTGGATCCGCGTGATCGTCGACCGGCTGATAAAGGTAGCAAGATTTATCTTGATTAGGAAGGTTGACTCGGTTGGTGTGTTGGTTCAGAAATTCGTGGAGCAGTTCGTCCGTTATCATGACATAGCTAGGACGATCATACCGAATCGGGATGGACGGTTTACATCCAGTAAATGGAGATCAGTGCAGACTTACTTGGGCACTCGACTAACATTCAGTACAGCTTTTCATCCCCAGACTTACGGACAGATGGAATGCCCCAATCAGACCTTGGAAGATCTACTACGACTATGCGTTCTGGATTGCGGAGAGCCTTGGGAGATGTTGTTGCCACTGGTCAAGTTCTCATATAATAACAGCTACAAGTCCAGTATAGGGATGACTCCTTATGAGGCCCTATACAGATAAAGGTGTAGGACTCGATTGTCATGGGTACAGGACGAGGATCCGAAGGTTTTGGGCTTGGAGTTTGTTGAGGACACCGAGGCTCAGGTGAGGCTGATACGGGATCAGATGTTAGAGGCACAGAGCAGACATTCTAAGTATTAAGACGCTCGACATCTTCAGGTGGAGTTTCAGGTGGGGGATCGGGTATACTTGAAGATCCGACCAATGTATGGAGTTTCACAGGTGCATGGTCGGAAGAAGAAGCTCCGCCCGAGATATATGGGGCCTTACAGGATCCTGGAGCGGATCGATCCCTTATCATACAAGATGGAGCTTCCACCGGAGCTGGCAGTTTTGCATGACGTATTCCACGTATCTTCTCTTAGGAGGGCTCTACTACACCCGGAGCAGCAGATTACAGCCACGGATGGGCCAGTAGCATCTAATCGTTCAGTTCACCTGGAGCCGGTCCGGATTGACGACAAGGGTATATGAGTCTTGCATCGTAAGAAGTTTCCATTAGTCAAGGTCCTATGGAGGAATTACGGTCAGGAGGAGCACACCTGGGAGCCGTATGATCTGATGCAACAAAGGTACCCAGAGCTTTTCAGTCAGGTATACCTCACAACCTCTCGGGATGTTACAACTTACTTTTCATACTTGAAACCCCATAGGCCTAACTAGAATTTCTAGGATGAAATTTTTTGTTTATGTATTGGGATTTGTAACATCCCTTAGACAACTAGCCCCCCTAGGAGTGGTTTTGTCATGACTAGGTCATGACAAAACCCTAGGAAGTCCAAGAAGACCAAGTGGACTTAGTAATAAAGGTGATTGCGATGATTGGTCTACAAATAGTAGATTCCTAAACCCTAGTTTAGGATGATCAAGAGACTCCAAGACCCCACCATGAAGTAACCAATCCGTTAAAAGTCCCTAAGGGTCCATTGGAGTCAATCCAGGATGGCCAAGTTGACCTAGGATCATCTTAGGCCTAAATAAGACAAAATGCCCTTGCTAATGGCAAAGTGACTTAATGAGCCCAACCAACCCTAACAAGGTCTCCCTAGACCTATAGTGGGGTCAATGGGTCACTAAGATCCATTAGGGTCAACCTTAGAGCTTAAGTTGACCTAAGTCAACCCTAACCCTAAATGGGTCAAACTAACTTACATAGGGTCAATTGACCATCCCTTAGCCAAGTGGAACCCACCCATGCCCTCCTAACCCTAGAGTGGTGTCAAATGGGTCACTAAGGACCCATTGGAGTTAATCCTAGTGGATAAGTTTATCCAAGTCAACTCAAACCCCAAAGGGGTCAAAGTGCCCTTAATATGGGTCAAGTTACCTTCAAGGTGCTAAGTCAACCCAAACCATCCCTATCTATACCCTAGGGGAGGTCAATAGGTCACCAAAGACCCCTTGATGGTGACACAAAAGGTCAATTTGACTAAAGTCAACCCTAAGTTCGGTCAAGTCAAACTTAGCTCAAAAAGGGCTAACTCAAGCTCTAGCCCCTACCCACTTGGGCTAAGCACCTCCTAACCACTTTATATTAGCTTAGTGGGATGCATTTAGGCTAGCGCCATGACATAATTTGGCCATGAAGGGCAGGAGAGAGAAAACTCCAAATTCCTCTTTAATGGAGGAGAGAGAAAAAGAGGTAAAAGCCATTCATGGCATAGGGAAGCCAAGGGCCCTTCTTACTTGCTTGGTTCATCTCCCCTAACAGCTCTGAGAAGATCAGGAGCTTCTCTAGCCCTTTTCATTTGCTAGAATGCATAGAACCACCATGGCCAAGAAAGCCCATTCATGGCCATTTATGGTGCCATGAAGGAAGGCCCTTCTCCTCCCTCCATTAAGAGCTTGATTCAACTCCTCTAGGGAAGAGGAGGAGTTTCCAGCCATTTTCTGGCTTGATTGTGCCCAATTCACCTGCCCACCACCATGGCCAAGCCAAGCCATTCATGGCCATTAATGGCATTGATGCCATGACCACCACCTCCCCCATTTAAATTTTTTAAAACCTTCACAACACACCTTACCTGAAGGAGCTGGAGAGGTTCACTATACTATTGAAGAAAATCGAGCGGTGCCACCATCATAAATGGAATCCCGACGATCAACCCACCTCCAGGCCGCAAACAAGGTCCTCCCCTTCTTCTTCTCCTATGGGTATATCATAGGGATCATTTAGAATAAAAATAATGCTCAATTGAGCCCGATCAAAGCTTTTGTTTTCATGGTTTTTCCGTGAAAAATGAGATTGTCGGGATCGTCGGAAAAGGGCCCTCCGGCGGCTGTGTCGCCGCCTGGCGATAGCCACTACCTCGGCGGAGGTGGTCGTGGTGGTGGCCGGCAAGGTAGGTGGCCGGGTAGCCGGTGGTGGCGGTTAGAAGAACCTCTAAGTCGGGTAAATCCTTCCCGTCGGCTGGAGGAAAAAGATAAGCCAGAATCGCTGGATCTTATGTCAATATCCGTGCAGGAGCATTATATTAATATTTCATTTTAATGAATTCTAGCACACATATTTAGTCATATTATAAATTAATTTAAAAAAACTTAGAGCCTTTTACAGAGAAAATTGTCAACATGAAATTTGAAGATCTAAGAGTCACTTTATTTTAAAATTAATTTCAACCAATTTGCATAAGTAGTTTGTAACGCCCCGTTTTTTCAGCGATTTTTTTTATTCTCATTTGGCGTTACGATGACGCGTTTCCGTGGCTTGTGCCATTTGTGGAGTGTGGTTTAGCTCCTTAGAACTGAGTGCCCTATTCTGTAGCCTGTTGGCAAGATCTCCCTAGCAAGCCGAGTCGTTTTGGGTGACCCGGTGTGGCCTCTCGGGGGGATGTTGGTGTTTGGCTTTATTTGGGTATAACTCGAGTTCTGTTTGTCGAAAAGTAATTTTGACTTCGCCGTTGTGTTCGTAGCATGGGTATTTAGCTACGGTGCGAATTTCGTCGAATTCCGAGGTAGTTTGGTTTTCGCGTCGATGTGGTGCTTTATGTAATTTTGTAATTAATTATATAATTATATAATTATATATATATATATATAGAATAAAACCCCCGATTCATCTTCTTCCCCGCTTGAAACCGCCGGTCCTGTACGAGGAAACGGAGAAACCGCCTACCCTTCCCTTCGGACGCCGATTCCCGGAGCGTTTGGGGACGGAATTCGATTCCGAGAGTGGATTCGGATTGCTCTCGTCAAGACCTTCATTCCTGCGGTAAGAAATTCGATTTTCGTGGAGTTTTGGGAGGATTGGAATTTCCGGTTTTGGAAGTTTTCCGCCATTAATGGCCGAGTTTTGTTCTAGGTGTTGCGGCCATTTTGATCCGTGCGAAGAGGAGGAAAGCAGTCCAAAGCTTCGCTGAGATTTGAGGCAAGTGGTATTCTTGCCCTTGCCAAGTTTTCTTTTTGATTTTACTTGCTGAAATTGAAATCCCTGTTAGCCTTTGTTAGAGGCCTTGTTGTTCTCATTTTCTTGCTAACTATAGGGCTTAGTTCTTCCTACTGAAACCCCCCTATTTTTGTGATGTTTGGAATCCAAATTGTCGGCGTGGAGCCGTTGTTTTCCTTTATTTTGATTGTTGCTCTGGTTCGAGTGTAGCCGAGAGGGAGAGTTTGGAGGGGGGTGTGGTTGCCGATTTTTCGTTAAGGTATCACTCGAATGATTTGGCATAGCTCGTATGGTAGTGGTGCGCGACGTTGATAGTTGTCTTCTGCTACTGCAGTGGCGTGAGTCGTGTGCGCGTTCCGGTGTCGTTCGGGAAATTCCAAACGGTGCAGGTTGGTCGCGCACGGTCATCAACCATTAGGGCGCACGACCACTGGTCGTGTGCCTCTGCTCGTGCGCGGCTGTCTTTCAGTTTCCAAAGTTCTGTCTCGGAAAATCGCACGAGCGCTTGCAACAGTGCGCACGACCAGTGATCGTGCGACACTGATCGTGCGCAGTTGCTATGTTTTTTGTCAGGTTTTCCAGGTTCGCTTCGCACGATCATCAGCCGATGAGTGCGCACGACCACTGATCGTGCGTCACTGATCGTGCGCTTTGTATATTTTCTTTTGCTAGGCGAATTTAGATGGTTTCGAGTGCGGGAGTTTAGATACTCAAGTGGCAGGCAACTACTCGAGTTCTGGATCTTCTGCCTTGGTCGTTCGACTGTCGTCGAGCTCCGTATTCTTTACTGGGCTTGTGGGTAGTGGTATTATTTTGGCGGCGAGTGAGGCTAGCTCGCTCAACGCCAAAGTTTAGGTAGGTACTGAGTGGGTTTCACTCAACGCCTAGTCGTGTTGGTTTATTTCAACACTCTTCCTTTACCTTGTATTTCGTTTCCGAGTGGATTTCCAGTTGTATTTTCTGGATTTTCCTTGTCGGCCGTTTTCTTTATTTTCCTAAAGGCCGAATCGTGGGTCGTGGTTAGTAGTGGTGGTTGTAGCTCTTTATGGGGGTGGAGTTGTGTGATATAGCCAAGGCCACCCATGTTTTCTTGCTCCAGGTACGGGCTGGGCATGTCGGGTGGAACGTCCCTTGTGTTTTCACGTGTTGACCCTTGAGCTTTTGACTTGGACATGGTGGATTGGGGGACTGCGTTTGCCTTCGATCCGGTTCCTCGTTGTTGTTTTGCTACTATCACTTCCCATAGTTTAGGGTGTTAGAAGTTTCTTCTTTGGTAGTTTGCAACATTCTGGCTCTTGGTAGCCTAGTAGGCCCTACAGGATGTGGTTCCTGGGCAGGGTCGTTGTTGTTGCTTTGCACATTGTGCATTTCTTGTGGTCCTGTTGTGGACAGTTGTGACTCTTTCTACTGCATGTTTTTCTGTTACTTTGTCCTTTGGTTGACTCTTTCATGCAGTTTTTCTTTGTTTAGCTTGCTGAGGTATTCTGTTTTCTTTGGAATACCCCAGGTTCTGAGCTGTAGCCAGTCTGGTGGCTAGTTGGAGGTGGTGTTGTTGGTGGACTCCCGGACCTTGGAGTTCTGTTTACCTTGTTAGTGAGGTTGTTTTCAGTACTCTCTTACAGACATATATTTGTGCTAGTGGGTTCGTGTCAGGTTGTTGGCGCCCACTGGTAGTTTTACCTTGTACTAGATATATATACTATTGCTGCTACCATTTTCTGGAGATAGTCTACTTGCTCTAAGAAGGTTTTATGCTAGGTTGCTAGTTATTTTTAAACTATAATTGTTATTATAAATAAAGCTCATGATTAGCATGTTTTATAAAGCGTAATCACTATTTTCCAAATCACGTATAAAGACCGTTTTCTTATATATTATATAAATTAAATGTAGGGTCTTGTATAGCATGAGTGGTTCTCTTGGGACCCTTATGTGCTCCTTAGGATGTCAAATCTAAATAAAGTATTTTTCCGCAGCGTATAAATATAGTTTTTCTTTTGTGGACTAGGTTATCCACTGAGCCGAGGGATACGGACTCTAATTATAACTGATTTTCTAATCATTAATCACATGATTTTCTTTCATTAAGTTGGTAGTTGGTTTTGCCTGAGCGTCAGCAGTTATCCCCTGCTTGACGTGGCATCACGACGCGTGTTTTCTCTTACTCTGATAATTCCTAATTCGGAGAAAATGCGGGTTGTGACAGTTGGTATCAGACGGAGGTTGCTTGACAAGTTAGTTGAGCAACCTTCCTTGGATGCTTTTAGTAGTTCAGCATCATGTCATTCACACACTGATATGTCATCAGCACGTCTTGGCAAAAGCACGAACACTACACTCATAGCATAACATGAAGTATACGGGGCATATTATGTAGTATGGGATGCATAATATGTGTTCGTATATGGATCCACCATAGGGGCTACATGTGAGGGTTATGTAGTATGGGATGCATAACCTCACCACATGACTGCGACTAGCACGTTTCTTTTTCGTTGCATGGAAATGTTATGTAGTATGGGATGCATAACATTTTCAAGCGTACGCCGCTCATAACATGCATTAGGGCCTTTTTTTTAGAATGCATAGCACAATCATGCATATCATATCATTGCATAAGCACAACGCGCCGAGCTAAAGATTTGCAGGATGACATATGTACACACATGAGTTTTCAAATTAACATAAGTTCATGCATCCGATCTAGGCACAAGAGTTAGTAAGGTGGTGGTTAACCATCCTAGGTTAGGGCATATCATCTAATTTTTGTGAAGAAGATAAACTCTCAGAGCAAGTTTAGCAGCTTTAAGTCTATATCTACATATGTACTGTCTGTACTGGTAATCGGTTCTAGTCGTGGGATTGGATCTGATTTGGGGTGGTTATGATTTTTAGGATGGTTAGGCATCCTGCGACTCGATCGACTCCCCTGTCTGAGGGTGAATCTTCTGGAGCTCAGAACGATGCGGTGATCGAGAGTCTGCGTCAGAGTAGCGAAGCTATGGGCAGGCAGTTGGAGGAGGTGCAAGCCCAGATTCAATCTTTGGTGGCAGTTGTGGCAGGGCAGGCTTAGGGTGCGCAAGTTCCTGCTGGGGGGTTAGCTGTTCCTCCTCCTCCTGCACCCTTGAGACCTCCAGTGGTGGTGGCAGCAGAGATGGCCTTCATCTCGCAGTTTCAGAGGCTGAGCCCTCCCACTTATGATGGGAAGGCAGATTTCATGGTGATAGACGACTGGCTGATCTCCATGGAGGAGATGTTCTCGTACTCAGGGATTGCAGATGATCAGAGGGTGATGTTAGCCACCTATCAGCTCAAAGGGTTGGCTAAGAGTTGGTGGCTGAGAGAGAAGGAGAGCTTGGTAGCCGGATGCTCTTGGGAAGTGTTCAAGGAGATGCTGTTGAGGAAGTTCTTACCTTCGGTCGAGCGTGACCGCCTCATGAATGATTTCCTCTATCTGAAGCAAAGGCAGCTCACGGTGGGTGAGTATGAGATAGAGTTCAGCAAGTTGAGCCGTTTTGCCCCTGGATTGGTCAGCGTTGAGGCTGATCGAGTTAAGCGATTTCTTGGTGGTTTGAGGAGTGAGGTGCAGCAGTTGACCAGTGCTTATGGGTCAGAGACTTATGCTGGAGTTGTAGAGGCTGCTCTTAAGGTTGAGGCCATTGAGACGGCGAAGAGCAGAGGCCAGCAGTTGAAGAAGGATAAGAGGAAGTTGGTAGAGGAGAAGAAACCCCTGGTACCCGATGCTATTCCGGGAAAGAGGAGCAGGGTGGTGTGCAGTTTTTGTGGCCGGTCAGGCCATCCTGTCGAGAGGTGTTTCAAGAAGGTGGCAGCTCTGAAGAAGGAGCAGGTTCATGCTATTCAGGGTGCTCCTAGGAGAGATGCCTCCTGTTCTGTTTGTAAGCGATCTGGCCATGATGCGGCCCAGTGTTGGACCAAGGATAAAGTCTGCTTTCAGTATGGGCAGAAGGGACACATCAAGTCGAGGTGTCCTCTGTTCCAGCCAGCTCTTCCTGCAGTTCTGTTACAGGCTTTACCTCCACCTCAGCGTGTGGACAAGGGAAAAGGGAAGCTGAATGTGATTTCTTCCGAGGAGGCTCAGACTTCGACCCAGGTGATCTCAGGTTAGTTGTTTGTTGTTTTTCTTTCTAGCCTGGTAGTTTAGTTGCTAGATTATTTTCGGTACTGTTGTGCTAGTTCCTTAGCTTTGTGCGCTCCTATAGGGAAATTTAAGGAGAAGAACCGCTGGGCGCATGTTCTGTTTGACTCCGGCGCTACCCACTCATTCGTGGCTAGAGCATTTGTGGAGCGTCATCGGTTGTCTCTAGATCGGGTTCGGGATTCCTTCTGTGTCAAGTTTCCCTCTGGTGAATCTGTGTTGTCAGATTTGGGTATTTTGGATTGCCCGGTTTTGTTGGGGGATTTTCTTGCGAAGGCGGACCTGAAGATGATTGATCTAGAGGACTTTGATGTCATTTTGGGCATGGACTGGCTCTCTCGGTATGATGCGGTCATTCAGTGCAAAGGAAAGCGCTTGGACTTCATCAGGGACGACGGTCAGCCCGGCAGCGTGTATGCTGATCCGTGTTAGGATTCTCCTGTTCTCTCGGCGGTATGTGTTCAGAGATTGTTTCTTTCTGATTGTTGTGTTTGTTTAGTCTCGGCGGTTGGAACTGTTGTTAGCGTGCCACGCTTGGAGGAGATTTCTATCGTTCGTGGTTTCGCCGATGTTTTTCCTGATGATCTTCCTGGTATCCCTCCTGAGCGGGATGTGGAGTTTGTTATTGATTTGGAGCCGGGTACGCGTCCTATTGCTAAGGCGCCGTACCGGATGGCCCCTCGTGAGCTAGAGGAGTTGCGAATTCAGTTAGATGAGTTGTTGGCTAAAGGTTTTATCAGGCAGAGTTCGTCGCCTTGGGGTGCTCCTGTTTTGTTCGTAAAGAAGAAAGATGGGTCGATGCGGCTTTGCATCGACTATAGAGAGTTGAACAAGGTCACTATCAAGAACAGGTACCCTCTGCCGAGGATCGATGATTTATTTGACCAGTTGCGTGGTAGCACGGTGTTCTCCAAGATCGATCTTCGTTCGGGCTATCATCAGCTCAGGATCCATGAGGCAGATATTCCACGGACTGCGTTTAGGTCGAGGCATGGACACTTTGAGTTTTTGGTGATGTTGTTCGGTTTGACCAATGCACCATCAGCTTTCATGGACATGATGAATCGGGTATTCAAGGATTTCGTAGACAAGTTCGTGGTGGTCTTCATTGATGACGTGTTGGTTTATTCTCGCAGTGTTGAGGAGCATGAGCAGCATTTGCGTCTGGTCCTATCAGAGTTGAGGAACCATAAGTTATTCGCCAAGTTGAGCAAGTGCGAATTTTGGTTGCCTCAGGTTTCTTTTCTAGGCCACGTGGTGAACAAGGATGGGATCTCGGTTGACCCAGAAAAGATTGCAGCAGTGATGGATTGGAGTAGGCCGAATACTCCTAAGGAGATCAGAAGTTTCTTAGGGTTGGCTGGCTATTACAGGAGATTCATGGAGGGTTTCTCTTCTCTAGCCGCACCTTTGACCAAGCTGACTCAGAAGAATGTGGCTTTTGTTTGGAGCGAGAAGTGCGAAGAAGCTTTTCAGGAGTTAAAGAGGAGATTGTGTACTGCTCCCGTTCTGACCCTTCCTACTGAGGGCGTGGATTATGATGTGTATGTGGATGCTTCGCATATAGGACTGGGATGCGTATTAATGCAGGATGGAAAAGTAATCGCTTATGGGTCAAGGCAGCTGAAGACTCATGAGAAGAATTATCCTACGCATGACCTTGAGTTTGCAGCGGTTATCTATGCGTTGAAGTTGTGGAGGCACTTACTTTGTGGGGCTCAGTGCAAGATTTTTACTGACCATAAGAGCCTGAAGTACGTGTTCACGCAGAAGGAGTTGAATCTGCGTCAGCGGCGGTGGCTTGAGTATGTGGCGGATTATGACGTAGAAATCCAGTATCATCCGGGCAAGGCCAATGTGGTGGCCGACGCCCTGAGCTGAAAGACGGGAAAGATCTTTAACCTCTCCGTCGATCGGTTAGTTGAGGAGTTCCTCCTTATGGATATTTCAGTGGGATGCTGTGGTTTGCAGAGTAGTTTGTCAGTGGCAGAGCCGTCCTGGATTTCTTTGACTAGACTGCATCAGAAGGACGATCCGGATCTATTTTACCTTTTTACCAGGACAGAGAAGGGAGAGTTGCCAGATTTTGCTATTGATGATGTGGGTACTTTGAAGTACCGCGGCAAGTTTTGCGTTCCCGCTATTGGGGACATTAGAGGTATGATTTGCAGTGAGGCTCATGGTTCCAGCGTTGCCTACCATCCAGGATCTACGAAGATGTACCGTGACTTAAGGCAAATTGCCTGGTGGTATGGTATGAAAGGAGATATAGCCCGATTTGTTGCTGAGTGTCACACTTGCAAGCGTGTGAAGGCCGATCATGGAAGGCCTGGTGGTAAGTTGACCCTGTTGGAGATCCCGACTTGGAAGTGGGAGAGTATATCTATGGACTTCATTACGGGTTTGCCAAAATCCCCAAGAGGATTTGATTCTGTTTGGGTTATAGTGGATAGATTGACGAAGTGTGCTCACTTCGTGCCTTATAAGATTGATTACCCAATGAGGAGGATAGCGGAGTTGTACTTGAATGAAGTCATCCGACTCTATGGTGTGCCGGTTAGCATCATTTCTGATCGAGACTCCCGGTTTACTTCTCGTTTTTGGCAGAGTCTGCAGGAGGGTTTGGGTACGGATCTGAGGTATTCTACTGCGTACCACCCTCAGACCAATGGGCAGACGGAGCGGGTCAATCAGATTGTTGAGGATATGATCAGGTGCTATATTTTAGACCACGGTGGAGCGTGGGATGAGCGTCTGCGACTCATGGAATTTGCTTATAATAATAGTTATCAGGAAAGCTTGCAGATGGCTCCGTTCGAAGCTTTGTATGGGAGGCGCTGTAGGACTCTGTTGTTTTGGGCCGAGGCTGGTGAGAGGCCGTTGTTGGGTCCTGATGCGCTGGAGGATATGGAAGTCGCCGTGAAGCTTATTCGGGAGAAGCTTCGTATAGCTCAGGAGAGGTATGAAAAGAACGCCAATCGGCGTAGGTCTGCTTTGGAGTTTTTAGTAGGGGATCATGTATACCTCAAGGTTTCTCCTATGGTTGGTGTGAAGAGATTTGGTAAAAATCGGAAATTGGACCCAAGGTATGTGGGCCCGTTCGAGATTTTGGAGCGGATTGGTGTGTCTGCATATAGATTGGATTTGCCAGTGAACTTCCCTGGTGTTCATAATGTTTTTCATGTTAGCCAATTGCGGAAGTGTGTGCGCAGCAGTGGGCAACTCTTGGATGTTGTGCCCCAGTTGGAGCCCAACCTCTCTTTTGTTGAGGTGCCAGTTCGTATTTTGGATTCTCAGGAGCGTGTGCTGCGAAAGAAGTCCATACCGATGGTGAAAGTTCTATGGAAAAATCAGGATTTGGAGAGCGCGACTTGGGAGCTAGAGTCGGCCATGAGGAGGGCGTACCCTCACCTGTTTCGCTGATTTGATCGGTATGTTTCCCTTTGTAACTTCTGTTTGTTACTTTTCCTTCTTTAGTAGGAGGGTTGTGCGTAAAGTTTCGGGACGAAACTTTCTTTTAGGGGGAGTGACTGTAACGCCCCGTTTTTTCAGCGATTATTTTTATTCTCGTTTGGCGTTACGATGACGCGTTTCCGTGGCTTGTGCCATTTGTGGAGTGTGGTTTAGCTCCTTAGAACTGAGTGCCCTATTCTGTAGCCTGTTGGCAAGATCTCCCTAGCAAGCCGAGTCGTTTTGGGTGACCCGGTGTGGCCTCTCGGGGGGATGTTGGTGTTTGGCTTTATTAGGGTATAACTCGAGTTCTGTTTGTCGAAAAGTAATTTCGACTTCGCCGTTGTGTTCGTAGCGTGGGTATTTAGCTACGGTGCGAATTTCGTCGAATTCCGAGGTAGTTCGGTTTTCGCGTCGATGTGGTGCTTTATGTAATTTTGTAATTAATTATATAATTATATAATTATATATATATATAGAATAAAACCCCCGATTCATCTTCTTACCCGCTTGAAACCGCCGGTCCTGTACGAGGAAACGGAGAAACCGCCTACCCTTCCCTTCGGATGCCGATTCCCGGAGCGTTTGTGGACGGAATTCGATTCCGAGAGTGGATTCGGATTGCTCTCGTCAAGACCTTCATTTCTGCGGTAAGAAATTCGATTTTCGTGGAGTTTTGAGAGGATTGGAATTTCCGGTTTTGGAAGTTTTCCGCCATTAATGGCCGAGTTTTTGTTCTAGGTGTTGCGGCCATTTTGATCCGTGCGAAGAGGAGGAAAGCAGTCCAAAGCTTCGCTGAGATTTGAGGCAAGTGGTATTCTTGCCCTTGCCAAGTTTTCTTTTTGATTTTACTTGCTGAAATTGAAATCCCGGTTAGCCCAGGTTAGAGGCCTTGTTGTTCTCATTTTCTTGCTAACTATAGGGCTTAGTTCTTCATACTGAAACCCCCTATTTTTGTGATGTTTGGAATCCAAATTGTCGGCGTGGAGCCGTTGTTTTCCTTTATTTTGATTGTTGCTCTGGTTCGGGTATAGCCGAGAGGGAGAGTTTGGAGGGGGGTGTGGTTGCTGATTTTTCGTTAAGGTATCACTCGAATGATTTGGCATAGCTCGTATGGTAGTGGTGCGCGACGTTGATAGTTGTCTGCTGCTACTGCAGTGGCGTGAGTCGTGTGCGCGTTCCGGTGTCGTTCGGGAAATTCCAAACGGTGCAGGTTGGCCGCGCACGGTCATCAACCGTTAGGGCGCACGACCACTGGTCGTGTGCCTCTGCTCGTGCGCGGCTGTCTTTCTGTTTCCAAAGTTCTGTCTCGGAAAATCGCACGAGCGCTGGCAATAGTGCGCACAACCAGTGATCGTGCGACACTGATCGTGCGCAGTTGCTAGGTTTTCTGTCAGGTTTTCCAAGTTCGCTTCGCACGATCATCAGCCGATGAGTGCGCACGACCACTGATCGTGCGTCACTGATCGTGCGCTTTGTATATTTTCTTTTGCTAGGCGAATTTAGATGGTTTCGAGTGCGGGAGTTTAGATACTCAAGTGGCAGGCAACTACTCGAGTTCTGGATCTTCTGCCTTGGTCGTTCGACTGTCGTCGAGCTCCGTATTCTTTAGTGGGCTTGTGGGTAGTGGTATTATTTTGGCGGCGAGTGAGGCTAGCTCGCTCAACGCCAAAGTTTAGGTAGGTACTGAGTGGGTTTCACTCAACACCTAGTCGTGTTGGTTTATTTCAACACTCTTCCTTTACCTTGTATTTCGTTTCCGAGTGGATTTCCAGTTGTATTTTCTGGATTTTCCTTGTTGTCCATTTTCTTTATTTTCCTAAAGGCCGAATCGTGGGTCGTGGTTAGTAGTGGTGGTTGTAGCTCTTTATGGGGGTGGAGTTGTGTGATATAGCCAAGGCCACCCATGTTTTCTTGCTCCAGGTACGGGCTGGGCATGTCGGGTGGAAGGTCCCTTGTGTTTTCACGTGTTGACCCTCGAGCTTTTGACTTGGACATGGTGGATTGGGGGACTGCGTTTGCCTTCGATCCGGTTCCTCGTTGTTGTTTTGCTACTATCACTTCCCACAGTTTAGGGTGTTATAAGTTTCTTCTTTGGTAGTTTGCAATATTCTGGCTCTTGGTAGCCTAGTAGGCCCTGCAGGATGTGGTTCCTGGGCTGGGTCGTTGCTGTTGCTTTGCACGTTGTGCATTTCTTGTGGTCCTGTTGTGGACAGTTGTGACTCTTTCTACTGCATGTTTTTCTGTTACTTTGTCCTTTGGTTGACTCTTTCATGCAGTTTTTCTTTGTTTAGCTTGCTGAGATATTCTGTTTTCTTTGGAATACCCCAGGTTTTGAGCTGTAGCCAGTCTGGTGGCTAGTTGGAGGTGGTGTTGTTTGTGGACTCCCGGACCTTGGAGTTCTGTTTACCTTATTAGTAAGGTTGTTTTCAGTACTCTCTTACAGACATATATTTGTGCTAGTGGGTTCGTGTCAGGTTGTTGGCGCCCACTGGTAGTTTTACCTTGTACTAGATATATATACTATTGCTGCTACCATTTTCTGGAGATAGTCTACTTGCTCTGAGAAGGTTTTATGCTAGGTTGCTAGTTATTTTTAAACTATAATTGTTATTATAAATAAAGCTCATGATCAGCATGTTTTATAAAGCGTAATCACTATTTTCCAAATCACGTATAAAGACCGTTTTCTTATATATTTTATAAATTAAATGTAGGGTCTTGCATAGCATGAGTGGTTCTCTTGGGACCCTTATGTGCTCCTTAGGATGTCAAATCTAAATAAAGTATTTTTCCGCAGCGTATAAATATAGTTTTTCTTTTGTGGACTAGGTGATCCACTGAGCCGAGGGATACAGACTCTAATTATAACTGATTTTCTAATCATTAATCACATGATTTTCTTTCATTAAGTTGGTAGTTGGTTTTGCCTGAGCGTCAGCAGTTATCCCCTGCTTGACGTGGCATCACGACGCGTGTTTTCTCTTACTCTGATAATTCCTAATTCGGAGAAAATGCGGGTTGTGACATAGTTTGACCACATCACTCATTTTGGTGAGGGCTATACCTAGGGCTAGACAGAGATTAAAATGTGTGCCCCAACTTCATCCCTTGTCCTAATGACCTGAAATTTGGACAGGGAGTCACCCTAAACTATACCTAAGTCCTGCCCAAAAATGAGAATTTTTTAGGGATAATATTTCTATAGTTTTGTAAATTATTTATTAACCCTTGGGTAAGTCAATTAGGTGACCTAATGACTTTCAAACCCTTCCATATTTTGTTGAGTGGTACTTGGGGTAATCATGAGCCGTTGTACAAAATTTGACCTCATTTTGAGTTGATTTGGTTAGGAAATGCGTAAACCCTAGTCTTGCCCTAAGAAGGGTATTTAGGTCAAAAATTCACCTTGTGGTTTGGGAGGCCAACCACCTCAATAGAGATTGAAGTTTGGGACAACTGTTTGACATGACATATAGCACCCTCATAAGGATTATGGGGTGGTTTGGCGTAGGATTGCCCTAGGACACAAGTTCAAACCCTAAGTTTGGACTTTGGGGGTTTGAGAAGGGCCGGGGTCAAATGCCCTTGTATGGATTTGAAATTTGGTAGAAAGGATACTAGGGTAGCTAAGGTCCTCTGGTAAAAATCTTAGAGGATTTGGAGATGGATAAACTCCTTGAAACCCTAACCCTAGTTTAGGGCACAACCCTTATACATGCAAGATAGGCCACCAAAACTTAATGAAAAGTAATGAAACTTGGGTAGTATAATCTTAGGGATAATTAGAACCTCTAGTGATTTTATTGATAATTTTGGAACAGTACATTTAGTACCTCCTTTATAGTACATGGAATTGACCTTGATAATCTTTTAATTATTATTATCACACTGTTTAATAGAAAGTTATGGTAATTGGGCAAAGAGTGTTTTAAGTCAATATACTCATACTTGAATTTTATTTATAATTTTTAGATGTGTATTTTCAGTACTTTCATCACAAGCTTTTAAGAATGCAATTATATTCAAAATTATATTCAGAGCTCAATAATGGTTTGACGATTTTAGACCTCATTTATAAGTGTACTTATGTCAATATATACTTGCAGAAATTTTTCCATAATTTTTAGGTGAACAATTACAGTAGTTGTTTCAATAATGTTGGAATGAGGATTATTGTTTTAAATTAAAATGTGAGCTCATTATTCACTGAGAAGTTTGGAAATTTTGTCAAAAGTGTTTTTAGGGCATATTAGCCATGCTTGAATTTTATCATAATTTTTGGAAGCTTATTTACAATATTTACTTCATATGCTTTTAATTATATTATTATGTTTAAAATTATGGATCAAGGCCCAAACCTTGCTGAAAAATTGGGAGACTTTAAATTTACTATTAAATAGTCATCTTGTATTTATTATAAATTCGTGGAGCATTTTGCATGCATGAAAAAGGTACTTCATGTTCAAACTAAGGTATTTGGATTACTTAGGAAATTAAATAAATAATCAAGTAAATTAGGAAAATTGTAAAATTCTGGATATAGGCTATAAATGTCATTGTAGACCCCCAATAATTATATAGGGATATTGGATGATAATTTAGAGTACCTCCCATTGTATATATCATATAGCTTAGGATGGTCTGCGTTTAGAAAAACTGCAGAAATCGTGTTAACATGGGGAAGGGTCATAGGGAGATGGGATTGTGTTTACTGATTTTGGTAAGTGGATTGGAGTATACCATTGGAAGATGAGAAGAGTAGGATTGTAGAGTTGTCTAAAATTAGGTGGTACTCGGGATCGAAGAAAGATCGTCTATCCTATGAAGGGGGAGACAGGGTCAAAACTCATTAGGGTTAGAACCAGTGTAATACTAAAGGGATCGGGAGTCGTGTATTAACCAATAATAATAAGTGGCTTGCGAATTCGAGCTTTGGGCTTCAGCCCATCGTAGTTCCTAGTGCCCTTTGAGAGCCCTTCATGGGGTATGCCGGGGGCAGTCCTGGGCTAACCTAAACTATAGGCAAACAAAATTGCAAGAGTAACTAGCATAATTAGGGATTCAGTTTAACTCACCCCGATGTCTCGGGATGTTTGGTTGGGTCACACGGGCAGTATGCTCGGTGGTTTGATGATGTGCAGGTTGGCCCGGGAGCTTAGGCTCGGTTGTTGGTTGTGACGGACGGGATGGTCCTGGGAGCTTAAGCTCGGTTGTTGGTTGTGACGGACGGGATGGTCTAGGGAGCTTTGGCTCGCAAGCTAATACATAAGGTTGCATGTGCATAAAGTATAAGGTGGTGGGTCTTCGGTATTGGAGGGTCGATGCACCGACGCCTATACGTCGACTCGGCAAGTTTGGTTTAGCACTTTGCCAAGTAAATTCCGGTGCGCCAGCCGGCAAGAGTACGCAGGAGCTCCTCTTAGTGCACCAGCATCGAGGCGTATGATAGGTTTGACTAGTAGTCAAATTCCCGGTTTAGAGGTGGGCGAGGCCAACCCACCGCTTCTGTTTGCCACCACGGAGGTATCCTTGGAGGTTAGGCTCTAGAAAGGGGGAACTAAAGGTTTGTGTACATAGAGTCGAGTGGGTTAGTTGCACTTGCATGTTCACATCATAGCATATTTTGCATGTCATACAATCATCTTTGCATTTAACCCTGACACATATTGTATAAAGTGGTATGGGACGCTTTATATAATAGGCCCTGCAATACGACCCCTTGGCTTATAAGTTCGCGTGAGCGTGCTTATAAGTTATGGTTTTTACTCTGTAGATATATACATGCTGCTAGAAAACTGACACCCTATCGTATAAATTGGTATTGGCCTTTTTTACGATAGGAGCCTTGCAGAAGATCCCTTAGCTTATGTGTTTTCATATAAGTTAAGGTTACATATTATATATTCAATCTTTATTACTTTCATTACTATCACATGTACTCTTAGAACTGCTAGATTAGTTCCGCCGTCACCTATTACTTTGTTATTCTCCACATTCATTTCCTCTCCTTTCCTACTCCGCGCTCGATGCCTAGGAGCCATAGGGAAAGGGGTGGGGGATGATAATACTTAGTCTTTTAGACTAACGGTTTCAAACTACATCATTTTAGGGGACTATGGAGCCCAACATGGAGGAGCAACCCCTGAGGTCAGCACGCATGGAGATGGGACTGTGTAGTACCGAAGTTTAGACAGCTGGGACTATGAGTCCCAAACGATAGTACATGTTTTAGTTTTTGCTTCCTCACTGAGTGATATGTAGAGAGGATGTTGATGTACCGGGCACGAGCACTACTTTCAGTACTTTATTATTATTTCCATGGACTCTCCCTTCGTTGATATTATTTACTATATATGCGATTTCTGTGTACTTGTCTTTATTATTTTGCTACTGTTTTGTGACCGAATCGGCCGGTAGTATCGGCGTTTTGTAGTGATTACCTTCTCGGGTGTGAAGGTGTCATCGCAAAGCGGCGGTTCTGGGCCTAAGACCCTGGTGGTTTAAAAAGAAAAAAATGAGGTCTTACATATAGGGTCCCAGCACCATTTAGAGGTCCCATACATAACGATAACTTTGAGCATTCATTATCCATGGCCCACGGCTGGAGACTTTATTCATGATGGCGTACAACCACAGACTCTCATTATGTGATACTAACGAATGCCAAAAACTAGGCACTCAAGTTAGACAACTATAATGCGGATACAGTTCAGCCCTTGCCCATTGCTCAAATCGTCAATTCAATTTCTAGACTGATGCGGGTCAGCTTCCCCTTGTCTGTTCGTCTCACTGGACTTTAAGAGCTCATCGCTCACACTAGCCACACTATCTCTGAGAGACTTGCTTCACAATAACATGTTATCTGGGAGGTATCTCCAGTGACAACCACTGTCACCTGGGATTAGCGACAAAACACACTTTCTGTACCCAGCCTTAATTATAACTGGACAAACTAACTAGAAAACCCTACAGCCACCTGTAATGAAAGAATACTTGTCTTTCACACCACAAATAGCTTACTGGGAGCTATCGCCGTCGGCAACACTCACTATCGCCCGACGATATCAAAAGTTCTCCAAAACCGTGATTTTCCCAAAGTATTTTCCTGGAACTCAACTTCAGTACTTCCTGTTACTCCCTTTCAAAGGCACAACCCATAGACCACGTACAATACTCATTTATACTCAGAGTCTTCTCCGGATCGCAAAATAAATCATCACCAATCCAGACCAACCTGTCCGGATGGGCTTCACACAACATGCATATTTCATACTACACAATTCCGGATCTGTATGCAAACTTAACTTGGGATAACGTGTATCGACCCAACGGAATTCTGTTAACACATCGACCTTTTAGTGGAGGATTCCATGCACATGCAAAAGTAGGACTTCACTTGTCCAAGCAGGAGGACATTACCCTTATAGTTTTTTTCGGAGCCATGGCGAATCTTTTCTATACGGATTGAAATGAGCGCCTCCCTTTCCTCTTCACAGATTCCGCCTTGGATCTTGCTTTCGACCACAAGATCTCCTTCAGCAAGCTATGCAAGCTTAGCTCAGCACTTCCTTAGCTCCTTACTTTTCACTCAAGGAGAAAATGAAAAGAAGAGAGAGAGATAGAAAGAGAATGAATTCTCATTCTTATTCTTCTCTATTTAAGTGGACTCGGGATTAACCCCAGCCACATGAAATCTTTATCAAAACGAAGCAAGGCAAGGATTCGAGTTGAAAAGTCAAACAAAGCACTATCTCCCGACGATATTGTTGTCGCCCGGCAATAACGATTTCCACTACTTCGACTTGAGTCAACCACCGCTTAACAGCCAATCAGACACATGTCTCACGCCACGTTGCACTATCGCCCAGCGATATCCATTGTCGCCACTCGGCGATATTATTCCACGATTCATCAAGTGTCTCGAGTGTCAACTAAACGCTTTACCGTTATCTCCACCACGCGATAACCACTGTCGCCCGACGATAGTGGCAAAAGTTTTGCTATCAAACTTGGGGTGTTACACCCTAGGTTTGCTGACGCATATGAGTTGAATGATAGGGGGTATGCTAAGTGATTCTATAAACGCTTGCAGGATCCCCTGAAGAAAGCCCTTTTTTTATAGAGGACTTGAGTCTGGCTGAGATCATTGATATGGCAAAAAGTACGGAGGCAAATCATTTGGGGAGTTATATGAGACCCGCTAAGGGTGTGATAGAGGCCAGTCCTAGCTAAAGGAGGAGGCAGGATAACAGAGGGAGAGGAAACAACAGATTCGGGGGTTGCTTCAATCAGAATTTTAGGATGGAAAGTTTGTCCCCGTATCCAGCAATACCTCCACCACCACAAATGCATCTGCAACCCAGAGAGAAATATGAGCGAGTCTTCTCCCAATGCAACCAACCGGGCCACATCCGACTTCACTGCGCGCAGCTAGGTGGGAATGCTCTACGAGGATGGGGACACATGCATGGTCGAGGATGAGGACCACAAGGAAGGATTCCTGGACCTTCTTCGGATCAAGTGTTTGTGCTGGACATGGAGTAGGAGAAGAATCCTTAGGATGTGATTGCCGGTATGTTGTGATTTAATTACCATGTTATTAGCATTTATCTTTAAATAGTCTAAGATTTGCTAAGAGCCTAGCTTGAGTCTGTATAATTGGTACATAGGCACCGTAATGGTTGGTGGGAAACCAACTTACACTTTATTCGATACCAGTGCCACACACTCGTTTGTGTCGGTAGACTTCCTTAAAGGCATAAAAGGAGGGCAATACTTCACCAGCATTGCTCAGAGAGTACGCCTCTCGGATGGCTCTAAGATGACTGCATCCGCAAAGTGTGATTTGGAGGTACTTCTTGGAGGAAAGTTCTTTGAAACCCCTTCAACAATGTTGAGAATGCCAAAATTCGACCTCATTTTGGGCATGGCATGGTTAGATTGGCACCGCGCTAGGATTGATTGTGCGGCGAAGCAAATCATGTTGAGGCATAGGGACTCTAAGCTCATCTTTCAAGGTATTAGACTTGCACCCCGTATGTTATTGTCTTCAATTCAGACCTTAAAAGAAAATATGAGAGGAGATGAAGTATATATGATCTATTTTGAACTAAAAGAGATAGTAGTTGAATTGAAAGATGTGTGAATAGTACGGGATTTCCCTAAAGTTTTCCCTGAGAAATTTCTATGATTACCCCCACATAGAGAGGTGGACTTTCAAATAAAGTTAGTACCGGGTACCAAGCCCGTCTCTAGGACCCCTTACCGAATGGCCCCGAATGAACTCACAGAGTTTAGAGTTCAGCTGCAAGAGTTAGTGGAATCAGGGTTTGTTCGTCCAAGTTCATCACCCTTGGGATCCCCTATACTATTTTTCAAGAAAAGGATGGAACGCTACGGTTATGGATAGATTTCTGGGAACTCAATCGTTTAACAATGCGAAACACCTATCCTCTACCCCGGATCGATGAGTTATTCATTTAGTTGGTAGGAGAACACTAGTTTTCCAAAATGGATCAGTGCTCGGGGTGCTATCAGTTGAGGATATGAGAGGAGTACATTCCAAAAATAGCTTTAAGCTTAAGGTACGGTTTTTACAAGTTCACCGTGATGCCGATTTGGCTTACAAATGCCCCTTCAGCGTTAATGAGTTTGATGAACAAAGTGTTTGAGCCATATCTAGACGTCTTCGTCATCATCTTCATCGATGATATTTTAGTCTATTAAAAGATGGAGGAAGTGTAAGACCCCTTTTTTTTTAAACACCGGGGTCTTAGGCCCAGGATCGCCGCTTTGCACTACACCTTCACGCCCTGAAGGGTCATCACCACAAGCGCCGATTTTGCCGGCCAATTCGATCACCGAAAGGTAGCACAATAAATTAAATAAGTCCACAGAATTCACATGTATAGAAATAAAAGTATCCACAAAGGGAGAGTCCACAAAAATAGTATAAAAGGTACTGAATGTAAGGGCTTATGCTCGGTACAACATAATCCTCACTACAGGTCACTCAAGCGGAAGCAAACTATAACATCTACTATAAGTCGGGACTCATAGTCCCAGGTGGCTGAACTCCTGAGCTAGACTGCCCTATCTCCAAACGGGCCGACCTCCGGGGCTGCTCCTCCATCCAAGGCTCCACGATCCCCTAAATGATGTGGTTCGAAAACCATTAGTCTCTAAGACTAAGCCCTATAATCACTCGCCCCTTCCCCCATGGACCCTAGGCACCGAACAGAGAGGAAGAGAGGGGAGTACTTGAAGGTGGAGAGTAATCAAAAACAGGTGGCAGCGGACCTATACTAGCAATTTTATAATATAGGTGGCAGTAGAGTAAAGTATGGAAAAATAACCTTAACTTATGTGCGGAAACGCATAAGCTGTAAGACCCCCCCTCCCGGAACACAACACACGGCACGAGGGGATTCTTATGCCCGAAATAGCCGCCTTGCGGTAGCACTAACACACGGGTTAGCCTTTACCACAAGACGCCTATTCCGCCGGCTACAATCCATATCACAACAATTATGCCAACCCAACCATAACAGAAAAGTAAAGCTAAAAGCAGTTCAGTTCACAGCTAAGTTAAAGTCCAAAAATAGCGGAAGATAACAAGCACAACAGGCTTGTACAAAAGAAACAAGAGTCTAGAAATGTTTTGCCAAACGGCTACATGAAAACACTCACTACTGTCACTGACGGTGCCGATGGCACCACCACCTCAGGTCCTATCATCCGGGCCTGGCTGTCCTGCTGCGTAGTCCGTTGCCGCTCTACCTGCGGGGTTTCCTCCTAAAAAGGAAGACGTAGCAACCGTTAGTCATAAGACTAAGTGGCTTCACATCCGCTCCCCCGGCGACTCCTCGTCACCGGGCGGAGAAAGGAACACAGGTACAATATATATACATAAGCAAGTAAACAAGCAGGTGACAGTAAGTATGGTGAAGTTTAAACTACGCTACACAACTAGCAGTTCTACGAATATCAGTAATATATAAATGACAGTAGGTATAAATAATCAGAATAATAACTTAACTTATAAGAGTGCCCATACAAACTTATAAGTTAAGGATCGACTTAACAGTAAAGTAACTCATCGTATAAGAGTGCCCATACAAACTTATACGATGAGGATCTTGTGTATGCAATGAATGACATGATATGAATGTTATGCAATGACCGAATCATACGCACGCACATGCAAGTTGCTATGTCGATACAGACGAGAAGTTCCCACTTTTCGAGCAGGTAGCTAACCTCTCAGGCGTCGTCTGTCGTGGCCAGACGGCGACAGTGGAGCGGGCGTCTCCACTACTAGGTGGTATCACACTACCTATCCTAGTAGTGGAGACGCCCGCTCCACTGTCGTCGTCTGGCCACGACGGACGACGCCTGAGAGGTTAGCTACCTGCTCGAAAAGTGGGAACTTCTAGTCTGTGTCGACATAGAAACTTGCATGTGCGTGCGTATGATTCGGTCATTGCATAACATTCATATCATGTCATTCATTGCATACACAAGATCCTCATCGTATAAGTTTGTATGTGCACTCTTATATGATGAGTTACTTTACTGTTAAGCCGATCCTTAACTTATAAGTTTGTATGGGCACTCTTATAAGTTAAGTTATTATTCTGATTATTTATACCTGCTGTCATTTATATATTACTGATATTCGTAGAACTGCAAGTTGTGTAGCGTAGTTTAAACTTCACCATACTTACTGTCACCTGTTTGTTTACTTGCTTATGTATATATATTGTACCTGTGTTCCTTTCTCCGCCCGGTGCCGAGGAGTCGCCGGGGGAGCGGATGTGAAGCCACTTAGTCTTATGACTAACGGTTGCTACGTCTTCCTTTTTAGGAGGAAACCCCGCAGGTAGAGCGGCAACGGACTACGCAGCAGGACAGCCAGGCCCGGATGATAGGACCTGAGGTGGTGGTGCCATCGGTACCGTCAGTGACAGTAGTGAGTGTTTTCATGTAGCCGTTTGGCAAAACATTTCTAGACTCTTGTTTCTTTTGTACAAGCCTGTTATGCTTGTTATCTTCCGCTATTTTTGGACTTTAACTTAGCTGTGAACTGAACTGCTTTTAGCTTTACTTTTTTGTTATGGTTGGGTTGGCATAATTGTTGTGATATGGATTGTAGCCGGCGGAATAGGCGTCTTGTGGTAAAGGCTAACCCGTGTGTTAGTGCTACCGCAAGGCGGCTATTTCGGGCATAAGACTCCCCTCGTGCCGTGTGTTGTGTTCCGGGAGGGGGGGGTCTTACAAATGGTATCAGAGGGAGGTTGCCATTTGTAAGACCCCCCCCTCCCGAAACACAACACACGGCACGAGGGGAGTCTTATGCCCGAAATAGCCGCCTTGCGGTAGCACTAACACACAGGTTAGCCTTTACCACAAGACGCCTATTCCGCCGGCTACAATCCATATCACAACAATTATGCCAACCCAACCATAACAGAAAAGTAAAGCTAAAAGCAGTTCAGTTCACAGCTAAGTTAAAGTCCAAAAATAGCGGAAGATAACAAGCACAACAGGCTTGTACAAAAGAAACAAGAGTCTAGAAATGTTTTGCCAAACGGCTACATGAAAACACTCACTACTGTCACTGACGGTGCCGATGGCACCACCACCTCAGGTCCTATCATCCGGGCCTGGCTGTCCTGCTGCGTAGTCCGTTGCCGCTCTACCTGCGGGGTTTCCTCCTAAAAAGGAAGACGTAGCAACCGTTAGTCATAAGACTAAGTGGCTTCACATCCGCTCCCCCGGCGACTCCTCGGCACCGGGCGGAGAAAGGAACACAGGTACAATATATATACATAAGCAAGTAAACAAGCAGGTGACAGTAAGTATGGTGAAGTTTAAACTATGCTACACAACTAGCAGTTCTACGAATATCAGTAATATATAAATGACAGCAGGTATAAATAATCAGAATAATAACTTAACTTATAAGAGTGCCCATACAAACTTATAAGTTAAGGATCGGCTTAACAGTAAAGTAACTCATCGTATAAGAGTGCCCATACAAACTTATACGATGAGGATCTTGTGTATGCAATGAATGACATGATATGAATGTTATGCAATGACCGAATCATACGCACGCACATGCAAGTTGCTATGTCGACACAGACTAGAAGTTCCCACTTTTCGAGCAGGTAGCTAACCTCTCAGGCATCGTCCGTCGTGGCCAGACGGCGACAGTGGAGCGGGCGTCTCCACTACTAGGTGGTATCACACTACCTGTCCTAGGCCCCCGTACGCCTCAACGCTAAGAACACAACAGCGGAGCTCACATGCGTACTACGGCTCAGAAGGGGTCTTGGGTAAATGTGCACCAAGAACACAGCCCAACTTGGCATTTGATTTCGAACCGGATGGAACCTCGGAAACGCACGAGGTGCAAGCCCAACCGTTCTCATGGCACGGAGGAGATCTCGGGTTATGGACACCAAGTATCTAACCCTACCGCCCAAGGTCTACCCATTGGTTCCCATCGGTGTGACGACTGGCGAACCCGTAGACCTGCCACAATCATTATCTCAACGTCGCGACACGATGAATCGTCGCACATCACATGCCCCAAAACAACTCACTCGATGCTACCCGTAGGGAGACTTCAACTCTAAGCATCGGTTGTTAATAAACCCCTTGGGCTCGGATTACAGTTACAAAATACTCTTCACATAGTGTTCATCATGTTCACGCCCACTTATTCAAAGGATTCACCTCAACACTACGCATAATAGACATGTTCAACACCAAATTGTATAAATATATCCTATACCAATCTCAACTCCTAATATCTAACCTTCCCATCCAATCCATTTCTCTACCATTACATGGTTATTCCCCAATACACAACCAAATGAGTAACCATGCTAAATTATAGCAACAACAACATTATAGATATATGGGAGCAAGATATCAAATGAGCAAATCACAAACATTGCAAGAGTGCTAACATTATAAATTAACAAGTGCATTAACATAGGATAGCCCAATACTAAAACTAGGATTCCCGGAGCTACAGGAATCCGATCACAATGCACAACCTCTCGTTGGAAAGGTATTCGCGAGGGCTACGACTTTCGTGTTGAGTCGATCGCCCAGATCTGGTCGCAACATACCAGAAATTCAACTCGAATACGTACAGGGAACGGTTTCCTGTACAGGAATTTTCCCGAACGCAGCGGACTCGAACCAGCTTTCCCGTGGCTACAGGTATCGCATGGAAACGAGCAACCGCTCGTTGGAAAGGTAATTTCAAGGGCTACGACTTTCGTGTTGAGTCGATCACCCAGATTTGGCCAGAACACCTCCGAAATTGGCCACGAAGGTCGCCGCGTGCAGAAATCAGATTTCTGCACGCATCTTAAGGCGAGATGAACGGCATCCGTTCATCTTCTTCCTTGCAATGACCTCGCATAAACTTCTCCAGAAATCACACCCAACCTTATTTCTCCTTTCAAAGTCAAACCCTCAACGAAAACCCCTCTCATCTCCCTTTTGAATGATGAGAAGGTTGAGGGAGACTAAACCTAGAAAACTAGGCATGACTTATCCTAAGAACTCTCCTCCTCACCATCAAGACTCTATGGAGTCGATGTCTCTCCTAAAATAACTATAGATCTAGCACCAAGGGAGAGGGGAGGAAGCTCACCATAAGTCCAGCGGTACCACCATGGCCGGCCATGAGCCTCGCACTCCTTCGCGGCGGCATTGTTTTTCCCTTGACGGTGGCGGCGTTTTGATTCCTCCAAGTATGGCTCCGGCAAGCTCTTCCTCCTCCTCCAGCCAAGAACCCTCTCAGAAATTTCGGGGCAGAAGAAAGGGGAATGAATGCTAGGGTTTCCAACTTTTTTCCTTTTTATACATCGCAGACACGGGTAGGCACACGGCCGTGTTCCTACCCGTGTTCAGGTGACACGGCCGTGTGGCATGCCGTGTCTAGGGCCGTGTTCCTCCCAGAACCACTTTCTGCCGGGTCAGGGTTGCGGCACACGGGTAGGGACACGGCCGTGTCCCGACCCGTGTCCTTGGCACACGGCTAGGGACACGCCCGTGTCCCAATGCCCGTGTACCTCTCTGACTGGTAAACCTATTTTTATGAGGCACACGGGTATGGACACGGCCGTGTCCATACCCGTGTCAGCCAAAAATGCTGTTTTGCCTTGTTTTCCTCATTTCCCGTACGTCCGCACCTGTTCACCCACACCCCCATTGGGCTCACCACAGCCCCCTTGACTCAAATACGCAATCAAGGGGCCTAGCGCGAATTGGGACGTTACAAATCCTATAAACAAAATAAAAGATTTCGTCCCCAAAATCAGGGTAAGGCTATGAGAGTGAAACACATAAAAAAAAGGGAACTATGCTTTCAAATAAAATTTTTACCTGGAGTAAATAATTCCGGGTAGCGCTCTTGCATCAAATCCCTTGGCTCCCATGTGAACTCCTCCTTCCCATGATTAGACCATAGCACTTTCACCAAGGGAACACTTTTGCGGCGCAAGGTTCTTGTCTCGTTATCAACGATCCGCACCGGCTCCAGTCGCACAGACCTATCAGACGCCACAGCACCATCCGCCGTGGGGATATACTGTTCAGGCCGCAACAGAGCCTTCCGAAGCGACGATACATGGAACACGTCGTGAAGGTTCTCCAGCTCCGGGGGTAACTCCAATCGATAGGCCAGATGGCCAATCCTTTCCACTACGACATAGGGCCCGACATACCTTGGGCTGAGCTTCTTGATCCCACGTACCCGCGACACTCCGTGCATCGGTCGAATCTTCAAGAACACCTTATCACCCACTTGAAACTCTACCATACGGTGCCTTGCGTTATAATATTTCGCCTGTCGGCTTTGAGCCTCTAGCATTCGATCCCGGATCAACCTAACCACCACGTCCGTGTCATCAATATACTCATTTCCCAATGTCTTCGGATCTTCGTCTTGCACCCAGGACAAGGGTGTTCTACACCTCCTTCCATACAAAGCTTCATGAGGTGCCATTCCAATACTACCTTGATGACTGTTATTATAAGAGAACTCCACGAGAGGTAAGAGTCTCTCCCATGGTTCTCCTTTATCTTTCACCCACAAACGGACGGGCAATCTGAACGAACCATCCGAACATTGGAGGACCTATTGAGGAACCTCCCGGAACACAACACACGGCACGAGGGGAGTCTTATGCCCGAAATAGCCGCCTTGCGGTAGCACTAACACACGGGTTAGCCTTTACCACAAGACGCCTATTCCGCCGGCTACAATCCATATCACAACAATTATGCCAACCCAACCATAACAGAAAAGTAAAGCTAAAAGCAGTTCAGTTCACAGCTAAGTTAAAGTCCAAAAATAGCGGAAGATAACAAGCACAACAGGCTTGTACAAAAGAAACAAGAGTCTAGAAATGTTTTGCCAAACGGCTACATGAAAACACTCACTACTGTCACTGACGGTGCCGATGGCACCACCACCTCAGGTCCTATCATCCGGGCCTGGCTGTCCTGCTGCGTAGTCCGTTGCCGCTCTACCTGCGGAGTTTCCTCCTAAAAAGGAAGACGTAGCAACCGTTAGTCATAAGACTAAGTGGCTTCACATCCGCTCCCCCGGCGACTCCTCGGCACCGGGCGGAGAAAGGAACACAGATACAATATATATATACATAAGCAAGTAAACAAGCAGGTGACAGTAAGTATGGTGAAGTTTAAACTACGCTACACAACTAGCAGTTCTACGAATATCAGTAATATATAAATGACAGCAGGTATAAATAATCAGAATAATAACTTAACTTATAAGAGTGCCCATACAAACTTATAAGTTAAGGATCGGCTTAACAGTAAAGTAACTCATCGTATAAGAGTGCCCATACAAACTTATACGATGAGGATCTTGTGTATGCAATGAATGACATGATATGAATGTTATGCAATGACCGAATCATACGCACGCACATGCAAGTTGCTATGTCGACACAGACTAGAAGTTCCCACTTTTCGAGCAGGTAGCTAACCTCTCAGGCGTCGTCCGTCGTGGCCAGACGGCGACAGTGGAGCGGGCGTCTCCACTACTAGGTGGTATCACACTACCTGTCCTAGGCCCCCGTACGCCTCAACGCTAAGAACACAACAGCGGAGCTCACATGCGTACTACGGCTCAGAAGGGGTCTTGGGTAAATGTGCACCAAGAACACAGCCCAACCTGGCCTTTGATTTCAAACCGGATGGAACCTCGGAAACGCACGAGGTGCAAGCCCAACCGTCCTCATGGCACGGAGGAGATCTCGGGTTATGGACACCAAGTATCTAACCCTACCGCCCAAGGTCTACCCATTGGTTCCCATCGGTGTGACGACTGGCGAACCCGTAGACCTGCCACAATCATTATCTCAACGTCGCGACACGATGAATCGTCGCACATCACATGCGCCAAAACAACTCACTCGATGCTACCCGTAGGGAGACTTCAACTCTAAGCATCGGTTGTTAATAAACCCCTTGGGCTCGGATTACAGTTACAAAATACTCTTCACATAGTGTTCATCATGTTCACGCCCACTTATTCAAAGGATTCACCTCAACACTACGCATAATAGACATGTTCAACACCAAATTGTATAAATATATCCTATACCAATCTCAACTCTTAATATCTAACCTTCCCATCCAATCCATTTCTCTACCATTACATGGTTATTCCCCAATACACAACCAAATGAGTAACCATGCTAAATTATAGCAACAACAACATTATAGATATATGGGAGCAAGATATCAAATGAGCAAATCACAAACATTGCAAGAGTGCTAACATTATAAATTAACAAGTGCATTAACATAGGATAGCCCAATACTAAAACTGGGATTCCCGGAGCTACAGGAATCCAATCACAATGCACAACCCCTCGTTGGAAAGGTATTCGCGAGGGCTACGACTTTCGTGTTCAGTCGATCGCCCAGATCTGGTCGCAACATACCAGAAATTCAACTCGAATACGTACAGGGAACGGTTTCCTGTACAGGAATTTTCCCGAACGCAGCGGACTCGAACCAGCTTTCCCGTGGCTACAGGTATCGCATGGAAACGAGCAACCCCTCGTTGGAAAGGTAATTTCAAGGGCTACGACTTTCGTGTTGAGTCGATCACCCAGATTTGGCCAGAACACCTCCGAAATTGGCCACGAAGGTCGCCGCGTGCAGAAATCAGATTTCTGCACGCATCTTAAGGCGAGATGAACGGCATCCGTTCATCTTCTTCCTTGCAACGACCTCGCATAAACTTCTCCAGAAATCACACCCAACCTTATTTCTCCTTTCAAAGCCAAACCCTCAATGAAAACCTCTCTCATCTCCCTTTTGAATGATGAGAAGGTTGAGGGAGACTAAACCTAGAAAACTAGGCATGGCTTATCCTAAGAACTCTCCTCCTCACCATCAAGACTCTATGGAGTCGATGTCTCTCCTAAAATAACTATAGATCTAGCACCAAGGGAGAGGGGAGGAAGCTCACCACAAGTTCAGCGGTACCACCATGGCCGGCCATGAGCCTCGCACTCCTTCGCGGCGGCATTGTTTTTCCCTTGACGGTGGCGGCGTTTTGATTCCTCCAAGGATGGCTCCGGCAAGCTCTTCCTCCTCCTCCAGCCAAGAACCCTCTCAGAAATTTCGGGGCAGAAGAAAGGGGAATGAATGCTAGGGTTTCCAACTTTTTTCCTTTTTATACATCGCAGACACGGGTAGGCACACGGCCGTGTTCCTACCCGTGTTCAGGTGACACGGCCGTGTGGCATGCCGTGTCTAGGGCCGTGTTCCTCCCAGAACCACTTTCTGCCGGGTCAGGGTTGCGGCACACGGGTAGGGACACGGCCGTGTCCCGACCCGTGTCCTTGGCACACGGCTAGGGACACGCCCGTGTCCCAATGCCCGTGTACCTCTCTGACTAGTAAACCTATTTTTATGAGGCACACGGGTATGGACACGGCCGTGTCCATACCCGTGTCAGCCAAAAATGCTGTTTTGCCTTGTTTTCCTCATTTCCCGTACGTCCGCACCTGTTCACCCACACCCCCATTGGGCTCACCACAGCCCCCTTGACTCAAATACGCAATCAAAGGGCCTAGCGCGAATTGGGACGTTACATAAGCGAAGGGATCTTCTGCAGGGCTCCTATCGTATAAAGAGTCCCATACTAATTTATACGTTGGGGTGTCAGTTATCAAACAGCAGTATATATATATATTTATATATATATATATATATATATATATATATATATATAATTTAACCTTAATTTATAAACTTGCCCATACAAGCTTATAGACCAAGGGGTCATTTTGCAAGTCCTAATGTATAAGCGTCCCATACCACTTATACCTTAGGTGTCAGGGGTTAAATGCAATGATGATGTTATGAAATGCAAGTGGGTATGATGAAACATGCAAGTGCAACTCACACACCCGACTCTGTGTACACAGACCTTTAGTTCCCCATTTCGGAGTCGTTACCTCCCAGGATACCTCCGTAGTGGCAGACGAAAGCGGTGGGTTGGGCCTCGCCCACCTCTAAACCAGTAAAGCACTACCGGTCAGACCTATCGTACGCCTCAACGCTTGGTACACAAAGCGAACACCTGCGTACTCTTGCCGACTGGCGCACCGGACTTGTGTTAGCAAACTTCTAACCACACTTGCCGAGTAAGCGTATTGGCGTCGGTGCATCTACCCTCCAATACCGAAGACCCACCACCTTAATTTTTCTTTCCCTTTTATGCACATGAAAATTTAACGTATTAAAACACATCGAGCCAAAGCTCCCCGGACCATTCCGTCCGTCTCTTAACTAATTGAGTCGAAGCTCCCCAGACCATTCCGTTCTTCTCTTAACTAATCGATTCGAAGCTCCCAACTATCGTCCTGTGCTAACAGTGTTTGTGAAATGTGCAACCCTAATTACTAAGTTACTCTTTTCAACTTGTTAGTACAGTTTACGTTAGCCCAGGACTGCCCCCGGTATTCCCTGTGAAGGGCTCTCAATGGGCACTAGGGACTATAATGGTAGCTGAAGTCCACCGTTCCCTTTTGCAAGGCACTTATTGTTATTGGTTGATTGCCTTTACCTATTCCCTTCTCATATTTCGATAGACTAACCTAGTGTGATTTTTAACCTTCCTCTCTTCGGGATAGATGATCTTTCGTCGAACCCGAGCACCTCTACACTCTTGCCAAACCACTCCTTACTACCCTTCCCAAACATCTTCATGGTGACCCATATTACTTATCCAAAACCAAAGCTATTTGAATTCTCCAATCTTAGGCCTAACCCCACCATCACTCACTTTTTGCATTAAGGCTATTCGCAGTCCTTACCTAATGATATGATGCACGTAATAGGTAGCACTATAAATATTCATCCGAATGGCTCAATATAATTTATGGGGGCCTATCATGACCTAACTAGATAAAAGCCAGTGACTCATAATTTTCCTAAATTAATGAGTATTTAATTATTTTCTTCCAACTCTAGGAAATGAAGATTCTTAACATGAAGTGCACTTTTCAGGTATGTATAGAGCTTCATAAAATCATGATAAATACTAAATTGTAATTTAACAATAAATCCAAGATATATGAATTTTTAGAATGGTTTAGGCGCCCAAATCACAATTTAGAACATAAAATCAATAATAACATTTTAAGAATCAAAGGTCAGAAATATTGTTACAAAAATTATAACAAAAATCTAGTAAGATCATCTTGGCCTAAAAACACTCTAGAGGATTCCCCCAATTTTTCAGTGAACAGTATCACCTAATTTAATTTACAATTTTAATTCCATACTCTTGGGTTATTGAAGCAAGTACTATAAATAATTACCTAAAAATTATGAGAAAATTCCAGAACCTACATATTAACTTAAAACACTCACTTACCAGATTTCATGATTTGAATAATAATATTAAGCTCCACATCTATTTATGATCAAAATTCCATAATTCAATATTTATGAATCAAGTACCTAAAATAATCATCTAAAATTTTCAATAAAAATACAAAGGGGGCTACCATTAAGTAAAACTTCCAAATGAAAAATTTCACAACTTCTTAATGGACATAATTTTCATAACAAGCAAAACAAAATTTGGGGCACAGCTAGGGTTATAAAGGAAGTACTGATTTTACTAGTCTAAAAATTCCACCAAAATTATTTTAGGACTACTTCCTATTAGATAAATTCCCTGCCCAAGTTTCAAGTTATTGTGAGATGTTTTGATTGCCTAAACCCAACTATTGGGCTTTGTGCCCAAATCTAGGGTTAGGGGTTTGAGGGGGTTAAAGACTTTCAAATTCAATGAAACTTCAACCAGAGGACCATATACACCATATGGTCCTCTCCATCAATATTCAGGTCATTCCATGGTCATTTGACCATATGACCATCAAACCCTAAAAATCCCACAAAAGGGCCTACCCTAGCGTTCTAGGGTTACCCTGCACCAAACCACCCCAAATTCCATTGGAGGGTGTGTCATACCATTAAAAGTAAGTGACCAAAGTTTCAGCCTCTGTTGAGGTTATTTGACCACTCAAAACCCCAAGGGGGTGTTTTGACCTAATTAACCCTATAAGGGTCAACCTAGGGTTGGACAAAAATCTAATCAAAGCATCTCCAAATGAGATGCAATTTTTACCAGAGCCTTAACATGCCGTCTAAGACAACCCACCCAAATTTGGGGGAATTTTGAGGTGTTTATGACACCTAATTAACATATACATGGTTTATTAAATTTTTCTAGTAACTATAGAAAACTATTCTCTAAAAATTTCCATTTCTGGACAGGCCCTAGGTATAGCTAAGGTAGACCCCCTGGAAAAATTCCAGCTCATTTGGACAAGGGATGAAAGGTGGGCATCCATTGGAATTTCAAGATAGCCCTAGGTATAGGTCCCCCCAAAAAGGGTGTCGTGGCCCAACCAGAGGTCCAAATGGGTCGAAATTAATTTTGGATTAAAGTAGACCCTTAGGGCTACACATTTAATGTTGATGACTTTTCCATTAGATGAGCCTAAGTATTTTTAAAAATTAAAACCAAATGCTGCATATAGTGTGATAGAGTTATATGAAATCAAATAATTAAAAATCCTGAATTATTCTGCACGAATCCTAAAGCAATCTAAACCGACGGCATCGGGTTATCTCCTTCCTCCAGCCAACGGCCCAGATCGTCCCATCCTGGAGTAGCTTGCGGGCCGATTTCCCGGCCACCCGACCACTTCCCCGGCCGGCCACCGCACCACCACCTTCGTTGAGGTGGTGGCTACCCCCAGCCGGCGGCACGGCCGCCAGAGACGTCTATTCCGGCAATCCGACCAAGCTATTTCTTGGCTGAAAACCATGGATATTTGGATTTGGATCGGGCCCAATTGAGCCCGAACCTTGGCCCTAGTAATTGCTACGATCTACCCATGGAAAAAGAGGCGGAGGAGGACCTTATTCGCGGTTTGGAATCGAGCCGATCGTCGGGATGCCATTTGCGTGGTTGTGGCATCGCCGGAATTCCTCAATAGCAAGGTAATAAGATCTAGCTTTGTCGGGCAAGGGTGAAAACTTCCTCTCTAAGTCTAAGGAGTCTTTTAAGGGAGAAACAAGGCTGCGGGTGGGGGTAGGATGTAACGGCCATTAAAGCTCCATTTATGAGTTTTCAACCATGGCTTGAAGGGAGAGAAAACGGCTTAAAACAACTAAGAGAAGGCTGGAAACTCCTCCTCTCCCCGAGAGGAGTTGAATCCAGTCATTTCAAGGGGGGGAGGATGGAGCCGAGCTTTAAAAGCAAATAATGGCAATGCAAACCGACGCTCGGCCATGGCTGGAAGGAAGAGGAAACGGCTGCAATGTGGCTCTGCTAGTCAATATCATAAAATAAGACTTAACTAACTCTTAATAAGAGAAATGGCCTAATAACACATTCTGGCCCACTTCCTGGAACGGCCTGGTTCATCTAAACCATCAGCCAAGCTAAAAAAATTTCTAAGTAAAATGGCGTTGAGTGAGCTCTGCTCACTCAACGCCATCCAACCTACTTAAGGTGGAGTTGAGTGCATTCTGTGCACTCAATGCCGTCTAGCTTATGGCGTTGAGTGAGCTCTACTCACTCAACGCCATCCAGCCTACTTAAGATGGCGTTGAGTGCAGTCTGTGCACTCAACGCCATCTAGCTTATGGCATTGAATGAGCTAAGCTCACTCAACGCCATCCAGACAACGGCGTTGAGTGAGCTCAACTCACTCAACGCCATTCCAGACCTAAGCAGACGGCGTTGAGTGCAGTCAGTGCACTCAATGCTGTTTAGATTTCTGGTGTTGAGTGAGCTCAGCTCACTCAATGCCATCAAGACTATGGCGTTGAGTGAGCTCAGCTCACTCAACACCATCCAGACAACACCAGATGGCGTTTAGTGCAGTCAGTGCACTCATCTCCATTCAACTTATGGAATTGAGTGCACTCGATGCACTCAACGCCAACCCACCTATAAGATGGCATTGAGTGCAGTCAGTGCACTCAACGCAATTCTGCTTATGGCATTGAGTGAACTCGACGCACTCAATGCCTGAGTCCTAACCTTATTTTAAGTAAGTTTCTGACCTATTATTTGCAGACCAAGGTGATTTTCACCTTCCTACCTAGGCTCTCTTTGTCTTCTTGGGCTTCTTATGGTTTTGTCATGACCTAGTCATGACAAAACCACTCCTAGGGGTCTAGCCGGAAATGGGATGTTACAAATCCTAATAAACAAAACAAAAATTTCGTCCCCGAAATCAAGGTTAAGCCTACGGGGTCTCCTATCGGGGAGAAAGAAACTTGTAACATCCCATGAGAATTGGAAGATTTACATCACGACGCCATGTTTTCTATGTGAGGTTTGAAGGTGATAGTCAAATATAAGACCAATTCGCAAAATTGGCAAAGTCTAGACCCTAATAAACAAAAGATTAGCCCCTATTCTTAAAATTTTAGTAATACTAGTTTAAAATAGGAAAGTAAATTGAACATCCTGAGTGGATGTGAGGTATACCTGACTGAACAGCTCCAGATACTTTTGTCACATCAGGTCCTGTGGTTCCCAGGTATGCACCTCCTGACCGTGGTTCCTCCACAGAACTTTGACTAATGGAACTTTCTTCTGACGCAAGGTCCGTACTCCTCTGTCATCGATCTGAACCGGCTCCAAGTGAACTGACCGGTCGGAAGCTACCGGCACATTTGTGGTCAAAATCTACTGCTCCGGGCGTAGTAGAGCCCTCCTAAGTGAATAAATGTGGAACAAGTCATGTAAACCTGCCAGTTTTTGTGGCAACTCCAGCCTTTAAGCTAGGGGCCCGATTCACTCCAGGATCCTATAAGGTCCTATATACCTAGGGTTGAGCTTCTTCTTCCAACCACGCACCCATGAAACTCCATGCATGGGCCGGATCTGCAAAAACACTCGGTCCCCCACCTAAAATTCCACCTGACGATGTCGGGCATCAGAGTACTAAGCCTGTCTGCTCTGCGCCTCTAACATCCTGTCTCTGATCAGCCTCACCTGAGCCTCAGTGTCTTCAACAAAATCTGATCCCAATGCCTTCAGATCCTCGTCCTGAATCCAAGAAAGCGGGGTCCTTCACCTCCTCCCGTACAGGGCTTCATAGGGAGCCATCCTGATGCTGGACTGATAGCTGTTGTTATAGCAGAACTCAACTAGTGGTAAAAGCTTCTCCCAAGGTTCATTTCGATCTAAGATGCATAGACTTAGGAGGTCCTCCAATGTCCGGTTGGTGCATTCCGTATGCCCATCCGTCTGGGGATGAAATGCTGTGCTGAAGGTCAGCCGCGTGCCTAAGTATGTCTGCACGGATCTCCACTCTCTGGATATGAACCGACTATCCCGATACGACACAATCGTCCTGGGCACCCCGTGGTAACGAATGAACTTCTCTACAAATCTCCTCACCAGTACCCCAACCGAGTAATCTTTCCTGATCGGAATGAATCTGGCCACCTTTGTCAGCCGATCGACGATGACCCAACTCAAATCATTTTTCGTCCGTGATCGGGGGAGGCCATGAATGAAATCCATCGCGTTGTCCTCAAATTTCCACTCCGGCACCGAAAGTGGCTGTAGCAATCCCGCGGGGTTCCTGCACTCCGCCTTAACCAATTGGCATGCCTCGCAATGATTCACGAAGAATGTAATGTCCTTCTTTATCCCAGTCCAAAACATCATCTTCTTCAAGTCTGCCGTCATCTTGGTGATCCCCGGGTGTATAAAATCTCTGCTACAATGTGCTTCCGCCATGATGTCCTCCCGAATCTGGCCTCCTGCGGGTATATAGACCCTGCCTCTGAAATATAGCAATCCATCTCTCAGTGAATAATCTCCCGTCGAACCCTCCTCCAAGGCTTGCAATACCGGCTCTGCCCATGCATCTGTCTTCTGTCTGTCCCGGATGCGGTCCCGAATATCATCTATGGCAACCATCGATGCTAGATACTCCATATACAGCTCTGGATCATTCTCGGATACCTCATATACAGCTCTGGATCATTCTCGGACATCAGTTGTGGTCCCTTCCCTGAGGTATCTCCTCTCCATCTTAAAGCATCTGCCACCACGTTCGCCTTCCCAGGGTGGTAGTTCATGGTGTACTAGTAATCCGACAGGAACTCCACCTAACGTCTCTGTCTGATGTTGAGTTCATTCTGTGTGTCCACGTATTTCAAGTTCTTGTGATCTGAGAAGATGTCACAGTGAACCCCATAGAGATAGTGTGCCAAATCTTCGTAGCAAAGATCACTGCACCCATCTCAAGATCATGCACCAGATAGTTCTTCTCATGTATCTTCAGCTACCGGGAGGCATAGGCTATCACATGCCCATTCTGCATCAGAACGGCACCCATCCCTTGATAGGAGGCGTCCGTGTATACCTGGAATCCCTCCCTTCCTGACGGAAGGGCGAGAATAGGAGCCGAGGTAAACCGACCTTTCAACTCCAAAAAGGCCGCCTCGCACTGTGGCATCCAAACGAAAGGGGATTCCTTCTTTGTCTGGGACGTAAGAGGGAGTGCGATTCGGGAGAATCCTTCAACGATCTTCCGGTAATATCCGGCAAGTCCTAGGAAACTCCGTACAACCATGGCTGTCTTTAATGGTGGCCAATCCTGAACTGCCCGGATCTTGGCCGGGTCTACTGCCAACCCAGCACTGCTAATAATATGACCTAAGAAGGCCACCTCCTTTAACCAAAACTGGTATTTGCTGAACTTTGCGTACAGCTGGTTCTCCTATAGCCTCTCTAGAGTCAACGTCAGATGTCGTGTATGCTCCTCCACCGTCTTTGAGTAGATAAGGATGTCGTCAATAAATACGATGAGGAATACATCCAAATATTCCTCGAATACACTATTCATGAGGCTTGTAAATGCTGACAGCGCATTTGTGAGCCAGAAGGGCATCACTGTAAACTCAAACAGTTCGTACCTACTACTGAAGGCGGTCTTCGGAATGTCCTCCTCTCGAATCCGTAGTTGGTAAAAACCTGACCTTAAGTCAAGCTTCGAGAAGAAATGCGCTCCATCCATTTGATCAAACAACTCGTCAATCCATGGCAACGGGTATGTATTTTGGACCGTCAGTATGTTCAGCGCTCGATAATCAATACATAAGTGAAGACTTCCGTCCTTTTCTTGACAAATAACATTGGGGCTCCCCAAGGTGAAGAGCTTGGCCGGACAAACCCTGCCTCTACTAATTCCTACAACTGACTTCAGAACTCTGTCAACTCTTTCGGGTCCATCCGGTAAGGGGCCCTAGAAGTCGCCTTGGCCCCCGGCACAAGCTGTATCCTGAAGTCCTGCTCCCGGTGCAGAGGTAGACCTGGTTGCTTCTCTGGAAGAACATCGGCAAAATCTCGTACTACTGGAATGTCTGTCACAGATTCCTTGACCTCCTCCATCTCAAATAGAACCTGATACACCTCCTCCCCCTTTAGATGGGCCTTAACGGCCTAAACTGATGATAAGAGAATACGGGAGGCAAGTCTTATACCTTCGATAATAATTAAAGAGTCCCTGTGTCTCACAGTGATCCTCTTTGCTTTGCAATCAATCTGGGCATGGTTCTAGTGCAGCCATACCATGCCCAGGATCAAGTCGTAGTCCGTCAACTTCAAAAGCATCGCCGGAGCCTCAAATGCCTTTCCACCAATTTCTACCTCCATGTTACAGTGGTCCGAGGTAAGGGGTTCAGATCCATCGGGTAGTCGAACCCTCATCACCGAGTCCGTGAATCACTCCACGCCTTCCAATCCTTCTACGAACGTCTCCGACACGAAGGAGTGAGAAGCTCCGGTATCGAAAAGCGTGCGGGAAGGCTTGCCGCTGATGAAGACTATACCTTGGGTGGTTAAATGTCTTAGGATTCTATAACGAGTTTTCTTTCCTATTTATTCTATCTAGTGCAGTTCAACAAAATTTAACAACTGAGAAAGTGAATTCTATTTAAACCATTAAACATCTTGGCGTACCTGCTATGACCTGCTCTAGGTTCCAAGGCTGCGCTAGGTCCAAAGCATACACCTGCTCCCTTTCTTATCTACGATCCCTACCCTGGTATCCTCGTCCACGACCACGTCCTTGGCCTCCAAAATACTGCGCTGGCTGGGCAGCCGGTGGTGCTGGTGGGGGTACCCCTCTCATAGGACAATTTCTACGGATGTGCCTAACCTGATGGCAGTGGAAGCACTCTGGCGGGGATATGCCATCCCCCCCGGTCTCTGGCCCTCCCGTGTCTGAAGAGGTGGTGGATCCACCACCACTGGCTCCCTTGTTTCCTGTCTTACCTCCTGACGAGGCTGGTCCTCGACCCTTCTCCCGTTCGTGAGACGAGCTTGTCTCTGATCATTCCTTGCTACTTGACCTTGATCCTCCGTTGTCCATTTCCGGCCCTGAGTAGCTTGCCAATCAGCCTCTATCCTTTTAGCCATCTCCAGTATCTGGGAAATGGGCCCATCGGATACAAATAGCAGTGCATCCCTCAGCTCCTCTTGGAGGCCCTTGTAGAATCTCTTGATATATCCAGCCTCGTCTAAGTGATACGAGTCCGCAAACTGGGCTAGGTGGTTGAACACTCGGTGGTACTCCACCACCGTCCTAGTGCCCTGCTTCAGCTGTAAAAACCTATCCTCCAGCTCATCCTTAGACGACAGTGGAACAAAATGCTCAAGTAACGTGGCCCTGAACTCCCCCCAAGTAATCTCTGCAATCTCCATATCCGCAAAGGTTGTGTACAGTGACGACTTCCACCATCTCTTGCCGTGAGACTCCAAGAAAGAGACCACCAATGACACTCTCTCCTCCCATGGGCACTGTATCCCTGTCAAAATTTCGTACGTAATGTACAACCATTCTTCTTTCCAGACAGCTGACTTTATCCCTAAGTAGGACGGGGGAGAGAGTCCTCGGAAGATGCTCAGCCAGTTTGCTCCCGGGTTTAGCTGCGGAGCCGGAACCTGCTGAGCCCTGAAAGCCTCAAGAATAGCTGTCAGAGTCTGCCCCATCTCCGACTGTAGGAATAGAGTGGGTACCAGGGAAGGTGGTGCATCATTCGGAGTCTGCTTGACTCTGCCTTGTGGTGTAGGCTGTGATGGAGGCTGCACATCAAAAATTGTTTGTAAGCAATTGACTCAAGCCTAATTAATAGTGAACAATTTCATGTGATCCCCACATGGGCACACCACGCTTCCGCTGCTTAGTTTGTCCACAAACAAAACACGAGCGGGGGTGACCCAGGGTTAGTGGACTGCTACTCTTCTGATCAAGGTTTTCTTTTGATACCACTTGTAAGACCCCATTTTTTTTCTTTTTAAACACCGGGGTCTTAGGCCCAGGATCGCTGCTTCACACCTTCACGCCCTGAAGGGTCATCACCACAAGCGTTAATTCTGCCGGACAATTTGATCACAGAAATGTAGCACAATAAATTAAAAGCAAGTCCACAGAAATCACATGTATAGAAATAAAAGTCTCCACGAAGGGAGAGTCCACAAAAATAGTATAAAATGTACTGAAAGTAAGGGCTTATGCCCGGTACATCATAATCCTCACTACAGGTCACTCAAGCGGAAGCAAACTATAAAATCTACTATAAGACGGGACTCACAGTGCCAACTGGCTGAACTCCTGAGCTAGACTGCCCTATCTCCAAACAGGCCGACCTCCGGGGCTGCTCCTCCATCCTGGGCTCCACGATCCCCTAAATGATGTGGTTTGAAAACCGTTAGTCTCTAAGACTAAGCCCTATCATCCCCCGCCCCTTCCCCCATGGCCCCTAGGCACGGAACAAAGAGGAAGGGATGGGAGGACTTGAAGGTGGAGAGTAATCAAAAACAGGTGGCAGTGGACCTATACTAGCAATTTTATAATATAGGTGGCAGTAATGTAAAGTATGAAAAAATAACCTTAACTTATGTGCGGAAACGCATAAGCCAAGGGATCTTCTGCATGGCTCCTATCGTATAAAGAGTCCCAAAAAATTTATACGTTGGGGTGTCGGTTATCAAACAATAGTTTATATATATAGAATTTTACCTTAATTTATAAATTAGCCCACACAAGCTTATAGACCAAGGGGGCGTTTTGCAAGTCCTAATGTATAAGCGTCCCATACCACTTATACCTTAGGTGTCAGGGGTTAAATGCAATGATGATGTTATGACATGTAAGTGGGTATGATGGAACATGCAAGTGCAACTCACACACCCGACTCTGTGTACAAGAACCTTTAGTTCCCCCTTTCGGAGACGTTACCTCCCAGGATTACTCCGTAGCAGACGGAAGCGGTGGGTTGGGCCTCGCCCACCTCTAAACCAGTAAAGCACTACCGGTAAGACCTATCGTACGCCTCAACGCTTGGTGCGCAAAGTGGACTCCTCCGTACTCTTGCCGGTTGGCGCACCGGACTTCTGTTGGCGAAGTGCTAACCACACTTGCCGAGTCAGCGTATTGGCGATGGTGCATCGACCCTCCAATACTGAAGACCCACCACCTTAATTTTTCTTTCCCTTTTATGCACAATGAAATTTAACGTATTCAAACCAATCGAGCCAAAGCTCCCCAGACCATTCCGTCTGTCTCTTAAATAATCGAGCGAAAGCTCCCCGGACCATTCTGTCCATCTCTTAACTAATCGAGCCGAAGCTCCCAACTATCTTCCTATGCTAATAGTGTTTGTGAAATGTATAACCCTAATTACTAAGTTACTCTTTTCAGCTTGTTAGTACAGTTTACGTTAGCCCAGGACTGCCCCCGGTATTCCCTGTGAAGGGCTCTCAAAGGGCACTAGGAACTATGATGGTAGCTGAAGCCCACCATTCCCTTTCGCAAGGCACTTATTGTTATTGGTTGATTCCCTTTACCCATTCCCTTCTCATATTTTGATAGACTAACCTAGTGTGATTTTTAACCTTCCACTCTTCGGGAAAGACGATCTTTCGTCAAACCCGAGCACCTCGACACACTAGCCAAACCACTCCTTACTACCCTGCCAGAACATCTTCATGGTTACCCATATTACTTATCCAAAACCAAAGCTATTTGAATTCTCCAATCTTAGGCCTAACCCCACCATCACTCACTTTCTGCATTAAGGCTATTCGCAATCCTTACCTAACGATATGATGCACGTAATAGGTAGCACTATAAATATTCAACTGAATGGCTCAATATAATTTATGGGGGACTATCATGACCTAACTAGGTAAAAGCCAGTGACTCATAATTTTCCTAAATTAATGAGTATTTAATTATTTTCTTCCAACACTAGGAAATGAATATTCTTAACATGAAGTGCACTTTTCAGGTATGTATAGAGCTTCATAATATCATAATAAATACTAAGCAGTAATTTAATAGTAAATCCAAGATATATGAATTTTTAGAATGGTTTAGGCCCCCAAATCACAATTTAGAACATAAGGTCAATAATACAATTTTACGAATCAAAGGTCAGAAATATTGTTCCAAAAATTATAACAAAAATCAAGTAAGATCATCATAGCCTAAAAACACACTAGAAGGATTCCCCCAATTTTTCAATGAACAGTATCACCTAATTTAATTTACAATTTTAAATCCATACTCTTGGATTATTGAAGCAAGTACTGTAAATAGTCACCTAAAAATTTTGAGAAAATTCCAGAACCTACATATTGACTTAAAACACTCACAGACCAGATTTAATGATTTTCATAATAATATTAAGCTCCACATCTATTTATGATCAAAATTCAATAATTTAATATTTATCAATAAAGTACCTAAAATAATCATCTAAATTTTTTAATAAAAATACAAAGGGGGCTACCATGAAGTAAAACTTCTAACTGCAAAATTTCATAAGTTCTCAATGGCATAATTTTCATAACAAGCAAAACAAAATTTGGGGAACAGCTAGGGTTATAAAGGAAGTACTGATTTTACTAGTCTAAAAATTCCACCAAAATTATTTTAGGACAACTTTTTATCAGATAAATACCCTGCCCAAGTTTCAAGTTATTGTGAGATGTTTTGATTGCCAAAACACAACAATTGGGCTTTGTGCCCTAATCTTGGGTTAGGGGTTTGAGGGGGTTATAGACTTTCAAATTTAATGAAACTTCGACCAGAGGACCATATACACCCTATGGTCCTCTCCATCAATTTTCAGGTCATTCAAAGGTCATTTGACCAAATGACCATCAAACCCTAAAAATCCCATAAAAGTGCCTACCCTAGAGTTCTAGGGCTACCCTGCACCAAACCACCCAAAATTCCATTGGATGGTGTGTCATACCATAAAAAGTCAGTGACCAAAGTTTCAGCCTCTGTTGAGGTGATTTGACAACTCAAAACCCCAAGGGTGGTGTTTTGACCTAATTGACCCTATAAGGGTCAACCTAGGGTTGGATAAAAACCTAATCAAAATATCTCCAAATGAGATGAAATCTTTACCAGAGCCTTAGCATACCATCTAAGACAACCCACCCAAATTTGGTGGAATTTTGAGGTGTTTATGACACCTAATTAATTTATACATGGTTTATTAAATATTTCTAGAAACTATAGAAAACGATTCTCCAAAAATTCCCATTTTTGGATAGGCCCTAGGTATAGCTAAGGTAGACCCCCGTCCTAAATTCCAGCTCTTTTGGACAAGGGATGAAAGGTGGGCATCCATTGGAATTTAAGGATAGCTCTAGGTATAGGTCCCACCAAAAAGGAAACCCTGGCCCAACCAGAGGTCCAAATGGGTCCAAATTAATTTTGGATTAATGTAGACTCTTAGGGCTACACATTTAATGTTGATGACTTTTCCATTAAATGAGCCTAAGTATTTTTAAAAATTAAAACCAAATGCTGCATATAGTGTGATAGAGTTATATGAAATCAAATAATTAAAAATCCTAAATTATTCTGCACGAATCCTAAAGCAATCTAAACCGATGGCATCGGGTTATCTCCTTCCTCCAGCCAACGTCCCAGATCGTCCCGTCCTAGAGCGGCTTGCAGGCCGATTTCCCGGCCACCCGGCAACTTCCCCGGCCGGCCACCACCACCACCACCTTCGTTTAGGTGGTGGCTACCCCCAGCCGGCGGCACGGCCGCCGGAGACGTCTATTCCGGTGATCCGACCAAGCTATTTCTTGGCCGAAAACCATGGAAATTTGGATTCTGATTTGGCCCAATTGAGCCCGAACCTTGGCCCTAGTAATTGCTACGATCTACCCATGGAAAAAGAGGTTGAGGAGGACCTTATTCGCAGTTTGGAGTCGAGCCGATCATCGGGATGCCATTTGCGTGGTGGTGGCATCGCCGGAATTCCTCAATAGAAAGGTAATAAGCTCTAGCTTTGTCGGGAAAGGGTGAAAACTTCCTCTCTATGTCTAGGGAGTCTTTAAAGGGAGAAACAAGGCTGCGGGTAGGGGTAGGACGTAACGGCCATTAAAGCTCCATTTATGAGTTTTCGAGCATGGCTTGAAGGGAGATAAAACGGCTTAAAACAGCTAAGAGAAGGCTGGAAACTCCTCCTCTCCCCGACAGGAGTTGAATCCATTCGTTTCAAGGTGGAGAGGATGGAGCCGAGCTTTAAAAGCCATTAACTTCCATGCAAACCGACGCTCGACCATGGCTTAAAGGAAGAGGAAACGGCTGCCACGTGGATCTGCGAGTCAATATAATAAAATAAGACTTAACTAAGTCTTAATAAGAGAAACGGCCTAATAACACATTCTGGCCCACTTCCTGGAATGGCCCGGTTCATCTGAACCATCAGCCAAGATAAAAAAATTTCTAAGTAAAATGGCGTTGAGTGAGCTCTGCTCACTCAACGCCATCCAGCCTACTTAAGGTGGTGTTGAGTGAAGTCTGTGCACTCAACGCCGTCTAGCTTATGGCGTTGAGTGAGATCTGCTCACTCAACGCCATCCAGCCTACTTAAGATGGCGTTGAGTGCAGTCTGTGCACTCAACGTCGTCTAGCTTATAGCATTGAGTGAGCTCTGCTCACTCAACGCCATCCAGCCTACTTAAGATGGCGTTGAGTGCAGTCTGTGCACTAAATGTCGTCTAGCTCATGGCGTTGAGTGAGCTAATCTCACTCAACTCCATCCAGACTACGACGTTGAGTGAGTTAAGCTCACTCAACTCCATTCTAGACCTCAGCAGAAGGCATTGAGTGCAGTCAGTGCACTCAATGTTGTTTAGTTTATGGCATTGAGTGAGCTCAGCTCACTCAACGCCATCCAGACTACGACATTGAGTAAGCTCAGTTCACTCAATGCCATCCAGACAACACCAGATGGCGTTGAGTGTAGTCAGTGCACTCAACGCCATTCAACTTATGGCGTTGAGTGCACTCGACGCACTCAACGCCAACCCACCTGTAAGATGGCATTAAGTGCAGTCAGTGCACTCAACGTCATTCTGCTTATGGCATTGAGTGCACTCGACGTACTCAACAACCGAGTCCTAATCTTATTTTAAGCAAGTTTCTGACCTATTATTTGCAGACCAAGGTGATTTTCACCTTCCTACCTGGGCTCTCTTGGTATTCTTGGGCTTCTTATGGTTTTGTCATGACTTAGTCATGACAAAACCACTCTTAGGGGTCTAGCCGGAAATGGGATGTTACAAATCCCAATAAACAAAACAAAAATTTCGTCCCCGAAATCAAGGTTAAGCCTACGGGGGCTCATATCGGGGAGAAAGAAACTTGTAACATCCCATGAGAATTTAAAGATTTACATAATGACGCCATGTTTTCTATGTGAGGTTTGAAGGTGATAGTCAAATCTAAGACCAATTCTCCTAATTGGCAAAGTCTAGACCCCAATAAACAAAAGATTAGCCCCTATTCTTAAAATTTCAGTCGTACTAGTTTAAAATAGGAAAGTAAATTGAACATCCTGAGAGGTTGTGAGGTATACCTGACTGAACAGCACTGGATACTTTTGTCGCATCAGGTCCTGCGGTTCCCAGGTATGCTCCTCCTGACCGTGGTTCCTCCATAGAACTTTGACTAACGGAACTTTCTTGCGGCGCAAGGTCCATACTCCTATGTCATCGATCCGAACTGGCTCCAAGTGAACTGACCATTCGGAAGCTACCAGCCCATCTATTGTCAAAATCTGCTGCTCTGGGCACAGTAGAGCCCTCCTAAGTGAAGTAAACCTGCCAGTTCTCTTGGCAACTCCAGCTTGTAAGCTAGGGGCCCGATCCGCTCCAAGATCCTATAAGGGCCCATATACCTAGGGCTGAGCTTCTTCTTCTGATCACGCACCCGTGAAACTCCATGAATGGGCCGAATCTTCAAAAACACTCGGTCCCCCACCTGAAATTCCACCTGACGATGCCAGGCGTCAAAGTACTTAGCCTGTCTGCTCTGCACCTCTAACATCCTGTCTCTGATCAGCCTCACCTGAGCCTCGGTGTCTTCAAAAAAAATCCGATCCCAACGCCTTCGGATCCTCGTCCTGAATCCAAGAAAGCGGGGTCCTGCACCTCCTCCCGTATAGGGCTTCATAGGGAGCCATCCTGATGTTGGAATAATAGCTATTCTTATAAGAGAACTCAACTAATGGTAAAAGCTTCTCCCAAGGTTCATTTCAATCCAAAATGCATAGCCTTAGGAGGTCCTCCAATGTCTGGTTGGTGCGTTCCATCTGTCCATCTGTATGGGGATGAAATGCTGTGCTGAAGGTCAGCCGCGTGCCTAAGTAAGTCTTCACGGATCTCCACTCTCTAGATGTGAACCGACCATCCCGATCCGACACGATCATCCTGGGCACCCCGTGGTAACGAATGAACTGCTCTACGAATCTCCGCACCAGTACCCCAACTGAGTCATCTTTCCTGATCGGAATGAATGTGGCCACCTTTGTCAGCCGATCGATGATGACCCAAATCGAATCGTTTCCCGTCCGTGATCGGGGGAGGCCATGAATGAAATCCATCGCGATGTCCTCAAATTTCCACTCCGGCACCAGAAGTGGCTGTAGCAATCCCGCGGGGTTCCTGCACTACGCCTTCACAAGTTGGCATGCCTGGCAATGAGTCAAGAAGTATGTAATGTCCTTCTTTATCCCTGGCCAAAACATCATCTTCTTCAAGTCTGCCATCATCTTGGTGATCCCCGGGTGTATATAACATCTGTTATAATGTGCTTCCGCCATGATGTCCTCTCGAATCTGGCCTCCTGCGGGTATATAGACCCTGCCTCTAAAATATAGCAATCCATCTCTATGTGAATAATCTCCTATCGAACCATCCTCCAAGGCTTACAATACCGGCTCTACCCATGCATCTGTCTTCTGTCCGTCCCGGATGCGGTCCCGAATATCATCTATGGCAACCATCGATGCTGGATACTCCATATACAACTATGGATCATTCTCGGATACTCCATATATAGCTTTGGATCATTCTCGGACATCATTTGTGTTCCCTTCCCTGAGGTATCTCATCTCCGGCTCAAAGCATCTGCCACCACGTTCGCCTTCCCAGGGTGGTAGTTCATGGTGTACTAGTAATCTGACAGGAACTCCACCCAATGTCTCTCTCTGATGTTGAGTTCCTACTATGTGTCCATGTATTTCAAGTTCCTGTGATCTGAGAAGATTTCACAGTGAACCTCGTATAGATAGTGTTGCCAAATCTTCAGAGCAAAGATCACTGCACCCATCTCCAGATCATGCACCAGATAGTTCTTCTCATGTATCTTCAGCTGTGGGGAGGCGTAGGATATCACATGCTCGTTCTGTATCAGAACGATACCCATCCCCTGATAGGAGGCGTCCGTGCATACCTGGAATCCCTCCCTTCTTGACGGAAGGGAGAGAATGGGAGCCAAGGTAAGCCGACCTTTCAACTCCACAAAGGCCGCCTTGCACTGTGGCGTCCAAATGAAATGGGATTCCTTCTTCGTCAGGGAAGTAAGAGGGAATGCGATTCGGGAGAATCCTTCGAAAAACTTCCGGTAATATCCTGCAAGTCCCAGGAAACTCCGTACATCCATGGTTGTCTTTAACGGTGGCCAATCCTGAACTGCCCGGATCTTGGCCGGTTCTACTGCCAACCCAGCACCGCTGATACTATGACCTAAGAAGGCCACCTTCTTTAACCAAAACTGGCATTTACTGAACTTCGCCTATAGCTAGTGCTCCCGTAGCCTCTCTAGAGTCAACGTCAGATGTCGTGTATGCTCCTCCTCCGTCCTTGAGTAGATGAGGATGTCGTTAATAAATAAGATGACGAATACATCCAAATATTCTTCGAATACACTATTCATGAGGCTTGTAAATGCTGACGGTGCATTAGTGAGCCCGAAGGGCATCACTGTAAACTCAAACAGTCCGTACCTACTACTGAAGGCTGTCTTTTGAATGTCCTCTTCTCGAATCCATAGCTGGTAATAACCTTACCTTAAGTCAAGCTTCGAGCATAAATGCGCTCCCTCTAGTTGATCAAACAACTTGTCAATCCATGACAACGGGTATGTATTCAGGACCGTCAGTCTTTTCAGCGCTCGATAATTAGTACACAAGCGAAGACTTCCATCCTTTTTCTTGACAAATAACACTGGGGCTCCCCAAGGTGAAGAGCTTGGCCGGACAAACCCTGCCTCTACTAATTCCTGCAACTGACTTCGAAACTCTGTCAACTCTTTCGGGGCCATCCGGTAAGGGGCCCTAGATGGGGACTTGTCCCCTGGCACAAGCTGTATCCTGATGTCCTGCTCCTGGTGCGGAGGTAGACCTGGCAGCTTCTCTAGAAAAACATCGGCAAAATCTCGTACTACTGGAATGTCTGTCACAGATTCCTTGACCTCCGCCATCTCAAATAGAACCTGATAAACCTCCCCCCTGTATATGGGCCTTAATGGCCTGAACTAATGATAAGAGAATACAGGAGGCAAGTCTTATACCTTCGATAATAATAAAAGAGTCACCGTGTCTCACAGTGATCCTCTTTGCTTGGCAATCAATCTGGGTATGGTTCTAGTGCAGCCATACCATGCCCAGGATCAAGTCGTAGTCCGTCAACTTCAAAAGCGTCGTCGGAGCCTCAAACGCCTTTCCACCAAATTCTACCTCCATGTTGCAGTGGTCCGAGGTAAGGAGTTCAGATCCATCGGGTAGTTGCACCCTCATCACTGAGCCCGTGAATCACTCCACGCCTTCCAATCCTTCTACGAACGTCTCCGACATGAAGGAGTGAGAAGCTCCGGTATCGAAAGGCGTGCGGGCAGGCTTGCCGCTGATGAAGACTATACGTGGAGTGGTATAATGTCTTAGGATTCTATAACGAGTTTTTTTTCTATTTATTCTATCTAGTGCAGTTCTACAAAATTTAATAACTGACAAAGTGAATTCTATTTAAACCATTAAATATCTTGGCGTACCTGCTATGACCTGCTATAGGTTTCGAGGCTGCGCTAGGTCCAATGCGTACACCTGCTCCCTTTCTTGTCTACGATCCCTACCCTAGTATCCTCGTCCTCGGCTACATCCTTGGCCTCCAAAATACTGCGATGGCTGGCAGTCGGTGGTGCTTGTGGGGGTACCCCTCGCATAGGACAATTTTTTTGGATGTGCCCAACCTGATGGCAGTGGAAGCACTCTGGAGAGGTATATGCCATCCCCCCGGGTCTCTGGCCCTCCCGTATTTGAAGAGGTGGTGGAGCCACAACCACTGGCTCCCTTATTTCCTGTCTTGCCTCCTAACGAGGCTAGTCCTTGACCCTTCTCCCATCTATGACACGGGCTCGTCTCTGATCGTTCCTTGCTCCTCGACCTTGATCCTCCGTTGTCCGTTTCCGGCCGCAAGTAGCTTGCCAATTAGCCTCTATCCTTTTAGCCATCTCCAATATCCGGGAAATGGGCCTATCGGATACAAACAGCATTGCATCCCTTAGCTCCTCTCGGAGGCCCTTGTAGAATCTCTTAATATATCCAGCCTCGTCTAACTGATATGAGTCCGCAAACCGGGCTAGGTGGTTGAACTCTCGGTGGTACTCCACCACCGTCCTGGTGCCCTGCTTCAGCTGTAAAAACCTATCCTCTAGCTCATCCTTAGCCGACTGTGGAACAAAGTGCTCCAGTAACATGGCCCTGAACTCCCCCCAAGTAATCTCTGCAATCTTCATATCCGCAAAGGTCGTGTCCAGTGACGACTTCCACCATCTCTTGGCGTGAGACTACAAGCAAGAGACCACCAATGGCACTCTCTCCTCCCAGGGGCACTGTATCCCTGTCAATATTTCGTACATAATGTCCAGCCATTCTTCTATCCGGACAGCTAACTCTGTCCCTAAGTAGGACGGGGGAGAGAGTCCTCAGAAGATGCTCAGTCAGTTGGCTACCGGGTTTGGCTGTGGAGCCGGAACCTGTTGAGACCTTAAAGCCTCCAGAATGGCTGTCATAGTCTGCCCCATCTCCGATTGTAGCAACAGAATGGGGACCGGGGGTGGTGGTGCATCATTCGGAGTCTGCTAGACTTCGCCCTATGGTATAGGATGTGATGGAGGCTGCATATCAAAAATTGTTTGTAAGCAATTGACTCAAGCCTAATTAATAGTGGACAATTACATGTGATCCCCACATGGGCACACCATTCTTTCACTGCTTAGTTTGTCCACAAACTGAACTCGAGCGGGGGTGACCCAGGGTTAGTGGACTGCTACTCTTCTGATCGAGGTTTTCCTTTGATACCACTTGTAAGACCCCATTTTTTTTTCTTTTTAAACAGCGGGGTCTTAGGCCCAGGATCGCCGCTTCGCGGTGACACCTTCACGCCCTGAAGGGTCATCACCACAAGCGCTGATTCTGTCGGCGAAATCGATCACAGAAAGGTAGCACAATAAAATAAAAGTAGGTCTACAGAAATCACATGTATAGAAATAAAAGTCTCCACGAAGGGAGAGTCCACAGAAATAGTATAAAAGGTACTGAAAGTAAGGGCTTATGCCCGGTACATCATAATCCTCACTACAGATCACTCAAGCGGAAGCAAACTATAACATCTACTATAAGACGGGACTCACAATCCCAGCTGGCTGAACTTTTGAGCTAGACTGCCCTATCTCCAAATGGGCCGACCTCCGGGGCTGCTCCTCCATCCTAGGCTCCACGATCCCCTAAATGATGTGGTTCGAAAACCATTAGTCTCTAAGACTAAGCCCTATCATCCCTCGCCCCTTCCCCCATGGACCCTAGGCACCGAACGGAGAGGAAGAGAGGGTAGTACTTGAAGGTGGAGAGTAATCAAAAACAGGTGGCAGCGGACCTATACTAGCAATTTTATAATATAGGTGGCAGTAAAGTAAAGTATGGAAAAATAACCTTAACTTATGTGCAGAAATGCATAAGCCAAGGGATCTTCTGCAGGGCTCCCATCGTATAAAGAGTCCCATACCAATTTATACGTTGGGGTGTCGGTTATCAAACAGCAGTATATATATATAGAATTTAACCTTAATTTATAAACTTGCCCACACAAGCTTATAGACCAAGGAGTCATTTTGCAAGTCCTAATGTATAAGAGTCCCATACCACTTATACCTTAGGTGTTAGGGGTTAAATGCAATGATGATGTTATGACATGCAAGTGGGTATGATGGAACATGCAAGTGCAACTCACACACCCGACTCTGTGTACGCAGACTTTTAGTTCCCCCTTTCGGAGCCGTTACGTCCCAGGATACCTCCGTAGTGGTAGACAGAAGTGGTGGGTTGGGCCTCGCCCACCTCTAAACCAGTAAAGCACTACCGGTCAGACCTATCATATGCCTCAACGCTTGGTGCACAAAGCGGACTACTGCGTACTCTTGCTGGCTGGCGCACCTGACTTCTATTGGCGAAGTGCTAACCACACTTGCCAAGTCAGCATATTGGCATCGGTGCATCGACCCTTCAATACCGAAGACCCACCACCTTAATTTTTCTTTCCCTTTTATGCACATGCAAATTTAACGTATTCAAACCAATCGAGCCAAAGCTCCCCGGACCATTTCGTCCGTCTCTTAACTAATCGAGCTGAAGCTCCCCGGACCATTCCGTCCGTCTCTTAACTAATCGAGCCGAAGCTCCCAACTATCTTCTTGTGCTAACAGTGTTTGTGAAATGTGCAACCCTAATTACTAAGTTACTCTTTTCAGCTTGTTAGTACAGTTTACGTTAGCCCAGGACTGCCCTCGGTATTCCCTGTGAAGGGCTCAAAGGGCACTAGGAACTATGATGGTAGCTGAAGCCCATCGTTCCCTTTCGCAAGGCACTTATTGTTATTGGTTGATTCCCTTTACCCATTCCCTTCTCATATTTCGATAGACTAACCTAGTGTTATTTTTAACCTTCCTCTCTTCGGGAAAGACGATCTTTTGTCGAACCCGAGAACCTCTACACTTTAGCAAAACAACTCCGTACTACCCTTCCCAAACATCATCATGGTGACCCATATTACTTATCCAAAACCAAAGCTATTTGAATTCTCCAATCTTAGGCCTAACCCCACCATCACTCACTTTCTGCGTTAAGGCTATTCGCAATCCTTACCTAACAATATAATGCACGTAATAGGTAGCACTATAAATATTCATCCGAATGGCTCAATATAATTTATGGGGGGACAATCATGACCTAACTAGATAAAAGCCAGTGACTCATAATTTTCCTAAATTAATGAGTATTTAATTATTTTCTTCAAACACTAGGAATGAATATTCTGAACATGAAGTGCACTTTTCAGGTATGTATAGAGCTTCATAAAATCATGATAAATACTAAACAGTAATTTAATTGTAAATCCAAGAAATATGAATTTTTAGAATGGTTTAGGCCCCCAAATCACAATTTAGAACATAAGGTCAATAATACCATTTTAAGAATCATAGGTAAGAAATATTGTTCCAAAAATTATAACAAAAATCCAGTAAGATCATCATGGCCTTATAACACTCTAGAAGGATTCCCCCAATTTTTCAATGAACAGTATCACCTAATTTAATTTTCAATTTTAATTCCATGCTCTTGGATTATTGAAGCAAGGACTGTAAATAGTAACCTAAAATTTATGAGAAAATTCCAGAACCTACATATTGACTTAAAACACTCACAGACCAGATTTCATGATTTTCATAATAATATTAAGCTCTACATCTATTTATGATAAAAATTCCATAATTCAAAATTTATGAATCAAGTACCTACAATAATCATCTAAAATTTTCAATAAAAATACAAAGGGGGCTACCATGAAGTAAAACTTCTAAATGCAAAATTTCATAGCTTCTCAATGGCATAATTTTTATAACAAGCAAAACAAATTTTGGGGCACAACTAGGGTTATAAAGGAAGTATTGATTTTACTAGTCTAAAATTTCCACATAAATTATTTTAGGACAACTTTCTATCAGTTAAATACCCTTCCCAAGTTTCAAGTTATTGTGAGATGTTTTGATTGCCTAAACCCAACTATTGGGCTTTGTGCCCTAATTTAGGGTTAGGGGTTTGAGGGGGTTAAAGACTTTCAAATTTAATGAAACTTCAACCAGAGGACCATATACACCCTATGGTCGTCTCCATCATTTTCAGGTCATTCCAAGGTCATTTGACCCAATGACCATCAAAACATAAAAATCCCAAAAAAGGGCCTACCCGATGCCATATACCACGGATAGTCAGAGAGGTTACAGAATAATACCAAAGACTCAACTACTCATCCAAACACAGAGCATTCTAGCGGAAGCTTTTAAATAGTTAATAGAACCCAAAATTTGCACAAGCATGACATGAATGTCCACTAACCAAAATAGGAATGAAATAAAACGAAAACACAGAAGATTACATGGACTTATAGCCTTACAAAGTTTCTCTTAACAAAGTAATGTCGTACAAACATCGGCTCGCAGGTCAGCCATACATGACGGAGAGTAAATATAGTAGTTTACTACGGCCTTTGATGACCTGCACAGCAGCTTAGTCTTCAACCTGCTACTTGGCGCTTGGTTCCGCAGCACCTGCAAGGAATTATTCCACTGCATGGTGGCAAACAGAGCAACGATCAGGTAAAGCTGACCAAATTATATAGACCCCGCCCCCTTAATAGGGACGTCGATGCTCCTTCCCTGCATATCGTTAGCCCAACTAAATAATAAAGTGCATTTAAAGACTTTCGCTACAGGTGTATGCTCACTCGGCCAAACACCCTGTGCACTCCGAGCACATTCACAGTGAATCCGGTCAATTCTGTGGCTTCACCACCATCCTTAGGATGGCAAGCAATGTGAGCATTTTTGAGTCCTTCCGACCGTAGTCTAAGGCTACGGACTATGCCAACGGCCAGATCCACTTTAGGGCCTCTAGCACCGAACCACATAGCCTATGTCCACATCCACCCGCACGTTGCTCATGCCACCTAGTCACTTTTAGACGTACACGTGGGCCAATCTTCACCCGGATCCCAAATCATTTCCAAACAATACATAACCCAGTTATGTTCAAGACTGACTCCCCGACCGCTAAGTTAGAAGAATTACGTTTCCGCTCTGTTTTCTAGGTGTGCCTTGGAGTTAATCTCCAAGGATTCCTGCAGCAATCAACCGTGTAGAAACCCGAAAACAATACACGGAGTCTTCTCCGGCTATTCATGCAATGCAACATCACTGATTCAGACAAATACGTCTGGGTAGGCTTCACACATAATGCCTATGCCCGTACTTCGATTCCAAACTCTAAACAAGGGGGACTTCACATATCTACCCCAAGGAACATCGCGCACTCGCCGCACACTCGCGGGAGCGGGTTTTCCCATGCAAAGGAAGAAAAGCTTCAAGTGCTCAAGTTGAAAATCGTTACCCTTGAAGTCCGCTTCGGCGCCATGAAAAACTAGTCTAATAGAAAGCTTCGCAAAGGAATTCTCTCCACGGATCCGGTCTCGATTCTCAGATTGGTGCTCTGGTTCTCCACCGGCAAACGGATTCTTCCCTTCCTTCTCCTTTGATCTCTTATCTCTCTAACTTCTTAGAAAGAGGGAGTTAAAGATGAAAATGAGGAATAAACCCTCTAATCCCGGATTAAACACAAGCAGGAACTCATTTGGGTTGTTGGATCCTTTTTAAAGAAAACAAACGGCTCAGATTAGCCTGAAAACTATCATCATGGGCCGAATACAGCTTTGCACATGGTCGTGTTCCAGGCCGCGTGCCTTGATCCAGTCACTCAAATCGAGCACAGAAAAGTACACGGGTGATGACACGCCCATGTCAGATTTAATACGCCTGTGTCAACCAGTCCACGGCCGTGTTTGATAGTCGATACAAAACTCAGAAAATTCCAGAGAAGTACACGGCCAGGTGACATGCCTGTGTCCCATGCCATGTGCATTGACATGCCCTAGGACATGCCCGTGTCTTAGGCTGTGTCCTTCACTAGACGACCCGAGCAAGACACGGCCATGTGATACGCCCGTGTCACAGGCCGTGTTCACCCTACCAAGATCCAAACTTGGTACAAACACCGCCCGTTTCAACTCTAAATTTCGAGGTGTTACAGTCTGTCTGCGAATCAGCTTGCCCATGAGCCCTTTGGTCTCCCCCAAAGTCTGTTATTCTGCTTCTCCAGGTCGGCGGCGTGAGCATCTTTCTTGGCGGCACGAGCCTCCAGCTCGACAACGCGATCTCTCAGCGTATCCGTGGCTTTGGCTCGTGGGCCATAGCTTCCACTACGACAGTTGAGGTGGAGGGATCGCCACCCTACAGATCTATCTCTTGTGAGCCCTTGAGCGAGCTCGTCTAAAACCCTTCAGGTGTGGTCTCCGGCGAGCTTATGTAAACTTGTTGTTGTTGTAGTCTCCCCCTAACTTGTTATTGTTGTAGTCCCCCCGGGAGACCACCATCGCCTTCATCTTCTTTGGCGGCGGGGGACGGCGAGGCGAGCTGGTCCCTTCGAGGCCAAGGCATTTTCGGCTGTAGGAGGGTCCACCAGACACCAATTTGACCCGGCAGGCCGCCGCTGCTAATCGCTAATGCGCGAGCAGGTATGGGTCGAGCACTGATTCTGCATAGGGCGGATGCTCAGGAATTGATCGCTCCCCTCCAGTAAATTACTTGTGTTAGATAAGCGATGATTATTGGCGAGCCGACAGGAAGAGGGAAAATTTATACCTTTACCGAGAAGAACAGGGAGTAGCAAGTCGAGGCTCCTTCAAATTAAGGCAACCTCGAAGTACTTCCCTAGGAAGGACCTGTGCAACTCGGCGTCGACGTCGGATAGCTTTGGAGGCTGATATACCTCCTCCCTCTTTTGTTGGGGGAGAAGGGAATGTTGCCCAGGTCGCCCTTGAAGAAGACGACCTTGGAGACGTGGTTGTGGCTTTTGTTGGCGGTCTCGCGCAACTTGATGTGCGAAAGACAGTGAGGTTGAATTCAATCTGCTCTCAGCGGAGGTGGCAGGCAAATGTGACCATCATGGCGATCGCATTCAGGTTTAACTGGGTTGGAACTACCCCAAAGTACTTGAGGATTTGGCGGATTTTCGGCCGGAGGGGGAGGCGCAACCCCACCTCAAAGTGCAAGATGGGGAAGGTGAGCTCGTCCCGATAGAAAGTGTTGATGGCCTTGCCCTCTCGGGCCAGCGTGCCTCATAGTCGGGAGGAAGGTACTCAGTCTTGAAGGTAGCGAGCTCGCGCTCGGTGGTGTTTCCATCAAAGAAAAGGTACTTGGCAAATTGCCATGCACAATTAGAATGGCCGTCCGCATCTGGTCGCATCTTGACCAAGTTTGCAAGGGGATTCAGATGCAAGAGCAGGTAGCAAGAAGAGCAGCATGGGGGGTATTAGTGTAGTTAAGGCGATAGCAAGGGTGTTGGTGATGGGGCCTATTTATAGAAAACCAGATTTATGGCTGAGCTGACCTATCAGTCCAGCTCACCAACCCCAACTTGCCGATTCCAGCTCGCCACTTGGCAACCTGACGCCTCCTTGTGCGAGCAAAACCTAGTCGGCACATCATATTATTTCGAATAGAATATTAAGTTCTAAAAAATTGTTAAATTATTACAGACAAGGACATTCGCAGCCCCAAGAAGAAAGTTCGTAATAAGCAGATGTAAAGTTCCTTCAGCACGTGTGAGCTAGGGGTATTGGGAAGCGAGGGCAGGTAGGTTCAGCTAGGGAACCATTTCCATCTACCTCGGCCCCGCGTCCCCATACCCTGAGTTCGTCGTAGTTTGAGGAACTCGCAGACCAAGTTCAGGTCCTGGTGGAAAGTCTCAGGTTCCCATCAATCCTGTCCATAACTAGGGTGGGCGACATTATCTTGCTTGCTGAGCCATGCTCCACCTTGTCCGCGAGTAGCACATAGTCCTGCTCTAGTGTCTGCATCCTCTGCTCGTTATTTGTGTTGTTCGCTCAAAGCTGGCATAGGGCAACGTCCTTCTTCTTCAGTACCTCCACTACTCGTCACCTTAGCTCAGCAGGATCCCGTGAGTCATCCAGGAAGCTCTCCATCCCAAGCTCAGCGGGTGGCGAGTCGCGAGCTTGTTCTGAAGATTCTTCAACTTCAGACGGAGCGGGGCTCCCTGAAAAAATCATTCATCTTAGGCAGAAATAGGGTGTGAGCAGCAAAGGGGCCTAGGCAAAACATGCTACTAAAAGTGGAGCTTACGGGATGATCTCGGCAGCCCTTGGAGGGTTTGCGAAGGAGGTAGGGCTAAGTTCTTGCCACGACATAGAAGATGGACTTCTAGGGAGATGAGATTAAAGCTTGGAACCGGGATATCTCCGGCTCTTTTCCCCGCAAGTGTAGGAGTATTTGTGGGCTGTTGAAAAGGAGTGCGAGTTGGCGACTTGATCTTCAGTGAATCCAGCCGCATGATCCCAAAGGGGGTGATTTTATCTATAAGCGAGTATCGTGGGGAGTCTGGGGCCGCGAGTCATCGTGTGGGGTGTGGACTCACATCATGGAGGTCTCTGCATTAGACTAATGGTCCTCAGGGTCAGCGGGAATGTCGACGACCGTTTTCTCCTTGAGGTCGGCAGTTGGTTTGGCAGAGGCAAGCCCATGGGTCAAGGCAGACTCCAGGTCGTGGTAGAAGGATTCAACATCCTTTGGGATGGACTTGGCCTTCTTGGCAGGATCTGATTTCGCCGGCTCGCATAGTGCGGTGATGGGAGGAAGGCCCACTAATGCGTCAGCTCGAGGGCCATAGAGCTCGTTGGCACAACTGAGCTTTTCTTAGAGTTCTTTGGAGAGAGGCATCTTGGCAAGGCATAAGTGAGAAGGAATGGAAAAGGTCGCAATGGTATGAATACCTATATATATAGCTGCTGGTGGAGCCCACCAAAAGATTCTCTAGCCCCTCTCACGCTCGCCGCATATTGTGGGGTTGGATGTTTCTTTCCAAGCTTGGGCCAACCTCGCAAAGAGCGGGGATAGTGTACAACCCCATATCAGGTGAGGAGTGGTCGACAGGAGCCCGGTCGGCCAACCTTAAGTAATCCTAGTCCCAGGCTATTCGGGAGGGGGCGAGAGCCCACATTCCTCCTAAGCTTGCCCTGGCGGGGGTGGAGCAAGTTAGGGGCGAGTAGAGCAGGTTGGTTCGCACTCACCCCAGGGGCTCGGCGAGGCGCAGGCGAGTGGGGTAGGTCGGGCTCGCACCCGCCTAGGGCTGGAAGACGCGGCGAGTGTCGGCTCAACCGAGCACTCGCCACCCCTCGACGAGTGGAGGTTCCATAGGGCCACTCACCCAGTCTCTTGTGATGAGTTTTTATGGTTTTACTCCCGTTGGCATGTTTATAGCCAGTTGGAACAACGGAGTTATGCTATTGGCAGACCCAGTTGGGCTGCACATAGCTGTTCAAAATAGAGGAGGTTGGCTATTTGTAAGCTGTTTTCAAAAATCTATAAATAGACCCAAGAGGGTACCTTAGAAGGCATGCTTACTTATGCCCCAGTCTTCTTGCGCTTTTTGAGGTATCCTTAGCTCAACATTTGGCTAGGGAGGGGAAGCGCTCTAATATCTTCCGGGTGTGTGGTGGGACATCCATGCCGAGCCCTTGGGCCTTCCCTTGTTCTTTTTCTTAGTCATTTGGCTCGCGAGAGAGAAGTAATTGTGTGATCACCCCTTCCCCAAGGGTGAACTCCACAGAGATCGAATTTTTGGTTTCAACAGTAGACTATCAGGAATTCGTCGAATATGAGGAAATAGACCGAGTGAAATTCATCGAGTAACAACGTTTTTATCGAGTGGATTTATCGAGTATGTTTAGATTACGCTGAGTTAGATTCGTCGAGTATCTAGGCATCGAGTTCGTCGAGTATCAGTAGTCTTGGCGTTGAGTGAAGGAAAATTCGTCGAGTATTCTCGACGAATTTGTCGAGTAAGATAGGCTTAGAAGGCGTTGAGTGATCTGGCGACTAAGTCAGATTCATCGAGTATATGCGCTGAATCGAGTCTGATTCGTCGTATCGCCGAGTGTAGTTTTTTCGCCAAGTCCAATTCCTCGAGTATCCCTTGGTTTCGTCGGGTATATACGACGAATTTGGCAGGACTTAGTTTATTTTCGCCGATTTTTGTCTGATTTGTCAAGTATTGGCCTTATGGTGAAATTTTGGGTTTTACCTCCTCTTTGTCGTGGGAGTATTTTAATGTTAGGTTTGGAGTTTTATCGGTGCTTGGGTGTGAGTTTTTGGATTTGTTGGCATTGGATAAAGGACCCCCAACTTGACGTCATTTTGTGAATCATTGTACTGGGTATGTTTTTTCTCTTCTTATGGACTGTTGCGTTGTGTTTGGCCTGGCCACCACCTTAGGGCCTTTTTGAGATGCTTGGGTCTGATAGTTTGGATTGGATGTTTTGTTCACCGACACCAACCTGTTTGTTTTACTGGTGTTAACGATTCGCGTTTTATTGAGCTGTTAGTCTCTCTTCTTTTTATTGTTTAGACATATGCTATTTTTCTTACTCTTGTAGATGTTCCCGGAGCATGGCTCAGTTCGTACTTGGTGCAAACTTCTTTACCGTTGAACTTTATAAATTAACTCTTTCATTGCTGTCTTATAGCTATTTTGCTATTTTCTGATAGCTTGTTCATATTTGGGTTGGTACCCCTTTTTGTTTCCTCTTACTTGTGGCCATTACTGATCTTTGATTGCCTCTTATTTTTCTTGCAGAGGTATTCTTTTATTATGAATGCCTCAAGTTTAGAGCAGTAACCAGTTGAGAGGCAAGGTTTGGTGGTTGATGGTGGTCTGCAACGGTTGTAGTAGTTTTCATCACCATTGTGAGGTATTTTTGGTTGTTTCTTCCTTGTAGTTTAGACATACATGTTTTTATTGGGTTAATGTCAGGTTGTTGACGCCCATTCGATTCTGTTGAATGTTTAGTCCTTGATAGCTGCTAAGTCTATTCCTTTGTGGATTATTAGTTTTACTTGCTCTCTGCGAATATTTTATGCTAGGATTGCATGTTTGTTACTTTAACTATAAAAAGTATCGTTTTTTACTATCTCATGCACATGCCATATTTTAAAAGCTGAAGTCACTATATCTTTTTGAACGTATAAACTATTATCTATGCTTATACTAAATCTAGAGTCATCCATAACATGAGTTGTCCTATATGGATGTTAATGCTCATGTAGGATGTTAACCATTGTAAACAAACTATCTTCCACAATATATAATTATATATTTACTTGTGCACTAGTTGATGAACTGAGCCGAGGGATACGGATATCCAATTAAACATAAACTGGATTTTTTTTACAAGAACTCATGATTTTTATAAAAAAATGTTGAGTTGGAGTCTTGCTTGAGCGTCTGAAGTTATCCCACACACGACGTGGCATCACGATGCGTGTTTTTTCTTAATCTGATATGTCGTTTAAATATGGAGAAAATGCAGGTTGTGATAGTAGATACAGATGTTGCTTGCCTTCAACTCAACATCGCCCCTTATTTCCAGCCTATCCATCAGAAGAAGAGGGAGATAGCAACCAAGTTAGCAGAACCCATTAGAGAGGAGGTCGTCAAGCTCCACAAAGCAAATTTTATTTTTGAATTTCAATATCCTGCCTAGGTGCCAAACGTTGTAATGGTTAAAAAAATAGATGGAAAATTGCGTATCTGTGCTGATTTCACAAGGTTAAACAAAGCATGCCCTAAAGATTGTTAACGCTTCCCTCGGATAGATGCAATAGTAGATTCCGTGGTCGGGTATCCTTGCATGAGTTTTTTAAACTCAAAGCCATAATGAAGATATAGTGAAATTTGTCTAAGTACAGAAGCATTGAGTGATGAACATTCACTCAACCCCCTAGTAGTTAAATCTATCTAATTTCAAAAGCATTGAGTTATGGGCGTTCACTCAATGCCTTCATCAGAAAACCTGCCAAGTCCTGAAGCCTTGAGTGATAGACGTTCACTCAATGCCTTCCTAAAAAAAGATGTTAAGTCCAGAAGCATTGAGTGATGGACGTTCACTCAACGCCTTCATCAGAAATAATTGCTAAGTACAAAAGCGTTGAGTGAAGAAGGCTCACTCAACGCCTCTGAAGATAGTCAGAATTCAACTAAGTGTTTTTTCGTTGAGTGAAAGCTTATCACTCAATGCTTCTAAAGATGATTGTTAAAGTACAAATACGTTGAGATACAAGTCAATACTCAATGCTTCAAGTTGTTGAGTCACAAGGCATCACTCAATGCATGTGTAGTCATTCTAGAAGAAGTTTCTAAGTCCACCAGCGTTAAGACATAACTGCTGACGTCATCTTTAGATATAAATCGATGCAAATCTCGCGCTAAAAGACAAAGGCTGCCTTATTATTCAGGAAATAATATCTTGGATTGAATCCGCTATTTAATCCAACGATGCCGCTTTCCAAAGAAGGATATAGCCATTGTTGTTGCCAAGATATAAAATAGTAGACGATGATTTTTTTAAAGACACTTTTTATCGAGACTTTTTGCGAAGAACTTTTTCCATTTCTCCAAACCCTAAGTTTTGCAAAAGTTGGTGAAAGTCGTTAATTTCAAGGATAGCAAAATCACCTAGAGGGGGGGGGGCGAATAGGTTATTGGTCTTTTTATTAGTTCTTTTTTGTTCTTTTAGTTTGCTGCTTTAGAGATTGGTTAATTTCTGTTTTCAAGATGATTTACACCGCACAAAGAAAACAACACAGCAAAGAACACAGATATTTATAGTAGTTACCTAACTGGGTACATCCACTTTCCCTCCCACCTATCCAACTGTCTTGTTGGACAAGACACTTCTTCCAAAGAGCTTACACCTCAGGCCCTCAGCATTACACTCAGGTTCTCTTCAGAACCCTACCTCAGAACCACAAGGGTTCCAACCTCAGAGCCCTGTAGTGCTCCTAATGCTCAGTAGTTCTCAAACCACCTACCACAGCCTTATATCTAAGGTCTACAACTCAGGCTTTTCAACCCTACAATTTCAGGCACTAGGCCCTACTCTTAGAGTGCTGCAACACTCCTATAACTCAGATCCAGAAGGATCTTACAAGATGGAAATGGGTTGATCTAGTTCTTGATTGAACACAAAAGGAATTCCTCTGTGATAATAAGCCTTGAGTGAGTTAGACTCAGCCCCCCACTATGACACACAGAGAGTTTTCTTGTGTTAACTTTACTTGACTGAGTGCACCTTAGTCCCAACTACTTCACAGCAATAAGTTTATGCACTTGAGCTGGAAGAACCTTGTAGAATATTATTCTGCCTCTTTCTGAACTGAACCAAAGATTCAGCTCTCTCTTCTTCACAGCAATAATGATGTAGAAGCTTTGGATTGTGTTTGAAGCAACTAACAGATCTGTTTCTTTACTCCTTTCTGAACTGAGCTAACTGCTCATCTCCAACTTCTTCTTCACAGCTCCTCAAGTGTATTTTCTTTTAGAAATTATTGGATGGATCTGTGAAGCTCCTGTAGCAATATTTGGCTCTTGATGCTATCACTTTCTCAAAGAATCACCCTAATCTTGCTAGCTGGTTCAGATGAAGATGAAACCAACAAACTTGTCGTTGAAGATGTTGATCTCAACAGCTAACTTGCTCTTTGTCTTTCTAAGTTTAGCTTTCTATTCTTTAGCTCCACAACAATGGCGGAGAAGAAGAACTACTATCACTAGGTCTCATATTGTAAAGAGCACTTCCTTTTATTTATTGAAACCCAACGAATCTTTTAGGAGAGGGTTTCACACCTTCAATGCTGGCTGCAAATTTGCTTCAATGCCAACTATCGTACATTAGGTCTGCGGCAACCTTTGTCGCATACTATAGCCAGCCCGCCACTTATTTGAAATGTGTTGACTTATTGACTTGCTGATGTCACCAGCTATGGACTTAGCCAAAAATCAAGCAGCATTAGCATAGGCAAAGAGTGAGTAAGCATCACACAACGCCAAAACACTTAGACGAATTTACTGACTCTTGGCATTGAGTGAGTAACCTTCACTCAATGCCAAACTACTTATAATATAAATCTATTTCTAGGCATTGAGAGCGTTGAGTGAACAACCCTCACTCAACGCCATCTACCTTAGCCATATTTCTGCTTCTTCAGCAACTGAAGCGTTGAGTGAGCATGCATCACTCAATGCTAATTGCTTTTAACTCATTTCTTCATAAAGGCATTGAGAGTGTTGAGTCTGTAAGCCTCGCTAAATGCTTTTTGCCTTAGCCAATTTTCTGTGTTTAAAACCACTGGGCTTAGGCTATCTTACTTTGAACTGAGTCCAACGAATGGTGAACTGAGCTCGACGAACTTTGAACTTAGTTCGATGAATTATCAACTGAGCTCGATGAACTAAGAATCTCAAGCTCTGTACTTAGCTAAATGAAAGGTGAGCTGAGCTCGACGAACTCAGAACTCAGTACGACGAATTCTGAACTTAGTTCAACCAATTCAACTTACAGCCTTTTTGCTGAATGGAGTTGAGTGTGTCTTCATCACTCAACGCCAAAACACTTAGCCAAATTTCTCTATAGTAGCATGGCGTTGAGTGAGTTGATTTCACTCAACACCTGTGGACTTTGCCGCATTTCAACTCATTCCAACTTAGGTTATTACTGCTTTAGCCTGTCTCATAGCATTTTATTGTATGGCGTTGAATGTGTAAACTTCACTCAACGCTTGTTTACTCAGTAATTTTCTCAGCTCGCCACTATGTGGCTTTGACTGTATAGGCTACACTTAGTGTTATAAGTCATCTAGCGTTGAGTGACTGATCTTCATTCAACGCCAGTGGACTTAGACAGTTATCTGTCTTTCCACCACTTAGGGAAGAAATTACCTGTCTTAGCCACTTAGGCTACCTGTTCAATCATAGCTTAACAGGACAAAATGTAATCATTCACCTTGAACACATGTTAGATCACAACATGTGTATACAATATTTTGTTGGTCCTTCAAATTCAGGACAATGGGATCAATGGACCCAACAATCTCCACCTATTTGTAGAAGTCAAAACCTAAGCCAATGTATACAGTAACATACTCATATTATAAATATTTAAAACACATCATCACAGTAGAATTCAGATAAATTATAGACATATCAAATGATGTAGCAGATAAGTCAAAATCATAGCAAATGATGACTTAGATAGATAATAACAAATGGTTGTTCTATTTAATCATATAGAGAATAGATGTTTAAATAATATAAGCACAGTGTTTCATCTCTAGCCCTATAAGCAGAACCTGAAACATTTTAAGTTTCAGGTTCCCTTACCATAATTCCACCGCCTCTGGATTTCTTTGTCGGCTTGTCTTCATCTCGAACTATCTTCTTTCCTTTCTTATTAGCTTCATCAGCAGCCCTATCCTTAGTAGCTCCTGCTTCCGCTTTATCCTTTTGTCTCTCAAGGTAGCTGAAAGGCTTGGGAAAGTATTTAGATGGTTCCACAGTATCAGGAGTGTGAAGATTTGCCTTTTTATTCCTCCATAAAATCCTTCTTTTTGTGTCTCTCTTTTCCATTTTATCTCATTTAGTCTTGCTATACCATTTCCCTCTGTCTGATTTCTTATTCTTGACCTGATCCAAAGCAAGCAGAATAATAGATCTGGACTCTGGGCTCCATTACTCAAAATCAGGCGCCTGTTCCATTTCTTTTATATATCTATTTTTCCTTAGCCTAGCCTCCTCTTCAGCATCATCAGTGATTCATTCTTTGACCTGTAGTGACTCGTATACTTTGGGGCTGAAGGAATGAGTTTGAGCAACAGTAGCCTTCTCTCCACACTGAGCATTAGCACTCTCACCTTCTTTAATGTACTGAACATATTCTTGATTGTCTTGAACACAGGCTCCACTGCTATACATATTGTTCAAAACTTCTTATTGTTGGGTTCATTGATCCCAATGTCCTGAATTTGAAGAATTACTAGCAAAACAAAGTATACACATGTTGTGATCTAACTTGTGTTTAAGGTGAATGATTGCAGTTTGTCCTGATAAGCTATGATGAGACAAGTAGCCTAAGTGGCCAAGTCAGGTAAGTTCTAAGTGGTGCAAAGACAGATAACTGTCTAAGTCTACTGGCATTGAGTGAAGATCAATCACTCAATGCCATATGGCTTATAGCGCTGAGTAAAGCCTATACATTCAAAGCCAATGCAGTGGCAAGTTGAAAAAATGGCCGAGTCTACAGGAATTGAGTGAAGTCAACTCACTCAACGTCATACAGTAAAAGGCTGTGAGTTAGGCTAAAGCAGTAAAAGCCTGAAGTTTGAATGAGCTAAAATATGGCTAAGTCTAAAGGCATTTAGTGAAGCCAACTCACTTAATGCCATGCTACTAAATATAGAAAATTGGCTAAGTGAGAAAGCGTTGAGTGAGGCGTGTTTACTCAACGCTCTCAACGCTTATGTTGCTGAATAAACTGAAAATTGGATAAGGCAGAAAGTATTGAGTGAGGCATGTTCACTCAATGCTCTCAACGTTTATGTTGTTGAATAAGCAAAAATTTGGTAAAGGAAAAAAGCGTTGAGTGAAGGTTACAGACTCAACGCTGTCAACGCCTTGTGAAGACAGAATTTTTTCTAAGGGGTTTGGCGTTGAGTGGTGCTTACTCACTATATGCCAAACAACTGAAAGATGATAAAGAAAGATTTGCGTTGAGTGGAGCTGAATCACTCAACGCCTAGAATCAGACTTATATTCTAAGTAGTTTGGCGTTGAGTGAAGGTGACACACTCAACGCCAAGAATCAGTGATTCTGTCTAAGTGTTTGGGCACTGAGTGATGCTTACTCACTCAATGCCTATTCTGTGATGCTTGATTTTTGACTAAGTACACAGATGGTGACTGATGAGTACAATTATGATAGATTCTGACTATCATAATTGTAATCATGTCCACTGTTTTCTACCTCTTTACTCCAGTAATTGTGCAAAATAGTTGAGAATTGGTGTTATCATGAATAGTAGAGAATATGTTAGAGTCATTACTATTTTATGTATTGAAATCCCCACTTATTACGTCATTTTTTCTAATGCAGGTACGACTAATCAGTGGAACTAAAAGTCTTGGAGCAAACAGGGGAGTTGACGGGACCAGGAGGGCTGATCAAAGCAGAAGAAATGGTCGAACACGGGTAGGAACACGCCCGTGTGCCTACCCGTATTCTATCATAGCCGGAACTATTTACTCATACGGGTCTAAACACGCCCGTGTGTCCAGACCGTGTCCTTCTCGGGACAAATCGCAGAATTAAATCTGGCCGACCCGTGTCCGAAGAACATGAAGAACAACACGGCCGTGTTCTCCAACACGGCCGTGTCAGTACCCGTGTCATCCAACACAGCCCATGACCAAACACATCTGCTCGTGTGGAACTGCCTTGGAACTGCCGACACGGCCTGCAACATGGCCGTGTCGGAACCTGTGTTCGACCATGTTTGCTATGAGACTATAAAAACCTGGAGAAAAATTTTATTCTGGACTTTTTGGATCAATTTTATTTGGAGATTTTCTGGAGAACGAAAGTGGAGAATCCAAGAGAAGGAAGGCTTGAAGGAGATTTTTATATGCATTTATTCTTCAATTTATCTCATTTAATCTTGTATCTCTCTTGGTAATCCAACTTTATTTATCTTTTAATTTTCATGAACAATGTGTTTGAACAAATTAGTAATCATGTATCTTCTTGTTTTAATCAATTTCATAGTATTTTGTTCGTATATGGGTTTGCAAACATTGAGAATTATCCTTGTTATGAATGATTATTTGCTTTTACATGAATTCCAAATGTCTAGATTGAGAAATTGGATTCTTTGGATGATGGTTGAATCTTCATATGTATGTGTTATTTCTCTTTGTAATCTAAAATTCATGATCGAGAGATATGTTTCTTGGAAAATTAGAATACGAAATGATGGAATTATGGTATTTTAGAGATAAAGTTCCATGAATCTATGTAGTAGATAGGGTATTTCATTCAATGCAAATTTGAGTATTGTAAATTGTTCGAGAGAAGATTTACTTAACTTAAATTTAAATTTCAAATTGCTCGAGAGAGAATTTGATAATTAGTTTAACCCTTTACAATACAATGAATTTGATAGTTTTGTTATTGCATGATTACATAAAATGATGATGTTCATTGAACGCCTTTAACTTTCGGTTTGAAATTATTTTTGTAACTCTCCAATATAATTTTTATCCAAGTAGTCGTAGTTAGGATTAATTTATGTTAGAACAAAATTTTAAATGTAGGTATGATAATAGAGTGAGAGTGAGTACAAGTAGTTGAAAGGACCCTGTGGAATACGATACGATATGTAAGCTTCTCTTATACTATGATTGATAGGTGCACTTGCCTGAAAGATAATTCAATCTAGCTTATGCCCATCTACATAGTTATGATAAAACGTAGAATGACTCCGCATCAAGGTTAGGCTTTGTGAAAATAATCATCAAGTTTTTGGCGCCGTTGCCGGGGAACCCTTTTTAATATTTTGAAAGCGTTAACTCTATTGATCTACCATTTTTGTTTACTAATAAATAAATGTAATATAGTTTATAGTATAATTATATTATTTAATCTCTGTTTTGTAGTCTGTTAGTCTATGACCAGGGCAAGAAATTCTGAGCTAGAACCATTTCAATCTGATCCAGAACGACTTATTCATAACACCAATCAAAGAGACGTGGGTATTAACACCACAAATATTGAAACTGAACTGTCAGAAGAAGAAACAGTGAATCAAGGAGAACACCATCCTGAGGATTTAGATATCATGGCAAACCAAAATGAGCAAACCATGTCTGACTTTGTTAGACCTAACCTCCAAGGAACTGGGTCAAGCATTGTTCGACCTCCCATTCCAACCAATAATTTCGAACTGAAGCCGAGCGTGATACAAATGGTCCAACAATATGTTCAATATGATGGCTTACAAGACGAGGACCCCAATACACACTTAGCCTGATTCCTAGAGATATGTGATACTTTTAAGATTAATGGTGTCTCCAACGATGCCATTAGATTGAGATTGTTCCCGTTCTCATTAAGGCATAAGGCAAAGCAGTGGCTCAATTCATTACCTAGAGGTTCCATTACTACTTGGGACATGATGGTTGAGAAGTTTTTGATGAAGTATTTTCCACCGGCAAAGACCGCGAAGTTAAGAAATGACATCTCTACGTATGTTCAATTGGAGGCTGAATTATTGTACGATACTTGGGAACGATTCAAGGAATTATTAAGGAGATGCCCCCATCATGCCTTACCTTCTTGGCTTCAGATTCAGACCTTCTACAACAGTCTAAATCCAGCGACAAGACAGATGATTGATGCGGCTAGTGGAGGCACCTTGAACAATAAGACACCTGAGGCCGCCCAGCAGTTGATAGAAGAAATGGCAATGAATAGCTACCAATGGACTACCGTGCGGCCAAAGCCTACTAAGCCTGCTGGAATGTATGAAGTGGATGCCGTAACAGCCTTAGCAATTCAAGTGGAGAAGCTCCATCAAAAGATGGACAACCTTTCTTTAGCTACGCCCCCCATGGTACCTCAACAATGGGACCCTTCCCTTGTTGGATTACCTAGTGGTGAACCTCAAGTGTAAGAACATGTAGAATACATGGGTAATAATCCCAGACCACCTTTTAATCCTGCAAACAACCCATATAGTTTTACATACAATCAAGGATGGAGGAACCACCCCAATTTCTCTTGGGGAGGGCAAGGCAACCAAGGCAAACAACCCATGTTTGGACAACAACAACAATTGGAGCCAAGGAAACCAACATTGGAAGATGTCCTTGCAAAGTTCATGCAAACTACCGATGTTGCCTTTCGTAATCAAGAGGGTTCTATTCGAAATTTGGAGAATCAAATTGGGCAGTTTGCAAGGATGGTATCAGAGAGACAACAAGGGACACATCCAGGAAATACTGAGACAAATCCAAAGGAGCATGCAAGAGCAATTCAGTTGAGGAGCGGGAAGGAATTACAAGACCCAAGACTTGCACAAGATGCACCTCAAGAGGAGTCCAGTGGAGAAGCACCGAACGTGACACCAATGGAATATCAACCAGCCGTACCATATCCAGCAAAGATGAACAAGGAGCGCATGGATGCGCAATATGGTAAAATTTTATCTATGATTAAACAATTGCATGTTAATTTACCTTTTTCAGATATTATTCAAATGCCCAAGTATGCAAAATTTTTGAAGGATTTAATTTCTAATAAAAGGAAAATAGAAGAATTATCTTTAGTTACACTTAGTGAAGAATGCTCTGCTATTTTACAAAATAAATTACCACCAAAACTTAAGGATCCCGGTTTTTTTTCAATTCCATGTTTAATCGGTGATCTGCAAGTTAATAAAGCTTTAGCGGATTTAGGAGCTAGTATAAATTTGATGCCTTATAAATTATATTTGAAACTAGGCCTAGGGGAACTTAGCCCGACTAGGATGAGCATCCAGTTGGCAGATAGGTCGGTTAAGTACCCAAGAGGTATAGTGGAGGATGTATTAGTTAAGGTAGACAAATTTATATTTCCTACCGATTTTGTTATTTTAGATATGGACGAAAATATTGAAGTATCACTTATACTTGGCCGTCCATTTCTAGCCACTTCTAGAGCTTTTATTGATGTTTTTGATGGTAAATTAGTTTTGAGAGTAGGGGAGGATGAAGTCACTTTTCAAATTGGCAATACTATGAAACAATCTTTGGATAGTGATGATTCTTGCTACTTTTCTCATGGTGTTGATGATTTAATGACTTCTATTGATTCTAATTTTTATTATAAAGACCCTTTAGAAATTTGCATTACTAATTGCTTTCTAGAAGATGAAACTAGTGAAGACATTGTTGATCATTTATTTTTTCTAGATAGCTCAGTTTCGATGAATGGAAACACTGAATATAACTTACTTGCAGAATGAAAACATGAAGTTCTTACGAATAATACTAAGAATCCACTTGTAGTTGAATTAAAAAATTTACCGGATCATCCTGAGTATGCATTCTTAGGAACTAATTCGTCTTACCCAGTTATCATTTCTTCTCATCTTTCTGAGATTGAAAAAACCAAATTATTAACTGTGTTAAAGAAATGTAAAGGTGCAATAGCCTGGCAAATATCTGATATAAAAGGTATTAATCCTAGTTTTTGCACTCATAAAATCCTTTTGGAAGAAAACTATAAGTCATCTATTCAACCGCAACGTAGGCTTAATCCTAATATGAAAGAGGTAGTTAAGGCTGAAATTGTTAAATTGTTAGATGCTGGTATGATATACCCTATCTCCGATAGTCCATGGGTTAGTCCTGTCCAAGTCGTTCCTAAGAAGGGTGGTTTAACTGTGGTAGCAAACGATAAAAATGAATTAATTCCAACGCAAACAATAACAGGTTGGCGTGTCTGTATAGACTATAGGAAGCTAAACGATGCCACTAGGAAGGACCATTTCCCTTTACCCTTTATCGACCAAATATTAGAACGCTTGTCAGGGCATGCGTATTATTGTTTTCTAGATGGACATTCTGGGTATTTCCAAATTCCAATTGCCCCAGAAGACCAAGAGAAAACAACGTTCCCGTGCCCATTCAGCACCTTTGCCTATAGGCGTATGCCTTTCGATCTATGTAATGCCCCCGCTACTTTCCAAAGATGCATGTTGGCCATCTTCAATGAGTATGTTGAAGATATCATGGAAGTGTTTATGGATGACTTCTCCATCTTTGGAGATTCCTTTGATTTATGTTTGAATAATTTAGAAAAAGTTTTGAGGAGGTGTGAGGAAACTAACTTAGTACTTAGCTGGGAGAAGTGTCATTTTATGGTACAAGAAGGGTTAGTACTTGGTCATAAAATCTCCAATCAAGGAATTCAAGTAGATAGAGCGAAGATAGAAACAATAGAAAAGTTACCACCACCCACATCCGTTAAGGCAGTGAGAAGTTTTTTAGGCCACGCCAGATTTTACCGTCGGTTTATTAAAGACTTCTCCAAAATTGCTAAATCACTCACAAGACTTTTAGAAAAGGACACACCTTTTCTCTTTAATCAAGAGTGTCTACATGCTTTTGAGTTCTTAAAAGAGAGATTAATTAATTCTCCTATTATGATAGCGCCTGATTTTACTCAGCCTTTTGAAATCATGTGTGATGCTAGCAGTTTTGCGGTAGGGGCTGTTCTAGGATAACGCCGAAACAAACATTTTCATCCTATATTCTATGCTAGTAAAACACTTAATAATGCACAAGAGAATTATACTACTACTGAAAAAGAACATCTAGCAGTAGTTTTTGCCTTTGATAAATTTAGATCCTATTTAACATTGTCCAAGGTAATAGTTTACACGGATCATTCTACACTTAAATATTTGCTAGCCAAGGCGGACGCAAAGCCTCGTTTAATCCGTTGGGTTCTTCTATTGCAAGAATTTGATTTGGAAATTAGGGATAAACGAGGAGCAGAAAACTTAGCGGCAGACCATCTTTCACGTTTAGAAAATCCATTATGAGCAATGTTAGAAGAATCTGAAATTTCTGATGCATTCCCTGAGGAATCGTTATTTGCCTTATCTTCGAAAGTAAACAATAATTATCCATGGTTTGCAGATTATGCAAACTATCTTGTTGCTAAGGTCCTCCCACAGGATTTTTCATATCAGCAGAAAAATAAATTTTTCTCCGACTTGAAATATTACTTTTGGGAGGACCCTTTTCTTTTTCGGATATGTGCAGATTCCGTGATCCGAAGGTGTGTATCAGCCGAGGAAGGGTGGAAAATCCTGGAGCAGTGTCATTCAGGTCCTACTGGTGGTCACTATGGAGCAAATCGCTCTGCGAAAAAGGTTCTTGATTCGGGTTTTTATTGGCCCCTTCTATTCAGGGATGCCCAAAGGTATGTGCTTTCATGTGATTCTTGTCAGAAAACAGGTAATATTTCTAAATTACATGAAATGCCACAAAACTTTATTCTTGAATGTGAAGTATTTGATGTGTGGGGAATAGATTTTATGGGCCCATTTCCAGTTTCATTCGGGAATAAATTTATCTTGGTAGCCGTAGATTACGTATCAAAGTGGGTTGAAGCGCAAGCTTTACCTACTAATGATAGTAGAGTAGTAATTCAATTCCTGAAATCTCTATTTGCGCGATTTGGCACACCACGTACACTTATTAGCGATAGGGGTTCTCACTTTTGCAATCTACAGCTAGATAAGGTATTGCAGAAATATGGAGTCGTACATAGGACAGCTACACCATATCATCCGCAGACTAGTGGTCAAGTTGAGGTATCCAATAGAGAACTTAAACGTATCCTAGAAAAATCTATAGAAGGGAATAGAAAACAATGGTCTAGGAAACTAAACGATTGTTTATGGGCTTATAGGACCGCATTTAAAACACCTATAGGAACAACCCCCTTTAGATTAGTCTATGGTAAATCCTGTCACTTACCTATAGAATTAGAGCACAAGTCATATTGGGCAATACGATCTCTAAATTTTGATACTAATTCTATAGGGGAAAAACGCAAACTTCAACTTAACGAACTAGACGAATGGAGGACTATGGCTTATGAGAACTCCAGAATTTATAAGGAGAGAACCAAATTATTTCATGACCGTCACCTCCGAAAAACCAAAACATTCAACGAGGGTGACCAAGTTCTCCTTTTTAATTCTAGACTGCGTCTATTCCCAGGGAAGCTTAGGTCTAAGTGGTCCGGACCCTTCCAAGTTAAAAAAGTTTTCCCCTATGGCACCGTCGAACTAACTCACCCTGAAAAAGGAGATTTTAAAGTCAACGGGCACCGGTTAAAACTTTATTATAGTGCACTTCCTCAAGCTTCTGCTCGCCTAGAATCCTGCCTTCATCTAGACTAAGAAACTATATATATATATATATAATTCAATAGTAATTTGTCTAAATAGATTATTAAAAAATTTTAATGAAAACTTTATTTAAATTTCTACCCCGAAAAATAAAATAAAATAAAATAAAGAAATAGGAGAAATCATTATTTAAGAAGAGTACACGGCCAAGCACACGGCCGTGTGCTTGGCCGTGTCGAGCACACGAGCAGTCACCCAGCCGTGCACCCTATTTAATTCAGGAAAGGCAGAAATTTACAGAGAACCACACGGGCAACTACACGCCCGTGTGCGTTGCCGTGTCAGTCTTCGCAATTTCAATGTTACGCTAGCGACTAACATGGGTATCCACACAACCGTGTTTGTGGCCGTGTTTTAATGAACACGGCTGTTAACCCACCCATGTGTATACCCGTGTCGATGAAGCGAATTAAAGCGATTTCATCCAGAGAAGGACACGGGTACCACACACACCCGTGTTGTGGACCGTGTCCGATCCAACCACCTATCAGATTGACCACACGGTCAGTGGACACGACCGTGTTGTTGACCGTGTCCACTGACACGAGCAGTTCCCGCGAAAAGACCACACGTCTCCTTGGAGACCGTGTTTCCCGCCCACATAGATTCCCTAACACGGGTGCACACACGGCCGTGTGTACACCCGTGTTCGACTTCTTTTTATAGGGGTCGTGTTCGACTTCTTTCATTCCATGATTTCTTCTTTCCCCCATTTTCTTCCTGCAACCAACACAGCCGGAGCTCCCCCAAATCTCGTGGAATCACCTCGACGTTTCGCTAATTACATCATCGGTATACTTCCTGGGTTTCTATCCATAAGATCTCTTCTTATGTATTTGATTTTTTTTTCTATCCATCTTCATTCGCTTTAGACTATTTTGTTCCTTTATTTTCAGATCATGTCATCTTCACGTGGCCAAGGCGTTCGCCGGTGTAGACCGGAATTACAAGCGCTGTCTACTGAACGACGCGATGTCGTTCAGCCCTTAGTTTTCACGGATGCGGTGCATACTAACCGCTATAACCGCCTGCAAGCAAAGAAATTTCAAGACATCCGAATGATCGATTGGGACGTCTTGGAAGCCATCGGTCTTACTGCAAATGTTAAGGAGTTAATTTCTATAATAAGGTGGCAAAAATTTTTTGAAATAGAAGAGTTAGGTTTCCGCGAGCTCACGCTCGAGTTTTTGTCCACCTTCTATTTAAACCTTCGACCATCCATGACCGATGATGGAAGACCAACAGAGGGGAATATCTCATTTCGGGTGGGGGGCACCTTCTACACGCTATCTCTCATCCAATTTACACAACATTTAGGAGTGTATGATGAGGCCTTCCTCTTTAGTGATGCCTACTCTAAACTGAATTTTAATCTCCCGAGTCGCGACCAGGCGGGCGATGTTTGGCGTCGTCTCTCTTTTGACACCGCGCCCTACGAAGCCAAGAGGTCAAAGGCCTCAAAGCTGCTCTCCCCCGCCGTTCATTACGTTCATCATTTGCTTAGCCATACTCTGAGTGGCCGGGGCGAAAGCTCCGGCGTAGTTAGCCGACAGGACATCCTTTATCTGCAAAGCATGACAGCACGTTATCCCATCCATTTAGGTTATATGCTTTCTCACTTCATTCTGCATCAGGCGGAGAACTCCCGCGTCGGGTCCATCTGTGTAGCCCCTTACATTACGCGCTTGGCTAGGAATATGGGCATCTTCTCGCCTCTTCCCCCTATGACGGTGGTGGCAAGGACTATGCCCATCACCATGGCAAGTCTTCGCTCCATCCGTCTCGTTTCAGCACGTCAGGGCCGGGGTGGGATTACTTACACCATTGCGAGTAGTGGACGCCATGTCCACGACGACGACGACGAGGAGATAGATCCATACCTCGATGAGCCTCTCATTCCCCCACCCCGCTCGACGTATTCTCAGGGGGAGTCCTCTTCGGCCCAGCCTCCACGACAGTCTCGATATGCCCAGGAGATCCAGCGATTCTACGACACTCTGCTATCGCCGCGCCTTCAGCGTATCGAGGAGACGCAGCAGCGGACTGAGGACGCCATCTATCAGATCCGGCAATACTTAGGGATTACTAGCCCGACACGCGCAGCTCCTCATCGATCTCGCCCTCAAGAAGACCCGACCGACCAGGATGATACGCAGATGTATTTTTGATTTTATATCCCTGTATCATTGTATCCTTTTAGTGATATGATCATGATCTTGTATTACCTGTATATCCAGCAGTATTTTTTTTTGTTCATTGTTTGTTCTGTGACCCTTTATATTAATGATCATCAATTCTCTCTATTCTGGTGCAATAATAACATCAATTTGTTTTTTTTTTGCAATGAGGACATTGCAACACAAGTCTGGGGGTATTGGTGTTGACAGTGGGTTATCATAGTACTCTCTTTCTTTATCTTGTATTACTTGTTTTTAAGCTTTCCGTACTTCACTCATTGAGGATATAACTATCTAATTTACTTTCGCATGCTGATTAAAATGAATTCGTGTTCAAATTTGTTGATTAGTAACTACGTATAGAAATTCATTAGTCTACTTTTCTCCAAAAAAATTTGGTTTAAAAATATTGTCCTTTATATTATTAACTAATAATCGCTCCATTTTAGAAAATATATTTATCTATACTAAAGTGAGTCGATGAATGCAATATTTTGATAATTGTGTATTAGGAGATCAAAATAAAATAACGAAACCTATTGGTGTCTAGAACTAACCAACGATCCTCAAACCTTCTGCACATGTTAATTAGTAAAGGTGGAAATGATTTAGGCCTCCTTTTGGATAGCTTGAGCCTTTCACATCCCAAAACCTTAAACATTATACCCTTGCTCACCCAATTTGAACCTTATCCCTATATTTTTGTGGTATTCCAACTCTAAAATTCACCTAGGCAAATCCTCACCTAGTAGCACCTATCATTGAGTTCGTCATGAAATGAATTTTCATAGTGATATGTGGCCTGAGTGCGTGTACACTTGCACCCATTCGGAATGATCCCTACTATGAAATCCCAAAAAAAACAAAAACATAGTGATATGTGGCCTGAGTGAGTGTGACTTTGCACCCATTCAGAATGATCCCTACTATGGACCTTTGGTTAAGAAACAAAAAAAAAGAAAAAAAATATATATGGGAAGTATAATACGTGCAAAATCTGGGGGTGCTCGTAGAATATCAATGTTTGTTAAGGTATTGACCATACCAAGGGCTCAATTGTGATCTAGGTGTGCGAAGAAGAAAAAAATCCGTCGAGTTATTTTTTTTTAGTTGCTTACCCCACCTATAATTACCTATCCTAAGCCAAAAAGGTTACACCACCATACAAGTCCTAAGGATCCAACTTTACTAATTCTCATTAGTGCTATGGAGAGGGTGTGTAAAGGAAAGTGTATGATTATCAATAGAGATATGTTTAAGTTTTGAAAAACTATACATAAGTTATTAAGATTATTCTTTTCTCCTTACAATAGTAATAGATAACTATAATCCTAATTCTAAGGAAGAGCGAAAAATAGTTAAGATATGTATTGGAGGAATTTTTAAGAAAAAGTTATATTTAGAAAAGTCTGCTATACTATTTCCTATACAATTACAGCATCAAATTTCTATTTGAATTCAAAACAATCAGTGTGCGGAAGTTGAATTATGTATCGGTAACTCAATTGTTTGAATTAGTTTGCTTAGGGACAAGCAAACGCTCAAGTCTGGGGGTATTTGATGAGTACAATTATGATAGATTCTGACTATTATAATTGTAATCATGTCCACTGTTTTCTACCTCTTTACTCCAGTAATTGTGCAAAATAGTTGAGAATTGGTGTTATCATGAATAGTAGAGAATATGTTAGAGTCGTTACTATTTTATGTATTGAACTCCCCACTTATTACGTCATTTTTTCTAATGCAGGTACGACTAATCAGTGGAACTAAAAGTCTTGGAGCAAATAGGGGAGTTAACGGGACCAGGAGGGCTGATCAAAGCAGAAGAAATGGTCGAACACGGGTAGGAACACGCCCGTGTGCCTACCCGTGTTCTATCATAGCCGGAACTATTTACTCACACGGGTCTAAACACGCCCGTGTGTCCAGACCGTGTCCTTCTCGGGACAAATCGAAGAATTAAATCCGGCCGACCCGTGTCCGAAGAACATGAAGAACAACACGGCCGTGTTCTCCAACACGGCCGTGTCAGTACCCGTGTCATCCAACACGGCCCATGACCAAACACGTCTGCTCGTGTGGAACTGCCTTAGAACTGCCGACACGGCCTGCAACACGGCCGTGTCGGAACCCGTGTTCGACCATGTTTGCTATGAGACTATAAAATCCTGGAGAAAAATTTTATTCTTGACTTTTTGGATCAATTTTATTTGGAGATTTTCTGGAGAACGAAAGTGGAGAATCCAAGAGAAGGAAGGCTTGAAGGAGATTTTTGTATGCATTTATTCTTCAATTTATCTCATTTAATCTTGTATCTCTCTTGGTAATCCAACTTTATTTATCTTTTAATTTTCATGAACAATGTGTTTGAACAAATTAGTAATCATGTATCTTCTTGTTTTAATCAATTTCATAGTATTTTGTTCGTATATGGGTTTGCAAACATTGAGAATTATCCTTGTTATGAATGATTATTTGCTTTTACATGAATTCCAAATGTCTAGATTGAGAAATTGGATTCTTTGGATGATGGTTGAATCTTCATATGTATGTGTTATTTCTCTTTGTAATCTAAAATTCATGATCGAGAGATATGTTTCTTGGAAAATTAGAATACGAAATGATGGAATTATGGTATTTTAGAGATAAAGTTCCATGAATCTATGTAGTAGATAGGGTATTTCATTCAATGCAAATTTGAGTATTGTAAATTGTTCGAGAGAAGATTTACTTAACTTAGATTTAAATTTCAAATTACTAGAGAGAGAATTTGATAATTAGTTTAACCCTTTACAATACAATGAATTTGATAGTTTTGTTATTGCATGATTACATAAAATGATGATGTTCATTGAACGCCTTTAACTTTCGGTTTGAAATTATTTTTGTAACTCTCCAATATAATTTTTATCCAAGTAGTCGTAGTTAGGATTAATTTATGTTAGAACAAAATTTTAAATGTAGGTATGATAATAGAGTGAGAGTGAGTACAAGTAGTTGAAAGGACCCTGTGGAATACGATACGAGATGTAAGCTTCTCTTATACTATGATTGATAGGTGCACTTGCCTGAAAGATAATTCAATCTAGCTTATGCCCATCTACATAGTTATGATAAAACGTAGAATGACTCCGCATCAAGGTTAGGCTTTGTGAAAATAATCATCAGTGACATCAACAAGTCAATAAGTGAACATATTTCAAATAAGTGATGGGATGACTACAGTACGCGACAAAGGTTGCACAGACCTATTGCATGACAGTTGGTGTTAAAGAAAATTTGCAGCCAACATTTAATGTGTGGGGCCCATTGCTAAAAGAGCCATTGGGTCTTAATACATAAAAGAAGAAATAGTTGTTCTTCTTCCGGGCCATTGTTGTGGAGCTATAGAATAGGAAGCTCAAGATGAGAAAGGAAAAAAGCAAGTCAGCTATTGGAATCAACATCTTCAACAACAAGTTAGCTGGTGTCATTCTCACCTACACCAGCAAGCTAGTTCAGAGTATCTTCTCTGAGCATAAGGTAGTAGCCAAAGGCCGACCCTTGCTACAGGTTCTTTACAGTTCCAGCAACACAAGCACCTGAAGATCTTTGTCTAAAAACTGTGAAGAGAAGAAAGCTTGAAGAAGCAGAGATTTAAAAGAAGGCTCGGGGGACTGTTCCTCAGGAGTCAAAGTTAGGGCCGAATCACCTCAGCCCAGGAAAGAGAGAAAGGCAAAACAAGGTCCTGCACGTTGCTTACATCATAAGGATCATTGTTGCTGTGAAGAAGAGAGGGCTGAGCTTCTGTCTCAGTTCAGGGAGAGGTAGAACATTGCTCTGCAAGTAACTTCCAGCACAAGTAATTACTTATTGCTGTGAAAGTAGTTAGGACTAAGTATATCTTAGTTTAGTAAAGGTAGACTATTGAAATAAACTCATGTAGTCATTGTTGGGCTTAGTCTATCTCAGTCAAGAAGCTTGATACCGAGAAATATCTCTTAGGTTAAGAATATCAATCAACCGACATTCATCCTTTAGGATTCAGTTTACCTAGATCTAAGCTATAGGTACATGAAAGGGTACTGAGTTGTAGGAGTGCTGCAACACTCTGAGAGTACGACTATGTGTCTGAAGTTGTAGGGTTTTAGAGCCTGAGTTGTAGGCCTTAGAAATAAGGCTGAGGTAGGTGATAAGTGGATCACTGAGTTGTAGGAGCTCTGCAGGGCTCTAAGGTAGGAACCCTTGTGGTTCTGAGTTTGGATTATGTGAAGAATCTGTGTGTAAGGCTAAGGGCCTGAGGTGTAAGCTCCTTGGAGCATTTTGGAGAAGTGCCTAGTCAAACCAGTCAGTTGGATAGGTGGGAGGGAACGTGGTTGTACCCAGTTGGGGAACTACTATAAATATTTATGTGTTGTATTGTGTTTGATTTCTTTGTGCAGGGTAAATCATATTGAAAGCAGAAGATAATCAACCACTCAAGTAGCAAACAAAAAGAAAAGAAAAGAATTAATAAAGAGACCAATAACCTATTCACCCCCCCCCCCATCTAGGTGATTTAGCTATCCCTGAAACTAAAGACTTTCAAGTGGTATAAGACGGAGGTTTCTCAAAAAGGACATAACAGTCTGAGTTGACCTCCAAGGATAGCAAAAATGTTAAACTTACCTGTTCAATGATGAACCATAAGATGAGGAACTATATGGAACATCAAATATGCTGAGAGGACAAGATCAACATTGGGCTATTGGCTACTCTTGCTGATGACAAAGTCCTTCCAAATGCAAGAGCAAGAATCAGGGCCCCTCTGTCACATTCAGAGAGTGGCACAGAGGCGGATGAATCTAAGGAAGGGAAATACAAGTGCCATGGACAAATAACTACCCCAAAAGTAGAATCTTGCAAGGATCATCCTGGTTAAAATAAGGTACATTCCCCATCTAGCTCATCCTCAGAGTCTAGGTATGAATCTAGTACAGACTCTGATGTCTCCTCATCTATTGATGATGAGGGTCCTTTGATAGATGATATATCAATCAATTGATTGACAATCATGCTTCCCTTCTAAAAGCTTTCAAGGAAAGCAAGTTGCTTGTTAAGAAACAAGCAGAGGAAATAGACTCCCTACAGAAGACTGCTTCTTAGGTGGATAAAGCGTCATCCTTCCTATGTGTAAAAGAGAGGGAAGAAGCTCATCTAAAAATCATGGTAGATATCCATGTTGAGTCCTTAAAATACAAGGACTCTATTATCAAGAATCTTGAGGAGAAACTTGATAGGGAGAGGAGAATTGTGGCTAACTTCTCTAAGATAGATTCTATCAAGAGAAGATCTGTATCTGAGTGGATTTCTAAAGTATTCCAATCTGAGAAAAGAGGCCAAGTTCCTATCAGTCCTCAGCCTATATTTCACAAGGTAATTCTCCCATCCAACAGGTATGACCAAGACCCCAGGGATGGTCACTGGATGAATGAGAATCTTCCTTGTAAGACTACGAATGTCTCTTATAATGGAAAAAGAAAGGACATGGGTCTTACTGCTCAAAAGGCTCCCAATAAAGAAGTGCAAAAGGCTCATCCTGGACCATTTGTATTTAATGCACCAGCTCCATATCTCATGAGCAAGGCAGTGGCCTTTTCTCAAAATCTCCCTGCTCACACTCTGACCAAGGGTAAATAGGTAAGGATGCAAGACTTGGAATCATCCAAGGACAGCAACACATGTCCTCTGCAAGGAGAACTGCAGCTAATAGACCTTGTGAAAATCAAGGCTCTTATCATGTCAGACCTACTCTCAGTCAGACTATGGCTAAGAGAATTTGGAATAAGGAAGCTGCTTCTTCTTCTGTTCAGTCTGGTTTCAACCATGTTGTTAGACGTGATCAGAAAAGAAGATATAATATTTATGAGTGTTGGTGTTGTAGCAAAGTGGGCCACTTTGCCATAGATTGTTGGCACAACCCTAGTGTGCCAAGGGATAGAGAAAGTCTTCCTCACAGGGCTCCTGAAGGTAATTCTGTCTTGCAGGATAGTCCAAATGGCCATAACCATTTATGGTCCTCTGACAATGTGATAATACGTGTTGTTGCCTAAACTAATATTGTATTTTATAGTTTATAAAGTATTAATCATGTCTTACTAGTTTATTTTCTATCGTTTTTATGTAAATATTCTTGCCACTAACATTTTCTTGTCTTTTGGGAGGTTTCCAGATGTTTGGCCAAAAATGACTCGTCACGCCCCCATGTCACGCCCTCCCTGGGCGTGACCTAGGGCGTGTCGCCCGATCCCGATGAAGCCATATGGCAGAGACAAAATACCAGGAAAAACGGCTGTCACACCCCCCTGACACGCCCTCCCCGGGCATTTCCCAGGGCGTGACACGGGGCGTGCCGCCCTCTGCTCGAAGCATGCAGCCGCATTAAATGCTATTTCACCTCAGCACACCAATAGTACTGTCACGCCCCCATCACGGGCGTGAAACAGGGCGTGACCCCTCCTTTTCCGATGAATGATGGATTTCCGACCAATGATTTCGACGCGATGTGCATGTCACGCACACCCTACACGGGCGTGACCTAGGGCGTGTCGACCGATGTACAGAAGCAATCATCCTTCCTGCCAAGATCCAGAGCCCGAGGTCAACCCCATACCTGTCACGCCCCCTAACACGCCTCCCTTTGGCGTATCGAATGGCGTGACCAACCCGTGAACTTTTCCTATAAATTTAGACCCTCCCCTTCCATTTCAGCAAGCTTCTCTTGAGAGGGGGAGGTGCTGCCCCTTTGTTTCGTGGTCTTTTTCATGTTCTTCTCTCTCTCTCTCTCTCTCTCTTACTTATTTTGTAACTTTTCTAATCCTACCATAGTTCTTCTTTTGTTTTAGCTTTTATAATATCTCTTGTAATTGCTTTTAGCTTAATATTATGCGAGCCTAGTTTTCAGTTCCATGCAAGTATAGCACTCTTCTAGTATTAATAAAAATGCTCTTTTCTTACTTGTGTTCTTATTATGCTTTACTACTCCCCCCCCCCTCCTCCACTCCATTATGATTAACTAATCCTCCTTGTACTTGATCTTGATGATCTGAGGTTCGATTGATTAAGTTACGATGCTTTAATTTACCTTTTCACATAGGTTTTAGGCCTTGAATTACTCTTGATTTTTCATGTGTTGGAGGTATATTATTGATATATAATCTCCACCTTTTCTTTCATTCTGGGATAGCCAAGAGGCCGAAAGCTTGAAGTGAGTATTCAAGAGTAAAGGGAGTTGTACGCACCCCTCAAGAGAGGCAGACGTCCAAATCTCCCGGATTGGAGTAAAATCCAATAGTGGGGTTCACCGCGTAAAGCGAGCTTTAGGCCTCCGATTTAAACGAAAGTCGGTCGGACCTTCCTAAACTCAATTGGGCATAACTTCGAGAGAAGCGCGTTTAAGCTTTAGGAACCTCCACGGTCAAGGACCTTTACCCTATTAAGCTTAGGTTTTTATTATCGCATTTTTTAGTCGTCTTTAAGCTGAGGTGATTTTTGATCGAGTGCATTTCCATTTCATAGTTTCAGCTCTTCGTTGTAATCGCTTACTTTATGCTCTTTAATTAACTGCAGTAGTTCTCTTTCTAACATAGATTTGTGTTGGGTATTGCATCCACAATAGACCTGATTTGAAGAAGCCCCTGAATAAGCTAAGTAGAATTGACAATGTATTTGACAATTCTATAAAGTTGTGCTTGCAGGTATTCCATGCTAAGTACACACCAATGTCAGGGTGCAGTGGGTCAATATACAAGGGTCTGCGCAACGTAATCCCTCGTTGTGTAGATCAGTGTGTTAATTCACGTGTGCTCTCTCTATTGGAGTGTACTTATTTTCAAGTATAGGGTCAAGGTAGATTAAGAGCAGAAGAAGGAGTAAGGATGGGTCAAAGACCAAGTTTTCAAAAGAAGGAAGAAGGAAAATTCTTCCAAGTAAAAATCGACGGGAATCGCGAGTGATTCCCGCCGACTTCGTCGGGAGTCATTAGTGATTCCCGCCGACTTCGACGGGGATCAATAATGACTCCCGCCGACTTCTTCTGGCTGGCAGATTTAAAACCGAAATTCTGCCAAGGAAAAATTGACCGGAGTTGAGAGTGATTCCCGCCGACATCGACGGGAATCACCAATGACTCCCACCGATTTTTCCTTAGGAAAATTCTCACCGTTCGCTGGACCGAACCAAGTTGTCGTGCGCTGTTTCGGTCGGGGCTAGGATTTCTCCTTGTGGACCCCACAACGGCTCTTAGGGTTGGATCCTGGTATAAATACATGCGTATTTTTGAAACTCTACAGTAATCCACCAGAATACAAAAAGAAGAAGTCGATCGTGACCTAGCGAATCTCGATCTTCGCGTGTACGCACGTCGCCGATCGGAAGTCGTCGCCATCACTTATCTTCTCCCGTCTCTGATCGCTTGACGACTATACCGAGGCAAGCACTCGGTCTCACGTGTCTCTCTCGATATCTCTTATCTTCCGATTCGTTGAACGAGACTTGTTCTCCCTTCCGAATCGGTTGAGACGTTTGATCCGACTGAGATCGTTTGAATACCTAGCTTGCTTCGCCAAGAAGTTTGGATCTACAAAGCATCGCCGCCACACTTACTTGCCACCGCCGATCTTTACAAGATCCATTCCAAGTGAGAAATCCGGTTGTGGACTCTTCGTACTTTTCATGAAAGCTTCAACGAACGAAGAAGGACATCAGAATCTCCAAAGCATTATTTGTATTTTTATTTACATTCAATTTTGTTGTAAAGGAATTTTCATTCCTAGTTGTAAGGGTTGGGTGCAACCCATTGTGGTGGAGTGGTGACTCCGTTGTTGGAAGGGTTCCTTCCGTAGTTAGGGGAGCGTTGCGCCTAGTGTGAGGATTGGATTTCAATCCATTTGAAGAAGTGACCGAGTCATCTCCTGGTGGGAGATAGGTCGAAGGGGGAAAATGGAAGTACCCAAATCGGAGAACCACTATAATTCTTTGTGTGTTTTCTATGTTCTGTTTGCTTACTTGTGCAGGTTAGTTTAATTCCGTAAAAGACTACATGACACATATTCCCCCCCCCCCATAGGTGGATTAGGTTGATACTAGATACTTTCAAGTGGTATCAGAGGGAGGTATCAAAAGGTTAATACCTTGAGTAAGATCCTGTGTCTAGTGTCAAGAAGAAAGAAGATCTCAGGAATGGACGGACTCAAGTATTCAGGAAAGATTCCAGTATGCACCAAGCTGAATTTTCCCATCTGGAAGGAAAGGATCAGGTTCAACATGGAAGCAGTCGATCCCCGACTCTTCATGATAGTGGAGGAGGGCCCTTATATCCCCACTAAGGACTCCACCATTGATCCGACCAAGATGGTGCCAAAGAAGCTCTCCGAAATGGATAAGGATGAGATGGTGCTTGTCGGACTAGACAAGAAATCTCAAAACATTTTAGTAAGCACCATCAATGATTCAATGATGCAGAATTTCAGCAACTGCAGGACTGCCAAGGACATCTGGCACTACCTGATCATTCTGATGGAAGGCACAAATGAAGTAAGGGATGATCGAAGATCCCTTCTGAACCAGAAGTATGAGGCCTTCAGGCAAGGTCCCAAGGAAGAAATGGGAGTGACATTCGAGAACTTCCTGAAGATCGTCAATGCCCTGAAGGGTTATGGCAGAGTGTTCACCGATGGTGAACTAAATGACAAATTCCTAAGATCCCTTACTAAGGAATGGGACACCAAGATCTGCGCCATCAGAGAGTTTGGCAAGCTGGCAAAAACTGATCCTCAGATTCTGTTTGGGAAGCTAATGTCCTACGAGCTTCAGCTGAACACCAGAAAAGCTGAAGAAGAAGCCGATAAGGCCATAGCCAAAGAAAAGACTGGGGCCCTAAAAGCTAATCACTCAAGGAAAGGCAAGGGTGCAGCCTTGTCCCGCTCTTGGAGAAAGGCTGAGGAAGAAGACTCTGAGCCATGCTCATCCGGCTCAGAGCTATCTGAGGAAGAATTCTCCTTCATCACTCGAGAGTTCAAGAAGTTCCTCAAGATGAAGAATCCAAGAAAAAAGGATGGCTCCTCCTCCAGACATTAGAAGAAGAAATACTCTTCTGACAGGTATGAGTCTAAACAGAACAAACATCGTTCTGCTGACATTTATCTATTTTGGATGCAATAAGCCAGGCCACGTCATTGCTGACTGCCACCAAAGTAAGAGAGATAAGGGGAAAGGAGAGGAGCACAAGTCCTCTAGAGATAAGAAGGAGAGGAGCTACATTGCTAAAAAGCCAAAGACACTGAGTGAATCTGTTTCTTCAGGCTCCAGTGATGATAAGGAAGCCTACTTCGGGCTAATGGGTCGATCCGACTCAGATGGAGACTGTCCCCCATTTACTGGGAAGGTAAAAGATCACACCCCCCCTATCTGACTCTGACTCTGACTCTGAGTCTCCTGAAGATGATCACGAGGACAGTCCATCTACCCGTGAAGCTGAACTCCTCGAAAAGTATGATCTTCTGCTCAAGACTTTCGAAGAGTGCCGAAAGAGGTTGAGCGCTTAGAAAAAGAATTCCTTAAGGCTGAGGGTGTGTCCCAAAGAGAAGAGATCACTTGCTTGATTTCTCTCCGACAGGAACACCTAAACCTGACATCTAAGCACTCAGATTATCTAAGGCTCCTTGACCAAAAGCAGAAAGAAATTAACAAGCTGGAAGAAAGCTTGCGGCTGAGAGGAAGATTGTCAAAAGCTTCTCTATGCCCAAAACCGTTCTTCCTCTGGTTGATGTATTCTCTGCTTAGGCTAAGGGGGCTGGCTTAAGGCATATGGCCGTGCCTAGTAAATCATCCAGGAGAAATAGAAATCAGAGGAAAAATAAGGTTACTAAGAAGGCCTCTGTTGCAGAAAAGGGAAAGGCCCCACTCGGTCCTATTTCATTCAGAAAGCCTAGCTTTCCATGCAATGAGCATGACTTTGAGTCAACCTATGGCCACTTCTTCCGGCCCTCGGTTGAAAAGCCCAAGAGCTGGTATGATGGTTGGACCTTCCCCGGCAAATACGGTGAGAGTGTCTTCAAGCCACCTTATGAGGAAATCCAAGTGGAGAATTATGGCCACTTCTCTAGCGACCATAATAGGAAGCAGGAACCAAAGGCCAAGCATTTTATACAGAAGGAATAGGAAGTGAAGAAATCGTGTGACTGTTGTCATCATGATGCCTCCACCTCCAGATCCAAGGTCCCGGTTGGACCCACCGTTCCAAGGGTGAAGCAGGAGCCTAGGAAACGGTATAATAGGTTTGACTGTTGGTGTTGTGGCAAAGTTGGTCACTTTGCCATGGATTGCTGGTTTAATCCAAGATACAATGAGACTCCTTATGTTAGCAATGCGAGGCCGACCACTCGTAGGGTTAACCAACCGAGGGGGAGTGTGCTAACAAAGAATCTAGGACCCAAGTCCGATTGGGTTCCTAAGGGAAACTAATTCTATTTGCAGGTATGTCCAAAGGCCACCAAAACACCAATCTGGTACTTGGACAGTAGATGTTCCCGGCATATGACCGGGACAAGAAGCCTGTTGCGTGATTACTCCCCAGTCAAAAATGGACCCAAAGTCATCTTTGGAGGATCAGATCGAAGAGTCACCAAGGGTTATGGTATGATATCAACCAGTCTGTTCTCTATCACCAACGTGGCCTATGTTGAAGGGTTAAACCATAACCTGATTAGTGTAAGCCAGTTATGTGATAAAGGATATGACGTTAAGTTCTACAAGGAAAAGTGCTTGATAATATCGTGTGCCTCTTCGGAGACGGTATTAACTGGCATTAGGAACAGAAATATTTTTTGCTTATATTTTCTTAGCTTAGACTCTTCTACCCCCGTTTGCCTAGTAACAAAAGACAGTGCATCTCTCTGTGAATAATGGAACAAGAGATTAACACATATTAATTTCAAAACTATTAATATGTTGTTTTCCAAGAACTTAGTAAGAGATGCCCCTACTATTAAGTGCATCAAAGATAGCCCTTGTCCTGCATGCCAGAAGAGAAAACAGACTCGGGCTACCTTTAAGGGCAATGCAGACAAAGACTCTTCCAGATGTCTTTATCTTCTGCATATGGACTTGTTCGGTCCAGTGCAAGTTCATAGCTTAGGAGGCAAATCGTATACGCTAGTGATTGTTGATGATCACTCTCGGTTTACATGGGTGTTCTTCTTTAAACGAAAGTCAGATACGTTTGACATCTTCACTAATTTTGTCAAGCAGATTATGAACGAACTTAACTGCTCCATGGTCAAAATTAGAAGTGACCATGGAAAAGAATTCGAGTCTGGGGCAATGACAGAATTCTGTGAAGAACATGGTATCTTTCATGAGTTTTCCTCCCCGCGTACTCCTCAGCAAAATGGAGTTGCAGAGAGGAGGAATAGAATGCTCATTGAAGTATGTACGATAATGTTGAATGACGCTTCTCTTTCAGAGTACTTCTGGGTAGAGGCTGTCAATACAGCTTGTCACGTGCAAAACCGAGCCTTGATCAACAAGAACCATCGTAAGATGCCTTATGAGCTATTGAAAGGCAGGAAACTAACCATGTCCTATCTAAGGATTTTTGGTTATGCACTCAATAATGGGAAGTACCCACGTACTAAATTCGGAGAAAAATGCTTCGAAGGCATCTTCATGGGTTATAGTAGCCATAGTCGGGCATATAGGGTTTTCAATAACAAAACCCTAGTGGTAGAGGAGTCCATTAATGTTGTATTTGATGAAGGAAGCCTACTTCATAGCAATTCTTCCAGTGGCATTCTTGAAGATGCAGGTGCAAGGCTTGAACCGCTAAGTCTAGATGAGACTGCTAAAGATGAAACTCCCAAGTACGTCAAGGTCTCCACCTCAACGCCAACTGGAGAAGATGATGGTCAGGATGGAGAAATTCTCCCAGAAAAGGGAGGAGCCCGAGAAGCTATTGGAGCTCCAGATGCCAGACTCTTAGAGCTCAGACACGTGAGGGATCACCCAAGAGATTAGATCATAGGAGATCCTCAGGACGGTGTCAGAACTCGTAGAGGTACAATTAATGAGATTCTGCACCTTAGTTTTCTGTCACAGGTTGAGGCAAAGAAGTTCGACGAAGCGAACAAAGATGCGTCGTGGATATTTGCAATGCAAGATGAATCTTTTATTGCTCTTCTAGCTGTTGTCCAAGTTCCAAGATTTCAGCAGTAAATCAAGGCAATTGAATTCAAATTAAAGACCAATTTTGCTGCAGAGAATATAATCAAGTTTGTGAGACAAATTCAAAACAAAAAATCAAGATAGACGAAAAATTGGAAGTTCTGCTCTATCATTCTCAAGTGTTCTTCTTCCAGCAAGCTCTCAGAGACAATAAACTGCACTTGTCTATAGCCTTTTGGAAAATAATTTCAAGAAGACCTACTCACCCTACAAAGCTCTTAATCTTCCTGAACAAAAACTTCATCTCAGGGGGAGCTTTGACACCATCAAGAATCCACAAGTCTTCTCAGTTGTTTTGAGAAAATATAAGACAACAGATAGTTTTTATTTTTCTTCAATCCCACTTTACAGGGTTTTAACTCCCTTCAAAAGTTAGTCTGGTTCACAAGTCACCTTTCAAAAGACTTGAGTTGTGTTTTTGGGCACCTGATCAAAAGCTCAAAGGGTTGCAATATCTCCCTGCAAATATATATTGTGGTGGAAGTCACCTGATCAAAACCTATAGTGGATTCCTATCAGGATGGTAGAAGAGTGGATGTACCCAATTGGGGAAACCATTATAAAATTCTTGTGTTGTCTGTGTGTTTGTTATTTTCTTTTTGTCTTGTGATGTGGTAGTTTAGTGTAGATTTTCTTTACTTCTATTAACTTCTCTTAGCTATTATGATATCACCTATTTTATCACTTAACTTTATATCTGTAAAAAGTTGGAAAGGAATTTTTTAAAAAACTCTATTCACCCCCCCCCCCTCTAGAGTTAACCAGAGATTACTCTCCTTTTTCTTTCAAACACTCATGCAAAGCAAGAGTAATCATCAACATTAACCAATGTATAATCCTTACCTCCCAAACTGCTAATTTACAGTGGACCGAACAAGTCCATACGAAGTAGGTATAAACACATATCAAAATATTTGCCAATAATGCTTTTAAATATAGCCCTTGTTTGTTTTCCTTTTATTCATGCGTGACAAGGTCTATCTTTAGCGCACTTGACATTTGAGGCATCACATACTAAATTAAGAGAAAAAAATTTATCAATAGTTTTGAAATTTATATGTTCTAATCTCTTGTGCCATTGGTCACAAAGAGACGCACTATCTTTTGCCAAAAAGCACACTGGTGTAGAAGAGTCTATACAAATAAAATTTAAGCAAATTATATTCCTACTACGAGTGCCTGATAAAATTGTTTCTAAATAATCATTTGATTTTATCAAACACTTGTCTGCGTGAAATTCTACGATGTATACTTTATCGTAGAGCTATCTTATGCTTATAAGATTGTGTTCCAATCCTTCAACATAAGCCACATCGGAAAAGGATATACTATCATTAGTGATCATACTATAGCCTTTAGTAATCCCTCTGTCAGAACCTCCAAAGATGACCTTTGGACCGTTCATGACTAGAGAATAATTCTGGAGAAGGCTTTTAGTCCCGGTCATATGCCGAGAGCATCCACTGTCCAAATACAAAATGGGTTTTTTGTGGCCTTTGGACATTCCTGCAAAAGTAGAATCAAGTTGCCTTAGGAACCCAAACTTGTTTGGGCCCTTGGTCTCTAGTTAGCATACTCCCCCTATGTTTGTTAATATTGTGAGTGGTCTTTCTAACATTATTAACTTGAAGAGTTTCATAATATATGGGATTAAACCATCAATCTATGGCGAAGTGACCAACCTTGCCACAAACTAACAGTCAAATTTGTTGTATCTTAGCATAATGATCTCCTGCTTGACCTTTTGAGATTGTGTTCTAACAGGGGCAGTAGATTTGGAAGTAAAAGCGTCGTGGTGATGGCACTCACATGGCTTGTTCTCCATAATAGGCTTTTCTACAACAAGTTTGGCTTTTGGACGATTCTTGATGTTGTGACCATAATTATAAGGTCCGTAGCTCTGAAGAGTGATCTCCTCATTAGGTGCCTTAAATACACTCTCGCTAAAATTCTGGGGATGAGTCCATCCCTGGTATCGAGACTTGGGCTCTACATGAGTAGGCCTAGCAAAGTGATCGTAGGATGAATCAAGATCAAACTCATTCGTTGAAAAGATAACCTTTTTGAAATGAGTTTTTTCATGAGGATATTTCCCCTTCTCCTTGTCTAGAGCCTTCTTGGCAGCCTTATTTCTTCTCTGGGCTTTATTTCTCCTACAAGATTTACTATGAGCAACCATATGGCCTAAGCCAACACCTTTAGCCTGAGCAGAGAATTCAGCAACAAACGGAAGGAATGTTTTAGGCTTGGAGAAACTTTCAACAAGTTTCTTTTCAACTTCAAGTTATTCATGCAATTCCTAGATGATTTTCTCCTTTAGATTTAGGTGCTCGAGAGCCTTATTATATTCTTCCATTGCATTATGGAAGTCTTTCCTGAGTTAGTCCATCATTACAATTTCCTCCCTCAGATTGCTCTCTTCAGCCTTACGAGATTTGATCTCTTTGGCTTGAGCTCTTGCGACGACATTTGTCGTAGGCTTTGATCAGCTCTTTATACTGAGTCATCTGTTCTAATTCATCATCAGATGAACAGTCCTTATGATCATGGTCAGAAGCATCAGATTCAGAGAGAGGGGTATGATAATTTACCTTCCCAGTGAACTGGGGTTCTTCTTCTTCATCTCTCTGTGCCATGAACCCAAAGAAGGCTTCCTCCTCATCACTAGACTCAGATGAATCAATTTCACTGAGGGTCTTGCCCTTTTTTGCTACCAGGCTTTTTTCAGTCTTCTTATTATTGTAAGAAGTTTTCTTTTCCTCTCTTCATCCACCCTTCTTGTGTGGGTAATCCGTGATGACTTGTCCTGCCTTTTTATAGCAATAACAAACAATGTCAGTAGAAATTTGTTTGTTCTGTTTGGTGTAATACCTATCTTAGCTACTTAAGCCATTCTTGCAGCGATCACCATCATGATGTGATCTTCTGAACGAGGTATCCTTGCCTTTCCATTGCTTCTTTTTGTTCAAGAATTTCTTGAACTGCCTTGAGAGAAGAGAAAACACTCCTTCAAATAATTCTTAGCCTGAGGTGCTTGGCTCTAAAGATTCTTCTTCACTTTCTTCTTGTGTTGGGGCTGGAGAAGCAGCCTTAAAATTCCTTGAGGTATCTGTCTTTAGAGCGACAGACTTCTCTATGGATGAAGGCCTATTCTTCTCTTCTTCAGCTTTTCTTGAATTTATTTGTAGCTCATATGACATAAGCTTTCTAAAGAAATTTTGAGGGTCTGTCTCTGCTAGAATTCCAAATTCTCGGATAGCACAAACCTTGTTCTCTCATTCCTTTGCCAGGGATCTCAGGAACTTATCATTCAATTGTCTACTTGTGAAGACCCGGCCATAGACTCTTAGGTTGTTGACAATCTTGAAGGAATTCTCAACGGTATATGCAATGGAATCCTTGGGACCTTGTTGGAATGCTTCATATTTCTGTTTCAGAAGGGATCTTCTGTCATCCCTAACTTCTTAAGTGCCTTCCAATAAGATGATAAGAGACTGACACATTTCCTTAGCAGATTGACAGTGAATTAAATTCTGCAGCATAAATTAATCGACTGCACTTGCGATGATATTTTTTGCTTTCGTATCTAATAGACAAGTGCAATCTCATCCTTATCAAGATTCATCAGTTTCTTAGGAACTTGCTTTGTTGAGTCAATGGGGGAGGTGGTCATAGGAACATAAGGTCCTTCTTCCACTATCATAAATATTCTAGGATCCACAGCTTCCATGAAGAACTTTATTCTTTCTTTCCACATAGAAAAATTGTTCTTTGTGCACAGAGGAAGCTTTGCAAAATCCATAACTCTGTCCATTCTTGAATCCTCTAAAGACAACTAGGAGTAGATCTGTTCGAGGTGTTAACCTTTTTGATTAACAACCTCCCTCTAATACCAATTGATGTTTTTAGTTGTCTACCTAAATCACCTAGAGGGGGTGAATAGGTGAGGTATCGTTTTGCGGATTAATAATTGAACGAACAAAGAGAAGAAAACAAACACACACAACACAGAGAACACCAGATCTATAGTGGCTCCCCAATCTTGGGTACGTTCACTCTCCACCTCACCGATCTAGCAACACGCTAGACTCGGCTACTTCATTATTACCTCGGATTGAAAACCAATCTTACAACTCGGAGCAACGCCCCTACAACTCGATCCATAAAGAGATCTACAATTGGAAGAAATACTTCCTACAACACTGGGAGACAATCTCACACATGATAAAGATTTTGTAAATAAAATTATACAAATAGAATATCTCAGATCTAAATCTTCAGCCTTTCTTCTTTCTTGAATCTTTGAAGCTTTCTCAGATTTAGGTCAAAGAAGACAAGCCGAAAACTGTTCATGATCTAAAAACCTAGATCAGCACGATCAAGATGAGGATCTATGAGAATAAGAATGCCTTTATTTGTTGATCTAATCTTGCTCTAAATCACAGAAATCGGAGAAGTGCGGCGGCGAGATCATCGATGAAGAGCGGCGGAGGATTCCCGATTTAGAATATTAGACGATTCAAAAAACTTTGTATTTCTCGGATTTTTCTTCAAATACTCTTCTAAGGGTTATTCGAAATGATTAGAACTTTTATATGAATAGTCTAATAGTCATAATCATAAAGACATAACATGTGGACCAATAATTATGGAGATTAATTTTGAAATCTGGTCCCGTCAGACTTAATAAATTTTCAGAGAAAATTTGTCTGCATTACTCGAGTGGAATATGACTACTCGAGTAATCACTTTGACTTCTCGAGAAAAGGATGTAAAGTTCTCGAGAATAATCCTTAGAGAAAAATCTAGAAATAACTTATGTCTACTCGAGTAATAGAATTGACTTCTCGAGAAGTAGCTGGACTTCTCGAGTACTAATGCTTCAATACTCGAGAATTAGATATACTTCTTAAGTACTCTACTTCTGTTACACGAGACAAGGATAAATTTCTCGAGTACTCGACTTCTGTTACTCCAGACAAAGTCTTGTACTTTCAAGTAATGGCCTTAGCTACTCGTGTACTACACTTAGAAAAATTCTGAACTAGACTTTTCTGATAACTCGAGAACAAGCAAAGATGTACTCGAGTAGTACACAGCTTCTCCAAAACTAACTTTAAATCATCTCGAGAACTACTTCAATTACTCGAGTGCTAGACTTAGATTACTCGAGAACTGACTATAAATCTACTCGAGTACTATAGTTTGAAAGTGAGACAAAGATCTATCTCAACTTTAAAGGGGGGTGAATAGAGTATTTTTAAAATAACTTTACAATTTAAACAAGCAAAACAATTAAGATTTAATTTATGTATAAGTGTAAGGTGCCTTGCTATATAATTTAAAACTAAGACAGCAAAAAGAAAATCACAGCACACAGCAAAGAAAATACTCAAGCAACCAGAAGACACAAGGAGCTATAGTGGTTCCCCAAAAACCTGGGTACATCCACTCTTCTACCACCCTTGGTAGGAATCCACTGCAGGAAGGGTTGATCAGGTGTCCTGGGCACTAATGAGCTTTTGATAAGGTGCTCAAAAACCAAACTAGATTTTTTGATCAGGTGTCTTGCCACCACTGAGTTTTGACAAGGTTCTCAGAACCAGAATCAAAACTTTTGAAGGGAGTTTTGGGAACCCTTTTACAGCAAGAAAGAAAAAGGAAAATAGTGAAGTTGTCTTCTCTGTCTCAATCAAAGAGAGAAGCACAAGTGGATTGATTGTGTTGTCAAAGCTCCCCTTTAGAAAGATGAGAGCTTTGCTAGGATGAAAGGTCTTCAGAAGCTTCAGATCTCCAGCAGAAGATGGTTTCAGCAGAGGCTGAAATATGAATTGTCTGGAGTCCTTGTGATGAAGCTATGATCACTTTTTCAGTATGCCAAAATGTTCAACTGATTCTATATGTGTGGCTGACTGGAGAGAAAGGAGATCTTATTCTCTGAAGATTCCTTGTCTAAGATAGCCGTTAACAGACATTAAATGTCCTCCATAAAAGTCTTGTCTTCTAGAGGAAAGTCCAATAAAAATTCTCAAAAAGAATTCCTTGAAACTTGCTCCAGAATAAAGGAAAACGGCTGACAGATCTCTTGAAATAAATGCTGAGATAATTTGAAAAACATTCCAAAGTCTGACTGAATTTGAATCCTTAAAATCGTCGATCTCTCAGGAAAACATCGATCTGAGCTCTACGATCGTCGACCTGAGCTCAGAGATTGGAATGAAGATCAGATAGAAAACGTCGACCTGAGCTCGAAGATCGTCGACCGGAGCTCAGCGACCTGAAGGACAAGCCGAAGACAGGTCGTCGATCTTAGCTCGAAGATAGTTGACCGGAGCTCGACGATTTAGCAGAGTTGAGCTTAGAGAGCGTCGAACGGAGTTCGACGTTTCGTCGACATAAGCTCGACGATAATTGTCTTTGCCTCAGCTTTAAGTCTGATTCCTTGAATGGTCCTGGGGGCAGCTTCAAACCTAAATTCTAAGCCCTAAACACATTCTAATGTTGACCTTTTTAACTATACATCTAGGTCAAACTGGTTTCAAGACAAACATAGTGATCCTTGCCCAAATTAGTAATAGGGTGTTCCAACACAGTTGTTTCTCGAGTAAAACACTTAGAAAAATTTTGCTTTCAGAAAATTTTCTTTCTTCAAGGAAATCTGCAACTAATCTTTCTCCTACAGGTTTAATGCTTGAAAGTGAAGTGTATCCCAATAGAGAGGTTACACATGAGTCATTAACTTGGATCAAACAATGAGGGATTAAATTGTATGGTCCTGTGTTTGGTGACTCATTGTAGAATGACATTGGTCTACACTTTTGCAATTAAGTCCTGCAAACACATAACTCAAACAAGACATCAAATACAACTTAATTCATCTTAGTTTATGTGTGACTTCATACAAATCTAGGTTATTATGGATACAATACCCAAAAATCCATCTTACCCTCTTGTCTACCCGTATTACCTTTTTTACCCATCTTGCTTCTTTCCATCTCCGACCTTTGGGACCATCGGCATGGGCTCACTATCATAAAAGTCGCCAGTTTGCGAACCCCTGTGTGATCCTACCCCTGAACCCTCACTCGCTGGGGGAAGCATTAGGTACATCCCCATCCTTGCCTTCGATCTGATCTCCTACCCGAGCTCCTTTCGTCTGGGTCACGACAAGATGCCCGCCTCTCCACTCTCTTGGCCTAACAAAGGACAGCCGAGCTCTTCCCGCTAGCCACACCTCCAGTGGACATCCACCTCGCATGGTTAATTGAAGCATTGGCCACATCTTGAACCCCAAGTCGCGTCTCATTTCAATTGTTATTACATAGGCCTTCCAGGGAAATGTGAAGCCGGAGAGTCATCCAACCCGAGACTCTACTCGCCACCTCCCACTCCCAACTCCCTAGAAGTCTTCTTGGATTTCTTGATCAACCCTGCCGAGATGAGAAAGCAAAATTTTGGGGTCCTCAAGAAGTACGGATTCATCCTACTCGAAATCCAAGAGGAGAGGGCTGTCAGCAAGCAGTGGCTGCGCGTGCTTGAGCAGGACTACGTGATGCTAGCATATGTGGTGAGATGAAGATCGGGTAGCGAGATGACTTCCCCCGGACCACTCATAGACCGCAAACAAGAGGAGCTTGAGATGGTCCGCGAGTTTAATAATCCTCCCTGACCACCGGGGTCGGGGCCGCGAGGCCGATATAGATGGAAATGTCTCCCGAGTTAAGCTTACTGGCACTCGCCCCTTGGAACCCTCAAATCTTCTCGCATCTTGTAATAACACTTCTTCCCCCTATTGTATTTCTTCTTAAGGACACTCGCATAGCTATGCTTAATAATTGTAATCATGTTTAATATTTTATGCTTCTTGATCCCACGTGAATGTAATGTTCTGCTTTGGATTCGGCTCGCGTTCTAGTAGAATAGGTTGCGGGAGTTCAGTGTCGAGGTTAGCGAGTTGGCCCAAGAGAGCTGCTTCACAGGCCGTAACTTTTTCTATAAATAGGACCCCCTCACCTACCCTTAGCCCATCACATTTATTGTAGTCATACCCTCTTGAACCAGACTTCTCGCCACCTACACTCGCACGAAGACTTGTTAGGATGAGAAAGATGAGAGCCGATGTCAACGTAAGGTCGAAATGTGTGAAGTAGTTTTCTGAGTATCGCTTCTTCGATGGGAATCCTTTGGAGTAGGAATACCTCGCCTTCGTGGTAGATCACGTTCCCCGGGGTCTACTGTGCGCCTACTGGGGGGGGGGCGTGGCAATCAACACCTTCTTCCCAAATAAACATGCCTTCCCAATCTCATACTTCCAGGTGGAGCAGCGCCTCCCTCTCTGGCTAGATGTTCACCAAGTCCTAAAGTACTTTGAGGTTGTCCCCACGCAGCTTAACCCCAATACGATTTCCATGTTAGTGGCTTTTGCAAGCTTCCTTTAGATGGGAATAGATTGAGTTCAACCTTACTATTTTCCGGAAGCAATTCATCTACCGCACCACTAACGATGGAGTTGCCTTCTTCACCGTCTCGCAATCTAAGGTGTGCGAGACTGCTAATAAGAACCATCACTAGTTCACCAAGTTTGTATTCATCAAGGGATATATCGGCAACATCCCTTACTCGCCCATCTAGCGGAGAGAGGAGATGTACCGAGCGACGACTTAAACCTCCACCAATTTTTCCTTCGCAAAGATTTTGTGGTCACCTTCCTGCGAAGGGGACTCGACTCGCTCCTGCCAGTTCTTCCTGATGAAGGTATGTTTCCCCTTCGCTTTCCTGTTTACTCGCCAAAGGGATATTTCATTTTCCTTTCTGATGAGGCTCAGTTTATTCCATGCAGGGGATCGACTTATCCTAAAGCACCCACCCTTTGCATATTTGGGGCTGCACCCCAATCCACTCGTGCGGGAAAGGGCAGTCGTGGTGTCGTTCCGGAGTGAGTAGGAGTCTGCCGGACATTCCAACAGCCAGAAGTAGCTTGTCCCTGCCAACTCCAGCTTGCCTCACCTCCCATTGCCAGGAAAGAGACTGAAAAAGGCGGTGGTATCCTAGGGCAAGCAAATCTAGCTCGACACGCCAGAGAGGGAGCAAGGTGAGGGAGACCTCCCTGTATCCCTGACCGTTGTGATATCTGAAACCCGTGAACTGGGCCTGCTGAATGTTAACCGAAACTTTGGCCTCGGCGGGAAGGGGAAGGATCAGTTCAGTGAGTCCATGGTACTATGGGACGAGAAGGCCCACCAAGTCTCCATTTCATCTCTCCTCCCCACTTGGTCCGAGCGTCGACCTCCAAACAGTCATCCTTTGCACTCGTCTTCGGACTCTATAGTCATGAGGATGCTTGATGAGTAGCAAAATACCTATTTTTAGGTTATATTTTTGTTTTGGTTTAATAAAAAATGTAATTATATTATGTAAATAGCTAAATAAATCGTTTCTTTTTTAATTTTCAGTTCTAACATAAACCGTTTTTGTGCCTTATAGGTATTTCTGGACATTTGGAGCAATTTGGCAAAATTTCCTAAGTGACGCCCCTAAGTCATGCCCGTGACCTAGGGCGTATAACTTTAAAACCAGTAATTCTGACGTTTCGGCAAATTTCGGCTAGCAAGCGAAGTAATGCCCGGGAGACACGCCCGTGTTCCACTTGTCAAGCCTGTGACATCACCTGTGACCAAGCAATCAACCCGTTGTCACACCTTGGAGAATCCTTGATGCTAACAAGCTTGAGTCACGCCCTATAACATGCCCGTGTGCCAGCTATCATGCTCATGAACTAAGTCGTGACCAAGCAGAATTCTAGCTGTCATTCCCCGAAGAATCTAATTTACCACGGCTTGCAGACACGCCCCGACAACGCGCCTGTGAACCTTAAGTCATGCCTGTGTACACTTCAAATTAAATCTAGAAGCCTCTGAAGTTCTATCCAGTGATAACACGTCAGCAACACGCCCAGGCGACACGCCCTAGGGGGCGTGTACCTCAAAAATTTTGGCTATAAATAGATTTCCAAGGCTGTTGGTTAGAGGAGAACTGGTAGAGTTCCACGTAGTTGTACATAGTAGTTAAGAGTAGTTTCTAAGTGATATTTTGCTAACCCTAGTTTGGGTTCCTAGTGTGTAATACTTTTTAAGTAATAAATTTCAGTTTTTCAGTAATTTTTAATCTCTTATTGAATTTAACTTAGCTTTCATTTTTGTTAAGAAAGGGTGTGTGCGTAACTACTTTCTTTCTTTTCTTACAACCACCCCCATCCTAAATGAGAGGCTAAGAACTTTCTAGCACTTGATTAAGATGGTTGGGATGGATATTATTTCTGCACTTTAATATGTCTTTTAATTTTATTACTACCACCCTTATCCAGATTGAGAGGCTAATAATTTGATAGCATCAACTTAGATACTAGAGATGGATATTATTTCTGCACCTTTATATGTCTTTAAATTTTCTACTACCACCCCAATCCCGATGAGAGGCTAATAATTTTTTAGCACTCGATTGAGATGAGCTTTAAGAAGGATATTAATTCTGCATTTTAAAAATCATATTTTCTAAATTATTAAAAACTTTAGATTTACCCCAAATTGATATCTTGCAGGTAAAGAGAAACTGTGCCTCACTTTCGAAAGAGATGAACGCAAGCCTCCCGGTTTGAACCTTCGAATTCCAGTAGGAGGTAAATAGCGGGGTTCACCACGAAAAGCGTTTTAAGGTATTTTTGATTAGATACAAATGTTCTATCAAAGTAAGTAATCTTCGGTGGAGGTATCCTCGATAGAGATGCACTCATATTTTTGGAACTTCCACAATCAAGCAAATTAATAGAAAAGTAGACTGTTTAATATTTAAAAAGTATTTCCAAAAGTAAATCAAAAATCGAGGGCTCCCTACCTCATTTATTTTCAAAACCATAAGTATTACGTTTATTTTCACTATTAAAAATCTTAAACTCTTTTCGATAAAATAATAGTTTCATTCCTTAAAGTGGAGTACTCGACACAGATCCGTGGAAAAATACGACCTTGATATTTTAAAATAATATACTATTATGTGATATGTACGCTTGCATTAATCGAAGTATATAAGTAAAAAAGAGAGAGAACATACAAAACGCCTAATTTAGAAATCCAACTTAATTTTCAATTTTAACTATCTTTATAACTAGATTTTACTTATCAACGCTGAGCTCTATGACAACATGACATTGCAGGGACTCGCCCATGAGTGTATACGAGCCCAAATGCATTTAATGGAGCTCGCGTATATATCCATTCGCCGCGACTTCACCCTCAACCACAAGTGATTTGATGCCGAGGAAGCTTGAGCTTTTGCCGTAGACGAGGTGGTGGATCTGAAGCGCAAGCTAGGGATCGCTGAAAGCCTCCTCAAAAAGAGCTCTAGCCGGGTGTTAATTGTTGGTCAATCCCTTCCCATTTTATTTCGCTTGCATAGCTCATTTGTTTCCGCCTTCTACCTCGTAGGAAGCCGCGACCGCTGATCGCTTAGGAAATCGCATTATTGACCTTGAGGAAAGGAATAAACTGGTCGTGGGATAGAATAAACAGCTCCAGGAAGAGGTCATTCCCCTGGTGGATTCCCTCCCTCCCTCATCTCGCGGCGAGCCAAGTACCCAAACAAAAAAACCGTGGTTGTTCAACGAGGAGGAGGTCAATAAGATGATGAGGGTCACCTTAATCAAGGCCATCGACCATACACTATAGGTCATGCGGGACCTCAAAGTATTGATGCCAGACTGCGAGGAGGTCACTGCCAAAGATCTGGTCACTAAGCTATTTATTCACATCCCCACCCCTGACGAGGAGGAGAACGAGTTCAACTCGCTTTTCGACGAGATGGAGGGCTTGCGAGATGATCTGTCTGGGGGAAGCGATTAGTGGACCTGTTGTAATAACTTTTTTGGAATGACTTTTCCCCTCCCTCTTCTTTGTACACTTGTCGCGAGGCAATTTACTTTTTTTAATCGAATATATGTTAATGAAATTTTATTTGGCAATTTGTACCTTTTTACTACATTTTTCGTCATGTTGCACTGGCATGCGCATACCCCTATTTAATGCGTGATTTCTCTAGGGTAATACCTGCTACTAGCATCCATCCGAGTTAGGTTAGAACACGTGCTTATATGAAGTCCTTGAGATCTCTCCCCCTTGGTAGTTCGGATCAACCCCCTTGCTGCTCCTGAGCCTGCGATCTTCTCATTATAAGACGAGTAATCTAGGGACGTGATTTTCCTAAGGCAAAATGCGATGAGGTGGCCAATAGTTATAGAGGGCAGTCTCGCGCATCCCTCACACTCGCTTAGTAGTTATAGCCCCCTGGGGAATAAGCGTGAGTGGGGCTAAGTTCGACTCGGCTTTATATTATTGAGGTGTGCGAGTATCTCCAGCCGGTGAGATCCACCCCCGAATGATAGTACCTGCCTTCTTTCATCTCTGCTTTGCCGAGTAGTTATTTCCCCTCACCGGTTGGCAAGATCTTGGCTTGTGTGAGCCTAATCAGCTGGATTTGCTCGGTCCAACTTTTCAACCTATCCCCGAGTGACTTCCAAGCCTGCCAGCTAATGGGGGCCTGGTCAGGAGGATGTTCTCGGGGTCAACTTTCCAGACACTATTGATTGACTTCCAACCCAGCCAGCTAATGGGAGCATGGTCAGCCGGATCTTCTCGGGGTCAGCTTTCCAGAAACCATTGAGTGACTTCCAGTCCTGACAGCTAATGGGAGCCTGGTCAATGAGATCTTCTTGGGGTCAACTTTCCATACACCATCTAGTGACTTCCAAACCTGCCAGCAAATGGGAGCCTGGTTAGCGGGATCTTCTCAGGGTCAACTTTCCAGTCACCATCGAGTGACTTCTAGCCCTTCCAGCTAATGGGAGCCTTGTTAGTGGGATCTTGTTAGGGTCTGCTTTCCAGACACCATCGAGTGACTTCCAGCCCTTCCAACTAATGGGAGCTTGGTTAGTAGGATCTTCTCAGGGTCAGCTTTCCAAACACGATCGAGTGACTTCCAACCCTACCAGCTAATGGGATCCTGGTCAATGGGATCTTCTTGGGGTCAACTTTCCAGACACAATCGAGTGACTTCAAGCCTTGCTAGCTACTGGGATCCTGGTCAGCGGGATTTCTTTGGTTCAACTTTCCAGACACCATCGAGTGACTTCCAGCCCTTCCAGCTAATCGAATCCTGGTTAGCGGGATATTTTCGGGGTCAACTTTCCTTGCACAATCGAGTAACTTCAAGCCCTGCTAGCTAATGGGAGCCTGGTCAGCGGGATCTTCTAGGGTTCAACTTTCCAGACACCATCGAGTGACTTCCATCCCTGCCAGCTAATGGGAGCCAATTCAGCGGGATCTTCTCAGGGTCAATTTTCTAGACACCATAGAGTGACTTCCAGCCCTGCTAGCTAACAAGAGCCTGGTTGGTGAGATCTTCTCGGGGTCAGCTTTCCAGATACCATCAAGTGACTTCTAGTCCTTTCAACTAGTGGGAGACTTGTCAGCAGGATCTTCTCGGGGTCAACATTCCCAAACTCCCCACATACTCAAACAATCCATTAACCCAAGGTCTGGAATACCAAGAGGTTTAATATTAGAAAAGAATTTTATAAACATGGTTTAAGGATAGAAACGCTTCAAATCGTCACCACTCTAGGTGTGACTTAGGGTCTTCCCCTCCACATTCTTGAGGCGATATCCCCTTGACCTCAATGATTCCTCAACTATGTACGAACCTTCCTAATTTGGGTGAAGGTTTCCCACTGTTGATGATCTTCCCGCGACATCTACCTTTTATAGGACCAGTTCTCCTTCTGTGAACTTCTTTATTCTAACATGCTTGTCAAAGTAATTGGCCATCTGTCACTCTATTTCTTCCTGCCTGACAGTGGCCACAATTCGGAGTTCCTCTGTCACTTCCTGAGCGAGTTGTAACTCATTCTCATTCTCGACCCTCCATTCCTTTATACCTTCCCCAGCCTCCACTATTTGCTGTATTCGTACCTCAAATTCTATTGGGAGTACTGACTCGCAGCCGTGGGAGAACTTGAAAGGAGTCTCGCCTATGGATGTGTTTGGTATGTTCCTCAAGGCCCAAAGGACCAAAGGGAGTTGCTCCACCCAGCTCCCCTTTAAAATTTCCACCTTCTTTTTTAACAAGTTCATGATGATCTTGTTTGCCACCTCTACTTGCCCATTGCTTCGAAGGTGATGGACCAATGCGAATCGGAGGTTTATCCCAAGTTGGCCATAAAATATGATGAACTATGCATTAGCAAACTGTGGATCATTATCCGTGATAATGTCCTGAGGCAACCCATGCCATCAAATGATCTCCCCTCACACAAAGTTGTGAATCACCTGAGAGGTCACCTTGGCCAATTCCTTAAGCTCCAACCACTTAGATAAATAATTGATGATAACTAATAGGAACCTTCTCTCCCAACAGGCCTGAGGAAAGGGCCCGACAAGATCAATACCACAAATAGCAAAGGGCCAGGGTGTAGTGTTGCTTCTGAGTCTCTTAGCCCGTAGTAGTTGGAGAGGGTCGAACAACTGGCACTTCTGACATTTCTTTGCAAATTTTGCGGCATCTCGGCCCAGGGTGGGCAAAAAATACACTTGCCTCACTGTCTTTCCCTCCAGAGTCCTGCTTCCCGAGTGCCTCCCTCACTCAACGACATGGACTTCCTCCAAGATTTTCAGGACATCCTCCTCGGCCACGTAACGTTCTAGCAATCCTGAGAGGGTCTTCCAGTATAGTTTCCCATCGCGTATCAGGTAGTATGTCGACTTATATATGAAATACTTCTTGTCCAAGACCCTCTAGGAATTCTCCCGTGGATAAGAAAACTGTGAAGGGATCCATCCATGAGAAGCACTGGTTCATCTCCATCAGCTCTCCCTCTTCAATGGAAGGACTAGACAGGTCAGTTTTTGTTCCTCCCGAGTGGGGTACAAACTTGGCTAATTGATCTACTTATACGTTTTCTTCCTGCGGAAAATGCGGGTTGGAAAATTTTTGAAACATGCCAATGATGCTCTTTACCTTTTCTAGGTATAACTAGAAAGTAGGCTACCTTTCTTCGAACTTGTCATCGATTTGAGAGGACACCACAAGGGAGTGTGTTAGCACCTCCACATCATGCACTGCCTGTTAACCCAGAATCCACGACTAGTTTGTATATACTGATCAAGCCGGGCGGCCTGGTCTCCTAACCGCCACTGTCAATGTGCCGGCCCATTCTCCCTGAAGCCGGGCGACTTCGTTTCCAGGTCGCAGCCAAAAGGAGCCAGATCAGCCCGCCCATAGGCCGAGTCCCGCAGCTCGACAGGAGAAGACCGCCAGGCCGCGCGGCCTTTCTTCCTGCTTCCCTCTTTTTCTTGCTTCCCATCACCCCTACCTAGTTGTCCTGTATCCCGGGCAGCCGGTAATTTTAGCCCTGCCCGTTGGGGCAGGCCCCAAGCCTATAAATAGGGGGCGACAACACACCCAAAGCATGCTGACTCGAGTCTAGGATCTCACTTGTTAAGAGCTGCGGCCTCGAATCTAGTCTTTTGCGGACTGTTGTCCGGCCGGCTTGTCTCTTTCTTTTCTTCCTCTTTCCTCTCAAAGTGTAATCGCTCTATTTAATATAAAAGGAAAGACCGCCGCAGGAGAGGCATTTAGGCCGCAGCGAGCGAAGTGTGGTGTCGCCGCTTCTTGCGGCTTGCTTTAGTTTCTACTCTAACCGCTAGTAACCGGCTATTCGGCAGCCTCTTCTCCTTTTCCCCGCTTTCCCCTGTGATTGAATGGTTAGCTAGACGGTGTCGCATTTTGTGCATCAACAGTTAACACGCGACTTTCAGATCTCAAGTAGTCGATGAAATCAGCGGACTAGTAGCGTCAGACCGCTCCAACTGCGATATCTAGGCGGCTAGTCAACTAAGCCGCGCAGCTTCAATTATTATTCTCGGTTTGGCACCAGCCCGCCAGCTTTCCTGCCAGCCTCTTCACTGGCTTGTCCTAACAACAACTCGCCTGTTCAAGCCGCAATTGTTCGGCGGTTTCAAAATTCTGACTAGCTATTTTGCTTTTGTTCAGAATGGATTTTACAAAGGAGCAAGAGCCTCCAGCTAGAGAAGACGACATTCCTTCTCCGTTCATCAATCAAATTCGTTGGGAGGTTGTCGCTAATGATTTCAGAGTGCCTCTTCTACCTGAATATTCAGGATTTGATGACCCATTTTGTCATCTGCAAGCGTTTGAATCGGCTATTTCATTAAAGAAAGTGTCAAACGGTATCAAATGCAAACTCCTTATTATATCTTTTGGCGATATTGCTAGAGAATGGTTCTACAGTTTACCACCTCGATTAGTGACTAGCTTCAAAGACTTGCGAAGACAATTTCTCTCAAAATTTGTACGTACAAGAAACAGAAAAGAGACGTAGGAGCTCTCTTCCGAATCAAGCAGAGGGATGATGAGTCTAATCAAGACTTTGTCGATCATTTTCAGAAGGAAATTCGAGATATTGTTAACGTTCATCAGGATTATTATCTATATTCTTTCGTGAACGGGCTTCGAGAAGGTCCTTTAAAGTTCAAGCTCGCTGTAAAAGATCCCAAGACTTATGGAGATCTCATCGATATTGTTAATAAGTTCTTAATGGGTAAAGGGGCGAATAAAGATTATATCTTGCTTTTGAATTAGAAGGTTAAACCATCTAAGGAAATTTCTGATAATCAGAAGCCCAGTTGTTCGCAGGCTATTTAACCATTAAGAAGTTATGGGTCTTCTCCTCATCTTCAGAATATGCCTGCAATATCTCTTATGCTTGATGATATTTCTAGGTTTGCATAGACACGTCCGATCATTTCCTTCAATCCGAAAACTCTAAAGCAGAAAAAATGTTCGGATAAGCGTATCAAGTTTAATATCTCCATGGAAGATCTTTTGGAAGTTCTTCAGAAAATGCAAGAGTTCAAAAAGCCTCGACGCATGAAATCTAAAATCAAGTATCGGCACGAAGAACTTTTCTGTAAGTATCACAAGGATATATGCCATCAAATAGAAGATTGTTTGGCTTTTCGGAAACTTGCAGACGAGTTGGCGAAGTCCAGAAAATTACAAGGTTATACCATGCAGTGACCTTTTGGCATATTCTTCCTTAACAGTGTCAGTAATATAGATGAAGATTTGTTTTTCTTGGCAATGAAGAAACAGATTGGAATATCGGATCATCTTATGTCATCCTGTCAATTCTCGAATATATATGTATCCTTTCACTCCATCCTTCAATACTAGCGAGCATCCACATGCCATTTGAATCTTGTATCTTAGCTTTGCTCACATCCGTTCGCATGGATGCAAAGTGCCTTTTGGTAAAGGCAATATTGTTTGTTTAGCGCTAAGTTCTTAAGCCCTCCACATCCCGCTTGACAATAATCATAGATGTGTAGTGGTGAGTTCGTTTGACTACAGTTGTAGATATTACATACTCATCCTGCTTGGCTATAGTCGCAGATATTACGCATTTATCCCGCTCAACATTAGTCGCAGATATTACGTACTTATCTTGCTCGACTACAGTTGCAGATGTTGTGTATTTATCCCGCTTGACGCCGGTCGCGAACATGGAACTTTAGCCTTTCTTATGTGTTCTTTGTGTGGAAAGCAATGCCTCGAGCACCTGCCCACATTGTTACATAAGTTCGTAGATCTTCCTGTTTTTGCAGGTTGGCATTGGCTTTCCAGCCCTTTTGCGATGATAAGGCCTACCTTGGTTGATTTATCTTATGCAGCCCTCAGACCGCGCGGTTTGATTTACCGGTTTGATTTACCGGTTTGATTTATTCAGCTTATAGCGGACTATCTTCCGGGTTATAATTAATATGGTTATGAATATGACTGACTTTTACTCTGTTCAAGTTCTCGGCCTAAGTCCGCCGGTTTACGTTTACAGAAATATCTTCAATCACCGACCTAGATATATTATACAATAAGCCGCAGGCCGCTTATCTTTCACCCTTATATCATATTGGAAATGCGGTTTGCATCGGTATTCGCCCAAGGCGTGAATCTTAGCTATCTTTAAAGACCGAAGCGGCTAAAATAAGTAGCCGCGCGGCTTCCTAGTTGTCGGTCTATCTATATGTTCGGGCATATCGCATGTCAATTATTTCAACCCGTCTCCTTCGCTATGATGTTGCGGTCTATATGACGATTTTCAAATACATATTACTCAAAATTATCTGGCTTGTTAGCGGCTAAGTCTACAAAACTGTTCAGTTTGTGGTTGGAATACTAATCCTACCTATTGATAAACCGAATCGGTTTGCTTAATGATTCTATTAACTAATACGTCGGAGACGGACTACTCAGACTATTAGGCTAATAAAAGAGAACTAAGTCGCTCGGATAGACGGGTTCAAAATAAGATTAAGGAGTGTGAATAAGCGAGTAAGTGAAACTGCAATAGAGAAAGGTACGCACAAAAGTTAAGTGTTTTCATTTCACTTTCTAAAAAGAATACAACTATTAGACCGTGCGGTTAGTAAAATGATATCGGCGGTCCTCAAAAGAAAGAAGAGAAAAATTACAAGTAAAAATTATCCTAATCGCCATGCTTGAGTTTCTTAGCCGGAGGGGTGCTGGAGCCAGCTTCACCGTCAATGACCACTTCAGATGGCAAGTAGTCACCGCTATCCGACGAAGAGGAATCGCCCGAACTTCCAGTCTCCCCAGTCGCGCACTTTTCAGGCTCAGCCCGCGCGGTCTCAGAGGCCTGTCCGCTGGAACTTGAAGTATTCTCCGACCGGCTTCTCGGACTATCCGCTTCCTCGTCCTCTCCAGCTCTTGCCTTGCCCTTGATTACTCTGTACACTGCGGCGACCTTCTTCTTCAAGAGGGGGGGAACAGGTCTCCATAGGTAAAGTCGACGAATCCGGGGGCAAGGCCGTCAAGTTCCCGAAGGTGTTTTAGGGCACCATCAATCCCTTGGACGAGCTGAGGGAAGACAGAATCCTGGAAAGCCAGGTTGACCGGATCACACATTTTCTGCAAAGAATAAACCAAGGGGTTAGTCCGGGCGGCTTTAAGTTAAAGTCATAAACCTCAGGTAATATCTTTCCGCGTTCAGTTCCTTTAACCGCGCGATTTTTTCATTTTTCTCGGCAAGTCGCCGCTACGCTTCGGCAAGTTGCCGATGCATGTCAGCTTGATTCGTGACTAACAGCCTATGGGCCATGCCTATGAAATGGTTAGCCACGAAGCTTCGGGCGCTGACTTGCACGGCAAAACGCGAGAAGTCCTTTTCCGGTTTTTTCTTTAGCGCTTTCAGGTTGTGCTTTCCATACAAGGCCGCGCCGGCCACCGAAGCGTGGCGGCTTATCTTTTTCCTCCCCCAGTGAGGGAGGGCGGTGGAGACCTACACAGAGCCACCGTTCGGATCCCATCGTATGTTCGGGTTGCCATGGGTATCCTTCAGGTTGCTGTCGATTCCTTGCAGCGTGAAGTCACTAGAAGAAGCTGACTCCTCTTCTTCCTCCTCCTCCTCTACCCAAGCTGGGTGAGTTCTCTAGGCCCTCATTTCCCTTTGAGTAAGGGTCAAACCACCGGTGTTCAGCAGTTTGTTCAGCAGAACCATCACAGCAGCTGCACAATCAAAGAGTAAAGTCAGTTTATAAGCCGCGTTCCTAACAGAATAGTTCGCTGGCAATGGAACTTACTGTCTTCTGCTAGAATGCCTTCCAAGGATGGCAGCAGCGGAATGTAATGGTTCACGTCAAGCTGCTCGCCCTTAAAGAAGTCGTATATCTCCTTCTCGGCGCCCTCCAGCCCGCAGCTGCCAAAGACGGTCTCATCGCAGACTTAAGGATTAACCGGCAGGAGTCCCAAATCCCCCTCAAAGATTGTGTATCGTTCCGACAAGTTCGGATATTGTTCTCTAGGTTGACAAACTTCAGCCCCCTACAGTCGAAGAATAGGTGACCGCAGAAGATCTTCGTCCCGGAGTCTTGGATAGACCGCACCGAGAAGCACTCCCGAAATAGTGTGGTCGAGAACCGGACAATCTCCGACCTGAGGTAGGATATAAAACTATATATAGCGGCGATCGAGTTCGGCGGCAGCTATCCGGGAACAACGCCGTAGTGATCGAAGACCGCTATGGCTTCCATCAAGACAGGGAATCGGAAGCCGCAGTCGGAGTGGTCAATCGGTAAAGCGATCTGATTCGCTGCGGTGGTGTTGATTCTCTTTATCCGAAGGGGAAGCCGCGCGATCAACGAACTTCCCTGCATTTATTTATCCACAAAGTTGTCCAGTTCGGCTTGGGTAAGCCGACATTCCTTGTGATCAGCAGCATGGAAAGCGTATGCAGCATCAGTCCTGAGCGCTACAGCCCTTTCAGACCGCATCGATTTAGTCTTAGCCCGCATCCTTATTTTTCGTGCGGATGTCTCCGGGATCGGCGGTATTTATAGGATTCCTGTGATGCTACAGTAAGCAATGTCAAATCGCGGTTTACGTCAAACCGCACGGCTCCAACCTACAAGACTTGGAAAACAGTCGTGCATTCAAAACGCTGGTCAATTTGGCAGTTTGCGCGGTCAAGTTCTAGCAGATGAATTCTGAGACAAAACAACAACGACAAGGATTTTTTAGCCGCACAAAGTCGCGAGCAGTTCGTAGTTAAATAAAACAAATATGCAACAGAAGTTTGTAACAAATAAATCGTCTGACATACATAAGTTACAAATATTACATAGCCTTGTAAAAGTTTTAACTTATTTGTCACCGCCCTTAGGTGCCTCTCTACCAACCCGCGCGACCTGGTCGCCAGCCTGTACCAGTTGGACATAAACCTGGCATACCAGGTTATGGATAGAGTGCAGAGTCCGATGAACCCGCGAGGTATCACGCTCCACGCAAGCAAAGGGAACCAACGGCAGGGCGCGACCCTCTAGGTCGCCAGCAGCAGCGGCCTGCCCAGCTATCCCGGTCCCAGGAGGACTTGAAGTCTCCCCAGAAGCCGGGCGGCATAGTGGCCGCTATCTTTCAGCTGTCTCAGCAGGACGCTGAACCCTGCCAGTGTCCGCTGGCGGCCCCCTCTCCACGACCCTGTCAGGTCTGTTTATGTCCGCCCGCTCCCTCTCAGCTAGCCCGACCATCAGCACCAAGGCTTGCAGATCCACCTTCTCCTCCTTCTCTCGCTCCAGGGCAGCCAAGACTTCCTACATCCTCTTCTCCGCGGCCTCTTGCGGCGGCCCACCGCTCTGCTCGCTCCTCCTTCAGGGCGGCTTGGATCTCCCGAATTCTCTTCTCCGCGGTCTCAATCGCAGACTGGCCGGTCTCTCTCTCTCTCGTTCAACTATGTTCAGCAGCCCTTGAATTTTATTCTCGGCGGCCTCCTTCTCTCGCTCCAGGATAGCTCGGACCTCTTCAATCCTTTTATCGGTAGCCTCCAGGTAAGACCGCCATGCTTCTTCTTTAACTCGAAGGGCTTCGCCGTGTTCCAATATCCTTGCCTTCAAGTTGGCGACTTCCCTTTGGAATTCGGCCGACCACTCGTCTTGGATACTTAGCAGAGGCGGATTCAGTGGAAGCAGGAAGGTGGTCAAGTCACCTGGCTCCATTGCCTTTTTCGCCACATCTACAGCAAATAAGACAAGTGGTAAGATTCAATCGGATAAAGGCGACTTCGCTTAAGAAGCTCGGTAAGACAAGACCGCCGATCCTGGTTTCTTCCCCATCTGCGACCGAGGTATCGGATCTTAGCAATGGCTGCCTAAGCCACTCGGAGTCTATCTGCTTGAGCTTCTCTCTCCATAACCGCGCGGTTTTTCTTGCTCTGGTTTTATGTTGAGCCGTGGTCAAGAAGAAGCTCGCCGGCGGATTGAAAATTGTGTCCGCCCCCTTCTTCCGTGACCGCGACTTATAGAATTTTACAATGCGCTTAACCTCTCCATGTTTACCTTGCAGGAGAGAAAATGGGGAGGCCTCCTGCTTCCCAGCGATTAGTTTCTTCATTTCTTCCATCTTTTCCTTAAGTTTCTGTCTTTCGGTTCCTTCAGAAACCACATGCGCCAGCTTGTTAGGATCTCCCCCAGTATCTTGAACATCGGAGAGATCGACCTCTTGTGAGACAGAAGACACCTTCAGCAACCAGCCTCGTCGCTCTAGTGTCTCCATCTCCCTGAGGATATCGCTCACTGTCTAGCTAGCCACAGGCGTGTCTTCTGGCTCGTTCGGTTTAGAAGATGGAGCCTGCAAACTGTCGTGTACCTCTTTCTCCCGCGGCTTATACTGCACGCTAGCCGCTCCGATCTTTACGGATACATTGCGGTTTCCGGCCCGCATTTTCAGCGCCTTCCTCCTCATCCTTTCTTCAAGGGACTAATTTTTTCCCTATGCCATTTCAGGTGACCGACTATCGCTTATGTTCGCTTGTTCTTTTCGGCAGAAGAAGGCGCGACCTCTTGCGGCTTGATCGCCTCGCAACCGTCCACTTCGATGACTTCCTTAGTGACGGTTGGCTCGCGCGGCTTGGACGAGCCGACGCTTTTCTCCTCCGCCCCGGAAAACTTTAAAAGGGGTTCACCAGATGGCAAGTAGGTGATGTCGAAGGATTTTGATATCTCGGTTTGAGGAAGAGCAGTTTTGGGCGGTACGTTAGTCTTAGTTGCCGCCTGTGACATCTTCGCGGCGGACTCCGTTGGTTTCTTTCCTGATCCGGAGGCCGCCAGTGTGATCGGCCTCTCAGCTTTTTCCTCGGGCTTTCGGTCAGGACTTGCTGGTTTCTGGCTCTTCCTTTTCTTCTCCGACGACTTTTGTTCTCGACTCAATATAGTAGACAGGACATCCATGTTCGATAAAGTTGCGCCAGCTTGAATAAGGCTAACCGCAAGGGGCGAGTACTGACCCGAGACTTCGCAGAATTCTTCAGAAATGACATAGCTAATGGCTTTTTATAGATGTCCTTGCATTAATGATAGTCGTGGTCTCCGTCTTAGTCTAACATTTCCGAAATCTTCTGAAAATTTTGAAATGTGCGGGGATATGCTAACCCAGAATCCGCGACTAGTTTGTATATACTGATCAAGCCGGGCGGCCTTTTCTCCTAACCGCCACTGTCAATGCGCCGGCCCGTTCTCCCTGAAGCCGGGCGACTTATTGTCCAGGTCACTGCCAAAAGGAGCCAGATCAGCCTGCCTAGAGGCCGAGTCCCGCAGCTCGACAGGAGAAGACCGCCAGGCCGCGCCGCCTTTCTTCCTGCTTCCCTCTTTTTCTTGCTTCCCGTCACCCCTTCCCAGTTCTCCTGTACCCCAGGCAGCTGGTAATTTTAGCCCTTCCCGTTGGGGCAGACCCCCAAGCCTATAAATAGGGGGCGACAACACACCCAAAGCACACTGACTCGAGTCCAGGAGCTCGCTTGTTAAGAGCGGCGACCTCGAATCTAGTCTTTTGTAGACTATTGTCCGGCCGGCTTGTCTCTTTCTTTTTTTCCTATTTCCTCTCCAAGTGTAATCACTCTATTTTATATAAAAGGAAAGCCCGCCGCAGGAGAGGCATTTAGGCCGCAGCGGGCGAAGTGTGGTGTCGTCGCTTCTTGCGGCTTGCTTTGGTTTCTACTCTAACCGCTAGTAACCGGCTATTCGGCAGCCTCTTCTCCTTTTCCTCGCTTTCCCCTGTGATTGAACGGTTAGCTAGATGGTGTCGCATTTCGTGCATCAACACTGCAAGTTCCCTTATCAAACGTAACCCCACGATTACTGCCTTATACTTCGTTTGATTGTTGGTAATAGTGAAATGAATGACCACTATCTGCTCTATCCTTGTTCCCTGAGGACTTTCCAGGATTACTCCTACTCCCAAAGAATGTCTTCCTGTGGCATCATCCACCATCCCCTTTAGGGAACTAGGCGAGTGAGCTCCGTATCTGCTGCCTCAACCATATAGTTGTCAAGGAAGTCGGCAATCTCTTAGGCTTTTATCGAGAGGCGAGGGATAAATGATATGTCTAAATCGCTTAGCTTCACTGACCATTTTGAAAACCTCCCTGAATTCTCCACCCCCTCAAAGATATTACATAGGGAATGGTTGTTCACTACGAAGATTGAATGTGCTTGGAAGTACGATCGGAGCCTCCGAGCCGAGATGATTTGAGCGAAAGCCAACTTTTCCAATATCGGGTATCGAAGATCCGTCTTCCTCAGGACCTTGCTCACATAGTAGATTTACAACTGCTTCTTTCCCTTCTCTCAAACTTGGATGGAGCTCACGGCCTCGGCCCAAACCCCAAGGTACATGGATAAATCTTCCCCCTCATCTAGTCCCTAGATAAGAGGAGCCTAAGTCAGTTGTCTCTTTAGGGCTTGGAAATACTCTTCGCACTCATTGGAACATTCAAATTTCTGGACTCCCCACAGCACTTTGAAGAAGGGTGAGCATTGCTATCCTACCCAAGAAAGGAACCTGCTCAGCCCCACAAGCTTCCCTATCAAGATCTGGACTTCTTTGGCATTCCATGACGACTCCAACTTCGTGATCGCCCTTACCTTATCAGGATTGGGTTCCACCCCCACAGGAGTAAGGAGGTGGCCCAAGAACTTTACTCGACTTGCCCTAAAAACACACTTCAGGCGGTTCAACCTCATCTTATACATTCGCAAGGTTTTGAAGGTCTTCTCCCGATCTTTGAGATGGGACCTCGCATCCTGAATCTTCACCATCAGGTCAACCACATACACCTCTAAATTTCTTCCCTTTTTCTCCCTGAAGACCTGATCCATCATTCTCTGATACGTTGCCCTTTGCATTCTTCAGCCTAAAGGGTATCATCTTAAAACAGTAGCACTCATACCCTATGGTGAAGAAAACATATTTTATGTCTAGAGGGTTGTAACGCCCCGAAATTTTTGTTAATTATTTTAATTTTGTGAATGACATAATAATTATGTCATGGGAGTTACGTTGACACGTAGTTAACGAGAGTCATTGTTGGAGTGTAGTTTTTTTGCTCCTCAGAACCCGAGGTTTTTACTTGGTGAATTTTAGTAGGTTGATGTTTGTTGTAACTTCGGGGAATTTTAAGACGAGTATGGTTTGTCGAATCTTAATTTCGACTTCGCCGATGGTTTTTTGGCTTTGATATTTAGCCTTGGTGCTAATTTCCTGGAAATGCGAGGTAATTTGGGTTTTCTTGTCATTTGGACGTTTAGCTAATATTAGTAATAATTATATTATATATATAAGCTTGGACGTTATAACAAAACCCTATTCATTGTCTTCTTCCCAAGCTGTTGGATCGAAATCATGGAAGAGAAAGCAGCAGACATCACGAAGCTTTTAGTCGTCGACTGTAGGAGTTCTGGTGCACGGAATCATCGTCGGAGGGTAGATTCAGAAAGCTCTCGCCGAGATCTACGCGTGCATGGTGAGTTTTTCCCATTTCTTGTATTTTCGGGTGTTAGCTTATTCGGTTTTGACCCTCGTTTACAACGAAATGTTTCATTAATCGTTGCCTAGGAGTTCTTACGGTCAATCCTTGGAGCAGAGCGCTCGTGAGGCCGGATTTCGGAAGGTTTCAGGCAAGTGGTGATTTTTTCCCTTTCTAAATTCTTTGCGTTCATAGTTTTCTTCTTCCCTCCTCTTTAGAAAGTATGCGTATTGTATGGTTTGGCTAGGTCAGAATCCGCCCGGTAGTGTAGGAGACCAACTGGCCAAAATACGCCAAATAGGCTGGAGTTAGCTAGAGTAAAATTCATCGTATAAGGGTTGAGTCCGGTTAAGTCTTTTTCGTCGAGTATTACCTTTGGCATCGAGTTATTTGAGTGTAACTGCCTTTGGCGTCGAGTGCGTCGAGTTTGTCGAGTATCCATAAGAAGCTAAGTCTTTTTTGTTGAGTATTGCCTTTGGCGTTGAGTGCTTTGAGTGCAACTGCCTTTGGCATCGAGTGTTTCAAGTTCGCCGAGTATTCATGAGAAGCTAAGTCTTTTTTTCGAGTAATTCCTTTGGCGTCAAGTGCGTTGAGTGTAAATGTCTTGATTTTGAGTGCTTTAAGTGTAACTGTCTTGGCGTCGAGTGCATTGAGTGTAACTGTCTTGGCGTCGAGTGCTTTGAGTGTAACTATCATGACGCCAAGTGCTTTGAGTGAAATTGCCTTTGGCATTGAGTGCGTTGAGTGAACTCTGCTAGGCGTAGAGTGAAGTAAAATTCATTGAGTTAAGTCTTAGCGTTGAGTGAAGTCTTTTTCATCGAGTATCGCGGTAAGGAAAAGCCGATCAGTCAAGTATCGCTTGGTTTTGCTTTTTTCGCCAAGTCAAATTCGTCAAGTAACCCCTGTATTCATAGGGTATATTCGACGAATGGTTGTGGACTTAGGATTTTCTCACCGAATGGAGTCAATTCGTCGAGTATTGGACTTTGGGTGGTTTTTTTCGATATCTTCCTTCCTCTTTATTGTTGAGGAATCTTGAAGTTCGGCATGGGTTTTATTGGTGTTCTAGTTGTGTGGTGGTGGCAAGGTTGCCAGTGGATAAAGGACCACCAACTTGATGTCTTTCGTGAATCATTATACATGGTTGTTTGTATTTCTTATGGGTTGTTGGGTTGTGTTGGACAATGTGGCCACCACCACAGTGCCTTTTTGAGATGTTTGGACTGTTGGGTTATGTTTGACAATATGGCCACCACTATAGTACCGTGTTGAGATGTTTGGGTCTGATAGTTCGTGTTGGACAATTGGGTAACCGAATCAGAGCCATTTTTATCAAGTGTTAATGATTCATGTGTTTAGAGCAATTCAGTCTCTTTCTTCTTATTATATAAACATATGTTATTATGCTTACTCTTGCAGATCTTATTGAAGCATGGATTCATTTCGCACTTAGAGTAACTTCTCTTATTACATTATTTGAGACTTCTTCTCTGCTTATTTTATTATGACTTATTTGTTGTTGTTTGATAGCTTTCCTTGTATTTGGGTTGGTAATCATTTTGTCTCCTTTTGATTATTGCTACTATTGTTCTTCGATCTTCACTTGTATATTTTTGCTAAGGTATTCTTTTCTTTTGAATGTCTTAGGCTTGGAGAAGTAGCCGATCGAGCGGTTAGGGTTGGTGGTTGCTGGTGTTCTGCAGCTGTTGTAGTTGTCCTTTCCTCACCGTTGTGAGGTAGTTTTTTTATTTTGTTTTTAGTGTAGGAATACATGCCTTTTGGTGGGTTCGTGTCAGGTTGTTGTCCCACTGGAGATTTTGTAGAATGTTAAGTTACTTGCTAGCTTCTCAGTCACTTTCTGACTGATTTGTTGGTTTTACATGCTCTCTGGGAAGGTTTTATGTTAGGATTGCTTGTAGTTAGTTTCAAGTTATAAAAGTATCATTATACTTATCTCATACTCATGACATCTTTTTAAATCAAATGACACTAAATTTTAATGAACGTAAAAGCTCTTTTCATACTTATATTAAATCTATAAGTATGCATATCATGAGTTGTCATTTTGGATATTTTTGCTCATATAGGATAATAATTAATTTAAGTAAAGTATTTTCTGCAGAATATATTTATATTTTTATTCATGGACTAGTTGATCTACTGAGCCGAGGGATACGATCGTCAAAACCTAACAAAAAATATGTTTTCTTCTTGATAAACATGAAAATTCTTTAAAAAGTGCATGGAGTAGGTTCTTGTCTGAACGTCTGTAGTTATCCCTTGCACGGCGTGGCATCATAGCACGTGTCTTCTCTTACTCTGATATAATGTTTTATGTTGATAAAATAAGGGTTATAACAGCTCAGTTGGTGATGGGGTTGCGGTTTAAGGCACCTTATCAAGGAGTTCGTGGGATAGAAGCCTCGCCCCAACAACATGTTGTACTAATAAATAGGCCAGAGAGGCATTGGAGTGTATGGGGTGCATCCATGTAGCGACGCTTTGCCTAAAGGGTCGGGTCATTATACGGGTGCATCCTGATCTGGTTGTATTCTGAAAGGCATCTAGAAAACTCATTAGAGAAAAATTGATGGCTGAGTCAACTAGCGCGTCGATTCGAGGATGGGGATAACAATCCTTAGGACAGGATTTATTCAAAAGTGAAAAATCGATGCACATTCTCTAGTGCATGTCTCCCTTCTTAACCATCAGCACATTGGAGATATAGTCGCAGATCTAGGTGTTGTTGTCAGTTGTTTTTAGTCAGCCTCTTAGAGCGCAGGACCCGGCTGTGGGTCAAGCTATTCCTGTTCCCCCCTGCTCCTTCGGTGCCCCCGGTCTGGTTGTCACCAGAGATGATGTTTATTCGCATTTCTAGAGACTAGGACCCCCTACCTATGATTGAAGAGCAAATTTTATGGCTTTGGATGATTGGATTATATCCCCCGAGGAGATATTCTCATACTCAAGATTTTCAGTAGACCAGAGAGTAATGGTCACTACTTATCAGCTCAAGGGACTTACAAAGATTTTGTGGCTGAGAGAAAAGGAAAACCTTAAGGATGGGTGTTCATGGGAATCCTTTAAGGAATTACTGCTGAAAAAAGTTTCGGTCATCCGTTGAGAGGGACCGTTTGATGAATGATTTTTTTACACAATAAGCAAAGACAGCTCACCGTTAGAGAGTATGAGGTGGAATTCAGCAAACTATGACATTTTGCCCCTAACATGGTATCATCAGAGTCTAGTCGAGTTAAACATTTTCCGGGTGGTCTTAGGAATGACATCCAGTAGCTTGCTAGTGCTTATGAAGAGGTGGAGTTCAACAAACTATGATGTTTTGCCCCTGACATGGTATCATCAGAGTCTAGTCGAGTTAAACATTTTTTGGGTGGTCTTAGGAATGACATCCAGCCGCTGGCTAGTGCTTATGGATCTGAAAGTTGTGCTGAAGTTGTGGAGGCTGCTCCGAAGGTCGAGGTGATCGATAATTCCAAGAATTGAGGTCAATAAATGATAAAAGATAAGGGAAAATATGATGAGCGTAAGAAGTTTAAGGAATTTTGTTCTGCTTCAAGTAAGAGAAGCAAGGATATATGCAGTTGATATGACCGGTTATGCAACCCGTTCAAAAGGTGATACAAGAGGATTGGAGCTCAGAAGCTTAAGAAAGTGCATGCGATTCAGAGTGCACCTAAAGGAGATTTAGTTTGTTCTATATGTAAGAGGAGGGGGCACGACACTCCCCATTGTTGAGGAAAGGAGAGGGTCAGCTATCAATGCGGATAGAAAGGACATTTGAAGTTGAAGTGCCCGCTAGCTCAGCTGCCGTTGCAACCAGTACCACTTCAGGAATTGCCGCCACCGTAGCAATTGGATAATGGGAGGGGCAAGCTAAACATGGTGTCTTTGGAGGAAGCTTAGGCATCTACTCAAGTAATTTCAGGTAAGATCCTAACCTAGTTCTAGCTTTTAATTTGTATTTGCAGTTTCGACGTTCATTCCCTTAGTTGTGTATACAATTTTATAGGAAAGTGTAATGTAAAGAACCGCTGGGCATACATTCTTTTCGATTCTGGTGTTACCCACTCGTTTGTGGATCGGTCCTTTGTTGAGCGTCACTGTTTGACCCTCGATCGTGTTGGGGATGTGTTTCGTGTCAAGTTTCCCTCTGGCGAGTCAGTGGTGTCGGACCAAGGCATTCAGAGTTGTCAGATTCTATTAGGAGAATTTCTAGCCGTTGTTGATCTGAAGGTGATAGACTTGGAAGATTTCATTATGATTTTGGGAATGGACTGGTTGTCCAAGTATGATGTAGTTATCCTATCTAAGGTCAAGCGCTTGGACATCAAGATGGACAACCATCAACCTAGGAGTGTTTATGGTTTTCCGCGCTATGTTTATCTGATTATTTCTATGGTACGTGCTCGGAAGCTTGTAAATTCCAGATGTTTTGCCTGTTTGGTTTCGTTGTTGGAGGACGGTGGTAGTGTGCCGCGTGTTGAGGGGATTCCTGTAGTGCGTGAGTTTCCTGATAATCTTCCTGGTCTTCCACCTGAGAGAGACGTGGAGTTTGCCATAGATTTGGACCCAGGTGCCAGTCCTATTGCTAAGACGTCATACCGTATGGCCCCATGAGAGCTGGAGGAGTTGCGTACCCATTTGGATGAGTTGGTACATAATGGATTCATTAGACCAAGTTATTCACCTTGGGGTACTCCTATGCTGTTTGTGAAGAAAAAGGATGGATTGATGAAGCTGTGCATTGATTATAAAGAACTAAATAAGGTAACCATCAAGAAGAGGTATCACTTACGGAGAATAGACGACTTGTTTGATCAGTTATATGGTAGCACTGTGTTTTCAAAGATTGACCTTCGTTCAGGCTACCATCAGTTGAGGATTCGTGAGACGGATATCCTATGAACTGCTTCCATTCCTGGCATGGACATTTTTAGTTTTTGGTAATGTCCTTTGGATTGACTAATGAACCCTCTGCCTTTATGGATATGAGGAATAGAGTGTTTAAGGATTTCCTGGACCATTTTGTGGTTGTATTTATAGATGATGTTCTAGTATACTCCCGCAGGGCTGAAGAGCATGCACAACACTTGTGTCTAGTTTTGTCTACCCTTAGAGAGCATAATTTGTATGCACAGCTAAGCAAGTGTGAGTTTTGGATTCCTCAGGTTTCTTTTCTGGGTCATGTGGTTAATAAGGATGGAATTTTTGTAGACCCCGAGAAGACAGCTGTTGTTTTGGTTTGGAATATACCTGCTACTCCCAATTTGATAAGGAGCTTCCTAGGGCTAACAGGATGTTATATAAGGTTTGTGGTGGGTTTCTCTATATTGTCTGCGTCATTGACTAAATTGACGCAGAAGAACGCAGCTTTTGTTTGGAGTGATAAGTACGAAGAGGCTTTTTAGAAATTAAAAAGAAGATTATGCACTGCTCTGATTTTGTCCTTGTTTACCAAAGGGATATGGTATGATATGTATGTGGATGCATCACACGTTGTACTTGGTTGCGTGCGGATGCAAGAGGGCAAAGAGATTGCGTATGGGTCACGACAGTTAAATGTACATAAGAAGAATTACCCTACGCATGATTTAGAGTTCACAACTGTGATTTATGCCTTGAAGTTATGGAGACATCTGTTATATGGCGCTCTGTGCAAGATTTATACGGATCATAAAATTTTGAAGTACGTCTTCACTCAGAAGGAAATGAACTTGCGCCAGCAGAGATTGTTAGAATATTTTGCAGATTATGATGTTGAGATCCAATACCATCCGAGCAAAGCAAATGTGGTAGCCGATGCCTTGGGTAGGAAGACATCGAAAACTTTTAACCTTTTTATGGATTCGCTGGTAGAGGAATTTCTCTTTGGTTGGGAGTAGTGACTCGCCTAGTAGTATGGAAGTAATAGAGCCTTTATGGATCACACTTACAAGGCTACATCAAATGGATGATCCTGACTTGCTACACCTTTATAATAGAACTGCGAAAGGGGAATTACCAGACTCCTCGATTGATGACACAGGTACCTTGAAGTACCGGGACAGATTTTGTATTCCCGCAGTTGAGGATATTCGAGTTATGTTGTGCAAGGAGGCGCATGGTTCTATTGTTTCCTACCACCCCGGTTCTACTAAAATGTATAAGGATTTGAAGGAGATCGTTTTGTGGATTGGTATGAAGGGCGATATAGCTAAGTTTGTATCGGAATGGTTTACTTACAAGCGAGTTAAGGTCGACCGTAGATGGCCTGTAGGCATGTTGATGCCTTTAGAAATTACAAGTTGGAAGTGGGTGAGTATTTTGATGGATTTTATTACTAGATTTCCGAGATCTCCCCGAGGACACGATTCAGTTTGGGTTATAGTGGACAGACTAACAAAGTGTGCTCACTTCGTACCGTTCAAGATCGACTACTCCATGAAGAAAATAGCTGAGTTATACTTGGATATGGGCATCAGATTACATGGAGTACCTGTTAGTGTTATATCAAATCGAGACTCCAAGTTTATGTCTCACTTTTGGAAAAGTTTACAGGAAGGCTTGGGTACCGATTTGAGGAATTCCACCGCCTATCATCGGCAAACAAATGGTCAGATGGAGAGAGTAGATCAGATCATGGAGGATAAGATCATGTGTTATATTTTGGATAATGGAGGAGCGTGGGATGAGCGTTTGAGACTGATGGAATTTACGTACAATAACAGTTATCAAGTAAGCTTGTAGATGGCTCCGTTTGAGGCTTTGTATGGGAGACATTTCAGAACTCCCTTATTTTGGGCCAAGGTTGGTGAGAGGCCGTTGTTTGGTCGGAAGACCCTGGAAGAAATGGATATCTCTATTAAGCATATTCAAGAGAAGCTTCGGAAAGCTCAGGAGCGTTATGAAAAGAACGTCAATCGTCAAAGGAATGAATTGGAATTTGCTATTGGGGACATGGTTTTTCTTAAGGTTTCCCAATGTCTAGCATTAAGAGATTTGGTAAGAACCATAAGTTAGATCCTAGGTATTTCGGACCCTTCAAGATTGTGGAGCGTATTGGAATGTCTGCTTATAGGCGGGAATTGCCAGCAAGTTTTTCAAGTGTACACGATGTTTTCCACGTGAACCAATTGCAGAAGTGTGTGTTGAGTGATAAGTAAATTCTTGATGTTGTGCCCCAGTTGGAGACTAACATTTCCTATGTGGAGGTTCCTGTTTGTGTTTTGGATTCTCAAGATCGGGTATTGCGAAGGAAGACAATACCCATTGTTAAAGATTTGTGGAGGAACCAAGACGTGGAGAGCGCAACTTGGGAGTTGGAGTCAACTATGAGGGAGGCTCATCCTCATCTCTTCTCCTGATGTTTTTGGTAAGTGTTTTCTTTGTTAGCCTTTGGTTACTTTTCTTCTATTTTCGATTTGATCCTATTTATGTCAAGTTTCAGGACGAAACATCTTTTAGGGGGGGGGGGGTGGCTGTAATGCCCCAGATTTTTCGGTGTTCATTTTAATTCACGTAGTGGCATATTTTTGACATCAGGGCATTTCGTTGACGCGTAGTTAATGAGTTTCTTTTTTTGGAGCTTGGGTTTGCTCAATGGGTATTCCTGTGTGGTTGGTTTTGGCTTGGTTGTGCACCTTCCCTCGCGAGCCGGGTTTGTTTTGGTGACTCGGTGGAGCGTTTTATATGGATGTGGTGGCGTTTTATCTTCAGGTTGGTTTTTACCAAAGTTCGTTTTGTTGGATTTGGGTTTCGACTACGCTATTGGATTCATAGCGTAGGTATTTAGCTACGGTGCGATTTTCATAAGATTCCGAATTGGTTTAGATTTCGGGTCATTTTGACGTTATTTAAATAATTAATAATATATTATATATAAAAATTAAAGTATAATTAGGAAATCTGTCGCATCAAAACCCTATTCATCATCTTCCCTACCCGAGCGATGGCAGTTTCGTGAGCAGAAGAGGAGCGGTGTCTTCACATGCGGTTGGCCGGTGTTAGAGAGCGATTTGGTGGTCGGAATTCTAGATAGATTAGAGATTTAGAAAGCTCTCGCTGAGATCTACGCATTCGTGGTAAGCTTTCCCTGTTTCTCCGATTTTTTTGTCTTTAGGTTTGTGGTTTTGACCTCCCTTTTCCTCTAAAAGTTTCAGGAAACATTGTTAAGGTCATTTGACAGCTAATTCTTGTCGCGGTATGAGCGGGCGACATTTTTCCGGAGTTTCAAGGCAAGTGGATTCCCCCCCCCTTACATGTTAATTTCTAGCTTATTTTCTCCCTTACTTTCCTTCTCCCATAGAGAGTAGGATTAGTATAATATAACTATGAAAGGACTCCTAGGGTAGTGTGAGTTTTCGGCCAAGGCATGGAGACTAAGTTTAGGATTTTGAGTGAAATTCGGCATATATCAAAAGGTAAAGTTTGGCGGGTTTAGGTTAGAAATTTGCCGAGTATCATAGCTGAATTTTCGAGTTTAAGTAGGTAAGATTCGTCGAGTATCGACGGTAGAATTTGCCGGGTATGGAGGGATTAGGCTAAGTGTTTTTCGGCGAGTATCATTGGAGTTCATCGAGTTTCAGCGGTCTAGGCGTTGAGTGACTTGGCCGCCAAGTCATTTTCGATGAGTATTCACGCCGAATCAATGCATTTTCCCGAGTATTGTTATGCATTTCGTAGAGTATCCATGCAATCTATCGAGTATCCATGTAGTTCGTCGGGTATACTCGCCGAATTTGGCCAGGACTTAGAATATTTTCACCGTTTTGTGTCTAATTCGTCGAGTTTTGGCCTTTGGGTATATTTTTGGGTATTTGTCATGGGTGAGTTTGGCCTTAGTATGATTTGGGGTTTTCTCCCTCCATTGGAGATGTCTTGTGGTTTAATTCATGATTTTATATGTATTAAAGGTATTTTTGGTGCGGCCATAGTTGGCTATAAATCTTTTAACCCTGGTGGACTTGTGACTGTGGGTGTGCTGGCGGAGGGTTCTCCCCCTACAGGTGCCGTCTTTTTCCAAATTTTGGGTGTGTCAAGGCATAAGGCCACCTTTCTTTTGACCCCAGTGGTTTGTGACTGTGGGTGTGCTGGCGGAGGGTTCTTCCCCCACAGGTGCTGGTTTTTCCCCAGTTTTTATGCTAATTTTACGATGGTTCGCTATATGTAATTATGTAATCACTTATGTACGTGTCTTCGAAACTTAGATCTTTTACCCACTTGGTGAAAAAAAAGAATTTGGGATGTCTAACCCTTATGAGCTCTTTCTCACTTTGATCTTATGATTTAAAATTGATGATTTCCATTCAGCTTTTCTTTTCTCGTTTGGGTGGTAACCCTTCTACTCTTTTGTCTTTTTGTCTACTGACAGTTTATTTTCCACTTGTAATTTCTTGTTGAGGTGTTCTTCTTTTGAATGCCTCAGGTTCAGGGCTGTAGCCGGTGGAGTTGCTGATTTGGGTGGTAGATTATGGACTGCAGTTGTTGTAGTTATTTACCTCATCTTCATGAGGTAGTTGTTGTTTTCAGTTTTAGTTTAGACTTGCATATTTTCATTGGGTTTGTGTCAGTTTGTTGATGCCAACTAGTAGTTTTCTTTTGGAATATTGAATACTTTGCTAAGTTGTTAGTTTACCTTTTTGGTTGGATGTACTTGCTCTCTGGGAAGGTTTTATGCTAGGTTTCATGTAAGATATTTTAAAGTATAAAAATTACTATGATTACTTCATACATGTCATATTTGAAATCTTTGTCACTATATTCAATGGTCGTAAAAGCTACTTTCACTATTATTATAAATCTAGAGTCTTGCATACCAAGAGTTGTCCTCTGGGGATATTTATACTCATGTAGGATGTCTAAAATTATAAATAACGTACTTTATACAGCGTATAACTATCTTTTCTCGTGGACTAGATGAGTCATTGAGGCGAGGGATATGGCTAACAACTTAACTTAAACTGTATTTTCTCTAAATAACCTATAAATCTTTCATAAAGGTATTAAGTTGGAGTTTTGCCTGAACGTCTGCAGTTATCCTTTGCTGATGTGCCATTTTGGTGCGCATTTTCCCTTACTATGATACATCATTTAATGCGGAAAAAATGTGGGTTGTGATACCTAGCTTCTTCCAAATAGCATTTCACGCTCTCGTCAAGCTCCAATGCTTGACGAATAAAGTCTGCGAGGTCATATTGCACCTCCGTCCAGTTTAAACATGCAATAACACTTGAGCTCCTATCCATACAAGTGATCTCCAAGGCCTCCAGGTCTCGAATAAGATGCACATTACGCATCTGTATCCAATTAGCATGTACTGCAGCCCTGTGACTCAACGCATCTGCGATAATATTTCCCTTCCTGTGAACATAGTATATCTTAAATGTATAGTCCCCAAGAAACTCCATCCACCTCCTTTGTCGCATATTCAAATCCTTCTGGCTTAACTGGTACTTTAGACTCTTACGGTCTGTGTAGATGTCGATCTTAATGCCATCTAAGTAATGCTATCATAGCTTCAGGGAGAATATCACAGCCTCCAACTCCAAGTCATGTACTGGATAATTCCTTTCATGCACCTTCAGCTGGCGAGATCCATAAGTTATAACATTCTCGAATTGCAGAAGAACATAGCCTAAGCCACTCCCTGAGTCATCGATGTTGATCTCATATCCTTCTATACCATATGACAAACACAAAATAGGCACCATGGTCAGATGAATCTTCAAATCCTTCAAAGCTCGTGTGCACTCTCGTGTCCAAATAAACTTTTGATCCTTCCTTGTCAACATAGTGAGACGTAGAGCTATCTACAAAAAGTTCTCTATGAAGCTCCTATAGTTGCCAGCAAGTCTAAGAAAGCTCCCGACTTCTGTCATAGTAGTCAACACAAGCCACTCCCACATCACAACTATCTTCGACGGATCTACGACAATTTCCTCTCCACTAACCACATGACCAAGAAAAGCCACTGATGATGGCCAAAACTCATACTTAGAGAACGTGGCATAAAGTTGATTCCTCCTCAAAGTATGCAAAACCAATCACAAATGATTTCATGATCCTCATCTAACTGAGAGTATACTAAAATATTATCAATAAAGATGATTAGAAATCAATCTAGATACTCTCGAATACCGATGGCGCATTTGTTAACCCAAATGACATCACAGTGAATTCATAATGGCCATAGCATGCACCAAATGTTGTCTTAGGAATATCACTTTCCCTGATCCTCAACTAATAATAGCCAGACATTAAATCCACCTTCGAATAGATAGTTGATCCAAGCAGATGATCAAATAAATCATCGATTCTTGGAATCGAATACTTGTTCTTTTCTGTTAGCTTGTTCAGTTCAAGGTTGTCAATGCATAGATGCAAGCTTCCATCTTTCTTCTTCACAAAAAGGACCAGTGCACTCAAAGGTGACATACTCGGACATATATAGCCTTTCTCTAGCAACTCCTGTACCTGAACCTTCAATTCTACCATCTCCTTTGGTGCTTCACGGTATTGATAGCGTGACACAGGCTTCGCACCTAACACCAACTCAATAGCAAAGTTGATCTCTCGCTATGGTGAAATCCTAGGGAGATCTTTAGGAAACACATCTACAAACTCCAACTTAACAGGAATGTTAGTCAGACTGGGCTTTGTCCCTACGACCTCCAATAGAGTGAAGAATAACTCTACGCCCTTCTGAAATGCCTTGACTACTTGGAGAGCAGATATCAGTATCTTGCTCAATCCCCGCATACCAGCGAACTTAGTCTCGCATTCGGTGTTTTGCCCCAACATGACTTCCTTCGAGTGGCAATCAATACAAGCATGCTTCTCCGAGAGCCAGTCTATGCCAAAGATCACATCAAACTCAGATATCGGTAATATAAAGGCTTCCAATTCAAAGTCATGACCTCCTATCCTCACTTGAACACAACAAGCTTTATCAATAAGCATCAGGAAGTCGTTAGGCAGCAATATATCCAATCTACCTTTTAACATAATAGAAGGCACTCCGATACGAAATACAAAGTCCTCGGATAGAAAGGAGTGACAAGCCCCAGTATTGAATAGCGCTCTCACCGGATAGTCCAAAATCAGTACAAAGCCTAAATCAGATAAGTTAAGCAAGGCACAAGGTAACAAGTATATAAAGCATTAAAAGTTGTATACTAAACCATACCTATCATAACATAACTTTGTTTAACGCAACCGACTCCTTTGCCTTCCCTTTCTCCGCATAAGTCGCACCCGCCTTCGGAGGACCACACTGACTGTCTCGGGCTAAGTATTCCGGCTTGCCACAAGAATAGCAAATAAATGGGCCTCGCCTAGTAGTTGCTCCAGAAATAGCATATGAAGAAGCTGGCCCAGAAAAGTTGGACTTATTGTTCCACCTACTACGGTATCAAGATTTTGCAGAGCTCGATACTTTGAACTCTTGCTTTTTCACACCCAAGTTCATCTTATTTTGAACTCTTTTCAAATCTTATTTCAGTTATCGGGCAGTATTGACCAACGTCAGAAAGCCCTGCGTCATCGGAACTGAAAGAAGCAAGCTCAGATCATCACGCAGACCTTCATAAAATCCGTTTTTCTTGCGCTCCTCGTTAGTAAACGTAGAGCCTACATACCACACCAATCTTGTAAACTCATGCAAGTAGTCATCAACACAACTCTCACCCTGAGTTAACCTCTGAAACTGATTCTCCATAGCAATCCTCTATACTGATGGGAGATATCTCGTCATAAAAAGCCTCAAGAACACCTCCATCGAGATCTCAGACAGTTTTCTTCCAGTAAACTGATGTATTTCTAGCTCATCCCACCAGAGTCTTGCCTCTCCTTCCAAAAGAAAGGTAGTCACAGACACTTTCTGCCTCTCCTCCATCTCTGTCACAGTCAGGGTTCTCTTTATTATTGAGAGACAACCTTCGGACTGAGTGGGGGATCCAATTCCATACCACTTTGGATGATGGAAGCTCATAACATGCTTCAGTTGCTTTTTTATCACTCACCACATCTCCAAAGGCTCATCTAGCACTAATCTTATAGTCACCTTCTCAACTATGCCAACCTGCGTTGGGGCCACATCACGGGTCGGAGGTTTTACTTGCCCTCCTGGCTGCGCATTGATATTTGTAAACACTGATTTAGTAACCAATCATATTATTTCAGCAGAAGGAGGAGGTGTAGACACCTCAGCTGGTACACTACTTTCCGCCGAGCTCTGGAGCTAAGACTGCCCCGCACTGCTTCTAGTCTTCTAAAATCATGAAACAGACAATTAAGCGACCAAACATATAGCAAAAAGTAATTAAAGGAATACGTTGATTCAACAAATAAGTGTATTTTCATTCCTAAGTGGAACTTCATGGGTTCTTTCATGTTATAAAGGTAACACACATACATGTGTTCACCTCCTTAAAAGAATTCGTTCACAAATTCGAAGAAGGAAGACCGACACGAGAGTCTGATACCAAATTATAACACCCCATCCATCACATAGAATATAACAGAAGATCTGTTCGGGGCCCTACACTATATTCATCAGACAATTGGTGGAGTTATGCATTAAAACCAAAGCATTAACGCATCCTAACTCAGATTTGCATTACAGCAGAAGATTTTAAGTTAAGAAGGACCCAACACAAGGAATATCAACTAACAAAACCCAAAGGAATGATAATAAAATACACAAAGTGCTTTGGCCTTAATGTAACGCCACCGATTTTTCAATGATTTTATTTAAAAGTGAAACGTCATATTAACGACGTCGTGGCATTACTTTTAACATCGAGTTGATGGCGCAATATCGTTAAGGCATTTTCGTGTCCGTGCGGTCGAGTCAGCCGAATTATTATTGTAATTGGGAAAGTTTTTGCATTTTTAAATTTAAGTTAAGTAATCTTGGACTTGCTTGTCATGTTTTTTCGCAATCCGAGCATTTTTGGAGTCTTGGCGCGTGATTTAATATCTCGAAAATGGTACGTCGGATTCTAAGGTTGTGTGCGCTACTAATTCGTAGAGTCAGCAATTCATTCCAAAATATTAGTCAAATCGGAACTTCTGCAATTTGTCCTGCTTGTACTCGAGATCCCCCCTTTCGTTCTAGAGAACTCCCATTTGTTCTCGAGAAGTCATGACTTAATGTTTTTGAGAAGCTCTATCCTAGTTCTCGAGAAGTCTGTCCTAGTTCTCGAGAAGTCCTATGTTGTTCTCGAGAAGTCCTATGCTATTCTCGAGAAGTCCTATGTTGTTCTCGAGAAGTCCTACACTGCACTCGAGAGGTCTGTTTCGGCCTGCGTTCAAGTGCCATTTTGAGAGTCAAAACGGCATCATATCAAAAACTGAAAAGCATGAAATTTGTTTGCCTCGACGATATCTACAACTTTCATGTTAACCACATTTTTATTCGAATCCATCTTAGACACCTATTTTTGATTCTCCCGAAACTGCTCATAGGTAACCCGTTTGATTGATTCTCTCGAGTCCTAAGTCTTTTATCTCGAGAAACTATGTTTATCTCGAGAGCCATAGCCTCTCCATCTCGAGATTTGTTCCTCTCGAGAACCATAGCTTTTTTTCTCGAGAACCAATGTTTTTCTCGAGAGCCAACCTCTCCCTCCCGAGTAGGTCTGTTTCCTCTCGAGTGGTTCTGTACCGTCTGTGTTCGAACACCATTTTGAGGGTCAAAACAGTGTTGTACGAAAAAATAGTCAACAAGAAATTTGTTTGTCTCGACGATATCTAAAACTTTCATGTTGGGTACTTTTCGATTTGAAGCCATCTTAAATCACTATTTTTTATTTCCCCGTAGCCACTCATAATTCACAAGTTTTCTTGTATTTATAAAAAAAATTTATAAGTACTTTTAGATATATATATATATATTATTAGACTTAGGTTTGAACAGAACTTCTTCTTCTCTGATTCCTTCTCTCCCGAACAAGAACAGCGAGCGAGAGAGAGAGAGAGTTCTTTTTCGTGAATCTTCCGGTGGCCGCCCACGGAGCTCCGGTACTCGAAATCTTCAACCGAACGTAGATCCGGAAAGCTCTCGCCGAGAGCGACGCTCTCGTGGTAATATCTTTCCCATTCCTTGAGTTTTTTTGTTAGAGTTTTTCAGCCCTAACCCCTTTTCCGCTATTTTTGTCTAGATCTAGACTTCTCCCGTGTTCTTTTGCCCGGATCTACGACGCGGAGCGATTCAGAGAACTTTTCCGGTACAACCAAGGCAAGTTGTGGTTTTCCTTCGTTGTTCCTTGTCCGATTTGATGCTAACCATTATGCCTTTATTCCATAATTTTCTTGCGTTTTGTGTTGTCTTTCCAAACTATGATTATGTTTAACCCTTCTTGAAGATCACTCAAAATTATAAAATCTGGTCATGGTAATTTCGATCTTGACTAGGTGCGTATAATCGTCCTTAGAATGTTTTATTGGTGAATTAAATTGTTTCGTCTATCGTTGTTGGACGCGTTAGTGTCTATATAGGATTGTAAATCGTTTCTAAAGGTTGATCAACCGTGTCTTTAATCTAGAAATGTCATGTAGAATCCGATGTGCCAAGTCCCGAGATGTTGGTGTTGTGGTTTCTTTGGTTTTTCCTTAGTTTCGAGAGTTAGTGGGCGTAACCACCTCCGCAAGATTGTTTCCTTTATTAGTACCTTTTGAAACCCTACAATTGTTTTGGGCATCTGCGGTGTATGGTGGAGTGTATGAATCTCTCCCGCAATTAAACAGATTTAATCTTCGTGAGGGGTGTGTCTAGCTAAGTGACCATCTCGCCCGTGTTTTTAGGTAGAGTGACCACAAGTGGCTAATAAAGGTTATGGATTTTCTTCCTTATGATTTACTCATGTTTGCCACCCTATTGCCTTGTGCATATGGTGTGTTTGCGATGTATGTTATGATTCACGTAAGCATTCTTTTCTGTTTGATGCTTACTTCGTACTTTTTGTCAATATTTTTGGTCTTGGGTTGGTACCCCTTATGACCTTTGTTTATTGCTAAAAAATTTCTTCCACCATTTGTACCTACTTGCTGAGGCATTCTATTTTTTTTGGAATACCTTAGGTTCAGAGCCGTAGCAGCTAGTGGAGCTTGTTTTGGACTCTCTTTGCATAAGTGTCAGTTGTGGTTTTACACCTCGCCGTAGCGAGGTAGTTTTTGTTCAGTTTTCTTTTTCTTAGTTCAGGCATATTGTTATACTGTGGGTTTGTGTCAGAATGTTGACACCCACAAGGTTGTTGATTTTTGACACTTGTTAGCTGATGTGGTCTTCTTATGTTTGGTTTAGATTACTAGCTCTATATGATGATTTATTGCTAGGATTGCATGTTAGATAGTTTTAACCTATAAAACCCTACTATTAGTAAAGCATACATGTCATCTCTTTCAAAACTAAGTCACTACTTTCTGTTTACCGTAAGGACTTTTTCTGTACTTATTATAAATCTAGGGTTTCATAGCATGAGTTGTTCTTCGGGGACATTTATACTAATGTAGGATGTTAGAGTCAATTTAAACAAGTATCTTCCGCAAGCGTATAAATATATTTTGAATAAAGGACTAGTTGATCCAATAAGTCGAGAGATACGACTATCTTCTTAACTTAAACTGAATTTCAATCATAACAACATATGTTCTCCTTTTAAACTATCGAGTTTGGAGTCTTGCCTGAGCGTCTGCAGTTATCCCCTGCACGGCATGGCATCACGACGTGTATTTTCCCTTACTCTGATATAATTTAATTGTTGGGAAAATGTGGGTTGTGACAGTTGGTATCATAGGGAGGTTGCTTGACAATTGGTCGGGCAACCTTCCCTTGTTAGTGTTAGTTGTTTAGTGTCGTATCATACACACACCGATGTGTCATCAGTACATCTTGGTTAAAGCATGAACACTACACTCATAAGCATAATTAGAAGTATATGGGGCATATTATATAGTATGGGATGCATAATATGTGTTTGTATATGGATCCACCATAGGTGGCAACATATGAGGGTTATGTAGTATGGGATGCATAATCTCACCATATGAATGCCCATTAGCACGTTTTCTTGTCATTGCATGCAATATTATGTAGTATGGGATACATAACATTGCATGTGTATGCCGCTCATAACATGCATTAAGGCCTTTTTTAGGATGCATAACACTTCATACATATCATAACATAATATAAGCACATTTTGCCAAGCTAAAGATCTACATTATGACATATGTACACACATGATTTTAAATAAGAATAAAGAATTCATGCATTCATATCATGGGCACATGAGTTAATAGGATGATAGGATATCATCCTGAGTAAAACATATCATCATTATAAAATCCCAGAGCAAGTTGCAGCATAAGCAAGTGTCTTTTAAGTATGGTCTGAACTAAGTGGTGTAGTCCTAGTTTCGCTAGAGTTTTAATGAGGTGTTTATGTATTATTTTTTTAAAAATGTCTCATGAGCGTGTTACAACAGGGTCGACTCCCCAGTCTGAGGGTGAGTCGTCAAGTGCGCAGGGAAAGGCAGAGATTGTAGAACTACGCCAGAGCATGAAGACCATGGCAGGTCAAATCATAGCAATGCAAGCACAGTTGCAGGCATTGTTGGCTGCAACCTTAGGACGGCAGCCTGGTGAGCAAACCCCCATAGTGATTGGGTATGAGAGTGAGATCAATAAATTTAATAAGTTTGCTTCTGAGTTGAGAGCTGCTGAGGAGTGAAGGGTTAAAGGTTTCTTGGGCGGTCTCAAAAAATGACATTCAACAATTTGCCAATACTTACCAGTCTGAGACTAATGCGAGGACAGTAGAAGTGTCTCTTGAAGTTGAGACCTTTGGATATGCTAAGGATCGTGGTATGATAACGAGGAAAGAGAAGAGGAAAGGTGTTGAGGATGGAAGCTCTAGGGCATCTGTCCCTTCTTTGAAAAAGAAAGGTGGTGAAATTTGTAGCTTATGTGGTCGATCCGGCCATCCTTACGAAAGGTGTTTCAAGAGAAGTGCCACTCAGAAGAAGCAGCAGGTCCTCACCATCCAAGGAGCACCCAAAGGAGATTTTGTATGCACGTTTTGTTCAAAGAAGGGACCTGATGTGAGTCGTTGTTGGATGAAAGAAAGGACTTGTTTCCAGGGTGGGCAGAAGGGACACCAGAAGTCTTCGTGTCCCCAGGCTCAGTCCCCACTACAGCCTGCCCCCCTCAGGCTCTGTCTCCGTCGCCAAATCAGGGCAAAGTAAAAAGTAAACAGATCGCGACGACCGAAGAAGAAACTCAGTCTTCAACCCAAGTGATCTCAGGTTAGGTTCTAACTATTTTTTAGTTCAATCTTGGTTTTGTTGTTGTTCGGATAAGTTAGGTATGTAATTTTATTAGTAGATTAAGGTAAAGAACCGTTGAGCGCATGTTTTTTTTTTATTATGTCACTACCCACCCGTTCATGGCTAGGGCTTTTGTAGAGCTTCATTGTTGGGGCGGCGGTCCGGAATCGCCCCCGCGCTGCGGTGCTATGCGGTAATGGCTTAACTGGCTGCCCCGTGGATCCGCCCGAGGACCTTTGATATAAAGATTAGTATGCGCCTTTGACCTTCAGGCCGGTCTTTTGGTGCAGTTGGTAGCGCTAAGTCCTCTCAATTGGTATCAGAGGGAGGTTAGCTGTTCATACAGGCTAACACATGAGTTAAAAGATCCAGTGATAAGTTGTTTCCTGATACCACTCACAAACACTTTCACACATGGCCCAGTCTAAGGATTATTCGAGCACCAGACCTCCTGTATGCAACTTGTCCAAGTTTGGCATATGGAAGGCCAGGATAAGACTATACATGAATTCTATTGATGAAGATATCTTTTCTTCTATTTTGACAGGACCACCTGCTAGGCCTGCTGCTGCTTCCACTTCTGCTGATCTCAGTGCTGTGCCACCACCTGACTACAATGAAACTTACAAGAAGGCAAAAGCAGCTGATGCTAAAGCAATGAATATCCTAGCTCAGACAATGTCTGATGAGATATTCTAGAAGCTGGCTGAATGTACCTCAGCCAAAGCTATGTGGGATTCCCTCAACCACATAGTTGCTGGCTCAGCTGATGAGAGGAAGGACAGGAGATCCAACCTCACCTCTCAGTATGAAAACTTCAAGAAAGATGATGCTGAAGACATTGACACAATGTACACAAGACTCAGTTCAATAATAAGTGAACTGAGGTCTTTGGACAAGGAGATAACTCTGACAGAAGTCAATGAAAAGATCCTGATGTGCCTTCCCATCTCTTGGGACTCAAGGATATGGCCCATCAAGGATGGAAGAAACACTGTGGAACTCTCCACAGAAGCTCTGTTGGGAAAGCTCAAGTCATATGAGCAAACTTTAAAGATCAGAGCTGCTGCAACTGAAGTAAAAACTCCAACACCAACAAAGAAAGAGCATTCTCTAGCTCTTAAGGCTGCTGAGACTTCTGAAGGAAGTCAATCAAATGAGGAGTTACTGGCACTCATTGCAAAGAGGTTCTTCAACATGGGAAGAAGAGACCTCAGAAAGAAGTTCTCCAAGCATGAGGACAAACCAAGGTATGACAAGACTCCATCTAAAGAAATCATTTGTTATGTTTGCAGCAAGCCTGGACACATTGCTCCAGATTGTCCAGAGAAGAAACACAAGGAGAAGAAACATGAGAAAGAGTACAGGAAGCACCACTCCAAGTCTTCATCACACAAATACAAGAAGAAGGACAAGGGATTTGTGGCTGCTACCTGGAGTAAAACAGAAGAGGATACCTGCTCCTCTAGCTCCAGTGATTCAGAAGAAGAAGAAGAGAAGAAAGCCAAAGAGGTCTGCCTCATGGCTATTGATGCCTGCAGCTCTCTATCAGCTGCAGAGAATTCTGAAGAAGAAGGAGACAATGAAGAAGATTCCTTTATGGAGGACCAGGTAATCGACTCATTTGATTTCTCATCTCCTGAGTTCAAACTAAAATTTAAAACTCTATGTTTAGACTTACTATTATCTGAAAAAGAAATTAAGTCACTTAGATTAAACATAATGGAACTAGACATGGAAGGTACTGAAATAATCAGATTAGAAAAGGAATTAGAAAGCTCAAAAGAAGAAGTAACATTCCTAAAATTAGAACTAGCTAAATCTAAGAGGTTAGAAGAACAATTAAATGGCAGAAGCCTCAAATTATCTGAAATAACCTGTATAGCAAACACTAGGGTTGGTAATGATAAAATAGGCTTAGGTGCTACACCTAGTGAACCCATCCTCCTCACAAAGGAGAGATTTAGCACTCCAGTAAAATTTGTTTCTGAATCAGGAATGAAGAATACTGAGGAAATTGAAAAATGCAAGAAAATTCAGAATAAGATTAAGAAAGAGAATAGGAAGAAAAAATTTCTAGCTTTACAAAAATCGTCGAACATTAATCGACGATCGTCAAACCAATCGTCGAACGACTATCGACGATCGCTGAACACCTACACTGAGTATAATAGCTTTGGTGCAGGAGGTCGACGATCTCATCTTGAGTCGTCGACCAGTGATTGACGATCGTGGAATCCAGAACATCGTTCTACCATAAATGATCGACGATATGGCTTGCGATCGTCGACCATTGATCGACGATCTGGACTTAAGCTGGAAAATAAAAATCAAACTTCCAGAACTTCAAATCCTAATCACCACCCCAGGTTGTTTAATCCTTCAACTGAATGGATTATCCCACCTAGGAGATCACACCCTTTAGGATATAAATCTAAGCCTGCAAAATCTTTTATATCTAGTTTTTCTTTTGTGAAGAACATTGGACCCAAGGTAATCTGGGTCCACAATGTATAACTGTTCTTTCTGCAGGTGAAGACCTATCCAGTCATACATGACAAATGGTATCTGGATAGTGGATGCTCAAAGCATATGACAGGAAAGAAGAAGAACCTGTCAGGTTTCAAAGCCAAGCTGGGACCAAAAGTTGTATTTGGGGATTCCAGCTGTGGACAGACTGAAGGGTATGGCAGCTTCACCATAGGAGCTGTAACCTTCAAGAAAGTAGCTTATGTCTCAGGACTAAAGCACAACCTAATCTCTGTAAGTCAAATGTGTGATGCTGGGTACAAGGTATGGTTTACTGACACTGCTTGCAATATTTCTTTAAATAATACTGTTATGTTAGCAGGTATTAGAATTGGAAATGTTTATGTTGTAGACTTTAATTCATCCAAATCTGAAATATGCTTATTTAATGAAGTAACCAGTGATAATACCCTTTGGCATAAGAGACTTAGTCATGTAAATTTGAAAAACATTTCTAGGTTGGCTAAATATAATCTTGTACGAGGTTTACCTTCTTGCCCCTACAAGAAGGAAGGCCTTTGCAAAGCTTGTCAATTAGGTAAGCAAACAAGAAATAGCTTTAAATCAGTTAATAAAAGTGATTCTCCCAGGATTCTGTACTTGCTACATTTGGATTTATTTGGTCCTATTGCTGTACAGAGTCTTGGAGGAAAGTCTTACACTTTAGTAATTGTAGATGACTTCTCTAGGTTCACTTGGGTATTCTTCTTGAGAACTAAGGCTGATAACTTCAAGGTTCTTACAGATTTTCTAAAGTGTATACAGAGTGAGTATTCTACTCAGATTGCCTTGATCAGAAGTGATCATGGTACTGAGTTTGAGTCTCTTCTTATGCAAGAATTCTGTGAGAAGGAAGGTATCAAACATAGCTTCTCTGCTCCTAGAACTCCTCAACAAAATGGGGTAGTTGAAAGGAAAAACAGAACCCTAATTGAAGCTGCAAGTACATTGTTGGCAGATGCTAACATGCCTCTGTCCTTTTGGGCTGAAGCAGTTAGCACAGCTAACTATGTATTGAACAGAAGTCTGATACATAAACTTAAGGGTAAGACTCCCTATGAATTACTTAAGCAAGTGAAACCTAAAATAGACTATTTTAGAGTATTTGGCTGTGTTGCTTTTGTTCATAACAATAACAAAGAATACCATAGAAAATTTGAGGCAAAAGCTTCAATGGGAGTTTTTCTAGGATACTCTCAAGTAAGCAAAGCCTATAGGGTCCTTAATAAATCCTCTCTTAAGATAGAAGAGTCTGCACATGTCTCTTTTGATGAGACAGTCATGTATTATAAGGAGAAGGACTCTTCCTCTAATAGTACAGTGCAAGTCCTAGGAGTAAGTAAGGATTTGGAAGGTTTGAGACTCACACAGGAGAATCATCCCCAACAAACTCCTCAGGTTGCTCCCTTAGATTCTGAATCTGATGTAGAACTTCTTGAAGTTAAAGCACCTGCTCCAACAGTTGATCAAATTCCACATGAGGAATTAAATCTTGAAACTGTTGAAGATCAGATCATTGTTGAACCTACTGATCTTGTCACACTTAGAGATCACCCTGTATCTCAAGTGATTGGAGACATTTCAGCAGGAGTCCAGACAAGACATCAACTCAACAAAAATGTGATGTTTGCTTGTTTCCTTTCTCAGGTTGAGCCCCTAACCATTAAAGATGCTGAGCTTGATCCCCACTGGATTATAGCAATGCAAGAGGAGCTTAACCAGTTTGAAAGATGTAAAGTTTGGACCTTGGTTCCAAGACCAAGAGGCCAATGGATCATAGGCACCAAGTGGGTGTTTAGAAACAAGCTTGATGCCCAAGGCATAGTAGTTAGAAATAAGGCTAGGCTAGTAGCTCAAGGCTATAGACAGGAGGAAGGCATAGATTATGATCAGACTTTTGCCCCTGTAGCTAGACTAGAAGCCATTAGGATTTTCCTAGCCTATGCTGCCTATAAGAGATTTAAAGTCTTCCAAATGGATGTGAAGAGTGCCTTCCTCAATGGAGATTTAAAGGAAGAAGTGTTTGTTGAACAACCACCAGGGTTTGTTTCATCAACCTTACCCAGTCATGTGTTCAAACTCCAAAAGGCTCTATATGGACTTAAGCAAGCTCCTATAGCTTGGTATGAGACCTTAGCAAATTTCCTTCTAGAACACAAGTTTGTGAGAGGTGTAGTAGATAGAACCCTGTTCATTAGACATCATAAGGACTCACAACTGTTAGTTCAAATCTATGTAGATGACATTATATTTGGCTCTACTGATCCCAAACTATGCAAGAGGTTCTCTGAACTAATGCACTCTAAGTTTGAGATGAGCAGCATGGGTGAGTTATCCTATTTCCTTGGTCTCCAAGTGAAACAGAGTGTTGATGGCATTTTCATTTCTCAATCAAAATATGCCAGAGAGCTGGTTAAAAGATTTGGAATGTCTGATGCTTCATCAATGAGCACACCTATGGCCTCAAATGCAGTTATTGATTCTGATGTAAATGGCAAGTCTGTTGATCAAAAGAATTATAGAGCCATTGTTGGTTCCCTGCTGTATTTGACTGCAAGTAGGCCTGACATAATGTTTGCTACATGCCTATGTGCTAGGTTTCAGGTCAACCCAAAGGAATCTCACTTAACTCTTCTCAAGAGAATCTTGAGATACCTTAAGGGATGCCCTAACTTAGGACTGTGGTACCCAGCTGAGTCAGGATTTGAATTAATTGGATATTCAGATGCTGATTATGCTGGTTGTAGAGTTGACAGGAAAAGCACCTCAGGGACTTGTCAGTTCCTGGGAGAGAGACTTGTCTCTTGGTTTTGTAAGAAACAGGCATCTGTGTCTACTTCAACTGCTGAGGCTGAATATATAGCAGCAGCTAGTTGTTGTTCACAGATCCTGTGGATTCAAAATCAGCTAGTGGATTATGGGTACACACACTCAAACACAAAAATTCTGTGTGACAGTACCAGTGCAATATCAATTGCTCAAAATCCTGTGCACCATTCCAGGACCAAGCACATTGAGATTAGACATCACTTTCTGAGAGATAATGTGGAAAAGAACAAGATAGCAATGGAATTTATATCCACAGACCTGCAGAGAGGAGATATTTTCACTAAGCCCCTTGATGAACAAAAGCATTTGTTCTTCCTGAACCAGCTTGGCATGATTAATGGTTCAGAGTAGTGAAAATTTGGTTAATTTTGTTTTCTGTCTAAAATCGTCGAATGACCCGCTCGACGATCTTCGACTAGGCATCTATCATCGACCACTGATCGATGACAGATCGCGTTTCTTTAGTAAGGCAGAAATCGTCGACCAACTGGTCTACGATCTCTCCTTAGGTATCTATCGTTGACCAATGGTCGACGACAGATTTTCTGTGTTGTATGGAGAATCGTCGACCGACATATTTCGATCGACGATCGTGGTGATGTCTTGTAGACGGTCGATATTTAACGATTTAGTCAAATATTGACGATCGTCGGTCATCGTTCGACGACCGATTTTGTTCCGGGTTCGACGATCGCAGATTTGTTTCTAATAGTCGATTTAGGTCTGAAGATCGTCGTCCTTCCGCTCCGTCTTTTCATATTCCTTCTTCTGGCTTAGAATTCGCTCTCGAACTCTAATCCCGCGCGATTCTCTTCTCCCCTGTTTTGCTTCTCGATTCGCCATCTTCTCTCAAATCCTATGGCGATTCCTTCTGCTGTTCTCTCCGGAATGAAGTTCGACACTGGATTCTGTGTCGACTTTGATTCTTTCAGCCGATGCGATCAACCTATCCAAGCCATTCTGAAGCTATGTGAAGATCAAGGACTAAAGAAATTTATGTCGTTCTCTCCTAAGATTCATATACCAGAGATTCGTGAATGGGTATATACTTCGTCCTCCAGCGACGACGCCATGTCTGGAAAAATAAATGGAGAGGAGGTCATCCTGACTCCTGAAGTATTGACTGAGCTGTTTGGTCTACCAACAGGTACTGAGGATCATGAGCAAACTGCAGAAGAATATGGCCGCATGCTATCTGTGATGGGCCATGCTGAGGGTGTTCCAGCTAAGTTGCTAAAGATAAACCTGTCTCCAGAGTACAAGTTTCTGGCCGACCTGGTGGGCAAGGTCGTTTTGGGAAAACATTCTGCTCATGACAACATCAACAGGCAACAGTTTGCCCTGATGTCAGCTTTGGTGAATAAGGCACAGATTGCCTGGGGAAAAGTTCTGTTTTAACTAATAAGGAGAAAGAACAATCAGAAAGAAGTAAATCTTGCCAGGGTATTGGGTGTGTTTCTATATGTGAAAGCACCCCTGCTGCTTGTTTCTGCACCCTCCGCAGTCAACGCTAGCAAGAGGTTGGACCCTTCTCTATTCAAGAAATCCCAGAGGATTATCAAGAAGTCAGCCAGGGTTGATCCTAACCCTCCTTCAACACAAGGGCTGATTCGGCCGCTCTCCCGCTTACTGGGGAAGGCTCAGTAATCCCTCCATCCTCTCTCTCTATCCCTGCATCCTCTTCTCCTGCATTACTTTCCTCTACAACACCTGCAGTGCCATCACAACATGCATCCTTCATCCCAACTGCATCTCCATCCCAGTCACCAACACCACAACATCTGGCAGCTTCAGCCAGTGTTGACATGGTGACTGCTACCATCCTCACGCATCTTTCTCAACATGAATCCCACACTCATGTTGATGTTCACCCATCTCCACATGACTCATTTGATCATGTGGCAGATCATCCTGCTTCCATTCCATCCACCTCCACATCATCAGCATTTCAGATAACTCCTGAATTGCTTGCACATATTGTTGAGCTCATTACTCCCTCCATCCAAAAAATGATTGAGGCTGCCAATGCCCCTCTCATTGCATCCATCAATACCCTTACTCAAGCCATCAAATCATCTCATCCCTCTGCTGAGCCCTCTTCAGTAAGATGCATGACTCCAGTCCCCACTGAAGTCATGCAGGGGGAGATGTCTGTTGAAGTGGTCTCAGGTGATGCCCTGACCCTTCAGGACAATTCTTCTCTTCCCCTTCAAGGAACTGTAGAAGAACCTCAAGAGATTCCAGAGAAAGAACCAGAAGGTAAACCTTAAAACTCTTCCTCCAAAGGATATAATCAGGACTTAAATTTGTATCTAACAAAGACATTCACTCCCTAGTGAATCTAGCTTCTGAGGAAGAAGTTCCTGAAAAAGAAAATGAGGAAGTCCCCATGGACGTTTGTGAGAATGATGCTGCTCAACCTGATGGTATAGCTTTATTTAAGATTCTAATTAATTCAAACTCCAACTTAGAGTTATTTTCGTATCCCTTCCTTTCCATCACAGCTGCTGATGACCTTACATCAGTATTGCAAGTTGATGCTGCTAAGTCTCTTGATTCTGATAAAGACTTGGAATCATTTCTTAACTCAGACTGTGAGTTCTCACTCACATCTACTCCTTTTGTTCTTCCTCCTCAAGAGATAGTGGTTCCTTATAGACCTGAGTACCTTGATGACCCCTTGGTCAAAGATACTCTTTTCTTTTCCTGTATGGCACTCCTCTTGTGCCTTGCAGAGGTGTCTATCCCTGATGTCACTGAACATCTAGAAGGAATTATAACCTCCTTCCTAGATGCAAAGTGGTATCCTGTGTAGATCTTCAGGTAATCCTATCTATTACCTGTTGTTTGTTCACCTTGGGGGGAATATTTTATTCCCACTTGGTTGTTAACCTATCTTTCTTTGCATGCAGGCACAACCATAAATGCTGCTGCTGCTGAAGACATCAACATCCCTGCTGATGCTGCTGCTGAAGAAATTGAAGATGTGCAAGATAGGGCAGACAATGCTCCCAAGATGACTGAAATGGACTCAAGCTCAGAACTGGTCCCCAAGACAGTTCCTGAGTTGTATCCAGAATCAGAACTCTGGAAGAGGTCTCCAAATGTGGATCTTGATGCCCTCCTTAGGCAAGATGCCATTGAGGAAGCTAAAGAGAAAGAAGAAAGAGAAAAGAAAGACAAAGCTGAACCTGCTGCCAAGGATCCTTCTGAACTTGACTTTGATGATTATGCTGGGAAAGACTCATCTCATTCTGATGATGATGATGATGATTCTGATGATTCTGACTCCTCTAAGAAAAGGAAAAGAGCTGCTTCCAAGAAAAGAAAAGCTCCTGCTCCTCCTGCTGCTAATCCAGACAAGGATGTTCCCTATTTTATTCTGAAGGGAATTGATCCCAAGAGCAAAGAATTTCAGCCTTGGATGAGACTTTCAAAGAATCAGACAAGAGAGAATAAGAGAAGAAAAAGATATGACACTCCTGTTCAGAAATTCCCCCCCAGAGGTCCTCCTCCACCTCCTGGTGCTGGAGCCTCTGGAAGTCTCTCTTCTGCCCCCTCTGCAAGATCAGCCAGTTCTAACACTTCTCAGACCTACCAAAGAAGGAGTAACCAAAGCCAGGGAGGCCAAGATGTATCAGGACAAGGAAGAAAAAGAAATGACAATGCTCTCGTGGAACAAATAAAGGAGATGATTTTTCAACAACCTACATTCTCTCCTCCTCCTTCTCCTCCCAGGAAAGGTCCATCCTCTTCTTCAAGAAAACCTGCTGCTGCTGAGACAACTGAATCAAAAGGAAAAAGAGTGGTCTTTTCAGAAAAATCCCACAAAAAGTTCATTGAGCTTGCACCTCCAAGATCTCTATATGCTCAAACTGATCCTAAGAAGGCTGTGCAGATTCCTCTTGATTCAAGCAAACTTGCTACAGCTCTTCAAAGGAACATGGAGATTGCAGCTCATACAGATACTGATAGACCTCCCTCTCCATCAGATAAAACTGAAGCTGAAAGGATTGCCTCTATGGCAAGATTCAAAGAGTCTATTGCACTAAGCATGATGGAGAGAGCCAAATCTCAAGGACTAGATCCTACAGCTTACTCAACAATGTCAGAATTCAGAGAAAAGGAACTCAGCAGAATTCAAGTCAATCCAGAAGCCTTTGACACTGAGGAATACATGAGACTACATCCTGCTGCAGTTCTACCAAGTTATGCTGAAAAGAAAATCATAGGTGAACATGATCTAATGCTATCCAAGAGACAAGCAGCAAACCCTAACAGAGAAATTATTTTCAAACCAGCTGCAATACCCAAAAACTCATCTGATGCTAAACATGCTGATAAATCTGCTTGATACATTCCATTTCTGCTGATTTATGCTTGTTATATTTTCTGTGTATTGCCTGTGTTTTAACATTCTGGTTAATCTTTAGATTTGTTGTTGTCTGCTTTAGCCTTTAAACTGGATTGGATAACATAACCCAAATAGGGGGAGATTGTTGGTACCCTAGATGTGATTTGGCTTATGTGATCCCCTTGCAGCCCTCTCTTGATCTATATAATTTATATATGATCCTGTTTAGACTTTGCTTAGTCTCCCTAGGGCAGTATATGACTGACCTAGAGTTTAGGCTAGTAGTTTTAGAATGTGTTTTGGTTAAGGCTTTTTCCGTTCGACTATCGTCGAACGAGGCCTCGCGATCGTCGATCATTGATCGACGATAGCAGGGCTATCGAATCGTTGAGACAAGACAATTATCGTCGACCGATGGTCGACGATCTCAGAGCAAGCCTCTTATGCTCTGAAGGTTGGTCGACGATCTGCCATCTGCAGTTCAACGATCTTGTTCTTGTTCGACGATATCTGTCTCGACAGATATTTTGTCTTAGTCGTCGACATCTTGTGATGTTCGACGATATCTGTGTCGACAGATTGTTGCCTTAGTTGTCGACGATTTCTGGTCGACGTTATCTGTCTCGACAGATCTTTTGCTTTGGTCGACGATAGTTTGAGCTGGTCGACGATTTCCGTTCGACGATTTCTGTTTCGACAGACTTCTGTTTTTAGTCGACGATCTGTTAGTAGGTCGACGATCTTCGAACCCCTGTTCGACGATTTCTGTCTACTTTTATCTATTTGTATTTATGCTATTCCTTGGTTTATTTCCAAGTGTGTTAGCTTGTGGTTAGAAAGATTCTCTGATATTATTGTTGCTAAATTTATGATTTAAATTCAAATAAATTGATTACAAATTCTGTCAAGCATAAATCACGGGATTCAGTATTCTTGATAAAGCATTTTGTCCTATTATACAAATTGCGTTGACTTTATCTTTCCAGCCTGTTTTCTAGCCGTTGGTACTACGTACTATTTCCAAGAATGGTACGTCTTTATGCTGAGATATTTTTCCCGCTTATTTTATTCCTTATTGGGACTGACAGAAAGTTAATAGGCCATTCTATTCCTATTGCTATATTCTATTTTGAGATAATCTTTTGCAGGGCTCGAGAATTCAAATCAATAGAGCCGTTCCAAAGGAAAAACGTGAAGACATATTTAAGAGAGATTCTTCTCTCAGAAAAAGAGAAGTTACAGACATAGAGAAATATTATTCATTTGCTCAAGCATCATCAGAGCAGCTCTTCACAATCTCACAATAAGAAGAAGAAAAGTTTTCCTGAAGCAAAAGCCCAGAGCAATCATCTTTCATTCTCAAGTCTCCTGAGCATCTGCTTAGAGTTTTCAAGACTTCAGAAAGAGCTCCAGTTCTGCTTCAAGTGCTCCAGAATCTGGAAAACTGATAAAAATCAGTCTACAGATTTCTGAGAATTTAGTTTCAGTTTATCTGAAACTCCTTCATCCTGAAGCAAAGGCTTTCCCTGGACTTCCACTGAGCCAGGGGAAGACTTTGATTCTTTAGAGAATCCACAAATCTTCTCTAATCTGTATTTAAAACAGAGAAGATAATCTAACCCTCTCAACCCCTTTTGTAAAAGAGTTTGTTCACACCTCTTCAAAAGTGAACATTGGTGACAGGGCACCTTATCAACAACCTGTGGTTGAGCATCCTTATCAAAAGCTCAAAGGGTCTGTTTGATCTACCTGAATCAGATCATTGGTGGCAGGGCACCTTAGCAAAAACCTGTAGTGGATTCCTACCAGGGTGGTAGAAGAGTGGATGTACCTATTTAAAGGGAACCACTATATATCCTGTGTCCATCTGGTTATCTTGTTTATTCATCTTATTCTGTGGCTGTGATAGAACTACCTAGGATTGCTAGTTGCTGTGATAGGCTTATAGTTAAACTGAAATTTCAGTTAACTCTCTCACTTGTGCACTTCACTGTGTTAGGCTCTTAGGGTTCAAGTATCAGATTATTTTATTCCGCAAATCAACTCCAAGGGAGCTGACTAGTTATTCATAAAATTTGAATACTCTATTCACCCCCCCTCTAGAGTAGTTTACAACTTATCCCCTCACTTTCAATTGGTATCAGAGGGGGTCGCGGGTTCGAAACCCCGGGGTCGTTTCCGGGGGGGGGGGGGGGGGGATTGTTGGGGCTGCGGTCCGGAATCGCCCCCGCGCTGCGGTGCTATGCGGTAATGGCTTAACTGGCTGCCCCGTGGATCCGCCCGAGGACCTTTGATATAAAGATTAGTATGCGCCTTTGACCTTCAGGCCGGTCTTTTGGTGCAGTTGGTAGCGCTAACTCCCAGTGTTGACATGGTGACTGCTACCATCCTCACGCATCTTTCTCAACATGAATCCCACACTCATGTTGATGTTCACCCATCTCCACATGACTCATTTGATCATGTGGCAGATCATCCTGCTTCCATTCCATCCACCTCCACATCATCAGCATTTCAGATAACTCCTGAATTGCTTGCACATATTGTTGAGCTCATTACTCCCTCCATCCAAAGAATGATTGAGGCTGCCAATGCCCCTCTCATTGCATCCATCAATACCCTTACTCAAGCCATCAAATCATCTCATCCCTCTACTGAGCCCTCTTCAGTAAGATGCATGACTCCAGTCCCCACTGAAGTCATGCAGGGGGAGATGTCTGTTGAAGTGGTCTCAGGTGATGCCCTGACCCTTCAGGACAATTCTTCTCTTCCCCTTCAAGGAACTGTAGAAGAACCTCAAGAGATTACAGAGAAAGAACCAGAAGGTAAACCTTAAAACTCTTCCTCCAAAGGATATAATCAGGACTTAAATTTGTATCTAACAAAGACATTCACTCCCTAGTGAATCTAGCTTCTGAGGAAGAAGTTCCTGAAAAAGTAAATGAGGAAGTCCCCATGGACGTTTGTGAGAATGATGCTGCTCAACCTGATGGTATAGCTTTATTTAAGATTCTAATTAATTCAAACTCCAACTTAGAGTTATTTTCTTATCCCTTCCTTTCCATCACAGCTGCTGATGACCTTACATCAGTATTGCAAGTTGATGCTGCTAAGTCTCTTGATTCTGATAAAGACTTGAAATCATTTCTTAACTCAGACTGTGAGTTCTCACTCACATCTACTCCTTTTGTTCTTCCTCCTCAAGAGATAGTGGTTCCTTATAGACCTGAGTACCTTGATGACCCCTTGGTCAAAGATACTCTTTTCTTTTCCTGTATGGCACTCCTCTTGTGCCTTGCAGAGGTGTCTATCCCTGATGTCACTGAACATCTAGAAGGAATTATAACCTCCTTCCTAGATGCAAAGTGGTATCCTGTGTAGATCTTCAGGTAATCCTATCTATTACCTGTTGTTTGTTCACCTTGGGGGAATATTTTATTCCCACTTGGTTGTTAACCTATCTTTCTTTGCATGCAGGCACAACCATAAATGCTGCTGCTGCTGAAGACATCAACATCCCTGCTGATAAATCTGCTTGATACATTCCATTTCTGCTGATTTATGCTTGTTATATTTTCTGTGTATTGCCTGTGTTTTAACATTCTGGTTAATCTTTAGATTTGTTGTTGTCTGCTTTAGCCTTTAAACTGGATTGGATAACATAACCCAAATAGGGGGAGATTGTTGGTACCCTAGATGTGATTTGGCTTATGTGATCCCCTTGCAGCCCTCTCTTGATCTATATAATTTATATATGATCCTGTTTAGACTTTGCTTAGTCTCCCTAGGGCAGTATATGACTGACCTAGAGTTTAGGCTAGTAGTTTTAGAATGTGTTTTGGTTAAGGCTTTTTCCGTTCGACTATCGTCGAACGAGGCCTCGCGATCGTCGATCATTGATCGACGATAGCAGGGCTATCGAATCGTTGAGACAAGACAATTATCGTCGACCGATGGTCGACGATCTCAGAGCAAGCCTCTTATGCTCTGAAGGTTGGTCGACGATCTGCCATCTGCAGTTCAACGATCTTGTTCTTGTTCGACGATATCTGTCTCGACAGATATTTTGTCTTAGTCGTCGACATCTTGTGATGTTCGACGATATCTGTGTCGACAGATTGTTGCCTTAGTTGTCGACAATTTCTGGTCGACGTTATCTGTCTCGACAGATCTTTTGCTTTGGTCGACGATAGTTTGAGCTGGTCGACGATTTCCGTTCGACGATTTCTGTTTCGACAGACTTCTGTTTTTAGTCGACGATCTGTTAGTAGGTCGACGATCTTCGAACCCCTGTTCGACGATTTCTGTCTGCTTTTATCTATTTGTATTTATGCTATTCCTTGGTTTATTTCCAAGTGTGTTAGCTTGTGGTTAGAAAGATTTTCTGAAGTTATTTGTTGCTAAATTTATGGCTTAAACTCAAATGAATTATTTACACAATATGTCAAGCATAAATCACGGGATTCAGTATTCTTGATAAAGCATTTTGTCCTATTATACAAATTGCGTTGACTTTATCTTTCCAGCCTGTTTTCTAGCTGTTGGTACTATGTACTATTTCCAAGAATGGTACGTATTTATGCTGAGATATTTTTCCCGCTTATTTTATTCCTTATTGGGACTGACAGAAAGTTAATAGGCCATTCTATTCCTATTGCTATATTCTATTTTGAGATAATCTGTTGCAGGGCTCGAGAATTCAAATCAATAGAGCCGTTCCAAAGGAAAAACGTGAAGACATATTTAAGAGAGATTCTTCTCTCAGAAAAGAAGGAGTTACAGACACAGAGAAATATTATTCATTCGCTCAAGCATCATCAGAGCAGCTCTTCACAATCTCACAATAAGAAGAAGAAAAGTTTTCCTGAAGCAAAAGCCCAGAGCAATCATCTTTCATTCTCAAGTCTCCTGAGCATCTGCTTAGAGTTTTCAAGACTTCAGAAAGAGCTCCAGTTCTGCTTCAAGTGCTCCAGAATCTGGAAAACTGATAAAAATCAGTCTACAGATTTCTGAGAATTTAGTTTCAGTTTATCTGAAACTCCTTCATCCTGAAGCAAAGGCTTTCCCTGGACTTCCACTGAGCCAGGGGGAGACTTTGATTCTTTGGAGAATCCACAAATCTTCTCTAATCTGTATTTAAAACAGAGAAGATAATCTAACCCTCTCAACCCCTTTTGTAAAAGAGTTTGTTCACACCACTTCAAAAGTGAACATTGGTGACAGGGCACCTTATCAACAACCTGTGGTTGAGCATCCTTATCAAAAGCTCAAAGGGTCTGTTTGATCTACCTGAATCAGATCATTGGTGGCAGGGCACCTTAGCAAAAACCTGTAGTGGATTCCTACCAGGGTGGTAGAAGAGTGGATGTACCTATTTAAAGGGAACCACTATATATCCTGTGTCCATCTGGTTATCTTGTTTATTCATCTTATTCTGTGGCTGTGATAGAACTACCTAGGATTGCTAGTTGCTGTGATAGGCTTATAGTTAAACTGAAATTTCAGTTAACTCTCTCACTTGTGCACTTCACTGTGTTAGGCTCTTAGGGTTCAAGTATCAGATTATTTTATTCCGCAAATCAACTCCAAGGGAGCTGACTAGTTATTCATAAAATTTGAATACTCTATTCACCCCCCCCCTCTAGAGTAGTTTACAACTTATCCCCTCACTCTCAATTGGTATCAGAGGGAGGTTGCGGGTTCGAAACCCCGGGGTCGTTTCCGGGGGGGGATTGTTGGGGCTGCGGTCCGGAATCGCCCCCGCGCTGCGGTGCTATGCGGTAATGGCTTAACTGGCTGCCCCATGGATCCGCCCGAGGACCTTTGATATAAAGATTAGTGGCGCCGTCCTCCAACAGTCCGGGCTTTTGGTGCGAGTGGTTGCGCTAAGTCCTCTCAAGTTATTTCTGTGGTATGTGTTCAGAAGCTTTTAGATTCTGATGTTTTGCTTGTTTGGTTTCAGTTTTGGAAACCAAGGTTCGTTTGATTTGTTTAGAGGAGATTCCTATGATGCGTGAGTGTTCGGATGTTTTCCTAGCTAATCTTCCTGGTCTTCCGCCTGTGAGGGGCGTAGAGTTCGTCCTAGATCGGAACCGTTTTGTGATTGTATTTATAGATGATATTTTGGTGTATTCTCGTAATGCTGTGGAGCATGCCAATCATTGTCTTTAGTGTTGCCTACTTTGAGGGACCTCAAGTTGATTGATAGGTTGAGCAGATGTGAGTGTTGGTTGCCTCGGGTTTCTTTCTTGGGTCATGTGGTTAATAAAGCCAGAATTTTTGATTGACCCTGAGAAGATAACTGCTATTATGGATTGGGCTACGCCTGCCAAACCCAAGGTTATTGATAGCTTCCTAGGGTTGGATGGCTATTATAGGAGGTTTGTGGATGGTTCCTCTACGTTGTCTGTGCCATTGACTAAACTGACGCAGATGAACGCAGTTTTTGTTTAGGGCATTGAGTGCGAGGAAGCTTTTCAGGAATTAAAGAAGAGTTGTGCACTACTCTGGTGTTGACTACGGAAGGTATAGACTATGGTGTTTATGTGGACACATCACACATAGGACTTGGTTGCGTGCTGACGTAAGAAGGAAAAGTGATTATGTATGGGTCTAGACAGTTGATGATTCATGAAAGGAATTACCCTATACACGATCTGGAATTTACGGCAGTGATACATGCCCAGAATTTGTGGAGATACCTATTGTATGGCTCGCAATGTAAGATTTATATGAATTATAAGAGGTTGAAGTATGTCTTCACTCAGAAAGAATTGAGCTCGCGCCAGCGTCGATGATTGGAATACGTAGCTGACTTTGATGTTGAGATTGTGTATTACCCAAGCAAGCTGATGTTATAGCCGATGCCTTGAGTAGGAAGGCAACTAAGATCTTTAACCTCTCTGTGGATTTCCTGGTGGATGAATTTTGCTTAATGGATATTGCTATTGGGAATGATGGTCTGCCTAGTAAGTTGGAAGTAGCAGAGCCTTCATGGATTTCACTCACGAGGCTTCATCAAAAAGACCTACTACACCTTTGTATTAGAATTGAAGGGAGAGCTACCTTATTTCTCTTTGGACGAGTAAGATACTCTGAAATATCGAGGTAGAGTTTGTATTCCTGCCATTGGTGACATTCGGGCTAAGATTTGTAAAGAAGCTCATGGTTCTAGTATTTCTTACCATCCTGGTTCCACCAAGATGTATAAAGATCTAAAGTAAATTGTTTGGTGGTCAGGAATGAAGAATGACATAACCAAATTTGCGTCAGAGTGTTACACATGTCAGCGTGTTAAAGCAGATCATAGAAGGCCTGGTGTTAAACTGACACTGTTAGAAATTCCACAGTGGAAGTGGGAGAGTATTTCAATGGATTTCATCACGGGTATACCAAAATCTCCTCGTGGGCATGATTCTGTTTGGGTAATAGTCGATAGATTGACAAAGTGTGCTCACTTTGTGCCCTTTAAGATTGGGTATTCCATGAAGAAGCTAACTGAGCTATATCTTGAAGAGGTCATCAGATTACATGGAGTACCTGTCAGTATCATATCAAATCGAGACTCCCGATTTACGTCTCGTTTTTTGGAAGAGTTTACAAGAGGTGTTGGGTACCGATTAAAGGTATTCCACCGCCTATCATTCGCAAACTAATGGTCAAACAAAGCAAGTTAATCAGATCGTGGAGGATATGATCAGGTGTTATATTATGGATCATGGCGGTGCTTGGGATGAACATCTCAGACTCATGGAATTTGCTTACAATAATAGTTTTCAAGAGAGTCTGTAGATGGCCCCGTTTGAGGCCTTGTGTGGGAGGCGTTGTAGGACTCCCTTATTTTGGGCTAAGGGTGGTGGGAGACCATTGCAAGATCCGGAAGCCCTTGAGGAGATGAATTGTGATGTGACTCATATTCAAGAGAATCTCTGTGTAGTACAAGAGCGTTATGCGAAATATGCTAATCAACGAAGGGTCGATCTGGAGTTTGTCGTTGGGGACTTGGTTTTTTTGAAGGTTTCTCCGATGTCTGGCATTAAAAGGTTTGGAAGGAACCACAAGTTAGACCCCCGGTATGTACGACAATTTCAGATTATGGAGCGCATTAGAGTGTCAGCTTATCGGCTGGAATTACCTGCTACCTTCCCTGGTGTCCACGATGTGTTCCATGTGAGCTAGTTGCGGAAGTGTGTTCGTAGTGATCGTCAAGTTCTTAACTCGGTGTCCCAAATTCAGCCCAATCTTTCGTATGTGGAAGAACCTATTCGTATTCTGGATTCTCAAGAGCGTGTGTTGCGAAGAAAGACCATCCTATGATCAAGATTCTTTGGAGAAATCAAGACGTCGAGAGCGCAACGTGGGAATTGGAATCAGCAATGAGAGAATCTCATCCGCACCTCTTCTCTTAGTTTCGTATATGTCGTTATGTTTGCAGTTATGCTTGATTTATCATCTTGATTTGGTTTTGGAGTTGTGTAAAGTTTCGAGACAAAGCTTCTTTTTAAGGGGAGTGACTATAACGCCCCCGATTTTTCGATAATTTTATTTAGAAGGGAAATGTCATATTTACGACGTCGTGGCGTTACTTTTAATATCGAGTTGACGGCGCAATGCCGTTAAGGCATTTTTCTTGTCCATGCGGTCGAGTCGGCCAAATTCTTGTTGTAATTGGGAAATTTTTTGCATTTTGAAATTTAAGTTAAGTAATCTTTGACTTGCATGTCAAGTTTTGTCGCAATCCGAGCATTTTTGGAGTCTTGGCGCGTGACTTAATATCTCGAAAATGGTACGTCGGATTCTAAGGTTGTGTACGCTGCTAATTCGTAGAGTCAGCAATTCATTCCAAAATATTAGTCAAATCGGAACTTCTGCAATTTGTCCTGCTTGTACTCGAGATCACCCCTTTCATTCTCGAGAACTCCCAATTGTTCTCGAGAAGTCATGACTTAATGTTTTCGAGAAGCTCTGTCCTAGTACTCGAGAAGTCTGTCCTAATTCTCGAGAAGTCCTATGCTATTCTCGAGAAGTCCTATGCTATTCTCGAGAAGTCCTATGTTGTTCTCGAGAAGTCCTATGCTGCACTCGAGAAGTCCTATGTTGTTCTCGAGAAGTCCTATGCTGCACTCGAGAGGTCCGTTTTTTCCTGCGTTCGGACGCCGTTTTGACAGTCAAAACGGCATCATATAAAAAAATGGTAAACATGAAATTTGTTTGCCTTGACGATATCTACAACTTTTATGTTGACCACTTATTAATTTGAAGTCATCTTAGACACCTATTTTTTATTCTCCCTAAACTGCTCGTAGGTAACCTGTTTTATTGACTCTCTCGAGTCCTAAGCCTTTTATCTCGAGAAACTATGTTTCTCTCAAGTGCCATAGTCTCTCCATCTCGATATATGATGTTCCCCTCGAGAACAATAGCTTTTTTTCTCGAGAACCAATGTTTTTCTCGAGAGCCAACCTCTCCCTCTCGAGTAGGTATGTTTCCTCTCGAGTAGTTCTGTACAGTCTGTGTTCGGACACCTTTTTGAGCATCAAAATGGTATCGTACGAAAAAAAGTGTCAACAAAAAATTTGTTTGTCTCGATGATATCTACAACTTTTATGTTGAGCACTTTTCGATTTGAAGCTATCTTAAATCACTATTTTTTATTTACCCGTAGTTACTCATAAATCACACGTTTTCTTGTATTTAGACAATAAACTTTATAAGTACTTTTACATATATATATATATATATATATATATATATATATATATATATATATATATATATATATATCTTAGACTTAGATTTGAACAGAACTTCTTCTTCTCCGATTCCTTCTCTCCCAAACCAGAACAGCGAGCGAGAGAGAGAGAGTTTTTTTCGTGAATCTTCCGGTGGCCGCCGACGAAGCTCCGGTGCTCGAAATCTTCAACCGAACATAGATCTGGAAAGCTCTCGCCGAGAGCTACGCTATCGTGGTAATTTCTTTCCCATTCCTTGAGTTTTTTTTGTTAGAGTTTTTCGGCCCTAACCCCTTTTCTGCTATTTTTGTCTACATCTCAACTTCTCACGTGTTCTTTTGCCCCGATCTACGACGCGGAGCGATTCGGATAACTTTTCCGGTACAACCAAGGCAAGTGGTGGTTTTCCTTCGTTGTTCTTTGTCCGGTTTGATGGTAACCGTTATGCCTTTGTTCCTTAATTTTCTTGACTTTTGTGTTGTCTTTCCAAACTATGGTTATGTTTAACCCTTCTTGAAGATCACTCAAAATAATAAAATCTAGTCATGGTAATTTCGATCTTGACAAGGTGTGTATAATCGTCCTTAGAATGTTTTATCAGTGAATTAAATTGTTTCGTCTATCTTTGTTGGACGTATTAGTGTCTATATATGATTGTAAATCGTTTCTAAAGGTTGATCAATCGTGTCTTTAATCTAGAAATGTCATGTAGAATCCGATGTGTCAAGTCCCGAGATGTTGGTGTTGTGGTTTCTTTGGTTTTTCCTTGGTTTCAGGAGTTAGTGGGCGTAACCACCTCCGCAAGGTTGTTTCCTTTATTAGTACCTTTTGGAACTCTACCGTTGTTTTGGGCATTTGCGGTGTATGGTGGAGTGTATGAATCTCTCCCGCAGTTAAACAGATTTAATCTTCATGAGGGGTGTGTCCAGCTAAGTGACCATCTCGCCCATGTTTTTTGGTAGAGTGACCACAATTGGCTAATAAAGGTTATGAATTTTCTTCCTTATGATTTACTCATGTTCTTCACCCTATTGCCTTGTGCATATGGTGTGTTTGCGATATACGTTACGATTCACGCAAGTGTTCTTTTCCTTTTTGATGTGTTCTTCGTACCTTATGTCAGTATTTTTGGCCTTGGGTTGGTACCCCTTATGACCTTTGTTTACTTTTGCTTTATTTTTCTGCCACCATTTGTACCTACTTGCTGAGGCGTTCTGTTTCTTTTTTGGAATGCCTTAAGTTCAGAGCCGTAGCAGCTAGTGGAGCTGGTTTTGGACTCTCTTAGCGGTAGTGTAAGTTGTGGTTTTGCACCTCGCCACAGCGAGGTAGTTGTCATTCAGTTTTCTTTTTCCTAGTTCAGACATACTGTTATACTGTGTGTTCGTGTCAGAATGTTGACACCCACAGGATTGTTGATTTTTGATACTTGCTAGCTGATGTGGTTTTCTTATGTTTGGTTTAGATTACTTGCTCTCTGGGATGATTTATTGCTAGGATTGCATATTAGATTTTTTTTTAACCTATAAAACCCTACTATTAGTAAAGCATACATGTAATCTCTTTTAAAACTAAGTCACTACTTTTTGTTTAGCGTAAGGACTTTTTCTATACTTATTATAAATATCAGGTTGCATAGCATGAGTTGTTCCTCGGGAACATTTATACTTATGTAGGATGTTAGAGTCAATTTAAACAAGTATCTTCCGCAAGCGTATAAATATATTTTGAATCATGGACTAGTTGATCCAATAAGCCGAGGGATACAGATATCTTCTTAACTTAAACTGAATTTCAATCATAACAACATATGTTCTCCTATTAAATTGTCGAGTTTGGAGTCTTGCCTAAGCGTCTGCAGTTATCCCCTACACGGTGTGGCATCACGACGCATATTTTCCCTTACTCTGATATAATTTAATTGTTGGGAAAATGCGGGTTGTGACACTTAAGGCCTTACAAACTGTTCTCTTCACAAGTGTATGTTACATACATCGGCATACAAGCCGGCCACACATGAAAACAGTAAAACACGCTTTACTTGGCCTTCGAGGGCCGGAATAGCTAAAAGGGGATTCAACCATCTACCTGCTGCTTGACTCTCCAGCACCAATATAGTGACAATACACCAATAGGTGTCAAAATAAGGCAATGGTTAGCTTTAGCTGACCAAATAATAACGACCCCACCCTTCACTCGGGGCCGCGTTGCTCCTTCCTTGCAGGTAAACAACATGTATATCTCAAGGCATCAGAAAGTGCAATTCAAGAACTATTGACTACAGATATTCGCACATAAGGCCACACATCTTGTGCACTCAGGGAACATTCTCTGTGTGATGGATTCCCAATCCCATGACCATCTTCGATCCCAGACAGATGGTACATCACTGAAATTTCACCATCAAGGCCACCATACATTACGAACTATCCCAAAATCAGATAGTACAGCGAGGGGCGAGCTCTTCACCAACTAGTAAGGGATGGGTTCAGATTGTCTTTGCCCGCACTCATACCGTCGGCATCGCATATACACGATGCGAGTATAGCTTTTCCTCGATCCATATCTTATAACCAACATTATCCAACAATGGTCGACACTCATGGACACCGATCTAGGCACTACCTGCTCATTAGCTTCTTTTACCACCCACAGTGTCCCCAGGATTTAGGCTCGCAATCTCAAATCTACTCACTTGGAGCTATTGCCATCGGTAGCACTACCGCGACGCAATACTGACAGATTCACAACATCTATTTTTCATCTAGGCACATCAGGTCTTAACGCTATCTAATATTATGTATCCCGTCCCCTGGACCTGGGATTCACATCCATCATAATCGTCTTGCAGTATACAACCAGGAGATACTGCCGATGGTAACATTACAGTAACACGATACTAATAGAACTTCAATTCTTCTGCAATCAAGGGTGCTTTCTTGGAGCATATCTCTAGTACTTTCTACAGCAACCTGCAATAACCTTGACTCTGTAATCTATACATTTAGCCACAAAGTCTTCTCTGGCAAGCAAATCAATCATCAGCAATCCAGACCAACCTATACGGACGGGCTTCATACATCATGCATATTTTGTACTTCGAATTCAGATTCTATATGCAAGTTTCAAACCGTGGAAATCATCGATCAACCCGTTGGAGATCTCTCGTCTTTCACCAGTTGGTGAGGATTTCCATGTACATGCCAAATAAGGACTCCACTTGTCCAAGAAGTAAGGTCGTTACCCTTGTAGACCGCTTAGGAGCCATAAATAAGGATTTTTCCCGCTGGAATGGATTGTCTTGCATTTCTCTTCGTGGATCTAGGCTTAGATAACAAATCCAATCGTAAAAACTTCTTCAGTAGCTCTCTAAAGATCTTCCTCTAGCCCTCTTACTCCTTTCTTCTTCTCTTCCAAGGTTGTAGAGAGGTTTGAAGAGAGATAGTGTGTGAGAAAAAGAAATGAGTTTTTTCCCCCACTCCTCTGAATAAATGGTCATGGGATTAAATCTAGGCACATGATCATTTCATCAAAAGGAATGAAGGGTCATGATTTCAGCTATAAAACTTTAGTTATGCTATTGTTGATGATATCCACTATCACGGCACGATAGCTCTAGAGGTGGATGCTTGACCCAGTCAGCGACGCTTAATTGTCGCTTTGCCGACAGCCAACATGTGGACGACTACCACGTGTCATGCTATCGCCTAGCGATATTGAGGTAATGCCAGCGATATCTCCAAAGACCAACTTTTTGTTGTTTTCATTCCAGGAATTTTAGGGTGTTACAAGAATATTCAGAGATATAAAATGACAAGAGAGAATCATTAAACCCTAACAGAGATAACCAAGAATAGTGAGCAAGCCAGCAAAGCAGAACTTAGTGAACTTAGTAAGCTCTGCAAGTCAGCTGTAAAAAGCAATACAATAGTAAAGGGAGGTGTTATGTTGTAGAAGAAGAAGAAGCCAAGAAGCCTCTAAGAAAAAGAAATCTTTTTTTAAGAGGTCAAGATGATTTCTTCAAACAAGAAAGTTTAGCATTGAACATGCTTTCAAGAAAAATCCATTGTTATTCAAGTGTTGATTCTAGAGAAGTCTTTCATTCTAGAAAGTAGTCTCAAGTTACAAAGTAAAAACCTTTTATTCAGTTAAATGATTGTAATAACCTTAATTTCTTTTGATGTGTAAAATCTTCATGAGATCTGAAGGTAGGGTTGTGTTGTAAGCCTGAGGTAGGGTCTTGGGAAGCCCCGAGGTAGGATTCCGTTACTAAATCTATTCTATAGGCGTGTTTTCACTCTGAGATAGGGTTGATGTATGCACCTTAGGTAGGGTCATGGGAAGAGCTTAGGTAGAATTCATTTGTTGAATCTGAGTTGTAAGAGTGTTTTCACTCTAAGGCAGGCTTGCTGTATGCACCGAAGGTAGGATCTGAGAAGTGGATTTAAGGTAGGGGGCTTGATGTGTTTATGAGCTGTAGGAGTCAAGGACTCTAAGGTGTAAGATTGTTGAATATGAGATATTGGAGGAGTTGGCCTAGTCTTGGACACTACTAGATAGGTGCAGTGGGATAGTAGATGTACCCATATTTTGGGGAACCACAATAAATCATTGTGCTTTTTTGTAGTGTTATTAGTTTTTTAATTTTGTGGTAGATAAATCATAAATATCAAAAATACAAAATACATCTCAATTACCTATTCACGCCCTCTAGGTGATTAAACAACCCTCATTCCTTAAAGTGGTATCAGAGGGAGGTTGGTTCAAAGGCTTAAAAACAAACCAAGTTCCTCAAGGGAATTTTTAGTCTATACACCATAAATCCAAGGGAGACCTACCAAGATCAGAACTCCATGAATAGAAGAGAGAAGTTTTGCATTTGGACGGGCATGATCAAATCTTTCATGGAAGCCACTAGCTCTATCAAATATTCAACTCATGAGAAAAAAGAATCAAGATGAAAATTATGATATCAAGATGGGCATCATGGATACATTGTCATTATTTGATAGTGATAATGAAGAAGAAGAATGTTGTGGTCTTATGGCCATAACAGATGGAGAACTTCAGGATGACTCCCATCTCAATGAGGTAATTCTTAAAACACCATCATCTCTGTTAACCCCAGAATCCGCAACATGTTCAGCGGGATAGATCCTTCTCTTTTTCTAGGCAGACTCAAAGTTCTCAGTCTGCAAAGGTCGTCATATCCCTGAAGCAAAATTTTCCCCAGCAAAACTCCAGAAGTCAGTCCGCATAGGTCCCGCCACAAGAGTTCCAGCACCTCATTTAGCGGCGGACTCAATCCTCCAGTCCGCCCAGTTCGCCCAGCCTTGATCAGCTTCCAGATCACCCGCCAGGTCTTCAAGCAGGTCAAAGATTCAGTCCGCACAGGTCGCGGACCTTCAGCCAGGATAATACCCTACAGTTAGAAGGAAGCTCCAGCTCACAAGTCCAGTCCTCCCCTCTTGAGCGGACTATTTGTCTTTTCTTTTTTTATTCCCGTCACCGTTGCCCGGTTCTCCTGTACCCCGGGTAGCTGGTTATTTTAGCCCTGCCCGTTTGGGCAGGCCCCCAAATCTATAAATAGGGGGAAGTGGTGCACCCAAGGCAGGTTGAATCAAGTCCAGAGGCCCATCTAGTAAAGTCTGCGGACTCGGATCTCAGACTTTTACGGTCTCAAATCTGTGTTGATCCTTTTTCTTGGTCCATTAGTAAACGGTTGCCTGCAGTTTCCTTCTCTCTTTTTTCCCTTTTTTGCCGAAATTTGAGAGCGCATTTTCTGCATCAACATCAACATTCGACCTTCAGATCCAAGCTATCATTAAAGTTCATGGACCGAGATGTCTGATCGCTGATCATCTCATTATCATGCCCGCTCAGGTCGCACGAGCTCCTCCGACGACCTGTGGGATGCGCTCGACCGATCCTGGAGAGAGACCGAGCTGTCCCGGAGAGATACCGACCAGCGCCTTGATGCGATCAGCCAGGCTCTGGTCGCGCTCACTCAGCGGCTTGATCAACCTACGGTGGCCTTCACGGATGAGCCAGCCCGCAATACCCCAGCCCGCCAAGCGCCAACCGCAATGCCACAACGAGCAAGCTCGCCCATCCAGCCTGCAACCCCACCAATGCCTCAGGCCGACGATCTCGCTCCGCTTATGGATTTTTTCCGCGAAGTAGCCCGTGGAAGTCCAGCCCTCCGACTTGACTTTGCGGAAGATAACCAAGCCATGCGACCTCCTACGATTTCTGCTATAGCCCAAGCCGGGGAGTCACCTTTTGTTGATAAGATCTGTCAAGAGCAGGCTCCCAATAACTTCAGAGAACCTCGCATCCCATTTTACAATTGAGAAACAGATCATGACGCTCATCTCCAGGCTTTTGAAGATGTTGTAGCAATGAGGTGCTTATCAGATGGTTTGAAATACAAGTTCTTAGTAACCACTTTTGACGACCAGGCCCGAGAATGGTTTCACGAACTGTATCCCGTATCCATCGCTAGTTTTGTTGAGTTACGCCAATAGCTCCTGCTGAGGTTTGCCACTTCTAGGAAAAGGAAGAGTGGGTCGGCTACCCTCTTCAAGATCAAGCAAGCAGACAATGAGTCGGTGGCGCAGTTCGTTGATCTCTTCCAGAGGGAGAAGCTGGGAGTCAGGAATGTGGATCCTGAGTTCTATAAGATCGCCTTAATTAACAGACTCAAAGAAGGGTCGTTGAAGTTTGAAGCAACCACCAAAGATCCAGCCACATTCCAAGATTTGATAGCCTTGGCTAACACCTTCATAGAAGGGGAGAGTGCCAACCCTTCATATATATCTAATTTAACTGTGAAGGCGGAAAATAAAGACATCATAAATTCATCTGCAGTTAATCGAACATCCAGATCCCCTTTACCAGAGTATCATCCTTCGGCGCACAGGGGAAGAAATTTCTGTCACAAGCGGCCTTATAAAAATCATCAACAATTTCATGAGCAAAAATCACTGCTGGTCGCTACCCCTGTCCCTGTTGCTCCTCGAATCATTCCACTCCTTCAAATTCGGGATGGCTCATCTTCAGATAATCAGCAGAGCCATGATCACTTGCAAGAACTCGCTGTTATGGGTCTGACGATAAATGAAGTTCTCCAGATCCTGCAAAAGGAAACTGTGTAACACCTCCCCTGTAAAGACCATATAATATGGGTCCGGCCGGGGCCCCAGAACATACGGACGCCACAGCTTTAGTATTAAAAGATGATATGAAACTACCCAATCTCAAAAATTCCAGACAAACACAGCGGAAACAGAACAAACCGACAGAAGTTATCCACTAACGATAGAGTATCAAATGGCCTTAAGGCCTTACACAATAATAGTCCAAAACATATAAATGTGCCAAGCACTCCTAGGCTACCTCGGCATGCAAGCCGAACATAAACATATCAAAAGTAGCACACACAAAAGGAGGAACCAAGCACAGCAACACTTCATGAGGCTTAGGGCTTTTCGCCCGGTGCGCTAGCTCCTGCATGCGATCCTTGCCCTGTAAGGATTTGAAGTAACGTGGGTCAGCAAAGACTGACCTCTACTGTGTAACAAACACATCTCCTCCCGGCCGTCCCTAACGGACCCCGGGGTACCACTCCACCTGCAAGTTACACTTCGTATACCAAAAGAGCATATATATATTAAAGCGGTAAAACAGGCTTGGATGTCTCATACAGCATACATGTTCTCTATGTTTTGTACAAAGTGAAGGGGGCCTACTATGCAACATGAATGCAACCCGGGTTTCACCCAAGGCACCCTAGCTCGTATGCATCTAGCACAACATCAAACACTGGGTACTTCCGTTTCCACATTGGCTTAAAGCCGCAAACACAAGGGAACCACCATGTCCCTAACGGCACACACGCCGTCACGTGGAACCTTGCAAAGACCCCACCTGCACAAGGTTCATATACCCCGGGGCTTGCCCGCACATTCTGACTTCGCACGTCAGGGTTCCGTCTCACACTGACCGATTCTAAGAAGCCTTGCTGCACCCCACCCGCTCATGGCCACATTGCCCGGGCTTGTCCTCCGCTCGACATTCTCGTGAGTCCACACAAGGGGCTAGTCTCGCCGGGACATTTCCCCCGCATGACTTGCGCGTCACGGGATAGCCAGCCGACCACGGAGACATAGCCGCGCCTTTGCACAGCACAAACAAAGGTTTCCCCACCCCAATCACCATTCGCACCGTGTCTTTCCCGTGCTCCAAGGAAATCATCTACCGTACAACACGGAGCTAACCTTGTCCGGTTCCGACCACGAGTTCTCACTCAAATATAAGGGGGAAAACACATACATACAACGGCGTATTGCCGCAGTGGGTTTCTACCGAATCCCCGAAGCTCGCTATGCAACATCACCGGGTCAGACTAACGGTCGCGACCACGGCTTCACCCACAATGCCTAATCCGCTAACGGAGCGGATCTCTAATACAAAGCATGCCGGGATGAGCATACTCAACCCGGAGGTTCCTCTTGAACCTAGGCTACACGAATCCCTCTCATTTGAGAGATTCGACGCTCAAAATACGAAAGGACGGGGATGCTATTCATGCATCCTAAATCCAAAAAACCGAGAGGAGAAGCGTCATTACCTTCCGTCCCCTCTTCCTAGCCATGAAGAAGATTTGCTCGGTTGAACACCACCGCAACGCTCCCACCTTCGCGGATCTGAACTCCGCTCGTGAAACGGACCTCCGAAGCTTCGCCGGCGGCCGGATCTTGGCCTTCTTCCTCCTCCTTGCTCTCCCTTCTCTCTAGAATCAAGAGAGATAAAGATGGGAGAAAAGTGAGGGTTTCAAACCCTATTCCCGAGTTTAATCCCTCAGACCGAGCCCCCAGCCGTTGGATCTCAATCAAAGAAACGGACGGCCACGATTCGGCCTAAAATCACAAAAACTGGGCCGAACACGGGTTGCAACACGGCCGTGTGCCTGGCCGTGTCACCCATTCGCCGTCTCGATCGAGTCGAAAAACCAGCACACGGCCTTTGACACGGCCTCCGACACGCCCGTGTCACCTGCGACACGCCCGTGTCGGGACCCGTGTCACGCCCCCCGTGTGCACTCGACCAACATTTCGCAGTCAGAGAGGTACATGGCCTGGTGACACGGCATCAGACATGCCCGTGTCAAACTTGACACGGCCGTGTTTGTGCCCATGTCACGGCCCGTGTACCACACTTGCAGAATGCCTGGAGTGATACGGCCTGGGACACGCCCGTGTCCTATGCCGTGTTCTACAACTCGACTAGCGTCGACCGACAAAGCGTCGACCACACGGCCCGAGGCCGAACACGCCTGTGTCACGCCCGTAACACGCCCGTGACACGCCCGTGACACGCCCGTGACACCTGCTCCAAAAACCAAACTGGGCTTAAAACATCACCCGTCCCTCTTTTGAGTTTCGGGGTGTTACAACTCTCTCCCCCTTAAAAGAATTTCGTCCCGAAATTTAAAACATGGAAGGTAAACAAAACTAAACAGTACCTGAGGAGAAAAGCTCGGGGTACTCCTCTAGCATTGCCTGCTCGCTCCCATGAGAGCTCCTCGCAACCACAGTTGTCCCAACGGACCTTTACGAGTCTGACCTCCTTGTTCCGCAATTGCCGAACCTCTGAGTCTTCTATCCCGATTGGACGAACTCGCGTCCTCAAGTCTTCCTCTACCGGCACCGCCGTCGGCTCAATCACCACGCTGGCTTCTAACAACGCTTTCCTCAGGACGGAGACGTGAAAAACGTCATGCAATCCACTTAGCTCTGTGGACAACGCCAACCGGTACGCTGCCTCTCCCACTCGCTCGATGACCTTGAATGGTCCCAAAAATCTCAGACTCAGCTTCTTGAGTCGGCGAATTCGCGAAACGCCTTTGAACGGCTTGATCTTAAGATATACCCAGTCGCCCACAGCGAATTCCACATGCCTGTGGCGAGCGTTGAAATACTTCGACTGCCGATCTTGAGCTACCTTCATGCGCTCTTGGATGGTCCGCACTAGCTCACTAGCGTCGGCTACCACTTCTTTCCCCAAAAGCTTGGTGTCTCCCGCCTCTGTCCAAGACATCGGTGTTCGACACCGCCTCCCATACAGAGCTTCGTATGGCGCCATCTTGATACTAGCTTGGTAACTATTGTTATACGCAAACTCCACCATGAAGAGGTGATCCTCCCACTTCTTGCCGAAGTCGAGAGTACACATCCTTAGAATATCTTCCAAAGTACGGTTCGTTCTCTCGGTTTGCCCATCGTTTTGAGGATGAAAAGACGTACTGAACTTGAGTTTTGTGCCCAAGCTCTTCTGCACCAACCGCCAATCCTTAGACGTGAAACGTCCATCCCGATCGCTGACTATACTCTTCGGAATCCCATGGAGTCGTACAATATTGCGGACGTACAACTCCACCAACTTTTCCACACCGTCCTCCTTCCGGTTTGGGATGAAATGTGCCACTTTGGTCAAGCGGTCCACAATCACCCAAATGGCATCATTACCCTGCTGCGATCTAGGCAACCCATGCACAAAATCCATGGAGATGTCATCAAATTTCCATTCGGGGATTGGAAGAGGCTTCAAGAACCCGCCCGGCTTCTGACACTCGGCCTTCACCAAGGCACAAGTTTGGCACCGACTCACACACAAAGCTACGTCCCGCTTCATCCCAGGCCACCAATAGGACTTCTTCAAGTCCAAGTACATCTTTGTACTACCCGGGTGAATGGAGTACTTAGTGAAGTGGGCCTCAAACATCAACTCCTCGTGGAGCTTGCCGAACTGCGGTACACAAATCCTTCCGCCCTTCCTCAGAATCCCATCAACCATCTCGCAGGCGCTACCCTCGCCCTTTAGAGCTTCCTCCACGAAAGGTTGGAACTCCGCATCTACATGGGTCGCTTCCCGAATATGATCGCCTAAGTCACTCTGCATCTCAATCCAACTTAGTCGAGCCACGCTTGACTTGCATCTTGCCACACATTCCAAACCAAGGGACTCCCAGTCCCGCCATAACCGCTCATCGTGAGCTTCAATCCAATTTCCTTGCCCCGAGTATTTCCTACTCAAAGCATCCGCCACCACATTGGCTTTCCCTGGCGTGTACTGAATCGCCACCTCGTAGTCCCCCAGGAACTCGACCCACCTACATTGCCGCATATTTAGGTCCTTCTGATTTAGGATATACTTCAGACTCTTGTGGTCCGTGAAGATCTCCACCTTTGCACCATAAACGTAGTGCCTCCACAACTTCAAAGCAAAAATTACCGCCGCCAACTCCAAATCATGGACGGGGTAATTTCTCTCATGAGGCTTCAGCTGCCTCGACCCAAAAGCTATCATACTACCATGCTGCACCAACACGCACCCTAAACCGCATCCGGATGCGTCGCTGAAAATCTGGAATCCTTCGGTCCCCTTTGGTAGACTTAGGATCGGCGCCGTCATTAGCCTCTCCTTCAGGGTGTCGAATGCCTGATTGCACTTTTGAGTCCATACAAACTTCTGATCTTTGCGAGTTAGTGAAGTGAGGGGTAGAGCTATCCGCGAAAAGTTTTCCACAAACCTTCGGTAGTACCCGGCTAGTCCAAGAAAACTCCGGACTTCCGCCACGGTCCTCAAAACTGGCCACTCTCTGATGGCTTCTACTTTCGTTGGATCCACTTCCACCCCATCCCCACTGATTACATGGCCCAAAAACGCCACCTTCTCCAACCAAAACTCGCATTTCGAGAACTTCGCATTGAGCTGGTTTTCTCTCAACACTTGTAACACTATCCGCAAGTGCGACTCGTGCTCCGCTTCCGACTTGGAATACACCAATATGTCATCGATAAAGACGACTACGAACCAGTCCAAATATTCGCGAAACACTCGGTTCATCAAGTCCATGAACACGAACGGCGCGTTCGTTAGCCCGAACGGCATCACCGAGAACTCAAAATGACCATACCTCGTACCAAACGCTGTCTTGGGTATGTCTTCGTCACGAATCCGCAACTGATAATACCCAGACTTCAGGTCCAACTTGGAGTACACCACCGACCCCACCAACTGGTCGAAGAGATCGTCTATCCGAGGAATCAGATACTTATTCTTGACAGTCAATTTGTTCAACTCTCGGTAGTCTATGCATAGATGCATACTACCGTCCTTCTTCTTTACAAATAACACCGGCGCACTCCACGGTGAAGAGCTGGGCCTGATATACCCTTGCTCCAAAAGCTCCTGCAACTGAACCTTGAGCTCGGCCACCTCCTTTGGTGCCATCCTGAAGGGTGGATGTGACACTGGTCTATCCTCGGGCACCAACTTGATGGAGAAATCAATCTCCCGCCGAGGAGGTGCTCCCGGTAGCTCCTCAGGGAAAACATCTCCAAACTCCGCCACCACGGGCACTTCTCCAAGAGACAGCCTGGAAAGGCTAACCTCCAACAACGCTACTAGAGCTACACCTCCCTGGTTAACAGCTCGCACTAACTGAAGTGCCGAAACTAGGGAACAGGCCACTCCATGCAGGCATTCAAACTTGACTTCTGCTTGCCCCGCGCTCCTCAGGGTTACCACCTTGGACAAACAGTCGATACTGGCACGCTGCTCCGCTAGCCAATCCATTCCCAAAATCACATCGAACTCGGACAACGGCAAGATCGTCGCTACTAATATGAAGTTGACTCCCTCAAGACTCCAACAAATTCGCCCTTTAGTCCTGGTTGTCATAGACGACCCATTGGGCATGCGCACTTTCAGCTCTGACTCCGTTGCAAAGGACTCAACTCCAACCCTCCGGGTGAAACTTTCCGCAAGGAAGGAGTGCGACGCTCCCATATCAAAAAGTACTCTAGCGGGGTACCCAGATACCAGTACAAAGCCTACACACATGCAACAAACATAAAGGTTTGAAAGACAGGAATCTAAGGTGCAGGTTGAACTCTCGTACCTGTCACCACATCGGGTTGACGGATTGCTTCTTGTTGCCCAAGTTTATAGGCCCTTGGCTGCACTGGTTGAAACCGAGAAGCACTCAACTCCGCCATCTTCCCTTTCTCTGCGGCACTAGGGCCGGAGCGCACAGTGTGCTCCTGCCTTGGCTCTTGCTCAGTGCCCCCTTGGGTACAAAATCTTGCTATGTGGCCCGGCTTGCCACAACTATAGCACGTCTGAGGGCCCTTAGAGCGTGACCCTCTGGATGTCCAATTACTTTTCTCGCCCGACTTATACTGGGAAGGCTTCTTCTTCCATCGGCTCCCTTCCGCCTTTTCATGGGACTGAGCAGGCTTCTTCTCCTCCCCCTGTTTGGGTGTGAAACCCTTGCGATGCTGGGATTGCTCCATGTCACTCTCCAAAATTCGGGCCGCCTCCACCAATTCGTTGAAACCCGCACATTTCATCGATATGAGGGGTTGTCTTAGATTCTCCCTCAGTCCGTGATAGAAGAGATTGTCCCTCTCTTCATCGTCTGCCATGGTCCTCCCTGCATAACGACCCAAGCGAGTAAATTCCTGGACATACTCATCCACTGACTTGTCTCACTGCACCAGATGTAGGAACTGCCTCTGGAGGGCTAACCTCGTTGAGGCGGGTATGTACTTCTTCAGGAAGGCATTCCCAAACTCCTCGATGGACGGTGTGCGTCCTAGAAACTGCCGGCCACTGTGGCTCACCCACCATAACTTGGCATCTCCCTCCAACATAAAGGCTGCGAACTCTGCCTTTTCTCATCTGGCCCCTCTGCCGCCCTCAGAAGCTCCTAAATTCTAGCCCACCAATCCTCTGCATTTGTGGGCGTGCCGATTCCCTTGAAGGTTGGAGGGTGGAAACTCAGAAAGTACTTCATTTGCCGGTCCCCATGCCCGACAACCACTCTCTCGGCCTGCGGCTCTGCCCGCCTGGCTTCCTCAACCTGCACGGTCGCTACCGTGTCCGGGGTAGCTGGAGTTGCTACCTGAGCAACGGGAGCTGCTACCTGTGCTGTCGCTGCAGCTTGGGCCGCCACCATCGCTTCTGCAAGCATATGACAGAAGTCGGCCGGTGTGACCCCCATCCCTAGCGGACCTTGCGCAGTCGCACTACTTGCCGAGAGCTCTTCTCTTGTCCTCGAGGTCCCAGCCTCGTTGCTTGCACTCTAAACACAAGCAAGAAAATGCAAATCAGTCTCTAATCTCAAGACTCGAACACCAGGACACTCATGGTCCTGCGATACTCCTATGTGGATAACTTCTTATACGCGACTCGAATTATACTTTCGACCGCGAATCTTCTCATTAGAACGCCAACCTCCCTCTGATACCAAATTGTAACACCTCCCCTATAAAGACCATATAATATGGGTCCGGCCGGGGCCCCACAACATACGGACGCCACAGCTTTAGTATTAAAAGATGATATGAAACTACCCAATCTCAAAAATTCCAGACAAACACAGCGGAAACAGAACAAACCGACAGAAGTTATCCACTAACGATAGAGTATCAAATGGCCTTAAGGCCTTACACAATAATAGTCCAAAACATATAAATGTGCCAAGCACTCCTAGGCTACCTCGGCATGCAAGCCGGACATAAACATAACAAAAGTAGCACACACAAAAGGAGGAACCAAGCACAGCAACACTTCATGAGGCTTAGGGCTTTTCGCCCGGCGCGCTAGCTCCTGCATGCGATCCTTGCCCTATAAGGATTTGAAGTAACGTGGGTCAGCAAAGGATGACCTCTACTGTGTAACAAACACATCTCCTCCTGACCGTCCCTAACGGACCCCGGGGTACCACTCCACCTACAAGTTAGCACTTCGTATACCAAAAGAGTATATATATATTAAAGCGGTAAAACATGCTTGGATGTCTCATACAGCATACATGTTCTCTATGTTTTGTACAAAGTGAAGGGGGCCTACTATGCAACATGAATGCAACCCGGGTTTCACCCAAGGCACCCTAGCTCGTATGCATCTAGCACAACATCAAACACTGGATACTTCCGTTTCCTCATTGGCTTAAAGCCGCAAACACAAGGGAACCACCATGTCCCTAACAGCACACACGCCGTCACGCGGAACCTTGAAAGGCCCCACCCGCACAAGGGTCATATACCCCGGGGCTTGCCCGCACATTCTGACTTCGCACGTCAGGGTTCCGTCTCACACTGACCGATTCTAAGAAGCCTTGCTGGACCCCACCAGCTCATGGCCACATTGCCCGGGCTTGTCCTCCGCTCGACATTCTCGTCAGTCCACATAAGGGGCTAGTCTCACCGGGACATTTCCCCCGCATGACTTGCGCATCACGGGATAGCCAGCCGACCGCGGAGACATAGTCGCGCCTTTGCACAGCACAAACAAAGGTTTCCCCACCCCAATCACCATTCGCACCGTGTCTTTCCCGTGCTCCAAGGAAATCATCTACCGCACAACACGGAGCTAACCTTGTCCGGTTCCGACCACGAGTACTCACTCAAATATAAGGGAGAAAACGCATACATATAACCGCGTATTGCCGCAGCGGGTTTCTACCGAATCCCCGAAGCTCGCTATGCAACATCACCGGATCGGACTAACGGTCGCGACCACGGCTTCACCCACAATGCCTAATCCGCTAACGGAGCGGATCTCTAATGCAAAGCATGCCGGGATGAGCATACTCAACTCGGAGGTTCCTCTTGAACCTAGGCTACACGAATCCCTCTCATTTTAGAGATTCGGCGCTCAAAATACGAAAGGAAGGGGATGTTATTCATGCATCCTAAATCTTAAAAACCGAGAGGAGAAGCGTCGTTACCTTCCGTCCCCTCTTCCTAGCCATGGAGAAGATTTGCTCGGTTGAACACCACCGCAACGCTCCCACCTTCGCGGATCTGAACTCCGCTCGCGAAACGGACCTCCGAAGCTTCGCCGGCGGCCGGATCTTGGTCTTCTTCCTCCTCCTTGCTCTCCCTTCTCTCTAGAATCAAGAGAGATAAAGATGGGAGAAAAGTGAGGGTTTCAAACCCTATTCCCGAGTTTAAAGCCTCAGACCTAGCCCCGAGCCGTTGGATCTCAATCAAAGAAACGGACGGCCACGATTCGACATAAAATCACAAAAATTGGGCCGAACACGGGTTGCAACACGGCCGTGTGCCTGGCCGTGTCACCCATTCGTCGTCTCGATCGAGTCGAAAAACCAGCACACGACCTTTGACACGGCCTCCGACACGCCCGTGTCATCTGCGACACGCTTGTGTCGGGACCCGTGTCACGCCCCCCGTGTGCACTCGACCAACATTTCGCAGTCAGAGAGGTACACGGCCTGGTGACACGGTATCAGACACGCCCGTATCAAACTTGATACGGCCGTGTTTGTGCCCGTGTCACGGCCCGTGTACCACACTTGCAGAATTCCTGGAGTAACACGGCCTGGGACACGCCCGTGTCCTAGGCCGTATTCTACAACTCGACTAGCGTCGACCGCCAAAGCGTCGACCGCACGGCCCGAGGCCGAACACGCCTGTGTCACGCCCGTGACATGCCCGTGACATGCCTGTGACACGCCCGTGACACGCCCGTGACACGCCCGTGACACGCCCGTGACACGCCCGTGACACGCCCGTGACACGCCCGTGACACGCCCGTGACACGCCCGTGACACGCCCGTGACACGCCCGTAACACGCCCGTGACACCTGCTCCAAAAACCAAACTGGGTTTAAAACATCACCCGTCCCTCTTTTGAGTTTCGGGGTGTTACAAACTGAGCCAAAGAAACCAGAAGCCAGAGGGAAAGACTCGAAATGCGGATCTTTTCTGTGCATTCCATAAAGAAAAAGGGCACCCGACTGAAGATTGCAGAGCTCTCTGACAACTTGTGGAGCGACTGCTTGCCGAAAGGAAGATGAGGGGCCTCAGAGTGAAAGAGGCTTAATCAAAGCCATCCACCTCTAAAGGCAAGGAGGTGGTCGAAGTTTCTTGGGAAAATGAAGACATTGATAGAGTGGGATACTATGGCAACATTAAGATTGGAGAGAGCGTCGATGCATACGACGTGGGTGTCCTCGGGAATCTATTTTGTATCCATGGAGGAGCGGGTGCAGAATCAAGCAGAAAATCTTCCTTGGCAAGGATCTCACGGCATGAGGTAGATATGAATTCTACAGCTCCCCCATTGGAAGTTGTTACTTTTGGTCCAGACGATCTCTCAAAGGCAGCTAACCCATTCAATGACGCAGTCGTAATCAGAGCAATCATTGAGAATTATACAGTTCAGGAAATTTTTGTTGACACTAGAAGTTCCGTCAACCTTATATTCAAAAGTGCTTACGAGGCCCTAAGAACCGAAAAGACTTTGCTCTCCACCGAAGGGCCACTATATGGCTTCGCAGGCGAGAAAAAATAAGTTGAAGGCAGCGTAAAACATTCAGTGATGCTCGGGGGGATGTCAAAGCTTATCACGTTCATGATAGTTGATGCGGCGAGCAGTTATTGCGCCATCTTTGGAAGACCTCTTCTTAATGAATACCGAGCAATAGTTTCCACATATCATTTGGCGATCAAGTTTACGGCAGGAGGAAAGCAATACTGAGTTAGAAGCAACCCAAGGGAGGCACGAGAGTGCTACGTCAAAGCAGTCAACTTGATCGAGCAAACGCTTCCCCGAACAATCCTAGTCGCTGCCTCAGAAGAAAAAGATCCCCAAGGAGAGGTCAAAGATTAGGAGGAAATCCAGGAAGGAGTTCACCTGGAGCCTGCTCAAGCAACCTAAGGAGTCCCAATTGGATCAGGTGAAGAAAGAAGACTTACAATCAACTCGGAGCTCTCCGAAGAGGAAAAAGAACAGTTGATCGCTTGCTTACTAAAGAACCTGGATGTCTTCGCCTGGGCTGCAGAAGACATGCCAGGAGTGGATCCTGATGTGGCTTGCCATCACCTCAATATCGCTCCCGACTTCAAACCTGTTCAGCAAAAGAAGCGTGAGATGGCGACAAAGCTAGCCGAGCAATTCAAGGAAGAGGTTGCGAAGCTTCTAAAGGCTAAATTCACTCGTGAAATCCAATACCTAGATTGGGTATCAAACATTGTAATGGTGAAAAAGCCAGGGGAAAATGGAGGATGTGCGTTGATTTTACCAAGTTTAATAAAGCATGCCCGAAAGATTGTTATCCGCTGCCTCGAATAGATGCTTTAGTAGATTCTGAGGTTGGATATCCTTTTATGAGTTTTTTAGATGCATTTTCTGGTTATCACCAGATTATAATGCATAAGTATGACATCCCCCATACATTTTTTATCTCAAATGATGGTTGATACTGTTATCTAGTGATGCCTTTTGGATAAAAAAATACAGGCGCTACCTATCAACGCATGATGGACTCTGTGTTTAAAGAACAAAAAGGAAAAAATCTTGAAGTATATGTTGATGACCTTCTTATTAAAAGTAAAACATTTGCTTTACATTTACCGGACCTTACAGAGAAATTCTCTACTTTGCAAAAATATAACATGAAGTTGAATCCGTTAAAATGTATCTTTGGAGCAAATAAAGGAAAATTCCTCGGTCATCTCCTTACCCCCGAAGGGCTCGCCCCTAACCCAGATAAAGTTAAAGCAATCCTCAACATGCCATCACCTTGTTCCCCCAAAGAAGTTCAGCAATTAGGTGGAAGGCTACCAGGTCTCGGAAGATTTATCTCCATAGTAGGGGATAAAAGTGCCTCATTATTCAAAACTCTCCCTGGAGGATCTAAATTTGAATGGACCAAAGAATGCGCAGAGGCTTTTAAACGACTTAAGAAGCAGCTCACCTCCACTCCTTTACTTCAAAGCCCTCGTACTGGAGAAATGCTATTCATCTATCTTGGAGTGGGCTCGGAAGCAATAAGCTCAGTCCATGTTAGAGAGGAAGGGAGAAGGCAATATCCGGTGTATTATGTAAGCCATATATTGAAAAATGCTGAAACCAGATACCCAATTCTTGAGAAGCTCGCATTAGCATTAGTAATGTCTGCCAGAAGGCTTCGACCATACTTCCAAGCGCATTAAATTACCATAATTATAGATCAACCACTAAAAAGTATTCTTGAAAGACCGGAGCACTCTGTGAGACTAGCCAAGTGGGCAATTGAACTCAGTGAGTTTGATATCTCATATGTACCTCGAACAGCTATCAAAGCACAAGTATTAGCAAATTTTCTAATAGACATAACTGAGTCTAATGCTTATCAAGCCAATCAATCCCCGCTAGAATTGACAATCTACATAGATGGAGCTTCAGGCAAAAACTCCTCGGGGGCAGGAGTAGTTCTCATTAACCCCAACGGGGTCAAATTGAAACAGGCCATAAGGTCCTCTTTCCCAACCACTAATAACCAGGCAGAGTATGAAGCACTCTTGGGAGGCCTGCGGTTCACAAAAGAATTGGGATTAGACTATGCGCATGTTAAAACCGACTCGTTAGTAATGGCATCCCAGGTATTGGAAAATTTTGAAACCAAAGAACCTACCCTGAAGAAATATTTAATGCTGGTGAGGGCGGAGATTGGAAAATTTAAAAGCTTCACTGTTGAGTATGTTTCAAGAATATACAATACTGAAGCAGACGAGCTAGCAAAGTTTGGCCTCCCATCGGGGGAAACAACTTCAGAGCTTTTTCATCCGGCTATAGAAGAAGGAGAATTGATGTAAATAGAGCAACGACCTTCTTGGATGGATTCATTCAAGTCATATCTCTCGACGAGAGAATTGCCACATGCTTCGAAAGATAAAAGAAGATTTAGAATGAAAGCAGAAAATTACAAACTTATCTCCAGAGTTCTCTATAGAAACACTTTCCTCTCGCCAATGGCAAGGTGTGTATCTGAAGAGGAGATTCCTACGGTGCTCCGAGAAGTTTACTCTGGAGAATGTGGCAGCTATTCAGGGGCCAGAACTTTGGAGAGAAGAATATTACGGCAAGGGTACTTCTGGCCCACAATGAGAAAAGATTCTGAATCCTACGCAAAGAAGTGTACCCAGTGTCAAAAATTTGCTCCGCTTCAACTCCAACCATCACAACGACTTGTGTCGATCACCACGCCATGGCCTTTCGCAGTGTGGGGATTTGACCTCCTCGGGCCATTTCCCATGGCAAGCCAACATCGAAGCTTTATCTTGGTTATGATTGACTACTTCAGCAAATGGATTGAAGCAAAGGCCCTAGGAAAGACAACAACCCGGGTGATAAAGAACTTCTTATGGGGAGAGATAATTTGCAGGCATGGAATCCCGATGCCAATAATTACGGATAATGGACCGCAGTTCAACAATGAGGAGATGAAGAACTTTTGCAAACAAGTCGGCATAGAACTGCGGTTCTCATCAGTTCACCATCCCAGGAGCAATGGCCAAGTGGAAGCTGCAAATAAGCAGATACATAATTTGCTGAAAAAGAAAGTGCAAAATCTGAGAGGGAACTGGGCAGAGGAACTTCCTTCAGTTCTATGGACCCTCAGAACAACCCCTTCCACAGCTACCGGGGAAACTCCTTGTAAACTATCTCATGGTTCGGAGGCCCTCATCCCGGTAGAATTTGAGGTTCCAACTCCTAGGGTATTATTGGCCAGGCAAAGCTGGGAGGATTGGCTTGAGATTAACAATGAGAATATGAAACTTAGCTTTGATCAAGTTGAAGAAATGCGGGATGAAGCCATCGTCAGGCAAGAGGAAGTCAAACGAAGAATGACGAGGTATTTTGATAAAAATATTAGGGTAAAACATTTTTCGGTGGGAGATCTCGTCCTGAAAAATCTAGATGCAGCCGCAAAAACTTGTTCCGTAGGTAAGCTGAATCCAAACTGGAGTGGACCATTTATCATTAAGAGCAAAAAGGGGGGGTCTTACAAGTTGTATCAGAGGAAACATCGATCTGAAAAGGTAGCAGTCCACGAACCCTGGGTCACCCTTGCTCGAGTTTAGTTTGGGGACAAACTAAGTAGTTGAAGCAGTGGTGTGCCCATATGGGGATCACATATAAATTGTCCACTATTAGTAAAGATTGAACATTTTCTCAGTATGGGTTTTGTTATGCAGCCTCTAGCACAGCCTACGCCACAAGGTGGAGTTCAACAGGCTTCGGATGTTGCACCACCTCCACCGGTCCCCACTCCTTTCCTTCAGTCAGACATGGGACAGACTCTGACAGCCATTCTAGAGGCTTTCAGGGCCCAGCAGGTTCCTGTCCCGCAGCCAAACCCGGGGGCAAACTGATTGAGCATCTTCCGAGGTCTTTCTCCCCCGTCCTACTTGGGGACAGAGTCGGCGATTCGAACGAAAGAGTGGCTGGATATTATATACGAGATGCTGACCGTGATACGGTGCCCCTGGGAGGAGAGGGTTGCTCTGGTTGTCTCTTGCCTTGAGTCCCATGCTAAGAGGTGGTGGAAGACGCTGCTGGACACAACATTTGCCGATAGGGAGGTTGCGTAAGTTACCTGGGAAGAGTTCAGGGCCATGCTTTTGGAGCATTTTGTTCCGCAGTCGGCCAGGGATGAGTTGGAGGAACGGTTCTTACAGCTGAAGCAGGGCACCCGGACGGTGGTGGAGTACCATCGGGAGTTCGACCATTTGGCTCGTTATGCAGATTCTTACCAGCTGGACGAAGCAGAATACATAAAGAGGTTCTATAAGGGCCTGCGGGAGGGCTTGAGGGAGGCTTTATTGTTTGTATCCGACGGGCCTATATCCCGTATTTTGGAGATGGTAAAGAGGATTGAGGTTGATTGGCACACCACTCGGAGCCGGAAGCGGCAAGCAGAGGATCAGGGCCGGAGAGCCAGAAATGATCAGCGGCGAGGTTCTATACAAGATGGGAGAAGGATAGAGGACCAGCCTTGTCAGGAAGTGAGGCAGGAGCAGAGGGAGCAGGTGATATTGGCCCCTCAACCTCTTCGGATGCAGGAGATGCCAAGACCAGGGGGTATGGCGTATCCCCCACCAGAGTGCTTCCATTGTCCTCAGATTGGGCACCTCTAGAGGAACTGCCCCATGAGGGGGGCACCACCTCCAGCACCACAGGGTGGCCCACCTGCTCAGCATTTCAGAGGCCGAGGACGCGGCCAAGGACGTGGATACTTGGGTGGAGATCGTAGAAAAGAAAGGGAGCAGGTGTATGCTTTTGACCTTGCGCAGCCTCGGAATCTAGAGTAGGTCATAGTAGGTACGCCGAGATGTTTAATTGTTTTAAAAGAATTCTCACTTTCTCAGTTGACAAATTTGTAGAAATGCACTAAATAGAATAAATAGGAAAGAAAAAAACTCGTTGTAGAATCCTAAGTGTTGGGATTTGTCTCCATAATACCTCAGATTTGTAGGAAGTCAGACCTTGAACTAAGATAAATTAAGATGTATTTGATATTGTGTTTGAGTTGTGTATGCAGGATCTTATTGCCAAGTGTAGACCAATGTAAGTCTATAATGGGTCACCAAACACAGGACCATAGAATGTAATTCCTCATTGTGTGATCCAAGGTGTTGGCTCATGTATAGCCTCTATATTGGGATACACTCCATATACATGCATTTGGACTGATGGACTTCAGAGTATTGAAGACTATCTCAGAAGAAATTTTCTAAGTCCATATACTCGAGTAGTATCTTCCATAAACTCGAGTAAGTGACATAGTACTCGAGTAGTATCTTCTATATACTCGAGTAAAGTATCTATACTCGAGTACTTAAGCATACACTCGAGTAGATTGTCCTTTACTCAAGTAAGTGATATCTCATACTCGAGTAGTTCTAAAGTTACTCGAGTAAGTGTTCTGTTGGTACTCGAGTAGATCTGGACTTCTCATCTCAGAAAGTTTCTAAGTCCATATACTCGAGTAGTCCCCTGATATACTCGAGTAAGTGACTCTGTACTCGAGTAGATTGATTTTCATACTCGAGTAGGTTTGCAGTTACTCGAGCAGTTTTCCTAAAATACTCGAGTAGTCTATCTTTCCCGTACTCGAGTATTTCAAATTCTTATACTCGAGTAGCTCTTCAAGATTTTATCTGAGAATTTTTCTAAGTGTTTATACTCGAGTATATTTGCTCATACTCGAGTAGTTTCTCTAAGTCACTCGAGTATTGTTCCCTGAGATACTCGAGTAGTTTCTATCTTTATGTAAGACCCCCTTTTTTTTGACACCGGGGTCTTAGCCCAGAATTGCCGGTTTGTGGTGGCTCCGACTCACGGGAAGGCCGCCACTACAAAGTGCCAATTCTGCCGGCCCTTTACGATCACAAAGAGAGAGAAGAAATTATACATAAATGTAAACAAGTCCACAGAAGCATGTATAAAAGTGAAATCACATCCAGTCCATCAGTAGATAATAATAGGAAATAGATAATAGAAGTACTGTAAGATACGGTTCAGATGAAATATAGATAAACGGGTTCGAGCCCGGTATATCATAGTCCTCACTACAAATCACTCATCACAGAAACTATAAAAGTACTAATCACTACGGAGCTGGTCGCAGGTGCACCGGTGCTAGACTGACCCACCTCCATGCGCACCGTACTCCGCTGGTGTTGGTCCCTGGACTGCTGGTCCCTGTCTCCCATCCGGAGCTCCTGTAATGTTGTGGTTCGAAAACCATTAGTCATAAAGACTAAGCCCTATCATCCCCTACACATCCCCCCACCGCTCCTAAGCACCGAGCGGAGAGGAGGAAAGGGAAGAAACAAAGGTGGAGAATAATCAAGCAGATGACAGGGGAGTTATTCTAATAACTATCTAGAACAAAGTACAACTAGCAATTCCATGGTAGTAAGTGGTAATGAAGAGAAGTAGTAATTAGCAATTGTATAAAAAGGCAGCTAGAGAACAATAAGTAAACAAGTAAGTAAGTAAGTAGGTAACCTTAACTTATATGAATGCTCATACAAACTTATAAGTAAAGGGGTCTTCTGCAAGGCTCCCATCGTATAAAATGTCTCATACCGATTTATACGTTTGGGTGTCGGTTGTATGAAAAAATGAGTGTAGTGATATGTTATGCCATGATTCATGCAAGTGCAACTCACGTACACGACTCTATGCGCACAGACCTTTAGTTCCCCCTATTCGGGCAGCTAGCTTCACTCCCAGGAACCTCCGTAGTGGCAAATGGAGACAGTGGGTTTGGCCCCTAACTCCTAGGCGGGTATCCACACTACCGGGCCTAGCCCTTCCGCACGCCCCTAGAAGAACACAACCTAGAGTATCCGCGTACTACTGCTGGCTATATCCGCCAGACTTTCTTTGGCTATATGTCCCAAACTGCCGAGTCAACGTACCGATGTCGGTGTGAACGACAATCAGATATCGAAGACCCACCACCTTTATTCTGTACTCCAACCCTCGAGCCCTCAGCTCCCCGGACTGTCCCGTCCGTGAATCTACCTTCAGAGCTACCGTCTGAATGACAACCAAACCAATTATTCTACCTTCCTAGCTATCGGGGTGTATGTGTGTGCAACCCTAATTATACTAGTTGCTCTTTAGATTATTATTTCTACAATTTACGTTAGCCCAGGACTGCCCCCGGTATTCCCCGTGAAGGGCTCTCAAAGGGCACTAGGAATTATGATGGTAGCTGAAGCCCACCGTTCCCTTTCGCAAGGCACTTATTGTTATTGGTTGATACCCATTACCCGATCCCTTTTTAAGTTACTTTAGATCTAGCCCTAACGTATTAAGACTCTTCCACTCCTACCCGGGGTTAACGATCTTTCGTCGTTCCCGTACGCCACTTAACCTTAACCAGTCTCACACTCTACTTATCCTGACCTCCAATAATGAACTTAAACTTAGCTTGCCCTAACCAACCAGCAACTACCAAAATTCCATCTCCCAAAGTTCATTATCCGCTCTAGTTCAGTTTTCGTGGTTTTACTATATGCAGACCATCCTAAGATACGTGAGGAGTATAAGGGGAGGTACTCCAAATTGTCTTCCGAATCTCCTATAATATTTGCTGGAGGTCTATCGTTACATAATATAGCTAAGGCCAAGATTTCCAAATTTTCCTATTTATCGGGCATTTAATATATTTATTCTAAGATTCCAAATGCCCTAGTATGAACATGAAGTGCACTAATGAGCCAACAATAAATAATCATAAAATCAGTAAAAATCCTATGAGACATTTAAACAGTAATTCCAATTTTGAGAAATTCCAGAGGTATTTAGGCTTATATTTCCTAATTTACCATTTTAGGCCATTTCTACTATATTATGAAGGAAGTACTGTAAATATGTATTAAAAAATCCCAATAAATTTATAGAAGCTTTATGGTGACCTAAAACCATCATAAACCAAGTCCCATAATTTTTATCTAATATTTGTGCTCTAAATCTATTTTAATGTAAAATACTGATTATCTTAGCTTTGAGAAGGAAATACTATTTTTAATCATCTAAAATTCCAGAGAAAATTACAGGGTGACTAACCTAATTTTAAACACCCACTGACCAAATTTCATTTTTTTAGACAGTAATTTGACATTATTTGTATTTTTGACTACATGTCACAACTAGTACGTTAAAGAAATAAGTACCCAAAATAATCGGATAAAACTTCCAAGAAAAGTACAGAAAGTATAACATGCTATAAGATTCCCTAATCCAAGATTTCATAACATTTCAGAGAACAGAAATTCAAGAATCATCAAAATAAATATCTAGGGCACAACTAGGGTTGTAAATGAAGTACTGTATAAATTAACTCAAAAATCTCAACAAAATTATAACATGGCCATTTAGATTAGAAAATCACCCTACTCTAATTTTACTTTATTTGAAATTCAATTGATAGCTTAATAATTCAAATTAAGGTTGGTGACCTAAACTAGGGTTAGGATTTTAGGTGGCCTAGCTCTCTCCAAATACCCTAAAATTTTGTCCAGAGAACTATACTGGCCCTATAATTCTCTCCACCCAATTTTAGGTTAGTCCAAGGTCATTTGACCCCATGACCTTCACAACCCTAAAAACCACCATTAAGGGATTTTCCATAGGGTTCTAGGGCTTCCCTACACCAAGTCTCTCCAAACTCCCTTGGAGGGTGTGTCATGCCCTAAAAATCCAGTGATCAAAATATCAACCTCTATTGAGGTGATTTGACCACCCAAATACCAAGGGGTGTTTGATCCTAAATTATCCTATAAGGATCAACCTAGGGTTTTATACAAACCTATTCAAAACATCTCCAAATGAGATGAAATTTTTACCAGAGCCTTATGATAAACCCAGGGACCACTCACCAAAATTTGGGAGGGTTTGGAAGTCATTTAGCCATCTAATTAAATTATGCTAGGATTATTGAATTTTTCAAAAAACTATAGAAATTTTTTTTCCAAAAATCCTAATTTTTTGATAGCATCTATACATAGGTAAGATTGGGCCACACCCCAAATTTCAAGTTATTTTGATGACTGTATTGGAGTGGGGAATTTTTCTAAGGTCAGGACATACCTATGGGTACACCTCACCAAAGTGAGTGCTGAGGTCTATCCAGTGGTCCAAAATGCTTTAAACAAATTTTAAACTTTCCTAAACTCATAGAGCTACAATATTAGTGTTGACAACTTTTTCTGTAGGAACTTTTTTTCGACACCGGGGTCTTAGCCCAGAATTGCCGCTTTGCGGTGGCTCCGACTCATGGGAAGTCCGCCACTACAAAGTGCCAATTCTGCCGGCCCTTTTCGATCACAAAGAGAGAGAAGTAATTATACATAAATGTAAACAAGTCCACAGAAGCATGTATAAAAGTGAAATCACATCCAGTCCATTAGTAGATAATAACAGGAAATAGATAATAGAAGTACTGCAAGATACGGTTCAGATGAAATATAGATAAACAGGTTCGAGCCCGGTACATTAGAGTACTCACTACAAATCACTCATCGCAGAAACTATAAAAGTACTAATCACTCACGGAGCTGGTCGCAGGTGCACCGGTGCTAGACTGACCCCACCTCTATGCGCACCGTACTCCGCTGGTGCTGGTCCCTGGACTGCTGGTCCCTGTCTCCCATCTGGAGCTCCTGTAATGTTATGGTTCGAAAACCATTAGTCATAAATACTAAGCCCTATCATCCCCTACCCCTCCCCCCACGGCTCCTAAGCACCGAGCGGAGAGGAGGAAATGGAAGCTACAAAGGTGGAGAATAATCAAGCAGATGACAGGGGAGTTATTCTAACAACTATCTAGAACAAAGTACAATTAGTAATTCCATAGTAGTAAGTGGTAAAGAAGAGAAGTAGTAATTAGCAATTGTATAAAAAGGAAGCTAGAGAACAATAAGTAAATAAGTAAGTAAGTAAGTAGGTAACCTTAAATTATATGAATGTCCATACAAACTTATAAGTTAAGGGGTCTTCTGCAAGGCTCCCATCGTATAAAAAGTCCCATACCGATTTATAAGTTGGGGTGTCGGTTGTATGCAAATATGAGTGTAGTGGTATGCTATGTCATGATTCATGAGGTGCAACTCACGCACACGACTCTATGCGCACAGACCTTTAGTTCCCCCAGTTCGGGCAGCTAGCTTCACTCCCAGGAACCTCCGTAGTGGCAAACAGAGACAGTGGGTCGGGCCCCCCACTCCCAGGCGGGTATCCACACTACCGGGTCTAGCCCTTCCGTACGCCCCTAGAAGAACACAACCAAGAGTATCCGCGTACTACTGCTGGCTATATCCGCCAGACTTTCTTTGGCTAAGTGTCCCACACCGCCGAGTCAACATACCGATGTCGGTGTGAACGACAATTAGATATCGAAGACCCACCACCTCTATTCTGTACTCCAACCCTCGAGCCCTCGGCTCCCCGGACTGTCCCGTCCGTGCATCTACCTTCAGAGCTACCGTCGGAATGGCAACCAAACCAATTATTCTACCTTCCTAGCTATCGGGGTGTATGTGTGTGCAACCCTAATTATATTAGTTGCTCTTTAGATTATGATTTCTACAGTTTACGTTAGCCCAGGACTGCCCCCGGTATTCCCCGTGAAGGGCTCTCAAAGGGCACTAGGAACTATGATGGTAGCTGAAGCCCACTGTTCCCTTTCGCAAGGCACTTATTGTTATTGGTTGATACCTATTGCCCGATCCCTTTTTAAGTTACTTTAGATCTAGCCCTAGCATATTAAGACTCTTCCACTCCTACCCGGGGTGGACGATCTTTCGTCGTTCCCGTACGCCACAACCTTAACCAGTCTCACACTCTACTTATCCTGACCTCCAATAATGAACTTAAACTTAGCTTGCCCTAACCAACCAGCAACTACCAAAATTCCATCTCCCAAAGTTCATTATCCGCTCTAGTTCAGTTTCCGTGGTTTTACTATATGTAGACCATCCTAAGATAGGTGAGGAGTATAAGGGGAGGTACTCCAAATTGTCTTCCAAATCTCCTATAATTTTTACTGGAGGTCTATCGTGACATAATATAGCTAAGGCCAAGATTTTGAAATTTTCCTATTTATCGGGCATTTAATATATTTATTCTAAGATTCCAAATGCCCTAGTATGAACATGAAGTGCACTAATGAGCCAACAATAAATCATCATAAAATCAGTATAAATTCTATGAGACATTTAAACAGTAATTTCAAGTTTTGAGAAATTCCAGAGGTGTTTAGGCCTATATTTCCTAATTTACCATTTTAAGCCATTTCTACTATATTATGAAGAAAGTACTGTAAATATGTATCCAAAAATCCCAAGAACATTATAGAAGATTTATGGTGACCTAAAACCGTCAGAATCCAAGTCCCATAATTTTTATCTAATATTTGGGCTCTGAATCTATTTTAATTTAAAATACTGATTTTCCTATCTTAGAGAAGGAGATACTATTTTTAATCATCTACAATTCTAGAGAAAATTACAGGGTGACTAATATAATTTTAAACACCCACTAACCAAATTTCATAATTTTTCAGACAGTAATTGGACATTATTTGTATTTTTGACTACATGTCACAACTAGTACCTTAAAGAAATAAGTACCCAAAATAATCGGATAAAACTTCCAAGAAAAATACAGAAGGTATAACATGCTATAAGATGCCCTAATCCAAGATTTCATAACATTCCAGTGAACATAAATTCCAGAATCATCAAAATAAAATATAGGGCACAACTAAGGTTGTAAATGAAGTACTTTATAAATTAACCCAAAAATCTCAACAAAATTATAACATGGCCATTTAGATTAGAAAATCACCATACTCCAATTTTACTTGATTTGAAGTTCAATTGATAGCTTAATAATTAATATTAAGGTTGGTGACATAAACTAGAGTTAGGATTTTAGGTGGCCTAGCTGTCTCCAAATACCCTAAAATTTTGTCCATAGAACTATACTGGCCCTAAAAACCTCCAAGTCTCTCCAAACTCCCTTGGAGGTTGTGTAATGCACAAAAAAGCCAGTGACCAAAATATAGGCCTCTGTTGAGGTGATTTGACCACCCAAATACCAAGGGGGTGTTTGATCCTAAATTATCCTATAAGGATCAACCTAGGATTGGATACAAACCTAATCAAAACATCTCCAAATGTGATGAAATTTTTACCAAACCATTATGATGAACCCAGGGACCACTCACCAAAATTTGGGAGGGTTTGGAAGTCATTTAGCCATCTAATTAAATTATGCTAGGATTATTGAATTTTTCTAAAAACTATAGAAATATTTTTTCCAAAAATCCTAATTTTTTGATAGCATCTATACATAGGTAAGATTGGGCCACACCCCAAATTTCAAGTTATTTTGATGACTGTATTGGAGTGGGGAATTTTTTTAAGGTCAGGACATACCTATGGGTACACCTCACCAAAGTGAGTGTTGAGGTCTATCCAGTGGTCCAAAATGCTTTAAATAAATTTTAAACTTTCCTAAACTCATAGAGCTACAATATTAGTGTTGACCACTTTTTCTGTAGGAGCATCTAAGTATTTTTCCTAAATTTTCTAAAGTGACTGTTAATTCCATACAAAAATTGCTTATAAAAATAAAATCTATTTAAATAGCACAGATCTTGAAGCAAGATCTAAAGGCTCTGGACTTGTCTTCTTCCTCCAGCCAAGGTCCCTGATTTGCCCGACCTGGAGTTACTTCTAAGAACAGCCGCCGGCCGTCCAGCCTCCTCCCTGGCCGGCCACCGCCACCACCACCTCCGTTGAGGTGGTGGCCGTCGCCGGGCAGCGACACAGCCGCCGGAGAGGCTGAATCCGGCGAACCCGAATAGTGAAATTCGTGGAAAATCCATGAAAATGAAAGCTCCAATCGGGCTCAATTGAGCCCGATTCTCAATCCTTTTGAATCCTAAGATCTATCCGTAGAAGAAGAGGGAGGGGAGGACCTTGTTCGCGGGCTGGAGGCGTGCAGACCGTCGGGAAGCCATTTTCGCGGTGGTGGCGTTGCCGGAAATTCTTCAATAGCAATAGCTGGGAAAAACTCCCCTTGGGCCTCTAAAGGTGTTTAAAAGCTTGGGAAAGGAGGGGGATCGGCCAAAAGCTGGCGGCCATTAACGACCAATAATAGCTTGGCTCGGCCATGATGGAGGGGAGCTGAAACGGCTCTATGACAGCTGGAGGAGGGCTGGAAACTCCTCCTCTCCCTGAGAGGAGGTGAATCCAGCAGTTTCACGGGAAGGGGAAGAGCCATGGCATCAAATGCCATTGATGGCCGTGACAACAAGCTTTCAGCCATGGCCGCAACCGTCCTTTTGCACAGCTAACGGTCCACGTGGCACAGCCTGACCGGTCAACATGAAATAAATAAGACTTATCAGGTCTTATTGGAGAAAACGGCCCACCCCCCAGGCCGGCCCGGTTAAGCTGAACCAGCACCCAGCTAAAACTAAAATGCCAGAAAAAAGTCTAAGTATAATGGCGTTGAGTGAGCTCAGCTCACTCAACGCCATCAGGCTACGGCGTTGAGTGAGCTCTGCTCACTCAACGCCATTCCAGACTATGGCGTTGAGTTAGCTCAGCTCACTCAACGCAATCCGGATTATGGTGTTGAGTGAGTTGAGTGAGCTCAGCTCGCTCAACGCCATCCGGTTTATGGCGTTGAGTGGGCTCTGCTCACTCAATGCCGTCCAGCTTATGGCATTGAGTGAGCTCTACTCACTCAACGCCATCCAGACAACACCAAATGGCGTTGAGTGAAGTCAGTGCACTCAACGTTGTTCAGCTTATGGAGTTCAGTGCACTCAACACACTCAACGCTATCCCGCCTGACCGTTTATGGCGTTGAGTGAGCTAATCTCACTCAACGCCATTCAGTCTATGGCATTGAGTGAGCTCGGCTCACTCAACGCAATCCTGCCGACACCAGATGGCGTTGAGTGCAATCAGTGCACTCAACGCCATTCAACTTATGGCTTTGAGTGAGCTAAGCTCACTCAACGCCATCCTGCTTATGGCTTTGAGTGAGCTAATCTCACTCAATGCCATCCATCTTATGGCTTTGAGTGAGCTAAGTTCACTCAACTCCATCCAGCCTATGGCTTTGAGTGAGCTAAGCTCACTCAACGCCATCCAACCCACGGCGTTGAGTGAGCTTAGCTCACTCAATGCCATTCCAAGGTCACGGGCGTGACGGACCGGTCACGGGCTTGTTAGGCCCATGTTGAAATTTCTGAGCTCGACGATCGTCTTCCTGAGGTCGACGATCATCGAAGGGGTCACGCCCTAGGTCACGGGCGTGACGGGCCGGTCACGGGCGTGACCACCCCTTGACTCGAAATTTTGTCGATAATCTTCAATTCCTGGGTTTCCTAAGGTTCTGTTATGACAAAACCACTTTCAGGGGTCTAGCCGGAAATGGGATGTTACACTTTATACTCGAGTATATCCCTCTTATCTACTCGAGTATGTAACCTCTTATACTCGAGTATATTCTCTCTCTCTCTCGAGTATATCTGTTTGAAATCTCCTGAATTTCTCTAAGTCTAGATTCTTCGTGTATTTTGAAATAATCTTCTCTTATTGGTCCACGTGTCATCCTTAATTATGATTATGACCGTTGAAAATCGCCTATAAATAGGTCATTCAGATTTGACTATGATACATAACAAAAACAAGTTATTACAGAAAAATCCAATAATCTTGTCCGTCCTTGTTAAGAAAGAATTCCTGAAAACCTAATCTCTCAATCGTCTTGCCGCCGGCGCCATTAGCGTTTTCTAGAAGAAAGCTTTGGATCGACGTTCTCTCAAGCGCTGCTACCTAGATCGATCCAAGATCAAAAACAATCATCCGATCCGATCGTGCTTCAACGAATTGTAGATTTCTCGTTGATCGAGGTGATTTCAGATCTTAGATTCTCGGAAAATAGTCTAGTCTTCTTCTACTTTTCCTGATCAGCCCAAAGTTCTCAACGAAGAAGACGAAGACCAAGATCGAGATCTGAGATTTTTTTGTTTGTAACTTTTATTCAAACAATTTTCTTTGTAGGAGATTTAGCTCCGAGTTGTAGGAAGTTTTATCTTCCGAGTGTAAATCCCTTGTGGATTGAGTTTTGTAGGAACGTGGTTCCGAGGTGTAGGATTGGTTTGCAATCCGAGATAGTGGAGTAACCAGCTCTAGTGATTTGCTAGAACGGTGAGGTAAAGTGGACGTACCCAAGATTGGGGAACCACTATAAATCTCTTGTCGTCTGTGTGATTGCTTGATTACTTATTCATGCTGTGTTAAATTTTTTATTCCACATTTGACGCACATCTCACCTATTCACCCCCCTCTACGTGATTTAGGTTGATAACTTAGTTTTCTCACTAAGAAATTTAACCACCCCAGGTACAGTCTTCATCAGCGGCAAGCCTTCCCGCATGCTTTTTGATACCGGAGCTTCTCACTCCTTCGTGTCAGAGACGTTAGTAGAAGGATTGGAAGGCGTGGAGCGATTCACGGGCTCGGAGATGAGGGTGCGACTACCCGATGGATCTGAACCCCTTACCTCAGACCACTGCAACATGGAGGTAGAAATCGGTGGAAAGGAGTTTGAGGCTCCAGCGACGCTTTTGAAGTTGACGGACTACGACTTGATCCTGGGCATGGTATGGCTGCACTGGAACCATGCCCAGATTGATTGCCAAGCGAAGAGGATCACCGTAAGACACGGGAACTCTTTCATTGCCATCGAAGGTATAAGACCTGCCTCTCGTATACTCTTATCTTCTGTAGAGGTCGTTAATGCCCATCTGTAGGGAGAGGAGGTTTATCAGATTCTATTTGAGATGGCGGAAGTCAAGGAGTCTTTGACAGACATCCCGGTGGTATGAGATTTCGCTGACATCTTTCCAGAGAAACTGCCAGGACTACCTCCGCATCGAGAGCAGGACTTCCAGATACAGCTTGTGCCAGGGGCCAAGCCGGAATCTAGGGCCCCTTATCGAATGCCCCAAAAGAGTTGACAGAGTTCCGATGTCAGTTACAGGAACTAGTAGACGCAGGGTTTGTCCGGCCAAGCTCTTCACCGTGGGGAGCCCCGGTGTTATTCGTCAAGAAGAAGGACGGAAGTCTCTGCTTGTGTATTAATTATCGAGCGTTGAAAAGACTGACTGTCCGGAATACATACCCGCTGCCACGGATTAACGAGTTGTTTGATCAACTGGAGGGAGCACATTTCTTCTCGAAGCTTGACTTAAGGTCAGGTTATTACCAACTACGGATTCGAGAGGAGGACATTCGGAAGACTGCCTTTTGTAGTAGGTACGGACTGTTTGAGTTTACATTGATGCCCTTCGGGCTCACTAATGCGCCATCAGCATTTACAAGCCTCATGAATTGTGTATTCAAGGAATATTTGGATGTATTCGTCATCGTATTTATTGACGACATCCTCATCTACTCAAAGACAGAGGAGGAGCATACACGATATCTGACGTTGACTCTAGAGAGGCTACGGGAGCACCAGCTGTACGCGAAGTTCAGCAAGTGTTAGTTTTGGTTAAAGGAGGTGGTCCTTCTTAGGTCATATTATCAATGGTGTGGAATTGGCAGTAGACCCGGCCAAGATACGGGCAGTTCAGGATTGGCCACCGTTAAAGAACGCCATAGATATACGGAGTTTCCTGGGACTTGCCGGATATTACCGGAAGTTCGTCGAAGGATTCTCCCAAATCGCACTCCCTCTTACTTCCCTGACGAGGAACAAATCCCCTTTCATTTTGAGGCCATAGTGCGAGGCGGCCTTTGTGGAGTTGAAAGGTCGGCTTACCTCGGCTCCCATTCTCGCTCTTCCATCAGGAAGGGAGGGATTCCTGGTATACATGGACGCCTCCTATTAAGGGTTGGGTGTCGTTCTGATGCAGAACGGGCACGTGATAGCCTAAGCCTCCCGGCAGTTGAAGATACATGAGAAGAACTATCTGGTGCATGATCTGGAGATGGGTGCAGTGATCTTTGCTCTGAAGATTTGGCGACACTATCTCTACGGGGTTCACTATGACATCTTCTCAGATCATAGGAACTTGAAATACGTGGACACACAGAAGGAACTCAACATCAGACAGAGACATTGGGTGGAGTTCCTGTCAGATTACTAGTACACCATGCACTACCACCCTGGGAAGGCTAACGTGGTGGCAGATGCTTTGAGCCGGAGAGGAGATACCTTAGGGAAGGGACCACAACTGATGTCCATGGACTTAGTCCGGTCTTTCAGAGATATGTAGATATCCCTAGTGTCCGAGAATGATCCAGAGCTGTATCTGGAGTATCTAGCATCGATGGTTGCCATAGATGATATTCGAGACCGCATCCGGGACGGACAGAAGATAGATGCATGAGCAGAGCCGGTATTGCAAGCCTTGGAGGAGGGTTCGACGGGAGATTATTCACTGAGAGATGGATTGCTATATTTTAGAGGCAGGGTCTATATACCCGCAGAAGGCCAGATTCGGGAAGACATCATGGCGGAAGCACATTGTAGCAGATATTCTATACACCCGAGGATCACCAAGATGACGGCAGACTTGAAGAAGACAATGTTTTGGTTAGGGATGAAGAAGGACATTATATACTTCGTGACTCATTGCGAGGCATGCCAACTGGTGAAGGCGAAGTGCAGGAACCCCGCAGGATTGCTACAGCCACTTCTGATGCCGGAGTGGAAATTTGAGGACATCGCGATGGATTTCATTCATGGCCTCCCCCGATCACGGATGGGAAATGATTCTATTTGGGTCATCGTCGATCGGCTGACTAAGGTGGCCAGATTTATTTCGATCAGGAAGGATGACTCGGTTGGGGTGCTGGTGCGGAGATTAATAGAGCAGTTCATTCGTTACCACGGGGTGCCCAGGACAATTGTGTCAGATCGGGATGGTCGGTTCACATCTAGAGAGTGGACATCCGTGCAGACTTACTTAGGCACGCGGCTGACCTTCAACACATCATTTCATCCCCAGACGGTTGGGCAGACGGAATGCACCAACCGGACATTGGAGGACCTCCTAAGGCTATGCATCTTGGATCGAAATGAACCTTGGGAGAAGCTTTTACCACTAGTTGAGTTCTCCTATAACAACAACTATCAGTCCAGCATCAGGATGGCTCCCTATGAAGCCCTGTACGGGAGGAGGTGCAGGACCCCGCTTTCTTGGATTCAGGACGAGGATCCGAAGGCATTGGGATCGGATTTTTTTGAAGACACCGAGGCTTAGGTGAGGCTGATCAGAGACAGGATGTTAGAGGCGCAGAGTAGACAGGCTAAGTGCTATGATGCCCTGCATCGTCAGGTGGAATTTCAGGTGGGGGATTGAGTGTTTTTGAAGATCCGAGCCATGCATGGTGTTTCACTGGTGCGTGGTCGGAGGAAGAAGCTCAGCCCTAGGTATATGGGCCCTTACAGGATCCTGGTGCGGATCGGGCCCTAGCTTACAGGCTGGAGTTGCCCCTAGAACTAGCAGGTTTACATGATGTTTTCCATATTTCTTCACTTAGGAGGGCTCTACTGCGCCTAGAGCAGTAGATTTTGATCACAGATGGGCCGGTAGCTTCAGACAGGTCAGTTCACTTAGAGCCGGTTCGGATCGATGACGGAGGAGTACGGACCTTGCGTTGCAAGGAAATTCCGTTAGTCAATGTTCTGTGGAGGAACCACGGTCAGGAGGAGCAAACCTAGGAACCGCAGGACCTGATGCGACAAAAGTATCTGGAGCTGTTCAGTCAGGTATACCTCAAAACCTCTCAGGATGTTCAATTTACTTTCCTATTTTAAACTAGTGGGGCTTAAATTTCAAGAATATGGGCTAAACTTTTGTTTATTGGAGGTCTAGACTTCGCCAATTGGGCGAATTGGTCTTAGATTTGACTATCACCTTTAAACCTCACATAGTAAATATGGCGTCGTGATGTAAATCTTTCAATTCTCATGGGATGTTACAAGTCTCTTTCTCCCCGATAGGAGTTCCCGTGGGCTTAACCTTGATTTCGGGGACGAAATCTTTGTTTTGTTTATTGGGATTTGCAACATCCCATTTCCAACTAGACCCCTAAGAGTGGTTTTGTCATGAAAAAACCCTAGGAAGCCCAAGACAAAGTCAAGTGGGCCTGGTGGTGTGGATAGGGGCACTATGGTCTGCAAATAGTAAATTCCAAAACCTTAGTTTAAGGTGATCATGGGGCTTCACCAAGATTCCAAGACCCCACCAATACCTTCATAACCCTAGTGAGGGGTCAATGGGTCATTAAGGACCCATGGAGGGCAGTCAAAGGGGTTAAGTTGACCAAAGTCAACTCTAACCCTAATTGGGTCAAACTGACCTGCACAAGGGTCAATTGCAGTCCCTTAGCAAAGTGGAACCCACAAATACCTTCATAACCCTAGTGAGAGGCCAATGGGTCACCAAGGACCCATTGGGACTTAAAGTCACACTAGTGCCAACTAACTTCACCTAAGGGGGGATAGGTGATGCGCAGTCTTTTTGCGGAATTAAAATTTTACCTGCACAATAAAAGAAAACAATGAAAGCATAGAAAGACACAGGCAGTTATAGTGGTTCCCCGACTTGGGTACGTCCACTTTCCCCCTTCGAGCTATCTCCCAACTAGGGACGACTCGGTCACTTCACCAACCGGATTGAAATCCAATCCTCACACTAATGGAAGGAACCCTTCCAACCGAAGGAGTCACCACTCCTCCAACATAGGTTGCACCCAACCCTTACAATGAGGAACCAACGTTCCTTTACAACAAAAGAAAAATTAGAATGTATAAAATACAAACTACTTTTGGAGCGTTAGGTGTCCCTCTTCGTTCGATGACGCGTTCTTGAAGAAGACGAAGAGTCCACGACCTTAGCTCTCACTTGGAAAGGATCTCCTCGAGATCAAGGGCGGCAAAGATTGCGGCGGAGATTCTTTTGAGATCCAATCTTCGTAGCAAAGCTAGCAAGGTCTACCAACGGTCTTACTTGGATCGATCGTCTCAATCGATTCGGAAGGGGAAGGTATTCCCGTTCAACAAATCAAGAGACAAAGGATCTCAAGAAAGACACGTGAGACGCATTGCATGGCTAAGCTTCTCTCGCCGGGATATCAGGAAGAATCCACGATCAGCGGCGGCGACCACCTTCACGAGCGGCAACGGCGGCAGAAGAAATATCGCGATTGATTAGGTCACGCGAGGCGGCCGATCTTTTTCTTGGTGTTTGCTGCTGTTTACTGTTAAAAATATACAAATATATATACTGTAGGTCATCCTTTATGACCGTTGTGGGCCCCACCAAAAGTAGCCCTAAATCCGGTTCAAAATAGCGCCTGTACATTTGGTCCGGTCCAGCGCGCCAACGAAAATCGCCTAAGGCAAATTCGGCGGGAATCATTGGTGATTCTCGAAGAATCGACGAGAATCACTAATGATTCCCGTTGAATTCTACTTAGAGGATTTCTAGCTGAAAAACAAGCCATCCGGAGTGAATCGTTGAGAGTCATCATCCATTCTCGACGAATCGTCGAGAATGTAGAGTCATTCTCGACGATTCTGACTTGGCATATTCCTTTAAGGCGTTGACTCAGCCTGGTGATTCTCGCCGATTCTGAATTGGCAAAATCCTTAATGGCGTTGAAGGCTTTGAGTCAGCCGGATGCATTCGGCGAGAATCAGCTAGTGATTCTCGACGATTCGCCGAGAATCACTAGTGATTCTCGTCAAATCATACTTAGACGAATTTTCGTCTATCTTCCCGTGAGCTGGTTTGACTCATCCTTGCTCCTTGTCTGCTCTTGATCTGTCTCAGCCCGGTACTTTTGAAATAAGTACACTCCAATAGAGAGTACACGTAAGCCAACACACTGATCTGCTCAACGAGGGATTACATTGCGCAGACCCATGTATATTGACATACTTTACCCTGACATTGGTGTGTACTTAGAGTGGAGTAACTGTAAGCACAACTTAAAGATATATAATCAAATACATTGTGAATTCATCTTAGCTTGACAGGTGGCTTCCTCAAATCCAGGTAATTGTGGATACAATACCCAACAGGGACCAATCAAAAAGGCTAAGTTGACCAAAGTCAACTCTAGCCCTAAAGTGGTCAAAGTGCCCTAGTTAAGGGTCAAGTGATCTCCAAGGGCCAATCCAACCCCACCTTGACTCTAGGGGAGGCCAATGGGTCACCAAGGACCCATTAAAGAAACCTCAAGGACAAAATTGACCCAAGTTGGCCCTAATCTAGGTTTGGGTCAAGCTAGCCCAAATGGGCTAACTCATGCTCAAGCCCATTTCAATTGGGCTAACCTTGTTTGATGGATAAAATGGACATGTGGGCTTCCATTGGGTTAGGTAGGAGCCAAAATTCAGCTTGGTTTGTAGGAGAGAGAAAGAGCCACCTATGGAGGAGAGAGAAAGAGAAGGAAGAAAAGGGAGGAGGACTTTAGGCTCATCCTCCCCCTCCCCAACCCCCTCAATTCATGGCTTTAGGACAAGGAAGGCTGCCCCAAACTCACCCGCTGGTCATTGACTGGTTGGAGCCATGAATTCTCCCCTACCAACCATGGCCGCCAAGCTTGACTTGGGCCAAAAATGGAAATGAGGCCTACAGCCACCTAACTCCCCTCATCTTTGTTTTAAAAGCATCACTGGACTCCCAGGAAAATTCCCCACCACTTTCCTGAAGAAGCCAAGCAGTTTCACTGCATAGTTGTAGAAGGCCGACCACCACCAGCCACCACCATGCCAATCCGACGATCAGCATGGCTTCAGCCACCCCCACAGGTCCTCCTCCACTTCTTCTTCCATGGGTAGTTTGTAGGAATCATTAGCGCCAAGGTTCGGGCTCAATTGAGCCCGATCCAACTTCAATCTTTGATGGTTTTTCCGTGAATTTCAAACTCTCGGGTTTGCTAGAATAGTGCTCTCCGGCGGCCGTGCTGCCTCCTGGAGGTAGCCACGACCACCACGAAGGTGTTGGCGGCGGTGGCCGGCCGGGGAGGTGGCCGGATCGCCGGCGGCAGCGGCTGGAAGACGGCCTAGGCGAGATAAATCTGGGCAGTCGGCTGGAGGTAGAAGATGACGGGATGTCGTCCAACAGCGCGTCAAGATTCGTGCGGGATTGATTTTAAACTATAGGATATAAATGTTGATTTATTTCATTTATGTCACAGATTTCATATTTAATGGTTTAAATTATTAAAAATACCTAGAGGCATTTTTAGGAAAAATGATCAACACATAAATTTTATCCCTCTGAGTATACTTTCATACAAAAGTTGTTTAAACCAATTTTGGTGCCTGGTTTGACCAGGGCACTCATTTTAGTGGGGTCTATACATATGGCTATGAAGACATTAAATTTATTGTCCACACCTCATCATTAGCCCAAATGAGTTGAAATTTGGGCAGGGAGTCACCCTAACACATATCTAGACCCTGTCAAAAAATGGCAATTTTTGGGGATAAGTTTTCTATAGTTTTCTAAATAATTTAATTTATCTAGGGTAATTTAATTTAGGGGTTAAATGAACTCAAAATCCATTAAAATTTTGGTGGGTGGTGTATGGGCTCTATATTAAGCTCTATTTAAAATTTCATTAATTTTGGAGGTGATTTGAACTGAAATCTTGCAAACCCTAGCCTTGCCTTAAAAAGGGCATTTTGGTCCAAAAATGTATTTTTTGCTTAGAGTGTCCAATTCACCTCAACCGAGGTTCAAATTTGGGCCATTGACTTGGCATAACCTTTTGTACCTACCCAAGGGAAATGGGGTAGATTGGATTTTATTTGACCCAAGACCCTAGGTCAAACCCTAAGGAAGGGCTTTTGTACCTTGTGAAGGGCATGTGTCCAAAACACCATGAATGGCCATGAAATTTTGTAGGGAGGCTACTAGAGTAGTTACAACCCTCTGGTGAAAATCTTAAGGGATTTTGGAAAGAGTGGGACCCATAAAACCCTAACCCTAGTTTATGGCACAAATATGGTAGGGTTGGAATAGGGTAGTGAAACTCCTTCAACTATTATGAAACTTTGGTAGAGTGGTCATAAGGATATAATGTACCCCTGGTAATTTAATTGGAAATTTTTTGGACAATAATTGTAGCACTTCCTTTGTAACACATGGGGATGCCCTAATTAATAAATTGATCATTTTGGTCCCTCTGCCCCTTGGGTGGTCATGAAAATTTGGCATAGAAGGTTTTAAATCTCCATAGACATATCTGAATTTTATGAGAATTTTTGAATATATACTTGTGGTACTTACTTCACAAGCTTGGTAAATGAGAAAATTGTTCAATAATTTATTTAAGGCTCTTTACTAGTAAATAAATTATGAAATTTGACCCAAATCATTTATATGCCCTTAAAATCATACCTATATTTTCCCTGAATTTTTGGAAGTAATATTGCCAAACTTATTTATTTAAATGAATTATTATGAGTTAGATTGAAATAATAATTTGAGACCTAAACCTTGCTGAAAAATTGGGATATTTTGGCTGGAAAGTTGAATACTTATTCTTCATATCATATAAAATTGGTGAAATGTTATCTTGTATGAAATTAGTACTTCATGTTCAATATTAGAATTTTTTGTCACTCAAATAATTAAATAAATTATTAAATAAATAGGAAAATTGTGAATCTCTGGATTTAGGCCTTAAAGATCATAATGGACCTCCAATAATTATTATAGAAGTACTGGATGATCATTTGATGTACCTCCTGTTTTACATATCATTTAGTCTTGGTGGTCTGCATTTAGTAATTTTGGAAAATTGTTCATTAATTGCTTGAAGCTATTACTTGTTAATCACTTATGAGATTTGACCCAGAGCATTTATATGCCCTTACAATCATGCTAGAATTTTCCTTGAAGTTTTGGAAATAATATTGCCCTACTTATCTATTTAAATGAATTATTGCGAGTTATAATTGAAATAAAATTAGTGGTCTAAACCTTGCTGAAAAATTAAGAGACCTTGGATCTTAGGTTAAATGTTCATATTTGATATAACATAAATCTGGATGAATTTTATCTTGTCTAAATTTGGTACTTCCTGTTCAATCTTGGAGATTTTGGCCACTATAATAATTAAATAAATTACTAGATAAATAGGAAAATTGTGTATCTCTGGATTTGGGCAAAAAAGGTCATAATAGTCCCCCAAATAATTATTATAGGAGTATTGGATGATTATTTGATGTACTTCCCATTTTATATGACATTTAATCTTAGTGGTCTGCATATAGTAAAACTGCAGAAAATATGTTTGAACATAAAGTTGGGCACATGAGTTGGGATTAGTTGTAGTATGTTTGTATAAATTAGAATGAGTTCATCATTGGAGGTAGGATGAGTAGAGGGTTGGATTTTGATAAATGTTAGATGGTCTTGGGATCGACGAAAGATCGTCTAACCCGTAGGAGGAAGTGTTAAAGTACTAGGGTTAGATCCAATGCATTAGTTAAGGGATATGGGATTGGGTATCAACCAATAATAATAAGTGCCTTACGAAAGGGAGATTTGGGCTTCAGCCCATCGTAGCTCCTAGTGCCCTCGAGAGCCCTTCACGGGGAATACCCTGGGCTGTCCTGGGCTAAACCTAAGTCGTAGGCATAAAATAAAATGAATAGCAAATAATAAATTTAGGGTTCACATTCTCACACCCCGATGTCTCGGGGAGATAGGTTGGGTCACTCGGGCAGAAAGCCCAGTGGTTTTGGTGATGGGCAGGTTAGCCCGGTAAGCTTTGGCTCGGTAATAATTTGTGATGGGAAGGATAGCCCGGCGAGCTTTGTCTCGGTTGTTGATTATTGACGGACGGGATGGTCCGGGGAGCTTTGGCTCGGTAGCTATTACATAAGGTTGCATGTGCATAAAGTATAAGGTGGTGGGTCTTCGGTATTGGAGGGTCGATGCACCGACGCCAATACGCTGACTCGGTAAGTGTGGTTAGCAAGTGGTATCAGAGGAAACATCACCAGGAATGTATACAAACACACCAACGCTCACGGCCTTATGCCCTTACATGTTTATCTTTACAAGTGTGATTTCATACATTAGCACGCAGGCCGGCCACACATGAACATATACTTCTTCGCATGACCTTTAAGGGCCTACAAGCAGTAAGGGTTTCAGCCCACTCAATCCAAGTCAGCACGTCAGCACCTGCATATGGACATCCACCCCAAGGGTGATAAATAAAGCAACGGTCAGCATTCAGCTAACCAATTATAACGACCCTATCCCTTACCTGGGGCAGTGGTTCCTTCCGTGCATGCTTGCAATAACAAAATATATATTTATCTATCACAATAAGTGCTCTCACGCACAACATCATCACAAACGCTGACCTTCGTGCCAAACTCTCTGTGCAATCAGGGCACGCTTACGGTGTACTGAATCATCCTTAGTACCACCATCGGTTAGAGGTTCTTAACTTGTTGGCTGTGGGCATTAGTCTACTACAACACACATGCTGGAGACATCGTTGCCCATCCCACTCAGAGGTGTAAACCTCACGGAAACCATTGAGCATTTCAGATCGACCCACCACCGTGGTGTAATAACCCGGGAAGGCCCGCAGCACCCCATTTGTATTGTCACCAATCGATCTCTCACAACACAGGTATAGGTCAGCCCTTTCCCGTTGCTTAACTCATCAATAGCGCATATCTTGATGCGGGTCAGATTTCCCTTTCCTGTTCAACACACAACTCACGCAGAGCCGCTTTCTGTTTCAACAAACAGCTAACGCAGAGCATACAATTCACGCAGCACACACAACACAAGGAGCTCACACAGAGCTTCCTAGATATTTTGGAAGTATTCTCAATTCACAAGCATCCTCACAAACTCTGTAAACTACTCGTTTTATACACAGAGTCTTCTCTTGTTCGCAACATAAACATCACCAATGCAGACCAACCGTCTGAATGAGCTTCACACAGCATGCATATTCCGTACTACACATTTCCGGATCTAGATGCAGACTCAACCGGGGATATCAACTATCAACTCGCTGGAATCACTTAAGCTTTCCACCTCATGCTGGAGGATTCCATGCACATGCAAAAAGAAGGACTTTACTTGTCCAAGAAGGAGATCGTTACCCTTGATGTTCGCTTTGGAGCCATAGCAAACTAGCTAAATAAAAGGCACCACAACGGCCTTGCCTCCATAAATCAAAACTAGGCTCTCGATTCGGAACACCGAAGCTCCTCCGGCCGACGGATTCCTCCTTCCTCCTTCCTTGCTCTCCCCTCTCTCTATCTCTTTAGAAAGAGAATGGCCAAAGATAAATGAGAGTTTATCCTCCAACTCTCGGCCTTATAACAGCAGGAAGACCTCTGGACCATTGGATCCAATTTAAAGGAAATTAATGGCCACAATTCGCCCTGAAAATCAATTTCCTGGGCTGAACACGGTCTGTGACACGCCCGTGTCACAGACCGTTTGCCCTATGCGGCAAAGGAACTGACACATCTAGACCAGGACACGGCCATGGGACACGCCTGTGTCCCAGGCCGTGTGCCAGACACGGCTTCAAACACACCCGTGTCCAGCCTGTGTTCATCTGTCTAAACAGACCTGGCCACAACCCGAGAAGGATATGACCATGGGACACGCCCGTGTCACAGGCCGTGTGCCCACCCAACTTGCCGCTCGAAGATCATCGACTGTATTTCGTCGAGATCATTTGTCGAACTCATAGGAACCGGCCCTGGACATGCCCATGTCACAGGCCGTGTTCCCCACTCGAGGCCCACTCGAGACCCACTCGAGACCCACTCGAGTACATAGAGCAGGACACGGCCTTGGACACGCCCGTATCCCTAGTCGTGTTTCCCAGTCTACAGTCCAATGAGATTTTGGGGTGTTACATTATGATCGAGCTCACATACCATAACCAAAGCGCTCTTGGGATTCATCCTAAGCGTATCTTAGTTTTTTTTTTCATTTTGTCTCTAGAAATATGAGTTTTTCAATTATACCAATATTTTATGTAGATTGAGTTTTTACAGGTGATTTGACGGATGATTCTCGTTCAAACGCATGCCTCGCAAACTTGTTTCACACTTACAGTCAGTAACTAGTCATTTTTTGTTTTGTATTTAAAAAATCGAAATAATTTCTTTTTGCAATTTTTACTTTCCCTGGTCATTGGCGTGACTAGTGAGCATGAACGACTCGGAATTAAGATTTTCAGGAATTATTTTCAAGGAGAAAATGTTATGCTCGCACTCCATTTCAGCCATGGGCGTGACCCTCTTTTGTCATGGGCATGATTTAGGTGGGACGATTATTTTAGAATTTAAAAATACACAGCTCTGAGTCATGTGTGTGAGTCTAGGGCATGGCTCGCAATGATTTGCTTTGACCAGTCTCAGATGTTTTCCTAAGATCTGTTGCTTTAATATTATATGCCCCCAATAATGGGAATGACTAGGGCGTGTCCCCTGAAAACTCATATTTTAAAGACTTTTCTCAATTCCTTTTCACCACACCAGTCCAACTCTCTTTTTCTTCTACACTAATGGCTGAAATCTCCAATTTTTTCTTTGTTTTTTTCACCATGCGTTGACACTACTCTCGTTCCACCGCCTCTTCCTCCGATAACCCCACAGAAGCCACTGTAATAGAGGTTATGCTTGTGTTTAGCAATACTTCCTTCTGGGCGCTGAGAAATCGCTTAAATAAGAAACCATTTGGCATTTTTTGGACCCATGATTGGGGAGTCCTCACCATATTCGATGTTGTAGAATTGATGAGAGAATTTTTATCCAACCTGGATGAAACAACTACTTCTCCATCTTTGAGCCCGCATTTCTCAAACTCATTATACAGTTCCCCACATCTCTTAAACTTCGAGCATGTCGATGCATTCATCACACTCTGGATGGGAGGCATGAAGCACAAGCTCTCGCTCAGCCAGTTCAATGTTCTTAAGGGATTTTTCGATGAGTCTTTCACCCACTCTCCCGCTTTTAATTATCTTCATTCAGATTTTCCCATGAATTTCAATGTCATGCATTTTTGGTCGGAAATTAGTAATGACATCATCACTTCAAAGTAGAAAAAATCCAAAAGTCTCCTTGTCATTTATCCCGCTCTCCACATTATCGATCACCTTTTGTCTTTTTCTCTCGCTGGCCACAGAGGCAACAATGGCATGGTGACTCATAATGACCTATGTTATGCCGCCACATCCGCTACAGTTTCAAGGGCAGACGTACACTCGGCGGCCAAAAGAACGGAGGCCAAACAACGGGGCTGAACCATCCGGTTCAGCCCCCAACCTATGAAGGCGCCAAGGGGGGACTGAACCGACCCGGTTCAGTCCCCAAGTGGGGGGGCCGGCCGGCCCCCTTGAGCCCCAGGTATTAATAAACACGGGGCTCCCTTTGGATGGCATGAACTATTATTCCAAGGTATTTCCTCTTCCTCTCTCCCTAACCCTAATTCCTCTTCTTTTCCCTCTAAATCTCCCCCTAGATCTCTCTTCTTCTTGCAACATCTTATCATTTGGTATCAGAGCAACAACCTGCGACGATGGTGACTCGCTCCGAAGCGAAAACCGCGCGACTCGCATCCCTCGAGGAGAACTATGTTGGGTTGTCGGACACGATGACGACGCTCGAAGAACAAGTGAAATCCTCTCAAAAAAACCTAGAGGATCGCTTGGATGCGAGCATGGAGGAGATCAAAGCCCTACTTGCACAAAATTTGAAGGGAAAAAATCCTGCGGTGGAAGGATCGGAAACGGAGGCATCATACCAACCACTGGCGCCGAATGGCACTGGAATTGGACGCGGAATGCAGCAGGGGGCCGGATCGGGGCATACAGGGGCCGGTCTCTCGATCGCGAGATCGGCGGAAGCCGAAATTGCGCGAATCGGCGCGTACGCCTCCCGTGCGGCGGGATCGGCTCCGGAAGGGTACGAGGGACCTGGGGGGCACCGGAGGGCCGGCGGAGGTCGGCTACCGCCGCCCCAGTGGCTGGAGACCGCCGGAAGGCTCAGCGGCCCCGTACGGGTCGATCGGCGCCCAGAACGCCTGGAACGGGCCCGGGATGCAGGCTGGTCCCTCTTGGCGGGGTCCGGGGCAAGGAGTGGCCCCTTTTTGACCAACAGGAGCGAATGCGGTTCCAATCGGAGGAGTGGCGGGCATCCTACCAATACCTCCGCTCTTCAGAGGACCGACGGACTACGGAAATGGCAACCCATGGGGTGGAGGGCAGCAAGGAGGCTACGGCATGGACCGGGGGCAACCTGGGCCCGCAGCGGCCCCAGCACAACCTTACCAACCAGCACATGCAGAACCCCGGCCATACATGCAGCCCAAATTGACGCGTATGAACTTCCCTAAATTCAAGGGCGGCGACGCCCTAGAGTGGATCCAGAAAGCTGAGCTTTTCTTCAAGTATCAGGAGATTCCGGAGGGGCAGTGGGTCCAGTTGGCGTCTTTCCACCTGGAGGAGGATGCCTTCCAGTGGACCAAGTGGTTCCTGAGGGGACGCGATTACGCACCATGGGAGGAGTTTGTGGAGTCCTTCTCGGCTCGTTTCGGGCCTTTAGAGTATGAAGATGTGGAGGCTATGTTACAGAAGCTGCGGCAGAAAGGATCAGTCACAGAGTACCGGACAGAATTCGAACGGTTGGCCAATCAGGTCAATTGGGAAGAGAGGACAATGCTGAGCTCTTTCGTATCCGGGCTAAAGGACCATTTGAGAGACGAGGTCCACGCGTACATGCCACGCAGTCTGAGTCATGCCAACAGCCTGGCCAGGATACAGGAGGAGCGGTACAATCGGCAGAGGACTCGAACGATAGGACGGGCACCCACAGTGACGGACGTAACAAGGAAGGAACCACCGGCCGGGGGCCGTCCCACTGTGACGAAGTTGTCGTCGCAGGAGCTGCAGGCCAGAAAGGACAAGGGGCTGTGCTTCAAGTGTGATGAGAAATTCGTTCAAGGGCATCGGTGTCAGAAGGTCCAAGTCTTCATGCTACGGAACGAGGACGGCGAAGAAGACACTACTGGCGACTCAGTTGAGGATGATCTGGATCTTACGGAGTTTGGAATATCTCTTCAGGCGATGGCAAGGTGCTCAGCTCCCCTCACTTTACGGATCGCAGGGGCAATTGGCCAGGAGCGGGTGACTATACTAGTTAATAGTGGGAGCACCCACAATTTCATTGACCCCGAGGTGGCTCTCAAGACAGGAATTTCGATTGATCGGGAGGCCACCTTCCAGGTCATGGTTGCAGATGGGAGCAAGTTACGATGCGAAGGAGTCCTGAAGGGGGACGAGCTGCGGATGTCGGGGTACATCTGCCACACCGACGTCTACCTTCTACCCATTCGAGGCTCGGATATGGTCTTGGGAGTGCAGTGGCTCCGACAGTTGCGGCGGGTGACCACGGATTGGGACAGGATGACGTTGGAGTTTACTCAGCAGGGCAAGGACCACTGTTTGCAAGGCATCAGGACATCTCCACTCAAGGAGGTCTCATTCAGGGGTTTGCAGAGACTGGAGGAGCAAGGCGGAACAGTAGCCATGATTCTGGGGGTGACACCCATGGACTCGGAGGCTAGCGCGGAGCCAGAGCAGATACAAGCACTTTTGGGACAGTACGATGATGTTTTCCAGGAGCCATGCTCCCTTCCACCGTCCCGCTTTCGGGACCATCATATCCAGTTGAAAGTTGGGACGGACCCCACCAACATCCGGCCTTACCGCTATCCTTATATTCAGAAGATTGAGATTGAGCGCAGCGTACGCGAGATGCTGACTTCCGGTATTATACTTCCCAGTACTAGTGCTTTCTCCTCCCCGATCATACTGGTGAAGAAGAAAGACGGTTCGTGGAGATTTTGCGTGGATTACCGGGGCCTTAACAGTTCCACCATCAAGGACAAATTTCCCATTCCAATGATCGAGGAGTTGCTGGATGAGCTACACGGAGCACACTTATTCACCAAATTGGATCTCTGGTCCGGTTAACATCAAATTCGCATGAAGGAGGAAGATGTCCACAAGACGGCCTTCCGTACCCACGATGGTCACTACGAGTTCATGGTGATGCCATTTGGGTTGGCCAACGCACCCTCGACCTTCCAGGCAGTCATGAATGAGATATTCCGCCCTCTTCTTCGAAGGTATGTGCTAGTTTTCTTTGACGATATACTTATCTATAGCAGGAGTTGGGAGGATCACTTGGAGCATGTCCGCACCGTCCTCACTATATTGCGAGATCACAAGCTGTACGCCAAGCGGTCCAAGTGTTCATTTGGACAGCCGGAGGTTGAGTACTTGGGACACCTGGTGTCAACACACGGGGTACAAGCTGACCCAAAGAAGATCGCGAGCATGGTAGATTGGCCACCTCCCACGACGGTCCGAGCTTTGAGGGGTTTCCTCGGGCTGACGGGGTACTTTCGGTGGTTCGTGAAGGACTATGGCAAGATAGCCCGCCCCCTCACTCAGCTGTTGCAGAAAGACGCTTTTCACTAGAGTCTAGAGGCAGAGGTCGCCTTCCAGTCTCTGAAGGCGGCTATGACTACTACCCCGGTTCTGGCGCTTCCAGATTTCTCTAAGACGTTCATAGTGGAGGCCGATGCTTTGGGGGTCGGTATTGGAGTTGTGTTGATATAGGAGGGCTGACCCTTGGCCTACTTCAGCAAGGCGTTGGCACCCCGAACATTGGGCCTTTCGACGTATGAGAAGGAAATGTTAGCCATCCTGCATGCGGTCGCCTTGTGGCGGCCTTATCTTTTGGGACGACACTTCCAGATCCGTACAGATCACCAAAGCCTGAAACATTTTCTGGAGCAGAGATTAGCCTCACCGTTGTAGCAGAAGTGGCTGACAAAGCTGCTGGGATATGATTATGAGATTGTGTATAAGCAGGGGAAGGAAAATGTGGTGGCTGATGCACTCTCCCGCCTACCAGAGAGTTCCTTGTCCCATATTTCAGGACCCATGATTGAGTCACTGGACGAGATACAGGCAGAAGTTCAGCATGATCCGGACCTGCGAGCCATCATTGAAGCACTGCGACAGGGGGAGCCTACTGAGGCCGGCTATCACTTGCAGGGAAACCGACTTTACCATCAGGGCTGGCTAGTCCTCCCTGCCACGTCGGCCTGGCAGACGGTCATGATGCAGGAGTTTCACGCCTCACCCACCGGCGGACACGCCGGCATCCTGCGTACTTTACAATGGGTCAGGGCGAATGTTTTTTGGAAAGGGCTGCGACGAGATGTTCAGCGGTTTGTACGTGAATGCGAGGTCTGCCAGCGACAGAAGTACGAGACTACCTCTCCCGCCGAGCTACTGACACCGTTGGAGATCCCCCGTCAGATTTGGGACACTGTCTCTATGGACTTCATTGACGGTCTGCCCAAATCTCAGGGCAAATCCGTCATCTTGGTCGTGGTTGACAAGTTGTCCAAATACGGGCACTTCATCGCTATGAGCCATCCGTACACAGGAGCAACAGTTGCTGATGTTTTTACCAAGGAGATTGTGAGACTTCACGGAATTCCTAGCGCTATCATCTCAGACAGAGACCCAGTCTTTGTGGGCAATTTTTGGCGGGAGCTATTTCGGCTATAGGGGACTTCCCTCCGCATGAGCACGGCCCATCACCCGCAGACAGACGGGCAGACGGAGGTCCTCAACCGTGGGGTTGAAACTTATTTGCGGTGTTTTGTCATGGATGAGCCACGCTCCTGGACTCGGTGGCTCCATTGGGCGGAGTACTGCTACAATACTTCTTTCCATACGGCCAGCAAGCTCACTCCGTTTGAGGTGGTCTACGGCCTCCCCCCGCCTACTTTGAGTTCTTATGAGCCAGCCAGCACCGCTCTGCCCGCGGTCGACCGGATGATACAGGATCGCGACCGGACTGTATCGCTACTCTGGGAGAATTTACGCATCGCCCAAGATCGCATGAAGATTCAGGCCGACAAACATCGTACCGAGCGAGAGTTTGCGGTGGGCGATGAGGTCTTCCTTAAACTCCAACCATATCGGCAATTATCGGTCTCTCGGCGGACCAACCAGAAGCTGGCACCGAAATATTATGGCCCGTTCCGCATCCTCTGCCGGGTGGGGCCCGTGGCTTATACTCTTGCTCTTCCGGAGGGTTCTCGCATCCATCTAACGTTCCATGTATCTTTGCTGAAGAAGAAGCTCGGGAACTCCACTCCAACCTGCCCTACTCTTCCAGAGGCTACTAGCGGCGGCGAATTGCGGCCTTTACCTGAGGCGATTCTGTTGACCAAATGGAAGCGGCGGGGTGCCGAGTACCGGCTTGAGCTGGCGCACATGACCGCCGAACATAATTCTTGGGTTGACTTCTTGGACTTTCGCGAGGCGTTTCCGGATTTCCCACTTGAGGACAAGTTGGTGCTTGAAGGGGGAGGGAATGTTATGCCGCCACATCCACTACAGTTTCAAGGGCAGACGTACACTCGGCGGCCAAAAGAACGGAGGCCAAACAACGGGGCTGAACCATCCGGTTCAGCCCCCAACCTATGAAGGCGCCAAGGGGGGACTGAACCGACCTGGTTTAGTCCCCAAGTGGGGGGCCGACCGGCCCCCTTGAGCCCCAGGTATTAATAAACCCGGGGCTCCCTTTGGATGGCATGAACTATTATTCCAAGGTATTTCCTCTTCCTCTCTCCCTAACCCTAATTCCTCATCTTTTCCCTCTAAATCTCCCCTAGATCTCTCTTCTTCTTGCAACATCTTATCAACCTACTATATTTACATAGTATGTTTTGATGAGTTCCATAAACCTTTGTTTAGAACTTGTCCTCCTCTTTCAGCTTCAGACAGAAAATGAATGATTGTGAGCGGTCCATGGCAGTAAATTCGCGACATATCTCGCAAAGTGTTTAAAAGTTTGTTATGCTCTTCCATGACTATATTGTGTTCAGGCACCTATTCCCATGACATTTTATGGTCTTCATGCTCTCGGGTTAGCCCGCCGTCGAGAAGATAAGTACGAGACTCTCCCTTTAGATGCGAGTGGTGCATCTTTTGACGCTTCTCCTCCTCCTTTGATCCTATTAATGCATCCTCCTCCTCCTGATCGTTTGCCTTATTGGGATCAACAGTTTACTCTGCTTCACTTGAAGAAGGAGAAAATGGATACCCATCAGGGTAAACAGATTGAAGGGCGATTTACAGTGTTAGAGCAGCGTCTCGCTTCCTCTCTAGAGCACATTTCTTAGGAAGTTACCAAGCTACTTGACTACTATCGGCACCGTGGGGATGATAGTGATAAGAAGTATGCTATCTAAGTTCTATTTTTATTTCTTTATTTTCAATTTAAGCGGACCTTCTATCAAGTTATTTTGTCATTTTCATCATTTTCTATATCTTTTGATTATCAATTATCAAAATTATAAAAAAATGTTGTGTGTATTGCTTCAGTTAATTTCTTTCAGGATTACTTGATGCAGCTTTGGGTTCTCCTCATGAAAGTTTCTTATCCATATTCTTACATTTTTATTTTTACAAAACATTGAGGATAATGTTTCATATTAAGTATGGGAGGGTATTTACCATTAGCAAACCACTTATAATTTTTTTTCTTTCTTTCTTTTCAAAACAAAATTTTAATATTTTTGGAAAAAAAATTTTTTGTATTGCAAAATTTAAAAAGAAATAAAAAAAAACTTCAAAAAAACATAGGTTTAACACTTTCTTTAGAGAAATCATTAGTAGCTAGCAAGTTCAAGGAAGCTCCTGACTTCTGCTATAATAGACAGCATAGGCCAATCTTGTATCAGAACTATCTTTGTCGGGTCCACCGCAATACCTTCTCTACTAACCATATGGCCAAAAAAATCCACTGATGACAGCCAAAACTCACACTTTGAGAACTTGGCATAGAGTTTGTTTCTCCTCAGGGTATGCAAAACAATCCGCAAATGATTTGCATGATCTTCTTGGGACAGAGAGTACACCAATATGTAGTCAAAAAATGCGATCACAAATAGGTCCAAGTACTCTCTAGACGTTCGATGCATTAAGTCCAAGAATACAGATGGCACATTTGTTAGCCCAAACGGCATTATAGTGACCTCATAATGACTGTAGCGTGTACCAAACGCCGTCTCGAGAATGCCATCTTCCTGAATAAGCAACTGGTAGTAGACAGAGTTTAAATCCAGATTCGAGTATAAAATTGATCCCACCAGCTGATCGAACAATTCATCAATCCATGGTATCAGATACATGTTCTTCTCTGTCAGCTTATTCAGCTCTCGATAGTCAATGCATAGACGCAAGCTTTCGTCCTTCTTCTTCACAAAGAGGACCGTTGCACTCTAAGGGGAGATTGTTGGGTTCATTGATCTCAATTTCCTAGATTTATAAGAAGTCAAACAAGTCAATGGTATACATATAGTTGTATTAGATGTATGTTTAAGTTCATGCATGTATGTTTGTCTATGTCATATTGATTGGACAGGTAGTCCAAGTTACATTGACAGGTGGACTCAAAGAAACTTACTGGAGAGACAGAAAAATGACTAATCCATAGGCGTTGAGTGAAGCCAGTTCGCTCAACGTCATACAACTAATAACGCTGAGTGAAGTCAGGACAGTCAAAGCCTAGCAAATTGCAGCGCAAGAAAAATGACTAAGTCCACAAGCATTTAGTGAAGCTAGTTCACTCAACGTCATACATCTAACAGCACAAAGAAAGGGCAGACAGTCAAAGCTCTAAGTGTTGGCAAGGCAGAAAAGTGGCTAAGTACACAAGCGTTGAGATAAGTCAACTCACTCAATGCCATATAGCCGGAATCATTGAGTGAAGCTTGATATCTCAATGCAATGTTATTTCTGCCAAAACCAAAGGAAAAGGAAATAGAGAAATCGGCTTAAGTCCAAGATCATTGAGTGAAGCCTGTTCACTCAACGCACTCAATGCCAGATTTCAGAGGCAAAGACAGAAAGCATTGAGTGAGGCAAACTCGCTCAATGCCTTCAGACAGAAGGAGATTTGGCTAAGTATAAAAGCATTGAGTGAAGCCAGTTCGCTCAACGCTCTCAATGCCTTCATGTAGAACAAAATAATTCTAAGTCCAGAATCATTGAGTAAAGCCAGTTCACTCAACGCTATAGTTGCAGAAAGAGCTGAAAATTATTCTAAGTCCAGAATTGTTGAGTGAAGCCAGTTCACTCAACGTCATAGTTGTAGAAAGTGTTGAAGATCAAGCTAAGGGAAAATTTTTTGAGTGAAGCTTATACACTCATACTCTCAATGCCTAGAGTTGCAGAGGGATGCAAAATGTTGACTAAGTTAAAAAGCATTGAGTGAAGCTTACTCACTCAACGCCTAGCTGAGCAGGAAATTTTCTTAGTCCAGATTCGTTAAGTAAAGCTTGTTCACTCAACGCACTCATTGTTTGGGTAGTTGTCTGAAATTTTCTATGTCCAGAATGGCTTATGTCAGCAAAGTCAACAAAAGTCAACAAAATTTAAAATGATCATGGAAGAGTTGCAACTCGTAACTAACGTCGCGGCCAGTCTCATTCTGTAAAATTAAGGAAATAATCAGCCTTTAAAGTAATGACACATGTCAATAATCTCACTGGATGACAGGAATATAAATAGTAGAAGAGATTTGGATCAAATCAAGTTTCTGAGGGATCAATTGATTAAGAAAAGGTTGTGTGGAACTTCGTCTTCTTCCTCCGCCATTATTGTAGAGACAAGAGATTCAATTCAAAAAATCTGAAGGGTTTCTAAGTTAGCTGTGGAAATCAACATCTGCTACAGTAAGATCAGAGGATTTCTCTAAGGAAGAAGAATCAGCCAAGGCAAGCCCTAGCTGAAATTGCTTCAAAATGCAAGCCGAGCTGAATTTGAAGATCAATCTCTGGATATGTTAAGAGGAGGTAGAGCAATCTGTGTTCTATGAAATAGGTTAGCTGATAGAAGATCTTTATTCCTTCTCCTTCATCAGCAGAATCAGAATCAAGGTTCTAAGGTACTTCCAGCACAAGCAGCAGATTCTTAAATATTGTTATTCCTGTGAAGAAGATAGGGTTTAGATTCTCTTAGCTCAAGAGGCAATTAACTCAGAGATTAATTTCACTTGAGTCAAAACAACTTTTTTATTTAAATTCTGTAGGATCTGTTCAAGATCTATGTTGTAAGCCTCAATTATAAAGGCTGAGTGGTAGGATCCAGTCTGGGATCTGTGTGTGATAGGGCTGTTTTTCTCAGCCTGTGTTGTTGGGCATTTGAGCCTGTGGTAGGTGATCAGGTGATTACTGAGTGGTTGGGTTGTGTGCCTGTGTTGTAGGTCACTATGGAGACTACGTGATCCTGTGGGATCTTGTTGTAATCTTTGAGGAGCCATGTTATTGGAGAAGTGCCTTGTCTGACATTCAGTTATACAGGTGGGAGGGACAGTGGATGTACCCATATACTGGGGAACATCTATAAAACTGTGGTGTGCTGCGTGTGAATGTCTTGAAAGCTAAACTAATCAATCACAACATGGCCTAAATCCCTTAAATATCAAAAGAATACAAAAATACCTTAATAACCTATTCCCACCCCTAGGTGATTAGCTACCCTTGTATTCAATAACTTTTAGGTGGTATCAAAGGGAGGTTACTCAAGAAAGACTTAACAGTCTAAGTAGATCTCAAAGGGTAGCCGAGAAAAGATAAGAATGGGTTCAGGAGATAACCATAAGGAACTAGGTTCTATGAAGCTTCCTCTATGCAGAAAAGAAAATTTTGGAATATGGAAAGAAACGGTCAGATTGTTTATGGAAGCATCAGACCTTAGTATTTATGTTACAGTACAAGAAGGATCATTCATTCCCCAGAATGTGTCAGTTCTTGATGCAAATATCAAGACTCCTAAGTGTTATCCAGAAATGACTAAAGATGAAATCATCTTGGCTGCAATGGATAAAAGGGCACAGAACATTATAGTTAGTTCCATAGATGACTCTACTTTTCAAAACCTGGTGCACTGCAAAACCTAAAAGGAAATGTGGGACACTCTTGTGATATAAATGGAGGGTACTGAGGAAGTTAGAGATGATAGGATGTCTTTGCTCAATCAAGAGTATGAGGCTTTCAGGCAGATCAAGGAGGAGATAATAGCTAGCTGCTATGAAAGGATTTTCAGAACTATAAATGAGCTAAATACCTATGGCCGAGTCTTTAGTAACTATGAACTAAATGATAAGATTCTTAGGTCTCTTACTAGAGAACGGGACATTAAGATATATGCCATTAGAGAAGTGACAAAGCTGGCAGATACTCCACCATCCACTTTGTTTGGGAAGCTGCTGTCATATGAAATGCAGCTGACTACAAGGAAGGAAGAAGAGAAGACTAGCAAAGCTCAGGCCAAAGAATCAAATGATGAAGAAGAGGAGCAAAGAGAAGAATCCTTCTCTCCAAAGAAGGCCAACTGAGTCTGAAGATTCAGACCAAGATACATCAGAATGCAATATGTATGATGAGGATTTTTCTTCTTCTCAAGGCAGTTCATGAAGCTGATAAAGAAGAAGGGTGGAGGAGCAGACCTTCTTCTTCCTTACAAAATAAGGAGGACTACTACAGAACCAAGAAGAAACCTTCCAAGAAATGCAGGTTTGACTCAAAACCTAGTAAACATAGTACTAATAAGATTATCTATTTTTCTGCGGCAAGCTAGGGCATGTTGTGGTTGAATGTCCTATGAAGAATAAGGAGGCTGATGAGAAAAATCATCACCATAAGAAGGGAAAGAAGGAGAATACCTTTATTGATAAGAAGGAGAAAAGCTGGACTGACTCATCCTCCTTAGAGTCAGATGATGAAGATGAAGCCTACATTGGGCTGATGGATAGATTAGATGAGAAATCATGCCAGGATCAGCCTGGTCCATCTAAGGTACACACTCCATTCAGCTCTTCATCTAAGTCAAGTTATAAGACTTGTCCAGGTTCAAAAGCATTTTCATCTAAGGATGAAGGTGATTCTGACTTTGAGGATGACATCAATAAAGTGATAGATAAATATGGTGAACTTCTAAATGCATTCAAAAGGAGTAAGAAGCTGTCTAAAAGCAAGCTCAAGAGATTGCATCTCTACAGCTTGCTGCTTCCCAACACTCTGAGACAACAATCATGCTAGAATAAAAAATTAGGGAATTTAGTCAGTTGAAGACCAATACTATTATATTGATAGACACCGTAAAGTATAAGAATGACCTTATTATGGTTCTAGAAGAAAAGGTCCAAAGGGAGAAGAGAATTGTGGCAAGTTTTTCTAATCCCAATTCAGTGTTGCCCATAATTGACTCCTTCACCCCTTAGAGAAACAAGAGAGGAGTTGTATTCAAGGGAAACACCAGAGCTGTCCCTTTCAAAGGAATAGGAAAATCTCCAGCTAATTCACTCATTGCCTTTAAAAGGGTAATCCTCCCTACTAATAGGTATGACCTGGACTCTATGTATGGTCACTGTAAGAATGGGAATTCTTCTTGGAAGAATACTAATGTTTCTTCCAATATAAGGAGAAGAGGAATGGGAATGAGTACCTTCAAGGTTGCTCATGAGGAAATACAAATGTCCCATCCTAGATCATTTGTCTTTGGTGTTCCAGCCCCTACGCTTATGAAGGGGGCAGTGGCCAAACACCACACTCAATCAACAAAAACTCAAACTAAAGGTCTATCTTATAACATGCCTAATTTGGTTGTTTCTGATTCTATTATGAGTGTGATTTCTGCAAAATAAAACTGCTACTAATGGTACTCCGAAAAAGCCAATTAAAGCTGTTGAAAGACTCTCCTTCAGTCAGATAATTGCTGAAAGAAATCTTAAGAAGACTACTGTTGTTCCTTCTAGAAAGGTTATTGTTGTTAACACAGTCATTAGACCAGCTCAGAAAAGAAGGTATAACCTTCATGAGTGTTGGTGTTGTGGCAAGATAAGGAATTTTTCATTGATATTTGGTATAATTCTAGTGTGCCCAGAGCTAAAGTAAGTCTACCAGTCAGAAAAACTATTGGTAGGCATGTTCATTTTGAGACTAACAAGCACCTAGGATCCAATAAATATTTTGGTCCTAAGGTAAAATAAATATATTTTGCAGGTTAGTCCAATTTTCCATACTCCTATATGGTACTTGGATAGTGGTTGTTGCAGGCACATGATTGAAACAAATTGCAATTTGAGGGAGTTCATTCCAGTGAAGGATGGACCAAAGGTGATCTTTGGTGGATTAGACAAAGGAATTACCGGAGGTTGTGGTAAGATCTCAAATTGCTTAGTCACTTTCACAAAAGTAGCTTATGTGGAAGGTTTGCAATACAACCATATATGCATAAGCCAACTTTGTTATCTTGGCTATGACATTTCATTCTGCAAGGATGAGTGCCACATAAAGAATTCAAGTAACCAAGAGGTCATCTTGACAGACACTAGGAGTGGGAATGTGTACTGTTTAAATTTTCTTTTTGTAAATTTAGGCTCTCCCATATGCCTAGTTGCAAATAAGAAAGTCTCACACTGTGTCAAATGGCATAAGAGGCTATCTCATTTGAACTATAAGACAATAGGCAAGCTCTTCAGTAAAGAGCTTGTTAGGAATGGTCCTAACATAAAATGCACTAAGGAAAGCATTTGCTCTGCATGCCAAAAAGGCAAGCAGGCTAAAGTTTCTTTCAAAGGCATTGAAACCAAAGACTCTGTGAAGTATTTATACCTCATATATATGGACTTGTTTGGCCCTATACCAGTTCATAGTCTAGGTAGGAAAGTCTACACCTTTGTGGTTATTGATGAATATTCCAGATTTACTTGGGTTTTCTTTTTATGAAAAAAGTCTTAAACTCATGATGTCTTCAAGACATTTGTCAAACAAATACAGAATGAATTGAACAGTTTTATGGTCAAAATCAGAAGTGATCATGGAACCGAGTTTCAATCTGAATGCATGACAAAGTTTTGTGAAGAACTTGGGATTCAACAAGTGTTTTCCTCTCCAAGAACACTTTAGTAAAACAGGATTGGTTAGAGGAATGATAGGACTCTCATAGAAGCTGGAAGGACTTTACTGAATGACACATCTCTCCCAGAATATTTCTGGACTGAGGCAGTAAACACTCTTTTTCATGTCCTCAACAGGGCCTTTATAACCAAGAGCCATAAAAAGACTCCTTATGAGATATTGAAGGGCAGAAATCCAAACCTTGCATATCTTAGAATTTTTGGGAGTAAATGTTATGTGCTTAACAATGTGAAATCCTATATAACTAATTTTGCTGTCAAGTCCTATGAAGGGATATTTGTTGGGTACAACAATCATTGTAAGGCCTATAGGATCTATAACTTGACAAGTCAAGTTACAGAGGAGTTAGTTAATGTAGTGTTTGATGAATCAAACATGATTAACAATATGCTGTCAAGCTCCTTTTCTAGTCATGTAGGCACAAAAGTGACCATGGACAAGCTGACTGTTTAAGAAGCTGAACCTATAATCCAAGACAAAGATCAAAGTGTGAGGATTCCAGAGGAAGCACAAGGCACACAGGAAGTGGATGATGTTCAACATGATGGATACTTTGGAGCACAGAATGTAGAAAGAAGACTTCCTCCAGCAGTCAGGCATTCGAAGTATCATCCAGACCACAAGATCATTAGTGATGCAAGTCAAGGTATAGTGACAAGGAGCAGATGTCTCAACACATCATTGTACTCCAGTTTCTTGTCACAAGTACAGCTCAAAAAGTTTGAAGAGGCAAACATGGATCAGTTCTTGATTATAGCTATGCAAGAGGAACTGAACTAGTTTAAGAGGTGTAAGGTCTGGAAGCTTATTCCCAGACCACAAGGATATAATATCATTGGAACCAAGTGGATGAACAAACTTGATGAAAATGGCATTGTAACCAAGAACAAAGCTAGGCTGGTAGCTCAAGGGTACAAACAAGAAGAAGGTATTGACTTTTATCTAACTTTTGCCCCTATAACAAGATTAGAAGCCATCAGACTGTTCTTTGCATATGCTGCATACCAAGGATTCAGAGTCTACCAGATGGATGTGAAGTCAACCTTTCTGAATGGAGACTTGAAGGAAGAAGTCTATGTTGAACAACATTTAGGTTTTGTTGTTCCTAACAAAATAAATTTGGTTTTTATACTTAGGAAAGCTTTATATGGGTTTAAACAAGCACCTAGAGCATGGTATGAGACCCTATCTAGCTTCCTCATTGAGAACAAATTCTCAAGGGGGAAGATAGACAAGACCCTATTTCTAAGGGAATCCAAGGGAAAGATCATCCTAGTCCAGATATATGTTGATGACATTATCTTTGGATCTATTGAAGACAATCTTTGTAGAAAGTTTGTCAAACTTATGCAAAGGAAGTTTGAGATGAGAAGTATCGGTGAATTTAAGTTCTTCTTGGGTCTCAAGTAAAACAGACTGACAATGTATTATCCATATCCCAGTCTAATTTTACCAGAGAGTTTATTAAAAAAATTGGGATGGAGAATGCCTCCACCATGAAAACTCCCATGGGGTCAACTATGTCTTTAGACAAAGTTGAGGTAGGGAAACATATTGATCAAATTTGTATAGAGGGATAATTGACTCCCTTCTATACCAAACTTCTAGTAGGCCAGACATTATGTATGCTACATGTGTCTGTGCCAGATATCAAGCATGCCCTAAAGAATCTCATTACACTGCTACTAAGAGGATTTTGAGATATCTAAAGGGCACACCAGATCTTGGCCTTTGGTACCCTAAGAATAGTGATTTTGAACTAATAGGCTTTTCAGATACAGACTTTGCAGGCTACAGATAAGACAGGAAAAGCACATCTTGCTCTTATCAATTTCAAGGAAAAAAACTAGTGTCATGGAGCAGCAAGAAGCAAACAAGTGTTTCTATTTCTACTGCAAAAAACAGAATATATAACTATAAGGAGCTACTGTGCACAGTTTTTGCGGATACAACATCAACTTAAGGATTATAACATTCAGTTAAGTAGTTCTTTATTCTATGACTCTACTAGTGCATTCTCTATATCTAGGAATCCTTTCTGACATAGTAGGACTAAGCACATAGATATTAGATATCACTTTATAAGAGAGCATGTGGAATGTGAGGATATTTGTCTTGAGTTTGTCCCAACAGACAAGCAAGTGGCTGATATCTTCACCAAGCCACTAGATGAAGCAAAGTTCAACACTTTTATGTTTGAGTTGGGTATGTTGAACTTGGTGTAGCTTCAGTTGCTCTTCATGTAGTTTTTCATGGGTTATTGGGGAATGGCAAAACACTTGTGTATGCAGCAGAAATAAGAACAAGAAAAGCCAAACAAGTTTGAATCTAGCAATAATCATGAATCAAGAAGTAAAGCTTATTGTAATAAAATTATCTTTGAGGGATTAAGTCAATACTCAACCTAGATGCTCCAGAAAAATTCCTACTAGTCACTAGCGACCTAAGTCTTGAGCACAAAAAGTATATCCGCGCCTCTACAAGAAATCCACGCGATTGGGAGAACCCATAGCAACTTGTCGCACAAGTTCTAGGTCGGGAGAGGACACTCAGCATTTCCACAGATTGCTAGGTCTGTTGAATAAGAGGTGGAGGCGACACTCGCCGGGATTAGGATCGAGCTCAGCGACGGGATTGGCGGAACGCTTCTGTCGGCTTTTAGGGCTTCCGTCTTTTCGTACAGTGATGGCTCGTGTGCTTAGACAGAAAGAATAATCACATATGGTTCAAGCCCTAATGTTTCCTTTTTATACCCAAAGGGAATAAACAAAACAGCCCATCGCTAATCGCATACCCAAGACATAGATTCCATAATTCGACTAGACAACCCTTGTATCGATGAATCGTCGAGTATCTATAACATACACAACGAATCGATAAGAATCATTCCATACTCGACGAATTATCGAGTATCCATAGGATACACGACGAACTCAACGCCAACCTTCAGTCGAATCAACACTTCACTCGACGAAGGTGTTGAATGGACTCAACACTGTCAATGCTTTCTGTGCCAAAAGGCCAGATTCGCCGAACGACATTCGTCGTACTGCATTCGTCGAACAGTATTCATCGAACGACGTACGACTTCTATGCCAAAGGCCAGATTTCTCGAACGATATTAATCGAATGATATTCGTCGGATTACATTCATCAAACGATGTACGGCTTCTGCGCCAAAGGCCAGATTCGTCAAATGGCGTTGAGTAAATACAATACACTAAATGCCTAAGTGCCAGATTCGCCAAGTAAACCATTTACTCGATGAAGGCATTGAGTGCACTCATCGCACACAATATCTAAGACCCAGACTCATCAAATAAACTCCTTTACTCGACGAATCGCCTAGTGGACTCAACACACTCAATGCTTAAGTGCGACAGTCGACGAATCAACACTTGATACTCGACGAATCAGTGAGTCAACTCAACACACTCAATGTCATAGTTTGACGAGTTAACACATAACTCGACGAAAGCGTTGACTGGTCTCAAAGCACTCAATGCTTTTACCTTAGATTATTTCAGTGCCTTTTGCTTATCATATGAGCTATACCGTATAGATCCAAACTCCCAATTTCTCCACAGTCTTATGTGCGACTCTGATAGGCTCATACTGAGTTGACAGTGAGGCTACATGTTTGATCACTTCCAGGTCACTATGGTAGCACCAACAGTCTCCCACTTGATCAAGAAAGTATCAAACAAAAGCTTCAGAAACAATGAGTGGCATCTAGCAATACATTATTGCTCCCCAAACAATAAGAGTTTATAAACTCATAAGCTATTGTGACCAATATTACAGTGTTGTCATGCCCCTTCGTCCCTTATATCTGGATAGACTAGAGGTATAGACCGTGTCACCCTCATAATTGTTCAATCCCAGTTTTCTTATCTATAATGGAATTTCAGAAATTAGTGAGTCCAATATCATATATTGACTCAATCAAGCATGGCCATGCATTTCTCAGTCCCATTCCATAAAGGGGCCCATGGATGCAACTCATGTCATATAGTAGGACAAATCCCATCTCCACGCACACACAAACACTCAAATGATTTGTAATGTACCCAATAACCACCTTTATCATCCAACTTTCTCAAGACTGGACTTTTGATGGCATCAAAGCATGCTCTTCCTCAATCGATGAAAGTTTTGACTTCAAGTCAAAGGACCACGAACAACATTTCCACTTGAGCTATACTTGTGACACGTTTATATAACTATCTACAAAGTATTCTCACACTGGGTCTGTCTAGTACAACTTGTTCATAACAAGTACCCATGTGATGGCTTGATATCACAATATCATGACCTGTGAGGACGAGTCATCAGTCAACACACATGCTAGTCTTAAAGATATCATCAATGCCCTTAGCTTATAAGATGATACAATGACCAGGGACCTTTAAGAATGAAGCTTCTAGGATCATAGGTTCTCGCATCAATTCACTACTTGACCTATAGAAGCAAACATTCTAAGGGCATTTATTTTAGTTAACTATTCTATCACAATAGAAATAATAACATAAAAAAAGAACTTGAAAAAATTTATAAATGAAATGTATACAATACTTTTATTCATCAAATGAAATATTTTACAACCAACAAACATACAATCCACAAGACTCAAACTAGGGATGATCACTCAAGTATCATATACCCATAGATCTAACATGACCATCATGCTTTCTCTGTTCGAGATACTTTGTCTGTGGATCCGCAATGTTTTCTTCAGTCGGCACTTTACATATGCTCACATCTCCTCGATCAATAATCTATCGAATTAGATGGAACCACTAGAGTATGTGCTTGGAGCGCTGATGAGATGTAGGTTCCGAAGCAAGTACATTTGCACCATTGTTGTCACAGTAGAGAACTACATAACAAATAATGCTAGGAACTACATCTAACTTGCCGATGAATTTTATAATCCATACTTCCTCCTTCGCTGCATTTGCAACTGTAACCTACTTGTAACTCTTCCAGCTAACAACACCTCCATTCAGGAAAAACACAAAACTGACAGACTTTCAATCATCCCTAATAGTTTGGAAGCTAGCATCTGTGTAACCACTTACAACGTGATCTTCCTATCCACCAAATACTAAGAATGTATCCTTAGTGCTTCTCAAGTACATGAGGATATTCTTGATGGCTATCCAGTGACCTTCACCAGGATCAGACTGATACCTACTAGTCATACTCAAAGAATAAGAGACATCGGGTCTAGTACATATCATTTAATACATGATTGAACTAATTGTCGAAGCATATGGAATCAACTTCATGATGTCCTTATCTTTACAAGACTTAAGAAACTGTTCCTTAGAGAGACTCACACCATGAGGCATGGGCAAGAATCCTTTCTTGGACTCAAGCATGCTGAACCGTTTAAACACCTTGTCAATGTACGTACTTTGGGTCAAACCCAACAACTTCTTCAATCTATCTCTATAGATCTTAATACCGAGAATATAAGTCGCTTCCCCTAAGTCCTTTATCGAAAAGCAGTACCCTAGGTTGTTCTTAACAACTTGTATGGTCGGTTTGTCATTCTCGATCAACAGTACTTAACCTACATACAAAATCAGGAAGACAACTATGCTCCCACTAATCCGTTTATAAACACACGGTTCATCCTCATTCTTGATAAAACCAAACTCTTTGATCTTTTCATCAAAATGAAGATTCCAACTTCGAGAAGCTTGTTTTAACCCATAAATTGATTTCTGCAGCTTGCATATTTAGTGGCTTCACCTGGAGATGCAAAACCCTCGGGTTGTGTCATATACACTTCCTCAAGGAGTTTTCCATTAAGGAAAGCTGTTTTGACAGCCATCGGCCAGATCTCATAGTCATAATACGCAGAAATAGCAAGCAGAATTTTGATGGACAAAACCATGGCAATAGGGGAAAAGGTCTCATCATAGTCAATACCATGAATTTGCTTGAAACCCTTAGCCACCAATCTCCCTTTGAATGTTCGTACATTCCCATCCATGTCGGTGTTCTTCTTGAAGACCCACTTGCACCCTATAGGTCTGACCCCTTTAGGTGGTTCCATTAAAGTCCATACTTGGTTTTCATACATGGTATCCATTTTAGATTTCATGGCCTTAAGCAACTTATCGGAGTCTGGTCCATACATAGCCTCTTGGTAGGTTGCAGGCTCATCACTATGATCCATAAGCAACACATTACCTATTTGAGACATGAGAAATCCATATCTCTAAGGCTCAAACTGTTAACCTCAAAATCCGCAACATTTCCAGCTAGGCATCTTACTCCTCCCTTGCCGGACTTAAGCTATCAGTTCGCCCAGATTGCCGGTTGACCAGTGATCCCAGCCACCTAGGCGGACTAAAGTTCTCAGTCCGCCCAGGTCGCCCTTAGTTTGCTCTCAGATCTTGCCAGGTTTCAGCGAGCTCAAGATTCAGGTCGCTCAGGTCGCGACTCTTCTGACAAGACTGTGCTCGACGCGACCAAGGGAGGCTTCCAGCTCGCAAGACCAGTCCGCAGGTCTCGCGCGGACTGCTTGTTCTTTCTTTTTTGATTCCCGTCACCGCTGCCCGGCGCTTTTGTACCCCGGGCAGTCGGTTATTTTAGCCCTGCCTGTTTGTGCAGGCCTCCAGCCTATAAATAGGGGGAAGTGGTGCACTCAAAGCACGCTGACTCGAGCCCAGGAGCCCACTTGTTAAAGGCTGCGGACTCGAATCTTTGGCTTTGCGATCTCCAGCTTGCTTTCCGCATCATTTCCTTTTCCCCTCCTTGTAACCACTTATTTGCAATCAAAATCAAGCCCGTCGCAGGAGTTGCATTCAGGCCGCGACGGGCGAAGTCTGGTGTTGTCGTGGTTCACGACTCTTCTGCTTCTGTTCCTTTTCTAGTCCGCTAAGTAGACTGCTGCTCGCAGTTTGTTTTTTCCTCCTTCCCCTAGTGCTCGAACAGTTAGCTGGTGGTGCTCGTTTCTCCTTCGCATTTCGTGCATCAACAGTTAACACGCGACCTTCAGATCCGAGCAGCTTTTTGAAACCCGCGGATAGAAACGTCAGACCACCGAGCTCATCGTTCAGACCGCTCCAGCTCGCCAGATGACTCGTTATGGGAGTCGTTTGAACAGTATCGCTGGGAGGCCGAATTATCTCGCATAGAGACTGACCAGCGGCTCGATATAATCAACCAAGTTTTGTTAGTGCTGACTCAGCGACTTGCTCCCCAGGTCGCAGGAGAGATTGCTGAAATTCCAGTCCGCCAGGCTCCGGTCCGCCGGACCCCAGCTCGTCAAACCCCTCTCCAACAGTCGCCTGTGACCGCCCCTCCGCCTCTCCACCAAGCTCAGTCCGCAGCTCCCCTGCGACATTAGGCTGATCAGGTCGCTCCCCTGATGGACTTCTTCAGGGAAGCGGCTAGAGGAACTCCGGCTCGCCGACCTCAATGGAGTCGGGTGTGGACTTCCGTACTGTAACAAAGGAAATAAAGCTCAGCTTTGTTTCCAGGTCGCAATGAGCTTAAAGGATAAAATTTTTTTAATTCACTTTTTGAAATAACGGCACCAATCTGGCGACTATCGAGAGTAGGTCGCCTCACGCGCTCTGGGTCAAAAACGCTTAGGCGGTGCCTCCTTTCTCGATGAAATTTCGCCCTTGTCTCGACCAGCGATCTGCTTCAGGCAACTTTATCGCCAGTCTATATAATGATCTTAACCGACCGCGATTTCCGAGGCGGGGATTTATATAGCAATTAGCTCTGGAAATGCCTAGGCGCCGGGTGCGATTTACCTGATTGCATCAGCTCGGCAGCGGTCTGCAGATCCTCAGCTCGCTTATCCGCAGCAAGCTTCTCCGAGACCGCCACAATCTTTGCCTTCATTACTGCGAGCTGTTCCTTCGATTTTTCCCTTTCTTCGGCTACAAGGAAGGAGGAGGGGTCAGCAGGCTTCTCTGCCATGTTCTCAGCACCAAGTTGCAACACTTCCAGCAAAGAACGATTCAATTTCGCGAGCTGTTCGTTGCCAAAAGAGTCAAGTATCTCGGTGGTTGATAAGCTGAGCGTTGAGGGGGGTCACCTTCTACGGGCAGAGCATCCGGGGTGACGAGATCATTGTCCGGAACTTCCTTCTAACGCGGCCTATGATGCAAGCTCGCAACTCCAGTCCGCTTAGAGATATTCTTCTCCTTCCCAACTCGCAGCTTCTTTTCTACTCGCTCCGCAACAGTACTCTTGTCTCTCTTCCTCTTTTTCTTTTCAGGTGTCTTATCCAACTCTATAACGATCTGCTGTGATTCGCGAACTGAGGTTGGTGTGATAATCAGCGCAAGAGAGGGCACCGGTTCCTCACCTTGTTTCTCGACAGAATCTTTAGTCGCAGCTTCGGCGGGCTCTTTAGCTTGCTCCTCAGTTACCTCTTCTACCCTCTCCTCCACTTGCTCATCAGCTGGAAGTTCTTCCTCGATATTCAGCTGCTGAACCTTCGGCGACGATACTTCCTTGTTTGGGTCTATCCGCAACATAATAGTCTCGGAGGCAGAGCGGTGCACCTCCATACTTGAAGAGCTCGTGGGGTTCTGATCAGAGACGGATGGCGGGTTCAGTTTCTTAGTCGCTCTCTCCGTCGGTAGATTCTGAGCAGCGGGAGAAGCCGCGGTCTTCTCATGCTCGATGTCGCGGGCTTGTTTTGTTTTCTTCTTACCTGAACTCTCTCCTTGATGGCGAGCAGGTATATCGTCCCGATGACTCGCCTTCTTAGGCCGGGAACTGGCTTTGGGTTTCTCAGTCGAGGTGGCGAAGCTGCCAAAGAAGGATCCTAATCTTGCCATGGCGGACTGGAAAGTTTAGACCACAAGAGGTGAGTAACGACCCGTCGCGCAGTCAATTCTGACAGAGGACAGGACTTCCGGCAGTATTTATAGCACAGTCAACATTTATGATAGTTGCGGACTCGGCGGTTATGGAAACATTTTCGGAATTTTCAAAAACTCAAAAATATGCGGGGATTATGTTAACCTTAGAATCCGCAACATTTCCAGTTAGGCATCTTACTCCTCCCTTGTCGAACTCAAGCTATCAGTCCGCCCAGATCACCAGTTGACCAGTGATCCAGGACACCTAGGAGGACTCAAGTTCTCAGTCCGCCCAGGTCGCCCTTGGTTTGCTCTCAGATCTTGTCAGGTTTCAGCGAGATCCAGATTCAGGTCGCTCAGGTCGCGACTCTTCTGACAAGACTGCGCTCGACGCGACCAAGGGAGGCTTCCAGCTCGCAAGCCCAGTCCGCCGGTTTCGCGCGGAATGCTTGTTCTTTCTTTTTTGATTCCCTTCACCGCTATCCGGCTCTTTTGTACCCCAGGCAGTCGGTTATTTTAGCCCTGCCCGTTTGGGCAGGCCCCCAGCCTATAAATAGGGGGAAATGGTGCACTCAAAGCACGCTGACTCGAGCCCAGGAGCCCACTTGTTAAAGGCTGCGGACTCGAATCTCTGGCTTTGCGATCTCCAGCTTACTTTCCACATCATTTCCTTTTCCCCTCCTTGTAACCACTTATTTGCAATCAAAATCAAGCCCATCGCAGGAGTGGCATTCAGGTCGTGACGAGCGAAGTCTGGTGTTGCCGTGGTTCACGGCTCTTCTGCTTCTATTCCTTTTCTAGTCCGCTAAGTAGACTGCTGCTCACAATTTGTTTTTTCCTCCTTCCCCTAGTGCTCAAGTAGTTAGCTGGTGGTGCTCGTTTCTCCTTCGTATTTCGTGCATAAACACAAACATTGGTCTACAAGATCTACGTGGAACTTGTGTTTCCTGAGTAAGTTCTACAGCTACAACTACTTATAGTCCTGACTCAGGTTCTAACTCTGGTTCATTCACTGTTTGTAGTTCTTGAACTTCTTCAAGTTCTACCTTAGCAGTATTTCTACTTAAGAACTCTTTCTCAAGAAAGACACCAGTCCTCGTGACAAACACACTGCCCTCAGACGGTAGGTAGAAGTAGTACCGTTTGGTTTCCCTAGGATACCCCACAAAATAATGCTTATCTGGCATTTGATGTCTCACGTATGCCTCATAGCCCTAAATATTAATGAACGATATACTGGTACGCTTCCCAGTACATATCTCATTTGGTGTCTTTAGAAACGCTTTCGTTGGAGCACGATTTAATGTGAAAGAAGCAGTTTCTAGAGCAAAGCCCCAAAAGGAAACAGGCAGATCTGCCTGACTCATCATTGATCGCACGATGTCTAACAAAGTACGATTCCTCCTCTCAGACACACAATTATGCTATGGGGTTCTAGGTTGAGTGAGCTATTATACAATACTACACTCTATCAGATGATCACAAAACTCACGACTTAGGTATTCTCCACCTCAATCAGATCAGAGTGCTTTAACCTTCTTACCCAGCTGGTTTTCTACTTCGTGTTTAAAAATTTTGAACTTTTCAAAAATTTCGGATTTGCACTTCATAAGATGCACATATCCGTATCTACTGAAATCATTAGTAAATGTAACAAAGTAGAAGTATCCACATCTATCCATAGAACTCATGGGTCTACATACATCACTATATATTATACCCAAGAGATCATCAGCCCTCTCAATGAAGCCAGTAAAAGGGACTTTAGTCATCCTGCCTAACAAACAAGATTCTGAAAGTGAGGGATAGATGTACTTTACACTAGAGGGCGGTGAATAGTGTATATTAAAAACTTTAATTTATTTTTATAGCAGATTTAAAATAAGTGATATATATATATATATAAAGCAAAAGTTCACAACACACAAATAAAAAGAATAACAATCATAGGCGATACAAGGAAATTTATAGTGTTTCCCCAATAAATCTAGGTACGTCTACTCTTCTACCACCCTGGTAGAAGTCCATTACAGGTTTCTTCTCACGTGCCCTACCACCACAGGATTTTGCTCAGGTGCCCTGCCACCACAAGATCAATTTTTTCTAAGGGAGATCTAGCAACCCTTTGAGCTTTTGATCAGGTGCCAAAAAATCAAGTTATGTATTTTGATCAGGAGACTTAGAAACCAAAAGATAACTTTTGAAGTGAGTTAAAAACACTATGCAAAATTTATAAAAATAAACAAAAAGTGATGATGTCTTCTCTGTCAAGATTCTCTCAGAATACTAGTGGATGTTGAAGCAGAAAGCTCCCCCTTATTTGAGTAGAGTTTATGATCGGGAGATGGAGTCTTTTCATCAGGGTGAAGACTTTCTTGTATCTGAGAGATGAGGAATTTGCACAAATAGAGACTAAATATCTAATTCTTTAAGCTTATGAAATCTGTAAGAGTATGTGTTGATCTGCAAGTCTCTAAGTCAGTATCTCTAAGTGAGTAACCTTGAGGCAGAAATCTTCTGTACATATATGTAGAATACTGAGATGATGTAGCCAAGGGGTTCCGAAGAAATAAGTCTAGATTAGATAATTATTTCCCGCAAGAACAGGAGTTCGCGTGCACACGATTACGACGCTCACACAGTTTGGACAATAACACAAACACGTGACGTGCACTTTTAGGGGTTTCAATACGAATGATTTTTATGTCACCCAACGCAAACAAATGTGATCCTAGCCTCTCCAACTTGCGTCGATCACTATGCATCATTCACAACCACAAAGGAGATAATCCGGACTAAAATAACGATTCAAACAAAGTCTGGAAAAAACCCCAAATCAAATCAACATAAAGTTATACCAAATCCGTTTGAGCCACTTGAAATCCTAGGATTAACCAACCAAGATTTGCAAGTGTCCAAAAGAACCTACACCTTCCAAGATCTATCAGAAAGTTCGGAAAAGAATAGATTTAAATCAGATTTTTCAAAGCAAATAAACTTCAATATTTAGGATAGAAAATCAGCCACAATTCCACCATTAATCTCACAAAACATAAGGAAGAATCACACAAGATGTAAGGGGAGAGATTACCCACAACCAAAGAGACGAGCACACAAAGATAACTAGTGGAAGAGTCGCACTTCCACCGGATCCGTCGGAGTCGCACCGGACGGAGGACGCTAGCCACCTTCTTCGGAGTCACACCGGAGGAGGGAGGAGGTCGCCGGACAGCGGGGCAGCACCAAGAGGGGCGGTGGCTTGGGTGATTCTTCAAGGGGCGTCGGGTAGGAGAAGGCTTCACGCCAAACTCAAGGGGGCAGCCATCGGCTCTCTTTTTCTTCTTAATTTCAGCATGCTCTAATCTGAACCCTAACCCTTCTATTTATAATATACACCACTCAATCTCCACCCTTCATCAAACAAATAAAACCAACCATCCAAATGCTAAACGCAGTCCAAAATCTGAAATTAAACAACACTTAAAAAGATTTATAAATTTATAAATTTTATTCTATGATTGGAATAAAATTTATAAACATATATAATCTATAAATGAGAACTAAAATATAGTAAAGACATGCATCAACTATGGCGAAGATATGACGCGGCGAAGATGGCGAAGATATGACGCGGCGATGGCAGCGAAGATATGACGCTGCGATGGCGGCGAAGATATGACGCGGTGATGGCGGCGAAGATATGACGCGGCGATGACGGCGAAGATATGACGCAGTGATGGCGGCGAAGATATGACGCGGTGATGGCGGCGAAGATACGACGCGGCGATGACGGTTTAATTTCGCGGCAACGTCCGTCATAGTCTTGAAATTTAATATTGCGGCAGCGGTCAGAATAATGCGACGAGGCTACGTCGTCCACGAACATGTCACGAATATATGGCGGGGCATCATCGCCATCAATCATCCCCTACTCAAAATCACTCATCACCGATGAGTGGGCCTGGAGAGGAACACGGTCGAAGGCAACATCAATATGTAGCAAATCTGGCTCGTGAATCCATATCGTAGTAGAGCAGTCATCACTCATCAAAGAGAACCTGTCAGACATTACAACAACAACAACAAAACTTTCGAGGAACCTCGAAAGGGTATCAATCCAAAGAAACATAACTAGAATCTTACCATCCGACGCAAAAACCAAGGAACCCCAGTGAAAGATAGACACGGAAGAACTCTCACTCCCCAACCCAAGAGAAGTTGTAGTGGAAGAAGGAAACGTCATAGAAGGCCACTCAGGTGAAAAAGAGACATGCAATTTTAAATCCGAAATACTGAAAAGAGGTGAAACACCCCATGCATCGCAAAAATTCGATAAAAACGCATCAAGTCCGAAGTTTTTGACAATCATGGATGGTCGGCATTTCGAAATGTTAATTCTATGACGGAGCCAGTAGGCCTCCGCTCGGGGACTAACCAAACTAAATTCAAATCATCAACTCTAGAGTAGGACGCTCTCCGAAGTGAATGAAAATGCATGCAACACAACTCCAAGAAGCCAGCTAACGTCACCGACATGTGCAAGCGATGATCAAAGAGGGATAGAGGAAAGATATGTACCACCTGATATGATGGGTAAAAATGTCGTGATGTCACCAAGTCAAAAGGTACGATCGTCATAGAATCATAAACGGCAGACAATGAAGACATATCCATAATCATACACTTAGCGAAATTGTCAATCACAAGTAATGCATAGTCAAATCTACGAAGGGTGGTGGAAAGACCGAACACGAGAGCGATCAACTCATCAACACATATACGCCGAGACATGTCCATGGTAGGGACTAATAAAGTGGGCGTCTCGCAATAACTCGAACTTGGCCTAACTAATCCGCATCCTAAAAAGTTCGCTAGTCGAGTCAAATGAGCGGAAGGGATGACCGGTAAAATTGTTCCTGGAATAAAATCTAGATTAGATGAAGAGATTTCACGTGATGGAGACAATACCAAAGAAAGCTCATCCGGAAATACACTATTAGAGTCGTCCAAACCTACCCTTCCCTCGCTAAGTAGTTCTTCCACGACACTAGGTATATCACCTCCTTCAGGCTCATCAGACACATCGTCAACTATCGCAGAAGGCTCAGAAGTAGGCTCAAAAAAGGTCAAGGCCGTAGTCAGGATGGGACACTCAATAGTATGGTGGTCAGACACCACACTAGCATAGCACGTAGGAATCATCTTATTACTCCCGCTGACAAGAATACTCTCACCCTGTGGGCTCATGGCATCCCTATCAATAATATTCGTCGAATCCAAAATATAGGACCTAAACTGTTTATTTTCCCTAAAGGTGGAAGTAGGCACACTGTGGACAGGCCGACCTTTGTGGGGATAAGATCTACTCAGAGGTCTACCGTCATTCCTATAAGAAGGTATGGACCTAGAGCCATAACGACACTCACTCACAGGCTTGGAGCAATCAGTGCGGAGGTAATCAGGGTCAAATTGATATGTGAGTATGCTACACATGTGAGGCCAAGCATAAGCATACCACCTACGCGACGCTCTTCATTTAGCCAAAACACTTGGGCTTGTCTTAACAACTTCTCTCGAGCGACAACAACCTTTTGGAGGTCGTCCAGGCATGCAAATCGAAATAACATTCCGTCTCCCTAAGCCAATCCCTAAAAAGTTGTGGATTCCCGTAGCCATCATAAGTGGGTGCATCTTTTCTAGTGCGCGGAAGAGTGTAGAGATGGTTGGGTTTCCTATGGCTTGTAGGCAAAGTAGGGGTGCGGTTAGCCATAACTTTAGCAAACAGTTCCCGAAGGTCCGACATGGAAACATTAACGTCATAGGACATACTTAGTGGGGACGGGAGAGCACGATCAACACGTTCTAAGGTGCGTGTAAGAGGAAATAGTTTTTTTTTTGGAGATAAAATCACCCTGCAGGTAGAATTTTTTTTTGGGAAAATGATTTTTCCTAGGGCTGACCCTATATTGAAAACAAAAGATTTTTATAATTTCTCGACGTGATAAAAATGTAGAACGTTAAAAAAAAAAATTTCTGGAAGTTCACTGAAAAAATAAAAATTTCAGCCCGCTATTTGCAGACCAGCTGGACAGAATTACGATTTTCCAATTTGCAGGCTGACCTAACGAGGATGAATCGAAAAATTTTCTGTTTTAATGTTGCTAGAAATAAGTGCAGGAAGCTACAGAAAAATTTTCAGATTTTTTTGACAAGTTTTAAAATTTCGAGGGTTTTACTAAACGCAGACCAATCCGAAATTTCAGATCTTAGAAAATTCAGATCAACCAACGACGAACGCAGAGAGGATGTTTGCAACATGGGAGTTGAAACGACCGCCTCTGATACCAAATTGATGTAGCCGAGGGGTTCCGAAGAAATAAGTCTAGATTGATAATTATTTCCCGCAAGAACAGGAGTTCGCGTGCACATGATTACGACGCTCACACAGTTTGGACAATAACACAAACACGTGACGTGCACTTTTAGGGATTTCAATACGAATGATTTTTATGTCACCCAACGCAAACAAATGTGATCCTAGCCTCTCCAACTTGCGTCGATCACTATGCAACATTCACAACCACAAAGGAGATAATCCGGACTAAAATAACGATTCAAACAAAGTCCGGAAACAGCCCCAAATCAAATCAACATAAAGTTATACCAAATCCGTTTGAGCCACTTGAAATCCTAGGCTTAACCAACCAAGATTTGCAAGTGTCCAAAAGAACCTACCCCTTCCAAGATCTATCAGAAAGTTCGGAAAAGAATAGATTTAAATCAGATTTTTCTATGCAAATAAACTTCAATATTTAGGATAGAAAATCAGCCACAATTCCACCATTAATCTCACAAAACATAAGGAAGAATCACACAAGATGTAAGGGGAGAGATTACCCACAACCAAAGAGACGAGCACACAAAGATAACTAGTGGAAGAGTCGCACTTCCACCGGATCCGTCGGAGTCGCACCGGACAGAGGACGCTAGCCACCTTCTTCGGAGTCACACCGGAGGAGGGAGGAGGTCGCCGGACAGCGGGGCAGCACCAAGAGGGGCGGTGGCTTGGGTGATTCTTCAAGGGGCGTCGGGTAGGAGAAGGCTTCACGCCAAACTCAAGGGGGCAGCCATCGGCTCTCTTTTTCTTCTTAATTTCAGCATGCTCTAATCTGAACCCTAACCCTTCTATTTATAATATACACCACTCAATCTCCACCCTTCATCAAACAAATAAAACCAACCATCCAAATGCTAAACGCAGTCCAAAATCTGAAATTAAACAACACTTAAAAAGATTTATAAATTTATAAATTTTATTCTATGATTGGAATAAAATTTATAAACATATATAATCTATAAATGAGAACTAAAATATAGTAAAGACATGCATCAACTATGGCGAAGATATGACGCGGCGAAGATGGCGAAGATATGACGCGGCGATGGCAGCGAAGATATGACGCTGCGATGGCGACGAAGATATGACGCGGTGATGGCGGCGAAGATATGACGCGGCGATGACGGCGAAGATATGACGCAGTGATGGCGGCGAAGATATGACGCGGTGATGGCGGCGAAGATACGACGCGGCGATGACGGTTTAATTTTGCGGCAACGTCCGTCATAGTCTTGAAATTTAATATTGCGGCGCGGTCAGAATAATGCGACGAGGCTACGTCGTCCACGAACATGTCACGAATATATGGCGGGGCATCATTGCCATCATGAGAATAATTCAAACATTTGAATTAATCGATTCTGAAACGTCTGAAGAATTCCCGAGAATGGTAACTGCCATGGAAATTGATTAGCTTTAAACTTTGTGATAAATCCACATTTAATGTTGCCTCTAAACGGCTATATTCGTTAGAATATTTGGCATTAAATATCAGAGTCATAACTTTCTATAATTAAGCCTTTAAATTATTTTGTCTTCATAATATATAACATCCAAAAATTAAGCGTGAAACTGTTCTGCCTTCTGTAAATAAAAATGCCTAAAACACTGCAAAGAATTTATCGAACTCAGTAAGCATTTCATCTACCTGAGCATGGAGTTCGTCGAACTGAATCTTCTTATTTGTCAAACTGAGCTCAGAGTTCGTCGAGCTGAGCTTGACTTTCGTCGAGCTGAGTTTCTGAGTAGAGATTGGAGTTCGTCGACCGGAGCACAAAGTTCGTCGAGCTAAACTCAGAGTTAAGACTCTGATTCGTTGAGCTGAGATCGCCATTCGTTGAACGTAGCTCTGCTTTCGTCAAACTGAATTCTGCTGGAATTCTCTGAGGCAATGACCCTGGAAATAAACCTATGACCCTTGACTATACAAAATGGGTGAAACTAAACATCCTAATAGTAATCCTATCCCAAATCAGTAATAGGGTTTCAACAATCTCCCCCTATTTGGGTGAGGATACTATTTACAAAGGAAAAATACAAAGCATAAAATATCTAGCAGAAAAACTTTCAACAGATATAAAATAAGGTGCTTTGAGAGTACAAAAACATAAATACAGTTTAAAAGACATAAAAATAGAAATCAATTGTCTTTCTTAGGAGCATCAGATGAAGATTCTAAAGATGGTTTAGTGAAGATTAACTTCCTATTAGGATCTACAGCTTCCTTTTGAATCATCTTCAAATCTTGTGAGCCAATAATCTTCAAAGAAGTAGTCCTACGCACCACTACCTATGGATGCAAGCTCATGTACTTGTCCACATTGAACAAGTTCTTTACTTGATATTTGTCAAGATCCTTCTTTCTGTAAGAGGTCATGGTGGAGAATTGAGAGGTGTCCTTTCCATCTAATTTAGCTTTATTAATCTGAGATAAAGCAATAAGCTCATTAAATCTGGCCATTCTAAAATTTGGGTCCATTTCTGGATCATATGTTGGTGAAGGAGGCTTTTCTTGATTTGATTGTTGTTGACTGCTTCTTTGACTTATCTGTTGTTGTTTACTGATTTGATTTCTTATCAGATATTGAGGGTCTATCTTGTCTGCTTTGAGTAGGTCTAGATAGATGATGAGAAGAAGTAGAACATTGAGAGTGAGAAATATTTCCTGCTACACCTGCACTAGAGGAGGAAGAGGAGGAGGTCCTCTGCTAGACCTTGGAGGTGAATGATACCATTTCATTTTCTTCCTCCTTTTCTGTTCATTTTTAGAATACCTCATCCAATATGGATGGTCTGGTGTAAGAGTAATCGCATACATAATATAGTAAGGGATATCAGCAGTAGATGAATGTTTAGGAGCAACCTTTGCTGGAGCCTTCTTCTTCAATTTTCTCTTCTTAGAACTTGAGTATTTTGACTCATCTGATTCTGCATTATCATCTGAATCTTCTGTATGGGTATCATATAGATCATCTAGCTATTTAAGCAATTCAGACTGATCAAGAACTTGAAATTTTGGCTGTGTATTTATAATGTCTGTATCAACTTGTGTATGTACACTATCATCATCTTGTTCCATATCTTGGAAAAGGATGTTATCAAGATTAGGCATAGGAGTTTCATCCCAAGCATAAGTAGGAGGGGAAGAAAATTTCTTTATAAGATCCATTGAATCTTCAAAAATTGAAGGGATACAAACTGGAGAACTGATAGGAGAACAAACTGAAAAGCTAGTCCTTAGTTGTTCGAAAACTGAAGAACTAACTGGAGCAGTATAACATACTATAGCTTTAGAAGAGTTCTTAAAAACTAGAAAATAACTATTATGCAGAGTATCAAAATCTGATAATAAAGAATTCAAGTTGACTGTGGTATGAATAGAGACATCCCCAATAGTAACAACTTCTAGAATAACTGTTAACTCATCTGTACTGAAACTTCAAACATTTCTGAATCTTCATGTTCACCAACCACTACTGTTACTGATGCTGTAACCTCTAGAACTGAAACTGCAGATTGAGGAGCTTCTTCATGAAACATCTCCCCCTGCCTAGATCCAGGGAGACCTGTATCTAGGCCCCGAGAAGAAGGGACAGTAGAGGAAGAGGATAGCTTAGAAGAAAGAGCAGAAATGGAAGCAACCAAAGGAGCCACTAATTCATCTATGAGTTTCCTCAAAGTGGGAGTGATGAACTCAAGAAGGTTGTTGGCAATGGATGAAAAATCCAAATACATAAACTAAGGAGCATGAGTAGATGCAAATGATGGAATGGAGGAGGGTGGAATGGAACTGTTAATACAGTTTGGACAGAGAGAAGGTGACTGAGGTATATTGTGAAGATTGATTACAGGAGGAATGAAATCAGGAATAGTTTCTTCCTGTATAGGGGAGTGAGGTGGAGAAGGGGATATATGAATTTGAGATTAATGAGGTGGAGAAAGAGGAATTAGATTAAAATTAGGTAGATTAGAAAGTAAAGGAGATGAGGGTGACTTATGAATTGGGGATTGATGAATTGGTAAATGTTGAATTAGTGATTGTGGATGGAAGGATGTTATTGGAATCTCTTTAGATAAATAATGTTGAAGAGTAAAAGGTGTTGAAGGGCAAGGACATTGGTGAGGAGATGGTGGAGGAGAAGAAATAGGAGGAATAGAAACTTCTGCTGGGGTTGGGAGAGTGGCTGATACAGCCCTTGTGCTTTCAGAAGTTGTCCTGGAAGATTCAGCCCTTGATGGCTTTGGGATTACCCTCTCCCATCTTCCAAACAAAGCAGAAGTAAGCCTCTTGGATGCATTAATAAAATTTGTCTGAGAGACTAAAAGCTCTGTACACTTTGCTTCTAGGAAAATTCCTAAGATCCTGCTATACCTTCCAGATTTACTGGTAATCTTTTTCTAATTAATAGCATCAAATAAGATTGATCCCAAGTTTATCCTTTTTTGAATAACCAAAGCACTCATCAAGTGAAACTGGTGCCTAGTTATATAGTCATGGGCAGAGTGCTTGCCCAACAAAACTTTACCAATAATGTCTGCTAAAAATTTGTAATCAATAGAAAAGTTTTTATTTATTAGGTGATTAGGGTTTTCCTGGGAGTGACCCAACCTATCTAGCATTTCATTAAATTCAGAACTGGACAAATCTATGTCATCTTCTCCATTAACAAAACCAAAAATTTCAGTTAAAATTTCAGGAGATAAAGGACCTGGTTTCCTGAGATTGATCTCATAATAACTGGGATATCTTGAATCTTTGATGTATGCATCCATTCCTTGATCTCAGCTATTGGAAGTTTGATCCTTGTGGACATGAAATACTGCAGATTTTGAGCTTCAAACAGATGTAAGATGTTCTGGAATATTTTGTCTGAATGGTTGAATGACTCCATGTCAATGTCAATTCCAGCATCAAATTTCATTGCTGAACGGATTACCTGAGAAATCGGCATTGCTCTGCAAGACAAAAAGATCAAGTGCAAAGGGAAATGTAAATGAGCGGAATAGAGTTCGATGATAAGACCTAGATATAAGTTTTTCGAATTCGAAACAGCGAACTCTGTCTAACAAAAAACAACACCTCAAACTCTTGTTTGACAAAAATTCTCAAAAGAAATACATTTCATCGATCTCTGGTTGACGAAAGTTTTGCAAAAGAAATATATTTCGTCGAGCTCCGTTCAACGAAAGATATTTGAAACTAATCCATCGATCTCCGTTCGACAAAAATATCACAAAAACAATTCGTCGATCTTCGTTCGATTAATGTCTCATGAAAAGAACACAGTTCGTCGATCTCCATTAGACGAATGGTGTGCAATTCGTTGAGCTCAAAACAAAAATCAAATTAATGACAGTTCTTCACTTGTATAAAAACAAATTAGGTGTTCTTGACCCAGGTTTCCTTGGGTCCTAATTTGCTTTCATAATGATAATTGGAAATATAAGGACACTCTGGTTGATCTTTATAACCAAGTGGATGATATCTCCTAGGAGGGATGACCCACTGTGTAAAGGGGTTTTTCAATTTTTGTTTTTGATTATTGTTTTGAGAAAAATTAAAATTTCTGTTTAAGGAAATAGGGTTTGATGAATTATAATTATTTCGTCAAGCTTCATTCGACGAATAGTACTGATATCATGGAGCTCGGTTCACAGAATGATAGTATTAATTTTCTGCGTTCCACATTCGCCGATCTCTGTTCGACGAATCATATTGATTTCGTCGAGCACCAGTTGTTGAGTAGTTATACACAAATTCTGAGTTCAGAGTTTGTCGATCGTCGTTCGATGAATAATACTGATTTCGTCGATTTTAGTTTGATGAATTTTGTTGAACATAATTTTTTTGTGAATTTCTATTTTGCTCTGATTCATTCTTTTGTGAAACTTTAGTAATTTTATCTGTACTTTGTAGTACTTCTTTTCCTTTAGATGATATGAAGTTTAAAGGGGTTGATAAAATATGTTTCTGAAGAAGATGAGGTGGACTAGATGAAGCCCTTAAGCCTAGTTTGCCATTAAGCCTGACATTGACTTTGCTTATGATATCCATCAATTTGATTCTTTTCTCATTAAGGGATTCTTCAAATAATTTAGCTTCATTTAACTTGTTTTCTAAATAATCTATTTGTTCATTAGTAGTTTTTAAATTTTCTTTAAGTTCAATGTTTTCTGAGGAAAGATTGTCTAATTCACATAGTTTCTCTCTGAGAAGTTTTATTTCCTTCTCAGATTTTATTAAATCTTTACATAGTAATTTATAATCTATTTTAAACTGATCTGAAGTAAAATCAAAAATAGATATTACCTGGTCTTCTTCAGATTCTGACTCAGACTCAGAATTGTTGCATGATGCATTGATTGCCATCAAACAGATTTCTTTAGCCTTTGCTTCTTCTTCATCTGAGCTAAATGAAGATTCTGAATCAGATTCACTCCAAGTCTCAGTAACAAAGCCTCTCTCCTTCTTTTTGTATTTATTAGAAGAGGATTTGTGTGAGTGCTTCTTATAGTCTTTCTCCTTTATCTTGTCTTTCTTCTTATTCTCGGGACATTCTGGAAGGATATGTCCTGGTTTCTTGCAACCATAACAAACTATTTCTTTAGTGGGAGTTTTATCATACCTTAGTTTGTCATCATTTCTGGAATATCTTCTCCGTAAGTCTTTTCTTGCCATTTTGTAGAATCTCTTAGACAAGAGACCTATAAGATCTTCATTCCCTAAAGATTTTTCTTCTTATTCTATTGTTGGGAAAGCAATACTTTTCTCTTTCCTTACTAAAGGTGAAGACCTTTGTTCAGCTTCTCTTTTTCTGATGAGCTATTCATAGGATTTGAGCTTGCCCAATAGGGTCTCTGTTGTAATCTCATTCATACTTTTGGCTTCTTTGATTGGCCAAATCCTTGAATCTCATGTGCTAGGGAAACACGTGAGGATCTTATCATTGACTTCTGTCAATTTGATGTACTTCTCTAAGGTTTTCAGCTCATTGATAATGAGACTGAGTCTTGTGTGCATCTCAACAACTGATTCAGATTCTCCCTTCTTGAAATTCTCATGTTGAGAGATCAAGTGGGATCTTCTGTCCTTTCTCTCATCAGTAAATCCAGTAACCATTGTGTTGAGGGAGTCCCAAATAGCTTTATCTTAGGTGCATCCAGCAACCTTTTTGAAGATGTCATCTGACATTGTTTGTGCTAGGATGTTCATTGCTTTTGCATCAGCAATCTTTGCTTTTTTCTAGTCTTCTGTCCATTCTGGAGTTGGTACAATACTTGTGCTTGTTGTTGCCACTGGTAGAGGTGGAGCTGTCAAAATAGAGTTGTAGATATCTTCATCAATAGAGTTCATATAAAGTTTAATCCTTGCCTTTCATAGTGCAAACTTATTTAGATTGCACACAAGAGGTCTAGTGCTTGAATATTCCTTATTTTGTTCCATGATAAATTTCTATGTAAAAATAAAATCTATCAGATCTTATGGTTCAAGTGTTAGCCTGTAAAACCAAAGAACCAACCTCTGATACCAATTGAAAGTGAGGGATAGATCTACTTAACAATAGAGGGGGTGAATAGTATATATTAAAAACTTTAATTTATTTTTATAGCGGATGTAAAATAAGTGATATATATATATATATAAAGCAAAAGATCACAGCACACAAATAATAAGAATAACAATCACAGATGACATAAGAAAATTTATAGTGGTTCCCTAATAAATCTGGGTACGTCCACTCTTCTACCACCCTAGTAGGAATCCAATACAGGTTTTTTAGCAGGTGCCCTGCCACCACATGATCAATTTTTTCCAAGGGAGATCTAGCAACCCTTTGAGCTTTTGATCAAGTGCCTAAAAACCAAGTTAAGTCTTTTAATCAGGAGACTTAGAAACCAAAAGATAACTTTTGATGGGAGTTAAAATCCTTGTACATAGTTTATGAAAATAAACAAAAAGTGATGATGTCTTCTCTATCAATATTCTCTGTGAAGAATAGTGGATGTTGAAGCAGAAGCTCCCCCTGATTTGAGTAGAGTTTATGATCAGTAGAGTGAGTCTTTTCATTAGGGTGTAGGCCTTCTTGTATCTGAGAGATGAGGACTTTGCACAAATAGAGACTAAAGATCTAATTCTATAAGCTTATGAAATCTATAACGGTCCGTTCGGCCCCCTGGAATTGGAATTGAGAATTGGAATTGGGGCAACAGAATTCCAATTCCAGTGTTTGGATGTTAGGAATTCGCTCGGAATTGGAATTGGTCCAATTCCATGGAATTCAATTTTGTACTATGACAAATTCTTATGGGTAAAGACAGATATTTCATGGAATTCAGTTTTTTACTATGCCCGTCGTTGCCCGATCTCATCGTCATCCCCGATCTCGCCGCCGCCGCCCGATCTCGTCATCGCCGTCCGATCTCGCCGCCGCCGCCCGATCTCGCCGCCGCCGCCCGATCGCCGCCTCCCTATCTTGCCACTGCTCACTCCCGATACCGCCACCACCGCCTGATCTCGCTGCTGACGACCGATCTCACCGCCGTCGCACGATCTCACTATCGTCGCGGCCCGATCTCGCCGCCGCCGCCCGATCTCACTGTCGTCATTACCCGATCTCGTTGTCATCGCATGATAACGGCCTCGATCTCGTCGTCGTCGCCCGATCTCGCCATCGTCGACCGATCTCGTCATCGTCACCCGATCTCGTCATCGTCACCCGATCTCGTCATCACCGCCCGATCTCGCCGTCGTTGCCCCATCATAATTAATTGTTTGTACACTACTTGAAGTTGATTTTTCTGGTGTTGTGTTTTTTTTTGCCAATTTCTATATTTTCTTAGGATTGTAAAAGGAATAATTCCTTCCATCACTTGGTTTTGTTGCAATAGCTTCGTCCTGAGTGACACAAGACCCCAACTTCAAATTATCATGTTGCTCGGTCCTACTGGCATGAGAAAAAAAAGAAATTCTAAACCAATTCGAATTCCAATTTTAGAAATCCATCCTACAGCCGAACAACTACATTGGAATTCAGACCAATTCCAATTCTCACAGGAATTGGAATTAGATGAATTCCAATTCTGCAATTCCAATTCCAGGGGGCCGAACGGGCCGTAAGAGTATGTGTTGATCTGCAAGTCTGTAAGTCAGTAACTCTAAGTGAGTAACCTTGAGGCAACAATCTTATGTACATATATATAGAATACTTAGAAGAATTCAAACATTTGAATTAATCGATTCTAAAATGTCTGAGAAATTCCCGAGAATGGTAAATGCCTTGGAAATTGATTAGCTTTAAACTCTGTGATAAATCCACATTTAATGTTGCCTCTAAACGACTATATTCTTTAGAATATTTGGCATTAAATATCAGAGTCATAACTGTTTGTAAATAAGCCTTTAAATCATTATATTTTCAGAATATATAACAGCCTTAAATAAAGCCTAAACTGTTCGGCCTTCTGTAAATAAAACTGCCTAAAACACTACGAAGAATTAGTCGAACTCAGCAAGCATTTCGTCGACCTGAGCCTAGAGTTTGTCGAACTGAATCTTCTTATTTATCTACCTGAGCTCAGAGTTTGTCAAGCTGAGCTTGACTTTTGTCGAGCTGAGTTTATGAGTAGAGATCGGAGTTCGTCGACCGGACCTCAATGTTCATTGAGCTAAACTCAGACTTAAGACTCTGATTTGTCGAACTGAGATCGCCATTCGTCGAACGCAGCTCTGCTTTCGTCGAAATGAATTCTGCTTGAATTCTTTTGAGGCAATGACCCCGGAAAATAAACCTATGACCCTAGACTATACAAAATGGGTCAAACTAAGCATCCTAATAGTAATCCTAGCCCAAATCAGTAATAGGGTTCTAACAGATTCACTTCTCTCAAATGATTCATAATCAAATGAGTTCAATAGTCCATCTTTATGGAGCTTGGATATTTGTTTCTCATTTATATGGCCCAAATGACAATGCCAAAGGTACGTAGGGTTCGAGTCATTCGTTTTTAGTCTTTTAGTATTTTCAATACTATAGATTGGATGGTCTAAGTTCAAAACCTACAGACCATTAAACATTTGGGCTACAGCATAACAAACATCCTTCTTAAATATAAAACAACAATTATTCTTAATAAGAAAAGAAAATCCAATCATGTCCAAACATGAAATAGAAATAATGTTTCTAGTTATTGCAGGAACATAAAAACAGTTATCAAGTTCCAAAACAAGCCCACTGGGCAAAAAAAGACGGTAATCCCCCACGGTAATAGTAGCACCTCTTAATCCATTGCCAACGCGTAGATCCACCTCTCCTTTACTCAGTAATCTTCTCCTTCCTAGTTCCTGCACATTTATACAAATGTTAGAACCACATCTGGTATCTAATACCTAGGATGAAGGAGCAGAAAGGTTTCACTCTATAACATATATACCTGAAGCGGAAATCATACTTCCCCTCATCTTTTGAAGACCCTCCACATAAGAAGAACAGTTACTCCTCCAGTGTCCAGCCTTGCCACAGTGGTGAAACTTTCCCTCTTTCATCAAGCCTTTCTTTTTCACTGCTGAAGACTTGGGCTCCATTCCAAAATTAGGTACCACCTTTGTCTTCTTGAAGCCCTTGACCTTGCCCTTGCCTTTATGCACCATCAATATGGGACAAGCAAACTTGGCCTTCTTCATGTTAATCTTGGCTGTTCACAACATACCTAGGAGCTCGGGCAGTGTCTTATCTATTTTATTCATGTTATAGTTTAAGACAAACTGCTCATAACTATCTGGCAACGATTGCAGGATCAGGTCTATGGACAACTATTGGCCTAAAGGGAACCCTGGTCTTTCAAGGTTCTCTATATACCCAATCATCTTGAGTACGTGAGTCCCTTCTAGGTCACGAGCTCCCATCTTACACTGAAACAATGCCTTGGTGACGTCGAATCTCTCTTGATGAGCTTGCCCTTGAAAAATTTTCTTTAGATGCTCATCAATTTCCTTGCAACCCATTCTCTCGTGTTGTTTTTGGAGCTCAAAGTTCATGGTCATAAGCATAAGATATTCAATGTCTAAGGATTCGTCAAGATACTTATTATAAGCATCTTTATCAGTACGGGACGAATCCTAGCAGACTCTTAATGGGATACCTCTTCCAAAACATAGAGCTTGTGCTCTTGCTTGAGAACAATTCTCAGGTTCCTGTACCAGTTCAAATAATTTGTTCCACTCAGCTCTTCCCTCATAAGGATCGCTCTGAGGGATAGGGTGGAGTGTAAACCACTTGCCATTGAAATTCTATAAGGATATAAGCAAAGCAAATAAGTACTACATTTCAAAAAAATAATTTTATTCTTTCGATTTAGACTTTAATCAAAATAACTCTCACTATTTTTATCAAACTGATAACCCTCGATATCAATTGGATAAGTTTAGAGAGTAACCCTCTTAGTGGACAAGATCCATATTTCACTAACACTATGAGTCAGTTTTGGCTTTTCTCTCATAATACAGCTATTTAGGTAGGCAACGCTTGCCAATTGCATTACTATGCAATTCTTATATGGCTAGTGAATAACTCTTTATTCGCATCCATCATATTGTTCATGCCAACCCCATGCCTCTGGGCACTAAACCTTTGATGTCACCCAGTTAAGCTTGATCCGATGTCAATAGTGGGATATAACAATTAACCGCTCGCACCCTTACCAAGATAGATTAATGCACCTTGCTTTGGCAAGCCCACACTTCATCGATCGAGGCAGTAAGAGTGTCATCCATCGGAAGGCATCCAAAAACTTAATATTTCTTAAGGGATTTTTGATATTCGAATAACTCTTTAATCATGGTTATCATTTAATTAGTGTGTACAATGAGCAAAATAAATTTCAACAAGTGTAATCCAAATGCATCCCAGATGTGCACAAGAAGATCATCAGCACTTGATGAGCCGGGCAAAATTTGAACATCCAAGACACTTCTAAATCTTCAGATTTACATGCATAGGACATGAGCAACACAAACTCCACTTACACAGTAGACAAGCTCGTCATTTCATGTGAGATACAAAATCTAACACATACTTAGTTTCATAAACAAACAAAGTGATGTTTACTGTTATGGAGTAAACTTTAAAGAAACGCATGCGTTCTTGGGAAGATCCAAGACAAGATTTGGTCTTTTCAAACACTTCTAAATCTCCAAATCTACACTCCATGGATTTATCAACTTCTGAAACAATGAATTTTGTCGGCAACCTCCCTCTGATACCACTGTTGGGTTTTTGGGGAATGACACAACACTTGTGCATACATCGGAAATAAGAATAAGAAAAACCCAAATGAGTTCGGATCTAGCAATATTCATGAATCAAGAAGTAAAGCATGATGTAATAAAATTACCTTTAAGGGATTGAGTAAATACTTAACCGAGATGCTCCAAAAAAATTCCAACCAGTCACTAGCGGCTTGAGTCTTGAGCGCAGAAAGTATATTCATGCCTCTACAGGAAATCCACACGATCGGGAGAACTCGTAGAAACTTGTCAGACAAGTTGTAGGTCAGGAGAGGACACTCAGTGTCTCCACAAACTGCTAGGTCTGATGAAGGAGAGACGGCGACGACACTCGCCAGGATCGGGATCCGACTCGGAGACGGGATCGGGGGAACGCTTCCGTCGACTTTCAGGGCTTCCATCTTTTTGCACAGTGATGGCTCATATGCTTAGACAGAAAGAATAATCGCATATGGTTCAAGCCCTAATGTTTCCTATTTATACCGAAAGGGAATAAACAAAACATCTCGTTGTTAATCGCATACCCAAGACTTAGATTCCATAATTCGACTAGACAACCATTGTCTCAATGAATCGTCGAGTATCTACAACATACACGACTTATAGACAAGTATCATTCCATACTCAATGAATCATCGAGTACCCATAGGATACACGACGAACTCAACGCCAACCATCATCCGAATAATCACTTGACTCGATGAAGGCATTGAATGGACTAAAAGCTGTCAATGCTTTCTGTGCCAAAGGCCAGATTCGTCGAATGACATTAGTCGAACTGCATTCGTCGAACGGTATTCGTCAAATGACGCATGACTTCTGCGCCAAAGGCCATATTCGTCGAACGATATTCATCTTTCGGCATTCGTCGGACTGCAATCATAGAACGACATACGGCTTCTGCGCCAAAGGCAAGATTTGTCGAATGACGTTGAGTGAATACAATACACTCAATGCCTAAGTGACAGATTCGCAAAGTAAACCCTTTACTCTACGAAGGAGTTGAGTGCACTCAATGCCAAAGACCCAGACTCGTCAAGTAAACTCCTTTACTCGACGAATCGCTGAGTGGACTCAATGCACTCAACGCTTAAGTGTGGCAATCGACGAATCAACACTTAATACTTGACGAATCGGTGAGTCAACTCCACACACTCAATGCCATCATTCGACGAGTTAACACTTAACTCGATGAAAACATTGACTAGTCTCAATGCACTCAATGCTTTTGCCATAGAATATTTCAGTCCCTTTTGCTCATCATATGAGCTATACCATACAGATCCAAACTCCCAATTAATCCACAATCTTATGTGTGACCCGGATAGGCTAATACTGAGTTTGTAATGAGGTTACATGCTTGATCACTTCCAGATCACTATGGTAGCACCAATAGTTTTTTTGTCAGAACTACATCACCTTGCAGGTTGTGAAGACCAAAAAATGGTATCAAGGCTGGAATGTCCAAAGTCTTGGTAGAAGATGCTCTTGTTGAGGGGGAGCAAGTTCAGCACCAGCTGATTATCTGTAATCATAAAAGGAAGTAGATAATCACAGATGTCCAGCTTCTCCCTCTGTTTAAAGAAATCAAAATGGGGGAGAAGGTGACTAAGGTGAACCTTGCAGCAACACAGGGGGAGTAGGTGATGATCATCATACTAGCAGAAAAATGGGAAATGTGGAGCAGGTGGTGTTCTCATATAAGGGGAAAAGGTGAACCTTGCAGCAACACAGTGGGAGTCACCATACTTGAAGAAAAATAGGAAATATGATAACCCTTAACTCTTTTCTATTAGTATATTGTTGCTGCATATATTGTTGTATATCATTGACAAAGAATTTTCAAGTGGTGTTTTGACTCCTCAAATAGGGGGAGATTGTTGGGTCCATTGATCTCAATGTCCTAGCTTTGGGGAGATTGTTTGGTCAATTGATCTCAAAGTCCAAGATTTGTAAGAAGTCAAATAAGTCAATGGTATACACATAGTTGTATTTGATGTATGTTTAAATTCATGCATGCAGGTTGGTCTATGTCATATTGATTGGACAGGTGGTCCAAGTGATATTTACAGGTGGACTCAAAGAAGCTGACTGGAGAGACATAAAAAGGACTAAGTCCATAGGCATTGAGTGAAGCCAATTCACTCAACGCCATATAGCTAATAGCACTGAGTGAAGTCAGGAAAGTCAAAGCCCAGCAAGTTGCAGCGCAAAAAATTGACTAAGTCCACAAGAGCTGAGTGAAGCTAGTTCACTTAATGCCATACAACTAAAATCACTGAGAAAGGGCAGACAGTTAAAGATTTAAGTGTTGGCTAGTCAGAAAAGTAGCTAAGTCCACAGGCGTTGAGTGAAGTCAACTCACTTAACGCCATATAACCGGATCATTAAGTGAAGCTTGATCTCTCAACTCCATGCTGTTTCTGTCAAAGACAAAGGAAAAGGAAATAGAGAAATCGGCTAAGTCTAGAAGCGTTGAGTGAAGATTGTTCACTAAACGCACTCAATGCCATATTTCAGAGGCAAAGGAAGAAAGCATTGAGTGAGGCCAGCTCACTCAACAACTTCAGAAAAAAGGAGATTTGGCTAAGTAAAAAAGTGTTGAGTGAAGCAAGTTCACTAAACGCTCTCAACGCCTTCATGTAGAGCAAAATTATTCTAAGTCCAGAATCATTGAGTGAAGCCAGTTCACTCAACGCCATAGTTGCAGAAAGAGCTAAAAATTATTCTAAGTCAAGAATCGTTGAGTGAATCCAGTTCACTCAACGCCATAGTTATAGAAAGGGATGAAGATCAAGCTAAGGCAAAAAGCGTTGAGTGAATCTTATACGATCAACGCTCTCAATGCCTAGAGTTGTAGAAGGTTGCAGAACATTGAGTAAGTTAAAAAGCATTGAGTGGAGCTTACTCACTCAATGCCTAGCAGAGCAGGAAATTTTCTAAGTTTAGATTTATTGAATAAAGCTTATTCACTCAACGCACTCAATGCCTGGGTAGTTGTCTTAAATTTTTGAAGTCCAGAATGGCTGACATAAGCAAAGTCAACAAAATTTAAAATGATCATGGAAGAGCTGCAACTCATCACTAACATTGTTGTTAGTCTCATTCTATAAAATAAAGGAAATAATCAGTCGTTAAAGCAATGACACATATCAATCATCTCGTCGGATGACGGGATTATAAATAAAAGATGAGATCTGGATCGAATCAAGTTTCTGAGAGATCAATTGATTACGAAAAGGTTGTGCGGGACTTTGTCTTCTTACTCCGCCATTGTTGCAGAGACAAGAGCTTCAATTCAAAAAATCTGAAGGGTTTCTGAGTAAGCTGCGGCAATCAACATCTACTACAACAAGATTAAAGGATTTCTCTGAGGAAGAAGATTCAGCCAAGGTTAGCCCTAGCTAAAATTGCTTCATGATCCAAGCCGAGCTGAATTTGAAGATCAATCTCTGGATCTGTGAAGAATAGGTAGATCAATTTGTGTTCTACAAAATAGGTTAGCTGATAGAAGATCTTTCTTTTCCCTCTTTCATCAGTAGAATCAGAATCAAGGTTCTGAGATACTTCCAACACAAGCAGCAGATTCTTGAAGATGATTATTCTTGTTGCTGTGAAGAAGATAGGGCTGAAATTCTTTCATCTCAGGAGGCAATTGACTAAGAGATTAATTTCACTTGAGTCAAAACAACTTTTCTATTCAAATTCTGTAGGATTTGTTAATGATCTGTATTATAAGCCTAAATTATAAAGGATGTGGGGTAGGATCCGGTCTTGCATCTATGTGTGATGTGGCTATTTTTCTTAGTCTGTGTTGTTTGGCATTTATGCCTATGGTAGGTGATCGAGTGATTCCTGAGTGGTTGGGTTTTGTGCATGTGTTGTACGTCTATGTGGAGACTGTGTGATCCTGTGGTATCATGTTGTAATCTATGAGAAGCCAAGTTATTGGAGAATTGCCTTGTCTAATATTCAGTTAGAAAGGAGGGAGGGATAATGGATGTACCCATATATTGGGGAACCACTATAAAACGGTGGTGTGCTGTGTGTGAATGTTTTGAAAGATGAACTAATCAATCACAATAGTGCCTAAATCAGTTAATGGTAAAAGAATATAAAAAGACCTCAATAACCTATTCACTCCCACCCCCCTCTAGGTGATTAGCTACCCTTGTATTCAAGGACTTTTATGGTGAGCGGGCCACAAGTTTTGCACTTGGCACCAACTCAATACCGAAGTCAATCTCTCGCTGGGGTGGAAGCCAAGGGAGACCCTTAGGAAACATGATGATGATTTTCTAGAAGTTAAATTACAACCAAACTAGAATCCCGAATAAGCAAGCGTACCTATCGAAATGCAGTATAGGAAGTGTCGTATTGCGAATCGGGGCCTGTTGAGCACTTGTACTCACAAGGAAAGATAATATCTTATCGACAGAAAGATTGGTTTGATTATGTAAATTAATAAAAATAAAGTTGATGCTAAAGAGAAATCCGATATTGAGAAAACTAGCACTTCATCTAGAATCCCCTTGAACTAAAATAAATCTTCTTGAAAATAATGTAATGCGAGTTCTTAATTATACTCACTCGACCGTGGAGGTTCCTAAAATATAGAAGCGTCTCTCTCGAGCTCATGCTTCTAACTAACCTTAGGTTGATCGATTAAGACCTCTCGGCCAGTCGAAACCCCTAAGCTTGCTTTATGCGGTGAATCCCACTATTGGATTTGACTCCAATCCGGATAATTTACGTCGTCCTCTCTCGAGGAGTGAATTCAACTCCTTTTATCTTTGAGTGATCTCCTTGTATCCGCAACCTCTAGGTCATTTAGGATACGGATCTTAGATCGAAGATCATATCCGCGTAATATGAATTCGATGAAATAAAAATCAAAGATAAATCATAACGAGAACAATTAAGAACAAGACACTTAATAAGAAGGAGAAAGATCTATTTTATTCTAAGGTTCATCATGATCAAGTGCTAAAAGAAGATTAGCTACTCATCATGATTGGGGAAATACAAAGTAAAGTAGGAAAAGACATGATTGAAATGGAAATAACTAAAATTAAAGTTACAACAAAGGTAAATCTAACTTTGAAATGAGAGAATACAGCAAAAGAAACAGAAAATTACAAGACTCCAACTCCCAAAATTCGACTCCTGAGCATCTGAAGCTGTCTGGAATTTATAAAAAAAAATTTTGTTTGGTCACGCCCTAGGTCACGCCCGTGACCTAGGGCGTGTCAGGCTCGGAACCGTCATCTTAAAACCCCGGGAATGTTGGAGGAGAAACTGCCAAAATTGGTTAACTGACGGGTCACGCCCGTGACCTAGGGCGTGTCACGGCTGTTTCTGGAAACGGCGGGAAGCTGAAAACAGCGGGAGTAAAAGTGGTCTTCAAGAAGGTGTCACGCCCCCTAGTCACGCCCGTGACTAGGGGCGTGTCAAGCAGGAACGGTCTCTGGCGGCAACGGCTGGAACGAAGGAATAATTGACTGGAAACGCCCGGGACACGTCCTGGGTCACGCCCGTGACCCAGGCGTGTCATTTTAATCCGACGTGGCAGCGGTCAATGGTCTCTTTCTTGCTGTCACGCCCCGTGTAAATGGTACACGGGCGTGTCATATTTTGACATGGGCGTGACCTAGTCGGTCGACGAACGTTGGGCGCGGGTCGACAAGATTCAGCAGCAGTCTTGATTATCACGTGTCACGCCCCTGTGTCACGCCCAGGTAGGGCGTGTCACAGGGCGTGTCTAGGCAGAAAACAGGAAAATTCTACTTTTTGCTCCAAATAACCTGTAAATCAGCCCTGCAAAATTGAAAATGATTTTATTAGAACAAATAGATATAAATTATAGAAACAAGTTAAAATAAACTTAATATTATAAAATTAATATAAAATATCTAACTATTAATATAGATAAATAAATAAAAAGATAGAAATAATTAGAATTATCAAATACCCTCATACTTATCCGTTTGCTAGTCCCGAGCAAACAACTTTCTATAGGGAGTAGAAAAATTTTAAATGCTAGAAAAGAAAATTGAACCTAAGGAGTAAAATGTGAAGTCTTATGCCTATATTTGTAGATATTTTTGTAAAAAGACTTACTCAGCATACAAATTAGGTTTTTATTTTTCTTAAAATGCGTTTTCACTATTATTTTTACTTTTAAGATGAAAATCCGGTAAATCTTAAAATTATCATTAGGGAGAGTGTAGCGTGCGTACTAAGATAACATTGCACAAACAAAGATTAAGATACCCTCCAAAGAAATCCATCAATGTCGATGGCCATAGGCTTACCCTTTCTCACTCTCGCCACGGCACTAGTCTAACTTATAAACATAAATCAATAGGGCTTAATTAGGTTGAAATGTAGGTTTAGGTTTTTGGTGAGGGTGATCAAAGATAAACACGATGGCTAGTCACACCAAAACCTAGAGAAGCTTGTACATAAAGATTTGCTATGGCTCTTAAGAACGTAGCCAAATTCCTATTTCTTTTGTTTCTTTTCTTATTTTTTTTAACTCTCTCATCATATTGAATTTTTTTCTACCTCTTCATTTCTTTAATGATAATTTTTTTCTCTTTATTTTGAAGAGGAGAGAAAAATAAATCAACTTTTTTTTTATAAGAAAAGAGCCACCAAAAATGAAAAGGCTCCTAATCACTCACAAAATATTTCAACATTTGTTCTTTCAAACTCGGGTTTAGGTGTGTAATTAGGATGCTTTTTAGGCTTTGGTAAAGTTCTTGGTGGAGCTAAAACAAAGGAATAGGGAAATATGCTCAAAATGGCTTAACAAAGATAAAAATTTTAGGTACGGGTACAAAAGCTCAAACTGGCCAAAAGAAGTGCCTAAATCATTTTTATGCTAATGAGTTTAACTTATGCAAAGTCTTGAGAATAGTTAGAGGGCAAGTTCTAGACATCGAAAAAGAATACCTCTCTCTTGGTCCGCGAAATATCTCTCTAGCAAACTTCTACTTACTCACCTAAATTATTTTAGAGTTTTACCGGTTTTCAAAATTAAAGTAAAATAAGTTGTTTCGACGCATTTAGAAAAATGAAAATCTAATTATATGCTGAATATTTAGATCTACTAAAAATTCTACTTACACGTGCACTTAACTAGAAACACAGTATGGCCAACAGTTCTATCCAAAATTCAACATTCAATTAAAACATCAAAATTCTCTAAACACTATAAACAAGTTGAATTACTAGGAATTTTGCATGTGAATAAATAAAGAAATAAAGACTTCTTTAATTTAATTTTTGATTTTCTATTTTTTTTCATTTTTTTTAATTTATTTTTAATTTTGAAAAAACAAAATTATAAGACGAAATAAAATTTTTTGAGTTTAAAAAAAAAAATTTTTTTTGGGTTTTTTTTTAATATAATTTGGAAACTTTTTTATATGTTTTGCTTGAGAAATATCCCTCCCCCATAATTAAGCAATACATTGTCCCCAATGTAAAAATACAGAAGAAAAGAGAAGAGAGGAGACTTCCCTGAAAATGCAAGCCTGCATCAAAAGAGACCTGTACAAGATGATGAAAGCAAAACATAATATTTTATAGATTTTTTTTGGATTTTTTTTCATCATAATAAAAAAAAACAGATACAGAAGAATAAAAATACAGATACAAAGAAGTGACCCTCTACAGATCCAAAGAAATGAAAAGACAGCTACTCCTGGTCAGAAACGTCCTCGTGCTCCTGATAGAAAGTCTGCATGTTTGCGAACTTGCGAGTAATATGCGCTATGGAGGAAGTATGGTTTCGCTCGAGCACTGTGAAGCGCGCATCAAAAGAAGCGAAGCGACCGTCAAAATGGGTTTGCATCTGGTCTATGCGAGTATGGAGCAACCCAATTTGCCGGTCCCAATAATTTGGAGGATCGGGCGCTGGAGCAGAGTGCAGCGGTGGTGGCGGAATCTGCGGGGAAGGATGAGTACCGCTGGGACCGGCACCATGATCAAGATCAAGATCACCGGCACCAACGAACGGGGGAATAGCCTCAAACTCGCCGTCGCGTCAGCAAGCTAAACCAAGCGCCTGAAGGGTCGGGAACTGAAGAGGCTGCGGCGTTTGCATGCAAGTGAGCCGCGGAAGAGCAGCCCACACGCCGGTCTGCTTGGCGAGGAAAGTGATGAAATTCCCGCCGTGCACCGCTCCCAATCTCACATTTTCGGCCTGGTGCCGAAAGAAAATGGCGAGCATGTAACCAAGGTTGAGTGGGACTCGGTAAAACATACTATACAAGTATAGTAAGTCTGCCCGAGTCACCACGCCGTGGCTATCGCTGTGCCCGGAAATGGTAAAAGAGAGAAGGTTGTGTAGAATGCTCAAAGCGGGGAGATGAGGTGGCTACCCTTAGATTTCTTTGGAGTGTAGGGGGCGATGTCATTACTAATTTCCGACCAAAAAGTGGGGAGCCTGAAGTCGGGAGGGAAATCAGTTTTTAGGTCGGGGTAGGCGGGGGAAGTGGAAAAGCCCTCCGAGCAAAAGCCCATGGCGACATTGATTTGGCGGATGGTGAGCTGGTGCATCATCCCGCCCACGCGAAAGACGATGAAATCATCTTGCGCTGCCCAACGGAACACAAATGAGGCCAAGAACTTAATGGGGAGCTCGAGGAAAGCAGGCTCAGAAATGGAGAAAAGGGGAGCCCACCCTTGGGTAGAGATGAGCTCCCGAACTAGCTCTGCTGCTCCGAATTGGGCGAGGATGGCCCAATCCAAGATCCGGAACACACCAAAGGGTTTGGCGCTCAGTCTCTCGCTTCGATCTTGCTGGGTGGAATTCTCGAATAGGAGCATGGCCTCCGCCGAGGCTGGATCGGCGGGGTGCTCGGAGGAAGATGCGGAGGAGCGAGCGTGGTGGCGAGGCATGGTGAGAAATGTGGAGGAAATTTCGGCCAAGGGGAGGAGAGAAGAGAGGGGTTGAAGGGTGGAGGTGTGAAGAGAAGAGGCGAGGAAAAAGTCTTATTTATAGAGTTTTCGGGTCGGTCACGCCCCCCTGTCACGCCCGTGACAGGGGGCGTGATAAGCCCGGGTCAAAGCAGAAAGGAATCCGAGGCGGACTGCCTCGGATTCGGGGGTCACGCCTCAGAGTCACGCCCATGACTCTGAGTGACATGCCCGTGACGTCGGGCGTGTAGGGGAATCCAAAGAGCATCTGATGCGAAGGCATCGAATTCTTCAGTCACGCCCCAGAGTCACGCCCGTGACTATGGGCGTGTCAGTCAAATCTGACTCTTTAAGAAGGAATCCGAGGTGTGACTGGTTAACGCCTCGGATACCCGCGACACGGGCTCGACACGCCCGTGACAACAAATATCACACCCGTGTCATATCCGAATGACGGGCGGGAAAACCGAGGGAGGAGGAACCTCCCGCAGTCTTGGCAAAACACGCCCGGGATACGCCCGTGACCAATGGGTCACGGGCGTGACAAACGCGTGTACGAGAATTTTTTTTTAAATTTTTTTTTAAATAAATATATATTTTTTTATTTTTGTTTTTTTATATCACCATTATGTTAAAGAGCCCAATAAAAATAAATTAAAATTTACCGACTTGAAGAAATACGAAGATTCGACGTTCGTCTCCACCCGATCGTCATGCAGCGATGTCCTTCAAGCCTGCAAAAATAAACTTAAAAAAATAATAATAAAATAATAATAAAAAAAATAACCGTGGGGTGCCTCCCACGAGCGCTTTGTTTATGGTCGGTGAGCTCGACCATAGTAGCGCGCGCTTATTATGGGTTTGACAACATTATGTTGTCTAATTTTTCGTTAATATCATCACCGGCAAAAAATAATTTTAGCCGGTGCCCATTCACTTTAAAGTTGCCTTTTTCCGGGTGTGAAATAAGAACCGTCACGTAAGGCCAAACCTCCTTTACGACAAAGGGGCCGGACCAACGGGACTTAAGTTTACCCGGAAATAAGCGTAAGCGCGAGTTATATAAAAGGACTTGGTCTCCCGGTTTAAAGTCCTTTGGGTGCTTAATTTTCTTATCATGATAAAATTTGGTGCGCTCCTTATAGAGTTTATTACTCTCATAAGCGAAGGAGCGCCACTCATCGAGCTCGTTAAGTTGGAATTTACGGAGCTCGGAGGACAAATTTTCATCAAGATTTAAAAATTTAAGTGCCCAAAAGGCACGATGTTCAAGCTCAACCGGTAAGTGGCATGCTTTCCCATAGACCAATCGATACGGCGTAAAACCGATAGCGGTCTTGTACGCGGTCCGATAAGCCCATAGAGCATCATCAAGCTTGACCGACCAATCCTTTCTATTAGTAGAAACCGTTTTTTCTAGAATACGTTTAATTTCTCGGTTAACTACTTCTACCTGGCCACTAGTTTGAGGGTGATAGGGGGTGGCTAACCTATGTGTAACGCCGTATTTAGATAACACTTTAGCGAATTGTGCGTTACAAAAGTGGGTGCCCCTATCACTAACTATTGCCCGCGGTGCTCCAAATCGTGAAAATAGTTGTTTAAGAAATCGGGTCACGACTCGGGCGTCATTGGTGGGGAGAGCTTGCGCTTCCGCCCACCGTGACATGTAGTCAACCGCTACCAGAATATATTTATTTCCAAAAGAAGTTGGTAGCGGGCCGACAAAGTCGATTCCCCATAAATCAAAAACTTCAATTTCTAAAAATAAATTTAAGGGCATTTCATCTCGGCGGGAAATATTACTTGAGCGTTGGCATTGTTCACAACGAATTACATGTGCGTGAGCGTCCTTGAAGATGCTCGGCCAATAGAAGCCTGCTTCAAGTACTTTCCGAGCCGTCTGATTAGCTTTATAATGCCCACCGGCGGGTCCCTCGTGACAATGTTTTAAAATTTTTGCGCCCTCCTCATGAGAAACACACCTCCGCACCACTTGGTCCGCACAAACTCGGAAGAGAAATGGATCCTCCCAAAAATAATTTTTCAAATCTGAAAAGAATTTCTTCTTTTCTTGATAAGAAAAACCATTTGGGAGGAATCTTGCAACAAGAAAGTTTGCAAAATCGGCGAACCAAGGAGTGGGGAGAGTGATTACCTTATGCATAGCGAGGAGGAGCTCTTCAGGAAATGTATCGTCGATGTCCTCCTCTTTGAGCTCCTCTGAATTGGGGTTCTCCAACCGAGAAAGATGATCCACCGCTAGATTTTCCGCTCCTCTTTTATCCCGAATCTCCAAGTCGAATTCTTGGAGAAGCAATACCCACCTAATCAATCGAGGCTTTGCATCTGTTTTGGTTAGTAGATAACGCAAAGTCGAATGATCGGTAAAAATAATAACTTTGGATAAAGTAAGGTAAGAACGAAATTTATCAAAGGCAAAAATTACGGCAAGAAGTTCTTTTTCGGTGGTTGTATAATTTTCTTGTGCGGTGGTTAGTGTTTTGCTCGCATAATATATCGGATGAAAATTTTTATTGATGCGCTGTCCTAAGACCGCACCAACGGCAAAACTACTAGCATCACACATAATTTCAAAAGGAAGTTCCTAATTGGGACCTATTACGATTGGTGCGTTTATCAATTTTTCTTTTATAAGTGAAAAAGCGCGCAAACAATCTTCATCAAAAATAAAAGGCGCGTCTTTTTCTAATAAGTGGGTAAGGGGCTTAGTGATTTTAGAAAAATCTTTAATAAACCGGCGATAGAAACCGGCGTGCCCCAAAAAACTACGAACGGCCTTAACATTTGAGGGTGGAGGTAATTTTTCTATAATTTCAATTTTTGTTTTATCTACCTCGATACCCTTGCTAGAAATTTTATGGCCTAAGACCAAACCTTCCCGCACCATAAAATGACACTTTTCCCAGTTCAAGACTAGGTTCGTGTCCTCACATCTTTGGAGTACACGGGAAAGATTTGCTAAACATAAATCAAAAGAGTCTCCAAAGACGGAGAAATCGTCCATGAAGACCTCCATGATATCCTCCACTAGTTCATCAAAGATCGCTAGCATACACCTTTGGAAGGTTGTCGGCGCATTGCATAAACCAAAAGGCATCCTTCGATAGGCGAAGGTGCCAAACGGACAAGTGAAGGTTGTTTTCTCTTGGTCTTCGGGCGCGATTGGGATTTGGAAATATCCCGAGAGACCGTCAAGAAAATAATAAAACGAGTGCCTGGATAACCGTTCAAGGATTTGGTCAATGAACGGCAAAGGAAAATGATCCTTTCGGGTTGCATCATTTAATTTACGGTAGTCGATGCAAACCCGCCATCCGGTAACAGTTCGAGTAGGAATTAATTCATTTTTATCATTAGGGACTACCGTTAAGCCTCCTTTCTTAGGCACCACTTGGACCAGACTCACCCAAGAGCTATCCGAAATTGGATAGATGATGCCCGCTTCTAATAATTTAATCACCTCGGCCTTGACTACCTCCTTCATGTTAGGATTTAGCCGGCGTTGAGGTTGAATTGTTTTGTGAGCTTTTTCTTCCAATAAAATTGTATGGGTGCAAAAGGAGGGATTAATTCCTCTCAAATCCGTGATCTTCCACGCAACTGCGCGGCGATGATTTTTTAAAATATTAGATAATTTAAATTTTTCATCATCGGTCAAGTAGGCCGACACAATTACAGGAAGTTTAGAATCCTCCGCTAAAAATAAATATTCTAAATGATCAGGCAATTGTTTTAGTTCAAGTGAGGGAGGTTCATCATAAGATGTTTTCAAACGATCACTACTAATTTCCAAAATTTCAAAAGTAGGTGTGCGAGTGATCTAATTCTTATCACTATTTTCATAAGTAATTAAATCTAAATTTTCAAAATATGCGTTATGATCAATAGACGATAAAGAATGTTCAGAAAAAGGAATGAAGTCTTCTTCGGGAGAAGCCTCTAAATAGTAACATGAGTCGTCATTGGAGAGTGAATTTTTCATAGACATGTCAATAGTAAAGGTAACTTCTTCATCTCCGACTCTAAGGAGAAGTTTACCGTTACTAACGTCTATAACTGCGTGTGAGGTGGCAAGAAAGGGACGACCGAGAATGAGTGGTACCTCGGTGTCCTCTTCGATGTCAGAGATGACAAAATCTACCGGAAAGATAAATTTGTCAACTTTGACAAGCACATCCTCCATAATACCCATCGGATATCTTATAGACCGATCCGCCAATTGAATGCTCATTCTTGTGGGTTTAGGTTCTCCTAAACCCAATTTCTTAACTAAAGAATAAGGCATTAAATTTATTGAGGCACCTAAATCGGCTAACGCACATTTTACCAATAAATTGCCAAATGAACAAGGTATAGAGAAACTACCCGGATTAGGTAATTTCTTAGGCAATTTATTAAGTAAAACCGCCGAGCACTCCGTGTTCAATTGAACCGTGCAGATATCCTCAAGTTTCTTTTTATTTGATAAAAGATCCTTGAGGTACTTAGCATATTTCGGCGTTTGTGCTATCACTTCGCATAACGGTAAATTTTTTTGGATTTGTTTAAACATATCTAAAAATTTACCGTGATGCTCATCTATCCGGTCTTTTTGCATTCTAGACGGATAGGGAAGAGGTGGTTGATAAGGTTTTGGTTTAATATAACTAGAAGGCTTAATCGGAGGTGAAGATGAAGAAATCGTTACCTCTGTATCAACCGGAATTGGAGAAGTTTCAACTTGAATTGTAGAAGTGGTTACCTCCTTCCCGCTCCGTAAAGTGATGGCTTTGGCTTGCTCCCTTGGGTTGGGCTCTGTATTGCCCGGTAGCGCTCCTTGTTGTCGATCGGAGAGCATCTTTGCAATTTGCCCAATTTGAGTCTCCAAACTACGAAGAGATCCGGTGAGATTCTGGATATTGGCATCATTTGTACTCGTATATTTGGCGAACAACTCCTCGAGATTGGGAGCTTTTGGAGCTTGTGGTGGAAAATATCCTGGTGGGATTGTGTTTGGTGGGCGAGCCGCGTTCCCTGGATTACTCCAAGAGAAGTTGGGGTGATTCCTTATACCCGGGTGATAGGTATTACCAAAATTAGTATTACCCGGATTAAAGGGTGGCCGATTCGGATTTCCCATATAATCCACATGCTCGGCCAACGTAGTGGGAGAGGGGGAAGAAGTTGGATCCCAGGTAGGTATAGAAGAGGGAGCAGACATCTCTTCTAATCTTTTGTTTAGCATCTCAACCTGGAGAGACAGATTGGAGACCGTATCAATTTCATACATCCCGGCCGGTTTAGGTGATTTAGACCGTGGTGTACTCTATTGATAGGTATTTAAAGCCATACCTTCTATAAGCTCTTGGGCGGCCGCCAGTGTTTTGTTATTAAGCGTTCCACCGGCGGCGGCATCGATATGTTGCCTAGTTTGAGAATTTAGGCCGTTATAGAAGGTTTGGATTTGTAACCAATCCGGAATTGCTTGATGAGGACATCGACGAAGCAATTCCTTGAAACGCTCCCAAGTATCATATAACGTTTCCGAATCAAGTTGGGAGAAATAAGTAATATCATTGCGCAATTTCGCCGTTTTAGCCGGCGGAAAGTATTTCGTAAGAAATCTTTCCGTCATTTCAGCCCATGTTGTGATTGATCATCTTGGTAGAGAACTCAACCATTGCTTGGCTTTAGTGTGCAATGTAAATGGAAATAACCATAGCCGGATGGCATCATCGGATACACCATTAATATTAAAAGTATCGCATATTTCTAAGAAATTAGAAATATGCGCGTTTGGATCTTCATCTTGAAGCCCAACAAATTGTACATATTGTTGTACCATTTGGATGATGCTTGGCTTCAACTCAAAATTATTGGTGGCAATAGCGGGGCGAACAATACTAGATTGAGCCTCGTCCAAGTTTGGACGGGCATAATAGGACATAGTTCGTTGTTCGATCGCATTTGGCTCACCCATATTGGAAGAAGAAGAAGAAAGAGATCTAGGAGAATGAGAAGAAGAACTAAATGAAGAAGGAGAAGGAGAAGACGGTGACGGAGAGAGAATTAAAGAAGGATTAGGAGTGTCTCCTAAGGATTCCGTATCTTCAAAATTCGGAACTCGAAATTGTAAGCGGTGCCGAAGGGTTCGCTCGATTTCCGGATCCAAATCAAAAAGAGGTGACGGATTCCTCGGGTCATACACAAGAACAAAACAAAAGATAAAAGTTTTAAGATTTTAAAAATTTATAAAATAGAATTTCTCGGACTTCCTAAGGGCTACCCAGTGACGGGTTCGCTAGGTACTAGGCGGTATTGCGGGATGAAAACCCGACATGGCCCTTTCGCAAGAAATTTTAAATATAAAAATTTAAAGATAAAACTTTTTGAAAGAAAAAGTTTGTTTTTTTTTTGAAATAAAAGAAAAAGAAAATGATAAAACTAATAGATCCTTGCTTTCAAAATATCAACAAAGAAAAGTTCCCCGGCAACGGCGCCAAAAACTTGATGATGATTTTCTAGAAGTTAAATTACAACCAAACTAGAATCCCGAATAGGCAAGCGTACCTATCAAAATGTAGTATAGGAAGTGTCGTATTGCGAATCGGGGCCGGTTGAGCACTTGTACTCACATGGAAAGCTATTATCTTATCGACAGAAAGATTGGTTTGATTATGCTAATTAATAAAACTAAAGTTGATGCTAAAGAGAAATCCGATATTGAGAAAACTAGCACTTGATCTAGAATCCCCTTGAACTAAAATAAATCTTCTTGAAAATAATGTAATGCGAGTTCTTAATTATACTCACTCGACCGTGGAGGTTCCTAAAATATAGAAGCGTCTCTCTCGAGCTCATGCTTCTAACTAACCTTAGGTTGATCGATTAAGACCTCTCGGCCAGTCGAAACCCCTAAGCTTGCTTTATGCGGTGAACCCCACTATTGGATTTGACTCCAATTCGGAAGATTTACGTCGTCCTCTCTCGAGGAGTGCATTCAACTCCTTTTATCTTTGAGTGATCTCCTCATATCCGCAACCTCTCGGTCATTTAGGATACGGATCTTAGATCGAAGATCATATCCGCGTAATATGAATTCGATGAAATAAAAATCAAAGATAAATCGTAGCGAGAACAATTAAGAACAAGACACTTAATAAGAAGGAGAAAGATCTATTTTATTCTAAGGTTCATCATGATCAAGTGCTAAAAGAAGATTAGCTACTCATCATGATTGGGGAAATACAAAATAAAGTAGGAAAAGACATGATTGAAATGGAAATAACTAAAATTAAAGTTACAACAAAGGTAAATCTAACTTAGAAATGAGAGAATACAGCAAAAGAAACAGAAAATTACAAGACTCCAACTCCCAAAATTTGACTACTGAGCATCTGAAGCTGTCTGGAATTTATAGAAAAAATTTCTGTTTGGTCACGCCCTAGGTCACGCCCGTGACCTAGGGCGTGTCAGGCTCGGAACCGTCGTCTTAAAACCCCGGGAACGTTGGAGGAGAAACCGCCAAAATTGGTTAACTGACGGGTCACGCCCCTAGGTCACGCCTCTGACCTAGGGCGTGCCACGGCTGTTTCTGGAAACGGTGGGAAGCTGAAAACGGTGGGAGTAAAAGTGGTCTTCAAGAAGGTGTCACGCCCCCTAGTCACGCCCGTGCTTAGGGGCGTGTCAAGCAGGAACGGTCTCTGACGGCAACGGCTGGAACGGAGGAATAATTGGCTGGAAATGCCCAGGACATGCCCTGGGTCACGCCCGTGACCTAGGCGTGTCATTTTAATCCGACGTGGCAGCGTTCAACGGTCTCTTTCTTGTTGTCACGCCCCGTGTAAATGGTACACGGGCGTGTCATATTTTGACACGGGCGTGACCTAGTCGGTCGACGAACGTTGGGCGCGGGTCGACTATATTCAGCAGCAGTCTTGGTTATCACGTGTCACGCCCCTGTGTCATGCCCAGGTAGGGCATGTCACAGGGCGTGTCTAGGCAGAAAACAGGAAAATTCTTCTTTTTGCTCCAAATAACCTGTAAATCAGCCCTGCAAAATTGAAAATGATTTTATTAGAACAAATAGATATAAATTATAGAAACAAGTTAAAATAAACTTAATATCATAAAATTAATATAAAATATCTAACTATTAATATAGATAAATAAATAAAAAGATAGAAATAATTAGAGTTATCAAAACACATCTGCGTACTCCGATATGATAGGAACGTCACTCAAACTGGACTTCGTCTCAACATCCTCCAACAGCATGAAGAACAACTTCGCACCCTTCTGAATAGCCTTGACTACTTGGAGAGCAGATATTAATATCTTGCTCAATTCTCGCATACTAGCGAATTGAGTCTCTAGCTCTGTGTTTTGTCCCAGTGCGACCTCCTTTGAGTTGTAATCTATATAGGCAGGCTGCTTTGAGTGTAAGACCACTTTTTTTCATAAGCTACCATGTCTTACGCCCAGAACCGCTGTTTTGTGGTGACACCGACACTCGGGATGGTCGCAACTACAAAACGCTGATTCTGTCGGCATTGACGATCATCAAGAAGAAGAAGTATATAACAAATCAGACAATTAAGTCTATTTCACAATCACATATAATATATGAAATAGAAATCACAGCAATGTCTACATGATAATGAAAGCACTAAAAAAGATCAGTAAAATAGAAATATAAATGGGCAATGCCCGGTACAACATATCCTCACTATATCACTCTCGCGGAAGCTAAGTAAAACTAATTACTCACGGAGCCGGAGGCTGGGGCTCCCATTCTAGACTGGCCCACCTCAATGTGCATTATACTCTGCTGGTGTTGCATCTCCTGTTGTTGCTGCTTGTCGCCCATCCGAAGCTCCTGAAGTGTTTTGTCCACTAACCATTAGTCATAAAGACTAAGCGAACTATAATCCCCGCGTCGCCCCCGCGACTCCTAGGCTCCGTACGGGAGGAGCAAAAGGGAAGCTTATAAGGGTGGAGGGTAAACAAAAATAGGTGACATCAGAACTATCTAGCATTTAAATAATAAACTTATACAGGAGTCTAAACTAACTGTTCTATAACATGTAAGCAAAAATAAAAGAAATAAGTAATGTAACAAATAAATAACTTAACCTTAACTTATATGAATGCCCATACAAACTTATAAGTTAAGGGGTCTTTTGCAAGGCTCCCATCGTATAAGCTATCCCATACTAGTTTATATGATGGGGTGTCAGGTTTTTTTGCGGGTATGAGTGTATTGAAATGTTATGCGATGATTCATGCAAGTGCAACTCACGAACACAACTTTATGCACACAGACCTTTAGTTACCCCATTTTTGAAGCTAGCTTCACTCCCAGGAACCTCCGTAGTGGCCAACGGAGATATTGTGTTGGACCACCCCACTCCTAGCCAGGTATTAACACTACTAGGCCTAGCCCTTATGTATGCCTCTGAAGGACACTTTAGAGTATCACGTACTATGCTGACCCACTGCCAGACTTTTCCTTAGCTATGTGTAAACCCCACCAGCCGAGTCAATATATCAACGTCGGTATGAACGACCATCAAATACCGAAGACCCACCACTTAATGCACATGCATTCATGAATTCATGAGCCTTCGGCTCCCCAGACAAACTTGTCTGTACAACTACCTTCCGAGCCCTCGGCTTGCCGTGCTAACTTTCCCATTTACACAACCCCCGAGCCTACCGCTCAGGTAACCAAACCAAACAAAACTCTCAATCCGACGGGGTGTGTGAAAGAGAAATCCTAGTATATAGAAATTGCTCTTTAATATTTGTTCTCACGATTTAGGTTAACCTAGGACAGCCCAGGGCATTCCCTGTGAAGGGCTCTCGAGGGCACTAGGAACTAAGATGGGCTAAATTCCAAAGATCCCTTTCAAAAGGCACTTATTATTTTGGTATCTACACACATTCCCAAACTCTCCTGATTTACACTTTATCTAAACCTATGTGCATTTAGACACCCTCTACCGAAAGACGAGCTATCGTCGATCTCGAGGACAACTCTGCCCCTATTCAACCAGGCTCTCAAGACCTGCCTTCTATTGGTGAACTAAATCATTCTCAACGAGACTAGGTACACCATCTACCCCATACCATGGTTCACATGTTTCCCTAGTTTCACAAGTTTTGGATATTTGCTGACCTAATGGACTATATGATATGCAAGAATGTTGATCTTCCAAATAATCATCCAAATGATCTAATATTTTTACTGTGATTTTATAATGGTATTATAAGGTTAAATCCAGAAGACAACATTTTTCCTAATTTTATTTGCATTTATTGTATTTTCTGCAAAATCAGGCCATTTGTGTTTTTGAACAGCAAGTACACTTTTCTCTCTAGGTATGACCTTAGAAAAATTATGTAAGGTGTGTGTCATTAAAATAACTATAAATACTTAAATTCATAATTTTAAAAAAGGTTTTTAAGCTCCAATTAATTATTGACTAAATAGCCCATTAATAAGGAAAAATAGGAAATAATAGAAATATCCATCCAAAAAATGTAGGAAAATTACCAGCTGACCTACATAAGCAGGAGAGAATATTGACCAAATATTAATATTTTCCAAGCTTATTAGTTCACATTGTTAATTTATTTAAGTATCTTCTACATGTGGCACTTTGTGAAACAACTTGTATAGAAAAGCTTCCAATAATTTTGTAAAAATTCACAGAACATTATAATGCCCTAAGATATCCGTTGACCAAGCTTCATAATTTTCCAGTGGATAATTAACTCATAATTAATTTATTTAATATTAGGTCAAATATTGGGATTGTGAATAAAGTACCAAATATATCAATCCAAAATTCCTAACAAAATTATCAGATAACAATAACATAAAAATAGACTCACTGCCCAAGTTTCATGAATGTCCAAGATTTTATAAACATGAAATTACATTTTTGAAATAAAGTGCCCTAATTAATCCTTAAATAATTCAGAGGGGATAACTGTTCCTAAAAATTCCAATAAAATTATCTAGGGCTTATTACCAACCTATGAAGTAGTCTACTATTTTCAAGTTATTCCAAGGACACATGACCTCATGTCCTTCTCAGTACTCAAAGGGCAACCCTAGGGTTTGTACTAGAGTTTGAGGGCATATCCACACCAAACCACCCAAAACCACTTGTGTGGGGGTTATATGTGACTTCAAGTCAGTTGCCAAAGTTTTACCACTTTTGGATGAGGAATGGTCACTCACACCACCTAGTGCACTTTTTACCTAATTTTACCCTTAATGGACCAAACTTTGTTCACATCAATACCTACTCAGATCAACCCCAAATGGGTTAATATTTTTACCAGAGACTTATCATGACTCTAAAAGTCAGCCACCAAAAGTTTGGGGACTTATGAGGTAATTAGACCCTCTAATTAACCTATAAATAAATTATTAAATGTTAACAAATATTATAAGAAAAGGTTATCTAAAAATTCCCATTTTTGGATATGCTAGAGTTAAAGATAAGAGTGACAACAGTCCAAATTTCAGGTCATTTGGATGGTTGGATTGATGGGGGCACTCAAAATAGACTCTTGTCAAGCCTATGTATAAGATGCACCATATTGAGTGTTTTGGTCAAACCATTGACTCAAATGGATTGAAACAAATTTTAAAATAATCTAGACCTTAAGATCTACAAATTTGATGTTGACCATTTCTCCATCAGGCGACTCTAAGTATTTTTAAGATTTAATTTAAAACACAACAAAATTATGACATAAAAAAAATTTTAAAATGGAATTATATATAGATCCAACACGAATCTTGGCACGATCCAGCGGCTGCCCATCATCATCACAAGCGCTCCATCGGTCCAGATTCTTCCATCCTGGAGAAACTTTCAGCCGCATTTTCCGGCCACCTGACAACTCCCAGGCCGGCCACTGCCACCACTACTTCTGTTGGGGTGGGGGCTATCGATGGGCGGCAACAAGGCCGCCGGAGTGGTCATTTTTGGAGAACCCACAACCACTCTTTTCTCATGGAATTCTTCAAAATGACTCACTAGATCAGGCTCGATTCAGTACAATATCTCCCCAAGTTGATCTAAGAGGCTAGCATAGAGGGAGAGGGGGAGAAGTCGACCTTTTGGGAGGCATGAAGCCTTGCCGACCTACGAGATGCCATTGCCAGTGCTGGTGTTGTTGGGTGCTATGCAACTGCACTATAGGAAGGCTCGACTGCTCTAGGGAAAGTCTGTAAAAGGCTACTGGGAGTCTAGGGATGCTTTTAAGATTGCCAAATGGGGAAGAGGGAGGGTTAATATTGATTTCACCATTAATGGTCACGAAGGAGATTTTTCGGCCATGGTAGAACCACTGATTCCAGCCTCTGCACAACCTGGAAAAACTCTTGATCTTCTCTTAATTCATCAAGGGAGATGAATCCAGCAATTGGAAATGAATTGAGAGGCCCTTTGCCTCCCTTGGCCATGAATAGCCTCTCTTCCTCACATTCTCTCTCCTCCATTAAAGGGAGAATGGAGTTTTCTCTCTCCTAGTCATCAATTCCAGAAAATTAGTGGCATTTTAAGAAAATTCTTGCCTCCTAAAGCTAATGGCCCACACTAGTTGGGCTTAGCCTAAGTGAGTTAGGCTTGGTTAGGTCCACATAGGCTAATTTGACCTAATCTTAGGGTTGAGTTTACCTTGGTCAAATTGACCTTTTGGTTTGACCCCAATGGGTCCTTGGTGACCCATTGGCCTCCCTTAAGGTCTAGTAAGGGTTGGGTAGGGTTTCTTGGGCACCTTGAAGGTCTGTTGACCCTTAGTTAGGTCACTTTGACCATTTTACGGCTAGGGTTTACTTTGGTCAACTTAGCCTCTTTGGTTGACCCCAATGGGTCCTTAGTGACCCATTGGCCTCCCTTAGGGCTTAGGAAGGTCAAGGTGGGTGCCTTTGGCTAAGGGGAGGTCAATTGACCATATGTGAGCTTAGTTTGACCTAATTAGGGATTGGCTTATCTTTGGTCAACTTGACCCCTTTGGTTGACCCCAATAGGTCCTTGGTGACCCATTGGCCTCCCCTAGGGTTAGGGGTGCCATGGTGGGATCATGGAGTCAAGGTGAAACCCTACAATCAAACCCTAGGCCTGGTGACTGGGTTGAGCTATTTGCAAACCAAGGTGATATCCACCTTCATGCCTTAGCTCACTTGGGTCTTCTTGGGTTTCCTAGGGGTTTGTCATGACTTAGTCATGATAAAATCACTCTTGGGGGTCTATTTGTTTGTGGGATGTTACAAATCGCAATATATAAAAATAAAAATTTCATCCCTGAAATTAAGGTTTGGCCTACGGGGTTTCTACTGAAGTGAAAGTATGTAACATCCATAAAAATTAAATTTATACCTAACTCGAAGAGACCCGGATACCTCTGCCTCATCAAGTCCCGTGGCTCTCAGGTGTTCTCCTCCTGCCCATGGTTCCTTTGCAGGACCTTGACTAGCAGAACAATCTTGCATCGCAAGACTCGCACTACTATATCATCGATCCTGACCGGATCCATGCTGACTGATTGATCTGAAGCCACTGGGCCATATATAGTGGAAATCAGCTGCTCAGGTAGTAGTAGATCCCTCCGAAGTGAAGAGATGTTGAAGAAATCGTGCAATCCCGCTTACCTCGGCGGTAGCTCCAGTCTGTAACCCAAGGGGCTGATCCGCTCTAGAATCATATAAGGCCCCAGGTATCTGAGACTGAGCTTCTTCCGCCCGCGAACCTGTGAGACTCCATGCATCGCTCATATCTTCAAGAAAACCCAGTCTTCCACCTAGAACTCCACCCGACGATGTCGCGCATTATAGTTTTTGGACTATCTACTCCGGGCCTCCAAAATCCTATCCCGGATCAATCACACCTGAGCATCTGTATCCACCACAATCTCCAAGCCGAGTGCCTTTGGATCCTCATCCTAGATCCACGATAATGGGGTCCTTCACCTCCATTCGTACAGTGCCTCGTAAGGGGCTATGCTTATGCTGTACTGATGACTGTTATTGTAGGAGAACTCGATCAGCGATAATAATCTCTCCCATGTCTCTCCGCAGTCCAAAATGCATAGGCATAGAAGATCCTCTAGTACCCGGTTTGTGCGCCCCGTATTCCCGTCCGCCTGAGAGTGGAAGGTCGTGCAGAAGGTCAATCGAGAGCCTAGGTAGGCGTGAACTGACCTAAACTCCTTGGACGTAAACCATCCATCCTGATCTGACACGATCATCCTAGGCACTCTATGGTAGCGGACAAACTTCTCCACAAATTTCGTACCAAATCACCGACCGAAGCATCATTCCTGATTGGAATAAACCTAGCCACCTTTGTCAACCTATTGAAGATCACCCAAATCGAATCATTCCCCGCATGAGATTAGGGTTGCCCATGTATAAAATCTATGGCTATGTCCTCGAACTTCCACTGTAGCAACGGAAGTGGCTGCAATAATCCAGCCAGACTCTTGCACCCCGCCTTTACGATCTGGCAAGCCTCGCAGTGCATCACAAAGTATGTGATATCCTTTTTCATGTCTGGCTAATATATCATCTTCTTCAGATTCGCTACCATCTTCGTGATCCCAGGGCACTAAATATCTGCTACAGTGTGCCTCTGTCATGATGTCTTCTCGAATTCGGCCTCCTGCCGGTATATAAACTCGGCCTTTAAAGCATAGCAGCCCATCTATCAAAGAGTAATCCCCGGCCATGCGTTCCTCCAAGGCCCTAAATATCGGTTGCATCCTTGCATCCAGCCTCTGCCCATCCCTGATGCGATCTAGGATGTCATCAGTGGTACTCATCGACGCCAGGTACTCCTCATAAAGCTCTGGATCGTCGTTAGATACCATAGATATCTATATCTCTTCAAACATCTACACTAGCTCCATAGACATCAGCTGAGGCTCCGCTCCTTATGTGGTGGCTCTCTGGCTTAGAACGTCTGCTACCGTATTGGCCTTCCCGGGATGATAGTGCATGGTATACTAGTAGTCTGACAAAAACTCTACCCAACATATCTGTCGGATGTTCAGCTCCTTTTGCGTGTCCACATACTTCAGATTCTTGTGGTATGAGAAGATATTACAGTGGACACTATAAAGGTAGTGCCGCCAGATCTTCAGAGCGAAGATAACCACTCCCAACTCCAAGTCATGCACCAGGTAGTTTTGCTCGTGTTTCTTAAGCTGCTTGGAGGCATAAGCTATCACATGCCCGTTCTTCATTAGAATGGCACCCATCCCCTGATACGAAGCGTCAGTATAAACATAAAATCCTTCCTTCCCAAATGGAAGGGCAAGGTTAGGGGCCTAGGTAAAATGAACATTCAACTCTAGGAAGGAAGCCTCATCATTATGGCGTCCAAACAAATGTAGTCCCCTTCTTCGTCAGAGATGTGAGCGGGAGGTCAACACGGGAGAAACCCTCGACGAACTTCTGGTAGTAACCAACAAGTCCTAGGAAACTCCTCACATTGGTGGCAGTCTTCCGCAGTTGCCAATCCCATACTGCCTGAACCTTGGCCGGGTCCACTGCCAGTCCTGCTCCACTGATAATATGGCCCAAAAAGTCCATCTCCTTTAGCCAAAACTAGCACTAACTGCACTTAACATACAACTTGTACTCTCAAAGCTTCTCCAGAGTCAGTGTCAAATGATGTGCATGCTCCTCCTCAGTCCTCGAAGAGATGAGGATGTCGTCAATAAACACTATGACGAAGACATCTTGATAGGCCTCAAATACCCAGCTCATCAAACTAATGAACGCAGATGGTGAATTCGTGAGCCTGAAGGGCATCACGGTGAACTAATACAGCCCATATATAATGCTGAAAGCTGTCTTCGGGTTGTTCTCCTGAATCCGCAGCTGGTAGTACCCTGACCTCCGATCCAACTTCGAAAACTAGTGAGCTCCCTGTAACTTATTAAACAACTCGTCTATCCTCGGTAGATGATATATTTTCCGGACTGTCATCCTGTTTAGCGCTCTGTAATCGATACACAGTCAGAGTGTCCAATCCTTCTTCTTCACGAATAGCTGATGCGTTGAACGACAAGTCCACCGGTCCCACAAGTAATATAAAATGGACTAATTTCCCCAAGTATTGATCTCTAGGGAACACAGCAAGGTGGAGTTAATTTTGAGGATGACTTGAGATTGAAGTCTAATGGTCTAACCTACGAAGGGGGGGTTTTGTTTGTTGCGGATAAAGAAAGTAAAACACTATAAACTACTCCTATGTAACGCCGCTGTGCAATGCTTCGTCAGGCGGGATGGAAGACTACACAGGCTGCTATGCACCAAATCGCTAGGGGGATGGAAGAGTAGGATTACAGATGAGTTGGTGAGAACGGTGGAATGTGGGTCGAGAGCACCTCTTCGCTATGCACGCCACTAGCAATTGCTAGTGCGGCAATGTGTGGTGGAGGATGTAAAATGCCACACCTCAAGCAAATAATATTAATATAAAATCACATAGACATGATTGTATACAAACATATATCAAATTAAACACACTTCATCAAATACAAAGAGATCAACTACACATTCAACAACAAGAGAAGAAGAGTGTGCGAAATCGACCGAATCCTAAGCATTGCTGAGGATTCACGGAAGGAATCACCGGGTTGTCAATCCACGTCCTAACTCGGTCCTCAACTGCGTTCGGGGTAGATGAGGATGTCACTAACTCCCAATGGAACCGTCTTCTTTGTGTCATGATCCGGTGGAGGACAATACAAACTCCTCCAAGCTTGATGGAGAAAGATTGGTCAAACCCTTCTTGAAGCTCAAGAATGAAGGAGGAGGCCGAGAGGAAGCTCCGACTTGAATTTTGCAGTCAAAGCTTTCTTGGAGAACCTCCCTACGGTGGAAGTTGAAGGAGATCGGCAGAACCCTTTCTCGGAGACTAAAACGGCGGAGAATATGTGTGGGATTCGTAATTAGGGCTGAACCTATTAATTTATAGACAACAGAAATAACAATGCGCACGATCAGTGGCACACGACCTGTGGTCGTGCGCACATAGTCCTGTGATCGTGCGATGAGAAATTGCAAAAATTGAGAAAAAAGTAGGATAATGTTCATGATCAGTGGCGCATGACCAGTGGTCGTGCGCACTCTATCCAATGGTCGTGCGATTACCCCAGACATAACTCTAGAAAAAAGGAATAAACGCGCATGAGCAATGGTGCACGATCGGTGGTCGTGCGCACTATGTCTAATGCTCGTGCGAATGCCCTAGACAGAACATGGAAAAATGGAAAAGGGCTTCTATATCCTATATCCCTCCGCAAAAACTCACACCACTGTGTTCCTCGACAATGGCGCCAAAAACATGATGCGTTGAACGACATGTGTACCGGTCGGATAAGTAATATAAAATGTGCAAATTTCCCCAAGTATCGATCTCTATTGATCACAACAAGGTGGAGTTAATTTTGAGAAGGACTTGAGATTGAATTCCAAAGGTATAACCTACGAAAGGAGGGGGGTTTGGTTTGTTGCAAATAAAGAAATTAAAACACTATAAACTACTCCTATGAAATGCCACTATGTGATTCTTTGCCATGCGGGATGGAAGACTACACGAGCCACTATTGTAATTCCATGAAACTCAAAAGAGAAATGGATAGCATTTTAAGGCCTAGTTGGAGCCTTATTAGGTTCACATGGCCTGTGACACGAGCGTGTCCATGGCCGTGTCGTGCCTGAGGTTGACGAAATGTAGTCGATGATCCTTGGAGTCAAGCCAGGTCGGACACACCGCCTGTGACACGGGCATGTCAAGGGCCTTGTCTTGCTCTCTATTATGTCGGGCTGTGTCGAGTGAGTTACACGGCCTGGGATACGGGCGTGTCCAAAGGCGTGTCTCGCACACAGCCTGTGACACGGGCGTGTCACATGGCTGTGTCCTGTTCGGGCTACAACAGTTTCAACGTCGATTGGGGCACACGGCCTATGACACGGGCGTGTCCATGTTTGACACGGGCGTGTCTCAAGCTGTGTCAGAGGCCGTATCCTATTCTATGTTTACTGGTTTACGACGAGTGTGGAACATGGCCTATGACACGGGCATGTCACAAGCCGTGTTCGGCCTAGGAAAGTTATTTTCAGGGCGAATCGTGGCCATTCGTTTCCTTCAAATGGGGTTATAGGGTCCAGAGTGGTCCTCGCTTTGATAAGGCCGGGAATAGGGGGTGAAAGCCTCATTTCTCATAAGGCTTTCTCTTTCTAAAAGTATTAGAGAGAGGAAAGCAAGGAAGAAGGTGTAGGAGGAATCCGGCCACCAGTGGAGCTTTAGAGCCCCGATTCTTGAGCCGAGTACAGATCTGTAGAGGTGAGGCTGTTGCGGTTCTTTTTCATTTGTCTAGATCTCTATGGAACCAAAGCAAACAACAAGGGTAACGATTCTCTTCTTGGACATGTGAAGTCCTCTTTCTTTTTGCATAGGAAACTCCCTCCTGCGAGTGAGCGGTGAGTGCGAGGTATTCCTTCAGGTGGACATGAATAGTTTCCGTTGTTTTGTATATAGAGTCCGAAATCTAAGTACGAACATAGGCATGGTGTGTGAAGCCTACCCGGACAAGTTGGTCTTGATCGGTGATGTTTTCATTATGCTTGTAGTGCTGGAGAAGACTCTGTGCCATTTTCTTTTCAGGTTTTCTACGAGGTAGTTAACAGTAGGGAGTCTTGGGGATTAACTCCAAAATGCACCCGGAAATTTGGTCAGAAGCGAAGTTCTGCCATGTTGGTGGCTTGGGAGCCAGCCTTGTACATAACCAGGCTATGTACTATTATTTGATCGATACGTTGGGATTTGGTGAAGCTTGTCCCACACTGATGGCTAAATGGTCGTTGCGAGGTGAGCAACGGGCTGGTGGAACCTTACCTAGTCCAAGTGGTTCGGTTAAAGATGGCTTGGATAACGAGTCTAGGCTTAGGGTGAAAGGACTTTAATTCTCACGTTGTTTGCCATCCTGGGGGCGGTGGTGTACTACGGAATGGACCGGGTTTGGACCGAGTTCATCGAGTAAGTGCCCTAAGAGTACGGGGTGTGTGGCCGTCCGTGCCTACACCTGTGGTGAAGTGTACTATTACTGAACTTTCATTAATTTTTTAGCTTTGCTACTAAAATGCAAGGAAGGAGCACCTCCACCCCAAATCTGGGGTAGGGTCAGTATAATTCGGTCAGCTTTAGCTGACCATTGCTTTTGTTTGCCACCATTACGGTTGAATATTGATTGCAGGTGTTGCGGATCCTAGTGGCAAGTAGTGGGCTGAAGCACTTGTTATTGAGCCGGCCCTTGAAGGCCAATACGAATGTTTAATTTTATACTCGTGTGTGACCGGCCGGCGTGCCAATGTTTGGAAGACACTTATTATTTAAAGTAAACTCTTGTAAGGCCATTAGGCCAAGTACTTTGTGTATTTGTACGCTCATTCCTACTTTGGGTTTTTAGTGGACATTCATGTTGTGGCTTGGGTTCTTTTCTTTGTAACATTTAAAATGCTTCCGCTAGAATATACTCTATGTAGGACGTGTATTATTGGAAGGATGGTTTTATTTAGTAACCCTTTGGTTTTTTTGTGGTATATGGCATCGGGCCCCGGCCGGACCTACTGCTATATGCTTTGTGACGGATAGGTGTGTTACAATTTGGTATTAGACAACCGATTTTTGTCTTGCTTATTGGAATTCGAGGGCGAATTCTTTTAAGGGGTGGTGAGCACATGTGTTTGTCATCATTATAATATAAAAGAACCCATGAATGCACACTTAGGAATGAAAATACATATGTTTGAGGAACATACGTGTTCGTATAATTGCTTTTTGCAATTTTGTTCGGTAACTTAATTGTGTTTTGTACATCTATAGGTGACCAGGAGTGGTGTAGGGCCTTCAGAACACCCGCATTCTAAGGCAAGTAACGCACTGAATGATGTGCCTACAACCCCTCCTTCGACAGGATCTATAAGATTGGTGGCCGAAGCGGTGTTTGCAATGATAAACGCCCAACCAGTAAGGCAGGTGCTGCACCCAGCCCCTACGGTGGAGAAAGAACCGCTTCAAGCGGTAGAACCTAGAAGGGTTGAACAAGTGGTGCTATAGCCGTTGATACTTAGAAGAGCGACCGAAAAGCAACTTAAACATGTTATGGGCTTAAACCCGCCGGTGTTCCTGAGGACTGGAACCCCATCCCAAGATGAGGATTGGCACTCCCGAGTAAACAGAGTCTTGACAGCTACAGAAATGGAGAAGTGGCAGAAGACCACCATAGCCACTTTCCTGTTGGATGGAGAGGCAAGGTTGTGGTGGGAAGGTTTATAGCAACATTACTTGGGGGGAAGGCATCTCACGGACGTCTCGATGGAGGAATTTTCGAGAATATTCTTGGCAAGGTACCTTCCCTCGTCTCAAAGGAACATGATGGAGAATGAGTTACAGAGGTTGATGCAAGGAGGCAGTAGCAGGGACGAGTACCTCCACAAATTTACACGGTTGGGTCGGTATGCTAGCTCTACTATGGCTGATGAGGAGCATAAGACCAACCGGTTCTATAAAGGTTTACGTGACGACCTAAGGCTACTACTCTCGGGGCCTATGATGCAGGGTGTTGGAACCCCTAGTTGGATTTGGGCTAGGTTCACTAAATGAGGATATGACCCAATATGTATAGATCAGGGTCATAGTCATGTCCTAGAGTCTTGGTCAAGTCCTTAGAGTCAACAGTACAAAGGACCAGCCTCCAACACTGCCAAAGACTCAAGACTTAGAGAATTCAAGTTTTGTAAAAAGGAGATCTACGTTCGTCGATCTCCGGTCGACGATTGTCGTGCTCAGCTCGACTAACTCAGATACAATTCTCTGAGCTGAGCACGATGAACTCAGATCTCAGCTCGATGAACTCTGGACAAAGTAATACCTTCTATGTCTAACACTCTGTCGATGAACTAAGAACAACAGCCAGAAGAACATTGATCTTTGATCGACTAATTCTGATTGAAGTGGTTCAACACCAGAAAATATTCTTAGTCCAGACTGCAGACTCAGCTCGACGATCTCAGACTTCAGCTCGACGAACTTGATGCACAGAAGAAGAAAGCTATCAAACAGCATTCATAGTTCGACAATTTATGATCTCAGCTCGACGAACAGCTATTCTCAGCTCGATGAAAGCCATCTCAGGTCGACGAACTTAGAGCACAGTATCCGTCAGTTTATGTAGTGCAGTTGTTCGCTTATCCCAGGTCGACGAAAGCTAATCACAGGTCGACGAAAAGTTGTTCTCTGGTCGACGAAAACTGTAAGACATATTGTTATTTATTCTTTCCTTTTCTGTCTCCTTATTGCATATCTATTATAGGCCGTTAATTCCCTGGATAATCAATGCATTTGAATAGAGCCGTTACTGGCAGCATTGATTGCAAATATACCCCATGGAATTAATTGCTTATATCTCGGGACAGACATAGAATAAAATATATGACAGCATTCTTGCCATTTTCATTCCCTAGATTTCGGCTGAGCATTAATTGCTGGTTTTTGAATTCGACCTTGAGGCAGTTATAGAGCAAATAATCTCTCAGCCAAAAAGAAGCAAGATACACAGAAACCTTTGAGAATACACAAGTGCAGTGCATACAACTCTTTGAAGATCAATCAACTGCTCTCAAAAGAAGAAGAAAGAACAACAATCACTATCAAGAGTATTTGTTCTCCTTCTTTGTTTTCTGGGATCTCAAGTGACAAAAATACTCAAATCAGTCAAAGGATCTCATAAAGTAGATCTTACAGCAGAAGGCCCACTCACCCTTTGCAAAGCTTCCACTCCTGAACCATTCAAGATCTCAAGGGGAGCTTTGACAACATCATAGAATCAACAAAGCCTTCTCATTTTGATTTGAGAAAAGAAGACTTCAATCAACCTCTCTTCCCCACCTCTGTACAGGGTTTTTATTCCCTTCAAAATTATTCTGGTTGCAAGTCTCCTTCCAAAAGACTTGGGTTGGTTTTTGAGCTCCTGATCAAAAGATCATTGGTGGCAGTCACCTGATCAAAACCTGTAGTGGATTCCTTCCTAGGGTGGTAGAAGAGTGGATGTACCCAAGTTTGGGGAACCATTATAAAATTCTTGTGTTGTCTGTGTGGCTGTGATTTTCCTATGGGCTTGTGCTGTGATATATTTTGCTATGTAGCTTAGTTACCTTTTCTCTAATTCACTTACTGTACTTGTACACTTATTCACTTATATCATAGTAACATATTTGATTAAATACTTGTTATTTCTGCAAAAATCAAAAAGACTTTAAAAACTCTATTTAGCCCCTCCCCCCTCTAGAGTTGTTCTGAGCTTACCCTATCTTTCAATTGGTATCAGAGGGTGGTTAATCACATCATACCGGCTCACACCTGGATTAATCAAGATCCTCAGGATAAACTCTAAATAAGTCTTACTAATTTCTTAGTTTAAATTTTATTTTCTGATATCATGGCATAAAACAAGGATTATGCCAGCACCAGACCTCCAGTTTGCAACTTGCAAAAGTTTGGAATCTGGAAGGCAAGAATCAAACTTTATATGAATTCTATTGATGAGGACATTTTTAATTCCATCTTGACAGGACCACCATCTCTAGTGCCCTCTACCTCAACCCCAGTAAATCTCAGTACAGTGCCTCCTCCAGATCAAACTGATACACATAAGAAAGCAAAGATTGCTGATGCCAGAGCTATGAACATACTGGCCCAAACTATGTCAGATGACATATTTTAGAAAGTTGTTGAATGCATATCTACCAAAGCCATTTGAGATTCCCTCAACCAAATGGTAGCAGGATCTGCTGATGAGAGGAAGGATAGAAGATCCAACCTCATATCTTAATATGAGAATTTAAGAAAAGATGAAGCAGAATCTGTGGAAGTAATGTACAACAGGCTGAGCTCCATCATCAGTGAGCTCAGAACACTGGACAAGGAATTTACTCTGACCGAGGTTAATGACAAGATCCTCATGTGCTTCCCTAGCACTTGGGACTCTAGAATCTTGCCCATCAGAGAAGCCAGAAGCATGGCTGAAATCACAACAGAATCTCTGCATGGAAAGCTCAAATCCTATGAGCAATTGATAAAGTCAAGAGAAGCTGCAGTTGAACCAAAGTCTTCAACACCTACTAAAAAGGAACAGAACTTAGCAATCAAATCTGCAGAAGAATCTCCCAACTTGCCAGCCAATGAAGATCTTATGTCTCTCTTTGCTAAGAGATTCTATAAAATGGCAAGGAAGGACATCAGGAGAAAGCCTTCAAGGAATGAAGATAAACCCAGGTATGACAAGACCCCTTCTAAAGAGGTTGTCTGTTTTGGCTGTAGGACACCTGGACACTCCATCTCAGAATGCCCAGAAGTCCAAAAGAAAGATAGAAGGCAAGAAAAGGACTCAAGAAGACATCAGCACAGAGAGGCCTCCTCCAGCATGTACAAGAAGAAGGAGAAGGGCTTTGTAGCTGAAACCTGGAGTGATACTGAAGGTGAAACATCCTCCTCCAGCTCCAGTGAAGATGATGTAGAAGAAAAGAAGGCAAGGGAAATGTGTCTTATGGCAATAGATGCAAGAAGCAGCAGATCAGATTCAGAAGAATCAGATGATGAAGAATCCCTCTCTGATGAGGATCAGGTAATTTCTTCCTATGACTTTCAATCTAAAGAATTTCAATCTGAATTTAAACTCTTGTATTTAGAACTAATAGGATCTGAGAAGGAAATCAAACTTCTCAGGGAAAAACTTTTAGAACAAGACAAAATCATTGTTGAAAGTGAAAAATTAACTGAAGAATTAAGCTTAGCCAATCCACAAATAGTTTTTCTTAAATCCGAATTAAGTAAGACTAAGGAATTAGAAGAATCCTTGAATGGTAAAAGCTTATAACTGTTAGATATAACTAGCACAGTTAATATAAGATCTAACAATAACAAACTAGGATTAGAAGCCTCATCTAGTGAACCAATCCTAATTCAGAAAAATCAATTGTCAAAACCTATTAACTTCATCTGTGAAAATGGTAAGAAAAATACTTAACAGGTAGAGAAGGTTAACAAAGTTCTTAAATAGTAAGAACTTAATAAAATCAATCAGAAAAGGAAAAACAAATAGCATAACTATGTTTAGCATATTTCGTCGAACACAGAACGACGAAATGGGTATGGTTCGTCGACCTCAAAAAGACGAACCCTGAATGCAAATAATAATGTAAACTATTCTTCGAACTGGGATTGACGAAATCAGTATGGTTGGTCGACCAGAGATCGACGTTTTTGGGGCTCTGAGAATGGATACCTCCATTCTTCGAGTAGAGATCAAAGAACTCAACCCAGATCGTCGAGCTCAGATCGATGAAAATACTCAAATTTGTCAAACACAGTTTATAACCAAAGTAACCTAAAAACTGATAAACCCTTTAATCCTTTTATTTAGTGGGTCATACCTCCTAGAAGGTATCATATTTTAGGTTATAAGGATCAACCTAAATGTTCATTTATTTTAAGTTTCAGTTATGTTAAACAACAAGGACCCAAGGTAACCTGGGTCAAAAACTGCTAATCCTCCTTGTAGGTAGAAGAGAACCCTGTCACTCAAAATAAGAGGTACCTGTACAGTGGTTGCTCTAAATCATATGAAAGGTTGCAAGGAATGCCTAATCAACTATAAAGCCAAGACTAGACCTAATGTAATCTTTGGGGACTCAGGATTTGGACTGATAGTAGGCTATGGAGATTTCAACTGTGGAGCTGTCACATTCAAGAAAGTGACTTATGTATATGGTCTTAAGCATAACCTGATATCAGTAAGCCAACTATGTGATACAAGTTATCAACTAAGCTTTACTAAACTTTATGTCTTATTTCTTTAAACAACACAACTATTTTAACAGGAATTAGACAAAGCAACATCTACTGAGTAAATTTTGAATCAGCTAAATCTGAAATTTGCTTATTCAATTCTGTCAGCATTCAAACTAGATTATGGCACAAAAGACTAGGACATGTAAACCATAAAAATATATCTAGGTTATCTAAAGACAATCTTTTTAGAGGCTTACCTTCTGGTCCCTACAAGAAGGAAGGCCTCTGCAGGGCTTGTCAGCTAGGAAAGCAAACTAAATCTAGTTTTAAATCCATTAATAAGAGTGATTCAACTAGAATCTTGTACTTGCTCAATATGGACCTTTTTGGCCCTATTGTAGTACAAATTCTAGGAGGAAAGTTTTATACATTAGTTATTATAAATGATTTCTCCAGATTCACATGGGTTTTCTTTTTGAGAACTAAGTCAGATACTTTTAAGGTTCTCAAAGATTTTCTCAAGAACATACAGATTGAGTATTCTACTCAAGTTGTATTGATCAGAAGTGATCATAGTACTGAGTATGAATCTCTTCTTATGCTAGAGTTCTGTGAGAAGGAAGGTATCAGACATTATTTTTCAGCTCCAAGAACTCCTCAACAAAATGGGGTAGTTGAAAGGAAGAATAGAACACTCATTGAAGATGTAGGTACATTACTCGCAGATGCTTACATGCCCCTATCCTATTGGGAAGAGGCTGTAAGCACAGTAAACTATGTCCTGAATAGAAGTCTAATACATAAACTAAAGCTTGAGACTCCCTATGAACTACTCAAAGGGAAGAAACCTATAATAACCTATTTTAAAGTATTTGGATGTATATGCTATATTCACAACAATGACAAGAAACATCTTAGAAAGTTTGAAGCTAAGGCGTCAATGGGAATTTTTCTAGGATATTCCCAAGTCAGCAAGGCATATAGGGTGTTTAATAAATCAACATTTAAAATTGAGGAATCTATGCATGTAACATTTGATGAATCTAATATGTTTTACAAGGAGAGAGACATCTCTACCAATAATAATCTGCAGGTACAAAATTTGTGTGAGAGCTTGGATGATCTAAATCTTACTTCAAAGGATGAATCACATCCCTCTCCACAATGTATATCAGAAATTGAAAGTGAAGAAGAGACTGTGGAAGCAGTTCAATTTCCTCCAATAGTTGATATAATTCCACAAGAGAAATTAAATCAAATAACTATTGCTGAACCAACTCCACCTAATGACCATGTCACACTTAGGGATCATCCTAGATCTCAAGTAATTGGAGACATATCATTAGGAGTGCAAACAAGACATCAACTCAACCCTGATGTGATGCTTGCCTGCTTTCTCTCTTAAATTGAGCCTCATTCCATATCTGATGCAGAGCAAGATCCAAACTGGATCACTGCAATGCAATAGGAACTCAACCAGTTCGAGAGGTGCAAAGTTTGGGACTTAGTTCCAAGGCCTAGGGGCTATCTAGTAATTGGGTCTAAGTGGGTACTCAGAAACAAACTTGATTCCCAAGGTGTGATAGTGAGGAACAAGGCAAGGCTTGTTGCTCAAGGATACAGGCAAGAGGAAGGAATTGATTATGTTCAAACCTTTGCTCTAGTTGCCAAACTTGAAGCTATAAGGATTTTCTTAGCTTATACAGCATTCAAAAAGTTTAAAGTCTACCAGATGGATGTGAAAAGTGCATTCCTAAATGGAGAACTCAAAGAAGAGGTGTATGTTGAACAACACTCAGGTTTTATCTCTTCATCTCATCCCTCTTATGTTTTTAAATTGCATAAGGCTCTCTATGGCTTAAAGCAAGCTCCAAGAGCTTGGTATGAGACTTTAACCAGCTTTCTCTTAGAGCATGGTTTTTTTAGAGGCATGGTAGATAGAACCCTTTTTACAAAGTTGCATCATGATAAAATTCTATTAGTATAAATATATGTGGATGACATAATTTTTGGTTCCACTGATCCAAATTTGTGCAAAAGATTTTCTGATTTAATGCACTCAAGGTTTGACATGAGTAGCATGGGTGATTTATCATATTTCCATGGTCTCAAAGTGAAACAAACTCCTGAAGGGATCTTCATCTCTCAATCTAAATATGCTAAAGAGCTTATTAAGAAGTTTGGGATGAATGATGCCACTATAATGAAAACTCCCATGGCTGCCAATGCTATTGTAGATGCTGATGAATCTGGAAAACCAGTTGATCGGACCATGTATAGGGTTATTGTTGGATCCCTACTGTATTTGACAGCAAGCAGACCAGACATTATGTTTGCCACATGTCTTTGTGCTAGGTTCTAAGTGAACCCTAAAGAATCAAACCTTATTTTCTTGAAAAGGATTTTAAGATATATAAAAGTTTGTCCAGATCTAGGCCTCTGGTATTTAACAGAATCGGCATTTGTGTTAACTGGATTCTTTGATGCTTATTATGTTGGATGCAGAGTAGACATGAAAAGCACCTCTAGAACTTGTTAGTTCCTTGGTGACAGACTTGTATCTTTGTTCTGTAGAAAACAAACATCTGTTTCAACATCCACTACTGAAGCTGAATATATGGCTGCAGGCAGTTGCTGTTCACAGATATTGTGGATACAAAACCAACTACTAGATTATGGTGTCAACTTAAATAATTATACTATTCTATGTGATAATACAAGTGCTATTTCAATTGTACAAAATCCAGTATTGCATTCTAGAACCAAGCATATAGATATTAGACATCATTTCATTAGAGATTGTGTTGACAAACAAAAGATTAAACTTGAATTTATCTCTACTGATTTGCAAAGAGCAGATATATTCACTAAGCCATTGGACTCATCCAAGCATCAGTTCTTTTTCAATCAGCTTGGTATGATAAATGGTCATGATTTAATCTAATTCTCTGTCATTGGTCAAAGAATTGTCTCTGTTCGTCGACCTAAGATCGACGAACTGATACCAGTTCCTGAGATTTTTTTGACCTGAGCTCGACGAAATCTCTTAGTGAAGTGATTTTCGTTGACACGAGATCGACGAACTTACTTCAGAAACCTTTCGCCAACCTCAGATCGACGAAAAGCTTTCAAATCTTCAGCCTGAGATCGATGAACTGGTTGGCTCTAAATTATTTCATCGATCTCAGATCAAAGATCTTCTAATTTTTGTCGAACGGAGTTTGTCGGTTCATATTCTGGAAAACCTTATATTTAGGTTTTCTTCGACCTCCGTCCCGTGCTTTCAATTCCCTTTGCACTTGATTTTCATTTTCCTTTTGCAGGTGCTTTCATGGCGATTCCCGCTGGCTCTCTCACTGCCATGAAATTTGATGCTGGCTTCGATATAGACTTTGAATCATTCCAGTATTCTGATCCAATTTTCCTTAACATTCTCCAACTACTAGAAGAACAACAACTGAAGACTCTGCTCTCAACCCGAATCAAGATATCTGTCACAGAAATTAGGGAATGGGTGTATACAATTATTGTCGATGAGAACAAGATGACCGGCTCCATCGCGGATAATGCAATTTCTCTTACCCCCGATATTATTACTGAAATTTTCGGATTGAAAAATTGTGAGGAGAATTTAGAAATTGATTGTGAAGAGTTTGATTTAATGGTGAATACAATGGGGTATTCTGGAGACACCCCAAATAAGCTCCTCAAGAAACTTCTGTCTGCCGAGTATAAATTTATCGTAGATATAGATGGGAAAGTGTTACTCGGGAAGCACACTACGCATGATTATATCACCAAGCATCAGTTCCTGGTCATGTGCGCCATAGTAAATAAGAAAGTTGTGAACTGGGCACAGATTCTATTCGATTTGATCACAAAGATGAACAGCAAGAAAAAGGTATGCTTTGGAAGGATCCTAGAGATCTTCCTAAAGGAAAAGGCTGCAGGATCCTTGGTCTCCTCGACCATATCCATCAATGCCTCAAAGAGACTCACCTGTGCTCTTTTTTGCAAGTGGGAGAGGACCATCACCAAGCCAACTAAGGCTACCTCCTCCTCCACTAAAACTTCCAAGAGTATAAGGGCTGCACCAGCCTCTCCCCACCCCACTGAATGGCTCCCTTCCACCCCTCCATCATCTCCTGCCCCTCTAGTTCTATCCCAACAACAAGTCCCACCAACCACACCCTCTACTACCATCCACATCCATACTCCAACACCACCAGCATCTCCACTTCCCTCTTCCCCTACACATCTACCATCTCCTCCTCCTTCACCTCAACCTGACACTACCATACCCACACCACCTTTATCCCCTCTACCATCTCACATGGTTAACATCCCCCACACAAACCTCTCCTCCCTCCCCTCCTTTAACCTGCTCTCCTCTCGCCTGAACTCTCCATCTCCACAAAATGACTTCCCCTTAGAAACTCCACGTCCACCTCCACCTCCATCACCCACATCTACTCCTTCAGCTACTGCTCCAGTTTCTACCTCTCTAACTCTAGATCCCTCTCTTACCACCACTCTCATCACTTTTCTCACCCCACTACTCAAAACCCCTATAGCAGAGGACATTTCTCCTCTAGCTGCCTCCATCTCATCTCTTGCTACACAAATATCAGCCCTCACCACTACTCCATCTTCAGTTGGGGGCCTGGCCTCAGCACTTGCTAAAACCAGGTAGGGGGAGATACTTATTGAAGAAGTAGCCGTCACAATAGCAGCATGACTAGCAGCAGTAGTAGTACATATATCAGATATAACAGAAATGGATAAAGAAGAAGAAATAGATTTATTAGATTTGATTTATTTTATTGAAACTGACATGGACATTGATGAGTCAGTTATACCAAAAATAAATACTGTTGGTGATATTTTCATAAATCCCACAGTAGACTTTATAAGTTTGTTAAGCTCTTTTGATACAGCTCATCACAGTCTTCCTCCAGTTGAGTATACTAAGCCATCACTAGCTATTATTCCATATTCTTCCCCAATAAGCCCTGATGTTGTCAAATAACTAAAGCCCAGTTTTGCCATTCCTGCCACTCCATCATCTAGAAAGATTGCCTCCACAATCGTATCTTCTCCTCTGGCCCCAGTCTTTGTAATGGATGATTCTCCAGTTCTAGATCTGGATGCATTGATTATGGCTGACATAGAGGAAGAAAACAAGTTAGCTGCTCAGAGCACAGAAGTATACAGTTCTCTAGTTCCCTCCCAAGTTCTATCTCATGCAACAAAGAAAACAAGCTTTAATGAAGCACTAAGAGCGATTGATGCTATTTATGGCAAACCTCAATCTTCTGATGATGATGATGATGATTATGATGATAAGAAATCTAAGAAAAGAAAAATCTCTAAGAAAAGGAAGGCTCCACCTCCTCCTGCTCCCAAATCTGGAAACACCAATGATACTCCCTACTATATCCTACAAAAAATAACCCCATACAAGGGAATGTCGGCCTGGATGTGGCTCTCAAAGAATGAACAAAAGGCCAGGAAGAAAAGTAGAAGGTACTCTCCTCCCCAAGCTTACAAATACAGGAAGGATCCCCCTCCTCCTCCTCCACTAGCTGTTGGTGCTTCTGGAATTAGTTCTCAAAATTCAGATGCACCATTCAAGCCCTCATTCACCAGAACTTATCAAAGGCAAGAAAGGCCATCCAGAAAGCAATCACATGGAAGCAGTCATCAAAGAAGTACTAGCAGTACAGAACAAATAAAAGAAATAGTGTATCAAAAAACAAAATTCTCTCCTCCTCAACCACAGGCTGAACAAAGAAGACACTCTGGATCACATAAACCCAAAAGAAAATACAGTGAAGCCGCACATCCAAAATCACTGTACACTCAAAGTAGTGAAAGCTTGATTGCTACAAACTTCAAAGAACAGTCAACACAATTCAGGTCTGTCACCCTGCTACCCTCTCAAGAAGATCAGTCATCTGTCAGTAAAGATGATGATCCAAATTTCAGGATGGCCAGGCTCCAAGAATTGATTGCTCTGTCACAGATGAAAAAGGCCAGATAAGAAGGACAGGATCCAACAAAATTCACTACAATGTCTACTTATAGAGAAAAAGAACTTGAAAGAGTTCAGGTGAGCAAGAAATTGTTTGACCCTGCTGATTATATGGCTAGACATCCAGAGGCAATTGTTCCCAGAACTTCAACCCAGACAATGATTGGAGCAGCAGATTTGTATATATCAAAAAGAGAAGCTGCTAATCCTAACAGGGAGATTATATTTACAAAGCCTGGAGAAAAGAAGAAGGAAGAAAAATCAAAGAAGTAGAAATAGAAAATCCTGTAGAAGAATTGCTACTTTTGGTATACTTTGTTAAAATTATGTTTTCTTTTCTATTACAAAGCTGACTATATACATATATCTGCTGCACTTGTTATTAAATTATCTGCTAGATATATATTGTGTTCATGCTTAGTATTTTTTTTGTATTGAGTCTGTTATTAGTGACCTCAACCAAATACGGGGAGATTGTTGGAACCCCTAGTTGGATTTGGACTAGGTTCACTAAATTAGGATATGACCCAACATGTATAGATCAGGGTCATAGTCGTGTCCTAGTGTCTAGGTCAAGTCCTTAGAGTCAACAGTACAAAGGACCAGCCTCCAACACGGCCAAAGACTCAAGACTTAGAGAATTAGAGTTTTGGAAAAAGGAGATCTACGTTCGTCGATCTCCGGTCGACGATTGTTGTGCTCAGCTCGACTAACTCAGAGACAATTCTTTGAGCTGAGCTCGACGAACTCAGATCTCAGCTCGACGAACTCTGGACAAAGTAATACCTTCTAAGTCTAACACTCAGTCGACGAACTAAGAACAACAGCTAGAAAACCTTGATCTTTGATCGACTAATTCTTATTGAAGTGGTTCAATACCAGAAAATATTCTAAGTCCAGACTGCAGACTCAGCTCGACGATCTCAGACTTCAGCTCGACGAACTTGATGCACAGAAGAAGAAAGTTATCAAGCAGCATTCAGAGTTCGACGATTTTTGATCTCAGCTCGATGAACAGCTATTCTTAGCTCGACGAAAGCCATTCTCAGGTCGACGAACTTAGAGCACAGTATCCGTCAGTTTATGCAGTGTAGTTGTTTTCTAATCCCAGGTCGATGAAACCTTATCACAGGTCGACAAAAAGCTGTTCTCTGGTCGACGAAAACTGTAAGACATATTGTTATTTATTCTTTCCTTTTCTGTCTCCTTATTGCATATATATTATAGGCCGTTAATTCCCTGGATAATCAATGCATTTAAATAGAGCCGTTACTAGCAGCATTGATTGCAAATATCCCCCATGGAATTAATTGCTTATATCTTGGGACAGACATAGAATAGAATATATGACAACATTCTTGTCGTTTTCATTCCTTAGATTTCGGCTGAGCATTAATTGCTGGTTTTTGAATTCGACCTTGAGGCAGTTATAGAGCAAATAATCTCTCAGCCAAAAAGAAGCAAGATACACAGAAACCTTTGAGAATACACAAGTGCAGTGCATACAGCCTTATGAAGATCAATCAACTACTCTCAAAAGAAGAAGAAAGAACAACAATCACTATCAAGAGTCTTTCTTCTCCTTCTTTGTTTTCTAGGATCTCAAGTGACAAAAATACTCAAATCAGTCAAAGGATCTCATAAAGTAGATCTTGCAGTAGAAGGTGTGACCTTTACAAAGCTTCCACTCCTGAACCATTCAAGATCTCAGGGGGAGCTTTGACAACATCACAGAATCCACAAAGTCTTCTCATTTTCATTTGAGAAAAGAAGACTTCAATCAACCTCTCTTCCCCACCTCTGTATAGGGTTTTAATTCCCTTCAACATAATTCTGGTTGCAAGTCTCCTTCCAAAAGACTTGGGTTGGTTTTTGAGCACCTGATCAAAAGCTCATTGGTGGCAGTCACCTGATCAAAACCTGTAGTGGATTCCTACCTAGGGTGGTAGAAGAGTGGATGTACCTAAGTTTGGGGAACCACTATAAAATTCTTCTGTTGTCTGTGTGGCTGTGATTTTCCTGTGTGCTTGTATTGTGCTATATTTTGCTATGTAGCTTAGTTACCTTTTCTCTAATTAACTTGCTGCACTTATATACTCATACACTTATATCATAGTAACATATTTGATTAAAAACTTGTTATTTCTTCAAAAAAAAACTTTAAAAATTCTATTTACCCCCCCCCCCCCTCTAGAGTTGTTTAGAGCTTACCCTATCTTTCACAGGGCTTCCTAACCCTGGTTAATACAGTTCGGTCGTTAGAGAAAGATCTGAAGAATGTACAAGCGAAGAAAGACTCTAGTGCGAAGAGGACAGAGTTCAAGGTGCCGACCTCCTCGAAGTCTGGTTTCCATATGTTTAATAAGAAGGCTAGGACTTTGGTTCCAGCCCTTTCTTCTAGTGCATCTGGGGAGACTACAGGCCGAACCCCGGGCGTATGTTATAATTGTGGGAAGCCGGGAAACTTTGCCTGCGATAGCTGGGGCGGACGTCCAAAGTCCGAGAAGAATCCTTGAGCAACCTATGATGAGAAGGGCAAGGCAGTGGAGTCAACCGCATCACACTATGCTCTAGCCCAACCTAGAGTTTATAACCATGGCCAACACGAGGCCATAAAGCAAGCTGACGTGGTGACAGGTACGGTTTAAATTTATAGCAATTCAGCTCTAAATACTTGTTACCTTGCGCATGTTAGATTATTACTACTTGTGCTAAGCTTTATTTTGATTTTCAATAATCCAGCGAGAGCACTGTTCGATACGGGAGATTCGCACTCCTTTTTGTCTGAAGGATTTGTATCGCGCAGCATTGTACCTTCTTTGATGGCCAAGGACAAATTGGATGTGTTGTTGTCTAATGGGTGCTCAAAGCTCGCAGATAGAGTTTGTTGCGTAAAGATACGGATTGGGAGACAAGAGTTCGACTTTCAAGAGTTGCTACTGCCGTTAGTGGAGTTCGACGTGATATTTGGTGTGGACTAGCTATCGGAGCAACAGACATACATTTATTGCAACCACAAGGAGGTCCTATTGGGGTCTGATCGTGAGATGACATTTGCAGGCTTGAAAGGGTCGAGCAAGGCTTTGATGTCTGCTCTTCAGGTGGTTATGGCGGTTCATGTTGTTGTAGAGCTATTCTTCACACTAGTAGAGGCTTTGAAGCCTAAGACTAGTTTGGACAGTATCTCAGTTATATCCGAGTATCCTGACATGTTCCCTGGCGATCTCCCTGGAGCACCACCTCAGCGAGAGATCGAATTCTCTATTGAGCTAGTGCCAGGTGCCAAACATGTGTCACGCTCTCCTTATCAGTTAGTGCCTAAGGAGATGGAGGAACAAAAAGTTCAATTTCAAGAGCTGTTGGAGCAGAGTTATGTACATCTAAGTTCATCGCCTTGGAGCATACCGGTCCACTTTGTTAAAAGAAGGACGAAAGCATGTGACTCTGTATTGATTACTGAGAGCTGAATAAGTTAACGGAGAAAAATAATTATCCGATCCTAAGTATTGATGATCTGTTCAATCAGTTAGTTGGGTCATCGGTATACTCGAAATTGGATCTTAAGTCTGGATATTATCAGTTGAGGATAAGAGAAAGTGACATCCCCAAGACAGCTTTCAGCACTCGGTATGGGCATTATGAGTTCACCGTCATGTCATTTGGGCTGACTAATGCGCCATTCGTGTTTATGGATCTGATGAACAAAACATTCAGAGAGTACCTGGACCACTTCGTAATAGTCTTTATCGACGATATATTGGTGTACTCGCAATGTGAGGAGGATCACTTTAAGCATCTGCATTTGGTGTTGGAGATGCTGAGGTGGAACCAACTGTATGCCAAGTTCTCCAAATATGTGTTTTGGTTGTCCTCAGTAGCATTCCTTGGTCACATAGTTAGTGGAGAGGGAATTGCAGTGGTTCTGGCTAAGATAGTTGCTATACATGAGTGGCAAGTGTTGTCTATGGTAGCGGAAGTTCGGAGTTTTCTGGGGCTTGCCGGCTATTACAGGCACTTCGTAGAGAACTTCTCGCAGATAGCATTACCCCTCACGACGTTGACAAGGAAAGATCAGAAGTTTGTGTGGTTGGTTGAGTGCGCGCAAGCCTTCGAATAACTGAAAAGTCAGTTGATCGCGACGCTTATTCCATGTTTTCCAAGTGGGACCGAAGGATTTGAGATCTATAGTGATGCTTCAGGCAATGGTTTGGGTTGTGTTCTACTGCAGTATGGGAGTGTAATAGCTTATGGCTCGCGTCAACTGAAGATACACAAGAGGAATTATTCGGTCCATGACTTGGAGTTAGCGGTTGTGATATTTGCCATGAAGCTATGGAGGCACTACCTGTACGGTGTGAAGGTCGATATTTATACCGACCACAATTTCCTGAAGTACTTATTGGACCAAAAGGACCTAAAAAAGCGGCAGCGAAGGTCGATTGAGTTCCTGGGTGACTACACCTTCAAGATTCATTATGTGCCTGGGAAAGGCAATGCGGGTGCTGATGCGTTGAGTCACAGGACTCCCGCACAGGCCAACTGGTTGTCGATACATGATGAACGTTTGATTCATGATTTGGTGGCATTGGAGATCTCTTGTGTTAACAAGCAGACTAGTGTCGAAGCACAACTGAACTGGACAGAGGTGCAGTATGAACTTGTTGATAGGATTCGACAAGCTCTGGATGGGGATAACAGCTTGAAGCAGTTTATGGATGAGGCTTTGGATGGGTCAAATTCCTAATTTAAATAGACTGTTATGGAAGGACAGTCATCTGTACGTCCCAAGTGTGGGTAAACTATGGGAGGAATTGATGTACGAGGCTCACAATACTAAGTACTTGATTCACCCGGGGAGCACAAAGATGTATAGAGATATGAAAAAGTTGTTCTGGTTGTCAGGACTTAAGAAGGACGTGACACTTTATGTGGTAAGTGTCAAACGTGCGCCTTGGTGAAGGCGGAGTGCCATAAGATCGGAGGTTTCTTGAAGTCCTTACTAATCCCGAAGTGGAAGTTCGATGATATTTAGATGGATTTCGTGCATGGGTTGCCAAGGTAGCCGAAGGGAAATGATACCATCTGGGTGATCGTAGTTAGATTGACGAACGTATCGCACTTCATTCCGAATAGGAAGGACGATTCAGTGGATAAACTGGCAAAACTCTACGTAGATAACATCGTTCGACTGCACAGTGTACCTCATAGTATCATGAGTGACAGAGATGGACAATTCACGTCCAATAACTGGAGGTTAGTGCATCAAATGTTGGCAACAAAGCTATGTTTCAGCATGGTCTTTCATTTACAGACAGATGGTCAGACTGAGAGGGTCAATAGGACGATGGAGGACATACTTCACATGTGCGTCTTGGATTTCAGAAAGCAGTAGGAAGATCACCTGTACTTGGTGGAGTTTGCTTATAATAACAGATACCAAGCAAGTATTCAAATGGCGCCCTTCGAGGCCCTATACGGTAGAAAATGTCGCACGTCGTTGTAATAGTTGGAAACGGGTGAGTCGAAGCTGTACAAACGACAAGAGGTGTAATACGCCTCCTCGTTGGTACGAACTATACGAGAATGATTGTTGATCGCTCAAGACAGGCATGCTAAATATTATAATGCCAAGCATAGGAACATTGAGTTCGCTGTTGGCAACTGGGTGTAAGATTCAACTTCCCAATTTGGAAGCACACCCGGATCTTATGCCCAGAACAACCGCCTTATGGTGATAATACCATACGGGTGAGTCGACACCACAAGACGCCGATTCTGCCGGCTAACACAATCATATCCTAGAGCAAACATGAGTAACAGAAGCAAGTAAAATAGTCCACAATCACAGCATATATATATAAATAGAGTATGCATCAGTCCAGAAGGAGTACATAAATGAAAAGGGCTTATGCCCTGTAAGTCATATATACAAAAATCTCTCTCTCTCTCATCTAACAGCGGAAGATACTATCATCTCTAACTCATCCCACCTATGGTATCCCTGCAGTAGTAGTAGTAGTAGGTGGTAGTCGAACTGGCTCCTCAGGTCCTGTCACCTCGTCCTGCTGGTCGTGCTAGTACTCCATCTCCTCGAGCCCCTAAAAATAGTTGGTCACCGACCGTTAGTAAAAAGACTAAGTCCTTTTCTCCTCGCCTCACCCCCGCCACACCTATACACCGTGCGGGAGGACGAAGCAGGGGGAAACAAGGGGGGAAAATTATAAGCAGATGACAGTGGACCTATACTAACAAGTATATGAGGAAAAATAATAATTCTACTCTATCAGTTCTATGTAAGAAGTACAAGTACTGTAAGTAAAATATAGAACAACAGTAAGTAAAGTAAGAAACAGTAGTAAAGTAAAGTAAAAGCAGTATTATGCAATATGGTGAAGTGAGTATAAAATTCTACTACTAATCTACCACCACAGAAGTACTCTAACTTATATGAGTGCCGATACAAACATATAAGTTAGAGTTTCAAAATTTTAACTTATCATATAAAAGAGCCCATACTAATTTATATGATAAGGATCCATGAAGCGTATGCTTAATATGAATGAATGCATATGGGTTATTATGCAACATGCAAGTGCAACTCACACACAACGACTCTGTGATCACAGACCTTTAGTTCCCGATATTCGGAACTAGCATCATTCTGTGGTACCGCCGTTGTGGCTACGACAGTAGTGGAGCGGGCGTCTCCACTCCTAGGCAGGTATGCACACTACCAAACCTAGACCTCCAATATGCCTCTGTACACGTCCTAGGTTCACTCTATAATCTTGCGTACTAATTGCTGACTACCTGTTAGTCTTGTTGGGTCGGGTATGCGTTTTTGGGGATTGTCCTCAAAACCGCAGTATAAAAACAACCTACTGGCTCCTCAAACCCACACACCCGCCTGAGTCACTGTACTGCCATCGGTGTGCCGATTGGCCCAGCACCGCATGACCTGCCACTAGTATGTTTATGCACATGCAAGGTATTTATACTCGAGCCTCCAGCTCGCAGGACGAACCTGTCCTGAATCCCTCCAACCCTACATGGGTGAGCATATACTACAAATACCTCTAACCCTACACGGGTGAGAATATGACCATAGATCCCTCCAACCATATACGGGTGAGAATGATGACACGATGCCTAACCTATTAGGCTACTCTTGTCAATGGGTTATTATACTTAGTGTCATAGGATTTATCCCAGGACTGCCCAGGGCATACCCTGTAACACCCCTATCCGTCGCATAGCATAAAGCAGTAGGTCCGGCCGGGGCCCGACGCCATATACTACGGACAGACCGGTTGGTTACGCGTTGAAACCAATCAACCAATCATAACGTCCTACACAACACCTAGCGGAAGCAATTATTAAGTTGCAAGAAAGGAAAGAACCCAGCCACACGCATGAATGTCCACTACACAAACCAAATAGGAATGTACAATACACGAGTATGGGCCTTAAGGCCTTACAACAGTTTGCTTTAAATAAAGTGTTTTCCAAACCTCGGCACGCAGGCCGGCCATACATGATAAACGGGAAAAACATAAACATTTAGGCCTTCGAGGGCCGGCACAGCTTCAAGGGCTTTAGCCCGCTATTTCCCGCTCGGCTCCGCAGCACCTGCAAGCCACAATCCACCGCCCGGTGGTAAACAAAATAACGGTCAGCTATGCTGACCAAATTATAATGATCTCGCCCCCAAAATCGGGGCGGCGATGCTCTTTCCCTGCACTTTATTAGTAGGCAACAACAATAGTGTAAACACACTTCATCACAGGCGTAGGCCCGCACGGCCACACACCCCATGCACTCAGGGCACATTCACGGTGAACTGGCCAACGTCACGTCAATTCAAGCCATAGACGTTACCGTTCCACCACCGCCTCTTGGACGGCCAACCAAATGAGCATCTTGTCTTCTTGGCCTTGGTCACGACAATTTAAGCCATAGACCGCCGAAGACTCTCATCCATGCCAACGTTCCCACCGAACGACATAGATCGGGTACGGTTCCGCCTGACCCGTGCTCATATCGCAACGGCAATTTAAGCCATATGTGCAGGTCAAGACTCACCGAGTCCCGTTTCCGCCACAACAATCACATAACCCGGTTATGTTCACGTTGGCTCCCCAGCCATCGTGTTGGCAAAACTCGCTTTTGCCCAGTTTTCCGGGTGCACCTTGGAGTTAATCTCCAAGGCTCCCTGTTGCAATCTACCACGTAGAAAACCCGAAAAACGCCCAAACACCCGGAGTCTTCCCCGGTTCATATGTAATGCAACATCACCGATCCGGCTCTACTTGTCCGGATAGGCTTCACACACAATGCCTATGTCCGTTTTCGCATACGGACTCTACACAAGGGGGACTTTACATATCTACCCCAAGGAACGCTCCAACTCTTCGCTCACTCGCGAGAGAGGGCTTCCTATGCAAAGGGAAAAAGGGCTTCACATGCCCAAGGATGAGAAATCGTTACCCTTGCATTCTTCCGCGGTGCCATGAGAAAACTACGGGGTTGGAAAGCACCGCAACGGCGTCGCCTTCGCGGATCTGGACTCGGATCGCGATTCGGAGCTCCGAAGCTCCACCGACGGCCGGAGTTGACCTCCTTCTTCCTCCTCCAAGCTCTCCCTTCTCTCTAGACTTTAGAGAGAGAGAACCAAAGTGAAATGAGGGTTTTCCAACCCTATTTTCGGCTTAAACACAGCAGGAACAACCCCCAGTCGTTGGATCACAAGCTAAGGAAACGGACGGCCACGATTAGGCCTCAAAATACAAAATCTGCGCCGAATACGGGTTGCAACACGGCCATGTGCCTGGCCGTGTCACCCATTTGCCGTCTCGACCGACTCAAAAACCAGCACACAGCATTCGACACGGCCTCCGACACGCCCGTGTCACCTGTGACACGCCCGTGTCGGGACCCGTGTCACGCCCCCCGTGTGCAATCGGCTAGCTTTCCCAACCCGAGAAGGACACAGCCACCGACACGCCCGTGTCGACACCCGTGTCACTACCCGTGTCGGATGACACACCCGTTTCGACACCTGTGTTACCACCCGTGTCGGATGACACGCCCGTGTCACTACCTGTGTCGGATGGCACACCCGTATCGACACCCGTGTCACTACTCGTGTGCCAAAAATGGCACAGGAACAGAAATGTACCGAGGAGGACACGACCATGTGACACGCCCGGGTCACATGCCGTGTGCCTGACACGCCCTGGGACACGCTCGTTTCTCAGGCCGTGTTCCAGCCTTCTACGATCGTCGACCGCCAAAGCGTCGACCGCACGACCCGTGGTCGAACACGCCCTGACACGGCCTCCGACACACCCGTGTCGAGACCCGTGTCACCTGCTTCAAAACCCCGTCTTGGCTTAAAAAATGCCACCCGTCTCTCTTTTGAGTTTCGGGGTGTTACAACTCTCTCCCCCTTAAAAGAATTTCGCCCACGAAATTACTAAAGGAAAGTAAACATAAAACCAAGAGCGGTACCTGAGCGAAATAACTCTGGGTACTCCTCCAGTATGGTCTACTCCCGTTCCCAAGAGAGCTCCTCACGACCGCAATTGTCCCAACGGACCTTGACCATTCGGATCTCCTTGTTACAAAGTCGCTTAACTTCGGAGTCTTCAATACGAATGGGCTTGACCCTAGTCGTCAACCCTTCGTCCATCGGTACTTGATCAACTGCGATCACCTGCGAAGGCTCTTGCACCGCCTTCCGCAATACAGAGATTTGGAACACATCGTGTAGTCCACTCAACTCTACCGATAACTTCAAACGATAAGCCGCTTCACCGACCCGCTCCAGAATCTCAAAGGGTCCAAGGTATCTTGGGCTCAGCTTCTTCAAGCGTCTCACCCGCGAAACACCCTTGAATGGCTTTACTTTCAAGTACACCCAATCGCCCACCGCGAACTCCACATTCCGATGCTTGGCATTGTAGTACTTAGCTTGCCTATCCTGAGCGATCATCAAACGCTCTTGAATGAACCTCACCAAAGAAGTAGCATTTTCTACCTCCTGCTTCTTGTACAACCTTGCCTCACCCGTTTCAAGCCACGATAATGGCGTGCGACACTTCCTACCATACAGGGCCTCGAAGGGTGCCATTTGTATACTCGCTTGGTAGCCATTGTTGTACGCAAACTCCACCAAATACAGGTGGTCCTCCCAATGCTTCCCGAAGTCTAGGACACACATGCGGAGCATGTCCTCCATCGTTCTATTGACTCTCTCGGTCTGCCCATCCGTCTGCGGATGGAAGGCTGTGCTGAACTTCAACTTTGTCCCCAGCATCTGCTGCACCAACCTCCAATCATTGGACGTGAACCGCCCATCGCGATCACTCACAATGCTGCGAGGCACACCATGTAGTCTAACTATATTGTCCAAATATAGCTTTGCCAACTTCTCCACCGAGTCATCCTTCCTGTGCAGATTGAAATGCGACACTTTAGTTAACCAATCTACGATCACCCAGATGGCGTCGTTCCCCTTTTGCGACCTTGGCAACCCATGCACAAAGTCCATAGATATGTCGTCGAACTTCCACTCTGGTATAGGCAAGGACTTCAGAAATCCTCCCGGCTTTTGGCACTCCGCCTTCACCAAGGCGCACGTTTGGCACTTAGCCACAAACAATGCTACGTCTTTCTTAAGCCCCGGCCACCAAAACAGCTTCTTGAGGTCACGGTACATCTTTGTGCTCCGTGGGTGGATCGAGTACTTGGTATGATGAGCCTCGTACATCAACTCCGTGTAACACCTCTACCCGTCAAGAAGAATATAATAGAGGGTCCGGCCGGGGCCCCACACCATATTCCACAAACAGGCGGAGACGCTACGAAATAATATCATAACCATGCATCCTAACACAGAGCATTCTAGCGGAAGCTTCACGGTTGAATTATTGAACTCAAGATAAATAACATTGTCCACTAAAACTTAGGAATATATATAAACATCACAAGAGTTTGGCCTTAAGGCCTTACAACAGTTTCTCTTAACAAGAGTGTGGATTACAAACATCGGCACGCAGGCCGGCCACACATGAACAAAAGAAACAAAACAATGCCTTCGAGGGCAGCAGCGCAGCTTTGGGCTTCAGCCCGCTAAGTCCCGCTCGGACCGGCACCTCCAGTACCTATAAGAACCAATCCACCAAGCGGTGGAAAACAGGGCAACGGTCAGCATTCAGCTGACCAATTATAACGACCCTTCCCCTGGCACGGGGCAGCGGAATTCCATCCCTGCATAGCAGTCTTCCAATATGATATATATAGCAATTTAAGCAAGACGTGCACGCCCGCACAGTCACATATCACAAACGCCGGCACGACGGCCCGACGCTTCGTGCACTCAGGGCACATTATCCGTGTTCCGTATTTCCACGGCCACACCACCGTTCAGAGGTCCCAGACATAACGGTTCAATATGAGCATTCTAGTCTGATCGGCTCACAGGCCGTCGACTCTCGCTATGTGATCCTAACAGGGCCTTAAGCACCCAAGGTTAGACAACCATAACGCGGGTACAGATCCACCTTTCCTGTTGCTCACATCGTCAGACTCATGCCTGGACTGACGCGGGTACAGTTTCACCTTACCCGTTCCACGTTTCCTAGTTGCAGCCCCACGGCTCAACCTCATACAAAGTAGCAACTCACGGCTACAAGAGAGTCCAACTCTCAATATTTCTTGGACTTCCTCCAGTACTTTATCCATCATGCCTACAAGCAAGAATCACGGAGTCTTCTCCGATATGCAAACAAGCATCACCAATCCAGACCATGTCCAGATGGGCTTCACACAGCATGCCTAGATCCGTACTCCAATTCCGGACTCTAACAAGGGGGACTTCACATATCTACCCCAAGGGATGCCACAACCCACCGCACACTCGCGGGGAAGGGTTTTCCCTATGCAATGCAGGAATTAAGGACTTCACATGTCCAAGCAGGAAATCGTTACCCTAGGAGTTCGCTTCGGATCCATGGAGAGAAATTTGAGACGGATGAAAGCCTTCGCAGCAGCGTTGCCTTCGCAAATCCGAACTCAGCTCAAGATTTGGACCACCGTAGCTCCACCGGCAGCCGGACTCCACTTCTTCTTCCTCACCTTGCTCTCACCTCTCTCTTAAAAGTTAGAAAGAGAGTAGAACTTAAGAAATGAGCCTTCTTCTCCTCCTTTCCCGGCCTTATCAGCCCAGGAATGATCCCCAGCCACAGGATCCTCTTTAAGGAAAATTAACGGCCAAGATCTGCCCCAAAATATTGAACTTTTTGGCCGACACGGCCTGTGACACGCCCGTGTCACAGGCCGTGTACCCTTAAGCGGCACACGCGGCACTCACACCGACTAAAAATTACCAGAAAACGGGAATCGACACGCCCGTGTCGAACCTGACACGCCCGTGTCGGTCATGTGACACGCCCGTGTCAGTCATGTGACACGCCCGTGTCACACCTATTACACGGTACTCAACGAGCGCTAAATCCAGTCAGAGCAGTACACGGGTAGGCACACGCCCTCTGACACGCCCGTGTCAAAACTGACACGACCGTGTTCAAGCCTTGGTTCCGGGCCGTGTACATTTCTGACTCGATACGGCATTTTATTGAGTGACACGCCCTGGGACACGCCCGTGTCGAAGGCCGTGTCCCAGGCTCGACTATCGTCGACCTCCGATCGTCGACTAACCTGAACACGCCCTGGGACACGCCCATGTCCCAGGCCGTGTACCCCGACACGCCCTGGGACACGCCCGTGTCCCAGGCCGTGTTAAGCAACCTGCACCTCAATTCCAATTTTGAGTCTTTTTGGGGTGTTACACTCCGCCCGTAGGTTACTCCCGCTTGGGATGCACAACCGATGATCCTTCCTTAGAAACCCATCTTCCACTAAAAACTGGGAATTTGACCCATCCAACGCTGCCTCCATAAGCTCCTTCATGGAGTCATCAACTCCAATGCCTGCCGAACCCGATCAGCTAGGTCATACTGGACCTCTGTCCAGTTCAACATTCCTTTGGCGCTCGTCTGCTTGTCAACGCAACAGATCTCAAGCTCCTCCAACTCCCGTATCAGCCGCTCATCATGCATCGACAACCAGTTGGCTTGGGCGGGAGCCCTGCGACTCAACGCATTAGCAACCGCATTGCCCTTCCCGGGTACATAATGAATCTTGAAGGTGTAGTCCCCCTGGTACTCCATCCACCTCCTCTGCCTCATGTTAAGATCCTTCTGATCCAACAAGTACTTCAGGCTCTTGTGGTCGGTATAAATATCGACTCTTACGCCATATAAGTAGTGCCTCCACAACTTAAGTGCAAATATCACGGCCGCCAACTCCAAGTCGTGGACCGGATAATTCCTTTCATGCACTTTTAACTGACGCGATCCATAAGCTATGACGCTCCCATGCTGCAACAACACGCAGCCCAAACCACTACCCGATGCGTCACTATACACCTCAAAGCCCTCGGTCCCACTCGGCGAACTAAGCACTGGCGCCGTGGTCAACCGTCTCTTCAGCTCCTCAAACGCTTGCACGCACTCCTGCGTCCACAAGAATCTCTGATCTTTCCTTGTCAACTTCGTGAGAGGTAGCGCTATCCGCGAGAAGTTCTCTACGAAGTGCTTGTAATATCCGGCAAGCCCGAGAAAACTACGGACTTCCGGGGCAGAAGACAACGCAGGCCACTCCCGTGTAGCAACGATCTTCGCCGGATCCACCGTTATACCTTCCCCACTAACAATATGACCAAGGAACGCTACTGAGGGTAGCCAGAACTCGCACTTGGAGAATTTTGCATATAGCTCATTCCTCCTCAAAGTCTCCAACACCAGATGCAAGTGCTTGAAGTGATCTTCTTCGCACTGCGAGTACACCAATATATCGTCAATAAAGACGATCACAAAGCGATCCAGGAAATCTCGGAACGTCCTGTTCATCAAGTCCATAAACACTGATGGCGCATTCGTCAGTCCAAACGGCATGACCGTGAACTCGAAATGCCCATACCTTGTGCTGAACGCCGTATTCGGGATATCACATTCCCTTAACCTCAACTGATAGTACCCCGACTTCAAGTCCAACTTAGAATATACCGACAATCCGACCAACTGATCGAACAGATCATCAATCCTCGGGATCGGGTATTTGTTCTTCTCCGTCAGCTTGTTCAACTCTCTGTAGTCGATACACAACCGCATACTCCCGTCCTTCTTCTTAACGAAGAGGACCGGTGCGCTCCAATGCGACGAGCTTGGGCGCACATAACCTTGCTCCATCAGCTCCTCTAGCTGAACTTTCAACTCTGCCATCTCCTTAGGCGCCAACCTATACGGAGCACGTGACACCGGTTTGGCCCCCGGTACGAGCTCGATGGTGAAATCAATCTCTCGCTGCGGTGGGGCCCCGGGAAGACTATCCGGGAACACATCGGGGTATTCACAAACCACGGGGATGCTATCCAACGTGGACTTTGGCTCCACAGCCCCCCACTATTGCGAAGAACATCTCTGCACCAGCACGAATTGCCTTTACCACTTGAAGAGCAGACATCAGCGTCTTGCTCGACCCCTTGAGTCCCTCGAATGTTGTCCCCCGCCCAACACCCAACTTGACCTCCTTCCGGTCACAGTCAATCCAAGCTTTCTGCTCCGAAAGCCAATCCATCCCAAAGATAACGTCGAACTATACTAGCGGCAGCAATGACGCTAGCAAGTCGAACTCTTGGCTCCCAACGTGAACCTTTACGGCGCACACTCTGTCCGCACGCATCGAGCACCCATTCAGTAGCAGCACATCCAACTTGTCCTTCGCCATCGAAGAAGGGATTCCGATGCGCGATATAAAATTTTCGGACAAGAAGTAGTGTGAAGCTCCCGTATCGAGCAGTGCCCGTGCCGGACTATCGCTAATCAAAACAAAGCCTATGCAAACCATATTAGGCTAACAAGCAATAAACAACAGTATCTAAGTTAACTTGCTATAAATTAACTCGTACCTGTCACCACATCCGCTTGTTTAATAGCCTCCAGCTGCCCCAAGTTGTAGACTCTAGGCTTAGTCGGAGCATAGTGAGACGCGGTTGACTCCACCGCCTTGCCCTTCTCTTCGTAAGTAGCTCCTTGCTTTCTTTCGGAATTTGGGCGTCCGCTCCAGCAATCGCGGGCAAAGTGCCCCGTCTTTCCACACGTGAAACAAGCGCCCGGGGTTCGATTGGTAGTTATCCCCGAGGCACCTACAGAAGGAGTTGGACCTGACGTCCTAGCCTTCTTGAAGAATTTTCGATAGCCCTACTTCGACGTAGTCGGCGCTTTGAACTCCGATTTCTTCCCGCCAGATTCCTTCTTAGCTTGCACATTTCTCATGTCCTTCTCCAAGGACCGGGCCGAGTTGACCAAGGTTAGGAAACCCTACGCCATAGGCCCCGACAGTAGCAACCTCAGCTCTTCTCATAACCCTTCATAGAAGCGGTTAGTCTTTCACTCCTCATCGGTAAAGGTAGCGCTAGCATATCTCCCCAACCGAGTAAACTCATGGAGGTACTGGTCTACAGTGCTATCTCCTTGCACCAACTTTTGGAACTCATTCTCCAAAGCCATCCTCTGCGCTGAGGGGAGGTATCGAGCCATAAACAATCTCGAAAACTCCGCCATAGGAACTTCGGCCAACGGCCTTCCCCTCAACTGGTGTAGCTCTAGGCCTTCCCACCATAAACTTGCGTCCCCATCCAAAAGGAACGTCGCTATCGTGGTCTTCTGCCACTCTTCCGTTTCAGTAGCTATCAACACCCTATTGACTCTTGAGAGCCAATCTTCAGCCTGGGTCGGGGTTCCCGTTCCCGAGAACACCGGTGGGTGGAAGCCCATCACATGCTTAAGCTGTCTCTCAGTTGCTCTCCGAGGCAACTCCAGCTCCACCGCCACCTGCTCAACCCTTCTAGGCTCTGCCGCTTGGAGCGGCACTTGCTCCTCCGCAGGAGCAGGCTGCTGCACCTGTCTTGCAGGTTGCGCATTAATCATAGCAAAGATAGCTTCTGCCACCAATCTAATGGTCTCGGCAGACGGAGGTGTTGCAGGCGCTTCACTTGGCGCACTGCTTGCCTCAGAACCTGGCCGTTCTGTCGGCCCAGCACCACTTCTGGTCACCTATAAACGTGCAAAACACCGATAAGCGACCAAATACTATTGCAAACAGCAATTATAGGAACACGCAGGTTCCTCAAACATGTGTATTTTCATTCCTAAGTGGATATTCATGGGTTCTTTTCATGTTATAACGATGACGCACACATGTGCTCACCACCCCTTAAAGTGAATTCGTCCACGAATTCATTTAAGTTTGACCGAAACCAGTAGTCTGATACCAATTTGTAACACCCCTATCCGTCGTATAGCATATAGTAGTAGGTCCGGTCAGGGCCCGATGCCATATACTACGGACAGACCGGTTTGTTACGCGTTGAAACCAATCAACCAATCATAACGTCCTACACAACACCTAGCGGAAGCAATTATTAAGTTGCAAGAAAGGAAAGAACCCAGCCACACGCATGAATGTCCACTACACAAACCAAATAGGAATGTACAATACACGAGTATGGGCCTTAAGGCCTTACAATAGTTTGCTTTAAATAATGTGTTTTCCAAACCTCGGCACGCAGGCCGGCCATACATGATAAACGGGAAAAACATAAACAGTTAGGCCTTCGAGGGCCAGCACAGCTTCAAGGGCTTTAGCCCGCTATTTCCCGCTCGGCTCCGCAGCACCTGCAAGCCACAATCCACCGCCCGGTGTTAAACAAAATAACGGTAAGCTATGCTGACCAAATAATAACGATCCCGCCCCCAAAATCGGGGCGGCGATGATCTTTCCCTGCACTTTATTAGTAGGCAACAACAATAGTGTAAACACACTTCATCGCAGGCGTAGGCCAACATGGCCACACACCCCATGCACTCAGGGCACATTCACGGCGAACCGGCCAACGTCACGTCAATTCAAGCCATAGACGTTACCGTTCCACCACCGCCTCTTGGACGGCCAACCATATGAGCATCTTGTCTTCTTGGCCTTGGTCACGACAAATTAAGCCATAGACCGCCGAAGACTCTCATCCATGCCAACGGTCCCACCGAACGACATAGATCGGGTACGGTTCCGCCTTACCCGTGCTCATATCGCAACGGCAATTTAAGCCATATGCGCAGGTCAAGACTCACCGAGTCCCGTTTCCGCCACAACAATCACATAACCCGGTTATGTTCACGTTGGCTCCCCGGCCATCGTGTTGGCAAAATTCGCTTTTGCCCAGTTTTCCGGGTGCACCTTGGAGTTAATCTCCAAGGCTCCCTGTTGCAATCTACCACGTAGAAAACCCGAAAAACGCCCAAACACCCGGAGTCTTCCCCGGTTCATATGCAATGCAACATCACCGATCCGGCTCTACTTGTCCGGATAGGCTTCACACACTATGCCTATGTCCATTTTCGCATACGAACTCTACACAAGGGGGACTTTACATATCTACCCCAAGGAACGCTCCAACTCTTCGCTCACTCGCGAGAGAGGGCTTCCTATGCAAAGGGAAAAAGGGCTTCACATGCCCAAGGATGAGAAATCGTTACCCTTGCATTCTTCTGCGGTGCCATGAGAAAACTACGCAGTTGGAAAGCACCGCAACGGTGTCGCCTTTGCGGATCTGGACTCGGATCGCGATTCGGAGCTCCGAAGCTCCACCGACGGCCGGAGTTGACCTCCTTCTTCCTCCTCCAAGCTCTCCCTTCTCTCTAGACTTTAGAGAGAGAGAACCCAAGTGAAATGAGGTTTTTCCAACCCTATTCCCGGCTTAAACACAGCAGGAACAACCTCCAGCCGTTGGATCCCAAGCTAAGGAAATGGACGGCCACGATTAGGCCTCAAAATACAAAATCTGCGCCGAACACGGGTTGCAACACGGTCGTGTGCCTGGCCGTGTCACCCATTCGCCGTCTCAACCGACTCAAAAACCAACACACGGCATTCGACACGGCCTCCGACACGCCCGTGTCACCTGTGACACGCCCGTATCGGGACCCTTGTCACGCCCCCTCGTGTGCAATCGGCCAGCTTTCCCAACCCGAGAAGGACACGGCCACCGACACGCCCGTGTCGACACCCGTGTCACTACCCGTGTCGGATGACACACCCGTGTCGACACCCGTGTCACTACCCGTGTCGGATGACACGCCCGTGTCACTACCCGTGTCGACACCCGTGTCAATACACGTGTGCCAAAAATGGCACAGGACCAGAAATGTACCGAGGAGGACACGCCCATGTGACATGCCCGTGTCACATGCCGTGTGCCTGACACGCCCTGGGACACGCCCGTGTCCCAGGCCGTGTTCCAGCCTTCTACAATCGTCGACCGCCAAAGCGTCGACCCCACGACCCATGGTCGAACACGCCCTGACACGGCCTCCGACACGCCCGTGTCGAGACCCGTGTCACCTGCTTCAAAACCCCATCTTGGCTTAAAAAATGCCACCCGTCTCTCTTTTGAGTTTCGGGGTGTTACATACCCGGTGAAGGGTTCTCGGGGGCACTAGGAACTACGATGGGATGAAGCCCATAACTCCCTTTCTCAAGGATATTTACTTTAGTTGATGTCTACCCATAATTCCCCTGCTCTAAGTGTTACTCTTGAGCGATCCTAATGACTTAAGGTTTTATTAGGAGCACGACGGTCTTCCGCCGGTCCCTATTTTTGTTGCTATCACGGGACTTACACTCTTCCACACACATGGTTAAGGAATCCTCCAAGAGACCAGCCAGGGATATTTCCTCTTCTAAGATCCTCACCTTGCTAATTTATCATACTCCTCTCATGGTGGCCTTACTAGTACGATTATCGGTGTTATACCCTTACCCATGTCCAAATACCACCCACAAATGTGACCTTCTGATTCCTTTGGCTATATGCCTCAAATTATTTATCCTAGGATGGTATGGACCTATATGATGACCAAGATGATTTCCATAATTTTCCAAATTAATTACACCATTAAATTAATTCCTTCAATTAATTCTTCAGGTCATTTAACACATGAAGTATAACATATTATAATCCTACTGATGTAAGAATTTTTCTTGACCTATAATATAGTGAAATATCACTGTCTTCCAAGAATCATAATTTTCCTTTAAGTATTTATATTTAAAAAATTCACATAATTGTCATTTTCCAAATGAAGTATAAGGAATTCATTAACCAAAATTCTAGGAAAATTACAGAGTACATATATTGATAAGCTAAGGCTAAATACAGAGTTTCTCAAACTTCTAAGGTACAATGGCCAACCAAATTCCTTTTCAAGTAATTTACCAAAATGCCATTATGGGGTTTTGAAAATTATTGAGAATTTCAAAAATATTGAAATAATTATACAAGGTTCTTTATACAATTATACATCTCTAGAAAGTTTTCCACAATTCTTCTAATGCATATTTCTATCAATCTCCAATTAAATGAAATAAGGGCAAAATGGTAAATTCACATAATTCTAGTTACAAAATTCATAGAACGGAGAAGTAAAATTTCTAGGAGATAACTATATCCTCTTTGTGATCATGGAAAAATTTGGGGATTTATTTCCATACTAAATCCATTTTCCATTTTATTTAGCAAAAAGACCTAATATTTCAAAAATTCCAAATAATGGGATTTTTGCTCCCAAAAATCCCATTATTATCGTGAGGGGTGTAATTCATCATACCAACCCATATCTAGAGTTTCATTGACATGCATGATGTGAAAGTGGCTAAATCCATATTTTGGAGATTTTGCTAAATGCACCCCACATGCATATGTACCCTACACATGCAGGTGAAATAACTCCACATGCAGTGGGCAAAAGTGTCTGAAATTTCTACCATAGGTTTAAAATGTCCCTAAGGACATTCCACCAAAATATGGGGCCCATTGGAGCCATAATACTCCTAAAATTTCATTTATTTAAATTTGTGTATTTTGATAAAAACTTTAGAAACAATTTTCCAAAAAATTTGTACTTTTTGGCAGGAACTAGATATGCCTAGGTTAAGCACATTCCCAAAATCTTGGGTAATTTGGACATCTGGTTTGGCATGGGCATGCATTTGAGTTTCTGCCCTAGCCTAGGACCAATCCTAGTAGAACAGCCCTACAGGGAGTTATACTGTTACAAATTTGAACTTTAGGGTGGCAAATGAAATTTAAGACATAGATCTACACATGTTATGTTGGTGACCAGTTCTGAACTTGCATCTAAGGGGTCTATATTTAACATGCAAAGTTTTGTATAAAATGTGACAGAAATTAAATGACATTTATATAACACTATAGTTTAATTTGATTAAAATGGATGGCATCCCATCATCTTCTCCAACCAGCAAACGCTCAAGATTCATCCCGCCTGTAGCAGCTCCTCTTGTTGTTTCCCGGCCATCCGACCACCTTCCCGTCCGGCCACCACCACCACCACCTCCATTGAGGTAGGGGCTAACATTTGGCGGCGACTTGGCCGCTGGAGGAGGCGGTTTCCTGCAAACCCGAGATCCATTAAAAACCATGGATTTTCTCCCGCACCTCATATGGATCCAAGCTCAAATAAGCTTGAAATCTCTCCTAAATGATCTAAAAAGCTAGCACAAGGGGAGAGGAGGATAAACGGACCTTATCGGAGACCGACGGCGGCGGCGGCGGTGGTTGGCCATGGAATTTCTCCTCTCTGGCGAGCTTGCTCTCGAACTCATTTCTCCACCAAAAGCTTCGATCAAGATATAAAATTCCACTCCTCTTGGCCTACTAAAGCTGATGGCGAGGTCAAAATGGGGGTGGGGTGGCTGTATAGGGAGATGTCATCAATGAGAATTTCGGCCACCACCTTGGATGCTCCTCCTTGGCTCCAAGTGACACCCCCTTTTCTAGAATTTTGCTGGGGAACTTATCCTAAGTTCATAACTGAGCTTTGGGAGGGAGGAGGAGGGCCAAGTGGCCTCCATCCCCTCTTTCCCTCTCTTCTCTCTCCCCTCTTTCCCCAAATTTCCAAAACTACCCCCTTGCATGCAATCGCTCTCAAATTTTAGTGGGTTAAGGGCTGTCATTAACCATTAAGGCTGGTCATGGGCCTTGGTTCATGGGCTTAGCCCATTGGAAATGAGCTTGACTCTCATTTTCTTTCTTTAGGCCTTATATTGACCAATTTGACTTTTAGGGTTGACTTGGTCAAGTTGATGAGTGGGCTGGCCCCACCTTATGGTCATGAACCTAGTGGCACCACCCAACTTGGGTTGGGTTAAGGGGGTGCCCAACTTAGGCACATTGGGCCTATGAGTGTGTTTGACCACTTTAGGCCCAAGGTTGACTTGGGTCAACTTGGGTCAAAGTGTTGACCTAGTGGCATGCCCTAGGGTCCACTTAGATTGTTTTTAGGGTTAGGGCAATGTGGTGGGGTCATGGTGTGGCTAAGGTCCCTATTTAGGCTAGTTTGACCTAGCTTGACCTTCGTCCTAAAGTGGGCCCCACATGGCTACAACCAACTACCTTCGGTTAAAGCTAGCAAATTTTTCTAACACCCACCCTATGCCTAACCCAATCTAAGTTAAGGGGCCTAGAAGTAACATGAGATGTTACACTGGGTATATTTAAATATTAAGTCGTTCAAGGGTGTCTCATGGGAACGACGCTTGAAGATGTTGAGCACGAGGTACCTTGGACCGTTTGAGATTCTGGAACGAATTAGTGAAACAGCTTATCGGCTGAAGTTATTAGTGGAACTGATTGGTCTACACGACGTATTCCATATATCGGGTTTGTAGAAGGCGGTTCAAGAGCATTCACAAGATATTGCGGTCGATCAGGTCCCAGTTGATAATGGGTTGACGACGAAGGTCAAGCCCGTTCACATTGAGGACTTTGAAGTCAAGCAACTTTGTAACAAAGACATCTGGATGGTCAAAATCCGATAGGACAACTACGGTCGTGAGGAGTTTTTGTGGGAGCGAGAGCAAACCATGCTTGAGGAGTATCCCGAGTAATTTCACTCAGGTACCGTTTAATTTTGTGTCTCTCTTCCATTCTGTAATTTCGGGATGAAATTCTTTTAAGAGGGAGAGAATTGTAACGCCCCGAAACTCAGAAGAGGAATGAATAGCATTTTAAGGCCTAGTCTGAGCCTGATTAGGTTCACATGGCCTATGACACAGGCGTGTCCAGGGTTATGTCCTGCCTGAGGTCGACGAAATGCAGACGACGATCCTCGGAGTCAAGCCAAGTCGGGCACACGGCCTATGACACAGGCGTATCAAGGGTCGTATCCTGCTCTATGTTTTGTCGGGATGTGTCTAGTGAGTTATATGGCCTGGGACACAGACGTGTTTAGCACAGGCCTGTGACACTTGCGTGTCACATTGCAACACCCCAAAAATCTCATTAGACTATAGACTGAGCAACACGGCCAAGGATACGGGCGTGTCCTATTCTGTGTAGTCGAGTGGGTCTCGAGTGGGGCACCCAGCGTGTGACACGGGCGTGTCTAGAGCCATGTCCTATCGTGATCTCGACGAAATGCACTTGATGATCCTCGAGTGGCAAGTCGTGTTGGGCACACGGCCTGTGACACGGGCGTGTCAAGGGTCGTGTCCTTCTCTGTGTGTTGTTTGGTCTGTGTAGACAGATAAACACAGGCTGGACGCGGGCGTATCTGAAGCCGTGTCTGGCACACGGCCTGTGACACGGGCGTATCACATGGCCGTGTCCTGGTCCGGAAGAGTCGGTTTCTTTACCGCTTAAGGCACATGACCTGTGACACGGGCGTGTCACAAGCCTTGTTCGTCCCAGGAAATTGTGTTTCAGGGAAATATGTGGATGTTCATTTCCTTTAATTAGGATTCAACAGTCGAGAGATCTTCCTGCTGTTATAAGGACAGGTGTTGAGGGATAAATTCTACTTTATTTCAAGTATTTCTCTTTCTAAAGAGTTAGAGAGTGGGGAGAGCAAGGAAGGAGGTGGAGGAGTAATCCGGCTGCCGGTGGAGCTTCAGAGCCTCGAATCATGAGCCGAATCCAGATCTGTGGAGGCAAGTCCATTGTGATTCTTTTCATCCGACTTGTTTTCCATGGCTCTAAAGAGATCGTCAAGGGTAATGATCTCCTTCTTGGACAAGTGAAGTCCTTGTTTATATATATGCATGGAATCCTCCACCAAGAGGTGGAAAGCGTAAGTGATTCCAGCGGGTTGATAGTTAAAATAACTGGTTGACTGTGCATCTAGATCCGAAAATGTCTAATACGGAATAGTCATGCTGTGTGAAGCCCATCCGGATGGTTGGTGTGGATTGGTGATGTTTATATTACGAATCAAAGAAGACTCCATGTATGAAACGAGTATTTTACGTAGTTTGTGAGGATGCTTGTGAATTGTGAATACTTCCAAAATATCCAGGAAGCTGTGTGAGCTCCTTATGTCATGTGCGCTGGGTGCACTGTATGCTTTCAGTGAGCTGTGTGCTGAATAGGGAAGCGGCTCTGCGTGAGCTGTGTGCTGAATAGGAAAGGGAAAGCCGACCCGCGTCAAGATGTGCGTTATGGACGAGTTGAGAATTGGGAAAGTGCTGACCTGTACCTACATTGTGAGAGATCGATTGGTGGAAATGGAATGAGGGGCTACGGGACAAATCCCAGGTTATTACACCACTGTGGTGGGTCGATCTAGAATGCTCAATTGTTGTCGTGAGGTTAACACCTCCGATTGGGATGTGTGAGGGGGTCTCCAGCATATGTGTTGTAGTAAACTAATATCCCATAGCCAACAAGTTAAGAACCTCTAATAGGTGGTGTTACCAAGGATAATTCGGTACACTGTAAATGTGGCCAGAGTGCACGGAGCATCTGGCCCGAAGGCCGGCATTTGTGATGATGTTGTGCGTGAGAGCACTTGTTGTGATATATAAATATATATGTTTTGATTGCGATGCACGCAGGGAAGGAACCACTGCCCCGAGTAAGGGGTAGGTTCGTTATAATTGGTCAGCTGAATGCTGATCGTTGCTTTATTTATCACCCTTGGGGTGGATGTCCATATACAGGTGCTGACGGGCTAAATTGGATTGAGCGGGCTGAAGCCCTTGCTGTTTGTAGGCCCTTGAAGGTCGTGCGAAGAATTATATTTTCATGTGTGGCCGGCTTGCGTGCCAATGTATGAAATCTCACCTGTAAAGAGAAACATGTAAGGCCTTAAGTCCATGAGCGTTTGTGGTTGTATGCATTCCCGGTGATATATATAAATGTGTTGTTTATATATTTAGTGGACATTCAATATGAAGAGTTCTTGAAAGTTATAATCTTCCGCTAGAATACTCTTAGTTAAGATGCCAGTAGAAAGTAATTTTGATATTCATACGTGATTCTGCTGTTTGTCTATGAAATATGGCGTGCCCCCCTATCAGACCCTCTTTTATAATCCATGTGACGGATGGAGGCATTAAAAATTGGTATCAGAGGATAGGGTTTGGTAGGGATAATATATTTGAACTCAAGAATGTCCACTAGGAATGTAATACATGTGTTTGAGGAGCGTGAGCGTGTATACTAGGTATTTTTGTCGTTATGTAATAGAAGTTAATGGTGTTTTGTACATGTATAGGTAACGAGGAGTGGTGCGGGGCGATCGGATCCCCAACAATCTGCAGAGAGTGTGGTACAACCTGAGGTGCCCACACCTCCTCCCTCGGCGGAGACCATATGTTTACTTACGGAGGCGGTACTCGTAGCACTAAATGCACAGCCTATTGGGCAGGCAAGGCCTATAGTGGTGCTAGTATGGCTTGGTGCGTGGCAAGAGCGTGTTGAGGCTCTGATTGACGAGCAAGCAGCTGACGAGCAACATAAATGGTTTTTGGATTTTCATCCACCTACGTTTATAGGGGCGGGTTCCCCAATGCAAGCCAAGGACTGGCTCGCAAGAGTGAGGAGGATCCGGATAGCAATAAGGACTGAGGAGGGGCAGAAAGTTACTCTAGCCACTTTCCTACTGGAAGGAGAGGCGAGGCTTTGTTGGGATGAAGTGGAATTGCACCACTTGGCAGGCAGAGGCCTAGGGGAGATATCGATTGAGGAATTCTAAAGGTTATTTTTGGCAAAGTATTTGCCAGTGTCGCAGCGAATTGCAATGGAAAATGAGTTCCAACGTCTATTGTAGGGTAAGAGTAATGTTGATACTTACCTGCATGAGTTTACCAGGTTGGGGCGCTATGTATGGTCTACATTCGATGAGGAGGAGCGGAAGACGAATATGTTCTATGAGGGACTTCGTGATGAGCTGAGGTTAGCGCTCCCGAGTTCGGTGAATCAAGGCTTCCAAGCATTAGTAGATACAACCCATGTGCTGGAGAAGGATTTGAAATGGGTGCAGGACAAGAATAACTTGGTGATGGAAATGCCAGAGTTCAAAGTTCCACAGTCGGAATAATCAGAGTTTAGGAAACGAGATAAGAAGAGGTTCAGGCTTGCTGAACAAACTCCTTTGAATGTTACTTCGGGAGCAACATATGGGCAAGGACGTGTTGAGACACGTACATGTTTTAATTGTGGGAAGCAGGGACATTTAGCCCTCAAGTGGCCCTCCAAAGGGTGAGAAAAGGACAGGTGCGTCTTATGAGAAAAAGGGCAAGGCAGTGACAGAGTCATCTGCATCCCGGGCGCAACCTCCAGTGTACACTCTCGAATTACAGGAGCTACAAATTTCAAATTGTGAAGAACAGCAGCCTCGCATGTATAATCTAGAGTTACAAGAGGCCATAAAGTGGAGTATGAGGGATGAGCATGAGCGAAAATAAAATAAAGAGTGTTCTTTACTATTTTCGTGATGTAATAAAGTACATGTTGTATGTATGTCTGACAATATATCTGTTAAAGACTTGTATTGTGCGATGTCGTGGGGCGAGACAAGCTGCGGCCTCTGAGCTCTTAACCCAGGTCATTCTATAAAAAGTACAACAAAGGAGTGGTTGTGTTGGTGTCTACTGTTGAGCTAAATTTCAGGACGAAATTTCTTTAAGTGGGGGAGGATTGTAACACACCAAAAATCTCATTAGACTGTAGACTGAGCAACACGGCCTGGGACACGTGCGTGTCCAAGGCCGTGTCCTATTCTGTGTACTCGAGTTGGTCTCGAGTGGGCCTCGAGTGTGGCACATGGCCTGTGACACGTGCGTGTCTGGAGCCATGTCCTATCGTGATCTCAATGAAATGCACTCGACGATCCTCGAGTGGTAAGTTGTGTTGGGCACACGGCCTGTGATACAGGCGTGTCAAGGGCCGTGTCCTTCTCTGTGTGTTGTTCGGACTGTGAAGACAGATAAACACGGGCTGAACATGGGCGTGTCCAAAGCCGTGTCTAGCACACGGCCTGTGACATGGGCGTGTCACATGGCCATGTCCTGGTCTAGAAGAGTTGATTTCTTTGCCGCTTAAGGCACACGGCCTGTGACACGGGCATGTCACAAGCCGTGTTCGACCCAGAAAATTGAGTTTCAGGGCGATTCGTGGCCGTTCATTTCCTTCAATTAGGATCCAACGGTCCAAAGATCTTCCGGCTGTTATAAGGCCGAGAGTTGAGGGATAAACTCTCATTTATCTCAAGTCTTTCTCTTTCTAAAGAGTTAGAGAGTGGGGAGGGCAAGGAAGGAATTGGAGGAGGAATCCGGCTGCCGGTGGAGCTTCAGAGCACCGAATCATGAGCCAAATCCAGATCTGTGGAGGCAAGGCCATTGGAGTGCTTTTCATCCTGCTAGTTTTCTATGGCTCCAAATAGATCGTCAAGGGTAACGATCTCCTTCTTGGACAAGTGAAGTACTACTTTATGCATATGCATGGAATCCTCCACCAAGAGGTGGAAAGCGTAAGTGATTCCAGTGGGTTGATAGTTTATATCCCCGTTTGAGTCTGCATCTAGATCTAGAAATGTGTAGTATGGAATAGGCATGCTGTGTGAAGCCCATCAGGATGGTTGGTCTGGATTGATGATGTTTATATTGCAAACCGGAGAAGACTCCGTGTATGAAACAAGTATTTTACGGAGTTTGTTAGGATGCCTGTCAATTTTTAATACTTCAAAAATATCCAGGAAGCTCTGTGTGAGCTCCTTGAGTCGTGTGTGCTACGTGCGTTGTATGCTCTGAGTGAGCTGTGTGCTGAACAGGGAAACGGCTCTGCGTGAGCTGTGTGCTGAACAGGAAAGGGAAAGCAGACCCACGTCAAGATGTGCGTTATGGACGAGTTGAGCAATGGGAAAGTGCTGACCTGTACCTGCATTGTGAGAGATTGATTGGTGGTAATATATAGGGGGCTACGGGCCAAATCCCGGGTTATTACACCACTATGGTGGGTTGATCTAGAATGCTCGATTGTTGCCGTTAGGTTAACACCTCTGATTGGAATGGGCGAGGGGGTCTCCAGTAAGCGTGCTGTAGTAGACTAATATCCCATAGCCAACAAGTTAAGAACCTCTAATCAGTGGTGTTACCAAGGATAATTTGGTACACCGTAAACATGCCCTGAGTGCACTGAGCGTCTGACACGAAGGCTGGCATTTGTGATGATGTGGTGTGTGAGAGAACTTGTTATGATATATAAATATATATGTTGTGATTGTGATGCATGCAGGGATGGAACCACTGCCCTGGGCAAGGGGTAGAGTAGTTTTGATTGGTCAACTTAATACTGACTATTGCTTTGTTTATCACCCTTGGGGTGGATGTCCATATACAGGTACTGACGGGCTAAATTGGATTGAACGGGCTGAAGCCCTTGCTGTTTGTAGGCCCTTGAAGTCCGTGCGAAGAATTATATTTTCATGTTCTGCCGGCCTGGGTGCCGATGTATGAAACCACACATGTAAAGAGAAACATGTAAGGCCTTAAGGCCATGAGCGTTTGTTGTTGTATACATTCCTGGTGATATATATAAATATGTTATTTATATATTTAGTGGACATTCAATATGATGAGATCTTGCAAGTTATAATCTTCAGCTAGAATGATCTGAGTTAAGATGCGAGTAGAAAGTAATTTTGATATTCATACGTGATTCCGCCGTTTGTCTGGGAAATATGGCATGGGGCTCCGGTCGGACTCTCTGTTATATTACATATGATGGATGGAGGCATTACACACATGGCTGTGTCCTGTTTGGGATACAACGGTTTCAACATCGATTGGGGGCACACGGCCTATGACACGGGCGTGTCCATGTTTGACACGGGCGTGTTCATGTTTGACACGGGCATGTTCCAAACCGTACCAAAGGCCGTGTCCTATTCTGTGTTTGCTGGTTTATTATGAGTGTGGAATACGGCCTATGACATTGGCGTGTCACAAGCCGTGTTCGGCCCAGGAAAGTTATTTTTCAGGCGAATCGTGGCCGTTCGTTTCCTTCAAATGGGATCCAAGGGTCCAACGTGGTCCTTGCTGTGATAAGGACGGGAATAGGGGGTGAAACCCTCATTTATCATAAGGTTTTCTCTTTCTAAAAGTGTTAGAGAGAGGGGAAAGTAAGGAAGAAAGTGTAGGAGGAATCCGGCCACCGGTGGATCTTCAGAGCCTTGATTCTCGAGCCGAGTCAAGATCTGTGGAGGCGAGGCCGTTGCAGTGCTTTTCATCCATCAAGATATCCATGGAGCCAAAGAGAACTACAAGGGTAACGATTCTTTTCTTGGGCATGTGAAGTCCTCTTTCTTTTTGCATAGGAATTGTAACACCCCAAACCCCAAATCTGAGTTTAGGTTGGGCAACATGTCCTGGGACAAGGGCTTGTCCTAGGGCATCTCCTGCTCTGTTTGCTCGAGTGTGTTTTTGGTCTCGAGTGTGTCTCGAGTTAGGCACATGGCCTGGGACACGGGCGTGTCCCAAGACGTGTCCTTCGCTGTATTGTCGCGAGTTCTCGATGAAGTGCAATCGACAATTTTCGAGAAGCAACACGGCCAGGGATACGGGCGTGTCCAAGGTCGTATCCTGCTCGTGTTGGTAGTCGGGCTATATAGGGTAAGGAACACGGCCTGCATCCCAGGCGTGTTCTGGGTGACACGGGCGTGTCAAAGTTGACAAGGGCGTGTTGGGAACCCATGTAACTTTCGGGATTGTTGGTCCTGTGTCGATTAAGGGACATGCCCCTCAACATGGGCATGTAATGATAGACACGGGCGTGTAAGGGATTGACATGGGCGTGTCTAAGACCGTATCCTGGTCTGGATTGAGTCGATTGTGTGCTGCTTAAGGTACACAACCTTTGACACGGGCGTGTCACAAGCCGTGTAAGCCTAGGTAAGATGCTTTTCTGAGCGAATCGTGGTCGTTCATTTCCTTCTAATTGGATCCTATGGTCCAAGGCTATTCCCTGCTGTTATAAGGCCGAGAGTTAAAGATAAACTATCATCTTTTTGCCCATTCTCTTTCTAAAAGAGATAGAGAGAGGGGAGAGCAAGGAAGGAAGAAGGGGAAGGATTCTGTCTGCTGGTGGAGCTTCGGAGTTCCGAGTCGCGAGCCGAGTTTAGTTTCGTGAAGTCAAGGCCGTCGTGGTGCTTTTCATCTGACTAGATTTCCATGGCTCCAAAGCGATCGTCAAGGGTAACAATCTCCTTCTTGGACAAGTGAAGTCCTCCTTTATGCATGTGCATGGAATCCTCCACCAAGAGGTGGAAAGCATAATCGATTCCAGCGGGTTGATAGTTGATATCCCCGGTTGAGTCTGCATCTAGATCCGGAAATGAGTAGTACAAAATAAGCATGTTGTGTGATGCCCATCCGGACGATTAGTCTTGATTGGTAATGTTTATATTGCGAAGCGGAGAAGACTCTGTGTATAAAACGTGTAGGTTACGGAGTTTGTGAGGATGCTTGTGGGTTCCTTGAGTAATATGCTCTGCATGAGCTGTATGCAATGTGGTCGTGAGAGCCATTCTTTGTGATTGTGGAGCCTTTGTGTCATTGGAATTGTACGCTCTACATGAGCTGTGTGCTGAACCGGAAAGCGGTACTGTGTGCTTGTGTTGTGAGAGATCGATTGGTAGCAATGCAAATGGGGGCCTTCCCGGCTTGTTACACTACGGTGGTAGGTCGATTAAGAGGTACTGTGTACATGGGTTGTGAGCGGTCGATTGGTGACAATACAAATGGGAGCCTGCGAGTCTTCCCGGCTTGTTACACTACGGGCGTAGGTTGACCTAAACTACTCACTAGGTTCCGTGAGGTGAACACCTCTTAGTGGGATGGGCGAAGATGTCTCCAACATGCATGTTGTAGTAGACTAGTGCCCGTCCAACAAGCTAATAACCTCTAATCAGTGGTGGGACCTTGAATGATTCGGCACACCGTAAGTGTGCCATGAGTGCACGGAGCGACTGGCATGAAGGCCGGCATTTGTGATGTTGTTGTGTGTGAGTGCACTTATTATGATATATATATTGTGATGGTAATGCATGCAGGGAAGGAAACACTACCCGGGTAAGGGGTAGGGTTGTTATAATTGGTCAGCTGAATGCTGACCGTTACTTTGTTTATCACCCTTGGGGTGGACATCCATATGCAGGTGATGCCCTTGCTGGTACTGAATTGGATTGAGCAGGCTGAAACCCTTGGTGCTGGTGCTTCTTGTAGGCCCTGGAAGGCCATGCGTAGAATTGTATTTCATGTGTGGTCGGCCTGCGTGCTGATGTATGAAACCATCTCTTGTAAAGAGAAACATGTAAGGCCTTAAGGCCGTGAGCATTTGTTAGCTTGTATACATTCCTGGTGTTATATATAAATGTGTTATTTATATATATAGTGGACATTCATTTCATGAGTTCTTGTAAGTAATAAACTTCCACTAGAATGCTCTGAGTTACGATGCGAGTAGAAAGTATTTTGATATTACCACGTGATTCCGCCATTTGTCTATGAAATATGACGTGGGTCCCCGACCGGACCCTCTGTTATATTCCATGTGAGGGATGGAGGCGTTACAAAGTTGTATCAGAGGTTAGGTTATTTGGTAGGGATCATATAATTGAACTCAAGAATGTCCAATAGGAATGTGAGCGTGTATATTAGGCATGTTTGCCATTTTGGAATGGACGTTAATGGTGTCTTGTTCATGTATAGGTGACAAGGAGTGGAGCTGGGCAGTCTAAACCCTAGCGTTCAGATCAGAGTGCGACACCAGCTGAAGTGCTCACACCTCCTCTTTCTGCGGAAACCATACGCTTAGTTGTGGAGGCACTATTAGCCATGTTTCATGCACATCGTATTGGGCAGACAAGGCCTACAGTGGAGCAAGTACAGGTTGGTGCGAGGCAAGAGTGTGTTGAGGCTCTAATTGATGAGCAAGCGATTGATGAGCAAATGGTTTATGTAGTTTCATCCACCTACGTTCGATTGGGCGGGTTCCCCAATGCAGGCTGAGGATTGGCTCGCAAGAGTGAAGGGATCCTAACAGCGATCAGGACTGATGAGGGGGCAGAAAGTTACTTTGGCCACTTTCTTGCTGTAAGGAGAGGCAAGGCTTTGGTGGGATGAAGTCGAATTGTACCAATTGGCAGGTAGAAACCTAGGAGAGATATCGATGGAGGAATTCTCCAAAATATTTTGGGCAAAGTATTTGCCAGTATCGCGACGAATTGCAATGGATAATGAGTTCCAACATCTGGTGCAGGGTGAGAGTACTGTTGAGAATTACCAGGCTGGGGCGCTATTCGGGGTCTACTTTTGCAGAAGAAGAGTGGAAGACAAATAGGTTCTATGAGAGACTTCGTGATGAGCTTAGGTTGGCGTTCCCGAGTTCGATGAACCAAGGCTTCCAAGCATTAGTAGATACATCCTGTGTGCTAGAGAAGGATTTGAAGCGGGTGTAGGACAAGAAGAACTTGGCGGTGGAAAAGCCAGAGTTCAAAGTTCCGCAGTCGGAACAATCAGAACTGAGGAAACGAGATAAGAAGAGGTTCAGGGCTGCTGAAACTTCTTCGGATGTTGATTTGTGAGCAATGTATAGGCAAGGATGTGTGGAGACACGTACATGTTTTAATTATGGGAAGCAAGGACACGTCGCCCGCAGTTGTTGGAGTGGCCCGTCAAAGGGTGAGAAAAAGACCGGTGCGTCCTATGAGGAAAAGGTCAAGGCAGTGGAAGAGTCATCTGGGTCGCAGGCGCAACCTTGAATGTACACTCTCGAATTACAGGAGCCGCAAAGCTCAAATCGTGAAGTAAAGCAGCCTCGCGTGTATAATCTGGTGTTACAGGAGGCCGTCAAGCAGATTATGAAGGATGCAGACGAGCAGAAATGAATTAAAGAGTGTACTTTAATATTGTAATGTTGTCTGTCTGTTTGTGAAAACATGTGTTTGTGCGATGCTGTGGGGCGAGACAAGCTGCGGCCTCTGAGCTATAAACCCGGATTGTTTTTGTAAAATTGCAATAAAGGAGTGGTTGTGTTTGTGTCTACCATTGAGCTAAATTTCAGGACAAAATTTCTGTAAGGGGGAGGGTTGTAACACCCCAAACCCCAAATCTGAGTTTAGGTTGGGCAACACGACCTAGGACACGGGCGTGTCCCAGGGCATCTCCTGCTCTATTTGCTAGAGTGTGTTTTTTGTCTCGAGTATGTCTCGAGTGAGGCACACGGCCTGGGACACAGTCGTGTCCCAAGACGTGTCCTTCACTGTGTTGTCATGAGTTCTCGATGAAGTGCAATCGATGATCTTCAAGAGGCAACACGACCATGGACACGGGCGTGTCAAAGGCCGTGTCCTTCTCGGGTTGGTAGTCAGGCTGTATCGGGTGAGGAACATGGCCTGGATCCTAGGCATGTTCTGGGTGACACAGGCGTGCCAAAGTTGACACAGGCATGTTAGGAACCCATGTCCCTTTCGGGATTGTTTGTCCTGTGTCGATTGAGGGACATGCCCCTCAACACGGGCGTATACTGATTGGCACGGGCATGTCAGGGGTTGAAACATGCGTGTCTAAGACTGTGTCCTAGTCTGGATTGAGTCGGTTGTGTGCCGCTTAAGGTACACGTCCCGTGATACGGGTGTGTCACAGGCCGTGTCAGCCCAATGAAGATGCTTTTCTGAGCGAAACGTGGATGTTCATTTCCTTCTAATTGGATCCTATGGTCCAAGGCTATTCCCTACTGTTATAAGGCCGAGAGTTGAAGATAAACTCTCATCTTTTTGGCCATTCTCTTTATAAAAGAGATAGAGAGAGGGGAGAGCAAGGAAGGAAGAAGGAGAAGGATTACAGCCTCCAGTAGAGCTTCGGAGTTCCGAGTCGCGAGCCGAGTTAAGTTTCGTGAAGGTAAGGCCGTTGTGGTGCTTTTTATCCGGCTAGATTTACATGGCTCAAAAGAGATCGTGAAGGGTAACGATCTCCTTCTTGGATAAGTTAAGTCCTCCTTTATGCATGTGTATGGAATCCTCCACCAAGAGGTGGAAAGCATAAGCGATTCTAGCTGGTTGATAGTTAATATCCCACGTTGAGTCTGCATCTAGATCCAGAAATGAGTAGTATTGAATAGGCAAGCTGTGTGAAGCCCATCCGGACGGTTAGTCCGGATTGGTGATGTTTATATTGCAAACTGGATAAGACTCCGTATATGAAAGTGTGGGTTACGGAGTTTGTGAGGATGCTTGTGGGTTCCTTGAGTTGTATGCTCTTCATGAGCTGTATTCGATGTGGTCGTGAGAGCCATTCTTTGTGTTTGTGGAGCCTTTGTGGCATTGGAATTGTACGCTTTACGTGAGCTGTGTGCTGAAATGGAAAGCGGCACTGTGTGCCTGTGTTATAAGAGATCGATTGGTAGCAATGCAAACGGGGGCCTTCCCGGCTTGTTACACTACGGTGGTAGGTAGATCTAGAGGTACTGTGTACCTGCGTTGTGAGTGGTCGATTGGTGGCAATACAAATAGGGGCATGCGATTCTTCCCGGCTTATTACACTACGGGCGTAGGTCGACCTAAAGTACTCACTAGTTGTCGTGAGGTGAACACCTCTGAGTGGGATGGGCGAGGATGTCTCCAACATGCATGTTGTAGTCGACTAGTGACCAACCAACAAGCTAATAACCTCTAACCGGTGGTGGGACCTGGAATTATTCGGTACACCGTAAGCGTGCCTTGAGTGCACGGAGCGTCTGGCACGAAGGCCGACGTTTGTGATGTTGTTGTGCGTGAGTGAACTTGTTTTGATATATAAATTATGATTGCAATACATGCAGGGAAGGAACCAATGCCCCGGGTAAGGGGTCGGGTCGTTATAATTTGTCAGCTAAATGTTGACCGTTGATTTGTTTATCACCCTTGGGGTGGACGTCCATATACAGGTACTACCCTTGCTGGTGTTGAATTTGATTGAGCGGGCTGAAACCCTTGCTACTGCTACTTGTAGGCCCTTGAAGGTCGTGCAAAGAATTGGATTTCATGTGTGGCCGGCATGCGTGCTTATGTATGAAACCACCTCTTGTAAAGGGAAACATGTAAGGACTTAAGACCGTGAGCGTTTGTGAGCTTGTATACATTCCTCGTGTTATATATAAATGTGTTATTTATATATTTAGTGGACTTTCATTGGATTAGTTCTTGCAAGTAATAAACTTCCGCTAGAATGCCTTGAGTTAAGATATGAGTAGAAAGTATTTTGATATTAACACGTGATTCCGCCGTTTGTTAGTGAAATATGGCGTGGGGCCCCGGCCGGACCCTCTATTATATTCCATGTGATCGATGGAGGCGTTACAGGAAACTCCCTCCAGCGAGTGAGCGGTGAGTGCGAGGTATTTTTTCAGGTGGACATGAATAGTCCCCGTTATTTTACATATAGAGTCGGGAATCGAAGTACGGACATAGGCATGGTGTGTTAAGCCTACCCCGACAAGTTAGTCTGGATCGGTGATGTTTTCATTATGCTTGTAGTGCCGGAGAAGACTCCGTGTCATTTGCTTTTCGGGTTTTCTAAGCGGTAGTTTGCATCAGGGGGTCTTAGCGATTAACTCCAAAGTGCACCCGAAAATCTAGGCAGAAGCGAAGTTCTGCCATGTTGGTAGCCTGGGATCCAGCCTTGTACATAACCGGGCTATGTACTGTTGTTTGATCGATATATTGGGATTTGGTGAAGCTTGTCCCGCCGCGATGGCTAAATGGCAATGGCGAGGTGAGCAACGGGCTGGTGGAACCTTACCCACTCTAAGTGATTCGGTTAAAGATGGCTTGGAGAACGAATCTAGGATTCGGCTGAAAGGACTTTAATGCTCACATTGTTTGCCGTCCTGGAGGCGGTGGTGGACTGCGGAACGGACCGGGTTCGGACCGAGTTCACCGAGTAAGTTCCCTTAGAGAACGGGGTGTGTGGACGTCCGTGCCTACACATGTAGTGAAGTGTGCTATTACTGAACATTCACTATATTGTTTGGCTTTGCTACTAAAATGCAGGGAAGGAGCACTACCACTCCAAATCCGGGGTGGGGTCGTTATAATTTGGTCTGCTTTTGCTGACCGTTTCTTTTGTTTGCCACCGTTGCAGTGGAATACTGATTGCAAGTGCTGCGGAGCCTAGTAGCAAGTAGCGAGCTGAAGCCCTTGTTGCTATGCTGGTCATTGAAGGCCAACGCGAACGTTTACTTTTATACTCATGTGTGACCGGTCTTCTTGCCGATGTTTGGAAGACACTTATTGTTTAAAGTAAACTCTTGTAAGGTCATAAGACCAAGTACTTTATGTATTTGTACGCTCATTCCTACTTTGGGTTTTTAGTGGACATTCATGTTGTGGTTTGGATTCTTTTCTTTGCAACATTTAAAATGCTTCCACTAGAATGTAATCTGTGTAGGACGTGTGTTATTGGAAGGATGGTTTCATTAAGTAACCTTTCGGTCCGTCTGTGGTATATGGCGTCGGGCTCCGATCGGGCCTACTGCTATATGCTATGTGAGGGATAGGGGTGTTACAGCTATGCACCGAATCGCTAAGCAAATGGACGAGTAGGCTTGCAGATTAGGTGGTGAGAATTGTGGACTGAGGGTCGAGAGTACCTCTTCACTACACACGCCATAGGAAATTGCTATTGCGGCAATGTGTGGTGGAGGATGGAAAATGACGCACCTCAAGAAAATAACATAAATATAAAATCACATAGACATAATTGTATACAAACGTATATCAAATTAAACACACTTCATCAAATACAAAGAGATAAACTATACATTCAACAATAAGAGAAGAAGAGAGTGCGAAATCAACCGAATCTGAAGTCTTGGGGAGGATTCATGGAAGGAATCGTCGGGTTGTCAATCCACATCCTAGCTCGATCCTCAACAGCGTCCGGGGTAGAGGAGGCTGTCACTAACTCCCAATGGACCCGTCTTCTTCGTGTCACGATCCGGTGGAGGACGATACAAACTCCTCCTAGCTTGATGGAGAAAGCTAGGTCAAACCCTTCTTGAAGCTCAAATATAAAGGAGGAGGCCAAGTGGAAGCTCCGGCTTGAATGTGAAAGTCAAAGCTTGCCCGGAGCACCTCCCTACGGTGGAACATGAAGGAGATCGGTGAAACCCTTCCTCAGAGACGAAAAAGGCGGAGAAAATGTGTGGGATTCGGAATTAGGGCGGAACTTGCCAATTTATAGAGAACGAAAATAACAATGCGCACGATTAGTGGAGCGCGATCAGTGGTCGTGTGCTCTGAGTCATGTGATCGTGCGATGAGAAATGGTAGAAATCAAGAAAAACTGGGATAACACGCACGAACAGTGGCGCACGGCCGGTGGTCGTGCGCACTATGTCCAATACTCGTGCGATTACCCCAGACAGAACTCGAGAAAAAAGGAATAAATGTGCACGAGCATTGGCGCATGATCGGTGGTTGTGCGCACTTTGTCAAATGCTCGTGCGAATGCCCTAGATAGAACTTAGAAAAATGGAGAGTAGTGCGCATGATCAATGGCTCACGCCCAGTGGTCGTGCGCTATAGGTCCACTAATCGTGCGCATGTAAAAAAACACGACCAGTATCCCTTAGGTAGAAAGCGATCCCAAACAATCCCGGATCACGCACGCGACCCTTGTACCTATAGCAAAAATAGCAGAGCCACCGAAACGGCATACCACAATCTCCATACAAAAAAACACACCAAGTAGGGCAAAAGAACAAGAACTCAAAATCACACATAAAACCGGCAAAAAGTGGACCTACTATAGAAATAAAGATTAGATGAAATTTATACAATAACTAACTAAAAGTGAAGTGCATGTGAAAGAAAATTAGCCCCGATGAGTCCGAAAATAAGTTGAAAAATTGGACTCATCAATTGCACCGGTGCTACCCCTAGCGAAGAGCCCGGCCTGACAAACCCAGCTTCTACTAACTCCTGAAGCTGGCTTTGAAACTACATAAACTCTGTTGTGGCTGCGGTCCGGAATCGCCCCCGCGCTGCGGTGTTATGCGGTAATGGCTTAACTGGCTTCCCCGTGGATCCGCCCGAGGACCTTTGATATAAAGATTAGTGGCGCCGTCCTCCATCAGTCCGGGCTTTTGGTGCGAGTGGTTGCGCTAAGTCCTCTCAATTGGTATCAAAGGGGGTCACGGGTTCGAAACCCCAGGGTCATTTCCGGGGGGGGGGGGATTGTTGGGGCTGCGGTCCGGAATCGCCCCCGCGCTGCGGTGCTATGCGGTAATGGCTTAACTGGCTGCCCCGTGGATCCGCCCGAGGACCTTTGATATAAAGATTAATGGCGCCGTCCTCCATCAGTCCGGGCTTTTGGTGCGAGTGGTTGAGCTAAGTCCTCTCAAACTCCATTGGGGCCATCTGATAAGGAGCTCTGGATAGCGGCTTAGCCCCTGGCATGAGCTGTATCTGAAAATCCTTTTCTCGATGTGGGGCAACACTGGCAATATCTCCAGAAATACATCAGCAAAATCTCGCACCACTGAGATATTAGCAATAGAATCCTTGGCCTCAGCCATCTCAAACAGCACCCAGTAGATCTCGTCTCCCTGCAGATGGGCCTTGACAGCCTGAATAGAGGAAAGTAGAAGATGAGAAGCCGAGGCAATACCTTCTAAGGTTTGGTAAGTGTCGCCATATCTCAGCACGACCTTTCATGCTGGGAAATCAATCTGTGCATGGTTCTAGGTGAGCCATGCCATGCCTAGGACGAGGTCAAAATTCGGCATCCTCAGGATCGTTGTTAGGGCCTCGAAAGTTTCACCATCAATGGTCACTCCCAGAACGCACTTGGCCGTAGACTGGATCTCCGTCCCATTGGGGAGACACACCCTCCTGACGTCTCCCTCAAAGCTATAGATCTAGTCTAAGTCTCTGATAAACTCCTCTGCGACAAAATTATGTGATTGTCTAGTGTCAAATAGGGTGTGGGCGGGCTTGCCACACACCGTCAATATCCCTGAGTTAGTTAAGTTTTTCTTCTTAGTTATCTAGTTTCTGATTCCTTCCTAGTTTTACAGTTTTATATTTATGTAATCTACTTCTAGTAAGGGAAGGAAACTTAAATTTACTTACATACCTATTATAACTTGTTCCCCATTCCGGGGCTGAGCCAAATCCAAGGAATATACCTGCCCTCTATCCTGCATGCGGTCTCCGCCCTGAAATCCACGACCTCGGCCGCATCCTCGACCACCAAACTGTCAGGCAGGTGGGGCATCCTGAAGTGCTGGTGGGGGTGCTTCCCTCATGAGGCAGTTCCTCTGCATGTGCCCTGGCTGGTTATACCGGAAGTATGTCGGTGCCTCCTCCACTGCTCTCGGCATCTCTAACATCTGTAAACGCTGAGGATCTACCACCACTGGGTTCCTCTGCTCCTACCTATCCTCTTAGAGGGGTTGATCCCCATACCTCCTTTCTCCAATGACACAATATCTTGGCTGGTCTCACCGGCCTCCAATCACTGATTCATTAGCCGATCACTTCCGGCCCCGAACTATAAGCTGGTCTGCCTCCAGCTTCTTTTCCATCTCAAAATCCTGGCCAAGCTTCTATCAAAAAGAAAGTGGAGGGCATGCCTCATGTCATCATGAAGGCCCTAGTAGAACCTCTTCGTGTAGGCCACATCGTCAAGCTGATATGAGTCCACAAAGCGGGCTAGATGTGTGAACTCCCGATAGTACTCCAACACCATCCTGCTGCCCTGCCTCAACTACAGGAACCTATCCTACAACTCATCTCTCGCCGACTGAGGTACAAAATGCTCCAATAGAGCTGCTCTGAACTCCTCTCAGGTGATTTTTGTGCAATACACTCTAGCAAAGGGGGTGTTTAACAGTGACATCCACAATCTCTTCGCATGCGACTCCAAGCAGGAAACTGCCAAGGAAACAGCCTCCTCCTTCGGGAAACAAATCCCAGCCAGCTTCTCGTAAATAATGTCAAGCCACTCCTCTGTTCGGACTATTGACTCCGTCCTGAGGTAGGATGGTTGAGAGAGCCCCCAGAAGGCGCTCAGCCAATTAGCCCCAGTATTTGGCTGTGGGGCTGGGGCCTGCTGAGCCCTAATGCCTCAAGAATATCCATCAATGTCTGCACCATCTCCGTCTGCTGGAACAAAGTCGGAGCCGGTGGGGGTGGAACCATGTTTTGTTCTTGAGGTGTACCCTATTGAGGGGTAGGGTTCATCGTAGGCTATAAGGAAAATTCCAATTGTCAGTTAATGTACAAGTGTAACTAATGAAAAGTGGACTTTTGCATGTAATTCTCCCTTATGGGCACACAATTGCTTCCGCTGCTAGTTTGTCCTCAAACTAAGCTCGGGCGGGGTGGCCTAGGGTTTTTTGTGGACTTCTTATCTTTCAATCGATTTTTCCTCTGATACCAGTTTGTAACACTCCATTTTTTGCTATGCTACATGGTCTTACGCCCAGAACCGCCGTTTTGCGGTGACACCGATACTCAGGAGTGTCGCCACTACAAAACGCTGATTGCCGGCATTGACGATCATCAAGAAGTAGAAGTATATAGCAAATGAATCAATTAAATCTAGTCCACAATCACATATAATATATGAAACAGAAATCACAGCATTGTCCACATGATAATGAAAGTACTGAAAAAGATCAGAAAAATAGAAATATAAACAGTCAAAGCCCAGTACAACATATCCTCACTACATCACTCTCGTGGAAGCTAAGTAAAACTAATCACTCACAGAGCTAGAGGCTGGTGCTCCAGTACTAGACTGGCCCACCTTCATGTGCATCGTACTCCACCGATGATGCATCACCTGCCACTGCTGCTTGTCCCCCATCCGAAGCGCCTTAAATGTTTGGTCCATTGACCGTTAGTCATAAAGAATAAGCCAACTATCAGCCCTGCCTCGCTCCCGTGACTCATAGGCACCGTGCGTGAGAAGAGAAAGGGAAACTTATGAGGGTGGAGGGTAAACAAAAATAGGAGACATCGGAATTATCTAGCAATTAAATAATATACTTATACAGGAGTCTAAACTAACAGTTCTATAACATGTAATTAGAATTAAAGGACATAAGTAACGTAACAAATAAATAACTTAACCTTAACTTATATGAATGTCCATAAAAACATATAAGTTAAGGGGTATTTTACAATGCTCCCATCGTATAAGCTATCCCATACTAGTTTATACGATCGCGTGTCAGGTTTTATGCAGGTATGAGTGTAGTGAAATGTTATGCCATGATTCATGCAAGTGCAACTCACGCACACAACTCTATGCACACAGACCTTTAGTTCTCCCATTTTGGAAGCTAGCTTCATCACAGGAGCCTCCGTAGTGGCCAATGGAGACAGTGGGTCGAGCCACCCCACTCCTAGGTGGGTATTCACACTACCTGGCCAAGCCCTTACGTACGCCACTAAAGGACACACCAGAGTCTCCACATACTATGCTGACCCACCGCCAAACTTTTCCTTGGGTTATAGAAAGTGAAGTCCCAGTATATACAACAAAACTCCCGAGCTGACGGGGTGAGTGAAAGTGAAGTCCTAGTATATACTAATTGCTCTTTAATATTTGTTCTCATGGTTTAGATTAACCTTGGGCTGCCCAAGGCTTTCCCTGTGAAGAGCTCTCGAGGGCACTAGGAACTACGATGGGCTGAAGCTTAAATCTCCCTTTCGCAAGACGCTTATTATTGTTTGTATCTACCCACATTCCCAAACTCTCATGATTTACACTTGATCTAGACCTAAGTGCATTTAGATACCCTCAAGGGAGAGATGATCAATAATCGATCCCGAGGACAACTCTACCCCTAATCAACCAGGATCTCAAGACCTGCCTTCCATTGGTGACCTAAATCATTCTCAACCAGACTAGGTACACCATCTACCCCATACTAAGGTTCATATGTTTCCCTAGTTCCACAAGTTTTTGATATGTGCAGACCTAATGGACTATATGATGTGCAAGAATGTTGATCTTCAAAATAATCATCCGAATGACCTAATATTTTTACTATGATTCTAATATGGTATTATAAAATTAAATCCAGAAGACAACTTTTTTCCTAATTTTATTTGCATTTATTGTATTTTCTGCAAAATCAAGCTATTTGTGCTTTTGAACAACAAGTGCACATTTATGTCTAGTTATGGCCTTAGAAAGATTATTTTAGGTGTGTGTCATCAAAGTAACAATAAATACTGAAATTCATAATTTTCCATAATGGTTTTAACATCCAATTAATTAATGAATAAATAGCCCATTAATAGGGAAAAACACGAAATAATAGAAAAAACCTTCCAAATATTGTAGGAAAATTACCAGCTTACCTACATAAGCAGTAGAGACTATTGACCAAAGATTAATATTTTCCAAGCTTATTTGGTCACGTAGATAATTTATTTAATAATATTCTATATATGGCACTTTGTGAAACAACTTGTATAGAAAAGCTTCCAATAATTTTGTTAAAATTCAGAGAACATAATAATGCCCTAAAATATTGTTTGACCAAGCTTCAAAATTTTCCAGTGTATAATTAACTCATAATTAATTTATTTAATATTACGGCAAATATTGAGGTTGCGAATAAAGTACCAAATATATCAATCCGAAATTCATACAAAAATTATCAGAGAACAATAACATCAAAATAGGCTCATTGCCTAAGTTTTATGAACATCCAAGATTATATAAACATGAAATTCCATTTTGAAATAAAATGCAATAATTAATCCTTATTTAATTCAGAGGGGATAAATGTTTCTAAAAATTCCAAAAAAATTATCTAGGGCTTATTACCATCCTATTAAGTAGTCTATTAATATTCAAGTTAATCCAAGAACATATGAACTCATGTCCTTCTCAATACACAAAGGAAAACCCTAGGGTTTGTACTAGGGTTTGAGGGCATATCCACCCAAAACGACCCAAAACAACTTATGTGGGGGTTATATGTGACTTCAAGTTAGTGGCCAAAGTTTCACCATGTTGGGATTTATCTCCACAATACCTCAGATTTGTAGGAAGTCAAACCTTGAACTAAGATGAATTAAGGTGTATTTGATATTGTGTTTTGAGTTGTATGTATGCAGGAACTTATTACCAAGTGTAGACCAATGTCAGTCTATAATGGGTCACCAAACACAGGACCATACAATGTAATTCCTCATTGCATGATCCAAGGTGTTGGCTCATGTATAGCCTCTCTATTGGGATACACTTCATATACATGCATTTGGACTGATGGACTCTGGAGTATTAAAGACTATCTCAGAAGAAATTTGCTAAGTCAAGAAACTCGAGTAGTATCTTCTATATACTCGAGTAAGTGACTTAGTACTCGAGTAGTTCATTCGACTCGAGTAAAATCTCTATATACTCGAGTACTTAAGCTTATACTCGAGTAGATTGTCTTTTACTCGAGTAAGTGATATCTTATACTCGAGTAGATAGTAAGTTACTCGAGTAAGTGTTTGTTTGTACTCGAGTAGATCTGGACTTCTCATCTCAGAAAGTTTTTAAATCCATATACTCGAGTAGTTCCGTGATATACTCGAGTAAGTGACTCTGTACTCGAGTAGATTGATTTTCATACTCGAGTAGATTGATTTTCATACTCGAGTAGGTTTGTAGTTACTCGAGTAGTTTTCCTAAGATACTCGAGTAGATCCATTTGGATCGAGTTTTGTAGGAATGTGGTTCCGAAGTGTAGGATTGGTTTGCAATCCGAGATAGTGGAGTAGCCGAGTCTAGTGATTTGGTAGATCGGTGAGGGAAGTGGACGTACCCAAGATTGGGGAACCACTATAAATATCTTGTCGTCTGTGTGATTGCTTGACTACTTATCTGTGCTGTGTTAAATTTTTTTATTCCGCATTTGACGCACATCTCACCTATTCACCCCCCTCTAGGTGATTTAGGTTGGCAACTCAGTTCTCTCAGTTGGTATCAGAGGGAGGTTGATCGTTAAAAGGTTAACACCTTGATCTGAGCCTTCCCAAGTTGTCTCTAGAGAAGTATCAAGCATGAGTAAGACCAAGGATTTTGCTAAGCTCCCTATCTGCACCAAGAACAATTTTTTTATGTGGAAGGAAAGAGTTAAGTTCTTCATGGAAGCAGTGGATCCCCGAATCTTCATGATTGTTGAAGAAGGTCCCCACATTCCTATGACCGCCTCCACCATAGATCCAACCAAGAAAGTTCCTAAGAAATTGATGGATCTAGATAAGGACGAGATTGCACTTGTCTCTTTGGACAAGAAAGCTAAAAACATTATTGCAAGTGCAGTCGATGACTCAATGCTGCAGAATCTAATTCACTTTCAATCAGCTAAAGAGATGTGGCAGTCTCTAGTTACTTTGATGGAAGGTACTGAAGAAGTGAGGGATGATAGAAGGTCCCTACTGAACCAAAAATATGAAGCCTTCAGGCAAGGGTCAAAGGAGGCCATAACTGATACATTTGAAATCTTCTTCAAAATAGTGAATGGACTAAGAGTGTATGGCCAAGTCTTTACTAATGGGCAGCTGAATGATAAGTTTCTGAGATCTCTCACAAAGGAATGGGACAACAAAGTTTGTGCCATCCGGGAGTTTTGCAGACTAGCAGAGACAGATCCACAGAATCTATTTGGCAAGCTGATGCCCTATGAACTGCAGATCAACTCCAGAAAAGCTGAAGAAGAGAAAAGTCGCTTCTCCTCAAAAGAGAAGTCGGTTGCTTTAAAGGCTGACAGTTCAAGGAAGGGCAAAGCTGGCTCACCAGCACGTCCTCAAGAAGTAAGTGAACAAGAAAACTCTGAGCCAAGCACCTCAGGCTCAGAACTATCTGAAGGAGAGTTCTCGCTGCTCTCTCGGTAGTTCAAGAAATTCTTAAACAAGAAGAAGCAGTGGAGAAGCAAGGATGCCTCATACAGAAGATCACGACATGACAATGATCAGCGAAAGAAACGCTCAAGTAGCCATGACAGGTATAACTCTAAACAGAACAAACAGATTTCTACTGATATCGTTTGTTATTGTTGTAATAAGCAAGGTCACGTCATCGCGGACTGCCCTCACAAGAAGAAAGAGGGTGGCAGAAGAGAGGAAAAGAAGTCCTCATACCACAGGAAGAGGACAGAGAAGAGTTTGTTAGCCAAGAAGGGCAAGACTCTCAGCGACTCCGACTAATCTGAGTCGAGTGAAGAAGAGGAAGCCTACTTCGGGCTCATGGCTCACTCTTATAATGAATAAGTCCCCCAGTTAAATGGGGAGGTAAGATCTCATACCCCTCTATCAGAATCTGATGATGGCAATGAGCAAGAGGACTATCCCTCTGAAGATGAATCTGAACTAATGGGACAATATAAGGAGTTACTCAAGGCTTACAACAAATGTCGCCGAGTCGTGAAAACTCAAGCCAAAGTGATAAAATCTCTAAAAGATATAGAGAGCACCTTAAGAAAAGAAGTCACTAAGACTGACACTCTCAACGAAGACTTCAATAACTCTATTGAAGAATATAACAAGGCTCTTGAGCACCTTGACCTTAAGGATAAAATCATTAAGGAACTAGAAGAACAACTATCGGCTGAAAAGAAACTTGTAGAAAGTTTCTCTAAGCCTAAGACAGTTCTTCTTCTAATTGTTGAATTCTCAGCTAAGGCCAAGGGTGCTGGTATAGGCCACAATGGTGCTCCTAGTAAATCCTCTAGGAGAAACAAGGCCAAGAGAAAGAATAAGGCTGCCAAGAAGGCTCTAGCTGAAGAAAAAGGGAAAGCTCCTTTAGAGCCAGTCTCGTTCAAGAAGGTTATCCTTCATACGAACAAATTCGACTACGAGTCCACCTATGGATACTTCACTAGGCCGATCCCACAGAAGCCTAAGTCAAGGTACCAAGGTTGGACTTTCCCTCGTAACTTTGGCGAGAGTGTCTTCAAGAAACCCTATGAAGAAATTCAACTTCAGAGCTATGGACCTTATGCTCATGGTAATAACATCAAGAAGGCACCAAAGGTAAAACCTGTTGTGGAGAAACCTATGAAGGAGAAGACTTCATGTAGTCGCCATCACCATGAAGCTTCTTCCTCCAAGAGTGAAGCCCCTGCTAGACTATCACTTCAGAAAATCAAGCAGGAGTACACTAGTCAAAGATACAACAAGTTCGACTGTTGGTGCTGTGGCAAAATTTGTCATTTTGCCATCGATTATTTGTTTAATCCTAGAAATGCTGCAACCCCTCAAGTTAGCAACGTGAGAATGACCACTCATGAGCCTAATACTTGTAGGGGGAGTATTCTAACTCGAGACCAAGGACCGAAACGTGTTTGGGTTCCTAAGGCTAAGTGATTATAATTGCAGGTATGTCCAAAGGCCACAAAAATGCCAATCTGGTACTTGGACATTGGATGTTCTCGGCATATGACCGGGACAAGGAGCGTACTCCAAAATTTCACCTCAGTCTGCAACGGACCAAAGGTCATCTTTGGAGGTTCAGATCGAGGAATAACTAAAGGCTATGGTATGATTACTAATCGTTGCGTATCCTTTTCGGATGTAGCTTATGTGGAGGGATTAGAACACAATCTCATCAGCATAAGCCAACTATGCGACAACGGATACGTAGTTGAATTTCATGCTGACAAGTGTTTGATAAAATTGGTTGACAACATGGAAACTATTTTATCAGGCACTCGAAGCAGAAATATTTTCTGTTTAAATTTCATTTGTATTGACACTTCTACACCAGTATGTCTTTTAGCAAAAAGTAATGCATTTCTTGCTGACCAATGGCATAAGAGACTAGCACATATTAATTTCAAAACTATTAATAAAATATTCTCTCAAAACTTAGTACGTGATGCCCCTAATATCAAGTGTCTTACAGACAGCCCTTGTCATGCCTGTATCAAAGTCAAGCAAACAAGGAGTTCATTTAAAAGCATTATAGACAAGGATTCCTATAGAAGCTTACAGCTTCTCCATATGAACTTGTTTGGTCCAATGCAAGTTAGAAGTTTGGGAGGTAAGGAATATTCATTGGTTATTGTGGATGATTACTCGCGCTTTGCGTGGGTGTTCTTTCTGAAACACAAGTCAGATACCTTCAACACTTTCACTAATTTTGTTAGGCAAGTCCAGAATGAATACAACTATTCCGTAATCAAAATCAGAAGTGACAATGGAACAGAATTCAAGTCTGGAGCCATGACAGAATACTGTGAAAGTCAAGGCATCTTTTATGAGTTATCCTCTCCTTGCACTCCACAGCAAAATGAAGTAGCTGAGAGAAGGAACAGAACACTCATAGAGGCTTGCTGGACTATGTTGAGTGATGCCTAACTTCCAGAGTACTTCTGGGCTTAAACCGTCAACACCGCTTGTCACGTGCAAAATCGAGCACTCATCGACAAGAACCATGATGAGACTCCTTGCGAACTTTTAAAAGGAAGGAAACCAACCATCTCATATTTTAAGATTTTTGGCTGCAAGTGCTTCGTGCTTAACAACGGCAAGTATCACACTACTAAGTTCAGCGAGAAAAGCTTTGAAGGTATTTTTGTAGGTTATAGTAGCCATAGTAAGGCCTATAGAGTATTTAATAGAAAAACTCTGGTGGTAGAAGAGTCGATACACATTGTATTTGATGAGATGAGTCTGCGGCAAAGCAACTCTTCTAGTGTGCTTTGTTAACCCCAGAATCCGCAAACATGTTCAGCTAGGCTTCTTGCTCCTGTCTTGCCGGACTCAAGATATCAGTCCGCCCAGATCGCCAGTTGACATGGAAATCCCAGCCACCTAGGCGGACTCGAGTTATCAGTCCGCCCAGGCCGCCCATGGTTTGCTCTCAGATCTTGCCAGTTTTACGCAAGCTCCGAGATCAGGTGGCTGAGGTCGCGCAGGTCGCTCTGGTCGCGGTTCTTCGTGCAGGATTGCGCTCGATGCGACCAAGGGAGGTTTCCAGCTCGCAAGCCCAGTCCGCCGGTCTCGCGCGGACTGCTTGTTTTCCCTTTTTTGATTCCCGTCACCGCTGCCCGGTTCTTTTGTACCCCGGGAAGCCGGTTATTTTAGCCCTGCCCGTTTTGGCAGGCCCCCAGCCTATAAATAAGGGGAAGTGGTGCACTCAAAGCACGCTGACTCGAGCCCAGGAGCCTACTTACTAAAGGCTGCGGACTCGAATCTCTGGCTTTGCGATCTCCAGCTTGCTTTCCGCATCGTTTCCTTTTCCCCTCCTTGTAACCGCTTATTTGCAATGAAAATCAAGCCCGTCGCAGGACTGGCATTTAGGCCGCGACGGGCTAAGTCTGGTGTTGCCGTGGTTCATGGCTCTTCTGCCTTTCTGTCCCTTTTCTAGTCCGCAAAGTAGACTACTGCTAGCAGTTTGATTTTTCTTCTTCCCCCAGTGCTCGAACAGTTAGCTGGTGGTGCTCGTTTTCCCCTTGGCTTTTTCGTGCATCAACAGTTAACACGCGACCTTCAGATTTGAGCAGCTTTTTGAAACCCGCAGATAGAAATGTCAGACCGCCGAGCTTGCCGCTCAGACTGCTCCAGCTCGCCAAATGACTCGTTGTGGGAAGCGTTGGAACAGTCTCGCTGGGAGGCCGAGTTATCTCGAAGAGAGACTGACCAACGGCTTGATACAATCAGCCAAGCCCTGTTAGTGCTGACTCAGTGGCTTGCTCCCCAGGTCGCAGAAGAGATTGATGAGACTCCTGTCCGCCAGACTCCAGTTCGCCGGACCCCAGCTTGTCAAACCCCTCTTCAGCAGTAACCTGTGACCGCTCCTCCGTCTCTACATAAAGCTCAGCCCGCAGCTCCCCTGCGACCTCAGGCTAATCAGTTCACTCCCCTGATGGATTTCTTCAGGGAAGCAGCTAGAGGGACTCCAGCTCGACGACTAGATTTTGTTGATCGGCAGTCCGCGGAGCCCGCAGAGCCTCGCCTTCCAGTCCTCCCTTCTGCTGATTCTGAGACCCCCTCTCCCTTTATTGATCGACTCCGATGGGAGTCAGCACCAAACAATTTCAGAGAGCCCCGTCTCCCTTTCTATTCAGGGGAGACTGATTCGGTTTCCCACCTTCAGGCATTCGAAGGGGCAGTTGCATTGAGGAGCCTCTCCGATGCCTTGAAATGCAAGCTCCTTGTGACCACTCTCGATGGTCAAGCAAGAGAATGGTTCTATAAGTTGCCGTCGAGCACAATTTCCTCCTTCGCTGAGCTTCGCAGCGAGCTCCTTCTGAGGTTTGCTACCTCAAAGAAAAGAAAGGATGGACCGGCATCCCTTTTCGACATCAAGCAGAGAGACAACCAATCAGTTGCAAGGTTCGTTGATCGGTTTCAAAAGGAAATCCAAGGGGTAAGGAATGTGAATCCCGATTATTATAAAATTGCCTTGATTCACGGCCTCTGGGAGTGCCCATTGAAGTTAAAAGTAACGACATAAGCGCCATCAACTTATCAGGAGCTAATAGTGATAGCTAATCGCTTCATTGAAGGAGAGAATGCCAACCCTACCTATGTCTCATCCCTGACAGCTAAAGCTGGAGGAAGGGATGCCTCCAACTCCTCTTTCAACAACCAGTATCATAGCAAGCCTCCTCGGCCCGAATTCCAGCCTCCCTCTCAGAGGGGGCGTAACCTTCGTCACAAGAAACCCTTCATTGGCCATCAACATCTTCGTGATCAGAGCCTGCCGTTGGCCACCATTCCCGTCCAACCCCTTCAAGCTCTTCCCATCCTTCAGAGTGCCTTGCCAGCCTCAAATCCGCATGAGAGCAGCTCCGTGGAGGAGTTTGCAGATCTGGGGCTCGACTTCGAAGAGGTCATCCAGACAATTCAGAAGAAGACAGAAGAGAAGAGGCAAGGGCCTCAGAGAGACTGGAAGCCTAGAAACAACTCTCAGTATTGTGATTTTCACAAGGAAAAGGGCCATCTGACCGAAGATTGCAAGGCCCTCCGGCAGCTGGTTGATTGGCTGTTTGCAGAAGGCAAGATCAAAGATCTGAGCAGGAAGAATGACTCTTCGAAACCTTCCACCTGTAAGGGCAAGGAGGTGGCTGAGGTTCAGCTGGAGTGCATAGAGATAGAAGATGAGGGCCGTCTGGGGCTAATTTATATTCCAAGTGAATGCATTGATGTTGTCGATGAGGGAGTCTTGGGAAGACTCTTTTACATTCATGGCGGAGCAGGAGCGGAGTCTACCCGGAAGTCTTCTCGGTCAAGACTTTCCCGAACAGAGATTGCATCTACTTCTTCCTCCGCCCCTCCCTTAGAAACTGTCACTTTTAGTCCTGCAGATCTTCCCACAACCGCAAACCCTTTCGATGATGCCATCGTGGTCCAGGCAGCCATAGGAGATTTCACAGTCGATAGAATTCTTATTGACACTGGAAGCTCAGTGAATCTCCTCTTCAAGACCACCTTTGAAGCCCTGAGCACTGGGAAACCTCTGCTTTCCACCGAGGGGCCACTCTACGGATTCTCAGGTTAGATGAAAGAAGTCGAGGGAAATGTCACACTCCCGGTGAGGCTCGGAGGGGTGACCAAGGAGATTCAGTTCATAGTGGTAGACACTCCAAGAAGCTACCATGTAATTTTTGGAAGACCTTTGCTGAACAAGTATCGAGCCATCATTTCAACATATCATCTAGCCATCAAGTTCTGTAAGGATGGTCGTCAGTGCAGGGTCAGGAGTGACCCAAGGCAAGCTCGGGAGTGTTTCCTCTGCACAGTCAACATGACTGAAATTGCCCCCCAGCTTTTCCAACAGCAGCAGAAGTCCCCCTTCCGTCAGAAGCTACTGTGGATAGTGAAAGCGCTCACCTGAAACCTGCCCAGGTGATGCAGGGAGTCCCCATTGCGGAAGGGGAAGAAAGAATGCTCTTTATCAGCTCCGAGTTACCAAAAGATCAAAATACAGAGTTGATATCTTGCCTGCTAAAGAATCTGGATGTCTTCGCTTGGTCAGCGGAAGACATGCTATGAGTGGATCCTGACGTGGCTTGCCATCATCTCAACGTCGACCCAACTGCCAAGCCAGTTCAACAGAAGAAAAGAGATGTTGCAGTCAAGCTGGCAGAGCCAATCAGAGAGGAGGTTGCCAAACTCCTCAAGGCGCGCTTTATACAAGAAATTAAATATCCTGAGTGGATCTCAAACGTTGTAATGGTTAAAAAACCAGGGGGGAAGTGGCGTATGTGTGTAGACTTCACCCGTTTAAATAAAGCGTGCCCAAAAGATTTCTACCCCTTGCCTCGGATAGATTTATTAGTTGATTCTGCGGTACGGTATCAATTTATGAGCTTTTTAGATGCGTTCTCTGGTTATCACCAAATAAGAATGCATAAACCCGATATCCCTCGCACGTCATTCATTACTAATGACGGTTGTTACTGTTATCTCGTGATGCCCTTTGGACTTAAAAATGCTGGCGCAACTTATCAACACATGATGGATCATGTGTTTAGAGAGCAAAAAGGTAAAAACCTTAAAGTGTACGTGGATGACCTTTTGATTAAGAGTAGGTCTCTTCCACAGCACTTGCTAGATCTAGCAGAGACTTTTTCCACTCTGCGAAATCATAGAATTAAGCTTAACATATTGAAGTGTGTTTTTGGGGCGAGTAAGGCGAAATTCCTCGGCCATCTCCTTACTCCAGAGGGCCTTGCCTCTAATCCTGATAAGATTAAAGCCATCCTTGATATGGCCCCTCCCCGTTCTCCAAAAGAGGTTCAGCAGTTGGGGGGGAGGTTGGCAGGACTCGGGAGATTTATCTCTCGAGTTGGAGATAAAAGTGCGCCATTCTTCAAAACTCTTCGGGGAGCGTCCAAGTTCCAATGGACAGAAGTGTGTTCCTTGGCCTTTGAACAGTTGAAAAAGCAGCTAACTTGGACACCCTTACTCCAAAGCCCCCGAGCAGGGGAGATGTTATTCTTATACCTGGGGGTTGGTCCCGAGGCAGTTAGTTCTGTCCTTGTCCGAGAAGAGAACAGGAGGTAGTTCCCAGTTTACTATGCCAGTCACATTCTGAAAGATGCAGAAGCAAGGTACCCAATCCTTAAGAAGCTGGCTTTGGCGTTGGTTATGTCTGCTTGCAGGCTCCGTCCCTATTTCCAGGCACATTCAATTCAAGTAGTCACTGATCAACCTTTGAAGAGTGTGCTAGAGAAGCCAGAGCATTCAGGTAGGCTAGCAAAGTGGGCAATCGAGCTGAGTGAGTTTGAAATTTTCTATGTGCCCAGGACAGCTATCAAGGCACAGGTGCTTGCGGACTTCCTGATTGACATGGCAAAATTTAACTCAGATCAGGCAGTAAGGTCTCCTTTAGCTTGGACCACCTATGTTGATGGGAATTCGGGCAGAAGCTCTTCTGGAGCAGGGGTAGTTCTGATAAACCCGAATGGCATTAAGCTTGAGCAAGCTGTCAAGTTCTACTTTCCAGTAACTAACAATCAAGCGGAGTACGAAGCTTTATTGGCCGGCTTGAGGCTCGCAAGAGAGCTAGGAATCGATCATGTTCATGTAAAGACTGACTCACTGGTATTGGCTTCACAAGTTCTTGGTAACTTCGAGACCAGGGAGACAGTGTTGAAGAAGTATCTTTCGCTGGTAAAAATTGAGGTTGGCAGGTTTAAAAGTTTCACTATTGAGCACATCCCGAGGACAGAGAATGAGGAGGCTGATGTTCTTGCCAAATACGGGCTATCGTCAAGAGGAACAACTTCTGAACTTTTCCACCCAGCAGTGGAGGAGGAAGAGTTAATGCAAATTGATCAACATTCCTCTTGGATGGATCTATTCGTTCGCTACTTATCAACCGGCGATCTGCATCAGTCAGTCAAAGATAAGAAGAAATTCAAGTTAAAAGCAGCATATTATTACTTGATATCCGATATTATCTACAGAAAAACATTCTTGTCTACACTGGCAAGATGTGTTTCAGAAGAGGAAGTTCCTACTGTTCTTCGGGAAGTTCATTCTGGCGAGTGTGGAAGTCACTCGGGGACAATAACCTTGGAGAGAAGGATCCTGTGGCAAGGTTACTTCTGGCCCACAATGAAAAAAGATTCTGAGACCTATGTGATGTGTTAAGTGCTAGAAGTTCGCTCCTCTTCAGCATCAAGCGGCTCAAACTCTCTGATAAATTGCAACTCCTTGGCCCTTTGTCGTTTGGGGAATGGATCTCATTGGCCCTTTTCCCATGGCTAGTTGGCAGCGTCGTTTCATTATAGTTATGATCGACTACTTCAGTAAGTGGATCGAAGCTAAAGCGCTGGCAAAGACAACAACTAAGGTCGTAAAGAATTTTATTTGGGGCGAGATAGTCTGCCGGCACGGTATCCCTATGGCAATAATCACAGATAATGGACCGCAATTGAATAATACCGAGATGATAGATTTTTGCAAGCAGATCGGAACAGAGCTGCGCTTTGCATCAGTTCATCATCCTAGAAGTAACAGTCAGGTAGAAGCAGCCAATATGCAAATCCTCAGCCTGCTTAAGAAGAAAGTTCAAAATCTCAAGGGCAGCTGGGTTGATCAACTTCCTTCAGTTCTCTGGACCCTGAGAACAACACCTTCATCTGCAACAGGGGAAACCCCGTTCAAGCTTTCTCATGGGTCTGAAGCGCTAATTCCTGTTGAGTTCAAAGTTCTGTCGCCTAGAGTGCTGCTTGCAAGGCAAGGTATAGAGGATTGGCTTGAGCTGAACAACGTGGAGATGAGGTTCAGCTTGGAGTATGTTGATGAGGTTAGAGACAAGGCTTCCATCAGGAAAGAGGATGTTAAAAGGAGAATGGCCCGCTACTTTGATAAGAATGTAAGGATCAAACACTTTCAAGTGGGAGATCTGGTTCTTAAAAAGGTTGATGCTGCTGCAAGAGCCGGCTCAGTTGGGAAGCTTAATCCAAATTGGGCTGGGCCATTCATTATTAAGGAAGCACTTGAGAATGGAGCCTACCGGTTACAAACATTTGAAGGAGAAGATGTGTCACACACATGGAGTGGAGATGACCTAAAGCGGTTCTATTCCTGAACTTTTTTTCCTTCTTCTTATATAAACCTTTTCAGAGGTTCATCATTAATAAAAACTCCTTGCTAACACTTCATCAAGTGTCCTTTTTGTTTTAAGTGTTGACAGTTAATATATTGAGCAAGGCCAACTCTAAACGGTTCTATCTCTGAACTCTCTTTTCTATCTTATGCAATTTTCTCAAAATTTGATATTTATCAAAGTATTCATACTAACACTTCCTCAAGTGTCCTTTTTCTTTTGGCTCCCCAAGCAACTCCAACAGTTGCCAAATACAAGGAGATATCGCCGAGTTCAGCTGAAACCTCCCTTAGAACCGCCGCTATCAGGGTAACACCCCAAGGACCACGTGTTGCGGGGAGATTTCACACAGCATAGTGGGAGCTTGCCGGTTCTAGTGCGGAAGGACACTAGATTTCGGATCCCGGCTAGTACCTAACCCCACTTCTGCGCTATGGAGGAGCAGGGTGGTGGACAGCTCTACTATGCCATCTAAGGGATATTATTACAGCCTAGATGATCGCGGGGGGGGGGGGGGGGGGAAAGAAATGCTTCTCAGGCCGCACCTACCCCAAGATCATCTTAAGGTTGTAACCCTCGAACACTCCTTGGTACCCTCAAGCAGTGCCTGCAGGAGACCCACAGTCTTGTCAATCTCAGAGGAAAGCAATGCCGCTCCGGCCGCACCTGCCCAAAAGATCGACTTAGACTTTACTCCAGGCAAGAGGGCAGTGGATTATATTGTTAAGTCTGCCGTCCATTGGGTTGATTCTGTGGTTCATAACCCTGTGAGGAAAGCAATGCCGCTCCTGCCGCACCTACCCACCTGGTTATGAGTTATGGGTCATTTCTGTTATTATTGGTATAATGCGGACTCCGGTTTTCTAGTCCACCCAGTCCGCCGTCCCTTGGGTTGATTCCGTGGTTCATAACCCTGTGAGGAAAGCAGTGCTACTCCGGCCGCACCTACCCACCTAGTTATGAGCTATGGGTCATTTTTGTTATTATTGGTATAATGCGGACTCCGATTTTCTAGTCCGCCCAGTCTGCTGTCCCTTGGGTTGATTCCGTGGTTCATAACCCTGTGAGGAAAGTAATGCCGCTCCGGCCGCACCTACCCACCTGGTTATGAGCTATGGGTCATTTATGTTATTATTGGTATAATGCGGACTCCGGTTTTATATTCCGCCCAGTCCGCCGTCCCTTGGGTTGATTCCGTGGTTCATAACCCTGTGAGGAAAGCAATGCCGCTCCGGCCGCACCTACCCACCTGGTTACGAGCTATGGGTCATTTCTGTTATTATTCGATTTAAGTGCGAACTTCGGTTTTCTAGTTCGCCTAGTCTGCAGGATTCATATAACTCAATGATTATTTATCTGAAAAGATCCGACTATAAATATCAGCGGACGGTGATCCCAGTCCGCCAAAGTTCGCATATCAACATTATTTGAGTCATAGTATTGCGGCTTTCATCATCTTGGTTCTCTCAAAACTGGCAAAGGTTGTTCTGCAAGACGCAGACTGTTGTCCGAGCTCGTCAGAGTCCGCTTCATTTTTTCCCTTCGTTAAGAAAGCACGTTAATTCTGCTCATGTTGTAGCGAGCTGTGAGTAAGCGATTTCGGCAAGAGTTTTAAACATGATACAAAGCTATATAACGCGAATTGATATAAGGAGTGCGACCTCTAACAAGCAAGCAAAAAGCAGAACATCTCAGAAGACATCAAAAATATCCTTTTCTATTCATTCAAAAATTATATACACATGTTCTGGCGGACTCGCGCAAAGTCCGTTCCTCCCCCTTTTACATTAAAAAACCAAAAAAATTACATAATGTTCCTATCCAGTCCTTTGTTTCTTCTCTGAAGGCTTCTCCGGGCTTAATCCATCCACATCCACCGCAGGCGAGTAGCCGCCCGAGTCGTTGCTACTGCTGTTGCTGGAACGAGAAGCGGCCGAGGGTTCTGTTCGCGCGCTGCTCTCATCAGAGCCGGAGCTGGAGGACTGATTTGACTGACTTCCCTGTTGCTGACTTGAGGCCACATCTTCAGGAGTTACCTCACCAACGAACTCCTCCTCGTCATCTTCAACGACCGCTTTCCCTTTAGCAGCTTGCTCGAACTCAGCAACCTTGTCCTTCAGCTCTGGAAATAGCTTCAGGAAGGGAATAGAGTCCACCCCTGCTTTCGCATACCCATCATTGATGATGCATTCAATTACGACTTCCACGCTTTCCTTGACGAAAGGAAACATGGCTTTCTGAAAGTCGGGGTTGGTTACCTCATATGCGGTCTGCAGAAGAAATCAAAATGTCAGTCCGCAACAAATATGCGACAAAGATAAACGGCGATTAACTGGCACTTACAGCTTTGTCCTCTTTATACTTATTAATCTTTGCGCCTAGTCGCTTATTTCTGTGTTTCAGCGCGTTGTTTTCCTTCCTATGTCGCGCATTTTCCCTAAGCAGCTCGCGTGTAAGCCTGCCCATGAAGTTGTCGGTGACGGTGCAGTTGGCACTTGCCTTGGCAGCAAGTAGAGGCAGGTCGTCAGCGGCCACACTTTGCAGGTCGCGAAGATTTTTCTTCCCATACAGAGCGGAGATGGCGACATTGGCGTGGGGAGATGGGCGCGGACTCCTCCAGGTGGGGAGAGCTGTCGAAAGGCAAACGTACTTCTTCTTCTCATGCCAACGGATCATTGGGTTGCCCCTTAGATCCTTTTGCTTCTCGCCGAAGCCCGCAATGTTAAAGCTATCGCTGGAAGAATAACCCGCGGCGGGATCCCCGTCCTCCTTCCTTTTCTTTGCAATCTCTTTTCTTCTTTCTCCTTGTGTAGGAGTCTGTCCAGCTAGCGCGTAGGGCAAGTTTGCGGGCACCGCCAAGGTGGCTGCAAGAAGAAAAGTTAGCCAAAGTTCCAGGTCGTTGCGGATACAAATGAAAGCCGCGGGACTTACTCTCCTGGCGGCTTACGGTGCCAAGTCCGGGCAACAGCGGAATGTAATAGTCAACGTTGAGCCTTGCTCGAGCAAGAAATCCGACGATGGCGACCTCGGCATCACTCAGCCGCACGCTTTTGAAGTCGGCATCTGATCGCAGCTGCGGGTTAGTGTGAAGAAACCCCAGGTCGCCCTCAAAAATGAGGTACCTGGAGGTCCAGTTGTGGATCTTATTCGACAAGCCCACAACCTTCATCCCCCTGCAGTAGAAATACACGATACCCTTATACTCATGATCTCCTTTTGGAGTTATGGAGCGGACCGAAAAGATTTTTCTTAAGATCTTCAAAGAAAACTCGATCTTTTCAGATCGCAGGTAGGCGAGAAAGCTGTAGATGGCGATCATGTTGTTCGGCTCGAGTTGGCCTGGAACCACTCCGTAGTGCTCGAAGATCTCCGCAATCTCCAAAAGCAGGGGGAATTTGAACCCGCAATCGAAATGGTCGATGGGCACCGCGAGCTGGGTAGCCATAGAGAAGTTCAACCGCTCTTATGGCTCAGGAAGCCACGCGAGCACCGGCGAGCCCGCCATGTGCACCTCCAGAAAAGCTTCCAGATCAGCTTCGGTCAGTCGGCTTCTTTTGTGCTCGGCAGCATGGAAGGCGACTGCGGCATCAGTATGCGCGGATACCATCTTTTCAGACCGCAGGGCTTCAGCTTCGACTGTCCCTATGCAAAGAGAAAATGAAGACCCTTTTTATAGAAAAATCCTTTGATATTACAGCAGTCTATCCGCCCAGATCGATTGCTCAGTCCGCGCAGCCCGCTTCTTCCCTATTTTTCCTGCAATTTCTGACAAGTTCTCAAGGCTTTGCGAATTAAAATGCAGTCCGCTCAGCCCGCACGTTTCCAGTTTTCCTGCAAGTTATCTACAAGTAATCACGAACTTACAGGCAGTCCGCAAAGACCTCAAATTTTTCAGTAAAAGAAATGAGCGAACATAAAACCAGCTCACATAATTCGCATTCATCACCACAGGATTGTTCAAGTTTAAAGGAATAATAATAATATCATACAATAAGGGAAAGTCTCATCACAGCACAAATGAAACAGAGAAGTTTCACAGGACACCTATACAATGCGCACAGTTCAAATTAAATGTTCTACTCAGCGGCTTCTGCGGTCTCCCTGAGCAGGTCTCTCTTCATCCACCCCAACATGGGCCGCCTGGTCACTTCCTCGCAAGATTTCCCTGTATAATTGCTGAACCAGATGGTGCATGTTGTTGAATGTGCGATGCATGCGAGCAGTATACCTGACTATCCGGTTAAACGGGATTGCCGGGACACCTGCTGATGTTGGATCAGCGGCCACCGCGGGTTGCCCGATTGTTGCTGTGGCTGACGCCTCTCCTGCAGCAGGTTGAAAAGACGCTTGCGGCCTCACCCCAGCAACATCGCCCACTTGCTTCTTCCATTCTCTCACCAAAGCCAAATATCGGCTCCTATAATGACAGGCGTCTCCGCTTAGCCGCTGCTTCTCTTTCTTTAGACCATCGATGGTGGAAGAAAGGCTCGTGACCTGGTTCTCCAGGATCTTTTCTCGCTCCTTACCTTTCTTTAGCTCAACTCGAATTTCGTTTACTTCCTCCTCGTACTTCCTCGCTAATCATGCGTATGTATCTTGGCCAAGCTGCTCCCCTTGCGCGGACTCAGCACCAGACCGTATCAAAGCCCGTGCGGGCACCTCTGCAGGCGAGGACACGATCTCACCGACCTCGATAGAATTGGGTGTTGACTTCTGTACTGCAATAAAGGAAGTAAAACTCGATTTAGTTTCCAGGTCACAATAAGCATAAAAGGTAAAAAGTTAAGTCACTTTTTGAAATAATGGCAGCAATCTGGCGACTATCGAAAGTAGGCTGCCTCACGCGCTCTAGATCAAAAGTGCCCAGGCGGTGCCTCCATTCCCGACCAACTTTCGCCCTTGTCTCGGCCAGCGATCTGCTTGAGGCAACTATGTCGCCGGTCTCTGTAATGATCTTAGTCGGCCGCGATTTCCGGGGAGGTGATTTGTAGAGCCACGAGCTCTGGAAACACTTAGGCGCCGGGCGCAACTTACCTGACTGTATCAGTTCGGTAGCGGTCTGCAAATCCTCAGCCTGTTTATTCGCAGCAAGCTTCGCCGAGACCGCCTCAATCTTTGCCTTCAATACTGCGAGCTGATCCTTCATTTTTTTCTCTTTCTTTGGCTGGAAGGAAGGAAAAAGGGTCAGCAGGCTTCTCTCCCATGTTCTCAGCACTAGGCTGTAGCACTTCCAACAGGGAATGATTCATGTTTACGTGCTGCTCGTTGTCAATAGAGTCAAGTATCTCGGTGGTTGATAAGCTGAGCGTTGAGGGGGGTCACCTTCTGCGGGCAGAGCATCCGAGGTGACGAGATCGTTGTCCGGAACTTCCTTCTCTCGCGGCTTATGCTGCAAGCTCGCAGCTCTAGTCCGCTTAGAGATATTCTTTTCTTCCCTAACCCGCAGCTTCTTCTCTACTCGCTCCACAACAGTACTCTTGTATCTCTTCCTCTTTTTCTTTTCAGGCGTCTTATCCAAGTCTATAACAATATGCTGTGATTCGCGAACTGAGGTTGGAGCGACAATCAGCGCAAGAGAGGGCAGTTTCCTCAGCTTGCTTCTCGGCAGAATCTTTGGCCGCGGCTTCGGCGGATTCTTAAGCTCGCTCCTCAGTTACCTCTTCTACCCTCTCCTCCACCTGCTCATCACCTGAAAGTTTCTCCTCGATATCCGCCTGCTGGACCTTCGGCGATGACACTTCCTTGTTCGGGTCTATCCGCAACATAATAGTTCCGGAGGCAGAACAGTGCACCTCCATACTTGAAGAGCTCGAAGGGTTCTGATCAGAGATAGATGGCGGATTCAGTTTCTTATTCGAGCTCCCTGTCGGTAGATTCTTAGCAGTAGGAGCAGTCGCGATCTTCTCATGCTCGATGTCGCGGGCTGGGTCTGTCTTCTTCTTCCGACCTGAACTCTCTCCTGGATGGCGGGCAGGTATATTGTTCCGGTGACTCGCCTTCTTAGGTCGAGAATTCGCCTTGGGTTTCTCAGTCGAGGTGGCGAGGTTGCCGAAGAAGAATCCTAACCTTGCCATGCCGGACTGGAAAGTTGAGACCGCAAGAGGTGAGTAACGACCCGTCGTGCAGTCAATTCTGACAGAGGACAGGACTTCCGACGGTATTTATATCACAATTAACATTAATGATAGTTGCGGACTCGGCGGTTAAGGAAACATTTTCGGAATTTTCCAAAACTTGAAAATGTGCGGGGATTATGTTAACCCCAGAATTCGCAAACATGTTCAGCTAGGCTTCTTGCTCCTGTCTTGCCGGACTCAAGCTATCAGTCCGCCCAGATCGCCATTTGACGTGGAAATCCCAGCCACCTAGGCGGACTCCAGTTATCAGTCTGCCCAGGCCGCCCATGGTTTGCTCTCAGATCTTGCCAGTTTTCCGCAAGCTCCGAGATTAGGTCGCTGAGGTCGCGCAGGTCGCTCAGGTCGCGGTTCTTTTGGCAGGATTGCGCTCGATGCGACCAAGGGAGGTTTCCAGCTCGCAAGCCCAGTCCGCCGGTCTCGCGCGGACTGCTTGTTTTCCCTTTTTTGATTCCCGTCACCACTGCCCGGTTCTTTTGTACCCCGGGCAGCCGGTTATTTTAGCCCTGCCTATTTTGGCAGGCCCCCAGCCTATAAATAGGGGGAAGTGGTGCACTCAAAGCACGCTAACTCGAGCCCAGGAGCCTACTTACTAAAGGCTGCAGACTCGAATCTCTGGCTTTGCGATCTCCAGCTTGCTTTCCGCATCGTTTCCTTTTCCCCTCCTTGTAACCGCTTATTTGCAATCAAAATCAAGCTCGTTGCAGGAGTGGCATGTAGGACACGATGGGCGAAGTCGTGTGTTGCCGTGGTTCACGGCTCTTCTGCATTTCTGTCCCTTTTCTAGACCGTAAAGTAGACTACTGCTCGCAGTTTGCTTTTTCTTCTTCCCCCAGTGCTCGAACAGTTTGCTGGTGGTGCTCGTTTTCCCCTTGGCTTTTTCGTGCATCAACATGCTTATTGAAGATGAAGGTACAAAGATAAAGGAACTCAGCTTGGATGAACCTACTGAAGATAAAGATGAAAAGTTCATAAAGATCACCTCTACAACCCCTATTGGAGAGGTAGATGATCAAGATGAAGAACTCATCCCAGCTGAAGATGCAACTCCAGTAGCTGATCGAAGAGATCCCAGATGTAAGGACTCTTGAGTTCAGACACTTGAAGGATCATTCCTTGGACCAAATCATAAGAGATCCTCGGGATGGCGTTAGAACTCGTCGAGGTACAACTAACGAAAATTTACATTTAAGTTTTCTTTCTCAGGTCGAACCAAAGAAATTTGAGGAAGCCAACTCAGATGCATCCTGGATTCTAGCCACGGAAGAAGAGCTGAATCAGTTCAAACGCTGCAAAGTTTGGACACTTGTTAGTAGACCCAAGAGTAAGAACGTCATTGGGACAAAATGGGTCTACCAGAACAAGATGGACGAAGATGGAACAATTATAAAGAACAAAGGCAGACTTGTTGCCAAGGGCTATCGTCAAGAAGAAGGAATCGACTTCGATCATACATATGCTCCAGTCGCAAGACTGGAGGCGATCAGGTTATTCCTTTCCTACGCTGCACTTAAGGGCTTTAATGTCTATCAGATGGATGTAAAGACCTCCTTCCTGAATGGTGACATAAAGGAAGACGTGTATGTAGAGCAACCGCCAGGTTTCATAGACTCAACTTTTCCTAATCATGTTTATTTACTGCAGAAAGCCTTATGTGGTCTTAAACAAGCTCCTTGAGCTTGGTATAAGACGTTGTCTACCTTTCTTTTTTAGAACAAGTTCACAAGAGGAAAGATAGACAAGACATTGTTTCTTAGGGAAATAAAAGGCAAGATTTTGCTAGTGCAAATCTATGTCGATGACATTATTTTTGGCTCTACAGATAACAACCTCTGCAAGAAGTTTTCTACACTTATGCAAGGGAAGTTTTAAATGAGTAGTATGGGAGAGCTGAAGTATTTCTTAGGGTTTCAGGTGAAACAATCTGAGGATAGAATTTTCATCTCACAGACCAAGTTCACCATAGTGCTACTTAAGAAATTCGGAATGGAGAATGCAACCTCTATGAGGACTCTTATGGCCTCAGCTATGTCTCTGGATAAGGATGAGAAAGGGAAACCTTTTGATGAAACCAAATACAGAAGCATAATTGGGTCCTTGCTCTACCTTACCACAAGTAGACCAGATATAATGTTTTCAACATGTGTATGTACTAGATTCCAGGTGAACTCTAAGGAATTTCACTACATTGCTGCAAAGTGAATCTTGAGATACCTCAAAGGTACACCAAATCTTGGCTTATGGTACCCAAGAAGTAATGATAGTGAACTGATTGGATTTTCAGATGCAGATTTTGCAGGAAGCAAAGACGACAAGAAAAGCACTTCCGGGACTTGCCAATTCCTCGGAAGGAGACTTATTTCCTGGAGCAGTAAGAAGCAAAACTGTGTAGCTATCTCAACAGCTGAATCAGAGTATATCTTTGCAGGCAGCTGTTGTGCACAGCTTCTATGGATCAAGAATCTATTTGAAGACTACAACATGAAGTTCTAGAACATCCCTCGGTTTTGCGACTCATCCAGCGCAATAGCAATCACCAACAACCCAGTCTCCCACAGCCGGACAAAGCACATAGAGCTTCGATATCACTTCATCCGGGAGCATTGGAGAATGGAGACATAGATCTGCAATATGTCTCCACAGACAGGCAAGTTGCAGATATATTCACCAAACCGCTGGAGGAGACCAAGTTTTCATTTTTCAAAACGAAACTCGGGATGCTCAACAAAGAGGAATAGTGATGGTGGACTCACTCACAGGCTCAGAGTTGAAGAAATCGGTGAAGGAAAAATACTCCCAAGAAAAATAATTTTCAAAGTGATATACTCGAGTGAGTGGAGTCACATACTCGAGTAAACGGAACTATACTCGAGTAAAAAAATTCACATACTCGAGTAGTCGGTAATCTACTCGTGTATGTCCTCGATCTACTCGTGTATGTTCCATCACATACTCGTGTATGACGAAATATACTCGAGTATACGGCATTCCAGTACTTTGAAAATTACATTTTTCTCTATTCGCACCGAGGATTTTGCCGCTCCGTCGCAGGTATGATTTAATCTCAATCACTCCTCCTTAAACCTAATTAGAGTTATATATATATAGAAAAATCGGAAATCCATTCCACACTCCTCATTCTCTCGAGTAGTCGTCGACGATTCAACTTCCGGAACCCGCAGAGCACCGTCTTCTCTGTCTTCCCGTTCTACAGAATCGCAGATGGCTCCTTCCTCCAAGATCGGAATCGGCTCAGAACTTGCCCCTGATGGAATAGCTAATCTCTCCGATGATATCCGCAACCTCTTGATCTTGTTCGACACCGCCGGACTCACTTTCATCCTACAGACTCCGTGCAAAATCTTTCTCCCTGCAGTTGAAGAATTCTACAAAAATCTGAAAGTCAAGCGCAATGGTAAAGTTCTAAAATCCAAGGTAAGTGGGATCAAAATCCATCTGGACAAAACCTCCTTAGCTACTCTATTATGTTTGCTAGTGGTAGATGAAGAAGATGACCTGAGTCCTGAGGATTCCGACAGAACAAGCCTATTCTGTGGAGCAAATACTGAAGCAGATTCTTTTTGCAGAGCAGATTTCAATCAAGAGGGTAAATTTCTTGTGGATGTTATTTCCAAAGTCTTTCTATGCAAGACCTATTCAATCCGAGACATATCCATGGATATGATTGATATTATGCAAGCCATAGTCTGCCGGAAGAAATTCCAGTTTGGAATGATGATACTTGACAAAATTAGAGAAAGTGTGAAACACCCAAGTTATGTTAGGATTATCTCACTCCTCCTCCATGAAATTAATCCTACAGCTTTTGATTTATCTAAAGGAACTCCCCTCCATCATATGAAGAAGGTATCAATCTCCTCCATCCAAAGATATGAAATCAAGCTCCAAAACTCTGCTCAAGCCTCAAAAGCAGCTGTTACCACAGGAGATACACCCAGAGAGCCCCTTGTCTCAGTTGACAGGACTCCATCTCCTCCTCTACATCACACTATTACCACCTCGAGTGCAATAGTTGAGGGGGAGACTGACTCATCTAGTCTTCATCACCAAGCTTCAGAAGCCCCCTCTCAGCAAGATCAGATCAGAGATCCTTCTCCTCCTCCTTCTCCTCCTCCAGAAGTCCTTCTCTCAGAGGTTCAAGCTCAATAAAACCTCCTCTCTACTGCTGAAGAATTTGGCAGACTGATTGATGAACTCAGATCAGATGCTCCTGTGTTTCAAGAAGATTCAATTGTGCTATCTCCTGAGGATCACATTCCAGAAGATCAGTCTCCTGTTAAGGAACTTTCTCCCTCCCCTTCAAAGGAACCCCCAACCTCTCCTGCTCAGTCCCATGCTGAAGAGCAAGGTAAGCCAGAGAATATTCTACTGTCTGATGATGAGGAAAAGTCTCCGGAACATGTGGATGCTCATCTGAGGACACTAGACTTCTGTCTTCCTTCATTCATCAATACAAAAGATTCTGTTGTGGTAGAACCCTTCAAGAGAGCCGAAAGCTCAGTGTTGATTGCTCAAATTCTCCCCCTGGGTTACTCCTGTTCCCTCAGCCTCTGCTCCAGCCTCAGCTCCATCCAGCTCCTCAGATATTGTAAGTAAGATTGAGCAAATGCTCCGTGAATAGATAAAATACTTTGATGATTCTCTAGCATTAGTGAATAATAAGGTCTCTACTCTTGAAACTGAGATGAGTAGAGGCTTTGCTGAAATTCAAGCAAACAATGATGAGCTAAAGAGATTATTTCAGTTGGGTGGCAAAGCCATAGACTATTACCAGTATAGGTGAACTTAGAAATCAAGCTGAAATAGTTACAAATAATCAGATTCAATTGGACAATGATGTTACTGCAAATGTTATGAAAGTTTATGAAGAAGTTGGAACATTTAGAGATGAAGCCATTGCCAAACTATAAGTAGAAATCAGCAAGGGGGAGAAGATAGTCAAAGAACAAGTTGAAAAAATATCTGCCCAATCTCAAGCATCTGTGGATGGTCTAGTCAAAGAAATGAAAGCAGACATCCTAGCTCAGCTTCTATCTGTAAAATTCTATATTTATGATACTGCTGTATGGGTGCATAATCAAAACTTCCCAAACTCCCAACTTAACCCTACCATTATTCCAAAGTTCCTAGATCCTCTTGAAGAACATCCTCCCTCAGGTGCTCCAGCTCATACTAACATTCCAGAGGGTGTGCCAGCCTTCTCACCCAGACCTATTGGTGACATGACTGAGCCTCCTCTTTATTATGCTGATGTGTGGAAAGATGATATTCCTCCAAGCTCTCAGGGACACTCTGATCAAGGTGCTTCTTCCTCTAGAAGACCTGCTGATCAGGGTGCTGCTAGAAAGAAAAGGAAATATGGTGACGGCGCTTCTGCTAGCCGTTCTGCACCAAGGAGAGAGCCTGCCCATGCTCCAGAAGGTAGATCAGAAGTTGTTCATGCAGAGGTTTGGATTCCTACCTTCAAGTCCCTTATTTTTGATACATTGAAGTTGGTAACAGATTTTTGTGAGAATAAAGATCAGTTCTATAGCTACTCCGATTGTAAAGCGTATGATGTATCTCAAATCAAAATCAGATTGCATGACAGAAATTGGGGATTTAACAATCCAGCTTCTCCTCCAAGGCCTAGGACCTATTTTCCCAAACCTTTCAGCTATCTGGAGAGGCAAGAGCTTAAGAGAGAAATATTGCATAGAGGAGCCCCTTCTTGAGTGAATGAGGATGTGGATATGGACAATCAATCTTTTGAAAACATTTCTATATATATGATTCTAATTATGGTTGTCCTTATTATTTTCCTGCTTCATTTTCATTTTTCATTAGTATATGTTTCTTTGTTCTTTTTACTCTAAGTAATTCACCTTAGTGTAAAGGGTGCTGACTTCTACAAATAGGGGGAGATTGTTGGGATTTGTCTCCACAATATCTCAGATTTGTAGGAAGTAAGACCTTGAACTAAGATGAATTAAGGTGTATTTGATATTGTGTTTTGAGTTGTATGTATGCAGGATCTTATTGCCAAGTGTAGACCAATGTCAGTCTATAATCGGTAACCAAACACAGGACCATACAATGTAATTCCTCATTGCGTGATCCAAGGTGTTGGCTCATGTATAACCTCTCTATTGGGATACACTTCATATACATGCATTGTGACTGATGGACTCTGGTGTATTGAAGACTATCTCAGAAGAAATTTGCTAAGTCCACATACTCGAGTAGTATCTTCTATATACTCGAGTAAGTGACTTATTACTCGAGTAGTTCATTCGACTACTCGAGTAAAATCTCTATATACTCGAGTACTTTAGCTTACGCTCAAGTAGATTGTCTTTTACTCGAGTAAGTGATATCTTATATTCGAGTAGATAGTAAGTTACTCGAGTAAGTGTTTGTTTGTACTCGAGTAGATCTGGACTTCTCATCTCAGAAAGTTTCTAAGTCCATATACTCGAGTAGTTCCCTGATATACTCGAGTAAGTGATTCTTTACTCGAGTAGATTGATTTTCATACTCGAGTAGGTTTGTAGTTACTCGAGTTGTTTTCCTAAGATACTCGAGTAGTCTATCTTCCCCGTACTCGAGTATTTCCAATTCTTATACTCGAGTAGCTCTTCAAGTTTTATCTGAGAATTTTTCTAAGTGTTTATACTCGAGTATATTTGCTCATACTCGAGTAGTTTCTCTAAGTCACTCGAGTATTGTTCCCTGAGATACTCGAGTAGTTTCTATCTTTATACTTGAGTATATCCCTCTTATCTACTCGAGTATGTAACCTCTTATACTCGAGTATATCTCCTCTCTCTCTCTCGAGTATATCTGCTCGAAATTTCCTGAATTTCTCTAAGTCCAGATTCTTCGTGTATTTTGAAATAATCTTTTTTGTTTGGTCCACGTGTAATCATTAAATATTTTTATGACCGTTGTAGCTAGCCTATAAATAGGTCTTTTTCGATATGACCTAAAGAAGAAGAATAACAGATATTACAGAGATTATTTTAAGAAAGAGAAAAATTTCGAAAACCCTAATTCCCGTCAGCCGCCATTACCGTTTTCGGAAGAAGCTCTAGATCATCTTCTCTCAGCCGCTGCTGTCGATCTCAAATATTCTAGCGATCCAGACTAAAGTAGAATCATCCGATCTATCCGTGCTTCATCGATCTCCGAATTATTTTCTCGATCGTGGTGATTCCAGATTTCAGATCCGTGAATCTCTTTCAAGTCTTCTTCAAATATTTCTGTCCAAGCCGAAAGCTCTCAAAGAAGAAGATAAAGTCAAGGATCCAGATCTGTGCTATTTGTTGTTTGTGTTTTCTATTTAAACAATTTTATTATAGGAGACTTATCTCCGAGTGGTAGGAAGTTTTATATTCCGAGTGTAGATCCATTTGGATCGAGTTTTGTAGGAACGTGGTTCCGAAGTGTAGGATTGGTTTACAATCCCAGATAGTGGAGTAGCCGAGTCTAGTGATTTGCTACATCGGTGAGGGAAGTGGACGTACCCAAGTTTGGGGAACCACTATAAATCTCTTGTCGTCTGTGTGATTGCTTGACTACTTATCTGTGCTGTGTTAAATTTTTTTATTCCGTATTTGACGCACATCTCACCTATTCACCCCCCTCTAGGTGATTTAGGTTGACAACTAAGTTCTCTCACACCACATTTGGATGAGGAATGGTCACTCACTCCAATAACTTCACTTTTGACCTAATTAGACCCTCTAATTAACCTATACATGGATTATTAAATGTTTACAAAAACTATAGGAAAAAATTCTCCAAAAATTCCCATTTATTGATATGTTAGAGGTAAAGATAAGAGAGACTCGTACTCAGAATTTGAGGTCATTTGGATGGCTGGATTGATGGGGGCACTCAAAATAGTCTCTGGTCAAGCCTATGTATAGGCTGCACCATATTGAGTGATGTGGTCAAACCATTGACCATAATGGGTTGAAACCAATTTTAAAATAATATAGACCTTAAGAGATACAAATTTTATGTTGACTATTTATCCATCAAGTGACTCTAAGTATTTTTAATATTTAATTTAAAACACAGAAAAATTGTGACATAAAAACAATTTTAAAATGAAATTATATATAGATCCAACACGAATCTTGGCGCGATCCAGCGACTGCCCGTCACCATCCCCAGCGCACCAACGGTCCAGATTCTTCCATCCTAAAGAAACTTCCAGACGCATTTCCTAGCCACCTGGCCGGCCACCACCACCACCACCTCCGTTGAGGTGGGGGCTATCGATGGGCGGCAAAACTGCCGCCGGAGGGGCCGTTTCCAGCGAACCCATAACCTCTCTTTTCACATGGAATTTCTTCAAAATCGCTCACTGGATCTGGCTCAATTGATCCCGATATCACCCATAGTTGATCTAACAGGCTAACACAGAGGGAGAGGGATGGCATTGCCGGTGGTGGTGTCGTCGGGTGCTCTGCAACTGCACTATAGGAAGGCTCGACTGCTCCATGGAAAGTGTGGAAAAGGCTGTTGGGAGTCTAGGGATGCTTTAAAGATTGCCAAATGGGGAAGAGGGAGGGTCAATCTTGATTTCCAGCCTTTGTACAGTCTGGAAAACCTCTTGATCTTCTCCTAATTCATTAAGGGAGATGAATCAAGCAATTATGAATGAATATAGAGGCCCTTCGCCTCCCATTGCCATGAATGGCCTCTCTTCCTCACTTTCTCTCTCCTCCATTAAAGGGAGAATTGAGCTTTCTCTCTCCTAGTCATCACTTTCAGAAAATGAGTGACATTTTAAGTAAATTCCTGCCTCCTAAACCTAATGGGCCACACTAGTTGGGCTTAGCCTAAGTGAGTTAGGCTTGGTTTGGTCCACTTAGCCTAATTTGACCTAATCTTAGGGTTGAGTTCACCTTGGTCAAATTGACCTTTTGGATTGACCCCAACTGGCCCTTGGTGACCCATTGGCCTCCCCTAAGGTCTAGGAAGGGTGGGTTGGGCACCTTGAAGAACACTTGACCCTTAGTTAGGGCACTTTGACAATTTTAGGGATAGGGTTGACTTTGGTTAACATAGACTCTTTGGTTGACCCCAATGGGTCTTCGGTGACCCATTGGCCTCCCTTAGGCATAGGAAGGTATAGGTGGGTCCCTTTGGCTAAGGGGTGGTCAATTTACAATGTGTGAGCTTTGTTTGACCTAATTAGGGTTTGGGTTGACTTTGGTAGACTTGACCCTTTTGGTTGACCCCAATGGGTCCTTGGTGACCCATTGGCCTCCCCTAGGGTTAGGGGTGCCATGGTGGGGTCCTTGAGTTAAGGTGAAACCCTACAATTAAACCCTAGGCCTAGTGACTAGGTTGAGCTATTTGCAAACCAAGGTGATATCCACCTTCATGTCTTAGCTCACTTGGGTCTTCTTGGATTTCGTAGGGGTTTGTCATGACCTAGTCATGACAAAACTACTCTTGGGTGTCTAGTTATTTAAGGGATGTTACATCGATTGCTAGTCCAAACCAATGATTACATCAAACTCAGATATCGGCATCACAGATGCTTCCAATCCAAAATCCAAACTTTCTATTCGCACCTCAACACAACAAGACCTATCCGCATGTATCACACCTATGTTAGGTACCAACACCATTAATCTATTTATAGTCACATGAGAAGGCACTTTGATCTACGATACGATGTCTTCAGATAGAAACGAGTGAGAAGTACCTGTATCAAACAGTGCTCTGGCCGAATAGTCACGAATAAGGACGAAGCCTATACTTATCATGTTATACACAAATAATTCACAAGGTATAAAGTATATAAAGCATGAAAATATATACTAATCGTACCTATGATGACGTCCGCCTATTTGATGGCCTCCTGTTGGCCAAGATTGTACACCCTTGGCTGAGCTGGATAATATTGGGAGGCAGTAGACTCCACTGCCTTTCCCTTCACAGCGTACGATGCTCCTGATTTCTTATCAACTACTAGAAGACCATGCCAGCAGTCTCGAGCCATATGGCCCACCTTTCCACAAGTATAACATGCAAGAGTGGTTCGCCTAGAAGTTGTTCCAGATGGAATAGTAGATAGAGTCTATCCAGTAAACTTGGACTTTTATTTCGTCTCTTGCGGTAGCCATATTTTACAGGATATGGCTCTTTGAACTCGGGCTTTATCACAGCCAAGTCCCTCTTGCCCTATAACCTCTTCATCTCCTCCTCTAACGAACGAGCTGCATTAACCAACACTAGAAACCCTTGGTTCATCAGACCCGAGAGCAGTAACGCCAGCTCATCCCACCGTCCCTTGTAGAACCTATTGGTCTTACGCTCTTCGTTAGCATAAGTTGACCCCACATAATTCCCCAACCTTGTAAACTCATGAAAGTAGTCATCCACAGTACCCTCATCCTGAGTCAAACATTGGAACTCATTTTCCATGGCAATCGGCTACAACAATGGCAGATGCTTTACCAAGCACAGTCTCAAAAACTCCTCCATCAAGACCTCTAATAGTCGTCTGCCCGCGAAGTGGTTTATCTTCAACTCATCCCACTAAAGCCGAGCTTCTCCTTACAATAGGAAAGTGGCCAAGGTGACCTTCTATCCCTCCTCTATCTCTACTGTCATCAATATCCTCTTGACTCAAGAAATCCAGACTTCTTCCTGCGTTGGGGATCCTGCACCTGTAAACATTGGAGGACTAAAGTTCATGATGTGGTTTAGCTTTCATTCAGTCGCTCGCGTATCCACCAAAGCCTTAACAGGCACTTGCCTTGCAGCCATTGACTCGGCTACACCAACCTATATTGGCACCATCTGTAACACCTCCGCCCGTCACATGCAATATAATAGTGGGTCTGGCCGGGGCCCCATACCATATTCCATAGACAGGCAGTGAGATTACATTTTAATATCAAAAGACTACTAGCTCCCTAACTCAGAGCATTCTAGCGGAAACTTTAAGTTTGCATGAACTCATACCAATTGAATGTCCACTATATATAAACAACACCATTTATATATATAAAAGGAATTTCAATTACAAATACACAATAGTTATGGCCTTACGGCCTTATAGTTATACATCACAAATATGGTTTACAAATATCGGCGTGCAGGCCGGTCACACTTGAAAATAGTAGAACTTCTTCGCTCAGCCTTCGAAAGCCAGCATAGCAGCAAGGGATTCAGCCCGCTATTTCCCGCTCGGCTCTCCAGCACCTGCACAAGGACAATCCACAAGAATGGTAGAAAACAAGGCAACGATCAGCATTCAGCTGACCAATTTATAACGACCCTACCCCTTTCCTGGGGTAGAGGTATTTCTTCCCTGCAGGCATAGCAATTTCACAAGTAGATATATCATAAGAACGTGCACTTACACACAGTTCAATATATCACAAACGCTAGCCTCAACTGCCGACGATCCATGCACTTAGGACACATTTTAGGTGTGCTAGTTTCCCGGACTACACCATCGTTCAAAGGTTCAAGAAATGACGGTCAACTTTGAGCATTAATAGTCTTTATGACGCGTAGGCCTAAGACTCTCATTATGCGCTCCAACGGACCAATAACCTAGGTCTTCGAGTCAGTCGGACATAATGCATGTACAATTAAACCCTTAACCGTTGCTCAATTCGTTAGTTTAGAGGCAAATATTGACGCGTGTTGGCTTCCCCTTGCCTGTTCGGCACGATGGCCTTAATAGCTTGTAGCTCACACTAGACACACTGTCTCCGAGAGAATGGCTTGGAAATCACAAGGCTATCTGGGAGCTATCGCCGGCGATACTCACTTTCGTCAGGCATTACTAACCGAACTCACTTTCTGTATCCAGGCCTAGCCCAAAATCCTGCAATAACTTGCAGTGCCAGAAACACTTATTTTTCATAGCACACAACACAAATAGCTCACCAAGTGCTATCGCCGTTGGCAATACTCACTATCACCCGGCGATACCCAATAGTTATTCAAACTATGGTATTTTGTGGGTATTTTCCTGGAGTAAAACTCCAGTACTTCCTGCTACTTTCAGTTCGAAGGTACAACCCCGTAGACCTCCTAAACTACTCATTTATACTCGGAGTCTTCTCCGGCATGCAAAATAAACATCAGCAATCAAGACCAACCTGTCCAGATGGGGTTCACACAACATTCCTATTATGTACTACACATTTCTTGATCTATATGCAAGACTAACTGGGTATTTTATGAATCGACCTAAAGGAATTCCCTTCACTTTTCCACCTTTTGGTGGGGGATTTCATGCATATGCAGAAAGAAGGACTTCACTTGTCCAAGAAGGAAAATCGTTAGCCTTGTAGTTTTCTTTGGAGCCATGATCGTTTTTCTATCCGGTCGGAAAGGAGCACCGCGCTCTCCTCTTCACAGACCAAGCCTCAGATCTAGCTACCGACTACTAGATCTCCTTTACTAAGCTATTCAAGCTTAGCTCTAGCAGTTAGCTCCAGCCCTTAGCTCTTTCTCTCAAAAACTTGGATGAAAGAAGGAGAGAGAGAGTGAGAAGAAGAAAATGAATTCTCATTCCTCTACTCCTCTGCATCTGTGGCCTTGGGATTAATCCCTGCCACAGGATCATTTCATCAAAAGTGAGTAAAGGCCACCATTTCGGTTGAATACTCAACATTAACGCGATCGTCTAGCGATATCCGCTATCGCCTGAGCGATAGCGTCGATAGTCGCTTTGACCAAAGTCAACCACCACTCTTTGTCCACCGCCCGGCCACCTGACATATGGCCACACAAACGTGGCAGTATCTCCTGGCGATATCCAGTGTCACTGTTCAGATAACTCACTCAACTCTTTACGGCATCGAGTGCGTTGAGCTTACTCAATGCTTTATGGTGTCGAGTGCTATTGCTATCGCCTCCTGCGATACCCACTATCGTCTGGCAATAGCGACCAAAAGTTCTAATATAAAATTTGGGGTGTTATAACCCTCACCTCCTTACAGAAATTTTGCCACGAAATTTGATTCAGGTATATGGGAAAAACAGCAACTTATATGTTGCAACATATTTTACCTTTAAAAAAACAATGTTACAATATTAATGTACAAACAACTCGGGGTATTCCTTGTGCATGGTTTGCTCATGCTATCATGTCAGCTCTTCACGGCCACAGTTGTCACACTGGACTTTGACCATCCCGATTGTCTTATTTCGCAGTTGCTTAATTTCCGTATCCTCGATCCGAATGGACAAAACTTTCATCGTTAGTCGATAATCGACTATTACTTGATCATCCACAACCACTTGAGCTGGCTCTTTCACAGCTTTTCGCAACACTGATATGTGAAGCACATCGTGCATGCCACTTAGCTCTGCCGAAAGAGCTAACCAATAGGCAGCTTCTCCAATTCACTCAACCACTTCAAACAGACCAAGATACCTCGAACTCAACTTTTTCAAGGATCGAATCTTGGATACACCTTTGAATGGTTTGATCTTCAGGTACACCCACTTGCCAACCGAAAACTCCACCTATCGGTGCTTGGCATTATAGTACTTTGCTTGCCTATCTTGGGCTGTTAATATCCGCTCTCGTATAGTACGTATAGTCGAATTTGCATCTCCGACCTCCTTACACTTAAATAGCTTTGAGTCGCCTGATTCCACCCATGCTAAAGGTGTACGCCACTTTCTATCGTGTAAAGCTTCAAAGGGCTCCATTTGTATGCTATCTTGATAACTATTGTTGTTGGCGAACTCAATCATATAGAGGTGATTTTCCTGCCTCTTCCCAAAATCCAAGACGTACATACGGAGCATATCCTCCAGTGTTCTATTGGTCCTCTCGATTTGACCACCTGGTTGTGAATGGAAGGTTGTACTGAACTTTAACTTGGAACCCAACAGTTGGTGGATTAACCTCCATTCACCTGAAGTAAAACGCCCATCACGATCACGAATGATTTTCATGGGGCATGCAGTGCAATCGTACGATATTGTCCACATCAAGTTCATGCATGCATTTGCAGTGGCATTCTTGTCAACACAAGAAATGTTTAAGTTCTCCAATTCCTGGATCAGACGCTTATCGTGCATCTACAACCAATTTGCCCTTGTCGGAGTCTGCCGACTAAAGGAATCTGTGACTATATTTCCCTTCCCAGGAGTATAGTGTATCTTGAAGGTGTATTCCCCGAGGAACTCTATCCACCTCCGTTGTCACATGTTTAGATCTTTCTGATCTAAGAGATACTTGAGGATCTTATAGCCCGTGAAGATATCAACTTTCACGCCATATAAATAATGACGCCACAGTTTAAGTCCAAAAATCACCGCAGCTAACTCCAAGTCGTGGACGGGATAGTTCCGCTAATTCATGTTCAACTAGTGTGAGCCATTTGTTATGACTTTACCGAAATGAAGAAGTATGCAGCCTAAGATGCTCCCTGAAGCATCACTGTACACTTCATAGCCATTCGAACCATATGGCGACGTCAAGATTGGCGTCATAGTCAAGCGACTCTTCATATCTTCAAAAGCTTGAGCGCACTCTAGAGCCCAAATGAACTTCTAATCCTTCCTCATCTGTGTAGAAAGAGGCAAAGCGATCTGCGAGAAGTTTTCTACGAAGCGTCTGTAATAGCCCGCCAGTCCAAGGAAACTCTGGACGTCATCTACACTAAACAAAACAGTCAAATCCTGTATCATTACTATCTTCGTGGGATCCACTTCAATCCCCTCACCATGAACCACATGGCCAAGAAAGGCCACTGATGACAGCCAGAACTCACACTTTGAGAACTTGGAATAGAGCTTGTTTCTTCTCAGGGTTTGCAATACCATCCGCAAATGGTTTGCATAATCTTCTTTAGACTGGGAGTACAATAAAATGTAGTCAATAAAGACGATTACAAATAAGTCCAAGTACTCTCGAAAAATTCGTTGCATTAGGTCCACGAACACCAATGGTGCATTAGATAGCCCAAACGGCATTACCGTGAACTCATAAAGACCGTAGCGTGTTCCAAATGCTATCTTGGGAATATCACATTCCCTAATTCTCAACTGGTAATAGCCAGACTTCATGTCTCTCTTTGAATATGCCACTAATCCAACCAGTTGATCGAATAAGTCATCAATCCATGGTATCAGATACTTGTTCTTCTCCATTAGCTTGTTCAGTTCTCTTTAATCGATTCATAAATGCAGGCTACCGTCCTTCTTTTTCACAAAGAGTGTGGGCGCTCTCCAACGTGACATACTAGGGCGTATATATCATTGCTCTAACAACTCTTGCAGCTGAACTTTCAGTTCCGCCATTTCTTTGGCGCTACACGGTATGGTGAGTGGGTCATAGGTTTCGCACCTGGCACCAAATCGATAGAGAAGTAAATTTCTCTTTGGGGAGGTGGCCCCGGAAGATCCTTCGGGAACACCTCTGCGTACTGCGATACAATCGAAACGTCATTCACACTGTCTTTTGTCTCAACAGCCTTTATAAGAGTGAAGAATAACTTTACGCCCTTTCGAATAGTTTTGAGTACTTAGAGAGCAGACATCAACATTTTTCTCGATCTTTGCATACCAACAAATTTAGTCTCTAGCTCAGTATTTTGTCCCAGTGTGATCTCCTTTGAGTTGAAATCTATAAAAGCACACTGCTCTGAGAGCCATTCCATACGAAAGATTACATCAAACTCTAATATCGGCATCACAGATGCATCCAATCCGAAATTTTGACTTCATATCCGCACCTCAATACAACAAGATTTATTTGCCCGCATCACGCATCCGTTAGGCAACATTATCGATAGGCTATCTGTCGGCACAAAAGTAGGCACTCTAATCCGAGACACAAAGTCCTCAAATAAAAACGAATGTGAAGTACCCGTATGGAACAATGCACTCATCAGACAGTCTCGAATAAGGACAAAGCCTCATAAAAACAAATCATACCCAAGCAACGCGCAATGTATGAAGTATAAAAAGTAGTAAAATTGTATCTTAACCAGTACTTGGGATGACGTCAATCTGCTTGATGGCATCCTGCTGTCCAAAGTTGTACACGCTTGGCTGAGCTAGAGCAAACTGGGATGTAGTAGACTCCACCGCCTTTCCCTTTTCAGCATATGTTGCTCCTACCTTCTTATCACCCCTTGGAGGACCACTCCGGCAGTCACGAGCCATATGGCCCACCTTTCCACAAGTATAACATGTCTGAGGGCCTTGCCCAGACGTTGCTCTAGACACAACTATGGAAGGAGCCTGTCCCGAAGATTTGGAATTTCTACCCCATTTCTTGCGGTAGCTCGATTTTCTCGAGTGCAGTACTTTGAACTCGGTCTTTGTCACCGCCAAGTCCCTCTTGCCCTGCACCCTCTTCATATCTTTATCCAATGCATGGGACGTATCCACCAATGCTTAAAATCCTTGATTCACCAAATTCGAGAGCAACATCCTCAGCTCATCCCGCAACCCCTCATAGAAGCGATTGGTCTTATTCTCTTCTTCAGCGAATGTAGACCCCGCATAGCGTTCCAATCTAGTAAAATCATGCAAATAGGTGTCAACATTACTTTCACCCTGCGTCAGATGCTGAAACTCATTTTCCGTTGCTATGAGCTGCGATGAAGACAGATTCTTTGCCAAGAATAGTCTCGAAAACTTCTTTATCGAGACCTTCGCTAGTCGTCTACCTACTAAGTGGTGCAGCTCCATTTCATCACACCAAAGCCGATCCTCTCTTTCCAACAGGATGGTGGCCAAGGTGACTTTTTGTCCTTACTCCACTCCAATTGCCATCATAATCTCATTGACTCGTGCAAGCTTTTCCTCTACCTATGTTGGGGATCGTTCCCCCGTGAACATAGGAGGACAGAAACTCATGAACTGCTTCAGTTGTCATTCTGATGCTCGTATATCTACCATAGCCTCAATAGGTTCTGGCCTCACACTAACCTATACTGGCAAACAATGCATCAATAACTAAGCGCACTGTCTGCGCAGAAGGAGGTGGTGTGGGCACCTCAGGTGGTACCGCACTTTCAATAGAATGCTTGGGCTCAGACTGCCCCACATCACTTCGAGTCACTTATATGTGTAAAAGACATACTTTCGTGACTTTGCAAAAAGCAACAATGATTTATAGAAACGTGCAGGTTCCTCAAACAGGTGTATTTTCATTCCAAACTGGACATTCTGGAGTTCATTTATGTTATAACGGTCCACACTTGCACGTGTTGGCCACCTCTCAAAAGAATTCGACCACGAATTCTTAGGATGAAGACTAAGACAAGCTGATACCAAATTGTAACACCTCTGTCTATCACATGTAATATAATAAAGGGTCTGGCCAGGGCCCCACACCATATTCCACAGACAGATAATGGGATTACATTTTAATATCAAAAGACTACTCGCGCCCTAACTCAGAGCATTCTAGTGGAAGCTTTAAGGTTGCATGAACTCATACCAATTGAATGTCCACTATATATAAACCACACCATTTATATATATAACAGGAATGTCAATTACAAATACACAAAAGTTATGGCCTTACTTCCTTACAGTTATACTTCACAAATGTCGTTTACAAACATCGGCGAGCAGGCCGGCAACACATGAAATTAGTAAAAATTCTTTGCTTGGCCTTCGAGGGCCAGCATAACAGCAAGGGATTCAGCCCGCTATTTCCCGCTCGACTCTCCAGCACCTGCACGAGGACAATCCACCACAAGGGTGGTAAACAAGGCAAGGGTCAACATTCAGCTGACCAATTTATAACGATCCTACCCCTTTCCTAGGGCAGTAGTATTCCTTCCCTTGAGTCATAGAAATTTCACAAGCATATATATCATAAGAACGTGCACTTACACATAGTTGAATATTTCACAAATGCCAACCTTAACTGCCGATGCTCCCTGCACTCAGGAAAAATTTTTGGTGTGTTAGTTTCCCGGACTACACTACCATCCAGAGGTTCAAGACATGACGGCCAACTTTGAGCATTACTAGTCTTTACCGCGCTCAGGCCTATTACTCTCATTGTTTGCTCTAACAAGACCAATAACCTAGGTCTTTGAGTTGGCCGGACATAACACAGGTATAGTTCAGCCCTTGCCCATTACTCAATTCTTCAGTTCAGAAGCAAAGACTGACACGGGTTGGCTCCCCCTTGCCTGTTCGGCATGATGGCCTTAAGATCTCATAGCTCACACTAGCCACACTGTCTCCTAGAGAATGGCTTTGTAGTAACAAGGCTATCTGGGAGCTATCGCCGGCGATACTCACTGTCACAAGGCATTACTAATAGAACTCACTTTTGGTATCCAGACCTAGCCCAAAACCTTGCAGTAACCTACAGTGCCAAAAACACTGGTATTTTTATAGCACACAACAAAAATAGCTCACTAAGAGCTATCGCCGTTGGCGATACTCACTGTAGCCCGGCGATACCCGACTATTATTCAAATTGTGGTGTTTAGTGGGTATTTTCCTAGAGTGCAATTACAGTACTTCGTGCTACTTTCAGTTCACAGGTACAACCCCGCAGACCCCATAAACTACTCGTTTATACTCAGAGTCTTCTCCAGCATGCAAAATAAACATCACTAATCTAGACCAACCTGTCCAGATGGGATTCACACAGCATGCCTATTCCATACTACATATTTCCAGATCTATATGCAAGACAAACTAGGGATTTCACGAATCGAGCCAAAGGAATTCCATTCGATTTTCCACCTTTTGGTGGGGGTTTCCATGCATATACCAAAAGAATTATTTCACTTGTCCAAAAAGGAAGATCGTTACCCTTGTAGTTTTCTTAGGAGCCCTGAACGCTTTTCTGTCCGGTTGGAAAGGAGCACCATGCTTTCCTCTTCACAGAACAAGCCTATGATCTTACTTCCGACTACTGGATCTCCTTTACTAAGCTATTAAAGATCAGCTTTATCCCTTAGCTCCAACCCTCAGCTCTTTCTCTCAAGAACTTGGATGAAAGAAGGAGAGAGTGTGAGAAGATGAGAATGAATTCTCATTCCTCTACTCCTCTGCATAAGTGGCCATGGGATTTATCCCAGCCATAGGATCATTTCATTAAAAGTGAGCAAAGGCCATGATTTTGGTTGAATAGTCAACATTAACACTATCGCCTGGCGATATTCGCTATCGCCTGGGCAATAGCGTCAATGTAAGACCCTATTTTTTTCCTTAAACCATCGGGGTCTTATGGCCAGAATTGCTGTTTTGCGGTGGCACTGACACTCGAGAAGGCCGCCACTACAGAACGCCAATTCTGCCGGCCTTTTTGATCACAAAAGAGAGAGAAGCAAGTATAAACTGAATATAATCATGTCAACAGGATCATAGGTAAATGGAAATCACAACAAGTCCATAAAAGTAAGAAAATAGAGTACTACAAAAGACCAGTACAGATGAAATATAAACGGGCTTAAGCCCAGTACATCATGAAAGTGAGGGTAAGACCAATCCTAAACTCTAGAGGGGGGGAGGGTGAATTGAGTAATTTAAAATAATTTTGCTAATTTAAAAAATTTTCTAGCAGTGGAAGACTTGATTTAATAGGTGTAGAGGGCTAAGCAGAAACTGAAAAAAAAAACTACACAAGGATAAATTCACAACACACAGCACAAGAAAGAGCAAGCAATCCGGAAGACACAAGGAACTATAGTGGTTCCCAAAAACCTGGGTACATCCACTCTTCTACCACCCTTGGTAGGAATCCACTGCAGGATGAGTTGATCAGGTGTTCTGGGAACCACTGAGCTTTTGATTAGGTGCTCAAAAACCAAACTAGATTTTTTGATCTGGTGTCTTGCCACCACTGAGTTTTGATCAGGTCTCAGGAACTAAAGCAAAACTTTTGAAGGGAGTTTTAAAACCCTTTTACAGGAAAGGAAAAAAGAAAAGGGGTGAAGTTGTCTTCTCTATCAACTATCAAAGAGAAACACTAGTGGATGAGATATTGTCAAAGCTCCCCCTGAGATGTGGCAAGAATTCAGGAACTGGAAGCTTTGCAAGGGTGATAGGTCTTCAAAGAATTTGATTGCTCCAGCACTAGATGATTTCAGCAAAAATTGAAATGTTTGTTGTCTGGAGTGTGAATGATGAAGACTTGAGAAAGCTTATGATCAGCAAGAATCATAAAGAAAATTTGTTGAGTTTTCTGAGTTATTGATCTTCTTTTTTTCTCTGTGTCTCTATGTGTCTTCTTAATGTACTACTGTATATTCTGTATATTTGTTCTCTGAATGATAATGATAAATCCAGTTGTCCAATCTTCTTGATAACCGTTAGCAAAGTCATAAATGATTTCCTTAAATGTCAAATGTATCTGGAGAAAAGAAACTAAAGACATTCCTCCTTTGTTTCCTTGAAACTTGCTCCAGATTTATTATAACGGCTAGAAATCTTCTGCAATAAATGCTCTAATTTGAAATCCTTAACAAGCTGACAAAATCCCAGAAATCGTTGATCTCAAAATAGAATCATCGATCTAAGCTCAACTATCATAGAACTGAGCTCAGAGATATTGGAATTTGACTTGGACAAAAATCATCGATCTGAGCTCAGAGATCGTCGAACTGGGTTCAACGCCTCGTCGACTTGAGCTCAGAGATCATCGAACTTAGGTCGACGCTTTGTCAGCCTGAACTTGGAGATAGTTGAACTGAGTTCAACGCTTCGTCGATCTGAGCTCGACGATAACTTGAATTCTCCTTCTTGGCTTCTCATCTAAACTAGGAGGTCTTGGGGAAATCTTCAACCCTAAGTCCTAAGCCTAAGACCTAACTTGTTGACCTTTTCTCTATACAACAAGGTCAAAGCAACAATCCTATTGACATAGTGATCCTGAACCAAATTAGTAATAGGGTGTTCCAACAATCTCCCCCTATTTAGGTTAGGATTATAATTTACATGAGTTATAGGAAATGAAATCAACAAGAAAAATAGAAATACAAAAACAACATTGCAAAACCACAGATATGATTATATCATAGCACAGAAGTAGTTCAGCAGAGATATAATATAGTTTTCAGCTTACATCCAGATTAATGCTTGTCATCAGTTCTTTTCTTGAAGATGATTTCTCTGTTTGGATTTTCTTAGTCTTTCTTTGATCTGAAATCATGCAGCACCAAGAGTCCTTTGGCTTTTGCTTCTAGGAACTACAGCTTCAGGATGTAGCTGCATGTACTCCTCAGTATTGAAGAATATCTTGGAGCTGTATCTTTCAAGTTCCTGTCTTCTTTGTTCTGATAGAGTAGATATATTTGAAGTGTCTTGGCCCTTCTCTCTTGCTTTCTTTATTTGATCTAGAGCAGCCATTTCTTTAAGTCTGGCTGTCAAGGAAACTGGATTGTTCTCTAGGTATTCAAAAGGTACTAGTGGCTCATACCTGTTTATGGTGTCAGTAGGAGGATCTTTTGAGTGAAAACTTTCTTTGAGCTTGTAAGGAAAAGAACCATAAGTTGAGTTAATTGGGCCTTGTCCTTTCCTTTGATAAGATTGCTGTCTGGGCTATCCTCTTGAATAAACTTGATAGTCTGTTTGATTTCCTCTATACTGTCTTCCTCTAGGCTGATTTTCTCTTTGCTGATAACCTCTGGATTGAGATCTTCCTTGATAGGTTTACTGGGGTTGAGAAATGTTGGAAGCTTGAGGAGATGAGTTTCCACCAGATCCTGTGCTTGGAGAAGAAGGAGGAGGATGAGAAGTTCCTTTATCATACATTGTTCTCTTCTTCATTGCTTTCAACTGGTTCTTAGAGTATTGAATCTAATGCTCAGTTATAGGGCAATTGTGCAGAATGTAATATGGTATGTCATGATCAGTTATAGCTTTGGTCAATTGAACCTTTTTCATAGCCTTGCTTCTGGCTTTCCTCTTCTTTGCAATAGTTGTAGAGGAATCATCTGAGTCAGTTCTGAATTTATCATTATCATCAGAACTCTGAGGCTCATCATATATGATATCTATTTCCTTGTAAGCTGCTTTGGTGGTGGAAACAAGAGCAGAACCAGAAGGAGCAGTAGAAGAAATAACTATAGTAGCACTTGAAACAACAGTTGAAATAATAGGCACAGTAGTAACAATAGGAACACCAACTGAAGAAGTAGTCTCAGTAACTGAACAAACTAGCTCTTCAATAGCCTCTGAAGAATCAACATCAGCAGCAGCAGCAGACTCAAGAACCACAGAATCACTCTCCACAGATTGAACTGATTTTATATACATATCTATTAGGTTTGGATCACAGCAGGAAAGGGGAACAATAGACCTGGTTAAATCTTCAGTAGGGAGAGGTGTTGGAGGACAACAACAATATATTGAATCAAATAATGATAATAAGGAATGTATATCTACTGCAGGACTGATGGTTGGAGCTGGAGCTGGAGCTTAAACTTGCTCTGAAGCTGACCTCTCTAAAATTTGTATTTCTGAAGCAAAATTCTCTGAAGGCAACACTTCTTCACGAGGCATCTCCCCCTTCCTAGTTTCAGTGATAACTGAATCTAGCCCCCAGAAGAAGGGGTGGCCTGAAAGGAGAAGGAGGAAGATAGTCTAACAGATAGATCCGTCATATTCTTGCTTAAGGGAGCCAAGGCTGAATCCAGTAAGAGTGTTAGCTTGGGGGCCAACAACTCATACAGTCTATCTGCAAGAGGAAGAAGATCTACTTGCTCAAGGATGACTTGAATAGAGGTAGAGGGGTGTACTACAGAGATGGATGGAATGAATGCTGGGTGAAGTGGTATGGATGGTTGAGAGATGGGGATGGATGTAATAGATGGAGTTGGGATGGTGACTGTTGGTAGAGATGAGGAGATGATAGGGGAAAAGGATGGTTGAGATATGATGTCATGAAGTATTTGTTGGAATGATGTTGAGGTGGATGGGATTTCTTGGGGTGAATAAGGGGAATCATCCATGAATGAATCTAAGTCAATGGATGAGAAGTAATAAAGTGATTGGAAATCTTCTTGATAGGTGGCTGGAGGAGGTGAAGAAGCTATATGAGATGGAGAAATGGATGAAGTAACTGGAGGTGGAGAGGGGGAGAGGTTATGGAAGATGTAGCTGGATGGGAAGATAAAGGAGAGGAAATTGAGGTGGATGCCAACACTTCTGTTGGGGCAGAGGCCTGAGGAAGAGTGACTGAAACAGTCCTTGTGCCTGAAGAAGTTTGTGTTGCAGGACCCCTGCTTGGTTTGACAATCTGCCTCTCCCATTTGCCAAAAAGGGCAGAATAAAGTCTCTTGGAAGCATTGATATGCATTCCATTTGACACTAACAGCTGAGGGCACCTATTCTACAGGAATAGGCCAAGAATTCTCCCAAAATTCATAAAGTTCTTATTGATTTTCTTCTTGATTAAATCAAAGAAGATAGCTCCCCAATCCAAATGCTTCTTATCTACTAAGGCAGCCATTAAGAAGAACTGATGTCATGATATTTTGTCATGAGCTGAGTGTTTGGTCAAAATTACTTTGCCTACAATGTCTGCTAAAAATCTATACTGCATAGACCAATTTTTCTTTAATAACTTATTAGGATTTTCAGAATTGTGACCCATTCTGTCTAACATCTAGGTAAATTCTACCCCTGATAGGTCTATGGTATAATGTCCTATACTTAACCCAAATATTTCTGTAAGAATGGTCGGGGTTAGGGATACCTGAGTTCCTGAGATGGTTCCAATGACTGTGTGTTGATCCAAATTATGGGCAGTATAGACCCACTCTTTAATTTCATCTACTGCTAATTTGATTCTGGTTGTCATGATGTTCACAAGTTGTTGATCCTTAAATAGTTCCAGAATATCCTTGAACATTTGATCAGTTCCTTCAAACGAATCCATGTCAATGTCAAAACCAGTATCAAACTTCAATGCTGCTAAAATGGCAACTTAAACAGACATGTTTCCTGCAAAAACAAACACAATCAAGTGTAGAGGGGTTTGGAGGGAAAGGAAGTTTTTGCAGGAAGTATGAAAGCGCAAAGGGGAATGACGCCTGAAAATTGATTTTATATTAGGGTTCGACGCTGAAAAGGAAAGATCGTTGAACTCAGTTCGACGATCGACGACTCTAGGGGAAACTAAAGGGTCTCAACATCGTCAATCTCCGTTCGATGGAAAACAAAAGATAGTTGAATACTATCTGGAAACGACGAGCTCCGTTCGATGATCTTTAGGAAAATCATCGAGCGCAGTTCAGAGACAGAAAAAACCTTTAGACACTAGGAAATTAAAATTTTTAGCCTAGTCTTTGTTTCTTTTTAGGTTTAAAGGTCTTGGAACTTAATTAAGACTTCCTCCATCTAACATTCCTAACTGATTAAGGAAGAATGTGTGTTTTTTTTCATCCAAGGGTTTGGTGAAAATATCTCCCCTTTGTAAATCAGTTGGGATATATTCCAATTCAATTTTATTCTTCTCTACATTATCTCTTAAGAAATGATGCCTAATCTCTATGTGTTTTGTCCTACTATGGAGGACTGGATTTTGAGCTATTGAAATAACACTAGTGTTATCACAAAATATTTTGGACTTTTCTAAGTTGTAGCCATAGTCCCGGAGCTGATTTTGAATCCATAATATCTGTGAGCAACAACTACCTGCTGGCATATATTTAGCCTCAGCAGTTGAAGTGGACAAAGATATTTGTTTCTTGCAAAACCAGGAGACAAGTCTGTCACCAAGAAACTGACAAGTTCCACTGGTGCTTTTCCTGTCTACTCTACATTCAACATAATCAGCATCTGAAAATCCAGTTAGATCAAATCCTGAATCAGTTGGATACCAGAGACCTAGATTTGGACAACTTTTCACATACCTAAGAATCCTCTTAAATAATGTAAGGTGTGACTCTCTAGGGCTGACTTGGAATCTAGCACATATGCATGTAGCAAACATTATATCAGGTCTACTAGCTATAAGATATAATAAGGAGCCAATCATTGCTTTATATTTTGTCTGATCAACTGGTTTCCCATGTTCATCAGCATCTAATACAATATTAGTAGGCATAGGTGTTTTCATAGAGGAAGCTTCAGACATACCAAATTTCTTAACCAATTCTTTTGCATACATGGTTTGAGAAATAAATATGTCATCAGCATGTTGTTTGACTTGCAACCCTAGAAAGAAGGATAGCTCACTCATGCTACTCATTTAAAATTTTGAATGCATTAGGTTTGAGAACCTTTTGCACAAATTTGAGTTAGTAGAACCAAAGATAATGTCATCTACATAGATTTGTACTAGTAGGATATTGGACTTATGGGTTCTAATAAAAAGAGTTTGGTCTACTCTACCCTTTTTAAAATCATTTTCCAAGAGAAAGCAAGATAGGGTCTCATACAATGCTCTAGGAGCTTGTTTGAGACCATATAATGCTTTATGTAATTTATAAACAAAATCAGGGTGAGTTAGAGAGATAAAACCTGGGGGTTGTTTTACATAAACCTCTTCCTTGATGTCACCATTGAGGAATGCACTTTTGATATCCATTTGATAAACCAAGAACTTCTTATGAGCTGCATATGCTAGGAAGATTCTTATGGCCTCCAACCTTGCAACTGGTGCAAAGGTTTGGTCATAGTCTATGCCTTCTTCTTGAGAGTAACCTTGAGCAACTAGCCTTGCTTTGTTTCTTACTATAACTCCTTGATCATCTAGCTTGTTCCTGAATACCCATTTTGTTCCAACAATGGGATGATTCTTTGGCTTTGCTACTAGTTCCCAAAATTTGTTTCTTTCAAATTGATTTAATTCCTCTTGCATTGCAATGATCTAGTTTGGATCTTGTTTTTCATCTTGGATGGATTGAGGCTCAATTTGAGAAATTAAGCAAGTGTGCATTAGATTTTGATTGAATTAGTTTCTGGTTTGCACACCAGCTGAGATGTCTCCAATCACTTGGGTGATTGGATGATCTCTTGATGTTACTAAATCAAAAATGGGTGTTGATTGTTCACCAACCTGTGTTGTTGTTTCCTCCTGTTGAACAACAATTGGCTCTTCATTCAGATTGTCACCATGGCTTGCTAAGATCTGACTGTCATATTTATTTTCACTGCTTTCAGCTTCTTGTTGAATGGATAAAGATGATGGATCTTGTTCAATGATATGCAGCCTGTCCAAATTTTCTGATATAGAATGTACCTACAAAGGGTCTATGATAGAAGTGCTCTTCTCCTTGTAAGACATGTTAGTTTCATCAAAAGAAACATGCACAGTCTCTTCAATTTTTTGAGATGATTTATTAAAAACCCTATAGGCCTTACTGATCATTGAGTATCCCAGAAACACTCCTTCATAAGCTTTGGCTTCAAATTTTGCTAAGTATTTTTTATTGTTGTTATGAATGTAGCAAATACAACCAAAAATTCTAAGATGATTAACTTTAGGTTTCTTCCCTTTGAGTAATTCATAGGGAGTCTTGCCCTTTAGCTTATGTATCAAACTCCTATTAAAAACATAGTTTGAAGTGTTCACAGCCTCTGCCCAAAAGGATAAAGGGAGATGAGCATCTGTCAACAATGTTGTGGCAGATTCAATAAGGGTTCTATTCTTCCTTTCAGCTACCCCATTCTGTTGAGGAGTTCTAGGAGCTGAGAAAGTGTATCTGATCCCTTCCCTCTGATAGAACTCTTGCATAAGAAGAAAATCAAACTCTGTCCCAAGATCACTTCTGATCAGGGCTATGTGAGTTTTGAACTCAATCTGTTTACATTTGAGAAACTCTGTCAAACACTTGAAGTTATCAGACTTCTTCCTCAGAAAGAACACCCATGTGAATCTAGAGAAGTCATCTACAACTACTAAAGTGTAAGATTTCTCTCCTATGCTTTGTACAAAAATGGGTCCAAGTAGATCCATATGTAATAAATACAAAATCCTAGGTGAATCACTCTTATTAAGTGACTTAAACCTGTTTTTAGTTTTCTTGCCTAACTGACAAGACATGCAGAGTCCTTCCTTCTTATAGGGGCTAGAAGGTAGTCCTCTAACAAGGTTGTCCTTGGATAGCTTAACAATGGTTCTAAGGTTGATATGTCCTAATCTCTTATGCCATAATTCATTAGGTTTGCTAAGAGAGTAAAATAAACAGATGTCTATCTTGGTTGAATGAAAAACTACTAGATAGATGTTACCTCTTCTGTTACCTGTCAACACAATTGTGTTGTCTTCTGATTTGATGAAGCATGAAGACTTGTTGAATGTGACCTAGTAGCTTTCATCACACAGCTGACTGATACTGATAAGATTGAGCTTCAGTCCTTCCACATATGCTACCTTCTTGAATGTTACTGATCCTATTTGGACTGCACCATATCCTTTGATCTGTCCAAAGTTTGAATCTCCAAACATGACTTTGGGTCCATCTTTAGCCTTGAATGATGTCAGGTTATCCTTGCTTCCTATCATATGCTTGGAGCACCCACTATCAAGATACCAATGCTGGTCCATGGTTGGATAGGTCTTCACCTGCACAAAAAACATTTCATTTGTTTTTTAACCCAGTTTACCTTGGGTCTAGCTTGATAACCTTTGAAATCAGAAATGAAAGACACCTCTGGTTGACTATTATATCCTTTAGGATGATATCTCCTTGGAGGAATTATCCATTCAGTATAAGGGTTTAAACCTTGAGATGTAGGATATCTAGAATTAACTTTTGATGTACCCTTTGAGAATTGGTCAAATCTCTGAGCTCCGTACGATGATCGTGGAATTGAGTTCGATGATCTTGGGTCAGATCGTCGAGCTCCGTTCAGCGATCGATCATGACTGTGTTCAGAGATAAGAGATCGTCGACCTTAGTTCGACGATTCAGCATGAAAATGCTGAGCTCTGTTCGAAGATCGTCGAGATCCGTTCAACGATTTTTGTTGATCTTTGTTCTTTTTGGGTAGATCAGAATTCTTTCTAGCTACCTCTGTTGGGGCTGCGGTCCGAAATTGCCCCCGCGCTGCGGTGTTATGCAGTAATGGCTTAACTGGATGCCCCGTGGATCCGCCCGAGGACCTTTGATATAAAGATTAGTTGCGCCGTCCTCCATCAGTCCGGGCTTTTGGTGCGAGTGGTTGCGCTAAGTCCTCTCAAGTGGTATCAAAGGGGGTCGCGGGTTCGAAACCCCGGGGTTGTTTCCGGGGGGGGGATTATTGGGGCTGCGGTCCGGAATTGCCCCCGCGCTGCGGTGCTATGCGGTAATGGCTTAACTGGCTGCCCCATGGATCCGCTTGAGGACCTTTGATATAAAGATTAGTTGCGCCGTCCTCCATCAGTCTGGGCTTTTGGTGCGTTAGCTTGGCTGGATGAAGCACCCGAGCCTAGTGTACTATTTAGTCTTGAGTTCACTGTGCTTGTGATGTCCATCAGTTTGATACTTCTCCCATTGAGGGTTTCTTCAAACTTCTTGGCCTCAGATAGTTCACTTTTCAGTGAGGCTATCTGTTCTCTACAACATTCTAACTCTTCTGAGAGTTTGAGGTTATCTGAACTTAAGGTACTGTATTCAGATAGTTGATTTACGAGAGAGATAATTTCTTTCTCAGAACTGAGTAGATCTAAACACAGTGCTTTAAATTTAGACTTTAAGTCCTCAGAGTTAAAATCAAAAGAACTAATTACCTAGTCTTCTTCCAGCTCTATTTCAGATTTTGATTCAGATCCATGTTTTGAATCAGTGTTGTTTTGTGATGCATTGATTGCCATCATGCAAAAATCCTTTTCTTGTGCATCATCTTCATCATCACTTGAGCTTGATGTTGCATCAGATTCTTCTTCTGTTTCACTCCAGGTTTCAGCTACAAATCCCTTCCTTGTATGTTTGTTCTTGCTGGAGGAGGATATGTCATGATGATTTCTTCTGGAGTCTTTATCATTTATCTTTTCTCTCTTGTCATTCTTGTCCTTGTTTTGATTTTCTGGACAATCAGGCAGTATGTGGCCTGATTTCTTGCAACCATAACAAATAATCTCTTTATTATTTGATTTATCATACCTTGGCTTTTCTTGGCCTCTAGATGACCTTTTTTTGAAATCTTTCCTAGCCATTTTATAGAACCTCCTTACTAGGAGGCTCATCGGTTCTTCATTGCCAGTGACTTTGTCTTCAGGTTGTTCTTCTGTTGCCTTGAAAGTAATTGACTTCTCCTTCCTGACTGTTAGAGAAGTTGTCTTCTGCTCTTCTTTTCTATTTTTTATGAGCTGCTCATAGGATTTGAGCTTGCCCAATAGAGCTTTTGTGGTAATCTCATTCAGATCTCTGGCATCCTTGATTAGCCAGATCCTTGAATCCCAAGTGCTGGGGAAGCACATTAGAATTTTGTCATTGATCTCTGTGAGAGAGATCCCCTTGTCCAAGGTCTTGAGTTCACTGACAATCAGACTTAATCTGTTATACATGTCAGCTACTGATTCACTTTCTGCTTTCTTGAAATTCTCATACTGGGTGATAAGATGAGATCTTCTGTCTTTCTCTCATCAGCTGATCCTGATACAAGCTCAGATAGCTTGTCCCAAATTTCCTTAGCTCAGTTGCATTCAGCTACCTTCTGAAAGATATCATCAGACATTGTCTGTGCCAGGATGTTCATAGCTTTGGCATTAGCAACCTTCCATTTCTTTATATCAGTATCTGTTCCTGAGGGAGGTGGAACAACATTTGCACTTGTGCTTGCAGGAGGCTTTGGGCAATCTGTCAAAACAGAATTAAATATATCTTCATCAATAGAATTCATGTACAATCTAATCCTTGCCTTCCAAAGTGCAAACTTGGAGAGATTGCAAAGTGGAGGTATGGTGCTCTAGCATAATCCTTATTTTGTGCCATGATTTTAAACTAAAATGGATATAATAAAAATAACCCTCTATAAGGATGGATCTTAAGATAGATCTTTTGGTTCAGATGTTAGTCTGTATTAACAACCAATTTGTCTGAGCAACCAACCTGGCTCTAATACCAATTAAAAGTGAGGGTAAGACCAATCCTACACTCTAGAGGGGGGTGAATAGAGTAATTTAAAATAATTTTGCTAATTTAAAAAATAATCTAGCAGTGGAAGACTTGATTTAATAGGTGTAGAGTGCTAAGCAGAATCTTAAATAAAAAAAACTACACAAGGATAAATTCACAGCACACAGCACAAGAAATAGCAAGCAATCCAGAAGACACAAGGAACTATAGTGGTTCCCCAAAACCTGGGTACATCCACTCTTGTAACACCCTTAGTAGGAATCCACTGCAGGATGTGTTGATCAGGTGTCCTGGGCACCAATGAGCTTTTGATCAGGTGCTCAAAAACCAAACTAGATTTCTTGATCAGGTTTCTTGCCACCACTGAGTTTTGATCAGGTCTCAGGAATCAAAGCAAAACTTTTGAAGGGAGTTTAAAAACCCTTTTATAGGAAAGGAAAAAAGAAAAGGGGTGAAGTTGTCTTCTCTATCAACTATCAAAGAGAAGCACTAGTGGATGAGATATTGTCAAAGCTCCCCCTGAGATGTAACAAGAATTCAAGAACTGGAAGCTTTGCAAGGGTGATAGGTCTTCAAAGAATTTGATTGCTCCAGCACTAGATGATTTCAGCAAAAAATGAAATGTTTGTTGTCTGGAGTGTGAATGATGAAGACTTGAGAAAGCTTTTGATCAGCAGGAATCAGAAAGAAAACTTGTTGAGTGTTCTGAGTTATTGATCTTCTTTTTTTCTCTGTGTCTCTATGTGTCTTCTTAATGTACTGCTGTATATTCTGTATATTTGTTCTCTCTGAATGATAATGATAAATCCAGTTGTCCAGTCTTCTTGATAGCCATTAGCAAAGTCATAAATGATTTCCTTAAATATCAAATGTCTCTGGAGGAAAGAAATTAAAGACATTCCTCCTTTGTTTCCTTTAAACTTGCTCCAGATTTATTATAACGGCTAGAAATCTTCTGCAATAAATGCTCTGATTTGAAATCCTTAACAAGCTGACAAAATCCCAGAAATCATCGATCTCAAATAGAATCGTCGATCAGAGCTCAACTATCGTCGAACTGAGCTCAGAGATATTGGAATTTGACTTGGATAGAAATCGTCGATCTGAGCACAGAGATCGTCGAACTTGTTTCGACGCCTCGTCGACTTGAGCTCAGAGATCGTCTAACTGAGGTCGACACTTTGTCAGCCTGAACTTGGAGATAGTCAAACTGAGTTCGACGCTTCATCGATCTGAGCTCGACGACAACTTGAATTCTCCTTCTTGGCTTCTCATCTGAACTAGGAGGTCTTGGGGAAATCTTCAACCCTAAGTCCTAAGCATTAGACCTAACTAGTTGACCTTTTCTCTATACAACAAGGTCAAAGCAATAATCGTATTGACATAGTGATCCTGACCAAAATTAGTAATAGGGTGTTCTAACACATCAAATCCTCACTACATATCACTCGCAGAAGCTATGAGATAGTACTAAACACACACAAAGCTGGTCACAGGTGCTCTGGAACTAGATTGGCCAACCTCTATGCGCACCGTACTCCGCAAGTGCTGGTCCCTGGGTTGCCGGACCCTGTCTCCCATCCGGAGTTCCTGTAATGTTGTGGTTCAAAAACTATTAGTCATAAAGACTAAGTCCTATCATCCCCTACCCCTCCCCCCACGGCTCCTAAGCACCGAGCGGAGAGGAGGAAAGGAAAGATACAATGGTGAAGAGTAAGCAAAGTAGATGACAGTGGAACTACTCTAGCAGTAAATATATTGAATAAGCAACTAAGTATGAAAGGTACATCTAGCAGTTCTACAATAGCGAGCAGTAAAGTAAACACGTAGTAAAACAGTATATATATGAAAAGACAAGTAGAAATTATATTAGTAACCTTAACTTATATGAATGCCCATACAAACTTATAAGTTAAGGGGTCTTTTGCATGGCTCCCATCGTATAAAAAGTCTCATACCAATTTATATGCTGGGGTGTCGGTTGTATGCAAATATTAGTGTAGTGAAATGCTATGCCATGATTCATGCAAGTGCAACTCACGCACACGACTCTATGCACACAGGCCTTTAGTTCCCCCTATTCGGGCAGCTAGCTTCACTCCCAGGAAGCTCCGTAGTGGCAAACAGAGATAGTGGGTCGGGCACTCCACTTCTAGGCGGGTATCCACACTACCAGCCCTAGCCCTTCCATACGCCCCTAGAAGAACACAACCTAGAGTATCCGCGTACTAGTGCTGGCTATATCCACCATACTTTATTTGGCTAAGTGTCCCACACCGCCAAGTCAATGTACTGATGCCGTTGTGAATGACTGTCAAATACCGAAGACCCCCCACCTTATTCTGTATTCAAACCCTCAAGCCCCCGGCTCCCCGGACTGTCCCGTCCGTGCACCTATCTTCCAAAGCTACCGTCCGAATGGCAATCAAACCAACCTATATAACCTCCCTAGCTACCGGGGTGTGTGAATGTGAAACCCTAGTTATACTTGTTGCTCTTTTAGTTTATTATTCCTACAGTTTACGTTAGCCCAGGACTGCCCAAGGCATATCCCGTGAAGGGTTCTCGAGGGCACTAGGAACTATGATGGGCTGAACCCCAAAGTTCCCTTTCATAAGGCACTTATTGTTATTGGTTAATACCCAACTCCCAATCTCTTTTTATGTTATACTGGATCTAACCCTAGTGTGTTTTGGCCCTTCCTCTCCTTAGGAAAGACGACCTTTCGTCGATCCCGAACACTACTTAACACTAACCAGACTTTTCTCTCCTCATTGTGGCTCCTCACATCACATAACAGCTCATTTCAAATCCCATGAACTATCAATCTCATCCTTTATGTTCAATGCACAGGCTCTCACTACTTACACTGTTTTATGCTATTCAGACCAACCTATACTATATGATGATCGTGATAGGAGGTCCCTCCAGTTCTCATCCAAAAGCCATAAATTATTTATTGCAGATCTATCATAACATTACTAGCCTAAATCTAGAAAATTATAATTTTCCTAATTAATTTGATATTTAATTAATTTTCACAAAATATTGGCCATGGGTAATTTTAAACATGAACTACATGATTTTCTCAAGTAATGGACACCAAAAAATTATGATCACTAAATAACAAGGAGATATCAATAAATACTAATTTCCATGATTTTACAGAAATGACATAGCCTCTAATTAATTTATCCAGTATAATTCCATTACCCATATGTAAAGAAGGAAGTACTTAAATTATTCATCAGAAAATTATAAAAAAATTACTGAATCTTAATAATGTACAGAAAGTATCATTGTCCAAAAATCATAATTATTCTGGCTTACTAGACACCAAAATAATTTCAACTAAGTTTACATGAGAAACAATACTTTGTGAAGCAACCCTTATAAATATACTTTCAAAAATTCCATGGAAATTCACAGAGCTTTATAATATATTAAAAGAACCTCTGACTAAATTTTATCAACTTCCAATAAGTGGTTAGTTTATAATAAATTCCTAAGAAAATAATACAACTTGCTAAAATGTGAATGAAGTGTGCAAAATAATAATACACATAATAAAATTTCCAGAGCTTCGTTATAACCTTAAAACATGATTGCCACAATTTAATTTAAATCCAAAGTTAAAGTGTTACATAATTAATTCTTCAAGGGAATCTATGATTGTGCACTTTTATAGAAGAACCTATTTGAAAGCTTAACTAAATACTATGCAACATGATTCAAAGTTTAATATAACTATAAACATAACTCTTACCCTCCTCTCATGGAAATTCAAGATCATTTGATCCTTCAATTATTCCTTAAGGTGTAAAGGCCTAATTTAATACAAAGTGGATTAAGTGATGTGCCTAAGTACAAATACTACGAAACTCCTCCCTAGGGAATATTTCCACCCTAGAACCACGTGGACTAAACCCATAGTTCAATCCTTAATGTGTGAAATAGGGTCCTAGGGCAAACCCACCCCAATTCATCTCAAATTCCATGAGCGGGTGTTTTCACTAACCATGGGGATCTGAACAAAATCCCAACACATTTGGGTGAGAATTGGCCCCACCATGCCCCAAAAATCCCTTGCCCTAATTTTCTCCTTAAAGGACCAAACTTTGGCCTCACCAAAAACTAACCATTTCAAACCCAATTGGGCTGTACTTTTTATCAGGGTTAAATAATAACCCTAAAAATCAGTCACCAAAATTTTGGAGACATTTGAGGTCATTTGATTCTCTAATTAATTCATACGCAGATTATTAAATTTTTACAAAGACTATAAAAAATTATATCCACAAATTGCCATTTTTGGATATATTGTGGGTTATCTAAGAGTGTCCCCCACACCAAATTTCAAGTCATTTGGATGGCTGGATTGATGGGGGCACTCAAATCATTCCTAGTTCAATCCCATGTATAGATCTCACCAAAAAGAGTGTTGTGGTATAACTAGGACTCCAAATTGGTTCAAATTAATTTTAAAATAAAGTAGACGCATAGATATACAATTTTCATGTTAACAGTTTTTCCTGATCTAGCCTTTAAGTATTTTTAATATTTAATTTAAAACCACCCAGTAAACAGGAAAGAAATTGAAATAATATGAATTAATAAATCCAGATCCAGCACGGATCTTAAAGAAAATCGTGGGGCTCCTGGTCATCTTCTTCCTCTAGCCAAGGGTAGAGATTGGCCGAACCTGGAGCCTATTCCAAGCTCATTTCCCGGCCACCCGCCTCCTCCCTGGCCGGCCACCGCTACCGCCACCTCCTTTAAGGTGGTGGCCATCGTCGGGCGGCGGCGCGGCCGCTGGAGAGGTGTTTTCCAGCGAACCCAAGAGATATATTTTTTTTGCGGGAAAAAACAAGGAAGTGAAGTTCTTCCCGATCGGACTCAGTTGAGCCCGATTCTTAACCCTAAATAATTCTAAGATCTACCCGTAGAGAGAGAGGAGGGGAGGACCTTGTTCGCGGGCTGGAGGCGTGCCAATCGATGGTGTTGATACCCTAGTTTGGATTTGATTTCAGTCTTCTATTTTAGTTTCTTGACCCAAGATTTATCTATGGTCAAAGGTTAGTTGTTTAGTTAGATTGCTCTAGTTGTAGAGTTGTCACTTATCAAAATGAAAATTTGGTTAAGTTGTTTTTGGTTCGACTATGCTCGAACGCCGCTCGACTATCGTCGATCAACTGTTCGACGATCGTCTATCAGTTGCTCGACTATCATCATTCAACAGATCGTCTATCTCTGAGTTAGTTCAACTCTTGTTAGCTCGACGCTCTGTGGTATCTGCCTCGTCGATCGTCGAACCTCGCTCGACTTCTTTTGACCAGACAGATTTCTTGATTGTTCAACTATCTTCTTGGATAATTCAACTATCTGATAGTTCGACTATCTGTTTGATAGGTCGACTATCTGTGTTGTTTGATAGCTCGACTATCTGTTTGATAGGTCGACTATATGCTGTGTTTGATAGTTCGACTATCTGCTTGGATAGTTCAACTATCTGATAGCTCGACTATCTATTTGATAGGTCGACTATCTATTTTCTTTGATAGTTCGACTATCTGTTTGATAGGTCGACTATCTATTGTGTTTGATAGTTTGACTATCTTCTTGGATAGTTCAACTATCTGAAAGCTCGACTATCTGTTTGATAGGTCGACTATCTGTCTTCTTTGATAGTTCGAATATCTGTTTGATAGGTCGACTATCTGTTTGATAGGTCGACTATCTATTTTACTTGATAGCTCGACTATCTGTCTTGATAGGTCTACTATCTGATAGCTTGACAATCTATTCTGATAGATCGACTATCTGCTGAGGTAGTTCGACTATCTTCCTGGATAGTTCGACTATCTGTGTCGTTCGACTATTTGTTCTGATAGGTCGACGATCTCTGTGCTTCGGTCGACGATCTCCAAGGGTCGTTCGACGTTCTTCTGTCTATCTTTAGTAATTTTGTACTCCTTCTATTCTATGATTTAATTCCTATTTATCTGGCATATTTTATTAAAGATTATTTCATTGACTTTGTGCATACATCTCAAGGCAATCTTTGCCCCATTCTTTGTGCATAAGTCAAGCTTTATCTGACAAAGTGTTTTTGTCTAATTAGTTGAAATATCTATTTGCTTTATCTGCCATGCTGTCCTTTATAGCCGTTAGACTCAAAAAGACTTTTTTGGCCGTAAAGAGTTTAGTCTGATGTGACTTTCTTTAGTACTCCTGTTATCAGATTTGTTTTGCAGCTTCTTAGAAAGCTTTATCCCCTTATAGCATGTCTGCCTGCAGGATATGTTTTTGCTTTATGCTTTTTGCAGCCCAGATTGCAGATCTCAAAAGAAGACAAAATTCAAACTAAGTTTAGAGCCGTTGCAAAGGCCCATATATAAAGAGCTTCTTTTGAAAAAAAAGGAGCACAATAACGAGATACACAAGATATACAGATTAAAAGCAAGAAGAATTACAGCTCTCAGTGATTGATACATTCAACTGAGAAGATCATCCCTCTTCAACATTCTTCTTCAATCCTGAGTCCATCCTGCTTACAGGAACATTCACTCAATGCCTCAAGAAGAAGAAGAAGAAAGAAAAGATATAGAAGAAGAACAATCTTTCTACAAATCTAGAGTCTTCTTCAAGCTTCTCCTTCAGAACTCCAAGACAGTTCTTTGTCTCAAGTTCAAAAGAGTTCCTGCACCCTGAAGCAAGACCTCTTCCTGGATATTCTCTAAGCCAGGGGGAGCCTTGATTCTTTAGAGCTTTCTAGCTCTGTGCAATCCACTAGCTTCTCTAATCTGTTTTAATAATAGAGAAGAAACTTTTACTCTCACAATCTCCTGTATAAAGGGTTATTACTCCCTTCAAAAGTGAACCTTGTTGGCAGGGCACCTGATCAAAACCTGTGTTGGATTTTGAGCTCCTGATCAAAAGCTCAAAGGGTCTACTTGATCTACCTGAAGCAGATCAGTTGGTGGCAGGGCACTTGAATAAAAACCTGTAGTGGTTTCCTACCAGGGTGGTAGAAGAGTGGACGTACCTATTTAGAGGGAACCACTATAAACTTCTTGTGTCGTCTGTGTTGCATATTTAATTAATTGCACTGTGGCTGTGAGTAGAAATAACTAGGATTGCTAGTTGCTGTGATAGGACCAAAGCTCAACTGTAATTACAGTTAGCTTTATCTAGTGCACTTCACATTGTGTTAGGCTCTAGGGTTTCAAATATCTATAAACTCATTCCACAAATTAACTCTAAGGGAGTTGAGTAGGGTGTCATAAGATCTTGATAGATACCAAGCTTATAGATATTCACTTCATGGCCCAGTCCAAGGATTATTCTAGCACCAGACCTCCAGCTTGCAACTTAGCTAAGTTTAGCATCTGGAAGGCAAGAATAAAATTATATATGAACTCTATTGATGAAGACATTTTTTCTTCTATTTTGACAGGACCTCCAACACCTCCTGCTGCAGCCACTGCTACAACATCTACAAATCTCAATACAGTGCCTCCTCCAGACTACAATGATGCCTACAAGAAGGCAAAAATAGTTGATGTCAAAGCTATGAACATTCTGGCTCAGACTATGTCTGATGAAATCTTCTAGAAAGTTGCTGATTGCACCTTTGCAAAAGCCATGTGGGACTCACTGAACCAGATTGTAGCAGGTTCAGCTGATGAGAGGAAGGACAGAAGGTCCAACCTTATATCCCAGTATGAAAACTTCAAGAAGACTGAAGCTGAATCAGTTGAAGCCATGTACACCAGGCTCAACTCAATCATCAATGAGCTGAGAACCCTTGATAAGGAGATTACATTGACAGAGGTCAATGATAAGATACTGATGTTCTTCCCCAACACATGGGATCTTAGGATCTGGCCCATCAAGGAGGCCAGAAGTACAACTGAAATCTCAACAGAAGCTCTCCTTGACAAGCTCAAGTCTTTTGAGCAAGTGCTGAAGACCAGGGAAGCTGAGGCTGAAGCAAAGACTCCAACTCCAGCAAGGAAAGAGCAAAATCTTGCTCTCAAAGCTTTTGATGCTTCTGAAGTAAGCAAATCAAATGAGGAGCTGATGACACTCTTTGCCAAAAGGTTTCTCAAGATGGGAAGAAAAGACTTCAGAAAGAAATCTTCAAGATATGAAGATAAACCAAGGTATGACAGATCTCCTGCTAAAGAAATTATTTGTTATGGTTGCAGGAAACCTGGTCACATTCTACCAGAGTGTCCAGAGGAAAAGAGCAAAGAAAAGAGAAAGGAAAAAGAACATCACAAGAAACACTCCAAGTCCTCCTCCTACAAAAATAAGAAGAAGGAGAAAGGGTTTGTTGCTGAGACCTGGAGTGATTCAGATGAGGAATCTTCCTCCTCAAGCTCCAATGAAGATGAGGAAGAAAAGAAGGCAAAGGAAATCTGCCTTATGGAAATTGATGCCTGCAGCAACCACTCAGCTGCAGAAAGTTCTTATGATGATGAAGAAATGCCTACAGAAGATCAGGTATTATCTTCATATGATTTTTCTTCTTCTGAATTTAAATCTGAATTTAAATCCCTTTGCTTAGATCTAATTAGTTCAGAAAAGGAAATTAAGGAACTTAGAAATAAGTTAGCTGAATCAGAATCTATTTCCATTGAAAATGCTAGGTTAGAATCAGAACTCACTAAGTCTAGTGAAGAAATAAAGTTTCTTAAAAATGAACTAGAAAAGTCCAAGAGATTAGAAGAATCCTTAATTGGTAGAATCCTTAAGCTGCTAGAAATCACTAGCATGATAAACACTAGGTCAGGCAATAACAAGCTAGGCTTAGGAGCCTCATCAGGTGAACCCCTATTGGTTCTTAAAAATCATCTTTCAACTCCAGTGAACTTTATTTCAGCTGATGGAATAAAGAACACTGAGCAAGTAAAACAAGTTAATCAAGCCTTAAATAAAGCTAAGAGAGAAAAGAGGAAACAAAAGTTTAAAGAACTACAAAAAGCGTCGAACGCTGCTCGACGCTCGAAGGCTCAATGGTCGAACGATACTCGACGATCTGAGCATCCATCGTCGAACGCTGATCGACAATTTCAATTTGATTTTCAAAACTACAACCAGAACCTTAGAAACCCTAATATAAATAGAAACCCTAGGTTTGTGGACCCATTAACTGCTTGGAGCATCCCACCTAGGAGATCTTACCCTTTAAGATATAAACCCCAACCTGCTTATTCTTTTATTTCAAGTTTTCATTATGTGAAGAATAATGGACCCAATGTTACCTGGGTCCACAATGTCTAATTGTCTATTCTGCAGGTGAAGACCTATCCATATACTAAAGACAAATGGTATTTGGATAGTGGCTGTTCCAAACACATGAGAGGAAACAAAGAAAATCTGTCAAGATTCAAGGCCAAGCTTGGACCAAAGGTGATCTTTGGGGACTCCAGCTGTGGTCAAACTGAAGGATATGGTAGGACTACCATTGGAGCAGTAACTTTCAAGAGGATTGCATATGTAACTGGACTGAAGTACAACCTTATCTCAGTAAGCCAGTTATGTGATGCAGGATATCAGGTATCTTTCACTAACACTCTCTGTAATATTACTTTAAATAGTAATGTTGTGTTAGTAGGCATTAGACAAGGTAATATTTATTTAGTAGATTTTAATTCAACCCATTATGAAATCTGCTTATTTAATGAAGTAACAAATAACAACACCTTATGACATAGGAGGCTTAGCCATGTTAACCTCAAGAACATATCTAGGTTATCTAAATAAAACCTTATTAGAGGTTTACGTTCTTGCCCCTACAAGAAGGAGAGCCTATGCAAGGCTTGTCAATTAGGCAAGCAAACCAAAATTTCCTTTAAATATGTAAATAAAAGTGATTCACCTAGAATCCTATATTTATTACATTTGGACCTTTTTGGCCCAATAAATGTACAGAGTCAAGGAGGGAAGTATTACACTTTAGTAATTGTAGACGACTTCTCTAGGTTCACTTGGGTGTTCTTCTTGAGAACTAAGGCTGATAACTTCAAAGTTCTTACAGACTTTCTACTATGTGTGCAGACTGAGTATTCTACTCATATTGCCTTGATAAAAAGTGATCATGGTACTGAGTTTGATTCTCTTCTCATGCAAGAATTCTGTGAGAAAGAAGGTATCAAACATAGTTTCTCTGCTCTTAGAACTCCCCAACAAAATGGGGTAGTGGAAAGGAAGAATAGAACCCTAATTGAAGCTGCTGGTACATTATTGGCAGATGCTAACATGCCTCTTTCTTATTAGGCAGAAGCTGTTAGCACAGCCAATTATGTCTTGAACAGATGTCTTATACACAAGCTTAAGAGTAAAACTCCTTATGAGTTGCTTAAAGGAAAGAAACCTAAAATTAATTATCTTAGAGTCTTTGGTTGTGTAGTATACATTCATAACAATTGCAAAGAATACCTTAGAAAGTTTGAAGCAAAAGCTTCAATGGGAATTTTTCTCGGATATTCCCAAGTAAGCAAAGCTTATAGGGTATTTAATAAATCAACTTCTAAAATTGAGGAATCTGTACATGTCTCTTTTGATGAATCTCAGATGTTTTACAAGGAGAAGGAAACTTCTCCTTCCTCAAGTTCATTGCAGGTACCAGAATCTAATAAAGATGTCACTCAAGAGATTCTCCATCTATCAACTCTTCATATCACTGATTCAGACAGTGATGAAGACTTTGTAGAAGTTATTGCTGTACCACCAACAGTTGATCCAATTCCACCTGAGGAATTTATCCCAACTGTTGCTGAAGATCACATCCCACCTGGTGATGATGTCACACTTAGAGATCATCCTACATCTCAAGTGATTGGAGACATATCAGCTGGTGTACAAACAAGACATCAATTAAGACAGGATGTGATGCATGCTTGTTTCTTTTCACAGGTTGAGCCCCTCACCATAAAAGATGCTGAGCTAGATCCCCACTGGATCATTACTATGCAAGAGGAACTCAATCAGTTTGAAAGATGTAAAGTATGGACTTTGGTTCCAAGACCTAAAGGCCAACAGATCATAGGCACCAAGTGGGTGTTTAGAAACAAGTTGGATGCAAATGGAATAATTGTAAGGAACAAAGCTAGGCTTGTAGCTCAGGGCTACAGATAGGAGGAGGATATAGATTATGACCAAACCTTTGCTCCCGTTGCAAGGCTAGAGGCAATAAGGATCTTTCTAGCCTATGGAGCCTATATGAAGTTTAAGGTCTTTCAGATGGATGTCAAGAGTGCCTTCCTAAATGGTGAGCTAAAGGAAGAGGTATTTGTTGAACAACCTCCTGGGTTTGTTTCTTCAACTCAGCCCTCATTTGTGTACAAGTTGCAAAAAGCTCTTTATGGACTTAAACAAGCACCCAGAGCCTGGTATGAGACTCTAGCTAGTTTCCTGTTAGAGCACAACTTTGTTAGGTGAGTAGTTGATAGAACCCTTTTCGTTAAGCACCATAAGGACACAATCCTGTTAGTTCAAGTGTATGTGGATGATATTATTTTTGGCTCCACTGATCCCAAACTGTGCAAAAAGTTCTCTGACTTGATGCATTCTAAGTTTGAGATGAGTAGTATGGGTGAGCTGTCTTACTTTCTTAGTCTCCAAGTAAAGCAAGATGCTGATGGCATCTTCATCTCCCAATCCAAATATGCCAAGGAATTGGTAAAGAAGTTTGGGATGGCTGATGCTTCAGCAAAGCATACACCTATGGCTACTAATGTAGTTATAGATTCTGATGATCAGGGCAACCTAGTTGATCAAAAAAACTATAAGGCCATTGTTGGTTCCCTATTGTATTTAACTGCAAGTAGACCAGATATAATATTTGCTACATGCCTATGTGCTAGATTCCAGGTCAACCCCAAGGAATCTCATTTGATTCTTCTCAAGAGAATTTTGAGATACCTGAAGGGATGTCCAAATCTAGGACTATGGTACCCAGCAGAATCAGAATTTGAGTTAATTGGATACTCTGATTCTGACTATGCTGGTTGTAGAGTTGACAGGAAAAGTACCTCAGGAACTTATCAGTTCCTCGGAGAGAGATTGGTCTCTTGGTTCTGTAAGAAGCAGGCTTCAGTCTCAACTACAACTGCAGAGGCTGAATATATTGCAGCTGCTAGTTGTTGTTCACAGATCCTGTGGATTCAAAACCAGCTTTTGGATTATGGGTACACACACAAGAACACCAAAATCATGTGTGACAGTACCAGTGCTATCTCCATTGCACAAAATCCTGTGCACCACTCTAGAACCAAGCACATTGAAATTAGACACCATTTCCTGAGAGATTGTGTAGAAAAGAACAAGATCAACCTTGAGTTCATATCCACTGACCTTCAGAGAGGTGATATTTTCACCAAGCCCTTAGATGAACAGAAGCATCTGTTCTTTATGGTTCAACTTGGCATGATTAATGGAAAAGACTAAGTGTGACTTCTGCCTTTGTTGAAATCTGTTTGAAGATCGTCGAACGACGTTCGACGATAGTCGAACAGGTTGAGCCTATCGCCGACCTACGGGAGATGACAGCTTATTTGTTTGTGATGACAGAAATAGTCGAACGATTGATCGACTACTCTGCTTCAGGAAACGATCGTCGAACGACCGTTCGACTATCGTCTCAAGTATCTGTTAAAATAGATCGACGATTGCTGTTTTAATATAAAACCGATGGTCGACCTAGGTTAAGAGATCGTTCTTTTTGTCGTCAACGGAGATCGTCTTTTCGCATTCCGTCTTTTTGCTTGAGCCCTGCCTCGCGCTCTTTGCCGTTTAGCTTTCGTCGTCTCTCTCGTCTTCTCCAACCCTATCAATGCGATTGCTCCAGCCCTTTTGTCAGTAATGAAGTTCGACGCCGGATTCAGCGTAGATTTTGACTCTTTCAGCGCATGTGATTCTGAGATAGTAGAAATCCTCCAGCTCTGCAAGGAACAAGGATTGGAAAGGCTAATGTCTACAAGGATCAAGATAAACATCCAAGAGATTAAAGAGTGGGCTTTCACTTCGTCTTCTAGTGAAGTGAAAGCCCACTCTTGAACGATTGGCGGTGAAGAGGTAATTCTGACTCCCTCTGTTTTAACTGATATTTTTGGATTACTGAATGGTGAAGAAGAATATGAACAAGATACTCCAGAGTTTGGGAGGATGTTGATTGAATTAGGACATGCAGAAGGCATTCCTTCTAAGCTGCTAAAGGTTAATTTTCCATTTACGATAAAGTTCTTGGCTGAACTAGTCAGAAAAGTGCTTCTGGGCAAGCACTCTGCTCATGATAACATAACCAGGCAACAGTTTGCCCTGATGTGTGCAATAGTAAACAAGAAACAGATAAATTGGGCGGGAGTTATGTTTGATTTGATAAGAAAGAAGAATAGAAAGAAGGAAGTATGCCTGGGTAGGGTACTTGGGATATTTCTAAGAGAGAAATACCCCCAGCTGTTGGTTACAGTCTCTACATCCATCAATGCCAGCAAGAAGATGGATCCAACATTGTTTGTTAAGTGGAAAAGGAGTTTTCAGAAGCCTCCTCCAACAGGGGTAGCTCCAGTTGTGTCTGAGAACCCAAGGACTCTTTCAATCACTCCCCACCTACCTGAAGCAGGCTCATCCATTCTTTCCATTCCATCCTCTTCATCTGCATTACCATCTACTTCAATTGAAGTTCCATCTACTTCAATTGAAGTACCATCTTCTGCCTCTCTTCTTCTTGACCATTCCTCCACAATTCTCCATGCATCACTAACATCTCCTCTCCCTTCTCATCTTGCTAGGATTTCACATCCTAGTTTTGATTTATTTGTTTCTGAGCTAACCACTCCTCAGTCACCAATTTCTAATTCTGATCATATTGATCTTCTTGCATCCACCATCAATCACCAGTTCACTCTCCATCTCATCAGGAGAACACTATCCCTGATGATCATCCATCTACTGTGATTCCCCCACCTTCATTTGAAATCACTCCAGCCTTCGTGTCAAGCATATTTGGGTTAATTACTCCTTCAATCAAAATCATGATTGAAGAAGCAATTGCCCCCCTCGTCTCTTCAATTTCTTCCCTGACTGCCTCCATCCAAGCTCTCTCAAAATCTGCTGAGCCCTCTTCATCTAGGGGCCTTGTTTCAATATCCACTGAAATCATACAGGGGGAGATGTTTCATGAAGATGTCTCTGAACTGCCCCTGTCCTCTCCTCCAGCGAAAATCACTCAAGCAGAGACAGAAACTGTTCCTAAAGAGATTGCAGCCCCAGCTCTAGATCCCATGGCATCTGATGTTATATTACATGCGGAATTTGCTGTTAAAGTATGCCTCAAAGAAGCCTCCACTCCCTTAGTTGCTCTGTTCCTAGAAGGAATCATTACCTCCTTTCTAAATGACTTATGGGAGTTAGGAAATTCTGGAGAAAATCCCATGGCATCTGATGTTATATTACATGCGGAATTTGCTGTTAAAGTATGCCTCAAAGAAGCCTCCACTCCCTTAGTTGCTCTGTTCCTAGAAGGAATCATTACCTCCTTTCTAGATGACTTATGGGAGTTAGGAAATTCTGGAGAAAATCCTGAAGGTAATTCATTTACTCATTTTCTTGACATGTTAACTGACATGCTAGTCTATGAATACCTAGAAGGGATATTTCAATTTCATTTAGCAAATCTGTGTTCCTGATACTACAGATATAGTGGAAGAAGTTCTAGCTGTCCAAGAACCTGTTCAACAACCTGCTCAAGAACCAGTGCAAGAATCTACTAATCAAGAGCCTATATCTTCCCCTCCAGCTTAGGTGGCTGTGAATGATGAACTGGTCCTCATGACAGTTGCAGCTGAGATAGAGAAAGTTTCAGATATTCAAGAAGAAAAGTCTACAGTCTGGGATGACTCCCCAGGACTAGATCTGGATACTCTTCTGGCACAAGATGCATTGGAAGAAGAGATAGAAAAAGCTATTTTAAAAGATAAAGAAAAAGCTGTGCAAGAAGCTTTTGATCCTTATGATCATCATCCATCATCTAATTCTGAGGATGAGGATGACTCTGATTACTCAGAAGAATCTAAGAAAAAGAAATCAGCTAAAAGGAAAAGAAAAGCTACTGCTCCTCCTCCACCTAACCCTGACCATGACATTCCTTATTATATCTTGAAAGGAATAGTTCCCAAGTCCAAGGAATATCAACACTGGATGGGATTCTCCAAGAATCAGCAAAAGCAAAGGAAGAAATCCAAAAGATATGATAGTCCAGCACCTAAATAGACCCCTAGAGGTCCTCCTCCTCCACCTCCCACTACAGGAGCTTCTGGTAATACATCTGCAAATCCTTCAGCCCCTTCTGCCAGATATACTCCATCTCAATCTCATCAAAGGAAAAGTAATCCAGGATATCAAAGCAGATCCCAATCTGGATATCAAAGGCAAGATGCTGACGCAAGAGAAAAAGTAAATGAGGTAGTTTATCAAAAACCAACTTTTTCTTCTCCTCCTTCTCCCAAGAGAAGAGCTTCACCTTCCAAAGAAACCAAAAACATATCTTCTTCAAAGCCAGCTCTAGCAAAGGAAAATGATTCAAAAGGTAAAAGGATTATTTTCTCTGAAAAATCAAATAAGAAATATGCTGAGTTTGCTCCTCCTTCTTCATTAGTTATTCAAGAAAATAGAGAGCCAGCTGCTAGCTTGTTAGAACTTTCTACTAAATTTAAAGTTGTAAAACCTTTAGATCCAACTTGTGAAAATGAATATGAAAGTCAAGAGCTTAATCCTGATTTCAGGATGGCTAGATTTCTTGAACTAGTTGGATCAGCCCAGATCAGAAAAGCCAAAGCAGAAGGAAAAGATATTACAGGATTAACGACTATGTCTAAATTCAGAAAGAAGGAGCTAGATAAATTATTGGTTAGACCTGAGGTCTTTGATCCTTCAAAATATATTGAAAAGCATCCTGAAGCAGTTGTTCCGAGAACAGAAGAATCTAGAATTATTGGAGAACAAGATCTAAAGTTATCAAAGAAAGAAGCTTTAGACCCTTCCAGAAAAATTTCTTTTCTTCCTGGTTCCTCTGTATCTAAACCAGATTCTGATGCTTCTTAAATTTCATTGATTTACAGTTGTTCATTTGTCTGTTTGATTGATGTTATCTGCTGCATAGATATTTCCTTTCCTGTATTATATTTATTTCTAGTAGTTTGTTTTGTTTGTTTTGTTTTGAGAGACTTAACCCAAATAGGGGAAATTGTTGGTACCCTAGTTTGGATTTGAGTTTAGTCTTCTCTTTTAATTTCTGGACCCAAGATTTATCTATGGTCAAAGGTTAGTTGTTTAGTTAGATTGCTCTAGTTGTTGAGTTGTCACTTATCCAAATGAAAATTTGGTTAAGTTCTTTTTGGTTTGACTATGGTCGAACGCCGCTCGACTATCGTCGATCAACTGTTCGACGATCGTCTATCATTTGCTCGACTATCGTCAGTCAGCAGATCATCTATCTCTGAGTTAGTTCAACTCTTGTTAGCTCGACGCTCTGTGGTATCTGCCTCGTCGATCGTCGAATCCCGCTCGACTTTTTTTGACCAGACAGATTTCTTGATAGTTCAACTATCTGCTTGGATAGTTCAACTATCCGATAGTTCGACTATCTGTTTGATAGGTCGACTATCTGTGTTGTTTGATAGCTCGACTATCTATTTTATAGGTCGACTATCTGCTGTGTTTGATAGTTCGACTATCTGCTTAGATAGTTCAACTATCTGATAGCTCGACTATCTGTTTGATAGGTCGACTATCTGTTTTCTTTGATAGTTCGACTATCTGTTTGATAGGTCGACTATCTGTTGTGTTTGATAGTTCGACTATCTGCTTGGATAGTTCAACTATCTGATAGCTCGACTATCTTTTTGATAGGTCGACTATCTGTCTTCTTTGATAGTTCGACTATCTGTTTGATAGGTCGACTATCTGTTGTGTTTGATAGTTCGACTATCTGTTTGATAGGTCGACTATCTGTTTTGCTTGATAGCTCGACTATCTGTCTTGATAGGTCGACTATCTGATAGCTCGACTATCTATTATGATAGGTCGACAATCTGCTGAGGTAGTTCGACTATCTTCCTTGATAGTTCGACTATCTGTTCTGATAGGTCGACGATCTCAGTGCTTCGGTCGATGATCTCCGAGGGTCCTTTGATGTTCTTCTGTCTGTCTTTAGTAATTTTGTACTCCTTCTATTCTATGATTTAATTCCTATTTATCTGGCATATTTTATTAAAGATTATTTCATTGATTTTGTGCATACATTTCAAGGCAATCTTTGCCCCATCCTTTGTGCATAAGTCAAGCTTTATCTGACAAAGTGTTTTTGTCTTATTAGTTGAAATATCTGTCTGCTTTATCTTCCATGCTGTCCTTTATAGACGTTAGACTCAAAAAGTTTTCTTTGGCCGTGAAGAGTTTAGTCTGATGTGACTTTCTTTAGTACTCCTGTTATCAGATTGGTTTTGCAGCTACTTAGAAAGCTTTATCCCCTTATAGCATGTCTGCCTGCAGGATATGTTTTTGCTTTATGCTTTTGTAGCCCAGATTGCAGATCTCAGAAGAAGACAAAATTCAAACCAAGTTTAGAGCCGTTGCAAAGGCCCATATATAGTGAGCTTCTTTTGGAAAAAAAAAGGAGCACAATAACAAGAGACATAAGATATTCAGATTAAAAGCAAGAAGAATTACAGCTCTCAGTGATTGATACATTCAACTGAGAAGATCATCCCTCTTCAACATTCTTCTTCAATCCTGAGTCCATCCTGCTTAAAGGAACATTCACTCAGTGCCTCAAGAAGAAGAAGAAGAAGAAAGAAAAGCTATAGAAGAAGAACAATCTTTCTACAAATCTAGAGTCTTCTTCAAGCTTCTCCTTCAGAACTCCAAGACAGTTCTTTGTCTCAAGTTCAGAAGAGTTCCTGTACCCTGAAGCAAGACTTCTTCCTGGATATTCTCTAAGCCAGGGGGAGCCTTGATTCTTTAGAGCTTTCTAGCTCTGTGAAATCCACTAGCTTCTCTAATCTGTTTTAACAATAAAGAAGAAACTTTAACTCTCTCAACCTCCAGTATAAAGGGTTATTACTCCCTTCAAAAGTGAACCTTGGTGGCAGGGCACCTGATCAAAAACCTGTGTTAGAATTTGAGCTCCTGATCAAAAGCTCAAAGGGTCTACTTGATCTACCTGAAGCAGATCAGTTAGTGGCAGGGCACCTGAACAAAAACCTGTAGTGGTTTCCTACCAGGGTGGTAGAAGAGTGGACGTACCTATTTAGAGGGAACCACTATAAACTTCTTGTGTCATCTGTGTTGCTTATTTAATAAATTGCACTGTGGCTGTGAGTAGAAATAACTAGGATTGCTAGTTGCTGTGATAGGACCAAAGCTCAACTGTAATTACAGTTAGCTTTCTCTAGTGCACTTCACTTTGTGTTAGGCTCTAGGGTTTCAAATATCTATAAACTCATTCCGCAAAATAACTCTAAGGGAGTTGAGTAGGGTGTCATAATTTTTGAATACTCTATTCACCCCCCTCTAGAGTTGTATCTATCCTCACTTTCATACGGAAAGCCATTAGTGGTGGAGGTGTCTCCGGAGCTCTTCAACAACACCCAGAAATCTTTCGTCACCTTTTGGCGAAGTGTGGAAACGAAGGCTTGGAGTGTTGTGAAGCTTATAAATCAATAAGATGGGGGAGGGGAAGGGTCTAACCAATGGTGGCCATTAATGGTCCTTTAAGGTAATTCCAGCCATGGTGGTGGGGGGATGAATATGGTTCAATCCAGCCAAGTAATGGCTGGAATCTCCTGCTCTTCCCAAGAGGAGGTGAATATAGCCATAAAAGAGGAGGGGAAGGAGGCCAAGGCATCAAGTGCCATTACTGGCCATGAAAGCCGGTTATCGGCCATAGCTGAAACCTTCTTCAGCATCATAACCGTCGGCCACGTGGCCTACCTCCATTTGACCGGTCAATATTTTTAAATAAGACTTAATTAGGTGTTAATAGAGGAACAACTAATTTTAAGACACCCAGGTCCGCTTCCCGAAATGGTCCGGTTCAGCTGAACCAGCAAACAAGCTAAAATAGCCATAAAAATTCTAAGTAAAATGACGTTGTGTGAGTTCAGCTCACTCAATGCCATCCAGCCTACGGCGTTGAGTGAACTGCTCCACGCCTGCCAATCCTTTCATGAAATCTTCCGACACAAATGAGAGCGAAGCATCGGTGTCGAAGAGCGTGTGAGCGGGCATGCTGCTGTTGAAAACTATACCAGAGGTAATTAAGTGTCTTAGTATTCTGGTTATAGTTTGTCTTCTCTTAATTTCAAACTAGGCTATGTCTAAGAAAACTAGTTCCTAGGAAGGGAAAGAAAAATTTAAATGTACTGCCATACTACGATAACCTGCTCTAGGTTTCAGGGCTGTGTTAGGTCTAGAGCGAACACCTGCTCCCTCTCTTACCTATGGCCTCGGCCCTGATATCTTCGCCCTCGATCGTGTCCTCGGCCACCAATCTGCCAAGGAGGTGGGGCGCCCTATAGTGCTGGTGGGGGTGCTCACCTCATAGGACAGTTCCTCTTAATATGCCCAGCTAATTGCACTGAAAGCATACCAGTACCTGCTCCGCTGTCCTTGGCATCTCCAACATCTATAAAGGTTGGGGAGCCAATACCCCTTGATTCCTCTGCTCCTACCCAATCTCTTGACGAGTTTGATCCCTGTTCCTTCTCTCCCCAATAACCTGGTCTTGAGGACGGTCTCTACGACCTCCCATCACTGCATTGTCACCCGGTCTCTTCCGGCTCATGACTATAAGCTGATCCGCTTCTCTCTTTTTGGCCATCTCCAGAATCCTGACCACGATCCCCTTTGAGACGAAGTGGTGGGCCTATCTCATGTCGTCTTACATTCCCTTGTAAAACCTCCTAGCATAGCCAGCATCGTCCAACTGATAAGCATCTGCATAGCAGGCTAGGTGAGTAAACTCCTGATAATACTCCAGCACCGTCCTATTCCCCTGTCTTAACCACAGGAACCTATCCTCCAGCTCGTACCTCGCCGACTGAGGTACGAAATGTCCCAGGAGTTCTGCTCTGAACTCTTTCCAAGTAATATCTATGCAATCCATACCCGCAAAGGTAGTGTCCAGCTGTGACTTCCACCACCTCTTCCCATGTTACTCTAGGTAGGAGACTGCCAAAGCAACCGCCTCCTCAGTGGGGCATCGAATCCCCGTAAGCATCTCATAGATGGTATCAAACCATTCCTCCGTGCATACTGCCGACTCTATCCCCAGGTAGGATGGAGGGGAAAGTCCGCGGAAGACACTCATCAAGTTGGCCCCGGGTTTGGCTGTGGAACAGGGGCTTGCTTAGCTCTGAAGGCCTCCAGAATGGCCGTCAGTGTTTTCTCCATCTTCGTTTACTGGAATGGAGCTAGAGCCGGGGGAGGTGGGACCACATTCAGAGCCTGAGGTGTCCCCTGCTGTGGAGTAGGGTTCATCGCAGGCTACAAGGAAAAAATCCATTTGTTAGACAACGTATGAATGGAATATAAGAAAGGGATAAGATTGGACTTTACATGTGATTTCCCTTATGGGCACAACATTGCTTCCACTGCTAGTTTGTCCGCAAACTAAGCTCGCATGGGGGTGGCCCAAGGTTTTTGTGGACTACTTCTCTTTCCATCAAGGTCTCCTCTGATACCACTTGTAAGACCCCATTTTTTCCCCTTAAACCACTGGGGTCTTATGCCCAGAATTGCCGCTTTGCGGTGGCACAGACACTCGGGAAGGCCGACACTACAGAACGCCAATTCTGCCGCCCTTTTCGATCACAAAAGAGAGAGAAGTATAAACTTAATATAATCATGTCCATAGGATCACATATAAGTGGAAATCACAACAAGTCCATAAAAGTAAGAAAACCGAGTACCGCAAAAGACCAGTACCGATTAAATATAAACGGGCTTAAGCCCGATACATCAGATCCTCACTCCATATCACTCGCAAAAGCTATGAGATAGTACTTAACACTCACTGAGCTGGTCACACGTGCTCCAAAACTAGACTGGCCCACCTCCATGCGCACCGTACTCCGCTGGTGCTGGTCCCTGGGCTGCTGGACCCTGTCTCCCATCCAGAGCTCCTGTAATGTTGTGGTTCGAAAACTATTAGTCATAAAGACTAAGTCCTATCATCCCCTACCTCTCCCCCCACGGCTCCTAAGTACCGAGCGGAGAGGAGGAAAGGGAAGCTACAATGGTGGAGAATAAGAAAAAGAGATTGTAGTGGAACTAATCTAGCAGTAAATATATTGTATAAGCAGCTAAGTATGAACGGGACATCTAGCAGTTCTACAATAGCGAGCAGTAAAGTAAACACGTAGTAAAGAAGTATATATATGAAAAGACAAGTAGAAATTATATAAGTAACCTTAACTTATATGAATGACCATACAAACTTATAAGTTAAGGGGTCTTTTGCAAGGCTCCCATTGTATAAAAAGTCTCATACCAATTTATACGCTGGGGTCAGTTGTATGCAAATATGAGTGTAATGAAATGCTATGCCATGATTCATGTAAGTGCAAGTAACGCATACGACTCTATGGGCATAGACCTTTAGTTCTCCCTGTTCGGGCAGCTAGCTTCACTCCCATGAACCTCTGTAGTGGCAAACGGAGACAGTGGGTCCCCCCACTCCTAGGTGGGTATCCACACTACCGGGCCTAGCCCTTCCGTACGCCCCTAGAAGAACACAACCTAGAATATCCACGTACTAGTGCTGGCTATATCCACCAGACATTCTTTTGCTAAGTGTCCCACACCGCCGAGTCAACGTACCGACACCGGTGTGAACGATTGTCAAATACCGAAGACCCACCACCTTATTCTGTATTCAAACCCTCGAGCCCCCGACTCCCTGGACTGTCCCGTTCGTGCACCTATCTTCCGAAGCTACCGTCCGGATGGCAATCAAACCAACCTATTTAACCTCCCTAGCTACAAGGGTGTGTGAATGTGAAACCCTAGTTATACTAGTTGCTCTTTTAGTTTATTATTCGTATGGTTATAGTTATCCCAGGACTGCACAAGGCATACCCCGTAAAAGGTTCTCGAGGGCACTAGGAACTACGATGAGCTGAAGCCCAAAGTTCCCTTTCACAAGGCACTTATTGTTATTGGTTAATACCCAACTCCCAATCCCTTTTTATGTTATACTGGATCTAACCCTAGTGTGTTTTTGCCCTACCTCTCCTCAGGAAAGATGACCTTTCGTCGATCTTGAGCACCACTTAACACTAATCAGACTTCTCTCTCCTCATCGTGACTCTTCATATCACATAACAGCCCATTTCAAATCCCATGAACTATCAATCTCATCCTCTATGTTCAATGCGCAGAATATAACAAATTATGCTATTTTAGGATATTCAGACCAACCTATACTAATGATGATCGTGATAGGAGGTCCCTCAAGTTCTCATCCAAAATCCTTAAATTATTTACTGGAGATCTATCATAAAATAACTAGCCTAAATCCTGAAAATTATAATTTTTCTAATTCATTTGATATTTAATTAATTTTCCCAAAAGATTGGCCATGGGTAATTTTAAACATGAACTAAATGATTTTCTCAAGTAATGGCCGCCCAAAAATTATGATCACTAAATAACAAGGAGAAATCAATAAATACTAATTTCCATAATTTTGCAGAAATGACTTAGCCTCTAATTAATTTATCCAATATAATTCCATTACCCATATATAAAGAAGGAAGTACTGAAATTATTCATTAGAAAATAATAGAAAAATTACTGAATCTTAATAATGTGCAGAAAGAATCATTGTCCAAAAATCATAATTTTTCTGGTTTACTAGACACCTTAATAATTTCAACTAAGTTTTCGTGGGAAACAATACTTAGTGAAGCAACCCTTATAAATACACTTCTAAAAATTCCATGAAAATTCACAGAGCTTTATAATTTATTAAAAGATCCTCTGACTAAATTTTATAAACTTCCAACAAGTTGTTACTTCATAATAAATTCCTAAGTAAATAATACAACTTGCTAAAATGTGAATGAAGTGTCCAAAATAATAATCTTAAATTCATAATAAAATTTCCAAAGCTTTTTTATAACCTTAAAACATGATTGACACAATTTAATTAAAATCCAAAGTTAAAGTGTTACATAATTAATTCTTCAAGGGAATCTATGATTGTGCACTTTTATAAAAGAACCTATTTGAAATCTTAACCAAATACTATGTAACATTATTCAAAGTTTAATTTGACTATAAACATAACTCTTACCATCCTCTCATGGAAATTCAAGATCATTTGATCTTTCAATTATTGCTTAAGGTGTAAAGGCCTAATTTAATACAAAGTGTATTAAGTGATGTGCCTAAGTACAAATACTACCAAACTCCTCCCTAGAGAATATTTCCACCGTAGAACCACATGGACTAAACCCTAAGTCCATATAAAAACATATCGTCCTATGTCCTTCACAAACCCCATAGTTCAATCCTTAATGTTTGAACTAGAGTCCTAGGGCAAACCCACACCAATTCATCTCAAATTCCATGAGTGGGTGTTTTCACTAACCATGGGGCTCTGGCCAAAATCTCAACCCATATGGGTGAGAATTGGCCCCACCATGCCCCAAAAATCCCTTGCCTTAATTTTCTCCTTAAAGGACCAAACTTTGGCCTCACCAAATCCTAATCATCTCAAACCCAATTGGGCTGAAATTTTTATCAGGCTTAAATAATAACCCTAAAAATCAGCCACCAAAATTTTGTAGACATTTGAGGTCATTTGATCCTCTAATTAATTCATAAATAGATTATTAAATTTTTACAAAATCTATAGAAAAATTATATCCAAAAATTCCCATTTTTGGATATATTGTGGGTATAGCGAAGAGTGTCCCCCACCCCAAATTTCAAGTCATTTGGATGGCTGGATTGATAGGGGAACTCAAATCATTCCCAGTTCAATCCCATGTATTGATTACACCAAAATGAGTGTTGTGGTCTAACCAGGACTCCAAATTGGTTCCAATCAATTTTAAAATAAAGTAGACTCATAGATATACAATTTTAATGTTAACAGTATTTCCTGGTCTAGCCTCTAAGTATTTGTAATATTTAATTTAAAACCACCCAGTAAACAGGACTAAAATTGAAATAATATGAATTAATAAATCCAGATCCAGCACAGATCTTAAAGCAAATCGCAGGGCTCTTGGTCATCTTCTACCTCTAGCCAAGGGTTGAGATTGGCCGAACCTTGAGCCTATTCCATGCTCATTTCCCGACCACCCAACCTCCTACCTGGTCGGCCACCGCCACCTCCACCTCCTTTGAGGTGGTGGCCATCGCCGGGCGGCGGCGCGGCCGCCGTAGAGTTGTCTTCCGGCGAACACGAGAGATATATATTTTTTTTTCGGGAAAAAATAAGGAAGATATGCTCTTCATGATCAGACTCAGTTGAGCCCGATTCTTAACCCTAAAGAATTCTAAGATCTACCTATAGAGAGAGAGGAAGGGGAGGACCTTATTCGCAGGCTGGAGGCGTGCCGGTCGACGGAAAGCCATTAGCGGTGGAGGTGTCGCCGAAGCTCTTCAACAGCACACATAAATCTCTCTTCTCCTTTGGGAGAAGTGTGGAAACGAAGGCTTGGAGTGTTGTGAAGCTTATAAATCAGTAAGATGGGGGAGGGGAGGGGTCTAACCAATGGTGGCCATTAATGGTCCTTTAAGGTAATTTCGGCCATGGTGGTGGGGGGATGAATATAGCTCAATCCAGCCAAGTAATGGCTGGAAGCTCCTCCTCTTCCCTAGAGGACTTGAATACAGCCATAAAAGAGGAGGGGAAGGAGGCCAATGCATCAATTGTCATTACTGGCCATGAAAGCCGGTTCTCGGCCATGACTGAAACCTTCTTCATCTTCATAACTGCCGGCCACGTGGCCTACCTCCATTTGACCGGTCAATATTTTTAAATAAGACTTAATTAGGTGTTAATAGAGGAACGACTAATTTTAAGACATCTTGGCCCGCTTTCCGAAACGGTCCGGTTCAGCCAAACCAGTAAACAAGCTAAAACAGCCAGAAAAATTCTAAGTAAAATGGCATTGAGTGAGCTCAGCTCACTCAACGCCATCCAGCCTACGGCATTGAGTGAGATCAGCTCACTCAACGCCTTCCGGTCGATGGCATTGAGTGAGCTCAGCTCACTAAATGCCATACAGCCTAAACAAGATTGCGTTGAGTGTATTCAGTGCACTCAACGCCGTTCAGCTTATGGCGTTGAGTGCACTTGATGCACTCAATGCCATTCATCCCAAGGAAGATGGTGTTGAGTGCATTTAGTGCACTCAATGCCGTTCAGCTTATGGCGTTGAGTGCACTCGACGCACTTAATGCCATCCAGCCTAAGACAGATGGCTTTGAGTGCAGTCAGTGCACTCAACACCGTTCAGCTTATGGCGTTGAGTGCACTCAACGCACTCAATGCCATCCTGCCTTTGGCGTTGAGTTCACTCGACGCACTCAACGCCATACGGCCAATATCATTGAGTGCACTCAACAAACTCAACGCCCGAGCCCAAATCCTGTTCTAAGTAAATTTATGACCTAGTATTTGCAGACCAAGGTGATTTTCACCTTGAGCTCTGGTCACTTGGCCTCCTTGGGCTTCCTAGGGTTTTTTCTTGACTTGGTCATGATAAAACCTCTCCTAGAGGTCTGGTCGGAAGTGGGATGTTACAGTCAATACCCGCTTTGACCCCAGATAACCACCACACTTCGACCGCCGCACGTCCACTTGATACGTGTCCAAACATACATGGCAGTATTGCCTGGTGATATCCACTGTCACTGTTCTGATAGCTCACTCAACACTTTACGGCGTCGAGTGCGTTGAGTTCACTCAATGCTTCATGGCGTCCAGTATTATTGCTATCACCGCTGGCAATAGCCACTGTCGCTTGACGATAACGACCAAAAGTTCTGTTGTCAAATTTGGGGTGTTACACCATCGCAGGTCGCACCTGCCTAATCGATTGTGCATTCATCATTGCAAACACTGCCACAGCAACTAAGCATACTGTTTCCGCAAAGAAAGAGGTGTTGGGACATCAGCTGGTACCGCACTCACAACAGAACATCATGGTTCAGACTGCCAAGCACCACTTTTAGCCACCTATATGTGTAAACATACACAATTTAGCGACTGCCAAAAAGGAAAACAATGACTATTAGGAATGCGCAGGGTCCTAAAACATGTTTATTATCATTCCTAAGTGGATATTCTTCAGTTCATTTTTTTTATAATGGTTAGTACATGCACGTGCTCGCCACCCCATAAAAGAATTTGACCACGAATTAGCAGAAGGAAGACCAAGACAAGCTGTTACCAAAATTGTAACACCTCTATCCGTCACAGATAATATAACAGAGGGTTCGGCCAGGGCCCCACGCAATATTCCACAAATAGTCGGTGGAGTTACGTATTAATATCAAATGACCAAACGAATCCTAACTCAAAGCATTCTAGAAGAAGCTTCAAGGGTTCAATTTGAACTCCATACATATGAATGTACACTATATATAAATAATAGGAATGTTTACAAAATACACAAAATGTTATGGCAATAAGGCCTTACAGTTTTACTTCAAAAGTGTGGTTTACAAACATTGGCGCGCAGGCCGACCACACATGAAAACAATAAAGCCTTCGCTTGGACTTCAAGGGATAGCATAGCATAGAGGGATTCATCCCGCTATTTCCCGCTCGGCTCTCCAGCTCCTGTACAGGGACAATCCACCACGAAGGAGGCAAACAAGGCAACGACCAGCTTTTGCTGACCAATTTATAACGACCCTACCCCATTCCCAAGACAGCAGTATTCTTTTCTTGTAGGCATAACATTCATATATGCATATCAAAAGAAGGAACACTTAAGCACCCATCAATATATCACAAACGTTATCATCACTGCCAAATGTTCCGTACACTCCGAGCACATTCTTGGTGTACTGGAAATGCCTATTCTCACCACCGTTCAGAGGTCCCGGACTCGACGGTCAATTTATGAGCATTTTAGTCTTTCTGGCTTATAGCCTAAGACTTTCTTTCTCTCTTTTCCATCAGTAACTCCCATGTACTTTAGGTCAGTTTAACCGATCGACATCGAGCTGGTACGACTCAGCCCTTTCCTGTTGCTCATATTGCCGTGCCATTGCCGAAATCTGAAGCCTTCAAGGCAAATAGACACAACGCGGGTCGGCCTCCCCTTTCCCGTAATAAAAACATAACCAATGTTATGTACAACGGCTCCCATGGCTAACAATGTTGCGCCCCCATGCACACAACTCACCTGCTAACCCCAAGGTCTCCATGAGACAGGTTGCGCAAGCATATTCTTATATAGAAGCTATCGCCAGCGAAATTCACTATTGCCTGGCGTTAGTGACATCATTTCTCTTCTGTAACCAGACTCTAACATAACTAGAATATCTGTCCAGAAAACCCTGCAGCATCCTGAAGTGCCAGAAACAATAAACTTTCACATCAATCAGAGCTCACGAGGAGCTATTGCTAGCGATACTCTTTTGGTATTTTCTTGGAGCACACCTCCAGTACTTCCTGCTACTAACATTTCACAAGTACAACCAACTGACCCCGTAAACTACTCATTTATACTCGAAGTCTTCTCCGACATGCAAAATAAAACATCACCAATCCAGACCAACCTATCAGGATGGGCTTCACATAGCATGCTTATTCCGTACTGTGATTTCCGGATCTATATGCAAAACCAAGCCGGGGATACTATGTATCGAACCATCGAAATTCCCTCAATTCTACACCTTTTGGTTGGGGATTCTGTTGGGTTTTTGGGGATAGCACAACACTTGTGTACGCAGCGGAAATAAGAACAAGAAAAGCCCAAACGTGTTCGGATCTGACAACATTCATGAATCAAGAAGTAAAGCATGTTGTAACAAAAATTACCTTTGAGGGATTGAGTTTCAACTCAACCTAGATGCTCTAAAAGAATCGGGTCTGTCACACAGCGGCTGGAGTCTTGAGCGCAGAAAGTATATCCGCGCTTCTATAGTAATCCACACGATCGGGAGAACCTTTATCAACTTTTCACACATGCTCAAGGTCGAGAGAGAACACTCAGTATCTCCACAGACTGCTAGATCTATTGTAGGAGAGGTGGTGACAACACTCGCTGGGATAGGGATCGGGATTGGCGAAGGGATTGCCGGAATGCTTCTGTCGGCTTTTAGGGTTACCAGACTTTTCTACACAGTATGGATCGTGTGCTTAGACAAAAGGAACCATCAACAGTAAACCCTAAAACATCCTATTTATACTCAAGTAGATGAGTAGAACAACTTCCGTCATTATCCGCAGACCCAGGACTTTCATTCCAGAATTAAGCAAGTTAACATTTGACTCAGTACGGGCATCCGTCAAACTCAACTCGACGAACTCAGCGCCAAAAGCCAGCATTCGTCAAACTCAGCTCGACAAACTTTGCGCCAAAGTCCAGCATTCATCGAATCATCATTCATAAAACTCAACTCGACGAACTCTTTGCCAAAGGACAGCATTTGTCGAACATCATTCGTCGAACTCAGCTCGACAAACTCTGCACCGAAGGCCAGCATTCGTCGAACTCAGCTCGTCAAACTCAGCGCTTTGAATCAAGAATTCGACTAGACAACCCTTGTCTCGACGAATGGTCGAGTATCTACAGTATACCCGACGAATCGACTAGTATCTTTCAATACTCGACGAATCGTCGAGTATCCATAGGATACACAACGAACTCAATGCTAACCTTCAGCCGAATAAACACTTGACTCGACGAAAGTGTTGAATGGACTCAACGCTGTCAACGCCTTCTGCGCCATGGCATTGAGTGAGCTTAATACACTCAACGCCTAAGACTTAGATCCGTCAAGTCAACACTTTGACTCGACGAATCGTTTAATGGACTCAACGCATTCAGCGCTTAAGTGCAATACTCGACGAATAACCTCCTTGACTCGACGAATCGTTGAACACACTCAATTCACTCAACGCCATGTTTTGACGAGTCAACCCTTAACTCGACGAAGGCATTGAGTGGTCTCAATATACTCGACGCATTTGCCTTAGAATATTTTAAGTCCATTTGCTCATCATATAAGCTATACCATACACATCCAAACTCCCAATTTCTCCACAATCTTATGTGCGACTCTGATAGGCTCATATAGAGTTGGTAGTGAGGCTACATGCTTGATCACTTCTAGGTCACCATGGTAACACCAACAGTCTCCCACCTGATCTTAAAAGTATCAAAAAAAAGCTTCACAAACAATGAGCGGCATCTAGCAATACATCATTGCTCCCCAAACAGTAAGAGTTTATAAACTCATAAGCCATTGTGAATAAAGTTATAGTGTTATCATGTTCCTTCATCCCTTACTTCCGGAGAGAACTAGAGGTATAGACTGTGTCCCCCTCATAATTGTTCAATCCCAGTTTCCTGATCTAGAATGGAGTTTCAGAAATTGGTGAGCCCAATATCATATATTGACTAAACCAAGCATGGTCATGTATTTATCTGACCCATTACATCAAGGGGCCCATGTGTTGGAACACCCTATTACTAATTTGGGTAAGGATCACTATGCTTGTCTTAGGAATCCCAGTTGACCTAGTTGTATAGTTAAGAAGGTCAACATTAGAATGAGTCTAGGGCTTAGAACTTAGGTTTGGAGCTGCCCCCAGGATCATTCCAAGATCAAGGTTGAAGAGCTAAGTCTAAGGCAATTTTCGTCGAGCTCAGGTCGACGAATCGTCGAACTCCGTTCGACGCTCTCTGAGCTCAACTTCAATAAATCGTCGAGCTCCGGTCGACGATCTTTGAGCTCAGATCGACTATCAGCTTTTGGCTAGCTTCTGCTTGATCGTCGAACTCCCCTCAACTATCTTCTAGCTCCGTTCGACGATCCCTCCCTGAAGTTATTTCTCAGGTCTCTGAGCTCGGTTCGACGATCGTCGAGCTCAGATCGACGTTTTCTGTCTGCTTGTCCATTTCATCTCTGAGCTCAGTTCGACGATCGTAGAGCTCAGATCGACGTTTTTTTTTGGAGAGATCGACGCTTCCAGGAATTCAAATGCTGCTGTTCTTTGGAATGTTTTTGAATATTATCAGCATTTATGTCAGAAGATCTCCCAGCCGTTTGTCTTTATTCTGGAGCAAGTTTCAAGGAATTATTCAGAGAATGTTTGCTGGACTTTCCTCTAGAAGACAAGACTATTTTTGGAAGATATTTATGACTCCCAACGGCTTATTTTGGACAAGGAAACGTCAGAAAATCAATTCCTTTCTTCTGTGTAATTAAGATATACAGAATACACAAGAAAAAAGACACACAGAGATTGACAAGAAAGGAAGTGAACACACAGAATAGAGAATACTGATAGCAGAAGAACAACAGAAGAACTGTGACTCCAAAAATCTTCTTGCTGACTGAAAAGTGTTCACAATCTCATCTCAGAACTCCAGACACCTTATTCTCAGCCTTCTTGCTGAAACCATCCTGTGCTGGAGATCAAAGTTCTGAAGACCTATCACCCTAGAGCAAAGCTTCTTTTCCTGAACCTTTCTACATCTCAGGGGGAGCTTTGACATCATCAATCCACTTGTGCTTCTCTCATTTGATTGAGAATAGAGAAGACACCCTTCACTCTTATTTTTCTTTTCCTGCTGTAAAAGGGTTCTTGAACTCCCTTCAAAAGTTCTGTCTGGTTCTGAGAGCCTTGTCAAAACTCAGTGGTGGCAAGACACCTTATCAAAAAATCTAGTTTTGGTTTTTGGGCACCTTATCAAAAGCTCATTGGTGTCAGGACACCTGATCAACTCATCCTGAGTGGATTCCTACCAAGGGTGGTAGAAGAGTGGATGTACCCAGGTTTTTGGGGAACCACTATAATTCCTTGTGTCTTCTGGTTTGTTTGTGTGATTTGTCTGCTGTGTGTTGTGCTCTTTATTTCTTGGTTTTTAACCTCTTACTAGCACTCTACACTATATCATAAATTAAATTCTATATGTGCTGTTTATTTCAACTGTGAAAATTTATTTTAAAATACTCTATTCACCCCCCTCTAGAGTTGAGATAGATCTTAGCCTCACTTTCAATTGGTATCAGAGGGAGGTTTGGTTGCTCATACAGGCTAACACCTGAACCAAAAGATCCTTGATAAGATCAATCTCTTAAGGGGATTATTTTCTATACATCTACCTATTTATTTAAAGATATGGCACAGAACAAAGATTATGCAAGCACCAGACCACCAGTGTGCAACCTTTCCAAGTTTGCACTCTGGAAGGCAAGGATTAGATTATACATGAATTCTATTGATGAGGATATTTTTAATTCTGTCTTGACAGTGTGTCCAACTCCACCAACAAGCTCAAGTACAAGTGCTGTTCCACCTCCTTCTGGAACAGATGCAGATATAAAGAAGTGGAAGACTGCAGATGCTAAGGCTATAAACATCTTAGCCCAAACAATGTCTGATGAAATCTTTCAGAAGGTAGCTTAATGCCACTCAGCCAAAGAAATCTTGGACAAACTCTCTGAAATTGTCTCAGGATCTGCTGATGAAAGGAAAGATAGAAGATCTCATATGATAAGCCAATATGAGAACTTCAAAAAGGGAGAAGCTGAATCAGTGGCTGACATGTACAATAGACTAAGTCTAATTGTAAATGAGCTAAAAACCCTAGACAAAGAAATCTCACTGACTGAGCTGAATGACAAAATCCTGATGTGCTTCCCCAGCACTTGGGATTCAAGAATCTGGCCAATCAAGGATGCCAGAAGTTTAAATGAGATTACTACTGAAGCTCTCCTGGGCAAGCTCAAATCCTATGAGCTGCTCATTAAAAATAGAGAAGAAGAACAAAAGGCTATCTCTCCAGCTACAAGGAAAGAAAAGACCATAGCCTTCAAAGCTGTAGAAGAGGAGCCTGAAGATAAAGCTACAGGAAATGATGAGCTCATAAGTCTACTGGCCAAAAGATTCTACAAGATGGCCAGAAAAGACTTCAGGAAGAGACCATACAAGGGTCATGATAAACCAAGGTATGATAAATCAAATAACAATAAAGAAATCATATGCTTTGGTTGCAGGAAACCAGGCCACATTGTGCCTGACTGTCCAGAAAACAAGAATAAGGACAAAAGGGAAAGAAGAGAAAGAAGAAAAGAAAAGGATTACAAGAAGAATAGCTCAGACAAAGCCTCCTCCAGCAAGAACAAACATACAAGGAAGGGCTTTGTTGCTGAGACATGGAGTGAGACTGAAGAGGAATCTGAAGCCTCATCCAGCTCCAGTGATGATGAGGATGATGCAGATAAAAAAGAATTTTGCATGATGGCTATCAATGCATCACAGCAAAACTCTGATGAAGAATCAGATTCAGATTCAGAAAGTCAACCAGATGAGGATCAGGTAATCAACTCTTTTGATTTTAATTCTGAGGACTTCAAAGATGAATTTAAGACACTGTGTCTAGATCTATTAAAATCTGAGAAGGAGATAATCTCTCTCAGGAATCAATTATCTGAGCATAGTGTCCTGAACTCAAAGAACCTCAAACTCTCTGAGGAGTTAGAATGCTGTAGGGAGGAGATAGCTTCACTGAAAAGTGAACTATCAAAGGCCAAAAAGTTTGAAGAATCCCTAAATGGGAGAAGTATCAGACTGATGGACATCACAAGCACAGTGAACTCTAGATTTAATAGCACACTGGGCTTGGGTGCCTCATCCAGCCAACCTATAATTTTGACAACTCCAATCAAGTTTGTCTCTGACAAAGGAAAGGGAGTAATAGAGGTACCCAGGAAGAATGCAGATCTGTCAGAGAAGAACTCAGTTCAACAGATGGCGTCGAGCAGAGCTCGACGATCGTCGAATAGAGCTCGACGATCTAACTACAGATCGTCGACCTCAGCTCGACGATATCAAAATTCTGAACTTCAGCATAATCGATCTTCGAACAGAGATCGACGATCTGACCCAAGATCGTCGACCTCAGTTCGACGATCGTCGAACAGATATCAGGACTGTGAACAATCCTTCAATGGCACATCTAGATTCAATCCTAGAAGTCTCACATCCCAAGGCTTTAATCCTTATACTGAATGGATAGTACCTCCTAGGAGATACCATCCTGAAGGTTATAAGGATCAACCTAGGATGTCCTTTATTTCAGAATTCAAGGGATATCAACCTAGGCCCAAGGTTAACTGGGTCAAAAACAAATAAGCTGTTTTTGTGTAGGTGAAGACCTATCCAGCATCAAACCATCAATGGTATCTGGATAGTGGGTGCTCAAAGCACATGACAGGGGACAAGGACAACTTCACTTCCTTCAAAGCCAAGCTTGGACCCAAAGTAATTTTTGGAGACTCAAGCTTTGGAACTACAAAAGGATATGGTGCAGTCAAAATTGGCCCAGTCACATTCAAGAAGGTGGCATATGTTGAAGGACTCAAGCACAACTTGATAAGTATCAGTCAACTGTGGGATGAAGGATATCAAGTGACATTCAACAAAGCCATATGCAAGGTCAAGACAGAGGACAACACAACTGTGTTGACAGGTAACAGAAGAGGTAACATTTACTTAGTGGATTTTCATTCACCTATAGTAGATATTTGCCTGTTCAACTCCATTTCAAAATCTAATATTTTATGGCATAAGAGACTAGGGCATATTAACCTTAGAACCATTGCTAAGCTATCTAAAGACAACCTTGTTAAAGGACTACCTTCTGGTCCCTACAAGAAGGAAGGACTTTGCAAGGCTTGTCAATTAGGCAAGCAAACTAAAAGTAGTTTTAAATCAATTAATAAGAGTGATTCACCTAGGATTTTGTACCTGTTGCACATGGATCTTTTTGGACCCATATCTGTGCAAAGCCTAGGAGGGAAGTCCTATACTTTAGTGGTTGTAGATGACTTCTCAAGATTCACTTGGGTATTCTTTCTGAGGAAGAAGTCTGATAACTTCAAGTGTTTGACAGATTTTCTCAAATGCATTCAGATTGAGTTCAACACTCACATTGCCCTGATCAGAAGTGATCATGGGACAGAGTTTGATTCTCTTCTCATGTAAGAGTTCTGTCAGAGTGAAGGGATCAGGCACACTTTCTCAGCTCCTAGAACTCCTCAACAAAATGGGGTAGCTGAAAGGAAAAATAGAACACTCATTGAATCTGCAGCTACATTATTGGCAGATGCTCACCTACCTCTGTCCTTTTGGGCTGAGGCAGTGAACACCTCCAACTATGTATTGAACAGAAGCCTGATACACAAGCTGAAGGGCAAGACTCCTTATGAATTGCTCAAAGGGAAGAAACCTAAAATAGGCTATTTCAAAGTTTTTGGCTGCACTTGTTTTATTCATAATAATGACAAGAAATATCTAGCAAAATTCCAAGCTAAAGCTGATGAAGGAGTGTTTCTGGGATACTCCATGATCAGCAAGGCCTATAGGGTTTACAATAAATCTTCCTGTAAAATTGAAGAATCTGTTCATATTATTTTTGATGAAGCTAACATGTCTTTCAAGGAGAAGAATGCTTCTATCATAGAACCTCTGCAGGTACATTCTCTAGCTGAAGACTTGAACAAACTGTAAGTTGCTGAAAAGAATGAGAGCAGTGATGATGAAGAAGAAGTTCAACCTCTTGAAGAAAATCATCCTGAAAAGCCAGTTGCTGTTCCACTAGGGGAGACAACAACACAGGCTGGTGAACAATCAACACTCCCTGTTGACTTAGTAACAACAAGAGATCATCCAATCACCCAAGTAATTGGAGAGATCTCAGCTGGTGTGCAAACTAGAAGTCAGGTCAACCAGAACCTGATGCACACTTGCTTCCTATCTCAAATTGAGCCTCAATCCATTCAAGATGCAGAGCAAGATCCACACTGGATCATTGCAATGCAAGAGGAGTTGCATCAATTTGAAAGGAACAAGGTTTGGGAACTAGTACCTAAGCCAAAGGATCATCCCATTGTTGGAATAAAGTGGGTATTCAGGAACAAGCTGGATGATCAAGGAGTTATAGTCAGAAACAAGGCAAGGCTAGTTGCTCAAGGGTACTCTCAACAAGAAGGAATAGACTATGATCAGACATTTGCACCAGTTGCAAGGTTGGAAGCCATCAGAATATTCCTAGCCTTTGCTGCTCACAAGGGATGCAAAGTGTATCAAATGGATGTAAAGAGTGCATTTCTCAATGGGGACATCAAAGAGGAAGTCTATGTTAGACAACCTCCAGGTTTTATCTCTCTAGCTCACCCTGATTATGTTTACAAATTGCATAAAGCATTATATGGTCTCAAGCAAGCTCCTAAAGCATGGTATGAGACCCTAGCATGCTTTCTTCTGGAAAATGATTTTGTTAGGGGGAGAGTAGACCAAACTCTTTTTATTAGAACCCATAAGTCCCACACCCTACTAGTGCAAATTTATGTAGATGACATTATTTTTGGTTCTACTGATTCAAAATTGTGCAAAAAGTTTTCCAAGCTTATGCACTCTAAATTTGAAATGAGTAGCATGGGTGAGCTGTCCTTCTTCTTAGGACTGCAAGTCAAGCAACATGCTGAAGGCATATTTATTTCTCAGACCAAGTATGCAAAAGAATTGGTTAAGAAATTTGGTATGTCTGATGCATCATGTATGAAAACACCCATGCCCTCAAATGCTGTAGTAGATGCTGATGAACATGGGAAACCTGTTGATCAGACAACATATAGAGCAATAATTGGCTCTTTATTGTACCTTACAGCTAGTAGGCCTGATATAATGTTTGCCACATGTATTTGTGCTAGATTCCAAGTTAGCCCTAGAGAGTCACATTTAATCTTAGTTAAGAGAATTCTTAGGTATGTTAAAAGTTGTCCAAATCTAGGTCTCTGGTATCCAAAAGATTCAGCATTTGATTTAACTGGATTCTCAGATGCTGATTATGCTGGATGCAGGATAGACAGGAAAAGCACCAGTGGAACATGTCAGTTCCTTGGTGACAGACTTGTCTCCTGGTTCTGTAAGAAGCAAACATCTGTGTCAACCTCAACTGCTGAAGCTGAGTATATGGCTGCAGACAGTTGCTGTTCACAAATATTGTGGATACAGAATCAGCTCTTAGACTATGGCTACAACTTAGAGAAGTCTAAAATTTTCTGTGATAATACTAGTGCTATCTCTATAGCTCAAAATCCAGTCCTCCATAGTAGGACAAAACACATAGAAATTAGGCATCATTTTCTAAGAGATAATGTAGAGAAAAATAAAATTGAACTCCAATATATTCCTACTGATTTGCAAAGGGGAGATATTTTCACCAAACCTTTGGATGAAAAGAAACACAGTTTCTTCCTAAATCAGTTAGGCATGTTAGATGGAGGAAGCCTTAATTAAATTACAAGATTTTGAAAAGCTAAAACAGACCAAGACTAGGCCAAAAATCCTTCTTTTTGTGTCTGTAGAATGTGTTTAGACTCTGAACTGCGCTCGACGTTTTCCCCAAAATCGTCGAACAGAGATTGACGATTTTCCAAAAATCGTCGACCAGAGATCGACGCTTTTGCAGTCGTCGATCTGAGTCCAGAGCCCTCGCTAGAACTAGGCTTTCTCTCTTTCTGATCAGAGGCCGTCGAGCTGAGCTCGACGTTTTTCAACATCGTCGAACTAAGATCGCCGATTTTGAAGACTCTTCAGATTCCCTCTGTAGCCCAAATCGTCGAGCTAAGCTCGACGTTTCGTCGAGCTAAGCTCAACGATCTTCCTTTTCGCCGTCGAACCCTAATATAAAATCTTTCTTTCAGCCGTCGTTCTCCTTTTGCGCTTTCATACTCTGCAAATTTCTTTCTTTTCCCTCCAAACTCTCTACGCTTGGTCGTTTTTGGTTTTCTATTGCAGGTGAATATGGGTGAATCAAGTGCTGCTATTGCTAAGATGAAGTTCGACACAGGCTTTGACATCGACATAAACTCCTTCGACGGAAGAGACCAGCGCTTCAAGGACATCCTAAACTTATTCAGAGAACAACAGCTGACTCCAATAATGACTACAAGGATGAAGATCGCCTCAGAAGAAATTAAAGAGTGGTGTTTTACCGCAACAGACGAGACTGAGAATTCTGTTGTCGGCACCATTAAGGGGACTCAGGTATTTCTATCGCCGGCTCTTTTAACAGAAGTCTTTCAACTCAGTACTGGAGAAGACTCCATTGAACTGTCTGGAGAGGAGTATGACTCCATGCTGGATAGGATGGGTCACAATGCAGTCAACCCTAATAAGCTACTGAAGAAAAATCTGGCTATAGAATTTCAATTCCTGGCTGATGTAGTTGGGAAGGTGCTGTTGGCCAAGCATTCAGCCCATGACACCATTTCCAGATATCAGTTCTGCCTGATGGGAGCTTTATTAGATAAGAAACACCTGGACTGGGGCTCCATCTTCTTCACTCTGATTAAGAAGAAGATCAACAAGAATGCAGTTAGTTATGGGAGAATCTTAGGGGTCTTTCTGCACAACAGATGCCCTGACCTATTAACCTCCTCTGGCATGTTTATCAATGCATCCAAGAGGCTTTCCTGTGCCCTCTTCAGTAAATGGGACAGGCAGATCATAAACCCCTCCAGGGCTGCTGCACCACTTCATTCAGGCACAAGGACTATCTCAGTCACTCCTCCAGCAGAAGAGCTGCCTGCTTCTTCCCCTCCTCCAGCCAAATCCACCCAAGCCGTCACCTCCTCACCACCAGTCACCACCATAATCATCTCATCCCCAATTACCATTTCCTCACCTATGTCATCCCCTCCTCTATCCACCTCAGAGGAATTCCATCCCCTCTTTTCCTATTCAACCTTCTCCCTACCATCCTTCTCACTCATTGATGATTCCTTCATGGATGATTCACCCTCTACTCCTCCTGAGCCACCCTCAACTTCCTCCTTTCAACAAATGCTCCATGACATTCTCTCTTAACCCTCCTTCACAGCATCTCTTACTTCCCCTATCTCCACCTCAACCTTCTCTATCTCCATAATTCCATCTTCTAAACCAACCATTCCCTCTCCACCTTTCTCCACATTTTCAGTATCAGCCACCATCCCTCCATCCACCTTTGCCTCTACCTCTGCTCAAGCCCCACTTGAGCATGTGGATCTTCCTATTTTGGCAGACAGGCTGTATGAGTTGCTAGCTCCCAAGCTAACATCTCTACTGGAGTCTTCCCTGGCTCCACTCCTGAAGCAAGTACAGGAGCTGTCTACCAAGCTTGCCTCCCTTTCCTCCTCCCTGGCTATCCCATCTTCTGTGTGCCTTGATTCACCTCTTTCTGAACCAAGGCAGGGGGAGATGCCTTATGAAGAAGTGGATGTGCCAGCTGCTGATATTATGTCTGCTCCAGCTCCAGCTCTTGGATGTGCTTTTGCACTGAATCTGCAGAGGCTGCTATCTATATTTGATACAGTCCATTTCAGCTGTCTGCCTGCAACTCCTGCTGAAGATTTGTCTAAGGCCATTGTGCATGTATCTACCTGTGATCCCAGCCATATATATTCCTACATCAAGTCCTGGAAGGCTGTGGATATCTCTGATGCTGCTACTAAGGCCACTGTGCCTCCTTCTATTGAAATTGTTGTTGCTGACATAGAAATGATTCCAGCAACTGATGCTGATGAAATTGCTGCTCCTGCTCTAGTGTCTGCTCCTGTTTCTGCCTGCTCTGCTGCTGCTCTCTCTCCTCCTGCTCCTGCTGTTTCTGCAAAACTTAAAGCTCAAGAAGAGCTTATCAGAAGAATTGATGATCTGTATGATCAACCTCAAAGTTCTGAGAGTGACCAATGCAGGACTGATTCTGATGATTCTGCTAGCACTATTGCCAAGAAGAGAAAAGCCAGAAGTAAAGCAATGATGTCAGTCCCTCCTGCCAAAGCCAAAGACTCCAATGATATTCCATACTACATCCTGCATGACTGCCCCATCTCTGAGCCTTGGATGCAATATTCCAAAAATCAACTGAAAGCTATGAAGAAGAAGAGGAAGCTTGACAAATATGAAAAAGGATCTTCTCAATATCAGCCTCCTCCTCCTCCTCCTCCAGATTCTGGCTCAGGTTCAGCCCCTCAAGCTCCAGTCTCCAGACATAGTTCTTCCTAGTATTATCAAAGATCATATCAAAGGGGACAGCATCAAAGAGGATATCAACCCAGAAGGGGAAATTACAGAGGAAATCAAAGAGAACAAAGATCCTATCAAAGGGAAGGACAAGGCCACTCTGACTCTTCTTCAGGTCCTTTCCCTTACAAGCTGAAAGACACAATTATCTCCAGGACTCCTTCTACTGTTTCTGAAATCATCAACAGATATGAACCTCATATTCCTTTTGAAGATCCTGAGAACAACCATGTATCCTGGACAGCTAGAATGAAAGAATTGGCTGCCCTTGATCAAATAAAAAAGGCCAGAGAACAAGACAAGGATACTTCAAACATAACTACCTTATCAGAGTAGAGAAAGAAAGAACTGGAAAGATATGCATCAAGAAAATTTTTCAACCAAGAAGATTACATGAAGCTGCACCCTGAGGCTGTTGTTCTAAGGCCCAAATCTCAAACTTCTCTAGGTACAGAGGATGACAGAAGGTCAAAGAAAGAAAGTCAGAATCCAAATAGAGAAATTTTATTTAAAAAGGATCTGAAAGGAAGTGAACTGTGTAAGCTAAAACATTTCATCCACCTTTGGATATCTGCTGCTATTTATCTGTGATATGCTTTGCTGTTATATAACTTCTCTGTAATTTTGTATTAACTTCTGTACTGTTGTATGCTTTTCATTTCCTATGATTGTCTGTAAATAGTAATCCTAACCCAAATAGAGGGAGATTGTTGGAACACCCTATTACTAATTTGGGTAAGGATCACTATGCTTGTCTTAGGAATCCCAGTTGACCTAGTTGTATAGTTAAGAAGGTCAACATTAGAATGAGTCTAGGGCTTAGAACTTAGGTTTGGAGCTGCCCCCGGGATCATTCCAAGATCAAGGTTGAAGAGCTAAGTCTAAGGCAATTTTCGTCGAGCTCAGGTCGACGAATCGTCGAACTCCGTTCGACGCTCTCTGAGCTCAACTTCAATAAATCGTCGAGCTCCGGTCGACGATCTTCGAGCTCAGATCGACTATCTGCTTTTGGCTAGCTTCTGCTTGATCGTCGAACTCCCCTCAACTATCTTCTAGCTCAGTTCGACGATCCCTCCCTGAAGTTATTTCTCAGGTCTCTGAGCTCGGTTCGACGATCGTCGAGCTCAGATTGACGTTTTCTGTCTGCTTGTCCATTTCATCTCTGAGCTCAGTTCGACGATCGTAGAGCTCAGATCGACATTTTTTTTGGAGAGATCGACGCTTCCAGGAATTCAAATGCTGCTGTTCTTTGGAATGTTTTTGAATATTATCAGCATTAATGTCAGAAGATCTCCCAGCCGTTTGTCTTTATTCTGGAGCAAGTTTCAAGGAATTATTCAGAGAATGTTTGCTGGACTTTCCTCTAGAAGACAAGACTATTTTTGGAAGACATTTATGACTCCCAACGGCTAATTTTGGACAAGGAAACGGCAGAAAATCAATTCCTATCTTCTGTGTTATTAAGATATACAGAATACACAAGAAAAAAGACACACAGAGATTGACAAGAAAGGAAGTGAACACACAGAATAGAGAATACTGATAGCAGAAGAACAACAGAAGAACTGTGACTCCAAAAATCTTCTTGCTGACTGAAAAGTGTTCACAATCTCATCTCAGAACTCCAGACACCTTATTCTCAGCCTTCTTGCTGAAACCATCCTGTGCTGGAGATCAAAGTTCTGAAGACCTATCACCCTAGAGCAAAGCTTCTTTTCCTGAACCTTTCTACATCTCAGGGGGAGCTTTGACATCATCAATCCACTTGTGCTTCTCTCATTTGATTGAGAACAGAGAAGACACCCTTCACTCTTATTTTTCTTTTCCTGCTGTAAAAGGGTTCTTGAACTCCCTTCAAAAGTTCTGTCTGGTTCTGAGAGCCTTGTCAAAACTCAGTGGTGGCAAGACACCTTATCAAAAAATCTAGTTTTGGTTTTTGGGCACCTTATCAAAAGCTCATTGGTGTCAGGACACCTGATCAACTCATCCTGAGTGGATTCCTACCAAGGGTGGTAGAAGAGTGGATGTACCCAGGTTTTTGGGGAACCACTATAATTCCTTGTGTCTTCTGGTTTGTTTGTGTGATTTGTCTGCTGTGTGTTGTGCTCTTTATTTCTTGGTTTTTAACCTCTTACTAGCACTCTACACTATATCATAAATTAAATTTTATATGTGCTGTTTATTTCAACTGTGAAAAATTATTTTAAAATACTCTATTCGGGGCCCTCTAGAGTTGAGATAGATCTTAGCCTCACTTTCAATTGGTATCAGAGGGAGGTTTGGTTGCTCATACAGGCTAACACCTGAACCAAAAGATCCTTGATAAGATCAATCTCTTAAGGGGATTATTTTCTATACATCTACCTATTTATTTAAAGACATGGCACAGAACAAAGATTATGCAAGCACCAGACCACCAGTGTGCAACCTTTCCAAGTTTGCACTCTGGAAGGCAAGGATTAGATTATACATGAATTCTATTGATGGGGATATTTTTAATTCTGTCTTGACAGTGTGTCCAACTCAACCAGCAAGCTCAAGTACAAGTGCTGTTCCACCTCGTTCTGGAACAGATGCAGATATAAAGAAGTGGAAGACTGCAAATGCTAAGGCTATGAACATCTTAGCTCAAACAATGTCTGATGAAATCTTTCAGAAGGTAGCTGAATGCCACTCAGCCAAAGAAATCTGGGACAAACTCTCTGAAATTGTCTCAGGATCTGCTGATGAAAGGAAAGATAGAAGATCTCATCTGATAAGCCAATATGAGAACTTCAAAAAGGGAGAAGCTGAATCAGTGGCTGACATGTACAATAGACTAAGTCTAATTGTCAATGAGCTAAAAACCCTAGACAAAGAAATCTCACTGACTGAGCTGAATGACAAAATCCTGATGTGCTTCCCCAGCACTTGGGATTCAAGAATCTGGCCAATCAAGGATGCTAGAAGTTTAAATGAGATTACTACTGAAGCTCTCCTGGGCAAGCTCAAATCCTATGAGCTGCTCATTAAAAATAGAGAAGAAGAACAAAAGGCTATCTCTCCAGCTACAAGGAAAGAAAAGACCATAACCTTCAAAGCTGTAGAAGAGGAGCCTGAAGATAAAGCTACAGGAAATGATGAGCTCATAAGTCTACTGGCCAAAAGATTGTACAAGATGGCCAGAAAAGACCTCAGGAAGAGACCATACAAGGGTCATGATAAACCAAGGTATGATAAATCAAATAACAATAAAGAAATCATATGCTTTGGTTGCAGGAAACCAGGCCACATTGTGCCTGACTGTCCAGAAAACAAGAATAAGGACAAAAGGGAAAGAAGAGAAAGAAGAAAAGAAAAGGATTGCAAGAAGAATAGCTCAGACAAAGCCTCCTCCAGCAAGAACAAACATACAAGGAAGGGCTTTGTTGCTGAGACATAGAGTGAGACTGAAGAGGAATCTGAAGCCTCATCCAGCTCCAGTGATGATGAGGATGATGCAGATGAAAAAGAATTTTGCATGATGGCTATCAATGCATCACAGCAAAACTTTGATGAAGAATCAGATTCAGATTCAGAAAGTCAACCAGATGAGGATCAGGTAATCAACTCTTTTGATTTTAATTCTGAGGACTTCAAAGATGAATTTAAGACACTGTGTCTAGATCTATTAAAATCTGAGAAGGAGATAATCTCTCTCAGGAATCAATTATCTGAGCATAGTGTCCTAAACTCAAAGAACCTCAAACTCTCTGAGGAGTTAGAATGTTGTAGGGAGGAGATAGCTTCACTGAAAAGTGAACTATCAAAGGCCAAAAAGTTTGAAGAATCCCTAAATGGGAGAAGTATCAGACTGATGGACATCACAAGCACAGTGAACTCTAGATTTAAAGTGAGGCTAAGAGACCTTGATCTTGGAATGATCCTGGGGGCAGCCGGCGATAGAAATACCTGAGTCCCCTTAATGGTGCCGACAACAGAATTCTCAGTCTCGTCTGTTGCGGTAAAACACCACTCTTTAATTTCTTCTGAGGCGATCTTCATCCTTGTAGTCATTATTGGAGTCAGTTGTTGTTCTCTGAATAAGTTTAGGATGTCCTTGAAGCGCTGGTCTCTTCCGTCGAAGGAGTTTATGTCGATGTCAAAGCCTGTGTCGAACTTCATCTTAGCAATAGCAGCACTTGATTCACCCATATTCACCTGCAACAGAAAACCAAAAACGACCAAGCGTAGAAAGTTTGGAGGGAAAAGAAAGAAAGTTGCAGAGTATGAAAGCGCAAAAGGAGAACGACGGCTGAATGAAAGATTTTATATTAGGGTTCGACGGCGAAAAGGAAGATCGTTGAGCTTAGCTCGACGAAACGTCGAGCTTAGCTCGACGATTTGGGCTACAGAGGGAATCTGAAGAGTCTTCAAAATCGGCGATCTTAGTTCGACGATGTTGAAAAACGTCGAGCTCAGCTCGACGGCCTCTGATCAGAAAGAGAGAAAGCCTAGTTCTAGCGAGGGCTCTGGACTCAGATCGACGACTGCAAAAGCGTCGATCTCTGGTCGACGATTTTTGGAAAATCGTCGATCTCTGTTCGACGATTTTGGGGAAAACGTCGAGCACAGTTCAGAGTCTAAACACATTCTACAGACACAAAAAGAAGTACAAATCCTGAGTTCACTGTGCTAAGATCTATCTCAACTCTAGAGGGGGGGGGGGTGAATAGAGTATTTTCCAAAGTGAGCGCAGTTCAGAGAGTTTGTCCATGACACCATTTTACAAAGTGAGCGCAGTTCACAGTGACCACGGGTCAAGTGAAGGAATGCCGGACTCAACACCATGGATGACAACTCCTGTCATATAGAAGTACAAATCCCATTTCTGCTCACACGCAAACACCCAAATGACTCGTAACATACCAAATAACCACCTTTTTTATCAAACTTTCTCAAGACTAGACTTTTTATGGCATCAAAGCACGCTCTTCCTCACTCATTGAGTGTTGTGAATTCAGGTCAAAGGACCACAAACACCATTGCCACTTGAGCTATACTTGTGACATGTTTATATAATTATCCACAAAGTAGTCTCATGGTGAATCTGTCCAGTACAACTTGTTCATAAAAGTATTCATGTGATCACTTGATATCACAATATCATGAACTGTGAGGACGGGTCATCAGTCAACGCACATGCTAGTCTTAAAGGTATCATCATCGCCCTTAGTTTTCAATATGATATAACAACAAGGGACTCTTTAATAATGAAGCTACTGGGATCATAGGTTCTCACATCAAGTAACTACTTGACCTATGAAAGCAAACATTCTAATGGCATTTATTTTTTAGTTAACTATTTTATCACAATAGAAATAATAACACAATAAAAGAACTTGCCAAATATATAAAATGAAATGCATATAGTACTTTTATTCATCAAATGAAAAATTTAATAGACAACAAACATACAATCCACTAGACTCAAACTAGAGTTGATCATTTAGGTATCGCATACCCATAGATCTAATATGACCATCATGCTTTCTCTGTGCGAGAGGCTTTGTCAGTTGTTCCGCAATATTTTCTTCAGTCGGCACTCTACATATGCTCACATCTCCTCGATCGACGATCTCTCGAATTAGATGGAACCGTCAGAGTATGTGCTTGGAGCGCTGATGAGATCTAGGTTCCGAAGCAAGTGCAATAGCACCGTTGTTGTCACAATAGAGATCTACGGGACAAACAATGTTAGGAACTACATCTAACTCGCCGATGAATTCCTAATCCATACATCCTCCTTCGCTGTAATTGCAGCGAAAATATACGCGGCCTCAGTTGTAGAATTGGCAACTGTATCCTGCTTGGAACTCTTCCAGCTAACAACACCTCCATTCAGGAAAATCACAAAACCTGACTGATACTTTGAATCGTCCCTATCAGTTTAGAAGCTTGCATCCATGTTACTACTTACAATGAGCTCTTCCTCTCCAACAAATACAAAGAATGTATCCTTAGTCCATCTCAAGTACTTGAGGATATTCTCGACGGCTATCAAGTGACCTTCACCGGGATCAGACTGATACCTGCTAGTCATGATCAAGGAATAAGAGACATAGGTCTAGTACATATCATTGCATACATGATTGACCTAATTGCCGAAGCATATGGAATCAACTTCGTGCGGTCCTTATCTTCACATGACTTAGGACACTGCTCCTTAGAGAGACTTACACCAAGAGACATAGACAAGAATACTTTCATGGACTCAAGCATGCTAAATAGTTTGAACACCATATCAATGTACGTAATTGGGGTCAAACCCAACAACTTCTTCGATCTATCTCTATAGATCTTAATACCAACTATATAAGTCACTTCCCCTAAGTCCTTCATCGACAAGAAGTCCCCTAGGTTGTTCTTAACAACTTACAGGGTCAGTTTGTCATTCTCGATCAATAGTATATCATCTACATACAAAATAAGGAAGACAACTATGCTCCTACTAATCCGTTTGTAAATACACGGTTCATCCTCATTCTTGATAAAACCAAACTCTTTGATCTTTACATCAAAACATAGATTCCAACTTTGAGAAGCTTGTTTCAATCCATAAATGGATCTCTGCAGCTTGCATATTTTAGTGGCTTCACCTGGAGATACCAAACCCTCGGGTTGGGTCTATACACTTCCTCAAGGAGGTTCCCATTAAGGAAAACCATTTTTACATCCATCTGCTAGATCTCTTAGTCATAATACGTAGCAATAGCAAACAGAATTCTGATGTACTTAACCATGACAACAGGGGAAAAGGTCTCATAATAGTCAATACCATGAATTTGCATGAAACCCTTAGCCACCAGTCGCCCTTTGAATGTCTGTACTTTCCTATCCATATCGATATTCTTCTTGAAGACCCACTTGCACCCTATGGGTCTTACCCCTTCAGGTGGTTCCACCAAAGCCATACTTGGTTTTCATTCATGGAGTCCATCTCAGATTTCATGGCTTCAAGCAACTTCTTAGAGTCCGGTCCACACATAGCCACATAGTAGGTTATAGGCTCATCACTCTGATCCATAAGAAACACATTACCTATTTGAGACATGAGAAATCCATATCTCTAAGGCTCAAACCTTGGTCTAACAGTTCTACGTGGAACTTGTGTTTCTTAAGCAGGTTCTCCAGCTATAACAACTTGTAGTCCTTACTCAGGTTCTAATACCGGTTCATTTACTGTTTGTGGTTCCTGAACTTCTTCAAGTTCTACCCAGGTTATCTTTATACTTAAGAACTCTTTCTCAAGAAAGACTCCAGTCCTTGCGATAAACACTTTGCTCTCGGACAGTAGGTAGAATTAGTACCCTTTGGTTTCCTTAGGATACCCCATAAGATAACACTTATCTGATTTGGGTTCCAGCTTATCAGGCATTAGACATCTCACGTATGCCTCACATCCCCAAACCTTTATGAACGACATACTTGGATGCTTCCCAGTCCATAACTCATATGGTGTCTTAAGAACCACTTTCGTTGGAGCACGATTTAGTGTTAAAGCAGCAGTTTCGAGAGCAAAGACCCAAAAGGAAACAGGCAGATCTACATGACTAATCATCGACCGCACCATGTCTAACAAAGTACTAGTAAAAATAATTTGTACCACTCAGCTTCTCCTTCTCAAGGAGCGCTCTGAGGGAAAGAGTGGAGTGTGAACAACTTGCCATATAAATTCTACATGGATACAAGCAAAGCAAATTAGTACCACATTTCAAAATACAATTTATCTTTCAATCAGGACTTTAATCAAAAGCTCCCACTATTTTTATCAAACTAATAACCCTCGATATTTATTCGAAGAGTTTGGCAAGTAACTCTCTTAGTGGCCAAGATCCATATTTCACTAACACTATGAGTCAACTTTGGCTTTTCTCTCACAATGCAGCTATTTTGGTAGGCAATGCTTGCTAATTGCATCACAATGCAATTCCTGTATGGCTTGTGAATAACTCTTTATTCGCATCCATCATATAGTGCATACCAACCCCATGCCACTGGGCACTCAACCTTTGAGGTCACCAAGTTAAGCTTGACCCGATGTCGATTATGGGATATCATAATTATCCGCTCGTACCCTTACCAATATAGATTAATGCACCTTACTTTGGCAAGCCCACACTTCATCGATCGAGGAAGGAAGAGTGTCATCCATCGGAAGGCATCTGGATACTTAATATTGCTTAAAGAATTTTATTTCTTGATTAACTCTTTAATCATGGTTAATATTTAACCAGTGTGCACATCAAGCAAATTAAAATACAACAATCATAAACCAAATGCATCCTAGATGTGCAGAAGAAGATAATCAACACTTGATGAGCCGGGCTAAATCGGAATATCTAAGACATTTCTTAATCTTCAGATTTATATGCATAGGAAATGAGCAACACCAACTCCACTTACACAGTAGACATGCTCGTCACTTCATGTGAGATTCAAAATCTAACACATGCTTAGTTTCTCAAACCCACAATGAAACAGTTACTGTTAAGGAGTAAACTCAAGGAAATCACAAGCGTTCTTGGAAAGATCCAAGACTAGGTTTGGGAATTTAGAACACTTCTAAATCTCAAAATCTACACCCCAGGGATTTAGCAACTTCTGAAATAATGAATATTGCCAGCAACATCCCTCTGATACTACTGTTAGGTTTTATGGGATGGCACAAAACTTGTGCACGCAGCGGAAATAAGAATAAGAAAAACCCAAACGATTTCAGATCTGACAACATTCATGAATCAAGAAGTAAAGCATGCTTTAATAAAAATTACCTTTGAGGGATTGAGTCTCAACTAAACCTAGATGCTCCAAAAGAATTGGACCGGTCACACAGCGGCTGGAGGCTTGAGCGCATAAAGTATATTTGCGCCTCTACTGTAATCCACACGATCGGGAGAACCCGTATCAACTTGTTGCACAAGTTCTAGGTCGGGAGAGGACACTCAGTTTTTCCACAGACTGCTAGATCTGTTGTAGGAGAGGCGGCGACGACACTCGCCGGGATCGTGATTGGGATTGGCGACGGGATTTGCGGAACGCTTCCGTCGACTTTTAGGGTTAACTGTCTCTTCTGCACAGTACGGCTCATGTTCTTAGATAAAATATACGTCAACAGTAAACCCTAAAACATCCTATTTATACTTAAGGAGATGAGTAGAACGACTTCTGTCATTATCCGCAGACCCGAGACTTTCATTCAAGAATTCAGCACGTCAATATTTGACTCAGTATGGGCATTCGTCGAACTCATCTTGAGGAACTCAGCACCGAAAGCCAGCATTCGTCGAACTCATTCATCAAACTCAGCTCGACGAACTCTGCGCCAACGACTTGCATTCGTCGAATCATCATTCGACGAACTCTACGCCAAAGGCCAGCATTCGTCGAACATCATTCGTCGAACACAGCTCGACAAACTCTACACTAAAGGCTAGCATTCTTCAAACTCAGCTCGACGAACTCAACGCTTAGAATCTAGAATTCGACTAGACAACCCTTATCTCGATGAATCGTCAAGTATCTACAGTATACACGATGAATCGACGAGTATCATTCTATACTCGACGAATCATCGAGTATACATAGGATACACGACGAACTCAATGCTAACCTTCAGCCGAATCAACACTTGACACGACGAAAGCATTGAATGGACTCAATGCAGTCAACAACTTCTACGCCATGGTGTTGAGTGAGCTCAATAAACTCAATGCCTAAGACTTAGATCTGTCAAGTCAACACTTTGACTCGACGAATCGTTGAATGGACTCAACTCACTCAATGCTTAAGTGCAATACTCGACGAATCAACTCCTTGACTCGACGAATCGTTGAACACACTCAACTCACTCAACGCCACCATTCGACGAGTCAACCTTTAACTCGACAAAGGCGTTGAGTGGTCTCAATATACTCGACGCATTTGCCTTAGAATATTTTAAGTCCATTTTCTCATCATATGAGCTATACCATACAGATCCAAACTCCCAATTTCTCTACAATCTTATGTGCGACCCTGAGGCTACATGCTTCATCACTTCCATATTACCATGGTAACACCAACAAATTCCATGCATAAGCAAAAAGGGTGACTTCACTTGTCCAAGAAGGAAGATCGTTAGCCTTGTAGATCTTTTCGGAGCCATGAATAAGTCTTCTATCCGGATGGAATGGAGAGCCTCACATTCCTCTTTATGGATCTTACTTTGGCTCTTGAATCTTACCATAGGATCTCCTTCCCCTAACTAGCAAAGCTTCAACCTTCAGCCTTCTTTTTCCTTTGCTTTTTCTTTCAAGAGAGTAATGAAAAGGAAGAGAGAGAGAGTGAGAGAATAGGAATGACTTCTCTTTTCTCCACACCTCTACTTAAGTGGCCTCGGGATAATCCCAGCCACAAGATCATTTCATCCAGAGAAATCAATAACCATAATTTCAGCTGACAAGTGAAAGTTAACGTTATCGCTTAGTGATATCCGCTATCGCCTGGGAGATATCATCGGTAGCCGCTTTGACCCTAGTCATCCACCGCACATCGGACACCTTCCGACCATTCGACACATCATATATGGCAGTATCACCCAGTGATACCCACTATCGCCACTCTGATAGCTAACTCAATGCTTCATCGAGTGCCTTGAGTACATCGAGTGCGTTGAGTATACTCAATGCTTTTCTGAAAGCTTCGAGTGCTATTGCAAGCGATACTCACAGTCGCCCGTCGATAGCCACCTTTAAGTTCTGTTTTCTCATTTTTGGGGTGTTACATTCCATCATTAAACGCTTCTATAATTAGATGGATTTCACTGCATCTTCACTATAGCTTTGAGTGACTGGTTATCTGTCGATGCTTTTTTTCCTCAGGAATTGAGAGATGTGTACTCACTCAACACTTTTATACTTAGGCAATATTCTGCCTCTCCTAATTAATCTGACATCTCTCCAGCCAATCCTCTAACACATTAAGCCTTTCAAATCACTGGATAGTTTACTTCCCAAAGACCCCTTCTGTGCTGTTGCTCTTTGGTGCTTACCTCCCGAAGACCCCTTCCATGTCAAAGACCCAAGTACTCCGCTACGAGGTATATAACATTGAGGTGTACGTGAGACCTAGGCCTAGTAGTGTGTATGCCTGCCTAGTTGTGGACAAGCCCACTCCAATGTCACAGTTTGGCCACAATAGGTGATGCCTGAGAGGTTCACTACCCATCAAAAAGTGGGAACCAAAGGTCTATGTCAACATAGCAAAATAGAGTGCATGTGTAAGCATGGGTGAGTCATCATAAGACATTTAGTGCATTGCACCGCATAAGATCCTCATCATATAAATTTATATGGGCACTTTTATATGATGAGTTATGATGGAGAAAATCTCGGAGGTGTTTTATGAAAGAGAGAAGATGAAGATGATGTTCTCCAAATCTATATTTGATAAAGGCAAGTGTACCTTATCGCTTATAGTATAGGATATAATATCAAGGTCGTATTAGAACCAAGGCGCGTCGATTACTTCTACTTCAAATAGATTTTTATAATTTTATCAATTAGATACTTTGAGTTGGTTTGCAAATAAGAGAACGGTTATACGATAAAAGAGGATGATTAAGCAATAATTTTAAAGGTAAGTACTTGATCTTGAATCACCTTGGAATGAAAATGACCAAAAAATAGATAAATCCGTAATTTTCTTATACGAAGATGCTTGGATCGTGGAGGTTCCCAAAATATGAACGCACCTCTTTCAAAGCTAAGCCTAACTAAGTTTAGGTTGATCAACTGAACTTTCGTTATATAATTTAAACCCCTAAAACTAGCGCTATGTGGTGAACCCCTCTATTGAATTTGACTCCAATCCGGTAAATTTACATAGTCCTCTTTCAAGGATTGCATTCAACTCCCTTTACCCGTGAGTGATCAATCTATACGCATGATCCTTTCGGCAACTAGAGTACGAAAACAAAAGAGAAAATCATATATCGATTATATGACCTCTCTAGAGATTAATCAAGGGTAAATCCTAAATATTTGTTAAAAGATAAAGAGAAGATAAGGATTAAGAAAATGAGATCATTTCATTTCTCAAATCATCTCGATCAAGTACTAAACAAAGTTTAGTTACTCATAATAGTGTAGGAAATGAAAATTAAGTTAAGAATATGCATAATAAGAAAGAGAGAGAGAACAGGAATAACAAACTATTTTATTTTATTGAAAAGAAGTTACAAAAAAGGGCATAAAGACATTACAAAGAGTGTTTATAAAAAGATTACAAGTGCGATAAAAGAGATTGCAAGAATATTAGAGCATGAAAACATTAAGCTAAAATACTTTAAAAACAAACTCTCAACAGCTCTCTAGAAGTCTCAAATGGAGGAGAAAGGATGATGCTTCCCCCCTTCCTTCATGCCAATTTATAGGGACAAAACCAACGGGGTAGAGTTGGAATTTGGCATGAGGATGAAGCTTCCATGAAGCTTCCCTTGGTCAAAAAGCACATGTTGATTTAAAAGTCAAAGACAGCTACTTCTTTTTATACTTGTCATGAAAAGCATGATAAAAGTTAGGTAGCTTTTTCCCTTTACAAGAAGCATCATTTAAGAACACATGCTGAATATATAGTCAAAGGTGGCTAGCCTCTTTTATACTTGTCATGAAAAGCATGATAAAACTTAGGTAGCTTTCTATCTTTCCAAGAAGCTTCCTTTAAGAACACATGCAAAATATATAGTGAAAGGTGGATAGCCTCTTTCATACTTAGGAGAAAATATCTCATCAGACCATTGTGGAATCATTCCCTTCTAGAATATGGTTTAGTAACATAGTAGCATGACTGCACTCGACATTTAATTTAGCACGCCCTATCTGAATGCCTGTTCTATAGAATTGATAATGCTACTTGTCTCGAGATCCTACAAAATAGTAAAATAAGTGTGGTTAGGATAGAATTATAAAAAGATACTATTTAACTGATAAAATTAACAATATCTATATATTTATATTAGATTATTTAGATTTTTGTATTAATAACTTAGGTCAAATTATGTATCATCAAATTCTCCCATACCTATTACTTTGCTTGTCCTCAAGCAAAGACATGCAAGTTAGGAAAAATAAAAAAAAACCAACCAAACAAATTGGCTATGCCAAAAATGAGTATGATGAGAAATTAAGATAGAGGAATTATGAAAAGAAAAGAAAACATTTTTACTTTATCTTGGCACAAAATTTTATAATTTTCACTAGCATAAAAAAATAAATCATCCCATGTTTTTAAGCAAAACTAAAAATTAAGTAATGTGATAAATGAAAAGGATATTGAGTTGCTACTAAAATCTAAGAGACATTTTATAGTCATATCAATCTAATTCAATTATCAATACAACTACCTAGAACTTACTCAATTTACTTTCTCGCTATCGTACTGAAGGTAAACCTTAGAATCATGAATCAAATGGACTTTCGTTAGGTGTAACCTTTTTGGCTTAGGTTTTAATGGTGTGGAGTTCAAAAGATAAACATGAAGGGTAAAACACACTTAAAACAAAAAGAAGAGCTTTACAAAGAACTTGTCGCTAGAAAATAAAATTTTGACACCCCAAGAAATTTTGCAATATAAAGTTGGGGTTAAAATGTCATTCATAATTTTTTGCATATATATAAATATATAAATATATATATAATTGAGTTTTCCCCTCATTTTTTCCTCTTTTGTAGCAATTGAGATATAATAGAAATCTCCACCATTTTCACAAATTATAGTACACATAAGTGACATAAAGCTCAAAAAGTTTTAAGTGTGAAACATGGGTAAGCTATATGGCTCTGATGAAAAATAAGTGAGGCTTATAAAAAGAAAATGGAAAAGGCACAACATGACTAGCAATGGTTAGGAATTTAAGGTTCAGGATGCAAAAGCTCAAACTAATCAAAAAAGTTGCCTAGATCATCTTCATGCTCTTAAGTGTACTTAAAGCAAGGTATTAAAAAATTCAAGAGACGCAAATTCTAGATAGAAAATAAAGATAATTGACTTTTCATGAAAAATGAAGATAATAAGCGTCTTAAATTTGTTTGCATCTACTATACTTAACACTTATCAATCATTTCAAAGATTTTTAAAAGAAAAAACAAGGGATGCTAGATTTTATAAAAGTTAAAAACATAAAAAAATGGCTAGGAAAAAGTACAAATATTTAAGAAAGTTTTTCAAAAAAACGTGTTACCTTTATTAGGAACACTAATTACTCATGAAACATAGACAAAATGAAATTTAATTTACTTTATTTCAACTAAACAAGTACATAAAGATTAAAAATAAGAAAAATGCAAAGTCATGGGGTACTAAATGATTTAGTAAAGATTAACTCAAATTATTAATTATTTTATATAAGTTTCATCCTTTTTTTGGTATATATATATATACTTTTATATGTACAAAAGACAAAGGAAACAAATATATATATATTTTTTGAATTTTTGGAATATATATATTTTTAAAAACATTTATTAATTAAGGAATTATACCCCCATACTTAAAGTTAAACATTGTCCCCAATGTTTAAAACATAGTATGAAGTAATAAAAATGCAATAAAAGAAGAAGTGAGAAAAGAGGACATCACTAATGGTGAAATTGAGGAGGCTAGATGGAAACCTTCAAAAACATATTAAAACAAAGAAAACAGTAATAAGAAGATAATGTTTGAAGTGCCTCCCAAAAGCGCTTTGTTTACCGTCACATAGCTTAACTAATTAGCATGGAAGATTATATGGAGAGGGTCTCAATATTGGTGACCAAAGTTTTATTAGAAAAATAAAATTTTAGCTGGTGGCCACTCACTTTAAAGGCAGAAAAAAGAACGGTCTCATATGGCCAAACCTCTTTGACGACAAAGGTGCCGAACCAACGGGATTTTAATTTACTAGGAAAAAGATGAAGGCGTGAGTTGTAAAGACGGACGAGATCCCCCGGTGAATTTTTTTTGGAATTTTAATATTTTAATCATGGTAGAACTTTGAGCGCTCCGTATAAAACTTATTATTTCCATAGGCGTTAGCACGCCATTCATCTAGTTCATTCAGTTGGAATTTTCTTTGCTCAGAGGCCAAATTATAATCAAGATTGAGGAATTTCAGTGCCCAATAGGCGCGGTGCTCTAACTCAACTGGAAGGTGGAACGCTTTGCCGTAGACTAATCGGTATGGTGTACAACCGATGGCGGTCTTATATGTAATCTGGTAATCCCATAGAGAATCATCGAGCTTCAATGACCAGTGCTTCCTATTAATGGAGGTAGTCTTCTCCAAAATTCACTTGAGCTCGCGGTTCACCACCTCCACTTGGGCACTAGTCTGTAGGTGATACGCGGTGGAGATTTTGTGTGTAACGCCATATTTTGCTAAAATTTTAGCAAACTTACTATTGCAGAAGTGTGTGCCCCTATCACTAACTATAACGCGAGGTGTGCCAAAATGAGAGAATAATTTCTTTAAAAATTTGACGACGAATCTTGCATCGTTGGTTGGGAGAGCTTGTGCTTCCACCCACCTCGACACATAGTTGAACAATGAGAATATATTTATTATTAAATGAGGGAGGGAGAGGACCTACGAAATCAATACCCCATAGATCGAAAATTTAACACTCCAAAAAGGAGTTTTGGGGCATTTCATCTCGACAAGATATGTCACCTGACCTTTGGCAGCTGTCGCATCCACTTACAAAAGAGTGCGCATCCTTAAAGATTGAGGGCCAATAGAAACCGACCTCCAGCACTTTCCTTGCAGTCTGGCTTGCTTGAAAATATCCGCCGGTTTGTCCTTCGTGGAAGTGCCGCAATATTTGCAAGCCTTCCTCGCTCGACACACATCTTCTTCCCACTTGATCTGCGCAGATACGAAATAAGAAGGGGTCCTCCCAAAAGTATTTCTTCGTGTCGGAAAAGAATTTCTTTTATTTTGCTGACTTGAAAAACCTTTTGGCAGGACTTGAGCCACTAGATAGTTGGCCAAATCCGTAAACTAAGGGGTAGAAGAATTCGTTAATTTTTCGATGGCGAGGAGGCACTCCTCAGGGAATTTATAATCAATGTCGGCTTCTGCAGGCATATTCGCAGCAGGGTTCTCTAAGCGGGAGATATGATAGGCCGCCAAGTTCTCTGCTCCTTTCTTGTCCTGGATCTCCAAGTCAAATTCTTGCAGTAGGAGGATCTATCTTAATAATCGGGGCTTGGCATCTGCCTTGTTTAGCAGGTACCTAAGGGCAGAATGATCAGTAAAAACAATGACTTTAGAGAGAGTAATATATGACCTAAACTAATCAAACGCAAAAATAATTGCAAGAAGTTATTTCTCTGTAGTGGTGTAATTGACCTGTGCGGATGTGAGTGTCTTGCTTGCATAATTAATTGGGTGAAAATACTTATTCACCCGTTTGCCTAACACTGCGCCTACAGCAATATCACTTGTATTGTACATTATCTCAAATGGAAAGGACCAATCCGGTCCTACTAGAATTGACGAGTTGATAAGCTTATCTTTAATAATATTAAAAGCTACTAAACATTCATTATCAAAAATGAAAGAAGGCTTTTTTTTCTAACAAGTGAGTTAACGACTTTGTAATTTTGGAAAATTTTTGTATAAACTGCCAATAAAAACCTGTTTGAGCAAGGAAACTTCTAATAGATTTTACATTTGTGGGAGGGGGAAGTTTCTCAATCACCTCGATCTTGGCCTTACCAACCTCAATTCCTTTACCCGATATTTTATGATCGAGGACCAACCCATCTTGGACCATGAAATTACATTTTTCTCAATTTAGGGCTAGATTCGTATCTTCACAACATTGAAGAACATGTCAAGATTAGCTAAGCATTATTTAAAAGAATTTTTGAATATGGAAAAGTCATCCATGAAGAATTCCATCACAACCTCAACCAACTCATCAAATATGGCCAACATACATCTTTGGAATGTAGCTGGTGCATTACAAAGGCCAAACGACATCCTTCTATAAGCCAAGGTACCGAAGTGACAAGTAAAGGTTGTTTTCTCCTGGTCCTCAGGTGAGATTGGGATTTGGAAATATCCCGATAAACCATCAAGAAAGAAATAGTAGGAGTGACCAAAAAAGCATTCTAAAATTTGATCAATGAATGGAAAGGGAATGTGGTCTTTTTAGGTGGCATCATTTAATTTTCTATAGTTTATGCACATCCGCCAACCTGTAACAGTATGAATTGGAATTAGTTCATTGTTCTCATTAACGAATACCATCACGCTACATTTCTTTGGTACTAATTGCACGGGGCTAACCCACGGGCTATCCGAAATCGGGTAGATAATTCCCGCATCTAGCAGCTTAATTACTTCAGCCTTAACAATGTTTTCATGTTGGGATTAAGTCGTCGCTGAGGCTATACACTATCGTGAGATTTATCTTCAAGTAATATTTTGTGTGTGCAGAAGGAGGGGCTTATCCCTTTAATATCAGATAATTGCCAAGCAATGGCTCGGCGATGCATATTTAAGATTAGAATTAATTTGGAAATTTCTGAATCACACGAAATAGAAGAAATGATGACCGGTAATTTAGAGTCTTTTCTAAAAAGACATATCTTAGATACTCTGGAAGTTGCTTAAGCTCAAGAGTGGATGGTACTTTATAAGTGGTCGTAATTTTAATACTCTCCAAGCCAATTGGCTCAGAAGGCGAAGAATGAGATAATTCCTTAAAACAAAATAATTTGGCATGTTCTGCATCATCACAAGATGTGGGACCAGAATTAGAAAAAGAAGAAAAAACTTCTTCAAATGATGCATCTAGATGGTAACAAAAATCATAATTTGAAAGAGAATTTTGCATGGAGGGTTGATATTGAAAGTAACTTCATCATCTCCAACACGAAGGTGGAGCTTTCCGTTAGTCACATCTATTATTGTGCGGGAGGTGGCAAGGAAGGGGCGGTCGAGTATGAGGGGTACTTTAGCATCCTCTTCGATGTCAAGAATGACAAAGTCCACCGGAAAGATGTACTTGTCAACCTAGACTAGAACGTCCTCCACTACCCCTACTAGATACTTAACAAAATGATCTTCTAGTTGTATACTTATTTTTGTTGAGATTGGATCTCCTAATCCTAATTTCTTAAACAGAGAATAGGGCATTAGATTTATGCTAGAACCTAAGTCGGCGAGGGCATGCTTTACTAATAAATTTCCAAAGGGGCACGGGATAGAAAACCGTCTCGGATCATTCAATTTTTGAGGAAATATTTTTAATAAAGATGCCGAGCATTCTGCATTGAGGGAAACACGTGAGATTTCTTCAAGTTTCTTTTTATTGGAGAGTAACTCCTTGAGATATTTTGTGTATTTAGGCATTTGAGAAATTGCCTCGTAGAATGGAACATTTATATGAATTTGTTTTAAAATTTCTTACAAAATTTTGTATTTTTCCTCTACTCGCTCATTTTTATTTTAGAGGGATAAGGGGGTGCAGAAGTAGAAATAAGAGGAGATTTTGAAGCATTCGGAGAATTTGAAAATAAAACTTGAGGGGGGTAAAACAGAAACAGTTACCTCGGGCTCAATCCTATTTGGAGAGGTCGCCTCCTTTCCGTTGTGGAGGGTGATGGCATTTGCATTATCCCTTGGATTCGTCTCGGTGTTGCCCGTCAAAGCTTCATGCGAGAGCTTGACAATCATTTTGTCAAGCTGGCCAATTTGATTCTCTAAGTTCTTTACACATCCGGTGAGATTGCGGATGTTGGATTCGTTCGAGGCAACATAATTTGAAAATACCTCCTCAAGCGAAGAGGGCTTTGGTGGTGGTGGAAGAAAACAAGGTGGGTTCATATTAGGCGGGCGTTGGGCATTACCTTGGTTGCTCCATTAGAAACTCGGGTGGTTACTATAAACCGGATTGTAAGCATTATTATATGGAGCATTGTTTGGTTTAAAGGAAGGTCGAGTAAGATTCCCCATGAAATCAACCTTTTCTTCTATAAAAGTATTACTATTATTATTAGCCCACGAAGGAGTGGCGGAGGAAACAGACATCTCTGCCACTTTCTTGCTTAAACATTCAAGTTCTAAAGCTAAATTAGCTATCATATCAACTTCATAAAGTCCTGTGGGCTTGCTAACGCGCGCTTATGGCACATTCCACTGATAGGCATTCATGGCCATTTCCTCAAAAAGCTCTTGAGCGGCCTCTGGGGTTTTATTATTGAGAGTACCTGCGGCGACTGCATCAATCATCTATCTTGTTTGGAAGCTTAAGCCATTATAAAAAATTTATACTTTTTGCCAAGTAGGAAGTGCATGGTGAGGACATCTAAGCAAAATCTCCTTGAAGCGCTCCCATGTATCGTAGAGAGTCTCCAAGTCATTTTGCATAATGAAGAGATATCAGTATGTAATTTCACGGTCTTTGCAGGAGGAAAATATTTAGTCATGAATTTTCCAGCCATTTCGGCTCATGTAGTGATAGATCCTCTAAGAAGAGAGCCTAACCACTGCTTGGCCTTTGACAGCAAAGAAAAGTGAAATAGTCTTAATCGAATGGCATCATCAGTAATGCCATTGATTTTGAAGGTATCACAGATTTTAAGAAAATTTGAAAGATGTTGATTTGGATCGTTGTATGGTAAACCATCAAAATTAACCGATTGTTGCATCATTTGGATGATGCTAGACTTGATCTCAAAATTATTATTAGTTATAGTAGGGCGAACAATACTAGATTGTGTCCCTTCCAAGTTTGGCCGTACATAATAGGACATGGTCCGTTACTGGGCTTCATTAGGATTCAGGTCACCCATAGTTGCTATACTAGTATCTCCTATAGATTCTTCGAGAATAATTGGTAAATCCTGTCCATGAGATTGAATGTGTCGCCTAAAGGTGCGCTAAATTTCTGGATCAAAATGGGATTCAGGATTATTCGAAGAACTTGCTCGGGTCATGTACTAGAAGAAAAAAGAAGAGAGGGAGAAATGAATAAAGATGAGTTTAAAAATTATTAATGGATTTTTTTTTTGTTTTTTTTGTAGGAGGTTTCAGGTCTTATTAAGATATATATATATATTTTAGAAAAAAAAGAAGAAAAACGATAAAATTAACAGTTATTGTTTTTTTTTTTGAAATATCGACGCAAGTCCCCGACAACGGCGCCAAAAACATGATGGAGAAAATCCCGGAGGTGTTTTATGAAAGAGAGAATATAAAGATGATGTTCTCTTAATTTATATTCAGTAATGGCAAGTGTACCTTATCGCTTATAGTATATGATATAATATCAAGGTCATATTAGACCCAAGGCGCTTCGATTACTTCTACTTCAAAGAGATTTATGTTATTTTATCAATTAGATACTTTGAGTTGGTTTTCAAATAAGAGAACGGTTACACGATAAAAGAGGATGATTAAGCAATATTTTAAAAGGTTAGTACTTGATCTTGAATCACCTTGGAAAGAAAATGACAAAAAAATAGATAAATCCCTAATTCTCTTTAACGAAGATGCTTGGACCATGGAGATTCCAAAAATATGAACGCACCTCTTTCAAAGCTACACCCAACTTAGTTTAGGTTTATCAACCGAACTTTCATTCTATAATTGAAACCCCTAAAACTCGCTTTATGTGGTGAACCCCTCTATTTAATTTGACTCCAATTCTGGAAATTTACGTCATCCTCTTTCAAGGATTGCATTCAACTCTCTTTACCTATGAGTGATCAATCCATATGCATGATCCTTTCGACTACTAGAGTATGGAAACAGAAGAGAAAATCATATATCGATGATATGACCTCTCTAGAGATTAATCAAGGGTAAATCCTAAACATTTGTTAAAAGAGAAAGATAAGATAAGGATTAAGAAAATAAGATCATTTCATTCCTCAGATAATCTCGATCAAGTACTAAACAAAGTTTTTTTCTCATAATAGTGTAGGAAATTAAAATCATGTTAAGAATATGCATAATAAGAAAGAGAGAGAGAGAGAGAACCGGAATAACAAACTATTTTATTTTATTGAAAAGAAGTTACATAAAAGGGCATAGAGACATTACAAAGAGAGTTTATAAAAAGATTACATGTGCGATAAAAGAGATTGTAAGAATATTATAACATGAAAACATTAAGCTAAAATACTCTAAAAATAAACTCTCAACAGCTCTCTAGATGTCTCAAATGGAGGAGAAAGGATGATGCTTCCCCCCTTCCTTCATGCTTATTTATAGGGCTAAAACCAAGGGGGTAGAGTTGGAATTTGGCATGAGGATGAAACTTCCCTTTGTCAAAAAACACATGTTGATTTAAAAGTCAAAGATGGCTACTACTTTTTACACTTGTCATGAAAAGCATGATAAATGTTAGGTAGTTTTCTCTCTTTCCAAGAAGCTTCCTTTAAAAAACATGCTGAATATATAGTCAAAGGTGGGTAGCCTCTTTCATACTTATCATGAAAAGAATGATAAAAGTTAGGTAGCTTTCTCTCTTTCCAAAAAGCTTCCTTTAATAACACATGCTGAATATATTGTCAAAGGTGGATAGCCTCTTTCATACTCAGGAGAAAATATCTCATCAGACCATTGTGGCTTCATTCCCATCTTGAATATGGTCTGGTAACATACTAGCATGACTGCACTCAACATTTAATTTGGCACGCCCTATCTGAAGACCTGTTCTGCAGAATTGATAATGCAACATTTGTAGAGATCCTAGAAAATAGTAAAATAAGCGTGGTTAGGATAGAATTATAAAAAGATACGGTTTAACGGATAAAATTAACAATATCTATATATTTATATCAAATTATTAAGATTTTTGTATTAAAACTTAGGTCAAATTATGCATCATCAAGTTACTTTAAGTGTCACCCGATCTTTAACTTATAAATTTATATGGGTGTTTTTATAAGTTAAGTTCAATTATGTACTTGTGATATTATCCTACTAGATTGCTACGCTCTTACACACTCGTTGTTGTTAGTTACTCTTACTATATTTACATTACTAATGATGTCATTGTTAACTGCTAGCTTAGTGTTACTTCATCCTATACTTTGTACTTACTGATTATATTGTATCCCTCTTTCTTTCCTTCCACCCAATGCCTAAGAGTCACTGGGGTGAGGGGACTTGAAGCCACTTAGTAATTATGACTAACGGTTGCTATACCCACCTTTTTAGGGGTCCTTAAATCCAACAACAACACCGCATATAGGAGGGCGGATAGGCCAGGTAGACAGGGCCAGACAATACGATTACTTCATTTCCCTTAGTGACAGATATAAGCGAGCATTTTTGTTGTAGTTATTTTGGGCCATTTTATACTCTTATATTTACAGGAGATTTTGTGTAACTTCCTGACTATTATTTATTTCTGGACTTTTACTTATTGCGGATTTTGACTTATGTGTTTTTCTCTTATTGATGGGTTGGCAATGTGATATCGGAAATTAGCTGGTAGTACAGGCAACTTATAGTGCAGATTAGCCCGTGTGTTGATGTTACCGCAAAGCGGCTATTTTGGGCATAAGGCTCCCATCGGTCGTGTCTTATGTCCTGGGAGGGGGGTTTTACACTTGGTACCAGCTTGTAATGATCCTGTGATAAAGAGGCCATTGAACAATGTTGTCACCCCCGCTCGATTATTCATTTGATGGTAAATTGAATTAGTGGATGCAGTGGTATGCCCATTTATTATTCACACTAAGTATGTTCACTTATTATCCTATATTTAGCCAACCTAACCATAAATTCATACCCTATGCATAGATCCCGGTACATACATAGCCAGTAATGGGCACTCCCGTTCCTATGATCCCTATTCTCTTCTAGTAGTCGGAGCTGGGGCATACACTAACTACGATTTTATATGCCTTCAGGTCTCAGCAGGTCCCAGTGTAGTAGCAGGCCCAATGCTTCAACTGGCAGAACACCTTCCGAGCTCTCTCTCCACTTACTTATCATGGGACAGATTCGGCTATTCGTACAAAGGAGTGGTGGGATTCAGTACAAGAGTTGATGGTCGGGATCCGATTCCCACGCAGTATGGTTATCACCTTTGCAGTTTATGTCCTAGAATCACATGCCAAAAGGTGGTGGAAGTCTCTTATGGGCTCTAATTTTGAAGGGAAGGTTTACACTGATATCAATTAGAGTGAGTTCTTTGATGCTTTCCTAGAGCACTTTGTTCCCTCTAAAGCTCGCGATGAACTCGAAGAAAGGTTCCTGCAGCTAAAGTAGGGATCAAAATCAGTTGTGGAGTACCAATGAGAGTTTCAGCACCTTGCCAAGTTTGTTGACTCCGAAAACTTGGATGATTGCGGTTATGTAAAGCGACTCTACAAGTGTTTGTGAGACCTACTTAGGCATGCTGTCTTGTTTATAACCGACTTGAGCCTTGATCAGATTATAGACTTGGCAAAAAGATTAGAGGCAGACCCCCTTTGGGTCCAGGCTAGTAGAAAGAGACAAGTAGAAGGTGTAATAGAAGCAGGGCCCAGTAGGAGGAGGCAGCTTACTAGAGGCAGAGGATGAAACCAAAGAGGTGGTGGTAGACGTTTCCATCAGAATTTTAAGATGGAGCATCCGACCTCACAGTTAGCACTAACCCCACCAGCAGACACGGGTATATCAACAGCCCAGTGAGCAAATCATGGAAGATTGCTTCCATTGTCACCAACTGGGCCACATTCAACGCTTTTGCCCGCACTAGTTGGGAATGTTCCAAATCATCGTGTATTCCCTCCAGCAGCTCAACGAGGACGAGGACATGGTCGAAGGATGAGGACCACGAGGTAAGAACCCTAGACCTATTTGAGGGCAGGTGTTTGCTTTTGATATGACTTAGGAAAGGGACCCGAGGACATCATTGTAGGTATCCTGTAGTCAAACTCATTATTATATGTTTATAAATATCTTCCTCCATAATATGCCTGAAACTACACTGAAAACCTCGTCTTCGGATTATTATAACTTAACATTTAGGAATCATGACTATTAGTGGGAGGCCTTCATATACCTTATTCGATACTAGTGCCTCCCGTTCGTCTTAGCGGACATCGTGAAGGATCTGTATGGTGTACGACACTTCACCAGAGTCACTCGGAGAGTACACATTCTCCATGGCTCTGAGATGGCCTCATCTACCAAATGCATCTTGAATGTGTATGTTGGAGATGAGCTTTTCGAAACCCCGTCAATGTTGTGACAGATGCTAGAATTTGATCTAGTTCTGGGCATGACTTGGCTGTATTATAACCATTCTAGGTTTTACTACACGACAAAGCAAATCAGGTTGAGGCAGGGAGATACATAGGTCATCTTCAAAGGTATTTGATTTTTACCCTGTTGTTATTATCTTTTGTTCAGATCGTTAAGGCTCATGTGCATGGGGACGAAATGTTTATGATATGTTTTTAGCTGAAGGAAGTAGAGGTTAACGTGAAGGGTGTACTAGTGGTTCAGGATTTCCCGAATGTTTTTCTAGAAAAGCTATTGTGATTACCCCTGCACAAGGAAGTGCAATTTTAGATCAAGCTAGTACCTTGTACCAAGCCTATCTCTCAGGCAGCATATAGAATGGCCCTGAAGGAGCTAGTCGAGCTTTGAGAACAGCTATAGGAACTGGTGGGCTCGGGATTTGTTCGACATAGTCCGTCGTCGTGGGGAGCTCTAGTTTTATTCGTAAAGAAGAAGGATGGATCACTATGATTGTATATAGACTACCGGGAGCTCAACTGATTGATGGTGCAAAACAGATATTCCTTGCCCTAGATCGATGAGCTATTCGATCAGTTGATCGAAGTGCATTGGTTCTCTAAGCTAGATTTGCGATCGGGTACTATCAGTTGAGGATATAGGAGGAAAATATTTTGAAGTAAGCTTTTAGTTTGACAAATAACTTATACGAGTTCAATTTGATGTCGTTTGGACTCACAAGTCCCCCCTCTGCATTCATGAGCCTGATGAACCGGGTGTTTGAGGAGTATTTGGATACCTTTGTCATCATATTCATTGATGACATTTTGGTCTACTCAAAGATTGAGAAGGAACGTGCATGGCACTTGGCCTTAGTATTTGAGAAGCTGAGGGAGCACTGTTTGTTTGCTAAGTTCAGCAAGTGTGAGTTTTGGCTCCGAGAAATTGCTTTATTGGGCTATATTATTAGTGGAGCTGGACTAGAAGTAGATATGTCCAAGGTGCGTGCCCTGAAGGAGTGGTCGCTTTTGAGGTCAGCGACCGATGTGTGAAGTTTTATCAGACTTGTTGGGTACTATCACAAGTTTATGGAAGATTTTTGAAGATCGCCATTCCCCTCACCACTCTGATGAAGAAGGGTGTACCTTTTGTGTAGGCACCCAAGTGTAAGGCTTCATTTCAAGAGTTAAAGGACCACCTTACCTCCAAGCCAATCATTTCCCTTCCATTTGGGAAGAAAGGATTTTAGATTTACACTGATGCTTCTAATCAGGGTATGGGACGGTATTGATGCATCATTGGCACATGAATGCGTATGCTTCGAGGAAACTTAAGAAGCATGAGGTGAATTACCCAGTGCACAACTTGGAGCTGGGAGCAGATGTAACAACCCGACCCGTTAAATAACATATAATATAAGGTCCGGCATGGGCCCCACACTATATGCTACAAACAGACGGTGAGGTCACAGATTAATACCAAAATACCTGTGCACCCTAACCCAAAGCATTTTAGCGGAAGCTTATAAGTTGCACGAACTCAAACCATGAATGTCCACTACTATATTAATAACACATTTATATAAACACTAGGAATGTTTACAACTCAAACGCTCACGGCCTTAGTGCTTTATAAGTTTCTCTTTAAAAAATATGATTTCATACATCGGCATACAGGCTGGCCACACATGAAATCCAATACTTCGCATGACCTTCAAGGGCCTACCAGTAGCAGCAGCAGCAAGGGCTTCAACCCGCTCAATCCAATCAGCCCGCAACACCTGCATATTCGACGTCCACCCCAAGGGTGATAAACAAAGCAACGGTCAGCATTCAACTCACCAATTATAATGACCCTACCCCTTACCCGGGGCAGTGGTTCCTTCCATGCATTCATTTTAATCACAATTGATATCTTTATAACACACCAAGTGGTCGCAAGCACAACATCGTCACAAATGCCGGCCGCAGCCCGACATTCCGTGCACTCAAGTCTCATTTATGGTGTACCGAATAACCCTTGGTAACTGTTAACACCAAATCTTACCGCTCCCCAAGTCCCAGCGGCAAGGCCACATCTAACCGTCTGTCCGTCTCCCCGCGAGGCCTCCGTGGCTTGGCAGGCGTCCAGGAACAATCAGTCAGGAGCTGTCTATCCGCCTATCCGCGTGGCTAGGTTTCCCCCCTCTCTTTTCGCTTCTCTGTATCTGGTCACCGCTGCCCGTTTCTCCTGTGCACGGGCAGCCAATATTTCTTACCATGCCCGTTGGGCAGGCCCCCTAAGCCTATAAATAGATGTGAACAGTACCTTCCAGTGGAGACAATTCGAGTCCCCAAGCTTGCCGCCTGTGGCAGCGGATTCAAAATCCTTCTCTGACGGGTATACTGTCTGCGTGGGCTCCAAAACCTAACCGTTGTAACCGTTTTCCTTTACATAAAAGAAGAGCCCGTCGCAATAGGGGCATTCAGGCAGCGGCGGGCGAAGTTTGGTGTCGCCGCTTCGGACGGCTTATTCTGGTTTGCATCTTATCCCCCAGTAACTGACTAGTCGACAGTCTTCTCCCTATACCTTCCCCAGTGCTCGAACGGTTAGCTGGTGGTGCTCATTTTCCCTTTCGCATTTCGTGCATCAATAGTTAACACGCGACCTTCAGATCTCGATTAGCCGGTGAAAATCTGTGGCTAGAATATGTCAGACCATCAGACCGTAGAGAACAGCCGTCATCCCGATGAAGATACTCTCTTGGAAATCATCATCAAGTTGGCTCGAGAAACTAACCAGATCCGCCAAGAAATCATCTAGCAATCCGAAGCGACTAACCGCGTCTTAGCCGCAATTTTCCGTCGGCTAGACTCGTAGCCCGCAGCGACAACGACAACATTGGACAACTCACCGACAGCAGTGGGCAGTCCGCCCGTTAAACAAGCGCCTTGCCCGCCTGGAGGACTATCTACCTATCTGCTCTCCTGCCCTCAATATCTCCCGACATCCTGCTCGCCAGTTCTAACCGCAGCCCCCGAGCGGTTTCCAGTTGCCCAACTAGAAAGGAAGTGTTCTTACAAACCTGGTCTCCAGTTTGCCCCTATCTCATCAATCGTGCGAAGATAATGCAAAATGCCCCTATCCTTGCAAAAAAGAAAGCACATGCGTCAACCTTGTTCCGAGTCAAGCAGCGTGAGCATGAGACACTCTCTCATTTTATTGCCTGCTTCCAGAAGGAGGTTGGAGAAGTTGAAGAGGTCGGATCAGATTTATATAAAGTTGTTTTGACTGAAGGATTGAAACAAGGACCATTCAAGTTTGAAGCCACTATCAGGAGCGAAAAAACATATCAGGAGATACTTAATCTTGCTAACCAGCACTCTAAGGCTGGAAGGGGTAGCTCTCACTACGCAATAAAGAGCAAATCTAGCGGTATAAAGTCTTTTCAGCTTGCATATCAGAAGAACAACGACCCTGATCAGTTCTGTGAGTACCACAAGGAAAAGGGTCATTTGAAAGAATATTGTCGAGCTCTTATACGATTAATACAGAGGATGCTGAGGCAGGGTAAGATGCGCAATGTATTCTCAAAAGATGACCATTCTGATCCGTCGATTTCAAAAGGAAAAGATGTGCCGTACTTTCTCCCTGACATGGAATAAATGGATCCAAAAGGCTCCCCTTCGATGTCAAGGGCAAATGCGTCAAGTTGTTTGTGTTTCCAACTCATCTCTTAAAAACTTCTTTGTCAAATGTATTTTTCTATAATTTGTCCTTATGTGTCAAGGCCCCCCACTCACACTCTTTTTTGTTTGCCCTTTTCTTGATAGCTTAAGGAATAAGGATAACTGATTCCCAGAGACATCGCCGAGTCCAGCAAAAACCATCCTTAGAACCGTTGACTTTTGCGTAACACCACGAAGACCACGTGTTGCGGGGAGATTTCGCACCATGTAGTGGGAGCTTGCCGGTTCTACTGCGGTGGGATACTGGATTTCGGATCCCGACTAGTACCTAACCCCACCTCTGTATTATGGAGGGACAGGGTGGTGGTCAGCTCTACTATGTCATTTAGGGATATCGTCACAACTCTGATGACCACGCGAGGAAAGCTCTGCTATATGCACCTGCCAGCTAATCATCTTAGCATGTAACCGTCGAACACTCTTTTGAACCCTCAAGCAGTGCCTGCAGGAGACCCACAGCTGGGTTGATCTCAGAGTAAAGCAATGCTATATGCACCTGCTCGAAAGATCAACTTGGGTTATACTCCAGGCAAGAGGGCAGTAAGTCCTTCCCCCTCGTGTGGAATTTGGATTGAGTTTACAGCTTTTGCGACCCTGTGAGGAAAGCAATGCTATATGCACCTGCCCACTTGGTCGTTTAAGTCTGTAACTCATTTCTCGGCTGGCAGAATTCTGGTATTCACTTCAGTCCACAAGAGTTGATTTATCGGATGACCAAAGTATCTTCTTTTTAAGAGATGAGAACTACAGCTTTTGCGACCCTGTGAAGAAAGCAATGTTATATGCACCTGCCCGCTTGGTCGCCTAAGTCTGTGGACGGTTTCTTAGTGTCCAAGATTTATCATCAGACTCGTTCAAAGAGCACATTGGAATTGGTATTCGGCAAAATCTGGGGATTGTTCTTGTTAAAGCAAGCTGTTGATAACATCTTTCCTGGATTGTGATATTCTCATCGCTTAACCGCGCGGTTAGAATAGAGGTGACCCGAATCATTTATTGATATCGTTGATATAGTGGACATCAGATCTAATCGCGCGAGTAGACAGTGGTCTTCAGTTTAATATAGCGGATATCATCATTATTATCGCGCGAGTATACCATGTTTGCTTATCTTCAATCTAATATAGCGGATATCATCATTATTATCGCGCGAGTATACCATATTTGGTTATCTTCAGTTCAATATAGCAGACACCATTTTTTATCACGCGGGTTATGCGTGGAAATCATTTTGTATCAGTTGACTTTGTTAACCTCAGAATCCGCAACATTTCTAGCTAGGCATCTTGCTCCTCTCTTGCCGGACTCAAGCTCTCAGTCCGCCCAGATCGCTGGTTGACGTGATCCCAGCCACCTAGGAGGACTCAAGTTCTCGGTCTGCCCAGGTCGCCCTTAGTTTGCTCTCAGATCTTGCCAGGTTTCAGTGAGCTCCAGAATCAGGTCACTCAGGTCGCGACTCTTCTGACAAGACTGCGCTCGACGCGACCAAGGGAGGCTTCTAGCTCGCAAGCCCAGTCTGCCTGTCTCGCGCGGACTCCTTGTTCTTTCTTTTTTGATTCCCGTCACCGTTGCCCGGCTATTTTGTACCCCGAGCAGCCGGTTATTTTAGCCCTTCCGTTTGGGCAGGCCCCCGGCCTATAAATAGGGGGAAGTGGTGCACTCAAAGCACGCTGACTCGAGCCCAGGAGCCCACTTATTAAAGGATGCAGACTCGAATCTCTGGCTTTGCGATCTCCACCTTACTTTCCGCATCATTTCCTTTTTCCCTCCTTGTAACCGCTTATTTGCAATCAAAATCAAGCCCATCGCAGGAGTGGCATTCAGGCCACGACGGGCGAAGTCTGGTGTTGCCGTGGTTCACGACTCTTTTGTTTCTGTTCCTTTTCTAGTCCGCTAAGTAGACTGCTGCTCGTAGTTTGTTTTTTCCTCCTTCCCCTAGTGCTCGAACAGTTAGCTGGTGGTGCTCGTTTCACCTTCGCATTTCGTGCATCAACAGTTAACACGCGACCTTCAGATCCGAGCAGCTTTTTGAAACCCGCGGATAGAAATGTCAGACCGCCAAGCTCTCCGTTCAGACTTCTCCAGCTCGCCAGATGACTCGTTGTGGGAGGAGTTGGAACAGTCTCGCTGGGAGGCCGAATTATTTCGCAGAGAGACTGACCAGCGGCTCGATACAATCATCCAAGCTTTGTTAGTGCTGACTCAGTGACTTGCTCCCCAGGTCACAGAAGAGATTGCTGAAACTCCAGTCCGCCAGACTCCGGCCCGCCGGACCCCAGCTCGTCAAACCCCTCTCCAGCAGTCGCCTGTGACCGCCCCTCCGCCTCTCCACCAAGCTCAGTCTGCAGCTCCCCTGCGACCTAAGGCTGATTAGTTCGCTCCCCTGATAGACTTCTTCAGGGAAGCTGCTAGAGGAACTCCGGCTCGACGACTAGATTTATTTGATCGGCAGTCCGCGGAGCCCGCCGAGCCTTGCCTTCCGGTCCGGCCTTCTGCTGATCTTGAGACCCCCTCTCCCTTCGTTGATCGAATCCGATGGGAGTTAGCGCCAAACAATTTCAGAGAGCCCCGTCTCCCTTTATATTCAGGAGAGACTGACCCAATTTCTCACCTGCTGGAATTCGAGGGGGCAGTTACATTGAGGAGCCTCTCTAATGCCTTGAAATGCAAGCTCCTTGTCACCACTCTCGACGGGTAGGCGAGAGAATGGTTCTATGAGTTTCCCTCGGGCACGATTTCCTCCTTCACTGAGCTTCGCAGCGAGCTCCTTTTGAGGTTTGCTACCTCGAAGAAGAGAAAGGATGGGCCTGTAGCCCTTTTCGACATCAAACAAAGAGACAACGAATCTGTGGCACATTTCGTTGATCGGTTTCAAAAGGAAATCCAAGGGGTAAGGAATGTGAACCCCGATTATTATAAAGTTGCCTTGATTCACGGTCTCCGGGAGGGCCCATTGAAGTTCAAAGTAACAATAAAGGCACCATCGACTTATTAGGAGCTAATAGCGATAGCTAATCGCTTCATTGAAGGATAAAATGCCAACCCTACCTATATCTCATCCCTGACAGCTAAAGCTGGAGGAAGGGATGCCTCCAACTCCTCTTCCAATAATAAGTACCATAGCAAACCTCCTCGGCCTGAGTTCCAGCCTCCCTCTCATAGGGGACGAAATCTTCGTCACAAGAAACCCTTCATAGGCCATCAACAGCTTCGTGATCAGAGACTGCCATTGGCCGCTGGTCCCGTTCCACCCCTTCAAGCTCTTCCCATCCTTTAGAATGCCTTGCCAGCCTCAAATCTGCACGAGGGTAGCTCCGTGGAGGAGTCTGCGTCTTTGGGGCTCGACTTCGAGGAAGTTGTCCAGATAATTCAGAAGAAGACAGAGGATAAGAGGCAATGGCCTCAAAGAGATTGGAAGCCCAGGAAGAGCTCTCAGTACTGTGAATTTCACAAGTATAATGGCCACATGACTGAAGATTGCAAAGCCCTCCGGCAGCTAGTTGAGAGGTTGTTCGCTTAAGGCAAGATCAAGGATCTTGGCAGGAAAAATGATTCTTCAAAACCTTCCTTCTCCAAAGGCAAGGAGGTAGCTGAGGTCCAGCTAGAGTGCATAGAGGTAGCAGATGAGGGCTGTCTGGGGCTAATTGATATTCCAAGTGAATGCAATTATGTTGTCGACGAAGGAGTCTTGGGAAGACTTTTTTACATTCTTGGCGGAGCAGGAGCTGAGTCCACCCAAAATTCTTCTCTGTTAAGGCTTTCCCGAACAGAGATGGCATCTACTTCTTCCTCTACCCCTCCTTCAGAAACTGTCACATTTGGTCCTGCACACCTTCCCACAACCGCAAACCCTTTTGATTATGCCATTGTGGTCTAGGCAGCCATTGGAGATTTCATGGTCGATAGAATTCTTATTGACACTGGTAGCTCCGTGAATCTCCTCTTCAAGAGCACCTTTGAAGCCCTGAGGACTGGAAAGTCTCTGCTTTCTACCGAGGGGCCTCTCTATGGCTTCTCGGGTGAGAGGAAGGAAGTCGAGGGAAATGTCACACTCCCGGTCAGGCTCGGAGGGGTGACCAAGGAGATTCAGTTTATAGTGGTATACGCTCCAAGCAGCTACCATGCGATTTTTGGAAGACTATTGCTGAACAAGTATCGAGCCATCGTTTCAACATATCATCTAGCCATCAAGTTCTGCAAGGATGGTCGTCAGTGCAGGGTCAGGTGTGACCCAAGGCAAGCTCGAGAGTGTTATCTCTGCACAGTCAATATGACTGAAGTTGCCCTCCCAGCTTTTCCAGCATCAGCAGAAGCTACCTCTCAACCAGAAGATGTTGTGAATAGTGAAGGTGCTCACCTGGAACCTGCCCAGGTGACGCAGGGAGTCCCCATTGCGGAATGGGAAGAAAGAAAGCTCTCCATCAACTCCGAGTTGCTAGAAGATCGGAAGGCAGAGTTGATATCTTGCCTGCTAAAGAATCTGGATGTCTTCGCTTGGTCAACGGAGGACATGCCAGGAGTGGATTCGGACGTAGCCTGCCATCATCTCAACGTCGATCCAGCTACGAAGCCAATCCAGCAAAAGAAGAGAGATGTAGCTGTCAAGTTGGCAGAGCCCATCAGAGAGGAGGTTACCAAACTCCTCAAGGCACGCTTTATACAACAAATTCAATATCCTGAATGGATCTCAAACGTTGTAATGGTTAAAAAACTAGGGGGGAAGTGGTGGATGTGTGTAGACTTCACCCGTTTAAATAAAGCGTGCCTGAAAGATTTCTACCTCTTGCCTCGGATAGATCTATTTGTTGATTCTGCGGTAGGGTATCCATTTATGAGATTTTTAGATGCGTTCTCCGGTTATCACCAAAAAATAATGCATAAACCCGATATCCCTCGCACTTCATTCATTACTGATGACGGTTGTTACTGTTATCTCGTGATGTCCTTTGGGCTTAAAAATGTTGGCGCAACTTATCAACGTATGATGGATCATGTGTTTAAAAAGCAAAAAGGTAAAAACCTTGAAGTGTACGTGGATGACCTTTTGATAAAGAGTAAGTCTCTTCCAAAGAACTTACTAGATCTAGCAGAGACCTTTTCCACTCTGCGAGAGCGTAGAATAAAGCATAACCCCTTAAAGTGTGTTTTTGGGGCGAATAAGGGGAAATTCCTCGACCATCTCCTTACTCCAGAGGGCCTTGCCCCTAATCCTGATAAGATTAAAGCCATCCTAGATATGGCCCCTCCCCGTTCTCCCAAAGAGGTTCAGCAGTTAGGGGGAAGGTTGGCAGGACTTGGGAGATTTATCTCTCGAGTTGGAGATAAAAGTGTGCCATTCTTTAAAACTCTTCGGGGAGCGTCCAAGTTCCAATGGACGGAAGAGTGCTCTTTGGCCTTTGAGCAGCTGAAAAAGCAGTTGACTTCGACACCCTTAATTCAAAGCCCCCGAGCAGGGGAGATGTTATTCTTGTACCTGGGAGTTGGTCCCGAGGCAGTTAGTTCTGTCCTTGTTCGAGAAGAGAGCAGGAGGCAGTTCCCAGTTTACAATTTAAGTCACATTCTGAAAGATGCAGAGGCAAGGTACCCAATCCTTGAGAAGATGGCTTTGGCATTGGTTATGTCTGCTCGCAGGCTCCGTCCCTATTTCCAGGCACATTCAATTCAAGTAGTCACTGATCAACCTTTGAAGAATGTGCTAGAGAAGCAAGAGCATTTAGGCAGGCTAGCTAAGTGGGCAATCGAGTTGAGTGAGTTTGCAATTTCCTATGTGCCCAGGACAGCTATCAAGGCACATGTTCTTGCATACTTTCTGATTGAAACAGCAGAGTCTAGATCAGATTAGGTAGTAAGGTCTCCTTTGGCTTGGACCATCTATGATGATGGGGCTTCAGGCAGAAACTCTTCTTGAGATGGGGTAGTTCTTATAAATCCAAATGGCATCAAGCTTGAGCAAGCCATCAAGTTCTATTTTCCAGTAACTAACAATCAAGCGGAGTATGAAGCTTTATTGGCCGGCTTTAGGCTCGCAAGAGAGCTAGGAATCGATCATGTTCATGTAAAGACTGGCTCCCTGGTAATGGCTTCACAAGTTCTTGGCAACTTCGAGACCAGTGAGCCAGTGTTGAGGAAGTATCTTTCGCTGGTAAAAATTGAGGTTGGCAGGTTTAAAAGTTTCACTATTGAACACATCCCGAGGACAGAGAATGAGGAGGCCGATGTCCTTGCCAAGTAAGGGCTATCATCAGGAGGGACAACTTTTGAACTTTTCCACCCAGCAGTGGAGGAGGAAGAGTTAATGCAAATTGATCAGAATTCCTCTTAGATGGATCCGTTCGTTCTCTACTTATCAACCGGAGATCTGCATCAGTCAGTCAGAGATAAGAAGAGATTCAAGTTAAAAGCAGCATATTATTACTTGATATCCGGTATTCTCTACAGAAAAACCTTCTTATCTACAATGGCAAGATGTGTTTCAGAAGATGAAGTCCCTACTATTCTCCGGGAGGTGCATTCTGGCGAGTGTAGAAGTCACTCGAGGACAAGAACCTTGGAAAAAAGGATCCTGGGGCAAGGTTATTTTTGGCCCATATTGAAAAAAGATTCTGAGACCTACATAAGAAAATGTGTTCAGTGCCAGAAGTTCGCTCCTCTTCAACATCAAGCAGCTCAATCTCCCAGATCAATTGCAACTCCTTGGCCCTTTGCTATTTGGGGGATGGATCTCATTGGTCCTTTTCCCATGGTAAGTGGGCAGCGGTGTTTCATTATAGTTATGATTGACTACTTCAGTAAGTGGATCGAATCTAAGGCACTAGCAAAGACAACGACTCAGGTTGTGAAGAATTTTATTTGGGGTGAGATAGTCTGCCGGCACGGTATCCCTATGGCAATAATCACCGATAATGGACCACAGTTCAATAATGCTGAGATGATAGATTTTTGTAAGCAGATCGGAACAGAGCTGCGCTTTGCATCAGTTCATCATCCTAGGAGCAATGGTCAGGTAGAAGCAGCCAATTCGCAAATCCTCGGCTTGCTTAAGAAGAAAGTTCAAAATCTCAAGGGCAGTTGGGTTGATCAACTTCCTTCAGTTCTCTGGACCCTGAGAACCACGCCTTCATCTACAACAGGCGAAACCCCATTCAAGCTTTCTCATGGGTCCGAAGCATTAATTCCTGTTGAGTTTGAAGTCCTATCGCCCAGAGTGCTGCTTGTCAGGCAAGGCATGGAGGATTGGCTTGAGCTGAACAGCAAGGAGATGAGGTTCAGCTTGGAGTATGTTGAGGAGGTTAGAGATAAGGCTACCATCAGGAAAGAGGAAGTTAAAAGGAGAATGGCCCGCTACTTTGATACGAATGTAAGGATCAAACACTTTCGAGTGGGAGATCTGGTTCTTAAAAAGGTCGATGCTGCTGCAAGAGTCGGCTTAGTTGGAAAGCTTAATCCAAATTGGGCTGGGCCATTCATTGTTAAGGAAGAACTTGAGATTGGAGCTTACCGGTTGCAAACATTTGAAGCAGAAGATATGCCGCACACGTGGAGTGGAGATGACCTAAAGCAGTTCTATTCCTGAACTTCTTTTCCTTTTCTTCTTATGTAAACTTCTTCAGAGATTCACTATTAATAAAAGCTCCTTGCTAACATTTCATCAAGTGTCCTTTTTGTTTTAAGTGTTGACAGTTAATATATTGAGCAAGGACAACTATAAACGGTTCTACCTCTGAACTCTCTTTTCTATCTTATGCAAGTTTCTCAAAAATTGATATTTATCAAAGTATTCATACTAACACTTCTTCAAGTGTCTTCTTTCTTTTGGATCCCCATGAAACTCCAATAGTTTCCTAATACCAGGAGATATCGCCGAGTTCAGCAAAAACCTCCCTTAGAACCGTTGGAGTTAGCATAACACCATGAAGGCCACGTGTTGCGGGGATATTTCGCACCGTGTAGTGGGAGCTTACCGGTTCTAGTGCGGCAGGACACTGGATTTCGGATCCCGTCTAGTACCTAACCCCACTTCTGCATTATGAAGGAGCAGAGTGGTAATCAGCTCAACTATGCCATTTAAAGGGATATTGTTACAACCTAAATAATCGCGCGGGGAAAGCAATACCGCTCTGGCCGCACCTGCCCCCAGATCATCTTAAGGTTGTAACCCTCGAACACTCCTTGGTACCCTCAAGCAGTGCCTGCAGGAGACCCACAGTCTTGTCGATCTCAGAGGAAAGCAATGCAGCTCCGGCCGCACCTACCCAAAAGATCGACTTAGACTGTACTCCAGGCAAGAGGGCAGTGTGTTGTTAAGTCTGCAGATCTTAAGATCCTTTGAGGAAAGCAATGCCGCACCGGCCGCACTTGCCCACTTGATCACTAGTCTGCAGCTTTTTTCTTCGCAGGGGTTTGGATTATTATTTGTATAGTGCGAACTCCGGTTTTCTAGTCCGCCCAGTCCATCGTCCCTTGGGTTGATTCTGTAGTTCATAACCCTGTGAGGAAAGCAATTCCGCTCCGGCCGCACCTGCCAACCGTGTTATGAGCTATGGGTCATTTCTGTTATTATTTTTTGTATAGTGTGTACTCTGGTTTTCTAGTCCGCCCAGTCCGCCGTCCGTTGGGTTGATTCTGTAGTTCATAACCCTGTGAGGAAAGTAATGCCGCTCCAGCCACACCTGCCCACCTGGTTATGAGCTATGGGTCAATTCTATTTTATTATTTGTATAGTGCGGACTCCAGTTTTATAGTCCGCCCAATCCGTCGTCCCTTGGGTTGATTCTGTAGTTCATAACCCTGTGAGGAAAGCAATGCCGCTCCGGCCGCACCTGCACACCTTGTTGAGCTATGGGTCATTTCTATTTTTATTTATTTGAGTACAGATTTCGGTTTTCTAGTTCGCCTAGTCCGCTGTATTCATTTCAGTTCATATAACTTAATGATTATTTATTTGAAAAGTTGACTATAAATATCAGCGGACGGTGATCCCAGTCCGCCAAGTTCGCATATCAACATTATTTGTGTTATAATAGATTGCGGCTTTCATTATCTTGGTTCTCTGAAAACTGGCAAAGGTTGTTCTGCAAGACGCGTACTGCTGTCCGAACTCGTCAGAGTCCGCTTCGTTCATTCCCTTCTATTAAGAAAGCACGTTAGTTCTGCTCATGTTGTAGCGAGCTGTGAGTAAGCAATCTCAGCAAGAGTTTTAAACATGCTATAAAGCTATATGACGCGAATTGATATAAGGAGTGCGACCTCTAAGTACAAGCAAGAAATAAGCAGAACATCTCAAAAGACATCAAAAATATCCTTTTTTATTCATTCAAAAATGTTATATACACATGTTCCGACGGACTCGCGCAGAGTCCACCCTTTACATTAAAAACCAAAAAATTACATTATCTCCTATCCGGTCTTCTGTTTCTTATCTGCAGGCTTCTCTGGGCTTGATCCATCCACGTCCACCACGTGTGAGTAGCCGCTCGAGTCACTGCTACTGCTATTGCTGGAATGAGAAGCGATTGTGGGTTCTGTCCGCGCGCTGCTCTCGTTAGAGTTTTTGCTGGCAGACTGATCTGACTGACCTCCTTGCTGCTGACTTGAGGCCGCATCTTCAGGAGCTTCTTCAGCGGCTAGCTCCTCCTCGTCGTCTTCTGATAATACGTTTTGTAGCCTAAACTATTATCGTATTTTGTATTTTATATTGTACAAATTTTGTCTATTATTAGTTTATTTTTATCCTTTTTATGTAAATTTTATTGCCACTAACTTTTTCCTGTCTTTTTGCAGGTTTTCAGAAAAATTGCCAAAATGGCCTGTCACGCCCCCCTGTCACGCCCTCCCTGGGCGTGACCTAGGGCGTGTCACCCGATCCCGAGGATACCTGACGGAAGGGACAGAAAACGGTCAAAACCGCTGTCACGCCCCCCAGTCACGCCCTCCCTGGGCGTGTCACCGGGCGTGACCAGGGGCGTGTCGCCCTCTGCCGCAAAGCCTGCCGCCGCATTAAATGCCCTTCCGCCTCAGCACGCAAATAGTACTGTCACGCCCTATGTCACGCCCGTGACATGGGCGTGACACCTTCCTTTTTCGGTGACTGACAGATTTCCGACCAATGATTTGGACATGACATGCCTGTCACGCCCCCCTGTCACGGGCGTGACCTAGGGCGTGACCACCGACGTACCGAAGCAATCATCCCTCCTGTCAGAATCCAGAGCCCGAGGTCAACATAGTACTGTCACGCCCCCTGACACGCCCCCCCTAGGGCGTGTCGGAGGGCGTGACCGAACCCGAGAAAAAAATCTATAAATTGAGCCCCCCTCCTCCCCATTTCAGCAAGCTTTGGTTGAGTGGGGGAGGTGCTGCCCCTTTGTTTCTTGATTCTTTTTCATGCTTTTTCTCTCTCTCTCTCCCCCTCTCTTTGTACTTTTTGGTTAACCCTAGTTTAATTATAGTTTGTGCTAGCTTTTAATGTAATTTTCTTCTTGCTTAGTGCTTAATGTAGGGCTAGAATAGGGTTTAATTTTCATGCACTTGTAATTTTATTTTCATTAGTGTAACTTGCCCTTTTTCATTAATAAAATTGTTCTTCCCTTAGCTTGTGTTCTTCTTATGTTTTTCTACTCATCTTCCCCCCTCCACTCCATTATGATTAACTAATCCTCCTTGTACTCGATCTTGATGATCCGAGGTTAGAGCGATTATGTTATGATGTTTTAATTAATCTTTTCTTTTTAGGTTAGGGCCTTGAATTACTCTTGATTTATCACGGGTCGGAGGTATATTTTCGATATATACTCTCCGCCTTTGCTTTCATTCTGGGCTAGCCGAGAGGCCGAAAGAATGAAGTGAGCATTCAAGAGTAAAGGGAGTTGTACGCACCCCTCGAGAGAGGCAGACGTCCAAATCTCCCGGATTGGAGTAAAATCCAATAGTGGGGTTCACCGCGTAAAGCGAGTTTTAGGCCTCCGATTTAGACGAGAGTCGGTCGGACCTTCCTAAACTCAGTTGGGCACGACTTCGAGAGAAGCGTGTTCAAGCTTTAGGAACCTCCACGGTCAAGGACCCTTATCCTATTAAGTTTAGATTTTTATCGCATTTTCTTAATCGTCTTTAGCCGAGGTGAATCTTGATCGGGTGCATTTCCATTTCATATTTTCTACCTTTCGTAGTAATCACCTGTCTTGTGCTCTTTAATTAACTGCAGTAGTTTCCTTTCTAGCTTAGTTGTTTACTTAATAGCCCTCTTAATTGCAGTGTTTCTTTTTCTAGAATAGCTTTACTTTCTCTCCTGCACTTAGATTTTCTAAAACCCTAGTTTTTCCGTCGATAAGATAATAGCGTTCGTGTGAGTAAGCTTAGCCAACAGTTCCCGGATTTCAATACGACACTTGTGTCCCCTTGCTACAATTCGATAGGTATACTTGCCTCATCGGGTTGCTAGTTCGGTTGCGTTTATTTTCTTCGAACCCTAGCGCGCAACAAGTTTTTGGCGCCGTTGCCGGGGACCCAACTTCCGTTGATATTTTGAAAACACGAACCTATTAATTTTATCTCTTCTCTTTCTCATCCCCTTTTCTTTAAAGTTTTAAAAAAAAAAAAATCAAAAAAATTATCACCGCTCTTAATAGAAACCAACCTCACAATTTTTCTACGCCACCTAATTCTCTCGAAAAGGGCAAAGGGCTTTAAGCGCCACTGTCTTGTCTAGTACCTTGCGAACCCTTCACGGGGTAGTCCTTGGGAAGTTCGGGAGTTAATCTATTTCAAAAAGAAAAAAAAAGTTTTAATTTAATTTTCTAAATCTAGTTTTTCTTTCTAGTTTATCCTTTTTCTCTTTCTCTTCTTCTTTTCTGTTCTTTTAGTGCATGACCGCGGGAGTCCGTCGGTTATTTTGGACTTGGACCACGAAATTGAGCGTACTCTTCGGAGAAGATCGCGATTTCAAGGTCCTACTATCCAAGTACCGGTTGAGGACTCCGAGTCATTTAATACTTTAAGAATGGAAGAACCCAACGTAGATGAGGCCGTTCAAAGGACTATGTCCTATTATGCACGACCGAACCTCGAGGGAACAGAATCGAGTATAATCCGCCCTACTATAGCAAATAATAACTTTGAACTAAAGCCTAGCATAATTCAAATGGTGCAGCAATATGTGCAATTTGACGGACTTCAAGATGAAGATCCGAACGCACATATAGCTAGCTTTCTTGAAATTTGCGACACCTTCAAGATAAATGGTGTCACAAATGATGCGATCAGGCTAAGACTCTTCCCCTTCTCTCTAAGAACTAAAGCTAAGCAGTGGCTTAACACACTTCCGAAAAATAGCATAACCACTTGGAATGAATTAACTGAAAAATTTTTGGCGAAGTATTTTCGCGCCCGCTAAAACTGCAAAACTTAGGAACGACATCTCTGCCTTTGGACAAATAGATTCTGAAACCCTTTACGAAACCTGGGAGAGATTTAAAGAATTATTAAGACGATGCCCACATCACGCGCTGCCTATATGGTTACAAGTGTAGACGTTTTATAACGGGCTAAATCAAAGCACGAAGCAAATGATAGACGCAGCTTCTGGCGGTACTTTAAATCATAAGACCCCGGAAGCCGCTCTTGAGCTTTTTGAGGATATGGCCATGAACACTTATCAGTGGAATGTGCCTAGGTCCCGCCCGAACAAGCCTGCAGGTATCTATGAAGTGGACAACGTCTCCCAGCTCGCTCTGCAAGTAGAAATCCTAAGCAAAAAAATCACGGAGATGACTGCTGCCTCCGCCCCTCAGGTATGGGAATCTGCAACCCCTACTCCAGAACATTTAGATTATGTTAATAATTTGCCTAGAACTGCTTTTAATAATTTTTCTGCTGCGAATTTTCATCCGCCTGGTTTTAATTTTCCGAATAGTTATAACCCCGCTTTAAGAAATCACCCGAACTTTTCATGGAGTAATCCATCGAATGCGATGCGCTCACCTCCGCAAAATGATTTTTCTGCACAACCACCACCACCACCACTTCTTCAAAATTACCCAAAACCTCCAAGCTTGGAGGAATTACTTTCTAAATATATCACCACAAATGACGCCACCATAAGAACTTTAACCGGAAGCGTAAAAAGTTTAGAAAATCAGGTAGGACAGCTCGCGAAAATAATTTCTGAGCGACCCGCAGGGTCTCTTCCTTCCAATACCGAACCCAACCCGAGAGAGCAAGCGAAAGCTATAACTCTTCGGAGTGGGAAGCAAGTCTCCGGTATGGTAAGTGAAGAGCCCGAGGCAAGCTCCGCTCCTGCTTTTAAAGATCAAAGCTCCGCTCCTGCTTTTAAAAATCAAAGCTCCGCTCCTGCGTTTAAAAATCAAAGCTCTGCTCCGCTTACACCCTCTGCTGAAGAAGTAATCACCCCCACTTTAGAAAATAATCTCACTCCACCACCCATCTTCAAAAATAATTCAACTCCTCCATACCCCTCTGAACTTAATAGACAACGTCAAGATGATCAGTACTCTCCGCTTCTTAGAAATCTTCAAACAAATCCACATTAATCTTCCCTTCCACGAGGCTATTTCGCAAATGCCGAAATACGCCAAATATCTTAAAGACCTCCTCACAAACAAGAAGAAGTTAGAGAATCTTTCGCACGTCACGCTTAACGCCGAGTGCTCCGCCGTTTTAACAAACGGTTTGCCGAAGAAAATCAGTGACCCGGGTAGTTTCTCTATCCCGTGTGTCTTCGGTGATCTCTTTGTTAAACACGCGTTAGCCGACTTAGGCGCAAGTATAAACCTGATGCCCTTTTCGTTGTTCAAAAAGTTAGGGATTGGTAGCCTTAACCCCACGCGTATGAGTATCCAGCTAGCCGATAGATCCGTCAAGTATCCGTTAGGAATAGTGGAGGACGTTCTAGTGAAAGTCGACAAGTTCATCTTCCCGGTGGACTTTGTCATTTTGGACATCGAAGAAGACGTCGAGGTTCCCCTGATCCTTGGCCGACCCTTCCTTGCCACCTCCCGAGCCATCATTGACGTAAGCAATGGTAAGCTCTTTCTTCGAGTAGGCGACGACGAAGTCACATTTCCGATCACCCCTTCGATGAAGAACACCTTAGCGAACGATGACTCATGTTTTTTCATAGACGCCGTGAGTGATGATTCTTCCTACTGCCTCTCCGACTTTGAAAAAGAATTTTCTACTTTTTGCTCCTCTTCTCTTACAACAGAATCACTGCAAGGAAGTGATGAATCTTCTTGTTGTCTTTCTGAGTTTGAAAAAGAGTTTTCTGATTTTTGTTCTTCCTCTTTCCTTACCACTGAATCTGTACAAGAAGCCGTCTTGGCTGCTAGCCCCACCCCTTATTACGTTCCTTATAAAAAAGTTTATGAAGATATTATTTTTGAAAAAGAAAGAATCTCAAAATCCTCTTATGAAGAACCCCCTACCCTAGAACTTAAAGAACTTCCCGAACACCTTAAGTATGCTTTCTTAGAAAAAGACTCCAAGTTACCAGTTATCGTTTCGGCCTACCTCACGGATACGCAGAACGATAAACTTCTTCTAGTTCTAGGTAAGCATCGCCGGGCTATTGCTTGGCAAATTTCTGATATCAAGGGCATAAGCCCATCTTTCTGTACACATAAAATTTTAATGGAAGATAATTCGCGTAACTCTATCCAACCTCAGCGCCGTATAAACCCGAATATGAAAGAAGTAGTTAAGGGCGAGGTTATGAAACTATTAGACGCAGGAATTATCTACCCGATATCGGACAGTAAGTGGGTTAGCCCCGTTCAGGTAGTTCCAAAAAAGGGAGGGATAACCGTAGTTAGTAATGAGAATAATGAATTAATCCCGACACGGACGGTGACGGGTTGGCGTATGTGCATAGATTACCGTAAGTTAAATGACGCCACCCGTAAGGACCACTTTCCTCTACCGTTTATCGACCAGATTTTAGAACGTCTCTCCGGCCATAGCTTTTATTGTTTTCTCGATGGCCTCTCGGGGTACTTTCAAATACCCATCTCTCCCGAGGACCAAGAGAAAACTACATTTACTTGTCCCTTCGGCACCTTCGCGTACCGAAGAATGCCGTTTGGATTATGCAATGCGCCGGCTACATTTCAAAGATGTATGCTCGCAATATTTGACAAGTACGTAGAAAGCATTATGGAGGTATTCATGGACGATTTCTCCGTGTTCGGCGACTCCTTCGATAGGTGTTTAGAAAACCTCGAAAAAGTCTTAGAACGATGCGAAGAAACTAACCTTGCCCTAAATTGGGAAAAATGCCATTTTATGGTGAGGGAAGGGTTAGTTTTGGGTCATAAAATTTCTGCTAAAGGTATTGAGGTAGACGTTGCCAAGATAGAAGTTATTGAGAAGTTGCCGCCACCTACAAACATAAAAGCTATAAGAAGTTTCCTAGGCCACGCTGGTTTTTATCGTCGTTTTATAAAGGACTTCTCCAAGATCACTAAGCCCCTCACCCATCTCTTAGAAAAAGACGCTCCATTCATTTTTGATGACTCTTGTATTTCTGCCTTTGAATTAATTAAAGAAAAGTTAATTAACGCGCCGATTATGATAGCTCCGGTGTGGGACCTTCCTTTCGAGATTATGTGCGATGCGAGTAGTTTTGCGGTGGGAGCCGTATTAGGTCAACGCATATCTAAGAACTTCCACCCCATCTATTACGCTAGTAAAACCCTCACATCTGCACAAGAAAATTACACCACAACCGAAAAAGGAGCTCTTGGCTGTAGTATTTGCGTTTGATAAATTTCGCCCTTACATTACACTTTCAAAAATCATTGTTTTTACGGACCACTCGGCCCTCAAGTACCTTCTTGCCAAAACGGATGCCAAGCCTCGCTTGATTCGCTGGGTCTTACTCCTCCAGGAGTTTGACTTAGAGATCCGTGATAAGCGAGGAGCCGAGAACTTGGCCGCCGACCATCTATCCAGATTAGATAACCCCTTTATAGAAAAATTAAATGAAAAATCTTTTAATGATTATTTTCCTGATGAGAAGCTGCTTTTAGTTAATACATCTACTTCTCCTTGGTTCGCGCACATCGCCAACTATCTAGTGGCCCGGGTGCTTCCAAAAGAGTTCTCCTCTCAGCAGAAGAAGAAATTCTTTTCTGAGCTGAAGAACTACTTTTGGGAAGACCCGCATCTTTTCAAAATTTGTGCGGATCAAGTGATAAGGAGATGTGTTTCTTTTGATGAAGGAATTGATATTCTAAAACATTTGCATGAAGGTCCGACAGGTGGGCACTATCAAGCTGCTCGCACCGCTCATAAAGTGCTTTGCGCGGGTTTTTACTGGCCTAGCCTGTTTAAAGACGCGCAAGCCTTTGTGAGCAGGTGTGATAGTTGCCAACGGTCGGGCAATATTTCTAATAAAAATGAAATGCCGCAAAATTATTTCTTAGAGTGCGAAATTTTCGACCTCTGGGGAATTGATTTTGTTGGCCCCCTTCCTTCTAGCTTCGGAAACAAATATATTTTAGTTGCTGTTGATTATGTTTCACGATGGGCTGAGGCCCAAGCTCTTCCTACGAACGACTCCCGAGTTGTAGTCACGTTTTTAAAAAAATTATTTTCTAGATTCGGTACGCCACGCGCAATCGTTAGCGATAGGGGTTCCCATTTCTGTAACGCGCAATTTTCAAAATCCTTACTAAATACGGCGTTACGCATAAACTGTCCACTGCCTACCACCCCCAAACTAACGGTCAAGTCGAAGTAGTAAATAGAGAAATAAAAAGAATATTAGAAAAGACTGTTTCAACTTCTAGAAAAGACTGGTCAGCCAAACTTGACGATGCTCTATGGGCCTACCGAACAGCGTACAAAACCGCCCTCGGATGTACGCCGTATCGGCTGGTCTATGGAAAATCGTGCCATCTGCCCGTAGAGTTAGAACACCGCGCCTTTTGGGCCTTAAAATTTTTAAACTTCGATCCCCACTCAGTCGGTGACCTTCGAAAATTCCAACTAAATGAACTCGATGAGTGGCGCTCTTATGCTTATGAAAATAATAAACTTTATAAAGAGCGGACGAAGCGTTTACACGATAAACACTTAAGGCACCCTAAAAACTTTAAGCCGGGCGACCAAGTCCTATTATATAACAGTCGTTTACGTTTATTTCCGGGCAAATTAAAATCTCGCTGGTCTGGCCCATTTTCTGTTTTAGAAGTATTTCCTTATGGAACTGTTTTAATTTCTCACCCTAATAAGGGTAATTTCAAAGTGAATGGTCAGCGTCTTAAACTGTATTTTTCTGGTGATGATGATGTCAGTCCAAACACTATTAAGTTTCTGCTTCACGAACTTTAATCTTGAACTTTTTATTTTTTTTGGCTAAAAACAATTTTATTTCGGGACAACAATATTTTTTTGGACAATATTATTTTTTTGATGCGTCGAGCTCAACGACGCTTTAACCAAAGGGCGCTCTTGGGAGGCAACCCAAGTTATCTTTTTCTGTTTTCTTTATTTTACAATTTTTGCCTCGGACGGCTCCGACAAGCTGAAGCTTCTGCGATCGCCTACTCCAACATTGCTGAATCCATCACGAAGTCCAAAGAAGACATTCGGGGAGCGGCATCACTCAGTTTTCGCAGCAAATAAATCCGGGGAAGTACCTGTATTTCAATTCTGTCTTTTCAATTCTGCACTTTATTTTTCTCTCCTCCAATCCCCTTCTTTAGCCATTGAGGACAATGTCTGTTTTAAGCTTGGGGGAGGATTTCCTCCTTCATTTTTGCTTAGTGTAAATAATTTCCTTTTTTTTGTAAATAGTTCCATAAAATTAAAAAAAAAATGAATATCTTAAAATTCCAAAAAAGAGAAAAATTTTCCAAAATCCAAAAAAAAAAGAATATTTCTCAAAATAAAAAAATATATATGTATTTTTGAATAGTTTAGACATTTTGGTATTTCAATAGTACCCCTAGTTTTCAGTTTTGTTTTACTCAAAATCTCCTATAAACAACTTAGTTAATTATAATATTTCTAATCGTCCTTTTTAATTATGTTTCGCAAGTAAAATGTTGGCCATGCTGTGTTTCTAATTCGCGGTTGCATGTTAAGGTGAAATATTTTTCTAAAACTCGCATTTCTATTATGGTTTTTTGTTTTTTATTTCCTTTACTTTCTCAAAAATTCATCATCCACTATTTTCTTTTTCGTTTTTGAATAATTTTTGTAAAGTCAACTTTTGAATAACGTAGTAGATGTGAACGATCCAAGTCACCTATTATTTCTATTTTCAAGTTAATTTCATCAATCTTCTTTTATTATCTAGGACTCGCTTTTTGAAAATTTTTCAAACCTTTGTTTTAAAATAAATTCAAAAGCGTGAAAATGATTTAGGCCATTTTTGTTTTCGTTTGAGCTTTCCTGCCAACCTAAAAAAACTTTTACCACTAGTTAGCCGTTTTTGAGCCTTTTTCCGATTTCATTTGATAGCTCCTCTCTTCATTTCAGTTTCACCAAAGCCAAAATTTCCAACCTATCGAATCGCACTAGCCTTTTTGAGTTTCATAAATTATTTTGACGATTTTTGATAGGGTATTTTGTGATTTTTATGGAGAAAGGTTTTCGAAAAAAAGGAAGTATGTTCAAAAGTGATGTTTATTTTTGTTTGGCCAACTCAAAAAGGAAAATAAAAATATTTATGGCCTTTGTTTTGAAAAAAGAAAAAAAAATGAAAAAGAAAAAGAAAAAAAAAATGTGTACATATTTTTATGAAAATTTTTGAAACTCTTGCTTTGGTTTAGTGTGATTTTAAACCTTCACGTTTATCTTTGAATTCCACTCCTAATCATTTTCCTAAACCAAACGTTTCTGTCCTATTTAAGTCCTTTTGATTCACGCTTTTTGTTTTTTATTTAACAACTAAGAAAAGAAAAATAGTAAATCAGTTTTAGTTTTAGATTTAAACCTAGATTTTTGATAATTAAATTGATATAATTATAATGCGTTGGCTTGGATCTAGTAACAACTCAATGCGTGTTTTTCATTTTCGTTGCTTTACTTAAGTCCATTTAAAAAATCTCGCTAAAATTTTGGATGATTTGTTTTTATTAAGTAAAGTTTATAAAAGTTTTACCATACCTAAATAATTGTTTTAGACTTACATTTCACCTTTTCCCTACTAAGAATTTCGCATAGTACTTGTGTAGGCATAATTAGAACTTTTTGATTAGTCCTGTTTATAAATATCTAGTTTTTATATTTTTGCTTGGGGACAAGCAAAGCTTAAGCTTGGGGGAATTTGATAATACGTTTTGTAGCCTAAACTATTATCGTATTTTGTATTTTATATTGTACAAATTTTGTCTATTATTAGTTTATTTTTATCCTTTTTATGTAAATTTTATTGCCACTAACTTTTTCCTGTCTTTTTGCAGGTTTTCAGAAAAATTGCCAAAATGGCCTGTCACGCCCCCCTGTCACGCCCTCCCTGGGCGTGACCTAGGGCGTGTCACCCGATCCCGAGGATACCTGACGGAAGGGACAGAAAACGGTCAAAACCGCTGTCACGCCCCCCTGTCACGCCCTCCCTGGGCGTGTCACCGGGCGTGACCAGGGCGTGTCGCCCTCTGCCGCAAAGCCTGCCGCCGCATTAAATGCCCTTCCGCCTCAGCACGCAAATAGTACTGTCACGCCCTATGTCACGCCCGTGACATGGGCGTGACACCTTCCTTTTTCGGTGACTGACAGGATTTCCGACCAATGATTTGGACATGACATGCCTGTCACGCCCCCCTGTCACGGGCGTGACCTAGGGCGTGACCACCGACGTACCGAAGCAATCATCCCTCCCGCCAGAATCCAGAGCCCGAGGTCAACATAGTACTGTCACGCCCCCCTGACACGCCCCCCCTAGGGCGTGTCGGAGGGCGTGACCGACCCGAGAAAAAATCTATAAATTGAGCCCCCCTCCTCCCCATTTCAGCAAGCTTTGGTTGAGTGGGGGAGGTGCTGCCCCTTTGTTTCTTGATTCTTTTTCATGCTTTTTCTCTCTCTCTCTCTCCCCCTCTCTTTGTACTTTTTGGTTAACCCTAGTTTAATTATAGTTTGTGCTAGCTTTTAATGTAATTTTCTTCTTGCTTAGTGCTTAATGTAGGGCTAGAATAGGGTTTAATTTTCATGCACTTGTAATTTTATTTTCATTAGTGTAACTTGCCCTTTTTCATTAATAAAATTGTTCTTCCCTTAGCTTGTGTTCTTCTTATGTTTTTCTACTCATCTTCCCCCCTCCACTCCATTATGATTAACTAATCCTCCTTGTACTCGATCTTGATGATCCGAGGTTAGAGCGATTATGTTATGATGTTTTAATTAATCTTTTCTTTTTAGGTTAGGGCCTTGAATTACTCTTGATTTATCACGGGTCGGAGGTATATTTTCGATATATACTCTCCGCCTTTGCTTTCATTCTGGGCTAGCCGAGAGGCCGAAAGAATGAAATGAGCATTCAAGAGTAAAGGGAGTTGTACGCACCCCTCGAGAGAGGCAGACGTCCAAATCTCCCGGATTGGAGTAAAATCCAATAGTGGGGTTCACCGCGTAAAGCGAGTTTTAGGCCTCCGATTTAGACGAGAGTCGGTCGGACCTTCCTAAACTCAGTTGGGCACGACTTCGAGAGAAGCGTGTTCAAGCTTTAGGAACCTCCACGGTCAAGGACCCTTATCCTATTAAGTTTAGATTTTTATCGCATTTTCTTAATCGTCTTTAGCCGAGGTGAATCTTGATCGGGTGCATTTCCATTTCATATTTTCTACCTTTCGTAGTAATCACCTGTCTTGTGCTCTTTAATTAACTGCAGTAGTTTCCTTTCTAGCTTAGTTGTTTACTTAATAGCCCTCTTAATTGCAGTGTTTCTTTTTCTAGAATAGCTTTACTTTCTCTCCTGCACTTAGATTTTCTAAAACCCGAGTTTTTCCGTCGATAAGATAATAGCGTTCGTGTGAGTAAGCTTAGCCAACAGTTCCCGGATTTCAATACGACACTTGTGTCCCCTTGCTACAATTCGATAGGTATACTTGCCTCATCGGGTTGCTAGTTCGGTTGCATTTATTTTCTTCGAACCCTAGCGCGCAACATCTTCAACAACCGCCTTCCCCTTGGCAGCCCGCTCAAACTCAGCCACCTTATCCTTCAGCTCGGGAAACAGCTTCAGGAAAGGGATTGACTCTACTCTCGCCTTCGCATACCCATCGTTGATGACACGTTCGATGGCAACCTCCACGCACTCCTTTGCATAAGGAAACATCGCCCTATGGAAGTCGGGATTGGTTACCTCATACACGGTCTGCAGAAGAAATAAAAACGTCAGTCCGCAATAGATAAGCGACGAAGATAAACGGCGGTTAACTTGCACTTACAGCCATGTCCTCTTTATACTGATTAATCTTTGCGCCTAGTTGCTTATTTCTGTCTTTCAGTGAGTTGTTTTCCTTCCTATGTCGTGCATCTTCCCTAAGCAGCTCGCGCGTAAGCCTGCCCATAAAGTGGTTGGTGACGGCGCAGTTCGCACTGGCCTGGGCGGCAAGTAGAGGAAGGTCGTCAGGGGCCACACTCGTCAGGTCGCGAAGGTTTTTCTTCCCGTACAAAGCAGAGATGGCGATATGGCGTGGCGAGATGGGCGCGGACTCCTCCAGGAGGGAAGAGCTATCGAAAGGCGAACGTACTTCTTCTTCTCATGCCAATGGGTCACTGGGTTACCCCTTAGATCCTTTTGCTTCTCGCCGAAGCCCGCAATATTGAAGCTATCATCAGAGGAAAAGTCCGCGGCAGGATCTCCGTCTTCCTTCCTTTTCCTTGCAATTTCTTTTCTTCTTTCTCCCTGTGTAGGAGTTAGTCCAGCTGGCGCATGGGGCAAGTTCGCGGGCACCGCCAAGGTCACTGCAAGAAGAGAAGTTAGCTATGGGCTCTGGAAACGGGTATGGAATTCCGTACTGCAGCAAAGGAAATAAAACTCGGCTTAGTTTCCAGGTCGCAATGAGCTTAAAGGGTAAAAAATTATTATTAATTCACTTTTTGAAATAACGGCAGCAATCTGGAGACTATCGAGAGTAGGTCGCCTGACGCGCTCTAGGTCAAAGACGCTTAAGCGGTGCCTCCATTCCTGATGAAATTTCGCCCTTATCTCGGCCAGCGATCTGCTTGAGGCAACTATATCGCCGGTCTCTGTAATAATCTTAACTGGCCGCGATTTCCGAGGCGAGGATTTATATAGCCATGGGCTCTGGAAACGCCTAGGCGCCGGGTGCAAATTACCTGATTGCATCAGCTCAGCAGCTGTATGCAGATCCTCAACCCGCTTATCCGCAGCAAGCTTCTCCGAGACCTCCTCAATCTTTGCCTTCATTACTGCGAGCTGGTCCTTCGATTTTTCACTTTCTTCGGCTGCAAGGAAGGAGGAAGAGTCAGCAAGCTTCACTGCCATGTTCTCAGCACCAGGCTGCAATACTTCCAGCAGAGAACAATTCAAGTTCGCGAGCTGTTCGTTGTCAATAGAGTCAAGTATCTCGATGGTTGATAAGTTGAGCATTGATGGGGGGTCAGCTTCTCCGGGAAGAGCATCCGGGGTGACGAGATCGTTGTACGGAACTTTCTTCTCACGCGGCCTATGCTGCAAGCTCGCAGCTCCAGTCCGCTTAGAGATATTCTTCTCCTTCCTAACTCGCAGTTTCTTTTCTTTTTTAGGTGTCTTATCCAACTCTATAACGATCTGCTGCGATTTGCGAACTGAGGTCGGTGCGATAATCAGCGCAAGAGAGGGCGCCAGTTCCTCAGCTTGTTTCTCGACAGAATCTTTAGTCGCGGATTCGGCGGGCTCTTTAGCTCGCTCCTCAGTTACCTCTTCTACCCTCTCCTCTTCCTACTCATCAGCTGGAAGTTCTTCCTCGATATTCAGCTGCTAGACCTTCGGCGACGATACTTCCTTGTTTGGGTCTATCCGCAACATAATAGTCCCGGAGGCAGAGCGGTGCACCTCCATACTTGAAGAGCTCGCGGGGTTCTGATCAGAGACGGATGGCGGGTTCAGTTTCTTAGTCGAGCTCTCCGTCGGTAGATTCTGAGCAGCGGGAGCAGCCGCGGTCTTCTCATGCTCGATGTCGCGGGCTAGTTTTGTTTTCTTCTGACCTGAACTCTCTCCTTGATGGCGAGCAGGTATATTGTCCCGATGACTCGCCTTCTTAGGCCGGGAACTGGCTTTGAGTTTCTCAGTCGAGGTGGCAAGGCTTCAAAAGAAGGATCCTAATCTTTCCATGCCAGACTTGAAAGTCTAGACCGCAAGAGGTGAGTAACGACCCGTCGCGCATTCAATTCTGACAGAGGACAGGACTTCCGGCGGTATTTATAGCACAATCAGCATTTATGATAGTTGCGGACTCGGTGGTTAAGGAAACATTTTCGGAATTTTCCAAAATTCGAAAATGTGCGGGGATTATGTTAACCTCAGAATCCGCAACATTTCCAGCTAGGCATCTTGCTCCTCCCTTGCCAGACTCAAGCTCTCAGTCCGCCCAGATCGCCGGTTGACGTGATCCAAGCCACCTAGGCGGACTCAAGTTCTTAGTCCGCCCAGGTCGCCCTTGGTTTGCTCTTAGATCTTGCCAGGTTTCAGCGAGCTCCAGAATCAGGTCGCTCAGGTCGCTCAGGTCGTGACTCTTCTGAAAAGACTGCGCTCGACACGACCAAGGGAGGCTTCTAGCTCGCAAGCCCAGTCAGCCTGTCTCGCGCGGACTGCTTTTTCTTTCTTTTTTGATTCCCGTCACTGCTATCCGGATCTTTTGTACCCCGGGCAGCCGGTTATTTTAGCCCTACCCGTTTTGGCAGGCCCCCAGCCTATAAATAGGGGGAAGTGGTGCACTCAAAGCACGCTGACTCGAGCCCAGGAGCCCACTTGTTAAAGGCTGCGGACTCGAATCTCTAGCTTTGCTATCTCCAGCTTGCTTTCCGCATCATTTCCTTTTTCCCTCCTTGTAACCGCTTATTTGCAATCAAAATCAAGCCCGTCGCATGAGTGGCATTCAAGCCGCGACGGGCGAAGTCTGGTGTTACCGTGGTTCACGGCTCTTCTGTTCTTGTTCCTTTTCTAGTCCGCTAAGTAAACTGCTGCTCGCAGTTTGTTTTTTCCTCCTTCCCCTAGTGCTCGAATAGTTAGCTGGTGGTGCTCGTTTCTCCTTCGCATTTCGTGCATCAATAGACTTCACACTCCAGTCTCTCGGAAAGCGGATCGTTTAGTGTATTGTCCGGATATCTCATAATATATTATAATCGAGCAAATATAAATTTATACTGATCGAATAAAGCATATTCTGCAAAATCAGAGTATCATTTATATTGTAAAAAATTACAAGATGTGCTATCCACGCGGTTTATATAGATCATACCGCCGGATCAAAAGAATTTCATTACATATCAACTTTTCTTCTTTTTCCGCACGGGCTCGTTATCTGTTTCACTGGAAAAGCTTGAAGAGCTACTCGTCCCAGCTGATCCCGACGTCTGGGATCCCTCCTCGCTCGAACCGCTGGATGAAATCGAACTTATATCCGCGCGAACATCTGCAGGTACAACCTCCTGTTTGTTTGCAGGCTCATCCTCAACAAGAATCTCGTCAATGGATTCTTTCGCCGGATTACCTTTTCGTGACCAGGCTTAAACGCTCCCCGCTCTCGCACAATGTCTAGCGTATCTTCCCTACTTTCCCGCAGATGCATGGTAATTTCTTTTACAAAGGCTGGGTTCCCCGGTTCGTAAGCTTTTTGTAAGAGAAGATAAAATAAAATTTTCGGCTAATGCTAAGAGAACCGGTAAAGCCGCGAGGTAAAAACTTACTGCGTTGATATCCTTCAGTTTCTCATTCTCCTCTTTTAAATGCTCTACTTCATCTTCTAACCGCTCGGCGAGGCCGACCACTTCGGCAAGGGCTTTAGTGACGAAGTGGTCTGTAACAAAACTTCTCACGCAGATTTGAGCGGCTAGTGCTTGGAGTTTCTTCATTGGGATTGCCCGCAGGTCAGGCAGGTTCTCCCTGCCATACATCGCCAAGCTAACCGCACGGGCATGTTTGGATATTTTCTCGTTCTTCCACAAGGGAAGAGCGGTGGACACTTAGACATTCTTCCCGCACGGGTGCCATCTCATAACCGCCTTTCCGCGGCGATCTTTCAAGTTCTCCCCCAATCCTTGGGGCGTGAAGGGCTCAGAGTCGTAATCGGCGGCGACATCGTGCTCCTCGCGGCGGTCGTCTTCCCTTTTCTTCCTGGCCTCGCTCTGCGCCAGAACGGGCTCTACCGGTGTAACCGGCTTGTTCTTCGAAACTTTCAGGACAGCTGCCAAGGGACAAAATATTTAGCCGCGCGGTTAGATTAAGCAACTAATCACTGAAAGTATACCTTCTTCTGCAGGCAAATCCGTTACGAATGGCAGGAACGGGATGTAGTGCAGGATATCAAGCCGCGAACCGACGAGGAAGTCAGTGATCTTCTTCTCGATCCCTTCGACCTCAAACCGTTCGAACAGCTTTGCCGGTTGGACTTGCGGACAGACAGGCAGAAGGCTCAGATTCCCCTCGAACATAAGGAATCTCGTGGACCAGTTGGGGAACTTGTTCGTCAGGTTGACCGTCTTCATCCCAGTGTAGCCGAAGTACACAACACATTTGAAGACCCGGCTGTCCTTTTTGTCGGAGACAATGGAGTGGATAACGAAGCAGTGGCAGAAAAGATCCATAGTGAATCTTAAACGCTCGGTCCTAAGGTATATGATGAAGCTCACCATCGATGCAATTGTATTCGGCGAGAGCTGGCCGGGGATGATTCCGAAGAAGTCAAGAATCTCCACAAGCTCAATCAGTTGCGGCCAGCTAAAACCAAAGTCAAAGTGGTCGATCGGGATCGCCACCAGACTCATTCCATAAGTATTTATCCGCTCATCTTCTAGGGGTAATCGCGCGACTATGTCGGTGTTTGTCATGTGAGTCGCGATAAAGCGCTCGAGTTCGCTGTTGGTCATTTTCGACCTCCTATGCTCGGCATCAAGGAAGGCGGTAGCAGCTGAAGCTCGCGCGGGCGCCATCGATTCTTGCCGCAGGAAGTGGTGCACTTTAAACTTTTCCATATAATGCGGAGCTGGGCTGTATTTATAGAACCTGCAAGACGAGTTATTACTCGCGCGGTTACATCAAAGAAGCCGTCGAAGATTCTTCATTTCCTGCAAACGTCTTTTCAATCATTTCAACATATTATAACTCGCGCGGTTATATTAAAGAAGCCGCCGAATATTCGTCATCTCCTGCAGACATCTAACCATAAAAAACCATTATAATTTGCGCGGTTAAATTAACGAATCCGCTGGGATATTTGTTTCATACAGATTTTATAAAGAAATACACAGAAGATCGCGCGAACAAAAAACAATCAAACCGCAAGCATCTAAAGCATTACACAGGATCAAGTGACAAGCGCCAATAAGTCGGGCGAACAAAAAAATCATCACAGTGCTATAAGTTATTGAAAACAGCCAGCGACAAAAATGGTTATTTCGATCGAACACTTTATTACAAATCTCTCTATCTCTCCTCGCGCCGCTCGCCGCTAGGTTTTGCGGGGTCCCTGCCGATATGCGCGACTTGATCGTTAATGCCCAGTAAGACGGACATTGCGCTGATCAAGTGGTGGCTAAGGGTGTTCTGAGCCTGGTGAATCCGGGATGTATCCCGAACTATGCGGCTCATCGGAACAGTTGCCTCAGTAAAAGGCACCTGTCCGATAGGTCGCGTGGGTAGGGTTACATGGCCAGTCACCGGGGCAGAAGTTTTCCACCTGCTGGGTCCGTGACTTGACTCGCGCGGTTTAGCCGAACTCGTTGTGTCAAGTCGCCGTCCCTTCTCCTTTTCAGCCCTCTCGTAGTATTTTCTCTTGAAGTGTGCCGCATCGTCCTCCGCCCTCTGTAGTCGTTTCCCCAGGATTGAAACCTGATCGCGAGCAGCCCTTTCTCGCTCACGGCAGCTGGCTAGTTCCGTGAACAGAGCATTTATCCGCTCCTCCTAGCCTATCCTCGCCTCTTCCTCGAGTTTAAGCTCCGCCTTTAGTCGCTCGAGGTCAGCGAACATCTTAAAGATGGTACGTTGACCTTCATCATCTTGAAGCCGCCGCGCGGTCTCGTCTGCAACAGTTCGAGAATTTGGTTCCGCAAAATCTTCATCGCAGAGCAAAGACGGGCAAAATTAGTGTTATCGCGCGACAATATCGATAAGCAAAGATGCTGAAAGAATAGGCACCCGAGCAGAGGCTGTCTTCTCTAGTCTCGGACTTCGGACGGCTAGAAAAAACAGGTCGCCTCAGTCTCTCAGGATCAATCTTCTTCAGGTAATTGTCCCTCAGAAGTCGCTCGGCCCGGTTATTCTTTTCAAACTCCTCTTGCGACAGAAGCAAGTCGTCGGTCTCAGTTATTATGCGAATGAGCCTCTTTAACCGCAGCGGCTCCTTGTAAGGTGGTGGAACTTTTATTGCCTTCGGAGCAGGTTTGAGCGTACCTGACTGCAAAAACTTGGCGGCTGTCTGGCGATCAACTTCAGCTTTCTCTTCGACAGAAAGGGCCGGAAGATAGCTTGATTCTTCTTCGGCGGCTAGCATCTTCATCTCAGCAGCAATCCTTTCTCGCAATTTCAGCTTGTCTTCCCCTTCGCGCGGATCGGGAACTTCCATCCCTGCTTTCACCGACAAGACCTCCAAGTAGGTCTCACTCCCGGATAGCTTCTTGCTGCTACCAGCTTTTTTCTTTCCCTGCAATGAAATCGCAATACACTGTAAGATTAACTCCACTCGCTTACCCGCTCTCTTTTCAGTATGGCGGTCGAGCTATATGAAAACGTTTACCTCATCTATTCGCACGGTCTCATTCTCATGCTGATCGGGTAGATCGACCTTGTTGGTCGCTTCCATGACTGTCGCGAACTTCTTATTTTCCTTCTTCTTCTTCAGAAGGATTGCCTCTATCCTCTCCTCGACCGATGAAGTCGGCTTGTGCTTCCTTTTCTTTGTTGGGAGGGCAGCTTTCACGACATCAAGATTTTCCCTAAGCTTGTCGGCGGAATTCTTGGCAGCCCTTTTCGCCCTGTCGATGACATATGTGATCTCTCCGCTTGCTCGCCCGGTTTTGTCATCGACATCTTCTTTGCCGTTTTCGTCATTGGAAGATGATGTAATGTCCACGTCTGAACCCACCAAAGGCTGTCGAGTGCTCGCGCGGGCAGAACTTGAAATCTTTCTACCCTCTGTGTTCTCGGGGAGCTGTTCAGCAGGCTTAACCGTAGCAGTTTTTATCTTCGTTGCCGGCCTGGAGGACTGTTCGTTCTCAGGTTTTTCTTTACTCAAGCTCAGTTTTTGCGAAACTACCTTGGCAGTGTGCATCTTGCGAGGCATCTCACCGGCTGAGCGGTTAGGTGATCTGGGTGGCGACTTGGGGGCGGCTAATCCTTCGTCATTGAGTTTCACTAGGATGCTCCTCTTGGAAGACATGGCAGACAGCAAGATCATAACCGCAGTTGGAGAAAAGCGACCCGTCTCGAAGGCTGTTTCGTGAAATCACCGTCAACATCAGCGTTATTTATAGCTTTGAAGGCATTGATTGCGCTCGCGATCAGGCGGTTAACAACATTATCGAAATTCCTCCTGAATTTAAAAATGTGCGGGGATTATGTTAACACCAAATCTGACCGCTCCCCAAGTCCCAGCGGCAAATCCACATCTAACCGTCAGTCCGTTTCCCCGCGAGGCCTCCCTGGCTTGGCAGGCGTCCAGGAACAATCAGTTAGGAGCTGTCTATTCGCCTATCCGCGCTGCTAGGTCGCCCTCTCTCTTTTTGCTTCTCTATATCCGGTCACCGCTTCCCATTTCTCCTATGTGCGGGCAGCCGGTATTTCTAACCCAGCCCATTGGGCAGGCCCCCTAAGCCTATAAATAGACGTGAATAGTACCTTCAAGTGGAGACAATTCGAGTCCCCAAGCTTGCCGCCTGTGGGAGTGGATTCAAAATCCTTCTCCGGCGGGTATACTGTCCACGCGGGCTAAAAAACCTAACCGTTGTAACCGTTTTCCTTTACATAAAAGAAGAGCCCGCCGCAAGAGGGGCATTCAGGCTGAGGCGGGCGAAGTCTGGTGTCGCCGCTTCAGACGGCTTATTCTGGTTTGCGTCCTATCCGCCAGTAACCGACTAGTCGAAAGTCTTCTCCCTATACCTTCCCCAGTGCTCGAACGGTTAGCTGGTGTTGCTCGTTTTCCCTTTCGCATTTTGTGCATCAATAGTAACACCACTGATCAGAGGTTCTCCACTTGGTGGTCGGGCACTAGTCTACTACAACACGCGTGCTGGAGACATCCTCACCCGTCCCACTCAGAGGTGTTCACCTCCCGACAAACATTGAGCAATAACAATCCACATGCCAGGAAGACCCGCAGCCACCCATTTGTACACAACAACAATCCGGGACAGACCGTAACCCCCCATTTGCCAAAAATAAGAGAAGGTCCGTAACCCCCCATTTGCCACCAAACTGGGAAGGTCCGTAACCCCCCATTTGCCACCAAGCCAAGAAGGTCCGTAACCCCCCATTTGCCTACACGGGTCAGCTCTTACCCGTTGCTCAACTTGTCAATATCGCAGATCTCGACGCGGGTCTGCTTCCCCTTTTTCCGCTCACTCCACATCTCACTCAGAGCCGTTAACCAATCCATCATCCAGCTCGTGCCGAGCATATAACCAAAGGAGCTATGCAAAGCTTCCTTACCATAATTCAAAAGTGTCCTCACCATCTCCGTAGGATACTCATTTTATACACAGAGTGTTCTGTAGTTTGCGGCATCACCAATCAAGACTACCAGTCTAAATGGGCTTCACACAGCATGTATATTCCGTACTATACCATTCTGAATCTAGATACAGACTCAACCACTGGAATCGCTTACGCTTTCCTCCTCTTGGTGGAGGATGCCATGCACATTGATAACTCTAATTAATGTTATTTTTCATTTACTATTTTCTAATTAATAGTTAGATATTTTATATCAATTTTTTAAGTTTTAGTTTATATTTAACTAGTTTCTATATTTTATATTTATTTGCTCTAATAAAATTATTTTCAATCTTGTAGGGCCGATCTATAAAATATTTGGAGCAAAACAGGGATTTTCTTCTTTTCTGCCTAGACATGCCCTCCTTGGGCATGACCAGGGGTGTGACATAGATGTGGCAAGTACGTCAACACAAATCGTCGACTAGGGGTCGAAGAAGCTCAACACGCCCTTCGACACGCCCTCCTTGGGCGTGTCAGATAGGCGTGACACCCATGCACAATCATGCTAGCCGGTAGAAGATAGTCAGCCGCAGCCATGTAAGATTAAAATGACATGCCTGGATCACGGGCGTGACCCAGGGCGTGTCAGGCGCGTTTTCGAACCAATTACTCAGTCGATCATGTCGTTGCCACCAGAAGTCGTTGCAGCTTGACATGCCCCTAGTCACGAGCGTGACCAGGGGGCATGATGCCTCCATCAAAGTCTAGTTTATCCCGCCGTTTTCAGCTTCCCGCCGTTTTCAAGGAATAGCTCTGACACACCCTAGGTCACGGGCATGACCCGTCAGTTAATAGATTTTGGCGGTTTTCTCCTCCAACGTTCCCGGGACTTCAAGATGACGTTCCGAGCCTGACACTCCCTAGGTTAGGGGCGTGACATAGGGAGTGACCAAATAGAAAATTTTCCTATAAATTCCAGACAACTTCAGATGCTTTGAGGAGAATTTTGGGGGGAGTTGGAGTCTTGTAGTTTGTTGTTTTCTTTTGCTGTATTCTTCATTACTAGTCTAGATTACTATTGTTGTAAGTTTTAATTCTACCTGTTTTTAATTCAAGCATGTCTTTCCCTACCCTATTTTGTAATTCCCTAATCATGATTAATAGCTAATTTTATTTTAGCACTTGATCATGATGAACCTTGGAATAAAATAAATTCTTCTTCTTTTTATCAAATGTCTTGTTCTTAATTTTACTCGCTACGATTTATCTTTGATTTTTATTTCGTAGAACTCATATTACGCGGATATGAGCTTCGATCTAAGATCCGTATCCTAAATGACTGAGAGGTTGCGGATACGAGGAGATCACTCAAGGATAAAAGGAGTTGCATACACTCCTCGAGAGAGGACAACATAAATCTTCAGGATTGGAGTCAAATCCAATAGTGGGGTTCACCGCCTAAAGCTAGCTTAGGGGTTTCGACTGGCCGAAAGGTCTTAATTGATCAACCTAAGGTTAGTCAGAAGCATGAGCTCGAAAGGGACACTTTTGTATTTTAGGAACCTCCACAGTCGAGTAAGTAGTTAAGAACTCACATTACTTTATTATTCAAGAAGATTTATTTTAGCTCAAATGAATTCTAGATTAAGTGCTAGCTTCCCCATTATCGAATTTTTCTTTATTAGTGTAACGCTTCTTTTTCCGTTCAATAAAAACCAACTTTTATTCCGATAAGATAATAGCTTTCCTTGTGAGTACAAGTACTCGACAGGCCCCGAGTTGAAATACGACACTTGATTCTATACTCTGAACGATAGGTATACTTGCCTTATTGATTGGTAACACGCATTAGCGTGGAGAAAATCTCCATCAAGTTTTTGGCGCCATTGCTGGGGACACTTTTTTGTTGATATTTTGAAAGCAAGGATCTATTAGTTTTATCATTTTTTTCTCTTTGTTTCCAAATTATTTTTTTTAAAAAAATAGAGAATTTTGTTTTAAAGTTTTATCTTTAAAATTTTATAATACAACTTTCTTGCGAAAGGGCCGTGCTGGGTTTTCATCACGTAATACCGCCTAGTACTTTGTGAACCCGTCACTGGGTAGCCCTTGGGAAGTCCGGGAACTTTTATTTTTTAAAATTTTTATCTTAAAATTTTTATCTTTTGTTTTATTTTGGTGTATCACCTGAGGGAATCCGTCAAATCTACTTGATTTGGATCCGGAGATCGAGCAAAGCTTACGGCGACGCCTAAGACTCTGTGACCTCAATTCTCCAGATTTGGTTGAGGAAATCGTAGGTAACACTTTTTCTTCTTCACCATCTTCTTCTTCTTCTACCGGTATATTTTCTTCTAATTTGGGTAATCAAAATCCAAATATGGCAGAAGAACGGACTATGTCCTACTATGCCCGACCAAATTTGGATGAGACGTAATCAGGTATAGTTCGACCCGCAATTGCGAACAATAATTTTGAATTGAAGTCGAGCATCATTCAAATGGTACAACAATCAGTACAATTTGATGGGCTTCAAGATGAGGACCCAAATGCGCATATTTCTAACTTTTTAGAAATATGCGATACTTTTAAAATTAACGGGGTTTCCGATGATTCCTTTCAGCTAAGGCTTTTTCCTTTTTCTTTGCGCACCAAGGCTAAGTAGTGGTTTAGTTCTCTCCCAAGAGGCTCCATTACACTTGGGCCGAGATGATGGAAAAATTTCTCATGAAATATTTTCCGCCCGCTAAGACGGCCAAATTGCGCAATGATATTACTTATTTCTCCCAAGTTGATACAGAAACGTTATATGATACTTGGGAGCGATTTAAGGAATTGCTTCGCCGTTGCCCGCAAAATGCAATCCCCGATTGGTTGCAAGTGCAAACCTTCTATAATGGCCTCAATCAACAAACGAGGCAACATATTGATGTCGCCGCAGGTGGAACGTTAAAAAACAAGACACCGACGACCACCCAAGAACTTATAGAAGGTATGGCCATGAATACGTATCAATGGAGTACACCCCGACATCGTCCACCTAAACCAGCCGGGATGTACGAAATAGATACGATTTCTATTTTTTCTCTCCAGATGGAGAAACTGCAAAAATAGATGAACGAGATGACTGCTTCCTCGTCTATACCGACCTGTGAGCCCCAATATTGGGAGCCTTCTCTTATTGCCGAGCATGTGGATTGCATGGGTAATCTAAATCGGCCACCTTATAATCTGGGTAACAATTTTGGTAATACCTATCACCCGGGTATAAGGAATCACCCCGACTTCTCTTGGAGTAATCCGGGGAAGGCGGCTCGCCCACCTAACACTATTCCTCCCGGTTATTTTCCACCACAAGCTCCAAAAGCTCCCAATCTCGAGTATTTGTACACAAAATATACAACTACAAATGATGCCAACATCCAGAATCTCACCGGATCTCTTCGTAATCTGGAGACCTAAATTGGGCAAATCGCAAAAAATGCTCTCCGATCGCCAACAAGGAGCGCTACCGGGAAATACGGAGCCGAACCCAAAGGAGAACGTCAAAGGCATCACTCTATGGAGCGGGAAGGAGGTAACCACTTCTCCAATTCTGGTTGATACGGAGGTAACAATTTATTCACCTTCTCCTCCTCCTAAGCCTTCTAAATATAATAAACCTAAAGCTTATCAACCACCTCTTCCCTATCCATCTAGAATGCAAAAAGACCAGGTGGATGAGCATCACGGTAATTTTTTAGACATGTTTAAACAAATTCAAATAACCTTACCATTTTGCGATGTCATCGCATAAATGCCGAAGTATGCCAAGTACCTCAAGGATCTTTTGTCTAATAAAAAGAAACTTGAGGATATCTCTACGGTTCAATTGAACGCAGAGTGCACGACAGTTTTACTCAATAAATTGCCTAAGAAAATACCCGATCTCGGTAGTTTCTCTATTCCTTGTCTATTTGGCGATTTATTGGTAAAATGTGCGTTAGCCGACCTAGGCGCCTCCATCAATTTAATGCCTTATTCTTTAGTGAAAAAGTTGGTGTTAGGAGAGCCTAAATCCACAAGAATGTGCATTCAATTGGCGGATCGGTCTGTCAAGCTCGCTACGGGGATCATTGGGGATGTGCTTGTCAAAGTTGACAAATTTATCTTTCCGGTAGATTTTTTCATAATTCACATTGAAGAGGACACCGAGGTACCAATCATTCTCGGTCGCCCTTTTGTTTCCACCTCGCGCACGGTTATAGACGTTAGTAACGGTAAACTTCTCCTTAGAGTCAGAGATGAAGAAGTTACCATTACTAACGTCTATAACCGTGCGTGAGGTGGAAACAAAAGGGCGACCGAGAATGATTGGTACCTCGGTGTCCTCTTCGATGTTAATTATGACAAAATCTACCGGAAAAATAAATTTGTCAACTTTGACAAGCACATCCTCAATGATCCCGAAGAAATAACGACTCATGTTATTATTTGGATACTTCTCCCGAAGAAGACTCCTTTCTTCTTTCTGAACACAATTTATCATCTATTGATCATGAATCTGATTTTGAAAATTTAGATTTATTTGTTCATGAAAATAGTGATAATATTTCGATCACTCGCGCACCTATATTTTAAATTTTAGAAGTCGGTAGTGATCATTTTAAAACTTTATATGGTGAACCTCCCGCACTTGAATTTAAACAATAGCCTGATTATTTAGAATATTTACTTTTAGCGGAGGATTCTAAACTTCCTGTTATTGTGTCGGCCTACTTGACCGATGATGAAAAAATTAAATTATCTAATATTTTAAAACGTTATCGCCGCGCAATTGTATGGAAGATCACGGATTTGAGAGGGATAAACCCTCTTTCTGCACTCATAAAAATTAATTGGAAGAACACACTCACAAAACCATTCAACCTCAACGCCGGCTAAATCCGAACATGAAGGAGGTAGTCAAGGCCGAGGTAATAAAATTATTAGATGCGGGCATCATCTATCCGATTTCAAATAGATCTTGGGTGAGTCCGGTTCAAGTGGTGCCCAAGAATGGAGGGTTAACGGTAGTACCCAACGATAAAAATGAATTAATCCCTAATCGAACCATTACCGGAAGGCGGGTGTGCATCAACTATCGTAAATTAAATGATGCAACCCGTAAGGATCATTTTCCTTTGCCGTTCATTGACCAAATCCTTGAACGGCTATCCGGACAATCTTTTTATTGTTTTCTTGATGGTCTTTCGGGATATTTTCAAATCCCAATCGCGCCTGAAGACCAAGAGAAAATAACCTTCACTTGTCCGTTTGGCACCTTCGCCGATCGAAGAATGCCTTTTGGTTTATGCAATGCGCCGGCAACCTTCCAAAGGTGTATGCTAGCGATCTTTGATGAACTTGGAGGATATAATGGAAGTCTTCATGGACGATTTCTCCGTCTTTAAAGATTCTTTTGATTTAAGTTTGACAAATCTTTCCCGTGTACTCCAAAGATGTGTGGACACGAACCTAGTCTTAAATTGGGAGAAGTGCCATTTTATGGTGCGGGAAGGTTTTGTCTTAGGCCATAAAATTTCTAGTAAGGGCATAGAGGTAGATAAAGCAAAAATTGAAACTATAGAAAAGCTACCGCCCCCTCAAATGTTAAGGCCGTTCGTAGTTTCTTGGGGCATGCCGGTTTCTATTGCCAGCTTATCAAAGATAATTCTAAAATCATTAAGCCCCTTACACACTTATTAGAAAAAGATGCGCTGTTTATTTTTGACTATAATTGTTTGCGTGCTTTTTCTCTTATTAAAAAATAATTGATCAACACTCCTATCATGATCACTCCCAGTTGGGAACTTCCATTTGAGATAATGTGCAATGCTAGTAGTTTTGTCGTAGGTGCTGCTTTAGGACAGCGCATAAATAAAAATTTTCATCTTATTTATTATGCGAGCAAAACACTAACAGCTGCACAAGAAAATTATACTACCACCAAAAAGAATTATTATCTGTTATTTTCGCATTCGATAAATTTCGCTCCTACCTAACCTTGTCCAAAATTATTTTTTACAGATCATTCGGCTTTGAGATATTTACTATTAAAAACAGATGCAAAGCCGCGATTGATTAGGTGGATCTTACTCCTCCAAGAATTTGACTTGGAGATTCGTGACAAGAGAGGAGCGGAGAACTTGGCGGCTGATCATCTATTGCGGTTGGAGAATTCCAATTCGGGGGAGCTCATAGTGGAGGACATTAACCTCACCTTCTCCGAGGAGCACCTTCTCGCCATTCATAAGGTAATTACTCTCCCCACTCCTTGGTTCGCAGATTTCTCAAACTATCTAGTGCGAGATTCCTCCCGAATGGTTTTTCTTATCAAGAAAAGAAGAAATTCTTTTCCAATTTGAAAAATTATTTTTGGGAGGATCCATTTCTCTTTCGTGTTTGCGCGGACGAAGTAGTGCAGAGGTGTGTTTATCATGAGGAAGGCGCCCAAATTCTTAAGCATTGCCATGAGGGACCCGCCAGTGGGCACTATAAAGCTAATCAGACGGCTCAGAAAGTACTTGAAGCAAGATTCTATTGGTAAAGTATCTTCAAGGATTCTCACACCCATGTAATTCGTTGTAAACAATGCCAACGCTCAGGTAATATTTCCCGCCGTGATGAAATGCCCTTATATTTATTTTTAGAAATAGAAGTCTTTGACTTATGGGGGATCGACTTTGTTGGACAGCTACCTATTTCCTATGGAAATAAATATATTTTGGTAGCAGTCGACTACTTGTCAAGGTGGGCGGAAGCGCAAGCCCTTCCAACTAATAATGCCCGAGTCGTGACCCGATTTCTTGAAAAACTATTTTCACGATTTGGAGCACCGCGGACAATAGTTAGTGATAGGGGCACCCACTTTTGTAATGCATAATTCGCTAACATTTTATCTAAATACGGCATTACACATAGGTTAGCCACCCTCTATCACCCTGAAACAAGTGGCCAGGTAGAAGTAGTTAACCGTGAAATTAAACGTAATCTAGAGAAAACGGTTTCTACTAGTAGAAAGGATTGGTCGGTCAAGCTTGATGATGCTCTTTGGGCTTATCGGACCGCATACAAGACCGCTATCGATTGTATGCCGTATCGATTGGTTTATGGGAAAGTATGTCATCTACCAGTTGAGCTTGAACATCGTGCCTTTTGGGCACTTAAATTTTTAAATCTATATGAAAATTTATCCTCCGAGCTCCGTAAATTCCAACTTAACGAGCTCGATGAGTGGCGCTCCCTCACTTATGAGAATTAACAAACTCTATAAGGATCACACAAAATTTTATCATGATAAAAAAATTAAGCACCCGAAGGACTTCCAACCGGGAGACCAATTCCTTCTTTATAACTCGCGCTTGCGCTTATTTCCAGGTAAACTTAAGTCCCGTTGGTTCGGCCCCTTTATCGTAAAGGAGGTTTGGCCCTACGGGACGGTGCTTATTTCGCACCTAGAAGGAGGTGACTTTAAGGTTAATGGGCACCGGCTGAAATTATTTGTTTCCAGTGATACTATTAACGCACAATTGGACAACATAATGTTGTCAAACACCTAGTACGCGTGCACAACTATGGTCGAGCTCACCGACCATAAACAAAGTGCTCGTGGGAGGAATCCCACGGTTATCCTTTCTTTTTATTTTAATTTTCTTTTTAAGTTTTTACAGGTTAGAAGGGCATCGATGCATAACGCTCGGTTGTGGATGAACGTCAAGTCTACGTACTTCTTCATGTCGGTAACTTTTATTTTATTTTTATTTGGATCTTCAAAAAAAAACAAAAAAACAAAAAAAAACAAAAAATAGCAAAACAAAAAATATATATATAAAAAAGAAAATAAGAAAAACAATTTTTTTAATCTCGTACACGCCCTTGTCATGGGCGTGACCACTAGGTTACGGGCATGTCCAGGGCGTGTTTAGCCTAACCCACAGGAGGTGCCAACTCCTTCGGTTTTCCCGTCCGTCTTTCAGACATGACATGGGCGTGTAAATTATAGTCACGGGCGTGTCATACCCGTGTCATAGGTATCCGAGGCGTTGACTAGTTCACGCCTCGACTTCCCTTTCACGTGTCTTTTTTTTTCTGCCACGCCCCAGAGTCACGGGCGTGACACTGGGGGTGACAGCAGAATCTGAGGCCAGTGCCTCGGATTCCCACGCAGGACCTTGGATACCTCTTATACGCCCAGAGTCACGGGCGTGACTCTGGGAGTCACGGGCGTGACTCTTGTGTGTGACCCCTGAATACGAGGCAGTCCGTCTCGGATTCCTTCCGGCTTTGACACGTGCTTATCACTCCCCATGTCACGGGAGTGACAGGGGGGCGCGACCGACCCGAAAACACCTATAAATAGGTATTTACCCCCTTCTCTTCTCTTCACACCTCCACCCATCAACAATCCTATTATCTTCTCCTTATGCTCGAGAACTTCTCTCCTTTTTCTCATCATGCCTCGCCAGCACCCTCATTCCATAGCTTCTTCCTCCGAACACACTTCAGATCCTGAATTGGCGGAAGCTATGCTCCTTTTCAACAATGCCACCTAGCAAGACCGGAGCAAGCAACTGCGCGCCAAATCCTTTGGCGTGTTTCTGATCTTGGACTGGGCCATCCTTGCCACCTTCGGAGTGGCGGAGTTAGTTTAGGGATTTCTATCCACCCCGGGATGGGCTCCACTTTTCTACATTTTGGAGCCAGCCTTCCTTGAGCTCACCATTGAGTTCTTAGCTTATTTTCAGTTCCGTTGGGCAGCGCATGATGATTTCATCATCTTTCGCATTGGCAGAATGATGCACCAGCTCACCATCCGCCAACTCAATGTCTCCATGGGCTTTTACTCGGAGGCCATTTCAACTTCGCCCGCTTATCTCGACCTCAAAACTAATTTCCCTTCCGATTTCAATCTGCTCGCATTCTGGTTGGAAATCAGTAATGATGCCTCTCCCTACACCCCAAAGAAATCCAAGGGTAGCCACCTCATTTCCCTCGCTTTGCGCATTCTACACAACCTTCTCACTTTTACTCTTTCCGGACGTGGCGATAGCCTCAACGTGGTGACTCGGGCAGACTTACTATACTTATATAGTATGTTTTTCCAGGTCCCACTCAACCTTTGTAACATGCTCGCCATTTTCATTGGCACTAGGCTGAAAATATGAGATTGGGAGCGGTGCATGGCTGGAATTTCATCACTTTCCTAGCCAAGCAGACCGGCGTTTGGGATGCTCTTCCATGGCTCACTTGCATGCAAATGCCGCAGACTCTTCAGTTCCCGACCCTTCAGGACCTCGGACTAGCGTGACGACATGAGGGCGAGTTTGAGGCTATTCTGCCATCAGTCGATGACGGTGATCTTGATCTTGATTATGGTGTTAGTCCCAACGGTACTCATCATTCTCCCTAGATTCCGCCACCACTGATGTACTCTGCCCCAGCGCCCGAACCTTCCACTTATTAGGATCAATAATTTGGGTCGATTCATACACGCATAGACCAGATGCAGACCCATTTTGACGGTCGTTTCACTCAGTTTGATGAGCTCTTTACCAAGCTGGAGGAGAGTCATGCTTCTTCCATAGAGCATATTTCCCGCGAGTTTGCGGCCATACGGACTTTCTATCAGCAGCCCGGGGATGCTCCTAACCAGGAGTAGCTGCCTTTTCATTTCTTTGGACTTGTAGAGGGTCGTCTCTTTCTATCCGTATCTTTGTTTTTATGTATTTGTTTTTATTATGACAAAAAAACCAAAAAAAAGATCTATAAAATTTCATGATTTGCTTGGCTCCTATCTTACAGGTATCTTTTGATGATGGTTCGATATTCTTAGGGAAGTCTCTTTTCCTTTCTTTTCTTCATATTTACATTGGGGATAATGTATTGCTTAAGTATGGGGGAGGGATATTTCTCAAGCAAAACATACAAAAATTTTCAAAAAAAACAAAAAGCAAAAACAAAAAAAAAATTAAGACTCACAAAAAAAAACACAAAAAAACTCAAATATTTCAAAAATTATATTTTGTTATGAATTTTGTTTTTCAAAAATTAAAAAACCAAAAAAAAATTTAGAAAATCGGAAATTAAATTTCTTAGAAAAGGACGTTTGGGATATCACCACATCTTACCTCCTAGTACCCGTGAGAGCCCTTCACAGGGTATACCTCGGGAAGTCTAAGAAGTAACAAAAAAATTAGATTTAATTAGAGAAGTCGTTATTTTCATATTTATTCACATGCAAAATTCCTATTAATATATCTTTTTTATAATGTTTAGAGAATTTTGTTGCTTTAATTGAATTTTGAATTTTGGAGTAAAACTGTTGGTCATGCTGTGTTTCTATTTAAGTGCACGTGTAAGTAGAATTTTATGTAGATTTAAATATTCAGCATATAATTAGATTTTAATTTTTCTAAATGCGTGGAAATGTTTTATTTTACTTTCATTTTGAAAACCGGTAAAATCTAAAATAATTTAGGTGAGCAAGTAGAAGTTTACTATAGAGATATTTCGCGGATCAAAAAAGAGGTATACTTTCTCGATGTCTAGAACTTGCCCTTTAGCTATTCTCAAGACGTTGCAAAAGTTAGACTCATTAACATAAATATGATTTAGACATTTTTTTGGTCAGTTTGAGCTTTTGTACCCGTACCTAAAATTTTTATCTTTGTTAAGCCATTTTGAGCCTTTTACCCAATCCTTTTGTTTTAGCTCCACCAAGCATTTTACCAAAGCCAAAAAAGTAACCTAATTGCATACCTAAGACCGAGCTTGAGCATAGTTATTCAAACATGGTTTGTGAGTGATTTGGAGCCTTTTTATTTTTGGTGGCTCTTTTCTTATAAAAAAAGAGTTGATTTATTCTTCTTTCCACTTCAAAATAAAAATAAAAAAAATTATTATGAAAAAATGAAGAGGTAGAAGAAAATTCTCAACATGATGAAAGAGTTGCAATAAATTATAAGAAAAAAAACAAAATGATTAGAAATTTGGTTGCGTTCTTAAAGTCATAACAAAGTTTTGTGTTCAAGCTCTCTCTAAGTTTTGGTGTGACTAGCCATCTCTTTTATCTTTGACCACCCTCACCAAAAACCTAAGCCTACATTTCAACCTAAATAAGCCGTGGCGAGAGTGTTAAAGTGCAAGCCTATGGCCATCGACATTGATGGATTTCTTTGGAGGGTATATCGACCTTCGTTTATGTAATGTTATCTTAGTACACACGCTTAACTATCCCTAAATATAATTTTTAGATTTACCGGATTTTTCATTTTTAAAGTAAAAATAATAGTGGAAACACATTTTAAGAAAAATATAAACCTAATTTGTATGCTGAGTAAGTTTTTCTACCAAAATAGCTACAAGCATAGGCATAAGACTTCACATTTTACTCCTTAGATTCAATTTTCTTTCCTAGCATTAAAAATTTTTCTACTCCGTATAGGAAGTTGTTTGCTCAGGACTAGCAAATGGATAAGTAGGGGGTATTTGATAACTCTAATTATAGTTATTTTTCATTTACTATTTTCTAATTAATAATTACATATTTTATATCAATTTTATAATTTTTAGTTTATAATTACCTAGTTTTTATATTTTATATTTATTTGCTCTAATAAAATTATTTCAATCTTGTAGGGCTGATCTATCAAATATTTGGAGCAAAACAGTGATTTTCTTCTTTTCTGCCTTGACACGCCCTGTGACACGCCCTCCTTGGGCTTAACCAGGGGCATGACACAGACGAGGCAAGTACGTCAACACAAATCGTCGACCAGGGGTCGAAGAAGCTAAACACACCATTCGACACGCCCTCCTTTGGCATTTCAGATAGGCGTGACATCCTTACACGAGTGTGCCGACGGTGGAAGACAGTTAGCCACAACCACATTAGATTAAAATGACATGCCTGGGTCACGGGCGTGACCTAGAGCGTGTCAAGTGCGTTTTCCAACCAATTACTCAGCCGATCATGCAGTTGCCGCTAGAAGCCGTTGCAGCTTGACATGCCCCTAGTCACGGGTGTGACCAGGGGGCGTGACGCCTCCATCAAAGACCAGTTTACTAACACTGTTTTCAGCTTCCCGCCATTTTCTAGGAACAGCTCTGACACGCCCTAGGTCACGGGCGTGACCCTTCAGTTAACAGATTTTTCTCGGTTTTCTCCTCCAACATTCTCGGGACTTCAAGACGACAGTTACGAGCCTGACACGCCCCAGGTCACGGGCGTGACATAGGGTGTGACCAAATAAAAATTTTCATATAAATTCCAGACAACTTCAGATGCTTCGAGGAGAATTTTGGGGGGAGTTGGAGTCTTGTAGTTTGCTATTTTCTTTTGCTGTATTCTTCATTACTAGTCTAGTTTACGATTGTTGTAAGTTTTAATTCTACCTATTTTTAATTCAAGCATGTCTTTACCTACCCTATTTTGTAATTCCCTAATCATGATGAGTAGCTAATTTTCTTTTAGCACATGATCATGATGAACCTTGGAATAAAATAAATTCTTCTTCTTTTTATCAAATGTGTAGTTCTTAATTTTACTCGCCATGATACATCTTTGATTTTTATTTCGTCAAATTCATATTACGCGGATATGAGCTTCAATCTAAGATCCGTATCCTAAATGACCGAGAGGTTACGGATATGAGGAGATCACTCAAGGATAAAATGAGTTGCATGCACTCCTTGAGAGATGACGACATAAATCTTCCGGATTGGAGTAAAATCCAATAGTGGGGTTCACCGCCTAAAGCAAGCTTAGGGGTTTCGACTGGCCGAAAGGTCTTAATCGATCAACCTATGGTAAGTCAGAAGCATGAGCTCGAAAGGGACGCTTTTGTATTTTAGGAACCTCCACGGTCGAGTGAGTAGTTAATAACTCGCATTAATTTATTATTCAAGAAGATTTATTTTAGCCCAAGGGGATTCTAGATCAAGTGTTAGCTTCCCCATTATCGAATTTTCATTTATTAGTGTAACGCTTCTTATTCCATTCAACGAAAACCTACTTTTCTTCCGATAAGATAATAGCTTTCCTTGTGAGTACAAGTATTCGATAAGCCCCGAGTTGAAATACGACACCTGATTCTATACTCCGAACGATAGGTATACTTGCCTTATCGATCGGTAACACACGTTAGCGTGGAGAAAATCTCCATCACACATGCATAAAGTAGGACTTCACTTGTCCAAGAAGGAGATAGTTACCCATGACTATCGCTTAAGAGCCATGGAAAACTGGCGGGTTGGAAAGCACCGCAATGGCCTTGCCTCCAAAACGCTGGCCTCGAAACTCGAGTCGGACCGCTGAAGCTCCACCGGCGGCCGGAAAGCATCTCACTTCCTCCTCTAATCTCTCCTCTCTCTCTTCACTTTAGAAAGATAATGGCGAAGGTTTGAATGAAAACTTCATGCCAATCTTGGAGTTAAACCCAGCTAGAAAAACCCTGGGCCATTAGATCTAGGATGAGGGAAACAAATAGCCACAAATAGCCTGAAAAGTCAATTTTTCTTGCTGACACGGCCTGTGACACGCCTGTGTCACAGGCCATGTACTGCAAGTAGTACACGAACTACCTTTCCAAGACCAGAACACAAGCCGTGAAACGCCCGTGTCAAGCCTCCTATATGCCTGTGTAAGTAAGTACACTCCCGTATTGAGGGGCGTGTCCTTCACTCAACACTAGACTGCCAACCCGAGATGAACACGGCTAAGGCACATGCCTGTGTCCTTGGCCGTGTGCCGAACACGCCCATGTGGAACGCTCGTGTCATAAGCCATGTGCCACACTCAACGCCACTCAACGCCGCCCGGTTACCAACCCGAGCAGGACATGCCCTGGAACACGCCCGTGTCCCAGGCCGTGTCACCTCTCAACGCATGTGGACTTCATTTTTTCGAGCTTCGAGACACAGCTGAGTACCCAGAGATGGATATGCCCTAGGACACGCCCGTGTCCTAGGCCATGTCACCCATCCTAAACTCCAAATTGACATTAGGGGTGTTACAATCCTCCCCTCCTTACAAAAATTTCATCCCAAAATTTAGCGCAATGCAGATACCAACACAACCACACCGTTGCAATAGAAACAAAGACGATCTGGGTTGCAAGCTCAGAGGCCGCAACTTGTCTCGCCCCACGGCAGCGCACAAACACAAGTGTTTTCACAAACACAACTACATACAATATGTACAACACAAAAGCAATAAAGTGCATACACCACTTTATTTTCGCTCATCCGTGTCTCCTAGCATCCGCTTGGCGGCATCCATTAACTCCAAATTATGCACGAGATTAGGCTGCTTTTCACGATTCGAGCTTTGTGGCTCCTATAACTGGAGAGTATACATTCGAGGCTGTGCCCGAGATGTAGATGACTCTGCTATGGCCTTGCCCTTCTCTTCGTAGGACGCACTTGTCTTTTTCTCACCCTTTGAGGTGCCACTCCAACAATCTCGGGCGATATGCCCCTGCTTCCCACAGTTAAAACACGTACGTGTATCCACACGTCCTTGCACGTACGTTGCTCCCAAAGTAACATTTGACTGAGCTTGTTCAGCAGGCCTAAACCGCTTCTTATCACATTTCCTAAACTCTGATTGTTCGGACTGTGGAACTTTGAACTCTGGATTTTCCACTGAGAAGTTCTTCCTATACCGTACCCATTTTAAGTCCTTCTCTAGCGCACAAGCTGTATATACTAAGGCTTGGAAGCCTTGGTTTACTAAACTCGGGAGAGCCAACCGCAGCTCATCTCGGAGTCCCTCATAGAAGTTTATTCATTTTCCGCACTTCTTCCACAAAAGTCGACCCCGCATAACGCCCCAGGCTGGTGAACACATGCAGGTAATCATCAACGGTCTTCTCACCATGCACCAGACGTTGAAATTCATTCTCCATTCCATTTCGCCGCGACACAGGAAAATACTTTGCCCAAAACAATCTGGAGAATTCCTCCATCGTTATCTCTCCCAGACCTCTGCCTGCCAACTGGTATAGCTCGACTTCATTCCACAAAGCCTCGCCTCTCCTTCCAGTAGGAAAGTGGCTAACATGACTCTCCACCACTCATCAATCCTGAGCGCTGTCAGGATCCTCTTCACTCTTGAGAGCCAGTCCTCCTCCCGCGTTGGGGAATTCACCTCGACAAACATAGGTGGATGAAAAGCCATAAATATCTTCAGTTGCTCATCAGCCACTTCCTCATCCACCGTAGCGTCAACATGCTCTTGCCTCGCACCAACCCGTACTGGTTCCACAACAGGCATTTCCTGCCCAACAGGCTATGCTTGCAACATAAAAAATATCGTCTTCGCCACTAAGCGTATAGTTTCCGCAGAAGGAGGTGGTGTGGGCACCTCAGCTAGTGTCGCACTCTCATCAATAAGCTGGGGCTCAGACTGCCCAGTTCCGCTCCTTATCACATATACGTGAACAAGATATGAGTAACAAACCTATCATCCAAAATGGCAAACATAGAGAATGCATACGCGCACATTCCTAATGGACATTCTTGAGTTCAATTATGTTAAAATGGTTCGCACGTACACGTGCTCGCCACCCGACAAAAGAATTCAGCCACGAACTCGTAAGCGGAAGACCGAGGGCCTCTGATACCAAAATATAACAACCCGACCCGTTAAATAACATATAATAGAAGGTCCGGCTGGTGCCCCCACACTATATGCTACAAACAGACAGCGAGGTCACAGGTTAATACCAAAATACCAGTGCACCCTAACCCAGAGCATTCTATCGGAAGCTTATAAGTTGCACGAAATCAAACCATGAATGTCAACTACTATATAAATAACAAATTTATATAAACACCAGGAATGTGTATAACTCAAACGCTTATGGCCTTAAGGCCTTACAAGTTTCTCTTTAAAAAATACGATTTCATACATCGACACGCAGGCCGTCCACATATGAAATCCAATACTTCGCACGGCCATCATGGGCCTACCAGCAGCAGCAGTAAGGGCTTCAGCTCGCTCAATCCAATCAGCCCGCAACACCTGCATATGGACGTCCACCCCAAGGGTGATAAACAAAGCAACGGTCAGCATTCATCTTGTTAACCCAGAATCCGCAACTAGTTTGTGTATCCTGCTAAAGCCAGGCGGCCTGGTCTTCTAACCGCCACTGTCAGTACGCCGGCCCATTCTCCCTGAAGCCGGGCGTCTTCGTTTCTAGGTCATCGCTAGAAGGAGCCAGATTAGCCCGCCCAGAAGCCGAGTCCCGCAGCTCGACAGGAGAAGACCGCCAGGCCGCGCAGCCTTTCTTCTTGCTTGCCTCTTTTTCTTGCTTCCTACACCCCTTCCCGGTTCTCCTGTACCCCAGGCAGCCGGTAATTTTAGCCCTGCCTGTTGGGGCAGGCCCCAAGCCTATAAATAGGGGGCAGCAGCACACACAAAGCACGCTGACTCGAGTCTAGGAGCTCTCTTGTTAAGAGCTGCGGTCTCAAGTCCAGTGTCTTGCGGACTGCTGTCCGTCCAGCTTGTCTCTTTCCTCTTTCCTCTCAAAGTATAATCCCTCCATTTTATATAAAAGGAAAGCCCGCCGCAGGAGAGGCATTCAGGCCGCAGCGGGCGAAGTGTGGTGTCGCCGCTTCTTGCGGCTTGCTTTGGTTTCTGCTCTAACCGCTAGTAACCGGCTATTTGGCAGTCTCTCCTCCTTTTCCCCGCTTTCCCCTGTAATCGAACAGTTAGCTAGACGGCGTCGCATTTCGTGCATCAACATTTAACACGTTGCCTTCAGATATCGATTAGTCGATGAAATCAACGGACTAGTATCATCAGACCGCTCCAATCGCAAGATCTCGGCGGCTAGTCCAGTAAGCCGCGCAGCTTCAATTATTGTTCTCGGTTTGGCACTAGCCCGCCAGCTTTCCTGTCGGCCTCTTCACTGGCTTGTCCTAACAACAAGTCGCCCGTTCAAGCCGCAATTGTTCGGCGGTTTCAAAATTCTGACTACCTATTTTTCTTTTGTTCACAATGGATTTTACAAAGGAGCAAGAGCCTCCAGCTAGAGAAGACGACATTCCTTCTCCGTTCATCAATCAAATTCGTTGAGAGGTTGTCGCCAATGATTTCAGAGTGCCTCGTTTACCTGAATATTTCGAATTTGATGATCCAGTTTGTCATCTGCAAGCGTTTGAATCGGCTATTTAATTAAAGAAAGTGTCAAATGGTATCAAATGCAAACTCCTTATTATATCTTTTGGTGATCATGCAAGAGAATGGTTCTACAGTTTACCGCCTCGATCTGTCACTAGCTTTAAAGATTTGCGAAAGCAATTTCTCTCAAAATTTGGTACCTACAAGTAGCGAAAAAGAGACGTAGGAGCTCTCTTTCGAATCAAGCAGAGGTGTTGATGCAAGAAATGAGAAAGGGAAGACGGGCACCACCAGCTAACCGTTCGAGCACTAGGGAAGGTATTGGGAAAAGACTGTCGGCAAGTCGGTTACTAGCGGCTAGGGATAACAGGATAGGAACGGATAGGAAGAAGAGAGAAAGGGCCGCTGCCAGCGGCAACATCAGAGTTCGCCCGCCGCGGCCTGAATGCCTCTCCTGCGGCGGGCTTTCCTTTTATAGAAAAATGAGCGATTACACTTAGAAAAGAAAGAAGAAAGGAAGAAGCTGGCCGGACAATAGACCGCAAAGGACTAGAATCGAGGCCGCAGCTCCTAACAAGCGAGCTCTTGGACTCGAGTCAGCGTGCTTTGGGTGTACTCCCGCCCCCTATTTATAGGCTTGGGGGCCTGCCCAAACGGGCAGGGCTAAAATTACCGGCTGCCCGAGGTACAAGAGAATCGGGCAGCGGTGACGGGAATCGAGAAGAAGAAAAGCCAAGAGACAGGCCGCGCGGCCTGGCGACCTTCTTCTGCCGAGCTGCAGGATTCGGTCTCTAGGCAGGCTGTTCTGGACCTCCTCTGACGGCGACCTGGGGCATAGGTCGCGCAGCTTGGGCAATGACAGGTCGACCCTTAGATGATGGCTGGACCGGAACTGGCGGCTGTCTGACGTGGAGGCCGCCCGTCTTGTCTGACAATAAGCCGGCTAGCTGAGAGTGGCGGCTAGAAAGCACAAGTTACTGGCGACTCCGCAGAAGCCGGCGGAGTCGCCAGTAACTTGTCCTGCTGCTGAAATACCTCCATGCCCTTCAGGATATCGCTCAGGGATTCGCTAACCGAAGGCGTACTCTCTGGCTCGTCCAGCTTGGAAGATGGAGTCGACAGACCCTCAGATACGTCTTTTTCCCGCGGGTTGAATTGCACACTAGCCGCTCCGGTCTTCACAGAAACATTGCGGTTATCAACCCGCATCTTCCACGTCTTCCTCTCCATCCTTTCCTCAAGAGTCTCGACCTTTTTCTTACGTCGCTTCAAGTGGCCAACTATTGTCTCTGTCCGTTTCCTCTTCTCAGTCAGAGACCGCTCGATCTCCAGTGGCTTCTTCGGGTCATCCTCTTCAACAATGATCAAGTCGGCAGATGTGGGTAACTCGCATGGTTTGGAAGAGTCGACACTCTTCTCCTCCACCCCGGCGATCTTCAAAAGAGGTTCACCTGATGGCGAGTAGGTAATGTCGAAAGATTTGGTGGCACCAGCTTGCGGGAGAGCAGACTTGAAAACCGTTTTGACTTTTGTCGCGGCCTGCGAGGATTCCGCGACGACTTCCATCGGTTTCTTTCCAGAATCAGAAGCCGCCGGTGCGATCGGCTTCTCGGTTTTCTTCACAGGCTGTTTGTCGGAACTGTCCGCTTTTCTGCTCCTCTTTGTCGATCCAGACGACTTCTTCTCGCGATCTAGCATCGAGGACATGACGTCCATCTTGTAGAAGTCTCTGTCGGCTTGGAGGATTCTGACTGCAAGTGGCGAGTAGTGACCCGTGGCTTGGCAGAGATCTTGAAGAAATGGCAAGGCCCTCGACATTTTATAGACGCAGAAGCATTAATGACAGTCGCGGTCTCCGGCTTAGTTCTACATTTTCGAAGTTTTTTCAGAAACTTAAAAAATGTGCGGGGATTATGTTAACCCGGAATTCGCGACTAGTTCTCCAGGTTTTCAAGTCCGGGCGGCTTGTGCTTTCTAGCCGCCACTCTCAGCTAGCCGGCTTATTGTCAGACAAGCCGGGCGGCCTCCACGTCAGACAGCCGCCAGTTCCGGTCCAGCCATCATCTAAGGGTCGACCTATTATTGCCCAAGCTGCGCGACCTGTGCCCCAGGTCGCCGTCAGAGGAGGTCCAGATCAGCCTACCCAGAGGCCAAATCCTGCAGCTCGGCAGAAGAAGGTCGCCAGGCCGCGTGACCTATCTCTTGGCTTTTCTTCTTCTCGATTCCCGTCACCGCTGCCCGATTCTCTTGTACCTCGGGCAGCCGGTAATTTTAGCCCTGCCCGTTTGGGCAGGCCCCCAAGCCTATAAATAGGGGGCGGGAGTACACCCAAAGCACGCTGACTCGTGTCCAAGAGCTCGCTTGTTAGGAGCTGTAGCCTCGATTCTAGTCCTTTGCGGTCTATTGTCCGGCCGGCTTCTTCCTTTCTTCTTTCTTTTCTAAGTGTAATCGCTTATTTTTCTATAAAAGAAAAGCCCGCCGCAAGAGAGGCATTCAGGCCGCGGCGGGCGAACTATGGTGTTGCCGCTGGCAGCGGCTCTTTCTCTCTTCTTCCTATCCGTCATCCCCAGCCGCTAGTAACCGACTAGCCGACAGTCTTTTCCTAATACCTTCCATAGTGCTCGAACGGTTAGCTGGTGGTGCCCGTCTTCCCTTTCGCATTTCGTGCATCAACAACGGCGGAGGCTCCTGAGAGTTTAGCTAACTCCAAAAAGGGGAACTAAAGGTTTGTGCATGTCTCTATTTTGCATGTGCACACCATAACATACTTGCATGTCGCAGCATAATCATTGCATTTAACCCCTGACACCTATCGTATAAAATGGTGTGGGACATTTTATACGATAGGCCCTGCAAAATGACCCCTTGGTCTATAGGGGTAATTCCTATAAATCAATGGTTATTTTTCTTGTTGCTCTCACTTACTCTTCTTACTGCTTTTACTTACTTGCTACTCCTTACTGTTTACTTTTGTTTCACACTTGTTTACTCATGTTTAATTATTGTGATACCCCTGCCATACCTTATTATTTTATTCCTTAGGGTAGATGTTACCTACTTGATTATGCCCTGCTTTTGGTCCTCCTTTTCACTCATTTACGCCTGGTGCTTAGGAGCCATGGGGGAGAGGTGGGGGATGATAGGACTTAGTCTTTTAGACTAACGGTCGTTTGACTATAACGTTTTAGGTATACCATATGGAAGAGACACTGGTTTTGCAGATTCTGATAGAGTTAACCCAACGGCCGTGCTACCATTATCTCTAGTCGGGGCATATACGGGTCAAATGCCCCATGATGGGTGGGCTCCCACCAGCTCAGCGGTCAGGACGCCAAAGATGTAGACGCAGACGTGGATTGCGAGGCGGCGACTGTAGGCCGAAAAGAAAGAAGCACCCAGAGATGCAGCACTAGTAGAGTACGAAGTCGGTGGAGATGGGCCAGTCTAGCTTGGGTGCTCTCGGTTCAGTGAAAGTTACGGTGACGCTTAGTTTTAGTTTTGCTTCCATGAGTGACTTGTAGTGAGGATTACATGTACTGGGCATTAGCCCGTTTTTCTATTTTACCTTAGCATTTACTTTAGGCTATTATGTTGTGGACTATATGATGTTGTGATTTCCTCTTTATTTGATATTGTGGACTTGGACAGGTATGCCCCTCTTACTACTTCTTCAGTTATTGGTGATTGAGATGGGTGGCAGAATCGGCGTTTTGTTGTGTCGACCATCCCGAAGGGTGGTGTCCCTGCAAAACGACGGTTCTGGGCGTAAGACCCCGGTGGTTGTTGTAAAAAAAGGTGGGGTATTACAGCACGTGCTGAGAGCTCTACTCTAGTAGTTCCAGTTCTTGTTGTTCTGGCTCTCGATGAGGACACTCCCGCCAGGCAGGTGAGAAAGGAAGTTGCTGAGGAAGGCAGAAGTGCCAAGCTTCCTGGGCGAGTGCTTTACCGTACTCGGGGAGCGGTGGCATGTTTGGCGAGATGGGGGCGTGAGACCCTCTAGCTCGCCTAGTGGGGGAGATAGCCCCTTTAGCAAGTTGGTCTCCTCTGCACTTGTTTCGAATGTTTTCAAGGAGCCCAAAATGTCCTATTACACCGTGAAGGGGACCCAGTCAAGTACGTCCAGTGGTTTGAGGATGTGGTCTCGATACGACAGATGTCGGATGGATTCAAGTGCAGAATCTTTACCATCACTCTTAAGGAGAATGCAATAGAGTGGTTCCACAAGCTGCGGGCCAATTCCATCTACTACTTCAATGACATATGTCGGGGGTTTATGTTAAGATTCACCACTTCCAAGAAAAGGAAGAAGGAGGTGGAGTCCCTATTCAGGATCAAGCAGGGAGTAAATGAGACCTTGGGGAGCTATGTCAATCGCTTGAAGGATGAGGTCACCCAAGTCCAGGAGGTGCCCGAGCATATTCTGATGATGGCCTTTTGGTGCCTACAGCAAGGCTTCTTCAAGATGGAGCTGAAGAGGGTGCCGCCCCTCTCCTATGAGGAGTTGTTAGAGAGGACGTCAAGGGAAGTCGATGGGGAGGCGTCGAACCAGGAGTTCGCCCGAAAGTTTGCTAGGTGGGCCATAGAGGAAGTGAAGCCTAGAGGGGTAAAGGAGGAGAGGAGAGGAGAGCTGAACCTTAGTAGAGGGAGTCTGCAAATAGCAATTTAAAATTTTCCATTTTTCTCAAAATTCAAAAAAAAATTCTGAAATTTCTCCGTCATTTTATTGTAAGAAATAAAAAAAATTATTTTTATTAAGCCATTAATTTTATTAAATAATTATAAAATTTTAATTTTGGTCTGCCAATAGCGGCCTATATTATTAATTTTCCAGCAAAAAAATAAAAAAAAATTATTTAATAATTTTCATGATATTTCCTGCAAGCAAATAAAAAAAATCTTTTATCGTCATAGTTATTAGGTGGGAACAATTCTATATTTGAAAATTAAATAGGGTCAGGTTCATGTTTCATTGCATGTGCACAAGAATCAGATCGAGTTTTCTCTCTGGTTCTCTCTGATATGACCTATGACGTTCATGTTTCCCTTTTAGACTACTGGTTTGATAAAGCAATGGCTAAACACACACCAGCTGTGCCTTCATACCCTAGGAATACCCACCATCCCCACACTTATCCTCCCACTAGAGTTGAGGCACCTAATTATGATGGTTTAGGGTGTCCCCAAGTTTTCCTAGACTGGGTTAAGGGAATAGAAAACTACTTTGAGTGGTACGGATCGACTGACGTGGATAAGGTGCGAGTGGCGAGAATAAAGTTGTTAGGTAAAGCTAAGATATTCTGGTTGATTGAGGAAAGACGTCTGAGAGCCGAGATAGGTAAGTTATGTATTGGTTGGGTAGACATGAAGGCCATGCTGGCAGAACAGTACATCCCTATGTACCATCAAACTCAGATGTTAGATGATTTGGATACCATTAAACTAGAGAATAATTCGGTCTCTGATGTTGATATAGTATCTCTTGATTCTGAGGATGACCCCGTAGGTGCGAGTATTCCGACATGTACGCTAGTGCCCGACGATTCTGATGAGTTTGAAATTGAGCTTGAGTACCCTAGTGACTTAGAAGATGATGTATGGGATGATTACATTCCGATCTGTGAGAGTATTACATTGCTTATTACGTGCCCTACCAGCGTTGTGTCTGATCACCCTAGTATTGAGTGTCCTCTCCATCATACGATCCCCATCATGTTAGAGCCGACGATCGCACCCACTGAGATTATATCAGAATTATTTGAGCAGCCTGAGAGTGAGGATGTCCCAAGTGTTATTGTGGATGAGTTACCATCTAAGGGAAGGGTATTTTGGATGATTTTGTTGTTGTACACCCGGATGAGAGATCTTTGACGATATCACCATTAGGTGAAATTTATACTGATTCGGAAATTATCCCGGGCTTGATTTTGTCGAACCTTCCTCCTGATTATTTGCCCACATTAGTTGACTTTTTAGGACGTGGAATCGGTAGTCCTATTCTGAGTTTTTGTTACACACCCACTCTGACACATCTTCCATTGATGTTGACTCAGCGTGTAGATATTACTCTTTTGAGCGCACTAGTATTTGGACTATTCACCGCACCTCATAGATATGACTACACGTAACTTTTGACAGCTCATTTTTCTACGTGTCCATCTACAGTTCTGTCCCTTACTACAACTGACTCTGTATCTTTGGAAATTGTGCCTCTGTATGTGGTGTACCCTAGATATATTTATATACCACACCTGATCGCACTCATTTATCCACCGCCATTTGATGACCCTCGTTTCCGCACGTTAGTGACTATAGTTGGATCACTTGAGTTGTTTCGTTGGCACATCTTTTGACATTCGAGAGCATCTATTTCAATTGTTGATGATGAGTAGTTCACCTTGGCATATCTTCATGCCAAGCGTGAAAATATTAAAATATAAATAAAGACCGCGGTGTCGGAGCCCATAAAAATTATCTCTGATTACAAGGCTCCTGTGCCACCTGACTTAACCTCCTTATTCTCCCCATTTGGGTCTAGTCATGTAGCGCATGGATTCTCTCCCCATGTGTCTAGGACATTAAAGATTCATTTTAGGTTTTTTCGCACGCACTTCCACTTCTTTTCGAGACCATTCAACACTAGATTTTGTGATTTAGGTTTAGTCTGGTCAGTCCCCAAGCGGATGCCTTCTGGCTCTGTTAATAAATTAATACGTAGGAATGTCGACCCATCCATGAATATGAAGAATGTTGTATTTTATGCTTTTATTTTAGACTTTTATATAACATAGTGTGTTTCACTTTGTTTCAAGTTTCCGAACTTTTTATTGTACGTCTTTGTTCCACCTGAGTGGCTTTCTCTGTCATTTCTTCCTCCCACTTCATATCTCTTGGGTTGGGGAGTGTTAGTTGTAAGACACCCCTCCCGGAACACAAAACATGGCACGACAGGAGTCTTATGCCCAGAACAGTCGCCTTGGGGTGGCACCAATACACGGGTTAGCCTGTACCCCAAGTCGCCTATTCTGCCGGCTACAACCAATATCAAAAAAATATGCGAACCCAACCAAAAGATAAACAAGAAGTCAATCCACACAAGTTATATATCCAAATGTATATAAAAGAGAAGCTAAAACATGCTTCTATAATATCAGAGTATAACAATAAAATTTGCCCCGAAGGGATATAATAAAACTCTCATCACTCATATCTGTAATAGACGGTAGCGATGACACCGTCCCTTCAGGCCATGTCGTCATGGCCTGGCTGACCGGCTCCAAAACTTGTTGCTCCTCCTGTAGGGTTTCCTCCTAAAAAGGAAGATGTAGCAACCGTTAGTCATAAAGACTAAGTGGCTTCACATCCACTCCTCCGGCGACTCCTCGGCACCGAGCGGAGAAATGGACAGGGTATAATATTTGTATAAATAATAGGAGTATAAACAAGCAAGTGGTAAAAGAGTAGTACGAAATTCTAATAATTCTACCATCTATCACAGCATATGAATATAGAGTTATAACAGAAAGTAACTCAACTTATATGGATGCCCATATAAGCATATAAGTTGATGGTCGTTCAACAATAAGTAACTAATCGTATTGGAGTGCCCATACAAACTTATACAACGAGGATCTTTTGTATGTAATAAGTTGTAATGTTATGTATGCGATGTAATGACACACCCATGATCACGCACATGCAGTTGCTATGCCGACACAGACTAGTAGTTCCCACATTTCGAGCAGGAAGCTAACCTATCAGGTTCCAACCGTCGTTGCCAGACGGTGATAGTAGAACGGGCGTTTCTACTACTAAGTGGGTATTCACACTACTTCACTTAGGCCTCCGTACGTCTCAACGCTAAGAACACAACAGTGGAGCCCATGCGTACTACGGCCCAGCAGGTTCACTTGGGTAGATGTGCACTAAGATCCTAGCCCCAAACTGGCCAAGTGTGACGGATGGATCCTTGGGAAAGCACGAGGATCAAGTCAAACTGATCACTTGGCACGGAAGGAACCTCGGAGAAAGCACCAGGGTCAAGCCCAATTGCCCAAAGTCTATCCATCAACTCCCATCGGTGGAACGATAGGCGAGCCCGTAGACCTGCCACACTATCCTTAACCCAGGATTACGACACCACGTGTCGACTCACACCACATGCAATTTCCATAATACCGTGGCATGAAAGGAACCTCGGAGAAAGCACGAGGGTCAAGCCCAACCATCCACTTGGCACGAATGGCGCCAAGGCACATGAACACCGGGGGACAAGCCCAACTGTCCAACTTTACTCATCTCAACACCATCCCGACTAGTGACGGCCAACGCCGCACTTAAAACCTTCCACAATGCTACCCGTAGGGAGACGACTCTCTAAGCACTGGACTACTAAACATCATTCTATCAACTCAAAATATATATGGCCACAATTTATTCTTCTATATGGCAAACCCAATAATATCAACATCATATAACAAAATGCGCATAATAATAATCTATCAATTTATATCAAATATTTCATTCCTTAAGCTTGCTTCACAACTCGGCATATGAATTCAAATTATCAAACTTCAACCTTCATATTACTATGGTGATTAACACAAAAGAGTTCACCCAACCTCGAGTTAGATTGCAATATTAATTTTACTGAATCCAAGTTCATGTTATAATCACCCAGAATTTAAGTGCAGAATTAATCTGGACAGCAACTTCAACCGAGGATTCCCGTGGCTACAGGAATCCAGTGATTGTGTGTAACCCCTTATGGAAAGGTCTTTCCATTGGCTAAAACTTTCATGTTCAGCCTGCAACCCATATCAGGCTCTAACCTACACGAAATCGGCTCCAAAGACTACAGCGTACAGAATACAAAATCAGTGCCTTAGTTTACAACCCTTACTTCGATCGGACATTACTGTGGCTACAGGCTTCACCCAAAGGCGTGTAACCACTCGTTGGAAAGGTAATTTCAGTGGCTACGACTTTTGAGTTTAGTTTAAAACCAATATCCGACCACTGCTTACCGGAAAACGGCCAAGAAGGTCACTGCATGCAGAACTCAAATTCTACACGCATCTTGAAGCGGAGTGAACGACATCCATTCATCTTCCTCCTCAAGCGATTCTACTCAAATCGCCACCAAAAGTTCCACCACCCTTATTTTCCCTCTCAAGGCCATTCCTCTTCACGGATCCACCCTCATCATCATTTGAGTAAGGGGAGGTTGAAGATGACTAGTCTTTAGAACACATGTTCTCGCAAGGCCTTCCTAGAATTCTCCTCCTCACACATCAAGACTCATTTGAGTCAATATCTCGCCTAAGAAAATCTACGGATCTATCACCAAGGGAGAGGGGAGGAAGCTCACCTCATTTCCAGCAGTACCACAATTGTCGGCCATGGATCTTGTCATCCTCCTCCGCGACATCACTTTCTCCTTGACGGCGGTGGTGTTTCTCCACCTCCAAAGCTATCTCCAGCAAGAACTCCCCTTCAGACCTTCTCCCTCTAGAAAATGGAACTTGGAAAGAGGATGAAAAGGTTAGGGTTTCACTTTTCCTTTTTATACAAAAGCAATGCGGGTAGGGATACGACCGTGTCCTTACCCGTGTTCTACTTCTTACTGACGGATCGTGTCCCTATACGGGTACGGACACCCCCGTGTCGGTACCCGTGTCCAGGTGACACGGCCGTGTCACATCCCCGTATAGATACCCGTGTTATGTTTGGGACAATTTTCGTCAACCTGGGCTTGAAATACACGGGTGGGGACATGCCCGTGTGTAAGACCCCATTTTTTTTTTTTCAATTCCCGGGGTCTTATGCCCAGAACCGCCGCTTTGCGGTGACACCTTCGCACCCGGGAAGGTAGTCACTACAACGCGCCGATTCTGCCGGCCTTTACGATCACAATCAAGTAGCAAGTAGAACTGTAAAGAGAAATGCAGTCCACAATATAATAGCACATATAAATAAAAACTCCACGAGGGGAGCGTCCACAGTATAACATCAGAGTAAAAACAAAGTACTGAAAGGAAAAGGACTTAAGCCCGGTACAATAACACCTCACTACATGGTCACTCAACGGAAGCTGAACTAAAACTAAGAGTCACTGTAACTGTCACTGAACCAAGAGCACCCAAGCTTGACTGGTCCATCTCCACCGACCCCATAATCTGCTGGTGCTGCATCTCTGGGTGCTTCCTCCTTTTCGACCTGCAGTCCCCGCCTCGCAATCCACGTCTGCGTCTACGTCTTCGGCCTCCTGACTGCTGAGCTGGTGGGATCCCACCCATCAAGGGGCATTTGACCCGTGTATGTCCCGGCTGGTGACAATGGTAACATGGTCGCGGGGTCAACTCCGTCAGAAACTGCAAAACCCGAGACCCTTCCATATGGTACACCTAAAATGTTGTGGTCCGAAAACCGTTAGTCTATAAGACTAAGCCCTATCATCCCCACCCCTTCCCCCATGCTCTAAGGCACCGAGCGGAGAGGAAGAAAGGGGAGGACATGAAAGTGGAGATTTAAATCAAAAGCAGGTGACAGGGGCCTAACTAACAATTTGTATTCAGTGAGCAGTTTAATATAAGTGTTGTAATAGGTAAAACGGAAAGGAAAGTGTTAGTAAAGAAATTGAACCTTCACTTATGTGAGTACACATAAGCCAAGGGATCTTCTACAAGGCTCCCATCGTATAAAGTGTCCCATACCACTTATACGTTGGGGTGTCGGTTATCAAACAGCAGCATATATATATATATTGAAATTAACCTTTGACTTATAAACTTGCCCACACAAGCTTATAGACCAAGGGTCGTTTTGCAAGTCCTAAAGTATAAGCGTCCCATTCCACTTATACTTTAGGTGTCAAGATTGTTATGAATGATTATGATATGCAGCTATATGGTGGGTATGTTATGTCATGCAGTGCAACTCACTCACCCAACTTTGTGTACACAAACCTTTAGTTCCCCCTTTCTGGAGATAACTCCCAGGATACTCCCGTAGTGGCAGACGGAAGCGGTGGGTTGGGCCTCGCCCACCTCAAAACCAGTAAAAGCACTACCGGTCTGACCTATCGTACGCTCACACCTGGTGCACGAGGCGGACTCCTGCGTACTTTGCCGACTGGTCCGCCGGACTTAACCTTTGGCAAGGTGCTACCCACCTTGCCGAGTCAACGATATCGGTGTCGGTGCAATCGATCTCCCCGATACCGAAGACCCACCACCTTTTCCTTCCTATCTATGCACATGCAACGATTATAGTATAAGCAGTAAAAAGGTAAAAGCTCCCGGACAAGTCCGTCCGTATCCACTACCAACCAAGCCCAAAGGCTCCCCGGACAAACCCGTCCGTAAGGTCTATCAACCGAGCCAAAAGCTCCTCGGACAAACCCGTCCGGCTTGATTCCAAATCCCCATCCCTTAAACACATCGGGATGGCCTAACCATTTCCGACCCTAACTACTGAGTGTGTGCAAATGTGAATCCCTACTTAACTGATTACTCTTTCTTTTGTTTTGAGGTTTACGTTAGCCCAGGACTGCCTCCGGATTATACCCCGTGAAGGGTTCTCAATAGGCACTAGGAACTACGATGGTATGAAGACCAAAGTTCCCTTTCGCAAGGCACTTATTTTTGGTTGGTTGATTTCCCTTACCCATTCCTTTCATATTACAGTATACTATCCTAGGGTGATTTTTGACTCTTCGCTCCTACGGGAACGACGATCTTTCGTCGGACCCGCGCACCTTCTAACACTTACTGACTCGATTCTCACCAGACCTTGAAACCTCCTTAGGTGATCCATTCTCTTCTATGAATCCACCAACATGACCTATCCTTAAGTCAACACAACCTAACCCTGTTTACACATTTCCTCATGGTTATTATCTACCGACCAACCTGTACTATATGATGTTCATGAAAACTCGACTCCTACTTTTCATCCAAATACCTCAGATTATTTATCGGGGGTCTATCCTAACAGGATTTGCCTAAATCCAAAGCATTAAATATTTTCCTAATAAATCAGATAATTTATTTATTTATTCTTAAGGGCCTAACATCATCATTTTGAACATGAGGTATGTCATTTTAGTTGATTCAAAACATCAAAGATCTATGGTAAATACTAGTAGGCCTAAGTATCTATTTTTCCAAGGTTTGATAATTTACAATGATGTCCAAGGGGCCTAAATATAATTTAGTAATAAATCATCTAGTTCTTGTTTATTGAAGCATCTATATAAAATATTCCTCCAAAAATCTTGAAATAATTACAGGGTGCTGGTATGATATTAAAAACAACATTTACAGAATTCCATATTTTTTTCTTGCTGGAAATTAAATTATAATAAATCATTTACTAATTAACAATCTAACCGGCTTTGTGAATCAAGTACTATAACAGCAACCCTAAAAATTCTTAAATAATTCTCAGTGCTATACAAGAGCCTAAAAACCTTAAATTCCAGATCTCATAATTTTCCAGCAATTTAACAAGCCCTAATTTATTTTTACAATCTAAAGCCCATATTAAAAGATTGTGAATGAACCTCTACAAATTCTCAACATAAAGTTCTATAAAAATTCAGGAATCAATGTTCTAATCAGCAAGATCTAAATCCAGAATTTTAACTGATTTTAATTAAATTAAAGCCACCAACCAATTGAAAACAACAAATCGGCTAATAATCATTTAACACATGAAGTATAACTTTTATTAATCATAAAATTCCAGGAAAATTACCATGTGTCTAGAACACTCTAAAACTCACTCTACCCAAGTTTCATAGCTTTTAGATGAGTTAAATTACTGTTTTGACCCTAAAGGCCATTCTACCCTAAAACTAGGGTTTATGTTTTGAGGTACCTACCTACCTCTAAATTCTCTAGGATTATAACCAGAGGGTTAAATGTCTATCAACAACCTCTCTACCAAATCTCAAGGCCATACAAGGGCATTTGCCCCTATGTCCTTCACAAGCCCCCAAAAGTCCTCACTTTGGGTTTGTACCTGGGCCCTAGGGTAAATCCACCCTAACACATCTCCTTTGCTCCCCAAAGGCTCTTAGGATCATCCTAACCCAGTGATCAAAACCTCAACCTCTGTTGAGGTGAGTTGACCACTCATTTGTCACAAATCCCCCTTTTTCCCAAATTACCCTTCCCTAGGTCCAAATTAGGGCTTAGTGGTTTTCTATTTAAAACTCAACCAAATGAGTTGAAGTTTGAACCAGACCTAGATATATATACCAGGGACAGCTCACCAAAAGTTGGGAGGGTGAGAAGGTCATTTGACCCTTCAATGTTCTAACCCTAGCTTTCCTAGGTTTAGGGCAAAACCCTAAGCTACCCAATTCCAAATGGCCTCCAATTTTTATAGGAGCTAGGTTTAGGTTATATTAAGCCCCTGTCCAAAATTCAAAGGATTTGGACCAAGGGTTAAGTGTGGGGATCCATCTTAAAATCTGCCCTACATATAGGACCTACCCTAGGAAAATGGCCCTACAGGTCTGTAGCCTTGTCCTATATTTTTCCATTACATATCAAACTGTAGATATTGAGATTGCCTACAAGTTTCTTGTTGGATACTTCTCCTGAAAACATCTAGGGGTGCCCTAAACTTCACCTACAGTGAACTGCCCTAACTTGTAGGGTATACCTCTCACTAAAAAGCCTCTACAGGACAGTCCACTCATCCATATTTTTCCTATCACATATCAAACTGTAGGTATTTGAAATACCTACAACTTCTCTGATGGTCACATCCCCTGAAAATCCCTAGGGGTGCCCTAAAATTCTCCTACAGTGATCTGCCCTAGCTTGTAGGGTATAGCCTTCACTAAAAAGTCTCTACAGGTCAGCCTACTCATCCAAATTTTTCCTATCACATATCAAAATGTAGGTATTCAAAATACCTACAACATTTATGTTGACCAGTTTTGATGAATATACCTCCAAGGAACCTAAATAAATTTCACAAGGGTTCTGCCCTATTTATTAGGACACACCTATATTCAAATGACTCTACAGGGCAGAGTTCTCTACCAAATTTTTCCCACCACATATCAAACTGTAGGTAATTAAAATGTCTACAACTTTCATGTTATACACTTTTTCAGTAGGTGCCCATAAGGGGCCTAAAATTCAATTGCAGTAAAACTGTAATACATAAATACAGAAAATAGGAATATAAAAGAATTAAATCCCCTGCACGCATCTTGAAGCAGGATCAAGGGTTGTTGTACTTCGTCCCCATGCAGGCGGCGGTTTTGAACCCGAAAACTGGGCTGGTTGCGGGGCATTTCCCGGCCAGTAGGGCGGCGCCACCGCCGGGGATTCACTCCTATATGTCCCCGGTGGTGGGGGCTGGCCTTGTCGGCGGTTAGGGCGGCCGGAGGTGGCGGCGCCGCCCTACCCAAGCCCACCAAAACTCCATTAAAAATGGTGTTTTTTTCTTGGTTTGCACTCCACCCGACCGGCTTACTCAAGCCCGACCTCTACCCTAACGAGTCTAGGATCTAAACACAAGAGAAAGAGAGGGGGAGGACCTGAGTTCGGGCATGGATGCGGGTTGAGCGGCGCGACGTCATGGTGGCGGCGGTGGCGGCGTTTCTCCTCCTTGGTGGCCCCGGCAAGGCTCTCTCCTCCTTCTCTGATTTCGAAAACAGTCTCCCCTCTCTCCTAAGTGAGCATATAAAGAGGAGAGGGGAGAGGGGGCGGTTTTCATCAAGGGGCAAGTGCCTCTTCATGAAAAAGGTTGGGAGGAGAGAGAGAGGGGTGGAGCCACCCCTTGGTGGCCGGGAAATGGTTGGGGGGGAGAGATGTCAGCCACTAGGTGGTTGTGGGCCCCTCTTTGGCTGACCCCATGCCTCCTCACACTTCAAAACACCCACTCACCTCTCCACCACCTTTTCTCTCTCCTAAACATATCAAAAATTCTCACTTCTTTCTCTCTCCTAGTCACCCTCACGATTTCTTCTCCCTAAAAGCCTAAAGGCAGCCCATAATTAATATTAATACCTCATAATTCAAAAGAGAATGGAGGCTCTCCCTTTCACCAAAAAATAATCCTCTTTTCTCACTTTCTCTCTCCTATATTACTCTTCCAAAAATTGACCTAACCCTCTCTCCTAGTCACCATGTTGACTAGCCTAGGGTTTAGGCTATAGGCAGCCATAATAACTCCTAATAAAACCCCATAAGTCTACATGAGGCGGCTTGAGCTTGAGTTAACCCAATTGAGCTAGGTTTGACTTGATTTGGGTTTAGGGTTGACTTGGTCAATTTGACCTTCTGAGTCAACATCAATAGACCCCAAGGGACCCATTGACCTCCCCTAAGGCCTAGGTATGGTTAGGTAGGGTAGACTTGGGGTAAAGAGGGTGAGTTGATCCAGGGCAGGGTTACTTTGGCCTAACTAGGGCTTAAGTTGACTTGGGTCAACTTAGCCATTAGGTTTGCACCCAATGGGTCCTTGGTGACCCATTGATCTCATATTAGGTCTAGGAATGCCTTGGAGTCAGATTGAACCCACTAGGCCACCAAAATCAGGGTTTTAAGATTTTACTATTTGTAGCCCAAGTGAGTCTCAACTAACTAGTTGGGTCACTTGACCTCCTAGATTCAACCTAGGCCTTGTTATGACGTAGGTATGTTCAAGTCACTCCTAAGGGGGGGTCTATTTGAAAATGGGATGTTACAAATCCCAATAAACAAAACAAAAATTTCGTCCCCGAAATTAAGGTTAAGTCTATGGGAGCTTTCCTATCGGTTATCCTAAGCTTGTAACATCCCACGAGGGTTGAATTGCTTTACCAAGGCTAATAAATAGGGGCTAGCCCAATAAACAAAGGATTAGCCTCTAATCTTAGGTGATACTCCGGTGTAAAACAAGTACGGAAAAATAATTACAAGCATCTTGAGAAGTTAGGAGATATTACCTGGCTAAACAACTCCGGGTACTTCTCTCGCATCAAGTCCTCGGGTTCCCAAGTATGCTCCTCTTGCCTATGATTCCTCCACAAGACTTTGACTAGCGGGATCTTCTTGCGGCGCAAGACCCGTATCCCCTGGTCATCTATCCATATCGGCTCTACCTGAACGGACCGATCGGTAGCTACCAGCCCATCAGTGGTGGTAATCTGTAGCTCCGGGCGTAGTAGAGCCCTCCTGAGAGAAGATACGTGGAACACATCATGTAGGCTGGACAGCTCCTGCGATAGCTCTAGTCTGTAAGCTAATGGACCGATCCGCTCCAGGATCCTGAAAGGCCCCATGTATCTCGGACTGAGCTTCTTCCGCCGACCACGTACTCGTGAAACCCCGTGCATCGGCCGGATCTTCAAGAACACCCGGTCCCCAACCTGAAACTCCACCTGATGGTGTCGGGCATCATAGTACTTAGCTTGTCTGCTCTGGGCCTCTAATATCCTGTCTCTGATCAGCCTTACCTGAGCCTGCCTAAGTAAGCCTGCAATGATCTCCACTCCCTGGAAGTGAACCGGCCATCCCGATCCGACACAATCGTCTTGGGCACCCCGTGATAACGAACAGCTACTCACAATTCTTATGAAACACCCACGAGAGTTTTCTTTCGGGTCGGGGTGACCCCAACTACCTCGTTAAATCTTATCTTCATCCGATGATGCAACATAGCGTTTTAGTCTTATCTTCAACCGAATAACGTCGAACTATATTAAATTCAATCTCACTATGTTTGTTACGCCACATTCCCTAAACTAGGTGTAAGGAAACCCAAGTCAATCCTATTTGCCCAATAAACAAAAGACAAGCCCCCAATAAACAAAAGATAAGCCCCTATCTTCCTTGGGCTAAGTATCTTTGATATTACCATGTTATATCCGTCCTAGCTGGGTGTATAATCCCCGGGCTTCAATCTTCGACTTGGGGTTCCACCCTGAAACTCGTCGATATACCCCATACTTAAAACTCTTTAAGACACATTTTTGACAACCTTATCTGGGTCAAAATGTTCCCAATCCCAAATGTATATCATCTGAATTTGAATTCATATCCCACCCTTGGTGTTTGTCTTTGTGGTTGTCTCCGAGAAATCTTGTTACATGTACGAGGGTTAAGACCACTTATCTTCTACCATTCTGCTAATGGCTTATTGGTCCCAACTCTCCTTAAAGCAGTCTACTGATTTGAGTAATCCTTGATAGAGACCATAAGGTCACCTGAGTTTATCTATTAGGTTGTCATTCTCACGTTAAACTCTTCCTTTTATTCTGTTTGGGTACATCCTTACCTTAAACAAGTTCATACCCAGGGTCTATTTCGAACTAGGGAATGTTATAAGTCGCCATGGTTGGTCATGTGTCCTAATGGGTTGAGTCTAACTCATTGACCTAGGAATTATAAGATGGGGTCTTTGTAGCCGGAGGTACTCTCTGTTGGGGGAAGGGTTTGCCTCAAGCTACAAAGAAGAATTCCATTTGTTAAAGAAGTGGACAATTTATATGTGATCACCATATGGGCACACCACTGCTTCCGCTGCTTAGTTTGTCCCCAAACTAAACTCGTGCGGGGGTGACCCAGGGTTTGTGGACTGCTACTTTTTCGATCGTGATTACCCTCTGATACCACTTTGTAAGACCCCTTTTTTTTTTCAATTCCCGGGGTCTTATGCCCAGAACCGCCGCTTTGCGGTGACACCTTCGCACCGGGAAGGTAGTCACTACAACGCGCCGATTCTGCCGGCCTTTACGATCACAATCAAGTAGCAAGTAGAACTGTAAAGAGAAATGCAGTCCACAATATAATAGCACATATAAATAAAAACTCCACGAGGGGAGCGTCCACAGTATAACATCAGAGTAAAAACAAAGTACTGAAAGGAAAAGGACTTAAGCCGGTACAATAACACCTCACTACATGGTCACTCAACGGAAGCTGAACTAAAACTAAGAGTCACTGTAACTGTCACTGAACCAAGAGCACCCAAGCTTGACTGGTCCATCTCCACCGACCCCATAATCTGCTGGTGCTGCATCTCTGGGTGCTTCCTCCTTTTCGACCTGCAGTCCCCGCCTCGCAATCCACGTCTGCGTCTACGTCTTCGGCCTCCTGACTGCTGAGCTGGTGGGATCCCACCCATCAAGGGGCATTTGACCCGTGTATGTCCCGACTGGTGACAATGGTAACATGGTCGCGGGGTCAACTCCGTTAGAAACTGCAAAACCCGAGACCCTTCCATATGGTACACCTAAAATGTTGTGGTCCGAAAACCGTTAGTCTATAAGACTAAGCCCTATCATCCCCCACCCCTTCCCCCATGCTCTAAGGCACCGAGCGGAGAGGAAGAAAGGGGAGGACATGAAAGTGGAGATTTAAATCAAAAGCAGGTGACAGGGGCCTAACTAACAATTTGTATTCAGTGAGCAGTTTAATATAAGTGTTGTAATAGGTAAAACGGAAAGGAAAGTGTTAGTAAAGAAATTGAACCTTCACTTATGTGAGTACACATAAGCCAATGGATCTTCTACAAGGCTCCCATCGTATAAAGTGTCCCATACCACTTATACGTTGGGGTGTCGGTTATCAAACAGCAGCATATATATATATTGAAATTAACCTTTGACTTATAAACTTGCCCACACAAACTTATAGACCAAGGGGTCGTTTTGCAAGTCCTAAAGTATAAGCGTCCCATTCCACTTATACTTTAGGTGTCAAGATTGTTATGAATGATTATGATATGCAGCTATATGGTGGGTATGTTATGTCATGCAGTGCAACTCACTCACCCAACTTTGTGTACACAAACCTTTAGTTCCCCCTTCTGGAGATAACTCCCAGGATACTCCCGTAGTGGCAGACGGAAGCGGTGGGTTGGCCTCGCCCACCTCAAAACCAGTAAAAGCACTACCGGTCTGACCTATCGTACGCTCACACCTGGTGCACGAGGCGGACTCCTGCGTACTTTGCCGACTGGTCCGCCGGACTTAACCTTTGGCAAGGTGCTACCCACCTTGCCGAGTCAACGATATCGGTGTCGGTGCAATCGATCTCCCCGATACCGAAGACCCACCACCTTTTCCTTCCTATCTATGCACATGCAACGATTATAGTATAAGCAGTAAAAAGGTAAAAGCTCCCGGACAAGTCCGTCCGTATCCACTACCAACCAAGCCCAAAGGCTCCCCGGACAAACCCGTCCGTAAGGTCTATCAACCGAGCCAAAAGCTCCTCGGACAAACCCGTCCGGCTTGATTCCAAATCCCCATCCCTTAAACACATCGGGATGGCCTAACCATTTCCGACCCTAACTACTGAGTGTGTGCAAATGTGAATCCCTACTTAACTGATTACTCTTTCTTTTGTTTTGAGGTTTACGTTAGCCCAGGACTGCCTCCGGATTATACCCCGTGAAGGGTTCTCAATAGGCACTAGGAACTACGATGGTATGAAGACCAAAGTTCCCTTTCGCAAGGCACTTATTTTTGGTTGGTTGATTTCCCTTACCCATTCCTTTCATATTACAGTATACTATCCTAGGGTGATTTTTGACTCTTCGCTCCTACGGGAACGACGATCTTTCGTCGGACCCGCGCACCTTCTAACACTTACTGACTCGATTCTCACCAGACCTTGAAACCTCCTTAGGTGATCCATTCTCTTCTATGAATCCACCAACATGACCTATCCTTAAGTCAACACAACCTAACCCTGTTTACACATTTCCTCATGGTTATTATCTACCGACCAACCTGTACTATATGATGTTCATGAAAACTCGACTCCTACTTTTCATCCAAATACCTCAGATTATTTATCGGGGGTCTATCCTAACAGGATTTGCCTAAATCCAAAGCATTAAATATTTTCCTAATAAATCAGATAATTTATTTATTTATTCTTAAGGGCCTAACATCATCATTTTGAACATGAGGTATGTCATTTTAGTTGATTCAAAACATCAAAGTTCTATGGTAAATACTAGTAGGCCTAAGTATCTATTTTTCCAAGGTTTGATAATTTACAATGATGTCCAAGGGGCCTAAATATAATTTAGTAATAAATCATCTAGTTCTTGTTTATTGAAGCATCTATATAAAATATTCCTCCAAAAATCTTGAAATAATTACAGGGTGCTGGTATGATATTAAAAACAACATTTACAGAATTCCATATTTTTTTCTTGCTGGAAATTAAATTATAATAAATCATTTACTAATTAACAATCTAACTGGCTTTGTGAATCAAGTACTATAACAGCAACCCTAAAAATTCTTAAATAATTCTCAGTGCTATACAAGAGCCTAAAAACCTTAAATTCCAGATCTCATAATTTTCCAGCAATTTAACAAGCCCTAATTTATTTTTACAATCTAAAGCCCATATTAAAAGATTGTGAATGAACCTCTACAAATTCTCAACATAAAGTTCTATAAAAATTCAGGAATCAATGTTCTAATCAGCAAGATCTAAATCCAGAATTTTAACTAATTTAATTAAATTAAAGCCACCAACCAATTGAAAACAACAAATCGGCTAATAATCATTTAACACATGAAGTATAACTTTTATTAATCATAAAATTCCAGGAAAATTACCATGTGTCTAGAACACTCTAAAACTCACTCTACCCAAGTTTCATAGCTTTTAGATGAGTTAAATTACTGTTTTGACCCTAAAGGCCATTCTACCCTAAAACTAGGGTTTATGTTTTGAGGTACCTACCTACCTCTAAATTCTCTAGGATTATAACCAGAGGGTTAAATGTCTATCAACAACCTCTCTACCAAATCTCAAGGCCATACAAGGGCATTTGCCCCTATGTCCTTCACAAGCCCCCAAAAGTCCTCACTTTGGGTTTGTACCTGGGCCCTAGGGTAAATCCACCCTAACACATCTCCTTTGCTCCCCAAAGGCTCTTAGGATCATCCTAACCCAGTGATCAAAACCTCAACCTCTGTTGAGGTGAGTTGACCACTCATTTGTCACAAATCCCCCTTTTTCCCAAATTACCCTTCCCTAGGTCCAAATTAGGGCTTAGTGGTTTTCTATTTAAAACTCAACCAAATGAGTTGAAGTTTGAACCAGACCTAGATATATATATCAGGGACACCTCACCAAAAGTTGGGAGGGTGAGAAGGTCATTTGACCCTTCAATGTTCTAACCCTAGCTTTCCTAGGTTTAGGGCAAAACCCTAAGCTACCCTATTCCAAATGGCCTCCAATTTTATAGGAGCTAGGTTTAGGTTATATTAAGCCCCTGTCCAAAATTCAAAGGATTTGGACCAAGGGTTAAGTGTGGGGATCCATCTTAAAATCTGCCCTACATATAGGACCTACCCTAGGAAAATGGCCCTACAGGTCTGTAGCCTTGTCCTATATTTTTCCATTACATATCAAACTGTAGATATTGAGATTGCCTACAAGTTTCTTGTTGGATACTTCTCCTGAAAACATCTAGGGGTGCCCTAAACTTCACCTACAGTGAACTGCCCTAACTTGTAGGGTATACCTCTCACTAAAAAGCCTCTACAGGACAGTCCACTCATCCATATTTTTCCTATCACATATCAAACTGTAGGTATTTGAAATACCTACAACTTCTCTGATGGTCACATCCCCTGAAAATCCCTAGGGGTGCCCTAAAATTCTCCTACAGTGATCTGCCCTAGCTTGTAGGGTATAGCCTTCACTAAAAAGTCTCTACAGGTCAGCCTACTCATCCAAATTTTTCCTATCACATATCAAAATGTAGGTATTCAAAATACCTACAACATTTATGTTGACCAGTTTTGATGAATATACCTCCAAGGGACCTAAATAAATTTCACAAGGGTTCTGCCCTATTTATTAGGACACACCTATATTCAAATGACTCTACAGGGCAGAGTTCTCTACCAATTTTTCCCACCACATATCAAACTGTAGGTAATTAAAATGTCTACAACTTTCATGTTATACACTTTTTCAGTAGGTGCCCATAAGGGGCCTAAAATTCAATTGCAGTAAAACTATAATACATAAATACAGAAAATAGGAATATAAAGAATTAAATCCCCTGCACGCATCTTGAAGCAGGATCAAGGGTTGTTGTACTTCGTCCCCATGCAGGCGGCGGTTTTGAACCCGAAAACTGGGCTGGTTGCGGGGCATTTCCCGGCCAGTAGGGGCGGCGCCACCGCCGGGGATTCACTCCTATATGTCCCCGGTGGTGGGGGCTGGCCTTGTCGGCGGTTAGGGCGGCCGGAGGTGGCGGCGCCGCCCTACCCAAGCCCACCAAAACTCCATTAAAAATGGTGTTTTTTTTCTTGGTTTGCACTCCACCCGACCGGCTTACTCGAGCCCGACCTCTACCCTAACGAGTCTAGGATCTAAACACAAGAGAAAGAGAGGGGGAGGACCTGAGTTCGGGCATGGATGCGGGTTGAGCGGCGCGACGTCATGGTGGCGGCGGTGGCGGCGTTTCTCCTCCTTGGTGGCCCCGGCAAGGCTCTCTCCTCCTTCTCTGATTTCGAAAACAGTCTCCCCTCTCTCCTAAGTGAGCATATAAAGAGGAGAGGGGAGAGGGGGCGGTTTTCATCAAGGGGCAAGTGCCTCTTCATGAAAAAGGTTGGGAGGAGAGAGAGAGGGGTGGAGCCACCCCTTGGTGGCCGGGAAATGGTTGGGGGGAGAGATGTCAGCCACTAGGTGGCTGTGGGCCCCTCTTTGGCTGACCCCATGCCTCCTCACACTTCAAAACACCCACTCACCTCTCCACCACCTTTTCTCTCTCCTAAACATATCAAAAATTCTCACTTCTTTCTCTCTCCTAGTCACCCTCACGATTTCTTCTCCCTAAAAGCCTAAAGGCAGCCCATAATTAATATTAATACCTCATAATTCAAAAGAGAATGGAGGCTCTCCCTTTCACCAAAAAATAATCCTCTTTTCTCACTTTCTCTCTCCTATATTACTCTCCCAAAAATTGACCTAACCCTCTCTCCTAGTCACCATGTTGACTAGCCTAGGGTTTAGGCTATAGGCAGCCATAATAACTCCTAATAAAACCCCATAAGTCTACATGAGGCGGCTTGAGCTTGAGTTAACCCAATTGAGCTAGGTTTGACTTGATTTGGGTTTAGGGTTGACTTGGTCAATTTGACCTTCTGAGTTAACATCAATAGACCCCAAGGGACCCATTGACCTCCCTAAGGCCTAGGTATGGTTAGGTAGGGTAGACTTGGGGTAAAGAGGGTGAGTTGATCCAGGGCAGGGTTACTTTGGCCTAACTAGGGCTTAAGTTGACTTGGGTCAACTTAGCCATTAGGTTTGCACCCAATGGGTCCTTGGTGACCCATTGATCTCATATTAGGTCTAGGAATGCCTTGGAGTCAGATTGAACCCACTAGGCCACCAAAATCAGGGTTTTAAGATTTTACTATTTGTAGCCCAAGTGAGTCTCAACTAACTAGTTGGGTCACTTGACCTCCTAGATTCAACCTAGGCCTTGTTATGACGTAGGTATGTTCAAGTCACTCCTAAGGGGGGGTCTATTTGAAAATGGGATGTTACACCGTGTCTCTACCCGTGTCCTTCACGGGACAATTTTCATCGACCTGGTCTTGAAGTACATGGGTTGGGACACGCCCGTGTCTCTACTCGTGTCCTTTACGGGACAAACTGGCTATTTGCACACGGGTAGAGACACAGCCCGTGTCTAAACCCGTGTTCTTCTCGAGACCGATCACCCAATGCTACACGGGTAAGGACACGCCCGTGTCCTTACCCGTGTTCTTCTCGGGACAAACCACTCGATGATGTCTCAAAATCACCCAGCGTCATAGCCACTCAACACCATTGAACAAGGGTAGGGACACGCCCGTGTCCCTACCCGTGTCATGCTTAACTCCAGTTTTTAGCCTATTTCCTTATTTCCCGCAAGTGCACACCTGATCAAATGCACCCCCTTGAGCCTACCCAGCTCTCCCGACTCAAAAACACGCACAAGGGGCCTAGCGCGAATTGGAACGTTACAATCCTATAAATAAAATAAAAGATTTCGTCCCCGAAATTAGGCTAAGGCTATGGGGAGATAAGCATACAGAAAATAAAACATGCTTTTAAATGAAATTACCTGGAGCAAACAACTCCGGGTAGCGTCTTTGCATCAAAACATTGGCTCCCATGTGAATTCCTCCTTCCCATGATTAGACCATAGCACCTTCACCAAGGGAACACTTTTGCGGCGCAAGGTTCTTATCTCGTTGTGAACGATCCGCTCCGGCTCCAGTCACACAGACCTATCAGATGCAACAACACCATCAGTTGTGGGGATATATTGATCGGTCTGCAACAGCGCCTTCCAAAGCGACGACACATGGAACACGTCGTGGAGATTCTCTAGCTCGTGCGGTAGCTCCAACTGATAGGCCAATGGGCCAATCCTTTCGAAAATGACATAGGGCCCAACATACCTTTGGCTGAGCTTCTTTACTCCACGCACCCGCGACACTCCATGCATCGGCCGGATTTTCAGAAACACCTTATCACCCACTTGAAACTCCACCATATGGTGTCTTGCGTTATAATACTTCGCCTGCCGACATTGAGCCTCCAACATACGATCTCGTATCAGTCTAAGCATTGCATCAGTGCCGTCTATATATTCAACTCCCAAATTCTTTGGGTCTTCATCTTGTACCCAAGACAAGGGGGTTCTACACCTTCTTCCATAAAGAGCTTTATAGGGCGCCATGCCAATGCTAGATTGATGGTTTTTTTTGTAGGAGAATTACACCAAGGGCAAGAGTCTTTCCCACGACTCTCCCCTATCTATTACACATAACCTCAACAGATCCTCCAATGTCCGGATGGTCCGCTCAGACTGCCCGTCCGTTTGAGGGTGAAACGCGGTCCTGAAGGTAAGGCACGAGCCCAAATATGCCTGTACCGCCTTCCACTCCTTGGAGGTAAAGCGACCATCACGGTCTGAAAGTATCGTCTTAGGCACGCCATGACACCGCACAAACTGCTCCACAAAGAGGCGTACCAAGACATCCACGTGAGCCTCCTTCTTCATAGGGATAAACCAGGCTACTTTGTTCAGTCGATCAATGATCACCCACACTGAATCATTCTCCGAGTGGGAGCGAGGTGGCCCATGTACGAAGTCCATAGAAATATCCTCGGACTTCCATTCGGGGATGGGCAACGACTGCAACAGGCCACCGGGACTCCTGCACTCCGCCTTCACTCTTTGACAGGCTTCACAATGCGTAATAAAGTATCAGACATCCTTATTCATTCCCAGCCAACACATCGTCTTCCGTAAACCGACGTACATCTTTGAAATTCCCGGATGCACTGAATATTGAGAGCAATGTGCCTCTCTCAAGATATCCTCCAGGATTTTACCGCTCTTGGGAATGTAGAGTAGGCCGCAAAAATAAATGCGGTCGTCTCTTAGTGTGTACTCGTCGGTAGTCCCGTCTTCGATTAACTTGATTGCCGGGGCCAGAGCCGCATTCAATCCTTGCTCCACCCGGATCCAGTCCCGGATATCACAAACTATGCTCATGCTTGACAAGTACTCCATATATTCCATCGAAGGAGCCTTAAATATTAAGGTAATATCCATCTCCTCAATCATCCGCGCCAACTCCATGCTCATCAACCAAGACTCTGGACTCGAGCCTTGTATTTTTCTACTCAACGCATCCGCTACCGAGTTTGCTTTTCTGGGGTGGTAGTTCAAGGTGAACTCATAGTCGCATAGAAACTCTAGCCACCGCCGCTGTCTTAAGTTCATCTCCTTTTGAGTATGAACGTACTTCAAATTTTTATGGTCTTAGAAGATCTCGCAGTGGATGTCATATAGATAATGCATCCAAACCTTCAAGGCGAACACCACTGCTCCTAGCTCCAAATCATTAACCGGGTAATTGATTTCATGCTTCTTCAACTGTCTTGAAGCATAAGCAATCATGTGCCCGTTCTGCATCAACACCGCTCCTAACCCCTGATATGACGCATCCATGTAAACTTGAAATCCTTTCTTCCCAGACGGAAGGACAAGGATGAGGCGGAGGTAAGTCTATCCTTCAATTCTTGGAATGTCGCTTCACATTGAGGTGTCCACTCAAATGGCACTCCTTTCTTCGTCAAAGAAGTAAGCGGGAGGGAAATCTTGGAGAGTCCTTTAACGAACATGCGGTAGTATCCATCAAGTCTAAGGAAACTCCTCACATCGGCTGCCGACTTCAAGGGCAACCACTCATTCATTATTCGTACCTTGGCCGGAACCACCGCTAATCCTGTTCCACTGATCACGTGCCCCAAGAAGGAAACACTCTTGAGGCAGAATTTGCATTTGCTAAATTTGGCATACAAGGCGTGCTCCTTCAACTTCTTCAACACCAAGGCAAGGTACTCGCCATGCTCCTCCTTCGTCCTTGAGTAGACTAGGATGTCGTCGATTAAGACAATGATGAAGATGTCCAAATAGGGCTCGAACACCTTGTTCATTAGGCTCATGAAGGCCGAAGGGGCATTTGTGAGCCCGAATGACATCACAGTGAACTCGTACAACCCATATCTTGAACTGAAGGATGTTTTTTGGATGTCCCCTTCTTGTATTCTCAATTAATAATAACCTGAGCGCAAGTCCAGCTTAGAAAACCAATGCGCTCCCACTAGTTGGTCAAATAACTCGTCGATTCGAGGTAGCGGGTAAGTTTTCCGCACCTACAACCGATTAAGTTCCCAATAGTCTATACACAAATATAGGGTCCCATCCTTCTTTTTCACAAACAATACAGGGGCTTCCCAGGGTGACGAACTAGGGCGAACAAATCCGGACTCCACCAATTCTTGTAGTTGAACTCTAAACTCTGCGAGTTCTTTTGGGGCCATTTGGTAAGGGGCCTTTGATATGGGCTTGGCACCCAGTATTAGATTAATTTGGAAGTCGACCTCTATATATGGGGGCAATCCTGGTAGTTTCTCTGTAAATACCTCGGGAAAGTCCCGCACTACCCGTACGTCTTTTACATCCACTGCTACCTCCTTCAACTCGAACTAAATCATAAAGAATTCGTCCCCCTTCATGTGAGCTTTTACAACTTGAATAGAGGATAACGTCAGACGAGGCGTGAAGTTAATACCTTGGAATATGACATCGAAGTCTCCATGTCTCAAATGGATCCGCTTCTCCGCACAGTCGATCCTTGCAAAGTGCCAATCCAACAACGACATACCCAGAATGATGTCGAACTCCGGTATTTTCAAGACCGTGGTAGGCGTATCAAAAGCCCTTCACTCGATAAGTAATTCAAGCTCGCACTTAGTGTTTGTAACCATATTTGAGACGTCTGGAAGGCACACTAATCGGGTTATTCCAGTAAAATACTGCACACCCTCCATGTCCTTAATGAATTCCTCAGACACAAAGGAGTGTGAGGCATCGATACCGAACAACACATAGGCCGTTTTTCCGCCAATTATAACGGTGCCTAAGTACCAATAATGAAAACTTATTGCTAGGTAGCTAGTATATCGTAAGCAACTTAAAGTTAATACGGAAAAATAGAAAAGCTTACTGCACATACATGCAATGACGTTCTGAGGGTTCCATTCTTGCGCCATGTCCAGCGCATACACTTGATCTCGGGCAGGGCCGGGGTTACCTCCTTGCGGTCCTCGTCCTCGACCACGCATGTAACCACGCCCTCGAGGGGCCACCGGAGGGAGAGCTGGAGGGGCGTTCTCAAACAATTGCGGGCAAAAGCGTCGAATGTGACCCGGTTAGTTACATTCAAAACACACCGGCCAACGACGCCTCTCTTGTTGCTGAAATGGCTTGGGCTGTGGTGGTGGAGGCAATGTGGGTGGTTGCAGAACTGGGTGCTCCACCCTATAGTTTCAGTGGACACGTCCTCCACCCCTTTGGTATCCTCTTTCTCCTCTGAAGTCTTGTCTCCTTCTATTGCTCGGGCCAGCTTCCATCACGCCCTCTGCAGGTCTCTTTCCACTACTCAAGTGACCCGCCTTCAATCTCTTTGCCATATCGAAGATCTCTGCCAAGCTAGCATCCACTATAAACAAAAGGGCCTGCCTTAGGGGATCTTACATCCCTTTGTAAAAATGCTTGGCGTAACCTCGATCATCTAATTCATATGAGTTTGCGAACCTTGCAATATGTTGGAACTCTCGCTGGTATTCTGTCACCATCTTTGATCCTTGTTTTAGTAGAAGAAACCTCTCTTCCAGTTCATCTCGAGCGGATGATGTGATGAAGTGCTCCAAGAAGACACTTGAGAACTCGCTCTAACTTATCTCTGTGTAGACTTGGACTTGGAAGGTGGAGCTCATGAGTGACTTCCACCACCTCTTAGCATGTAATTCCAATGTGGACATTAACAATGTCACAGTCATGTTAGCTGGACAAGGGACACCCGCCAACAGCTCCTGTACTGAGTCAAGCCATTCCTCCGTGCGCACGGCTGACTCCATCCCAAGATAAGTGGGAGGTGAGAGAGCCCGGAAGGTGCTCAACAAGTTAGATCCCGGGGCCTGTTGTTGCACCGGAGGCTGCTGTGCCCTAAACACATCCAAGATGGCAGTGAGCGTCTGGCCCAACTCAGATTGTTGGAACTGAGTGGGTATGGAAGGCGCAGGAGTGCCCCCCATTGGCTCAACATGCACTGGAATCTACACATTAAATACAACTTATGGTCAGGTTTGCTAATCTTAAGGTCAAAGTTGGACAAACTTAGTGTGAATTACATATGGGTACACCACTGCTTCCACTAAGTCAGTTTTCCACAAACTAACTAGTCGAATGGGAGTGGCCCATTGTTAAATGACTTCTTTAGTTGCGGATCGTGGCAAACTAATACCATTTGTAAGACCCCCCCCCCTCCCGGAACACAAAACACGGCACGAGAGGGGTCATATGCCCAGAACAGCCGCCTTGGGGTAGCACCAACATATGGGTTAGCCTGTACCCCAAGTCATCTATTCTTCCGGCTACAACCAATATCAAAACAATATGCCAACCCAACCAAAAGATAAACAAGAAGTTAATCCACACAAGTTATATATCCAAATGTATACAAAAGATAAGCTAAAACATGCTTCTATAATATTAGAGTATAACAATAAAATTTGCCCCGAAGGGCTATAACAAAACTCTCAGCACTCACATCTGTAACAAACAATAGTGATGGCACCGTCCCTTTAGGCCCTGTCATCCTGTCCTGGCTGACCGGCTCCAAAACCTGTTGCTCCTCCTGCGGGGTTTCCTCCTAAAAAGGAAGACGTAGCAACCGTTAGTCATAAAGACTATGTGGCTTCACATCCGCTCCTCCGACGACTCCTTAACACCGGGCGGAGAAATGGATAGGGTACAATATTTATATAAATAACATGAGTATAAACAAGTAAGTGGTATAAGAGTAATAAGAAATTCTTACAATTCTACCATCTATCATAGCATATGAATATAGAGTTATAACAGAAAGTAACTCAACTTATATGGATGCCCATACAAGCATATAAGTTGAGGGTCGTTCAGCAATAAGTAACTCATCGTATAGGAGTGCCCATACAAACTTATATGATGAGGGTCTTGGGTATGTAATTAGTTGCAATGTTATGTATGCGATGCAATGACACACCCATGATCACGCACATACAGTTGTTATGCCGACACAGACTAGTAGTTCCCACTTTTCGAGCAGGTAGATAACCTCTCAGGAGCCAACCGTCGTGGTCAGACGGAGATAGTAGAACGGATGTTTCTACTACTAAGTGAGTATTCGCACTACTTCACTTAGGCTTCCATACGCCGCAACGCTAAGAACACAACAGCGGAGCCCATGCATACTACGGCCTAGCGGGTTCACTTGGGTAGATGTGCCCCAAGAACCTAGCCCCAAACTTGCAATGTGTGACAGATGGATCCTTGGGAAAGCACGAGGATCAAGTCCAACCGATCACTTGGCATGGAAGGAACCTCAGATAAAGCACGAGGGTAAAGCCCAACCACCCAAAGTCTATCCGACAACTCCCATCAGTGGAACGATAGGCAAGCCCGTAGACCTGCCACACTATCCTTAACCCAGGACTACGATACCACGTGTCGACTCACACCGCATGCAATTTCCACAATACCGTGGCATGGAAGGAACCTCGTAGAAAGCACGAGGGTCAATCCTAACCATCCATTTGGCACAGATGGTGCCCCGGGAAATGAACACCGGGGGACAAGCCCAACCGTCCAACTTTACTCATCTCAACACCATCCCGACTAGTGACGGCCAACGCCGCACTTATAACCTTCCACAATGCTACCCGTAAGGAGAGGACTATCTAAGCATTGGACTACTAAACATCATTCTATCAACTCAACATACATATGGCCATAATTTATTCTTCTATATGTCAAACCCAATAATATCAACATCATATAACAAAATGCGCATAATAATAATCTATCAATTTATATCGAACGTTTCATTACTTAAGCTCGCTTCAGAACACGGCATATGAATTCAAATTATCAAACTTTAACCTTCATATTACTATGGTGATTAACACAAAAGAGTTCAACCAACCTCGAGTTAGATTGCAACATTAATTTCACCGAATCCAAGTTCATGTTATAATCACCAAGAATTTAAGTGCAGAATTAATCTGGACTGCAACTTCAACTGAGGATTCCTGTGGCTACAGGTATCCGGGGAGTGCGTGTAACCCCTCTATGGAAAGTTCTTTCTATTGGCTACAATGCTTATGTTAAGCCTGCAACCCAAATCAGGCTATAACCTACACGAAGTCTGCTCCAAAGACTGCAGCGTACAGAATACAAATTCAGTACACTTACTTTACAGCCCTTACTTCGATCGGACATTCCCGTGGCTACAGGATTTACTCGAAGGCGTGTAAGAACTCGTTGGAAAGGTAATTATAGTGGCTACGACTTTTGTGTTTAGTCAAAAACCCAGATCTAACCATTTCTGGCCCGAAAACGGCCAAGAAGGTCGCTGCGTGCAGAACCCAGATTCTGCACGCATCTTGAAGCGGAGTGAACGACATCCGTTCATATTCCTCCTCAAGCAATTTTCCCCAAATCGCCACCCAAAGTTCCTCCACTGTTATTCTCCCTCTAAAGGCCATTCCTCTTAACGGATCCACCCCCATCATCATTATAGGAAGGGGAGGTTGAAGACGACTTGTCTTTAGAACACATGTTCTAGCAAGGCCTTCCTAGAATCCTCCTCCTCACACATCAAGACTCATTTGAGTAGATATCTCGCTAAGAATATCTACGGATCTAGCACCAAGGGAGAGGGGAGGAAGCTCACCTCATTTCCAGTGGTACCACCATTATCGGCCATGGATCTTGTCATCCTCCTCAGCGGCATCACTTTCTCCATGACGGCGGTGGTGTTTCTCCTCCTCCAAAGCTAGCTCCAGCAAGAACTCCCCTTCATAACTTCTCCCTCCGGATAATGGAACTTGGAAAGTGGATGAAAAGGTTAGGGTTTCACTTTTCCTTTTTATACATAAGTGAAACGGGTAGGGACACGGTCGTGCCCTTACCCGTGTTCTGCATCTGACTGACGGATCGTGTTCCTACATAGGTACGGACATGCCCGTGTCAGTACCCGTGTCCAGGTGACACGGCCGTGTCACATCCCCGTGTCGATACCCGTGTTCTGTTCTGGACAATTTTCGTCGACCTGGGCTTTAAATACATGGGTAGGGACACGCCCGTGTCACTACCCGTGTCCTTCACGGGACAATTTTCGTCGACCTAGTCTTGAAGTACACGGGTAGGGACATGCCCGTGTCTCTACCCATGTTCTTCATGGGACAAACTGGCAATTTGCACACGGGTAGAGACACGGCCCGTATCTCAACCTGTGTTCTTCTCGGGACTGATCACTCAATGCTACACGGGTAGGGACACGCTTGTGTCCTTATCCGTGTTCTCCTTGTGACAAACCACTCGACGCTATCTCAAAATCACCCAGCATCATAGCCACTCAGCACCATTGAACACGGGTAGGGACACACCCGTGTCCCTACCCGTGTCATGCTCAACTCCAGTTTTTAGCCTATTTCCTTATTTCCCGCAAGTGCGCACCTGATCACCTGCACCCCCTTGAGCCAGCCCTAGCTCTCCCTACTCAAAAACACGCACAAGGGGCCTAGTACATATTGGAACATTACATTAGTTATGTTGTGTCTATTTTCCACATTGAATCCATGGTTCTTTAACCGGATAGTAAGATTCAAGTTTTATTTCTTTTGCTTGACACCCTTTCGAGTTTCCACGAAAGTCTTGTTGTTTCTATGCCTGACAGGTTCGCCGTACTGATGGATGTTCATGCTACTATGACATAGATTGTTGGCCCAGATTTGCCCCATGTTGCTGCTACTTCCGACTATTACCACCTCACGGGCCACTCATATGTGATGAGTAATTTTGAGTGGGGGAGGATTGATGGAGACGTTGCTGACACGACCGTCATTGATCCCCGTCTGAGAGAGTTCGTCGATTGGGACGATCGCTGCCGCAAGCTCGTGGATGGGATCGACGTCCGCCGCCATTATATAAAAATATATAATTATAAATTAAATAATTATAATTATATTTTTTTAATAATTTTATTATTTTAGCAATTTTATTTTAAGTACATATTTCATGTTTTAATTTTCATTTCATGTGTAATGATCGGTGCTTATAACCATTATGTGTTATTTTTGTTATTTAATTTCATGTGCTATGATGGGTGCATATAACCATCATATTTTCAATTTGAATTTTGAATTTTTAATTTTTAATTTTGAATTTTTAATTTTTGATTTTTAATTTTGAATTTTTAATTTTTAATTTTTAATTTTTAATTTTTAATTTTGAATGGAGGATGATTGAGTGGTGTAGGCTATATATAGCCATGGTTATGAAGGAATAATTAGAGAATAAGAAAATTGAAACCTTAATTCAAATAATGAATTTCCCCCCTCTTTCCCTCTTCTCCCTTAGGCAAATTTTGGCCTTCCTTCTCCTCTTCCTCCTCCCCCTCTTCAAAATTCGTCCAAGGCTTGTTTCCTCCTATTCCAAGCCGCCAACCCTCCTTCTCCCTCTCAAAATCCAGCCACCACTCCACCTCCTCCCTCCTCAAGGTTAGCACCACCTTTTCTCTCCCCACTTTCCATATATATATTGTCATCAAGGGTTCTACCTCTCCTAGGGTTATTGCAAAGGAAAAAACTAGCGTTTTCATCGTCCAGTGTTGATCCGTGGTTTCACGTGGAGAATTGAAATCAACCACCATCGTGAGCGATTCCTCCACTCAATATTGTGGACGGACTTTCTTTGGATTGGGTAACGATTCTTACACCTCTTGTGTGACTTCTTCTATATTATTTTGTGAGGTATTTTGGTGGAGTTAGAAGGGTAGTATTTTGTCCTAATTTATATTGAAATCGTGATAATTTAAATCTAATCTTTAAGTGTTAATTATTCTGAATATTTTTTGTAAAACTTGATTCGGGTTGATCTAGTGAATACTAGTGGAAATCGGTTTCTTAGCATGATTTCTCCTTGAGTTCAAGAGATTTTGGCAACTCTCTTATTAATTAATTTTGGGGATTATTCTGGACTTAGTTTTAAATCACTTATTTAGTCGGGATATTCTTTTATTGGATGTGTGAATGTTTGCGCATAATTTAATTTGAATTCCTAATTGTCTGGATCGGGTGGGTCCTTTTTGCTTGAGCGAACATTAGTATATACCCCTTGTTCAATCTAAAATAAGGGGTAGCGTCCCTTTTCGTTGATTATTATGGAAATTGTGTCATTAATTCCGTGAGTGTTCGATAGTGCTGTTAACCCTGGATCTGACCGCTCCCCATCTCCCAGCGGCAAGCCAACTCCTAGCCGCCTGACCGTCTACCCGCGGTGCCTCCCTGGCTTGGCAAGCGTCCAGGTGCAATCGGTCAGGAGCTGTCTATCCGCCTGTCCGCGCGGCTAGATGTCCGCCTCTCCTTTCTCTTCCCTGTGTCTGGTCACCGCTGCCCGCTTCTCCTGTACATCGGGCAGCCGGTATTTTTAGCCCTGCCCGTTTGGGAAGGTCCCCGAGCCTATAAATAGACGTGAAAAGTACCCTCCTATGGACGGAATTCGGATTCCCAAGCTTGCCGCCTGTGGCAGCGGGTTCGAATTTCTCCTTTAGTGGATACCTGTTCGCTCGGGCTCTTCTCTTCTAACTGCTGTAACCGATTTTTCATAACTAAAAGGAAAGTCCGCCGCAGGAGAGGCATTTAAGCCGCGGCGGGCAAACTCTGGTGTTGCCGCTGATAGCGGCCCTTTCTCTCTTTTCTCTGCCCGGTTTTATCCGACATTCCTAGTCGCTAGTAACCGACTGGTCGACAGCCTTCTCCCCTACTCCCTAGTGCTCGAACGGTTAGCTGGTGGTGCCCGTCTTCCCTTTCGCATTTCGTGCATCAACTGTTAACACGCGACCTTCAGATATCGGCTAGTCGCTGAAGTTCAGCGGCCATACAATGTCAGACCGGCAATCCATTCAGAACAACCTCAGCCCCAGCGAAGTTATGCTCTTGGAAGCTCTTCTGCAGTCCCGTCGGGAAGAAAACCGAACTCGCCAAGAGGTGATCCGGCAGCTCGCCGCGATCAATGCAAATCTAGCCGCAATTAATCAGCGGTTAGGCTTGCAGTCCGCAATCATTCCGATTACACCAGCCAACCAGACCCCAGTGGATAGCAAGCAGGTCGATCCGCCGGCCTACTCGCCTACCTGTCCGGGATATTCGCCGGGCTATTCGACCTCCTACCCGGTCTGTCCGCCCGAGTTGACAACAAGGTTTCCAGTTACGAAGAAGCCCCGCATTTCAGAAAAAGGACAGAGAAGTTTGTTAGACGTGTACCAGATCGAACAACGGGAGGGAGAGCCAAGTCACAAGAAACCCGCTCGGGCAGCAGGCGGAAAAACTAGATCCAAGGATCAGTATTGCGAATATCACAAGGAAAGAGGTCATTTAACAAAAGATTGTAGAGCTCTCCAATTAGCTGTGAAAATGCAGAAGTCAAAGGAATCCCGTAGCATGATCTAAAAAGGACATCTCATTCCTAGGCTGGCAGACACGACATCAGCAACAGAAGCAATCCTGACAATCAATTCCTTAACCTAATACGTTTTTCTGTCTTCTATTTCCTCTTATCAATTTCTATTAAGAAGGATTATAACTCATCTCTATATTTTGTTTCAGAGATTCTATATCAGTACTCTCGCCTGGCAAGTCATCATTCTTATGGGTTGGCAACCCAAAAATTAAAAGATCACTGAATCAGGAGATATCACTGAGTCTAGCTACATACCCCTTTAGAGCCGTTGTCATTAGCGTAACACCACGAGGACCACGTGTTGCGGGGAGATTTCGCACCGTGTAGTGGCAGCTTACCGGCTTTGATGCGGTGGAGTACTAGATTGCGGATCCCAGCTGGTATCTACCCCCACTTCTGCATTTTGGAGGGACAGGGTGGCTGGTAGCGCTACCGTGCTTTGAGAGGGATATCGTTACAACTCGGATGGGTCTGTGCGGGAAGCCACACGCATACCCCGCAGATCGTCCCAGCATGTAACCCTCGAATACTCCTTGATACTCTCAAGCAGTGCCTGCAGGAGACCCACAGTCTTGTCGATCTCAGGGGGAAGCAATGCCGCTCCGGCCGCACCTGCCCCGAAAGATCGACCTAGACTGTACTCCAGGCAAGAGAGCAGTGTTTTATTTTCTTCAAGCAGAAGTCTAGTCGGCAGTCAAAGATCAGACCGCGCGGTTATAATATGCTGGCTAGAGACACAGTATCCGCTCGGGTAATTGGGTATTATAAGGCTGCGGATATTATTATTCTTACCGCTCAGTTATCTTTTCGACCAATTGGTTTTCTTAAATTGGTATCATATTCGAAGTTGCCGATATTATTCTTACCGCTCGGTTATCTTTTCGACCAATTGGTTTTCTTGAATTGGTCTCATATTCGAAGTTGCCAAGATTATTCTTACCGCCCGGTTATCTTTTCGACCAATTGGTTTTCTTAAATTGGTCTCATATTCGAAGTTGCCAAGATTATTCTTACCGCCCGGTTATCTTTTCGACCAATTGGTTTTCTTAAATTGGTCTCATATTCGAAGTTGCCAAGATTATTCTTACCGCCCGGTTATCTTTTCGACCAATTGGTTTTCTTAAATTGGTCTCATATTCGAAGTTGCCGATATTATTCTTACCGCTCGGTTATCTTTTCGACCAATTGGTTTTCTTAAATTGGTCTCATATTCGAAGTTGCCGATATTATTCCTACCGCGCAGTTATATTTATTAATCGCACGAGTCGTTTGCCATCTTCAGTTTAATGCAACAGACATCTTTATTAATCGCCCGAGTGGTTTGGTTATCTTCAGTTCAGTATAGCGGACATCAGTATTATCCGCGCGAGTTATGCGTGAAAATCACTCTGTATCCGATGACTTCGCACTCTAGTTGCCTGGAAAAGTAAACTAGCAGGGCTCATCTCATCCATTCTGCTTGTGTATTGCCCAGATATCTTATGACATATTATAATCGATCAAATAGAAATATAATACCGAGCGAATAAAGCATATCCAGCAAAATCAAAGTATCATTTATATTGTCAAAAGTTACAAAATCTGTCATCCGCGCGGCTTACAAAGATCATGCCGCCGGATCAAAAGAATATCATAACATATCAACATTTCTTCTTTTTCCGCTCCGGCTCTGCTTCACTAAAAGAACTTGAAGAGCTACTTGTCTCAGCTGATCCGGATCCCTCCTCCTCGCTCGAACTGCCGGATGAACTCGAGCTTGTATCCGCACGGACATCATCAGGTACGCCCTCCTGTTTGTTTGAATGCTCGTCCTCCTCAAGAATCTCAATAGGTTCTTCGGCCGGCTCTACTCGCGCGGCTTCGATATCCTTGAAGCCGGGGAATAACTCGTCAAGAGTTACGCCTTCGTGACCAGGCTTAAATGCTCCCCGTTCCCGCAAGATGTCAAGCGTATCTTCCCCGCTTTCCCGCAAATGCATGGTTAATTCTCTTCTGAAGGCCGGGTTCCCCGGATCATAAGCTTTCTGCAAGAGGAGATAAAGTTAAACCTTCGGATAATGCTAAGGTAAAGCCACGAGGTAAAAACTTACAGCGTTAATATTCTTCAGCTTCTCATTTTCCTCCTTAAGGTGCTCTACCTCATCCTCTAACCGCTCGGCAAGAGCGACCACTTCGGCGAGGGCTTCAGCGACGAAGTGGTCCGTCACGAAGCTTCTCGCGCGGATTTGTGCGGCTAGGGCCAGAAGTTTCTTCGTCGGAATGGCCCGCAGGTCGGCTAGGTTCTCCCTACCATACATTGCCCAGCTAACCGCGCGGGCATGTTTGGATATCTTCTCGTTCTTCCACAAGGGAAGAGCGGTAGAAACCTGAACGTTCTTCCCGCGCGGGTGCCATTTCATAACCGCCTTGCCCCGGCGATCTTTTAAGTTCTCCCCCGATCCTTGGGGTGCGAAGGGCTCGGAGTCATAATCGGCGGCGACATCATGCTCCACGCGGCGGTCATCCTCTCTTTTCTTCCTAGCCTCGCTCTGCATCAGAACGGGCTCTGCTGGTGTAACCGGTTTGCTCGCAGGAACTCTCAAGACGGCTGCCATGGGACAAAATATTTAGCCGTGCGGTTATATTAAGCAACTAATCGTAAAAAATATACCTTCTTCTGCAGGGAATTCCATCACTACTGGCAGCAATGGGATATAGTGCAAGATATCTAGCCGCGAACCGGCGAGGAAGTCAGCGATCTCCTTCTTGATCCCTTCAACCTCAAACCGTTCGAATAGCCTAGCCGAGCGGACTTGCGGACAGACAGGCAGAAGGCCCAAATTCCCCTCGAACATGAGGAATCTGGTGGACCAGTTGGGAAACTTATTCGTCAGGTTAACCGTTTTCATCCCGGTGCAGCCGAAGTACACTACACCTTTGAAGACCCGGCGGTCCTTCTTGTCGGAGACGATGGAGCGGATAACGAAGCAGTGGCGGAAAAGATCCATAGTGAATCTTACCCTCTCGGTCTGAAGGTATATGATGAAGCTCACCATTGACGCTATTGTATTCGGCGAAAGTTGGCCGGGTACAATTCCGAAAAAGTCGAGAATCTCCACAAGCTCAATCAGCGGCGGCCAGCTGAAACCGGAATCGAAGTGGTCGACTGGGATCGCCACCAGATTTCTTCCGTAAGTGTTTATCCGCTCGTCTTCTAGGGGTAACCGCGCGACTATGTCAGTATTCATCATGTGAGCCGCGATAAAGCGCTCCAGTTCGCTGTTGGTCATTTCCGACCTCCTGTGCTCGGCGTCAAGGAAAGCAGTGGCAGTTGAAGCTCGCGCGGGCGCCATCAATTCTTCCCGCCAGAAGTTCTGCACTTTAAACTTTTCCTTATAATGCGGAGCTAGGCCGTATTTATAGAGCCTGCAGGACGACTTATTACTCGCACGGTTACATGAAAGAAGCTGCCGGATAATCGGCGTTTCCTGCAAACGTCTTTTCAATCATTTCAGCGCATTATTACTCGAGCGGCTAAATCAAAGAAGCCTCCGGACATTCGTCCTTTCCTACAGACGTCCTTTCAACCACAACCAATCATTACCGTTCGCGCGGTTATATTAACCAGTTCGATGGGTCATTTGTTTCCCGCAGATTTAGCAAAGCGTTATACAGAAGACCGCTCGAACACAAAAGATTCAAACCGCCAACATCCAAAGCATTACTATAAGATCGCGCGACAATCTCAGATAGGTCAGGCGAATAAGCAAATCACAATGTTGCAAGGTATTAAAAAACAAACACAGCTAATCAGGTTAGTTCGCTCGAACACATTATTACAGATTTTCTCTCTATCTCTCCTCGCGCCGTTCGCCGCTAGGTTCTGCGGGGTCCCTGCCAATAAGCGCGACTTGATCGCTGATGCCCAGTAAAACGGACATCGCGCTGATCAAGTGGTGGCTAAGGGTATTCTGAGCTCGGTGAATCCGGGATGTATCCCGAACTATACAGCTCATTGGGACAGATGCCTCAACCAAAGGCACCTGTTCGTTAGGTCGCGCGGTTAGGTTTACATTGTCGGTCACCGGGGCAGAAGTTTCCCCCCTACTAGGGCCGTGACTTGACTCGCCCGGTTTCCCAGAACTCGTGGAGTTATGTCGCCGGCCTTTCTCCTTTTCTGTCCTCTCGTAGTATTTCCTCTTGTAGTGCGCAGCGTCATCCTCTGCCCTTTGAAGTCGCCTCCCCAAGATCGAAACTTGATCGCGAGCAGCCTTTTCTCGCTCCCGGCTGCTGGATAGTTCCGCGGACAGATCCTTTATCCGCTCTTCCTGGCCTGCCCTTGCCTCTTCCTCGAGTTTGAGCTCCGCCTTTAGTCGCTCGAGGTCAGCGAACAGCTTGGAGATGGTGCGCTGGCCTTCATCATCCTGAAGCCGCCACGTGGTCTCATCCGCAAAATCTTGAGGGTTTGGTTCCGCGAAGTGTGCAGAGAAAAGACGAGCAAAATTAGTGTTGTCGCACAGCACGATCGACAAGCAACGATGCTAAAAGAATAGGCACCCGAGCAAAGACCATCTTCTCTAGTCGCGGCATTTATCTGACGGCTAGAAAAAACAGGTCGCCTAAGTCTCTCAGGATCAATCTTCTTCAGGTAATTGTCCCTCAGGAGTCGCTCAGCCCGCTTATTCTTCTCGAGCTCCTCGCGCGACAAAAGCAAGTCGTCGGTCTCAGTTATTATGCGGATAGGTCTCTTTAACCGCGACGGTTCCTTGTAAGGTAGTGGAACTTTTATTTTCTTCGGGGCAGGTTTGAGCATACCTGACTGCAGAAGCTTTGCGGCGGTCTGGCGGTCAGCTTCAGCCTTCTCTTCAGCAGAGAGAGCCCGAAAACCACTTGGTTCTTCTCCAGTGGCTAAGATCTTCTTCTCGGCAGCGATCTTTTCTCGCAGTTTCAGCTTGTTTTCACCTTCGCATGGATCGGGCACTTCCTTTCCAGTCTTCACTGACAAGACCTCCAAGTCGGACTCATTCCCGGATAGCTGCTTGCTGCTGGTTTCCTTTTTGTTTTCCTGCAATGGAATTATAGTGAGCGGCAAGGTTAACACTGCTCGCCTAACCGCTCCCCTTTTCAGTATGGCGATCGAGCTATCTGAAAGCATTTAACTCTTCTATTCGCGCGGGCTCGTTCTCCTGTTGATCGGGCACATCAATCTTGCTGGTCGCTTTCATAGCCGCCGCGAATTTCTGGTTTCCTTTCTTCTTCTTCAGGAGGATTGCCTCTGTCCTCTCCTCAATCGATGAAGTCGGCTTGTGCCTCCTTTTCTTCGTCAGGAAGGCGGCTTTCACGACATCAAGGTTTTCCTTAAGCTTATCGGCGGAGGTCTTAGCAGCCCTTTTCGCCCTGTCAATAACATCGGAGATCTCTTCGCTTTCTCACCCGGTCTCATCTTCAGCGCCCCGTTTGCCGTCTTCGCTGGAGGGTGACGTGATATTCACGTCGGAACCCGCCGAAGGCTGTGGAGTGTTCGCCCGGACAGGTTCTGGAGCAAAGCCACCCACCGTATTCCCGGGCAGTTGTTGAGAAGGCTTGACCTTTGCGGTTATTATCTCCGTTGCCGGCTTGGAGGACTGTTCGTTATTCGGCTTTTCATTAACCGAGCTCGGTTTCTGCGAAACCGCATTGGCAGTGTGCATCTTGCGTGGTGTCTCATCGACTTTGCGGTTAGATGTCTCCGGCGGCGATTTGGATGCGGCCAGCCCGTCGTCGCTAAATTGCACCATGATGCTCCTCCTGGAAGACATGGCGGACAGCAGAATCTTAACCGCAGTTGGAGAGAAGCGACCCGTCTCGAAGGAAGTTTTATGAAAGCAGCATCAACGCCAGCGCTATTTATAGTTTTGAAGGCATTAATTGTGCTCGCGGTCAGACGGTTAACTACATTTTCGAAATTCCTCCTGAATTTAAAAATGTGCGGGGATTATGTTAACCCTGGATCTGACCGCTCCCCAACTCCCAGCGGCAAGCCAACTCCTAGCTGCCTGACCGTCTACCCGCGGTGCCTCCCTGGCTTGGCAAGCATCCAGGTGCAATCGGTCAGGAGCTGTCTATCCGCCTGTCCGCGCGGCTAGATGGCCGCCTCTCCTTTCTCTTCCCTGTGTCTGGTCACCGCTGCCCGCTTCTCCTGTACATCGGGCAGCCGGTATTTTTAGCCCGGCCCGTTTGGGCAGGTCCCCGTGCCTATAAATAGACGTGAACAGTACCCTCCTACGGACGGAATTCGGATTCCCAAGCTTGCCGCCTGTGGCAGCGGGTTCGAATTTCTCCTTTAGCGGATACCTGTTCGCTCGGGCTCTTCTCTTCTAACCGCTGTAACCGATTTTTCATAACTAAAAGGAAAGTCCGCCGCAGGAGAGGCATTTAAGCCGCGGCAGGCGAACTCTGGTGTTGCCGCTGATAGCGGCCCTTTCTCTCTTTTCTCTGCCCGGTTTTATCCGACATTCCTAGTCGCTAGTAACCGACTGGTCGACAGCCTTCTCCCCTACTCCCTAGTGCTCGAACCGTTAGCTGGTGGTGCCCGTCTTCCCTTTCGCATTTCGTGCATGAATAAGTGCTATGTAGAGAAACCGTGCGTTAAATAATTAAATAAATTTTCGAACATAAGAATGCGTAGTTTAATCCGTCAAAACCTCAGGCCTGCATCACAGTGAGGGGTTGGGGTCCAAGCTTCCCGCAAGGCAAGTCTCCACACTATGTACCGTCGGAGCGTCGCTTCGCTTTGTAAGGCTTCTCAAGGAAGGATATGCCGGATCATGAGGATCCATTTTGTGATGCACTGGTCATCCAGTCAGCCATTGAGAACTTCACTGTGGCCCGGATCCTCATAGATAATGGGAGTTCGGTCAATGTCATCTTCAAATGGGCATTAGATGCGATAAAAGTGGAGGCCAAGAGTGTGCTAGCCTCGGATGGACCCTTGTTCGAGTTGTTGGGGGAGAGGAAGGAGGTAGAAGGGGGAGTGGGACTCCATGTCATGCTGGGGGGCAGTCCCAAACTTGCAGGTTCATCATTATAGGCACCCCTAACAGCTACAATGTCATCTTCAAGAGGCCCCTAATCAGCTCCTTCCGCTGCGTCCCCTCGTCCTTCCACCAATGCCTGAAGTTCAACGTCGAGGGTGTCCAGATCCGGGACCGTGTAGATCGTAAGGTGGCAAGGAAGTGCTACGTTACCATCGTGAACTCAATCTCATGTCAGGAGGGGGATGAGGAGATGGAGAGAAGGATGGAGGTGGCGGTGTAGGAGGTTGGCGGAGAGGAGATGGAGGTAGAGTTGAACCGCTCTTGGTAGGAGGAGGCAGAAGAAGTAAGGAAGTCAGTCGAAGCAATGCCAATGGAGGAAGCTTAGGGGGTCCTCGCCTCCAGAGGGGAGAACGTTGAAGAGTTGGGGAGCAGTCTTGTTTGGAGGCAGTGGAAGAGGTGGTGGAGATGGAGGTTTTCACCCTTGGAGGTTGGGTGGTGAAGATTCGCGTCAGTGGAGGGCTGACCTCGGAGGCTCAGGGCAGGGTGATGGAATGCATATGAAAGAACGTGGACATATTTGCCTAGAGAACCGCCAAGATGCCGGGGATTGATGCAGACGTGGCCTGCCATCGCTTCAACCTGGATCTGGAAGCTCGGCCCATCCAGCAAAAGAAGAGGTCCATGACGGACAAGCTGGCCTAGCGATCCGGGAGGAGGTGGCCAAGCTTATTAAGGCTGGCTTTGTATCCGAAATACAATACCCCGGCGTGGTCTCCAATGTTGTAATGGTTAAAAAAAGGAGAAAGCCGGTGGCATATGTATGTTGATTTTTCTTTACTTAATAAATCGTACCCCAAGGATTGTTATCCCTTGCTTTGGATTGACGTGATGGTAGACTTGGTCTTCGGTTTTCCCAAATGAGTTTTGTATATGCTTTTTCAGGTTATCATCAGATCAGGATATACCCTCCCGACATCAAGGATGTCTCCTTCATCATAGGGGATGGGTGTTACTGTTACAAAATGCAGCCCTTTGGGCTAAAGCATGTTGGGTCAACCTATCAGAAGATGATGGACAGGGTCTTCCGGGAGCAAACGGGGAGGAACTTGGAGGTATACGTAAATGACCTCATGATCAAGAGCCAAGACGTCGACTCTCACCTCCGAGACATGGAGGAGACCTTTTTTACACTCCGTAGGTATAAAATGAGGCTGAGCCCCTTAAAGTGTGTCTTCGGGGCGAGCAGGGGCATGTTCCTGGGACATCTCCTCACCCCTGTGGTTGTAGAGCTCAACCATGATAAGGTGACGATGATCATGGAGTCGGGCTCACCGCGAAATGTTAAGGAGGTGCAGCGGTTGATGGGGAAGATAGTAGGGTTGAGCAGCTTCCTCTCCTGAGCTAGGGAGAAGTGCTCTCACTTCTTCAAAACTCTGAGGGGAGGTCAATAGTTTGAGTGAACGGTAGAGTGTGAGGAGGCATTCTAGGCCTTGAAGAGGTAGCTGACACAGGCCCCCCCTTCTCCAGTGGACGAAGGAGGGGGAGGACTTGTCCATGTACTTAAGGGTCGGAGTAGAGGCCCTGAGCTCTATATGTGTTCGAGAGGAGGGAAAGAAGCAACTCCCAATATATTATGTAAGTCGGGTCCTGAGTAAGGCTGAGCTTCGGTCTCCCATCTTGGAGAAGCTAGCCTTTGCTCTTATCATCTCAGCTCAGAGGCTCCAGCCCTACTTCCAAGCACACTCAATCTGAGTTGTGACTGACCACCCCCTCCGTAACATCTTTGACGGGGTGGAGCATTCAGGCCGATTTGCAAAGTGGTCAATGGAGTTGAGTGAATTCAACATCTCCTTCATCCTGTTGGGAATTGTCTTCACAATACCCTAGATTCGTGGGAAGTCGGACCGAAAACTAAGATGAATTAAGTTGTATTTGATGTTGTGTTTAAGTTGTGCATGCAGGACTCTATTGCCATGTGTAAACCAATGTCAGTCTATAGTGGGTCATCAAACACAGGACCATATAATGTAATTCCTCATTGTGTGATCCAAGGTGTTGACTCATGTATAGCCTCTCTATTGGGGTACACTTTGTTTCCATGCACTTGGACTACTGGACTTTGGAGTATTGAAGACTTTCTCAGAAGAAATTTTTTTCTAAGTCCACATACTCGAGTAGTATCTTCTATATACTCGAGTAAGTGACTTAGTACTTGAGTAGATTGGATTACAAACTCGAGTAGTTCTCAAGTTACTCGAGTAAGTGTTCTGATCGTACTCGAGTTGATCTGGACTTCTCATCTCAGAAAGTTTCTAAGTCCTTATACTCGAGTAAATCCATTCATATACTCGAGTACCTCTTTTCCTTACTCGAGTAGGTGTTTGTGTACTCGAGTAGAGCCTTAGTCATACTCGAGTAGTCTCTTAATTATACTCGAGTAGGGCTAGCTGTTCAGTCTAAATTTTTCTAAGTCCACATACTTGAGTAACTTCGCTCATATACTCGAGTAAGTGGCTTAACACTCGAGTAGATCCTTCTTATACTCGAGTAGACTGGCTTTGCACTCGAGTAGATTATACTTATACTCGAGTATTTGGATTAGTACTCGAGTAGATGTTTCTACTTACTCGAGTAATCTGTCTAGAGTAACTCGGGTAGTTCTTCCAAGGCACTCGAGTAGTCATTTCTATTACTCGAGTACATGTTTCTCTTATCTACTCGAGTAGCAGACCTTTATACTCGAGTATCTTATCTAACCCAAGTATGTTGGCTCAGAATTCCAGAAATCGTTAAGTCCAGAATTGACGGAGATTTGAAATTAACCTTTTTCTGATTGGTCCACGTGTCAATCTTAATTACGATTATGACCATTGGAGATAGCCTATAAATAGGTCTTTTCAGATTTGACTAAATACGCGTTTTATAGATATTATCTTTTAAGAAAGAGAAAATCCCGAAAACCCTAATCTTTTTGTCCGCCGTCATTACCGTTTTCGGGAGAAGCTCTGGATCGTCGTTCTCACGCCGCTGCTATCGATCTCAGTTTTTCTAGCGATCCAGACTCAAGAAGAATCATCTGATCTCTCCGTGCTTCATCGTCTCTGATTTACTTTCTTGATCGTGGTGATTCCAGATCTCAGAATCGTGGATCTCAGTCAAGTCTTCTTCAACTATTTCTGTTCAAACCGAAAAGCTCTCAAGAAGAAGATCACGTCAAAGATCCAGATCTGTGATATTCTTGTTGTAAATTTTATTCAAACAAATTTCATTGTAGGAGATCTTTCTCTGAGTGGTAGGAAGTTTTATCTTCCGAGTGTAGATCCGTTTGGGATCGAGTTTTTGTAGGAACGTGGTTCCGAGGTGTAGGATTGTTTTTGTAATCCGAGATAGTGGAGTAGCCGAGTCTAGTGATTTGCTAGATCGGTGAGAAAAGTGGACGTACCCAAGATTGGGGAACCACTATAAATCTCTTGTCGTCTGTGTGATTGCTTGATTACGGATCTGTGCTGTGTTATATTTTTTATTCCGCATTTGACACAAAATTCACCTATTCACCCCCCCCCCCTCTAGGTGATTTAGGTTGACAACTTAGCACTCTCACATCCCTCACCTCTCGATCAAGGCTCAGGCGATAACTGATTTCCTTGCAGATTATGTGGTGGAGGTGGCGGAAGCAGAACTCCCTCATCCTGTCCCCTAGAGGTGATGGTGGATGGTACGTCAGGAAAGCATTCCCTAGGGTGGGAGTGATCTTGGAGAGCCCTCAGGGGACAAGAATCGAACAAACAGTGGTGGTGTATTTTCCCATCACCAACAACCAGGCCGAGTACAAGGCAGAAATCACAGGGCTACGACTGGCCAGGTAGCTAGGGTTACTCGATGTGGAGGTCATCACTGACTCCATGGTGGTGGATTCCCAGATCAATGGGGAGTTCGAGGCAAGGGAGCCTACTCTGCAGTTATACTTGGGGAAAGTAATGGGGGTTATAAATATTTTCCAGACCTTCTCCATCCGGCATATCCCGCGAGAGGAGAATGAGCAGGTTGATCTGCTAGCCAAGCATGGCCCTCCGGTGGGGGTACCATTACCGACCTATTCAAACCATCCATCAAAGAAGGGGAGCTGATGGATGTGGAGCATCACCCCTCGTGTATGGATTCATTCACAACCTTCCTGTCCATAGGAGAGTATCCAGAAGGGATGGATAAGAAGAAGTTCAAGTACAAGTCTGCATACTACCTCATGCGAGATGGGAAACTGTATCAAAAGACTCTCTCGGGGATGTTGGCACATTTCGTGGCCGAGAGGGAAGTCCCGAGGATCTTGGAGGAAGTGCATGCCGGGAAGTGTGGGAGCCATTCTGGAAGTCAAACTCTGGAAGAAAGGATCATCAGACAGGGGTATTTCTGGCCGATCTTGAGTCGTGATGCCGCCAATTTGCAAAGAAATGTCACAAGTGCCAGTTATTTGCACCCCTCCAGTTGCAACAGCCCCAACGCGTCAGAAGCATCACAACGCCTTGCTCATTTGAAATCCGGGGAATGGACTTAGTCGGACCCTTTCACCAGGCTAGCAGCCAAAGAAGGTTTCTACTGGTTATGATCAATTTTTTTCCAAGTGGTTGGAGGTGAAGGCCTTGGCTAAGGTGACCTCCTAGGTTATTAGGAATTTTGTGTCGGGGGAGATCATCTACACTCACGGGTTGCCCCAGGCCATTGTCACGGACAATGGGCCTCAGTTTGCTAGCGTCGAGTTCATCGGTTTTTGTGGGTAACTCGGGATATATCTCAAGTTTGCTTCGGTCCACCACCCAAGGAGTAACGGGCAAGTCGAGGCAGCCACTAAGATCATAGTGAATCTACTCAAGAAGAAGGTGGAGAATTTTAAAGGTAGCTGGGTGGACCAACTCCCTTATATACTTTGGGCCCTTAGAACTGCTCCAAACACTTCCACAGGAGAGACCCCCTTCAAGCTCTCTCATGGGTGCGAGGTGGTGCTTCCCATAGAGTTTGAGGTCTGGACCCCTCGGGTGGTCGAGGCAGAGGCAGGCGGGGAGGAGTGGAGAGAAGAAATGAGGGGGAGCTACGACTCTCCCTCGACATGGTGGAAGTCCTACGGGACCTCTCCACAATCTGACAAGAAGAGGTGAAAAGAAGGATGGCAAAGTACTTTGACAAGCACGTCAGAGTCAAGCAATTTGTGGAAGGGGACTTGGTCCTGAGAAAGGTGGATGCTACAGGGAGGTCTGTCGTCGTTGGGAAACTCAACCCCAACTAGAAAGGTTCGTACATAGTGCAAGAGGCATTGAGGTCAGGAGGGTATTGCCTTCAGAATGTCGATGGTGAAACCCTACCAATAACTAGACTGGTGATGACCTGGAGCATTTTTACCCGTGAGTCATGTAATTGTTCTGATTTTGAATAAAGCTTCTCAAGCAGCTTATGCTCATGACATATTTTGTGCGGATGAAAGAGTTCATCACCCTAGACCCCAAACAGATCCCTCTGTTAGGATTTCAATAAGCTGGCAGGGCCGGATGTCACTCGGAGGATTCTGCACCCAGACCCCAAGCAGATCCCGCTGTCAGGCTCTCACCTAGCTAGCAGGGCTAGATGTCACTCAGAGGAGTCCACCCATAGACCCCGAGCAGATTCCGCTATCAGGCTCTTACTTAGCTGGCAGGGCTAGATGTCACTCGGAGGAGTCCGCCACCATACCCCGAGCAGATCCCGATCTTAGGCTTTCACCTAGCTGGTAGGGTTGGATGTCACTCAAAGGAGTACACCCTAGACCCCAAGTAGATCACGCTGCGTGGCTCTCACCTAGCTGACAGGGCTGGATGTCACTCTAAGGAGTCTGCCCCCAGACTCCGAGCAGATCGCCCTGTTCGGCTCTCACCTAGCTGGATGGGTTGGATGTCACTCAAAGGAGTCAACCCCCTGACACCGTGTACATCCCGCTGTCAGGCTTTCACCTAGCTGGCAGGGCTAGATGTCACTCGGAGGAGTCCAGCCCAGACCACGAGCAGAACCCGCTGTCAGGCTCTCACCTAGCTGACAGGGCTCGATGTCACTCGGAGGAGTCTACCCCAAGACCCCAAGCAGATCCCGCTGTCAGGCTCTCACCTAGTTGACAGGGTTGGATGCCACTCGGAGGAGTCTGCCCCCGGACCCCGAGCAGATCCTGTTGTCAGGCTCCCACCTAGTTGGTAGGGATGGATGCCACTCGGAGGAATCCCCACATACCCCAAGCTGATCCCGCTGTCAGGCTCTCACATAGCTGGCAGGGCTGGATGTCACTCAGAGGAGCAATAGAGAACATGGAACCTAACGATAAGACCCAAACACTCGGGATACAGAGGACAAGTAATAGGGTCACCGAGAAGGCCCTAGCGGCTCAACGAGCCGGAGGTATCAACTCAGCTTTTGTTCCGATAAACCCGCGGGAAGAGTTATTAGGTGATAAGAACATGGGTCGCGCCACAATATCCAGGCCCGGTTCGCACAAAGCAAGGCAGTGCAGATGAGGCCGAGTTAGCTCGCCGACTCAAACACTGCGAGTGGTGTGACGAATTCGACCGAAGGGCTTGGGCCGCCACTCGCGGTGCTGACAGACTAACGGATCTATCATTCCTAAGCTAGTCTGAAATAAGCGGGCAACCTAACTCGCAGTGCAGCGGCAAACAAAATGCACAAAATGAATGGCGAAATGTAGATAAGGGAGTAAATTTACGTTAATAAATAACAAATATTATAAGTGTCTTGCGGTTACATGTTTGAGGAAGCAAAAAGAAAAACATTTAGTGAGGGAGACAGGAGCTCTCCGCAAGGTGATCTCCAGAACGGCAAGCCCCTTAAATGGGGTGGTAGGGCCCGTCGCCCGGCTTCACTACCGGAAGGAATAGTTCTGGTACCTCGTCACTCACCGAAAGCTTCTCGCCGTCTTTCTAGATCAACTCGGCTCGCTAAAGAGTCTGGAGGGTGTACTTTGCCGCGCCGGCAGCATTCGTCTGCATCATCACCTCCAGCTCATATTCAGTGTAGGGGGCGAGCTGACAACCATAGCTCGATGGTGGCAGAACGGTCGCGATAACTTCCATCTCACGCACTCACGCCTGCAAGGCCTACTTTTCCTGCCCCAAGGTGGCGATCTTGGTGCCGATACGGCTGGCCGTCGCTACATCCTGCAAGTGGAAGGGCGTCTGAGAAAAACATAAGTAAGAAATTAATAAGTGAAAAGTGGGGCGAGCAGAGAAATTCACCACTCAAAGTAGCCTCGGATACGTCGTCCTGCTTCCTCTGAGAGTCTGCCTCCTCCTGAGTGAGTGTGCAGGCTTCCTCCTTATCGTTAACAAACTTCTGGAGTGACGGGACATTCTTTTCCAGCTGCATCAACCGCCTGCCCGTCATATGGGACAACTCCAAGCCGCGGAGCTGGGCTCGCGCACTCTCATGCACGAGCACCAGCGTGGCCTCCACATCATAGACCACGCCATCTTCTCGCCTGTACAGGCCGAATGAGAAGTCGTAGGCCTCCCCGCATATTGTGTCTTGCTCCATCCATCTCAGCAGTAGGGTTGAGATGACGGCCCTGTTCGAGTCTTTTTTCCACTGGAGAAGGGGATTCCCAAGCTCGTCCAGGGGCTGCTCACTGAGGCCGAAGTTGCGGTGCCCTCTTGGCACCGGCTTCGCAACAGGTGGCACCTCTTCTTGTGACCTAGAGGTGTCGGCCGTCTCGCCAAGGGGGCGCTGACCGAGGCAGCCAAAGGGGCGGGCTCTCATACAGGCTGGTCTGTTGGGGCCTTGCCCTTATCCTGGCTTGTGGATGCCGAGCCGCCATCTTTGATTTATTGGGCAGAGGTGGAAGATAAGGTTGCTCACCGCTGGGTCGCTTCTGTGGGGCTGGGTCCGAGATCTCCCGGTGGGCAGCGGCCACCTCCTTAGCATGGGTGAGCTCGCCTGAAGCAAGCCATGCACTCTCATAAGGAGAGAGCATGGGGATGTCTTGCTTGCCTGCAAGAAGAAAGAGAGGTTTAGAAAATGAGTATGATAATGAAGAGATAGAGGCGCAGATCGCTTTCCTTCCCTGGCACAGACCGGGGGGAGATTGTCCAGGTTTTGGCGGAGGAAGGCGACCTCGAGGTTCCTTCTGGAGAAGAATCTGCATAGCTCTGCTTCATGGCCCCCCGGGCTAGGGGGTAGCTTGCCTCGCTGTGTTGAATCGGAGAGAAAGGGACATTGTCGAAGTCTTCTTGGTGGTATTATCCATGTGCTAAAGGGATTAAAGTTGTTCTTAGAATTTGGATTTATGTTGTTAAAATCTTTGATCGACGATTTCTGGTTGGATTGTCGAACTGAGCTCGACGATATTGGATCAGATCGTCGATCTCTACTTGAAGAATGAGAGTATTCATTCTTGGAGTACCAAAATCATCGATCTCTGTTCGACGAACAATACTGATATTGTCGATCATAGATCGAAGAATGATTATTACTCAAGTTTGCGTTCAGAGATCATCGTTCTGAGTTCGATGATCTGTTCATATATCGTCGATCTGCGTTCGATGATAATTGCTTAACATTGTTATTTTTGTTTTTCTGGTTGTTGAGGTTATTTTTAATTTGAATCTGTTCAAGAACTTTATTAACCCTATTGACCTGTTCAGTATTTTTCTTTCCTTTGTCGGATATAAACTTTACTGATTTGGAAAGATTGTTTCTCTGAATTATGGGTGGATAACTAGGGGAGGCACCTAATACTAGTTTACTATTGTTGATCCTAGCATTTACAGTACTAGTGATATCTAATAATTGTAGACTTCTCCCATTTAGGGATTCTTCTAATATCTTGGCCTTGCTAAGTTCATATTTCAAAAAGGATATTTGTTGATTAGCAGAGATAAGTTCATTTGTTAGGTTAGCATTTTCTGCAATAATTTTATCCAGGTCATTTAATTTTTCTCTGAGGAGTTTGATTTCCTTCTCAGAGCTAATTAAGTCTAAGCATAAATTTTTAAATTCAAGTTTAAATTCCTCTGATTGAAAATCATAAGAGCCTATTACCGGATCCTCAGCTGATAAGAGCTCTTCATCTTCAGACTCATCAACATCTGATCTGCTACTGCCTGCCTCAATGGCCATGAGGAAAACTTCTTTGACCTTCTGCTCTTCCTCATCCTAACTGGAGCTGGAGGAGGTTGACTCTTTTCCAGTGTCACTCCATGACTCAGCAACAAAGCCCTTGTCCTTCCTCTTGTGCTTGCTTGAGGGAGGCTTGCTGTAGTAACCCTTCCTTGAGTCACCCTCCTTTCTTCTATCCTTCTTCTGAACTTCTGGGCACTCAAAGATGAAATGCCCAGGTTTCCTGCAGCCAAAACACACTACTTCTTTAGATAGTGTTTTGTCATACCTTGGCTTGTCTTTATACTTTGATGGTTTCCTTCTGAAATCTTTTCTAGCCATCATCAAGAATCTTTTGGCAAAGAGACTTATAAATTCTTCATTCACAGGAATGACTTCGGAGTCTCCTACAGCTTTGAAAGCTATGTTGTGCTCTTTCCTAATTGGTGTAGGAGTCTTGACTTCAACTACTTCTTCGCTTGATTTTATCAACTGCTCATAGGACTTTAACTTTCCTAGTAGAGATTCAGTTTAGATCTCTATTGTGCTTCTGGCTTCTCTAATGGGCCAGATTTTGAGGCTCATGTGCTAGGGAAGCACATGAGGATCTTGTCATTCACTTCAGTCAAAGTGATTTCCTCATCTAGAGTCATTAGCTCACTGATAATGGAGATGAGTCTGTTGTACATCACTTCCACTATTTCAGCTTCATTCTGTTTGAAGTTTTCATATTGAGTTATGAGGTTAGATCTTCTATCCTTCCTCTCATCTGCTGATCCAGCTACCATCTAGTTCAGGGAGTCCCAAATGGCCTTGGCTGATGGGCACTCAGCAACCTTTTGAAATATCTCATCTGACATTATTTGAGCAAATATGTTCATGTCTCTGGCATCAGCTTTCTTTGCCTTTTTCTGTACATCTGTCCATCCAAGGGGTGGGACTGCACTCATGTCAGTTGAAGTTGATGAGGTTGAAGCTACTGGAGCTGGTGGTCCTGTTAAGATGGAATTAAATATATCCTCATCAATAGAATTCATGTAGAGTCTAATTCTTGTCTTCCAGAGTGTGAACTTGGACAAGTTACACACTGGAGGTCTGGTGCTTGCATATTCTTTGTTCTGTGCCATGCTGTATATATATAGATCTAGAAGATGTAAGAGGATAGATCTAACTTCGGATCTTTGGTTCAAAGGTTAGCTTGTACAACAACAAAAACCCGCTCTGATACCAATTTAAAGTTAGTGTTAGATCTGATATACTCTAGAGGAGGGTGAATAGAGTATGTCTGTGTGTTTTTAAAATTTTCTTCTCTAACAATATACTATATCTAACTATCACAGATTAAAGTAAATCAAAGATCACAGAGAATATAACTAACACAACCACAACAAGAATAGAAAAGAAAGAGCAACAAGACGACACAAGTAATTTATAGTGGTTCCCCAAACTGGGTACATCCACTCTTCTACCACCCTTGGTAGGAATCCACTACAGGTTTTGATCAGGTGACTGTAACCAATGAGCTTTTGACCAGGCGCTCAAAAACCAACCCAATTCTTTTGGAACGAGACTTGCAACCAGAATAATTTTGAAGGGAATAAAAACCTGCACAGAGGTGGGAATGTGAGAGTGATGTAAGTCTTCTTTTCTCAAATCAAAATGAGAAGACTGTGTGGATTCTTATTTATTGTAGAAGCTACCCCTGAGATCTTGAATGGTTCAGGAGTGGAAGCTTGGTTCAAGGGTGTAGGCCTTTAGCTTTGATGATTGCTCAACAGCAGGCTTCTAGACAGATAAGTATGTTTGTCTCTTAGAAAGCCTTCGAGCAGAATGAGAATAGATGAATATGATCAAGATTTTTTGTTTGTCACTCTGTATGCTGTTGATGTCGCATGTATTGTCCATTCAGTATAATTAGGACTTATTATCTTGTCGACGACCATTTGAAATTTCAAATTACTCCTGTAATCAATGCTGTTGACGTTGAGAATTATACGACATTAATTAATTTCCCCAACTGTTTCATTGAAAATATGGCAGACAATAATCCTGATGAAGACCGTAATTAATGATCTGTCTAACGGTAATATTCAGAGAATGTTAGAGCATTACTTATATAGGAATTACTGCACTTTAATCGAAACAGAATAAAGGAAATAACTTAGTCTGGAATCGTCGGCCTGAAGACAGAATTCGTCGAGCTGAGTCCATAGTTCATTGAGCTAAGAATTGCTGTTCATCGAGCTGAGTTACAAGATCGTTGAACTCTGAATAGCTGGCTACTGCTTGACGAAATCTTCTTGTTTTGTGCTCTAAGTTCGTCGAGCTTAGTTTCAAGATCGTCGAACTCTGAATAGTTGATTGCTGCTTGACGAAATCTTCCTGTTCTATGCTCTAAGTTCGTCGAGTATGAAAACATAATCCAGAATTTGTCGACCTGAGAGTTCGTCGAGCTGAGAATATCTGCTTGATAACTTCTTTCTGTGAATCAAGTTCGTTGAGCTTTGGTCTAAGATCGTCGATCTGATTCTGTGGTCTAGACTTAGAATAATTTCTGAGTGTTGAATCACTATAACCAGGATTAGTCGATCAGAGAACTGAGTTCTTCTAACTGATGTTGTAGTTCGTCGATTGAGTTTCTGGCTAGGGCAGTTAGTACTTTATAAAGAGTTCGTTGAGCTGGGCTAAGAGAATTTCCCTGAGTTCGTCTAACTGAGCTTGACTTTCATCGACCGGAGTTCGACGAACGTAGAACTACTTTTTCCAAGTCTTTAATTCTCTAAGTGCTGAGTCTCTTGTAGGGTTGGAGGCTTGTCCTTTGTACTGTTGACTTCTAAGGACTTGACCTAGACTCTAAGACACACCTATGACCCTTATCTATACATGTTGGGTCATATCCTTACTCAGTGAACCTAGCCCAAATCCAACTAGGGGTTCCAACAATCTCCCCATATTTGGGTGAGGTCACTGATTACAGACTCAATAATAAAAAGATACACAAAGCAGGAACTTAACATATATCTGGCAGATAATTTACTAACAAGTGCAACAGATATAAGTACATAGTTTTGTAACAGATAATAAAAACATAAATTTAACAAAGTATACCACAAGTAGCAATTTTTTTTCTTCAGGATTCACTGCTACTACTTCTTGGATTTTTCTTCCTTCTTCATTTCTCTCGGCTTTGTAAATATAATTTCCCTGTTAGGATTTGAAGCTTCTCTTTTTGACATATATAAATCAGCTGCTACAATCACTGTCTGAGTTGAAGTTCTGGGAACAATTGCTTCTGGATGTCTAGCCATATATTCAGTATGGTCAAATAGCTTCTTGCTTATCTAAAGCCTTTCAAGTTCTTTTTCTCTGTATGTGGACATTGTGGAGAATTTTGTTGGATCCTGTCCTTCTTCTCTGGCTTTTTTCATCTGTGACAAAGCAATTAATTCTTGAAGACTTGCCATCCTGAAGTTTGGATCATCATCCTGACTGACTGAAGATTGATCTTCCTGTGAGGATAGAAGTGCAACAGGCTTTAAATTTGTGGACCGTGCTTTAAAGTTTGTCTTAGCTTGGCTTTCAGTACTTAGAGTGTATAAGGATTTGGGACGTGCAGCTTCACTGTATTTTTCTTTGGGCTTGAATGAGTTAGAATGCCTTCTTTGTTCAGTTTGAGATTGAGGAGAAGAGAATTCTGGTTTTTGATAAACAATTTCCTTTATTTGTTCTGAACCACTAAAACTTCTCTAGTGACTGCTTCTATGAGAATGCTGACTGGATGACCTTTCCTGTCTCTGATAATTTCTTGTGTATGAGGGCTTGGAAGGTACATCTGACTTTTAAGAACTAATTCTAGAAGCACCAGCAGCTGGTGGAGGAGGAGGAGGATGATCCTTCCTGTATTTGTGAGCTGGAGGAGGAGAATATCTTCTGCTTTTCTTCCTGGCCTTCTGTTCATTCTTTGAGAGCCACATCCCGGCATTTCCTTGTATGGGGTTATTTTTTGAAGGATATAGTAGGGAGTATCATTGGTATTTCTAAGTTTGGGAGCAGAAGGAGGTGGAGCCTTCCTTTTCTTTGAGAACTTCTTTTTCTTAGATTCCTCATCAAAATAATCATAATCATCATCATCATTAGAGGATTGAGGATTGTCATACAAGTCATCTGTCTCTTTTAGGAACTCAGCAGGAATGGAGGTTTTTCCATGCTGGAAAGGAGCTGGAGGAGAAATGTCAATTGGTCCTGGAGAGTTACTTGTGACAGTGCTTTCAGCAGCTGCCTTATTTTCTTCTTCAATATCAGTCATGATCATGGCATCAAGATCAGGCATTGGGGAATCATCCATGATAAATGTTGGAGCAAAAAATGTTTCTATAGGGGAGGAGGCTCTGATTGAATCATCTTTGGTTGTCTCTGCTGGAGTTTTGGAAATTTTGGCAAAACTGTCCTTAAGTTGCTTAGCAACATCAGGACTTATTGGGGAGGAGTAGGGGATAAGAGCCAAGGATGGCTTAGTATACTCAGCTGGAGGGAGACTTAGATAAGTTGTATCAAAAGTCTTTAAAGGACTTACAAAGTCTACTATAGGATGGATGAAAACATCACCAACAGATTTTATTTCAGCTATCACTGACTCATCAATGTCCATGTCAGTTTCAATAAATTGAATTAAATCAATTTTATCAGAATCTATACTATCTATCACTGCTTCTGCTTTTGCTTGAGCTTCTGGAGCTGCTTGAACTGCTGCAGCTTATTCATTGAATATCACCCCCTGCCTGGATTCAGTTAACACTGGAGCCAGGCTCCTAGCTGAATAGGGGGCAGCTGAGAAGACAGCAAATTATATGGAGAGGGAGGTGATGGAATTAACAAGAGGTGTAATAGCCTATGTGATAAGTGTTTTCAGAAGAGGTGTAAAAAGGTTAATGAGAGGGGAAACAAGGGAGGGGTCCAGGAGAGTGGAGGTAGATAATGTTGAAGGTGTTGGTGTTGGTGGAGGTGGAGGTGGAGTGTTTGGGTGAGAGTTATCTGAGGGAATGTGAAGAGGGGAGGACGGGAGATTGAATGAGGGTAGGGTGAATATGTGAGAGGGAAGAGGGGATGATGATGGTGTTTGAGCTGGGATGGCATGGAAAGATGGATTTGGTGTACCATATGGTGATGGAGTTGGTGTACCATGTGGTGATGGAATTGGTGTACAATGTGGTGATGGAATTGGTGTACCATGTGGTGATGGAGTTGGTGTAGGAATGTGAGTATGGGATGGAGAGAGGTGGATTGGGGAGGATGGAGTAGTGTAAATTTGTATGTGGGCTATGGATAGAGTTTGAATGTGAATGGCTTGTGAAGGTAATGGAAGATATGGAGGGGTGGGATGGTCCTCTTCAGTAGGCTGGGAAGTGGTTGGTACAACCCTTGTATTCTCAGAAGTTCTGGTGGAAGAGGAAGGAACCTTGGTTAGCTTTGTAATGGTCCTCGCCCATTTGCTAAAAAGAGCACAGGTAAGTCTCTTTGAGGCATTAATGGATATGGTTGGGGAGACCAGGGATCCGACAGCCTTTTCTTTGAGGAAGATCCCTAGGATCCTTCCAAAACATACCTCCTTTTTACTGTTCTTCTTTTTGATAAGATCAAACAAAACTTGAGCCAAGTTAATGGATTTCTTGTTTACTACTGCACACATAACCAGGAATTGATGCCTGGTAATGTAATCATATGCAGAGTGCTTTCCTAGCAGCACTTTCCTTACAATGTCTGCAAGGAACTTATACTTAGCAGATAAATGATTTTTAAGCAGTTTCTGTGGGGTTCCTCCTGAATAACTCATGAGACTCAGCATCATATCAAACTCTTCAGTTTCAATTTCTAATTCCTCCTCACCATTATGCAATCCAAATATTTTATTTAAGACTGCGGGAGTGAGGGAGATGGCATTACCAGAGATAGTCCCTGTCATCACCTTCTCCTCCGTGGTAGATGTATAGACCCATTCCCTGATCTCTGTTCCACAAATTTTGAGGCGTGTTGATTGCAGAGTCTTGGGATGTTGGTCTACTAGAGTTCGTAGAATGTTCATGAATACAGGATCATAGTATTGGAAGGATTCAAAATCCAGATCGAATCTTGTATCAAACTTCATCGCTGCATGAGAGCCTGCGGGAATCACCATGAGAATACATGCAAGAAAAGTCGAAGATCAAGTGCAAGAGAACTGAAAGTACGGGACGGAGGTCGAAGAAAACCTAAATATAGTGTTTTCCAGAATATGAATCGACATACTCGATTCCACAAAAAATGAATAGATCTTCTATCTGAGGTCGACGAAATAATTTGGACTTAAATGATTCGTCGATCTCAGTCTGAAGGGTTGAAGACATTTCGTCGATCTTCATTCGACAAAAGTTTTCTGAAGTAGGTTCGTCGATCTCAGTTCGACGAAACTAACTTCACACAGAGAGTTTGTCGATCTCTGTTCGACGAATATCTCACAAACTTCCCCCAGTTCATCGATCTCCGTTTGACGAACTTTGAAAAATTCATCGAGTGCAGACAGAAATTAAACTAAGTCTTCTCCATTTATCATTCCAAGCTGATTTATGAAGAATAAATGATTTCTTTCATCCAGAGGTTTGGTGAAGATATCAGCTCTTTATAAATCAGTGTAGATATAAACAAAATTAATTTTATTTTTGTCTACACACTCTCTAATAAAATGATGCCTAATATCTATATGCTTAGTTCTGCTGTGATGAACTGGATTTTGTTCTATGGCTATAGCACTTGTGTTATCACATAGTAATGTTGAATTATTTAAGTTGAAACCATAGTCCAGTAGTTGGTTTTGAATTCACAACATTTGGGAATAACAACTGCCAGCGGCAATATATTCTGCTTCAACAGTTGATGTAGACACAGATGACTGCTTCTTGCAAAATCAAGACACTAATCCCATACCAAGGAACTAACAAGTTCTTGAGGTGCTTTTTTTGTCCACTCTGCATCCAGCAAAGTCAGCATCTGAGTATCCAGTTAACTCAGACTCTGACTCAGTAGAATACCAGAGACCTAGACAAGGACAACCCTTTATATATCTCAAAATTCTTTTTAGAAAAACTAGATGAGATTCTTAAGGGTTCACCTAGAACCTAGCACAAAGGCATGTAGCAAACATAATATTAGGTCTGCTTGCTGTAAGGTATAGTAGAGACCCAACAATGCCTCTATATAGTTTCCCATCCACAGGTTTCCCATGTGCATCAGAGTCTATTATAGCATTAGTAGGCATGGGTGTTCTCTTTGCTGAGGCATCAGCCATCCCAAACTTCTTTATAAGATCTTTGGCATATTTAGCCTGGGAAATGAAGATGCCATCAGGGAGCTGCTTCACTTGGAGACCAAGGAAGTAGTAAAGCTCACCCATACTACTCATCTCAAATTTTGAATGCATTAGATCACAAAATCTCTTGCATAATTTGGGATCAGTAGAACAAAATATTATATCATCTACATATATTTGTAGTAACAATATTTTATCATGATGCAATTTGGTAAACAAACTCCTATCAACTATGTCTCTTGAAAAACCATGCTCTAATAAAAAGCTGGCTAAGGTCTCACACCAAGCTCTTGGAGCTTGCTTTAAACCATAGATAGCCTTGTGCAACTTAAACACAAAGGAGGGATGAGTTGGAGAAATAAAACCTGGAGGCTGTTCAACATAAACCTCTTCTTTAAGTTCCCATTCAAGAAGGCACTCTTCACATCCATTTGATAGACTTTGAACTTTTTGAATGAGGAATAGGCCAGAAATATCCTTATTGCTTCTAGCTTGGCAACTGGAGCAAAAGTTTGATCATAGTCAATCCCCTCCTCTTGTCTATACCCTTGAGCAACAAGCCTAGCCTTGTTCCACACAATCACAACTTGGGAATCAAGCTTATTTCTGAATACCCATTTGGTTCCAATGACTGGGTAATCTTTTGGTCTGGGAATCAAATCCCAAACCATGCATCTATCAAACTGATTGAGCTCTTTTTGCATTGCAATGATCCAATGGGGATCTTGCTCTACATCAGATATGGATTGAGGCTCAATTTGAGAGAGAAAACAGCATGCATCAAGTCCTGGTTAAGATGATGCCTTGTTCTGTACACCTGCTGTTATGTCTCTAATCACTTGGGATCTTGGATGATCCCTCAGTGTGACACGATCAGTAGGTGGAGTTGGTTCAGTAATAACATTTTGGAAGGATTCCTCTTATGGAATTACTTCTGTTGTTGTGGGGGGTTCAACTACATCCAGATTTTCTTCATCACTTTCTTCATTGCCTTATTGATAAGACTGGGATGTAAGTTTCAATTCATCCAATTTCTCACACAAGTTGTGTACCTGCAAGGGGTTTCTGGTAGAAATTTCTTTCTCCTTTTAAAACATGTTAGCCTCATCAAATATAACATGAATAGATTCTTCGATTTTTAATGTGGATTTATTAAAAACCCTATAAGCTTTGCTGACTTGGAAATATCCTAGAAAAATTCCCACTGTAGCATTTGCTTCAAACTTTCTAATGTGCTTTTTGTCATTATTATGAATATAGCATACACAACCAAAAACTTTAAAATAATTAATTATTGGTTTCTTCCCTTTGAGCAATTCATAGGGGGTCTTATGTTTTAGTTTGTGTATCAAGCTTCTGTTCAGGACATAGTTTGCTGTACTCACTGCCTCTGCCCAATAGGATAGAGGCAAGTAAGCATCTGCAAGTAATGTGCTTACAGCTTCAATGAGTGTTCTATTTTTCCTTTCAGCTACCCCATTTTGTTGAGGAGTTCTAGGAGCTAAGATGCAGTGTCTGATTCCTTCTTTCTCACAGAAGTCATGCATAAGAAGAGATTCAAACTCTGTGCCATGATCACTTCTGATCAATGCAACAAGAGTAGAGTACTCAATCTGTATGGTCCTGAGAAAATCTGTAAGAACCTTGAAGGTATCTGACTTAGATCTAAGAAAGAATACCCAACTGAATCTGGAGAAGTCATCTACAACCACTAAGGTATAAGACTTCCCTCCTAGGCTTTGTACAACAACAGGGCCAAAAAGGTCCATATGTAGTAAGTATAAAATCCTAGGTGAGTCACTCTTATTAATGGATTTAAAACTAGAATTAGCTTGCTTGCTTAGTTGACATGCTCTGCAGAGGCCTTCCTTCTTGTAGGGTCCAGAAGGTAAACCTCTCACAAGGTTGTCCTTAGATAGCCTAACAATGTTTTCATATTTACATATCCTAATCTCTTATGTCATAAGTCATTTTGACTACTAACTATTTTAAGCAGACATATATCTTAAGTAATAGACTAGAAATTAACTAAATATATGTTTCCTTGTCTACTGCCAATTAAAACTGGTTTGTTTTCTCTTGAGGTAATAGTACAGGATTCAGTGTTGAATGATACCTGATAACCTTCATCACAAAGTTGGCTTATGGAGATGAGATTGTGCTTTAGTACACTCACATATGCAACTTTCTTGAATGTTATAGTTCCAATCCTGATTTTGTCATAGTCCTCTGTTTGGCCACAATTTGAATCACCAAAGATGACCTTTGGTCCCAGATTGGACTTATAGTCAATTAAGTTGTCCTTGCTTCCTGTCATGTGCTTGGAGCAGCCACTATCCAGATACCAGTGTTGATTTAATTCTGGATAGGTCTTCATCTGCAAGTATAACACTTAGTTGTTCTTGACCCGGGTGACCTTGGGTCCATGTTGATTTACATAGGAATAATTGGAAATATATGAGCATTCAGGTTGATATTTATAGCCTTTGGGATGATATCTTCTGGGTGGTATTATCCATGTGCTAAAGGGATTAAAGTTGTTCTTAGAATTTGGATTTCTATTGTTAAAATCTGGGTGTTGATGCTCAAAATGTGATGGACTCGGGCACCACCAGCTAACCGTTCGTGCAATGGGGAAAGAATAAAAAACAAACTGTAAGCAGTAGTCTACTTAGCGGATGAGAGGAAAGAGCAGAGGAGCCGTGAGCCACGGCAACACCAGACTTCGCCCGTCGCGGCCTGAATGCCACTCTTGCGATGGGCTTGATTTTGATCACAAGTGACAGGTTACAAAAAGCACAAAGAACACTAAGCAGTAAGCAAGTTGGAGTCCGCAAAGCTCGGAATTCGAGTCCGCAGCCTTTAACAAGTAGGCTCTTGGGCTCCAGTCAGTGTATTTTGGGTGCACCACTTCCCCCTATTTATAGGATTGGGGGCCTGCCCAAACGGGCAGGGCTAAAATAACCGGCTGCCCGGGGTACAGGAGAACTGGGCAGCGGTGACGGGAATCAAAAAGAGAAAAGTAAGCAGTCAGCGCGAGAAAGGCGGACTGGAATTGCGAGCTGGAGCAATCCCTGGCCATCCGGAGCGTCATTCTTCTTGGGATGTTGCGGCCTGGGCGGATTGGCTTTTGAGTGTGGCGAATGAATAATCCAGAGCTGACCAAGGCGGAGCGATCTTTGCGGATTGAGAATCGAAGTCCGCTTCAGGGGCATCCGGGCGACCTGAGCGGACTGAGAATCGGAGTCCGTTGCTGGAGATGCCGAATGAAGAGTACGTCGACCATGTTGCGTATTCTGGGGTTAACATAATCCCCGCACATTTTAAAATTTCAAGAAATTTCGGAAATGTTTCTCTAACCGCCGAGTCCGCAACCAACGTTATCACTGCCTGGGCTATAAATACGGCCGAGAGTACTGTAATCTACCATAATTGTCTGCATAATGGGACGATACTCACCACTTGCGGTCTGCATTCTTGAGTCTGACATGGCGAGGTTGGGATCCTTCTTTGGCAATCTTCCCAAAGCTGACAAATCTAGTGAGCCCGTAACGCGAGTGAAGAAGGTGGTCCAGTGAGGGGAAAAGAAGATTCATAACATCGGAGAGAGTTCGCAGAAGGATGGAACATCCACAAAGAGCAAGGAACCAAGTCTCTTGAAAGCACCTTCTCAGGGTCCGGCCACGTCTTCTCAACCGTAGCAAACCTCAGACCAGACCCCCGCGGGCTCTGGCGGAATGGCAATAGTTGTCACTGCCTCTGGAACCTTCATGCTGCAACTAGACGCGGGGAAGGAAGTTTCTTCGCCAGTTCATCAGCAGGACTCAGCGGGAGTGCGGCCTAACGATCCGGATGTTGAGAAACAAACAGGAGAAGCAGGAGACGAGCGGGGTGAGAAGCAGGCTGGAAACCAGGCCGTGACTCCAATGAATTCTTTGGCTGCAGCCGGCACTAACCAGGACATAGTCTGCGCAAAACTGCCGCACTCTGAGCAGGTCGTGCTGGCCTCAGAGAAGACTCCTGAGAAAAAGAAAAGGAAGAGGGACAAATCCTCTGTTTCTGAACGGGTCGAGAAGCGACTGCGTGCTCAAAAGGAGAAGAACGTCTCCATGCGAACGGGCGCTGCGAGCTTGCAATATCGACCGCGGGAAAAGAGGTCCCAGATGCAAGCTTAGTTACGCCGGATGCTCCCATCCTGGGTGGTGATTCCTTGTCTACGGTCAGTTTGTCTACCACAGAAATAATTGACAATATTGATAATGAGCGGCTTGCTGATATTAATCAGTCTCTGCTTGAGGTGTTGCAGTCTGATGTCGAGATAGTGGGCGAGAAGGCTGCTGAATCCGCTCCTTCTACTACAGATGACAAAAGAGAAAAGGTGAAGGAGCAGCTTGCTATAACGCAAGCTAAGGTTGAGGCGGTTTATGAGCGGCTAGAAGCAGATAGACGGGCTGAGGATTTGCGGACGGGGGCCGAGAGGATGCGGACAGGTAAATGGCCACCGCCACCCCCACGTTTCCAGAAGAGATGGCTTTATAAGTCTCTGGTGCGAAAGTCGATACCAATTAAAATTATCACAGAGACTGAGGACATAGTGGCTTTCAGTAGATCAATGGCGGAAAAGAGAGCGATGGTTCACCAAAGATGGAAACAACACTTGGTCGCTTTTGACCCTGAGCGAGTACGGCGGCCTGTAGTAGATAGTCGCCAGATTGCCGCAATGTTTATGAAAAGTGAATTTACTTACATCTCCTCTCTGAGTTTATCGCGCCTTGGAAACTAAAATGAACTTTGCTTCTTGTGTTGCAGTTTGAAACTCGCCGCCAGATTCTGTCGAAGCTGGCGAGATCACGTTGTCTCCTGCGGACGCTCCTGCACCCGCACTGGCGACTGCCCATGCTGAGCCTACACCGAGGGAGCAGTCCGCCCTAGAGAAGTACGCTTCGTTAGCGAATAAGCATGAAGAAGAGATGAAGGAAGTGCGAGCTGAGGCTCAAAGGGGAAAAGAGCGAGAAAAGCTGTTGGAGAGCCAGATCGCCAGTATCTCTGCTGTGGTGGAGGGTCTGAAGAAGGAAAAGCAGCATCAAAGTGAGGACGCTCAGCACTATAGGAAAAGATACTTGGCCTTAGTGCCAGAAGGAAAGAAACAGGTTGCCAAGGTCGTTGAGTTTCGTCCGCTGCCGGCTCAGCCGGCTCCGGGTGGGGTGCCAACCCTGGCGGTGAGCGAGCAACCTGTGGCGGACAAAGACCAAAGGCCGACGGGTGAGCACATGATCCCGTTCAGCCGGGTTGTGAGGGATTCTGCCCGCATGCACTGAACCTTCAATAACATGCACCATCTGGTCCAACAAATCTATAGGGAAATTCTTCGAGGCAGCGATCAGGCAGCGTATTTCGGAGTGGATGACGAAGAGCGGCCTGCCCGCCGGACAGACGGAAAGGATCGACCTTCTCGCTGCTGAAGTTTTTGAGCTTGCTAGCACTTTAAAACATTAGTTTATGAGTGTTATTATTTTTTAATGATGCGGACATCAACAATTTCTTTATAATATGTAATATTGTATACTATTGTGTACTCCTTGCTACGCTACTCCTTGTTTATGCTGCAATCTGTTTGAATGCTTTTCTGTTGGACGACTTGCGTTTTATGCGAGCATGATATGTATAAATTGCTTCTCTGATGTGCTGGAATGTTTTTGCTTTATGCTGTGCGGAAAATGGTTCGATCCGCACTAACTTGCAGGGACAGGAAAGAAGTGAGCTGTGCGGATGACGGTTGAATCCGCACAAACCTTGGCAGGAGTGCACAGAAGCGAGCTGTGCGGATGACGGTTGAATCCGCACAAACCTTGGCAGGAGTGCACAAAAGCGAGCTATGCGGATGACGGTTGAATCCGCACAAACCTTGGCAGGAGCGTACAGAAGCGAGCGGTGCGGATGACGATTCTAGCCTTTGCGTATTAGACGTTACCTGTCTTGTCAGAGTTTTTCCTATATATACATGATCTTATTTCATTTTTCTGTATCAGAAGCAGTTGAACCGAAAACCCCGCGGCCTGGAGAAATGGTGTCCGCCCGTGCAGATGCTGCAGCCGCATTTCATTCCGCCGAACACAAGAGAAGTAGGCTGGCCGCAACTGATTTGGAGATTTTCTGGGAGAGATATATGGCGGGCTCGCCGGTAGTAGCGCGACTTCCCGAAAATCAAGAAAGACTGAACTTTTCCACCGCTACCCATATCGCGGTGCCTATTGATCATTTTGACTACGGATTCAAATTTCCCATGCTCTGGGAGGTCGCCGAGATCTTCGAGCATTATAGAGTAGTTCCAGGCCAAATCGCACCGAATACTGTAGCCGCAATCTATGGCTACCTTTCCTACATGCGATTTGAAAAGATCAAGTTCTCCCTTAAGATCTTCAGGAAGATATTCTCTGTCCACGCGATTACGCCGTCCAAGGATCACCAGTACAAGGGCGTGATCTATTTCTACTGCCGAGGGATGAAAGTTGCGGCCCTTCAAAACAAAATCCACAACTGGATCTCGAGGTACCTTATCTTTGAAGGCGACTTGGGATTCCTCCACACTTATCTGCAAGTGCACGTAGATCCTGATTTCAAAAGTGTGCCGCTGAACACGGCGGAATCCGCCATTGTCGAGTTTTTCTCTAGGGCAAGGCTCGACGTCGACTACTATATCCCGTTGTTGCCTAGCCTGGATACCATAAGCCGACAAGAGAGTAAGCACTGCGATCTGTCTTCGTGTCCGCAAACTATTTTTTCTTGTCTGATCTTTTCTTCTTTCTGTGTAGCAACTTTATCGGTGCCCGCCAACTTGCCCCTGACTCCAGCCGGCGCGACTCCTACACAAGGAGAAAGAAAAAAGGAAATCGCAAGGAAGAGAAAATAGGAGGGAGACCCGGCGGCAGTCTACTCTTCATCCGGGAGCTTTGACATGGTAGGCTTCGGAAAGAATCAAAAGGACCTGAGGGGGAATCCACTGATCCACTGGAATGAGAAGAGGAAGTTCGTCCGCCTTTCCACAGCTCTACCTTCCTGGAAGAGCCCGCGCCCTTCCCGCCAAGCCCATGTGGCAATTTCCGCTTTATATGGGAAACAGAACCTCCGCAAACTGCGAAACATCACCCTTGCCGATCTCCCTCTAGTAGCGGCCCAAGCCAGTGCAAACAGCGCCATCACCAACCACTTCCTGGGCCGGATGATGTGTGAGTTGCTCAAAGAAAATGAGCGCTTGTCGCGAGAAAATAAGTCCTTGAAGGATATGAACAAGCGGCTAGGAGAAAAAGTCAACAAGCTTAAAGAAGCCGAAGCGGTAAGTATTGGTAATCCGCTTTGATTTTTTCTTTGTCCGCAGCGGATTGACTTTTTACCTTTTGCAGATCGCATATGATATCACAAATCCTGGATTCCAAAGCGCCATGTTCCCCTACGTGAAAGAAAGCGTGGAAGTAGCTATCGAGCGCCTCATCAATGACGGGCTTGCCAAAGAAGGAGTGGACTCCGTCCCCTTTCTGCAATTGTTCCCCGAGCTCGAAGATCAAGTCGCCGAATTTGAGCGGGCTGCCAAAGGGAAAGCGGTTTCTGATGAAGGAGAGAAGCCCTCTGATGGGGAGAGCCCTGAGATTGTGTCCAGCAAACAAGGAAGCCAGTCGATCCAGTCAGGCAGAAGCAGTGAGCGTACGGAGCCTATGGAGGCCAGTGGATGGAGCTCGACCAGCTCCAGCTCCGGTGGTAGCAGTAGCAGCGACTCGGGCGACTACTCTCCACTGGTCAATGTAGATGGATCGAGTCCAGAAGCTCCTGCCGAGAAAAAGCAAAGGACCGAGGAGTAGATATTACAGTGATTTTTTCTTTATTGTAAAAAGAATGCGGACTCCGAGTGAGTCCGCAAATACTTGTAAAAATATTTTTGAATGAAATGAAAAGGATACTTTTGTTATCCGTGATATCCGTTTGTTGTGTTGTCTGCACTTATATAAATGTTATCCGCATAGCATAATTCTTTAATCCGCCAACAATTGAAATCTACAGTATGAATCTTGTCTTATCAAATCACTAAAGCACCTGATGAATTCGAAGAATGCCTTGTAGAAATTAAATTATCCTTTGCAAATTTCAAGATAATTAATACATGTAAAAAATAAGCTATAATTTTATGATTTGCGAACTTGCCGAACTCCATCTGTGGTCCGCTGATGATAAAAAAGCTTATTAAACAGTGATGTAACTAGTAGACTGAGCCGACTAGGAGACCAAGACTGTGGATCCGTGAGATTGAGAATTGAGCGAATTAAATAACCGAGATCATCTGATAAGTTCAACCCATTCGGCGGACTGAGCGGATAGAGAACTTGAGTCCGCCGAAAACCATAATAACCATAGAAATGACGTATAGCTCATGACCTGGTGGGCAGGTGCAGCTAGTGCTGCATTGCTTTCCACACCAGGTTATGAACCATAGTCAACCCCTTCAGCGGACTGAGCGGATAGAGAACTTGAGTCCGCCGAAAACCATAGTAACCATAGAAATGACGTATAGCTCATGACCAGGTGGGCAGGTGCGGCTAGTGTGGCATTGCTTTCCGCACCAGGTTATGAACCATAGTTAACCCCTTCGGCGGACTGAGCGGATAGAGAACTTGAGTCCGCTGAAAACCATAATAACAATAGAAATGACGTATAGCTCTTGATCAGGTGGGCAGGTGCGGCTAGTGCGGCATTGCTTTCCACACCAGGTTATGAACCATAGTCAACCCCTTCGGCAGACTGAGCAGATAGAGAACTTGAGTCTGCCGAAAACCATAATAACCATAGAAATGCTGTATAGCTCATGACCAGGTGGGCAGGCACGGCTTGTGCGACATTGCTTTCCACACCAGGTTAGGAACCATAGTCAACCCCTTCGGCGGACTGAGCGAATAGAGAACTTGAGTCAGCCAAAAACCATAATAATCATAGAAATGACGTATAGCTCATGACCAGGTGGGCAGGTGCGGCTAGTGTGACATTGCTTTCCACACAAGGTTATGAACCATAGTCAACCCCTTTGGCAGACTGAGCGGATAGAGAACTTGAGTCCGCCGAAAACCATAATAACCATAGAAATGACGTATAGCTCATGACCAGGTGGGCAGGTGCGGCTAGTGCGGCATTGCTTTCCACACCAGGTTATGAACCATAGTCAACCCCTTCGGCGGACTGAGCGGATAGAGAACTTGAGTCCGCCGAAAACCATAATAACCATAGAAATGATGTATAGCTCATGACCAGGTGGGCAGGTGCGGCTAGTGCGACATTGCTTTCCACACCAGGTTATGAACCATAGTCAACCCCTTCGGCGTACTGAGCGGATAGAGAACTTGAGTCTGCCGAAAACCATAATACGAGATGACGCTTCCCTATTGCCTGGAGTACAACCTAAATTGATCTTTTGGACAGGTGCGGCCGGAGCGACATTGCTTTTCCTAAGATAAATCAGGCTGCGGGTCTCCTGCAGGCACTGCTTGAGGGTACCGGGGAGTGTTCGAAAGTAACAAACTGAGATGATATGCAGGCAGGTGCGGCTGGAGCGGCATTGCTTTCCATGCGTGATCATCAATGTTGTGGCGATATCCCATAGATGGCATGGTAGAGCTGACCGCCGCTCTGTCCCTCCAAAATGCAGAAGTGGGGTTAGGTACTAGCCGGGATCCGAAGTTCAGTGTCCTGCCGTAGTAGAACCGGCAAGCTCCAACTACACGGGGCAAAATATCCCCGCAACACGTGGTCTTGGTGGTGTTACGCTAATAGCGGCGGTTCTAAGGGAGGTTCTTGCTGAACTCGGCGATATCTCCTGGTATTGGGTGACATTTTGAATTGCCCATGCTTAATGTGTCAACTGTCAATATTTGGGACACAAAGATACTTGAAGAAGTGTTAGCAAGGAGCTTTCTCAATAATGACAAACAACTTTACAAATTTTAAGCGAAATGGAAAGAAAGAAAATAAGAGGTTCAGGAGTAAAACCGCTTTAAGTCATCACCACTCCATGTATGTGGTATGTCTTCTCCCTCGTATGTCTGCAAACGATAAGCTCCCTTTTCGAGGACTTCCTTGATGATTAACGGCCCAGCCCAATTGGGATCGAGCTTTCCGACTGAGCCAGTTCTTGCCGCAGAGTCTACCTTTTTAAGGACTAGATCTCCCACTTGGAAGTGTTTGATCCTCACGTTCCTATCAAAGTAGAGAGTCATTCTCCTTTTTATTTCTTCCTGCCTGATTGCGGCTTAATCCAAAATCTCTTCATTATGTTCCAGGCTAAATCTCATTTCTTCATTGTTCAGTTTGAGCCAGTCTTCCTCTCCTTGCCTTGCCAGCAGGACTCTAGGTGACCTGACTTCAAACTCAACAGGAATTAATGCTTTTGACCCATGAGAAAGTTTGAACGGGGTTTCCCTTGTTGTCGACGAAGGTGTCGTTCTCAGGGTCCAGAGGACCGAAGGAAGTTGCTCCACCCAGCTGCCCTTGATGTTCTGTACTTTTTTCTTGAGAAAGTTGAGGATCTGCTTATTAGCCGCTTCCACCTGACCATTACTCCTAGGATGATGGACTGATGCAAAGCGTAATTCTATTCCAATCTGCTTGCAGAAATCTATCATCTCGGCGTTGTTGAATTGTGGTCCATTATCAGTGATGATCGCCATCGGGACACCATGCCGACAAATTATCTCCCCCAAGATGAAATTCTTCACGGTCTTAGTTATTGTCTTTGCCAGCGCCTTAGCCTTGACCCACATGCTGAAGTAGTCAATCATGACAATAATGAAGCGTCGCTGTCCGCTTGCCATAGGAAAAGGACCGATGAGGTCCATTCCCCAAATAGAAAAGGGCCAAGGGGTTGTGATCGATTTGAGAGATTGTGCAGCCTGATGCTTCAGTGGAGCGAACTTTTTTGCACTGAACACATTTTCTTGCATAAGCTTCAGAATCTTTTTTAATCGTGGGCCAGAAGTAACCCTGCGGCAGGATCCTTCTTTCCAAGTTCCTTGCTCCTGAATGGCTTCCACACTCACCAGAATTGATCTCTCAGAGAATGGTGGGAACTTCATTTTCTGAGACACATCTTGTCATGGTGGATAAGAAGGTCTTTCTGTAGAGAACACCAGATACTAAGTAGTAGTATGCTGCTTTTAACCTGAATCTCATTTTATCTCTCACTGACTGATGCAAGTTCCCAGTGGACAGATAAAGGATGAAGGGGTCAATCCAAGAAGGATGCTGGTCAATTTGCATCAACACTTCCTCCTCTACTGCCGGGCGAAAGAGTTTCGAAGTTGTTCCCCTGATGGAAGTCCGTACTTGGCAAGAGCATCTGCCTCCTCGTTCTCCCCCCTCGGGATGTGCTCAATGGTGAAGCTTTTGAACTTCCCGACCTCAATTTTCACGAGTGCAAGATATTTCCTTAACACCGGCTCCCTGGTCTCAAAATTACCAAAAACCTGTGATGCCATCACAAGGGAGTCAGTCCTTACATGGACATGGTCGATTCCGAGTTCTCTGGCGAGCCTTAAACTGGCCAACAGAGCTTCATATTCTTCTTGGTTATTAGTCACTAGTGTTGATGCTCGAAATGCGACGGACTCGGGCACCACCAGCTAACCGTTCGAGCACTGGGGAAAGAGGGAAAAGAAAACTGCAAGCAGTGATCTACTCAAGCGGATAAGAGAAAAGAGAAGAAGAGCCGTGAACCACGGCAACAGCAGACTTCGCCCGCCGCGGCCTGAATGCCACTCTTTCGACGGGCTTGATTTTTATTATAAGCAATGAGTTACAAAGAGTGGGAAGGAAACTATGCAAGAAGCAAGCTGGAGTCCGCAAAGCTCGAGATTCGAGTCCGCAGCCTTTAACAAGTAGGCTCTTGGGTTCGAGTTAACGTGCTTTGGGTGCACCACTTCCCCCTATTTATAGGATTGGGGGCCTGCCCAAACGGGCAGGGCTAAAATAACCGGCTGCCCGGGGTACAAGAGAATCGGGTAGCGGTGACGGGATACAAAAAAGAAAAGAATAAGAAGTCCGCGCGAGATAGGCGGACTGGGCTTGCGAGCTGGAGCAATTCCTGGCCATCCGAAGCGCCATCTCCCTGGAGTGACGCGACCTGAGCGGACTGCCTTTTGAGTCCGGTGGATGAGCGATCTTGAGCTCTCAAGGCGGAGCGGTCTGGGCGGACTGAGAATTGGAGTCCGCTTTTGGGGCAACTAGGCGACCTGGGAAAACCGAGAATCGGAGTCCGCGGCTTAATATGCCGAATTAAGAATACATCGACCGTGTTGCAGATTCTGGGGTTAACATAATCCCCACGCATTTTCAAATTTCAATAAATTTCGGAAATGTTTCTTTAACCGCCGAGTCCGCAACCAATGCTACCACTGTTTGGGCTATAAATATGGCCAGGAGCATGGCATTCTGGCAAAATTATCTGCGTGATGGGACGTTACTCACCACTTGCGGTCTGCATTCTTGAGTCTGGCATGTCGAGGTTGGGATCCTTCTTCGGCAATCTCCCTAAGGCTAACAAATCCAAGGAGCCCGCGACGCGGGTGAAGAAGGTGGTCCAACGAGGAGAAAAGAGGATTCAAGACATTGGGGAAAGTTCGTAGAAGGACGGAGCGCCCGCCAAGGGCAAAGAAACAAGTATCTTAAATGCACCTTCTCAACCGCTTCAAACCTTAGAGCAGACCCCTGCAGGCTTAGGCGGAATGGCCATAGTCGCCACCTCCTCCGGAACATTTATGTTGCAGCTGGATGCGGGGAAAGAAGTTTCTTCGCCAGAGGTCCGCCAGCCGGAACCCGGGGAGGTGAGGACTGCAGACCCGGACACTGAGAAACGGGCAGACGCTGCAGAAGGCGAGCGGGAAGAGAAGTCGGCAAGATGGCAGGCCGCGAATTCGACTTCCTTGGCTGCAGCCGGCACTAGTATGGTCACAGTCCGTACAACACTGTCGGACCCTGAGCAGGTCGCGCTGGCCTCGGAGAGGACTCCTGAGAGAAAGAAGAGGAAAAGGGACAAATCCTTAGTTTCTGACCGGATCAAAAAACGACTTCGAGCTCAGAAGGAAAAGAATATTTCCGCGTGGACAGGCGTGACAAGCCTGCAATACCGTCCGTGGGAAAAGGAGGTCCCGGACGCCAGCTTTATCACGCCTGACGCCGCCATCCCGGGCGGTGACTCCTTGTCCACGGTCAGTCTGTCCACCAAAGAAATTCTTGACTCTATTGATAATGAGCGGCTTGCCGATATTAATCAGTCTCTGCTTGAAGTGTTGCAGTCTGACGTGGAGATTATAGGCGAGAAGGTTGTCGAACCCGTCCCTTCTACTCCGGATGATAAGAGGGAGAAGGCGAAGGAGCAACTTGCCATCATGCAAGCAAAGGTTGAGGCGGTTACAGAGCGGCTAGAGGCTGATAGACGGGAGGAGGATCTGCGGATATCGGCCAAGAGTACGCGGACAGGTAAATCGCCATCGCCACCTCCGCGCTTCCGGAAGAGATGGCTTTATAGGTCTCCGGTGCGAAAGTCAAAGCCAGTCAAAATTATCACCGAGATCAGCGACATAGTGGCTTCCAGTAGGTCAATCGCGGAAAAGAGATTGACGGTTTACCAAAGATGGAAACAACACTTGGTCACTTTTGACCCTGAGCGAGTACGACGTCCTATAGTAGATAGTTGCCAGATCGCCACAATGATTATGAAAAGTGAAATTACTCACATCTTCTCTCTGAGTTTACCGCGCCTTGGAAACTAAACTGAACTTTGCTTCTTATGTTGCAGCTCGAAGCACGCCGTCGGATTCTGTCGAAGCGGGCGAGATTGCACCGTCACCCGCGGAGTTCGCCTCTTCCTTGCTTCCTGCAAATTCAACAAAGTTCACGCGGATTGAACCGTAATTCGCGCAGTTCGCCCCGTCCTGCAAAAATTAGTGCAGGTTGAACACTCATCCGCAGCAAAAAGCAAAAAAGCATTCCAACACATCGGAAAAGCAGTTCATACGCATCGAATTCGCATAAAACAATCATCCAGCAAAAAAGCATTCACACAGCATGACATAACAATAGCTAACAACATACAGTATTCCGTATTATACAGAAATTATCGATGTCCGCATCATTAAAAAATAATAATAATAATTTAATGATGCGGACATTGTATAATACAGTATTCCGTATTATTTTATAATGATGCGGACATCGATAATTTCTGTATAATACAGAATACTGTATGTTGTTAGCTATTGGTATGTCATGCTGTGTGAATGCTTTTTTGCTGGATGATTGTTTTATGCGAATTCGATGCGTATGAACTGCTTTTCCCATGTGCTGGAATGCTTGTTTGCTTTATGCTGCGGATGACCAAGTGGGCAGGTGCGGCTAATGCGGCATTGCTTTTTACACCGGGCCATGAGCTAGTCAACCCCTTCGGCGGACTGAGCGGATAGAGAAATGGAGTCCGCCGAAAACCATAAGAACAAATAGAAATGACAGCTCATGACAAAGTGGGCAGGTGCGGCTAATGCGGCATTGCTTTCCATACTGGGCCATGAGCTAGTCAACCCCTTCGGCGGAAAGAGCAGATAGAGAAATGGAGTCCGCCGAAAACATAAGAACAAAAAAAACCGCCCTCTTTCCTGGAGTGCAGCCTAAATTTATCTTTTGGTCAGGTGCGGCCAGAGCGGCATTGCTTCTCCTAAGATCAATCAAGTCGCAGATCTCCTGCAGGCACTGCTTGAGGGTACCGACGAGTGTTCGAAAGTCACAAACTGAGATTATCTGCAGTCAGGTAAGGCCGGAGCGGCATTGCTTTCCATGCGTGATCATCAAAGTTGTGGCAATATCCCTTAAATGGCATGGTAGAGCTGACCGCCACTCTGTCCCTCCAAAATGCAGAAGTGGGGTTAGGTACTAGCCGAGATTCGAAGTTAAGTGTCCTGCCGCAGTATAACTGGCAAGATCCAACAACACGGTGCAAAATCTCCCTGCAACCCGTGGTCTTGGTGGTGTTACGCTAATAGCGACGGTTCTAAAGGAGGTTTTTGCTGAACCTGGCGATATCTCCTGGTAAGGGATGACATTTGGAATAGCTCATACTCAACATGCCAGCTATCATAAAAATACTTGAAAGAGTGTTAACAAGGAGCTTTTTATTAATGACAAATCATTTTACAAGTTTTCAGAGAAGGGAATAGGGAGAAAATAAGAGGTTCAGGAGTAAAACCGCTTAAAATCATCACCACTCCATGTATGTGGTATGTCTTCTCCCTCATATGTCTGCAGTCGATAGGCTCCCTTTTCGAGGACTTCCTTGATGATGAATGGTCCAGCCCAATTGGGATTGAGCTTTCCAACTGAGCCAGCTCTTGCCGCAGCGTCCTCCTTTTTAAGGACTAGATCTCCAACTTGGAAGTGTTTGATCCTTATATTCTTATCAAAGTAGCGAGCCACTCTCCTCTTTATTTCTTCCTGCCTGATAGCGGCTTTGTCCCTAATCTCCTCAATATGCTCTAGACTAAATCTCATTTCTTCATTGTTTAGTTCAAGCCAGTCTTCCTCTCCTTGCCTTGCTAGCAGGACTCTAAGTGACGGGACTTCGAATTCAACTGGAATCAATGCCTCTGACCCATGAGAAAGTTTGAACGGAGTTTCCTTTGTTGATGAAGAAGGGGTCGTTCTCAGGGTCCAGAGTACCGAGGGGAGTTGCTCTACCCAACTTCCCTTGGCGTTCTGTACTTTTTTCATGAGTAAGTTGAGGATCTGCTTGTTAGCTGCTTCCACCTGACCATTGCTCCTAGGATGATGGACTGATGCAAAGCGTAGTTCCACCCCAACCTGCTTGCAGAAATCTGTCATCTCAGCGTTGTTGAATTGTGGTCCATTATCAGTGATGATTGCCATAGGGACACCATGTCGGCAAATTATCTCTCCCCAAATAAAATTTTTCACAACCTAAGTTGTTGTCTTTGCCAGTGCCTTAGCCTCAATCCACTTGCTAAAGTTATCAATCATGACAATGATGAAGCGTCGCTGCCCGATTGCCATGGGGAAAGGACCAATGAGGTCCATCCCCTAGATAACAAAGGGCCAAGGGGTTGTGATTGATTTGAGAGATTGTGCTGCTTGGTGCTGTAGTGGAGCGAACCTTTGGCACTGAGCACATTTTTTGGCATAAGCTTCGGAATCTTTTTTCATCATCGGCCAGAAGTAACCTTGCCGTAGGATCCTTCTTTCCAAGGTCCTTGCTCCTGAATGGCTCCCACATTCACCAGAGTGGATTTCTTGGAGGAAAATGGGGACTTCGTTTTCCGAGACACATCTTTCCATGGTGGATAAGAAAGTCTTTTTGTAGAGGATGCCTGATATTAAGTAGTAGTGCGCTGCTTTTAACATAAACCTCTTCTTATCTCTTACTGACTGATGCAAGTTCCCAGTGGAGAGATAAAGGACGAAGGGATCTATCCAAGAAGGATGCTGATCAATTTGCATTAACTCTCCCTCCTCTATTGTCGGGCGAAAGAATTCTGAGGTCGTTCCTCCTGATGGAAGTCCGTATTTAGCAAGTGCGTCTACTTCCTCATTCTCCATCCTTGAGATGTGCTCAATGGTGAAGCTTTTGAACTTTCCGACCTCGATTTTCACAAGTGCAAGATACTTCCTCAACACCGGCTCCCTGGTCTCAAAATTACCCAGAACCTGAGACACCATTACAAGAGAGTCATTTTTTACGTGAACATGGTCGATTCCGAGTTCCCTGGCGAGCCTTAAACTGGCGAACAGAGCTTCATATTCTGCCTGGTTATTAGTCACTGGAAAATAGAACTTGACTGATTGTTCGAGCCTGATGCCATTTGGGTTTATTAGGACCACTCCTGCCCCGGAGGAATTCTTACAAGAAGCCCCATCAACATACACGGTCCAAGCCAGAGGAGACCTTTCTGCTTGTTCAGAGCCAGACTTTGCGGTATCAATCAGAAAATCTGCCAGCACCTGTGTCTTGATGGCTTCTCTGGGTACATAGGAGATTTCAAACTCGCTTAACTCGATGGCCCATTTAGCCAGCCTGCCCGAATGTTCGGGCTTTTCCAACACACTCTTTAAAGGTTGATCAGTGACTACTTGGATTGAATGTGCTTGAAAATAGGGACGGAGTCGGGGAGCTGCCATGACAAATGCCAAAGTCAGCTTCTCCAGAATTGGGTAGCTGGTCTCTGCATCTTTCAGAATGTGGCTGACGTAATAGACTGGGAATTGCCTCCGATTTTCCTCTCAGACAAGAACGGAACTGACGGCTTCAGGACCAACTCCTAGATATAGGAGCAACATCTCCCCTGCTCGAGGGCTTTGTAGCAAAGGTGTGGAAGTCAATTGTTTCTTCAACTGCTCAAAGGCTTGCGTGCACTCTTCCGTCCCTTTAAATTTGGATGCTCCTCGAAGGGTTTTAAAGAATGGGGCGCTCTTATCCCCAACTCGAGAGATGAATCTCCCGAATCCTGCTAGCCTCCCCCCTAACTGCTGAACTTATTTTGGAGAGCGGGGGGGGGGGGGGGGGGGTAGGGGAGCCATATCAAGGATCGCTCTGACCTTATCCAGATTGGGGGCAAGACCCTCTGGGGTGAGGAGATGGCCGAGAAATTTTCCTTTGCTCGCTCCAAAGATACATTTTAGCGGGTTAAGCTTTACCTTATGTTTTCGTAAAGTGGAAAATTTTTTCATTAGATCATGTAGATGTTGCGAATGAGACTTGCTTTTTACTAGGAGATCATCCACGTATAATTCAAGGTTTTTGCCCCTTTGCCCTCTAAACACGTGATCCATCATGTGTTGGTATGTTGCACCCGCGTTCTTAAGCCCAAAGGGCATCACAAGATAAAAGTAGCAGCCATCGTTCGTGATAAATGAAGTGTGAGGGATATCAGGTTTGTGCATTCTTATTTGGTGATAACCCGAGAATTCATCTAGAAAACTCATAAAAGAATACCCTACCGCAGAATCAACTAGAGAATCTATCCGAGGCAAGGGGTAGCAATCTTTAGGGCACGCTTTATTCAGTCGGGTGAAATCTATACACATTCTCCATTCCCCCCCCCCGATTTCTTAACCATTACAACATTCAAAACCCACTCAGGATATTGAATTTCTCGAACAAAGCATGCCTTGAGGAGTTTGGCAACCTCCTCCCTGATGGGTTTCGCTAGCTTGGTTGCTGCATCCCTCTTCTTTTGCTGCACCGGCTTGGCAGTTTGGTCGATGTTGAGGTGGTGGCAAGCTGTGTCCGGATCGACTTCTGGCATATCCTCCGCTGACCAAGCGAAGACGTCCAAGTTCTTCAACAAGCAGGAGATCAATTCTGTCTTTTGGTCCTCTGGAAGTTCCGCATTGATGGTGAGCTTTCTTTCTTCTCCTTCTGCGATGGGAACTTCTTGCGTCACCTGGGCAGGTTCTAGATAAGCGCCTTCTCTATCTACAGTGGCTCCTGGTTTGGCAGAAATCTCCGCCACTACTGGGAAGATGGGAGGAGCAAGCTCGGTCATATATACGGTTCGCAGGTAGCACTCTCTGGAATGCCTTGGGTTGCTTCGGACTCTGCACATCCTTCCATCAGCATAGAACTTCACAGCAAGATGATAGGTTGATACCACTGCCTGGTATCTGTTCAACAATGGCCTCCCGAAGATGGTGTGGTAGCAACTTGGAGCATCCACCACTACAAACTGGATCGGTCGGGTATCTCCCCCGAGCTTTATGGAGAGGGTCACGCTTCCCTCTACTTCCTTTCTTTCTCCAGAAAAACCATAAAGTGGCCCTTCGGTGGAAAGCAAAGGCTTTCCAGTTCTCAGGGCCTCGAAAGTTGTCTTGAACAGAAGATTAACTGAACTAACTGTATCAATGAGAATCCAGACCACAGTGTAATCTTCTATGGCTGCTTTGACTACTACGACATCAACAAATGGATTGGCCATCTGGGGCAGGTCTTCTTGACCAAAAACAATATCAACCCCGGAAGGGGCGGAAGAGGAGGAGGCAACCTCCGCCCGAGAAACCCTAGCAATTGAAGATTTCTTAGTAGCTTCGGCTCCTGCCCCTCCATGAATGAAAAAGAGCCGCCCGAGGGAACCCTCATCATCTGCGTCGAAGCACTCAGGCCGAATGTTGACGGGGCCTAGCCGGCCAACATCCTCCACTTCTATACACTCCATTTGGACTTCTGCCACTTCCTTGCATTTAGCGTTGGGAGGCTTAGAAGAGTTGCCCCTCTTGTCCAAATCCTTGATCTTTCCTTCAGCGACTAGCCTCTCAACCAGTTGTCGAAGAGCTTTGCAATCTTCAATCAAGTGGCCCTTCTCCTTGTGAAATTCGCAGAGTTGGGAGTTATTTCTGGGCTTCCAGTCTCTTTGAAACCCTTGCCTTTTATCTTCTGCTTTCTTTTGGATGATCTGGACGACTTCTTCAAAGTCGAGTCCTAGATCCGAGAACTCTGCTGAGGAGCTAATTTCACGCGGCTTTGAGACTGGTAGGGAATTCTGGTAGATAGGGAGAGCCTGAAGGGGAATGTTGGGAGTGGCGGCTGATGATGCATAATTTGACCTAAATTATTAATATAAAAATCTAAATAATCTAATATAAATATATTTATAATGTTAATCTTATTCGCTAAATCGTATCTTTTTATAATTCTATCCTAACCATGCCTATTTTACTATATTTTCTGCGCGCAGCGAACTTCGGGGCCACTTTTGGGCATATTTCGGCCAGAATCAGATCTTGGGCTGAACACGAAAGTTGTAGCCCTCGGAAATACCTTTCCAACGCATGGTTACACGCCTTCATCGGATTTATGTAGCTTCGGGAATCCTCCGTCGAAGTTGCTGTCCAGCAGATTTCCTGCATCAATGGTTCTCGTCTTTGAGCAAGAACCGAGGATCCCGGGACAAATTGCATTATCAATTCAAAAATAACATGCCTTCAGTTATGGTGTGCCAAAATAAATGTCAAGTGCACTCATGTCATGGTGTTGTTGAACAATATTCAAGAATGGAATGAAGCCACAATGGTCCTATGTGATTTTTTCATGACAAATGTGAAATAAGCTAGCCACCTTTGACTTTATATTCAACATGTGTCTTTAAAGGAAGCTTCATGGAAAGAGAGAAAGCTAGCCAACTTTTATCATGCTTTTCATGACAAGTGTGAAAGAGGCTAGCCACCTTTGAATTTTAAACCAACATGTGCTTTTTGACCAAGGGATGCTTCATGGAAACTTCATCCTCATGCCAAATTCCAACTCTACCCCTTTGGTTTTGGCCCTATAAATAGGCATGAAGAAAGGGGGAAAGGATCATCCTTCCTACTTCATTTTGAGCATTGTAGAGAGCCATTGGAGTTTGTTTTTAGAGTATTTTAGTTTAATATTTTCATGCTTTAATGTTCTTACAATTTCTTTTATCGTACTTGTAATTTTCTTGCAAACTCTCTTTATAATGTCTTTTTTGAAATCTTTTGTAACTTCTTTTCAATAAGAAATAAATTAGTTTGTTATTCCCTTTCCCTCTTTCTCTTTCTTTTTATGCATATTCTTAACATGATTTTCATTTCCTATATTATGAGTAACTAAACTTTGTTTAGTGCTTGATCGAAATGATCCGAGGAATGAAATGATCTCTTTTTCTGAATCCATATCTTCTCTTTCTCTTTGAACAAATGTTTAGGATTTACCCTTGATTAATTTATAGAGAGGTCATATCATCGATATATGATTTTCTCTTCTGTTTCCATACTCTAGTAGCCAAAAGGATCATGCGTATGGATTGATCGCTCATGGGTAAAGGGAGTTGAATGCAATCCTTGAAAGAGGACGACATAAATTTCCCGGATTGGAGTCAAATCCAATAGAGGGGTTCACTACATAAAGCGAGTTTTAGGGGTTTCAATTATAGAACGAAAGTTCGGTTGATCAACCTAAACTCAGTTGGGCGTAGCCTTGAAAGAGGTGCGTTCATATTTTGGGAACCTCCATGGTCCAAGCATCTTCGTTAAAAAGAATTAGAGATTTATCTATTTTTTTGGTCATTTTCATTCCAAGGTGATTCAAGATCAAGTACTAACCTTTTAAATTATTGCTTAATCATCCTCTTTTATTGTATAACCGTTCTCTCATTTGCAAACAAAATCAAAGTATCTAATTGATTAAATAACAGAAATCTCTTTGAAGTAGAAGTAATCGATGCGCCTTGGTTCTAATACGACCTTGATATTATATCCTATGCTATAAGCGATAAGGTACACTTGCCTTTATCGAATATAGATTCGGAGAACATCATCTTCATCTTCATCTTCTCTTTTTCATAAAACACCTCCGGGATTTTCTCCATCAAGTTTTTGGCGCCGTTGCCGGGGAACTGCATCGATATTTCAAAAAAAAAAAGATAACTGTTAATTTTATCATTTTTCCTTTTTTTCTAAAATATATATATCTTAATAATATACCTAAAACCGCCTAAAAAGAACAAAAAGAAAAAAAAATTCCATAATTAATTTTTAAACTCATCTTTAATCATTTGTCTTTTTTTTCCTTCTAGTATATGACCCGAGCAAGTTCTTCGAATAATCCTGAATCCCATTTTGATCCAGAAATTGAGCGCACCTTTAGGCGACGCCTTCAATCTCGTGGACAGGATTTACCAATTATTTTTGAAGAATCTATCGGAGATACTAATATAGCAACTATGGGTGACCCCAATCCTAATGAAGCCCAGCAACGGACCATGTCTTACTATGCACGGCCGAACTTGGAAGGGACACAATCTAGTATTGTTCGCCCTACTATAGCTAATAATAATTTTGAGATCAAGTCTAGCATCATCCAAATGGTGCAACAATCGGTTACTTTTGATGGTTTACCAGATGAAGATCCAAATCAACATCTTTCAAATTTTCTTGAAATCTGTGATACCTTCAAAATAAATGGCGTTACTGATGACGCCATTCGATTACGACTATTTCCCTTTACTTTGCGGTCAAAGGCCAAGCAGTGGTTAGGCTCTCTTCCTAGAGGATCTATCACTACATGGGCCGAAATGGCGGAAAAATTCATGACTAAATATTTTCCTCCTACAAAGACCGCCAAATTACGTACTGATATCTCTTCATTTATGCAAATCGACTCAGAGACTCTCTACGATACATGGGAGCGCTTCAAAGAGCTTTTGCATAGATGTCCTCACCATGCACTTCCTACTTGGCAACAAGTACAAATTTTTTATAATGGCATAAATTTCCAAACAAGGCAGATGATTGATGCAGCTGCTGGGGGTACTCTCAATAATAAAACCCCAGAGGCCGCTCAAGAGCTTTTTGAGGAAATGGCCATGAATGCCTATCAGTGGAATGTGCCCCGAGCGCGCCCTAGCAAGCCGGTAGGACTTTATGAAGTTGATATGACAGCTAATTTAGCTTTACAAGTTGAACGTTTAAGCAAGTAAGTGGCAGAGATGTCTGCTTCCTCTGCCACTCCTTCTTGGGCAAATAATACTAATAATACTTTTATTGAAGAACAGGTTGATTTCATGGGGAATCTTACTCGTCCTTCCTTTAACCCGAACAACGCTCCGTATAATAATGCTTATAATCCAGGTTATAGGAACCACCCGAATTTCTCATGGAGCAACCAAAGTAATGCCCAGCGCCCTCCTAATATGAACCCACCTGGTGTTCTTCCACCACCACCAAAGCCCTCGTCGATTGAAGAGGTATTTTCTAAATATGTTGCCTCGAACGAATCCAACATCCGGAATCTCACCGGATCTGTAAAGAACTTAGAGAATCAAATTGGCCAGCTTGCCAAAATGATTGCCGAGCGCCCGCATGGAGCTTTGTCGGGCAACACTGAGACGAATCCAAGGGAGAATGCAAATGCCATCAACCTTCGCAGTGGAAAGGAGGTAACCTCTCCAAGTAGGATTGAACCCGAGGTAACTGTTTCTATTTTACCCCCTCCAGTTTTATTTTCTAATTCTCCGAATGCTTCAAAATCTCCTCTTGTTTCTACTTCTGCACCCCCTTATCCATCTAAAATTAAAAATGAGCGAGTAGAGGTGCAATACAAAAAATTTTTAGAAATTTTAAAACAAATTCATATAAATGTTCCCTTCTGCGAGGCAATCTCTCAAATGCCTAAATACGCGAAATATCTCAAGGAGTTACTCTCCAATAAAAAGAAACTTGAAGATATCTCACGTGTTTCCCTCAATGCAGAATGCTCCGCAGCTTTATTAAATAAATTGCCTCAAAAATTGAATGATCCGGGACGGTTTTCTATCCCGTGCCTCTTTGGCAATTTATTAGTAAAGCATGCCCTCGCCGACCTAGGTGCTAGCATCAATCTAATGCCTTACTCTTTGTTTAAGAAATTGGGGTTAGGAGATCCAATCCCAACTAAAATAAGTATACAACTAGCGGATCGTTCTGTTAAGTATCCAGTAGGGGTAGTGGAAGACGTGTTAGTCAAGGTTGACAAGTTCATCTTTCCGGTGGACTTTGTCATTCTTGACATCGAAGAGGATGCTGAAGTACCACTCATACTCGGCCGCCCCTTCCTTGCCACCTCCCGCGCAATAATAGATGTTAGTAACGGAAAACTCCTCCTTCGTGTTGGAGATGATGAAGTTACTTTCAGTATCAACCCCTCAATGCGAAATTCTCTTTCAAATGATGATTCTTGTTACCATCTAGATGCATCATTTGAAGAAGATTTTTCATCATTTTCTAATTTGTGTCCCACATCTTGTGATGATGCAGAACATGATGAATTATTTTGTTTTAAGGAATTATCTCGTTCTTCGCCTCCTGAGCCAATTGGCTTAAAGAGTATTCAAATTACGACCTCTTACGAAGTACCACCTACTCTTGAGCTTAAGCAACTTCCAGAGCACCTAAAATATGTCTTTTTAGAAAAAGACTCTAAATTGCCGGTCATCATTTCTTCTACTTTGTGTGATTCGGAAATTTTCGAATTAATTCAAATCTTAAATAGGCATCGCCGAGCTATAGCTTGGCAATTATCTGATATTAAAGGGATAAGCCCCTCCTTCTGCACACACAAAATATTACTTGAAGATAATTCTCGCAATAGTGTACAGCCTCAGCGACGACTTAATCCCAACATGAAAGACGTCGTTAAGGCTGAAGTAATTAAACTATTAGATGCAGGAATTATCTACCCGATTTCGGATAGCCCGTGGGTTAACCCGGTGCAAGTAGTACCAAAGAAAGGTGGCATGACAGTAGTGGTTAATGAGAACAATGAACTAATTCCAACTCGTACTGTTACGGGTTGGCGGATGTGCATCGACTATAGAAAATTAAATGATGCCACCCGAAAAGACCACTTTCCCTTGCCATTCATTGATCAAATTTTAGAACGCCTTTCCGGTCACTCCTACTATTGCTTTCTTGATGGTTTATCGGGATATTTCCAAATACCAATCTCACCCGAGGACCAGGAGAAAACAACCTTTACTTGTCCCTTCGGCACCTTTGCTTATAGAAGGATGCCATTTGGCCTTTGCAATGCACCAGCTACATTCCAAAGATGTATGTTGGCCATCTTTGATGAGTTGGTTGAGGATGTGATGGAAGTCTTCATGGATGACTTTTCCGTATTTGGAAATTCTTTTAAATCATGCTTAGCTAATCTTGAACGTGTTCTTCAACGTTGTGAAGATACGAATCTAGCCCTAAATTGGGAAAAATGTCATTTCATGGTCCGAGAGGGGTTGGTACTCGGTCATAAAATATCGGGTAAAGGAATCGAGGTTGATAAGGCCAAGATCGAGGTGATTGAGAAACTTCCCCCTCCCACAAATGTAAAATCTATTAGAAGTTTCCTTGGTCACGCAGGTTTTTATCGGTGGTTTACACAAAATTTTTCCAAAATTACAAAGCCGTTAACACACTTGCTAGAAAAAGAGTCTTCTTTCATTTTTGATAATGAATGTTTAGCAGCTTTTAATATTATCAAAGATAAGCTTATCAACTCGCCAATTCTAGTAGCACCAGATTGGTCCTTTCCTTTCGAGATAATGTGCGATGCAAGTGACATTGCTGTAGGCGCAGTGTTAGGCCAACGGGTGAACAAGTATTTTCACCCAATTTATTATGCAAGCAAGACACTCACATCCGCACAGGCCAATTACACAACTACAGAGAAAGAACTTCTGGCAATTGTTTTTGCGTTTGATAAGTTTAGGTCTTATATTACACTCTCTAAAGTCATTGTGTTTACTGATCATTCTGCCCTTAGGTACCTACTAAACAAGGCAGATGCCAAGCCCCGATTATTAAGATGGATCCTCCTACTGCAAGAATTTGACTTGGAGATCCGGGACAAGAAAGGAGCGGAGAACTTGGCGGCCGATCATCTCTCCCGCTTAGAAAACCCTGCTGCGGATACGCTGGTGGAAGCTGATATTGATGATAAATTCCCTGAAGAGCGCCTCCTCGCCATCGAAAAATTAACGAATTCTTCTACCCCTTGGTTTGCGGATTTGGCCAACTATCTAGTGGCTCGGGTCCTGCCAAAAGGTTTTTCAAGTCAACAAAAGAAGAAATTCTTTTCCGACGCGAAGAACTACTTTTGGGAGGACCCCTTCTTATTTCGTATCTGCGCAGATCAAGTGGTAAGAAGATGTGTATCGAGCGAGGAAGGCTTGCAAATATTGCGGCACTGCCATGAAGGACCAACCGGCGGACATTATCAAGCAAGCCGGACCGCAAGGAAAGTGCTGGAGGTCGGTTTCTACTGGCCCTCGATCTTTAAGGATGCTCAATCTTTTGTAAGTGGATGCGACAGGTGCCAAAGGTCAGGTAACATATCTCGCCGAGACGAAATGCCCCAAAACTCCTTTATGGAGTGTGAAATTTTTGATCTATGGGGTATCGATTTCGTAGGTCCTCTCCCTCCCTCATTTAATAATAAATATATTCTCGTCGCAGTCGACTACGTGTCGAGGTGGGCGGAAGCACAAGCTCTCCCATCCAACGATGCAAGAGTGGTCATTAAATTTTTGAAGAAATTATTCTCTCGTTTTGGCACGCCTCGTGCTATAGTTAGTGATAGGGGCACACACTTTTGTAATAGCCAGTTTGCTAAAATTTTAGCAAAATATGGCGTTACACACAAACTCTCCACCGCCTATCACCCACAAACTAGTGGCCAAGTGGAGGTAGTGAACCGCGAGCTCAAGAGGATTTTGGAGAAGACTGTCTCTTTTAATAGGAAGGACTGGTCTTTGAAGCTCGATGATGCTCTATGGGCTTATCGGACGGCATACAAGACCGCCATTGGTTGTACACCATACCGATTAGTCTACGGCAAAGCTTGCCACCTTCCAGTTGAGTTAGAGCACCGTGCCTATTGGGCGCTAAAATTCCTCAATCTTGATTATACTTTGTCCTCCGAGCAAAGAAAATTCCAACTGAACGAACTAGATGAATGGCGTGCTAACGCATATGAAAATAATAAGTTTTATAAGGAGCGCTCAAAGTTCTACCATGATAAAAATATTAAAATTCCTAAAAGTTTTTCACCGGGGGATCTAGTCCTTCTTTACAACTCACGCCTTCGTCTTTTTCCAGGAAAGTTAAAATCTCGATGGTCCGGCCCCTTTGTCGTCAAAGAGGTTTGGCCATATGGGACCGTTCTTATTTCCCACCCGGAACTCGGCTCCTTTAAAGTGAATGGCCACCGATTAAAATTTTATTTCTCTAATGATACTTCGGCCACCAATATTGAGACCCTCACCATATAATCTTCCATGCCAATTAGTCAAGCTACGCGACGGTAAACAAAGCGCTTTTGGGAGGCACCCCAAACTTTATCTTCTTATTATTATTTTCTTTGTTTTAACATGTATTTGCAGGTTTCCTTCTAGCCTCCTCGATTTCACCATCAGGGATGTCCTCTTTCCTCACTTCTTCTTTTATAGCATTTTTATTACTTCATACTTAGTTTTAAACATTGGGGACAATGTTTAACTTTAAGTATGGGGGTATAAGTCCTAAAATAATAAAATTTTAAAAAATATATAAATTCCAAAAATTCAAAAAAATATATATATTCTTTCTTTTGTCTTTAATATATATACAAAAAAAAGAGAGGATAAAACTTATATAAAATAATTAATAATTTGAGTTAATCTTTGCTAAATCTTTTAGTACCCCATGACTTTGCATTTTCTTGTTTTTAATCATTTATGTACTTGTTTAGTTGAAATAAATTAAATTAAATTTCATTTTGTCTATGTTTCATGAGTAATATGTTGACTCATGTAGTGTTCCTAATTAAGGTAACATGTTATTTTTGAAAAACATTCTTAAATATTTGCACTTTTTCATAGCCATTTTTTTATGTTTTTCACTTTTATAAAATCTACCATCCTTTGTTTTCTCTTTTAAAAATATTTGAAATGATTGATTAGTGTTAAGTATAGTAGATGCGAACTAATCTAAGATGCTTATTATCTTCATTTTTCATGAAAAGTCAATTATCTCTATTTTCTATCTGGAATTTGCGTCTCTGGAATTTTTTTAATACCTTGCTTTGAGTAGACTTAAGAGCATGAGGATGATCTAGGCAACTTTTTGATTAGTTTGAGCTTTTGCATCCCGAACCTTAAATTCCTAACCATTGCTAGCCACGTTGTGCCTTTTCCATTTTCTTTTTATAAGTCCCACTTATTTTTCACCAAAGCCATATAGCTTACCCATGTCGCACACTTAAAACTTTTTGAGCTTTATGTCACTTGTGTGTACTATATTTTGTGAAAATGGTGGAGATTTGTATTATATCTCAATTTCTACAAAAGAGGAAAAAGAAAAAAAAAAGGGGAAAAACTCAATTGTTTCAAAAGAAGGAAGAAGATATGATATATCTTTATATATATATGCAAAAAAAAAAAAAATTATGAATGACCTTTTAACCCCAACTTTATATTGCAAAATGACTTGGGGTGTCAAAATTTCATTTTTTTAGCAACAAGTTATTTGTAAAGCTCTTCTTTTTGTTTTAAGTGTGCTTTACCCATCATGTTTATCTTTTGAACTCCACATCCTTAAACCTAAGCCACAAATTTACACCTAATGAAAGTCCTTTTGATTCATGCTTCTGAGGTTTATTTTTAGTACGGTAGCGAGAAAGTAAATTGAGTAAATTCTTAGGTAGCAGTATTGATCTTTGATTTAGATTGATATGAATATAAAATGTCTCTTAGATTTTAGTAGCAACTCAATATCCTTTTCATTTATCACATTACTCAATTTTTATTTTTGCTTAAAAACATGGGATGATTTATTTTTTTTATGCTAGTGAAAAATGTAAAATTCTATGCCAAGACTAAGTAAAAATATTTTGTTTTCTTTTCATAATTCCTCTACCTTAATTTCGCATCGTACTTGTGTTTGGCATAGCCAATTTGTTTGGTTTGTTTTTTTTTTATTTTTTCTAGCTCGTATGTCTTTGCTTGAGGACAAGCAAAATAATAAGTCTGGGGGAATTTGATGATGCATAATTTGACCTAAATTATTAATATAAAAATCTAAATAATCTAATATAAATATATTTATAATGTTAATCTTATTCGCTAAATCGTATCTTTTTATAATTCTATCCTAACCATGCCTATTTTACTATATTTTCTACGCACAGCGAACTTCGGGGCCACTTTTGGGCATATTGCGGCCAGAATCAGATCTTGGGCTGAACATGAAAGTTGTAGCCCTCGGAAATACCTTTCCAACGCATGGTTACACGCCTTCATCGGATTTATGTAGCTTCGGGAATCCTCCGTCGAAGTTGCTGTCCAGCAGATTTCCTGCATCAATGGTTCTCGTCTTTGAGCAAGAACCGAGGATCCCGGGACAAATTGCATTATCAATTCAAAAATAACATGTCTTCAGTTATGGTGTGCCAAAATAAATGTCAAGTGCACTCATGTCATGGTGTTGTTGAACAATATTCAAGAATGGAATGAAGCCACAATGGTCCTATGTGATTTTTTCATGACAAATGTGAAATAAGTTAGCCACCTTTGACTTTATATTCAACATGTGTCTTTAAAGGAAGCTTCATGGAAAGAGAGAAAGCTAGCCAACTTTTATCATGTTTTTCATGACAAGTGTGAAAGAGGCTAGCCACCTTTGAATTTTAAACCAACATGTGCTTTTTGACCAAGGGATGCTTCATGGAAACTTCATCCTCATGCCAAATTCCAACTCTACCCCTTTGGTTTTGGCCCTATAAATAGGCATGAAGAAAGGGGGAAAGGATCATCCTTCCTACTTCATTTTGAGCATTGTAGAGAGCCATTGGAGTTTGTTTTTAGAGTATTTTAGTTTAATATTTTCATGCTTTAATGTTCTTACAATTTCTTTTATCGTACTTGTAATTTTCTTGCAAACTCTCTTTATAATGTCTTTTTTGAAATCTTTTGTAACTTCTTTTCAATAAGAAATAAATTAGTTTGTTATTCCCTTTCCCTCTTTCTCTTTCTTTTTATGCATATTCTTAACATGATTTTCATTTCCTATATTATGAGTAACTAAACTTTGTTTAGTGCTTGATCGAAATGATCCGAGGAATGAAATGATCTCCTTTTCTGAATCCATATCTTCTCTTTCTCTTTGAACAAATGTTTAGGATTTACCCTTGATTAATTTATAGAGAGGTCATATCATCGATATATGATTTTCTCTTCTGTTTCCATACTCTAGTAGCCAAAAGGATCATGCGTATGGATTGATCGCTCATGGGTAAAGGGAGTTGAATGCAATCCTTGAAAGAGGACGACATAAATTTCCCGGATTGGAGTCAAATCCAATAGAGGGGTTCACTACATAAAGCGAGTTTTAGGGGTTTCAATTATAGAACGAAAGTTCGGTTGATCAACCTAAACTCAGATGGGCGTAGCCTTGAAAGAGGTGCGTTCATATTTTGGGAACCTCCACGGTCCAAGCATCTTCGTTAAAAAGAATTAGAGATTTATCTATTTTTTTGGTCATTTTCATTCCAAGGTGATTCAAGATCAAGTACTAACCTTTTAAATTATTGCTTAATCATCCTCTTTTATTGTATAACCGTTCTCTCATTTGCAAACAAAATCAAAGTATCTAATTGATAAAATAACAGAAATCTCTTTGAAGTAGAAGTAATCGATGCGCCTTGGTTCTAATACGACCTTGATATTATATCCTATGCTATAAGCGATAAGGTACACTTGCCTTTATCGAATATAGATTCGGAGAACATCATCTTCATCTTCATCTTCTCTTTTTCATAAAACACCTTCGGGATTTTCTCCATCAGCGGCCAACGGCAATCTCTGCTCTTGAAACTGTTGATGGCCAATGAAAGGTTTATTTTGGCGGAAATTTCGCCCCCTCTGAGATTGGGGTTGGAAATCAGGTCGAGGGGGCTTACTATGGTGCTGACTGCTGGAGGAGGTGTTGGAGGCATCCCTTCCTCCAACCTGAGCTGTCATAGATGAAATGTAAGTGGGATTGGCATTTTTGCCCTCAATAAAGCGATTGGTTATCGCTATCAATTCTTGGTAGGTGGATGGCGCCTTGGTGGTCACTTTAAACTTCAACGGACCTTCCCGGAGGCCGTGAATCAAGGCAACCTTATAATAGTCGGGGTTCACATTCCTCACCCCCTGGATCTCTTTCTGAAAATGGTCAACGAATCGTTCCACTGGTTCGTTGTCTCTTTGCTTGATATCAAAGAGGGCTGCCGGCCCATCTTTCCTTTTCTTCGAAGTGGCAAATCTCAGGAGGAGTTCGCTGTGGAACTCGGCAAGGGAAGAAATCATGCCTAGAGGTAGCTTATAGAACCACTCCATCGCTTGCCACTCGAGGGTGGTGACTAGAAGTTTGCACTTTAGGGCATCGGAAAGGCATCTCAAAGCGACTGCCCCCTCGAATGCCTGCAAATGGGAGACTGGATCAGTTTCCCCTGAGTAGAAGGGAAGACGGGGTTCTCTGAAATTGCTGGGTGAGGACTCCCATCGGATTCTATCGATGAAGGGAGAAGGGGTGTCAAGTTCTGCGGATAAGCGGACTGGCGCCCGGGGGTTCGCGGGCTCTACGGACTGCCGATCAGCAAAGTCAAGTCGGCGGGCTGGGTCTTCCTTGGCCGCTTCCCTGAAGAAATCCATTAAAGGAGCGAACTGATCATTCTAAGGCCTCAGGGGAGTCACGGGCTGAGCTTGGCGGTAGGACTGTGGAGTTGCTGTAGGTGACCGCTGAGGAGGTGGGCGAGCTGGGGCTTCAGCAACATTCTTCGCGACCTGGGGAGCAAGTCGCTGATTCAGCACGAGTAGAGCTTGGCCAATGATATCGAGCCACTGATCAGTCTCTCTGCGAGATAGCTCGGCTTCCAAAAGAGAGTGTTCCAGCGCCTCCCACAATGAATCATTGGGCGAGCTGGAGCAGTCGGAACGGCGAGCTCGATGATCTGACATATCTATCCGCAAACTTCGAAAATTGCTTGTATCTGAAGGTCGTGTGTTAACTGTTGATGCTCGAAATGCGACGGACTCGGGCACCACCAGCTAACCGTTCGAACACTGGGGAAAGAGGGAAAAGAAAACTGCAAGCAGTGATCAACTCAAGCGAATAAGAGAAAAGAGCAGAAGAGCCGTGAACCATGGCAACAACAAACTTCGCCCGCCGCGGCCTGAATGCCACTCTTGCGACGGGCTTGATTTTTATTATAAGCGATGAGTTAGAAAGAGTGGGAACGGAACTGTGCAAGAAGAAAGCTGGAGCCCGCAAAGCTCGAGATTCGAGTCTGCAGCTTTTAACAAGTAGGCTCTTGGGTTCGAGTAAGCGTGCTTTGGGTGCACCACATCCCCCTATTTATAGGATTGGGGGCCTACCCAAACGGGCAGGGCTCAAATAACTGGCTGCCCGGGGTACAAGAGAACCGGGCAGCGGTGACGGGAATCAAAAAAGAAAAGAACAAGAAGTCCATGCGAGATAGAAGGACTGGGCTTGCAAGCTGGAGCAATTCCTGGCCATCCGGAGTGCCATCTCCCTGGAGTGACGTGACCTGAGCGGACTAGCTTTTGAGTCTGGCGGATGAGCGATCTTGAGCTCTCAAGGCAGAGCGGTCTGGGCGGACTGAGAATTGGAGTCCGCTTTTGAGGCAGCTGGGCGACCTTGGCGGATCGAGAATCGGAGTCTGCGGCTTAAAATGCCCAATAAAGAATACATCGACCGTGTTGCGGATACTGGGGTTAACAACTAGAAAATAAAACTTAATCAACTGTTCGAGCATAATGCCATTTGGATTTATTAGAACCACTCCTGCCCCGGAGGCATTCCTACCAGAATCCCCATCAACATAGATGGTCCAAGCCAGAGGAGACCTTTCTGCCTGCTCAGAATCAAACTCTGTGGTATCAATCGGAAAATCTGCCTTCACCTGCGCCTTGATGGCTGTTCTGGGCATATAGGAGATCTCAAACTAACTTAGCTCGATTGACCATTTAGCTAGCCTGCCCGAATGTTCTTGCTTTTCCAATACACTCTTTAAAAGCTGATCAGTGATTACTTGGATTGAGTGTGCTTGAAAATAAGGACGGAGTCGGAGAGCTATCATGACCAATGCCAAAGCCAGCTTCTCCAGAATTGGATACCTGGTCTCTGCGTCTTTTAGAATGTGGCTGACGTAATAGACTAGAAATTGCCTCCGATTTTCCTCTCGGATGAGAACAGAGTTGACTGCTTAAGGGATAACTCCAAGATATAGGAGCAACATCTCCCCTATTCGAGGGCTTTGCAATAAAGGTGTAGAAGTTAACTGTTTCTTCAATTGCTCAAAAGCTTGTGTGCATTCTTCCGTCCATTGGAATTTGGACACTCCTCGAAGAGTTTAAAAAAATGGGGCACTCTTATCCCCAACTCGAGATATGAATCTCCCGAGTCCTGCCAGCCTCCCCCCTAATTGCTGAACTTCTTTTGGAGAGCGGGGGGGGGGGGAGCCATATCAAGGATGGCTTTGACATTATCTGGATTAGGGGCAAGGCCCTCTGGAGTGAGGAGATGGACGAGAAATTTTCCCTTGCTCGCTCTGAAAGTACATTTTAGTGGATTAAGCTTTATCTTATGTTTTCGTAAAGTGGAAAAAGTTTCCATTAGGTCACACAGATGTTGCGAATGAGACTTGCTTTTCACTAGGAGATCATCCACATATACTTCATGGTTTTTGTCCCTTTGTCCTCTAAACATGTGATCCATCATGCGTTGGTATGTTGCGTCAGCATTTTTAAGCCCAAAGGGAATCACAAGGTAACAGTAGCAACCATCGTTCGTGATAAATGATGTGTGAGGATATTAGGTTTGTGCATTCTTATTTGATGATAACCCGAGAATGAATCTAGAAAACTCATAAAAGAATAGCCTGCCGCAGAATCAACTAGAGAATCTATCCGAGGCAGGGGTAGCAATCTTTTGGGCATGCTTTATTCAGTTGGGTGAAATCTACACACATTCTCCATTTCCCCCCTGATTTCTTTACCATTACAACGTTCGAAACCCACTCAGGATATTGAATTTCTTAGACAAAGCGCGCCTTGAGGAGTTTAGCAACTTCCACTCTGATGGGTTCTGCTAGCTTGGTTGCTGCATCTCTCTTCTTTTGCTACACCAGTTTGACGGCTGGATCAATGTTGAGGTGGTGGCAAGCCATGTCTTGATCGACTCCTGGCATATCCTCCGCTGACCAAGCAAAGACATCTAAGTTCTTCAGCAAGCAGGAGATCAATTCTGCCTTTTGATTTTCTGGATGTTTTGCGTTGATGGTGAGCTTTCTCTCTTCTCCTTCAGCGATGGGAACTTCCTGCATCACCTGGGCAGGTTCCAGGTGAGCACCTTCTCTATCTGCAACAGCTCCTGGTTGGGCAGAAACCTCCGCTACTACTGGGAAGATCGGAGGGGCGAGCTCGGTCACATTCACCGTTCGTAGGTAGCACTCTCTGGAATGCCTCGGGTTGCTTCGGACTCTGCAAATCCTGCCATCGGCATAGAACTTAACAGCAAGGTTGTAGGTTGACACCACCGCCTGGTATCTGTTCAATAATGGCCTCCCGAAGATGGCGTGGTAGCATCTTGGAGCATCCACCACTACAAACTGGATTGGTTTGGTGGCTCCCCCGAGCTTTATGGAGATGGTGACCCTTCCCTCTACTTCCTTTCTTTCTCCAAAAAAACCATAGAGTGGCCCTTCGGTGGAAAGCAAAGGCTTTTCAGTTCTCAGGGCTTCAAAAGTTGTCTTGAATAGAAGATTAACTGAACTACCTGTATCAATAAGAATCTGGTCCACAGTGTAATCTTATATGGTCGCTTTGACTACTACAGCATCATTAAACGGATTGTCCGTCTAGGGTAGATCTTCTTGACCAAAAAGAATATCGACCCCGGAAGGGGCGGAAGAGGAAGAGGAGGCAACCTCTGCCTGAGAAACCCTCGCAATTGAAGATTTCCTAGTGACTTCGGCTCCTGCCCCTCCATGAATGAAAAAGAGCCACCCGAGGGAACGCTCATCATCCGCGTCGAAGCACTCGGGCCAAATGTTGACGGGCCCTAGCCAGCCGACATCCTCCACCTCCACACACTCCATCTGAACCACTGCCACTTCTTTGCCCTTAGCGCTGGGAGGTTACGAGGAGTTACCCCTCTTGTCCAGATCCTTGATATTTCCTTCGGCGACCAACCTCTCGACTAGTTGTCGAAGGGCTTTGCAATCTTTAGTCAAGTGGCCCTTCTCTTTCTGAAAACTCGCAGAATTGGGAGTTATTTCTGGGCTTCCAGTCTCTCTGAGGCCCTTGCCTCTTCTCTTCTTCTTTCTTCTGGATGATCTGGATGACTTCTTCAAAGTCGAGTCCCAGATCCGAGAACTCTGCCGAGGAGCTGCTCTTGCACGGCTTTGAGACTGGTAGGGTATTCTGGTATATAGGGAGATCCTGAAGAGGAATGGCAGGAGTGGCGGCCAACGACAGTCTCTGCTCTCGAAACTGTTGATTGCCTATAAAAGGTTTCTTGTGACGGAAGTTTCGCCCCCTTTGAGAAGGTGACTACTGGAGGAGGCGTTGGAGGCATCCCTTCCTCAAGCCCTAGCTGTCAGGGATGAAATGTAGGTCGGATTGGCATTTTCACCTTCAATAAAGCGATTGGCTATCACAATCAATTCCTGGTAGGTTGATGGCGCATTGGTTGTCACTTTAAACTTCAATGGGCCTTCCCGAAGGCCGTGAATCAAGGCGACCATATAGTAGTCGGGGTTCACATTTCTCACCCCCTGGATCTCCTTCTGAAAGCGGTCAACGAATCGCGCCACCGATTCGTTGTCTCTTTGTTTGATATCGAAGAAGGCTGCCGGCCAATCTTTCCTCTTCTTCGAAGAGGGCTGTCGGCCCATCTCAGGAGGAGCTCGCTGCGGAGCTCAGCAAAGGAAGAAATCGTGCTCGAAGGAAACTCATAGAACCATTCCCTCGCCTGCCCCTCGAGGGTAGTGACTATAAGTTTGCATTTCAAGGCATCGGAAAGGCACCTTAAAGCGACTGCCCCCTCGAATGCCTGTAAATGAGAAACTCGATCGGTCTCCCCAGTGTAAAAGGGAGACAGGGCTCTCTGAAATTGCTGGATGCCGACTCCCATCGGATTCTATCAACTAAGGGAGAGGGGGTGTCGAGCACGGCGGATAAGCGGACTGGCACCCGGGGGTCCGCGGGCTCTACGGACTGCCGATCGGCAAAGTCAAGTCGGCGGGCTAGGGTTCCCCTGCCGCTTCCCTAAAGAAATCCATTTAGGGAGCGAACTGATCATTCTGAGACCGTAGGGGGTCACGGGCTGAGCTTGGTGGCGGGACTGAGGAGTTGATGCAGGTGACCGCTGAGGAGTTGGGTGAGCTCGAGCTTCAGCAACATTCTCTGCAACCTGGGGAGCAAGTCGCTGAATTAGCGCAAGTAGGGCTTGGCTAATGGTATCGAGCCGCTGGTCAGTCTCTCTATGAGATAACTCGGCTTCCCAGTGAGATTGTTCCAGTGCCTCCCACAATGAATCATTTGGAGAGATAGAGCGGTCGGAACGGCGAACTCGTCGATCTGACATCTCTGTCCGCAAACATCAAAAACTTCTTGTAACTGAAGGTCGCGTGTTAACTGTTGATGCTCGAAATGTGACGGACTCGGGCACCACCAACTAACTGTTCGTGCACTGGGGAAAGATGAAAAAGCAAACTGCAAGCAGTAGTCTACTTAGCGGATGAGAGGAAAGAGCAGAGGAGCCATGAGCCACGGCAACACCAGACTTCGCCCGTCGCGGCTTGAATGCCACTCTTGCGACGGGCTTGATTTTGATCACAAGTGACGGGTTACAAAAAGCACAAAGAAAACTAGGCAATAAGCAAGATGGAGTCCGCAAAGCTCGGAATTCGAGTCTGCAGCCTTTAACAAGTGGGCTCTTGGGCTCGAGTCAGTGTTCTTTGGGTGCACCACTTCCACCAATTTATAAGATTGGGGGCCTGCCCAAACGGGTAGGGCTAAAATAATCGGCTGCCCGGGGTACAGGAGAACCGGGCAGCGGTGACGGGAATCAAAAAGAGAAAAGCAAGAAGTCAGCGCGAGAAAGGCAGACTGGAATTGCAAGCTGGAGCAATCCCTGGCCATCCGGAGCGCCATTATTCCTAGGATGTCGCGGCCTGGGCGTACAGGATTTTGAGTCCGGCAAATGAATAATCCAGAGCTGACCAAGGCAGAGCGATCTGTGCGGACTGAGAATCAGAGTGCGCTTTTGGGGCATCCGGGCGACCTAAGCAGACTGAGAATCGGAGTCCGCTGCTGGAGATGCCGAATGAAGAGTACATCGACCATGTTGCGGATTTTGGGGTTAACACTGGGATTGATGATTTTTGGTTAGATCGCCGAACTTAGCTTGACGATGTTGGATGAGATCGTCGATCTCTACTTGAAGAATGAGAGAATTCATTCTTGGAGTACCAAAATCGTCGATCTCTGTTCGACGAACCATACTGATATTGTCAATCATAGATCAAAGAATGATTATTAGTCAAGTTTGCGTTCAGAGATCGTCGTTCTAAGTTCGACGATCTGTTCATATATCATCGATCTGCGTTCGACAATCATTGTTGAACATTGTTATTTTTGTTTTTCTGGTTATTAAGGTTATTTTTAATTTGAATCTGTTTAAGAACTTCATTAACCCTATTGACCTATTCAGTATTTTTCTTTCTTTTGTTGGATATAAACTTTACTGGTTTGGAATTATTGTTTCTCTGAATTATGGGTGGATCACTAGGGGAGGCACCTAATCCTAGTTTACTATTGCTGATCCTAGCATTTACAGTACTAGTGATATCTAATAATTATAGACTTCTCCCATTTAGGGATTCTTCTAATATCTTGGCCTTGCTAAGTTCAGATTTCAAAAAGGATATTTGTTGATTAGCCGAGATAAGTTCATTTGTTAGGTTAGAATTTTCTGCAATAATTTTATCTAGGTCATTTATTTTTTCTCTGAGGAGTTTTATTTCCTTCTCAGAGCTAATTAAGTCTAAGCATAAATTTTAAAATTCAAGTTTAAATTCCTCTGATTCAAAATCATAAGAGGCTATTACCTGATCCTCAGCTGATAAGAGTTCTTCATCTTAAAACTCATCAGCATCTGATCTGCTACTGCCTGCCTCAATGGCCATGAGGCAAACTTCTTTGGCCTTCTGCTCCTTCTCATCCTCACTAGAGATGGAGGAGGTTGACTCTTCTTCAGTGTCACTCCATGACTCAGCAACATAGCCCTTGTCCTTCCCCTTATGCTTGCTTGAGGGAGGTTTGTTGTAGTGACCCTTCCTTAAGTCACTCTCCTTTCTTCTATCCTTCTTCTGAACTTTTGGGCACTCAGAGATGAAACGCCCAGGTTTCCTGCAGCCAAAACACACTACTTCTTTAGATGGTGTTTTTTCATACCTTGTCTTGTCTTCATACTTTGAGGGTTTCCTTCTGAAATCTTTTCTAGCCATCTTAAAGAATCTCTTGGAAAAGAGACTCATCAATTCTTCATTCACAGGAATGACTTCAGAGTCTCCTGCAGTTTTGAAAGCTATGTTGTACTCTTTCCTAATTGGTATAGGAGGCTTGACTTAAGCTAATGCTTCCCTTGATTTTATCAACTGCTTATAGGACTTTAACTTTCCTAGTAGAGATTCAGTTGAGATCTCTATTGTGCTTCTGACTTCTCTGATGGGCCATATTCTTGAGTCCCATGTGCTAGGGAAGCACATGAGGATCTTGTCATTCACTTCAGTCAAAGTGATTTCCTTATCTAGAGTCCTTAGCTCACTAATAATGGAGCTAAGTCTGTTGTACATCACTTCCACTATTTCAGCTTCATTCTTTTTGATGTTTTCATATTGAGTGATGAGGTTGGATCTTCTATCCTTCCTCTCATCTGCTGATCCAGCCACTATCTAGTTCAGGGAGTCCCAAATGGCCTTGGCTGATGGGCACTCATCAACCTTTTGAAATATCTCATCTGACATTGTTTGAGCCAATATGTTCATGGCTCTTACATCAGCTATCTTTGCCTTTTTCTATGCATCTATCCATCCAGGGGTGGGACTGCACTCATGTCTGTTGAAGTTGATGAGGTTGAAGCCACTGGAGCTGGTGGTCCTGTTAAGATGGAATTAAATATATCCTCATCAATAGAATTCATGAAGAGTCTTATTCTTGCCTTCTAAAGTGTGAACATGGACAGGTTACACACTGGAGGTCTGGTGCTTGCATATTCCTTGTTTTGTGCCATGTTGTATATATAGATCTAGAAGATGTAAGAGGACAGATATAATTTAGGATCTTTGGTTCAAGGGTTAGCTTGTACAACAAAAAGAACTCGCTCTAATACCAATTGAAAGTTAGTGTTAGATCTGATATACTCTAGAGGGGGGAGGGGTGGTGAATAGAGTATGTTTGTGTGTTTTTAAAATTTTCTTATTTAATAATATACTATATCTAACTATCACAGATTAAAGTAAATCAAAGATCACAAAGAATCTAAATAACACAACCATAGCAAGAACTTAAAAGAAAGAGCAACCAGACGATACAAGAAATTTATAGTGGTTCCCCAAACTGGGTACATCCACTCTTCTACCACCCTTGGTAGGAATCCACTACAGGTTTTGATCAGGTGACTGTCATTAATGAGATTTTGACCAGGTGCTCAAAAACCAACCCAAGTATTTTGGAAGGAGACTTGCAACCAGAATAATTTTAAAGGGAATTAAAACCATGTACAGAGGTTGGAATGAGAGAGTGATGTAAGTCTTCTTTTATCAAATCAAAATGAGAAGACTGTGTGGATTCTTATTTGTTGTCGAAGCTCCCCCTGAGATCTTGAATGGTTCAGGAGTGGAAGCTTTGTTCAAGGGTGTAGGCCTTAATCTTTGATGATTGCTCAACAACAGGCTTCTAGACTGATAAGTATGTTTATCTCTTGGAAAGCCTTGGAGAAGAATAAGAATAGATGAAGATGATCAAGATTTTTTGTTTGTCACTCTGTATGCTGTTGATGTCGCGTGTATTGAACATTCAACAGAATCAGGACTTATTATTTTGTCGACGACCATTTGAAAATTCAAATTACTCTTGTAATCAATGTTGTTGATGTTGAGAATTATACGGCATTAATTACTTCCCCAACTATTTCATTGAAAATATGGAAGGCAATAATCCTGATGAAGACCGTAATTAATGATCTATCTAACGGTAATATTCAGAGAATGTTAGAGCATTAATTACACAGGAATTACTGCACTTTAATCGAAACAGAATGAAAGAAATAACTTAGTCTGGAATCGTCGACCTGAAGACAGAATTCGTCGAGCTGAGTCCATTGTTCGTCGAGCTAAGTATTACTGTTCGTCGAGCTGAGTTACAAGATCGTCGAACTCTGAATGGCTGACTGCTGCTTGACGAATTCTTCTTGTCTTGTGCTCTAAGTTCGTCGAGCTTAGTTTCAAGATCGTCAAACTCTAAATAGCTGACTGCTGCTTAACAAAATCTTCCTATTCTGTGCTCTAAGTTTGTCGAGTATGAAAACATAATCCGGAATTAGTCGACCTGAGAACTTAGTTCGTCGAGCTGAGAATATCTGCTTGATAACTTCCTTCTGTGCATCAAGTTCGTTGAGCTTTGGTCTAAGATCGTTGAGCTGATTCTGAGGTCTGGACATAGAATAATTTCTGAGTGTTGAATCACTATAACCATTGTTAACCCAGAATCCGCGACTATTTCGCATATGCCGTCAAGCCGAGCGGCTTGGCCTACTAAACTTGACTACTAGTGTGCCAGCCCGTTCTCCACGAAACCGGGCGACCATTTTTCCAGGGCGCCGCCAAAGGAGCCAGATCAGTCCGCCCAGAGGCCGATTCCTGCAGCTCGGCAGAAGAAGACCGCCAGGCCGCGCGGCCTGCTTCTTGCTTCACTTCTTCTTCTCGATTCCCGTCACCGCTGCCTGATTCTCTTGTACCTCTGGCAGCCGGTATTTTTAGCCCTGCCCGTTTGGGCAGGCCCCCAAGCCTATAAATAGGGGGCGTCAGGACACCCAAAGCACGCTGACTGGAGTCCAAGAGCTCGCTTGTTGAGAGCTACGGTCTCAAGTCTAGTGCCTTACGGCCTGCTGTCCGGCCGGTTTCATTTCTTCTCTTCTTCTCCTTGTTGTTTTCTCCAAGTGTAACCGTTTCATCTTTTACAAAAGAAAAGCCCGTCGCAAGAGTGACATTTAGGCCGCGACGGGCTAAGTGTGGTGTCGCCGCTTCCAGCGGCTTGCTCTAATTATTGCTCTAACCGCTAGTAACAAGCTACTTGGCAGTCTCTCCTCCCCCTTTTTCCTCCTTTCCCCAGTGCTCGAACAGTTTGCTGGCGGTGCCCGATTTCCTTGTCGCATTTCGAGCATCAACAGTTAACACGCGACCTTCAAATCCGAGTAGTCGCTAAAGTCAGCGGATCGATAGCATCAGACCGCTCCTACCGTTAAGTTGCTGCGGTCACACTGTTAAGTCGCATCGCACAATTCGCCTGTTCAAGCCGCTACAGTCCGGCGGTTCGCAATGTTCCTGTTGTTTTCTCTTATATCTATCATGGATTTTGCAAAGGAGCAAAGTGATTCTAGTTTCTTATCAGCCATTGCGGATCCCTCGAAAACGCAAAGTGCTTCCCGTCAAGGTAACATAACGTTTGACATTAGTGACTTAACTGTCGATCAGATCTAATGCAGGTCACAATACGCAGCATAAGAAACACTCAACCCTCTTTTAGAATTTCCAACACTGGATGTGACATATCAACATAGTTATGATCCATGGGAGCAAGAGCCTCCAACTAGAGAAGATGACGTTCCTTCTCCGTTCATCAATCGAATTCGTTGGAAAGTTGTTACTGACGATTTCCGAGTGCCTCGTCTACCTGAGTATTCTGGACATGACGATCCTGTTTCTCATCTCCAAGCATTTGAATCAGCTATTTCATTGAAGAAAGTGTCAAGCGGTATCAAATGCAAACTCTTTATCATATCTTTCGGTGATCATGCCAGGGAGTGGTTCTACAGTTTACCGCCTCGATCGGTTACTAGTTTCAAAGATCTGCGAAGGCAATTTCTTTCAAATTTTGGCACATACAAGAAGCCGAAAAGAGACGTAGGAGCTCTCTTTCGAATTAAGCAAAGGGATGACGAGTCTAATAAAGATTTTGTCGATCGCTTTCAGATGGAAATTCTGGATGTTGTCAATTTTCATCAAGATTACTATAGATATGCTTTCATAAATGGACTTCGAGAAGGACCTCTGAAGTTTGAGCTTACTGTTAAAGATCAGAAGACTTATGGGGATCTTATTGATATCATCAATAAATTCTTATTGGGTGAAGAAGGAAATAAGAACTATATCTAATTCTTGAATCAGAAGGTTATACAGTCTCAGGAAAATTCTGATAACCAGCAGCCCAGTTCTTCGCAAGCTATCTCACCATCAGGAAGTGATGGGTTTCCTCTTTATCTTCAAAATATGTCTACAATGCCTCTTATGCTGGATGGTATTTCCAGGTTTGCAGAAACACGTCCGATTATTTCTTTCAATTCTAAAAATCTAAAGCAGGAAAAACGTTCGGATAAACGCATCAAGTTTAAAATCTCTATGGAAGATCTTCTGGAAGTTCTTCAAGAAATGCCAGAGTTCAAAAAGCCTCGACGCATGAAATCTAAAATCAAGTATCGGCATGAGGAGCTTTTCTGTTAATATCACCAGGATATAGGCCATCATATAGAAGACTGCTTGGCTTTTCGAAAACTTGCAGATGAACTGGCAAAGGCTGGAAAGTTGCAAAATTATATCATGCAGTGATCTTTTCGCATATTCTTCTCTATTAGTGTCAGCGATATTGACAAACTTGGTTTTCTTGATAATGAAGATTCGGATTGGAATATTGGATCATCCTATGTCATCTGATCAGATCTCAAGTATATATCCTCGTTCTCAATCTTTCGATGCTAGCAAGCATCTATATGCCTTGAAAGTGAAGGGATAGATACTACTCTAGAGGGGGGTGAATAGAGTTATCAAATTTTGCACTAGACAAAACTTAATGGTCTACCCAACACCCTTGGAGTGAGGTGCGGAATGAAAAGATTATAGATATTGATTTAACCTTAAAGCCTAACACAAGTGATGTGTACAAACTCAAGCTAACTGTAATTACAGTTAAGGCTTGGAAAACCTAATCAGCAACTAGCAATCCTAGTTATATCTATTCACAGCCACAATGCAGGAATTAAACAAGTGAATCCAGACGACACAAGGAAATTTATAGTGGTTCCCCAAACAACTTGGGTACGTCCACTCTTCTACCCACACGGTAGGAATCCACTCAGGTTTTTGATCAGGTGCCCTGCCACCAACAGGATCTGCTTCAGGTAGATCCAGAAACCCTTTAGACTTTTGATCAGGTGTCTAAAAACCAAGCACAGGTTTTTGATCAGGTGCCCTGCCACCAAGGGATACTTTTGAAGGGAGTAATAACCCTGTACAGGAGGGGGAAGAAGGTTAAGATGTCTTCTCTATTTTACAAAGATTAGAGAAGCACAAAAACTTGCACTGAGCTAGAAAGCAATAAAGAATCAAGGCTCCCCCTGGCTCAAAGATGTCCAGGTGAAGTCTTGCTTCAGTGCAGAAAACTCTTCAGAAAACTCTGAAGGAAAAACAACAAGAAGATAAATAATAAAGTAAAGATCTTCAAGCAGCTATCTTCTTCTTCTTCTTCTTCAAAGGAACTCTGAGTTTGAACTTCCTGAAAGCAGGAGAACTCAGGACGAAGAAGAGTGGAAGATCTTAACACTTCTTAGTTAGATGGAAATTGCTGAGAGCAGAAGGCTTGATCTTGATGAAGGCTTGAATGCTTGAGAAAATGTGTAACACTAGCTTGAATCCTTCTTCAAAGGGTCCTTTATATAACATCAGCAAGCAACGGCTCTCTTCAGTTTGAATAATTTGTCTTCTTCTGAGACTTGAGACCTGGGCTGTAAATATCAAGAAGACAGAACAAACTCTGCAGCAGAAACATTCTATAAAAGGAATAACCCTTTTTCTAGGAAGCTGCAGGAAACAATTTGATAATAAAGTACTAAATAAAGTCATATCAGAACCAAACTCTTTATAGCAAAAAGAAGACTTTTCAGTCTAACGGCTATAAAGGGCTGACAGCAGATAAAGTAATTTATAATGTCAGCTAATAAGACAAACAACTTTATCTAAAAAGATTTGACTCAGGAAAAAAGAATAGAGCAGATATGCCTGGAAATATTATCATAATACAGCTAAAAAGATATGCCAGATAATGTATTAATTAATTAAATATAATAAATAAATACAAAATATAAAGGCAGAAAAAAGGCGTCGAATGACCTTCGGAGATCGTTGACCAACGCACGGAGATCGTCGAACTATCGGGCAGATAGTCGAACGATCCAGATAGTCTAACTATCAAAGGAGATAGTCGAACTATCACAGCAGATAGTCGAACTACCAGAAGATAGTCGAACTATCAGATAGTCGACCTATCAACAGAAAACAGATAGTCGACCTATCAACAGATAGTCGAACTATCAAAACAGACCAGATAGTCGATCTATCAACAGATAGTCGAACTATCAGATAGTTGAACTATCAGGACAGATAGTCGAACTATCAAGGACGACAGATAGTCGACCTATCAACAGATAGTCGACCTATCAAAGCGGAACAGATAGTCGACCTATCAACAGATAGTCGAACTATCAGATAGTCGAACTATCAAAGCAGATAGTCGAGCTATCAAGCGAGAACAGATAGTCGACCTATCAACAGATAGTCGAACTATCAGATAGTCGATCTATCAGAACAGATAGTCGAACTACCACGCCAAGCAGATAGTCGACCTATCAACAGATAGTCGAACTATCAACGCAGACAGAGCGTCGACAAACTGATAGACGATCGTCGATCAGCCGATAGACGATAGTCGAGCGGCGTTCGACTATAGTCGAACGAAAAACTACTTAACCAAATTCTCAATCTGGAAAAGTGAGGACTCTACAGCTAGACTACTAACCATTGACCATAGATAATTCTTGGGTCAAGGAGCACAAAGGAGAGGACTAAACTCAAATCAAACTAGGGTACCAACATGCCTTTTGGATCTCGTATCCAAGCTTTGCTCACATCCGTTCTCACGGATGCAAAGCGCCCTTTGGGTAAAGGTCGTGTTGTTCGTTTAGCGCTAAGTTCTTAAGCCCTCCACATCCTGCTTGACGCCAGTCGCAGATGTGTAGTGGTGAGTTTGTTCGACTTTATTCGCAGATATTACACACTTATCATGCATGACTACAGTCGCAGATATTGCGTAACTATCCCGCTTGACGTCAGTCGCTGATATTACGTACTTATCCTGCTTGGCTACAGTCGCAAATATTGTGTACTTATCCCACTCGACGACGGTCACGAACACGGAACTTTAGCCTTTCTTATGTGTTCTTTGTGTGGAAAGCAATGCCACGAGCACCTCCCCACATTGGCACATAAGTCTGTAGCTTTTCTCGCTTTTGCAGGTTGGCAGTGGCTTTTTAGCCCTTTTATCATATGGATTGTATTGGCCGGTTTATCTTGTACAACCCGCAAACCGCGCGGTTTAATATTCTGGTATGTCTTATCCAGTTTATGTCGGATTATCCTCCGGGTTATCATTAATATGGTTATGAATATGGATGATTTCTATTCAGTTATCAAATTCTCGGCCTAAGTCTGCCGGTTTATTGTTTACAGAACTATCTTCAATCGTCAACCCGGTTATATTATACAATAAACCGCAGGATGCTTACCTCTGGCCCTTAACTCACATTGGAAATGCGGTTTGCATCGGTATTCGCCCACGGTGTGAATCTTAGTCATCTCTAAAGACCAAAGCGACTAATCAAAGTAGAAGTGCGGCTTCCTAATTGTCGGTCTATCTTAATGTTCAGAATATTGCACGTCAGTTATCTCAGCCTGTGTTCTTCGATATGGGATTACGGCTTAAATGGCAATTTCCAAATATATGTTAGCCAAAAGTATCCGGCCTATTAGCGGCTAAGCCTGCAAAACTGCTCAGCTTATTGTTGGAATAATAATCTTACTTATTAATAAGCTGAATCAGTTTGCTTGATGGTTCTATTACCTAATACGTCGAATGCTGACCGCTCGGACTGTTAGGTTAATAAAAGAACATTAAGTCGCGCAGATAGATATTCAGAATAAAGTCGAGCTGCGCGAATAGATAAGTAAGTCGAATTGCAGTAAAGAAAGGTACACACACTGTTTACAGTACTTTCATTTCATTTCATTTTCAATTTGAGTGTACATCTTTAAGACCGCGCAGTTTACAAAATCATACCGTCGGTCTTAAAAAAGTAGAGAAAAAATTACAAGTTAAAACTATCCTAATCGCCCTTTTTGAGTTTCTTGGCCGGAGAAGTGCCGGAGCCAGCTTCGCCGTCAATGTCCACTTCAGATGGAGAGTAATCGCTGCTATCTGTCGAAGAGGAATCGCCCGAGCTGCCTGTCTCCCCAGTCGCGGTCTTCTCCGGCTCAACCCGCGCGGTCTCGGAAGCCTAGCCGCTGGACCATGAAGTGTGCTCCGAGCAGCTTCCCGGACTATCCGCTTCCTTTCCCGCCTCCTCGTCCTCTCCAGCCTTTGCCTTGCCCTTGATCGCCTTATAGACCGTGGCGACCTTCTTCTTCAAAGGCGGGAACAGGTCTCCATAGGTAAAGTCGACGAAGGCAGGGGCAAGGCCGTCAAGTTCCCGAAGGCATTTGAGGGCCCCATCGATCCCTTGGACGAGTTGAGGGAAGACATCATCCTGGAAAGCCGGGTTTACCGGATCGTACATCTTCTACAAAACACAAAGCAAAGTGATCAGTCCGCGCGGCTTCAAATCAAAACCGTAAACCTCAGGTAGTATCTTACCGCGGTCAGTTCCCTCAGCTGTGCGTTTTCCTCCTCTTTCTCGGCAAGTCGCCACTGCGCTTCGGCGAGTTGCCGCTGCATGTCAGCTTGGTTCGCGACTAACCGCTTATGGGCCATGCCCATAAAATGGTTAGCCACGAAACTCCGTGCGCTGACCTGCGCGGCAAACCGCGCGAAGTCCTCCTCTGGAATCTTCTTTAGCGCTTGCAGGTTGCGCTTTCCATACAAAGCCGCGCCAGCCGCCGCGGCATGGCGTCTTATCTTCTTCCTCCCCCAGTGAGGGAGGGCGGTGGAGACCTGCACTGACTCGCCGTCCGGATCCCTCCGCATGGTCGGATTGTCGCGGGTATCCTTCAGGCCACTGCCAATTCCCTGCAGCATGAAGTTGCTAAAAGAAGTCGTCTCCTCTTCTTCCTCTTCCCCTTCGTCTACCCGCGACGGGTGAGTCCTCTGGGCCCTGCTTTCTCTTTGTGTTAGGGTCAAACCACCAAGGTTCAGCGTCTTGTTCAGTGGAACCATCACAACAGCTGTGCAATCAAAGGGTAAAGTAAGTTCACAGGCCGCGCGGCTAACAAAACAGTTTGCTTAAACTTGAACTTACTATCTTCTGCCTGGATGCTTTCCAAGGACGGCAGCAGCAGGATGTAATGGTTAACGTCAAGCCGCTCGCCCTTGATGAAGTCGTATATCTCCTTCTCCAGGCCCTCCAGCTTGCAGCTGCCGAAGACGGTTTCGTCGTGGACTTGCGGATTGACCGGCAGGAGTCCAAAGTTGCCCTCGAATATGCCGTACCTCTCCGACAAGCTCGGAATCTTGTTCTCCAGGTTAAAAACTTTCAGCCCCCTGTAACCGAAGTACAGGTGGCCGCGGAAAATCTTTGTCCCGGAGTCCGGGATAGACCGCACCGAGAAGCATTCCCGGAACAGTCTGGTCGAGAACCAGACTCCCTCCGACCTATGGTAGGATATGAAGCCGTAGATGGCGGCTATCGAATTCGGCGGCAGTTGTCCGAGCACAACTCCATAGTGGTCGAAGATCGCCACGGCTTCCATCAAGACCGGAAAGCGGAAGCTGCAGTCGAAGTGGTCTATCGGAATGGCGATCTGGTTCGCTGCGGAAGTGTTGATTCTCTTAGTCGGGAGGGGAAGCCGCGCGATCAACTGGCTTCCCTGCATATACCTCTCCACGAAGCTGTCGAGCTCGGCTTGGGTAAGCCGGCATTCCTTATGATCGACGGTGTGGAAGGCGGATGCGGCATCAGTCCTGACCGCTGTAGCCCTTTCAGACCGCATCGATTAAGTCTTTGCCCGCATCCTTACTTTTAGTGCAGAACACTCCGGGATCGGCGGTATTTATAGATTTCCTGTGATGCTACAGTAAGCCACGTCACATCGCGGTTTACATAGAGCCGCGCGGCTTCAACCTGCAAAACTTGGAGAACAGTTATGCATTCAAAGCGTAGGTTAATTCAACAGTTCGCGCGGTCAAGTTCCTGCACTTAGAAAAAATTCCCACAGAGCAACAACGACAAGCATTTCAAATCGCACAAAGTCACTAGTAGTTTGCAATTAAATAAATCGAATACGCATTAAATGTGTACAACAAACAAATCGTCCGACTTACATATATTACAAATATTACAAATCCTTATAAAAATTTCATGTTTATTTGTCACCACCCTCAGGTGCCTCTCTCCCAACTCGCGCGACTTGATCGTCGGCCTGTACTAGCTGAAAATAAACCTAGCTGACCAGGTTGTGGATGGAGTGCAGAGTCCGGTGAACCCGCGAGATATCGCGCTCCATGCGGGCAAAAGGGACCAGCGGCAGAGCACGACCCTCCAGGTCGCCAGCAGCAGCGGCTTGGCCAGCCACCCCGGTCCCAGGAAGGCTTGAAGCCTCCCCAGAAGCCGGGCGACCTAGCATCCGCTGTCCGTCAAGAGCAGCCTCAACAGGTCGCTGAGCCCTACCGGTGTCCGCTGGAGGCCCCCCTTCCACAACCCTATCAGGCCGGTTTACGTCCGCCCTCTCTCTCTCAGCTCGCCCGGCCATCAGCACCAGGGCTTGTATATCCAGCTTCTCCTCCATTTCTCGCTCCAAAGCAGCCAAGATTTCCTGCATCCTCTTCTCTGCGGCCTCTGCTCCAGCCCGTCATTCAGCTCTCTCCCGCTCCAGGGCGACCTGGATCTCTCGAATCCTCTTCTCGGCGGCTTCTGACGCAGACCGCCTGGCCTCTCTTTCCCTTTCCATGGTGTTCAACAGCCCCTGAGTTCTCTTCTCGGCGGCCTCTGTGGCAGCCCGCCGGGTTTCCCGCTCCCTCTCCAGCAGAGCCCGCATCTCCTCGGTCCTCTTGTTGGTGGCCTCCAGGGCAGACCGCCATGCCTCTTCCTTAAGCCGAAGGGCTTCCTTGCACTCCATCACATTCGTCTCTAAGTTGGCGATTTCCTTGTGGAACTCGGCCGACCTATCGTCCCGAGTGCTCGGCGCCGGCGGGTTCAGGGGAAGCAGGAAGGTCGTCAGGTCGCCCGACTCCATCGCCTTTTCCGTCACATCTGCAACAAACAAGACAAGCGATCAGATTCAGTCGGATAAAGGCGACTTCGCTTAAGAAGCTCGGTAGGACAAGACCGCCGTTCTTCGTTCTCCCTCCTTTTGGGACCGGCCGTTTAAGCTGCTCGGAGTCTATCTGCTTCAGATTCTCTCTCCATAACTGCGTGGTGTCCCTCTCTCTAGTTTTCAGTTGAGCCGGGGTCAGGAAGAAGCTCGCCGGCGGGTTCAAAATTGTGTCTGCTCCCTTCTTCCATGATCGTGACTTGTAAAACTTTACGATACGTTTAACCTCTCTATGCTTACCTTGCAGGAGAGGGAATTGGGAAGGCTCCTGCTTCCCGGCGATTAGCCGCTTCATTTCTTCTATTTTCTCTTTGAGCCCTTGCTTCTCGGCTCCTTCAGAAACCGCCGCTGCCGGCTCGCCCGGCTTCCCCCTAGTGACTTCAACATCCGGGAGACCGGTTTCCTGCGAGATCGCAGCGTCCTTCGACAGATTGTCCCGCTTTTCTAGCGACACCATCTCTTTCAGGATGTCGCTCACCGTCTCGCTGACCGCGGGTGTCTCTTTGGTCTCGATCGGCTTTGAAGATGGTGTTGCCGGACTGTCCTGCACTTCCTTCTCTCGCGGCCTATACTGTAAGCTAACCGCCCCGGTCTTCACGGAAATATTGCGGTTTTCGGCCCGCAGTTTCTTCGTCTTACTCTTCATCCTTTCTTCAAGGGTCTCACCCTGTTCCCTATGTCGTTTCAGGTGGCGCGACCGCTTGTGGCTTGTCCGCCTCGCTATCATCCACTTCGATAACTTCCTTTGTGATGGTTAGCTCGCGCGGCTTCTACGAATCGACACTATTCTCCTCCGCCCCAGAGATCTTAAAAAGGGGCACTCTGGAGGGCGAGTAGGTGATGTCAAAGGATTTCGATATCCCAGCTTGAGGAGCGGTTGTTGGCAGTACGTCAATCCTAGTCTCTGCCTGCGACATCTCTCCGGAGGGCTCCGTCGGCTTCCTTCCAGATCCGAAGGCCGCCGGTGTGATCGGCTTCTCAGGTGGTTCTTCTGGTTTCCTGTCAGGGCTTGCCGGCTTACGACACTTCCTTTTCTTCTCCGCCGACTTCTTCTCCCGACTCAACATTGTGGACAAGACATTCATGCTCGGGAAAGTCGTGCCGGCTTGAAGAATGTTAACCACAAGAGGCGAGAACTGACCCGTGACTTCGCAAAATTCTTCAGAAATGACAGAGTTCAGGGATTTTTATAGACGTCCCAGCATTAATGGAAGTCGCGGTCTCCGGCTTAGTCTAACATTTCCGAAATTTCTTGAAATTTTGAAATGTGCGGGGATTATGTTAACCCAGAATCCGCGACTATTTCGCATATGCCATCAAGCCGGGCGGCTTGGCCTCCTAACTACCACTGCTAGTGTGTCGGCCCGTTCTCCACGAAGTCGGGCGACCTTTTTTCCAGGGCGCTGCCAAAGGAGCCAGATCAGTCCGCCCAGAGGCCGAGTCCTGCAGCTCGACAGAAGAAGACCGCTAGGCCGCGCGGCCAGCTTATTACTTCTCTTCTTCTTCTCGATTCCCGTCACCGCTGCCTAATTCTCTTGTACCTCGGGCAGCCGATAATTTTAGCCCTGCCTGTTTGGGCAGGCCCCCAAGCCTATAAATAGGGGGCAGCATCACACCCAAAGCACGCTAACTGGAGTCCAAGAGCTCGCTTGTTGAGAGCTACGGTCTCAAGTCTAGTTCCTTGCGGCCTGCTATCCGGCTGGTTTCATTTCTTCTCTTCTTCTCTTTGTTGTTTTCTCCAAGTGTAACCGTTTCATTTTTTATAAAAGGAAAGCCCGTCGCAAGAGTGGCATTAAGGCCGCGTCGGGCGAAGTGTGGTGTCGCCGCTTCCAGCGGCTTGCTCTCATTATTGCTCTAACCGCTAGGTACCGGCTACTTAGCAGTCTCTCCTCCCCCTTTTTCCTCCTTTCCCCAGTGCTCGAACGTTTAGTTTGCGGTGCCCGATTTCCTTGTCACATTTCGAGCATCAATAACCAGGATTAATCGATCAGAGAACTGAGTTCTTCTAGCTGATGTTGTAGTTCGTCGACTGAGTTTCTGGCTAGGCAGTTGGTACTTTGTCCTGAGTTCGTCTAGCTGAGCTCGACTTTCGTCGACCGGAGTTCGACGAACGTAGAACTACTTTTTCCAAGTCTTTAATTCTCTAAGTGCTTAGTCTCTTGTAGGGTTGGAGGTTGGTCCTTTGTACTGTTGACTTCTAAGGACTTGACCTTGACACTAAGACACACCTATGACCCTGTTCTATACATGTTGGGTCATATCCTAACTCAGTGAACCTAGCCCAAATCCAACTAGGGGTTCCAACATCCGCTTTGACGAAGATGAACTTCTTGAGCAAGTTGTGGCTCTTGTTGATGGTCTCCCGCACTTTGACATGACTACTGGAGAAGAAGGTGGTTCCGTCCTTTTTTGCCCGGAACAAGAATAACTTGCAGAAGATGGGGAGGCTAAACTCGATCCGCTCCTCTTGCAAGAAGCAAGCGAATTCGACCACCACAGCGATAGAATTCAGGGTCATTTGGCCGGCGACGACACCAAAGTACTTGAAGATTTTGCGAACCTCTGGCCATAGGGGTAGCCGGAGGCTGCCTCGAATTTAACTGTGGGGATTCTGAGTTCATCTGCGGAGAGATCGTTGATCTGCTCTCCTTTCTCGGGTCATCTTGCCACAAAGGCCTATGACACATAGTTACCTAGGCGTCCCGGAACTCACGCTCGGTAATGGCAGCGTGGGAGAATTCATGCTCAGAGAAGGCCCAAGCATACTTACTCCGCCCATCAATGTTGCCACAGCCGCCACCCATCTCACAGGAGCTTAGCCGAACTAGACAAGGGGGTCTCTCAAGAGGTTGAGAAGGAGGGGGAGTCTTAAATGCGGTAGGTATAAAGATGGTCAGTAGGGCCTATTTATAGAGGAAAAAGTACGGGAAAATGTTCCACCGGCGGGAAAAGTGCGGATAGCAAATTTGGGCCCGACGTTTCGACTTCCTGACCATTCAGCTCGCCGATATGCCGCAAAGAGGGTTTTTTTGGCCGCGAGCAGTACTGGTCCACACCCGCATGAGAGAGGGGTGGACGCGTTCCGGGCCCATCTAAATAAGTACACGAGTAACCCGAGCAGATGTGACCTGCGAGATACTAGCTCGCTCTCGCTAGCAACCTGATAAGCGGGCCGGGCAAGGCGGTTAAGTTATATCGCGCCCGCATGAAGGAAGGTCGAGCGAGTAAAAAACAACACATCAACTCGCCCCAAGAGAACTGAGCCATCACACAGATAATAATAACGTGCAGAGAACGTGAGCCCACTGGCGGGCGATAGAATATCACAGATTATTACAAGCAATGAAATGTCTTAAAGCAAAAAGTCTCTGAGCCTAGTATAGGATTGACCTAATCTAATGGAGCAACCCTGCCCTGGCGATTAGCAGCGGGGAGGGGAAAGGTGGCTCATTACCTAATCCACCACCTGGCCCATCCCCACATGCGTGATCGAGGAGGTATATGAGGATAACGATACTCGCAGACCGCCAATATATCCTACTGGGCTACATCGAACTGCTCCGTGGCATGCCTGAGCCATCCCTCGGCTCGCGAGATGTGCACACATGGGGAGGTCACCGCGTTTCCATCAACTGCATGTCTCGCCCCCTCCATGACCGCGAACCTCTCCTCCGCCTCGGCTTTGTCTTTATCCACCCTGTTGTAGATCTCCTGCAATAACAGCGTGTGCTTTTGGAATAGATGCATCACCCGCTTCTTCATCTTCTCGGCATCTAGCGGGTCCCCCAAGTATTTTAAAATTTCATCCGTGGCAGGGGAGATGAATACCCCTCACTCATCTCGATGTTAGAGGGAACCACGTGAAAACCTGTAGTAAGCGATTAGAAGGAGCAAGCAAGGGTAAGTGGGTGGAAGCGAGAAATTGAACAGGGTTCGGCACACCGCCCACACCAGTAGACAGTTGAAAGGTACCTGGCCGTCCCTAGAAGGGTTTGCCTCCAAAAGCAGCAAAGGTCTTTCCCATGTCGGGGCATCGTCAACTAGTTCAGCTATCTGTAGAGGGGAATGCCCGGAACAAGCGACCTGTTCAGCTATTTGTAGAGGGGAATGCCCCGCTCCCCCTATCCTCCCCTTCCTTGCGAGTTGATTCCTGCAAAAGGGAGAAGTCAGAAGCAGTCATAAGTTGGGTAGGGAGTCCTGAGTACCTCAGGGGAGACCTCTACACTTACTGTTGAACTTGATGTAGGGGATTCATCCTCAAGGGGCCGACCGACCCTTTTTCCCTTTCTTTGGCCTAAAAAGGGGTCCAAGCAACCCGCGCGCCAACCATGGGCTATCCCCGAGTGCCAACTCTCGAGTCCCCTCTATCGCAGCCTCTAAGCGAGCACCCATCTCCTCTGATATTGGCATCGTTCGGCCACAGCTCACAGAAAAAGTTTGGTGGCGAGTGAAATTTTTTCGAAGGTCCGGTGGCATACTTATAGCATGAGGGTGGGCCCCCTCGAAAGATTCCCTCCAACAAAGCAAACCACTCACCGAACACGTAGGATGGATGCTTCTTCCCGAGCTTGTCCCAAGCTCAAAAAGAGCGGGGATTGTGCACAACCCCATATTCGCTGAGTGGGTCCCTCAGGCTAGTTGGGCTAGCCAAAGTAGTACACCTATATCAGAATAGCGAGCGTGCTCCTAAAGGGCCCAACTCACTATCGCCAAAGCAAGGTGGGAACACCGGAGCTCGCCAATCAGCGCTGGCCATTCATTGACTAGAGCTCACCGATAAGGGCTCGTCATTTATCGACTGGAGATCGCCGACAAAGGCTCTCCCTTTGTCGACCGGAGCTCGTCGACCATGGCTCGACATTCGTCGACTGGAGCTCACCGATCTGGGCTCGCCATGCATCGATCAAAGCTAGAGGGGGATCATGATTCAGCGGTCCCTGGCTTATCAGGGAGTGAGGAAGGCCGGCTCACACTCTCCCCAGAAGGTTCAGCAAGAGGCCGGCAAGTAGGGTCGCCTAGGCCTGCACCCGCCTAAGTACAGGAGGGTGCGGCGTGTGCCCACTTCACCAAGCACTCACTGCCCCATGTTATCTCAACTTCTGATTCCCTCCGGTTCGTCATCTTCTGCCCAAGGTCGGAAGGATGACTCGCACCCGCCCAGTCTCTAGTAAGGGTGCTTTGTGTCATTTCGCCTTTGTAGGCCTGCCCATAACCTGTTAGAACAGTGGAGTTGCGTTGTTTTTCCAACCTAGCTGGCATGCACATAGCTGGTAAGAACAGCAAAGTTTAACTATTGACAGGCTATCCCAAGGGGCTTTTAGTAATTCCAGACTAGTGGAGATTGGTTATTTGCAGGTCATCCTCAGGAATCTATAAATAGACCCAAGATGACACCTCAGAAGGCAAGCTTTCTTATCCCCCGATCTTCTTGCACTTTCTGAGGGAGCCTTTTCTCGATTCTTGGATAAGGGAGGGGAAGAGCTCTGAGATCTTCCTGGTTTGTGGTGAGACCTCCATACTGAGCCCTTGGGTCTATTCCCGGTTCTTCTTACTCAGTCTTCGGGCTTACAGGAGAGAAGTAGCTGTGCAATCACCCCTTCCCCGAGGGTGAACTTCACTAGAGACTGAATTCTCGGTTTCAACAGATAGGTCTATATTTATAGTTATTGTTATATAGTTTTTATTTTATGAATAGTTATGTTTTATTTACTCTTTATTAATATTAGTACTAATTTCTTTCTTTTCTTATTTCAGGTTAATCTAGCCTGTCAATAAAAATTTGGAGCTTACAGGACTGGTCAGGAGAAGGAATTGAACAATTCTGGAAAACCCCAAATTATACAGCCTAGTCACAGGCGTGACTTTCAGGTCACAAGCATGACAAACAGGTGTGACCCCTCCAGAGGCTCCAGAAATCATTTCCACGTCAGCTTAAAGTTTTACACCCAGGTCACGGGCATGCCCTTTGGGTCACGTGCATGACAAACAAGCGTGACTTCTAGGAATACCGCGCTTAATATCGAAAGTTTCAAATCCAGACGATTCAAGCTTACATTCCCTAGGTTACGGGCGTGACCTAGGGAATGACATCAAGCAACTGCCAGATATTACTTCCTACCATTTCCAATTCCCGCTGTTTCCAGTAACAGAATAGACATGCCCTAGGTCGCAAGCGTGACTTATGGGCATGACCCGCAAAATGATGAATTTTGGCTATTTTCTCCCAACATTCTCCTGATTTCAAGAGTACGGTTCTGCACCTTACACGCACCCTAGTAACGGGCGTGACCTTACATAAATTTTTCTATAATTTTTGATTAAGCCAGGAGCTGAGGAGTCATCTAGGGAGGCATCTAGGAGTAGTTGTTAGGTTGTTTGAGTAGATTAATTTCCTTTTCTTGCATTTTTTATGTATTTTTTCAAATTAATAGTTTGTTAACTTTTATTTCTAGCACATTTATTTCAACCACGTCTCTTTTTAAACTTTGTATGTACTTCATTTATAATGAAGAGTAGTTAATTTCTATAGCACTTGATCATGATAAGATTTAAAATAAAATAGATTTCTTTTTTCTTGCCAACTTTCTATTATTCCCGCACCAATTAATCTTCCATTTCAATTTTTTGATCTGTATCCTAGATTTAACGAGTGGTTGTGGGCATGAGTAGATCACCATAGGTAGAAGGATTCGCATGCACTCCTTGTGAGAGGAAGGCATGAATCTTCTGGATTGGAGTCAAGTCCAATAGAAGCGTTCACCACATAAAGCAAGCTTAGGGGTTTCGACTGACCGAGAGGTATTAATCGATCAACCTAAGTTTAGTCGAGATCGTATTCTTGAGAGAGGCGCTGTTGTAATTTGGGAACCTCCATGGTTGAATTGGGTTATTTAAAAGTTTGCTTTTATGAAAAGTTTATTTTTATTCAAAAAAGTCTAGATCAAGTGTTAATCTTAGTTCATCGTTTTATTAATTTTCTATCTTTATTTACCGATAAAATAATATTAATTTGCGTGAGTAGGAGTATTCAACAGACCCCGAGTCTAATACGACACTTGACTCTATATTCTGGAACTATACGTACACTTGTCTTATCGATTTAGAATCGCACTAGCGTGAATTTTATCCATCATGTTTTTGGCGCCGTTACCGGGGACAATTTTTGTTGATATTTAGAAAACATAAATTTTATTAATTTTATCATTCTCTTCTTCTACCCCAATTCAGTTTTTATTTTATTTTTTTAAAAAAAATTCAATTCTAATAGTTAAACGATTGTTTTAATTTTCTTTCAAAAAAATGTTATCTAAATTAGCCACTACTCTAGCAGAGCATGAAAACCACCTAAATTATTTGGAAGGCGCACGCAAGCGCAAAATGTTTTGTTATTATTGTGGTCTTTCTCATCGAAGTGAGTATTGTTATCATTATAATTATTATAAAATCTTTCTTATGAAAAAAAATTTGATTATAATTATAAAAATAACTATTCTCACTTTTATGATAACTCTTTTTCAAATTTTCATGAAACAAATTTTTCTAATTTTTATAATATTCATGAAAATAATTTTTCGAATTTTAATGTGAATAATTATTTTGATTTAAAAAATTTTTCTTTCACCTCGAAAGTTGATTTTTCTTGTTCGCAAAATCAACCGGAAAACTTCCTGAGTTATGAGAATAATTATTTGGATCAAAAAATTTGTCTCTTGTTCCGCACTGCAAGTTTCTTTTTCTAAATTTCAGAAAACTTCACAATTTCAATTTGATCGCCCTCCTCAAATTTAGGAAATATTATCACTTATTTTAATTATTTTTCTTCTACTTTTGAGGACTTTTCACAATTTCATGTTGATCCTCCTCCCAAAAAATTTAGAAGAAGCTAATATTTTTTCTAATAGTTCTTTTAATTTTGGGGAATCATCGCAAATTCAAATTCTTTCTCCTCTTCGAATAATTTTGGGGAATCTTCATGTGCCCCCTTGATGTCGTATTCTGAAGAGAAAGAGAAATTATTATATCAAGAATTCCTTAATAATTCTTCTAATAATTTATCTCCCTCTTCGAACATTTCTCTTGTGGAGGAACATGAATTTTCATGTGCCCTTATAGTGACTTATTCCAAAGAGAAAGAAAAATTATTATTTCATGACTTTCTTAATATTATGGACACACCGGGTGCAGTAAAAGAAGAACATGTTTCTTCTCATACTACACCCAATTGTTATTTTCACAAATTTTCAAGCACCCCTAATAAATATTTAGGATTTAAAATTCATGAAAATGAGGTGTTCGACAATGCTAGTTTAAATGAATTTTTAGTTGATAATTTTATTTTAGAAATAAACAACCGGAGCCTAAACAAATAGTTTTACAAGAGCCTCCCCTTTGCAAAATTTTTTCTGAAACACTTACTTTTGATTTTTCGTATACTAACGATTTTCAAGTAGAAGATGAGCCGTTTCAATCAAATGTTGTCCCCGGTCCATTTCCCGCTCATCTACAAACATTCAAATCACCTCAGGTATGGATAGGTGATTTAAATATACATTTAAATATACATGTTCAAAGAAGAAAAATCAAGAAGTAAGCCTAGGAGTCGTCGGACGAGCAACTTGGGCGTATTCACCCAAGCGTGAATTAAGGGAGTTGCTCATACACTTACACTTTTATTTTTCTTAACAATATATGTTTAACTTAAAGAAGGGAAAAATGAAAACGCTCTTGGGAGATACCCCTTATTTATCTTTAATTTCTTTTTTTATTCTAAAATTTTTATTTTAGTTCTTTTTATTTACCCCGTCCTACTTGACATATAAATACTGGGGATAATGTTTATTTTTGAAAAATTAAAATGCTCTTGGGAGATACCCCTTGTTTATCTTTAATTTCTTTTTTTATTCTAAAATTTTTAATTTAGTTCATTTTATTTACCCCGTCCTACTTGACATATAAACACTGGGGACAATGCTTATTTTTAAGTATGTCGGTGGAGTCTCCTTTCTTGTTTTTTATTAAAAAATTCAAAAGAATCGAAAAAATTGTTTCCTTTTTATTTTAACCACAAAAATAAAAAATATTGAAAAACGAAAAATTAATTTCTTGAAAAGGGCCGTGTTGGGCTTTCATCCCATAAAATCACGTAGTACCTTGTGAACTCGTCACTGAGTAGCCCTCGGGAAGTCCAAGCATAACAAAAAAATTAGGATTATAATATAATATTTTTAGTACTTATATCTTTAAAAAATCATAAAAATATAATAAACACCTACTTAATTTTTTGTGATTTTTAGAAATTTATTTTGAGTTTATTTCTAGGAATTTTTATAATTTTTGATTTTCTAATCTTTTATTTCATCATTGATAGTTAGATTTAATTTTTAGGTGATTTAATTTTGAGAAATATCTTATGATTTAAATTTGTTTAAAGTAATTTCTTTAGCTCTTTTTCTCTCTAATTCTAATTAGTGTCAATTTTATAGTGTTTAGCTTAACAATTTCTAGATTTCAATTATAGTCACTTATGCTTTAAAATTCTTAGGAAATTTTAATTTACTATAGGTGCTCTCTAATTATTTTAATATAATATAAATTTGTTTAACCTTTCCTTTTTTAAAATTTTCCTTGTTAGATCATATATCACGGGGATAAAAAGATAAAATTTATTATCCCTAGTTACACATACGTGATATTTTGTTTTTTGTTGAATCATATGTCATGAGAATCAAGTATTCCTTGGTGTGTATATGCAACCCCAAAAATAAAAGGTAGAGTAAGAGAATAAAAATCATTGCTCCCAATTATTATTTTTTTATTTGAAGAGAGAATAAAATATTTTTGTTCATATGTCATGTAAAATGAGAGAATAAAATTTATCATTTTTTTTGTAAACAAATGCAAATATGAAAAAGAAAAAATTGTATAGGGTGAGAGGATAAGATCCATCACCCCCAATCCAAAACTTCTTCAATTTCCTTGTTCCAAAAGCCTTATACCCAATAAAATTTTTTAAAGTTAAATTAAAATTCTAAGAGAGCATAAGTAGCAGTTTAAATTTTCCTTTAAATCTATATTTAGTTAAAAACTGTTAATAATTTTTAAATCTAATTTTGTTTGCTAATTTCTTAATTTTGAATTCTAATTAACTTAGTTGAGAAAATTATGCTAAATATATTTTGCTCTTCATATTTTAATTTCATATTTTAGACTTAAAATTGTAAATCCCTAAAGTTTATTTTTAACTCGCTTTTGATTTAATAAATTTTTATTTTAATTGAAAAATTATATTAATTTCTTATAAGTACTTCTCATAGTTTTACACTGTAATAGCAAAAGCTTAAGTATGGGGGTATTTGATAGGTCAATTTTATATTTATTTATATATAGTATTAATTTAATAAATTGTTATTTTTTATTTAATTTTTATTAATATTAGTATTAATTCCTTTCTTTTCTTACTTCAAGTTAATTTGGGTTGTCAATTGCAATTTGGACCATGTAGGACTGGTTAGGAGAAGGAATTGAACATTTTTTGAAAATTTACAAATTACATGCACTTGTCATGGGCATAACCTTCAGGTCACGTGCGTGACCAGTAGGCATGACCCCTCTAGAGGCTCCAGAAATCATTTCCACATAAGGTTAAAGTTACATGCCCAGGTAACGAGCATGACCATTGGGTCATGGGCGTAACCATTGGGTCACGGGCGTGACCAGCAGGCATGACTTCCTGGTGTACTGCGCTTAAGGTTACTAATTTCATATCTAGATGATTTCAAGCTTACACACCCTAGGTTACCGGTGTGACTTTCCATAACTGCTAGATATTACTTCCTGACATTTTCAGTTCCCATCATTTCTAGTAACAATATAAACACGCCCTAGGTCATGGGCGTGACCTACGGGGTGACCCGCAGAATGAAAAAATTTGGCGGTTTTCTCCCAACGTTCTAGGGCTTTCAAGAGGACCTTTCCATACTATACAGGACCCTTGGTCATTGGCGTGACCTTCCGGAATTTTTTTTATAAATTTCAGATCAATACAGGAGCTGTGAAGTCATCTAGGGAGGCATTTAGGTGTAGTTGTTAGGTTGATTTAGTTGATTAATTTCTTTTTCTCGCATTTCTTTTATGTATACTTCAAATTCATAGATTGTTAACTTTTAATTCTAGCGCATTTATTTCAATCACGTCTCTTTTTATAGTTTTTATGTACTTTTATAATGATGAGTAGCTAATTTCTATAGAACTTGAACATGATAAGCTTTAAAATAAAATAGATTTCTTTTTTCTGACAAACTTTCTATTATTCCCGCTTCAATTTATCTTTAATTTCGATTTTTGATCTGTATCCTAGATTTACCGAGAGGTTTTGGGTATGAGTAGATCACTCAAAGGTAGAAGGATTCACATGCACTCCTCGATAGAGGAAGGCATGAATCTTCAAGATTGGAGTCAAGTCCAATAGCGTGGTTCACCGCATAAAGCAAGCTTAATGGTTTCGACTGGCCGAGAGGTCTTATCGATCAACATAAGTTTAGTCGAGAGCGTATTCTCGAGATAGGTGCTCTTGTAAATTGGGAACCTCAACGGTTGAAGTAGGTTATTTAGAAGTTTGTTTTTATGAAAAGTTTATTTTAATTCAAAGTATGTCTAGATCAAGTGTTAATCTTAGTTCATAATTTTATTAATTTTTCAATATTTATTTACTTATAAAATAATATTAATTTGCATGAGTAGAAGTACTTGACAGGCCCTGAGTATATTACGACACTTGACCCTATACTCTGATAGGTACACATGCCTTGTCAATTTAGAATCGTGCGCTAGCATGAATTTTATCCATTAGGAAACATGTTGATTAAACAATGTATAAAGGTATAATTGGCTCCCTCATCTATCTTACTGCTCGTAGGCTAGACATTATGTATGTTACATGTGTTTGTGCTACATGCCAGGCTAGCCCTAGGGAGTCTCACTATTCTAAACCTAAAACAATTCTGAGATATTGAAAGTCTTTAATTCCAAGGTTGATAAACACCTAGGGGTGGTGAATAGGTTTTCTAGTCTTTTAAGATTTTTTTAACTTGGTGTCTTGTAAGGTAGCAAGGTTAGCTTGCTTTCAAGACAATCCACAAAAGCACATAAAATATTTATAGTGGTTCCCCAGATTATAGGTACGTTTAGTATCTCTCACCTTTTTAACAGCTTGTTAGACAAGGTCCCTTCTCCAAAACTCAGCTCTTAAGAGGTTACAACATGATCCCGTAGGATCACTCAATCTCCTCCAATACCTACAACTCGGGTACAAAGCCCTACAACTCAGTTATCAAAAGATCACCTACCTTATACCAAAAGGCCCTTTCACTCCGGCTAGGAGGATGGCCCTACCTCAGATCCAAAGGATACTACCACTCAGGCGCAGGTGCCCTACAACTCAGGCTAAAGCCTTTATAAAAAGGCTTATAACTCAGATCTAGAAAAATCCAACAAATAGAGATTAGTTTGTTGATGCTGAATAGACAATAGAGAAATGGAATCTGTCTTTCTCCTTCTTTCCTGAGAAAACTCAATCCAGATTACTTCTTCACAGCTCCAGAAAATAGTCTTCAGGATAAGCTCTTCTTGGTCAGTGAAGTAATTAGAGCAAGGGTTGGCCTTGGCTGCTTCTCTCAGAGAAATATCTATGACCTTGATGTTACAGGTGTTGATTATAGTAGCTAACTTGATGATCTTTTGGGTTCAGTCAATTTTTAACTTTTTCTTTGAGCTCTGCAATAATGGAGAGGAAGAAGAAGAAGTTTCGCCGCTTTGCAAAAAGACCAACCCTAAAAGTTACTTCCTTCTGCGCCGATCTCATTCCTTTTATCATTTGCTATCCAATGGCTCTTTTGACTCGTGGGTCTAACTTTAATTGCAGATATATGGCCTTCCTTTTACAAATTAAATTTTACAGCTGGCCATCGGTGCCATTAAGGTGGACTGCAACTTTTTCGCAGTGAATTTGAATTTTGTTGACTTATGTTGAATTTTGCTAATATTAAGATCCGTATACTTAGCTGAATTTAAGATTCAATATAGGCGTTGAGTCCATTGAGTGAATGTCCTTCACTCAATGCCTCTGGACTAAGCCAATTCTTTTGTATTGCTTAGGCGTTGAGTGCGTTGAGTGAATTGACTTCACTCAATGCCTCTAGTCTTAGCCAATTCTTCTACACTGCTAGGAGTTGAGTGCATTGAGTGAATCTTTGTCACTTAATGCTCCTAGACTTAGCTGCAACTTTCTTTATCTGCTAGGCGTTGAGAGCTTTGAGTGAAGCATAATCACTCAACGCTTTTATACTTAGCCACTACTCTGAACCACATCATCTTGAGGATGTGTTGAGTGTGTTGAGTGAGCTGTCCTCACTTAACCAATATTGACTTAGACAAATTTTTCTTTCTATCTTCATTAAGCTTTGAGTGACAATAGCTTTGTCAATGCTTTCCTATTTGGGCATTGAGTCAGCTGACCTCACTCAATACTTCTAGACTTAGTTAATTTTTCTGACTCCTTCAGTGGATTTCACATAATTAGCATTGCATTGAGTGAACTGGCTTCACTCAACGCTTCTGGACTTAGTTAATTTCTTTGATAGATTCTCTGTGGCTTTGATTGAAGTAACTTGATTCAACGCTTCTAGTTGTAAGGCGTTGAGTGAGTTGACATCACTCAATGCCTATGGACTTGACCACCTTTCTGTCGTCCTTCTTCTTATGCTTTGACTGTATAGTCTTTCCTCAGTGCTTTTTGTTATATGGCATTGAGTGAACTGGATTCACTCAATGCTTGTGTACTTAGACACATTTCTTTACGATCAATGCAAAGGCTTTTACTGACCAGTCTTTACTCGATGCTTCTGCTCATCTGGCATTAAGTGAGATGTCCTCACTCAATGCTTTTGGACTTAGTCAATTTTCTATTTTCCACTTTTGAAGCTTTGACAGAATTTGATATACTCGATGCCTCTTATTATATGGCGTTGAGCGAACTTCCTTCACTCAATGTCTATGGACTTAGCCGTATTTTTATCTTGCAAACTTTTGGGATTTGACTGTCCACACCTTATTCAGTGCTTTTTGGCATCTAGCATTGAGTGAACTGGCTTCACTCAATGCCTGTGGAGTTATATGATTTTTAGCCTTTCTAGAATCCTTCTTTGACATCTGGTGTTGAGAGAACTGGCTTCACTCAATGCCTGTAGACTTAGATAGATTTCTGTCTACCCACTTATCTATCTTATGATCACCTGTCACAACCACTTGGAATACCTGTCCAAAAAATGTGACTAGTACCAACCTGCATGCATGAACTTGAATATTCATCAAATAGAATTAGGTGTATACCATTGACTTGTTTGACTTCTTACATATCTGGGACATTGGAATCAATGGACCCAATAATATCCCCCTATTTGAAGAAGTCAAAACCCTTATTCAAAAGGCTTTGTCAATGATATACACCAACATTTGCAGCAACTATATATGTTAAAGAGAGTTATAGATTACCACATTTTCCTTTTACCACATTTTCCTTGCATGTATGGTGATCATCACCTACTCCCCATGTTTTGTTGTCTGGCCTTGGTCATTTCCAAGATCATTCCATTCTCCCCTTTTTGACTTCTATAGAATAATCAGGGAGGTGCTGGCTGTTAACTCCTGAATCCGCAGTATGCCCATCAGGATAGGATTCCTCCATCTTCCCGGCATACTCTGTTTCAGCAGTCCGCCAAGACCGTCTAGGAAGGCCAATGCCAGCTCCTCATTTTGCGGCGGACTCGATCTTCCAATCTGCCTAGTCCGTCCAACCACCGGAGCCCCTCCAGCTCTTCGGTCATACTCAAACGCCAGTCTGCAAAGGTCGCGACACTTCAGTTAGGATTGTTCCCTGCAAGCCAAGTAGAAGCCCCATCTCATAAGCCCAATCCGGCCATCTCATGCAGGCTATTTGTCTTTTCTTTTTAATTCCCGTCACCGCTGCCCAACTCTCCTGTACCTCGGGCAGCCATTATTTTAGGACTGCCTGTTTGGGGAGTCTACCGAACCTATAAATAAGGGATACCAGTGCACCCAAAGCACGCTGACTCAAGCCCATGAGCCTACTTCTTAAAGGCTGCAGACTCGAATCTCGAGCTTTGCAGACTCCAGTTTGCTTTCTGCAAAACCTTCTTTCCTCTTATTATAACCCATTTTTTGCAATCAAAGTAAAGCCTGTCATAAGCGAGGCATTTAGGTCGCGATGGGAGAAGTGTGGTGTTGCCGTGGCTCACGACTCTGCTCTTCTCTTTAGTTCTCTAATAGACTCTTGCTTGTAGTCGCCTCTTTTCGCTTTTATCCCCCGTGTTCAAGCCATTAACTGGTGTTGTCCTTTTTCAAGCATTAATAATTAACACACGACCTTCAGATCTAAGCAGCTTTTTGAAGTCCACGAACTACAATGTCAGACCGCCGAGCTCGCCACTCTGAACGTTTCTGTTTATAAGTATATTCGATGTGGGATGTGATGAACAGTCCCGCTGGGAGGCTGAACGATCTCATCGTGGGACTGGTCACCCTCTGGATGCGATTAGTCAAGCATTGAGTGTGCTGACTCAGTGGCTAGCGCCTCACTTCGCAGCTAATCTTGCAAATAGCCAAGTCTGCCGGACACTACACCGCCGAACTCCATTTCGGCAATCCCCAGCGGTTTAGCCTTCTCCTCCAGCTCGTACCACAGCGCCTCTGCGATCTCAGGATGACCAATTTGATTCTCTAATGGACTTCTTCAGAGAGGCCGCCAGAAGTAGTCCAACCTGCCTGCTTGACTTTACTGATCGCCAGTCCGGACATCCTGCGGATCTCCCTGCTCCAGTCCGCCTCGCCAACCTGGATGATTTTGAGGCACCCTCCCCCTTCGTGGATAGAATTCGATGGGAGTCGGCTCCTAGCAATTTTAGGGAGCCTCGTCGGCCCCTGTATATAGGGGAGACTGATCTAGTGACCCATATGTAGGGCTTTGACGTTGCAGTAGCTTTGAGATACCTCTCGGATGCAATCAAGTGCAAGCTCTTGGTTACCAATCTCGATGGCTAGGCGAGAGAGTGGTTCTATGACCTGCCTGCAAGCTCAATCTCTTCTTTTTCTGAGTTCTGTAATGAACTCCTACTGAGGTTTTCTACCTTAAAGAAGAGAAAGGATGGCCCGGCAGCTCTCTTCGACATCAAGCAAAGGGATAACTAATCAGCTGCCCGATTCGTTTATCGTTTTTAAAGGGAGATCCGGGGGTGAAAATTGTAAATATTGATTATTACAAACTTGCTTTGATTCATGGCGTCCGGGAGGGTCCTCTGAAATTCTAAGTGACAACCAAAGCACCAGCTACCTACCAAGAGCTCATCGCTCTCGTCAATCACTTCATCGAAGGCGAGAATTTGAATCCCTCTTACAAATTATCCCAGACAGCTAAGGATAAAAGAAGGGATGGTTCTAGCTCTTCAGCCGACCGTCGCTTCACAAAACCTCCTTGCCCAGATTTTCAGCCTCCCTCTCAAAGGGGCCGCAACTTCCGCCACAAGAAACTGTTCTGTTGGAACTTCCTATTACTGATTTGGGTAAAGATCACTATGTCTATCGGATTATGTCTTGACCTCATTGTATAGACTTAAAGGTCAACTAGAATAGGTCTAAGGCTTAGAATTTAGGTTTGAAAGCTGCCCTCAAGACCTCCTAAATCAGATTACAAGTGCAGAAGACTAAGGCAATTATCGTCGTGCTCAGATCGACGAGGCGTCGAACTCAGTTCGACTATCTTCAAGCTCAATTCAACGGGTCGTCGAACTCGGTTCGACGATCTCCGAGCTCAGATCGACGTTTCTGTCTCAAGTTAAAATCCAGATATCTGAGCTCAGATCGACGATAGTCGAGCTCAGATCGACAATTTCTGTCTGAAGTAAAATTCTAGTCTCTGAGCTCAGGTCGACTATAGTCGAGCTAAGTTCGACGATTTTCTTGAGAGATCGACGATTTCAGGATTTCAAATCAGTCTACTATGGATTTCAAATTTCTTCAATCTCCAGCATTTAAAGCAAAAGATTTTGTAGCCATTTCAATCAATCTGGAGCAAGTTTCAATGAGGCTAAAAGGGAATGTTTCTTAGGACTTCCCTCCAGAGACAGTTATCAATTAAGGAAGTCATTTATGACTGACTAACGGCTATCTAGAAGATTGGATTTCAATATATCATAGACAGACAATAGAGACATATGAATCATCAACAAGAAACCTAACAACCAAGAACAACACCAAAGAGACAGACACACACAAGAACTACAGATTTACAGTGTTAGAGTTCTTACAGAACACAAGGAATAGAACAAAGAAGGAGATCAACACACAGAGAAGAATTTCTTCTATTCTTTCAGACCTCCTCTCTGATTCAAGCTTTCAAGGTTTCATCAATCAAGACTCCAGACACAACATATTTCAGCCTTTACTGAAATCATCATTTGCTGGAGATCTCATCTTACTGAAGGCCTATCACCCTGTGCAAAGCTTTTTCTCCTGACCTACTGCTAATCTCAGGGGGAGCTTTGACATCATCAATCCACTAGTCTTCTCTTTGACTGTTGACAGAGAAGAACATCTTCACTCCTTTTATTTTCTTTTGCTGTAAAAGGGTTATTCAAAACTCCCTTCAAAAGTTGTGTTTGGTTTCTGAGACCTTGTCAAAACTCAGTGGTGGCAAGACACCTTATCAAAAAATCTAGTTTGGTTTTGGAGCACCTTATCAAAAGCTCATTGGTGCCCAGAACACCTGATCAACTCATCCTGCAGTGGATTCCTACCTAGGATGGTAGAAGAGTAGATGTACCCAGGTTGATTGGGGAACCACTATAGCTCCTTATGTCTTCTAGTTGCTTGTGTTTTATTTGCTGTGTGCTGTGATTTAGTTTCTTGCTTTACTTTATTTTGTTTACTGCAAGCTCAATACACTATAATTAAATTAAGTCTTCCACAGCCAATTAATTTTTAATTTGCAAAATTATTTTAATATACTCTATTCACCCCCCCCCCCTCTAGAGTAAAGGTAGATCTTATCCTCACTTTCAATTATTATCAGAGCTAGGTTGGTTATTCAATAACTAGATCTTCACTAGGTAGGTGTTTTTACAGGCTAACACCTGAACCAAAAGATCTCTGATAAGATCAACTTTTAATTAGAGGGTTGTTATTTCTATTATAAGTATTTTAATATAAATCCATGGCACAGAACAAAGACTATGCAAGAACCAGACCTCCAGTGTGCAATCTTTCTAAGTTTGCACTTTGTAAGGCAAGGATTAGATTATACATGAATTCTATTGATGAGGATATCTTCAATTCTGTTTTGACAGTGTGTCCAAGACCTCCAGAAACTATAATTACAAATGCTGTTCCACCCCATTCAAGAATAGATACAGACATCAAGAAGTGGAAAGTTGCGGATGCAAAGGCAATGAATATATTGGCTCAGACAATGTCTGATGATATATTTCAAAAAGTGACTGAATGCAACTCAGCAAAGGAAATCTGGGACAAGCTATCTGAGCTTGTGTCAGGATCTGCTGATGAGAGAAAGGACTGAAGATCTCATCTCATAACCCAGTATGAGAACTTCAAGAAGGGAGAAACCTAGTCAGTAGCTGACATATATAACAGACTCAGTCTGATTGTCAGTGAACTAAAAACTTTGGACAAGGAGATCTCACTAACTGAACTCAATGATAAGATCCTAATGTGCTTCCCCAGCACTTGGGACTCAAGGATCTAGCCAATCAAGGATGCCAGAAGCCTAAATGAGATCACCACTGAAGCTCTATTGGGCAAGCTCGAGTCTTATGAGCTGCACATCAAAAATAGAGAGGAAGAGCAAAAGGCAGTTTCTCCAACAACAAGGAAGGAGAAGACAATTGCTTTCAAAGCTATAGAAGAATAGCCTAAAGACAAGGTCATAGGCAATGAAGAGCTAATGAGCCTACTAGCAAAAATATTCTACAAGATGGCTAGAAAAGACTTCAGGAAAAGGTCATCGAGAGGCCATGAAAAGCCAAGGTATGACAAATCCAGTAAAAAGGAGATTATCTATTTTGGATGCAGGAAATCAAGCCACATTGTGCCTGACTGTCAAGAGAACCAAAATAAGGACAAGAAAGATAAGAAAGAAAGAAGAAGAGACAAAGACTCCAGGAGAAACAACTATGACAAATCCTCCTCTAACAAGAACAAGCATACCAGGAAAGGATTTGTAGCTGAGACCTGGAGTGAGACTGAAGAAGAATCAGATACTTCATCAAGCTCAAGTGCTGATGAAGATGATGCCCAAGATAAGGACTTCTGCATGATTGCTATCAATGGCTCTCAACACAATTTAGATGCAGAACAAGAGTCAGTATCTGAATCTGAACATGAAACTGAAGAAGATCAGGTAATAGACTCTTTTGATTTTAATTCAGAGGACTTTAAATTTGAATTTAAGGCACAATGTTTAGACCTACTCAAGTCTGAGAAAGAGATTATCTCTCTCAGAAATCAACTGTCTGAACACAGCATTTTAAAATCAGATAACCTCAAACTCTCTGAGGAGTTGGAATGCTGTAGGGAGCAGATAGCTTCACTGAAAAGAGAACTATCTGAGGCAAAGAAGTTTGAAGAATCCCTCAATAGGAGAAGCATCAAATTGATGGACATCACAAGCACAGTGAATTCCAGACTTAACAGTACACTGAGCTTGGGTGCTTCATCCAGCCAACCTATAGTATTAACAACCCCAATCAAATTTATTTCAGATAAAGGAAAGGGAGTTGTAGAGGTAGCTAGGAAGAATTCTGATACACCTAAGAAAAGTAAAGTTCAACAGAAAACGTTGATCGGAGCTCGACGATCTCCGAACGGAGCTCAACGATCTCAAGCTGAATCGTCGAACTTAGGTCTACGATCTCTGAACTCTGAACTCAGGCAAAGTCGATCTTCGAACAGAGCTTGACGATCTGACCCAAGATTGTCGAACTCAGCTCAGAGATCGTCGAACAGAGCTCAGAGCTTTGAACAACTTTTGAAGGGTAAGTCAAACTTCAATCCTAGAGGTCTTACATCCCAAGGCTTCAACCCTTATGCTGAATGGATAATACCTCCTAGGAGATATTATCCTGAAGGCTATAAGAGTCAACCAGGGATGTCTTTTATTTCAGATTTTAAAGGTTATCAACCTAGGCCCAAGATAAACTGGGTCAAAAACAAATAAATTGTTATATGTGCAGATGAAGACCTATCCAACAATAAACCAGCAATGGTATCTGGATAGTGGGTGCTCAAAGCACATGACAGGAAGCAAGGATAATCTTAAGTCTTTCAAAGCCAAGCCTGGACCCAAAGTCATATTTGGACACTCAAACTTTGGACAGACCAAGGGATATGGTGCAGTCCAGATAGGGTCAGTCACATTAAAGAAGGTGGACTATGTGGAAGGACTGAAGCACAACTTAATCAGTATCAGTCAATTGTATGATGAAGGCTACCAGGTGACATTCAACAAATCTTTATGCAAAATCAAATCAGAGGACAACACAACTATGTTGACAGGTAAAAGAAAAGGTAACATTTATCTTGTAGATTTTCAATCAACTAAGGTAGATATTTGTTTGTTCAATTCTGTTAGTAAACCAAATGAGCTTTGACATAAGAGATTAGGACATGTAAACCTTAGAACCATTGTTAGGCTATCCAAGGACAACCTTGTTAGAGGACTACCTTCTGGCTCCTACAAGAAGAAAGGACTTTGCAGGGCTTGTCAATTAGGCAAGCAAACTAAAAATAGCTTTAAGTCACTTAATAAAAGTGATTCACCTAAGATTTTGTATCTATTACACGTGGAGCTTTTTGGACTCATTATAGTACAAAGCCTAGGAGGGAAATCTTACACTTTAGTAGGTGTAGATGACTTCTCTAGATTCACCTGGGTGTTCTTTCTGAGGAAGAAGTCTGATATAAGTGTTTGACAGAGTTTCTCAAATGCATACAGATTGAGTTCAATACTCACATTGCCCTGATCAGAAATGATCATGGGACAGAGTTTGATTTTCTTCTTATGCAAGAGTTTTGTCAGAGTGAAGGGATCATGAACACTTTCTCAGCTCCTAAAACTCCTCAACAAAATGTGGTAGCTGAAAGGAAAAATAGAACCCTTATTGAATCTGCTACTATATTGTTGAGAGATGTTCACCTTCCTCTATCCTTTTGGGCAGAGGCAGTGAACACCTCAAACTATGTGTTGAATAGAAGTTTGATACATAAGCTGAAGGGCAAGACTCCCTATGAACTACTCAAAGGGAAGAAACCTAAAGTAGACTATTTCAAATTTTTTTGTTGTATTTGTTACATACATAATAATGATAAGAAATATATAGCAAAATTTCAAGCCAAAGCTGATGAAGGAGTGTTTCTGGGATACTCTATGATCAGTAAAGCTTATAGGGTGTATAACAAATCATCTCTTAAATTTGAAGAATTTGTACATGTATCTTTTGATGAAACTAACATGTCTTATAAGGAGAAAAATATTTCTACCATAGAACCTTTGCAGGTACATTCTCTTTTAGAGAATTTGGACAGGTTAAACATCATTGAAGAGGATACAACTACTTCATCTATCCAACAAAAAGGTTAAAGCAGTGAAGATGAAGAAGACACTCAATATCTTGGTGAGAACCACATTGAAGAGCCAGTTGTTGTTCCACAAGAGGAAACAATAACACAGGTTGGTGAACAATCAACACCCCCTGTTGATTTAGTAACATCAAGAGATCATCCAATCTCCCAAGTGATTGGAGACATCTCAGCTGGTGTGCAAACCAGAAATCAGGTCAATCAAAACCTGATGCACACCTGCTTTCTATCTCAAATTGATCCTCAATCTATACAAGATGCAGAACAAGATCCACATTGGATTATTGCAATGCAAGAAGAGTTAAATCAATTTGAAAGAAATGAGGTTTGGGAGCTAGTGCCAAGGCCAAAGGATAATTCCATTGTTGGAACAAAATGGGTGTTCAGGAACAAAATAGATGATCAAGGCATTATTGTAAGGAACAAGGCAAGGCTAGTTGCACAGGAATACTCTCAAGAAGAAGGAATAGATTATGACCAGACCTTTGCACCAGTTGCAAGGTTAGAGGCCATAAGAATATTCCTAGCCTATGCAGCACACAAGAGATTCAAAGTTTATCAAATCAATGTGAAGAGTGCATTTCTAAATGGAGATATCAAGGAAGAAGTCTATGTCAGACAACCCCCAGGTTTTATCTCTCCTACTCATCCTGATTATGTTTTTAAATAGCATAAAAAATTATATGGTCTCAAGAAAGCTCCTAGAGAATGGTATGAGACCATATCATGCTTTCTCTTGAAATATGATTTTATAACCCTTAAGTCCAATATCCTACTAGTACAAATTTTTATAGATGACATTATCTTTGGATCTACTGATTCAAATTTTTGCAAGAGGTTCTCAAACATAATGCATTCAAAATTTGAAATGAGTAGCATGGGTGAGCTTTCCTTCTTTCTAGGATTGTAAGTCAAACAGCATGCTGATGGCATATTCATTTCTCAAACCAAGTATGCAAAAGAGTTGGTAAAGAAATTTGGTATGTCTGAAGCATCCCCTATGAAAACACTTATGCCTACTAATGCTGTATTAGATGCTGATGAACATGGGAAACCTGTTTATCAGACAACATATAGAGCAATGATTGGCTCTTTATTGTATCTTACAGCTAGTAGACCTGACATAATGTTTGCTATATGCATCTGTGCTAGATTCCAAGTAAGCCCTAGAGAGTCACCCCTAACATTAGTAAAAACGATTCTTAGGTATGTGAAAAGTTGTCTAAATCTAGGTCTCTGGTATAAAAAAATAGGATTTAAATTAACTGGATTTTCAGATGCTGATTATGCTGGATGTATAGTAGACAGGAAATGCACCAGTGTAACTTGTCAGTTTCTCGGTGACAGACTTGTCTCTTGGTTTTGTAAGAAACAAACATCTGCATCAACTGCTGAAGCTGAATATATGGCAGTAGGTTGTTGTTGCTCACAGATATTGTGGATTCAAAATCAGCTCCTAAACTATGGTTACAAATTAGATAAGTCCAAAATCTTTTGTGACAACAATAGTGCTATTTCTATAGCCCAAAATCCATTCCTCCATTGTAGGACAAAATATATAGAGATTAGGCATCACTTCTTAAGAGATAATGTTGAAAAGAATAAAATTGAACTTCAATATATCCCAACTGATTTGCAAAGGGGAGATATTTTCACCAAACCCTTGGATGAAAAGAAACACACATTCTTTCTTAATCTATTAGGAATGTTCGATGGAGGAAGATTAAATTAATATTCAAGTTTTTAAAATTTTAAAAATTGACCAAGACTTGGCAAAAATTTTAATTTTTTTCTAATGTCTATAGGTTCTTTCTGAACTCTAAACTGCGCTCTACGTTTTCCAAAAGATCGTCGAACGGAGATCGACGTTATCATGAAATCGTCGAACGGAGCTCAGTGTTTTCCAGATAGTGCTAGGCTATCTCTTTCCGGTCAGAGAACGTCGAACGGAGCTCGACGCTCTCCAATATGTCGAATGGAGATCGACGATGTTGAAGACCTTTCAGATTCCTTTAGAAGCCCAGATTGTCGAACTGAGTTCAACGATCTTTCCATTTCTGCGTCAAACCCGGAAATAAAAATCATTTTTCAGCCGTCGTTCTCTTTTGCGCATTCATACTTTCTGTAGAGCTTTCTTTCCCTCAAAACCTCTCTGCACTTGGTCTTGTTTGTTTGTTTTTGCAAGAAAAACATGGTCGTTTCAGTTGCAGTTCTAGCCGTGATGAAATTTGATACAGACTTTGATATAGATATAGATTCTTTTGAGGGCAGTGATCAGATTTCAAGGATATTCTAGAACTTTTTAAGGAATAACAGTTGGTCACAATCAGGACTACAAGGATTAAGCTGGCTGCAGATGAAATCAAAGAATGGGTATACACAGCCCATAATCTGGATCAAAATACAGTTGTCGGGACTATTTTAGGAACCCAGGTATCCCTCAATCCCACACTTCTGACAGAAGATTTTCAATTGAGTACTGGACATGATACTATTGAATTGTCTGGAGAAGAATTTTCTGGTATGTTAGATAGAATGGGACATACAACAGCAAACCCTAACAAATTACTTAAGAAAAACCTTTCAGTAGAGTACAGGTTTTTGGCTGATGTAGTGGGAAAAGTCCCTTTGGCAAAACATTCTGCTCATGATACTATCTCTAGGTATCAGTTCTGCGTAATGGATGCTATAGTTGATAAGAAACACCTAAACTAGGGAGAAATTTTCTTTGACTTGATTAAGAAGAAAATTAACAAGAATTATGTTTATTTTGGGAGAATACTAGGTCTGTTTTTGAACAACCAATGCCCCCAACTGCTAGTGTCTAATGGCATGCACATAAATGCTTCCAAGAGACTCTCTTGCGCTCTCTTTGGAAAATGGGAGAGGCAGATTGCCAAATCCAGCAGGGGTCCTGCAACTAACTCTACTTCAGGCACAAGGACTGTTTCAGTCACTTCCCCTCAGGCAACTGCCCCCCTAGAAGATTTGCCTTCTTCCTCCTCCTAATCTCCACCATCTCCACCTACTATTTCCTCTACCATCCCTACATCCCTCATCACAATTTCATCACCCATCTCAATTTCATCACCAACTATCTCTTCACCACCACCAGTCACTCTTCAAGAAAAGTTTCATCCCCTACATTATTATCCCCCTCTTGACATTGATTCATCCATCCATACACCATCATTCAACCTCCTAGATGACTCCTATATGGATGATTCTCCTTCATCTCCTCTAGAGCCTCCATCTTCTTCTACTTCCTATCAACAACTACTGCAAAATATTCTGGCTCAGCCATCTTTCACCCCATCCATTACCATCCCAGTTACATCCATCACCACCATTCCCATATCAGAACCATCCATACCACTTCCATCCACATCATCTCTCCACATATCTGCAGCTCCACCAACATCATCAACTTCTGCAACCTTCCTCTCTACCTCTACTCAAGCCTCCCTTGAGCAAGTAGATATTCCTGCTCTTGTAGATAAGTTATATGAGATGTTAGCTCCCAGGCTAACACTCTTACTGGATACCTCCTTGGCTCCACTTCTCAATTCAATTAATGATTTATCTGCCAGGCTTTCTTCTTCCCATCTTCCTCAGGCAATCCCTTCTTTGGGGTGCCTTGATCCAGTCTATACTGAATCTAGACAGGGGGAGATGCCAACTGAAGAAATTATGCTGCCTGCTCCAGATTCAGACTTCATGCCCAACTCAGAAGAAGTGCCAGTTGGTCCAGCTCCAGTTCCATCCTTCAATGCATGTTGATGCACAAAATGCGAAAGGGAAAACGAGCACCACCAGCTAACCGTTCGAGCACTGGGGAAGGTACAGGGAGAAGACTGTCGACTAATCGGTTACTGGTGGTTAGGACGCAAACCAGAATAAGCCGTCCGAAGAGGTGACACCAGACTTCGCCCGCCGCATCCTGAATGCCCCTCTTGTGGCGGGCATTTCTTTCATGTAAAGGAAAACGGTTACAACGGTTAGTTTTTGGAGGCCGCGCGGACAGTATACCCGCCGGAGAAGGATTTTGAATCCGCTGCAACAGGCGGCAAGCTTGGGGACTCGAATTGTCTCCCCTGGAAGGTACTGTTCACGTCTATTTATAGGCTCAGGGGGCCTGCCCAACGGGTAGTGTTAGAAATACCGGCCGCCCGCACATAGGAGAAACGGGCAGCGGTGACCAGATATAGAGAAGCGAAAAGAGAGGGGGCCATCTAGCCACGCGGATAGGCGGATAGACAGCTCCTGACTGATTGTTCCTGGATGCCTGCCAAGCCAGGGAGGCCTCGCGGGGAGACGGACAGACGGTTAGATGTGGCCTTCCCACTGGGACTTGGGGAGCGGTCAGATTTGGTGTTAACATAATCCCCGCACATTTTTAAATTCAAGAGGAATTTCGAAAATGTTGTTAACTGCCTTACCGCGAGCGCAATCAATGCCTTCAAAGCTATAAATAATGCTGATGTTGACGCTGATTTCACGAAACAGCCTTCGAGACGGGTCGTTTTTCTCCAACTGCGGTTAAGATTCTGCTGTCCGCCATGTCTTCCAGGAGGAGCATCCTAGTCAAACTCAACGACGAAGGATTAGCCGCCCCCAAGTCGCCACCCGGAGCACCAAACCGCAAAGCCGGTGAGACGTCTCGCAAGATGCACACTGCCAAGGCAGTTTCACAAAAACCGAGCTTGAACAAAGAAAAACCGGAGAACGAACAGTCCTCCAGGCCGGCAACGGAGATAATAACCGCTGGGGTTAAGCCTGCTGAACAGCTGCCCGAGAACACGGAGGGTAGTAAGATTTCAAGTTCTGCCCGCACAAGCACTCCACAGCCTTTGGCAGGTTCATACGTGGACATTACATCATCTTCCAATGACGAAAACGGCAAAGAAGATGCCGATGATTAAATCGGGCGAGCAAGCGGAGAGATCACAGATGTCATCGACAGGGCGAAAAGGGCTACCAAGAATTCCGCCGACAAGCTTAGGGAAAATCTTGATGACGTGAAAGCCGCCCTCCCGACAAAGAAAAGGAAGCACAAGCCGACTTCATCAGTCGAGGAGAGGATAGAGGCAATCCTTCTAAAGAAGAAGAAGGAAAACAAGAAGTTTGCGGCGGTCATGGCAGCGACCAGCAAGGTCGATCTACCCGATCAGCATGAGAATGAGACCGCGCAAATAGATGAGGTAAACGTTTTCTTATAGCTCGACCGCCATACTGAAAAGAGAGCGGGTAAGCGAGTGGAGTTAATCTTGCCGCGTATTGTGATTTCATTGCAGGAAAAGGAAAAAGAAGCTAGCAGCAAGCAGCTATCCGAGAGTGAGTCCGACTTGGAGGTCCTGTCGGTGAAAGCAGGGAAGGAAGTTCCCGATCCGTGCGAAGGGGAAGACAAGTTGAAATTGCTAGAAAGGATTGCCGCTGAGAAGAAGATGCTAGCCGCCGGAGAAGTATCAAGCTATCTTCCGACCATTTCTGTCGAAGAGAAAGCTAAAGCTGATCGCCAGACCGCCGCCAAGCTTCTGCAGTCAGGTATGCTCAAACCTGCCCCGAAGGCAATAAAAGTTCCACCACCTTACAAGGAACCGCCGCAGTTAAAGAGGCCCATTCGCATAATAACGGAGACCGGCGACTTGCTTCTGTCGCGCAAGGAGTTTGAAAATAATAAGCGGGCCGAGCGACTTCTGAGGGACAATTACCCATAGAAGATTGATCCTGAGAGACTGAGGCGACCTGTTTTTTCTAGCCGTCAGAAGTACGCGACTAGAGAAGACAGCCTCTGCTCGGGTGCCTATTCTTTCAGCATCTTGGCTTGTCGATATTGTCGCGCGACAACACTAATTTTGCCCGTCTTTGCTTTGCGATGCAGATTTTGCGGAACCAAATTCTCAATCTGTTGCAGACGAGACCGCACGGCGGCTTCAGGATGATGAAGGTCAATGTACCATCTCTAAGCTGTTCGCTTACCTCGAGCGGATAAAGGAGGAGCTTAAACTCGAGAAAGAGGCGAGGACAGGCCAGGAGGAGCGGATAAAGGTTCTGTCTGCGGAACTAGCCAGCTGCCGTGCGCGAGAAAGGGCTGCTCGCGATCAAGTATCAATCCTCAGGAAACGACTACAGAGGGCGGAGGACGATGCGGCGCACTTCAAGAGAAAATTCTACGAGAGGGCTGAAAAGGAGAAGGGTCGGCGACTTGACTCAACGAGTTCGGCTAAACCGCGTGACTAAGGTCACGGACCCAGCAGGGGGGAAACTTTTGCCCCGGTGACCGGCCATGTAACCCTACCCGTGCAACCTATTGAATAGGTGCCTTTTACTGAGGCAACTGTTCCGATGAGCCGAATAGTTCGGTATACATCCCGGATTCACCGGGCTCAGAACACCCTTAGCCACCACTTGATCAGCGCGATGTCCGTTTTACTGGGCATTAGCGATCAAGTCGCGCATATCAACAGGGACCCCGCAGAACCTAGCGGTGAGCGGTGCGAGGAGAGGTGCGAGGAGAGATAGAGAAATTTGTAATAAAGTGTGCGATCGAACTAACCTTTTTTTCGCTGGCTGTTTTCACTACCTTATAACACTGTGATGATTTTTTTTGTTCGCCCGACTTGTCGACGCTTGTCACTTGATCTTGTGTAATGCTTTAGATGCTTGCAGTTTGATTGTTTTTTGTTCGCGTGATCTTCTGTGTATTGCTTTATGAAATCTGCAGGAAACAAATAACTCAGCAGATTCGTTATTTTAACCGCGCAAATTATAATGGTTTATTATGGTTAGATGTCTACAGGAGATGACGAATATTCGACGGCTTCTTTGATATAACCGCCCGAGTTATAATATGTTTAAATGATTGAAAAGATGTCTGCAGGAAATGACGAATCTTCAACGGCTTCTTTGATATAACCGTGCGAGTAATAACTCGTCTTGCAGGTTCTATAAATACGGCCCAGCTCCGCATTATATGGAAAAGTTTAAAGTGCACCACTTCCTGCGGCAAGAATCGATGGCACCCGCACGAGCTTCAGCTGCTACCGCCTTTCTTGATGCCAAGCATAGGAGGTCGGAAATGACCAACAGCGAACTCGAGCGCTTTATCACGACTCACATGACAAATACCGACATAGTCGCGCGATTACCCCTAGAAGATGAGCGGATAAATACTTATGGAAGGAGTTTGGTGGCGATCCCGGTCGACCACTTCGACTTTGGTTTTAGCTGGCCGCCACTGATCGAGCTTGTGGAGATTCTCGACTTCTTCGGAATCGTACCTGGCCAGCTTTTGCCGAATACGATTGCGTCGATGGTGAGCTTCATCATATACCTTCGGACCGAGCGGGTAAGATTCACTATAGATCTTTTCCGCCACTGCTTCGTTATCCACTCCATCGTCGCCGGCAAAAAGGACAGCAGGGTCTTCAAAGGTGTTGTGTACTTCGGCTGCACCGGGATGAAGACGGTTAACCTGATGAACAAGTTCCCCAACTGGTCCACGAGATTCCTCATGTTTGAGGGGAATCTGGGCCTTCTGCCTGTCTGTCCGCAAGTCCGACCGACAAAGCTATTCGAATAGTTTGAGGTTGAAGGGATCGAGAAGAAGATCGCTGACTTCCTCGCCGGTTCGCGGCTTGATATCCTGCATTACATCCCGTTGCTGCCAGTTGTAACGGATTTGCCTGCAGAAGAAGGTATAGTTTCAGCGATTAGTTGCTTAATCTAACCGCGCGGCTAAATATTTTGTCCCTTTGCAGCTGTACTGAAAGTTCCGGAGAACAAGCCGGTTACACAGGTAGAGCCCGTTCTGATGCAGAGCAAGGCCAGGAAGAAAAGGGAGGACGACCGCCGCGAGGAGCACGATGTCGCTGCCGATTATGATTCCGAGCCCTTCACGCCCCAAGGATTGGGGGAGAACTTGAAAGATCATGGCGGCAAGGCGGTTATGACATGTCACCCGCACGGGAAGAATGTCCAAGTTTCCACCGCTCTTCCCTTGTGGAAGAACGAGAAAATATCCAAACACGCCCGCGCGGTTAGCTGGGCGATGTATGGCAGTGAGAACCTTGCCGACCTGCGGAAAATCCCAACGAAGAAACTCCCAGCACTAGCCGCTCAAATCCGCATGAGAAGTTTTGTTACAGTACACTTCGTCATTGAAGCCCTTGCTGAAGTGGTTGGCCTCGCCGAGCGGTTAGAAGATGAGATAGAGCATTTCAAAGAGGACAATGAGAAACCAAAGGATATCAACGCAATAAGTTTTTACCTCGCGGCTTTACCGGTTATCTTAGCATTAGCCGAAAATTTTATTTTATCTTCTCTTACAGAAAGCTTACGACCCGGGGAACCCGGCCTTTGTAAAAGAAATTACTATGCATCTGCGGGAAAGCGGGGAAGATACGCTAGACATTCTGCGAGAGCGGGGAGCGTTTAAGCCGGGTCACGAAAAGGTAACTCTCGACGAGTTATTCCCCGGCTTCAAAAATGTCGAAGAAGCGCGAGAAGATCCTACGAAAGATCCCGTTGACGAGATTCTTGTTGAGGTTGAGTCCGCAAACGAACAGGAGATTGTACCTGCAGATGTTCGCGTGGATACAAGCTCGAGTTCATCTAGCGGTTCGAGCGAGGAGGGATCCTAGACGTCGGGATAAGCTGGGATGAGTAACTCTTCAAGCTTTTCCAGTGAAACAGATTACGAGCCCGAGCGGAAAAAGAAGAAAAGTTGATATGTAATGATATTCTTTTGATCCGGCGGTATGATCTATGTAAACCGTGCGGATAACACATCTTGTAATTTTTGACAATATAAATGATACTCTGATTTGGCTGAATATGCTTTATTCGATCGGTATTATATTTATATTTGCTCGATTATAATATATTATGAGATATCCGGACAATAAACTGAACGATCCGCTTTCCGGGCGATTAGAGTGCGAAGTCAACTGATACAAAATGATTTCCACGCATAACCCGTGTGATTAAAAATGATGTCTGCTATATTGAACTGAAGATAACCAAACATGGTATACTCGCGCGAGAATTATGATGATATCCTCTATATAAACTGAAGATAACCAAACATGGTATACTCGCGTGATAATAATGATGATATCTGCTATATAAAACTAAAGACCACTGTCTACTCGTGCGATTAGATCTGATGTCCACTATATCAATGATATCAATAAATGATTCAGGTCACCTCTATTCTAACCGCGCGGTTAAGCGATGAGAATATCACCATCCAGCAAAGATGTCATCAACAGCTTGCTTTAGCAAGATCAATTCCCAGATTTTGCCGAATACCAATTCCAATTTGCTCTTTGAACGAGTTTGATGATAAATCTTGGACACTAAGAAAGCCGGCTACAGACTTAGGCGAACAAGCGGGCAGGTGCATATAACATTGCTTTCCTCACAGGGTCGCAAAAGCTGTAGCTCTCATCTCTTAAAAAGAAGATAATTCGGTCATCTGATAAATCAACTCTTGTGGACTGAAGTGAATACCAGAATTCTGTTAGCCGAGAAATGAGTTACAAACTTAAACGACCAAGTGGGCAGGTGAATATAGCAATGCTTTCCTCACAGGGTCGCAAAAGCTGTAAACTCAATCAAAATTCCACACGAGGGGGAAGGACTTACTACCCTCTTGCCTGGAGTACAACCCAAGTTGATCTTTCGGGCAGGTGCATATAGCATTGCTTTCCACTGAGATCAACCCAGCTGTGGGTCTCCTGCAGGCACTACTTGAGGGTTCCAAAGAGTGTTCGAGGGTCACATGCTAAGATGATTAGTGGGCAGGTGCATATAACAGAGCTTTCCTCGCGTGGTCATCAGAGTTGTGACAATATCCCTTAAATGACATAGTAGAGCTAACCACCACCCTGTCCCTCCATAATGTAGAGGTGGGGTTAGGTACTAGTCGGGATCCGAAATCCAATATCCCACCGCAGTAGAACCGGCAAGCTCCGTCTACACGGTGCGAAATCTCCCCGCAACACGTGGTCTTCGTGGTGTTACGCTAAAGTCAACGGTTCTAAGGATGTTTTTGCTGGACTCGGCGATGTCTCTTGGAATCAGTTATCCTTATTCCTTAAGCTATCAAGAAAAGGAGACACTACAAAAGAGAGTCAGTGGGGGGCCTTGAAACATAAGGACAAATTATAGAAAAACACATTTGACAAAGAAGTTTTTAAGAGATGAGTTGGAAACACAAACAACTTGACGCATTTGCCCTTGACATCGAAGGGGAGACTTTTGGATCCATTTATTCCATGTTTGGGAGAAAGTACGGCACATCTTTTCCTTTTGAAGTCGACGGATCAGAATGGTCATCTTTTGAGAATACGTCGCGCATCTTACCCTGCCTCAGCATCCTCTGTATTAATCGTTTAAGAGCTCGACAATCTTCTGTCAAATGACCCTTTTCCTTGTGGTACTCACAGAACTGATCAGGGTCGTGGTTCTTCTGGTCTACAAGCTGAAAAGACTTCATACCGCTAGATTTGCTCTTTATTGCGTAGTGAGAACTACCCCTTCCAGCCTCAAAGTGCTGGTTAGCAAGATTAAGTATCTCCTGATATGTTTTTTTTCTCCTGATAGTGGCTTCAAACTTGAATGGTCCTTGTTTCAATCCTTCAATCAAAGCAACTTTATATAAATCTGATCCGGCCTCTTCAACTTCTCCAACCTCCTTATGGAAGCGGGCAATAAAATAAGAGAGCGTCTCATGCTCACGCTGCTTGACTCGGAACAAGGTTGACGCTTGTGCTTTCTTTTTTGCAAGGATAGGGGCATTTTGTATTATCTTCGCACGATTGGTAAATAGGGGCAAACTGGAGACCAGGTTTGTAAGAACTCTTCTTTTCTGGTTGGGCAACTAGAAACCGCTCGGGGGCTGCGGTTAGAACTGGCGAGCAGGATGCCGGGAGATATTAAGGTCAGGAGAGAGGATTGGTAGATAGTCCTCCGGGCAGGCAAGCAGATTGCTTAATGGTTGGACTGCCCACTGCTGACGGCGAGTTGTCAAATGTTATCGTTGTCGCCGCGAGCTGCGAGTCTAGCCGATAGAAAATTGCGGCTAAGACACGGTTGGTCGCTTCGTATTGCTGGATGATTTCTTGGCGGATCTGGTTAGTTTCTCGAGCCAACTTGATGATGATTTCCCAGAGAATATCTTCATCGGGACGACGACTGCTCTCTACAGTCTGACGGTCTAACATATTCTAGCCACGGATTTTCACCGGCTAATCGAGATCTGAAGGTCGCGTGTTAACTGTTGATGCACGAAATGCGAAAAGGAAAACAAGCACCACCAGCTAACCGTTCGAGCACTGGGGAAGGTATAGGGAGAAGACTGTCGACTAGTCGGTTACTGGCGGTTAGGACGCAAACCAGAATATGCCATCCGAAGCGGCGACACCAGACTTCGCCCGCCGCGGCCTGAATGCCCCTTTTACTGGCTTTTCTTTCATGTAAAGGAAAACGGTTACAACAGTTAGGTTTTGGAGCCCGCGCGGACAGTATACCCGCCGGAGAAGGATTTCGAATCCGCTGCCACAGGCGGCAATCTTGGGGACTCAAATTGTCTCCCCTGGAAGGTACTGTTCACGTCTATTTATAGGCTCAGGGGGCCTGCCCAACGGGCAGGGTTAGAAATATCGGCTGCCCGCGCATAGGATAAACGGGCAGTGGTCACCAGATATAGAGAAGCAAAATTAGAGAGGGCCATCTAGCCGCGCGGATAGGCTGAAAGAGAGCTCCTGACTGATTGTTCCTGGACGCCTGCCAAGCCAGGGAGGCCTCGTAGGGAGATGGATAGACGATTAGATGTGGCCTTGCCGCTGGGACTTGGGGAGCGGTAAGATTTGGTGTTAACAATGCAGTTGACCTCAGGTCCCTACTATCAGTTTTTGATATTCTTTATAGCAGATATCTTCCAGCACAAGATGCTGAAGATCTTACTAAGGCCATTATGCCTGTTTCACACTGTGATCCCAGCTTGATATTATCATATATCAATTTAATCAAGGTTATGGAAATTACTGCTGCTGATGTGTGTATTGATACTGCTGATAATGATGTGATAGTCACAGAGGCTAGTGTTTTAGAGCCTACTTATATAGTTGAGCCTGCTGTACCAGTTAGTGTTTCAGAGCCTGCTGCTGCTGCCTCTAGTTTTGTTTCTGTTGTTGTTGCTGCTGCAGTTAGTTTTTCTACTTCTGCTCCTGCTCCTACTCCTGCTCCTGTAACTGCTTCTGCTCCCGCTGCTTCTACTAAATAACAGCTGGAATACATAAAGAGGATTGATGATATGTGTGACAATCCCCAAAGTTGAGACAGTGATGAATACAGAACTGATTCTGATGATTCCTCTGCAACCATTGCAAGGAAGAGGAAAGCAAGAAGTAAAGCAATGAAGAGGGTTCCTCCAAAGAAAGCCACCTCTGATAATGATATTCCTTACTATATACTTCATTATTGCCCTATTACAGAACCCTGGATGTAATTCTCTAAGAACCAGTTGAAGGCTATGAAGAAGAGAAGGAAATATGACCAAGGCACATCTCATCATAATCCTCCTCCTCCTCCTCCTTCTCCAGGTGCTGGATCTGTTGGAAGTTCAGCTCATCAAACCCCTCATACTTCTTCTCAAAGTTGCTCTTAGTTTCAAGAAAGATCTCAATCCAGAGGACATCAGCAAAGAGGCTACCAGTCAAGGAGAGGTCAACAAAGAGGTAATCAGAGAGATCAACAAGTGTATTCCAGAGGACAATCTAGATACAGATCATATGAAAGGAAAAGGCCAGCTTCTTCAAGTGATACTTCTACTGGTCCATTCCATTATAAGCTCAAAGAAAGTGTTCCCTCAAGAGCTCCTCCTTTTGACACTATTAACAGATATGAACTTCCTGTACCTTATGAAGATCCAGAGAACAGCCCAGTCTCTTGGACAGCAAGAATGAAGGAGTTAGCTGCATTAGATCAGATAAGGAAAGCCAGAGAACAAGGAAAAGACACTTCCAATATTTCAACATTGTTTGAACAGAGAAAGAAAGAGCTTGAAAGATATTCTTCCAGAAAATTCTTTGATCCAGAAAGATACATGGAATTGCACCCAGAGGCAGTTGTCCCTAGAGCAAAATCTAAAAGTTCCCTTGGTGCTGCTGATGATAGAAGATCAAAGAGAGAAGCTGAAAATCCCAACAGGGAAATTTTATTCAAAAAGGATAAGGAAAAGGACTGACAATATAAGCTGAACAATATATCTCTCTCTCTGAACAATCTGTGTGACTATACATATGCATCTGCAATACTGTTGTTTAATCTTCTGCAATGTTGTATTTGATTTCTGCTTGTATACTTCTAAATTCCTATAAATCATGTAAATAGTAATCCTAACCCAAATAGGGGGAGATTGTTGGAACATCCTATTACTTATTTGGGTAAGGATCACTATGTCCAAGGATTGTGTCTTGACCTCATTGTATAGATTTAAAGGTCAACTAGAATAGGTCTAAGGCTTAGAATTTAGGTTTGAAAGCTGCCCTCAAGACCTCCTAGTTTAGATTACATGTGCAGAAGACTAAGGCAATTATCGTCGAGCTCAGATCGACGAGGCGTCGAACTCAGTTCGACTATCTCCGAGCTTTGTTAAACGGGTCGTCGAACTCGGTTCGACGATCTCCGAGCTCAGATCGACGTTTCTATCTCAAGTTAAAATCCAGATCTCTGAGCTCAGATCGACGATAGTCGAGCTCAGATCGACGATTTCTGTCTCAAGTCAAATTCTAGTCTCTTAGCTCAGGTCGACGGTAATTGAGCTCAGATCGATGATTTTCTGTAGAGATCGACGATTTCAGGATTTCAAATCAGTCTGCTATGGAATTCAAATTTCTTCAATCTCCAGCATTTAATGCAAAAGATTTTGTAACCGTTTCAATCAATCTGGAGAAAGTTTCAAGGAGACTAAAAGGGAATGTTTCTTAGGACTTTCCTCCAGAGACAGTTATCAATTAAGGAAGTCATTTATGACTGACTAACGACTATCTAGAAGATTGGATTTCAATATATCATAGACAGAATAGATAGATATGAATCATCAACAAGAAACCTAACAACTAAGAACAACACCTAAGAGACAGAAACACACAAGAACTACAGATTTATAATGTTAGAGTTCTTACAGAACACAAGGAATAAGACAAAGAAGGAGATCAACACACAGAGAAGAATTCCTTCTATTCTTTCAGACCTCCTCTCTGATTCAAGATTTCCAGGCTTCATCAATCAAGACTCCAGACAAAACATATTTTAGCCTTTACTGAAATCATCATTTGCTGGAGATCTCATCTTACTGAAAACCTATCACCCTGTGCAAAGCTTTTTCTCCTGACCTACTGCTGATCTCAGGGGGAGCTTTGACATCATCAATCCATTAGTCTTCACTTTGAATGTTGACAGAGAAGAACATCTTCATGCCTTTTATTTTCTTTTGCTGTAAAAGGGTTATTCAAAACTCCCTTCAAAAGTTTTGTGTTTGGTTTCTGAGACCTTGTCAAAACTCAGTGGTGGCAAGACATCTTATCAAAAAGTCTTGTTTGGTTTTTGAACAACTTATCAAAAGCTCATTGGTGCCCAGGACACCTGATCAACTCATCCTGCAGTGGATTCCTTCCTAGGGTGGTAGAAGAGTGGATGTACCCAGGTTAATTGGGGAATCACTATAGCTCCGTGTGTCTTCTGGTTGCCCGTGTTTTATTTATTGTGTGTTGTGATTTAGTTTCTTACTTTACTTTATTTTGTTTACTGCAAGCACAATACACTATAATTAAATTAAGTCTTCCACTGCCAATTAATTTTTAATTTGCAAAATTATTTTAATATACTCTATTTACCCCCCCCCCCCCCTCTAGAGCTAAGGCTAAAAGAAGCGATGGTTCTAGCTCTTTAGCCGATCGTCGTTTCACAAAACCTCCTCACCCAGATTTTCAGCCTCCTTCTTAAAGGGGCCGCAACTTTCGCCACAAGAAACCGTTCTTATGCCATAAACAGTTTCATGATCAGAAACTGCCATTGGCCACCGCACTCGCTGTAACGCCCCGTCTTTTCAGCGATTATTTTTATTCTCGTTTGGCGTTACGATGACGCGTTTCCGTGGCTTGTGCCATGTGTGGAGTACGGTTTAGCTCCTTAGAACTGAGTGCCCTGTTTGGTAGCCTGTTGGCAAGATCTCCCTAGCAAACCGAGTCGTTTTGGTGACCCGGTGTGGCCTCTCGGGGGGATGTTTGTGTTTGGCTTTGTTTGGGTATAACTCGAGTTATGTTCGTCGAAAGTTAATTTCGACTTCGCCGTTGTGTTCGTAGCGTGGGTATTTAGCTACGGTGCGAATTTCGTCGAATTCCGAGGTAGTTCGGTTTTCGCGTCGATTTGGTGCTTTATGTAATTTTGTAATTAATAATATAATTATATAATTATATATATATATATATTTATGGAATGAGAAGGAACCGCCATCTTCATCTTCCCCGATAGAAACCGCCGGCCCCTTGTACGAGAGAAACGGAGTAACCGCCTACCTTGCCTTCGGACGCCGATTCCCGGAGCGTTTGTGGACGGAATTCGATTCCGAGAGTGGATTCGGATTGCTCTCGTCGAGACCTTCATTCCTGCGGTAAGAAATTCGATTTTCGTGGAGTTTTGGAAGGATTGGAATTTTCGGTTTTGGAAGTTTTCCGCCATTAATGGCCGAGTCTTTGTTCTAGGTGTTGCGGCCGTTTTGATCCGTGCGAAGAGGAGGAAAGCAGTCCAAAGCTTCGCTGAGATTTGAGGCAAGTGGTATTCTTGCTCTTGCCAAGTGTTTTCTTTGATTTTATTTGCTGAAATTGAAATCCCGGTTAGCCCAGGTTAGAGGCCTTGTTGTTCTCATTTTTTTGCTAACTATAGGGCTTAGTTCTTCCTACTGAAACCCCCCTATGTTGTGGTGTTTGGAATCCAAATTGTCGGCGTGAAGCCGTTGTTTCCCTTGCTCTGATTGTTGCTCTGGTTCGGGCGTAGCCGAGAGGGAGAGTTAGGAGGGGGGGTGTGGTTGCCAATTTTCGTTAAGGTATTATTTGAATGGTTAGGCACAATTTGAATGGTAGTAGCGTGCGACGTTGATAGTTGTCTACTGTTAATGCAGTGGCGTGAGTCGTGTGCGCGTTCCGGTGTCGTTCGGGAAATTCCAAACGGTGCAGGTTGACCGCGCACGGTCATCAACCTTTAGGGCGCACGACCACTGGTCGTGTGCCTCTGTTCGTGCGCGTATAAATTTCAGTTTCCAAAGTTCTGTCTCGGGCAATCGCACGAGCGCTGGCAACAGTGCGCACGACCACTGATCGTGCGACACTGATCGTGCGCAGTTGCTAGGTTTTCTGTCAGGTTTTCCAGGTTCGTTTCGCACGATCATAAGCCGATGAGTGCGCACGACCACTGATCGTGCGTCACTGATCGTGCGCTTTGTATATTTTCTGTTGCTAGGCGAATTTAGATGGTTTCGAGTGCGGGAGTTTAGATACTCAAGTGGCAGGCTACTACTCGAGTTCTGGATCTTCTGCCTTGGTCGTTCGACTGTCGTCGAGCTCCGTATTCTTTAGTGGGTTTGTGGGTAGTAACATTATTTTGGCGGCGAGTGAGGCTAGCTCACTCAACGCCAAAGTTTAGGTAGGCACTGAGTGCGTTTCACTCAATGCCTAGTTGTGTTGGTTTATTTCAACACTCTTCCTTTACCTTGTGTTTCATTTCCGAGTGGATTTCCAGTTGTATTTCTGGGTTTTCCTTGTCGGTCGTTTTCTTTATTTTTCTAAAGGCCGAATCGTGGCTCGTGGTTAGTAGTGGTGGTTGTAGCTCTTTATGGGGGTGGAGTTGTGTGATATAGCCAAGGCCACCCATGGATTTCTTGCTCCAGGTACGGGCTGGGCATGTCGGGTGGAAGGTCCCTTGTGTTTTCACGTGTTGACCCTCGAGCTTTTGACTTGGACATGGTGGATTGGGGGACTGCGTTTGCCTTCGATCCGGTTCCTCGTTGTTGTTTTTGCTACTATCACTTCCCGCAGTTTAGGGTGTTAGAAGTTTCTTCTTTGGTAGTTTGCAGCATTCTGGCTCTTGGTAGTCTAGTAGGCCCTGCAGGATGTTGTTCCTGGGCTGGGTCGTTGCTGTTTCTTTGCACGTTGTGCATTTCTTGTTGTCCTGTTTTGGACAGTTGTGACTCTTTCTACTGCATGTTTCCTGTTATTTTGTCCTTTTGGTTGACTCTTTCATGCAGTTTTACCTTGATTTTTGCTTGCTGAGGTATTCTGTTTTCTTTTGGAATGCCTCAGGTTCTGAGCTGTAGCCAGTCTGGTGGCTAGTTGGAGGTGTTGTTGTTGGTGGACTCCCGGACTTTGGAGTTTTGTTTACCTTGTTAGTGAGGTTGTTTTCAGTACTTTCTTACAGACATATATGTGTGCTGGTGGGTTCGTGTCAGGTTGTTGGCGCCCACTAGTAGTTTTTTTACCTTGTACTAGATATATACTATTGCTGCTACCATTTATTTTTCTGGAGATAGTCTACTTGCTTTGAGAAGGTTTTATGCTAGGTTGCTAGTTATTTTTAAACTATAATTATTATTATAAATGAATCTCATGATCAGCATGTTTTGTAAACTTAATCACTATTTTCCAAATCACGTACGAAAACCGTTTTCTTATATATATTATATAAACTAAGTGTAGTGTCTTGCATAGCATGAGTGGTTCTCTTGGGACCCTTATGCGCTCTTTAGGGTGTAAAACCTAATTAAAGTATTTTTCCGCAGCGTTTAAATATAGTTTTCTTTTGTGGACTAGATGATCCACTGAGCCGAGGGATACGGACTCCAAACATAACTGATTTTCTATTCATTAAGCACATGATTTTCTTACATAAAGATTGTAGTTGGATTTGCCTGAGCGTCGGCAGTTATCCCCTGCTTGTCGTGGCATCATGACGCGTGTTTTCTCTTACTCTGATAATTCTTAATTCGGAGAAAATACGGGTTGTGACAGTTGGTATCAGAGGGAGGTTGCTTGACAAGTTAGTTGGGCAACCTTCCTTGGATGCTTTTAGTAGTTTAGCACCATGTCATTCACACACCGATATATCATCAGCACGTCTTGGCAAAAGCACGAACACTACACTCATAGCATAACATGAAGTATACGGGGCATATTATGTAGTATGGGATGCATAATATGTGTTCGTATATGGATCCACCATAGGGGCTACATGTGAGGGTTATGTAGTATGGGATGCATAACCTCACCACATGACTGCGACTAGCACGTTTCTTTTTCGTTGCATGGAAATGTTATGTAGTATGGGATGCATAACATTTTCATGTGTACGCCGCTCATATCATGCATTAGGGCCTTTTTAGAATGCATAACACAAACATGCATATCATAACATTGCATAAGCACAACGCGTCGAGCTAAAGATTTGCAGGATGACATATGTACACAGATAAGTTTTCAAACTAACATAAGTTCATGCATCCGATCTAGGCACAAGAGTTAGTGAGGTGGTGGTTAACCATCCTAGGATAGGGCATATCATCTAATTATTGTGAAGAAGATAAACTCTCAGAGCAAGTTTAGCAGCTTTAAGTCTATATCTACATATGTATTGTCTGTACTGGTAGTCGGTTCTAGTCGTGGGATTTGGATCTGATTTGCGTTGTAATGATTTTTAGGATGGCTAGGCGTCCTGCGACTCGATCGACTCCCCTGTCTGAGGGTGAATCTTCTGGAGCTCAGAACGATGCGGTGATCGAGGGTCTGCGTTAGAGTAGCGAAGCTATGGGTAAGCAGTTGGAGGAGGTGCAAGCCCAGATTCAGTCTTTGGTGGCAGTTGTGGCAGGGCAGGCTCAGGGTGCGCAAGTTCCTGCGGGGGGGTTAGCTGTTCCTCCTCCTCCTGCACCCTTGAGACCTCTAGTGGTGGTGCCAGCAGAGATGGCCTTCATCTCGCAGTTTCAGAGGCTGAGCCCTCCCACTTATGATGGGAAGGCAGATTTCATGGTGATAGACGACTGGCTGATCTCCATGGAGGAGATGTTCTCATACTCAGGGATTTCAGATGATCAGAGGGTGATGATAGCCGCCTATCAGCTTAAAGGTTTGGCTAAGAGTTGGTGGCTGAGAGAGAAGGAGAGCCTGGTAGCCGGATGCTCTTGGGAAGTGTTCAAGGAGATGCTGTTGAGGAAGTTCTTACCCTCGGTCGAGCGTGACCGCCTCATGAATGATTTCCTCTATCTGAAGCAAAGGCAGCTCACGGTGGGTGAGTATGAGATAGAGTTTAGTAAGTTGAGCCGTTTTGCCCCTGGATTGGTCAGCGTTGAGGCTGATCGAGTTAAGCGATTCCTCGGTGGTTTGAGGAGTGAGGTGCAGCAGTTGGCCAGTGCTTATGGGTCAGTGACTTATGCTGGAGTTGTAGAGGCTGCTCTTAAGATTGAGGCCATTGAGACGGCGAAGAGCAGAGGCCAGCAGTTGAGGAAGGATAAGAGGAAGTTGGTAGAGGAGAAGAAACCCCTGGTACCCGATGCTGTTCCGGGAAAGAGGAGCAGGGTGGTGTGCAGTTTTTGTGGCCGGTCAGGCCATCCTGTCGAGAGGTGTTTCAAGAAGGCGGCAGCTCAGAAGAAGGAGCAGGTTCATGCGATTCAGGGTGCTCCTAGGAGAGATGTCTCCTGTTCAGTTTGCAAGCGATCCGGGCATGATGCAGCCCAGTGTTGGTCCAGGGATAGAGTCTGCTATCAGTGTGGGCAGAAGGGTCACGTTAAGTCGAGGTGTCCTCAGGTCCAGTCAGCTCTTCCTGCAGTTCCATTGCAGGCATTACCTCCACCTCAGCGTGTGGACAAGGGAAAAGGGAAGCTGAACGTGATTTCTTCCGAGGAGGCTCAGACTTCGACCCAGGTGATCTCAGGTTAGTAGTTAGTTGTTTTTCTTTCTAGCCTGGTAGTTTAGTTGCTAGATTGTTTGCGGTACTGTTGTGCTAGTTCCTTAGCTTTGTGCGTTCCTATAGGGAAATTTAAGGTGAAGAACCGCTGGGCGCGTGTCCTGTTTGACTCCGGCGCTACCCACTCGTTCGTGGCTAGAGCCTTTGTGGAGCGTCATCGGTTGTCTCTAGATCGTGTTCGGGATTCCTTTCGTGTCAAGTTTCCCTCTAGTGAATCTGTGTTGTCAGATTTGGGTATTTTGGATTGCCCAGTTTTGTTGGGGGATTTTCTTGCGAAGGCGGATCTGAAGATGATTGATCTAGAGGACTTCGATGTCATTTTGGGCATGGACTGGCTCTCTCGGTATGATGCGGTCATTCAGTGCAAGGGAAAGCGCTTGGACTTCATCAGGGACGACGGTCAGCCCGGCAGCGTGTATGCTGATCCGTGTCAGGATTCTCCTGTTCTCTCTGCGGTATGTGTTCAGAGATTGTTTCTTTCTGATTGTTGTGTTTGTTTAGTCTCGGCGGTTGGAACCGTTGTTAGCGTGCCACGCTTGGAGGAGATTCCTATTGTTCGTGGTTTCGCCGATGTTTTTCCTGATGATTTTCCTGGTATCCCTCCTAAACGGGATGTGGAGTTTGTTATTGATTTGGAGCCGGGTACGCGTCCTATTGCTAAGGCGCCGTACTGGATGGCCCCTCGTGAGATAGAGGAGTTGCGAATTCAGTTAGATGAGTTGTTGGCTAAAGGTTTTATCAGGCAGAGTTCGTCGCCTTGGGGTGCTCCTGTTTTGTTCGTAAAGAAGAAAGATGGGTCGATGCGGCTTTGCATCGACTATAGAGAGTTGAACAAGGTCACTATCAAGAACAGGTACCCTCTGCCGAGGATCGATGATTTATTTGTCCAGTTGCGTGGTAGCACGGTGTTCTCCAAGATCGATCTTCGTTCGGGCTATCATCAGCTCAGGATCCGTGAGGCAGATATTCCACGGACTGCGTTTAGGTCGAGGCATGGGCACTTTGAGTTTTTGGTGATGTCGTTTGGTCTGACCAACGCACCATCAGCCTTCATGGATATGATGAACAGGGTGTTCAAGGATTTCCTAGACAAGTTCGTTGTGGTCTTCATTGATGACGTGTTGGTTTATTCTCGCAGTGCTGAGGAGCACGAGCAGCATTTGCGTTTGGTCCTATCAGAGTTGAGGAACCACAAGTTATTCGCCAAGTTGAGCAAGTGCGAATTTTGGTTGCCTCAGGTTTCTTTTCTAGGCCACGTGGTGAACCAGGATGGGATCTCGGTTGACCCAGAAAAGATTGCAGCAGTGACGGATTGGAGTAGGCCGAATACTCCTAAGGAGATCAGAAGTTTCTTAGGGTTGGCTGGCTATTACAGGAGATTCGTGGAGGATTTCTCTTCTCTAGCCGCACCGTTGACCAAGCTGACTCAGAAGAATGTGGCTTTTGTTTGGAGCGAGAAGTGCGAAGAAGCTTTTCAGGAGTTAAAGAGGAGACTGTGTACTGCTCCCGTTCTGACCCTTCCTACTGAGGGCATGGATTATGATGTGTATGTGGATGCTTCGCATATAGGTCTGGGATGCGTATTAATGCAGGATGGAAAAGTAATTGCTTATGGGTCAAGGCAGTTGAAAACTCGTGAGCGAAATTATCCTACGCATGACCTTGAGTTTGCAGCGGTTATCTATGCGTTGAAGTTATGGAGGCACTTACTTTATGGGGCTCAGTGCAAGATTTTTACTGACCATAAGAGCCTGAAGTACGTGTTCACGCAGAAAGAGTTGAATCTGCGTCAGCGGCGGTGGCTTGAGTATGTGGCGGATTATGATGTAGAAATCCAGTATCATCCGGGCAAGGCCAATGTGGTGGCCGACGCCCTGAGCCGAAAGACGGGAAAGATCTTTAACCTCTCCGTCGATCGGTTAGTTGAGGAGTTCCTTCTTATGGATATTTCAGTGGGATGCTGTAGTTTGCAGAGTAGCTTATCAGTGGAAGAGCCGTCCTGGATTTCTTTGACTAGACTGCATCAGAAGGACGATCCGGATCTGTTGCACCTTTTTACCAGGACAGAGAAGGGAGAGTTGCCAGATTTTTCTATTGATGATGCGGGTACTTTGAAGTACCACGGCAGGTTTTGCGTTCCCGCTGTTGGGGACATTAAGAGTATGATTTGCAGTGAGGCTCATGGTTCCAGCGTTGCCTACCATCCAGGATCTACGAAGATGTACCGTGACTTAAAGCAAATTGCTTGGTGGTATGGTATGAATGGAGATATAGCCCGATATGTTGCTGAGTGTCACACTTGCAAGCGTGTGAAGGCCGATCATGGAAGGCCTGGTGGTAAGTTGACTCCGCTAGAGATCCCGACTTGGAAGTGGGAGAGTATATCTATGGACTTCATTACGGGTTTGCCAAAATCCCCGAGAGGATTTGATTCTGTTTGGGTTATAGTGGATAGATTGACGAAGTGTGCTAACTTCGTGCCTTATAAGATTGATTACCCGATAAAGAAGATAGCGGAGTTGTACTTGAATGAAGTCATCCGACTCCACGGTGTGCCGGTTAGCATCATTTGTGATCGAGACTCCCGGTTTACTTCTCGTTTTTGGCAGAGTCTGCAGGAGGGTTTGGGTACGGATCTGAGGTATTCTACTGCGTACCACCCTCAGACCAATGGGCAGACGGAGCGGGTCAATCAGATTGTTGAGGATATGATCCGGTGCTATATTTTAGACCACGGTGGAGCATGGGATGAGCGTCTGCGACTCATGGAATTTGCTTACAATAACAGTTATCAGGAAAGCTTGCAGATGGCTCCGTTCGAAGCTTTGTATGGGAGGCGCTGTAGGACTCCGTTGTTTTGGGCTGAGGCTGGTGAGAAGCCTTTGTTGGGTCCTGATGCTCTGGAAGAGATGGAAGTCGCCGTGAAGCTTATTCGGGAGAAGCTTCGTTTAGCCCAGGAGAGGTATGAAAAGAACGCCAATCGGCGTAGGTCTGCCTTGGAGTTTTTAGTAGGGGATCATGTATACCTCAAGGTTTCTCTAATGGTTGGTGTGAAGAGATTTGGTAAAAATTGGAAAATGGACCCAAGGTATGTGGGCCCGTTCGAGATTTTGGAGCGGATTGGTGTGTCTGCATATAGATTGGTTTTGCCAGCGAACTTCCCTGGTGTTCATAATGTTTTTCATGTTAGCCAATTGCGGAAGTGTGTGCGCAGCAGTGGGCAACTCTTGGATGTTGTGCCCCAGTTAGAGCCCAACCTCTCTTTCGTTGAGGTGCCAGTTCGTATTTTGGATACTCAAGAGCGTGTGCTGCGAAAGAAGTCCATACCGATGGTGAAGATTCTATGGAAAAATCAGGATTTGGAGAGCGCGACTTGGGAGCTAGAGTTGGCCATGAAGAGGGCGTACCCTCACCTGTTTCGCTGATTTGATCGGTATGTTTCCCTTTGTGACTTCTGTTTGTTACTTTTCCTTCTTTTGTAGGAGGGTTGTGCGTAAAGTTTCGGGACGAATCTTTCTTTTAGGGGGAGTGACTGTAACGCCCCGTCTTTTCAGCGATTATTTTTATTCTCGTTTGGCGTTACGATGACGCGTTTCCGTGGCTTGTGCCATGTGTGGAGTACGGTTTAGCTCCTTAGAACTGAGTGCCCTGTTTGGTAGCCTGTTGGCAAGATCTCCCTAGCAAACCGAGTCGTTTTGGTGACCCGGTGTGGCCTCTCGGGGGGATGTTTGTGTTTGGCTTTGTTTGGGTGTAACTCGAGTTCTGTTCGTCAAAAGTTAATTTCGACTTTGCCGTTGTGTTCGTAGCGTGGGTATTTAGCTACGGTGCGAATTTCGTCGAATTCCGAGGTAGTTCGGTTTTCGCGTCGATTTGGTGCTTTATGTAATTTTGTAATTAATAATATAATTATATAATTATATATATATATATATATATATATATATATATTATGGAATGAGAAGGAACCGCCATCTTCATCTTCCCCGATAGAAACCGCCAGCCCCTTGTACGAGAGAAACGGAGTAACCGCCTACCTTGCCTTTGGACGCCGATTCCCGGAGCGTTTGTGGACGGAATTCGATTCCGAGAGTGGATTCGGATTGCTCTCGTCGAGACCTTCATTCCTGCGGTAAGAAATTCGATTTTCGTGGAGTTTTGGAAGGATTGGAATTTTCGGTTTTGGAAGTTTTCTGCCATTAATGGCCGAGTCTTTGTTCTAGGTTTTGCGGCCGTTTTGATCCGTGCGAAGAGGAGGAAAGCAGTCCAAAGCTTCGCTGAGATTTGAGGCAAGTGGTATTCTTGCCCTTGCCAAGTGTTTTCTTTGATTTTATTTGCTGAAATTGAAATCCCGGTTAGCCCAGGTTAGAGGCCTTGTTGTTCTCATTTTTTTGCTAACTATAGGGCTTAGTTCTTCCTACTGAAACCCCCCTATGTTGTGGTGTTTGGAATCCAAATTGTCGGCGTGAAGCCGTTGTTTCCCTTGCTCTGATTGTTGCTCTGGTTCGGGCGTAGCCGAGAGGGAGAGTTAGGAGTGGGGGGTGTGGTTGCCAATTTTCGTTAAGGTATTATTCGAATGGTTAGGCACAGTTTGAATGGTAGTAGCGTGCGACGTTGATAGTTGTCTACTGCTACTGCAGTGGCGTGAGTCGTGTGCGCGTTCCGGTGTCGTTCAGGAAATTCCAAACGGTGCAGGTTGACCGCGCACGGTCATCAACCTTTAGGGCGCACGACCACTGGTCGTGTGCCTCTGTTCGTGCGCGTATAAATTTCAGTTTCCAAAGTTCTGTCTCGGGCAATCGCACGAGCGCTGGCAACAGTGCGCACGACCACTGATCGTGTGACACTGATCGTGCGCAGTTGCTAGGTTTTCTGTCAGGTTTTCTAGGTTCGTTTCGCACGATCATCAGCCGATGAGTGCGCACGACCACTGATCGTGCGTCACTGATCGTGCGCTTTGTATATTTTCTGTTGCTAGGCGAATTTAGATGGTTTCGAGTGCGGGAGTTTAGATACTCAAGTGGCAGGCTACTACTCGAGTTCTGGATCTTCTGCCTTGGTCGTTCGACTGTCGTCGAGCTCCGTATTCTTTAGTGGGTTTGTGGGTAGTAACATTATTTTGGCGGCGAGTGAGGCTAGCTCACTCAACGCCAAAGTTTAGGTAGGCACTGAGTGCGTTTCACTCAACGCCTAGTCGTGTTGGTTTATTTCAACACTCTTCATTTACCTTGTGTTTCATTTCCGAGTGGATTTCCAGTTGTATTTCTGGGTTTTCCTTGTCGGCCGTTTTCTTTATTTTCCTAAAGGCCGAATCGTGGGTCGTGGTTAGTAGTGGTGGTTGTAGCTCTTTATGGGGGTGGAGTTGTGTGATATAGCCAAGGCCACCCATGGATTTCTTGCTCCAGGTACGGGCTGGACATGTCGGGTGGAAGGTCCCTTGTGTTTTCACGTGTTGACCCTCGAGCTTTTGACTTGGACATGGTGGATTGGGGGACTGCGTTTGCCTTCGATCCGGTTCCTCGTTGTTGTTTTTGCTACTATCACTTCCCGCAGTTTAGGGTGTTAGAAGTTTCTTCTTTGGTAGTTTGCAGCATTCTGGCTCTTGGTAGTCTAGTAGGCCCTACAGGATATTGTTCCTGGGCTGGGTCGTTGCTGTTTCTTTGCACGTTGTGCATTTCTTGTTGTCCTGTTTTGGACAGTTGTGACTCTTTCTACTGCTTGTTTCCTGTTATTTTGTCCTTTTGGTTGACTCTTTCATGCAGTTTTACCTTGATTTTTGCTTGCTGAGGTATTCTGTTTTCTTTTGGAATGCCTCAGGTTCTGAGCTGTAGCCAGTCTGGTGGCTAGTTGGAGGTGTTGTTGTTGGTGGACTCCCGGACTTTGGAGTTTTGTTTACCTTGTTAGTGAGGTTGTTTTCAGTACTTTCTTACAGACATATATGTGTGCTGGTGGGTTCGTGTCAGGTTGTTGGCGCCTACTAGTAGTTTTTTTACCTTGTACTAGATATATACTATTGTTGCTACCATTTATTTTTCTGGAGATAGTCTACTTGCTTTGAGAAGGTTTTATGCTAGGTTGCTAGTTATTTTTAAACTATAATTATTATTATAAATGAAGCTCATGATCAGCATGTTTTGTAAACTTAATCACTATTTTCCAAATCACGTACGAAAACCGTTTTCTTATATATATTATATAAACTAAGTGTAGTGTCTTGCATAGCATGAGTGGTTCTCTTGGGACCCTTATGCGCTCTTTAGGGTGTAAAACCTAATTAAAGTATTTTTCCGCAGCGTTTAAATATAGTTTTCTTTTGTGGACTAGATGATCCACTGAGCCGAGGGATACGGACTCTAAACATAACTGATTTTCTATTCATTAAGCACATGATTTTCTTGCATAAAGATTGTAGTTGGATTTGCCTGAGCGTTAGCAGTTATCCCCTGCTTGACGTGGCATCATGACGCGTGTTTTCTCTTACTCTGATAATTCTTAATTCGGAGAAAATGCGGGTTGTGACACTCGCTCCACCAGTCCAAGTTCTACCTGTCACCCGAGAGGCTCCGCCTGCTCAAAGGAAGCCAAGTAGCAACTCCGGGGAGGAGTTTGCAAATTTAGGCCTTGATATTGATGAGGTCTTGCAGATTCTACAGAGAAGGTCCAATGAGATGAAACAAGGACCTCAAGGAGAGTGGAAAGCGATGCTCCGACCACTTCTGCGTGTTACACAAAGAAAAAGGGCATTCGACCGAGAACTGTAGGGCTCTGCACCTGCCGGTGGAGAGACTGATTGTCGAAGACAAAATGAAAGATCTGGGGATGAAAGAAGCCTCATCAAAGCCATCTACCTCCATGGGCAAGGAGGTAGTCAAAACTCGTTGGGAGTGCGGTGAGATAGAGGATGAGGGCTATCTGGGGCCTATCAACATTAAAAGTGAATAATGCAACGTCATCGATGAAGGAGCCTTGGGGCGGCACGTCTACATTCACGATGGAGTGGGGCCCTAATCCACTCAAAAGTCTTCCCTTTCAAGGGTTGCTCCAGCAGAGGTCACCTCTACCTCTTCCTCTACACCGTCTTCGTGAAGTATCACCTTTGGTCCAGCAAAGCTTGCCCCAACTGCTAATCCCTTTGATGATTCCATTGTAATCCAAGCGGCCATTGCGGATTATACGGTAAATAGAATCCTTATTGACACCGGCAACTCCGTCAATCTCCTCTTCAAGCCAACTTTTGAGGCCCTGAAGACCGGAAAGCCTCTGGTTTCCATCGAAGGGCCACTCTATGGATTTTTTTGGTAAGAGGAAGGCAGTCGAGGGAAGAATCACACTCTCAGTGAGGCTCGGAGGGGTGACTAAGAAGATTCAATTCATAGTAGAAGATGCTCCAAGCAGCTACTACGCTACCTTTGGGAGGCCGTTGCTCAATAAGTAATAAACAATAATTTCAACTTATCACCTTGCTATCAAGTTATGTAAAGATGGTCATCAGTCCAGGGTAAGAAGTGATCCAAGGCAGGCTCGGGAATGCTACATCCGCACAGTCAATGTGACTGAGACCAATCCTCCCACTTATCCAGCTGTAGCACCCGAAGCATCTTCCAATTCAGCGGAGGCTGATGATATAGAAGGAGCTCACTTGGAACCTGCCCAGGTGACCCAAGAAGTCCCCATTACTGAGGGGGAGGAGAGAAAGTTCTTCATCAACTCGGAGTTTCCTGAAGATCAAAAGGTCGTGGTTATATCTTGGTGGTTAAAGAACTTGGATGTCTTTGCTTGGTCAGCAGAGGACATCCCGGAGTTGATCCTGATGTGGCATGCCATCATTTCAACATTGACCCAACTGCCAAGCTAGTGCAAAAGAAGAAAAGAGATGTGGCGGTCAAGTTGGCTGAGCCTATTAGAGAGGAGGATGCCAAACTCCTCGAGTCACGCTTTATTTGTGAAATTCAATACCCAGATTGGGTTTCTAATTTTATAATGGTTAAAAAGCCTGGAGGAAGTAGAGAATGTGTGTATACTTCGCCCGATTAAATAAAGCGTGTCTACCTGTTGACTTGGATAGATTCTTTAGTTGATTCTGCGATAGGGTACTCTTTTATGAGCTTTCTAGATGCTTTCTCTGGTTATCACCAAATAAGAATGCATAAGCCCGACATCCCTCATACCTCATTTATTACCAACGACGGCTGTTACTGCAATCCCGTATTGCCTTTCGGGCTTAAGAATGCTGGTGCAACTTACCAGCGAATGATGGAATGTGTGTTTAAGGATCAAAAAGGATAGATTCATTAGTTGATTCTGCGATAGCTTACTCTTTTTTGAGCTTTCTAGATGCTTTCTCTTGTTATCACCAAATAAGAATGCATAAGCCTGACATCCCTCGTACCTTATTTATTACTAACGACGGCTGTTAAGGTTATCTCGTATTGCATTTCGGGCTTAAGAATGCTGGTGCAACTTACCAGTTAATGATGTATCGTGTGTTTAAGGATCAAAAAGGAAAAAATCTTGAAGTTTATGTTGATGACCTTTTGGTCAAAAGAAAAACCTTCTAGCTGCATTTGCATGACTTAGCAGGACGTTCACTACTCTGCAAAAGTACAGGATGAATCTTAACCCATTGAAATGCACCTTTGGAGCGATTAAGGGGAAATTCCTTGGTCATCTCCTTACTCATGAGTGGCTTGCCCCTAACCCCGACAAAGAAAGAGCCATTCTTGATATGGCACCTCCCAAATCACCCAAGCAATTTCAACGGCTTGGAGGGAGGTTGGCGGGTCTCAGGAGGTTCATCTCTTGAGAGGGAGACAAAAGCACATCGTTCTTTAGAACTCTTTGAGGGGCGTCCAAGTTTGAGTGGACCGAAGAGTGTTCCGAAGACTTTGAGCAATTGAAAAGGTAGTTAACTTCAACCCCTTTATTGCAAAGCTCACAGTCAGGGGAGATATTGTTTTTGTATTTAGAAGTTGGTCCGGAAGCAGGCAGCTCAGTTCTTGTTCATGAGGAGAACAGGATGCAGTACCTGATTTACTATGTTAGCCACATCCTCAAGAGTACAGAAACAAGATATCCAATTCTTGAGAGGCTGGTATTAGCATTAGAAATGTCAGCTCGGATACTCACCCGTATTTCAAAGCTCATGCTATTCAAGTAGTAACCAATCAGCCATTGAGAAGTGTATTGGATAAGCCAGAGCACTCAGGAAGATTTACTAAATGGGCTATAGAGTTAAGCGAATTTGAAATTTCTTATGTGCCTAGGACATCAATTAAAGCTCAGGTATCAGTAGACTTCTTGATTGATACAGCAGAATCCACCCTTTGTCAAGCAGAAAGATCTCCTTTGGCTTGGACCATCTATATTAATGGGGCCTCAGACAAAAATTCCTCTGGAACAGGAGTGGTTCTCATTAACTCCAATGGAATCAAACTTGAGCAAGCAATAAAGTTCTTCTTTCCAACAACCAATAATCAGGCAGAGTATGAAGCCTTACTAGCCAGCCTGAGGCTTGCGAGAGAGCTTGGGATAGAGCATGTGCATATTGAAAGAGATTCTCTAGTGATGGCTTCACAAGTGTTAGGCAATTTTGAGACCAGAGAGACTATTTTGAAGAAATATCTTACTTGAGCATAACAATGAAGAAATGAAATTCAGTTTGGATCACATTGAAGAAATCTAAGATAAAGCAACCATTAGACATGAAGAAGTAAAAAAGAAGGATGGCCAGATACTTTGATAAGAACGTAAGGATCAAACACTTCCAAGTGGGAGACATAATTCTTAAAAAAGTTTATATTTATTCAAGAACCGGCTCAGTAACAAAGTTGAATCCAACTTGGGCCGGACCATTCATAGCCAAAGAGGTACTCAAGAACGTGGCTTATCACCTACAGACTTACGAAGGAAATGATGTACCATATGCGTGGAGTGGGGATGATCTTAAGCGGTTCTATTCATGAACCTCCTCTCTCTTTCTTCCTTTGTAATATCTTCAAAGATTATTATTTATGAAAGCAGCTTACTGACACTTTTCTGAGTGATTTCCTTTCCCCTATGCCATTGAAACTCGAGGATAACTGACTCCAAGAGACATCACCGTGATTAGCTTGGACCCCCCTCAAATCGTTGTCATTAGCATAACACCACTAAGACCACGTGTTGTGGGAAGATTTTGCACCGTATAGTGGGAGATTACAGATTCAAGTGCAGAGGGCTACTGAGTCTCGGATCTCAGCTGATATCTAACCTCAACTCTGAAATTTTGGAGGGACAGGGTGGGCGTTAGCTCAACCTTGCCTCATAAGGGATATCGTTACATCTTTGATGATTACATGAGAAAGTAGTGCTATATGCACCTGCCCACAGATCATCCTAGCTTGTGTCCCTCAAATACTCTTTGGAACCTCGAGCAGTGCCTGCAAGAGATCCACAGCCTCGTTGATCTAAGAGAAAAGCAATTTTATATGCACCTTACCGAGAGATCAACTTGGACTGTACTCCAGGCAAAGGGGCAGTAAACCTTCTCTCCTTTTTATTAAGGATTGAGTGCTCAGCTTTGGTGACCTTGCGAGGAAAGCAATGTTATATGCACATGCCCGCTTGGCCACCTAAGCTGGCAGCTGGTTCTCATCTTGCAGAAAAAATTTTGACAGAGTGCGAAGTGCCTTTTATAAGTCCGCTCAGTCTGATAGTTGGGTTGATCCTACAACTGACCTTGTGTGGAAAACAATGTTATATGCACCTGCTAGCTCTGTTTTGGGTCATTTCTCTTGCGGACTGATCTTGCTATTCGTGCAGTCCACGGTCTTCTGCTAGTTTAATCTTGCGCAACTTGCGTGGAAAGCAATTCTATATGCACTTGCCTGCTAGGTTTTGGGTCATTTCTCTTGGGGACTGATCTTACTATTCACGTAGTTCGCGTTCTTCTGCCAATTTAATCTTGCGCAACTTGCATAGAAATCAATGCTATATGTGTCTGCCCGCTCGGTTAAGTTGGGTCATTTCTCTTGCGGACTGATCTTGGTATTTGTGCAGTCCGCGGTTTTCTGCTAGTTTAATCTAGCAACTTGTGTAGAAAGCAATGTTATATGCACCTACATGCTCAGTTTTAATTGTTTCTATTCAGACTCAACATTGGTATTCGCACCGTCCGCAAGACTTAAGCTGTAATTCCCTCAGTTCGCGATGACGATCACTGATCTCTCAGTTCGCGAGGAGTTAGATTATTTTATATGCAGACTAGAAATTGTATCCATTTGAGTCCGCCGATTATATCACTTGACAAGTATGAATCAAGCGAGCTGCAAATCAAGTTCTGCGGTCTGGGTTATTATCGGCCTTAGTTCTATCCTAAACGTGCGGCCTAAAATCTAAGCAACGCGGACTGATTCCCATTAATCGACGATGGCAACTATTGATCGTATTATAGAACAAGTCTCGTGAGAGCAGTGAAGAAACAAGAAATGAACAATTAAAAAATAGCACAATATGCGAGCTGAGCAACATGTCCTTTATATTAATTCAAATAATCTTTACATATTTTTCTATCTTTTAGGCGGCTTCAAGCGGAGTCCATCTTTTTACAAAAAGAAAAAACAAAATACATCAGTATCAGTCGGCTATCTACTTCTTCTTTCCTGCAGGGCCTCAGTGCCAGACCCATCCACATTGACTTCTAGAGACTAGCCATCTGAGTCGCTGCTGCTGCTGTCCGAACTTTTACTATCTGCGGACTCTGTCTGCGGATTGCTCTCTTCATAACTTGAAGAAGATTCGAACTGTGCGGACTGGTTCCCCTGTTGCTAGCTTGAAGCAACGTGATCAGATACTTTTTCCTCAGCAGGCCTATCTTCCTCATCGCCCTCCTCATCAGCCACTTCTTTACCTTTAGCAGCCCTCTCCAGATCGACAACCCTCTCCTCTAGCTCGGGGAAGAGCTGCAGGAAAGGGACCTCGCTCACCCCTTCTATCGCGAAGCCATTAGAAATGAAGCACTCGACAGGGACATCTACAGTTTCCTTCGCGAAGGGGAACATGATGTCTTGGAAGCTGTGATTGGTAATATCGTACGCAGTTTGCAAAAAGAGAAAATACGTCAGTCCGCCGCAGATAAGCAATAAAGATCACTGCGAATACTGAGACTTACCGCTTCATTCTCTTTATACTGATGAACCCTTTTTCCTAGTTGTCTGTTCCTGTTCTTCAACATCTCGTTCTCTCTCCTGAGTTGCTCATTTTCTTTGAGCAGGTAGCGCGTTAGGCAGCCCAGGAAATGGTTGGTCACCGTGTTGTTTACGCTGGCTTGGGAAGCGAAAAGGGGGATATCTGCTAGCAGCATGTTCTTCAGGTCGCCCAAATTTTGCTTGCCATAGAGCGCGAAAATCACAACATGGGCGTGGCGCGAGATCCACAGACTCCTCCATTAAGGAAGGGCAGTGGAGAGGAGGACATGCTTGTTTTTCCCATGCCAATGGATCATCAGGTTCCCCCGCAGATCCTTCTGATTGTTTCTGAAGACTTGCAAGTCAAAGCTTTCGGAGGAGAAATAGTCCGCAGTGGGATCCTCTTCCTCTTTCCTCTTCCTTTCAATTTCCTTTTTTCTTTCTCCTTGTGTTGGAGTCAGTCTTCCTAGTGTTTGGGGCGGATTAGCCAGCGCTGCCAAGCTTGCTGCAACAAAAGAAACTAAATTAACACTACAGGTCACAACGGATACATTATAGGTCGTAACGAGTACAAAACTGTTCTGCAGGACTTACTCTCTTGGCGGGTTGTGGTTTTCAGGCTAAGCAGGAGCGAGAGTTAGTAGTTGATGTCAAGTCTTGCCCCTGCCAAGAACTCAACAATGGCGTCCTCCATCGCATCGAGCTTCACGCTCTTGAAAGCAGGGTCCGCACGCACTTGCGGACACGTGTGTGCAAACCCTAGGTCACCCTCAAAGATGAGGTACTGCGAGGTCCAGTTATGGATCTTATTAGGTAAGCCCACAACTTTTATTCCTCGGCAGTAGAAGTATATCACGCCTTTATATTGGCGGTCTCCGGAGGGAGTGCAGGAGCGGACAGAAAATATTCTTCTAAATATATTTATGGAAAACATGATCTTCTCAGACCGCAAGTAGGATATATAGCTATAAATAACAACTATCGTGTTCGGGGTGAGATGCCCCGGAACCATACCGTATTGATCGAAAATCTCTGCAATCTCCCACAATAGAGGGAACTTGAATCCGCTGTCAAAATGGTCTATGGGGAGGGCGATCCGCATCGCGGCGAAGAAGTTTATTCTCTCTTGTTCTTCAGGCAGTCGAGCGAGAACTGGGGAGCCTGCCATATGCTACTCGACGAAGGCGTCCAGATCAGCTTTTGTTAGTTTACACTTCTTATGTTCTACGAAATGGAACGCAACCGCAGACCATTTTCGAAGACCGCACGGACTTCCGTTTTGGTCGCATTTCCTATACAGAAAGAAAATGAGGGTCCAATTTATAGAAAGCCTGGTCTGACAGATTTGTTAGCCAGTCCGTCGAGATCGATCATCCAGTCCACATAGATCTGTCAAAAAGCACGGACTCGATAGCAGTTCGCCGAGCTCGCCTTATTCAGTTTTCCTTTAATTACAAGGTAAATCTGTGTCAAAAAGTGCGGACTCGATAGTAGTTCGCCCAGCTTGGCTTATTTTTCAAGAAATTACAAGGTAAATCTGCGTCAAAGACTGCGGACTCGATAGCAGCTCGACCAGCTCGCCTTATTCAGTTTTTATGTGATTACAAGGTTAATCTGCATCAAAAAGAGCGGACTCGATAGCCGTTCGCCCAGCTCGCCTTATTCAATTTTTCTGCAATTACAAGGTAAATCTGCGTCAAAGAGTGTGGACTTGATAGCAGTCCACCGAGCTCGCCTTATTCATTTTTCCTGCAATTACAAGGTAAATCTACGTCAAAAAGCGCGGACTCGATAGCAGTCCGCCCAACTCGCCTTATTTAGTTTTCCTGCAATTACAAGGTAAATCTGCGTCGAAGAGTGCAGACTCGATAACAGTCCGCCCATCTCGCCTTATTCAACTTTCCTACAAGTTCAAAGCAAATCTACTAGGCAGTATGCCAAACTCACAATTTTCAGCAATTTATAAATCGAATAAGAAAACACAAGAGCAGTTCGCATTCAGCATCAACCATGACAGATCATAGTAGGACATCACAGTACAATATGCAAATCAAATGTTCACATCACAGTTTACGTCACAGTTCAAACAAATCGAATGTTCACTACACATTATACAACAAATCAACTAAAATCACTCATGTTTGCGGACTAAGCGGCCTCTACGGTCAGGTTGAGCAGGTCGCTCCAGCTTATCCATCCCGAGATGAGCGGCTTGGTCGCTCGCTCGCAGTATCTTGCCGAATAGCTGGTGAACAAGATGGTGCATAATGTTAAAGGTGCTGTGCATGTGCGCGGCATCCTTGTCAATCCGGCTTAATGCAATCATAGGCTCGTCTGTCGGCCTCAGCTCCTTGTCTGCTGCGGGTTGCCACTGGTCGCCGGGGCCAGAACCTCCGCCAAAACAGGACGGTCGGGCAGTTGCGACCTACCCGCTATGTCCTCGACGACCTGCTTCTTCTTTCCTTCCCCCCACGAGTGCTAAATATCGACCTCTGTATTGGCGGACGTCATCACCTAAGCGCCGATTCTCCTCCTTCAGTTTCGCCATTTCGGCAGTGATTACGATGACCTGATTCTCTAGAGCCTTCAATCGTTCTGCCCGCCTTTCTAGTTTTGCCTAAATTTATTTCAGCTTTCTTGCATATCCTTTTCTAAGTTGCTCAGGCCAGACTGGTTACCTCCCGCGGACTTCGGAATGGAGATCGCGCCAGACCTCCTTGGAGCATTGACTTCAGAAGACGGCACGATCTCGCCAGCTTTGATAGAACCGGGTGGTGATTTCTGTCCTGCAACAAAGGAAACAAAGTTTCCATTAGTCTCCAGGCCACAACGAACTCCAAAAGGTAAAGATTTAATTCACTTTTTGTAATCATTACAGCGATCTGATGGCAATCAAAGGCAGGTCGCCTCACGCACTCCGAACAAAGGCACCTAGGCACTACCTTCATTCGCGGTGAACCTTTTCCCTCATCTCGGCCATTGAACTACTCGTAACAATGTCATTGGTCTCCGTAATAATTTTGATTGGGCACGATTTCGTCCGAGGAGATTTGTAAATCCACGAATGTTGGAAACGTCTAGGCGCCGATTGTAGTTTACCTGAGTGCATCAGTTCAGACGTAGTCTGCAAATCATTAGCCTGCTTGTCCGCATCGAGCTTCCTTGAGACCGCCTCGACCTTAGCCTTCATGATGGAGAGCTGATCCGTCGCTATTGTCCCTTTTCCTTCAGCTACGAGAACGGAGGGGAGGTTGACAGTTTTCGTTTCCGATGTACCGATTTCTGGCTGCAATGCCTCCAACAGAAATTGGTTAATATCCGCAAGACGCTCGTTATCAATATTGTCAAGTATTTCGGTAGTAGACAGACAGACCGTTGACAAAGAATTGCTCCCCAGGATCGGAGCATCTAAATCAATGAGGTCGGAATCCAGGACAACCTTCTCCCATGGCCTGTACTGCAAGCTCGTAGCCCTAGTCTGCGCAGAGACATTATTCTCTTTCCCAGTCCGCAACTACTCCACTCGCTCAGCGATAGTGGACTTGCTCCTCTTTCTCTTCCTATTCTTCTCAGGTGTTTTCTCCAAGTCGATGACAGGCTGCGAGTCCGGCAGACTCTCGCGGACTAGTTCTTGGTTGAGAACCACCATAGCTAGGGAGGATACTGGCTCTTTAGCCGACTCCTCAGCTAGCTCAGCTTGGTCACTTGCTGGTTCCTCAGCCTATCCGCTAGTTTTTCTTTCTTGTTCATCAACAGATCGCTCCTAAACGCCTGGTTGCCGAACCTCAGGTGACGAAACCTCCTTCTCGAAGTCCATCTGCAGCATGTACGTTCCCGAAGGAGTGGAGAGTACCGTCATACTCGCTAAGTTCGCATTTTGCTGATCAGAAGTTAAATATAGATTCAATGTTCTATCCGCGGTTTCTGGTGGGTTCTGGATAGCGGAGATGGTACAGAGCTGGCGTTCAGGGGCTTTGGAGCCGTGGACTAAATAAATACTCTCCTTTCCCTTGGAACTCTCTCCTGTATGGTGGGTAGGCATCCCGCCCCAGTGGACAACCTTTTTGGTGCTCACCTACGACTTGTGCTTTTATGTTCTAGAAAAGAAACTGCCTAAGAATGCTCCCAACCTTGCCATGCTGGACTAGAGAGTGCAGATTGAAGTGGTGAAAATCGACCCGTGTCGCAGGCAGCTTTGGTAGAATACAAAGTTTTTAGCGGTATTTATAGCGCTGACAACATTTATGAGGGTTGTGGACTCGACGGTTAAGGAAACGTTTTCAAAATGTTCCAAAACTCGAAAATGTGCGGGGATTATGTTAACCCCTGAATCTGCTACATTGAATCTGCAACATGCCTAGCTGGATAGGCTTCCTCCCTCTTCCCAGCAAATTCTGTTTCAGCAGTCCGCCCAGAACGCCTAGCCAGGCCAATGCCAACTCCTCGTTCAGTGGCAGACTCGATCTTCCAGTCCGTCCAACCACTGGAGCCCCTCTACCTCTTCGATCGGACTCAAATGTCAGTCCGCTCAGGTCACGACCATCTAGCCAGGATTGCGCCCTGCTAGCCAAGTGGAAGCCCCAGCTCGCAAGCCCAATCCGGCCATCTCGCGCGGGCTGCTTGTCTTTTCTTTTTTGATTCCCGTCACCGCTACCTGGCTCTCTTTTACCTAGGTCAACCAGTTATTTTAGCACTGAATGTTTGGGAAGGCCCCCGAACCTATGAATAGGGGGAACCAGTGAACCCAAAGAACGCTGACTTGAGCCCAGGAGCCTACTTGTTAAAGGTTGTAGACTGGAATCTCGAGCTTTGCGGACTCCAGTTTGCTTTCTACACAACCTTCTTTCATCTTCTTTAACCAATTTTTTGCAATCAAAGTAAAGCCCGTCGCAAGATAAGCATTCAGGCCGCGACAGGCGAAGTGTGGTGTTGTTATGGCTAACGGATCTGCTCTTCTTTCTAGTTCTCTAGAAGACTCTTGCTTGCAGTCTCCTCTTTTCGGTTCTCTCCCCGTGTTCGAGCCGTTAACTGGTGGTGTCCATTTTCAAGCATCAACACTAGCCATCTCTAATTATCTTCTAACCCTTTCTGATTTCAGATAATCAACTGGTGCAACTGCTAGCTTCTTCTCTCAAGCGGATGAATTTGTTCTTGTATGGTGGACTTGCTCCCCCTCAATAGGAGCATTAGTACGTGTTCCCCCTCAATAAGATCATCTTCTATCATTTTATCTGATAGCCACTCTAGTCTATTCTAGTCTTGATATCACTTGTGGTCTTTATACCCTGCAAGAAGTAGTAATTCCTGCAACCAAAAACAAAGTGAGGAGAAACTGAAGATATACCAAGTTCAACATAACCAACTCAACATTGAAGGTGTTGAACTTTGCTTCATTTAGTTGCTTGGAGAAGATGCCAGCCACTTGCTTGTCTATAGAGACAAACTCAAGAATGATATCTTCACATTCCACAAGCTATCTTATAAAGTGATACCTAATCTCTATGTGCATTGTCCTACTATATGAGACAGGATTCCAAGCTATGGCGATTGCGCTAATAGAATAAAAAATAAAGGACTTCTACTTATCTTGAGGTTATAGTCCTGGAGCTGATGCTGGATCCACAGTAACTGTGCACTGCAGCTCCTAGCAACTATATATTCTGACTTTATAGTTGAAATTGCAACATTTGTTTGCTTCTTGCTACTCTAAGACACTAGTCTTCCTCCCAAAAACTAACAGTTGCCTGAAGTACTTTTCTTGTCATCTTTGCAGCCTGCAAAATCTTCATCTGAATAGCCAGTTAGTTCAAATCCCTATTTATAGTGTACCATAGGCCAAGATCTAGTGTGCCCTTAAGATATCTCAAAATCCTCTTAGCAACAGAGTAATGAAATTCTTTTAGGCTAGCTTGATACCTAGCACAAACACATGTATAATACATGGTGTCTGGACAACTTGCAGTAAGATATAGAAGGGAGCCAATAATCCCTCTATACAAAGTTTCATCAACAGGTTTTCCTGCCTCATCTTTATCTATTGGCATACTTGACCCCATGGGAGTTTTCATGGTGGTGGTATTCTCCATACCTAACTTTTTGATCAACTCCCTAGTGAACTTTGACTGGGATATGGATAATCCATCTTTAGTCTATCTTATTTGGATGCCCAAGAAGAACTTGAGCTCACCCATATTGCTCATCTCAAACTTCCCTTGCATAAGTTTGACAAACTTCTTAAAAAGGTTGTCATCAGTAAATCCAAAGATTACTTCATCTACATAAATCTTGACTAGGATGATCTTGCACTTAGATTACCTTAGGAATAGGGTCTTGTCTATCTTCCCTCTTGAGAATTTATTTATAATGAGGAATCTAGATAATGTCTCCTACCAAGCTCTAGGGGGTTGCTTCACCCATATAGATCTTTCCTAAGTCTATAAACAGATTCATGTGAGTTAGAGTCAACAAAACTTGGAGGCTGTTCAACAAAATATGGTGTCTTGGATGATCCCTTAGATGCCTGATTGTTGGAGGCAATCTTTCTCCAGCTTCAGGATCTTCATTGTCTTCATTTTGATGATCATCATCCTCAACCTGTATGCCTTGTGCTTCCTCTAGAATGCACACTCTATTAGCTTCATCTTGACCTATTGGAGCAGCTGCCTTTATAGTCAACATGTCCATCATTACCTCTATACTTGCAGGACCAGAAGAGGAGCTTGGCAGCTCACTATTAATCATAATTTACTCATCAAATACTATATTAACAAACTCTTCTATAACATGACTTGTCAAGTTATAGATCCTATAAGTTTTACTATGATTATTGTATCTAACAAAAATCCCTTCATAGGACTTGGCAGTAAACTTAATCACGTGTTATTTCCCATTATTCAGTACATAGCACATGCTACCCAAGATCATGAGATAACCCAAGTTTGGTTTTCTGCCCTTCAAGATCTAATAGGGAGTCTTCCTATGGCTCTTGGTGATAAAGGCTTTGTTAAGGACATGATATGCAGTATTTGCTACCTCAGTCCAGAAAAATTCTAGGAGAGATGAGTCACTCAATAAGGTCCTTTCAACCTCTATGATTGTACTATTCTTTATCTCAGCAATCCTATTTTGTTGGGGTGTTCTTGCATAAAAAAATTCTTGGTGAATCCCTTACTCTTCACAGAACATTATCATGCTTTCAGACTAAAATTCAGTCGCTTGGTCACTTCTGATTTTGACCATAGTACTGTCCAATTCATTCTGAATTTGCTTGATAAATGTCTTGAAGACATCAGGGGTTTCAGACTTATTTTTCAAAAAAAAAATCTAAGCAAATCTGGAAAAGTCATCAATAACCACAAGGGTGTAGAATTTCCAACCTAGACTATAAATTGGCATAAGACCAAGCAAGACCATATGCAAGAGGTATAAACACCTCATAAAGTCTTTAATCCCAATACTCTTGAAAGAAGCTTCGGTATGCTTGCCCTTTTGGCATGCGGAACAAATACCTTTCTTAGTGCATTTCATTTTAGGACCATTTCTAACTACCTCTTTACTAAAGAGCTTTCCAATTGTCTTATAGTTCAAATGAGATAGTCTCTTATTCCGTTGGACACAATATGAGACTTTCTCTTTTGCAACTAGGCATATAGGAGAGTATATATCTAAACACAAAAAATTTAAACAATAGACATTACCACTCCTAGTGCCTTTCAAGATGACCTCTTGGTCACTCAAACTCTTAATATGACACTAACCCTTATGGAATATTATGCCATTGCAAAGATCTTAAAGGTTGCTTATACTTATCAGGTTGTATTGCAACCCTTCTACATAGGCTAATTTTGTGATAGTGGCAATGTCATTTGTGATCTTACAATAACCTCTTGTGTCTCCTCCGTCTGATCTGCCAAAGATCACTTTGAGTCCATCCTTCATTGGAGTGTACTCTCTCAAGTTACTCCTTATTCCAGTCATGTATCTGGAACATCAACTACCCAAGTACCATATAGGGGTACGGGCACTTGGACTAACCTGCAAGACATGATTTAGTTTACCTTAGGACCCCAATAGGTATTGGGTCCTAGGTTCTAATTAGTCTGAAAAAATACTTGTCTACCAGCAGCTTTTCTGACTGGTGGACTAACTATTGCTCTAGCCACACTGGGATTATGCCAGCAATCTATAGTAGAGTGGCCCACTTTCCCGCAGCACCAACACTTTTGAGTTTTGTACCTTCTTTTTAAGCTGGTCTGTTAGCTATGCTGACAGTAGCTCTATATCAAGAAGGAACAACAACAGTCTTTCTCAGGTTCCTTTCAGCTAGGATCTGGCTGAAGGTAAGTTCTCCAATAGACTTATTTAGCCTGCTCTGAATGCTATCAACAATATTCTTCTTTGAAAAATACATGATCTTATAGCATCAGAAATTGCCAAATCAGGCTTGTTGATAGACTGGAGCTTGGTCAGAGTCTTTGCTGGATGACCTGGAATTTGGCTGCAGCCATATTCTTGAGAGTGGGGGCTTGACCACTAAAGACAAATGGTTCATGATTGGCCATTTGAATTTCTTCATGGGATTCCTTGAATGCACTCATCCCAATTCCTCTTATCCTTCTATTGGAAGGTACATTTGTGTTCTTCTAGAAAGAATTCCCATTCTTCTAGTGACCAAACATGGATTCCTTGTCATACCTGTTAAAAGGAAGTATTACCCTTTAAAAGATAATGTGTGGCTAAATTGGAGAATTTCCCTTTCCTTTGAAAGGGATAGCCCTTATGCTTCCCTTGAATCCTAAGCCCCTCTTGTTTCTCTGAGAGGAGAAGGAGTTAATGATCGACAACACAGAATTGGGCTTATAGTAGCTAGCCGCATTCCTCTTCTACCTCTGGAGTTTCTCTTTCATATCTCTAATGAGATTATCCTTGTATTTAATGGTGCCAATCTGAATGATTGTGATGTTCTTCAGTTTGCTAACCTCCATTATTTTCTGTTCCAGCAAGGTTGTTGACTCAGACAATAGGGAAGCAGTATGTTGAAGGGAGATAATCTCCTCAGCCTGCTTTTTAGCCAGCTTCTTGCTTTTCTTCAAAGCATTCAGAAGTTTGTCATTCTTATTAATCAGTTGATTGATATCTTTCTCAGATTAAGAGTCACCTGCATCCCTGGATAAAGATGATTCAGAATTAGGACTAGTCTCATATTTTGACTCAGATGATGAAATGGATTGAGAGTGTACCTTAACTGAACCAGGCAGTTCCTGGTAGGATTCCTCATCAAACATTGCCATCTGCCCATAACAATTGAGGTTATCTTCATCTCTTTTATCCTCCTCTGAGTCACTGTCTGACTGTGACGGAGGGCCCCTGATCTCTATCCTGGTAGAAGGATAGTCTTCAGGTTCTTCTCCCTCAACAAGAACCATCCCTATTGAAAGTGAAGGGATTGATCTAACTTTACTCTAGGGGGGTGAATAAAGAATATTAATAACTGTAGTTTATCTTTGTAACAGTTTTAAAAATAAGTGATATTTATAAAAATAGATAAATAAAATTCATAACACACAAAATAAAAGGTAATAATCACATATGACACAAGAATTTTATAGTAGTTCCTCAATAAATATCTGGGTGCGTCTACTCTTCAATCACCCTTGTAAGAATCCACTACAGGTTTTTGATCTAGTGTCCAATCACCAGAAGATCTCTTTCCTAAGGGATATCTAGCAACCCTTTGGGCTTTTGACCGGTACCCAAAAACCAAACTTAAGTCTTTTGATAAGGTGACTTTTGAACCAAGTGTTAACTTTGGAATAGAGTTAAAACCCTGTACACAGTTTAAGAATAAACGAAAGAGTTAGATGTTGTCTTCTTTGTCAAGTATCTATGAGAAGACTTAGTGGATGATGTTGTAAAAGCTCCCCTTAAATTTGAATAGAGATTGTGATCAAGGGAGGAGACTTTTCTTCAGGGTGTAGGCCTCTATTTTTGATTTTCCCGAGACTGCTCATAGGTAGCCTGTTTGATTAATTCTCTCAAGTCCTAAGCCTTTATTCTCGAGAACTAATGTTATTCTCGAGAGCCTTACCCTCTCCATCTCGAGAAATGATTTCCCTCTCGAGAACCATAGCTTTTGTTCTCAAGAACAAATGTATTTCTCGAGAGTCAACCTCTCCCTCTCGAGTAGGTCTGTTTCCTCTCGAGTGGTTCTATACCATCTATGTTCGGACACCGTTTTGAGGGTCAAAACAATGTCGTACAAAAAATGGTCAACTTGAAATATGTTCATTTTGACGAGATCTACAACTTTCATGTTGGGTACTTTTCGATTTGGAGCCATTTTAGATCACTATTTTCGGTTTCCCTGTAGCCACTCATAAATCTCACGTTTTCTTGTATTTAGACAAAATTTATAAGTACTTTTATATATATATATATATATATATATATATATATATATATATATATATATATATATATATATATATATATACACTTTTGGACTTAGGTTTGAACAGAACTTCTTGTTCTCCATTTTTTTTCTCCCGAACCAGAGCGGCGTGAGCGTTAGAGAAAAAATACTTCGTGAACCTTCCGGTGGCCGCCGACGGGGCTCCGGTGCTCGAAATCTTCATTCGAATATAGATCCGAAAAGCTCTCACCGAGAGCTACGCTATCGTGGTAAATTTTTCCCCTTTCCTTGAGTTTTCTCGTTAGAGTTTTTTCGCCCTAATCCCATTTTCGGCCATTTTTGTTTAGATTTCAACTCCTCCTGTGTTCTTTTACTCCGATCTACGACGCGGAGCGATTCAGAGAATCTTTCCGGTAAAACCAAGGCAAGTGGTGGTTTCTCCTCATTTCTCCTTGTCCGATTTGATGGTAACGGCTATGTTTTCATGTTCCTTAAAAATTTCTATGCATATTCTTCCAAATTATTGTTATGACTAACTTTCTCAATGATCACTTGAGGTTGTAACATTTTGTCATGGTGAAATCGATTTTTGTCCGGATATGTTTGATAATTCTTGAAGTGTCTTATTGATGGTTTTAAACGCCTTAGATTTTGTTATTGAATGGATTAGAGTTATTTACGATTGTAAATCGTTTTTAAGTGTTGATTAACCATGTCATGTATGTAGTAATGTCAAGTTGAATCCGACGAGCCAAATCTCGAGATTTGTGGTGTTTTCTTGGTGGTTTCTTGATTGCGGGAGTTAGTGGACGATTCCACCTCCGCGTTGTTTGTTTCTTTCATTAGTGTCCTGTGAAGTCTACCCGTATTTTTGGGTGGTGAGTCCAAGAGTGACCACCTCGCCCGTGTTTTTGGGTGGTAAGTCCAAGAGTGACCACCTCGCCCGTATTTCTGGGTGGTGTATCAACAAGTGACCACCTCCCCCATATTTTCTTTGGGTAGAGACAATCACATGTGCCTAATAAGGGTTTGTATTTCTTCCTTACAAATTTTTCATGTTGTCACCTTATATCCTCGTGCGTCTGGTGTATTATTGTGAACTTGTTCCTCTTTTTGTGCTTTATTTTAGTACTGTTGGTCTTGGGTTGGTACCCCTGGATCTTTGTTTATTTTGGCTAATTTATTCTCTGCGATTATTTGTACTTTCTTGCTGAGGTGTTCTGTTTTTGGAATGCCTCAAGTTCAGAGCAGTAGCAGATAGCGAATCTAGTTTTGGTGTTTCTGGGCAGCAGTGTTGGTCGTGGTTGTTGTTGATGCACAAAATGCGAAAGGGAAAACGAGCACCACCAGCTAACCGTTCGAGCACTGGGGAAGATATAGGGAGAAGACTGTCGACTAGTCAGTTACTGGCGGTTAGGACGCAAAGCAGAATAAGCCGTCCGAAGCGGCGACACCAGACTTCGCCCTCCGCGGCCTGAATGCCCCTCTTGCGGCGGGCCTTTCTTTTATGTGAAGAAAAATGGTTACAACGGTTAGGTTTTGGAGCCCGCGCGGACTGGATACCCGCCAGAGAAGGATTTTGAATCCGCTGCCATAGGCGGCAAGCTTGGGGACTCGAATTGTCTCCCCCGAAAGGTACTATTTACGTCTATTTATTGGCTCAGGGGGCCTGCCCAACGGGCAGGGTTAGAAATACCGGCTGCCCGCGCACAGGAGAAACGGGCAGCGGTGACCAGATACAGAGAAGCGAAAAGAGAGGGGGCCACCTAGCCGCGCGGATAGGCGGATAGACAGCTCCTGACTGATTGTTCCTGGACGCCTGCCAAGCCAGGGAGGCCTCGTGGGGAGACGGACAGATGGTTAGATGTGGACTTGCCGCTGGGACTTGGGGAGTGGTCAGATTTGGTGTTAACATAATCCCCGCACATTTTTAAATTAAGGACGAATTTCGAAAATGTTGTTAACCGCCTGACCGCGAGCGCAATCAATGCCTTCAAAGCTATAAATAACGCTGATGTTGACGCTGATTTCACGAAACAGCCTTCGAGACGGGTCGCTTTTCTCCAACTGCGGTTAAGATTCTGCTGTCCGCCATGTCTTCCAAGAGGAGCATCCTTGTGAAACTCAGCGACGAAGGATTAGCCGCCCCCAAGTCGCCACCTGGATCACCTAACCGCAAAGCCGGTGAGACGCCTCGCAAGATGCACAGTGCGAAGGCAGTTTCGTAAAAACCGAGCTCGAGTAAAGAAAAACCGGAGAACGAACAGTCCTCCAGGCCGGCAACGGAGATAATAACCGTTGCGGTTAAGCCTGCTGAATAGCTCCCCGAGAACACGGAGGGTAGCAAGATTTCAAGTTCTGCCCGTGCGAGCACTTCACAGCCTTTGGCGGGTTCAGACGTGGACATTACATCATCTTCCAACGACGAAAACATCAAAGAAGACGCCGATGATAAAACTGGGCGAGCAAGCGGAGAGATCACAGATGTCATCGACAGGGCGAAAAGGGCTACCAAGAATTCCGCCAACAAGCTTAGGGAAAATCTTGATGTCATGAAAGCCGCCCTCCCGACAAAGAAAAGGAAGCACAAGCCGACTTCATCGGTCGTGGAGAGGATAGAGGCAATCCTTCTTTAGAAGAAGAACGAAAACAAGAAGTTCGCAGCGGTCATGGAAGCGACCAGCAAGGTCGATATACCTGATCAGCATGAGAATGAGACCGCGCGAATAGATGAGGTAAACGTTTTCGTATAGCTCGAACGCCATACTGAAAAGAGAGCGGGTAAGCGAGTGGAGTTAATCTTGCCGCGTATTGCGATTTCATTGCTGGAAAAGGAAAAAAAGCTAACAGCAAGCAGCTATCCGGGAGTGAGTCCGACTTGGAGGTCTTGTCGGTGAAAGCAGGGAAGGAAGTTCCCGATTCGCGCGAAGGGGGAGACAAGCTGAGATTACGAGAAAGGATTGCCGCTGAGTAGAAGATGCTAGCCGCCGGAGAAAAATCAAGCCATCTTCCGGCTCTTTCTGTCGAAGAGAAAGCTAAAACTGATCGCCAGGCTGCCGCCAAGCTTCTGCAGTCAGGTATGCTCAAACCTTCTCCGAAGGCAATAAAGGTTCCACCACCTTAAAAGGAGCCGCCGCGGTTAAAGAGGTCCATTCGCATAATAACTGAGAACGACGACTTTCTTCTGTCGCGTGAGGAGTTTGAAAAGAATAAGCAGGCCGAGCGACTTCTGAGGGACAATTACCTGAAGAAGATTGATCTTGAGAGACTGAGGCGACCTGTTTTTTCTAGCCGTCAGAAGTCCGCGACTAGAGAAGACAGCCTCTGCTCGGGTGCCTATTCTTTCAGCATCTTGGCTTGTCGATATTGTCGCGTGACAACACTAATTTTGCCCGTCTTTGCTCTGCGATGCAGATTTTGCGGAACAAAATTCTTAAGCTGTTGCAGACGAGACTGCACGGCGGCTTCAGGATGATGAAGGTCAACGTACCATCTCTAAGCTGTTTACTGACCTCGAGCGGCTAAAGACGGAGCTTAAACTCGAGGAAGAGGCGAGGACATGCCAGGAGGAGCGGATAAAGGTTCTGTCTACGGAACTAGCCAGCTGCCGTGAGCGATAAAGAGCTGCTCGTGATCAAGTTTCAATCCTGGGGAAGCGACTACAGAGGGCGGAGGACGATGAAGCACACTTCAAGAGAAAATACTACGAGAGGGCTGAAAAGGAGAAGCGCCGGCGACTTGACTCAACGAGTTCGGCTAAACCACGCGAGTCAGGTCACGGACCCAGTGTAACATCCCATTTCCGGCTAGACCCCTAGGAGTCGGTTGGTTGTGGTAGAACCCTAGGAAGCCCAAAAATTGAAATAAATCGACCAAGATTTCGGGTCACGGGTTGGTCATGCCCGTAACCGACTCATCACGCCCGTGACCTAGGGCGTGACTCATTCGACGATCGTCGATCTTAGGGAGACGATCGTCGGGCGCAGAATTTTCAACCCGGCCATGTCACGCCCGTGACCCAGGTGTCACTCCCGTGACCTGGGGCGTGACTCCTTCGACAATCGTCGATCTCAGGTAGACGATCGTCGGGCGCGGAATTTGCCTCATGACTTGTAACGCCCGTGACCCATGTGTCATGCTCGTGACCTAGGGCGTGACCACCCTTTGCCGATCGTCGACCTCAGTTTGACGTCGTCGAACCCAGAATTGGTCACCCGGGCTTGTCACGCCCGTGACCCCCATGTCACGCCCGTGACCTAGGGCGTGACCACCCTTCGCCGATCGTCGACCTCAGTTCGACGTCGTCGAACCCAGAATTGGTCACCCGGGCTTGTCACGCCCGTGACCCACATGTCACGCCCGTGACCAAGGGCGTGACCACCCTTCGACGATCGTCGATCTCAGTTCGACGATCGTCGATCCCAAAATTGGTCACCCGGGCCTGTCACGCCCGTGACCTATGTGTCACGCCCGTGACCAAGGCCGAAACGTCAGCCAGACTGGAAATTTCGGTAACCTACGTTGTAATCAATCCTGATTATGGGAAGTTACACCAGGAGTATTTATGGGCCATTTCCTACTCTGATTATTTAATAAGTTAAGGAAATGTTGGTCCAATAGGAAATCGCCACCTGGCAAACACCTCTTCATCTCCAGTGTTTCAACTGCCATTCGTCATAACTGAAACGTCATTAAAGGAAATATTAATGGCCATGAACGTTTCATCCTTTCCCCTCCCCACTTGCTGATCTATAAAAGACTCCTAAGAGCAAGAGGAAAAGGTTACACTCTCCATCAAACTATTTCGGATTTCCCCCTTGCTGTTGAAGAATTTCCGGCGACGCCACCACCGCGCCAATGGCTTCCCGACGCTCTGCACCCCTCCAGCCCGCGAACAAGGTCCTCCCCTCCCTCTTCTTCTACGTATAGATCTTAGAAATTGTTAGGAGATATATCGGGCTCAAAAGAGCCAGATCGGGTGAGCGCTTCCATGGTTGTCCAAAATTTTCATGGTGGCGGGTTCGCCAGAAACCGCCTCTCCGGCGGCTGTGCCGCCGCCCGACGATAGCCCTCACCTCAACAGAGGTGGTGGTGGTGGTGGCCGACCAGGGAGATGGCTGGATGGCCGGGAAATAGTTTTGGAAAAGCTACAGGAAAATAAGTTTTCAGGCCTCTGGTTTCGGGCTGTAGAAGAAGATGAACAGTGCCATTATTTAGATTCTATTTTTAAAACAATTTCTAAATGAAAATATCTGTCATTTTAAATAATTTGGGAAAAATACCTAGAGGCTCTTGCAGGAAAAATGGTCAACACCAATATTGTACCTCTTGGAGTCTAGAGAATTTTAAAATTTGTTTCAAGCATTTTGGACCACTGGATAGACCTCAGCATTCATTTTGGTGAGGTCTACCCATAGGGTTGTCCTGAACTTAGAAAAATTCTCCACTCCAATCCAGTCATCACAATGACTTGAAATTTTGGGTGTGGCCTAACCTTACCTATATATAGGTACCATCCAAAAATTAGGATTTTTGGGAAATATTTTTCTATAGTTTTTAGGAAAATTCAATAATCCTAGCTTAATTTAATTAGATGGCTAAATAATTTCCAAACCCTCCCAAATTTTGGTGAGTGGTCCCTGGGTTCACCATAAGGTTCTGTATAATTTTTCATCTCATTTGGAGATGGTTTGGATTAGAAATGATCAAACCTAAGTTTTGCCCTAATAAGGGGTCTTAGGTTAAAGGTGCACTTTTGAGATTTGAGTGGTCAGATCACTCAACAGGGGCTGAGATTTTTACCACTGGCTAGTAATATTCTCAAGCACCCCCTCATGGAGTTTGAGGTGGATCGGGGTAAGTTTGCCCTAAGAACCAAGGCCAAACCCTAAGGATGGATCTTGGTGGCTTGTGAGGGTCATGGGGTCAAATGACCTTGGAGTGACTCGAAATTTGGTGAAGTGGACCATAGGGCCATTATAGTTCTCTGGATGAAATCTTAGTAGATTTGGAGACTGTTGGGATACCTAAAAACCTAACCCTAGTTTAGGGTGCAAAACTTGTAGAGATAGGATATTACACTAAATCATATTGAAAAGTGATGAGATTTGGGTAGAGTGATTTATAGGGATAGTACAAGCTCTGGATATTTTACTATGAATTTTAAGATCATTATTTTGGATACTTTGTTAACGATTTAGTAGCTTGTATGATTTGCTTAGAAAATTTATTATGGAATACACATTTTCTGGAAATTGATGAAATTTAAGCAGAGAACGTTTATTATGATTTTAAATCTCTGTGAATTTTTATGGGATTTTTGGAAGTTTAATTCAAAGGCTTGCTTCATTAAGTATGTTTTACCTTGAATATTTGATTAAATCTTTAGTGGTGTTTAGCAAGCTGGTAAAATTATGATTCTTTGCACAAAGATCTTTTCTATATCATACTACTGATTAGTAATTTTTCTATAATTTTCCGATGAATAATTTCAGTACTTCCTTCTTTACGTAGGATTAACATGATTATACTGGATAAATTAATTAGAGGCTAAATACTTTCTGTAAAATTCTGAAAATTTGTATTTGAGGTTATCTTGCTGTTATTTAATGATCATGATTTTTGGGTAGCCCTTTTTTATAGATCCGCGCGCCCCGCCTTTCTTTCAAATAAACATAACCACCGCTTTTCCTTTTAATAAATAAACAAACACCCATACCCGCGGGGCTCCGCGAGTTTTAACCATCACACCCCAATCCAGTTTCTTTCGGCAGATGATGGATACAAGAATCTTGATCATTTTAGAGGAAAGGTAATCATGGGATCCAGCCTTGTATAGCAGAACCTTTCCATTGATGTCTGATAGTAACTTGCCTTCCTCATTCATTTCTTTGAGCTTAATTTCCTTGGTACCTCTAGGCAAACCACATAATAACTTAGCCCTTGATAAATCCTCTTCTTCAAGTTGATCGACCTCGTTACATTCTAGAAGCCACAAGTAACTTGTAAGGAGGGACGCCTTCAACTTAATTCTTATCTGACGAACCCTGCTCTTGACCACTGTGTCTTCATGGTGAAGATTTGCATTGGAGAAGAATTCAAGAACATTTGTATCCAACACTTTGCACGGATGTTAAGGGATGAAGGAAAGGCTGGTAGATTCCAACATGAGTATTGCATTCAAGAACTCATCGGTGGCCGAGGAGAACCCAATTCACACAAGTTCTCCACCACTGATCAATCCACTTGTTTTGCGAGGAGCCATGCAAGATAGAGAGTTTAGGAGTTTGACAGTGGGCTCAAGACGAACTGCGTTTGCTGAGACTGAGTCAAGAAGCGAAATGGAATCTCTAGAAGACAAACTCTCAAAGACTAGTACTGCGAGGAACTTGCTTGAATTTCTGGTAGACTAGTACTGCGAGTAACTTGCTTGAATTTCTAGAAGACTGAATCTTGGAGACTAATCGACGAAGAAAACAGAGTTCTGTTGTGGGATACGAATTGTCATGAGGAGAAATCAGCGGAATCTGAAGGCTCGTTCGACAGAATGAGGTAGGCTTGCCCGAGAACTTCTATATATATATATATATATATATATATATATATATATATATATATATATATATATATATATATATACAAGCAGTCGTGCACGGGGGACCCCGTGCAGGCAACATTTGTCGTGGTGACGACATTTGTCGTGGTGGCGACATTTGTCGTGGGGGCAACATTTGTCGTGGGGGCGACATTTGTCATGGGGTCGATATTTATCGTGGGGGCGACATTTGTCATAGGGGCTTCATTTGTCGTCGTGGCAACTATTATTGTGAGTGTAACATTTGTCATGGGGTCGACATTTTTCGTGGGGGCGACATTTGTCATGAGGGGCAACATTGGTCATGGTGTGCGACATTGGATGAGGGCGGCAATATTATTTGTGGGTGGAGATATCTGTCGTAGAGGGCTCTGACATCAGTCATAGGGGAGACGTCGGTTGTGGGGGCGACATCAGTCGTGGGGGGAGACATTAGTCATGAGGGCACATTGGTCGTTAATGGCGAAATTGGTCGTTGATTGCGACATTGGTAGTTCTTGGCAATATTGCTCCGGGGCGGCGACATTGGTGGCGACGATATTGGTCGGGGGAGGCGATATTGGTCGGGGGCGGCGACATTGGTCGGGGTTGCCAAAATTGTTTGTGGGCTCTCACAACGATCGTGGGCGCTCATATCTGGCGTTGGAGCTCGCATCGGTCATGGGAGGCGAAATCAGTCGTGGACAGCGACATTGGTTGTGGGAGGCTACATCAGTCATGGGCGGCGACATCGATCGTGGGCGGCGACATCGGTCGTGGGTGGCGACATCGGTCTTGGGCGGCGACATCGGTCGTGGGCTGCGTCATCGGTCGTGGGCGGCGACTTCGGTCGTGGACGGCAACATCGGTCGTGGGCGGCGACATCGGTCGTGGGCTGCGGCATCGATCGTGGGCGGCTACATCAATCGAGGGCGCCAACATCGATCGTGGGCAGCGACATCGGTCAGTATGTTACTAATAAATATCTTTTATTTTTTTCTATTAAAATATCATGCAAACAATTCAATGTGTTTACTTATTTTGTGTTGGTGTATTTTATTGACTTTATTATAAATTTTTATAGAAAATGATGAGCTGAAAATGTGATTTTTTGGACAACTATGATAACTTTAATAATGAAATACTGTGTTAGCTTTTTAAAATATATATTTAAACCTGAAGTAATGAAGGAGGGAGTGGAGTGTGCAATAAGGATCCGGATCCTCTGCAGTTTCTTCGGGAACTGCAGAGGTGGAGTTCGCAAACTTGCGGATTAACGGAGTGAAATTAGAAAAAGTGGTTAACATGAAAGTTGTAGATATCTTCGAGACGAATAACTTTCATGTTGAACATTTTTTGATTTGAAGTCGTTTAGACCCCCGATTTGGGCCCCGAAAAAAACCGTCAGCAAATAATTAATTAAATATTTTGCGGACGGTTTTCTTCGGGGCTCAAATCGGGGGTCTAAACGACTTCAAATCAAAAAATGTTCAACATGAAAGTTATTCGTCTCAAAGATATCTACAACGTTCATGTTAACCACTTTTTCTAATTTCGCTCTGTTAATCCGCAAGTTTGCGAACTCCACCTCTGTAATTCCCGGAGGAACTGCAGAGGATCTGGATCCGTGCAATAACTATTTATGAAAAAAGTCACTCTTGTCCTAAAGATAGGAGGAAGACCAAGATGATGGCTTCTTGTTTGAGCAAACCGTATTGAAAAATTTGTATGTATGACATGCTTACAATTGAGTAATGCAACACTGAAATTGTATTTTCTAATTACAGTCCTTTAATTGTGAAATTGAACAGACTACCTTTTTTATTAAAAATGTGGAAATCAACTTTAATCAATCATAATTAGCTGTAATCAAAGACATGTTCTCACATTGAAGCAAAGCAAAAATTCCAAAATGGAGATTAGATTGCTATACCCGCACTTGTGGTTGTCTCAACTTTGTTACACATTGCATGACCCATTAATTCCTGCAACATAGAACACATGACTTGCATGTACAAAAAAACTATGTTATAAGGAAATAACTGTGCCAAATTCAGAGCAAATGTGTTAATAAAAAGTTATTTGAATATAAAAGAAAGTAGGCAAAAGTAATTGAATTCAGATCAGCTATATTTTCTATGCATATTTCTCTAAAATTCAACATCCATTCTCACTCAGCACTAAAAGGTAGGAAAATCCCATTTCCATTAAATTTTTTTAAAGGTTTGCAAACTCATTAATAGAAACTAATTAATTTGTAGGAAAGAAGAGAGTATAAAAATTGCTCATTATATATAGTTTTGAAATCACAGGAATGATAATAAAAAAATACAAAGATCATGTAGCCAAAATATGATTAGATTTAAGAAAATTACTTTCTATTTTACATTCAAAAAATAAGATCCAAGAAAATAACTTTTGAATAATTTTACCGGTCTCCTATTATTTGGATATATCATATATTTCACCATGTGAAATTGAGGTCTGAAATCTGAAAAAGGAGAGTAAATGTGAAAATTTTAGAAGTAATAAAGCTAAAATCATAAAAAGATTATATTAAGTATTGGTTAATAACAAAATGGAATAATGCTAAAACATAGAAAAAAAATTATTGATGTAGGCTAGTCCTTTTGGGCATTACGGGAGATGACGTGACTAAGCGAGACTCTCTCCGATGACTTAACGATCCCAAGCACATGTGAAACGCAGCTACATGCGGACCCGGATATTAGTGGTTAGGTTATTACGTAGGGGTCGCAAAGCCCTTCAAGATGATATCAAGGCTATAGGTCAAGGTCCTCTCAAGCGAAAGGAACCCACACGGTTCGATCGAGCGTAGTTGTACCAAAAGAGAACCCACCGAAAATAAACGATTCGGAAACGGGTGGTTCTCTCCCAACAAAATAAACGAGGGTCGCCAAGCCTCACGAATGTAAATGAAGATCGGAAATACGCAAGCAAATCAAAGAAATATAAGTCACGAAAATCATGCGTCACAGATCACACAACATGTCATAGCCACAATATATATCAAGAGGGAAATCACTAGGTTTGTGAAGAAATATTCGTTACCCCCGCTCGGATGTCGACGAGGTTGTAGGGATCGTTCCGGTTCCGGTTCCACCGAAGCCACACCGGTTGGAGGAAAACCAATCGCCTTCTTCGGATCACGTCGGAGATGGTGCCGCCCAAATACGGAAGGTGCGCCGTTCACGAAGGAGTAAGAAATATGAGTGAGAGAGGGAGATGGGAGGCCGGTGGCTTGAAGGGGGAGGAGGGAGGTGGGCGGCCTAACCTTGGCCGAAATGTTGGAGGGGAGTGAGGGAGGAGGGCGGCCACAAGAGGAGAGGGAGGGAGGTGGTCGGCCTAGCTTGGCCGAGAGGTTGGAGGGGGAAGAGAGGGAGAAGGAGGCGGCGGCCTAAGGAGGAAGGAGAGGGGAAGTGGGCGGCCACAAGAGGGAGGAAGAGAGAGATTTCAAAATCTAAAATTAGGGTTTTCTTTATCATTCATTCTACTCAAAATAAAGCAAGGGTTAGCCTTTTATAGGCTTTACAAGAAAATAGGCTAAGTGCATACCAAAGTGGCTAAACATAGGCCACATGAACAAAATAACCATGCTGAAATTAAATGACTAAATTAAACAACATAATTATAAATTTGATCGTAGAAGCGACGAAGATTTTAACACGGCGATGACGGTGGATGTTGCGGCCAAGTTCCAACCTTCAAGCTTGCGGCAACGATCATCATGGTCATCGAACAACAAGTGACGGCGAGCAACGCCATCAATCAAGAGAGTGCCCGCAACAATATCTACCGGGTCGCCGTAATAATCCGGAAGCGGGTCTTTATCAACACGCACTGGATCACCAAAGTCGTCCAGAGGAGGACGCTCCAAATCAACACACCGGGGGTAGTCGGCTCCATCAATCCTCCCCCTCTCAAAAATACTCATCACCGATGAGTAGACCTGTGTGTACACACCAGGAAGAGCGTCGACGGGGAAGAAGAACCTGCAGGGCAAAAGGTGGTCTTGGGGGACCTCATAAATGCATTAGCCAAAGAAGGAAACAAAGCTTCCACAACATCAACCAACATACCTCCGATGGAGACCAAGAAAGAGAACGATCCTGGGAAACTCTCACCACCCAACCCAATAGAATAGACAGTGGAAAATAAAAACGGGAAGGTAGACATATCAAGTGGCATATAAGCATGAATTGTAAAATGTGACACAATGAAAACAGGAGCTATGCCCCAATCAGTGAAAAATACCACAAGAGATGCAGGGTCACCAACCTCCAAAAATATTCGCAAAGGATTGACTTGATTCGTTAAAATTTCTAAGGCGCCCGAGGGCCCTTCAGGGGTGAGATCAGCCAAATCCAAATCATTCACGTAACTGTGGGAGGCTCTCCTATACGCACTAGCTTCGAGTAAGTAAAACGCATTTAAGTTGGAAAATAATTTGATAATGCGCTTAAGAAAATAGTGAACGTGAGGGGTGAACCCATGTGCAATGTGGCGGGGGGCTCTCCGAAACAAGCTAGCGCATAAAGTGAAAAACACATTTAGAACGATAAAGATTTTAAAAGTGCGCATGCGTAAACTATAACCGTGAGGAGTGAACCCGTGTGCAACAAGACGGGAAACCAAAGTGTAGACTAACGTGAGTAAATCTGGTGGCACGGGCACTCTACAAACATAAAGAAAGACTAGAGAAATTCGCACATCCCCAACCATAGAGTTGGACGCATCAAAATATCCCAGACTAGAAGGACCCAGCACGTGTCCTAACAAGTCAACTACCTGCGTCAAGGTAACCGAAGGATTTAATTCAAAAGGATCATCATACCATGGAGAAATCATCAAAGAGAAATCCTTCGGGCGCGTACTATCAAACTCAAGAAAAGTATCATCACCTAACTCAATCTCAGCCAAACACTCGCTACCAGGTGACTCGACAAATTTACTAACACTAATACCTCGAGATACACCCAAAGGAGGGGCCAAAATGGTCGAAAGAAATGAACGACACGGACCCGGCAAAATAGACTCGTATCCAAAAAGGTCCACAAATCGGGTCAAGGGGTCCGGAGGGAGAGGCGGTAAAATCGAGCCCGGGTGAAAATCAAAGTCATTTTTAATCACAAGCAACGGGACTGCATCACCAGTAACATGCCCGGCTCAGCAACAATAACATCTTCTAAAAGTCTATCTCCCTTGCTAAGATAATCTACCAACATACTAGAGGCTATACTCAAATGAGTGCCAGAAACGTGCTCAAAAATAGGAATAGCTGAACCCGACAAACTGTCCAAATCACTTTGTCCATCAGGAGATGGAGATAACACCAAGGAAGCATCGCTCGGGTCCTTAGCACTAATATCCTCCAAAAATAAATTCCCTTTACTAGGTGACTCATCTAAGACGCTACTTCCCAAGTCTTCCAATAACACCTTACTCTCGACAGCTAAATCTTCCCACGACGTAGGCACATCATCAAAATCAGGAAGGAGGGTAGGACAAATCCAATCCCGAGGAGACTCCAAGATAGCTTGAGTCTCGAGTAAAGGCAATAAAATCAAAGATCTATCTTCTGAGCGCTCATAACTAAGATCTTCCCATATCACGCCTTCGTCCAAAGGAGACTCTTCCAACACCGTCGAAATATCACCCAAATCAATGTTAACAGAAGGCTCAATGACAGTCAAAGGGGACGGATCAGCAATATGGTCGAGGGGAAGGGGTATAATCCCAGGGGGAACTTCCTCAAAGGAGAAATCCTCATCCAAATCACTAGGATATCCCAGTTCCTCAGCGTCACTACACCCGACAGTGAAATCGACCTCGCCCTCAGTGGCGGGCTTAGGTGGATCAACAGCTAGGACTGATAGGCCTGGGAGGGACTCAGGAGAGACTACGGGTGTAGTCGGAGTGGAACACATGATAGAGCTAAGTTCAGACACACCACTAGACTCACAAGTCACATTCGCCTGACTAACCGTACAGATAGGACTACTCTCACCCTGTGGGCTCATGGCAATCCTAGTAACCTTTTCTACCGAGCTCGGGATATGGGACTTATAGTACTCCTTTCCCCGGTAGGTGGGTATAGGTGCGCTACGGGTAGCTCTAACCTCATGGAGTAAGGGCCTAACCTGAGGGGACATGCCTCTCCTATAGTCAGGTGGGGATCTAGTGCCCCGGTGAGTAGAAGCCACCTCATTCAACATCCACGCAGGAGCGTATTGGTCGATGAGAAGGCTCTTCATGTTAAGCCAACTGACACAGCCTCTAAAACGTCACTCTTCATTGAGCCAAAAGCTCTGGGCTCGACCATATAATTGTATGCTCGTGACCCCGACCTTGGAGTGATCATGCACACGTTCACGCACGAAATAAAGCTCAATGTCGTCTACCCAACGTAGGAGGATCAGGGGACCTCCCAATCCATCGTAGGTGGGGGCAACGCTCCTGGAAGATCTAGACACGACATTAGTCATTCGATTGGGATGGGGGCTAAACTCGTCATAGGGCCTCCTTGGGGCCGTCGGCGAAGAGGGAGCAAATCAGTGATTATCTACTTGCGCTAACCAATCTATAAGGTCATCCGTTTGATGCTTCGCCAACCGACGGGAAACGTCAACGTCATGTGCCATCGCCAGAGGAGATGGATGCGCACGCAAGACGCGACCTAACGCATGCAAATAAAGTTTAGAAAACCGGTTTTTGCCTACAAAAGCTCTTATCAGAAGTAAAATTTTATGATTAAATATTTTTTTCTAACCTTTCTATAGGACTGAAATAATATTTTATTTTAATTTCTTACTATGGTTATGAATTAGAAAATGCACTTTTTTTCTTTTTTAAAAAAGGTAAAAATTCTGGATTCTAGCACGCTATTGGCAGACCAAAATCAGAAATTTTACATATGCAGGATTTTTTTTATGTTGCTGAAATTTTCTCTAGCGAAACTCATATAGCCTAACGAAATATAGAAGGATGGTGCCGATTAGGAAATCGACAACAACCTCCCTCTGATACCAAATTTGATGTAGGCTTGTCCTTTTGGGCGTTACGGGAGATGACGTGACTAAGCGAGACTCTCTCCGATGACTTAACGATCCCAAGCACATGTGAAACGCAGCTACATGCGGACCCGGATATTAGTGGTTAGGTTATTACGTAGGGGTCGCAAAGCCCTTCAAGATGATACCAAGGCTATAGGCCAAGGTCCTCTCAAGCGAAAGGAACCCACACGGTTCGATCGAGCGTAGTTGTACCAAAAGAGAACCCACCGAAAATAAATGATTCGGAAACGGGTGGTTCTCTCCCAACAAAATAAACGAGGGTCGCCAAGCCTCACGAATGTAAATGAAGATCGGAAATACGCAAGCAAATCAAAGAAATATAAGTCACGAAAATCATGCGTCACAGATCACACAACATGCCGTAGCCACAATATATATCAAGAGGGAATCACTAGGTTTGTGAAGAAATATTCGTTACCCCCGCTCGGATGTCGACGAGGTTGTAGGGATCGTTCCGGTTCCGGTTCCACCGAAGCCACACCGGTTGGAGGAAAACCAATCGCCTTCTTCGGATCACGTCGGAGATGGTGCCGCCCAAATACGGAAGGTGCGCCGTTCACGAAGGAGTAAGAAATATGAGTGAGAGAGGGAGATGGGAGGCCGGTGGCTTGAAGGGGGAGGAGGGAGGTGGGCGGCCTAACCTTGGCCGAAATGTTGGAGGGGAGTGAGGGAGGAGGGCGGCCACAAGAGGGAGAGGGAGGGAGGTGGTCGGCCTAGCTTGGCCGAGAGGTTGGAGGGGGAAGAGAGGGAGAAGGAGGCCGGCGGCCTAAGGAGGAAGGAGAGGGGAAGTGGGCGGCCACAAGAGGGAGGAAGAGAGAGATTTCAAAATCTAAAATTAGGGTTTTCTTTATCATTCATTCTACTCAAAATAAAGCAAGGGTTAGCCTTTTATAGGCTTTACAAGAAAATAGGCTAAGTGCATACCAAAGTGGCTAAACATAGGCCACATGAACAAAATAACCATGCTGAAATTAAATGACTAAATTAAACAACATAATTATAAATTTGATCGTAGAAGCGACGAAGATTTTAACACGGCGATGACGGTGGATGTTGCGGCCAAGTTCCAACCTTCAAGCTTGCGGCAACGATCATCATGGTCATCGAACAACAAGTGACGGCGAGCAACGCCATCAATCAAGAGAGTGCCCGCAACAATATCTACCGGGTCGCCGTAATAATCCGGAAGCGGTCTTTATCAACACGCACTGGATCACCAAAGTCGTCCAGAGGAGGACGCTCCAAATCAACACACCGGGGTAGTCGGCTCCATCAATCCTCCCCCTCTCAAAAATACTCATCACCGATGAGTAGACCTGTGTGTACACACCAGGAAGAGCGTCGACGGGGAAGAAGAACCTGCAGGGCAAAAGGTGGTCTTGGGGGGACCTCATAAATGCATTAGCCAAAGAAGGAAACAAAGCTTCCACAACATCAACCAACATACCTCCGATGGAGACCAAGAAAGAGAACGATCCTGGGAAACTCTCACCACCAACCCAATAGAATAGACAGTGGAAAATAAAAACGGGAAGGTAGACATATCAAGTGGCATATAAGCATGAATTGTAAAATGTGACACAATGAAAACAGGAGCTATGCCCCAATCAGTGAAAAATACCACAAGAGATGCAGGGTCACCAACCTCCAAAAATATTCGCAAAGGATTGACTTGATTCGTTAAAATTTCTAAGGCGCCCGAGGGCCCTTCAGGGGTGAGATCAGCCAAATCCAAATCATTCACGTAACTGTGGGAGGCTCTCCTATACGCACTAGCTTCGAGTAAGTAAAACGCATTTAAGTTGGAAAATAATTTGATAATGCGCTTAAGAAAATAGTGAACGTGAGGGGTGAACCCATGTGCAATGTGGCGGGGGGCTCTCCGAAACAAGCTAGCGCATAAAGTGAAAAACACATTTAGAACGATAAAGATTTTAAAAGTGCGCATGCGTAAACTATAACCGTGAGGAGTGAACCCGTGTGCAACAAGACGGGAAACCAAAGTGTAGACTAACGTGAGTAAATCTGGTGGCACGGGCACTCTACAAACATAAAGAAAGACTAGAGAAATTCGCACATCCCCAACCATAGAGTTGGACGCATCAAAATATCCCAGACTAGAAGGACCCAGCACGTGTCCTAACAAGTCAACTACCTGCGTCAAGGTAACCGAAGGATTTAATTCAAAAGGATCATCATACCATGGAGAAATCATCAAAGAGAAATCCTTCGGGCGCGTACTATCAAACTCAAGAAAAGTATCATCACCTAACTCAATCTCAGCCAAACACTCGCTACCAGGTGACTCGACAAATTTACTAACACTAATACCTCGAGATACACCCAAAGGAGGGGCCAAAATGGTCGAAAGAAATGAACGACACGGACCCGGCAAAATAGACTCGTATCCAAAAAGGTCCACAAATCGGGTCAAGGGGTCCGGAGGGAGAGGCGGTAAAATCGAGCCCGGGTGAAAATCAAAGTCATTTTTAATCACAAGCAACGGGGACTGCATCACCAGTAACATGCCCGGCTCAGCAACAATAACATCTTCTAAAAGTCTATCTCCCTTGCTAAGATAATCTACCAACATACTAGAGGCTATACTCAAATGAGTGCCAGAAACGTGCTCAAAAATAGGAATAGCTGAACCCGACAAACTGTCCAAATCACTTTGTCCATCAGGAGATGGAGATAACACCAAGGAAGCATCGCTCGGGTCCTTAGCACTAATATCCTCCAAAAATAAATTCCCTTTACTAGGTGACTCATCTAAGACGCTACTTCCCAAGTCTTCCAATAACACCTTACTCTCGACAGCTAAATCTTCCCACGACGTAGGCACATCATCAAAATCAGGAAGGAGGGTAGGACAAATCCAATCCCGAGGAGACTCCAAGATAGCTTGAGTCTCGAGTAAAGGCAATAAAATCAAAGATCTATCTTCTGAGCGCTCATAACTAAGATCTTCCCATATCACGCCTTCGTCCAAAGGAGACTCTTCCAACACCGTCGAAATATCACCCAAATCAATGTTAACAGAAGGCTCAATGACAGTCAAAGGGGACGGATCAGCAATATGGTCGAGGGGAAGGGGTATAATCCCAGGGGAACTTCCTCAAAGGAGAAATCCTCATCCAAATCACTAGGATATCCCAGTTCCTCAGCGTCACTACACCCGACAGTGAAATCGAGCTCGCCCTCAGTGGCGGGCTTAGGTGGATCAACAGCTAGGACTGATAGGCCTGGGAGGGACTCAGGAGAGACTACGGGTGTAGTCGGAGTGGAACACATGATAGAGCTAAGTTCAGACACACCACTAGACTCACAAGTCACATTCGCCTGACTAACCGTACAGATAGGACTACTCTCACCCCGTGGGCTCATGGCAATCCTAGTAACCTTTTCTACCGAGCTCGGGATATGGGACTTATAGTACTCCTTTCCCCGGTAGGTGGGTATAGGTGCGCTACGGGTAGCTCTAACCTCGTGGAGTAAGGGCCTAACCTGAGGGGACATGCCTCTCCTATAGTCAGGTGGGGATCTAGTGCCCCGGTGAGTAGAAGCCACCTCATTCAACATCCACGCAGGAGCGTATTGGTCGATGAGAAGGCTCTTCATGTTAAGCCAACTGACACAGCCTCTAAAACGTCACTCTTCATTGAGCCAAAAGCTCTGGGCTCGACCATATAATTGTATGCTCGTGACCCCGACCTTGGAGTGATCATGCACACGTTCACGCACGAAATAAAGCTCAATGTCGTCTACCCAACGTAGGAGGATCAGGGGACCTCCCAATCCATCGTAGGTGGGGGCAACGCTCCTGGAAGATCTAGACACGACATTAGTCATTCGATTGGGATGGGGGCTAAACTCGTCATAGGGCCTCCTTGGGGCCGTCGGCGAAGAGGGAGCAAATCAGTGATTATCTACTTGCGCTAACCAATCTATAAGGTCATCCGTTTGATGCTTCGCCAACCGACGGGAAACGTCAACGTCATGTGCCATCGCCAGAGGAGATGGATGCGCACGCAAGACGCGACCTAACGCATGCAAATAAAGTTTAGAAAACCGGTTTTTGCCTACAAAAGCTCTTATCAGAAGTAAAATTTTATGATTAAATATTTTTTTCTAACCTTTCTATAGGACTGAAATAATATTTTATTTTAATTTCTTACTATGGTTATGAATTAGAAAATGCACTTTTTTTCTTTTTTAAAAAAGGTAAAAATTCTGGATTCTAGCACGCTATTGGCAGACCAAAATCAGAAATTTTACATATGCAGGATTTTTTTTATGTTGCTGAAATTTTCTCTAGCGAAACTCATATAGCCTAACGAAATATAGAAGGATGGTGCCGATTAGGAAATCGACAACAACCTCCCTCTGATACCAAATTTGATGTAGGCTTGTCCTTTTGGGCGTTACGGGAGATGACGTGACTAAGCGAGACTCTCTCCGATGACTTAACGATCCCAAGCACATGTGAAACGCAGCTACATGCGGACCCGGATATTAGTGGTTAGGTTATTACGTAGGGGTCGCAAAGCCCTTCAAGATGATACCAAGGCTATAGGCCAAGGTCCTCTCAAGCGAAAGGAACCCACACGGTTCGATCGAGCGTAGTTGTACCAAAAGAGAACCCACCGAAAATAAATGATTCGGAAACGGGTGGTTCTCTCCCAACAAAATAAACGAGGGTCGCCAAGCCTCACGAATGTAAATGAAGATCGGAAATACGCAAGCAAATCAAAGAAATATAAGTCACGAAAATCATGCGTCACAGATCACACAACATGCCGTAGCCACAATATATATCAAGAGGGAATCACTAGGTTTGTGAAGAAATATTCGTTACCCCCGCTCGGATGTCGACGAGGTTGTAGGGATCGTTCCGGTTCCGGTTCCACCGAAGCCACACCGGTTGGAGGAAAACCAATCGCCTTCTTCGGATCACGTCGGAGATGGTGCCGCCCAAATACGGAAGGTGCGCCGTTCACGAAGGAGTAAGAAATATGAGTGAGAGAGGGAGATGGGAGGCCGGTGGCTTGAAGGGGGAGGAGGGAGGTGGGCGGCCTAACCTTGGCCGAAATGTTGGAGGGGAGTGAGGGAGGAGGGCGGCCACAAGAGGGAGAGGGAGGGAGGTGGTCGGCCTAGCTTGGCCGAGAGGTTGGAGGGGGAAGAGAGGGAGAAGGAGGCCGGCGGCCTAAGGAGGAAGGAGAGGGAAGTGGGCGGCCACAAGAGGGAGGAAGAGAGAGATTTCAAAATCTGAAATTAGGGTTTTCTTTATCATTCATTCTACTCAAAATAAAGCAAGGGTTAGCCTTTTATAGGCTTTACAAGAAAATAGGCTAAGTGCACACCAAAGTGGCTAAACATAGGCCACATGAACAAAATAACCATGCTGAAATTAAATGACTAAATTAAACAACATAATTATAAATTTGATCGTAGAAGCGGCGAAGATTTTAACGCGGCGATGGCGGTGGATGTTGCGGCCAAGTTCCAACCTTCAAGCTTGCGGCAACGATCATCATGGTCATCGAACAACAAGTGACGGCGAGCAACGCCATCAATCAAGAGAGTGCCCGCAACAATATCTACCGGGTCGCCGTAATAATCCGGAAGCGGGTCTTCATCAACACGCACTGGATCACCAAAGTCGTCCAGGGGAGGACGCTCCAAATCAACACACCGGGGGTAGTCGGCTCCATCAATTATTTTAAGGGATGGTTTCCTAAAAAAATTTGGCTTCCATTTATATTGGAAAAAATATTCAAAATTTTAAAAATATAATAAAACAGAAAAATAAATGTTAAATATTGAAAAATACTATTGAAATAAAATAATGATCCTAAAGTTAGATCCTAAAGTACTAAAAAAGTGATTAAGGAAGAATATATTTAAAAAAAATTAAAACTTGCAAAATTAATGTTAGAAAAAAAAAGAGAAATATATTTTATTTAAATCAATAAATGAGAATATAAAAAAATGTTAGCAATAAAAACTAAGTTCTTGACTTCCTAAATGTTAGCAATAAAAATGTTAGCAATAAAAACTAAGTTATTAAGAAACATTTCAAAACTAAGAAATAATAAAATACATGCTGAACCACACAAAGGAGGGTTAAGGAAGAAGATGACTTCTCCAGCACACTCGCATTGCTCACCGACAATTTTGTCGCCGCTTCTTGTGGCTTGCTCTTGTTTCTTCTCTAACCGCTAGTAACCTGCTACTCGGCAGTCTCTTCATCTTTTCCCCTCCTTCCCCCAGTGCTCGAACCGTTAGCTGGTGATGCCCGATTCCCTGTCGCATTTCGTGCCTCAACAGTTAACACTCAGCCTTCAGATGCCGGGTAGTCTATGAAATCAGCGGATTAAGAACATCAGACCACTCCACACGGAAGATTTTAGCGGCTAGTTAGCTAAGCTGCGCAGCACAGTCGCATGTTCACGTCGCAGTTGTTCGGCGGCTTCAAAGTTCCAAATGATTGTTTTCTCTTCTATTGGAAATGCATTTTGCAAAGGAACAAGGTGACTCCAATTTTCTATCAGCTGTTACGGATCCCTCAAAAGCGCAAGGTGTTTCTTATCAAAGTAATGGAACGCTTGACACAAGTAGTGACATATCTGACGATCAAATTGAGTGCATGTCGCAATATGCGACACAAGAAATGTTCAACTATCCTTTTGAAATTCCTAGACCAAACATCACATATCATCATGATTATTATAAGGGGGAGAAAGAGCCTCATTCTAGAGAAGATGACGTTTCTTCTCCGTTCATTAACCAAATTCGTTGGGAGGTTATTGTTAATGATTTCAGAGTGCCTCGTCTACGTGAATACTCCAGATTTGACGATTCAGTTTCTCATCTGCAAGCTTTTGAATCGGCTATTTCACTAAGGAAAATGTCAAACGACATCAAGTGCAGACTTTTTATTATATCTTTTGGCGATCATGCAAGAGAATGGTTTTATAGTTAACCGCCTCGATCTGTCACTAGCTTTAAAGATCTGCGAAAACAATTTCTCTCGAAGTTTGGAACCTAAAAGAAGTGGAAAAAAGACATAGGTGCTCTCTTTCGAATCAAGAAGAGGGATGACGAGTCTAATCCAGACTTTGTCGATCGTTTCCAAATGGAAATTCTGGATATTATTAATGTTCATCAAGATTATTATCGATGTGCTTTTCCGAGCGGACTTTAGGAAGGTCCTCTAAAGTTCGAGCTCACTATGAAAGATCCCAAGATTTACGGTAATCTCATCAATATTGTTAATAAATTCTTAATGGGTGAAGAAGCAATTAAAAACTACATCTTGTTTTTGAATCAGAAGGTTAAACAGTCCCGGGAAATTTCTGGTAATCAACAACTCAGTTCTTCGCAGGCCATTTCGCAGTTCAGAAGTTACGGGTCTCCTCCTCACCTTCAAAATATGTATGCAATGCCTCTTCAGCTGTATGATGTATCTAAGTTTGCAGAGACACATCCTATCATTTCCTTCAATCCAAAAATTTTAAAGCGTGAAAAACGTTCAGATAAGCATATCAGGTTTAAAATCTCTATGGAAGATCTCCTGGAAGTTCTTCAAAAAATGTCCGAGTTCAAAAAGCCTCGATGCATGAAATCTAAAATCAAATATCGGCATGAATAACCTTTCTGCAAGTATCGCAAAGATATAGGCCATCTAGCAGAAGATTGTATGGCCCTTCGGAGACTTGCAGATGAATTGGCAAAGGATGGGAAATTGCAAGATTATGTCATGTAGTGATCCTTTTGCGTATTCTTCTCTAACAGAGTCAGTGGTACGAGCAAAGACTTGGTTTTCATAATAATGAAGGTGCTTAAGATTGGAATAATGGAGCATTTTACGTCATCTGATCAAATCTCAAATACATATACTTTTACTACATCCTTCAATACGAGCAAGCATTCATATGCCATTTGAATCTTATATCTTAGCTTTGCTAACATTCGTTCACATGGATGCAAAGTGCCTTTTGGCAAAGGCAATGTCATTTATATATCGTGTTAAGTTCTTAAGCCCTCCACATCCCGCTTGACATTAGTCACAGATGTATAGTGGCAAGTCCGCTTGACATCAGTCGCAGATATTACATACTTATCCTGCTTGACTACAGTCACAGATATTACATACTTATCCCACTTGACATCAGTCGCAGATATTACGTACTTATCCTGCTCGACTACAATTGTAGATATTGTGTACTTATCCCGCTCGACATCGGTCGCGAACATTAAACTTTAGCCTTGCTTATGTGTTCTTTGTGTGGAAAGTAATGCCTCGAGCACCTGCCCACGTCGTTACATAAGTTTGTAGCTCTTCCTGTTTTTGTAGGTTAACGCTAGCTTTTCAGCCATCTTATGATGTTAAGGTCTGTTCTAGCTGATTTATGTCATACAGTCCGCAGACCGTGCAGTTAGGTATTTCAGTTTAATTTGTTCAGTTTGTTGTAGTTTATCTGCCGGGTTGTCATTAACATAATTATGGATATGGTTGACTTTGATTCTGTTATCAAGTTCTCGGCCTGAGTCCGCCGGTTTATGGCCTGCAGAAATATCTCCAGTCACCGACCTGAATATTATACAACAAGCAGCAAGGTGTTTATCTTCTGTCCTAAAGTATTTCATATCGGAAATGCGTTTTGCATCAGTATTAGCCCAAGCGGATAAGTCTGCCAAACCGTTCGGTTTGTGGTTTAATATCAAGTGAATTCTAATCTTCCTTATTGATAAATCAGATCGGTTTGCGTGACGGTTGTATTATCTGTTAAATCGGAGATGGACCAATCGGACTATCAAGATAAGAAAAAAGTCTTAAGTCGCACAGATAGACACGTGCAAAATAAGATTAAGCCGTGCGATTAGGCGGGTAAGTAAAATTGCAATAGAAAAAGGTACGCAAAAAAGTGAAAGTATTTTCATTTCCCTTTCAAAAAGAATACAACTATTAGACCGCGCGATTTACAAAATGATACTGCCGATTCTCAAAAAAGAAAATGATTACAAGTTAAACTATCCTAACTATCCAGCTTAAGTTTATTAGCCGGAGGAGTGCTGGAGCCGGCTTCACCATCGATGTCAACTACAGATGGCGAGTAATTGTTGATATCTGATGAAAAGGAGTCGAGCAAACTTCCAGTCTCCCCGATCTCGGACTTTTCAGGATCAGCCCGCGCGGTCTCGGAAGCTTGGCCGCTGGGCTTTGAAGAAGCACTCTCGGACCAGCATCCCTGACTATTCGCCTCCTCATATGCCTCCTCATATGCCTCCTCGTCCTCACCCTCTCCATCAGCTTTTGCCTTTCCCTTGACCGCTCTATAAAACGCGGCGACTTTCTTCTTCAATGATGGAAATAGGTCAGCGCAGGTAAATTCGGCGAATCTCGGGGCGAGGTCGTCAAGTTCACGGAGGCGTTTTAGCATTACGCCAATTCCTTGGGTGAGCTGCGGGAAAACAGCATCGTGGAAGGCCGGGATGGCTGGATCATGCATTTTCTGCAAAGAACAAAAACAAGGGGTCAGTCCGGGCGGCTTTAAATTGAAGTCGCAAACTTCAGGTAGTATCTTACCGCATTCAGCTCTTTTAGCCGTGCGTTTTCTTCTTCTTTTTCAGCAAGTCGCCGCTGCATTTCGACGAGTTGCCATTGCGTGTAAGCTTGATTCGCGACTAATCGCTTATGGTCCATGCCCATGAAATGGTTAGCCACAAAACTTCGGGTGCTGACTTGCGCGGCAAACCGCGAGAATTCTTTTTCCGGTATTTTCTTTAGCGCCTTCAATTCGCGCTTCCCGTACATGGTCGCGCCAGCTGCAGAGGCATGGCGGCTTATCTTCTTCCTCCCCCAATGAGGGAGGGCGGTTGAAACCTGCACAGAGTCATCGTCCGGATCCCACCGTATGGTCGGGTTGTCGTGGGTATCCTTTAGGGCGCTGCCCATTCCTTACAGCGTGAAGTTGCTGGAGAAAGCTGACTCTTCTTCCTCCTCTTCCTCTTCAACTCACGGCGGGTTAACTTTTTGGGCCCTCTTCTCCCTTTAATTAAAGGTAAAACCACCGGTATTCAGTGGTTTGTTCAGCGGATGATCACTGCAGCTACACAACCAAAGCATGAAGTTAGTTCATAAGCCGTGCGACTAGTAGATTAGTTCACTTGAATTGATACTTACTGTCTTCCACTTGAATGCCTTCCAAGGTCGGCAGCCGCGAGATGTAGTGGTTGACGTCAAGCCAGTCACTCTTGAAGAAGTCGTATATCTCGTTCTCCACGCCCTCCAGCCCACTGCTGCCGAAAATGGCTTCATCGTGGACATGCGGATTGACCGGCAGGAGCCCCAGATTCACTTCGAAGATCGTGTATCTCTCCGACCAGCTCGGGATTTTGTTCACCAAGTGCACAACCTTCATCCCCCTGCAGAAGAAGTACAGATGCCCGTGAATGATCTTCGTCCCGGAGTCCGGGATAGGCCGGACGGAGAAGCACTCCCGGAATAGCCTTGTGGAGAATCGGACTCTTTCCGACCTGAGATAAGAGATTAAACTAAAGTGGCGGCGATGGAATTCGGCAGCAGATGTTCGAGAACTATTCCATATTGATCGAAGACCGCTACGGCTTCCATCAAAACAGGGAATCGGAAGCCGCAGTCGAAGTGATCTATGGGATGGCTATTTGGTTCGCTGCAGAAGTATTAATTCGCTCGTGTGGGAGGGGAAGCCGCGCGATCAACTGGCTTCCCTGCATATACTTGTCTACAAAGCTGTCTATCTCGGCTTGGGTGAGCCGGCATTATTTGTGGTTCGCGACATGGAAGGCCGAAATAGCATCAGTCCTGACCGCTGTCGCCTTTTTAGTCCGCATCGATTTTGCCTTAGCCCGCATCGTAATTTCTCATGCAGAAGTCTCTAGAATCACCTGTATTCATAGGATTCCTGTGGTGTTGCAGTAATCAATGTTAAATTGCGGTTTAATGTCAAGCCGGACAGCCTCAACCTGCAAGATTTAGAAAATAACTATACATGCAATCCGCAACCCAGTTCGGCAGTTCGCGCGGTCAAGTTCCTGCACTTAGAAGATTTTTGAAATAGAGCATTACAACGACTAAGATTATTGAGCCGCATAAAACCGCAGGCAATTCGGAGTTACATAAAACAAATATACAACAAATGTTCACAACAATCAACTTGTCCGACATACACAGTTTATAAATATTACAAGGCAGAATTAAAGTTTTAGACTTGTTTATCACTGCCCTCTGGTGACTCTCTCCCAACCCGCACGACTTGGTCGCCGACCTGTACCAGCTGGACGTAAACTTGGCTGACAAGGTTATGAATGGAGTGCAGAGTTAGGTGAACTCGTGAGGTATCGCGCTCCACGCGGGCAAACGGAACAATCGGCAGAGCGCGACCCTCTAGGTCGCCAACAGTAGCAACCTACCCAGCCATCCCAACCCCTAGAGGACTTGAAGCTACCCTAGAAGTCGGGCGGCTTAGCGGCCGCTGTCTTTTAGAAGCCGTCTCAGCAGGCCGCTGATCCTTGCCGGCATTTGCTAGAGGCTCCCTATCCACTACCCTGTTAGGTCGGATTACATCTGCTCTTTCCCTATCAACTCGCCTGACCATCAACACTAGGGCTTGCAAATCTAGCTTTTCTTCTTTCTCCCGCTCTAAGGCAGCTAGAACCTCCTCATCTTCTTCTCTGCGTCTTTCGCGGCAGCCTGCCATTTAGCTCTCTCCCGCTCAAGGTCATCAAGAACCTCCTGAATTCTCTTCTCAGTGGTCTCTATCACAGATCGTCGGGTCTCTCTCTCCTGCTCCATGGTGTTCAACATCTCTGGAGTTCTCATTTCAGTGGCATCCATCACAGATCATCAGTTTTCCCTCTCGTGCTCCAAGGTGGCCAACACCTCTTGTGTCGTCTTCTCAACGGCTTCCAGTGCAGACCGCCATGCTTCTTCTTTAAGCCGAAGGTATTCGTCGTGTTCCCGCACCCTTACCTATAAGTCGACGACTTCCTTATGGAATTCGGATGGCCTTTCATCTTGGGTACTCAGCATAGGTGGGTTCAGCGGAGGCAGGAAGGTTGTCAGGTCGCCCGGCTTCATCGCCTTTTCCGCCACACCTACAGTAAATAGATGAGTGGTCAGATTCAATCAGATAAGGGCGAATTCTCTTAAGAATCTCGGTAGGATGAGAACGCCGGTCTTGACTCTTTCTCCTTCCTTGACCGGGTATCAAATTTTAGCACTGTCTGCTTAAGTCGCTCGGAGTCTATCCGCTTTAGCCTTTCTCTCCATATCCGCGTAGCTTCTCTTGCTTTGCTTTTCAATTGAGCCGTGGTCAGGAAGAAGCTCGCCGGCGAATTGAAAATTGTGTCCGCTCCCTTCTTCCGTGACCGCGGCTTGTAAAATTTTACAACACGCCTAACCTCTCCATGCTTACCTTGCAGGAGAGAAAATGGGGAAGCCTCCTGCTTACCAGCGATTAGCCTCTTCATCTCTTCCATCTTTTCTCTAAGCTTCTGCTTTTCAATTCCTTCAGAAACTGCCGCTGTCGGCTCCCTAGGTTTCCCCCCAGTGACTTGAACATCGGGGAGATCGTCCTCTTGCGAGAGCGCCGATGCCTTCTGCAACTTGTCCGGTTTTTCTAATGTCTCCATCTCCTTGATGATGTCGCTTACTGTCTCACTGTCCGCAGGTGTGTATTCTGGCTCGATCGTCTTAGAGGATGGAGTCTGTGGACTGTCGTGCACCTCTTTATCCCGCGGCTTATACTGCACGTTAGCCGCCCTAGTCATTAAAGATATATTGCGATTATCGGCTCGCATTTTCAGTGCCTTCCTTCTCATTCTTTCTTCGAGGGTCTCATTCTTTTCCCTCTGCCATTTAAGGTGATGACTATTACTTCTGTCCTCTTACTCTTTATGGTAGAAGACGCGCGACCTCTCGCGACTTATCAGCCTCGCTATCATCGACCTCGATGGCTTCGTCAAGGATGGTTAACTCGCGTGGCTTGGATGTGTCAACACTCTTCTCCTCCACTACAGGGAATCTAAAGAGGGGTTCACCTGATGGCGAGAAGGTGATGTCAAAATACTTGGTTATCCCGGTTTGAGGTTTTGAGAGTTTGGACAATGCTTCAGTCTTAGTCTCCACCTACAAAGTCTCCGCGGAGGGATCTGCCGGTTTCTTTCCAGATTCAGAAGCCGCTGGGGTGATCGGCTTCTTAGTTTTATCCTGAGGCTTTCGGTCAGGGCTTGCCGATTTTCGGCTCTTCTTTTTCTTCTCCGTCGACCTCTTTTCCCAGTCCAACATCGTAGACAGGACATCCATATTTAAGAAAGTCGCGTCGGCCTGAAGAATACTAACCGTGAGTGGCGAGTACTGACCCATGGATTCGCAGAATTCTTCAGAAATGACAGAGTTCAGTGCTTTTTATAGACTTCCAAGCATTAATGGTAGTCGCGGTCTCCGGCTTAGTAAAACATTTCAAAAATTTCTTGAAAATTTTGAAATATGTGGGGATTATGTTACCCGAAATCCATGACTAGTTTGCATTTACTTTTCAAACCGGGAAGCCTTGTTTCCTAACCGCCACTCACAGTATGTCGGCCAATTCTCGCCGAAGCCGGGCAACTTCGTTTCTAGGTCATCGCTAGAGGGAGCCAGATCAGACCGTCTAGAGGCCGAGTCTCACAGCTCGGCAGTAGAAGACCGCGACGCCACACGGCCTTCCCCTTGCTTCTCTTTTTTCCTTACTTACCGTCACCCCTGCTCGGTTCTCCTGTACCCCGGGCAGCCGGTAATTTTATCTTTGCATGTTTTTGCAGGCCCCAAGCCTATAAATCGGGGGCGGCAGCACACCCAAAGGACACTGACTCGAGTCTAAGAGCTCACTTGTTAGAAGCTGCGGTCTCGAGCCTAGTGCCTTGCGGCCTGCTGTCCGGCCGACTTCTCTTCTTCTCCTTTTTCTCCTTTCTAAGTCTAACCACTTCATTTTAATAAAAGCAAAGCCCGTCGCAAGAGTGGCATTCAGGCCGCGGAGGACGAAGTGTGGTGTTGCCATTTCTTGCGGCTTGCTCTTGTTTTCGCTCTATCCGCTAGTAACCGGCTGCTCGGCAGTCTCTCCTCCTTTTCCCCACCTTCCCCCAGTACTCGAACCGTTAGCTGGTGGTGCCTGATTCCCTGTCACATTTCGTCAATCAACAATAGCGTGCACACATATTGAAAACATTATGTCCGGTCTTCTTGTCGTAATGTAGAGCATTGACCCAATTATGGTTCTATACTTCATTTCATCAAAATGTTTCCCTCTCTCATCCTTGTCCAGTGACAAAGTTGAATACATTGGAGTCCTCATCAAGGTTTTGTTCTTTATTTTGAATTTCTTAAGCAACTCCTTTGGGAACTTTATCTGAGAGATGAAAATTCCATCTTCAGATTGTTTCACCTGAAGTCCTAAGAAATACTTCAGCTCTCCCATACTGCTCAATTCAAACTTCTTTTGCATGAGTTTAAAAAAATTCTTGCAAAGGTTGTCTTCTGTAGAGCTAAAAATAATGTCGTCTACATAGATTTGCACTAGCAAAATCTTCCCTTTTACTTCCCTAAGAAATAATGTTTTGTCTATATTTCCTCTTTTGAATTTGTTCTCAAGAAGAAAGCTGGATATTATCTCATACCAAGCTCGGGGAGCGTTTTTTAAGCCGTATAGAGCTTTATTAAGAAAGTAAATGTTAACCCCAAGAATCCGCAACATTTCCAGCTAGGCATCTTACTCCTCCCTTGCCGGACTCAAGCTCTCAGTCTGCCCAGATCGCCGGTTGACCAGTGATCCCAGCCACCTAGGCGGACTCAAGTTCTCAGTCCGCCCAGGTCGCCCTTGGTTTTCTCTCAGATCTTGCCAGCTTTCAGCGAGCTCCAGAATCAGGTCGCTAAGGTCATTCATGTCGTGACTCTTCTGACAGGATTGCTCTCGACGCGACCAAGGGAGGCTCCCAGTTCGCAAGCCCAGTCCGCCTGTCTCTCGCGAACTGCTTGTTCTTTCTTTTTTGATTCCCGTCGCCGCTGCCCGACTCTTTTGTATCCCAGGCAGCCGGTTATTTTAGCCATGCCCGTTTGGGCAGTCCCTCAGCCTATAAATAGGGGAAGTGGTGCACTCAAAGCACGCTGACTTGAGCCCAGGAGCCTACTTATTAAAGGCTGCGGACTCGAATCTCTGGCTTTGCGATCTCCAGCTTGCTTTCTGCATCATTTTCTTTTCCCTCCTTGTAACCCCTTTCTTGCAATCAGAATCAAGCCCGTCGCAGGAGTGACATTCAGGCCGCCACGGGCGAAGTCTGGTGTTGTCGTAGTTCACAGCTCTTCTGCTTTACTGTTCCTTTTCTAGTCCGCTAAGTAGACTGTTGCTCGCAGTTTGTTTTTCCTTCTTCCCCTAGTGCTCGAACAGTTAGCTGGTGGTGCTCGTTTCTCCTTCGCATTTCGTGCATCAACAGTTAACACGCGACCTTCAGATCCGAGCAGCTTTTTGAAACCCGCGGATAGAAATGTCAGACCACCGAGCTCACCGTTCAGACCGCTCAAGCTCGCCAGATGACTTGTTATGGGAGGCATTGGAACAGTCTCGCTGGGAGGCCGAATTATCTCGCAGAGAGACTGACCAGCAGCTCGATACAATCAGCCAAGCTTTGTTAGTGCTGACTCAGCGACTTGCTCCCCAGGTCGCAGAAGAGATTGCTGAAACTTCAGTCTGCCATACTCCGGTCCGCCAGACCACAGCTCATCAAACCCCTCTTCAGCAGTCGCCTGTGACCGCTCCTTCGCCTCACCTCCAAGCTCAGCCCGCAGCTCGAAGTGGCGGATGTGTGTAGACTTCACCCGTTTGAATAAAGCGTGCCCACAAGATTTCTACCCCTTGCCTCGGATAGATTTATTAGTTGATTCTTCGGTAGGGTACCCATTTATGAGCTTTTTAGATGCGTTCTCTGGTTATCACCAAATAAGAATGCATAAACCCGATATCCCTCGCACGTCATTCATTACTAATGACGGTTGTTATTGTTATCTCGTAATGCCCTTTGGGCTTAAAAATGCTGGCGCAACTTATCAACGTATGATGGATCATGTGTTTAAAGAGTAAAAAGGAAAAAAATCTTGAAATGTACGTGGATGACCTTTTGATTAAGAGTAAGTCTCTTCCACATCACTTGGTAGATCTAGCAGAGACTTTTTCCACTCTGCGAAAGCATAGAATAAAGCTTAACAAATTAAAGTGCATTTTTTGGGCGAGGAAGGGGAAATTCCTCGGCCATCTCCTTACTCCAGTGGGCCTTGCCCCTAATCCTGATAAGATTAAAGCCATCCTTGATATGGCCCCTCCCGGTTCTCCAAAAGAGGTTCAGCAGTTCGGGGGGGGGGGGAGGTTGGCAGGACTCGGGAGATTTTTCTCTCGAGTTGGAGATAAAAGTGTGCCATTCTTTAAAACTCTTCGGGGAGCGTCAAAGTTCTAATGGACGGAAGAGTGCTCTTTGGCTTTTGAGAAGCTAAGAAAGCAATTGACTTCAACACCCTTACTTCAAAGCCCCCGAGCATGGGAGATGTTATTCTTGTACCTTGGAGTTGGTCCCGAGGCAGTTAGTTCTGTCCTTGTTTGAGAAGAGAGCAGGATGCAGTTCCCAGTTTACTATGTCAGTCACATTCTGAAAGATGCAGAAGCAAGGTACCCAATCCTTGAGAAGCATGCTTTGGTGTTGGTTATGTCTACTCGCAGGCTCCGTCCCTATTTCCAGGCACATTCAATTCAAGTAGTCACTGATCAGCCTTTGAAGAATGTGCTAGAGAAGCTAGAGCATTCAGGCAGGCTAGGTAAGTGGGCAATCGAACTAAGTGATTTTGAAATTTCCTATGTGCCCAGGACAGCTATCAAGGCACAGGTTCTTGCAGACTTTCTGATTGACACATAAGAATCTAGCTCAGATCAGGTAGTAAGGTCTCCTTTGGCTTGGACCATCTATGTTGATGGGGCTTCAGGCAAAAACTCTTCTGGAGCAGGGGTAGTTCTGATAAATCCGAATGACATCAAGCTTGAGCAAGCCAACAAGTTCTATTTTCAAGTAACTAATAATCAAGCGGAGTATGAAGCTTTATTGGCCGGCTTGAGGCTCGCAAGAGAGCTAGGAATTGATCATGTTCATGTAAAGACTGACTCCTTGGTAATGGCTTCACAAGTTCTTGGTAACTTCAAGACCAGGGAGCCAGTGTTGAGGAAGTATCTTTCGCTGGTAAAAATTGAGGTTGACAGGTTTAAAAGTTTCCCTATTGAATACATCCCGAGGACAGAGAATGAGGAGGTCGATGTTCTTGCCAAGTACGGGCTATCGTAAGGATGGACAACTTCTGAACTTTTACACCCAGCAGTGGAGGAGGAAGAGTTAATGCAAATTGATCAGCATTCCTCTTGGATGGATCCGTTCGTTCTCTACTTATCAACTGGAGATCTGCATCAGTCAGTCAAAGATAAGAAGAGATTCAAGTTAAAGGCAGAGTATTATTACTTGATATCCGGTATTCTCAACAGAAAAACCTTCTTATCAACAATGGCAAGATGTGTTTCAGAAGATGAAGTTCCTACTGTTCTTCGGGAGGTGCATTCTAGCGAGTGTGGAAGTCACTCGGGGACAAGAACCTTGAAAAAAAGGATCCTGAGGCAGGGTTATTTTTGGCCCACAATGAAAAGAGATTCTGAGACCTATGTAAGAAAATGTGTTCAGTGCCAGAAGTTCGATCCTCTTCAACATCAAGCAGCTCAATCTCTCAGATCAATTGCAACTCCTTGGCCCTTTGCTGTTTGGGGGATTGATCTCATTGGTCCTTTTCCCATGGAAAGTGGGCAGCGGTGTTTCATTATAGTCAAGATTGACTACTTCAATAAGTGGATCGAAGCTAAGGCACTAGCAAAGACAACAACTCAGGTTGTGAGGAATTTTATTTGGGGTTAGATAGTCTGCCGACAAGGTATCCATATGCCAATAATCACAGATAATGGACCGCAGTTCAATAATGCTGAGATGATAGATTTTTGCAAGCAGATCGGAACAGAGCTGCGCTTTGCATCAGTTCATCATCCTAGAAGCAATGGTTTGGTAGAAGCAGCCAATAAGCAAATCCTCAGCCTGCTTAAGTGATGGCGGCAACCCCCAACGTGTTAAAGTTGAAGATGATGACGGTGACGGCGACGGCGTTATCCTACATGTTGAAGATGATGACGGCGACGGCGACGGCGATGGCGTTCTCCTACATGTTGAAGATGATGACGGCGACGGCGACGACGTTCTCCTACATGATGAAGATGAAGACTACATGATGTGGAGCTATATGAGATGAAGGCTTTTAAACATTATTTAGTTTATTTTTATTCTCATTTTTATTTTCATCATGTAATGTTTAAAACATTTAGTATTGTTTTTATTTTCTTTATGTGGGCTGCATATAGCCAAGGTATGTTGTAAAGCCTATATATAGGCATGGACTTTCATGGTTTTATTTAGAGAATGAAAAATTGAAAACCAAAATTCAAAATTTGAATTTCCCCCCTCCTCTCTCTTCCCCTTTTGGAAACTTCGTTTCCTCCTCCTCTCCTCTCCTCCTCTCCAAAATTTCGACCTCCCCTTTCTTTCCCTCCTCTCTACCTCCTCCTCCTTTCCAATATTCGTCCAAAGTCTTCCCCCTCACCCAAAAAAACCGATCAACCCCCTCCATCAAGAGCCCCCAAATCAGCCCTTTTCCATAGTGAAATCGAACAAGATCAAGGTGTTTTCTCCCTTTGTGGTTTTCCTCCATCCCGGCATGAAGCAAAGGAAGCGGACAAGTTTTTCTCCGGTCGGCGAAACTCTGGCAGAGTCGTGGAAGAACGATCCTTGAAAGTGAACCGGAATCATCTATTCCAGTTGGGTAACGAGATCTTCTACCTCTTGTGTGATTCTTATTTTTTTAGATTTTCATTTGGTGGAATACCTTTGTGTTACTTTGGAATCGTTTTTTCGTTCGTGGTTTATCTTTCCGATTGCATGTGTTGTTCTTTCTAGTTGTTTAATTTTCCGAGAGGTTTGGCGAGCCTCGCTTTCGTTTTGTTGGGAGAGATCTACCATTTCCGAACCGAACTTTTCGGTAGATCTCTTTTGGTACAACCATCGCTCGTTCGGACCGGGTGGGTCCTTTTAGCTTGAGAGAACGACGACCTATAGTCGTTTGTTCGATCTTAAAACGGGGTGGCTACCGTACGTTAGTAATAGTTGATAGCGTTGTTCGTGAGTGTGCTGTGTTTAATTATTGTGTGAGCGTAATAGTGGAAATAGAGAGGCGTACGTGTAATCCCCTTAGCCGTTATCGTGACAAACATAGTGGCCTACATCAATTTGGTATCAGAGGGAGGTTGTGTCAATTTATTAATTGACACCATCCTATTTAATTTTAGTAGGCCGACACGCACGTGCACAAAATTTTTCAAACAATAAAAAAAGCAAAAAAATATTTTTTTTGGTCTGCCAATAGCAGCCTAAATTTTTATTTTTTAGCAAAAATTAAGAAAAAAAATTTAATTAATAATCTCCATATTTTTGCCAGCAAGAATATCAAAATATATATACATATTATTTTGAAATTTTAGCGGGAACAAATCTATCTTTGAAAATTAATCAGGATCAGACTATATTTCTTTGTATTTGTGCACTTACTCCGCGTAGTTTATCCCCATTTTCCCGCTGAAAATTAAAACAAAAATGGCCTACGATGTTCACGTTTCCCGAATGAAATCTTTAGGTTCTGTCATGAACGTTAGAAAGCCTTTCCATTGTTCGGTAGTGGAAGAGATTAATGGGTTGATTGGCCACCTAAAAGCTAATCAGGTTGTACCGCACTCATCTAGGCATGTTAGAGTTCCAGCTCCGACCTATGATGGGCTAGGTGGAACTCAAGAGTTTTAAGCTGGGTAAAGGCTATGGAGCGCTATTTTGAGAGATATCAGATAGTGGACCCCCAGAGGATCCCCGTCGCGAGACTTCAATTATTTAGTCGAGCCCAGACCTTCTGGCTCAATGAGGAGAGACGTTTTGGGACATCCCTCGAAGAGTCACCTGTAGGTTGGAATATTATGAAGAATTTATTAACGGATGAGTATTACCCTCCCCACTGTCGTTCTCAGTCATCTAAAAATGCAAGTGAAACGCCACCTATGATTATGCCTACACCGTACCAGTATGACACCCCGTACTCCTGTGCTAGGACGTCACATAAGTTTACTTCTCCCGCCAGGGCACTAGACCCCAACTTGATTATGAGAGTGTTCCTATCCTCGTGGGTAGTCAGGCGATCAAGACACGTGAGACTAGTGAAACGACTGGGTTTGGCACTATCGATCATTCTATTCTGACTACGCCCGTAGTCTCCTTAGAGTCGCCCCCTGAGCTGTTAAATCTAGTTATTGACTCCCCTAATGAGTTTGAGGATGATTCTACGATTGCGCCCATCACCGAGGATGAGGTTATTATCACTGACGAGTGTAGCGACGTTGAGGAGATTGGTTACCCTAGTGACCTTGATGAGGATTTCTCTTATGAGGAATCATCTCCACTCCCCTTCGACGACATTTCGGAGCCATCCATCTTGATCGTAGTGGAGTCTTTTGATGACCCTAATTCGATTGACAATCTGGCTGAATCGGAAGAGTTATCTTACGCTAAGAGCTTACCCAGTCATGAATTAGATGATGTTTGGGATGATGATAGTTTGACCTGTGAGAGTATTACTTTGCCCATTACTAGCCACACTAGCGTTGTGACTGATCACCCTAGTGTTGAGAGCCCTCTCCAAAATACAAGCCTCGACGTGTTAGAGGCTACGATTACACCTAATGAGAATATCTCTGATTTTCCTGAGGATCTTGTAAGTGAGGATGTTCTAGTTGATTTCTCTAATCACGAATTAATAGATGCCCCAACTGATTTGGAAGACTTACAATATGATCAACATTTATTGTTTGAAGAACTTTCAGATGAGTTGGTAGAGTCCTCCTGTGAAGAGTGTTATTCGGAGAGTGAGTTGGGTGATGATGAGCCAGATGAGTTTATCGTGAGGGAAAATCTTTTGTTTGATTTTTCGATAGAGTTTGATGGCTTGCACCCGGAGGATTTTACTTGGACGATAAATCCATATTTTGACACTGGGTATGACGTAGCCCCTCCTCCGGAATCTATCGATGCGCCCATTCCTGAGATTTCTACTGCTACTGATGTCACAATTTATGAGTTGGAAGAATTTCCAAGTGAGAGAGTTATACTTTTGGAGGTCGTTATTGAGGTAGACCCGGATAAGCGTCCCCTTATGCTAACTCCGTGGTGTGAATTTAAATACAATCTTAACTCTTTCTCGTTGTTAGTGCTACCGATAATCCCTCCTGATATGTTGACCCGACCAGCGGATCCTTTGGGTTGTGCGTTTAATTTGCCTGATTTGAGTCAATTAGTTTTACCATCCATGCTGGACCCTCCTTGGGACATGTCGCGTCCTGTGTTATTAAATGTTGTGTTGGGTCATGATGACAGTCTCGTTAATTCTGTACCCTCTCAATTTTCTAAGATTCACCAAATCTCTGAGAGCACGTTAATGACGTGGCCATCTTTTGTGCCATCGGACTGCATGCAGTTAGTACCACCTGATTTCATTCTACTAGTGCCTCCTGATGTAGTTCCGCTAGTGCCACCCTATTACTTTCCGTTTGCACCACCATATTTATTTCCGTTTGTGCCACCTTATGTAGTTTCGTTACCGCTATTTTCTATGACAAGTCAACATGCACTAGTATTTGCCTCTTTTGTTCTTAATTTACATAAGCACGGTAAGGAAGCGTTAGTCACACACATGTCTTCTTATCAATATATCGCTAACTTACATAAGAGGGTGTCTCCTTATAAGGTTTTCGGTTTACTCTTGGTGCGTCTCATCCCAGAACGGATGCCTTCGGGAACTATAGAAACGTTGGCGATTTGGCGAGTTAGAACTTTTCGGATTTTTAATCAATTAAGAGAAACAACATATCTGTTGAAGTTAACCACTGAATGGGGTAATTCCCTAGTTTAAATGTTTCCAATTTCACGCATTGTGTTTTTCCACCTTTTGAAATATCTAACTCTACGTTTGGTGCCACTATATTTTCATTTGGGTTGGGGGGTGAGCTTGTTCTTGGATCGTCCTCTCCATCGGTCTCCAACGGAGGTACGTTGACTGTTGATGAAGAAATTTTTCCTCTTTATTTGCCTAATGCTTTTCCCAGTTTCCCCAGGACAATCTTTTTGCTAGACAGGTTCATATTTGGTTTTTTGCTCTCCTCTCCAAGCGGTGGTATTCAGCGTTATGTGATACGATGGTGTGCTCGCCCGGTCTCCGGTGACCCTTGGATTTCGGACTCGGCGATGGTTCTTTTGGATGATGTTCTTCGGCGCCAACACCTCCATGCCAAATCATCGGTGATGAGTTATTTTGAGCGGGGGAGGATTGATGGCGGCAACCCCCAACGTGTTAAAGTTGAAGATGATGACGGTGACGGCGACGGCGTTATCCTACATGTTGAAGATGATGACGGCGACGGCGACGGCGATGGCATTCTCCTACATGTTGAAGATGATGACGGCGACGGCGACGACGTTCTCCTACATGATGAAGATGAAGACTACATGATGTGGAGCTATATGAGATGAAGGCTTTTAAACATTATTTAGTTTATTTTTATTCTCATTTTTATTTTCATCATGTAATGTTTAAAACATTTAGTATTGTTTTTATTTTCTTTATGTGGGCTGCATATAGCCAAGGTATGTTGTAAAGCCTATATATAGGCATGGACTTTCATGGTTTTATTTAGAGAATGAAAAATTGAAAACCAAAATTCAAAATTTGAATTTCCCCCCTCCTCTCTCTTCCCCTTTTGGAAACTTCGTTTCCTCCTCCTCCTCTCCTCTCCTCCTCTCCAAAATTTCGACCTCCCCCTTTCTTTCCCTCCTCTCTACCTCCTCCTCCTTTCCAATATTCGTCCAAAGTCTTCCCCCTCACCCAAAAAAACCGATCAACCCCCTCCATCAAGAGCCCCCAAATCAGCCCTTTTCCATAGTGAAATCGAACAAGATCAAGGTGTTTTCTCCCTTTGTGGTTTTCCTCCATCCCGGCATGAAGCAAAGGAAGCGGACAAGTTTTTCTCCGGTCGGCGAAACTCTGGCGGAGTCGTGGAAGAACGATCCTTGAAAGTGAACCGGAATCATCTATTCCGGTTGGGTAACGAGATCTTCTACCTCTTGTGTGATTCTTATTTTTTTAGATTTTCATTTGGTGGAATACCTTTGTGTTACTTTGGAATCGTTTTTTCGTTCGTGGTTTATCTTTCCGATTGCATGTGTTGTTCTTTCTAGTTGTTTAATTTTCCGAGAGGTTTGGCGAGCCTCGCTTTCGTTTTGTTGGGAGAGATCTACCATTTCCGAACCGAACTTTTCGGTAGATCTCTTTTGGTACAACCATCGCTCGTTCGGACCGGGTGGGTCCTTTTAGCTTGAGAGAACGACGACCTATAGTCGTTTGTTCGATCTTAAAACGGGGTGGCTACCGTACGTTAGTAATAGTTGATAGCGTTGTTCGTGAGTGTGCTGTGTTTAATTATTGTGTGAGCGTAATAGTGGAAATAGAGAGGCGTACGTGTAATCCCCTTAGCCGTTATCGTGACAAACATAGTGGCCTACATCATTAAGAAGAAAGTACAAAATCTCAAGGGCAGTTGGGTTGATCAACTTCCTTCAGCTCTCTGGACCCTGAGAATAACGCCTTCATCTGCAACAGGGGAAACCCCATTCAAGCTTTCTCATGGGTCTGAAGCGTTAATTCCCGTAGAGTTTGAAGTTCTGTCGCCCAGAGTGCTGCTTGCTAGGCAAGGTATGGAGGATTGGCTTGAGCTGAACAACGAGGAGATGAGGTTCAGCTTAGAGTATGTTGAAGAGGTTAGAGACAAGGCTGCCATCAGGCAAGAGGAAATTAAAAGGAGAATGGCCCGCTACTTTGATAAGAATGTAAAGATCAAACACTTTCAAATGGGAGATCTGGTTCTTAAAAAGGTCGATGCTGCTGCAAGAGCCGGCTCAGTTGGGAAGCTTAATCCAAATTGGGTTGGGCCATTCATTATTAAGGAAGCACTTGAGAATGGAGCCTACTGGTTGCAAACATTCGAAGGAGAAGATATGCCGCACACGTGGAGTGGAGATGACCTAAAGCGGTTCTATTCCTGAACTTCTTTTCCTTTTCTTCTTATGTAAACTTTTTCAGAGGTTCATTATTAATAAAAGCTCCTTGCTAACACTTCATCAAGTGTCCTTTTTGTTTTAAGTGTTGACAGTTAATATATTGAGCAAGGATAACTCTAAACGGTTCAACCTCTAAACTCTCTTTTCTATCTTATGAAAGTTTCTCAAAAATTAATATTTATCAAAGTATTCATACTAACACTTCTTAAAGTGTCTTCTTTCTTTTGGATCCCCAAGCAACTCCAACAGTTGCCTAATACATGGAGATATCGCCGAGTTCAGCAAAAACCTCCCTTAGAACCGTTGTTGTTAGCATAACACCACGAAGACCACGTGTTGCAGGGAGATTTCGCACCGTGTAGTGGGAGCTTACCAGTTTTAGTGCGGCAGGACACTGGATTTCGGATCCCGACTAGTACCTAACCCTATTTCTGCATTATGGAGGAGTAGAGTGGTGGTCAGCTCTACTATTCCATTTAAAGGGATATTGTTACAGCCTAGATGATCGTGCAGGGAAAGCAATGCGGCTCCAGCCACACCTGCCCCCAGATCACCTTAAGGTTGTAACCCTCGAACACTCCTTAATGCCCTCAAGCAGTGCCTGTAGTAGACCCACAGTCTTGTCGATCTCAGAGGAAAGCAATGCCGCTCCGGCCGAACCTGCCCAAAAGATCGACTTAGACTATACTCCATCCAAGAGGGCAGTTGATTGTGTTGCTAAGTCTGCAGATCTTGAGATCCTGTGAAGAAAGCAATGCCGCTCCGGCCGCACCTGCCCACTTGATCACTAGTCTGCAACGTTTTTCATCGCAGGGGTTTGGATTATTGGTATAGTGCGGACTCCGGTTTTCTAGTCCGCCCAGCCCGCCGTTCCTTGGGTTGGTTCTGTAGCTCATAACACTGTGAGGAAAGCAATGCCGCTCCGGCCGCACCTGCCCACTTGATTACTAGTCTGCAGCTTTTTTCTTCATAGGGGTTTGGATTATTGGTATAGTGCGGACTCCGGTTTTCTAGTCCGCCCAGTCCGCCGTTCCTTGGGTTGGTTCTGTAGCTCAAAAACCTGTGAGGAAAGAAATGCTACTCCGGCCGCACCTGCCCACCTGATTATGAGCTATGGGTCATTTCTGTTATTATTAATTTAAGTACGGATTTCGGTTTTCTAGTTCGCCTAGTCCGCAGGATTCATTTCAGTTCATATAACTTAATGATTATTTATTTGAAAAGATTCGACTATAAATATCAGCGAACAGTGATCCCAGTCCGCCAAATTCGCATATCAACATTATTTGTGTTATAGTAGATTGCGGCTTTCATCATTTTGGTTCTCTCAAAACTTGCGAAGGTTGTTCTGCAAGACGCGGAACGCTGTTTGAACTCGTCGTAGACCGCTTCATTCATTCCCTTCGTTAAGAAAGCTATATGATGCGAATTGATATAAGGAGTGCGACCTCTAAGTACAAGAAAGAAATAAGGAGAACATCTCAGAAGATATCAAAAATATCTTTTTCTATTCATTCAAAAATATATTATATACATGTTCCGGTGGACTCGCGCAGAGTCCGCCCCCTTTACATTAAAAACCAAAAAAATACATTATCTCCTATCCAGTCCTCTGTTTCTTCTCTGCAGGCTTCTCCGGGATTAATCCATCCACATCCACCAAAGGAAAGTAGCTGCCCGAGTCGCTGCTACTGTTGTCGCTGGAATGAGAAGCGGTCGTGGGTTCTGTTCGCACGCTACTCTCATCAGAGCCGGAGCTGGCGGACTGATCCAACTGACCTCCTTGCTGCTGACTTGAGGCCGCATCTTCAGGAGCTTCCTCATCGGCGAACTCCTTTTCGTCATCCTCAACAACCGCTTTCCCCTTAGCAGCCCGCTCGAACTCAGCAATCTTGTCCTTCAGCTCTGGAAACAGCTTCAGGAAAGGAATGGAGTTCACCCCTGCTTTCGCATACCCATCATTGATGATGCGTTCGATTGCGACTTCCACGCTTTCCTTGAAGAAGGGAAACATGGATTTCTGGAAGTCAGGATTAGTTACCTCGTATGCGGTCTGCAGAAGAAATCAAAACGTCAGTCCGCAACATATAAGCGACAATGATAAACGGCGATTAACTGACACTTATAGCTTTGTCCTCTTTATACTGATTAATCTTTGAGCCTAGTCGCTTATTTCTATCTTACAGTGAGTTGTTTTCTTCCCTATGTCGCGCATCTTCCCTAAGCAGCTCGCGCGTAAGCCTTCCCATGAAGTGGTTGATGACGGCGCAGTTCGCACTTGCCTGGGCGGCAAGCAGAGGAAGGTCGTCAGGGGCCACAATCTGCAGGTCGCGAAGGTTTTTATTCCCGTACAAAGCAGAGATGGCGACATGGGCATGGCGAGATGGGAGCGGACTCCTCCAGGAGGGGAGAGCCGTCGAAAGACGAACGTACTTCTTCTTCTCATGCCAATGGATCATTGGGTTGCCCCTTAGATCCTTTTGCTTCTCGCCGAAACACGCAATATTGAAGCTATCATCGGAGGAATAATCCGCGGCAGGATCTTCGTCTTCTTTCCTTTTCCTTGCAATTTCTTTTCTTCTTTCTCCCTGTGTAGGAGTTTGTTAACCCCAAAATCGGCGATCCCTCCCAAGATGTTTAACTTTCAAGTCGCGGCCCACTCAAGGGTTCCCCCCGAGGTTCGCGATCTGCCTCGACACTCCTTTTTGGGCCAGGCGGATAGAAGCTCCTATTTGCTCAGGCTGTGCGGTTAGGACGCTTTTCCCAGTCTAACCACCACGGTCGCATAGCTACTGCGTGCCCTATGGGATGGCTGGCTCCTCCAATAGCTCACCCTCGTAGGCCACGCGGTTAGGCCTGCTAACCGTGCAACATTCTTCCTTGTAGGAGGCAATAAGAGTTAATGAGGATGATCTACGCGATCTACTCCTTCACCCTGCCAGGTTATCCTGCCGGCATCAACGAGATCAGCGCAACCCTCACGGGCTCGGCTACTCTCTCCAGCTCAGGTTTTCTGCCGGCCTAGGAGGGCGGCCTGCTCCTTAGGTCGCCTCCCTAGTGGGCGGACTGTCCAAGCCGCCAGCTTAGTGGGCAGCCTGGCCAAGGCCGCCAGCCCTTGTGGGCGGCATGCCAAGGCCGCCAGCAAGTAGTGACAACCTACCTCAAGGCTGCCAGCTAGTAGTGACGACTTGCCTCCAAGCTGCCAGTCAGTAGTGACGACCTGCCTCCAAGCTGCCAACCAGTAGTGACGACCTGCCTCCAAGCTACCAGTCAGCAGTGACGACCTGCCTCCCAGCCTCTAGTCAGCAGTGACAACCTGCCTCTAGGCCGCTAGTCAGCAGTGAAGACCTGCCTCCAGGCTGCCAGCTAGTAGTGACGGCCTTCTTTAGGGCTGCCAGCCAGTAGTGACGACCTACCTCCAGGCTACCAGTTAGCAGTGACGACCTTCCTCCAAGCTGCCAGCCAGCAGTGACGAACTGCCTCTAGGGTGCCAGCTAGTAGTGACGACCTGCCTCCAGGCTGCCAGCCAGTATGGACGACCTGCCTCCAGGCTGCCAGTTAGCAGTGACGACCTTCCTCCAAGCTGCCAGCCAGCAATGACGACCTGCCTCCAGGCTGCCAGCCAGTAGTGACGACCTGCCTCCAAGCTGCCAGTCAGCAGTGACGACATGCCTCCAGGCTGCCAGCTAGTAGTGACGAACTGCCACCAGGCTACCAGCCAGTAGTGACGACCTGCCTCCAGGCTGCAGGTTAGCAGTGATAACCTTCCTCCAAGATGCCAGCCAGCAGTGACGACCTACCTCCAGGCTTCCAGCCAGTTGTGATGACCTGCCTCCAAGCTGCCAGTCAGCAGTGACGACCTGCCTCTAGGCCGCTAGTCAGCAGTGACGACCTGCCTCCAAGCTTCCAGTCAGCAGTGACAACCTGCCTTCACGCCGCTAGTCAGCAGTGACGACTTGCCTCCAGGCTCCCAGCCAGTAGTGACGACATGCATCTAGGCTACCAGTCAGCAGTGACGACCTACCTCCAAGCTGCCGAGTCCGCCCAGGTCGGCGACCTGCCTCTTCTAGCTGCCAACCACAAGTCTGCTCCAGCAGAGAAAATGTTAGTCCGCGCATTCCTCCATGATGACGTCACTGGGCCCCGCTTCTAGAAGATTCTCCCCGGGCCTATAAATAGCCTCCAAGGCATCTCATTTTGCATACTCGAGAGGAGAACTGCCAGCTTGATCAAGGTCTGCGGACTCAGTTTTCTAGTCCTCCACAGTTGATCAAGCAAGGTCTGCGGACTCGATTCTCCAGTCCTCCTAGGTCGTCGAGAGCTGTGGACTTAGTTTTTTCTATCCTTAGCAGGCAGCTTGAGTAGAATCTGCAGCCTCAGTTCTCCAGTCTTCTGCAGCCTCTTTTACTTAGTCTCTAGGCAACTCCTTCCTTAGCCACCAGCTTCCCCCATTGTACCCTTTACTGTTTTTACATGTAATGGTGCAATAGCAAGATGTAACCCTACTTCTTGATTAAAGGAAAAGCCCGTCGCAAGAGTGGCATTCAAGCCGCGGAGGGCGAAGTCTGTTGTTGCCGCTGCTAGCGGCCCCTCTCTTCTGTTTTCTCTCTATCTTCATGTGTGACTCAGAGTAACCAGCTGCCCGACAGTCTCTCTTACCTTCCTCTATCCCTGCAACCCTCTACTTCACCTAGCTTGTGAGACCGAACACCCGTTCGCTGGTGGTGCTTAACTCCCTTTCGCATTTCATGCATCAACAGTTAACATGCGGCCTTCAGATCCTGAGCAGTTGATGAACCGCAGTTGCAATGAAGACATGAGATTAAGCTCAGAGCGTACCTTAACTTCAAGCCGCCATAACTTTTGATCCGAGTGTCTGATTTCAGAAATTCAAAGCTTGTCGGAACTGTCTCGACAAGATCAACCCCCCACCCGAATCGAGAACCCATTCAGACGCTTTTTAGGCCGTCAGATTGCCCAAATTCCATTATGTTTAAAAGTTATTAAAGTTTTTCCCTTTCGACGATTCCCGTCTTCAAGGATTTTCCATCGAAAGATCTTGAGGACACCTCAAATCATTCAGAAGTGTCCGTCTCAAGTAGCGACTACGATCTCCTACTATCTAAGGAGCTCACATCTCTCATCGCAAGCTTCATAAGGTAAACATGAATGCTTGTTCTCATATACCAGATGGATTAACATCTTTTGCAGGAGAAGAGCAAGTTTCCTCTCCCTTCACATCCCATATTCGAAGAAAAGTGGTTCCATATGATTTCAAAGAGCCTCGTCTGCCCTTCTACTCGGGGACGAGCGATCCCATTTCTCACTTACAAGCTTTTGAATCGATTATTTCATTGAAAGCTATATCAGATGGCATCAAATGCAAACTCTTCATCATATCTTTTGGTGCTCAAGTGTTGGATTGGTCTTACCACCTACGGCCTAAATCAATAACTTGCTTTAGCGATCTTTAAAGAGAATTCCTCTCAAGGTTTGTAACCTTTAGGAAGAGAAAGAAGGACATAGGAGCTCTTTTGAAGATAAAGCAAGGAGACGACGAGTCTTATGCTCACTTCATCGATCGATTCCAGAAGGAAACTCTCAACGTTGTTAATGCTGATCAAGACTTCTATAAAATTGCTTTCATAAGCGGACTCTAACAAGGTCCTCTTAAATTCAAAGTCACTACAAAAATGCCAGACACCTAAGAGGATCTTATTGATTATGCAAATCGGTTTGTTGGAGCTGAAGCCACTAATTCTGAATATATATCTCATCTAAATAATATGGCTCAAGTGCCAGTGAAGATTTCATCTCATCAGTTGAATAGTGGATCTATTCACAATTGTTTACCTCTTAATCTTAACAACAACCTATCGCAATATGAACAAGATCCTAATCTCCTGGTATTTCGGCATATATGTTATGATCGTGGGGATTCATCTACATCTCAATCAAAGCATTCAGAGTTAGGTATTGATAACTCTAATATATCAACTCATACTTCTGATAATGAGCCTCATGCTTCTCGCCAATACAAGCAAGCTGAACCTAAATGGAAGTATACAAACTTGACTATTTCTATGGAAGAAGTTCTTCAAATTATTCAGCAGGAGCCAGATTTCATTAGGCCCTCTCTCCTGCGACCTAGTCATCGATATCGCAAAGATTTATTCTGTTTATACCACTTTTGTGTTGGTCATTATACAGGGAAATGTCGAGCTCTTCATAAGCTCGTAGAGAAATTACTGAAAGAAGGCAAGTTGCAAGAATATATCGCTTGAAAGTATCATTATAAATCCTCTCTTGCGACATCGAGTACTTACTCTCAAGCTTATCAGTGGTAAAACTTGTGTTATCAGAGCATTTAGTCCTTCAATTGTTGGAATGACTTGTTGATTTGGAAAAGAGAACTTCTTATAGAATTAAACCCACTCCTCATGGTCACTTAAAAGTTCTTAGCGGCAATAAACCCACTTTTCAAGTGGTCGCCCATTTTCCAAAGTGTCAACCAAGTCTGCTTTTCAATTATTTGAGGAAACCTGTAGCATTAAAACCACTCTGCATGGTAGCTCAATTTCCAATTTGGCATCAGATCCACTCCGCGTGGTGGCCTTTTCTATTTCTCAGAACAGTCTTATTCACTTCTTAATGGTAACCTGAGAGCTTCTTGTGGCAATAATTTCCACTTCGCGTGGGTACCCAAAAGCTTCTCCAGGCAATCGTATCCACTCCGCGTGGGTGTTTGTGATTTTTTACATGCACTATCTATGGGAGATTGATTATACTTATTCTTGACATCTATTATTCCATCGAGAAATTTACTTCTATTTATTGTCAATCAATTCTATTGAAGTTGTACAACCTCGGGCTCACGGGAGGGAACCCAGCAGAGAGGAGATTAGAAGAATCCCCAGGAGGAGAAAAGGCCCTAAGCAAGAGGGGCCTAAAGTCGGGTCCACTCGCAATGGGCGAGAGGGGCCTAAAGCGGGGTCCGCTCGCAATAGGCGAGAGGGGCCTAAAGGCGGGTCCGCTCGCGCTAGGCAGGAGGAGCCAAAGTTGAGTCCATTCGCCTGGCAGGTAGGGATCAAAGGAAGATTTTATATATGCCGACGGAGGGTCTCGCCTGAGAGGTAGTCTTTTTTAGCTACCAGGTGGCCCTCTCGCCAAGCATCGGGTCGGCCGGAAGAGATAAGGCCGGTTCAGCAGTTGGGTGGGAACCGGTTCACTTGGCAAAGCGGTTCATCCCTTTTGGCCTTTTTTACTCTTTTACCCTTGGTGGTCTGCTCATAGCCCGTCAGAACAGCGGAGTTCGGCTGTTGGCAGACCCAACCCAGGGTAGTCAGGTAATTTCACAGGTGCTTGCTTTGGTTATTTGCAGTTCAAATCTTGAAGCCTATAAATAGACCGGTAAGGTGTCTGAGAAGAAAGGTGTGGAACCTGCTTTTTCCTTCTCACTCAGGCACCTAGCTCAGCACTGGCTAGGGAGGGGAAGGATACTAGCCCTTCTGGGTGAGCGGTGGGACCTCCGAGCTGAAGCTCCCGGTCTGTTCCTTTAGGTGTCTTGTTGGGAGCGTGGTTCAAAGAAAGTAAGCGTGGGTTGCAGCCTTAGATCCGAGCTTTTAGGAGAAACTAGTTCGACTGGTTTCAACATTTTTGGTGCGGTGAGCGTGGATCGCAGCCTGCGTCGAAGAACTTTGGATCATCTCATGGCAGGAGATCTAGGAGGAGGAGATGAGGGCGGAGGAAATGAGGGCGGGTCCCAGAACCCAGGAGGATATGTTGGGAGGGAAGAATTCATGGCGTCCATCGGGGGCATCATGGGGATGTTGCAGCAGATCTCGCAGCGAGGCGAGTGCGTGACCCCTCTACCTCAGGGGCCGGGCCTCTTGCCTCCGGAAGGAGCCGTCTCGGCAAGGGTGGGCGAGGATGCGCCAGGAGGGCGGCCCGGAAAGGAGAAAGTGGTGGAAGGAAACGGGCGAGATCTGGCAGGAAGGGAGTTGTTCCTAAGCCCGGCGAGCGCCGTCTCGCCAGTAGATCTCGTCGCGCGAGTGGAGACGGCGAGACCCCTGGCGAGAGGGTCCCCCTTTTGCGAGCTGGTTCTTTCGGCTCTCCGTCCCGGAGGGGTTCCGCGAGCCTGAGATGGTTTATTATGTGGGGAAGGATGATCCCCTCCAGCACTTGCAATGGTTCGAAGATGCGGTCTCCATCAGGCCGATGACGGATGCATTCAAGTGCCGCCTTTTCGCGATCACCTTGAAGGACAAGGCCTGGGACTGGTTTCATCAACTCCCAGCAGGGTCAATATATGGTTTTGAAGATTTGAGTAGGAGCTTCCAGCTGCGCTTCTCGACCTCGAAAAAGAGGAAGAAAAACCCGGAGTCCATCTTCCTGATCAAGCAGAAGGCAGACGAGTCCTTAGCCCAGTACGTGGATCGCTTCCAAGAGGAAATCCTGGACATTCAGGAGGTGCCGGGATTTGCTCTCCAAATAGCCTTTACTGTGGGTCTCAGGGAAGGCTTCTTCAAAATGAGCCTCACCAGGAAGGCACCCTTATCATTTGAAGGGTTGATGGAGAAGGCAGCCAAGGAGATAGCGATGGAGGCAGCGAACCCGGCTTTTGACAAGAAACTAGCAAGGCTGACGGAGGTAGAGTCCAGAGAACCAGGAGGAGCAAGGCAGCAGGAAGGGAGGAGAAGGGAGGAGCCAAGGGGGCCGGCACAGCATGAGTTGAGTTGGAGGCAACCGGAAGGCCCAATTCAAGGGCAATGGAGAGGTCTTCCCCCGGGGGGAAGAAACTACTACCATGGAGGAGCAGGAAGGTTGCCACAGCTGGGGTGGAGACAGGGACCTAGGCCACTCCCACGCCCGCCTCAGCAGGCTATGGCTATAGGCCGGGGAAGAGGAAGAGGAAGAGAGCGAGGAAGGGGGGAGCCGGAGCAGGGAGGAGAAGGAATCACCAAGAAGGGAGGCAGGAGGGGGAAGTAGCTATACCATTCTGTGACTTCCATGAGGAGGAAGGTCACGCGACAGCTACATGTCCAGAGTTTCTGGAGCTGAAGGGGAGAAGAGGAGCGGGAGAGCAGCAGCCACCGGCGCGGATAGTAGAGATGACCGGAGTGGGGGAGGAGGATAGATGTGTAGATCGGTCAGATGTGGGGGATAGAGGGGGGATCGGGGTGATTCATGGTGGGGTGGGAATCGAGGCTACCCGAAAGGCCAGCCTTCATACAATGTACCGTCGAGGTGTCGCCTCGACGTCGCAAGCCCCGCCCCCGGACGAGAAGATCACCTTCTCCAGGAAGGACTTGCCGGATCACGAAGACCCGTTCTGCGATGCGCTGGTGATTCGGACGGCTATCGAGGGTTTCACGGTATCAAGGATCTTGGTGGACAATGGGAGCTCGGTTAATGTTATCTTCAAAAAGGCATTCAATGAGATGAGGGTGGAAGCCAGGAGGGTGTTAGCAGCGGACGGACTGCTGTTCGGATTCTCAGGAGAAAGGAAAGAAGTAGAGGGGGGAGTCGGTCTCCAGGTAACCCTGGGAGGGCTGTCCAGGAACTGCCGCTTTGTGATAGTGGACGCTCCCAGCAGTTACAACGCCATCTTCGGGCGCCCCTTGATTAGTGCCTTTAGGTGTGTACCATCATCTTTTCATCAATGTTTGAAACTCAATTCAGGAGGGACCCAGATCAGGGTGAGAGGAGATCCGAAGGCGGCCCGGGAGTGTTATGTGACGGCAGTAAACACTATCTCATGGAGGGGGGATGCGGAAGAGTTAGAAAGAAGACTGGAACGGGAGGAACAAGAGGAGAGTAGAGTTGAGGAGTTGGGAGGTGGCATTGCGGAGGAGCTAGTAATGGCAGGGGAGTTAAGGGTCGGAGGAGAAGAGGAAGAGGAGAGTAGAGTTGAGGAGTTGGGAGGTGGCATTGCGGAGGAGCCAGTAATGGCAGGGGAGTTAAGGGTCGGAGGAGAAGGGAAAGAGGAGAGAGGAAGGAAAAGAAAGATAGGAGAGATGGAAGAGTCAGTGCTAGGAGGAGGCCCGGTGCGGGTAGAGGGGAGGTTTGCAGAAAAGGTAGACATGGCAGGGGAGAAAAAAGAGGGTGGAGAGCAAGAGCTTGGAAACCAGGAGGAGGGGCTGGAAAAGGAAAGAGGAGATTCCAAAAGATCAGGAGGACGAAGAAGAGCCCTCGAGGCTGAGGGCTGCAGTCGAGCTACAGGAGGTGGTCATCCGAACAAAAGAAGGAAGAAAAGAAAAGATCAAAATCAGCGGAGAGCTTGGCCTTGAGGATCAGGAGGAGATCCGAAAGTGCGTACAGGAAAACATTGATATCTTTGCTTGGAGCGCGGCTGACATGCCAGGGATTGACGCAGATGTGGCGTGCCATCGTCTCAACCTTGACCCCACGGTTCGTCCCATCCAGCAGAAGAAAAGGGCCATCGCTTCCAGGATGGCCAAGCCTATCAGGGAGGAGGTGGAAAAGCTGCTCCAGGCCGGATTCATATCCGCAAACAAGTATCCGGGGTGGGTGAGCAATGCCGTGATGGTAAAAAAGGGGGAAGGGAAGTGGAGAATGTGTATTGACTTCTCTCTTTTGAATAAAGCATGTCCCAAAGATTGTTACCCTTTGCCTCGAATCGACGCGCTGGTTGATTCAGCCGTCGGTTTTTCACTAATGAGTTTTTTAGATGCCTTTTCAGGATACCATCAAATACGCATGCACCCACCGGACATCAAGGATGTCACCTTTATCACCGAGGATGGATGCTTCAGCTATAACATGATGCCTTTTGGGTTGAAGAATGCGGGGGCGACCTACCAACGGATGATGGATCGGATCTTCCGAGAACAAAAGGGACGGAACCTCGAAGTCTACGTAGACGACTTGATGATCAAGAGCCAAGATCTCAAGTCTCATATTGCGGATCTGGAAGAAACGTTTGCAACGGTAAGGAAGTACAAGATGAGGCTTAATCCGCTGAAGTGCGTATTCGGGGCCAGTAGGGGAAAGTTTTTAGGACATCTCCTCACCCCATCAGGAGTAGAGCCTAACCCGGATAAGGTAAGGGCTATCCTAGAACTAGAGTCTCCAACGAATACCAAAGAGGTCCAGCGTCTTACCGGCAAGTTGGCGGGGCTCAGCAGATTCCCTTCCAGGGCAGGAGAGAGGTGCTCACCTTTCTTTCGGACATTGAGGGGGGGGGGAAGAAATTCGAGTGGACCTCCGAGTGCGAGAATGCTTTTCTAGCCTTGAAGCAGCAGCTCACCAAGGCACCGCTACTCCAAGGCCCGAGAGAAGGAGAGATTCTATTCTTGTACCTAGGGGTAGGGGCAGGGGCAGTGAGTTCGGTCCTCGTGCGGGAAGAAGGTAAAAAGCAATTCCCGATTTACTATGTAAGTAGAGTCCTTAAAAAGGCAGAGTTAAAGTACCCTATCCTAGAGAAGCTAGCCTTTGCCCTCGTTATCTCAGCCCGAAAGCTCAGGCCCTATTTTCAGGCCCATTCCATCCAGATCGTGACGGACCACCCTCTCCGCCGTATTTTGGAAGGGGTAGAGCACTCAGGGAGATTAGCTAAATGGTCAATAGAACTCAGTGAGTTTGACCTTTCTTATGTTCCTCGGTTGGCTATCAAGGCACAAGCTGTAGCAGATTTCTTCGTAGATTACACGGTGGAGGTCAAGGAGGCCGAGACGTCTCCCGTAGTAGCTTGGGAGATGCTAGTAGATGGGGCCTCGGGAAAGAATTCTTTAGGAGGAGGGATGGTTTTGGTAAGTCCTGAGGGAACACGGATCGAACAGGCCCTGAAGGTTCATTTCATCCTCACCAACAATCAAGCGGAGTACGAGGCCATTATAGCAGGGCTGAGGTTGGCTCGTGAGCTCGGTATACAAGATATCAAGGTCTCCACGGATTCTATGATAGTGGCAAGGCATATAAAAGGGGAATTTGAGGTAAGAGAGCCCACCCTCCAGTTGTACTTAACAAAGGTAAAGAGAATCATTGGGCAGTTTCGCAGTTTCTCAGTTCAACACGTCCTAAGGGAAGAAAATACTCGGGCAGACCTGCTCGCCAAGCACGGTCCTCGGGCCGGAGGAACCATGACAGAGCTCTTTAGGCCCTCCATCGAAGAGGGAGAACTGATGGAAGTAGATCAGCAGGGATCCTGGATGGATCCATTTACCACCTACTTGACGACGGGACGTCTGCCCGAGGGAGAGCTCGAGAAGAAGCAAGTCAGGTACAAGTCGGCGTACTACCTGCTAAAAGAGGGGATCTTATACCGTAAGACGTTGTCGGGGCTGTTGGCTCGATGCATATCTGAGAAGGAGGTTGCGAGGGTGCTAGAAGAAATTCACTCTGGAGAGTGCGGCAGCCATTCCGGGAGTCGGACCTTGGAAGGAAGGGTGTTGAGGCAAGGCTATTTCTGGCCCACCCTTAGGAAGGATGCCGAGGAATTCGCAAGGAAGTGCAGAAAGTGCTAGGAATTTGCCCCTCTTCAGCTCCTCCCGGCCCAAAGGTTGCGCACGATCACAGCTCCATGGCCCTTCGCCATATGGGGCTAGATCTGGTGGGTCCATTCCCTCAAGCCAGTGGCCAGAGGAGGTTCCTGCTGGTCATGGTAGACTATTTCTCAAAATGGCTGGAGGTGAAGGCATTGGCGAAGGTGACGTCTCAGGTGGTCAAAAGCTTCGTATGGGGGGAAATCATCTGTAGGCATGGGCTCCCTCTGGCCATTGTCACGGATAACGGACCGCAATTTGCCAGCAGAGAGTTCGTGGATTTCTGTATACGACTAGGTATAGACCTTCGGTTTGCTTCAGTGCATCATCTTCGAAGCAATGGGCAGGTGGAAGCCGCGAATAAGGTCATCGTGAATCTCTTAAAGAAAAAGGTGGAAAACTTGAGGGGAAGTTGGGTGGAGCAGCTCCCCTCCGTCCTCTGGGCCTTAAGGACCACGCCAAGTTCCGCCACGGGGGAGACACCGTTCAAACTTTCCCATGGCTCTGAGGCCGTCATACCTGTTGAGTTCGAGGTTGAGTCACCTAGAGTAGCTGCGGCAAGGAAGGGAGATGAGGAGTGGCTGGTAGATAATGACGAAGAGCAAAGGCTCTCCCTCGACTTGGTGGAGGAGCTTAGAGAGCTGGCATCTATCCGACAGGAGGAGGTCAAGCGCCGGATGTCAAGATATTTTGATAAGCACGTCAGAGTCAAGCAGTTTGAGAAGGGAGACTTGGTCCTCAAGAAAGTGGATGCAGCAGGGAGAGGGGCTTCGGTAGGGAAGCTCAACCCCAACTGGGAAGGTCCTTTTATTGTAAAAGAGGTCTTGAAATCAGGAGGGTATCACCTCCAAGATGTAGACGGGACACCCCTAGATCGCGCCCGAAGCGGCGACGACCTAAAGCGTTTCTATCCTTAAAACTTTTGTTCATATTCATTATCCATTATGAATGAGATGTAGTTTTCTTTGTTTTTTCTCTCTCACTTTCCAATGTTAGCCAACCTGGCAAGGCCTTCTGGTACTGCCATACAGTTCCAAGTAGCTGTCTCCTCAAAGCAGGAATATTTTATTTTGGAGAAGAGACCCCGAGAAGACCCGCTGTCCAGGCTACCATCGAGCTGGCAGGTTTGTAGGCTCACTCGGTGGTTGGAGTTGGTTTTGGAGAGGAGACCCCGAGAAGACCCGCTGTCCAGGCTACCATCGAGCTGGCAGGTCTGTAGGCTCACTCGGTGGTTGGAGTTGGTTTTGGAGAGGAGACCCCGAGAAGACCCGCTGTCCAGGCTACCATCGAGCTGGCAGGTCTGTAGCTCACTCGGTGGTTGGAGTTGGTTTTGGAGAGGAGACCCCGAGAAGACCCGCTGTCCAGGCTACCATCGAGCTGGCAGGTCTGTAGGCTCACTCGGTGGTTGGAGTTGGTTTTGGAGAGGAGACCCCGAGAAGACCCGCTGTCCAGGCTACCATCGAGCTGGCAGGTCTGTAGGCTCACTCGGTGGTTGGAGTTGGTTTTGGAGAGGAGACCCCGAGAAGACCCGCTGTCCAGGCTACCATCGAGCTGGCAGGTCTGTAGGCTCACTCGGTGGTTGGAGTTGGTTTTGGAGAGGAGACCCGAGAAGACCCGCTGTCCAGGCTACCATCGAGCTGGCAGGTCTGTAGGCTCACTCGGTGGTTGGAGTTGGTTTTGGAGAGGAGACCCCGAGAAGACCCGCTGTCCAGGCTACCATCGAGCTGGCAGGTCTGTAGGCTCACTCGGTGGTTGGAGTTAGTTTTGGAGAGGAGACCCCGAGAAGACCTGCTATCCAGGCTACCATCGAGCTGGCAGGTCTGTAGGCTCACTCGGTGGTTGGAGTTGGTTTTGGAGAGGAGACCCCGAGAAGACCCGCTGTCCAGGCTACCATCGAGCTGGCAGGTCTGTAGGCTCACTCGGTGGTTGGAGTTGGTTTCGGAGAGCAGACCCCGAGAAGACCCGCTGTCCAGGCTACCATCGAGCTGGCAGGTCTGTAGGCTCACTCGGTGGTTGGAGTTGGTTTCGGAGAGGAGACCCCGAGAAGACCCGCTGTCCAGGCTACCATCGAGCTGGCAGGTCTGTAGGCTCACTCGGTGGTTGGAGTTGGTTTCGGAGAGGAGACCCCGAGAAGACCCGCTGTCCAGGCTACCATCGAGCTGGCAGGTCTGTAGGCTCACTCGGTGGTTGGAGTTGGTTTCGGAGAGGAGACCCCAAGAAGACCCGCTGTCCAGGCTACCATCGAGCTGGCAGGTCTGTAGGCTCACTCGGTGGTTGGAGTTGGTTTTGGAGAGGAGACCCCGAGAAGACCCGCTGTCCAGGCTACCATCGAGCTGGCAGGTCTGTAGGCTCACTCGGTGGTTGGAGTTGGTTTCGGAGAGGAGACCCCGAGAAGACCCGCTGTCCAGGCTACCATCGAGCTGGCAGGTCTGTAGGCTCACACGGTGGTTGGAGTTGGTTTCGGAGAGGAGACCCCGAGAAGACCCGCTGTCCAGGCTACCATCGAGCTGGCAGGTCTGTAGGCTCACTCGGTGGTTGGAGTTGGTTTTGGAGAGGAGACCCCGAGATGACCCGCTGTCCAGGCTACCATCGAGCTGGCAGGTCTGTAGGCTCACTCGGTGGTTGGAGTTGGTTTCGGAGAGGAGACCCCGAGAAGACCCGCTGTCCAGGCTACCATCGAGCTGGCAGGTCTGTAGGCTCACTCGGTGGTTGGAGTTGGTTTCGGAGAGGAGACCCCGAGAAGACCCGCTGTCCAGGCTACCATCGAGCTGGCAGGTCTGTAGGCTCACTCGGTGGTTGGAGTTGGTTTTGGAGAGGAGAACCCGAGAAGACCCGCTGTCCAGGCTACCATCGAGCTGGCAAGGCTGTAGGCTCACTCGGTGGTTGGAGTTGGTTTCGGAGAGGAGACCCCGAGAAGACCCGCTGTCTAGGCTACCATCGAGCTGGCAGGTCTGTAGGCTCACTCGGTGGTTGGAGTTGGTTTCGGAGAGGAGACCCCGAGAAGACCCGCTGTCCAGGCTACCATCGAGCTGGCAGGTCTGTAGGCTCACTCGTTGGTTGGAGTTGGTTTTGGAGAGGAGACCCCGAGAAGACCCGCTGTCCAGGCTACCATCAAGCTGGCAGGTCTGTAGGCTCACTCGGTGGTTGGAGTTGGTTTCGGAGAGGAGACCCCGAGAAGACCCACTGTCCAGGCTACCATCGAGCTGGCAGGTCTGTAGGCTCACTCGGTGGTTGGAGTTGGTTTTGGAGAGGAGACCCCGAGAAGACCCGCTGTCCAGGCTACCATCGAGCTGGCAGTTCTGTAGGCTCACTCGGTGGTTGGAGTTGGTTCTGGAGAGGAGACCCCGAGAAGACCCGCTGTCCAGGCTACCATCGAGCTGGCAGGTCTGTAGGCTCACTCGGTGGTTGGAGTTGGTTCTGGAGAGGAGACCCCGAGAAGACCCGCTGTCCAGGCTACCATCGAGCTGGCAGGTCTGTAGGCTCACTCGGTGGTTGGAGTTGGTTCTGGAGAGGAGACCTCGAGAAGACCTGCTGTCCAGGCTACCATCGAGCTGGCAGGTCTGTAGGCTCACTCGGTGGTTGGAGTTGGTTTTGGAGAGGAGACCCCGAGAAGACCCGCTGTCCAGGCTATCATCGAGCTGGCAGGTCTGTAGGCTCACTCGGTGGTTAGAGTTGGTTTTGGAGAGGAGACCCCCGAGAAGACCTGCTGCCCAGGCTATCATCGAGCTGGCAGATCGGTAGGCTCACTCGGAGGTTAGGTAAAGGGGCAGCATATGGATGGGAGTTTCATAATTTGATCAAAAGCAAGGTCCTTGTCCCAAAGGAAGAAGTGGAGGAAGGAGTCGGTCCCTCAAGATCCTCTCGCGCCAAGGGTGCCCAGGGGCAAGGCGAGTGGAAGGGTACATGACTATTCGCACCTAGAGTAAGGGGTCTGCTCTTCGGCCAAAGGGCGAGAAGAGGAGTACCTTCGTCTCGCAAACGAAACTAAGCATAATAGCGATTCGAGACCCACTCGCGCCTCGGGTGTCCAGAGGTAAGGCGAGAGGGAGTGATACATCCCTGTGCGAGAGCACTGAGGGCCCGCCCACTCGCGCCACAGGTAAAGCTAGCCCCTCCATCGGTAGGCGAGACAAGTCGTGATCTCGTTCCGCAAAGTGAAGAGAGGGTAGGCGTACAGGAGAGATGAAAAGAAGGGCCTTAAAAATAAAATATATATCATCCACAAAAAGAGGCCGTAATACAAAAATGCCTCAGCAACAAGTATCCAAAAGAGAAAAATGGGGGGAGAAGAGGAGTATACAAAAAACACTGTAAAATAAATCCTCTATTCTTCCGCGCTGGAGGACGGGCCGTCTTCCTCCTCGCCATAAATCTCGGGTACCAGGTCGCGGGCAGTGACCTCCTCGCAGCCTTCCCTGATAACTTCCATCTCCTTCATCATCTTCACGATTAGTTCGGCGGTCCGGATATTGGCGTCTTTGCAGAGTCCCATGACCTCAGCATGAGAATAATGAGAGGGAGGAGGTTGGGGAATCACCACGCGAGAAGGCGAGAGAGCAGCCTCCTGAAGTCGAGTGATCTCGGACTCCATGCTTTTAACCTCCCCTTCCAGAGTGGCTATGCGTGAGTGCATCCTGTCGGCCGTCTCGGCATCCTGCGAGAGGTTTATTCATTAGGGGAAGTTGAAGGTGAACAAAGAAAGGGAAGGAATTGAGAATGGAGAAACTCACCACACCACCCCGAGCTTTGGCGAGAAGGTTTTCAGCCACGGCCAACTGTTTCTCAAGATCCATAGACTTCTCGCGCTCGGCCGCCAGGCTCGCCTCTGAATCCCTCCAGCTCTTATTATTGTAAATCAGGCGGCGTGAGACTTGGTGCGAGAGCTCTAGCGAGCGCAGCTGGGATTGCGCGGCCCTCAGGATCAAATCCCGCGAGGGAGGCTCAGCGGCAGGTTCTCGCTCTGCGCCACCGTAAAGGCCAAAGCCCAGAGAAAACGCATGAGCCGTAGGTTGGTCTCGCTCTATCCAGGGAGGAAGGAGGGTAGAGATAGAGACCCGGTTCGCCTCCTTGTCCCATATCAGGGTTGGCTCGCCAGCAGCATCCGGGATCGCCGGGCCCATATTGAAGTTCAGATGAGTGGAGGGAGCCGGGCGGCTGGAAGAGCCCACCTCACGAGTAGGAGATTTAGAGGGGAGGTTGTCAGCAAGAGAATCAGGTTGACCCGTCCCGCCAATCGGCGAGACGGTCCGCTGACCAAGAAGCCGAGAAGGGGATTGGGGAGATTGGGACCCCAAAGAGATGGGGGATAAGGATCCCGACACGTCTACCATCTCAGCAGGAACTTGCTTCGCCTTTCCAGAGGGAAGAGGCGCTCCTTTCTTGACCTTTGTTTTCTTTGAAGGACTCTGGCGAGACGGGGCGGAGCCTTCGGCAGGTCTTTTCTTCAGGGAGAGGGGTAGGTTTTCTCTCGCCGCCTCAGCTGCCATCGTGGCGAGGGCGACATCTTTGGAAGGTTTGATGCTGCTTTTGTAAGGCGGGAGAACGGGAACATTTCTTTCTCCTGGAAAAGGCGAGACGATGCGTTTACAAAAACTATTCGTTAGACCTAGACGAAAATAAAGGGCCCCAGCATTTACCTTCGCCTGGAAGCACAGGAAGGAGGGAGTCGAGGCCCCGCCTCAGGAACTGAACCTCGAAGTTCTTGCCAATGAAAAAGTCACAGAGAAGCTTGTCCGTGCCACTAACCTGGGGAGTGGTATAGAACACCTCGGCTGGCGACACGGGCGCCAGCGGAATGCCACCCATGTTGCCGCGAATAAAGACGAAGCGAGTAAGCCAGTGATGATTCTTGTTAGGCGTCTCGCAAACCTTGAGACCCTGCCCCGTGAAATAGGAAACGCCATCGGCATTGGCATGGTAGACAAAAAGCTTGCGGAAGGAGTTCAGGCTGAACTCGATTCGCTCCCGGCGCATGTAGCAGGCGAAGGCAACGAGTACCGAGATAGCGTTTGGGTTCAGTTGCGCAGGAACAGTCCCGAAGTATTTGAGAACCTGTTTCACTTCTGTCCAGAGGGGCAACCTCAGCCCCGCTTCGAAATGCGGGACGGGGAAGGCGAGTTCACCGGGATAAAAAGTGTTGATCGACTCGCCCACCTTTGGAGGGCGTGACTCAAAACCTTCCGGCAAGAAATCGCGAGTAAAGGCGTTGTAGTCCTCCTCGGAAATCCGGTCGGGAGGAAAATCATGGTCACCAAACCGCCTCCCGCATCGGCTTCGCCCCTCGCCTTCTTCAGCCTTCTTTTTCCCCATTCTGGACAAAGAGAGCGAAAGGGAGGATGCGAGAAGAACAGGCGAGATGAGGCACCAGCAGGATCAGTTCGCGAGAGAAGGGAGAGAGAGGTGAGGTTTAGGGCGCCGAGACAAATCGAGAGCATGATCCGGGCCCCAGGGATAGGGGGGTATTTATAGCCCGTTGGGTAAAGAGAAAAATACGAAGAGGCAAAAAAAAATATATAGTGTAAAGGAAGGGGAAGAGTCGGCCGTCCTTCTCTCTCTCCTAGTCTCGATGGGTGTAACCTAACGTAAGTCCCAGGCCGGGGACGAGACAGTATCATAAAAATACAATAAAAATAAAAAGAAAAAGTGATGATTTAAGCATAGATGTGACGCGCGAGTCACAATGTAGAAAAGCACGGTACTAGAGGTAAAAATTATCAAAGGAACTACTAAAAGATGTTATTAAGCAGACCCATTCAGTAGATCCAAAGAGTTCGGGTGGTAGCCGCGAGAGGAAACGTTATTACAAAACGAAGAGCAGTACAAAGAAAATAAAGGCGTAGGGCGGCGCGAGGGATTCAATCCTTATGCCACCGCCAGCGCCCCCCACCGCGAGACCTCGCGCAGGGAGGATGGTGGGAGAGGTGAAAAGCACGAGCCGCATCTACGCCACGGCACGCGAGACGGAGTTGTTGATCGACCTCGTTCTGAATCGCCTGGGGGTCGGTCTCATCTATCTCAATGTCAGCATCAACTTCAGAGGTCAAGCGGGCAACCTCCACCTCTAACCAATCAATCTGCCGGTCAGCCGTTTGCTTGTCTTTCTCCAACTCTTGAATCATGATCGCGCGTTTTCGGAACATCTCGGCCACCCTGCGCTTCATCGCCAGCGGATCCATAGGGTCGCCAAGGTAATCTTCTATCTCATCCATAGGAGGAGGAGGCGAGGAGACCGCTCGCCTCGGGCGCTCCTCAGCAGGCGAGTCTTCGGCAGATGAGTCTACTCGCACATCTGCGAAGGCAAAAACAGAAGGAAGGACATAATAAAAGTTGGGCGGCCAGAGAGGCTAGAACCAAGGGTAGGGGATTCCTAACCAGAGTGGCGAGAGGTCCCAGCGACATGGGAAGGCTCACCATTTTTCCCACCAAGAGTAGAAGGAGGAGTAGAAGGAGGAGGCGAGACAGGGTTTAGATGATGGCTGGCGAGATGAGTTTGTGTGCTACCAGACTGACCGAGGGGTGCGTGACTTTTCTGAAAACCAACAGCAAAAGGAGCAATGAAAGATAGATAGCGAACAGGTGAGGTATACAAGGATCTTACCTCTTTTCCCTGGGGAAGCGATGGTGTAGGAGGGATGCGTCTCTCCGGGGGATCCGGTAAGAGTCCTCCCGACGGGGGAACCAGATCAGTTGTTCTCGCCTTCTTCGGGCGAGAAGAAGAGGGCGGGGGTGAGGAAAAAGTGCGAGCGGGAATTAGGTCAAGGCAGCCGCACTCGCCTTATTCCGCTGGCGCACCAACGCGATACGATCGCGAAAGCTTTTGCTAAGAGACATAGCAGCAGGGTGGATGTAGCTGTAACAAAGAGAGGAGGCCTGTTGCACTTGGGGAGGATCCCAATATTTATAGACTCATGGGGGGGGGGGAATCTCACCCGAAAAAGATTCCGCTTTAAAGTCGCTGAGATGACGTGAGCCTCGGTTGGACTTTTCTTTTCGGGCTTAGACAACCCCGAAAAGAGCGGGGATTGTGTACAACCTCGGGCTCACGGGAGGGAACCCAGCAGAGAGGAGATTAGAAGAATCCCCAGGAGGAGAAAAGGCCCTAAGCAAGAGGGGCCTAAAGTCGGGTCCACTCGCAATGGGCGAGAGGGGCCTAAAGCGGGGTCCGCTCGCAATAGGCGAGAGGGGCCTAAAGGCGGGTCCGCTCGCGCTAGGCAGGAGGAGCCAAAGTTGAGTCCATTCGCCTGGCAGGTAGGGATCAAAGGAAGATTTTATATATGCCGACGGAGGGTCTCGCCTGAGAGGTAGTCTTTTTTAGCTACCAGGTGGCCCTCTCGCCAAGCATCGGGTCGGCCGGAAGAGATAAGGCCGGTTCAGCAGTTGGGTGGGAACCGGTTCACTTGGCAAAGCGGTTCATCCCTTTTGGCCTTTTTTACTCTTTTACCCTTGGTGGTCTGCTCATAGCCCGTCAGAACAGCGGAGTTCGGCTGTTGGCAGACCCAACCCAGGGTAGTCAGGTAATTTCACAGGTGCTTGCTTTGGTTATTTGCAGTTCAAATCCTGAAGCCTATAAAAAGACCGGTAAGGTGTCTGAGAAGAAAGGTGTGGAACCTGCTTTTTCCTTCTCACTCAGGCACCTAGCTCAGCACTGGCTAGGGAGGGGAAGGATACTAGCCCTTCCGGGTGAGCGGTGGGACCTCCGAGCTGAAGCTCCCGGTCTGTTCCTTTAGGTGTCTTGTTGGGAGCGTGGTTCAAAGAAAGTAAGCGTGGGTTGCAGCCTTAGATCCGAGCTTTTAGGAGAAACTAGTTCGACTGGTTTCAACAGAAGTCTAATAAAGATGTTTCCATCTTGCTGATTTGTATTTCGTGTTAAAGACATAATGCTTGATAACACAAGATGATCATTATCGTGGTTTGATATCTATTCGGTTAAAAGCAGAGTTTGTTGGGTATCCCTTCTGTTATTCAATTATATCTTAACATATCAACAGTCAGTATTAGCATGTTCTCTTTAGTTACTTGCACCTTACTTTTTATTATATCTGCTGCTTACTCTTCTTTTGCAGAGATTAGCAGATATTAGCAAGTTCCCTTCAAGTACTTGCAGCTTACTTTTCTATCATATCTGCTGCTTACTCTTCTTTTGCAGAGATTAGTAGATATTAGCAAGTTCCCTTCAGGTACTTGCAGCTTACTTTTTTATCATATTTGTTGTTTACTCTTCTTTTGCAGAGATTAGCAGATATTAGCAAGTTCCCTTCAAGTACTTGCAACTTAATCTTCTTTCATATCTATTTGCTCACCCTACTTTTACAGAGACTAGCAAATATTAGCAAGTTCTCATTCAGGTACTTGCAGCTTAATTTTTCTTCATATCTGCTTGCTCACTCTACTTTGGCAGAGACTAGCAGATATTAACAAACTTGTCTTCAGGCACTTGTACACACAAGACGTTCTCCTTTTGCCTGCATTGACTTTTTCTTCGCAGGTAAAAGATAGATATTGACAGATTTTTCCAAGGAGAGACATCGGGTTCTATCTCTCCTAGTCTCTAATTTTTCTCTCCTGATTTCCGAGGGAAGGATCACGATTTTCGTGGGTCTCCTACTTTTTCGAAGTTCCCTTCGGAACATAAAAAAGTGCGGAGATTATGTTAACCCAAAAATCGGCGATCCCTACCAAGATGTTTAGCTTGCAAGTCGCGGCCCACTCAGGGGTTCCCCCCGAGGTTCGCGATCTGCCACGACACTCCTTTTTGGGCCAGGCGGATAGAAGCTCATATTTGCTCAGGCTGTGCGGTTAGGACGCTTTTCCCGGTCTAACCTCCACGGTCGCATAGCTACCGCGTGCCCTATGGGATGGCGAGCTGCTCCCATAGCTCACCCTCGCAGGCCACGCGATTAGGCCTGCTAACCGTGCAGCATTCTTCCTTGTAGGAGGCAATAAGAGTTAATGAGGATGATCTACGCGATCTACTCCTTCACCCTGCCAGGTTATCCTGTCGGCGTCAATGAGATCAGCGCAACCCTCGCGGGCTCGGCTACTCTCTCCAGCTCAGGTTTTCTGCCGGCCCAGGAGGGTGGCCTGCTCCTTAGGTCGCCTCCCTAGTGGGCGGCCTGTCCAAGCCGGCAGCTTCGTGGGCGGCCTGGCCCAGGCTGCCAGCCCTTGTGGGCGGCCTGCCAAGGCCGCCAACTAGTAGTGACGACCTGCCTCCAGGCTGCCAGCCAGTAGTGACGACCTGCCTCCAAGCTGCAAGTCAGCAGTGACGACCTGCCTCCAAGCTGCCAGCCAGTAGTGACGACCTGCCTCCAAGCTACCAGTCAGCAGTGACGACCTGCCTACAGGCCTCTAGTCAGCAGTGACGACCGACCTCCAGGCCGCTAGTCAGCAGTGACGACCATCCTCCAGGCTGCCAGCTAGTAGTGACGACCTGTATCCAAGCTGCCAGCAAGTAGTGACGACCTGCCTCCAGGCTGCCAGTTAGCAGTGATGATCTTCCTCCAAGCTGCCAGCCAGCAGTGACGACCTTCCTCCAGGATGCAAGCTTGTAGTGACGACCTGCCTCCAGGCTGTCAGCAAGTAGTGACGACCTGCCTCCAGGCTGCTAGTTAGCAGTGACGACCTTCCTCCAAGCTGCCAGCCAGCAGTGACGACCTGCCTCGAGGCTGCCATCTATAAGTGACGACCTGCCTCCAAGCTACCAGTCATCAATGACGACCTTCCTCTAGGCTGCCAGCTAGTAGTGACGTCCTTCCTCCAGGCTGCTAGCCAGTAGTGACGACCTGCCTCCAGGCTGCCAGTAAGCAGTGACGACCTTCCTCCAAGCTGCCAGCCAGCAGTGACGACTTGCCTCCAGGATTCCAGCCAGTAGTGATGACCTGCCTCCAAGCTGCCAATCAGCAGTGACGACCTGCCTACAGGCCGCTAGTCAGCAGTGACGACCTGCTTCCAAGCTTCCAGTCAGCAGTGACAACCTGCCTCCAGGCCGCTAGTCAGCAGTGACGACCTGCCTCCAGGCTACCAACCAGCAGTGACGACCTGCATCCAGGATGCTAGTCAGCAGTGACGACCTGCCTCTAGGCCGCTGAGTCTGCCCAGGTCTGCGACCTTCCTCTTCTAGCTTCCAACCAGAAGTTTGCTCCAGCAGAGAAAATGCCAGTCCGCGTAGTCCTCCATGATGACGTCACTGGGCCCCGCTTCTAGAAGATTCTCCCCGGGCCTATAAATAGCCTCCAAGGCCTCTCATTCTGCATGCTCGAGAGGAGAACTGCCAGCTTGATCAAGGTCTGCGGACTCAGTTTTCCAGTCCTCCACAGTTGATCAAGAAAGGTCTGCGGACTCAATTCTCCAGTCTAAGTTCTCCAGTCTTCTGCAGCCTCTTTTACTTAGTCTCTGGCAATTCCTTCCTTAGCCACCAGCTTCCCCCATTGTACCCTTTACTGTTTTTACATGTAATGTGCAAATAGCAAGCTGTAACCCTACTTCTTGATTAAAGGAAAAGCTCGTCGCAAGAGTGGCATTCAAGCCACAGAGGGAGAAGTATGTTGTTGTTGCTGCTAGCAGCCCCACTCTTCTGTTTTCTCTCTATCTTCATGTATGACTCAGAGTATCCAGCTGCCCGGCAGTCTCTCTTTCCTCTCCTCTATCCCCGCAACCCTCTACTTCACCGAGCTTGTGAGACTGAACACCCGTTAGCTGGTGGTGCTTGACTCCCTTTTGCATTTCATGCATCAACAGAGTTAGTCCAGCTGGTGCATGGGGCAAGTTCGCGGGCACCGCCAAGGTCGCTGCAAGAAGAAAAGTTTGCCATAAAGTTCCAGGTCGCTGCGGATACAAATGAAAGTCGCGGGACTTACTTTCCTGGCGGCATACGTTGTCTAGTCCGGGTAACAACGGAATGTAGTATGTTGGAACCTTAGGTTCTGATTTGGGTTAGGATCACTATTAGGATTATTAGTTTGACCCAAATTATATAGACTAAGGGTCATAGGATTCTCCAGGTATACATCAAAAGAATCTAAGAAGAAAGTGCAGAAAATTCCAGAGAAGTTCAGTTTTGAAGTTCAGAATTCCAGTCCAAAAATAGTAGAACGGAGTTCGACTATAGTAGAACGGCGTTCGACTATAGTAGAACGGCGTTCGACTATAGTAGAACGGCGTTCGACTATAGTCGAACGGCGTTCGACTATAGTAGAACGGCGTTCGATTATAGTAGAACGGCGTTCGACTATAGTAGAACGACGTTCAACTATAGTATTATACGCGTTCTTTTCTGTGTTTTATTTCCTGTATTTCTAGCATATATTTATTATATAATATCTGATTGATTTACTGCTATTACTTCAAAGCAATCCTTGTTATTATTATGCATAAGTCTTTCCTTTCAGATAAAGTAGTTTGTCTTATTAGTTGACTTATTGATTACTTTATCTGCAGCTGTCCTTTATAGCCGTTGGATGTAAAGAGTTATCTGATGTGACCTTTTATAGCATTCTTTATCAGATTTAATACTGCAGCTTCTTATGAAGCTTTATTCTTTATATAGAATATATATGTCTGCAAGATATGTTTTGTCTTTATGTTAATTGCAGCCCAGATTCAAGATCTGAGAAGAAGACAAAAGCTCAACTCAAATAATAGATCCGTTACTGCTGCTTATATATAAAGAGTTCTTTTGAAGAAAGAACTAAGCTTGCTACCAGCAATATACAGCAGCAGAAGGAAGAAATACAATACAGCACAGCTGCTCTCAGCATTCATACATCCAACTGAGAAGATATCTCTTCACTCTTCTTCAACCTGAGTGCTCCTGTTCCAAGAAGACTACACTCAGAGATATTGAAGAAGAAGAAGAAGAAGGAAGCTGCTGAAGAAGTTCCTTTTATTTTATATTCTATTATCTTCTTCTAAGCTTTACCCTTCAGAACTTCAAGACAGTATTCTGTCAGAAGTTCTGAAGAGACCTTGTGCTTCTCTAATCTTATTTAAAATAGAGAAGACAATCTAACCCTCCTTTCCCCCTCCTGTAAAGGGTTATTACTCCCTTCAAAAGTATCCCTTGGTGGCAGGGCACCTGATCAAAAACTTGTGTTGGTTTTTAGACACCTGGTCAAAAGTCTAAAGGGTCTCTAGATCTACCTGCAGCAGATCTTGTTGGTGGCAGGGCACCTGATCAAAAACCTGAGTGGATTCCTACCGTGTGGGTAGAAGAGTGGACGTACCCAAGTTGTTTGGGGAACCACTATAATATCTTGTGTCGTCTGGTTGCTTGATTTATTAATTACATTGTGGCTGTGATTTGTTTTAACTAGGATTGCTAGTTGCTGGATAGGACCTGAAGCTTAACTGTAATTACAGTTAGCTTTAGTTTGTGCACAACACCTTGTGTTAGGCTTTAGGGTTTTCATCTCAAATATCTATAACCTATCTGAATTCCGCAATCGGTATCTATCTCTCTTTTCTTTTAATTGGTATCAGAGGGAGGTTGACTGACTGTACAGGCTAACACCTGAGTCACAAGATCCTGATAGATACCAAGGATTATAGATATTCACATTCACTTTCATGGCCCAGTACAATGATTATTTTAGCACCAGACCTCCAGCTTGCAACTTAGCTGAGTTTAGCATCTGGAAGGCAAGAGTCAAATTATTTATGAACAATATTGATGAAGAAATATTTTCTTCTATTTTGACAGGTCTTCCAACATCGGCAACAACAACAAAAAGTGCCAGGCTAGCTGATGCCCGAGCAATGAATATCATAGCTCAGTCATTGTCTGATGACATTTTTCAAGATATTGTTGAATGCTCAACAGATAAGGAGATGTGGGATTCCCTTCACCAAATGGCTTCTGAACCCGTGGATAATATATCAGAAGGAAGCCACAACATCTCATCTAAAGAAGGAAAACCAACATCCCTAGATGTTATCTGGGATGTCTCAGATGATGACTCATCATTTGAAGATGAAGAGGAGGAAGCAAGGGCCAAAGAATTTTGCATAATGGCCATAAATGCTTCATGCAGCAACTTAGATGCTGAACAAACAGAAGACAAATCAAAACCTGAAAAGGTTCAGGTAATATCTAATTCTGTTATCAGTTTAGTTGATTTAGAAATTAAATATTGCTGCCAAAGTTTAACAAAACCTGAGAAGGAAACAACACTTCTCAGAGAAATGTTTTTAGATTATTCTAATCAACAAAATGAGTTCAGATTTGAGAACTCAGTCAGCTTTTTCATAAATTTGTTTTATTATCAAAAGGATAAATTACTTAAAATATTTTCAAATCCTTCTACCATCTGGAACAAATTTATTAGGAAGCATTTCCTTTTTCTTAAGGCTGTTTATATATCTGTTTGATATTTTGTTCAAATATTTTATTCAGATTTCTGTATAAAGAAATTCTCTGTCAGATAACTCTATTTCTTATAGATCCTTTTCTAATTTCATCTAGATTGAGTCCTCTACTCTAGTTGCATTGGTCAGCTGAGTTTGAATCTCGTCTAATGAAAAGAAATTCTATAGGAAGGAAGATATCTGATTTTGGTTTTCAGATCCAGAATCCTAATTAAATTTGCTGGACAAATATCATTTTTTTGCTGCTAACATACCCTTTTTCAAGGAGAGAGCAATCTCTACCATAGTCTTCTGCAGGTACTATTTATAAGAGTTTGCTGGATGACTCAATCAAAATTCAAAGTCATCTCAGTCTCCTTCAATCACAGGTACCACATCAACATAGGGGGAGATTGCAAATGCTGCAAGCAGCCAGCTATGCAAAACTTTTCTTTTTTATATATCTTATGCTTTGCAAATATATATTTATTATAATATTATTTTGCTAATAGGATCCTCACCCAAATAGGGGGAGATTGTTGGAACCTTAGGTTTTGATTTGGGTTAGGATCACTATTAGGATTATTAGTTTGACCCAAATTATATAGTCTAAGGGTCATAGGATTCTCCAGGTATACATCAAAAGAATCCAAGAAGAAAGTGCAGAAAATTCCAGAGAAGTTCAGTTTTGAAGTTCAGAATTCCAGTCCTAAAATAGTAGAACGGCGTTCAACTATTGTAGAACGGAGTTCGACTATAGTAGAACGGCGTTCCACTATAGTAGAACGGCGTTCCACTATAGTAGAACGGCATTCGACTATAGTAGAACGGCGTTCGACTATAGTAGAACGGCGTTCGACTATAGTAGAACGGCGTTCGACTATAGTAGAACGGCGTTCGACTATAGTAGAACGGCGTTCGACTATAGTAGAACGGCGTTCGACTATAGTATTATATGCGTTCTTTTCTGTGTTTTATTTCCTGTATTTCTAGCATATATTTATTATATAATATCTGATTGATTTACTGCTATTACTTCAAAGCAATCCTTGATATTATTATGCATAAGTCTTTCCTTTCAGATAAAGTAGTTTGTCTTATTAGTTGACTTATTGATTACTTTATCTGTAGCTGTCCTTTATAGCCGTTGGATGTAAAGAGTTATCTGATGTGACCTTTTATAGCATTCTTTATCAGATTTAATACTGCAGCTTCTTATGAAGCTTTATTCTTTATATAGAATATATATGTCTGCAAGATATGTTTTGTCTTTATGTTAATTGCAGCCCAGATTCAAGATCTGAGAAGAAGACAAAAGCTCAACTCAAATAATAGATCCGTTACTGCTGCTTATATATAAAGAGTTCTTTTGAAGAAAGAACTAAGCTTGCTACCAGCAATATACAGCAGCAAAAGGAAGAAATACAATACAGCACAGCTGCTCTCAGCATTCATACATCCAACTGAGAAGATATCTCTTCACTCTTCTTCAACCTGAGTGCTCCTGTTCCAGGAAGACTACACTCAGAGATATTGAAGAAGAAGAAGAAGAAGGAAGCTGCTGAAGAAGATCCTTTTATTTTATATTCTATTATCTTCTTCTAAGCTTTACCCTTCAGAACTTTAAGACAGTATTCTGTCAGATGTTCTGAAGAGACTTTGTGCTTCTCTAATCTTATTTAAAATAGAGAAGACAATCTAACCCTCCTTTCCCCCTCCTGTAAAGGGTTATTACTCCCTTCAAAAGTATCCCTTGGTGGCAGGGCACCTGATCAAAAACCTGTGTTGGTTTTTAGACACCTGGTCAAAAGTCTAAAGGGTCTCTAGATCTACCTGCAGTAGATCTTGTTGGTGGCAAGGCACCTGATCAAAAACCTGAGTGGATTCCTACCGTGTGGGTAGAAGAGTGGACGTACCCAAGTTGTTTGGGGAACCACTATAATATCTTGTGTCGTCTGGTTGCTTGATTTATTAATTACATTGTGGCTGTGATTTGTTTTAATTAGGATTGCTAGTTGCTGGATAGGACCTGAAGCTTAACTGTAATTACAGTTAGCTTTAGTTTGTGCACAACACCTTGTGTTAGGCTTTAGGGTTTTCATCTCAAATATCTATAACCTATCTGAATTCCGCATACGGTGTCTAGTCCGGGTAACAACGGAATGTAGTAGTCAACGTCGAGCCTTGCTCTAGCAAGAAACTCGACGATGGAGGCCTCGACCTCACTCAGCTGCACGCTTTTGAAGTCAGCATCTTATCGCAGCTGCGGGTTCGTGTGGAGAAACCCTAGGTCGCCTTCAAAGATGAGGTACCTAGAGGTCCAGTTTTGGATCTTATTCAGCAAGCCCACAACCTTCATCCCCCTGCAGTAGAAGTATATGATACCCTTATACTCGCAGTCTCCTGTTGGAGTTATGGAGTGGACTGAAAAGATCTTCCTGAAGATCTTCAAGGAAAACTCGATTTTTTCAGATCGAAGGTAGGCGAGGTAGCAGCAGATGGCGATCATGCTGTTCGGCGCGAGTTGGCTTGGAACCACCCCGTAGTGCTCGAAGATCTCCGCGATCTCTCAAAGCAGGGGGAATTTGAACCCGCAATCGAAATGGTCAATAGGCACCACGAGCTGCGTGGCTGTGGAGAAGTTCAATCGCTCTTGATGCTCGGGAAGTCGCGCGAGCACCGGCGAGCCCACCATGTGTGCCTCCTGAAAATCCTCCAGATCATCTGCCGTCAGTCTGCTTCTTTTATGCTCGGCAGCATGGAAGGCGACTGCTGCATCAGTACGCGCGGTTACCATCTTTTTAGACCACAGGGCTTCAACTTTGACTGTTTCCTATACAAAGAGAAAATAAAGGCCCTATTTATAGAAACACCGTCTGACATGACAGCAGTCAATCCGCTCAGACCGATCGCTACGTCCGCGCAGCCCGCTTCATCCCTGTTTTCCCTGCAATTTCAGAAAAATTCTCAAGGCTTTGCGAATTAAAAGGAAGTCCGCTCAGCCCGCTTCTTCCCTGTTTTCCCTACAATTTCAGACAAATTCTCAAGGCTTTGCGAATTAAAAGGCAGTCCGCTCAGCCCGCACGTTTCCTGTTTTCCTGCAAATTATCTACAAGTAATCGCGAACTCACAAGCAGTCCGCAAAGACCGCAACTTTGAAGGAAGTAAAATGAGCGAACATAAAATCAATTCGCATAGTTTGCATTCATCACAACAGGATTGTTCAAATTTAAAAAATAATAATATCATACAACAAGTGAAAGTTGCATCACAGCACAAATGAAACAGGGAAAATGTTCAAAAGACAACAAATTATACAATACACAGTTCGAATTAGTTCGACTCAGCGGCTTCTGCGGTCTCGTTGAGCAGGTCGTTCCTCATCCACCCAAACATGGGCTGCCTGGTCGCTTCCTCGCAAGATTTCCCTATAAAGCTTACTGACGAGATGTTGCATGTTATTGAAAGTGCGGTGCATACCGGCAGTGCCCCTGAGAATCCGAGTAAACGGGATTGCCGGGACACCTGCTGATGTTGGATCTGTGGCCACTGCGGGCTGCCTGATTATCGCTGGGGCTGATGCCTTTCCTGCAGCAGGTTGAGAAGACGTTTGCGGCCTCACCCCGGCAACTTCACCCACTTGCTTCTTCCCTTCTCTCACCAAAGCCAAATATCGGCCCCTATAATGACAGGCGTCTCCACTTAGTCGCTGCTTCTCTTTCTTTAGACCTTCAACGATGGAAGAAAGGCTCGCGACCTGGTTCTCCAGGATCTTTTCTCGCTCCTTACCTTTCTTCAACTCAACTTGAATTTCGTTTAGTTCCTCCTCGTACCGCCTCACTAATAACGCATATGTCTCTTGGCCAGACTGCTCCCCTTGCGCGGACTCAGCACCAGACCGCATCACAGCCTGCACGGGCACATCTGCAGGCGATGACACGATCTCACCGACCTCAATAGAATCGGGTGTTGACTTCCGTACTACAACAAAGGAAATAAAACTCGGCTTAGTTTCCAGGTCGCAATGAGCTTAAAAGGTAAAAAAAATTTTAATTCACTTTTTGAAATAACGGCAGCAATCTGGCGACTATCGAGAGTAGGTCGCCTCACGCGCTCTGGGTCAAAGATGCCTAGGCAGTGCCTCCATTCCCGACGAACTTTCGTCCTTGTCTCGGCCAGCGATCTGCTTGAGGCAACTATGTCGCCAGTCTCTGTAATGATCTTAACCGGCCGCAATTTCCGAGGCGGGGATTTATATAGCCATGAGCTCTAGAAACGCCTAGGCGCCGGGTGCAATTTACCTGATTGCATCAGCTCGGCAGCAGTCTGCAGATCCTCAGCCCGCTTATCCGCAGCAAGCTTCTCTGAGACCGCCTCAATCTTTGCCTTCATTACTGCGAGCTGTTCCTTCGATTTTTCCCTTTCTTCGACTGCAAGGAAGGAGGAAGAGTCAGCAGGCTTCTCTCCCATGTTCTCACCACAAGGATGCAGCACTTCCAACAAAGAACGATTCAAGTTCGCGAGCTATTCGTTGTCAATAGAGTCAAGTATCTCGGTGGTTGATAAGCTGAGCGTTGAGGGGGGGTCACCTTCTTCGGGCAGAGCATCCGGGGAGACGAGATCGTTGTCCGGAACTTCCTTCTCACGCGGCTTATGCTGCAAACTCGCAGCTCCAGTCCACTTAGAGATATTCTTCTCCTTCCTAACTCGCAGCTTCTTCTCTACTCGCTCCACAACAGTACTCTTATCTCTCTTCCTCTTTTTCTTTTTAGGCGTCTTATCCAAGTCTATAACGATCTGCTGTGATTCGCGAACTGAGGTTAGTGCGTCAATCAGCGCAAGAGAGGGCGCTGGTTCCTCAGCTTGTTTCTCGACAAAATCATTAGTCGCGGCTTCGACGGGCTCTTTAGCTCGCTCCTCAGTTACATTTTCTACCCTCTCCTCCACCTGCTTATCTGTTGGAAGTTTATCCTCGATATTCGGCTGCTGGACCTTCGGCGACGACACTTCTTTGTTCGGATCTATCCGCAACATAATAGTTCCGGAGGCAGAGCGGTGCACCTCCACACTTGAAGAGCTCGCGGGGTTCTGATCAGAGATGGATGGCGGATTCAGTTTCTTATTCGAGCTCTCTGTAGGTAGATTCTGAGTAGCAGGAGAAGTCGCGGTCTTCTCATGCACGACATCGCGAGCTGGGTTTGTCTTCTTATGACCTGAACTCTCTCCTTGATGGCGGGCAGTTATATCGTTCCGATCACTCACCTTCTTAGGTCGCGAACTCGCCTTGGGTTTCTCAGTCGAGGTTGCGAGGCTGCCAAAGAAAGATCCTAAACTTGCCATGCCGGACTAGAAAGTTGAGACCGCAAGAGGTGAGTAATGACCCGTCGCGCAGTCAATTCTGACAGAGGACAAGACTTCCAGCGGTATTTATAGCACAGTCAGCATTTATGATAGTTGCGGACTCGGTGGTTAAGGAAACATTTTCGGAATGTTCCAAAACTCGAAAATGTGCGGGGATTATGTTAACCCCAGAATCCGCAACATTTCCAGCTAGGCATCTTGCTCCTCCCTTGCCGGACTCAAGATCTCAGTCCGCCCAGATTGTCGGTTGATCAGTGATCACAGCCACCTAGGCGGACTCAAGTTCTCAGTCCGCCCAGGTCGCCCTTGGTTTGCTCTCAGATCTTTCCAGCTTTCAGCGAGCTCCGGAATCAGGTCGCTCAGGTCATTCAGGTCACGACTCTTCTGACAGGATTGCGCTCGACGTGACAAGGGGAGGCTCCCAGTTCGTAAGCCCAGTCCGCCTGTCTCGCGCGGACTGCTTGTTCTTTCTTTTTTGATTCCCGTCACCGCTGCCCGGCTCTTTTGTACCCCGGGCAGCTGGTTATTTTAGCCCTGCCTGTTTGGACAAACCCCCAGCCTATAAATAGGGGGAAGTGGTGCACTCAAAGCATGTTGACTCGAGCCCAGGAGCCTACTTATTAAAGGCTGCGGACTCGAATCTCGGGCTTTGCGATCTCCAGCTTGCTTTCCGCATCATTTCCTTTTCCCTCCTTGTAACCCCTTGCTTGCAATCAGAATCAGGCCGGTCGCAGGAGTGGCATTTAGGCCGCGACGTGTGAAGTCTGGTGTTGCCGTAGTTCACGGCTCTTCTGCTTTCCTGTTCCTTTTCTAGTCCGCTAAGTAGACTGCTGCTCGCAGTTTGTTTTTCCTTCTTCCCCTAATGCTCGAACAGTTAGCTGATGGTGCCCGTTTCTCCTTCGCATTTCGTGCATCAACAGTAAACATAATCACGGAAAGTTGAGTTGACAAAACCTGGGGGTTGTGCTACGTATATTTCTCTTTTAGGTCTCCATTGAGGAATGCTGGATTAACGTCCATCTGATACACTTTGAAGCCATTGTGAGTCGCATATGCCAGAAACAACCATATCGCTTCGAGTCGGGCCATTGGAGCAAAAGTCTGATCAAAGTCAATCCCTTCTTCTTGTATGTACCTTTGAGCTACAAGCCTGACTTTTTTCTTTATAATCACTATGTTTTTGTCCAGCTTGTTGTTGGGTGGGTCCATTGATCCTAATGTCCTGGATTTGAAGAAGCCCTAACAAACAATGTATACACATGTGGTGATCTAACTTGTTCTCAAGTTTAGTGATTATGGTATGTCCTAACAATAATGATAGGGAAGGAAGCCTAAGTGGCTAAGTCAGGTAAACACTGTCCTAAGATGTGGATAGACATAAATCTAAGTGCACAAGTGTTGAGTTAAGGTTACTCACTCAACGCTAGATGACTTATAGCGCTGAGTGGAGCCTATATAGTCAAACCCAAAGTTGTGTCAAGCTGAGGAAGTGCCTAAGTATACAGGCATTGAGTGAACTCAATGCACTCAATGCCATACAGCTAAAGGTTATGAGACAGACTAATGCAGTAAAAGCCTAAAAAGAAATAGACAGAAAAGTGGTTAAGCTCACAGGTGTTGAGTATCACTCACTCAACGACATACTCTATATTCGATGAGTATTTCCATGTAAGTCAAAGCCACATAAAATCTATGCTGATATTTGACTAAGTCCACAGGCGTTTAGTGAGGTAAGCTCACTCACAGCCATATGATAAAACATTGACTGATAATCATTCAGTCAGAACCAGTGTTAACTGACACAGAAATTTGGCTAAGTCCAAATGCGCTGAGTGTAGCTTACTCAATACAAGATAAACATAGTAAGACCTGTTACGTAATTTGACATTGAGTGGAGCTTACTCACTCAATGCCAAGGAGTAGAAAAATCTACCCAAGGTAGAAAGCGTTGAGTGAGATATGGTCACTCAACACTCTCAATGCTATGATTTAGAAAATCTGGCTAAATAAAAAAGCATTGAGTAAGGCGTGCACATTAAACGCTCTCAATGCTTAAGATGTTGAAGAAGTAGGAAAATGATTAAGGCAGAAAGCGTTGAGTGAGGTGTGCTCACTCAACTCTTTCAACGTCTAAAATATAGAAAGCATGGATAAGGCATAAGGCTTTAAGTAAGGCATGGTCACTCAACGCTCTCAATGACAAGCATATAGAAAAGGCAGAAGAATAAGCTAAGGCAAAAAGCATTGAGTGAGGCTTGCTTACTCAACGCTAAAAACACCTAGATAGACAGAATTCTGTCTAAGTATTTTGGCATTGAGTGAAGATCACTCACTCAACACCTATGCTAAAGTTGCTTGATTTTGACTAAGTACACTGCTTGTGACGTCTGCTAATCAACAAGTCAATATTATTTAAATTGATAGCGGGAAAGCTACAATACAAGCCAAAAGGAGATGCAGAGAAATTGTATGACAGTTGGTGTTAAAGCATGGCTAGAGGAACTCCGACTCGCCGACTAGATTTTGTTGATCGGCAGTCCACGGAGCCCGCCGAGCCTCACCTTCCAGTCTGCCCTTCTACTGATCTTGAGACCCCCTCTCCCTTCATTGATCGAATCCGATGGGAGTCAGCGCCAAACAATTTTAGAGAGCCCGGTCTCCCTTTCTATTCAGGGGAGACTGACCCAGTTTCTCACCTGCAGGCATTCGAGGGGGCAGTTGCATTGAGGAGCCTCTCTGATGCCTTGAAATGCAAGCTCCTTGTCACCACTCTCGACGGGCAGGCGAGAGAATGGTTCTATTAGTTGCCCTCGGGCACGATTTACTCTTTCGCTGAGCTTCGCAGCGAGCTCCTTCTGAGGTTTGCTACCTCAAAGAAGAGAAAGGATGGGCTAGCAGCCCTTTTTGACATCAAGCAAAGAGACAACGAATCTGTGGCACGGTTCGTTGATCGGTTTCAAAAGGAAATCCAAGGGGTAAGGAATGTGAACCCCGATTATTATAAAGTTGCCTTGATTCACGGCCTCTAGGAGGGCCCATTGAAGTTCAAAGTAACAACAAAGGCGCCATCAACTTACCAGGAGCTAATAGTGATAGCTAATCGCTTCATTGAAGGAGAAAAAAGCAACCCTACCTATATCTCATCCCTGATAGCTAAAGCTGGAGGAAGGGATGCCTCCAACTCCTCTTCCAACAATCAGTACCATAGCAAACCTCCTCGGCCTGAATTCCAGCCTCCTTCTAAGAGGGGGCGAAATCTTCATCACAAGAAACCCTTCATAGGCCATCAACAGCTTCGTGATTAGAGACTGCCATTGGCCGCCGCTCCCGTTCCACCCCTTCAAGCTCTTCCCATCCTTCAGAATGCCTTGCCAGCCTCAAATCCGCATGAGGGTAGCTCCTTGGAGGAGTTTGCATCTTTGGGGCTCGACTTCGAGAAAGTCGTCCAAATAATTCAGAAGAAGGCAGAGGAGAAGAGGCAAGGGCCTCAAAGAGATTGGAAGCCCAGGAACAGCTCTCAGTACTGTGAATTTCACAAGGATAAGGGCCACATGACTGAAGATTGAAAGGCCTTCCGGCTGCTAGTTGAGAGGTTGTTCGCTGAAGGCAAGATTAAGGATCTGGGCAGGAAAAATTATTCTTCAAAACCTTCCACCTCCAAAGGAAAGGAGGTGGCAGAGGTTCAGCTTGAATGTATAGAGGTAGCGGATGAGGGCCGTCTTGGGCTAATTGATATTCCAAGTGAATGCATTGATATTGTCGACGAAGGAGTCTTGGGAAGACTTTTTTACATTCATGGTGGAGTAGGAGCTGAGTCCACCCGGAAGTCTTCTCTGTCAAGGCTTTCCCGAACAGAGATTGCATCTACTTCTTCCTCTGCCCCTCCTTCAGAAACTGTCACCTTTAGTTCTGCAGACCTTCCCGCAACCGCAAACCCTTTTTATGATGCCATTGTGGTCCAGGCAGCCATCGGAGATTTCACGGTCGATAGAATTCTTATTGACACTGGCAGCTCCGTGAATCTCCTCTTCAAGACCACCTTTGAAGCCCTGAGGACTGGAAAGTCTCTTCTTTCTACCGATGGGCCGCTCTATGGCTTCTCGGGTGAGAGGAAGGAAGTCGAGGGAAATGTCACACTCCCGGTCAGGCTCGGAGGGGTGACCAAGGAGATTCAGTTCATAGTGGTTGACGCTCCAAGTAGCTATCATGCTATTTTTGGAAGGCCCTAAACAAGTATCGAGCCATCATTTCAACATATCATCTAGCCATCAAGTTTTGCAAGGATGGTCGTCAATGCAGGGTCAGGAGTGACCCAAGGCAAGCTCGGGAGTGTTACCTCCGCATAGTCAACATGACTGAAGTTGCCCCCCAGCTTTTCCAGCAGTAGCAGAAGATACCTCTCAATCAGAAGCTGCTATGGATAGTGAAAGTGCTCACCTGGAACCTACCCAGGTAACGCAGGAAGTCCCCATTGCAGAAGGGGGAGAAAGAAAGCACTCCATCAACTCCAAGTTGCCAGAAGATCAGAAGGCAGAGTTGATATCTTGCCTGCTAAAGAATCTGGATGTCTTCGCTTGGTCAGCGGAGGACATGCCAGGAGTGGATCCTGACGTGGCTTGCCATCATCTCAATGTCGATCCAGCTGCCAAGCCAGTCAAGCAGAAGAAGAGAGATGTAGCTGTCAAGTTGGCGGAGCCCATCAGAGAGGAGGTTGCCAAACTCCTCAAGGCACGCTTTATACAAGAAAGTCAGTATCCTGAATGGATCACAAACGTTATAATGGTTAAAAAAACTAGGGGCGAAGTGGCGGATGTGTGTAGACTTCACCCCTTTGAATAAAGCGTGCCCGAAAGATTTCTACCCCTTGCCTCAGATAGATTTATTAGTTGATTCTGCGGTAGGGTACCCATTTATGAGCTTTTTAGATGTGTTCTCCGGTTATCACCAAATAAGAATGCATAAAACCGATATCCCTCGCACGTCATTCATTACTAATGACGGTTGTTACTGTTATCTCGTAATGCCCTTTGGGCTTAAAAATGTTGGCGCAACATATCAACGTATGATGGATCATGTGTTGAAAGAGAAAAAAGGAAAAAATCTTGAAGTGTACGTGGATGACCTTTTGATTAAGAGTAAGTCTCTTCAACAGCACTTGTTAGATCTAGCAGAGACTTTTTCCACTCTGCGAAAGCATAGAATAAAGCTTAACCCATTAAAGTGCATTTTTTGGGCGAGTAAGGGGAAATTCCTCGTCCATCTCCTTACTCCAGAGGGCCTTGCCCCTAATCCTGATAAGATTAAAGCCATCCTTTTATGGCCCCTCCCCGTTCTCCAAAAGAGGTTCAGCAGTTGGGGGGGGGAGGTTGGCAGGACTCGGGAGATTTATCTCTCGAGTTGGAGATAAAATTGCTCCATTCATTAAAACTCTTCGGGGAGCATCCAAGTTCCAATGGACGGAAGAGTGCTCTTTGGCTTTTGAGCAGCTAAGAAAGCAATTGACTTCAACACCCTTACTTCAAAGCCCCCGAGCAGAAGAGATGTAATTCTTGTACCTGGGAGTTGGTCCCGAGGCAGTTAGTTCTGTCCTTGTTCGAAAAGAGAGCAGGAGGCAGTTCCCAGTTTACTATATCAGTCACATTCTGAAAGATGCAGAAGTAAGGTACCCAATCCGTGAGAAGCTGGCTTTGGCGTTGGTTATGTCTGCTCGCAGGCTCCGTCCCTATTTCCAGGCACATTCAATTCAAGTAGTCACTGATCAGCCTTTGAAGAATGTGCTAGAGAAGCTAGAGCATTCAGGCAGGCTAGCTAAGTGGGCAATCGAACTAAGTGATTTTGAAATTTCCTATGCACCAAGGATAGCTATCAAGGCACAGGTTCGTGCAAACTTTCTGATTGACACAGTAGAATCTAGCTCAGATCAGGCAGTAAGGTCTCCTTGGGCTTGGACCATCTATGTTGATGGGGCTTCAGGCAGAAACTCTTCTAGAGCAGGGGTAGTTCTGATAAATCCGAATGGCATCAAGCTTGAGCAAGCCATCAAGTTCTATTTTCAGGTAACTAACATTCAAGCTGAGTATGAAGATTTATTGGCCGGATTGAGGCTCGCAAGAGAGCTAGGATTCGATCATGTTCATGTAAAGACTGACTCTCTGGTAATGGCTTCACAAGTTCTTGGTAACTTCGAGACCGGGGAGCCAGTGTTGAGGAAGTATCTTTCGCTGGTAAAAATTGAGGTTGACAGGTTTAAAAGTATCACTATTGAACACATCCCGAGGACAGAGAATGAGGAGGCCAATGTTCTTGCCAAGTACGGGCTATCGTCAGGATGGACAACTTCTGAACTTTTCCACCCAGCAGTGGAGGAGGAAGAGTTAATGCAAATTGATCAGCATTCCTCTTGGATGGATCCGTTCGTTCTCTACTTATCAACCGGAGATCTGCATCAGTCAGTCAAAGATAAGAAGAGATTCAAGTTAAAGGCAGCGCATTATTACTTGATATCCGGTATTCTCTACAGAAAAAGCTTCTTATCTACAATGGCAAGATGTGTTTCAGAAGATTAAGTTCCTACTATTCTTCGGGAGGTGCATTCTAGCGAGTGTAGAAGTCACTCGGGGACAAGAACCTTGGAAAAAAGGATCCTGAGGCAGGGTTATGTTTGGCCCACAATGAAAAGAGATTCTGAGACCTATGTAAGAAAATGTGTTCAGTGCCAGAAGTTCGATCCTCTTCAACATCAAGCAGCTCAATCTCTCAGATCAATTGCAACTCCTTGGCCCTTTGCTGTTTGAGGGATGGATCTCATTGGTCCTTTTCCCATGGCAAGTGGGCAGTGGCGTTTCATTATAGTTATGATTGACTACTTAAGTAAGTGGATTGAAGCTAAGGCACTAACAAAGACAATAACTCAGGTAGTGAGGAATTTTATTTGGGGTGAGATTGTCTGCCGGCATGGTATCCCTATGGCAATAACCACAGATAATGGACCGCAGTTCAATAATGCTGAGATGATAGATTTTTGCAAGCAGATCGGAACAGAGCTGCGCTTTGCATCAGTTCATCATCCTAGAAGCAATGGTCAGGTAGAAGCAGCCAATAAGCAAATCCTCAGCCTGCTTAAGAAGAAAGTTCAAAATCTCAAGGGCAGTTGGGTTGATCAACTTCCTTCAGTTCTCTGGACCTTGAGAACAACTCCTTCATCTACAACAGGTGAAACCCCATTCAAGCATTCTCTTGGGTCTAAAGCGTTAATTCCCGTTGAGTTTGAAGTTCTGTCACCCAGAGTGCTGCTTATTAGGCAAGGTATGGAGGATTGGCTTGAGCTGAACAACGTGGAGATGAGGTTCAGCTTGGAGTATGTTGAAGAGGTTAGAGACAAGGCTGCCATCAAGCAAGAGGAAATTAAAAGGAGAATGGCCCGCTACTTTGATAAGAATGTAAGGATCAAACACTTTCAAGTGGGAGATCTGGTTCTTAAAAAGGTCGATGCTACTGCAAGAGCCGGCTTAGTTGGGAAGCTTAATCCAAATTGGGCTGGGCCATTCATTTTTAAGGAAGCACTTGAGAATGGAGCCTACTAGTTGCAAACATTCGAAGGAGAAGATATGCCACACACGTGTAGTGGAGATGACCTAAAGCGATTCTATTCCTGAACTTCTTTTCCTTTTCTTCTTATGAAAACTTTTTCAGAGGTTCATTATTAATAAAAGCTCCTTGCTAACACTTCATCAAGTGTCCTTTTTATTTTAAGTGTTGACAGTTAATATATTGAGCAAGGACAACTCTAAACGGTTCTATCTCTGAACTCTCTTTTCTATCTTATGAAAGTTTCTCAAAAATTAATATTTATCAAAGTATTCATACTAACACTTCTTCAAGTGTCTTCTTTCTTTTGGATCCCCAAGCAACTCCAACAGTTGCCTACTACATGGAGATATCGCCGAGTTCAGCAAAAACCTCCCTTAGAACCGTTGTTTTTAGAATAACACCACGAAGACCACGTGTTACAGGGAGATTTTGCACCGTGTAGTGGGAGCTTACCGATTCTAGTGCGGCAGGACACTGGATTTCGGATCCCGGCCAGTACCTAACCCTACTTCTGCATTATGGAGGAGCAGAGTGGTGGTCAGCTCTACTATGCCATTTAAAGGGATATTGTTACATCCTAGATGATCGCGTGGGGAAAACAATGCTGCTCCGGCCGCACCTTCCCCCAGATCACCTTAAGGTTGTAACCCTCGAACACTCCTTGGTACCCTCAAGCAGTGCCTGCAGTAGACCCACAGTCTTGCCGATCTCAGAGGAAAGCAATGCCGCTCCGGCCGCACCTGCCCAAAAGATTGACTTAGACTGTACTCCAGGCAAGAGGGCAGTGTATTGTGTTGCTAAGTCTGCAGATCTTGAGATGCTGTGAGGAAAACAATTCCGCTCCGGCCGCACCTGCCCACTTGATCACTAGTCTGCAGCTTTTTTATTCGCAGGGGTTTGGATTATTGGTATAGTGCGGACTTCGGTTTTCTAGTCCGCCCAGTCCGCCGTTCCTTGGGTTGGTTCTGTAGCTCATAACCCTGTGAGGAAAGCAATGCCGCTCCGGCCGCACCTGCCCACTTGATCACTAGTCTGTAGCTTTTTTCTTCGCAGGGGATTGGATTATTGGTATAGTGCGGACTCCGGTTTTCTAGTCCGCCCAGTCCGCCGTTCCTTGGGTTGGTTCTGTAGCTCATAACCCTGTGAGGAAAGAAATGCCGCTCCGGCTGCACCGCCCACCTGATTATGAGCTATGGGTGATTTCTGTTATTATTGATTTAAGTACGGATTTCGGTTTTCTAGTTCGCCTAGTCCGCAGGATTCATTCCAGTTCATATAACTTAATGATTATTTATTTGAAAAGATTCGACTATAAATATCAGCGAACAGTGATCCCAGTCTGCCAAATTCGCATATCAACATTATTTGTGTTATAGTAGATTGCGGCTCTCATCATTTTGGTTCTCTCAAAACTTGTAAAGGTTGTTCTGCAAGACGCGGACTGCTGTTTGAACTCGTCGTAGACCGCTTATTCATTCCCTTCGTAAGAAAGCTATATGGCATGAATTGATATAAGGAGTGCGACCTCAAAGTACAAGCAAGAAATAAGCAGAACATCTCAGAAGACATCAAAAATATCCTATTCTATTCATCCAAAAATATATTATATACATGTTCCGGCGGACTCGCGCAGAGTCCGCCCCTTTACATTAAAAACCAAAAAATTACATTATCTCCTATCCAGTCCTTTGTTTCTTCTCTGCAGGCTTCTTTGGGATTAATCCATCCACATCCACCACATGCGAGTAGCCGCCCGAGTCGCTGCTACTGCTGTCGCTGGAATGAGAAGCGGCCATGGGTTCTATTCGCGCGCTGCTCTCATCAGAGCCGGAGCTGGCGGACTGATCCGACTGACCTCCCTGCTGCTGACTTGAGGACGCATCTTCAGGAGCTTCCTCATCGGCGAACTCCTCCTCGTCGTCCTCAACAACCGCTTTCCCCTTAGCAGCCCGCTCGAACTCAGCAATCTTGTCCTTCAGCTCTGGAAACAGCTTCAGGAAGGGAATGGAGTTCACCCCTGCTTTCGCATACCCATCATTGATGATGCGTTCGATTGTGACTTCCACGCTTTCCTTGACGAAGGGAAACATGGCTTTCTGGAAGTCGGGATTACTTACCTCGTATGCGGTCTGCGGAAGAAATCAAAACGTCAGTCCGCAATAGATAAGCGACAAAGATAAACGGCGATTAACTAGCACTTAATGCTTTGTCCTCTTTATACTGATTAATATTTGAGCCTAGTCGCTTATTTCTATCTTTCAGTGAGTTGTTTTCTTTCCTATGTCACACATCTTCCCTAAGCAGCTCGCGCGTAAGCCTGCCCATGAAGTGGTTGGTGACGGCGCAGTTCGCACTGGCCTGGGCGGCAAGCAGAGGAAGGTCGTCAGGGGCCACAATCTGCAGGTCGCGAAGGTTTTTCTTCCCGTACAAAGAAGAGATGGCGAGATGGGCGTGGCAAGATGGGCGCGGAATCCTCCAGGAGGGGAGAGCTGTCGAAAGACGAACGTACTTCTTCTTCTCATGCCAATGGATCATTGGGTTGCCCCTTAGATCCTTTTGCTTCTCGCCGAAACCCGCAATATTGAAGCTATCATCGGAGGAATAATCCGCGGCGGGATCTCCGACTTCTTTCCTTTTCCTTGCAATTTCTTTTCTTCTTTCTCCCTTTGTAGGAGTTTGTTAACCCCAAAATCGGCGATCCCTCCCAAGATGTTTAGCTTGCAAGTCGCGGCCCACTCAGGAGTTCCCCCCGAGGTTCGCGATCTGCCTCGGCACTCCTTTTTTTGCCAGGCAGATAGAAGCTCCTATTTGCTCAGGCTGTGCGGTTAGGACGCTTTTCCCGATCTAACCGCCACGGTCGCATAGCTACCGCGTGCCCTATGGGATGGCTGGCTGCTCCCATAGCTCACCCTCGCAGGCCACGCAGTTAGGCTTGTTGACCGTGCAGCATTCTTCCTTATAGGAGGCAATAAGAGTTAATGAGGATGATCTACGTGATCTACACCTTCACCCTGCCAGGTTATCCTGCCGGCGTCAACGAGATCAGCGCAACCCTCACGGGCTAGGCTACTATCTCCAGCTTAGGTTTTCTGCCGGCCCAGGATGGCGGCCTGCTCCTTAGGTCGCCTCCTTAATGGGCGGCCTGCCCAAGCCGCCAGCTTAGTGGGCGGCCTGGCCCAGGCCGCCAGGCCTTATGGGAGGCATGCCCAGGAAGCCAGCCAGTAGTGACGACCTGCCTCCAGGCTGCCAGCCAGTAGTGACGACTTGCCTCCAAGCTTCCAGTCAGAAGTGACGACCTGCCTCCAAGCTGCCAACCAGTAGAAACGACCTGCCTCCAAGCTACCAGTCAGCAGTGATGACCTGCCTCCAGGCCTCTAGTAAGCAGAGACGACCTGCCTTCAGGCCGCTAGTCAGCAGTGATGATCTGCCTCCAGGCTGCCAGCTAGTAGTGACGGTCTGCCTCCAGGCTGCCAGCCAGTAGTGACGACCTGCCTCCAGGCTGCCAGTTAGCAGTGACGACCTTCCTCCAAACTGCCAGCCAGCAGTGACGACCTGCCTCCAGGCTGTCAGCTAGTAGTGACGACCTTCCTCTAGGCTGCCACCCAGTAGTGACGACCTGCCTCCAGGCTGCCAGTTAGTAGTGACGACCTTCCTCCAAGCTGCCAGCCAGCAGTGATGACCTGCCTCCAGGCTACCAGCCAGTAGTGATGACCTGCCTCCAAGATGCCAGTCAGCAGTGACGACCTGCCTCCAGGCTTCCAGTTTGTAGTGACGACCTGCTTCCAGGCTGCCAGCCAGTAGTGACGACCTGCCTCCAGGCTGCCAGTTAGCAGTGACGACCTTCCTCCAAGCTGCCAGCCAGTAGTGACGACCTGCCTCCAGGCTTCCAGCCTGTTGTGACGACCTGCCTCCAAGCTGCCAGTCAGCAATGACGACCTGCCTCCAGGCCGCTAGTCAGTAGTGACGACCTGCCTCCAAGCTTCCAGTCAGCAGTGAAGACCTGCCTCCAGGCCGCTAGTCAGCAGTGACGACCTGCCTTTAGGCTGCCAGCCAGCAGTTACGACCTGCATCCAGGCTGCCAGTCAGCAGTGGCGACCTGCCTCCAGGCTGCCGAGTCCGCCCAGGTCGGTGACCTGCCTCTTCTTGCTGCCACCAGAAGTCTGCTCCAGCAGAGAAAATGCCAGCCCGCGCAGTCCTCCATGATGACGTCACTGGGCCCCGCTTCTAAAAGATTCTCCTCAGGCCTATAAATAGCCTCCAAGGCCTCTCATTCTGCATGCTCGAGAGGAGAACTGCCTCCTTGATCAAGGTCTGCGGACTCAGTTTTCTAGTCCTCCACAGTTGATCAAGCAAGGTCTGCGGACTCATTTCTCCAGCCCTCCTAGGTCGTCGAGAGCTGTGGACTTAGTTTTTTCTATCCTTAGCAGGCAGCTTGAGCAGAATCTGCAGCCTCAGTTCTCCAGTCTTCTGCAGCCTCTTTTACTTAGTCTCTGGCAACTCCTTCCTTAGCCACCAGCTTCCCCCATTATACCCTTTACTATTTTTACATGTAATGGTGCAATAACAAGCTGTAACCCTACTTCTTGATTAAAGGAAAAGCCCGTCGCAAGAGTGGCATTCAAGCCGCGGAGGGAGAAGTCTGTTGTTGCTGCTGCTAGCGGCCCCTCTCTTCTTTTTTCTCTCTATCTTCATGTGTGACTCAGAGTAACCAGCTGCCCGGCAGTCTCTCTTACCTCTCCTCTATCCCCGCAACCCTCTACTTCACCTAGCTTGTGAGACCGAACACCCGTTAGTTGGTGGTGCTTGACTCCCTTTCGCATTTCATGCATCAACAGTTAACACGCGGCCTTAAGATCCTAAGCAGTTGATGAACCCAGTTGCAATGAAGACATGAGATTAAGCTTAGAGCGCACCTTTACTTCAAGCCGCCATAACTTTTGATCCGAGTGTCCGATTTAGGAAATTCAAAGCATGTCGGAACTGTCTCGACAAGATCTACCCCCTTCCCCCAGCGAACTGAGAACCCATTCAGACGCTTTTTAGGCCCTCAGATTGCCCAAATTCCACTATGTTTGAAAGTTATTAAAGTTTTTCCCTTTCAACGATTCCCGTCTTCAAGGAATTTCCATCGAAAGATCTTGAGCACACCTAAAATCATTTAGAAGTGTCCGTCTCAAGTAGCGACTATGATCTCCTACTATCTAAGGAGCTCACATCTCTCATCGCAAGCTTCATAAGGAAACATGAATGCTTGTTCTCATATACCAGATGGATTAACATCTTTTGCAGGAGAAGAGCAAGTTTCCTCTCCCTTCACATCATATATTCGAAGAAAAATGGTTCCATATGATTTCAAAGAGCCTCGTCTGCCCTTCTACACGGGGACGAGCGATCAAATTTCTCACTTACAAGCTTTTGAATCGATTATTTCATTGAAAGCTATATCAGATGGCATCAAATGCAAACTCTTCATCATATCTTTCAGTGCTCAAGTGTTGGATTGGTTCTACCACCTACCGCCTCAATCAATAACTTGCTTTAGCGATCTTCAAAGAGAATTCCTCTCAAGGTTTGGAACCTTTAGGAAGAGAAAGAAGGACATAGGAGCTCTTTTGAAGATAAAGCAAGGAGACGACGAGTCTTATGCTCACTTCATCGATCGATTCCAGAAGGAAACTCTTAACATTGTTAATGCTGATCAAGACTTCTATAAAATTGCTTTCATAAGTGGACTCTGACAAGGTCCTCTTAAATTCAAAGTCACTGCAAAAATGCCCGACACCTAAGAGGATCTTATTGATTATACAAATCGGTTTGTTGGAGCTGAAGCCACTAATTCTGAATATATACCTCATCTAAATAATATGGCTCAAGTGCCAGTGAAGATTTCATCTCATCAGTTGAATAGTGGATCTATTCACAATTGTTTACCTCTTAATCTTAACAACAACCTATCGCAATATGAACAAGATCCTAATTTCCTGGTATTTCAGCATATACGTTATGATCGTGGGGATTCATCTACATCGCAATCAAAGCATTCAGAGATAGGTATTGATAACTCTAATATATCAACTCATACTTCGGATAATGAGCCTCATGCTTCTCGCCAATACAAGCAAGCTGAACCTAAATGGAAGTATACAAACTTGATTATTTCTATGGAAGAAGTTCTTCAAATTATTCAGCAGGAGCCAGATTTCATTAGGCCCTCTCTCCTGCGACCTAGTCATCGATATCGCAAAGATTTATTCTGTTTATACCACTTTTGTGCTGGTCATGATATAGGGAAATGTCGAGCTCTTCATAAGCTCGTAGAGAAATTACTGAAAGAAGGCAAGTTGCAAGAATATATCGCTTTAAAGTATCATTATAAATCCTCTCTTGCAACATCGAGTACTTACTCTCAAGCTTATCAGTGGTAAAACTTGTGTTATTAGAGCATTTAGTCCTTCAATTGTTGGCATGAATTGTTGATTTGGAAAAGAGAACTTCTTACAGAATTAAACCCACTCCTCGTGGTCGCTTAAAAGTTCTTAGCGGCAATAAACCCACTTTTCAAGTGGTCGCCCATTTTCCAAAGTGTCAACCAAGTCTACTTTTCAATTATTTGAGGAAACTTGTGGCATTAAAACCACTCTGCATGGTAGCTCTATTTCCAATTTGGCATCAAATCCACTCCGCGTGGTGGTCTTTTCTATTTCTCAGAACAGTCTTTTTCACTTCTTAGTGGTAACCTGAGAGCTTCTTGTGGAAATAATTTCCACTTCGCGTGGGTACCCAAAAGCTTCTCCAGGCAATCGTATCCACTCCGCGTGGGTGTCTGTGATTTTTTACATGCACTATCTATGGGAGATTGATTATGCTTATTCTTGACATCTATTATTCCATCGAGAAATTTACTTCTATTTATTGTCAAGCCATTCTATTGAAGTCTAATAAAGATGTTTCCATCTTGCTGATTTGTATTTCGTGTTAAAGACATAATGCTTGATCACACAAGATTATCATTATCGTGGTTTGATATCTATTCGGTTAAAAGCAGAGTTTGTTGGGTATCCCTTCTGCTATTCAATTATATCTTAACATATCAAGAGTCAGTATTAGCATGTTCTCTTCAGGTACTTGCACCTTACTTTTTAATTATATCTGCTGCTTACTCTTCTTTTGCAGAGATTAGCAGATATTAGCAAGTTCCCTTCAAGTACTTGCAGCTTACCTTTCTATCATATCTGCTGCTTACTCTTCTTTTGCAGAGATTAGTAGATATTAGCAAGTGCCCTTCAGGTACTTGCAGCGTACTTTTCTATCATATATGTTGTTTACTCTTCTTTTGCAGAGATTAGCAGATATTAGCAAGTTCTCTTTAGGTACTTGCAGCTTAATCTTCTTTCATATCTGCTTGCTCACCCTACTTTTGCAGAGACTAGCATATATTAGCAAGTTCTCATTCAGGTACTTGCAACTTAATTTTCCTTCATATCTGCTTGCTCACTCTACTTTGGCAGAGACTAGCAGATATTAGCAAACTCCTATTCAGGCACTTGTACACACAAGACGTACCTCCTTTTGCCTGCATTGACTTTTTCTTCGCAGGTAAAAGATAGACATTGACAGATTTTTCCGAGGAGCGACATCAGGTTCTATCTCTCCTAGTCTCTAATTTTTTTCTCCTGATTTCCGAGGGAAGGACCACGATTTTTGTGGGTCTCCTACTTTTTTGAAGTTCCCTTCGGAACATAAAAAAGTGCGGGGATTATGTTAACCCCAAAATCGGCGATCCTTCCCAAGATGTTTAGCTTGCAAGTCGCGGCCCACTCAGGGGTTCCCCCCAAGGTCCGCGATCTGCCTCGACACTCCTTTTTGGGCCAGGCGGATAGAAGCTCCTATTTGCTCAGGCTGTGCGGTTAGGACGCTTTTCCCGGTCTAACCGCAACGGTCGCATAGCTACCGCGTGCCCTATGGGATGGCTGGCTGCTCCCATAGCTCACCCTCGGAGGCCACGCGGTTAGGTCGGCTAACCGTGCAGCATTCTTCCTTGTAGGAGGCAATAAGAGTTAATGAGGATGATCTACGCGATCTACTCCTTCACCCTGCCACGTTATCCTGTCGGCATCAACGAGATCAGCGCAACCCTCGCGGGCTCGGCTACTCTCTCCAGCTCAGGTTTTCTGCGGCCCAGGAGGGCGGCCTGCTCCTTAAGTCGCCTCCCTAGTGGGCGGCGTGTCCAATCCGCCAGCTTCGTGGGCAGCCTGGCCCAGGCTGCCAGCCCTTGTGGGTGGCCTGCCCAGGCCGCCAACCAGTAGTGACGACCTGCCTCCAGGCTGCCAGCCAGTAGTGGCGACCTGCCTCCAAGCTGCCAGTCAGTAGTGACAACCTGCCTCCAAGCTGCCAGCTAGTAGTGAAGACCTGCCTCCAAGCAACCAGTCAACAGTGATGACCTGCCTATAGTCCTCTAGTCAGAAGTGACGACCTTCCTCCAGGCCGCTAGTCAGCAATAACGACCTGCCTCCAGGCTGCCAGCTAGTAGTGACGACCTGCCTCCAATCTGCCAGCCAGTAGTGATGACCTGCCTTAAGGATGCCAGTTAGCAGTGACGACCTTCCTCCAAGCTTCTAGCCAGCAGTGACGACCTGCCTCCAGGCTGCAAGCTAGTAGTGATGACCTGCCTCCAAGCTGCCAGTCAGTAGTGACGACCTGCCTCCAGGCTCCCAGTTAGCAGTGACGACCTTCCTCCAAGCTGCCAGCAAGTAGTGACGACCTGCCTCGAGGCTGCCATCCAGTAGTGACGACCTGCCTCCAAGCTGCCAGTCAGCAGTGACGACCTGCCTCCATGCTGCCAGCTAGTAGTGATGACCTTCCTCCAGGCTGCCAGCCAGTAGTGACGAACTGCCTCTAGGCTGCCAGTTAGCAGTGACGACCTTCCTCCAAGCTGCCAGCCAGCAGTGACGACCTGCCTCCAGGCTTCCAGCCAGTAGTGACGACCTGCCTCCAAGCTGCCAGTCAGTAGTGACGACCTGCCTCCAGGCAGCTAGTTAGTAGTGACGACCTGCTTCCAAGCTTCCAATCAGCAGTGACGACCTGCCTCCAGGCCGCTTGTCAGCAGTGACGACCTGCCTCCAGGCTACCAGCCAGCAGTGACAACCTGCATCTAGGCTGCCAGTCAGCAGTGACGACCTACCTCCAGGCCGCCGAGTCCGCCCAGGTCGGCGACCTGCCTCTTCTAGCTGCCAACCAGAAGTCTGCTCTAGCAGAGAAATTGCCAGTCCACTTAGTCCTCTATGATGACGTCACTGGGCCCCGCTTCTAGAAGATTCTCCCCGGGCCTATAAATAGCCTCCAAGGCCTCTCATTCTGCACGCTCGAGAGGAGAACTGCAAGCTTGATCAAGGTCTGCAGACTCAGTTTTCAAGTTCTCCACAATTGATCAAGCAAGGTCTGCGGACTAAATTCTCTAGTCCTCCCAGGTCGTCGAGAGCTGTGGACCTAGTTTTTTCTATCCTCAGCAGGCAGCTTGAGCAGAATCTGCAGCCTCAGTTCTCTAGTCTTCTGCAGCCTCTTTTACTTAGTCTTTGGCAACTCCTTCCTTAGCCACCAGCTTCCCCCATTGTACCCTTTACTGTTTTTACATGTAATGGTGCAATAGCAAGCTGTAACCCTACTTCTTGATTAAAGGAAAATCCCGTCGTAAGAGTGGCATTCAAGCCGCAGAGGGCAAAGTCTGTTGTTGCCGCTGCTAGCGGCCACTCCCTTCTGTTTTCTCTCTATCTTCATGTGTGACTCAGAGTAACCAGCTGCCCGACAATCTCTCTTACCTCTCCTCTATCCCCGCAACCCTCTACTTCACCTAGCTTGTGAGACCGAACACCCGTTAGCTGGTGGTGCTTCACTCCCTTTCGCATTTTATGCATCAACAGAGTTAGTCCAGCTGGCGCATGGGGCAAGTTTGCGGGCACCGCCAAGGTCGCTGCAAGAAGAAAAGTTAGCCACAAAGTTCCAGGTCGCTGCGGATACAAATGAAATTCGCGGGACATACTTTCCTGGCGGCTTATAGTGTCTAGTCCGGGTAATAACAGAATGTAGTAGTCAACGTCAAGCCTTGCTCCAGCAAGAAACTCGACGATGGAGGCCTCGACCTCACTCAGCCGCACGCTTTTGAAGTCAGCGTGTGATCGCAGCTGTGGGTTAGTGTGGAGAAACCCTAGGTCACCTTCAAAGATGAGGTACCTAGAGGTCCAGTTGTGGATCTTATTCGGCAAGCCCACAACCTTTATCCCCCTACAGTAGAAGTATATAATACCCTTGTACTCGCGGTCTCCTGTTGGAGTTATGGAGCGGACTGAAAAGATCTTCCTGAAGATCTTCAAGGAAAACTCGATTTTTTCAGATCGAAGGTAAGCGAGGTAGCTGCAGATGGCGATCATGCTGTTCAGCGCGAGTTGGCCTGGAACCACCCCATAGTGCTCGAAGATCTCCGCGATCTCCCAAAGCAGGGGGAATTTGAACCCGCAATCGAAATGGTCAATAGGCACCGCGAGCTGCGTGGATGTGGAGATGTTCAATCGCTCTTGATTCTCGGGTAGTCGTGCGAGCACCGGCGAGCCCACCATGTGTGCCTCCCGAAAAGCCTCCAGATCATCTGCCGTCAGTCTGCTTCTTTTATGCTCGGCAGCATGGAAGGCGACTGCTGCATTAGTACGTGCGGATACCATCTTTTCAGACCGCAGGGCTTCAACTTTGACTGTTTCCTATACAAAGAGAAAATTGTAACACCCCTATCCGTCACATGGCATATAGCAGTAGGTCCGGCCGGGGCCCGACGCCATATACCGCAGACAGACCGTGGAGTTACGCATCGCATTATCATACTCACAATTTGAAAGACAACGTCCTACGCAACACCTAGCGGAAGCATTTTAGGTTATTAAAAAGAACCCAACAATAAGCATGAATGTCCACTAATGATAAAACCCATAGGAATGAAACGACTAAAAATACACAAAACAGTCCTCGGCCTTAAGGCCTTACAAACATTGTTCTCTTAACCAAATAGTGTCTTTCATACATCGGCGCGCAGGCCGGCCAAACATGAATATGAAAAACAAAACTAAATCTTCAGCCTTCATGGGCTAGCGCTGCAACTTGGGCTTTAGCCTGCTATTTGCCGCTCGGCTCCGCAGCAGCACCTGTAAGAAGCAATCCACCGAAGAGGTGGCAATTTACACGAGTAACCGGTCAGCAATGCTGACCAAATTATAACGACCCCGCCCCGCAATTGCGGGACGGCGGTGCTCCTTCCCTGCATAACAACTAACATAGCAATATATAAATCTATATAACTATTCGCCACAAGTGTCGGCACGCACGGCCGTACACCCCGTGCTCTCAGGGCACTAATTGGTGAATCCGGTCCGGACCCGGTCCGTTCCCGCGATTCCACCGTCGTCTCGTGGACGACAATTCTCGTGAGCAAATAGCCCTTTCAGCCGAAGCCTAGGCCCGTTTCCAGCCCCCGGGAAGTCCCATGTACTTTAGGTCGCTTCTACCGAGACCACTTGGAATGGGTCGAGTTCCACCCGCCCGTTGCTCACTTCACCACGGCCATTTAGCCATCGGTGCGGGCCAAGTTTCTCCTCATTCCCACAATCGATCAAAACACGCACATAACCCCGTTATGTACCGATTTGCCCTCCAAGGCAACATCGTGGCGGCAATGCGATTCCGCCCAAGCTTTCCGGGTGCGCCTCGAGGTTAATCCCCAAGGATCCCTGTATGCAATCTACCGCGTAGAAATTTCGGAAAACTGATATCATCGGTGCGGAGTCTTCTCCGACCATGCAATGCAACATCACCGATTCGGGCTAAACCCGAATGGGCTTCACACACAATGCCTACGCCCGTACTTCGATTCCGGGCTCTAACAACGGGGACTTTACATATCTACCCGAAGGGATTCCGCTCCTCAACGCTTACTCGCGAGAGGGGGATTTCCCCATGCAAAGGAAGAAGGGCGACTACACATGCCCTATGAAGAGGATCGTTACCCTCGTAGATTTTCGCGCGCCCGTCATGAAGAAGTAGACGGTTGAAAAGCTTCGCCTCGCTCTTGCCGTCGAGGATCCGGTCTCGGATCGAGATTCGGTGCTCCGGTGCTCCGCCGGCGGCCGGATCTCCTCTTCTCCTTCCTTGCTCTCCCTTCTCTCTAAACTTTTAGAAAGAGAGTCTAGGGTTTGAAATGAGGGTTTAGAACCCTTCAACCCTAAATTAAATGTTTGGGCGGACCATCCTAGGCCGTTAGATGAGATTTGATGGAAAATCGGACGGCCACGGAGTCATTTTACGGATCCTGCACCCGTCCGCACGACCAGTGGCGCACGGTCAGTGGTCGTGCGCCCTATGTCAGTGATCGTGCGTTTTCGTTAAACAGGGATTTGGCATTATATTTTCTTTATGCACGACCAGTGGCGCACGGTCAGTGGTCGTGCGCCCTGTGGTCAGTGATCGTGCGCTAAGGGAAAAACTGCACAGTTCAACGCCCTTCCGCCGACGGTTACTCTACCGCGAGGCGTTAACTCCCACCGACTCCAGGACTGAACATGGGGTGTTACAACTCTCCCCCCCTTAAAAGAATTTCGTCCCGAAATTACGAATAGCAAGTAAACAACTTAAACTTAAACGGTACCTGAGTTGAAGAGTTCGGGGTACTCCTCGAGCATGGTTTGCTCTCGTTCCCACGATAGCTCCTCACGACCGCAATTGTCCCAACGGACTTTCACCATCCTGATTTCTTTGTTCCGAAGCCGCTTGTCCTCGAAATCTTCGATAGAAATGGGCTTGACCTTGGTCGTCAACCCTTCCTCAACCGGTACTTGATCAACCGCTAACACTTGCGACGGCTCTTGCACCGCCTTCCGCAATACTGAGATGTGGAATACGTCATGCAAACAACTCAGTTCCACAGATAATCTCAACCGGTAGGCCGCTTCTCCGATCCGTTCTAGAATCTCGAATGGCCCAAGGTATCTCGGACTCAACTTTTTCAAGCGTCGAACCCGTGACACCCCCTTGAACGGTTTGATCTTCAGGTATACCCATTCGCCAACATTGAACTCCACGTTCCTATGTTTGGCATTAAAATACTTAGCCTGCCTGTCCTGAGCTATAAGCAAGCGCTCTCGTATCGTTCGCACCAAAGAAGTCGCATCTTCGATCTCCTGACGATTGTAAAGTTTCGACTCACCCGTCTCCAACCATGACAACGGCGTGCGACACTTTCTCCCATAAAGAGCTTCGAACGGTGCCATCTGGATACTTGCTTGGTAACTGTTATTGTACGCAAACTCGACCAAGTATAAGTGATCCTCCCACCGTTTTCCGAAGTCCAACGCACACATGCGAAGCATGTCTTCCAATGTCCTGTTGACTCGCTCGGTCTGGCCATCCGTCTGCGGATGAAACGCCGTGCTAAACTTCAGTTTCGAGCCCAACATCTGATGTACTAGCCTCCAGTCATTGGACGTGAAGCGTCCATCGCGATCACTCACAATGCTGCGGGGCACTCCGTGCATTCGCACAATATTATCCACGTAGAGTTTTGCTAGCTTCTCCACCGGATCATCCTTCCTCATCGGGATGAAATGCGACACTTTTGTCAATCTGTCCACGATCACCCAGATGGCGTCGTTTCCCTTCTGCGATCTTGGCAATCCATGCACAAAATCCATAGATATGTCGTCGAATTTCCACTCCGGAATGGGTAAGGACTTCAAGAAACCTCCCGGCTTTTGACATTCCGCCTTCACTAGGGCGCAGGTTTGACACCTCGCCACATAAAGCGCTACATCTTTCTTCAGTCCTGGCCACCAGAATAGTTTCTTCACGTCTTTGTACATTTTTGTACTCCCCAGGTGGATTGAGTACTTGGTATGGTGAGCCTCGTACAACAATTCCTCCCGTAGATTACCTACGTTGGGGACGCACAAACGATCGTCCTTTCTGAGCAATCCGTCCTCCAACATAAATTGGGAATTTGACCCATCCAAAACACCATCCATGAGTTGCTTCATAACATCATCCACAGCTAAAGCCTGCCGAATCCTATCAGCCAGGTCATACTGCACCTCTGTCCAACTCAAACGCGCTTCGGCGCCCGTTTGTCTATCTACACAGAAGATCTCCAAATCCTCTAACTCTTGAATCAATCGTGCATCATGCACCAACAGCCAACTAGCACGTGCGGGAGTTCTGCGACTCAACGCATCTGCCACCGCATTGCCCTTCCCCGGCACATAATGAATTTTGAAGGTGTAGTCCCCCAGGAACTCCATCCACCTCCTTTGCCGCATATTCAAGTCCTTCTGATCCAGCAAGTACTTCAAGCTCTTGTGGTCGGTGTAGATATCAACTTTCACACCGTAAAGGTAGTGTCTCCACAGCTTCAGTGCATGTATCACGGCCGCTAACTCCAAGTCATGGACCGGATAATTCCTCTCGTGTACCTTCAGCTGCCGCGAGCCGTAGGCAATCACACTCCCACGCTGTAGTAGTACACATCCCAAGCCACTCCCCGAAGCATCACTGTAGATTTCGAATCCCTCGGTCCCACTCGGCGAACATAAGATTGGCGCCGTGGTCAACCGACCCTTTAACTCCTCAAAAGCTTGTGCGCACTCCGGCGACCACACAAACCTTTGATCCTTTCTTGTCAACGATGTGAGAGGTAACGCTATCCGCGAGAAGTTCTCTACGAAGCGCCTGTAGTAGCCGGCAAGTCCTAGGAAACTTCGGACTTCCGCTACCGAGGAAAGAACAGGCCACTCCCGTATCGCCACTATCTTCGCCGGATCTACCGCAATCCCTGCTCCACTAATGATGTGGCCAAGGAAAGCCACCGAGGATAACCAGAACTCGCATTTGGAGAACTTAGCATAGAGCTGGTTCCTCCTCAGTGTCTCCAACACCATGTGCAGATGTTTGTAGTGATCATCTTCGCTCTGAGAGTATACCAGGATGTCGTCGATAAACACGATCACAAACCGATCCAAGTACTCTCTGAATGTTCTGTTCATCAGATCCATAAATACGGACGGCGCATTCGTCAGTCCAAACGGCATAACCGTGAACTCGTAATGCCCATAACGCGTGCTGAACGCCGTTTTAGGGATATCACTCTCCTTGATCTTCAACTGGTAGTACCCAGACTTCAGATCCAACTTCGAATAAACTGTAGACCCCACTAGCTGGTCAAACAGATCGTCGATCCTCGGAATCGGGTATTTGTTCTTCTCGGTGAGCTTGTTCAACTCTCGGTAGTCGATACACAGCCTCAGACTTCCATCCTTCTTCTTGACGAAGAGGACCGGTGCACTCCAAGGTGACGAGCTTGGACGCACGTACCCCTGTTCCAACAGTTCTTGCAATTGGACCTTCAGCTCTGCCATCTCCTTCGGCGCTAGCCGATAAGGTGAGCGGGACACAGGTTTGGCACCTGGCACCAGCTCTATTGTGAAATCAATCTCTCTTTGGGGTGGAGCCCCAGGGAGATCATCGGGAAACACGTCAGGATACTCCGAAACCACTGGGATACTATCCAGACTCGTCTTAGGCTTTGCGGCCTCCACTAACGCGAAAAACAGCTCTGCTCCAGCACGAACCGCCTTGACCACCTGAAGAGCAGACATCAGTGTCTTGCTCGCCCCTTTAATGCCCTCGAACGTAGTCTCGCGACTAGTATTTGCCCCCAGTTTAACTTCCTTCCGACTGCAGTCAATATAGGCTCGCTGCTCCGAGAGCCAATCCATCCCAAGGATCACGTCAAACTCCACTAGCGGAAGTAACGACGCCTGCAGATCGAATTCCTGATCCCCAATCTGAATCTTCACGAGGCATACTCTATCTACGCTCATAGAGCATCCATTGGGGAGTAGCACATCCAGTTTGTCCTTAGCCATCGAAGAAGGGACTCCGATGCGCGATACGAATTCTTCGGACATAAAGGAGTGCGACGCTCCCGTATCAAATAATGCCCTTGCTGGGCTATCGGATATCAAAACGAAGCCTAGCATAGGAAATATAAGCTAACATGCAAACAGGTAATTATTCAAATAAGGTTAAACTGCAATAATTTAACTCATACCTGTCACCACGTCAGCCTGTTTGATGGCTTCTTGAAGGCCAAGGTTGTACACCCTGGGCTGAGCTGGAGTATGGTGAGATGCGGATGACTCCGCCATCTTCCCTTTCTCCTCATAAGTTGCTCCTGGCTTTCTCTCGGACTTTGGACGTCCGCTCCAACAATCACGGGCAAAGTGCCCTGGCCTCCCACAGTTATAACAAGCACCTGGGGTGCGCGCTGTCGTTGCTCCCGAGGCACCAGAAGAGGGGGCTTGACTTGACGTCTTGGCCCTCTTATTCCACCTCTGAAACTTTGACTTCGTAGCGTTCGGCACCTTGAACTCGGGCTTCTGCACACCCAGCTCTTTCTTTCCAGAGATTCTTGCCAACTCTCGCTCCAACGATCGAGCCGAGCCGACCAAGGTTAGAAATCCTTGCGTCAACGGCCCTGATAGAAGTACCTTGAGATCATCTCGCAGTCCTTCATAGAAACGGTTCGTCTTCCGTTCCTCATCGCCAAAAGTAGGAGCTGCATAACGACCCAGCCTTGTGAACTCATGCAGATAATCATCCACATTTTGACTCCCTTGTTGCAGTCTGAGGAATTGATTTTCCAGTTCTATCTTCTCGGTCGACGGTAGGTACCGCGCCATGAACATTCTCGAGAATTCTTCAATAGAAACCTCTTCCAACTGTCTTTCGACTAGATGGTGTTGCTCCACACCGTCCCACCACAGCCTTGCCTCGCCATCCAATAAGAAAGTGGCTATGGCGGTTTTCTGATCCGCTTCGGTTCTGGTTGTCGAAAGGATCCGCTTAACGCGTGATAGCCAATCCTCCGCTTGCGATGGGGTTCCACCCCCCGAGAATATTGGCGGATTGAAGCTCATCACGTGCTTCAGCTGACAATCCGTCGTACGCCTTGGTGGTCTAGGCTCCTCAGCCACCACAGGCACTGTCGCTCTCGCAGGTTCTTGCTCAATCTCCGGTGCTGGACGTTGTACCTGCCCTGCAGGTTGGGCATTTAGTGCGGCAAGCACCGCCTCGGTAACCAGCCGAATAGTTTCAGCAGATGGAGGTGTTGCAGGCGCCTCGCTTGGTGCCCTACTCTCCGCTGAACGTGTACGGGCTGACTGCCCTGCCCCACTCCTAGTCACCTAGATAAACAAAACCGACAAATAAGCGACAAGCACATTGCTAAAAAGCAATCATTTGAACATTTAACTTGTTCAAAACTGTGTATTTTCATTCCTAAGTGGACATTCATGGGTTCTTTTTCATGTTATAACGATGACGCACGTGATAGTGCTCACCACCCCTTAAAAGAATTCGTCCGCGAATTCTAATAAGCAAGACCGAAACCGTTAGTCTGATACCAATTTGTAACACCCCTATCCGTCACATGGCATATAGCAGTAGGTCCGGCCGGGGCCCGACGCCATATACCGCAGACAGACCGTGGAGTTACGCATCGCATTATCATACTCACAATTTGAAAGACAACGTCCTACGCAACACCTAGCGGAAGCATTTTAGGTTATTAAAAAGAACCCAACAATAAGCATGAATGTCCACTAATGATAAAACCCATAGGAATGAAACGACTAAAAATACACAAAACAGTCCTCGGCCTTAAGGCCTTACAAACATTGTTCTCTTAACCAAATAGTGTCTTTCATACATCGGCGCGCAGGCCGGCCAAACATGAATATGAAAAACAAAACTAAATCTTCAGCCTTCATGGGCTAGCGCTGCAACTTGGGCTTTAGCCTGCTATTTGCCGCTCGGCTCCGCAGCAGCACCTGTAAGAAGCAATCCACCGAAGAGGTGGCAATTTACACGAGTAACCGGTCAGCAATGCTGACCAAATTATAACGACCCCGCCCCGCAATTGCGGGACGGCGGTGCTCCTTCCCTGCATAACAACTAACATAGCAATATATAAATCTATATAACTATTCGCCACAAGTGTCGGCACGCACGGCCGTACACCCCGTGCTCTCAGGGCACTAATTGGTGAATCCGGTCCGGACCCGGTCCGTTCCCGCGATTCCACCGTCGTCTCGTGGACGACAATTCTCGTGAGCAAATAGCCCTTTCAGCCGAAGCCTAGGCACGTTTCCAGTCCCCCGGGAAGTCCCATGTACTTTAGGTCGCTTCTACCGAGACCACTTGGAATGGGTCGAGTTCCACCCGCCCGTTGCTCACTTCACCACGGCCATTTAGCCATCGGTGCGGGCCAAGTTTCTCCTCATTCCCACAATCGATCAAAACACGCACATAACCCCGTTATGTACCGATTTGCCCTCCAAGGCAACATCGTGGCGGCAATGCGATTCCGCCCAAGCTTTCCGGGTGCGCCTCGAGGTTAATCCCCAAGGATCCCTGTATGCAATCTACCGCGTAGAAATTTCGGAAAACTGATATCATCGGTGCGGAGTCTTCTCCGACCATGCAATGCAACATCACCGATTCGGGCTAAACCCGAATGGGCTTCACACACAATGCCTACGCCCGTACTTCGATTCCGGGCTCTAACAACGGGGACTTTACATATCTACCCGAAGGGATTCCGCTCCTCAACGCTTACTCGCGAGAGGGGGATTTCCCCATGCAAAGGAAGAAGGGCGACTACACATGCCCTATGAAGAGGATCGTTACCCTCGTAGATTTTCGCGCGCCCGTCATGAAGAAGTAGACGGTTGAAAAGCTTCGCCTCGCTCTTGCCGTCGAGGATCCGGTCTCGGATCGAGATTCGGTGCTCCGGTGCTCCGCCGGCGGCCGGATCTCCTCTTCTCCTTCCTTGCTCTCCCTTCTCTCTAAACTTTTAGAAAGAGAGTCTAGGGTTTGAAATGAGGGTTTAGAACCCTTCAACCCTAAATTAAATGTTTGGGCGGACCATCCTAGGCCGTTAGATGAGATTTGATGGAAAATCGGACGGCCACGGAGTCATTTTACGGATCCTGCACCCGTCCGCACGACCAGTGGCGCACGGTCAGTGGTCGTGCGCCCTATGTCAGTGATCGTGCGTTTTCGTTAAACAGGGATTTGGCATTATATTTTCTTTATGCACGACCAGTGGCGCACGGTCAGTGGTCGTGCGCCCTGTGGTCAGTGATCGTGCGCTAAGGGAAAAACTGCACAGTTCAACGCCCTTCCGCCGACGGTTACTCTACCGCGAGGCGTTAACTCCCACCGACTCCAGGACTGAACATGGGGTGTTACAAAAATAAAGGCCCTATTTATAGAAAAACCGTCTGACATGACAGCAGTCAATCCGCCCAGACCGATCGCTCAGTCCGCGCAGCCCGCTTCTTCCCTGTTTTCCCTGCAATTTCAGACGAATTCTCAAGGCTCTGCGAATTAAAAGGCAGTCCGCTCAGCCCGCTTCTTCCTTGTTTTCCCTGCAATTTCAGACAAATTCTCAAGGCTCTGCTAATTAAAAGGAAGTCCGCTCAGCCCGCACGTTTCCTGTTTTCCTGCAAATTATCTACAAGTAATCGCGAACTCACAGGCAGTCCGCAAAGACCTTAACTTTCAAGGAAGTAAAATGAGCGAACATAAAATCAATTCGCATAGTTTGCATTCATCACAACAGGATTATTCAAATTTAAAAAATAATAATATCATACAACAAGTGAAAGTCGCATCACAGCACTAATGAAACAGGGACAATGTTCAAAAGACACCAAATTATACAATACACAGTTCGAATTAGTTCGACTCAGCGGCTTCTGCGGTCTCGTTGAGCAGGTCGCTCCTCATCCACCCCAATATGCATGGTCGCTTCCTCGCAAGATTTCCCTATAAAGCTGACTGATGAGATGGTGCATGTTATTGAAAGTGCGGTACATACGGGCAGTGTCCCTGAGAATCCGAGTAAACGGGATTGCCGGGACACCTGCTAATGTTGGATCTGCGGCCACCGCGGGCTGCCTGATTGTCGCTGGGGCTGACGCCTCTCCTGCAGCAGGTTGAGAAGACGTTTGCGGCCTCACCCCGCCAACTTCACCCACTTGCTTCTTCCCTTCTCTCACCAAAGCCAAATATCGGCTCCTATAATGACAGGAGTCTCCACTTAGTTGCTGCTTCTCTTTCTTTAGACCTTCAACGGTGGAAGAAAGGCTCGCGACCTGGTTCTCCAGGATCTTTTCTCGCTCCTTACCTTTCTTCAACTCAACTCGAATTTCATTTAGTTCCTCCTCGTACCGCCTCACAAATAACGCATATGTCTCTTGGCCAGACTGCTCCCCTTGCGCGGATTCAGCACCAGACCGCATCACAACATGTGCTGGCACATCTGCAGGCGAGGACACGATCTCACCGAACTCAATAGAATCGGGTGTTGACTTCCGTACTGCAACAAAGGAAATAAAACTCGGCTTAGTTTCCATGTCGCAATGAGCTAAAAAGGTAAAAAAAAATTTAATTCACTTTTTGAAATAACGGCAACAATCTGGCGACTATCGAGAGTAGGTCGCCTCACGCGCTCTGGGTCAAAGACGCCTAGGCGGTGCCTCCATTCCCGATGAACTTTCGCCCTTGTCTCGGCCAGCGATCTGCTTGAGGCAACTATGTTGCTGTCTATGAAATGATCTTAACCGGCCGCGATTTCCGAGGCGGGGATTTATATAGCTATGAGTTTGGAAACGCCTAGGCGCCGGGTGCAATTTACCTGATTGCATCAGCTCGGCAGTAGTCTGCAGATCCTCAGCCCGCTTATCCGCAACAAGCTTCTCTGAGACCGCCTCAATCTTTGCCTTCATTATTGCGAGCGGTTCCTTCGATTTTTCCCTTTCTTCGGCTGCAAGGAAGGAGGAAGGGTCAGCAGGCTTCTCTCCCATGTTCTCAGCACCAGGATGCAGCACTTCCAATAGAGAACGATTAAAGTTTGCGAGTTGTTCGTTGTTAATAGAGTCAAGTATCTCGGTGGTTGATAAGCTGAGGGTTGAGGGGGGTCACCTTCTGCATGCAGAGCATCCAGGGAGACGAGATCGTTGTCCGGAACTTCCTTCTCACGCGGCTTATGATGCAAGCTTGCAGCTCCAGTCCGCTTAGAGATATTCTTCTCCTTCCTAACTCGCAGCTTCTTCTCTACTCGCTCCACAACAGTAATCTTATCTCTCTTCCTCTTTTTCTTTTCAGGCGTCTTATCAAAGTCTATAACGATCTGCTGTCATTCGCGAACTGAGGTTAATGCATCAATCAGCGCAAGAGAGGGTGCTGGTTCCTCAGCTTGTTTCTCGACAGAATCTTTCGCCGCGGCTTCGACGGGCTCTTTAGATCGCTCCTCAGTTGCCTTTTCTACCCTCTCCTCCACCTGCTCATCAGCTGGAAGTTTCTCCTCGATATTCTGCTGCTGGACGTTCGGCGACGACACTTCTTTGTTCGGATCTATCCGTAACATAATAGTTCCAGAGGCAGAGCGGTGCACCTCCATACTTGAAGAGCTCGCGGGGTTCTGATCAGAGACGGATGGCGGATTCAGTTTCTTATTCGAGCTCTCTGTCGGTAGATTCTTAGCAGCAGGAGAAGTTGCGGTCTTCTCATGCTCGACGTCGCGAGCTGGGTCTGTCTTCTTCTGACCTGAACTCTCTCCTTGATGGCGGGCAGGTATATCGTTCCAATGACTCGCCTTCTTAGGTCGCGAACTCGCCTTGGGTTTCTCAGTCGAGGTGGCGAGGCTGCCAAAGAAAGATCCTAACCTTGCCATGTCGGACTGGAAAGTTGAGACCACAAGAGGTGAGTAACGACCAATCGCGCAGTCAATTCTGACAGAGGACAGGACTTCCAGCGGTATTTACAGCACAGTCAGCATTTATGATAGTTGCGGACTCGGCGGTTAAGGAAAAATTTTCGGAATTTTCCAAAAATCGAAAATGTGCGGGGATTATGTTAACCCAAGAATCCGCAACATTTCCAGCTAGGCATCTTGCTCCTCCCTTGCCGGACTCAAGCTCTCAGTCCGCCCAGATCGCCGGTTGATTAGTGATCCAAGACACCTAGGCGGACTCAAGTTCTCAGTCCGCCCAGGTCGCCCTTGGTTTACTCTCAGATCTTGCCAGCTTTTAGCAAGCTCCGGAATCAGGTCGTTCAGGTCGCGACTCTTCTGACAGGATTGTGCTCGACGCGACCAAAAGAGACTCCAAGTTCACAAGCCCAGTTCGCCTGTCTCGCGCGGACTGCTTGTTCTTTCTTTTTTGATTCCCGTCACCGCTGCCCGGCTCTTTTGTACCCCGGGCAGTTGGTTATTTTAGCCCTGCCCGTTTGGGCAGGCCCCCAGCCTATAAATAGGGGGAAGTGGTGCACTCAAAGCACGCTGACTCGAGCCCAGGAGCCTACTTATTAAAGGCTGTGGACTCGAATCTCTGGCTTTGCGATCTCCAGCTTGCTTTCCGCATCATTTCCTTTTCCCTCCTTGTAACCCCTTGCTTGCAATCAGAATCAAGCCCGTCGCAGGAGTGGCATTCAGGCCGCGACGGGTGAAGTCTGGTGTTGCCGTAGTTCACGGCTCTTCTGCTTTCCTGTTCCTTTTCTAGTCCGCTAAGTAGACTGCTACTCGCAGTTTGTTTTTCCTTCTTCCCCTAATGCTCGAACAGTTAGCTGATGGTGCTCGTTTCTCCTTCGCATTTCGTGCATCAACAGTAAACGTAATCACGGAAAGTTGAGTTGACAAAACCTGGGTGTTATGCTACGTATATTTCTCTTTTAGGTCTCCATTGAGGAATGCTGGATTAACTTCCATTTGATAGACTTTGAAGCCATTGTGAGTCGCATATGCCAGAAACAACCATATCGCTCCGAGTCAGGCCATTGGAGCAGAAGTATGATCAAAGTCAATCACTTCTTCTTGTATGTACCTTTGAGCTACAAGCATGACTTTATTCTTTATAATCACTCTGTTTTTGTCCAGCTTGTTGTTGGGTGGGTCCATTGATCCTAATGTCCTGGATTTGAAGAAGGCCTAACAAACAATGTATACACATGTGGTGATCTAACTTGTTCTCAAGTTTAGTGATTATGGTATGTCCTAACAATAATGATAGGGAAGGAAGCCTAAGTGGCTAAGTCAGGTAAACACTGTCCTAAGATGTGGATAGACATAAATCTAAGTCCACAAGTGTTGAGTTAAGGTTACTCACTCAACGCCAGATGACTTATAGCGCTGAGTGGAGCCTATATAGTCAAACCCAAAGTTGTGTCAAGCTGAGAAAGTGCCTAAGTATACAGGCATTGAGTGAACTCAATGCACTCAATGCCATACAGCTAAAGGTTATGAGACAGACTAATGCAGTAAAAGCCTAAAAAGAAATAGACAGAAAAGTGGTTAAGCTCACAGGTGTTGAGTATCACTCACTCAACGACATACTCTATATTCGATGAGTATTTCCATGTAAGTCAAAGCCATAGAAAATCTATGCTGATATTTGACTAAGTCCACAGGCGTTTAGTGAGGTAAGCTCACTCACAGCCATATGATAAAACATTGACTGATAATCATTCAGTCAGAACCAGTGTTAACTAACACAGAAATTTGGCTAAGTCCAAATGCGCTGAGTGTAGCTTACTCAATACCAGATAAACACAGTAAGACATGTTACGTAATTTGACATTGAGTGGAGCTTACTCACTCAATGCCAAGGAGTAGAAAAATCTACCTAAGGTAGAAAGCGTTGAGTGAGATATGGTCACTCAACACTCTCAATGCTATGATTTAGAAAATCTGGCTAAATAAAAAAGCATTGAGTAAGGCGTGCACATTAAATGCTCTCAATGCTTAAGATGTTGAAGAAGTAGGAAAATGATTAAGGCAGAAAGCGTTGAGTGAGGTGTGCTCACTCAACTCTTTCAACGTCTAAAATATAGAAAGCATGGATAAGGCATAAGGCTTTAAGTAAGGCATGGTCACTCAACGCTCTCAATGACAAGCATATAGAAAAGGCAGAAGAATAAGCTAAGGCAAAAAGCATTGAGTGAGGCTTGCTTACTCAACGCTAAAAACACCTAGATAGACAGAATTCTGTCTAAGTATTTTGGCATTGAGTGAAGATCACTCACACAACGCCTATGCTAAAGTTGCTTGATTTTGACTATGTACACTACTTGTGACATCTGCTAATCAACAAGTTAACATCATTTAAATTGATAGCGGGAAAGCTATAATACAAGCCAAAAGGAGATGCAGAGCAATTGTATGACAGTTGGCGTAAAAGCATGGTTATAGGTTCCCATCAATGGTGTCGGGCTCACTCCTAAAAGAGATGTTGGGTTGCAATCAATTAAAGGTGAAACCTTTAAAGAAAAGTAGGAGTTACAGTTGTTCTTCTTCATCACCATTATTGTTGTGACTGAAGAACAGACAAGACAACAAGTCTAAAAGCTCAACAAGTTTGTTGATTGTCTTCTCCATCGACATCAGTAAGATCAGAGAAAATCTCTAAAGGAAAGAAAACAGGATAGATGGTGGTATTTTCCATCTTCACATGCAATTTCTTCACAGGTCCAGCTGTATAACTCTGAAGATCATTTACTAGAGCCTGTGAAGAAGAAGTTAGGGCTGAATCTCCTAAGCCCAAGACAGAAAGAGGAAGCAGAATAGTTGTCTGCAAGTTGCTTCCAGCACAAGTCAAAACAAGATCTACATCTTTGTTGCTGAGAAGAAGTTGGGCTTGGATTCTCTCAGCTCAGTTAACAGCAAGTGTTATTATTGTCATTTCTCAGACCCAGCAGGAAAAATACCTGGTACTTTGAATAAGAAGCTAGGACTGAGTATATCTCCTTTTAGGTAAAAGTAGACTCAGGAAATATTTTCCTAGAGTCATAGTGGGGCTGTGTTTCTCTCTGTCCAGAACCTTTGCATAGAGAAACATCTCTAGTGCCAAGATCAACCACACAACACACTTCCATCTTGTATGATCCTTTTGGATCTGAGTTGTAGGAGAAAATTTCCTCCGAGGTAGGATTCTGTTGAGAATTTGAGCTGTAGAATTTTGTTTCAAGTCTGAGGTAGGTAAGTCATTTTCACTAAGCTGTAGGGCACTTGTGCTTGAGTTAGGATCTAGATATAGATCTGAGGTAGGGCTTTTGTGCCTGAGATTGTAGGAGACTCATTCACTCTAAGGTAAGAACCCTAGTGGATCTGATGTAGGGTTGTCCTTTTAGCCTAAGTGTAGGGCATTTGGCTTGAGGTAGGTGATCTGCTGATCACTGATTTGTAGGCCATTGTGGATGAGTTGTAAGTCTTGGAGGATACTGAGAGATCCTGAGTGATCTGAGGTGTAATCTCCTTTGAGCAGAGTTTTGTAGAAGTTCCTAGTCTAACAAAATAGTTGGATATACAGGAGGGAATGTGGATGTACCCTTGTTAGGGGAACCACTATAAATCTGGTGTGTACTTTGCATATTTGTTGTGTTGCAGGTTACATATCTTGAAAGTAAAGCCAAACCAACAAATAAAGCTCCTAAAGAAAATAAAATAAAAGATAAGTCACTAAGGATTAAGAAACCTATTCACCCCCTCGCCGCCCCTCTCGGTGATTTAGTTATCCTTAAAATCAAAGACTTTCAAGTTGTATTAGAGGGAGGTTACTCAAAAAGTACTTAATAGTCTGATTTGACCTTCAAGGATAGCTAAAAGGTTTGCACTTATGAGTATAATGGTAAATAAAAATGTGTGGAGCTTAAAGGAACTCCAAGTATGTATAGAGAACAAGAACAACATTGGGCTGTTGACAAATCTTATATAAGTCAAAATCTATCCAGACACAAGAGTTAAGATCAGGACCCCTCTTGTTTATGCTCGAAATGCGATGGACTCGGGCACCACCAGCTAACCGTTCGAGCACTGGGGAAAGAAGGAAAAGAAAATTGCAAGCAGTGGTCTACTCAAGCGGATAAGAGAAAAGAGCAGAATAGCCGTGAACCACGGCAACACCAGACATCTCCCGTCGCGGCCTGAATGCCACTCTTGCGACGGGCTTGATTTTGATTATAAGCGATGGGTTCCAAAAAGTTGAAAGAAAACTGTGCGAGAAGCAAGCTGGAGTCCGCATAGCTCGAGATTCGAGTCCGCAGCCTTTAACAAGTAGGCTCTTGGGTTCGAGTCAGCGTGCCTTGGGTGCACCACTTCCCCCTATTTATAGGATTGGGGGCCTGCCCAAACGGGCAGGGCTAAAATAACCGGCTGCCCGGGGTACAAGAGAACCGGGCAGTGGTGACGGTAATAAAAAAGAAAAGAAGAAGAAGTCCGCGCGAGATAGGTGGACTGGGCTTGCGAGCTGGAGCAATTCCTGGCCATCCGGAGCGCCATCTTCCTGGAGTGACGCGACCTGGGCGGACTGGCTTTTGAGTCCGACGAATGAGCGATCTTGAGCTCTCGAGGCAGAGCGGTCTGGGCGGACTGAGAATTGGAGTCTGCTTTTGGGGCATCCGGGCGACCTGGGCGGACTGAGAATTGGAGTCCGCTGCTTGAGATGCCCAATGAAGAATACATCGACCGTATTGCGGATTCTGGGGTTAACATAATCCCCGCAAATTTTAAAATTTCAAGAAATTTCGGAAATTTTTCTTTAACCGCCGAGTCCGCAACCAATGCTACCACTGCTTGGGCTATAAATATGGCCAGGAGCATGTCATTCTACCAAAATTGTCTGCACGACGGGACGTTACTCACTACTCGCGGTCTGTATCTTTGAGTCTGGCATGGCGAGGTTGGGATCTTTCTTCGGCAATCTCCCTAAAGCCGACAAATCCAGGGAGCCCGCTACGCGAGTGAAGAAGGTGGTTCAAGGATGAGAAAAGTGGATTCAAGACATCGGGGAAAGTTCGCAGAAGGACGGAGCGCCCGCCAAGAGCAAAGAAACAAGTATCTTGAATGCACCTTCTCAACCGCCGCAAACCTCAGAGCAGACCCCTGTGGGCTCAGGCGGAATGGAGATAGTCGCCACCGCCTCCGAAACATTCATGCTGCAGCTGGACGCGGGGAAAGAAGTTTCTTCGCCAGAGGTCCGCCAGCTAGAATCCAGGGAGGTGCGGACCGCAGATCAGGATACTGAGAAATGGACAGACGCATCAGAAGGTGAGCGGGCAGAGAAGCTCAGTCGGTCCACCATAGAAATTCTTAACACTATTGATAATGAGCGGCTTGCTGATATTAATCAGTCTCTGCTTGAGGTGTTGCAGTCTGACGTCGAGATAGTAGGCGTGAAGGTTGCTGAACCTGCCCCTACTACTGCGGATGATAAGAGGGAAAAGGAGGAGCAACTTGCCATCATGCAAGCAAAGTTTGGGGCGGTTACTGAACGGCTAGAGGCGGATAGACGGGATGAGGATATGCAGACGGCGGCCGAGAGGACGCGGACAGGTAAATCCCCATCGCCACCACCGCGCTTCCAGAAGAGATGGCTTTATAGGTCTCCGGTGCGAAAGTCAAAACCTGTCAAAATTATCACCGAGACTGGCGACATAGTGGCTTCCGATAGATCAATGGCGAAAAAGAGAGCGATGGTTTACCAAAGATGGAAACAACACTTGGTCACTTTTGACCCTGAGCGAGTACGGCGGCCTGTAGTAGATAGTCGCCAGATCGCCGCAATGATTATGAAAAGTGAAATTACTTACATCTTCTTTCTGAGTTTTCCGTGCCTTGGAAACTGAACTGAACTTTGCTTCATGTGTTACAGCTCGAAGCACGCCGCCAGATTCTATAGAAGCGGGAGAGATTGCGCCGTCTCCCGCAGATGCTCATGTATCCGCATCGACAGGTGCTGCTGCCGAGCCTACCTCCGGAGTCCAATCCGTCCTGGAGGAATATATTTCTTTAGTGAAGAAATATGAAGAAGAATTAAGGGATGCGCGAGCTGAGGCTCAAAGAGGAAGAGAACGAGAAAAAGTGCTAGAGAGCCAGGTCGCTAGCATTTCTGCCATAGTGGAGGGGCTAAAGAAAGAGAAGCAGGATCTGAGCAAGGATGCGCAGCACTATAGGAATAGATATCTAGCCCTGGTGCGAGAAGGAAAAAAGCAAGCTGCTGTGGTCGTCGACATCCGTCCGCAGTCGGCTCAGCCCGCTCTTGGGGGAGGATCGACCCTGGCGGCGAGCGGGCAGCCTGTGGCGGACTCGAACAAGAGGCTGGCGGGTGAGCATATGATCCCGTTCAGCCGAGTTACAAGGGATTCCGCATGCACGGACAGAACATTCAACAACATGCACCATTTAGTCCAGCAAATGTACAGGGAGATTCTTCGAGGCAGCGATCAGGCCGCGTACTTTGGCGTGGATGACGAAGAGCGGCCTGCCCGCCGTGGAGACGGAAAGGATCGACCCCCTCGCCGCTGAAGTTGCTGAGTTGGCCAGCATTTGAAAACATTGATTGACGAATTATTATTATTATTTTTTAATGATGCGGACTTTAACAATTTTTGTATAATACAGAATACTGTATATTGTTAGCTCTGGTTATGTCATGCTGTTTGAATGCTCTTTCGTCGGATGATTGTTTTATGCGAATTTGATGCGTACGAATAGCTTTTCCCATGTGCTGGAATCCTTTTGCTTTATGTTGCGGATGAGGTTCAATCCGCGTGAACTTTGTTGAATCTGCAGGGAAAGAGGGAAGAGGCAAACTGCGCGGATGACGGTTCAATCCGCGTGAAGTTGGACGTTACCTGTCTTGTCGAGTTTTTGCTATATATATACGATCTCATTTTATTTTTCTGTCAGAAGCAACTGGATCGAAAGCCCTGCAGCCTAGAAAAATGGTATCCGCCCGTGCAAACGCCGCAGTCGCGTTCCATCCCGCCGACCATAAGAGGAGTAGGCTGACTGCAGCGGATTTAGAGGTCTTCCGAGAAAGACATATGGCGGGCTCGCCAGTACTTGCGCGACTTCCGGAGAGTCACGAGCGATTGAATTTTTCCACCGCTTCCCAGATCGTGGTGTCCGTTGATCACTTTGAGTGCGGATTCAAGTTCCCCCTGCTCTGGGAGGTCTCCGAGATCTTCGAGCATTATGGGGTGCTTCCGGTCCAACTCGCGTCGAATACCATAGCTGCCATTTACGCCTATCTCGCCTACATGCGTTCTGAGAAGATCCAGTTCTCCCTGAAAATCTTCAGGAAGATATTCTCTGTCCGCGTAATCACGCCGTCAAAGGATCACCAGTTCAAGGGCGTGATCTACTTCTACTGCCGGGGGATGAAAGTTGCGGGCCTTCAAAACAAAATCCACAACTGAACCTCGAGGTACCTTATTTTTGAGGGCGACTTGGGATTCCTCCATACTTATCCGCAGGTGCGCACAGATACTGATTTCAAGAGCGTGTCGTTAAACACGGAGGAGTCCGCCATTGTCGAGTTTCTTGCCGGGGCAAGGCTTGATGTCGACTACTACATCCCGCTGCTACCCAGCTTGGATACCATTAACCGACAAGAAAGTGAGTACCGTGATCCTTTTCTTTGTCCGCAAACTGTTTCGTTATCTGATATTCTCTTTTGCGCAGCGACTTTGTCGGTACCCGACAATCTGACCTTGACTCCAGCTGGCGCGACTCCTACACAAGGAGAAAGGAAAAAACGAAACCGCAAGGAAGAGGAGAGAAGTGGGGGACCATGTGACGGCCTACTCTTCGTCCGGTAGTTTCTTGCCGGAGCAAGGCTTGATGTCGACTACTACATCCCATTGCTACCTAGCTTGGATACCATTAGCCGACAAGAAAGTGAGCACCGTGATCCTTTTCTTTGTCTGCCAACTATTTCGTTATCTGATATTCTCTTTTTCGCAGCGAATTTTTCGGTACCAGCCAATCTGCCCTTGACTCCAGCTTGCGCGACTCCTACATAAGGAGAAAGGAAAAAAGGAAACCGCAAGGAAGAGGAGAGAAGAGAGGGACCCTGTGGCGGACTACTCTTCGTCCGGTAGTTTCGACATGGTAGGCTTCGGAAAAAACCAGAAGGACCTGAGGGGTAACCCGCTGATCCATTGGCATGAGAAGAAGAAATTCGTCCGCCTTTCCACAGCTCTCCCCTCCTGAAAGAGCCAGCGCGCTTCCCGCCATGCCTTTGTGGCGCTTTCCGCACTGTACGGGAAGCAAAATCTCCATGAACTCCGGGATATCCCTCCTGCCGACCTTCCTCTGGTCGCGGCCCAGGCTAGCGCAAATAGTGTAGTCACCAACCACTTCCTTGCTCGGATGACGCGCGAGCTGCTCAAGGAAAATGAGCGCTTGTTTCAAGAAAACAAGTCTTTGGCGGATAGGAACAAGCGACTAGGGACTAAAGTCAACAAGCTCAAAGAGACTGAAGCGGTAAGAATTTGTAATTCGGGTTGACCTTTGCTTTGTCCGTAGCGGATTAACTTTGTTACATTATGCAAACCGCATACGATATCACCAATCCTGGCTTCCAAAGCGCAATGTTCCCTTACGTAAAAGAATGCATGGAGGTAGCTATCGAGCGCTTCATCAATGCCGGGCTCGGCCAAGAAGGCGTGGACTCCGTCCCCTTCTTGCAGTTGTTTCCCGAACTCGAAGATCAGGTCGCTGAATTCGAGCGGGCTGCAAAAGGAAAAGCGGTTGCCGATGAAGAGGAGAAGCCTTCCGGCGGAGAGAGTTTCAAGACCGCGTCAAGCAGGCAAGCAAGACAGTCAATCCAGTCGGAAGAGAGCAGCGAGCGGACAGAATCTATGGCAGCCAGCGGACGGAGCTCGACTAGCTCTCGTTCTAGCGGCAGTAGCAGCAGTAACTCAGGCGACTACTCTCCACCAGTCAATATAGATGGGTCGAGTCCGGAAGTTCCTGCCTAGAAAAAACAAAGGACCAAGGAATGAATTTTTTGATCTTTTTATTGTAAAAAGAATCCGGACTCCAAGTGAGTCCGCGAATACAGTAATATTTTTGAATGAAATGAAAAGGATATATTTGTCATCTGTGGTATCCGTTTGTTGTGTGTATTCAAGTCCGCATTCATAATGTTATCCGCATAGTATATTTATCTTAATCCGCTTATAACTGATTATACCAACATGTCTTCTATCTTATCAGATCACCAAAATACCTTTGATGAATTTTGAACAATAGTTGAACTCTGTTCGTAGTCCGCTAATAATCGAAATCTAATCTATTAACCAGATGAAAATAGTGGACAGCCGACTGGGAGACCGGATTAATTGAAAATCCTTTGAGCGGATAGGGAACCAGAAATCTGCCGATAACCATAAGAACAGTAGAAATGACAGCTCATGACCAAGTGGGCAGGTGCGGCTAATGCGACATTGCTTTCCACACCGGGCCATGAGCTAGTCAACCCCTTCGAAGGACTGAGCGGATAGAGAATTGGAGTTTGCCGAAAACCATGAGAACAATAGAAATGACAGCTCATGACCAAGTGGGAAGTTGCGGCTAATGCGACATTGCTTTCCACACCGGGCCGTGAGCTAGTCAACCCCTTTGGCGGACTGAGCGGATAGAGAATTTGAGTCCGCCGAAAACCATAAGAACAATAGAAATGACAGCTAATGACCAAGTGGATAGGTGCGGCTAATGCGGCATTGCTTTCCACACCGGGCCATGAGCTAGTCAACCCCTTCGGTGGACTGAGCGGATAGAGAATTGGAGTCCGCCGAAAACCATAAGAACAATAGAAATGATAGCTCATGACCAAGTGGGCAGGTGCGGCTAATGCGGTATTGCTTTCAATACCGGGCCATGAGCTAGTCAACCCCTTCGACGGACTGAGCGGATAGAGATTGGATTCCGCCGAAAACCATAAGAACAATAGAATTGACAGCTCATGACCAAGTGGGCAGGTGCGGCTAATGCGACATTACTTTCAACACCGGGCCATGAGCTAGTCAACCCTTTTGGCGGACTGAGCGGATAGAGAATTGGAGTTCACCGAAAACCATAAGAACAATAGAAATTACAGCTCATGACCAAGTGGGCAGGTGCGGCTAATGCGGCATTGCTTTCCACACCGGGGCATGAGCTAGTCAACCCCTTCGGCGGACTGAGCGGATAGAGAATTGGAGTCCGCCAAAAACCATAAGAACAATAGAAATAACAGCTCATGACAAAGTGGGCAGGTGCGGCTAATGTGGCATTGCTTTCCACACTGGGCCATGAGCTAGTCAACCCCTTCGGCAGACTAAGCGGATAGAGAATTGGAGTCCGCCGAAAACCATAAGAACAATAGAAATGACAGCTCATGACCAAGTGGGTAGGTGCGGCTAATGCAGCATTGCTTTCCACACCGGGCCATGAGCTAGTCAAACCTTCGGCAGACTGAGCGGATAGAGAATTGGAGTCCATGGAAAACCATAAGAACAATATGCACCACCCTCTTGCTTGGAGTGCATCCTAAATTGATCTTTTGGTCAGGTGCGGCCGGAGTGGCATTGCTTCTCCTAAGATCAATCAGGCCGCGGGTCTCCTGCAGGCACTGCTTGAGGGTACCGAGGAGTGTTCGAAAGTCACAAACTGAGATTATCTGCAGGCAGGTGCGGCCGGAGCGGCATTGCTTTCCATGCGTGATCATCAAAGTTGTGGCAATATCCCTTAAATGGCATGGTAGAGCTGACCGCCACTCTTGTTGATGCTCGAAATGCGACGGACTCGGGCACCACCAGCTAACCGTTCGAGCACTAGGGAAAGAAGGAAAAGAAAACTGCAAGCAGTGATCTACTCAAGCGGATAAGAGAAAAGAGCGTAAGAGCCGCGAACCATGGCAACACAAGACTTCACCCATCGTGTCCTGAATGCCACTCTTGCGACGAGCTTGATTTTGATTATAAGCGATGGGTTACAAAGTGGAAAGGAAACTATGCGAGAAGCAAGCTTGAGTCCGCAAAGCTCGAGATTCGAGTCCGCAGCCTTTAACAAGTAGGCTCTTGGGTTCAAGTTAGCGTGCTTTGGGTGCACCATTTCCCCCTATTTATAGGATTAGGGGCCTTCCCAAATGGGCAGGGCTAAAATAACTGGCTGCCCGGGATACAGGAGAACCGGGCAGCGGTTACGGGAATCAAAAAGAAAAGAAACAAGAAGACCGCGCGAGATAGACGGACTTGGCTTGCGAGCTCGAGCAATTCCTGGCCATCCGGAGCGCCATCTTCTTGGAGTGACATGACCTGGGCGGACTGGCTTTTGAGTCCGGCGAATGAGCGATCCTGAGCTCTCGAGGCGGGGCGGTCTGGGCTGACTGAGGATTGGAGTCCGCTTTTGGGGCATCCGGGCGACCTGGGCGGACTGAGAATCGGAGTCCCCGACTTGAGATGCCCAATGAAGAATACATCGACCGTGTTGCGGATTCTGGGGTTAACATAATCCCCGCACATTTTCAAATTTCAAGAAATTTTGGAAATGTTTCTTTAACCGTCGAGTCCTCAACAAATGCTACCACTGCTTGGGCTATAAATATGGCCAGAAGCATGGCATTCTGCCAAAATTGTCTGCGCGACGGGACGTTATTCACCACTTGCGGTCTGCATTCTTGAGTCCGACATGTTGAGGTTGGGATCCTTCTTCGACAATCTCCCTAAAGCCGAAAAATCAAAGGAGCCCGCAACGCCGGTGAAGAAGGTTGTTCAATGAGGAGAAAAGAGGATTAAAGACATCGAGGAAAGTTCGCAGAAGGACGGAGGGCCCGCCAAGGGAAAAGAAACAAGTATCTTAAATACACCTTCTCAACCGCCGCAAACCTCAGAGCAGACCCCTACGGGCTCAAGCAGAATGGCGATAGTCGCCACCGCCTCCGGAACATTTATGGTGCAGCTGGATGCGGGGAAAGAAGTTTCTTCGCCAGAGGTCCGCTAGCCGGAATCCGGGGAGGTGCGGACTGCAGATCCGGATACCGAGAAATGGACAGACGAAGCAGAAGGTGAGCGGGCAGAGAAGCCGGAAAGGCGCCAGGCCGCGACTTCAACTTCCTTGGCTGCAGCCGGCACTAGTCAGGTCACAGTCCGCACAACACTGCCGGACCCTGAGCAGGCCGCGCTTGCCTCGGAGAGGACCCCTGAGAGAAAGAAGAGGAAAAGGGACAAATCCTCAGTTTCTGACCGGATCGAGAAACGATTACGAGCTAAGAAGGAAAAGAATATCTCCGCGTGGACAGGCGCGACATGCCTGTAATACCAGCCGCGGGAAAAGGAGGTCCCGGACGCCAGCTTGATCACGCCTGATGACGCCATCCCGGGCGGTGACTCCTTGTCTACGACACGTCTGTCCACCACAGAAATTCTTGACATTATTGATAATAAGAGGCTTGCTGATATTAATCAGTCTCTGCTTGAGGTGTTGCAGTCTGACGTGGAGATAGTAGGCGAGAAGGTTGCCAAACCCGCCCCTTCTACTGCGGATGATAAGAGGGAAAAGGCGACGGAGCAGCTTGCCATCATGCAAGCAAAGGTTGAGGCGGTTACAGAGCGGCTAGAGTCGGATAGACGGGATTAGGATCTGCGGCCGGCGGCCGAGAGGACGCGGAAAGGTAAATCGCCATCGCCACCTCCGCGCTTCCAAAAGAGATGGCTTTATAGGTCTCCGGTGCGAAAGTCAAAACCAGTCAAAATTATCACCGAGACCGGCGACATATTGGCTTCCAGTAGATCAATGGCGGAAAAGAGACCGATGGTTTACCAAAGATGGAAACAACACTTGGTCAATTTTGACCCTGAGCGAGTACGACAGCCTATAGTAGATAGTCGCCAGATCACCGCAATGATTATGAAAAGTGAAATTACTTACATCTTCTCTCTGAGTTTACCGCGCCTTGGAAACTGAACAGAACTTTGCTTCTTATGTTGCAGCTCGAAGCACGCCGCCGGATTCTGTCAAAGCGGGCGAGATTGCACCGTCACCCGCGGATGCTCATGTATCCGCATCGATAGGTGTACCCGTCGAGCCTACCTCCAGAGTCCAATCCATCCTGGAGGAATATATTTCTTTAGTGAAGAAATATGAAGAAGAATTAAGGGAAGTGCGAGCTGAGGCTCAGAGTGGAAGAGAACGAGAAAAAGTTCTAGAGATCCAGGTTGCTAGCAGTTTTGCGATAGTGGAGGGGCTGAAGAAAGAGAAGAAGGATCTGAGCGAGGATGCACATCACTCCAGAAATAGATATCTAGCCCTAGTGCGAGAAGGAAAAAAGCAAGCTGCTGAGGTCATCAACATCCGTCCGCAGCCAGCTCAGCCCTCTCCGGGGGGAGGATCGACCCTGGCGGCGAGCGGGCAGCCTATGGCGAACTCGAACCAGAGGCCGACTGGTGAGCATATGATACCGTTCAACCGAGTTGCAAGGGATTCCGCACGCATGCACAGGACGTTCAACAACATGCACCATCTAGTCCAGCAAATGTACAGGGAGATTCTTCGAGGTAGCGATCAGGCCGCGTACTTTTGCGTGGATGACGAAGAGCGGCCTGCCCGCCGCGGAGACGGAAAGGATCGACCCCCTCTCCGCTAAAACATTGATAAATTATTATTATTATTTTTTAATGATGCGGATATCGACAATTTCTGTATAATATGGAACACTGTATATTGTTAGCTCTTGTTATGTCATGTTGTTTGAATGCTCTTTCGCTGGATGATTGTTTTATGCGAATTTGATGCGTACGAATTGCTTTTCCCATGTACTGGAATGCATTTTGCTTGAAGTTGCAGATGAGGGTTCAACCCGCACTAACTCTTGCAGGACGGAGCGTACTGCGCAGATGACGGTTCAATCCACATGAACTGTTGAATCTGCAGGGAAAAAGGGAAGAGGCGAACTGCGCAGATGACGGTTAAATCCGCATGAACTTTGTTGAATATGCAGGGAAACATGGAAGAGGCGAACTGCGCGAATGATGGTTAAATGCGCGTGAACTTTGTTGAATCTGTAGGGAAACAGGGAAGAGGCGAACTGCGCGGATGACGGTTCAATCCGCGGGAACTTGGACGTTACCTATCTTGTCGAGTTTTTGCTATATATTTACGATCTCATTTTATTTTTCTGTCAGAAGCAACTGGATCGAAAATCCTGCGGCCTGGAAAAATGGTGTCCGCACGTGCAAATGCCGCAGCCGTGTTCCATTCTGCCGACCATAAGAGGAGTAGGCTGACTGTAGCGGATTTAGAGGTCTTCCGAGAAAGACATATGGCGGGCTCTCCAGTACTTGCTCGACTTCCGGAGAGTCACGAGCGATTGAATTTTTCCACCGCATCCAAGATCACTGTGCCAGTCGATCACTTTGAATGCGGATTCAAGTTCCCCCTGCTCTGTAAAGTCGCTGAGATCTTCGAGCATTATGGGGTGGTTCTGGGCCAGCTCGCGCCGAATACTGTAGCGGTCATTTACTCTTTTTTCTCCTACATGCGTTCTTAGAAGATCAAGTTCTCCCTGAAAATCTTCAGGAAGATATTCTCTGTCCACGCAATCACGTCGTCAAAGGATCACCAATTCAAGGGCATGATCTACTTCTACTGCCGGGGGATGAAAGTTGCGGGCCTTCAAAACAAAATCCACAACTAGACCTTGAGGTACCTTATTTTTGAGGGCGACTTGGGATTCCTCCATACTTTTCTGCAGGTGCGCGCGGATACTGATTTCAAGAGCGTGTCGCTAAATACGGAGGAGTCTGCCATTGTCGAGTTTCTTGCTGGGGCAAGGCTTGATGTCGACTACTACATCCCGCTGCTACCCAGCTTGGATACCATTAGCCGACAAGAAAGTGAGCACCGTGATCCTTTTCTTTATCCGCCAACTGTTTCATTATCTGATATTCTCTTTTGCGCAGCGACTTTGTCGGTACCCGCTAATCTACCCTTGACTCCAGCTGGCGCGACTCCTACACAAGGAGAAAGGAAAAAGGAAACCGCAAGGAAAAGGAAAGAAGAGGGGGACCCTGTGGCGGACTACTCTTCGTCCGGTAGTTTTGACATGGTCGGCTTTGGAAAAATCCAGAGGGACCTGAGGGGTAATCCGATGATCCATTGGCACGAAAAAAAAGAAATTTGCCCTCCTTTCCACAGCTCTTCCCTCCTTGAAGAGCCCGCGCACTTCCCGTCATGCCTTTGTGGCGCTTTCCGCACTATACGGGAAGCAAAACCTCCATGAACTCTGGGATATCCCTCCTGCCGACCTTCCTCTGGTCGCGGCCCAGGCTAGTGCCAACAGTTCTGTCACCAATCACTTCCTAGCTCGGATGAAGCTCGAGCTGCTCAAGGAAAATGAGCGCTTGTTGCGAGAAAATAAATCTTTGGCGGATAGGAACAAGCGGCTGGGGACTAAAGTAAACAAGCTCAAAGAAACTGAAGCGGTAAGAATTTGTAATTCACATTGATCTTTGCTTTGTCCGCAGCGGACTAACTGTGCTACCTTATGCAGACCACATACGATATTACCAACCCTGGCTTCTAAAGCGCCATGTTCCCTTACGTAAAAGAAAGCGTGGAGGTAGCTATCGAACGCTTCATCAATGTCAGGCTCGCCCAAGAAGGCGTGGACTCCGTCCCCTTCCTGCATTTGTTTCCCGAACTCGAAGATCAGGTCGCTAAATTCGAGCAGGCTGCAAAAGGAAAGGCGGATGCCGATGAAGAGGAAAAGCCTTCTGACGGAGAGAGTTCCAAGACCGCGTCAAGCAGGCAAGCAAGCCAGTCGATCCAGTCGGAAGGTGATAGTGAGAGGACAGAACCTATGGCGGCCAGCGGACGGAGCTCGACTAGCTCTCATTCCAGCGACAGTAGCAGCAGTGAATCAAGCGACTACTCTCCACCAGTTAATATAGATGGGTCGAGTCCGGAAGTTCCTGCCCAGAAAAAACAAAGGACCGAGGAATGAATTTTTTGATCTTTTTATTGTAAAAAGAATGCAGACTCCATGTGAGTCCGCTAATATTGTAATATTTTTGGAATGAAATGAAAATGATATATTTGTCATCTGTGGTATCCGTTTGCTGTGTGTATTCTAGTCCGCATTCATAATGTTATCCGCATAGTATCTTAATCTGCTTATAACTGATCAACGTGTCTTCTATCTTATCAGTTCACCAAAATACCTTTTGATAAATTTTGAACAATAATTGAACTCTGCTAATAATCGAAATCTAATCTATCAACCAAATGAAAACAGTGGTCAGCCGACTGGGAGACCGGATTAATTTAAAATCCTTTGAGAGGATAGGGAACCAGAAGTCTGTCGATAACCATGAGGACAGTAGAAATGACAGCTCATGACCAAGTGGGCAGGTGCGGCTAATGCGGCATTGCTTTCCATACCGGGCCATAAGCTAGTCAACCCCTTCGGCGGACTGAGCGGATAGAGAATTGGAGTCCTCCGAAAACCATAAGCACAATAGAAATGACAGCTCATGACCAAGTTGGCAGGTGTGGCTAATGCGACATTGCTTTCCACACCGGGCCATGAGCTAGTCAAAGCCTTCGGCAGACTGAGCGAATAGAGAATTGGAGTCCGCCGAAAACCATAAGCACAATAGACACCGCCCTCTTGCCCGGAGTGCAGCCTAATTGATCTTTTGGTCAGGTGTGGCCGGAGCGACATTGCTTCTCCTAAGTTCAATCAGGCCTCGGGTCTCCTGCAGTCACTGCTTGAGGGTACCGAGGAGTGTTCGAAAGTCACAAACTGAGACGATCTGCAGGCAGGTGTGGCCGGAGCGGCATTGCTTTCCATGCATGATCATCAAAGTTGTGTCAATATCCCTTAAATGGCATGGTAGAGCTGACCGCCACTCTGTCCCTCCAAAATGCAGAAGTGGGGTTAGGTACTAGCCGGGATCTGAAGTTCAGTGTCTTGCCGCAGTAGAACCGCCAAGCTCCCACTACACGGTGCGAAATCTCCCTGCAACATGTGGTCTTGGTGGTGTTACGCTAATAGTGACGGTTCTAAGGGAGGTTTTTGCTGAACCTGGCAATATCTCCTGGTATGGGATGAAATTTTTAATTGCTCATACTCAACATGCCAGCTGTCATAAAAATACTTGAAAGAGTGTTAGCAAGGAGTTTTTTTATTAATGACAAATCACTTTACAAGTTTTCAGAGAAGTGGATAGGGAGAAAATAAGAGGTTCAGGAGTAAAACCGCTTTAAGTCATCACCACTCCATGTATGTGGTATTTCTTCTCCCTCATATGTCTGCAGTCGATAGGCTCCCTTTTCGAGGACTTCCTTGATGATGAACGGTCCAGCCCAATTGGTATTAAGCTTTCCGACTGAGCCAGCTCTTGCCGCAACATCTACCTTTTTAAGGACTAGATCTCCCACTTGGAAGTGTTTGATCCTTACATTCTTATCAAAGTAGCGAGCCGTTCTCCTCTTTATTTCTTACTGCCTGATGGCGGCTTTGTCCCTAATCTCCTCAATATGCTCCAGACTAAACCTCATTTCTTCATTGTTCAGTTCGAGCCAGTCTTCCTCTCCTTGCCTTGCTAGCAGGACTCTAGGTGACGGGACTTCGAATTCAACTGGAATCAATGTCTCTGACCCATGAGAAAGTTTGAACGGAGTTTCCTTTGTTGATGACAAAGGCGTCGTTCTCAGGGTCCAGAGTACCGAGGGGAGTTGCTCTACCCAACTGCCCTTTGCATTCTGTACTTTTTTCTTGAGCAAGTTGAGGATCTGCTTGTTAGCTACTTCCACCTGACCATTGCTCCTCGGATGATGGACTGATGCAAAGCGTAGTTCTACCCCAACCTGCTTGCAGAAATCTGTCATCTCGGCGTTGTTGAATTGTGGTCCATTATCAGTGATGATTGCCATAGGGACACCATGTCGGCAAATTATCTCCCCCAAATAACATTTTTTACAACCTGACTTGTTGTCTTTTCCAGCACCTTAGCCTCAATCCACTTGCTAAAGTAATCAATCATGACAATAATGAAGCGTCGCTGCCCGCATGCCATGGGGAAAGGACCAATGAGGTCCATCCCCCGGATAACAAAGGGCCAAGGGGTTGTGATCGATTTGAGAGATTGTGCTGCTTGGTGCTGTAGTGGAGCGAACCTTTGGCACTGAACACATTTTTTTGAATAAGCTTCGAAATCTTTTTTCATCGTTGGCTAGAAGTAACCTTGCTGTAGGATCCTTCTCTCCAAGGTCCTTGCTCCTGAATGGCTCCCACACTCACCAGAGTGGATTTCTTGGAGGATAATAGGGACTTCATTTTCCGAGATACATCTTGCCATGGTGGATAAGAAGGTCTTTCTGTAGAGGATGCCTGATATTAAGTAGTAGTGCACTGCTTTTAACCTAAACCTCTTCTTATCTCTTACTGACTAATGCAAGTTCCCAGTGGAGAGATAAAGGACAAAGCGAACTATCCAAGAAGTATGCTGATCAATTTGCATTAACTCTCCCTCCTCTACTGCCGGGAGAAAGAGTTCCGAGATAGTTCCTCCTGATGGAGTCCGTATTTAGCAAAATCGTCTGCTTCCTCGTTCTCCATCCTCGGGATGTCCTCAATGGTGAAGCTTTTGAACATTCTGACCTCAGTTTTCGCAAGTGCAACGTACTTCCTCAACACTGGCTCCCTAGTCTCAAAATTACCCAGAACCTGAGATGCCATTACCAGGGAGTCAGTTTTTACGTGGACATGGCCGATTCCGAGTTCCCTGACGAGCCTTAAACTGGCCAACATAGCTTCATACTCTGCCTGGTTATTAGTCACTGGAAAATAGAACTTGACTGACTGTTCGAGCTTGATGCCATTTGGGTTTATTAGGACCACTCCTGCCCCGGAGGCATTCTTACTAGAAGCCCCATCAGCATACACGGTCCAAGCTAGAGGAGACCCTACTGCTTGTTTAGAGCCAGACTTTGCGGTATAAATCAGAAAATCTGCCAGCACCTGTGCCATGATGGCTGCTCTGGGTACATAGGAGATTTCAAACTCGCTCAGCTCGATGGCCCATTTAGCCAGCCTGCCCGAATGCTCAGGCTTTTCTAACACACTCTTTAAAGGTTGAACAGTGACTACTTGGATTGAATGTGCTTGAAAATATGGACGAAGTCGGGGAGCTGTCATGACCAATGCCAAAATCAACTTCTCCAGAATTGGATACCTGGTCTCTGCATCTTTCAGAACGTGGCTGACGTAATAGACTGGGAATTGCCTCCGATTTTCCTCTCGGACAAGAACGGAACTGACGTCTTCAAGACCAACTCCTAGATATAGGAGAAATATCTCCCCCTCTTGAGGGCTTTGCAACAATGGTGTGGAAGTCAATTGTTTCTTTATCTGCTCAAAGGCTTGCGTGCATTCTTCCGTCCATTGAAATTTGGATGCTCCTCGAAGGGTTTTAAAGAATGAGGCGGTCTTATCCCCAACTCGAGAGATGAATCTCCCGAGTCCGTCTAGCCTTCCCCCTAACTGCTGAACTTCTTTTGGAGAGCGGGGGGGGGGGGGGGGATCCATATCAATGATGGCTCTGACCTTATCTGGATTGGGGGCAAGTCCCTCTGGGGTGAGGAGATGGCCGATAAATTTTCCTTTGCTTGCTCCAAAGGTACATTTTAGCGGGTTATGCTTTACCTTATGCTGTCGTACAGTGGCAAAAGTTTCCATTAGATCATGCAGATGTTGCGAATGAGACTTGCTTTTTTCTAGGAGATCATCCACGTATACTTCAAGGTTTTTGCCCCTTTGCCCTTTAAACACGTGATCCATCATGCATTGGTATGTTGCACCCGCGTTCTTAAGCCCAAAGGGCATCACAAGATAACAGTAGTAGCCATCGTTCGTGATAAATGAAGTGTGAGGGATATCAGGTTTTTGCATTCTTATTTGGTGATAACCCGAGAATGCATCTAGAAAACTCATAAAAGAATACCCTACCACAAAATCAACTAGAGAATCTATCTGAGGAAGGGGTAGCAATCTTTAGGGCACGCTTTATTCAGTCGGGTGAAATCTACACACATTCTCCATTCCCCCCCCGATTTCTTAACCATTACAACATTCGAAACCCACTCAGGATATTTAATTTCTCGAACAAAGCGCGCCTTGAAGAGTTTGGCAACCTCCTCCCTGAAAGGTCCCGCTAGATTGGTTGCTGCATCCCTCTTCTTTTGCTGCACCGGCTTGGAAGTTGGATCGATGTTGAGGTGGTGGCAAGCTGTGCTTGGATCGACTCCTGGCATATCCTCCGCTGACCAAGCGAAGACGTCTAAGTTCTTCAGCAAGCTGAAAATCAATTATGTCTTTTGATCCTCTGGAAGTTCCGCGTTGATGGTGAGCTTTCTTTCTTCTCCTTCTGCGATGGGAACTTCCTGCGTCACCTGGGCAGGTTACAGGTGAGCGCCTTCTCTTTCTGTGATGGCTCCTGGTTGGGCAGAAGCCTCCGCCACCGCTTCAAAGATGGGAGGAACAAGCTCAGTCACATTTACCGTTCGCAGGTAGCACTCTCTGGAATGCCTCGGGTTGCTTCGGACTCTGCACATCCTGCCATCAGCATAGAGTTCCACAACGAGATGATAGGTTGATACCACTGCCTGGTATCTGTTCAACAATGGCCTCCCTAAGATGGCGTGGTAGCAGCTTGGAGCATCCACCACTACAAACTGGATTGGTCGGGTGGCTCCCCCGAGCTTTACGGAGAGGGTGACGCTTCCCTCTACTTCCTTTCTTTCTCCGAAAAAACCATAAAGTGGCCCTTCGGTGGAAAGCAAAGGCTTTCCAGTTCTCAGGGCCTCAAAATTTGCCTTTAATAGAAGATTGACTGAACTACCTGTATCAATGAGAATCCGGTCCACAGTGTAATATTCTATGGCTGCTTTGACTACTACAGCATCATCAAATGGATTCGCCGTCTGGGGCAAGTCTTCTTGACCAAAAACAATATCGACGCAAGAAGGGGCGGAAGAGGAGGAGGAGGCAACCTTCGCCCGAGAAACCCTCGTAATTTAAGATTTCTTAGTGGCTTCGACTCCTGCCCCTCCATGAATGAAAAAGAGCTGCCCGAGGGAACCCTCATCATCCGCATCTAAGCACTCGAGCCGAATGTTGAAGGGCCCTAGCCGGCCAACATCCTCCACTTCTACACACTCCATCTGAACTTCTGCCACTTCCTTGCCTTTAGCGCTGGGAGGCTTCGAAGAGTTTCCCCTCTTGTCCAAATCCTTGATCTTTCCTTCAGCGACCAACCTATCAACCAGCTGTCAAAGAGCTTTGCAATCTTCAGTCAAGTGGACCTTCTCCTTGTGAAATTCGCAGAATTGGGAGTTATTTCTGGGCTTCCAGTCTCTTTGAAACCCCTGCCTCTTCTCTTCTGCTTTCTTTTGGATGATCTGGACGACTTCTTCAAAGTCGAGTCCCAGATCCGAGAACTCTGCCATGGAGCTGCTCTCACGTGGCTTTGAGACTGATAGGGAATTCTTGTAGATAGGGAGAGCCTGAAGGGGAACAGTGGGAGTGGCAGCCAACGACAGTCTCTGCTCTCGAAACTGTTGATGGCCAATGAAAGGTTTCTGGTGACGGAAATTTCGCCCCCTCTGAGAAGGGGGTTGGAAATCAGGTCGAGGGGGCTTGCTATGATGGTGACTGCTGGAGGAGGTGTTGGATGCATCCCTTCCTCCAGCCTTAGCTGTGAGGGATGAAATGTAGGTGGGATTGGCATTTTCTCCCTCAATAAAGAGATTGGTTATCGCTATCAATCCTTGGTAGGTAAATTGCACCTTGGTTGTCACTTTAAACTTCAACGGACCTTCCCGGAGGCAGTGAATCAAGGCAACCTTATAGTAGTCGGGGTTCACATTTCTCACCCCCTGGATCTCTTTCTGAAAACAGTCAATGAATCGCAACACCGATTCGTTGTCTCTTTGCTTGATATCGAAGAGGGCGACCAACCCATCTTTCCTTTTCTTCAAAGTGGCAAATCTCAGGAGGAGTTCACTGCGGAACTCGGCAAAGGAAGAAATCCTGCCCGGAGGCATCTTATAGAACCACTCCCTTGCTTGCCCCTCGATGGTGGTGACTAGAAGTTTGCACTTTAGGGCATCAGAAAGGCATCTCAAAGCGACTGCCCCCTCGAATGCCTGCAAATGGGAAATTGGATCTGTTTCCCCCGAGTAAAAGGGAAGACGGGGTTCTTTGAAATTGCTGGGTGCGGACTCCCATCGGATTTTATCAACGAAGGGAGAAGGGGTGTCAAGTTCTTCGGATAAGCGGACTGGCGCCCGGGGGTCCGCGGGCTCTGCGGACTGCCGATCAGCAAAGTCAAGTCGGCGGTCTAGGGCTTCTCTGGCCTCTTCCCTGAAGAAATCCATTAAGGAAGCGAACTGATCATTCTGAGGCCATAGGGGAGTCGCGGGCTGAGCTTGGCGGCGGGACTGAGGGGTTGCTGTAGGTGACCGCTGAGGATGTGGGCGAGCTGGGGCTTCAGCAACGTTCTCCGCGACCTGGGGAGCAAGTCGCTGAGTCAGCGCAAGTAGAGCTTGGACAATGGTATCGAGCCGCTGATCAGTCTCTCTGCGAGATAGCTCGGCTTCCCAGCGAGATTGTTCCAGCGCATCCCACAACGAATCATCGGGCGAGCTGGAGCGGTCGGAACGACGAGCTCGGCGATCTGACATCTCTGTCCGCAAACTTAAAAAACTGCTTGTATCTGAAGGTCGCGTGTTAACTGTTGATGCTCGAAATGCGACGAACTCGGGCACCACCAGCTAACTGTTCGAGCACTAGGGAAAGAAGGAAAAGAAAACTGCAACCAGTGATCTACTCAAGCGGATAAGAGAAAAGAGCATAAGATCCGCGAACCACGGTAACACCAGACTTCGCCCGTCGCGGCCTGAATGCCACTCTTATGATGGGCTTGATTTTGATTATAAGCGATGGGTTACAAAGTGGAAAGGAAACTATGCGAGAAGCAAGCTGGAGTCCGCAATGCTCGAGATTCGAGTCCGTAGCCTTTAACAAGTGGGCTCTTGGGTTCGAGTCAGCATGCTTTGGGTGCACCACTTCCCCCTATTTATAGGATTGGGGGCCTGCCCAAATGTGCAGGGCTAAAAAAACCGGCTGCCCGGGGTAGAGGAGAACCGGGCAGTAGTGACGGGAATCAAAAAGAAAAGAAACAAGAAGTCCGCGTGAGATAGGCGGACTGGGCTTGCGAGCTAGAGCAATTCCTGGACATCCGGAGCGCAATCTTCTTTGAGTGACGTTACCTGGGCGGACTGGCTTTTGAGTCCGGCGAATGAGCAATCCCGAGCTCTCGAGGCGGGGTGGTCTGGGCGGACTGAGGATTGGAGTCCGCTTTTGGGGCATCCGGGCGACCTGGGCAGACTGAGAATCAGAGTTCGCGGATTGAGATGCCCAATGAAGAATACATCGACCGTGTTGCGGATTCTGGGGTTAACAACTCTGTCCCTCCAAAATGCAGAAGTGGGGTTATGTACTAGCCGGGATCCGAAGTTCAGTGTCCTGCCGCAGTAGAACCGGCAAGCTCCCACTACACGGTGCGAAATCTCCCCGCAACACGTGGTCTTGGTGGTGTTACGCTAATAGCGACGGTTCTAAGGGAGGTTTTTGCTGAACCTGGCGATATCTCCTGGTATGGGATGACATTTTGAATTGCTCACACTCAATATGCCAGCTGTCATAAAAATACTTGAAAGAGTGTTAGCAAGGAGCTTTTTTATTAATGACAAACCACTTTACAAGTTTTTCAGAGAAGTGGATAGGGAGAAAATAAGAGGTTCAGGAGTAAAACCGCTTTAAGTCATCACCACTCCATGTATGTGGTATGTATTCTCCCTCATATGTATGCAGACGATAGGCTCCCTTTTCGAGGACTACCTTGATTATGAACAGTCCAGCCCAATTGGGATTAAGCTTTCCGACTGAGCCAGCTCTTGCCGCAGTGTCTACCTTTTTAAGGACTAGATCTCCAACTTAGAAGTGTTTGATCCTTACATTCTTATCAAAGTAGCGAGCCATTCTCCTCTTTATTTCTTCCTGCCTGATGGCGGCTTTGTCCCTAATCTCCTCAATATGCTCCAGACTAAACCTCATTTCTTCATTGTTCAGTTCGAGCCAGTCTTCCTCTCCTTGCCTTTCTAGCAGGACTCTAGGTGACGGGACTTCGAATTCAACTGGAATCAATGCCTCTGACCCATGAGAAAGTTTGAATGGAGTTTCCTTTGTTGATGATGAAGGCGTCATCCTCAGGGTCCAGAGTACCGAGGGAAGTTGCTCTACCCAACTGCCCTTGGCGTTCTGTACTTTTTTCTTGAGCAAGTTGAGGATCTGCTTGTTAGCTGCTTCTACCTGACCATTGCTCCTAGGATGATGGACTGATGCAAAGCGCAGTTCCACCCCAACCTGCTTGCAGAAATCTGTCATCTCGACATTGTTGAATTGTTGGCCATTATCAGTGATGATTGCCATCGGGACACCATGTCGGCAAATTATCTCTCCCCAAATAAAATTCTTCACAATCTGAGTTATTGTCTTTGCCAGCGCCTTAGCCTCAATCAACTTGCTAAAGTAATCAATCATGACAATAATGAAGCGTCGCTGCCCGCTTGCCATGGGGAAAGGACTAATGAGTTCCATCCCCCAGATAGCAAAAGGACCAAGGGGTTGTGATCGATTTGAGAGATTGTGCTGCTTGATGCTGTAGTGGAGCGAACCTTTGGCACATAACACATTTTTTGGCATAAGCTTCAGAATCTTTTTTCATCGTCGGCCAAAAGTAACCTTGCCGTAGGATCCTTCTCTCCAAGGTCCTTGCTCCTGAATGGCTCCCACACTCACCAGAGTGGATTTCTTGGAGGATAATGGGGACTTCATTTTCCGAGACACATCTTGCCATGGTGGATAAGAAGGTCTTTCTGTAGAGGATGCCTGATATTAAGTAGCAGTGCGCTGCTTTTAACCTGAATCTCTTCTTATATCTTACTAACTGATGCAAGTTCCCTGTGGAGAGATAAAGGACGAAGGGATCTATCCAAGAAGGATGCTGATCAATTTGCATTAACTCTCCCTCCTCTACTGCCGGGCGAAAGAGTTCCGAGGTCATTCCTCCTGATGGAAGTCCGTATTTAGCAAGAGCGTCTGCTTCCTTGTTCTCAATCCTCGTGATTGCTCAATGGTGAAGTTTTTGAACTTTCCGACCTCAGTTTTCACAAGTGCAAGGTACTTCCTTAACACCGGCTCCCTGATCTCAAAATTACCAAAAACTTGAGACGTCATTACTAGGGAGTCAGTTTTTACGTTGATATGGTCGATTCCGAGTTCCCTGGCGATCCTTAAACTGGCCAACAGAGCTTCATACTCTGCCTGGTTATTAGTCACTGGAAAATAGAACTTGACTGACTGTTCGAGCTTAATGCCATTTGGGTTTATTAGGACCACCCCTGCCCCGGAGGCGTTCTTACCAGAAGCCCCATCAACATACACGGTCCAAGCCAAAGGAGACCTTTCTTCTTGTTCAGAGCCAGACTTTGTGGTATCAATCAGAAAATCTGCCAGCACCTGTGCCTTGATGGCTGCTCTGGGCACATAGGAGATCTCAAACTCGCTCAGCTCGATGGCCCATTAAGCCAACCTCCCCGAATGCTCTGGCTTTTCTAACACACTCTTTAAAGGTTGATCAGTGACTACTTGGATTGAATGTGCTTTAAAATATGGATGGAGTTGGCGAGCTGTCATGACCAATGCCAAAGTCAGCTTCTCCAGAATTGGATACCTAGTCTCTGCATCTTTCAGAATGTGGCTGATGTAATAGACTGAGAATTGCCTCCGATTTTCCTCTCAGACAAGAATGGAACTGACGGCTTCAGGACCAACTCCTATATATAGGAGCAACATCTCCCCCGCTCGAGGGCTTTGCAACAAAGGTGTGGAAGTCAATTGTTTCTTCAACTGCTCAAAGGCTTGCGTGCATTCTTCCGTCCATTGAAATTTGTCTGCTCCTTGAAGGGTTTTAAAGAATGGGGCGCTGTTATCCCCAACTCGAGAGATTAATCTCCCGAGTCCTTCTAGCCTGCCCCCTAACTGCTGAACTTCTTTTGGAGAGCGGGGGGGGGGGGGGGGGGGGAGGGGGAGCCATATCAAGGATGGCTCTGACCTTATCCGGATTGGGGGCAAGGCCCTCTGGGGTGAGGAGATGGCCGAGAAATTTTCCTTTGCTTGCTCCAAAGGTACATTTTAGCGGGTTAAGCTTTACCTTATGCTTTCGTAAAGTGGAAAAATTTTCCATTATATCATGCAGATGTTGCGAATGAGACTTGCTTTTTACTAGGAGATCATCTACGTATACTTCAAGGTTTTTGCCCCTTTGCCCTCTAAACACGTGATCCATCACGCGTTGGTATGTTGCACCCGCGTTCTTAAGCCAAAGGGCATCACAAGATAACAGTAGCAGCCATCGTTCGTGATAAATGAAGTGTGAGGGATATTAGGTTTGTGCATTCTTATTTGGTGATAACCTGAGAATGCATCTAGAAAACTCATAAAAGAATACCCTACCGCAGAATCAACTAGAGAATCTATCTGAGGCAGGAGGTAGAAATCTTTAGGGCACGCTTTATTCAGTCGGGTGAAATCTACACACATTCTCCATTCCCCCCCCCCCCCGATTTCTTAACCATTATAACATTCAAAACCCACTCAGGATATTGAATTTCTCGAACAAAGCGCGCCTTGAGGAGTTTGGCAACCTCCTCCCTGATGGGTTCTGCTAGCTTGGTTGATGCATCCCTCTCCTTTTGCTGCACCGGCTTGGCAGTTTGATCGATGTTGAGGTGGTGGCAAGCTGTGTCTGGATCGACTCCTGGCATATCCTCTGCTGACCAAGCGAAGATGTCTAAGTTCTTCAGCAAGCATGAGATCAATTCTGTCTGTTGATCCTTCGGAAGTTCCACGTTGATGGTGAGCTTTCTTTCATCTCCTTCTGCGATGGGAACTTCCTGCGTCACCTAGGCAGGTTCCAGGTGAGCGCCTTCTCTTTCCGCAACGGCTCCTGGTTGGGCAGAAACCTCCGCCACTACTGGGAAGATGGGAGGAGCAAGCTCGGTCACATTTACCGTTCGAAAGTAGCACTCTATGGAATTCCTCGGGTTGCTTCGGACTCTACACATCCTGCCATCAGCATAGAATTTCACAGCAAGATGATAGGTTGATACCACTTCCTGGTATCTGTTCAACAATGGCCTCCCGAAGATGGAGTGGTAGCATCTTGGAGCATCCACCACTACAAACTGGATTGGTCGGGTGGCTCCCCCGAGCTTTACGAAGAGGGTGACGCTTCCCTCTACTTCCTTTCTTTCTCCAGAAAAACCATTAAGTGGCCTTCGGTGGAAAGCAAATGCTTTCAGTTCTAAGGGCCTCGAAAGTTGTCTTGAACAGAAGATTAACTGAACTACCTGTATCAATGAGAATCTGGTCTACGGTGTAATCTTCTATGGCTGCTTTGACTACTACAACATCATCAAATGGATTGGCCATCTGTGGATGGTCTTCTTGACCAAAAAAAAACGATCCCGGAAGGGGCGGAAGTGGAGGAGGAGGCAACCTCTACCCGAGAAACCCTCACAATTAAAGATTTCTTAGTGGCTTCGGATCCTGCCCCTCCATGAATTAAAAAGAGCCGCCCGAGGGAACCCTCATCATCCGCGTCGAAGCACTCGGGTCGAATGTTGACAGGCCCTAGCCGGCCGACATCCTCCACTTCTACACACTCCATCTAAACTTCTGCCACTTCATTTCCTTTAGCGCTGCGAGGCTTCGAAGAGTTTCCCCTCTTGTCCAAATCCTTGATCTTTCCTTCAACGACCAGCCTCTCAACCAGTTGTCGAAGAGCTTTGAAATCTTAAGTCAAGTGGCCCTTCTCCTTGTAAAATTAGCAGAATTGGGATTTATTTCTGGGCTTCCAGTCTCTTTGAAACCCTTGCCTCGTCTCTTCTTCTTTCTTTTGGATGATCTGGACGACTTCTTCAAAGTCAAGTCCCAGATCTGAGAACTCAGCCGAGGAGCTGCGCTCGCGCGGCTTTGAGACTGGTAGGGAATTCTGGTAGATAGTGAGAGCCTGAAGGGGAACAGCGGGAGTGGCGGCCAACGACAGTCTCTGCTCTTGAAACTGTTGATGGCCAATGAAAGGTTTCTTGTGACGGAAGTTCCGCCCCCTCTGAGAAGGGGGTTGGAAATCTAGTCGAGGGGGCTTGCTATGATGGTAACTGCTGGAGGAGGCGTTGGGAGCATCCCTTCCTCCAGCCTTTGCTGTCAGGGATGAAATGTAGGTGGGATTGTCATTTTCTCCCTCAATAAACGGTTGGTTATCGCTATCAATTTTTGGTAGGTAGATGGCGCCTTGGTTGTCACTTTAAACTTCAAAGGACCTTCCTGGAGGCCGTGAATCAAGGCAACCTTATAGTAGTCGGGGTTCACATTTCTCACCCCCTGGATCTCTTTCTGAAAACGGTCAATGAATCGCGCCACCGATTCGTTGTCTCTTTGCTTGATATCGAAGAGGGCTGCCGCCCATCTTTCCTTTTCTTCTAAGTGGCAAATCTCAGGAGGAGTTCGCTGTGGAACTCAGAAAAGGAAGAAATCATTCCCGGAGGCAGCTCATAGAACCACTCCCTCGCTTGCCCCTCGAGGGTAGTGACTAGAAGTTTGCACTTTAGGGCATCAGAAAGGCATCTCAAAGTGACTTCCCCCTCGAATGCCTGCAAATGGGAAACTGGATCAGTTTCCCCCAAGTAAAAAGGAAGACGGGGTTCTCTGAAATTGTTGGGTGCGGACTCCCATTAGATTCTATCAACAAATGGAGAAGGGGTGTCAAGTTCTGCGGATAAGCGGACTGGCGCCCGGGGGTCCGCGGGCTCTGCGGACTGCCGATCAGCAAAGTCAAGCCGGCGGGCTGGGGCTTCCTTGGCCGCTTCCCTAAAGAAATCCATTAAGGGAGCGAACTGATCATTCTGATGCTGCAGGGGAGTTGCGGGCATAGCTTGATGGCGGGACTGAGGAGTTGTTGTAGGTGACCGCTGAGGAGGTGGGTGAGCTGGAGCTTCAACAACATTCTCCGCGACCTAGTGAGCAAGTCGCTGAGTCAGCGCAAGTAGGGCTTGGCCAATGGTGTCGAGCCACTGATCATCCTCTCTGTGAGATAGTTCGGCTTCCCAGCGAGATTGTTCTAGCGCCTCCCACAGCGAATCATCTGGCGAGCTGGAGCGGTCGGAACGGCGAGCTCTGCGATCTGACATCTCTGTCCGAAAACTTCAAAAACTGCTTGTATCTGAAGGTCGCATGTTAACTGTTGATGCTCGAAATGTGACGGACTCGGGCACCACCAGCTAACCGTTCGAGCATCGGGGAAAGAAGGAAAAGAAAACTGCAAGCAGTGGTCTACTCAAGCGGATAAGAGAAAAGAGCAGAAGAGCCGTGAACCACGGCAACACCAGACTTCGCCCATCGCGGCCTGAATGCCACTCTTGCGACGGGCTTGATTTTGATTATAAGTGATGGGTTAAAAAAAAGTGGAAAGGAAACTGTGCAAGAAGCAAGCTGGAGTCCGCAAAGCTCGAGATTCAAGTCCGCAGCCTTTAACAAGTAGGCTCTTGGGTTCGAGTCAGCGTGCTTTGGGTGCACCACTTCCCCCTATTTATAGGACTGGGAGCCTGCCCAAACGTGCAGGGATAAAATAATCGGCTGCCGGGGGTATAAGAGAACCGGGCAGCGGTGACGGGAATCAAAAAGAAAAGAACAAGAAGTCCGCGCGAGATAGACGTACTGGGCTTGCGAGCTGGAGCAATTCCTGGCCATCTGGAGCGCCATCTTCCTGGAGTGACGCGACCTGGGCGGACTGGCTTTTGAGTCTGGTGAATGAGCGATCTTGAGCTCTCGAGGAGGAGCGGTCTGGGTGGACTGAGAATTGGAGTCCGCTTTTGGGGCATCCGGGCGACCTGGGCGGACTGAGAATTGGAGTCCGCTGCTTGAGATGCCCAATGAAGAATACATCGACCGTGTTACGGATTCTGGGGTTAACACCTCTATCACATTAAGATAGTGACTTAGAGGTTACTGAAGCTGATGAAGGTGAATGCAGATGTTATGGGCTGATAGCTATACCAGAAGAAGAATCATGTCAGGATAAGCCTGGAAAAAATAAGGTATATTCCCTATCTAGCTCATTCTCATAGTCAAGATATGAGTCCCGTATAGATTTAATTCATCCTCATCAAGTGATGATGAGATCTCGCTTTCAGAAGATGATATCAATCAATTGATTGAAAATCATGATATACTTCTAAAGGTTTTCAAAGAAAGCAAGTTTCTTGTTAAGGAACAAGTAGAGGAAATTGCCTCCCTACAAATGGCTGCTTCCTAGCAAGATTAGACTTCGTATTTGCTATATCTAAAAGTTAGGGAAGTAGCCCATCTGAAGACTATGATAGATATCCATGTTGAGTCCATCAAATATAAGGATTTTATTATGAAGGATCTTGAAGAGAAACTTGAAAGGGAGAAGAGGATTTGGCTAACTTCTCGATAGATTCTATCAAGAGAAAATCTGAATCTGAGTGGATTTCTAAAGTTATCCAATCTCAGAGGAGAGGCCAATCTCCTGACAGGACTCATTCAACCTATCATAAGGTAATTCTCTCATCCAACAAGTATGACCAAGACTATAAGTGTGGTCAATAGAGGTGTAGGAATTTTCCTTATAAGATTACAAATGTACCTTATAATGGAAGAAGAGAGGCCATGGGATTGAGTGCACAGAAGGCTGCATATATAAAGTGCAAAGGCCCATCCTAGACCTTTTATATTTAATGTCCCAGCCTCATCATTCAAGGATGTGGCAATGGCCTATTATAAGGTTCTTCCAGCAAGACCTAAAACCAAAGGTAAGTCAATCAGTGATCCTGACTTGGCTACCTTTGAAGCCATTAAGAACATGCCAACAATAAGGAAGGTTATTGCTAATCGAGTTCAGAGCAAGCCAGGAGCTTCTACTGGTAGACTCACTTTTGGTCAATCTCTTGCTTAAAGAAACAAGAAGAAGGCCTAAGTTATCCTCACTAAACAGGCAGCATGTAGTGGTTGGCACTCCTCCAAGAGTGTTCAAAAGAGGAGGTACAACATCCATGAATATTGGTGTTGTGGCAAAGTGGGCCACTTTGCCATAGATTGTTGGAACATCCCTTTGTGCCAAAGGCAATGTAGTGTCTTCCTGACATGACTCATGACCCAAGTCATATTGGGTTCCTAAGGTAAGTTAACTTTTGTTTTGCGAGACAATCCAAGTGGGCATGCCCATTTATGGTCCTTGGACAGAGATGTACCAGACCTAGGTGTTGGTACAAGGAATGGATGAACTGACCATTATGCACAAGATGCCAAATACATGTGCAATTATTGAGGGGGATCTAGCAAAAGAAATCAAGATGCACATCAATGGTTGAAGCTCAGGAGCAAGGACGCTGGTGTGTTTAGAGACTTTGAATCTGCTCCTAGTCTACTAAACAGAGCTTAGTATAATTCACCTAGCTCTTAATTCTTCTAAATATCTACTAAATTGCTAGAGCTATTCATTTTAGAGACAAGATAGTTGAAATTAAAGTCTAATAAGTTGTAAGACAATTGTCTAAAAAGTTCTCTCAATAAATAAGTTAGTGGCTCTCATGCTCACTATGCCACTAGATGTAACTATACTCAATATCCTTAACCTTGATATAAGCATGATGAATTTATGTATAGTTGCACTCCACTAGGACACATATTATAATGTGCATTGAAAGTCATCTTAATCCCTACTAATCAGGAAAATTTAGTATTACTAAAGCAGTCAAAGGTAATTCAGTTGCTAAAGAAATGGTCAATCAATTAAAAACAAAAATACAAAGGTTGAGCAAAAAAAGCTTACTCAACAGAGTCTTTGAATAGTCAGTCTGCGGCTAAGTAGTAGAAATTAACCCAAGTCGTTGATCACAACCTTGATCTCAAATAATTGTGTTAACACTAGAATCCACAACATACCCAAAAGGATAGGCTTCCTCCCTCTTCCCGGAGGACTCCGTTTCAGTAGTCCGCCCGGATCGTCAAGGTTATGCAGATCTAGGATGCCCCGGCTATAGACTCCGTTTTAGCAGTCCGCCTAGACCACCTAGGCAGGCCAATGCAAGCTTCTCGTTAAGCAGCGAACTCGATCTTCTAGTCCACCCAACCTCCGGAGCTTCAAGCATCCAACTCTTCGTTCGGACTCAAGCATCAATCCGCTCAGGTCGCTATTAATACCTGAATCCGCAACGTGGCCAACTTGACATGCTTCCTCCCTCTTCCCGGCGGACTCCATCTCAGCAGTTCGACAATATCATCAAAGCCATGTAGATCAAGGGCGCAGTGGCTGTGAACTCCGTTTTGGCAGTTCGCTCAGCCCTCCTAGGCAGGCCAATGCCAGCTAATTCAATGGAGGACTCGATCTTCAAGTCCGCCCAACCATCGGAGCTTCCAGCATCCAACTCTTTGGTCGGACTCAAGCGTCAGTATGCTCCGGTTGCGACCCTCCATCCAGGATTGCACCCTGCAAGCCCAGTGGAAGCCCTAGCTCGCAAGCCCAGTCTACCCATCTCATGAAGACTGCTGGTCTTTTCTTTTTTGATACCCGTCACCGCTGCTCGGCTCTCCTGTATGCCGGGCAGCTGGTTATTTTAGCACTGCCCATTTGGGAAGGCCCCCGAACCTATAAATAGGGGGAAGCGGTGCAACCAAAGTACACTAACTCGATCCCAGGAGCCTACTTGTTAAAGGCTGCAGACTCGAATCTCAAGCTTTGTGAACTCTAGCTTGCTTTCTGTATAGCTTTCTTTCCTCTTCTTGTAACTCATCTATTGGAATCAAAGTAAAACCTGTCGCAAGAGAGGCATTCAGGCCGCGACGGGCAAAGTGTGGTGTTGCCGTGGCCCACGGCTCTGCTCTTCTTTCTAGTTTGCTAGTAGACTCCCTGCTTACAGTCTCCTCTTTTCCCTTCTCTCCCCTGTATACGAGCCGTTAACCGGTGGTGTCTGTTTCCAAGCATCAATAGTTAACACACAACCTTTAAATCTAAGTAGCTTTTCGAAGTCCGTAAACTACAATGTCAGACTGCCGATCTCGCCACTTTGACCATGCCAGTTCGTTAGAAGATTCACTGTGGGATACAATCGAACAGTCCTACTGGGAGGCTGAATGATCTCGTCATGAGACTCATCGCCGTCTGGATGCAATCAGTGAAGCACTAAGTGTGCTGACTCAACGGCTTGTGCCTTAGTCCATAGCCAATCTTGTGGACAGTCCTGTCCGCCAGACCCCTGACCGCAAAACTATGTTTCGGCAATCCCCAACGGTTGAGCCTTCTCATCCAGCTCAGACTGCAGCACCGCTGCGACCTCAGGCAGATCAATTATCTTCTCTTATGGACTTCTTCAGAGAGGCCACCAGAGGTAGTCCATCCCGCCGGCTTGATTTCGCTAATCGCCAGTCCGCCCCACTTGCAGTCATTCCTGCTCCAGTCTGCCTCATCAATCAAGCTGATTATGAGGCACCCTCCTCCTTTGTGGATAGAATCTGTTGGTATTCAGATTCTTACAATTTCAGGGATCATCGACGGCCCCCATATATAGGGGAGACTGATCCAGTTGCCCATCTGCAGGCCTTTGAAGGGCAGTAGCATTGAGATGCCTCTCGGATGCGATCAAGTGCAAGCTCTTAGTTACCATTCTCGATGTCCAGGCGAGAGAGTGGTTCTATGACCTGCCAACAAGCTCAATCTCTTCTTTTTCTGAGTTCCGTAGTGAACTCATGCTGAGGTTTTCCACCACTAAGAAGAGGAAGGATGGTCCGGCAGCTCTCTTCGACAACAAGCGAAGGGATAACGAATCTGCTACCCGGTTTGTTGATTGTTCTCCGAGGGAGATCCGGGGGGTGCAAAATATAAATCCTGATTACTACAAAGTTATTTTGTTTCAAGGCCTCTGGGAGGGTCCTCTGAAATTCAAAGTGACAACCAAAGCACCGACTACTTACCAAGAGCTCATCGCTCTCTTCAATCGCTTCATCGAAGCCGAGAATGCGAATCCATCTTACATATCATCCCTGACAGCTAAGGCTTAAAGAAGGGATGGTTCTAGCTCTTTAGCCAACTGCCTCTTCACCAAGCCTCCTCGCCCTGGTTTTCAGCCTCCGTATCAGAGGGGCCACAACTTCTGCCACAAGAAACTATTCTTAGGCCATCAACAGTTTCATGATCAGAAATTGCCATTAGCCACTGCACCCTCTCTAATAATTCAAGTTCTACCAGTCCTTCGAGAGGCTCTGCCTACTCAAAGGCAGCCAAGTAGCAACTCCGGGGAGAAGTTTGCAAATTTAGGCCATGATATTTTTGAGGTCTTGTAGATTTTGCAGAGAAGGTCTGATGAGAAGAAGCAAGGACCTCAAAGAGAGTGGAAAGCGAGGAACTCTGACCTCTTTTGTGAGTTCCACAATGGAAAAGGGCATTTGACTAAGAGTTGTAGAGCACTGCGCCAGCTGGTAGAGAGAGTGATTGCCTAAGGCAAAATGAAAAATCTGGGCAGGAAGGATGCCTCATCAAAGCCATCTACATCCATGGGAAAGGAAGTAGTCAAAGCTCGTTTGGAGTGTGATGAGATAGAGGACGAGGGCTGTCTGGATCCTATCAACATTCAAAGTGAATTCTATGATGCCAAAAATGAAGGAGCCTTGGGGCGGCTCTTCTGCATTCACGGTGGAGCAAGGACCGAGTCTACTCGGAAGTCTTCCATTGCAAGGGTCACTCGAGCAGAGGTCGCCTCTACCTCTTCCTCTGCACAATATTCGAGAAGTGCCCCCTTTGGTCCAGCAGACCTTCCCATAACTGCTAATCCCTTCGACAATGCCATTGTGATTAAAGCGTCCATTGCAGATTATACAGTAGAATGAATCCTTATTGACACTGGCAGCTCCGTCAATCTCCTCTTGAAGCCAACTTTTGAGGCCCTAAAGACTGGAAAGTCCCTACTTTACACCAAGGGGCCACTCTATAGCTTTTTTGATGAGACGAAGGAAGTCGAGGGAAGTGTCACACTATAAGTGAGGCTCGGAGGGGTTACAAAGCAAATTCAATTCGTAGTAGTTAATGCTCCAAGTAGCTATTATGCTATTTTTTGGAGGCTGTTGCTCAATAAGTAATAAGAAATAATTTCAACTTATCACCTTGTTATCAAGTTCAGCAAAGATGGTCGTCAGTGCAGGGTCAGAAGTGATCCAAGGCAGGCTCGAGAATGCTACATCTGCACATTCAATGTGACTGAGACCAATCCTCCCGCTTCTCCAGCTGTAGTACCTGAAGCATCTTCATATTTGGAGGAGGTTGATGATAGAGAAGGAGCTCAACTGGAACCTATCCAGGTGACTCAAGGAGTCCCCATTACTGAGGGGGAGGAGAGAAAGCTCTCCATCAACTCGAATTTACCTGAAGATCGAAAGGCCGAGTTGATATCTTGCTTGCTGAAGAACCTGAATGTCTTTGCTTGGTTAGTTGAGGACATGCCAGGAGTTGATTCTGATGTGCCCTGCAATCATCTCAACATTAACCCAACTTTTAAGCCTGTAAAAAAGAAAAATGGAATATGGCGGTCAAGAGGGCTGAGCCGATTAGAGAGGAGGTTGCCAAACTCCTCAAGGCACACTTTATTCACGAAATTCAATACCCTGATTGGGTTTCTAGTGTTGTAATAGTTAAAAATCCTGGGGGGAAGTGGAGAATGTGTGTAGACTTTACTCGATTAAATAAAGCATGTTCGAAATATTGATATCCCTTGCCTCGGATAGATTCTTTAGTTTATTCTGCGGTAGGGTACACTTTTATGAGGTTTCTAGATGCTTTCGCTAATTATCACAAAATAAGAATGAATAAGCCTAATATCCCTCATGCATCATTAATTACCAACGACGGCTGTTACTATTATCTTGTAATTCCTTTCAGGCTTAATAACACTGGTGCAACTTACTAATGAATGATGGATCATGTGTTTAAGGATCAAAAAGGAAGAAATCTTGAAGTTTATGTCGATGACCTTTTGATCAAAAGAAAGACCTTCTCGCTGCATTTACATGACTTAGCAGAGACGTTCGCTACTCTACAAAAGTACATGATGAAGCTTAACCCATTGAAATGTACCTTTGGAGAGAGTAAGGGGAAATTCCTTGGTCATCTCCTTACTCTAGAAGGGCTTTCCCCTAACCCCGATAAAGTCAGAGCCATTCTTGATATGGCACCTCCCAAATTGCCTAAGGAAGTTCAATAGTTAGGAGGGAGGTTGGCAGGTCTCAGGAGGTTCATCTCTCGAGCTGGAGACAAAATCGCATCGTTCTTTAGAACTCTTCGAGGAGCATCCAAGTTTGAGTGGATCGAAGAGTGTTTCGAAGCCTTTGAGTAGCAGAAAAGGCAGTAAACTTCGACATCTTTGTTGCAAAGCCCACGATCAGGGGAGACATTGTTTTTGTATTTAGGAGTTGGCCTGGAAGTAGTCAGCTCAGTTCTTGTTTGCAAAGAGAACAGGAGGCAGTACCCGATTTACTATGTTAGCCACATCCTCAAGAGCACAGAAACAAGATATCCTATTCTCGAGAGGGTTGCCTTAGCATTAGTAATGTCAGCTCGGAGACTCCGCCCAGATTTCCAAGCTCACGCAATTTGAGTAGTGACCGATCAACCATTGATAAGTGTGCTGGAGAAGCCAAAGCACTCAGGAAGATTAGCTAAATGTGCTATAGAGTTGAGCGAATTTGAAATCTGTTATGTGCCCAAGACAGCAAATAAAGCTCAGGTATTAGCTGACTTCTTAATTCATACAACAGAATCCACCCTTATTCAAGCATAAATATCTCCTTTGGCTTGGATCATCTATGTTGATGGGGCCTAAGGCAGAAATTCCTCTAGAGCATGAGTGGTTCTCATTAACCCCAATGGCGTCAAGCTTGAGCAAGCATGAAGAGATGTGCTTCGGAGGAAGAGGTCCCCACAATACTTCAGGACATCCATTCGGGAGAATGTGGTAGCCATTGTGGAGCTAGGACCCTGGAACAACAAATCTAACGTCAAAGGTATTTCTGGCCGATAATGAGGAAAGATGAAGAGTCATATTCAAAGAGATGCGTCCAATGCCAGAAATTTGCCCTACTTCAGCTCCAACCCGCTCAGCAACTTTGGCCAATTACGGCACCATGGCCGTTCACAATTTGGGGGATTGATCTCATTAGACCACTTCCAATGGCGAGCGGCCAACGATGTTTCATCTTAGTTATGATTGAATACTTCACTAAGTGGATTGAGGCCAAGGCACTGGCAATGACCACAACTCAAATAGTCAAAAAATTTATTTTGGGTGAAATAATTTGTAGGCATGGAATTCCCGTGGCGATAATCACAGATAATGGACCTCAGTTCAATAATACTGAAATGATTGACTTCTGCAAGCAGGCAAGAATTGAACACCGATTTTCTTCTGTACATCATCCTCAGAGCAACGGTCAGGTAGAGGCGGCCAACAAGCAAATCTTGAACTTGCTCAAGAAAAAGGTTCAGAACATAAGAAGCAATTGGGATGATCAGCTCCCCTCAGTGTTGTGGGCCCTAAGGACTACACCTTCTAGCGCCATGGTAGAAACGCCCTTTAAGCTCTCGCACGGATCAGAAGCTCTCATCCCAATAGAATTCGAAGTACCATCACCAAGGGTCTTACTGGCTAGGAAAAATTTGGAAGACTGGCTAGAAATCGATGATGAAAAAATGAGATACCGCTTGGATCAAATCGAAGAACTTTGAGATGAAGCTACCATCAGGAAAGAAGAAGTGAAGAGGAGAATGACACGGTATTTCGATCAAAAAGTACGGGTCAAGCATTTTCAGGTGGGGGACCTGGTTCTGAAGAAGGTGGATGCCGCTGCAAGAAATAGTTCGGTAGGGAAATTAAATCTCAATTGGGCCGGACCTTTTATCATAAAGGAAGTTTTGAAAAGAGGAGCTTACAAGCTGCAAACATATGAAGGTAAGGACATCACCTATTCCTGGAGTAGGGATGATCTGAAATGGTTTTTCTCTTGAGAGTATCCTTTCATATATGCCTCCTGCCATTCTTTAAAATAAAATAGAAAGGTCTCATATTGCTGATATCTTTGTCCTAGCTAGTCACGATATATTTTCTCTCAAGACTCTAAGTTGGAAAATGCTAAGCCCAAGGTAACACCGCCGAGTCCAGCTCGATCCCCCATGATAATCGTTCTCATTAGGGTAACACCGCCAAGACCATGTGTAGCGGGGATTTTTTGCACCGTGTAGTTGGAGCTTGCAGATTCTCGTGTGGAGTGCTTCAGGACATCGGATCCCAGCCGACATCTAACACACCACCTTTGTGTATCAGGAAGGTTAGGGTGGGTGCTTAACTCTACCATTCGTCATAAGTGATATTACTACTATTTCATTGATCCTCCTTGGGATGATACGGTGCAGTCTCAGATGTAACGTCCCAATTCGCGCTAGGCCCCTTGATTGCCTATTTGAGTCTAGGGGGCTGTGGTGAGCCCAATGGGGGTGTGGGGGAGCAGGTGCGATCGTACGGGAAATGAGGAAAACAAGGCAAAATGGCATTTCTGGCTGACACGGGTATGGACACGGCCGTGTCCATACCCGTGTGCCTCATGCCAATATTGAGTTTTCAATCAGAGAGGTACACGGGTATTGGGACACGGCGTGTCCCTACCCGTGTGCCGAGGACACGGGTCGAGACACGGCCGTGTCTCTACCCGTGTGCCGCAACCCCGACACGGCAGAAAGTTGTTCTGGGATGAACACGGCCCTAGACACGGCAGGCAACACGGCCGTGTCACCTGAACACGGGTAGGAACACGGCCGTGTGCCTACCAATGTCTGCGGTGTATAAAAAGGAAAAAGTTGTGAAACCCTAGCATTCATTCCCCTTTCTTCTGCCCCGAAATTTCTGAGAGAGTTCTTGGCTGGAGGAGGAGGAAGAGGCTTGCGGAGCCATCCTTGGAGGAATCGAAACGCCGCCGCCGTCAAGGGAAAAACAATGCCGCCGCGAAGGAGTGCGAGGCTCATGGCCGGCCATGGTGGTACCGCTGGACTTGAGGTGAGCTTCCTCCCCTCTCCCTTGGTGCTAGATCTATAGTTATTTTAGGAGAGACATCGACTCCATAGAGTCTTGATGGTGAGGAGGAGAGTTCTTAGGATAAGCCATGCCTAGGTTTTTCTAGGCTTAGTTTCCCTCAACCTTCTCATCATTCAAAGTGGAGATGAGAGGGGTTTTCGTTGAGGGTTTGGCTTTGAAAGGAGAAATAAGGTTGGGTGTGATTTCTGGAGAAGTTTATGCGAGGTCGTTGCAAGGAAGAAGATGAATGGATGCCGTTCATCTCGCCTTAAGATGCGTGCAGAAATCAGATTTCTGCACGCGGCGACCTTCGTGGCCAATTTCGGAGGTGTTTTGGCCAGATCTGGGTGAACGACTCAACACGAAAGTCGTAGCCCTTGAAATTACCTTTCCAACGAGTGGTTGCTCGTTTCCATGCGATACCTGTAGCCACGGGAAAGCTGGTTTGAGTCCGCTGCGTTCGGGAAAATTCCTGTACAGGAAACTGTTTCCTGTACGTATTCGAGTTGAAATTCTGGTATGTTGCGACCAGATCTGGGCGATCGACTCAACACGAAAGTCGTAGCCCTCGCGAATACCTTTCCAACGAGGGGTTGTGCATTGTGATCAGATTCCTGTAGCTCCGGGAATCCCAGTTTTAGTATCGGGCTATCCTATGTTAATGCACTTGTTAATGTATAATGCTAGCACTCTTGCAATGATTGTGATTTGCTCATTTGTTATCTTGCTCCCATATATCTATAATGTTGTTGTTACTATAATTTAGTATGGTTACTCATTTGGTTGCGCAATAAGGAATAATCATGCAATGGTAGAGAAATGGATTGGATGGGAAGGCTAGATATTAGGAGTTGGGATTGGTATAGGATATATTTATACAATTTGGTGTTGAACATATCTATTATGCGTAGTGTTGAGGTGAACTCATTGAATAGGTGGGCGTGAACATGATGAACACTATGTGAAGAGTATTTTGTAACCGTAATCCGAGCCCAAGGGGTTTATTAACAACCGATGCTTAGAGTTGTAGTCTCCCTACGGGTAGCATCGAGTGAGTTGTTTTGGGGCATGTGATGTGCGACGGTTCATCGTGTCGCGATATTGAGATAATGACTGTGGCAGGTCTACGGGTTCGCCAGTCGTCACACCGATGGGAGCCAATGGGTAGACCTTGGGCGGTAGGGTTAGATACTTGGTGTGCATAACCCGAGATCTCCTCCGCGCCATGAGAACGGTTGGGCTTGCACCTTGTGCGCTTCCGAGGTTCCATCCGGTTCGAAATCAAAGGCCAGGTTGGGCTGTGTTCTTGGTGCACATTTACCTAAGACCCCTTCTGAGCCGTAGTACGCATGTGAGCTCCGCTGTTGTGTTCTTAGCGTTGAGGCGTACGGGGGCCTAGGATAGGTAGTGTGATACCACCTAGTAGTGGAGACGCCCGCTCCACTGTCGCCGTCTGGCCACGACGGACGACGCCTGAGAGGTTAGCTACCTGCTCGAAAAGTGGGAACTTCAAGTCTGTGTCGACATAGCAACTTGCATGTGCGTGCGTATGATTCGGTCATTGCATAACATTCATATCATGTCATTCATTGCATACACAAGATCCTCATCGTATAAGTTTGTATGGGCACTCTTATACGATGAGTTACTTTACTGTTAAGCCGATCCTTAACTTATAAGTTTGTATGGGCACTCTTATAAGTTAGGTTACTATTCTGATTAATTATACCTGCTATCATATATTATTGATATTTGTAGAACTGCTAGTTGTGTAGCGTAGTTTATACTTCACCATATTTACTGTCACCTACTTGTTTACTTGCTTATGTATATATATTGTACCTGTGTTCCTTTCTCCGCCCGGTGCCGAGGAGTCGCCGGGGGAGCGGATGTGAAGCCACTTAGTCTTATGACTAACGGTTGCTACGTCTTCCTTTTTAGGAGGAAACCCCGCAGGTAGAGCGACAACGGACTATGCAGCAGGACAGCCAGGCCCGGATGATAGGACCTGAGGTGGTGGTGCCATCGGCACCGTCAGTGACAGTCGTGAGTGTTTTCATGTAGCCGTTTGGCAAAACATTTCTAGACTCTTGTTCTTTTGTACAAGCCTGTTGTGCTTGTTATCTTCCGCTACTTTTGGACTTTAACTTAGTTGTGAACTGAACTGCTTTTAGCTTTACTTTTCTGTTATGGTTGGGTTGGCATAGTATATGTGATATGGATTGTAGCCGGCGGAATAGACATCTTATGGTAAAGGCTAACCCGTGTGTTAGTGCTACCGCAAGGCGGCTATTTCGGGCATAAGACTCCCCTCGTGCCGTGTGTTGTGTTCCGGGAGGGGGGTCTTACAAATGGTATCAGACTTAGCCGATCTTCATCTACAGCAGTCAGGTAACAATGGGCCACTCCCGTTCGATTAGTCGGTTTGGGGACAAACCGACTTAGCGGAAGCAGTGGTGTGCCCATATGTAATTCACACTAAGTTGTCCAACTTTGACATTAGTTTTAGCCAACCTGACCCCAGTTTGTACCTTGCGTATAGGTCCCAGCGCAGGTGGAGCCGGTTGGGGGCACTCCTACCCCTTACGTCCCTTCACAATTCCAGCAGTCGGAACTGGGACAAACGCTGTCAGCCATATTGGATGCATTTAAAGCCCAGCAAGCTCCGGTGCAACAACAAGCGCCAGGCTCCAACTGGTTGAGCACCTTCCGTGCCCTGTCCCCTCCTGCCTATCTTGGGACAGAATCGCCGGTGTGCACCGAGGAATGGCTTGATACCGTGCAGGAATTGATGGCTGGCATAAGATGTCCGAACAGCATGGCGATGACATTGGTAGTGACGCTGCTAGAGCTGCACGCCAAAAGGTGGTGGAAGTCCCTCATGGGCTCCACTTTCCAAGGGCGGTTGTACACGGACATCAGTTGGAACGAGTTCACCGAGGCTTTTCTGGATCACTTCATTCCTTCTTCTGCTCGGGATGGACTTGAAGAAAAATTTCTGTAGCTGAAGCAGGGATCGAAATCGGTAACGAAGTACCAGAGGGAGTTCCAACACCTGGCTAGGTTTGCCGATTCCTATGATTTGGACGATAGGGGCTACGCGAAGCGCTTCTACAAAGGATTAAGGGACCCCCTGAGGCAGGCCCTTTTGTTTATAGCCGATGGAAGCCTGGCAGAAATCATCGACATGGCAAAGAGACTGGAGGCGGACCACATGGGGTGTGGCAAGAGACCTGCGGAAGGAGTAATTGAAGTCGGCCCTAGTAATAGAAGGTGGAATGATCATGGCAGAGGAAGGGGAAACCACAGAGGCGGTCGGTGGGTCAACCGGAACTATCGGGTGGAGTACCCAATTCCGCAACCACTACCTTTACCACCACCACCGCAGCAGCAATATTATCAACAACCTGGGGGCCGACGTGAGGTGATATGTTTTGAGTGCAACCAACCGGGGCATGTCCGGCGAGTTTGCCCGCAACTGATCGGGGATGCTCCTATTGCTCCCCCTCCAGTAGCTCCACGGGGGCGAGGGCACATGCGCGGCCGAGGAAGAGGACCACCAGGGAGAAATCAAGGACATGCACGGGAGCATGTATTCGCATTGGATATGACTCAGGAGAGAAATCCGCAGGAAGTCATCACCGGTACGTGCAAAATTTATTAATACTATATGACTTGTTAGATTTACGATACAAATGTTACGCGCAATTTTGAACGGTGATTACCTTTTTGGAACCTAGGCACTGTCATGGTTAGCGGGAGGCCCGTCTATACGTTATTTGACACGGGTGCATCTCACTCGTTCATTTTGGCGGACTTCGTGAAGGACTTGGAGGGAGTGCAACACTTCACGGGCACTACTCAAAGGGTGCGCCTTCCGGACGGCTCTGAGATGACGTCGTCAGCAAGTTGCGACTTCGACACCCTTATTGGAGGAAAGTTCTTTGAAACTCCGGCTACAGTGTTAAGAATCCCGGAGTTCGATCTCATCCTGGGCATGAGGTGGTTGAACTGGCACCACGCCGGGATCAATTGTGCGGAGAAGCAAGTTATGTTGAGGCATGGAGACTCGGAAGTCATCTTCCAAGGTATTAAATTCGCACCCCGTAAATTATTGTCTTCAATCCAAGTTATGAAATCTCATATGGAAGGGGACGAGGTCTATGTAATTTGCTTCGAGTTGAAGAAATTGACACTAGAAGTCAAGGATGTGCGGGTGGTGCGAGAATTTCCCGAGGTATTCCCCGAGAAATTGCCGGGACTACCCCCGCATAGGGAAGTGGACTTCCAAATCAAGCTAATTCCGGGTGCCAAGCCCGTCTCGCGAGCTCCATACCGAATGGCTCCGAAGGAACTTGCAGAGTTTAGAGTCCAGCTTCAGGAATTGGTGGAAGCAGGGTTCGTTCGCCCAAGCTCGTCGCCTTGGGGAGCGCCCGTTTTGTTCGTCAAAAAGAAGGATGGCACCTTGCGGTTATGTATTGATTATCGAGAGTTGAACCGGTTAACGGTGCGGAACACCTACCCCCTACCGCGCATTGATGAATTGTTTGATCAATTGGTGGGATCATATTGGTTCTCCAAGTTAGATCTGCGTTCGGGATATTATCAGCTGAGGATACAAGAAGATGACATTCAGAAGACGGCGTTCAGTTCGAGATATGGTTTGTATGAATTCACCGTGATGCCGTTTGGGCTCACAAACGCCCCTTCCGCTTTTATGAGCCTGATGAACAAGGTGTTCAGCCCTTATTTGGACATCTTTGTCATCGTGTTCATCGATGATATCCTAGTCTACTCCAAGACTGAAGCAGAACACGCCGAACATCTAACTTTAGTGCTGAGGAGACTAAAGGAGCACACTTTGTTTGCCAAGTTCAGCAAATGCGAGTTTTGGCTTCGAGAGGTCGCGTTCTTGGGCCATGTGATTAGTGGGGCGGGGCTAGCTGTAGATCCGGCCAAGGTGCGGGCCGTGAAGGAGTGGTCACCATTGAAGTCAGCGACCGACATACGGAGCTTTCTTGGACTTGCCGGGTACTATCGCAAGTTCGTGAAAGGCTTCTCGAAGATCGCCCTTCCCCTTACTACGCTGACCAAGAAGGGTGTGCCGTTTGAATGGACACCCCAGTGCGAAGCTGCATTCCAAGAGTTGAAGGACAGATTGACGACTGCACCCATCCTAGCTCTTCCATCTGGGAAGGAGGGCTTTCAAGTTTACACGGATGCGTCGTATCAAGGGATGGGAGCTGTGTTGATGCAGAATGGGCATGTGATCGCTTATGCTTCAAGACAGTTGAAGAAGCATGAAGCCAGCTACCCGGTGCATGATCTAGAGTTGGGAGCGGTGGTATTCGCCTTGAAGATGTGGAGGCATTATTTATACGGCATCCACTGCGAGATCTACTCGGATCACAAAAATCTGAAGTACGTTCACACCCAAAAGGAGTTAAACTTGAGACAGCGGCGGTGGTTGGAGTTCTTGAGCGACTATGAATTCACCTTGAACTACCACCCCGGGAAGGTTAATTCCGTAGTTGATGCCTTGAGCCGAAAGGCACCGGGAGCGAGCACGGAATCCCGCTTGATGAGGATGGAGTTAATCCGGACACTGCAAGAGATGGAAATCACTTTGGTCTTTAAGAATCAATCAGAAGAGTATACAGAATATTTGGCCGCGATGAGTATAGTTTGCAACATACGAGACCGGATCCGGACGGAACAAAAGAAGGATGCGGCTTTAACCCCGGCTTTCAAGTCAATGGAGGATGGGACTACGGAAGAATACTCCCTAAAAGATGGCCTCGTCCATTTTCGTGGCCGGCTTTACATCCCCGAAGGTGACAACATTCGGGAGGATATTCTAAAGGAGGCCCATTGCTCCAAGTACTCAGTGCACCCGGGGATCGCGAAGATGTACACCGATTTGAGAAAGACGATGTGTTGGCCGGGCATGAAGAGGGATGTCAAGTACTTTGTTACTCATTGTGTGGCCTGCCAAATGGTGAAGGCGGAATGCAGAAGCCCCGGTGGAATGCTACAGTCGTTGCCCATCCCCGAATGGAAATTTGAGGACATCTCCATGGACTTCGTCCACGGGTTACCTTGCTCGCGCTCGGGGAATGATTCTGTGTGGGTGATAGTTGACCGGTTGACCAAGGTGGCCCGATTTATCCCAATGAAGAAGGAGGCGCAGGTGGGCGTCCTAGTGCGTCTCTTTGTGGAGCAATTTGTGCGGTACCATGGTGTGCCGAAGACGATCGTCTCCGATCGGGATGGTCGGTTTACTTCAAGAGAATGGAGGACTGTACAGGCTTATTTGGGCTCGCGCCTCGCCTTTAGCACAGCCTTTCACCCACAAACGTACGGGCAGTCTGAACGAACCATCCGAACATTGGAGGACCTTCTGAGGTTGTGTGTGCTAGATAAAGGAGAACCATGGGAGAGACTCTTACCTCTCGTGGAGTTCTCTTATAATAACAGTCATCAAGCCAGTATTGGAATGGCACCTCATGAAGCTTTGTATGGAAGGAGGTGTAGAACACCCTTGTCCTGGGTGCAAGACGAAGATCCGAAGACATTGGGAAATGAGTATATTGATGACACGGACGCGGTGGTTAGGTTGATTCGGAATCGAATGCTAGAGGCTCAAAGCTGACAGGCGAAGTATTACAACGCAAGGCACCGTATGGTGGAATTTCAAGTGGGTGATAAGGTGTTCCTGAAGATTCGACCGATGCACGGAGTGTCGCGGGTACGTGGAGTCAAGAAGCTCAGCCCAAGGTATGTTGGGCCCTATGTCGTAGTGGAAAGGATTGGCCCTCTGGCCTATCGATTGGAGTTACCACCGGAGCTGGAGAACCTTCACGACGTGTTCCATGTATCGTCGCTTCGGAAGGCTTTGCTGCGGCCTGAACAGTATATCCCCACGGCGGATGGTGCAGTGGCGTCTGATAGGTCTGTGCGACTGGAGCCGGTGCGGATCGTTGATAACGAGACAAGAACCTTGCGCCGCAAAAGTGTTCCCTTGGTGAAAGTGCTATGGTCTAATCATGGGAAGGAGGAGTTCACATGGGAGCCAAGGGATTTGATGCAAGAGCGCTACCCAGAATTATTTACCCCAGGTAAAAAAATTTTATTTGAAAGCATAGTTCCCTTTTATGTGTTTCACTCCCATAGCCTTACCCTGATTTCGGGGACGAAATCTTTTATTTTGTTTATAGGATTTGTAACGTCCCAATTCGCGCTAGGCCCCTTGATTGCCTATTTGAGTCTAGGGGGCTGTGGTGAGCCCAATGGGGGTGTGGGGGAGCAGGTGCGATCGTACGGGAAATGAGGAAAACAAGGCAAAATGGCATTTCTGGCTGACACGGGTATGGACACGGCCGTGTCCATACCCGTGTGCCTCATGCCAATATTGAGTTTTCAGTCAGAGAGGTACACGGGTATTGGGACACGGCGTGTCCTTACCCGTGTGCCGAGGACATGGGTCGAGACACGGCCGTGTCTCTACCCGTGTGCCGCAACCCCGACACGGCAGAAAGTTGTTCTGGGATGAACACGGCCCTAGACACGGCAGGCAACACGGCCGTGTCACCTGAACACGGGTAGGAACACGGCCGTGTGCCTACCCGTGTCTGCGGTGTATAAAAAGGAAAAAGTTGTGAAACCCTAGCATTCATTCCCCTTTCTTCTGCCCCGAAATTTCTGAGAGAGTTCTTGGCTGGAGGAGGAGGAAGAGGCTTGCCGGAGCCATTCTTGGAGGAATCGAAACGCCGCCGCCGTCAAGGGAAAAACAATGCCGCCGCGAAGGAGTGCGAGGCTCATGGCCGGCCATGGTGGTACCGCTGGACTTGAGGTGAGCTTCCTCCCCTCTCCCTTGGTGCTAGATCTATAGTTATTTTAGGAGAGACATCGACTTCATAGAGTCTTGATGGTGAGGAGGAGAGTTCATAGGATAAGCCATGCCTAGGTTTTTCTAGGCTTAGTTTCCCTCAACCTTCTCATCATTCAAAGTGGAGATGAGAGGGGTTTTCGTTGAGGGTTTGGCTTTGAAAGGAGAAATAAGGTTGGGTGTGATTTCTGGAGAAGTTTATGCGAGGTCGTTGCAAGGAAGAAGATGAATGGATGCCGTTCATCTCGCCTTAAGATGCGTGCAGAAATCTGATTTCTGCACGCGGCGACCTTCGTGGCCAATTTCGGAGGTGTTCTGGCCAGTTCTGGGTGAACGACTCAACACGAAAGTCGTAGCCCTTGAAATTACCTTTCCAACGAGTGGTTGCTCGTTTCCATGCGATACCTGTAGCCACGGGAAAGCTGGTTCGAGTCCGCTGCGTTCGGGAAAATTCCTGTACAGGAAACTGTTTCCTGTACGTATTCGAGTTGAATTTCTGGTATGTTGCGACTAGATCTGGGCGATCGACTCAACACGAAAGTCGTAGCCCTCGCGAATACCTTTCCAACGAGGGGTTGTGCATTGTGATCGGATTCCTGTAGCTCCGGGAATCCCAGTTTTAGTATCGGGCTATCCTATGTTAATGCACTTGTTAATGTATAATGCTAGCACTCTTGCAATGATTGTGATTTGCTCATTTGTTATCTTGCTCACATATATCTATAATGTTGTTGTTACTATAATTTAGCATGGTTACTCATTTGGTTGTGCAATAAGGAATAATCATGCAATGGTAGAGAAATGGATTGGATGGGAAGGCTAGATATTAGGAGTTGGGATTGGTATAGGATATATTTATACAATTTGGTGTTGAACATATCTATTATGCGTAGTGTTGAGGTGAACTCATTGAATAGGTGGGCGTGAACATGATGAACACTATGTGAAGAGTATTTTGTAACCGTAATCCGAGCCCAAGGGGTTTATTAACAACCGATGCTTAGAGTTGTAGTCTCCCTACGGGTAGCATCGAGTGAGTTGTTTTGGGGCATGTGATGTGCGACGGTTCATCGTGTCGCGATATTGAGATAATGACTGTGGCAGGTCTACGGGTTCGCCAGTCGTCACACTAATGGGAGCCAATGGGTAGACCTTGGGCGGTAGGGTTAGATACTTGGTGTCCATAACCCGAGATCTCCTCCGCGCCATGAGAACGGTTGGGCTTGCACCTCGTGCGCTTCCGAGGGTCCATCCGGTTCAAAATCAAAGGCCAGGTTGGGCTGTGTTCTTGGTGCACATTTACCCAAGACCCCTTTTGAGCCGTAGTACGCATGTGAGCTCCGCTATTGTGTTCTTAGCGTTGAGGCGTACGGGGGCCTAGGATAGGTAGTGTGATACCACCTAGTAGTGGAGACGCCCGCTCCACTGTCGCCGTCTGGCCACAACGGACGACGCCTGAGAGGTTAGCTACCTGCTCGAAAAGTGGGAACTTCAAGTCTGTGTCGACATAGCAACTTGCATGTGCGTGCGTATGATTCGGTCATTGCATAACATTCATATCATGTCATTCATTGCATACACAAGATCCTTATCGTATAAGTTTGTATGGGCACTCTTATACGATGAGTTACTTTACTGTTAAGCCGATCCTTAACTTATAAGTTTGTATGGGCACTCTTATAAGTTAGGTTACTATTCTGATTAATTATACCTGCTATCATATATTATTGATATTTGTAGAACTGCTAGTTGTGTAGCGTAGTTTATACTTCACCATATTTACTGTCACCTGCTTGTTTACTAGCTTATGTATATATATTGTACCTGTGTTCCTTTCTCCGCCCGGTGCCGAGGAGTCGCCGGGGGAGCGGATGTGAAGCCACTTAGTCTTATGACTAACGGTTGCTACGTCTTCCTTTTTAGGAGGAAACCCCGCAGGTAGAGCGGCAACGGACTATGCAGCAGGACAGCCAGGCCCGGATGATAGGACCTGAGGTGGTGGTGCCATCGGCACCGTCAGTGACAGTCGTGAGTGTTTTCATGTAGCCGTTTGGCAAAACATTTCTAGACTCTTGTTCTTTTGTACAAGCCTGTTGTGCTTGTTATCTTCCGCTACTTTTGGACTTTAACTTAGCTGTGAACTGAACTGCTTTTAGCTTTACTTTTCTGTTATGGTTGGGTTGGCATAGTATATGTGATATGGATTGTAGCCGGCGGAATAGTCGTCTTATGGTAAAGGCTAACCCGTGTGTTAGTGCTACCGCAAGGCGGCTATTTCGGGCATAAGACTCCCCTCGTGCCGTGTGTTGTGTTCCGGGAGGGGGGTCTTACATCAGAACCCACTAGCCCCATCCTTATTGATCAATCAAGGCCATGATAATCGGGTACACCTCACTCCTTTCTTTTCCATATTCAAGTTTAATCGCTTAACCGCGCAAAAAGGTAAAACCGGGTTATTCGCAGGACGAGATGTTCAGAATTCTTGTTCATCTTCAGACTGGCAGTTAAGCTCGTTCCTTGTAGAAGATGTTTAGCCAAGCCGATAAGGAGATTATAAGCAGCAAACCTGTGATCATATTCGCGCAACCATCTATGTGAGTTTCGGGGTTTTACAAGTTATTTGATGATGATGGAACCGAGCGGATAAGCAGCAGGCATGTCATCGCTTAAAGTTCTATTTTAAGTTTTGGTCCGGATTTTAACCGAGCGGATAAAAAGGCTATGAACGAGAGATCTGTTATCTTAATCGCGCGTCAATCTATATGGTTTCAGGATTACATTATGAAATTTTAATAAGTTTTATTGCCATTTGTTAATCGGGAAAATAAATATTTCTTAATTGCACGACATCACACAGGCAGCAGGAAAAATAAAAGAAGAGTGAAATGTCATTCATGTGTAAAGGAAGATGGTTACATATATATACCAAGCGGTTTACAAAAAACAGAACCCGCACGGTCTGAAAAACAAAAATAAATGCATCTATGTCCTAGCCTTCTTCTTTTTTCCTTTTTTCTCATCCCGGGATAGATGAACTCGACGCGCTAGAAAAATCGCTCGACCCAGCTGATCCTGAGGAGTCGGATTCTACGTTACCGCCAGAGTCATCTTCCCCAACAACCTCTTCATCATCGTCCTCTTGATCGTCCGAGATATCGGCGTTGGTCTCAAACCTAAGAACTGGTTGATATTCATTAGCCGTGTTGGCCGCTTCATCCTGCTTGGCCTCTAAAGTTTTGATGTCGGGGAAGAGATCGTCAAAGGTAAGGTTTTGCTCTTCCGGTATCAGCGAGCCCCTCTCCTTGAGGATCAAGAGAATATATTCCCCTCCTTCCCGCAGATGGGAGATAATATCACGCAAGAAAATCGGGTTTTCCCAGCTGTACATTTGTTGTGAGATAAAAGCCTTACTAGAAATTGGTTAAAAATTGTGACTAACCGCATAAAAACCAAGAGTAAAGTCCTTTTTACCTCAATGACCTCCCTCATTTTTTTGTTGTCGGCCTTCAGAGTTTCCTTCTCTTCATCTAACTCTTCGACCCTTACCTCTAGCCGCTCGGCCACATCGGTAAGCTCGGCTAGAACTTCACCCATGAAGTGATCAAGAGTGAAGCTCCTTGTCCGAGCTTGGGCGGATAGGGTAGGCAACCGTGCGGTTGGTACTGATTTCATTTCTGCCATATTCTTCTTCCCATACAGAGCAAAGCCAGCTGCCCGGGCATGGCGACTAATTTTGGAGCTCGACAAAGGGGAAGAGAAGTTAAGATCGAGATATTCTCCCCACGTTAGTGAAATCGCACGGCCTCCTTGCCACGGAGATCCTTCAGAGACTTACCAATCCAATCGGGCTGGAAGGGGATTGCCGAGTTGTAACCCGCAACGGGATCGTCGGTCTTGATGCGGTCGGCTTCCCTTTATTTTTTCGGCTCACTCTAGGTTGGGACCGGACCTTATGGAGAGATCGGTTTGCTCGTCGGAACCCCCATCTGAACTGTAAAGGAAGATGGTGAATAAACGCGCCAACTCATGAGTAGCCATAGCCTTCCAACTCGGTCTCCATGGTTCACCTTAGAACAGGATATCGGGACAATACCTTGAAATAAACTGAGAAACACTGTTTCCAACCAGCCACGAACAACTGTACGCTAAGAAAAGAACTCACTCGCCTCGTCAACGTATCAAGCTCAGGCGCAAGTAACCGCAGCGGCAAATAGTAGTTGATTTCCAGTCACTCTTTCTTGTAAAAGTTTGTGATCTTTAGTTCTATCCCTTCGAGCTCTATCCTTTTAAAATTATTAGCCACTTTGGCTTGCGGACTTGTTGGTAGGACTCTAAGGTTACCTGAGAAAGCGAAATACCTGGTCGACCAGTCCGTGACCTTATTTGGAAGGTTTACTACTTTCAGCCCTTTGCAACCAAAGTAGATAATACCGAGGAAGATTTTCTTTTCTTTTTTACCCGCCTTGATCGATGGTGGTCGCTAAGCTTCAAAGAAAATAAAAGCAACCGAACTAGCAATCCAATGAGGCAAGTATACCTATCGAAATATAGCAAGGGGACACAAGTGTCGTATTGAAATCAGGGAACTGTTGAGTAAACTTACTCACACAAAGGCTATTATTTTATCGGCGGAAAAACTGGGGTGTGAGAAACTAAAAGCAATAAAGAAATAAAGCTATGCTAGAAAGAGAACTACTGTCGTTAATGAAAGAGCATAAAGTAAGCGATTACAACGAATGTCTAAAACTATGAAATAGAAATGCACTCGATCAAGAATCACCTCGTCTAAAGCCGACTAAGAAATGCGATAAAAACCTAAACTTAATAGGGTAAAGGTCCTTGACCGTGGAGGTTCCTAAAGCTTGAACAAGCTTCTCTCGAAGTTGTGCCCAACTGAGTTTAGGAAGGTCCGACCGACTCTCGTCTAAATCAGAGGCCTAAAGCTTGCTTTACGCGGTGAACCCCAATATTGGATTTTACTCCAATCCGGGAGATTTGGACATCTGTCTCTCTCAAGGGGTGCGTACAACTCCCTTTACTCTGGAATGCTTACTTCATTCTATCGGCCTCTCGGCTAGCCCAGAATTAAAGCAAAGGTGGAGTGTATATATCGATAATATACCTCCAGCCCATGAAAAATCAAGAGTAATTCAAGCCCTAAAACCTAAAAAGAAAAGGTAAATTAAAACATCATAACTTAATCGCTCGAACCTCGGATCATCAAGATTGAGTACAAGGAGAATTAGTTAATCATAATGGAATGGAGGAGGGGGAATGAGTAGTAGAGCATAAAAAGAACACAAGTAATAAAAAGGAGACAAAACCACTTTAATATTAATGAAAAGGAGAGCTACAAAACTTGAAATGAAAATTACAAGTGCATGAAATTAAGATCCTATTCTAGCCTAACAATTATCAACTAAAATAAGTGCATAAATTACAATAAAAGCTTAAACAAACCATGCACTAAACTATGGTTAAGGAAAATCACAAAATAAGAAGGAGAGAGAGAGAAAAAAAAAACATAAAAAGGACCAAAAAACAAAGGGGCAGTACCTCCCCTCTCAACCTAAGCTCCCTGAAATTGAAGGGGGGGGGTATGAATTTATAGGAAAGGTTAATGGGTTTGTCATGCCCTTCTACACGCCTGGGGAGGGCATGTTTGTGGGGCGTGATAGGTACGGGGCTGACCTTGGGCTCTGGATTCTGGCGAGAAGGATGATTTCTTCGGTACGTCGGTCGACACAGCCATGGTCATGCCCATGTAGGGTGGGCGTGACACGTACGTCGCGTCAAAATCATTGGTCGGAAATCTATCAATCATCGGAAAAGGAGGAGTCATGCCCTATGTCACGCCCGTGATAGGGGCGTGATAGTACTGTTGTCATGCTGAGGCGAAATGGCATTTAATGTGGCAGCATGCTTTGGGCAGAGGGTGACACGCCCTGTGTCACGCCCTTGGATTCGCCCGGGGAGGGCGTGTAAGGGGGCGTGACAGCCATTTTTCCTAGTATTTTGTTCGTGTCATCAGGCTTCATCGGGATCGCGCGATACGCCCTAGGTCACGCCTAGCGAGGAGGTAACAGGGGGGCGTGGTCGGTCAATTTTGAGCAAACCTCTAGAAACCTGCAAAAGGACAAGAAAATGTTAGTGGCAATAATATTTAATTAAAAATGATAAAAAATAAACTAATAAGATTTTATTTGCACATTATAAACTAGAAAATACGATAATAGTTTAGGCTACAAAACATATTATCAAATTCCCACAAGCTTAAGCTTTGCTTGTCCCTAAGCAAAAATTTAATAACTAGATAATCATAAAAAGGACTAATCAAAAAGTTCTAATTATGCAAACACAAGTACTATGCAAAATTCTAAGAAGGGAACAGGTGAAACGTAAATCTAAAATAGTTATTTAGGTATGATATAACTTTTATAAACTTTACTTAACGAAAATAAATCATCCAAAATTTTGACGAAATTCTTAAAAATATTTAAGAAAAGCAACGAAAATGAAAAAAATGCATTGAGTTATTACTAGATCCAAGCAACGCATTATAATTATATCACATCAATAATAAAAATCTAAGTTTTAATCCAAAACTAAAACTGATTTACTTTTCTTCTTTTCTTAGTTATTAAATAAAATTCAAAAGACGGGAATCAGAAGGACTTAAATAGGACAGAAACGTTTGGTTTAAGAATATTATTAGGAGTGGAATTCAAAGATAAATGTGAATGCTTAAAATCACACTAAACCCAAACAAAGAGTTTCAAAAAATTTCATTTAGAATAAAAATAATTTTTTTTCTTTTTCTTCTTTTCTCAATTTTTTTTCAAAACAAAGGCCATAAATATTTCTATTTCCATTTTGAATTGGTCAAACAAAAACAAACATATCTTTTGAGCATACTTTTTTTAAAAAAACCTTTCTCCGAAAAAATATCACAAAATAACATATCAAAATAATGAAAATATTTTATGAAACTCAAAAAGGCTAGCGTGATTAGATAGGTTGGAAATTTTGGTTTGGTGAAAATAATATGAAAAGAGGAGCTATCAAATGAAATTGGAAAAAGGCTCAAAAGTGGCTAACTAGTGGTGAAAGTTTTTAGGTAGGCAGGAAGGCTCAAACAAAAACAAAAACTGCCTAAATCATATCATGCTTTTAAATTTATTTAAAACATAGATTTGAAAAATTTCAAAAAGCGAGTCCTAGATAATAAAAGAAGATTGATGAAATTGTCTTGAAAATAGAAATAATAGGTGACTTGCATCGTTCACACCTACTACGCTATTCAAAGGTTGAATTTACAAAAAGTATCCAAAAACGAAAAAGGAAAATAGTGGATGATGAATTTTTGGGAAAGTAAAGGAAATAAAGAACGAAAAACCATAATAGAAATGAGATGGAAGTTTTTATATATGCGTTGACCTAATACGGCTCCCACCGCGAAACTACTCGCATCTCACATTATCTCAAATGGATGGTCCCACACCGGAGCTATCATAATCAGTGCATTAATTAAGTTTTCTTTTATTAATTCGGAGGCAGAAAGACAAGAGTCATCAAAAATGAATGGGGCGTCTTTTTCTAGAAGATGGGTAAGGGGCTTGGTGATCTTGGAGAAGTATTTTATGAAGCGGTGGTAGAAACCAGCGTGACCTAAGAAACTTCTTATAGCTTTTATATTCGTAGGCGGCATCAGCTTCTCGATAACTTCTATCTTTGCAATATCTACCTCAATACCTATCCCAGAAAATTTATGACCCAAAATTAACCCTTCCCTCAGTATAAAATGACATTTTTCCCAATTTAGGGCAAGGTTAGTTTCTTCGCATCGTTCTAAGACTTTTTTGAGGTTTTTTAAACATCTATCAAAGGAATCGCCGAGCACGGAGAAATCGTACATAAATACCTCCATAATGCTTTCTACGTACTTGTCAAAGATAGCGAGCATACATCGCTGGAATGTAGCTGGCGCATTGCACAATCCAAAAGGCATTCTTCGGTAGGCGAAGGTGCCGAAGGGACAAGTAAACGTAGTTTTCTCTTAGTCCTCGGGAGAGATGGGGATTTGAAAATACCCCAAGAGGCCATCGAGAAAGAAATAAAAGCTATGGCCAGATAATCGTTCTAAAATCTGGTCGATAAACGACAAAGGAAAGTGGTCCTTGCGTGTGCCGTCATTCAGCTTCCTATAATTTATACACATATGCCAACCCGTCACTGTTTGTGTCGGGATTAATTCGTTATTTTCATTACTAACTACCGTTATCCATTCCTTCTTTGATACTACCAGAATAGGGATAACCTACTTACTATCTGATATACGGTAGATAATTCCTGCGTTTAATAATTTCATAACCTCACCCTTAACTACTTCTTTCATATTCGGGTTTATACGGTGCTGAGGTTTAATGGAGTTACGCGAATTATCTTCCATTTAAATTTTATGAGTGTAGAAAGATGGGCTTATGCCATTGATATCAGAAATTTGCCATACAATAGCTCAGCGATGTTTACGTAAAACAAAAAGAAATTTTTCATTTTGGACATCTGTGAGGTAAGCCGAAACTATAAGTTGTAGCTTGGAGTCTTTTTCTAAGAAGGCATACTTGAGATGTTCAGGAAGTTCTTTAAGTTCTAGGGTAGGGGGTTCTTCATAAGAGGTTTGAAAAATTCTTTCTTTTTCAAATACTATATCTTCGTAGATCTTTTTATACGAAAAATTAAAAGGGGTGGAGCTGGTGGCCAAGGCGGTTTCTTGCATCAATTTAGTTTGAAGAGTAGAAGAGGAACAAAAATCAGAAAATTCTTTTTCATAATCAGGTAGAAGATAAGAGGATTCTACACTTTCTTGCAGCGATTATGTTAGAAGAGTAGAAGAGGAACAAAAATCAGAAAATTCTTTTTCAAATTTGGAGAGGTAATAGGAGGATCCATCACTTAAAGCATCTACAAAAAAACAGGAGTCATCATTTGCTAAGGTGTTCTTCATCGAAGGGGTGATAGAGAAAGTGACTTTGTCATCGCCTACTCGGAGGAAGAGCTTACCATTGCTTGCGTCAATGATGGCTTGGGAGGTGGCAAGGAAGGGTTGGCCAAGGATCAGGGGAACCTCAACGTCTTCTTCGATGTCCTAAATGACAAAGTCCACCGAGAAGATGAACTTGTCGACTTTTACTAGAACATCCTGCACTATTCCTAACGGGTACTTAACAGATCTGTCGGCGAGCTGGATACTCATTTGTGTGGGTTTGAGGCTACCAATTCCTAACTTTTTAAACAACGAGAGGTGCATTAGGTTAATACTCACACCTAAGTCGGCTAATGCGTGCTTGACAAAAAGATCACCGAAGACACACAGAATAGAAAAACTACCCGGGTCACTGATTTTCTTCGGCAAACCGTTTGTCAAAATAGTGGAGCACTTGGCGTTTAACGTGACATGCGAAAGGTTCTCTAACTATTTCTTGTTGCTCAGGAGGTCCTTAAGATACTTGGAATACTTTGGCATGCGTGAAACGGGGTTGGATTATTTGTAAAGATGGGTGGTGGAGTGAGATATTTTTCTAATGTGGAGAGAGGGGTGATAACTTCTTCGGCAGAGGGTGGAATTTTTACAACAAGAGCGGAGCTTTGATTTTTTAAAGCGGGGGTGGAGCTTGCCTCGGGCTCTTCACTTACCATACCGGGAACTTTCTTCCCACTTCGAAGTGTTATAGTTTTCGCTTGCACTCTCGGGTTTGACTCGATATTGGAAGGAAGAGACCCTGCGGGTCACTCAGAAATAATTTTAGCAAGCTGTCCTACTTGATTTTCAAGACTTTTAACACTTCCAGTTAATGTTCTTATCGCAGCGTTATTTGTTGTGATATATTTGGAAAGTAACTCCTCCAAGCTTGGAGGTTTTTTTATAATTTTGAAGAGGTGGTGGTGATGGTGCAGAAAAATCATTTTGTGGTGGCGGGCGCATAGCATTCGATGGATTACTCCACGAAAAATTCAGATTATTTCTTAAGGTAGGATTATAACTATTCGGAAAATTAAAACCAGGAGGATGAAAATTCGCAGCAGATAAATTATTAAAAGAATTTCTAAGCTTGTTGTTAACAAAATATAATTGTTCTGAGGCAGGAGTTGCAGATTTCCATACCTGAGGGGCGGAGGAAGCAGTCATCTCCGTTATCTTTTTGCTTAATATTTCAACTTGTATAGCGAGCTGGGAGACGTTGTCCACTTCAAAGATACCTGCAAGCTTGTTCGGGCGGGACCTAGGCACATTCGATTGATAAGTGTTCATGGCCATGTCCTCAAAAAGCTTAAGATCTGCTTCCGGTGTATTATGATTTAAAGTGCCACCAGAAGCTGCGTTTATCATTTGCTTTGTGCATTGATTTAGCTCGTTATAGAACGGCTGCACTTGTAACCATACAGGCAGCGCGTGATGTGGGCATCATCTTAATAATTCTTTAAATCTTTCCCAAGTTTCATATAAGGTTTCAGAGTCTATTTGTCCAAAGGAAGAGATGTCGTTCCTAAGTTTTGCAGTTTTAGCTGGCGGAAAATACTTCGCCAAAATTTTTTTGGTTAATTCATTTCAGGTGGTTATGTTATTCTTTGGTAGAGTATTTAGCCACTACTTAGCTTTAGTTATTAAACAGAAGGGGAAGAGTCTTAGCCTGATTGCATCATTTGTGACACCATTTATCTTGAAGGTGTCACAAATTTCAAGAAAGCTAGGTATATGTGCGTTCGGATCTTCATCTTGAAGTCCGTCAAATTGCGCATACTGTTGTACCATTTGAATTATGCTAGGCTTTAATTCGAAGTTATTATTTGCTATAACAGGGCGGACTATGCTTGATTATGTTCCCTCGAGATTCGGTCGTACATAATAGGACATAGTCCTTTGCAAGGCTTCATCTACGTTGGGTTGTTCCATTCTTAGAGTAGAGAATTACTTGGAGTCCTCAACCGACACTTGGATAGTAGGACCTTGAAATCGCGATCTTCTCCGAAGATTACACTCAGTTACGTGGTCCATGTCCAAAATAACCGATGGACTCCTGCTGTTTACTCGGGAGACCGCTATCCAATTTCCCCTTAAGATGTCAAGGGTCCGATTCTTGACCGCGTAACCGCAGGATCATAACAATCAGTAAGCCGTTTTTCCGTCTAAGAATCGCCGGTCTTTTCGTTGAATACCACGTAGCCGCGCGGTTAAAAGCCTGCCCTCTTTTTCTCTAGCTGTGCATCCTGTCACTGCTGCCCGTTCTCCTGTCACCCGGACAGGCGGTGATTCTAGCGCCTGCCCGCTCGGGTAGGACCCCAAGCCTATCAATAGGCATGAACAGTATTCTCTAGGAATCACAAATCGAATCCTAAAGCTCTCCATCTGTGGCAGCGGTATTGAACCCTTTGCCGAGCGAGTAACTGTCCGATCGGGTGCTCCTTGGTAACCGTTGTAATAGCTTCATTTATGACAACTAAAAAGCCCATCACAGGAGTGGTTTTAGACGCGACGGGCAAACTCTGATGTCGCCACTTCCGACGGCTCCCCTTTTGTCTCTTTTTCATTTAACTGCCAGTAACCGACAACTCGCAGTTCCTCTTTTACCATTTTCTCTCATGCAGGTTCTCCAGCGACCAAGGGACATTCTCGACACGAACATTGAACACGCGACCTTCAGATACGAGTTGTCCGTGAATCCGAGCGGTTTCGATATATCGGACAGGCGATCCCCTCATGACTCCTATTCTCATCATTCTAACCACACGAGGTCCTCAGAAGAATCCCTCTGGAGGGCGCTCGAACGATCTCGCCAGGAGATAGAGCGAGATAGGTGGGAAACCCGCGAATGCCTTGATGCAATCAGCCAAGCTCTAGTGTCTCTTAGCCAGCGATTACAGATGACACAACCGCGATACCGTGGAACTCGCAATCTTACCGACCCCCGCGATCAATCAGCCGGCTTCCCAACCATGTCAGACCACCGCACAACCGCAGCCCCAAGAAGACGAGTTAAATTCCTTCATGGGTTATTTCAAAAATACCGCTCAGGCCGGTCCGGCTAGGCAGTTAGACTTCGAAGAAGACCGCCAGCCCGGCATACCCGCTGATTTCCCAATTTCAAACCGCGCCCCACCTTCAACCACAGCTGAGTTGGAGGACCCGTCTCCGTTTGTCGCGCGGATAAGGCAAGAGCCCGCACCAAACAATTTCAGAGAACTTCATTTACCTTTTTATATCGGTGCATCCGATCCGGTTACGCACCCGCAGGCATTCGAAGATATGCCGGGAGTGGATCCAGACGTAGCGTGCCATCATCTCAATATCGACCCAAAGTATAAGCCTGTACAGCAAAAGAAGAGAGACGTCGCAACAAAGCTGGCCAGTCCTATCCGGGAAGAGGTCACCAAGCTGGTGAAGGCTAAATTTGTTCAAGAAATACAATATACCGCCCGAATATCGAATGTTGTAATGGTGCCAAAATGGGGGGGGGGGGGATTGAGGATGTGTGTAGATTTCACAAAACTCAATAACGCGTGCCCCAAAGATTTATATCCCCTGCCTCGAATAGATGCTTTAGTAGATTCTGCGGTTGGTTATCCTGTTATGAGATTTTTAGATGCGTTCTCTGGCTATCACCAGGTTAAGATGCACAAACCCTACATACCACACACGTCTTTTATCACAAATGAAGGGTATTTTTGCTATCTAGTGATGCCTTTTGGGCTTAAAAATGCTGGAGCTACTTATCAACGCATGATGGATTCTGTTTTCAAAAACCAAAAGGGAAGGAAATTAGAAGTCTATGTTGATGATCTCCTTATAAAAATTAAATCCTTTTCGGTGTATTTAGAAGATCTCGTAGAAACCTTCACAACCTTATGGAAATTTAAGATGAGACTAAACCCGACGAAGTGTGTTTTTGGGGCCAGCCAAGGGAAGTTCCTTGGTCACCTCCATACCCATGAAGGGTTGGCTCCAAACCCTGATAAGGTAAAGGCTATCCTGGGTATGACACCTCCTCGCTCACCAAAGGAGGTTTAATAACTAGGAGGAAGGCTAGCAGGTCTTAGACACTTCATCTCCAGGGTCGGGGATAAGAGCGCTCCCTTCTTTAAGACTCTTCAGGGGGCCTCAAAGTTTGAATGGACTAATGAATGTGATGAGGCTTTCGAACAACTCAAAGTACAGTTAACAACGACTCCATTGTTACAAGGTCCTCGCCCAGGAGAACCATTATATATCTATCTGGGAGTGGGATCCAATGCGGTTAGCTCCGTTCTTGTCAAGGAAGAAAATAAAAGACAGTTCCCAGTTTATTATGTTAGCCATATCCTGAAAAATGCTGAATTAAGATACCCAATCCTCGAAAAACTGGCTTTGTCCTTGATCATCTCGGCGCGTCGACTCCGTCCATATTTCTAGGAACATTCAATCCAAGTTATGGTGGACCAACCCCTCAAAGGAATATAGGAAAGGCCAGAACATTCAGGAAGCCTCGCTAAATGGGCGATCGAGCTATGTGAATTCGAAATCGTATACGTACCACGAACAACAATAAAAACTCAAGTTTTAGCAGATTTCATGGTAGAAACCACGGAGAAAAGTTTGGCTCAGGAAGAATATTTTCCATCCTCCTGGATCATTTATGTCGATGGAGCCATTGGGAAGAATTTGTCAGGAGCAAGGATTGCCCTCATCAATCCAAACAGAGTCAAAATAAAGCATGCGGTGAAGTTCTTTTTCCCTGTTACTAACAATTAGGCCGAATATGAAGCACTTCTTGCGGGGTTAAGATTTGTGAAAGAGCTCGACATCGATCACGCCCACGTCAAAACAGATTCCTTAGTAATGGAATCATAAGTGCTTGGGAACTTCGAGACCCGAGAGCTAATTCTCAAGCAACACCTCGCGCTAGTGAAAGTAGAAATCGGGAGGTTCAAAAGATTTGTTATTGAGCACATCCCTAGGATCATAAATGAGGAAGTCGATGCCCTATCAAAATTCGGAGTTACTACAGGGGGAGTAGCATCCGAGCTTTTTCAGCCATCAGTCGAAGAAGGGGAGGCGATGCAAGTCGACCAGCATTACTCCTTGGTGGATGCATTCATTATGTACCTATCAAAAGGAGAGTATCACCCTGTTATTAAAGATCAAAGAAGATTCAGGGTTAAGGCAGCATATTACAACCAGATCTCCGGGAAACTTTACAGAAGAACTTTCATATCTCCCATGGCGAGATGTGTTTCGGAAGGGCAAGTCCCCACCATACTTCAAGACATCCATTTGAGAGGATGTGGTAGTAATTCTGGAGCCAGAACCTTAGAACAGTGAATCTTACATCAAGGGTATTTTTGGCCGACAATGAGGAAAGACGCAGAGATGTATGCCAAGAAATGTGTCCAATTCCAAAAATTTGCTTCACTTCAACTCCAGCCCGCTCGACAACTTTGCTCGATCACGGCACCATGGCCGTTTGCAATTTGGGGGATGGAACTCATCGGGCCATTTCCAATGGCGAGTAGTCAACAACGGTTCATCTTGGTTATGATTGATAAGTTCACTATATGGATTGAGGCCAAAGCGCTAACAAGGACTACAGCTCAAATAGTCAAAAAATTTATTTGGGGTGATATAATTTGTAGGCACGGAGTCCCCATGGAGATAATCACAGATAACAGACCTCAGTTCAATAACACGGAAAGGGTTGATTTTTGCAAGAAGGCGGGAACTGACCTTCGATTCTCCTCAGTACATCATCCTCGAAGCAATGGCCAAGTAGAGGCGGCCAATAAACAAATCCTTAACTTACTCAAGAAAAGAGTTCAGAGTTTGAAGAGCAGTTGGGCTGATCAACTCCCCTCAGTATTATGGGCCCTAAGGACTACACCTTCCAGCTCTACAAGAGAGACTCCCTTCAAGCTCTCACATGGATCAGAGGCCCTCATCCCAATAGAATTCAAAGTATCCTCGCCGAGGGTCTTACTTGCTAGGCAAAACTTGGAAGACTGGCTCAAAATTAATGATGAAAAGATGAGATACCACCTGGATCAAATCGAAGAACTTCGAGATGAGGCTACCATCAGGCAAGAGGAAGTAAAAAGGAGAATAGCGCGATATTTCGATCAAAAAGTAAGGGTCAAACAATTTCAGGTAGGAGACCTCGTTCTGAAGAAAGTGGATGTTGTAGCAAGAAATAACCCAGTCGGAAACTTGAATACCAATTGGATCGGGCCCTTTATCATAAAAGAAGTTCTAAAAAGTGGGGCATACAAGCTACAAACGTATGAGGGGGAGGACATCACTCATACCTGGAGCGGGGATGATTTGAAGCGATTTTATTCTTAGGACAAATCGCGTGGTACTTACTCTCAAGACCCAAAGCTAGGAAGTGTTGAGCCCGAGGTAACACCGCCGAGTCCAGCTCGATCCCCCACGAGAGTCGTTGCCATTAGCATAACACCGCCAAGACCACGTGTAGTGGGGAGTTTTCGCACCATGTAGTGGGAGCTTGCAGATTCTCGTGCGGAGGGCTTTTGGGCATCTGATCCAAGCTGGCACCTAGCACACCACCTCTGCATTTTAGGAGGGTCAGGGTGGGTGTTTAGCTCTACCATGCATCATAAGGGATATTATTACGGTTTTGATCTTCCTTTAGATGAGATGGTGCGGTCTCAGCGCCCACCAGCCTCATCCTTGTTGATCAATCTAGGCCGTAGTAATCGGGCACACCACCCTTCTTTCCTTTTTCTAAAAACTCAGTTTTTATCACATAACCGCACGACAAGATGAAATCGGGTTGATAACAGGGAGATTTTTCTCGAAGCTTCTATTCGCTGTCGGATCTGCGGTCAAGCTAGTCTCTCGGACAAAGATGGTCAAGACAAGCAGGTGAGGAGACAAAGCAACGAACCAGTCACCACCGCTAGCTCTATCAATAAATAACTATCTTGAAATCACGCGGGTATAAATTTCAAGTCGCCAGCTTGTTATATGGAATTCAGTACTATTTTCTAATGTGCATGAAATTGCGCGGGTATAAATTTCAAGTCGCCAGCTTGTTATATGGAATTCTGTACTATTTTTCTAATGTGTATGAAATCACGCGGGTATAAATTTCAAGTCGCCAGCTTGTTATATGTAATTCTGTACTATTTTTCTAATGCGCATGAAATCGCATAGATACAAGGTTCAAGTCGCAAGTTTGTTATATGGAATTCTGTGCTGTTTTTCTTAACTATCTTGTAATCGAACGGATAAAGAGCGGGAAGTCGCAAGTTTGTTATATGGAGTTCTGTGATGTTTTTCTTATCTAAATTGTAATCGAGCGGATAAAAAGATTGCGACCCGCAGACCCATCACGTGGAATTCTGTGCGGTATCAAGTTGCAAAATCTTCATTCAATCCGTTAATTAATCGAGGAAATAGAAACCGCTCAACTGCACGACATCACACAGCAGGAAAAATTAAAAATATCATTCATAGAAAGGCCATTACATATATACCGAGCGATTTACAAAAAATAGAATCCGCGCGATCTGAAAAGAGAAAGTAAATACATCCAATTCATTTCTTCGCTTTCTTCTCCTGGTAGTCTCGTCTCGAGCTGGATGAACTTGAAGCACTCGAAGACTCGCTTGAACCGGAAGATTCTGAAGAATCAGACTCTCCGCTACCCACAGAATCTTCCTCGATAACTCCTTTGGAATCGTTCTCTTCACCATCTCGTTCGGCCTCAGTTTCAGAAGCAGGAGTTGATTCAACTATTTCTAGCCGCACCGACTGCATTATCTCGCTCGACCTCCAGCATCTTGAAGTCGGGAAAGAGGTCGTTGAAGGTGAGTTTTTGTTCCTCCGGTGCCAAAGAACCTCTCTCCTTGAGGATGTAAAGTATATCCTCCCCTCCTTCCCGCAAATGGGAGATGATTTCGTGCAAGAAAGCCGGATTCTACCAGTCATACATTCGCTGTAAGATTAGAAGCAATATAAAATTTTTCTTGGGTACATTAAAAAATGTGTACCTGATATTAAGAAGCCTCACTTAGCTCAATGATATACATCCAGCTGTATTTGATGTTATTTTGAGTTTATATATGCAGGTTAAGAATATGCTAAAATGCAGGAAAAAGTTTCTAAGTGCATGAGTCGACACCAGAGGAAGCTGTGTCGACACTTAAGAAAGCCAGTGTCGACACTGGAGAAAAGTTGTGTTGACACCTGGAGTTAATTGTGTCGACATTTGCAAAAGCTGTGTCGACACACAGAGGCAGTGTCGACACACAGAAGCATTTGTCGACATTGACTGTGTCGACATTTGGAGGGAGTGTAGACACCTGGAGGCAGTGTTGACAGACAGAAGTCTTAGTCGACATCAACTGTGTCGACACCTAGAGGCAGTGTCAACACACATAATTCTTAGTCTACATCAACTATGTCGACACACAGGACTTGTGTTGACACACAACAGAGTTTAAACAAAGTTGATTGCTGTGAAGTGAAGAATTGACTGTGTCGACACAAAGAAGCAGTGTCGACACATTCTACAGATGCAGTGTCGAGAAGAAGTGTCGATACCAAAGGAGCTGTGTCGACACCACCAAAGCTTGTGTCGACACCTAATCTAGTTGTGTCGACACATGATGAAGATCAGTCTCGACACTTTGTTGACAAAGACAATGTTTCCAGAAATGACTGAAGACTTGACAGCTGTGAATTCCAACAAGTTTGCTGAATTTGTCAGAACTGTCAGAAGTTCGTTAGAAACCTGATCAGCCGGTTACCATGGATGAAGTCTATATAAAGACGGATTCTATCAAATCAAGAGAACTAATGAAGAATTGATCATTGATCAAGAAAGAGCACATCACACAGAAGAAGATTTTCGTGAGAAGATATAAGAAGAGAGCCTGAAGTGGAGATTTACTCAGAATTTGTATAAGGAGAATTCAAACAAGAATTCAGAAGAAACTTCAGAAGATTTGGAGAGAGAGAGAGAGAGCTCCAACTATTTGAAGTAAAGAAGTAGACATTTACAAGTCTCTTAAGAAGCAAATCCTGAACAAATCTGCTAAGAAGAATTCATATCTTTTTCTGAAATCTAAGAAGGAAACTGCCAGCTGGTCAACTTCAAAGAAGATCAACCCTACTGAGTTCATATTCAAGAAGCTTTGAAGAAAGCTAAGAATAGGTTGATCTCAGCCATCAGTTTTATCAAGAGCTGATTAAGAAACCTTTTATCTCTTCTCCTCAACAAGGGTAAAAGTCAATCTATAAGATTTATCAAATTCTGTAGGATCTTTCAAGATCTGAGTTGTAAGCCTATAATATAAAGGCTGAGTGTAGGAGATATAGATCTCTGAGTGGTAAGGCTTTTGATCCTGAGTGTAGGAGAAATCAATCTCTGAGTTATAGGCCTTATGACAAGGCTGAGGGAGGGCTATTAGCCTGAGCTGTAGGAGTGTGGATACATTCTGAGTTGTAGGAACCTTTCAGGGTTCTGAGCTGTAAGATCTGTGGATCTGATGAGAAGGAAGAAGTTAGGCCGAATCTAGCACACTACTGGATAGGTGAAGGGGGAATGTGGAGGTACCCAGACCTTGGGGAACAATAATAAACTAGTGTGCAATCTGTGATGTGTGTGTGATTGTGAATTCTGTGTTGTGTTTGCTGTGTTAGTTGTAGAATAATTAGATTCTATTTGAAGAACTGAATTCATATTCAGCCTTAACATAAAAAGGATTCTCAAAGAAGGACTTAACAACCTGAGTTATATCCATAAGGCAGATTCAAGATCAAGAAAATGGGTTCAGGAGAAAAACATAAGGAACTAGGTTCTATGAGATTACCCATATGCATGAAGGAGATATTTGGAATATGAAAAGAAAGGGTCAGACTGTTTATGGAGGCTTCTGATCCAAGGATCTACATTACAGTAAAGGAAGGTGTTGTCAGTTCTAGATGCAAATCAAAGAATTCCCAAGGATTTTTCAGAGATGACTAAGGATGAGATCATCCTGGCAACTATGGATAAAAGAGACCAGAATATCATAGTAAGTGCCATAGATGATTCAACCTTTCAAAATTTGATTCACTGTAAGACCTCCAAGGAAATGTGGGACACTTTGATAGTCTACATGAAGGGTGTTGGAACATCCTATTACAAATTTGGGTAAGGATCACTATGTCCATAGGATTGTGTCTTGACCTCATTGTATAGATTTAAAGGTCAACTAGAATAGGTCTAAGTCTTAGAACTTAGGTTTGAAAGCAGCCCCCAAGACCTCCTAGTTAAGAATACAAGTGCAGAAGACGAAGGCAATTATCGTCGAGCTCATATCGACGAGGCGTCGAACTCAGTTCGACTATCTATGAGCTCAGGTCGACGAGGCATCGAACTCGGTTCGACGATCTCCGAGCTCAGATTGACGATTTCTGTCTCAAGTCAAAATCCAGATCTCTGAGATCAAATCGACGATAGTCAAGCTCAGGTCGACGATTTTTTTGAGAGATCGACGGTTTTAGGATTTCAAATCAGGATCTTATGGAATTCAAATATCTTCTTTCTCCAGCATTTAATGCATGAAGATTTTGTAGCCGTTTCAATCAATCTGGAGCAAGTTTCAAGGAGATTAAAAGGGATTGTTTTTAGGACTTTCCTCCAGAAATATCTATCAATTAGGAAGTCATTTATGACTTGATAACGACTATCTAGGAGATTGGAATTCCTAATATCTTGACAGACAATAAAGACAGACAACCAATAACAACTAAGGAGAAATACATACAAGAATTCTATAGGATAAAATAGTTAGAGTTTTTTTTACAAAACACAAGGAATAGAATAGAGAAGGAGATCAACACACAGAACATTCTTTCAGATTTATTCTCTGATTCAAGTTTTCCAGGCTTCATCAATCAAAGACTCCAGACACAACACATTTCAGCCTTTGTTGAAATTATCAATTGCTAGAGATCTTAACTTACTGAAGGCCTATCACCATGTGCAAAGCTTCTTCTCCTGACCTACTGCTAATCTCAGGGGGAGCTTTGACATCAACAAATCCACTAGTCCTCTCTTTGATTGTTGACAGAGAGGAACACCTTCACTCTTTTTATTTTCTTTTGCTGTAAAAGGGTTATACAGAACTCCCTTCAAAAGTTTTGTGTTTGGTTCCTGAGACCTTGTCAAAACTCAGTGGTGGCAAGACACCTTATCAAAAAATCTTGTTTTGTTTTTGAGCACCTTATCAAAAGCTCATTGGTGCCTGTTGATGCATGAAATGCGAAAGGGAAAACGAGCACCACTATCTAACCATTCGAGCACTGGGGAAGGTATAGGGAGAAGACTGTCGGCTAGTCGGTTACTAGCAATTAGAGCAAGAATCAGAACAAAGATCAAAGCAAGCGGCGAATAGCGGTGACACCACGCTTCGCCCGTTGCGGCCTGAATGCCTCTCCTGCGGCGGGCTTTCCTTTTATATAAAATGGAGCGATTACACTTAGAAAGCAAAGAAAAGAGAAAGAAGCCGACCGGCCAATAGACCGCAAAGGACTAGAATCGAGGTCGCAGCTCTTAACAAGCGAGCTCCTGGACTCGAGTCAGCATGCTTTGGGTGTACTCCCGCCCCCTATTAATAGGCTTGGGGGCCTGACCAAATGGGCAGGGCTAAAATTACCCGCTGCCCGGGGTACAGGAGAACCGGGCAGCGGTGACGGGAATCAACCAAGAAGAGGAGAAGAGAGCAGAGGAAAGGCCGCACGGCCTGGCGGACTTCCTACGGCGAGTTGATAGGACCGGCCTCTGGACGAGCTGATCTGGGCTCCCTCTGACGGCGACCTGGAATATAGGTCGCGCGGCTTGGGTACGGATAGGCCGACCCGCGGACGATGGCTAGCCCTGGGACTTGGCGTTGAGCTGTGCTGGAGTCGGCGGATGTTTGACGGAGAGGCCGCCCGGCTAGATGAGAATGGAGGATAGAAAGAACAAGCCGCCCGGACTGAAAAGCCTGGAGAACTAGTCGCGGATTCCGGGTTAACATAATCCCCGCACATTTTTAAGTTTTTGAAAAACTTCGAAAATGTAAAACTAAGCCGGAGACCGCGACTTCCATTAATGCTTCTGCGTCTATAAGAAGCCGAGGATCCAACCATTTCGTCAAGATTTCTATCAAGCCATGGGTCACTATTCACCACTTACGGTTATAATCCTTCAAGCCGACAACGACTTCTACAAGATTGATGTTATGTCCTCAATGCTAGTTCGTGAAAAGAAGTCGTCTGGGGCGAAAAAGAGGAGCAGGAAAGCGGACAACTCTGACCAACTGCCTGAAAAGAAAGTTGAGAAGCCGATCACCCCGGCGGCTTTGTTTTCTGGAAAGAAATCGATGGAAGCTGTCGCGGAATCCTCGCAGGCTGCAACCAAAGTTGAAGAAGTTTCCAAATCTGCTCTCCCACAAGCTGGAACCACAAAATCCTTCGATATCACCTACTCGCCATCTTGTGAACCTCTCTTGAAGATTGCTGGGGCGGAGGAGAAGAGTGTCGATTCCTCCAAACCGCGCGAGCTGCCCACATCTGCTAATTTGATCGTCGTTGATGAGGACGACTCAGAGAAGCCACTGGAGGCCGAGCGGTCTCTTTCTGAGAAGAGGAAGCGGACAGAGACAATAGTCGGCCACTTGAAGCGACATAGGAAGAAGGACGAGACCCTTGAGGAAAGGATGAGAAGGAAAATGCGGAAGATGCGGGTTGACAACCGCAATGTTTCTGTGAAGACCGGAGCGGCTAGCCTCCAGCATAAGACGCGGGAGAAAGAAGTTCCCGAGAGTTCGTCGACTCCATCCTCCTAGCCGGACGAGCCAGAGAGTACGCCTACGGTTAGCGAATCTCTGAGCGACATCCTAAATGGGATGGAGAAATTCCAGTAGCAAGACAAGTTATTGAGAACTCCGCCAGCTTTGGAAGAGACCGCCGACATCGATGTCAAAGTTACAGGAGAGAAGCTAGGCGAACCGACTCCTGTGGTTTTAGAAGGAGTTGAAAAATTAAAACTCAGAGAGAAGATAGAGGAGTTGAAGAAAATAATTACCGGGATGCAGGTGGCGGCTACATTTCTCCCCTGCAAGGTAAACATGAAGAAGTTAAGCGCATTGTAAAATTCTACAAGCCGCGGTCACGGAAGAAAGGAGCGGACACTATTTTGAATCCGCCAGCGAGCTTCTTCCTGACCACGGCACAACTGAAAAGTAAAGCTCAAGAGACCGCGTGGATATGGAAAGAAAAGCTGAAGCGAATAGACTCCGAGCGGTTTAGGCGACCAGCGTTTAGATTTGGCACTGCGGCTTTGGAAGGAGAGATAACCCCGAGCTGCGGTCTCATTCCACTGAGATCCTTTAAAAGGTGTTGGTTATGCGATTGAAATCTGACCGCTTGTTTACTCACTGCAGGTGCACAAGAAACCGCCATCAAGCCGGGCGACCTGACGACTTTCTTACCTCCAATGATTCCCCCGCTACTTCCGAACATCCATGACCAAAGGGCGGCCGAATTCCAGGAGGAGGTAGCCGCCTTGCAAGCTAGAGTAAAGGGAGCATGCCGAGGCCCTTCAAGCCAAGGAGGTAGAGTGGCGACTTCAAGAGGAAGATCGGCAGTTTATGCTAGAGGCCGCTGAGAAGAGAACACAAGAGGTGTTGGAAGACCTGGAGCTGGAGAGAGCTGCGAGCCAGTCTGAGCTATAGGCCGCAGAGAAAAGGATGCGGGAAGCACTGACCGGCATGGATCTGGAGAGAGCTGCGAGCCGGTCTAAGCTGGAGGCCAGGAAAAAAAGGAGACTGGAGGCACAGGAGCACTGGGAGCTGGAGAAGGCAGTAACGCGGACTGTGCTGGAGGCCGCTGAACAAAAGGCACGGGCGGCATTGACCACCTTGGAGGTGGAGAGAACATTGATGCGGACTGCGTTGGAGGCCGCGGAGCAGAAGACACAGGATGCGCTGGCCAACCTGGAGCGGGAGAAGGCGGAGAAACTTGATATGCAAGCCCTTGTGCTGATGGTGGGCCGGATTGAGAGAGAAAGGGCGGACATCGCTCGATCTGGCGAGGGAAGGGAACAGTAGCAACTACCAAACCGCTCGGCTTCTGGAGAGACTTTGGACTCGCCATTAGTCGCGGCGGTTAGGCAGGTCGCAGCTTCTGGCAACTCGGGAGATCGCGCTCTACCGCTGGTTCCATTTGCCCACGTAGAGCGTGATACCTCGCGGGTTCACCGGACTCTACATTCCATCCACAACCTCGTCAGTCAAGTGTATGTTCAGCTAGTACGGGTCGGCGACCAAGTCGCGCGGGTAGGGCGAGAAGCTCCTAAGGGTGGAGATAAATCATCTTGAACATTTTATTTAGCTTTGTAATTAGCATCAACTCATGATGCCGGACTATTTTGTAGCTGTGGACAATTGTTATATATCTGTTTGTATATTAGTACGAATTGCTTGCGGCTTATGCGGTTTAAATATCATAATCGCTGTCTTTTCTTCTTTAGAAATTTTGCCAAGTACTGGAAATTTAGTCGCGCGAACTGCCGAACTTGTCTGCCGTTAGAATATTTTCTCTTGTAGGTTAAGACGTGCGGCCTGATAGCTAACAGCGATTTGACAACCGCCACTGTAGCTTCTTAGAAAATCTATAAATTGAGATGATCCAGGAGATTTCGGCACGAAAGATCAGAATGGGAGCTAAAGCAAAGGCGATGCGGTCTGACAAAGCTCCAGCCGTTAGGACCGATGCGGCTTCTGCCTTCCATTCGGCGGACCACAAGGAAGGCCGGCTTACCCAAGACGAGCTTGACAGCTTTACAGAGAAGTACATGAAGGACAGCCCGCTGCTCGTGCGGCTTCCTCTTCCTCATGAACGAATCAACACCTCCACAGCCAACCAAATCGCCATCCCTATCGATTATTTTGACTGCGGCTTCCGCTTCCCCGTACTGAAGGAAGCCGTAGCGGTCTCCGACCACTATGGGGTAGTGCCAGGACAGCTGCCACCGAAGTCACTTGCGGTTATCTACAGCTTCATCTCCTACTTGAGGTCCGAGAGAGTTCGCTTCTCTATGAAGCTGTTCAGAGAATTCTTCTCCATCCGGTCTATTCCGGACTCTGGAACAAAAATCTTTAGAGGGCATCTGTACTTTGGCTGCCGGGGGATGAAGGTCGTCAACCTGGCGAACAAAGTACTGAATTGGTCAGAGAGGTACCTGATCTTTGAGGGTCAACTCGGACTCCTGCCGGTCAATCCGCAGGTTCGCGACGAAGCCGTCTTTGGCAGCAGCAGACTGGACGGCCTGGAGAAGGATATCTTCGACTTCTTTAAGGGGGAGCGGATAGACGTCGCCCACTACCTCCCATTGCTCCCAACTTTGGAGGATGTGCATGTGGAGGACAGTAAGTACCAGCCAACCGAACTGCTCTGCTAGCCGCACGGCTTACGAACTTACTTGTTGAATTTGTCTTGCAGCTGTCATTGCGGTCCCGCTGAATAAGCCGCTGAATCCAGGCGGCTTAACCCTTACACAAAGGGAGAAAAGGGCTAAGAGAATTAGGCCAGAGCGAGCTGAGTAGGAAGGGGAATCGGACTCCTCCAGCGACTTTACGCTGCATAGAATGGGCAGCCACCTGGAGTACCTCCACGACAACCCCACCATGCAGTGGAGTGCCGATGGCAAATCTGTCCAATTCTCCACCACCCTCCCTGACTGGGGGAGGGAAAGGATAAGCCGCCATGCCTCCGCGGCTGGCGCGGCTTTATATGGTAAGCACAACCTGAAATTGCTGAAAAATATACCAGAAGAAGTCTTCTCGCGGTTTGCCGCGCAGGTCGGCGCGAGAAGCTTTGTGGCTAACCACTACATGGGCCTGGCCCATAAGCGGTTAGTCGCGAGTCAAGGCGAGCTGAAGCGGCAACTCGCCGAAAAGGATGAAGAAATCGCACGGCTAAAGGAGTTGAATGCGGTAAGATATTACCTGATCCTTGCGGCTTCATTTATCAAGCCGCCCGGACTGACCTTTTTCCTTTCCTTTGCAGAAAATGCATGATCCGGCCAACCCGGCCTTCCAGGACGCTTTCTTTCCGCAGCTCGTCCAAGGGATTGATGGAGCTCTTAATCGGCTCCGAAATCGCGGCGGTCTCTCCCCTGGCTTCACCGACTTCACCTGCGTCGACTTGTATCCACCCTTTAAGAAAAGGGTGGCCGTGGTTTACCGAGCGTTGAAGGGCAAGGAGAAGGTCGATGGTGAAAGCGAGGGCAAGGTGGAAGAGGAAGAGGAGGACAGCGAGGGAAGCAGGAGCGAGAGCGCTTCTTCAGAAACTGGCGGTCAAGTGTCGGAGACCGTGCGGGTTGAGTCCAGCAAGTTCGAGACCAGGGACACTGGCAGTTCGCATTCATCCTCATCTTATAGCGGCGACTAATCGCCTTCTGAAGTCGACATCGACGGTGAACCGGACTCCGGCACTCCTGCGTCTAAAAGACTAAAGCCGGATAACTAGGACAGATTACTTGTAATAGTTTTTACATTTTTTGAGACCGACGGTATGATTTTGTAAACCGCGCGATCTACCTTTTGTCCTTGACATTAGAAATGGAAATATTATACCTTTTGTGAAAATCCATTGTACTGCAATTTTACTTACTTGTTTGTTTATGCGGCTTAATCTTTCTTACTCGTTTCCGACTTAAGAAATCTCATTGATGACTTCACCGAATAATAAGTACCTTTGCTTCGGTTAAACTCGAATAGAATACCAGTAGCCGGGTATATTAGTCGTCTGCGAATTTATAGCAATCCGATCACCCTTGAATGTATATAAAGCCATAAGCCCAGGAGAGTATTCGCCAAGAAGATACAGCAGTTCAACTGTTGAGGGTTCATATTCAACACGAAGTCACACGATTAATGTAGTTGAGCACTGATAGGTCGTAGTTTTATTGGAGATCAAGAAGATATATGGCGATCGACAAGCTGCTCGAACAAGGAAATAAACCAATAGGATACTGTAATAATCAAGCTGAGGGTGGCGGCTTGTTCGAACTTTAATACAAAACACGCTTCCAATATGGAAATTACTGAAGGATAGAGATAAACATATTGCGACTTCTTTACATAGCAAGCCGCAAATTGATTTGAATGAATACCATAAGCCGGCGGACTAGAATTAGTTGACAGAAGCAAGTCGACCGAATTCCAGAATATATTAGTAATAAACCGAGAAAGATGTCATAGCCGAATAGAATAAACGAAATATGTAACCACGCGGTCTGCGCACTGTGCAATATAAATCGGCTAGGCTGTAAGACCGTGAGACGGTGGATAAGCTGGAACGGATAATTGTGAGGTCTACAAACTGATCAGCATAACAATTATAATATGTGAAAATCATAATTTATCTACCACTGTAACTTGCAGGTTTAAAAGATAACAAAAACTCTGCCTGCACTGTCTTACAACATAAACTTAGAATAATAGCTCTTCTAAAGAAGATCTCATTTTTACTTATCTGCGAATGATTCGAGTGGGGTTTATATCGGCGACTGATGTCGTGTGGGATTGCCACTACACATCTGCGACTGATGTCGTGCGGGATGTGGAGGGCCACATAAGTGGTATTATTTTTGTTATAAGTAAATGTCCACACGCATGTCGATGTTAAATGTAAAGCTAAGAAGCAGAATTTAGAGGACATATGAATGCTTATTCCTAGCGGAAAGCATAGTAAAAGGATATGGATTTGAAGCCTGATTGAACCCAATTGTCGACGACTGTCAAAGGATATTTGTGAAGCTGGATGCTGGTAAGGGCTGATTTGCTGCTATATCTATTACAATTATCATTGTAAAAAGAAAAGGAACAAATGCAAGAAACTCCGAACACATGGGAGATATACGAAATATGTAAGAAAGACAAACAAGATACTACAACTTCAAACACTTTCACAATCTAACAGTAGAATCTTCATTTGCAGCGTCGGCTTTGTCAGTGGAGAATGTGCTGGAGGATCATAGGATAACATAGTCTTGTAATTTCCCTGCCTTTGCGAATTGATCTGCTAGTTTTCGGAGAGCCCGACAATCTTCTGTGTCGTGACCAATATCCTTATGATATTTGCAAAAAAGTTCTCCATGACGATGTTCAATCTTTTATTTCATACGTCGAGGCTTTTTAAATTCTTTCATACTTGCAAGAATTGGTAGAAGATCTTCCATAGAAATTTTGAACTTGACATACCTGTCTGAATACCTTTCATACTTGAGTGTTTTAGGATCAAAAGACATGATAGGGCAAGCTTCCACAAACTCTGATGCTTTATCCTGTTGCGGAGGCTCCGAAGCATTTTGGGAAGAACCTTGTTGTTGATGATAAGAATTTTTCTGATGTTCCCTAGCCATTTGATTCAAGAAAGATATATAGTTGGCATTTGCTGCTTTACCCATTATGAATCGATTAGCTATTTTAATAAGATCTCCATAGGTCTTTGGCTCCTTTTTGCTAACTTTAAATTTTTGAGGACCTTCTCGATGTCCGCTTATCAAGGAATATTTATAAAAGTCTGGAAGAACGTTAACGACATCAAGTGTTTCCTTTTGAAACCGATCGATGAAATGAGCAGTAGACTCATCAACTTCCTGCTTTATTTGAAAGAGAGCTACTGGGTTTCTCTTGCGCTTCCTGAAGGTATCAAATCTCAAAAGGAACTGTTTTTGAAAATACCCAAAGAAAGTGATAGATTGAGAAGGTAAACCATGAAACCATTCCTGAGCAAGACCGACAAAGGTCATTAGAAAAAGCTTTCATTTGATTCCATCTGACATGGCTTTTAAAGAAGCAGCCGCTTAAAATGCTTGTAGATGTGAAACTGGATCACTAATCCTAGAATAGAGCGGCAAACGAGGCTCTCTGAAATCATCAGCATCGGTATCCCAGCGAATTTGATCAATGAACGGAAAATAAACTTCCTCTTCTCTATAGAGAGGTGTTTGCTTATGCAAGCTTGATTACGATAAGCGGTTATGTTTGCATTGCGACGCCCATGAGGAGGGTTGGATACTTCTCTTGTTTCATGATGCAATGCATCCCTTGCTTGATTATTAGAGGATTCATTACGGCCGTCAAGCGCCACATTATCAAGATTAGAACCGTCTTGCCCCTTTAAGAGATCCCGAATAGATGATGAGAAATTACTGTAATTCCTCGGAAGATCCATTTCAAATAATAGATGATAACCTTCACGTATTTAGAAACCGTCGAACAGCTGCAGTTTGACCGAGCGGACAGAATGGTAGGCCGTAACCGAACAGGTTAACCGTCTTTGCCCCAATTTGCTCGACTAGCCGCTAAGCTCTAGCGGCCGAGCGGTCTGACAATATTTAACCGCGGACTTTCACTGGCCAACCGAGATCTGAAGGCCGCGTGTTAACTATTGATGCACAAAATTCGAAAGGGAAAATGAGCACAACAAGCTAACCGTTCGAGCACTGGGGAAGGTATAGGGAGAAGATTATCGGCTAGTCGGTTACTAGCGGTTAGAGAAAGAATCAGAACAAAGATCAAAGCAAGCCCCGAATAGCGGCGACACCATGCTTCGCCCGCCACGGCCTGAATGCCTCTCCTGCGGCGGGCTTTCCTTTTATATAAAATGGAGCGATTACACTTGGAAAGCAATGAAAAGAGAAAGAAGCCGGCCGACCAATAGACCTTAAAGGACTAGAATCAAGGCCACAGCTCTTAACAAGCAAGCTCCTGGACTCGAGTCAGCGTGCTTTGGGTGTACTCTCGCCCCTTATTTATAGGCTTGGGGGCCTGACCAAACAGGCAGGTCTAAAATTACCCGCTGCCCGGGGTACTGGAGAACCGAGCAGCGGTGACGGGAATCAACCAAGAAGAGGAGAAGAGAGGAGAGGAAAGGTTGCGCGGCCTGGCAGACTTCCTCCGGCGAGTTGATAAGCCCGGCCTCTGGACGGGCTGATCTGGGCTCCCTCTGACGGCGACCTGGAATATAGGTCGCGCGGCTTGGGCAAGGACAAGCCGACCCGCGGATGATGGCTGGCCCTGGGACTTTGTGTTGAGCTGTGCTGGAGTCGGCGGAGGTCTGACGGAGAGGCCGCCTGGCTAGATAGGAAATGCGGCTAGAAAGAACAAGCCGCCCGGACTGAAAAGCCTGGAGAACTAGTCGTGGATTCTGGGTTAACAGTGCCCAGGACACCTGATCAACTCATCCTATAGTGGATTCCTACCATGGGTGGTAGAAGAGTGGATGTACCCAAGTTGATTTGGGAACCACTATAGCTCCTTGTGTCATCTGGTTGTTTGTGTTTTATTTGCTGTGTGCTGTGAATTAGCTTCTTGCTTTACTTTATTTAGTTTACTCCAAGGACTATACACATATAAATAAATTAAGTATTCCACTGCCAATTAGTTTTTAATTTGCAAAATTATATTAAAATACTCTATTCACCCCTCCCCCTCTAGAGTAAAGGTAGATCTTACCCTCACTTTCAATTGGTATCAGAGTTAGGTTGGTTATACAACAACTAAACCATCACCAGGTCGGTTGTTTTTACAGGCTAACACCTGAACCAAAAGATCTCTGATAAGATCAACCTTTAATAGAGGGTTGCTATTTCTATTATATCTATTTTAATATAAATTCATGGCACAGAAGAAAGACTATGAAGCACCAGACCTCCAGTGTGCAATCTTTCTAAGTTTGCACTTTGGAAGGCAAGTATTAAATTATACATGAATTTTATTGATGAGGATATCTTTAATTCTGTTTTGACAGTGTGTCCAAGACCTCCAGAAACCACAAGTACAAATGTTATTCCACCCTCTTCAGGAACAGATGCAGGCATCAAGAAGTGGAAAGTTGCTGATGCAAAAGCAATGAATATATTGGCTCAGACAATGTCTGATGATATATTTCAAAAAGTAGCTGAATACAACACAGCAAAGGAAATCTGGGACAAGCTATCTGAGCTTGTGTCAGGATCTGCTGATGAGAGATAGAACATAAGATCTCATCTCATTACCTAGTATGAGAACTTTAAGAAGGGAGAAACTGAGTCAGTAGCTGACATGTATAACAGACTCAGTCTGATTGTCATTGAATTAAAAACTTTGGACAATAAGATCTCACTAACTGAACTCAATGATAAGATCCTAATGTGCTTCCCCAGCACTTGGGACTCAAGGATCTGGCCAATCAAGGATGCCAAAATCTTGAATGAGATCACCACTGAAGCTCTATTGGGAAAGCTCAAGTCTTATGAGCTGCTCATCAAAAATAGAGAGGAAGAGCAAAAGACAGCTTCTCCAGCAACAAGGAAGGAGAAGACAATTGCTTTTAAAACTACAGAAGAACAGCCTGAAGACAAGGTCACAGGCAATGAAGATCTAATGAGCCTACTAGCAAAAAGATTCTACAAGATGGCTAGAAAAGACTTCAGGAAAAGGTCATCAAGAGGCCATGAAAAGCCAAGGTATGACAAATCTAGTAATAAAGAGATTATCTGTTTTGGATGCAGGAAACCAGGGCACAATTTGCCTGACTGTCTAGAGAACCAAAATAAGGACAAGAATGATAAGAGAGAAAGGATAAGAGACAAAGACCCCAGGAGGAACAACTATGACAAATCCTCCTCTAGCAAGAACAAGCATACCAGGAAAGGATTTGTAGCTGAGACCTTCAGTGACACTGAAGAAGAATCAGATACTTCATTAAGCTCAAGTGATGATGAAGATGATGCCCAAGATAAGGACTTCTGCATGATGGCTATCAATGCCTCTCAACACAATTCAGATGCAGAACAAGAGTTAGGATCTGAATCTGAACCTGAAGCTGAAGAAGATCAGGTAATAGACTCTTTTGATTTTAATTCAAAGGACTTTAAATTTGAGTTTAAGGCAGTGTGTTTAGACCTACTCAAGTCTGAGAAAGAGATTATCTTTCTCAGAAATCAACTGTTTGAACACAGTACCTTAAAATTAGATAACATCAAACTCTCTAAGGAGTTAGAATGCTGAAGGGAGAAGATAGCTTCACTGAAAAGTGAACTATCTCAGGCAAAGAAGTTTGAAGAATCCCTCAATGGTAGAAGCATCAAACTGATGAACATCACAAGCACAGTGAATTTAAGACTTAACAGTACACTGGGCTTGGGTGCTTCATCCAGCCAACCTATAGTATTAACAACCCCAATCAAATTTATTTTAGATAAAGGAAAGGGAGTTGTAGAGGTAGCTAGGAAGAATTCTGATATACCTAAGAAAAATAAGATTCAACAGAAAACGTCGAACGGAGCTCGACGATCTCCGAATGGAGCTCAGCGATCTCTAGCTGAATCGTCGAACTCAGGTCGACGATCTCTTAACTCTGAACTCAGGCAAAGTCGATCTTCAAACGGAGCTCGACGATCTGACCCAAGATTATCGAACTCAGCTCAGAGATCGTTGAACAGGGCTCAGAGCTTTGAACAATATTTTAAGGGTAAGTCAAAATTAAATTCTAGAGGTCCTACATCCCAAGGCTTCAACCCTTATGCTGAATGGATAATTTCTCTTAGGAGATATCATCCTGAAGGCTATAAGAGTCAACCAGGGATGTCTCTTATTTCAGATTTTAAAGGTTATCAACCTAGACCTAAGGTAAACTGGGTCAAAAACCAATAAATTGTTGTATGTGCAGGTGAAGACCTATCCAATAATAAACCAGCAATTGTATCTGGATAGTGGGTGCTCAAAGCACATGACAGTAAGCAAGGATAATCAAACATCCTTCAAAGCCAAGCTTGGACCCAAGGTCATATTTGGAGATTCAAACTTTGGACAGACCAAGGGATATGGTGCAGTCCAGATAGGGTCAGTCACATTCGAGAAGGTGGCCTATGTGGAAGTACTGAATCACAACTTAATCAACATCAGTCAATTGTGTGATGAAGGCTACCATGTGACTTTTAAAAATCTTCATGCAAAATCAAATCAGAGGACAACACAACTATGTTGACAGGTAATAGGAAAGGTAACATCTATCTTGTAGATTTTCAATCAACTAAGGTAGATATCTGTTTGTTCAATTCTGTTAGTAAACCAAATGAACTATGGCATAAGAGATTAGGACATGTAAACCTTAGAACCATTGCTAGGCTATCCAAGGACAACCTTGTTAAAGGACTACCTTCTGGCCCCTATAAGAAGGAAGGACTTTGCAGGGCTTGTCAATTAGGCAAGCAAACTAAAAATAGCTTTAACTCACTTAATAGGAGTGGTTCACCTAGGATTTTGTATCTGTTACACATGGATCTATTTGGACCCATGACAATACAAAGCCTAGGAGGGAAATCTTACACTTTAGTAGTTGTAGATGACTTCTCTAGATTCACATGGGTGTTCTTTCTGAGAAAGAAGTCTGATAACTTTAAGTGTTTGCCAGAATTTCTCAAATGCATACAGATTGAGTTCAATACGCACATTGCACTGATCAGAAGTGATCATGGGACAGAGTTTGATTCTCTTCTTATGCAAGTGTTCTGTCAAAATGAAGGGATCAGACACACTTTCTAAGATCCTAGAACTCCTCAACAAAATGGGGTACCTGAAAGGAAAAATAGAACCCTTATTGAATCTGCTACTACATTGTTGACAGATACTCACCTTCCTCTATCCTTTTGGGCAGAGGCAGTGAAAACCTCAAACTATGTGTTGAATACAAGTTTGATACATAAGCTGAAGGGCAAGACTCCCTATGAATTAATCAAAGGGAAGAAACCTAAAGTAGACTATTTCAGAATTTTTGGTTGTATTTGCTACATACATAATAATGACAAGAAATATATAGCAAAATTTCAAGCCAAAGCTGATGAAGGAGTGTTTCTGGGATACTCCATAATCAGTAAGGCTTATAGGGTATATAACAAATCATCTCTTAAAATTGAAGAATCTGTACATGTGTCTTTTGATGAAACTAACATGTCTTACAAGGAGAAGAATACATCTACCATAGAAACTTTGTAGGTACATTCTCTTTCAGAAAATTTAGACAGGTTAAACATCATTGAAGAGGATACACCACCTTCATTTATCCAACAAAAAGGTGAAAGCAGTGAAGATAAAGAAGACACTCAACATCTTGGTGAGAATCATATTGAAGAGCCAGTTTTTGTTCAACAAGAGGAAACAACAACACATGTTTGTGAACAATCAACACCCCATGTTGATTTAATAACATCAAGAGATCATCCAATCTCCCAAGTGATTGGAGACATCTCAGCTAGTGTGCAAACCAAAAATCAGGTCAACCAAAATCTGATGCACACCTGCTTTCTTTCTCAAATTGAGCTTCAATCCATACAAGATGCAGAACAAGATCCACACTGGATCATTGCAATACAAGAGGATTTAAATCAATTTTGAAAGAAACAAGGTTTGTGAGCTAGTGACAAGGCCAAAGGATCATTCCATTGTTGGAACAAAATGGGTATTCAGGAACAAACTAGATGATCAAGGCATTATTTTAAGGAACAAGGCAAGGCTAGTTGCACAAGGATACTCTCAAGAAGAAGGAATAGATTATGACCAGACCTTTACACCAGTTGCAAGGTTAGAGGCCATAAGAATATTCCTAGCCTATGCAGCTCACAAGAGATTCAAAGTTTATCAAATGGATGTGAAGAGTGCATTTCTAAATGGAGATATCAAGGAAGAAGTCTATGTTAGACAACCACCAGGTTTTATCTCTCCTACTCATACTAATCATGTTTTTAAATTGCATAAAACATTATATGGTCTCAAGCAAGCTCCTAGAGTATGGTATGAGACCTTAGCATGCTTTCTTTTGGAAAATGATTTTAAAAGGGGTAGAGTAGACCAAACTCTTTTCATTAGAACCCATAAGTCCTATATCCTACTAGTACAAATTTATATAGATGACATTATCTTTGGATCTACGGATTCAAACATATGCAAGAGGTTTTCCTACCTAATGCATTCTAAGTTTGAAATGAGTAGCATGGGTGAGCTTTCCTTCTTTCTAGGATTGCAAGTCAAACAACATGCTGATTGCATATTCATTTCTCAAACTAAGTATGCAAAAGAGTTAGTTAAGAAATTTGGTATGTCTGAAGCATCCTCTATGAAAACACTTATGCCTACTAATGTTGTATTAGATGCTGATGAACATGAGAAACCTGTTGATCAGAAAACATATAGAGCAATGATTGGCTCTTTATTGTATCTTACAGCTAGTAGACCTGACATAATGTTTGCTACATGCATCTGTGCTAGATTCCAAGTAAGCCCTAGAGAGTCACATCTAACATTAGTAAAAAGGATTCTTAGGTATTTGAAAAGTTGCCCAAATCTAGGTCTCTAGTATCCAAAAGATTCAGGATTTGAATTAACTGGATTTTCAGATGCTGATTATGTTGGATGTAGAGTAGACCTGAAAAGCACTAGTGGAACTTGTCAGTTTCTTCGTGACACTTGTCTCCTGGTTTTGTAAGAAACAAACATCTGTTTCCACATCAACTGCTAAAGCTGAATACATGGCAGCAGGTAGTTGTTGCTCACAGATATTGTGGATTCAAAATCAGCTCCTAGACTATGGTTACAACTTAGATAAGTCAAAAATCTTTTGTGATAACACCAGTGCTATTTCTATAGCCCAAAATCAAGTCCTCCATAGTAGGACAAAACATATTGAGATTAGGCATCACTTTCTAAGAGATAATGTTGAAAAGAATAAAACTTAACTTCAATATATCCCAACTGATTTGCAAAGAGGAGATATATTCACCAAACCCATGGATGAAAAGAAACACACATTTTTCCTGAATCAGTTAGGAATGTTAGATGGAGGAAGTCTAAATTAAGTTCCAAGATTTTAAAACTTTAAAAATTGACCAAGACTAGGCTAAAAACTTGATTTTTTTAGTGTTCATAGGTTCTTTATGAACTCTGAACTGCGCTCGACGTTTTTCCCAAGATCGTCGAACAGAGATCTACGTTCTCATGAAAGCGTAGAATGAAGCTCAGCGTTTCCCAGATAGTGCTAGGCTATCTCTTTTGGTCATAAATCGTCGAACGGAGCTCGACGCTCTCCAATATTATCGAACGGAGATCGACGATGTTGAAGACCTTTAAGTTTCCTTTAGAAGCCCAGATCATCGAACTAAGTTCAACAATCTCTCCATTTCAGCTTCGAACCGTCATATAAAATCATTTTTTGGCCGTAGTTCTCTTTTGCGCATTCATACTTTCAGCAGAGCTTTCTTTCCCTCCAAACCCTTCTACACTTGGTCTTGTTTGGATTGTTTTTTGTAGGAAAGTCATGGCCATTTTAGTTTCTGTTCTAGCCGCCATGAAATTTGATACAGGATTTGACATTGATATGGATTCATTTGAAGGCACTGATCAGATGTTCAAGGACATCCTAGAGTTATTCAAAGAACAACCATTGGTCACCATCATGACTTCAAGGATTAAGCTTGTTGCCGATGAAATCAAGGAATCGGTATACACAGCCCATAACCTAGATCAGAATACAGTGGTCCGGACTATCTCGGGAACCCATGTATCCCTCACTCCCGCACTTTTGACAGAAGTTTTTCAACTGAGTACTGGACATGATAGTGTTGAGTTGTCTTGAGAAGAATTTTCTATTATGCTAGATAAAATGGGATATAATGCAGTAAACCCTAACAAGTTACTTTAGAAAAATCTTTCAGCAGAGTACAGATTTCTGGCTGATGTAGTGGGCAAAGTCATATTAGCAAAACATTCTGCCCATGATACTATATCTTGGTATCAGTTCTGTCTAATGGCTACCATTGTAGATAAGAAATACCTAAACTGGGGAGAGATTTTCTTTGATCTGATTAAGAAGAAAATCAATAAGAATTTTGTGAATTTTGGGAGAATAGTGGGATTGTTTTTGCATAACAAATGCCCCCAAATGTTAGTATCAAATGGAATGCATATAAATGCTTCCAAGAGACTATCTTCTGCTCTCTTTGGAAAATGGGAGAGGCAGATTGCTAAACCCAGCAGGGGTCCTACAGCTCACATTACTTCAGGCACCAGGACTGCTTTAGTCACTTCCCCACAAGCAACTGCCCCATTAGAAGATTTTCCTTCTTTCTCCTCCTCATCTCCACCATCTCCACCTCCAATTTCCTCAACCATCCCTACATCCCTCATCATAATTTCCTCAACCATTTCATCATCTCCCATCAGAATTTCATCACCTACAATCTTTACACCACCTCCAGCCACTCTTCAAGAACAATTTCATCCACTTCATTACTATCCCCCCTTTCATCCATCCATATTCCATCATTCAACCTCCTAGATGACTCCTATATGGATGATTCTCCTTCATCTCCTCAAGAGCTTCCATCTTCTTCCACCTCCTACCAACAGCTTCTTCAAGACATCTTAGCTCAGCCCTCATTCACCCCATCCATAAACTCATTCACACTATCCATCACCATCCCAGTTACATCCATCACCACCATCCCTATATCTCAACCATCCATACCACTTCCATCTACATCAACTCTCCACATTTCTGCTGCTCCACCAACAACATCCTCTTCTACAACTTTCTTATAAACCTATACTCAAGCCTCCCTTGAGCAAGTAGATGTTCCTGCACTTGCATGTAAGCTATATGAGATGTTAGCTCCAAGGATAACACTCCTGCTGGAAACCTCCTTGGCTCCTCTTCTAAAATCCATCAAGGATTTATCTGCAAGGCTTTCTTCTTCCTATCTTCCTCAGGAAATCCCTTCTTTGGTGTACCTAGATCCAGTTTCTACTGAATCCAGGCAGGTGGGGATGCCCAATAAAGAAGTCATGCTGCCTGCTCCATATTCTGATTTCATGCTTAATTCAGAAGCAGTGCCAGATGCTCCAGCTCCAGCTCCAGCTCCAGCCCATCTTTCAGTACAGTTGACCCCAGGTCCCTGCTTTCAGATTTTGATGTTTTATATAGCAGATATCTTCCAGATCCAGATGTTAAAGATCTTTCTAAGGCCATTGTGCCTGTTGCTATCTGTGATCCCAGCTTGATCCAATCATATATTGATTCAATCAAGTCTGTGAAAGTTCCTGCTATTAATGTTTGTGTTGATAATAATGATGTGATAATCACAGAGGCTGTTGTTGAGCCTGTTGTACCTTTTGTTGTTTCAGAGCCTGCTGATGTTGTTTCAGAGGCTGTTTTTGTTGTTTCTGCTGTTATTACTGCTGCTGCTGCTGTCAGTGCTCCTGCTCATGCTGCTTCTACTATTGTTATTCCTACTGTTGCACCTCCTGCTTCTGCTCCTGATTCCCCTACCAAGGCAGCTTATAAGGAAAAAGATGTTATGTATGATAAGCCCCAGAGCTCTGATAGTGATGAATTCAGGACAGATTCAGATGATTCCTTTGCAACTATTGCAAGGAAGAGGAAAGCTAGAAGTAAAGCAATGAAGAGAGTTCCTGCAAAGAAAGCATCTTCTGAACATGACATTCCTTATTATATATTGCACAATTTCCCTATCACTGAACATTGGATGCAATTTTCTAAGAACCAGTTGAAGGCTATGAGGAAGAGAAGGAAATATGACTAAGGCACATTTCATTATAATCCTCCTCCTCCTCCTCCTTCTCCAGGTGCAGGATCTGGTGGAAGTTCAGCTCATCAAACCTCTCATACTTCATCTCAAAGTTCCTCTCAGATTCAAGAAAGATCTCATTCCAGAAGACATCAACAAAGAGGTTACAAGTCAAGAAGAGGTCAATACAGAGGAAATCAAAGAGACTATAGAGTGTATTCAAGAGGACGGTCCAGACAGCAACCTTATCAAAGGGAAGGACAAGGCCCAACTGCTTCAACTATTGGTCCATTTCCTTATAAGCTCAAAGAAAGTATTCCCTCAAAAGCTACTCCTTCTGACACTATTAACAAATATGAGCCTCCTGTTCCATTTGAAGATCCAGAGAACAACCCAGTCTCTTGGACAGCCAGGATGAAGGAGCTTGTTGCTTTAGATCAGATGGGGAAATCCAGAGAGCAAGGGAAAGACACCTCCAACATTTAAACATTTTCTGAACAAAGAATGCAAGAACTTGAAAGGTAATCTTCCAGAAAATTCCTTGATCCAGAAAGGTATATGGAACTGCACCCAGAGGAAGTTGTTCCTAGAGCTAAATCTCGAACTTGTCTTGGTGTTGCTGATGATAGAAGATCAAAGAGAGAAGTAGAAAACCCCAATAGTGAAATTCTTTTCAAGAAAGGCAAGGAAAAGGACTGCTAATGTAAGCTGAACTATATATCTAACTCTGAACAAAATGTTGGGTTATATATATATGCTTCTGCAATGCTGTTATTGATAATTCTGCAATGTTGTATTTATTCTTACTTGTATTTAAATTCCTCTAAATCATGTAAATAGTAATCCTAACCCAAATAGGGGGAGATTGTTGGAACATCCTATTACTAATTTGGGTAAGGATCACTATGTCCATAGGATTGTGTCTTGACCTCATTGTATAGATTTAAAGGTCAACTAGAATAGGTCTAAGGCTTAGAACTTAGGTTTGAAAGCTTACCCCAAGACCTCCTAGTTTAGATTACAAGTGCAGAAGACAAAGGCAATTATCATCGAGCTCAGATCGACGAGGCATCGAACTCAGTTCGACTATCTTTGAGCTCAGGTCGACGAGGCGTCGAACTCGGTTCGACGATCTCCGAGCTCAAATCGACAATTTCTGTCTCAAGTTAAAATTCAGATCTCTGAGCTCAAATCGATTATAGTCGAGCTCAGGTCGATAATTTTTTTAAGAGATCGACGATTTCAGGATTTCAAATCAGGATCTTATGGAATTCAAATATCTTCAATCTCCTGCATTTAATGCAGAAGATTTTGTAGCCATTTCAATCAATCTGGAGCAACTTTCAAGGAGATTAAAAGGGAATGTTTCTTAGGACTTTCCTCCAGAGACAACTATATATTAAGGAAGACATTTATGACTGGCTTATGGCTATCTAGGAGATTGGAATTCATAATATCTTTACAGACAATAGAGAAAGACAATCAAACACAACTAAGGAGAAATACATACAAGAATTCTACAGGATAAAACAGTTAGAGTTTTTTTTACAGAACACAAGGAATAGAATAGAGAAGGAGATCAACACACAGAACATTCTTTCAAATTTCTTCTCTGATTCAAGTTTTCCAAGCTTCATCAATCAAAGACTCCAGACACAACACATTTCAGCCTTTGCTGAAATTATCAATTGCTGGAGATCTTAACTTACTGAAGGCCTATCACCCTGTGCAAAGCTTCTTCTCCTGACCTATTGCTAATCTCAGGGGGAGCTTTGACATGAACATATCCACTAGTATTCTCTTTGATTGTTGACATGAAGAACACCTTCACTCTTTTTTTCTTTTGCTGTAAAAGGGTTATACAGAACTCCCTTCAAAAGTTTAGTGTTTGGTTCCTGAGACCTTGTCAAAACTCAGTTGTGGCAAGACACCTTATCAAAAAATCTGGTTTGGTTTTTGAGCACCTTATCAAAAGCTCATTGGTGCCCAGGACACCTGATCAACTCATCTTGCAGTGGATTCCTACCTAGGGTGGTAGAAGAGTGGATGTACCCAGGTTGATTGGGGAACCACTATAACTCCTTGTGTCATCTAGTTGTTTGTGTTTTATTTGCTGTGTGTTGTGAATTAGCTTCTTGCTTTACTTTATTTAGTTTACTGCAAGCACTATACACATATAAATAAATTAAGTCTTCCACTCCCAATTAGTTTTTAATTTGCAACATTATATTAAAAATACTCTATTCACCCCCCCCCCCCCTCTAGAGTAACAGTAGATCTTACCCTCACTTTCAGAGGGTTCTGAAGAAGTCAGACAAGATAAAAAAACTATGCTGAACCAGGAATATGAAAGTTTCAGACAAGGAAAGTCAGATAGTATAACTGAGTGTTATAAAAAGTTCTATAGAATAGTAAATGAGCTGATGTCTTATGGAAGGATCTTCAGTACAAATGAACTGAATGATAAATTCCTAAGATCCTTGACAAAGGATTGGGACACTAAGATTTGTGCCATTGGGGAAGTGGCCAAACTTGTAGATATCTCTCTTCCAACTTTGTTTGGAAAATTTCTGTCATATGAGATGCTGCTAATGGCTAGGAAAGAGGAAGAGAAAAAGGCAAAAGGGGAGAATAGAGAAAAGTCTGTGGACTTCAAGGTTGAAGCCACTAGGATGAATAGGAGGATGTCTCCATCACCTCCTAAGATAGTGGCTGAAATTGCTTCAGATTATTCAGACAACTAAAGTTCAGACAGCAATGACTCAGATAAAGACTTTGTTGTCTTCACAAGGCAGTTTTAGAGATTCCTGAAGAAGAAGCAGTGGAAGTCTGGGCCCTCCACATCTCAGCCTTTGGATGACTATTATCAAAAAAGGAAGTCATCAAGAAAAGACAGGAGCAGGTCTAAGCCTAGCAAATCTACAACATCAAAGATAGTTTGCTATTACTCTAATAGGCCTGGACATATTGTGGCTGAGTGTCCAGAAAAAATAAAGGAGTCTGCTGATAAAAGGAAGACTCAACACAAGAGCAAGTAGGAGAAATCCTTTGTTGCTAAGAAGGAGAAGAGCTTGACAGACCAATCATCTTCAGAGTCTGAATCTGAAGCTGAGACATACATTGGTCTTTATGCAGCAGATGAAGAAGATGAGTTTCTGCAAGTGCTGAACTCTCTATCTATGAATAAGAAGACCATCAGTGCAAGGGACTGATGGCTGTGTCAGAAGAAGACAAGTGCTAAGATCAGCCTAGTCCTATCAAGGTACAATGTTTTTCTGGAAATTCAGATTGTAGTACTGGGTCAGAGTCAGCTACATCTGCATCAAGTGATGTGGATGAGTCTGAGTATGAAGGTGATATTCATCAGCTAATAGATGAATATGAGGACTTGTTGCAGGCACTAAAGAAAAGCAAAAACTTTGCCAAAACTCAGGCTAAGGATATTGTAGATCTTAAGATAGCTGCATCTGATTTAGTGAAAGTGTTGGATCAGAAAGTGAATGAGATTGCCAAACTGAAAACTATTACTGTTATTCAGATGGGCACAATCACATACAAAAATAATCTAATTAAAAGTCTTGAAGCCAGGCTTCAAAAAGAAAAAGATTTGGTGGCTAATTACTCCAAGCCAAAATCAATTTTACCCTTAATAGATGAGTTTGTGGCTCAAAAGGGTAAGGCTGGAATAGGCTTTAAAGGTGACACCAGGGCTGTCAAATTTAAGAGAAAGGGCAAATCCTCAGTCCAACCACTGAACTTTAAAGTCCCTGTAGTTTTTAGAAAGGTACAAGTGCCTTCTAACAAGTATGACCTTGAGAATACTCATGGTCATAGTAAGACTAAAGTTCTAAATGACAAGGGTGTTTATGTCAATATGGCAGCCCATATCCATAAAACCCATGTTCTTAAGAAAACAGTGGGTGTAGCTGCAGCAGCACCAACACAAAAAAAAAAAGATTTGCTGTCAACAAGACTGCCAAGAATGTATCTAAAAATAGATACAACAAGTATGAATGCTGGTGCCGTGGCAAGACATGCCATTATGCCTTAGACTGCTGACACAACATTAGTGTCAGGAAGAATAGCAGTCTACCTGTTAGAAGAGCAGCAAGTAGATTAGTTAAGTATGAAGCTAACTTGAACCAAGGATCCAAGACTTATTTTGGTTCTAAGGTTAAGTAATTCTTTATTGCAGGTGAGTCCAAGTTGTCATGCCCCTATATGGTACTTGGACAGTGGATGTTCCAGGCACATGACTGGAAAAGGGGGTTGCTGAAGGAGTACTCACCTATCATGAAAGAGCCTAAAGTAATCTTTGGTGGTTCTAAAAAAGGAATCATCAAAGGATTTGGTAACATTTTTAATAACCAGATTACTATCACTCAAGTGGCCTATGTGAAGGGTTTGAAACACAACCTTATAAGCATAAGTCAGCTGAGTGATTAAGGATATGACATTTTATTTATTAAGAATGGATGTCATATCAAAATGTCAAGTGATCAAAAGGTCATATTGATAGGATAAAGAAAAAGAAATGTGTATTGTCTTAACTTTGAATGTGAGAACAAAGATTCTCCTATTTATCTTGTAGTTGATGGGAGAGCCTCTCATTGTGTCAAATGGCACAAGAGGCTGGCCCATCTTAACTACAAAATAATTGGCCAACTCTTTAGCAAAGAGTTAGTGAGGAATGGTCCTCAAGTTAAGTGTATAAAGGATGGGATATGCTCAGCTTGTCAAAAAGGCAAGCAGACAAAATCCTCCTTTCATAGCCTTTAAAACAAGGATTCAGTGAGTTGTCTATACCTCTTGCGTATGGATCTATTTAGTCATATTCCAGTTCATAGTCTAGGTAGGAAGGTCTACACTTTTGTGGTGCTATATGACTATTCTAGATATTCATAGGTGTTCTTTCTAAGACAAAAATCGAAAGCCCCAAGTGTTTTATATAGTTTTGTCAAAAAAATTCAGAATGAACTTGACAGTACAGTGGTCAAAATTAGAAGTGACCATGGTACTGAATTTCAATCTTAGAGTATGATAAGACTGTGTGAAGAATTTGGGATTTTTAAAGAATTCTCCTCACCTAGAACACCACAGCAAAATGGTATTGCTGAAAGGAAGAATAGAACACTAATTGAGGTTGGTAGAAATCTATTGGGTGACACTTCTCTCCTAGAATATTTCTGGGCTGAGGCAGTAAATACTGTATGTCATGTGATAAATAGGGCTTCTATCACCAAAAGCCATACAAAGACTTCCTATGTGATCATGAAGGGCAGAAAACAAAACTTATCCTATTTTAGGATCTTTGGTTGCAAGTGCTATGTCCTTAACAATGGAAAGTCTTATATAACTAAGTTTGCTGCCAAATCCCAAGATGGGATATTTGTTGGGTACAACAACAATAGTAAGGCTTATAGGGTCTACAACTTGATTACTCAAGTTGTAGAAGAGTTTGTACATGTTGTCTTTGATGAAACAAGACTGATTAACAATGAGTTGCCTTGTAGTTCTTGCAGTTCTACAGGTATAAATGAGAGAATGGATAAGCTTACCAATACAGAAGATTCAACTGCAAAGCAGGAAGTGGAAAATGGTGGCTACTGTCACGGGGGAGTACAAGGCTATCTAGATGCTGATGAAAACCAAGAGGTGCAACATATTGAAGAGACTAGAGGTGTTCAACCTGAAGATAGTCTACCTCCAGCTATCAGACACTTAAAGGATCATCCAGCAAATCAGATAATTAGTGATCCAAGACATGGAGTGCAAACCAGAAGCAGGAACTTGAACACAGTTCTTTGCACAAGCTTCCTATCTCAACTGGAGCCAAAGAGATTTGAAGAAGCTGTTCTAGACCCACATTGGATTGATGCCATGCAGGAGGAGCTGAATTAATTAAGAAGGTGCAAGTTCTGGAAGTTAGTTCCTAAACCAAAAGACCAAACATCATTGGAACAAAGTGGATCTTTAGGAACAAACTGGATGAGAGTGAGATCATTGTGAAGAAAAAATCAAGACTTGTTGCAAAAGGATACATGCAGGAAGAGAGTATTAACTTTGATAAAACCTTATCCCCAGTAGCAAGACTGGAAGGAATTAGGATGTTCCTTGCCTATGCAATATATCAAGGCTTCAAGGTATTCCAAATGGATGTAAAATCAGCATTCCTAAATGGAAATCTAAAAGAAGAAGTCTATGTAGAGCAGCCCTCAGGTTTTGTTGATTCTCTCAAACTTGATTATGTTTATTGACTTAGGAAAGCTTTGTATGGGTTAAAGCAAGCCCCAAGGGCTTGGTATGAAACCCTGTCTACTTTCCTTATTGAGAATAAATTCTCAAGGGGGAAAATAGACAAAACTCTATTCCTAAGGGAGTCCAAAGGAAAGATAATATTAGTCCAGATTTATGTAGATGACATAATATTTAGGTCTATAGAAAATAACCTTTGCAAGAAGTTTGCTAAACTTATGCAAGGAAAGTTTGAGATGAGTAGCATGGGAGAACTTAAGTTCTTCTTGGGACTCCAAGTAAGATAGACTGATGATGGCTTGTCCATATCCCAGTCTCAGTTCACCAAGGAGTTAATTAAGAAGTATGGTATGGAATCATCCTGCACCATGAGAACTCCTATGGGTACAAGTATGTCTATATGCAAAGATGATGCAGGTTAGCCTGTAGATGAGTCTTTGTATAGAGGAATAATTGGCTCTCTTCTATATCTGACTGCTAGTAGACCAGACATTATGTATGCAACATGTGCCTGTGCTAGGTACCAATCATGCCCTAAAGAATCTCATTACATTACAGTAAAAAAGATTTTGAGATATCTAAAGGGCACACCTAATCTAGCCCTTTGGTACCCTAGGAATGGAGATTTTCTACTAACAGGCTATTCAGATGCAGACTTTATAGGTTGCAAAGAAGATATAAAAAAGCACTACAGACACCTGTCAATTTCTAGGAGGAAGATTGGTGTCTTGGAGCAGTAAGAAGAAGACTAGTGTGGCAATTTCCATAACTGAGTCTGAATATATGGCAACAGAAAGTTGTTTTACACAGTTGTTGTGGATTCAGCACCAGCTAGAAGACTATGGTATTTAGGTAAGTAGAACACCTTTAGGCTTTGTGATTCTACAAGTTCTATTTCTATTGTTAATAATCCTGTTTCACATAGTAGGACTAAGCATATAGAAATTAGATATCATTTTCTTAGAGAACATGTTAAGAAAAAGGACATCTCACTAGAATTTGTCATAACAGATTATCAAACTACAGATATGTTTACTAAGCCTCTAGATGAAACTAAATTCAATAAGTTTAAAATTGAATTAGGAATGCTGAACATAGATTAGTTTAACAAAATTGGCTAAGTAAAACAGTGTCGACATATTCAGCAAAAGATGTCGACACAGAGAAGTGATGTCGACACTTAAGGAAAGTGGTGTCGACACATCCAGAGAAGTGGTGTCTACACTTAAGAGAAGTGGTGTCGACATATCCAGAAATTATGTCGACACTTAGAATAAGAGTCGACACAGAATTTCTGTTGAACTACTAAGTATGTCAAGTGTCGACACATCATCAATTGATGTCAACACATAGAGGTCAACACAATTGTCGAGACATTAGAAGTCTGTGTCAACTCATTTCAATAGTGTTGACACATTAAGACAGTTTTTGACCCGGATTTTGACCTTCTTTATTTAGAAGGGTATAAATAGGTCAAGAACAAACTCTGTCGACACACTCTCCAGGTTTTCGAGACCAAAACCTTATGTCGACAAACTCTCTCTTCTCAATCCAAGCTTTCTCACCATCCTAATGGCGCCAAAGGTAGAAGATAACATAAACGAAGGATATGAGTTGGTTCGCCACGCCTTTGATGATGCAGAATCTTACATTAAAGGGGTAATTACCCTAATTGTTGAAAATGGTTTGGAATTTTTGGTATCCGAACCAACCAAGATATGGAAGAAAGAGATACTTGAGTTTTATGGCGCAGCTACAGTAGATTCAGCTTGCCTTAAGATTAAATCAACAGTTCATGGCATTAGAGTCAAATTGACATTGAAGAATTTGAGGAAAATTCTTAATCTTTCAAGGACTCAGGATGAAGAAGAAGTACCCTTATCTAAGACAAGGGAAGCACTCCAATGGTGTGGATTGTATCCCACTTTGAAGATTGGATCTGCTATAAACAAGAAAGGGATGAATCAGCAAGGCAAATTCCTCTCTGAAGTGGTTGGCAAGGTGATTCTATGTAAGCCAGGAGGACATGATAGGATTTCAGCCTATATGTTCAGCCTAATGACAAGGATTATTTTTAGACTAAACACAGATTGGTCTATAGTAACTTTTTAAGAAGATTAAGGACGGCATAAAGAAGCCTAATTTGTGTAGAATAGTGAGTTTATACTTGGTTGGAGCAATTTCAGAAATAATGCACCAGATTCCTAGTTCTAAAATCAACCATATGAGAAAAATGGACATCAGGATTATCTCCAGATGGGATAGGGTCCTAACAAAGGACATACCTGATGTAGAAAGTCCAGAAATTACTGAGAAATCACCTGCACAGGACATTACTTATAATGCACAGGTGCAGGGGGAGTCAAATACTGTAGAAGTGCCAACACACTTGGCAAGTGAAATGTCTTCACAAATAATTCTTGAGAGAACTCATGTCAACATTCCAGCACAAGATATTATCATGGAGGATATATTTGCTGTTGCTGAGGCTCCTGAGAGAGAAGTACCACCAGTCCACACTCAACAGGAGTTTACTCTTGAAGAGTTGTTCCATGATAATGAGGTAACAATAACTAAGGGGGAGCAAATAAAGATTGAGGGGGAGCAGGCTGACTTTGAGGGGGAGCAGATTAGGACAGAAACGGAGCTTACTCCTAGTACTAATAAAAGCGTAGATATTGCCAGTACATCTGCTTCTGAAGATGAAGAAATCACAAGAGCCAAAAAGAAAAAACTGATGGTTTTCAAGAGAAGGAGCAAAAGCTAAAAGAAAGCATTGCAAACTGCTGCTCCACAACCTGCCCCAGAAGCTGATTACAGCTCATTGTTGGTGTCCTTGTAAGTGAAAATAGATGAGCAGAGAGTGGCTCTAGAGAAGTATGTGGATGAAAGCCATAAGTCACTTCAATTTGATCTAGCTCAGGATATCAAATCCATCAGATTTGAAGTGAATCAAAATAAGAAAGAGATGACAGATTGCTTCCACAAAGGGGGCAATGTAGTAGTATTTCTGGCTAATTAGCATGTAGAACTAAAGACTCAAGTAGAAGACATTGCTGTTAAACAAGGCTATGTCCTTGAAAATTAGCTTAGGATGAATGAAAATCTGACTGAATCTCACAATGAGATACTCACTGAAATGAAGAATACAGTCACTGTAATGACTGAAGTAAGGGCTAAAGAGAAAGAGGAGTTTGATAAGAAGCTACAGGCCGACTTAGACTCATTTCAGACAGCCATTATGACTTCTCAGGAATTAATCTCTGCTCAGCTTCTCAAGTTAAAATCATTTAATAAAGATGGTGTTAATTTTCTTGATGGACAAGTGAGATTTTAGAAAGATGACTTAAGAGCCCATATTGAAAGAGAAGTCATAAAGGGGGTGAGAGTGTTAGTAAAAGAAAGCTCAGATCATGCCAAATGGATATCCAATAGCATCAGAGCAACTCTGGGATATCAACCCCTTTGTGATGAATATAATGTTGCTGAGTCAGGTGTGCAACCTACTTATATTGAAGATGATCAACCTGAAGTTGCTCAGGTCATCTATCCTCCAGTAGATTTTGAAATGATTCAGCAACTAGTTCAGTCAATGTACAGTCCTCCACAGGAGGTTGATAATGTTATTTTTTAGGTAGTAGAAATGCAAGAAGCTGCCTTGAAAGCTCAGCAGGAAGCTCAACTGTCAAAGAAAAGGTTCGGAGAACAGGCTGAATTAAAGCCTGATTTTGAGCAGTGGAGCCCCACTTTCAAAAATATTATTTTGACTGCCTGGAAAGCTGTGAAAGAAAATACCCATGAAAGGGACAAATGGTATACTGAATAAGAATGGCAAAAATATGAGCAAGGCAAGAAGCCATTCTGTAATATAGAAGACAGACTAAAATTGGGAAGCTACCTCCTAATGCTTAGGAGCCTAGCAAATACTTCCCTCAGCCTTTTCATTATTTTGAAAGGCAGAGAATTAAGGCTGAAGCACAGAAGAAGGCAGAGTTGAAAGGAAAGAAGCCCATTGATGATGCAGAACCTACTGTGCAGGCTCAGATTAAGCCAGGAAAAGGCATAGTCATCAGGGAGCCTGATCAGCCTTAGTGTAGATTTACTAGATTTTACAAGAATAATGTAATCTTTAGTTTTAAAGAAATCTATGTAAACAATTGTTGAGAAACTTTTTGATAATACAAACAAAACAATGTTTCATGTTCATTAAGTTTGCATCATTATTCTGTGAAGTCATTTTGTATATGTTTTGTTTATAAGTTACCCTATCATATAATGCTTATATACATCATAATGTTTGTTTATTATAAGTGGTGTATATCATTGACAAAAGGGTTATGACTTCTCCAAATAGGGGGAGATTGTTGGGTACATTGAAAAATATGTACCTGATTTGAAGAAGCCTCACTTAGCTCAATGATATACATCAAGATGTATTTGATGTTATTTTGAGTTTATATGTGCAGGTTAAGAATATGCTAAAATGCAAGAAAAAGTTTCTAAGTCCATGAGTCGACACCAGAGGAAGCTGTGTCGACACTTAAGAAAGCCTGTATCGATACTGGAGAAAAGCATTGTCGACACCTGGAGTTAATTGTGTCGACATTTTGAAAATATGTGTCGACACACAGAGGAAGTGTCGACACACAGAAGCCTTAGTCGACATCAACAGTGTCGACACCTGGAGGCAGTGTCAACACACAGAAGTCTTAGTTGACATCAACTGTGTCGACACCTGGAGGCAGTGTCGACACACAGAATTCTTAGTCTACATCAACTATGTCGACACACAGCAGAGTTTCAACAAAGTTGATTGCTGTGAAGTGAAGAATTGACTGTGTCGACACAAAGAAGCAGTGTCGACACATTCTACAAATGTAGTGTCGAGAAGCAGTGTCGACACCAAAGGAGCTGTGTCGACACAACCAAAGCTTGTGTCGATACCTAATATACTTGTGTCGACACATGATGAAGATCAATCTCGACACTTTGCTAACAAAGACAAAGTTTCAAGAAATGACTGAAGACTTGATAGCTGTGAATTCCAACAAGTTTGCTGAACTTGTCAGAACTGTCAGAAGTTAGTTAGAAACCGGATCAGCCGGTTACCATAGATGAAGTCTATATTAAGATGGATTCTATCAAATCAAGAGAACTAATGAAGAATTGATCATTGATCAGGAAAGAGCGCGTCGCACAGAAGAAGATTTTTGTGAGAAGATCAAAGAAGACAATCTGAAGTGGAGATCTACTCAGAATTTGTCTATGGAGGATTCAAACAAGAATTCAAAAGAAACTTCAGAAGATTTTGAGAGAGAGAGAGAGCTCCAGCTGTTTGAAGTAAAGAAGGAGACATTTACAAGTCTCTTAAGAAGCAGATCCTGAACAAATCTGCTAAGAAGAATTCAGATCTTTTTCTGAAATCTAAGAAGGAAGCTGCCAGCTGGTCAACATCAAAGAAGATAAACCCTACTGAGTTCATATTCAAGAAGCTTTGAAGAAAGCTAAGAACAAGTTGATCTCAGTCATCAGTTTTATCAAGAGCTGATCAAGAAACTTTTTATCCCTTCTCTCTCAACAACGGTAAAACTCAATCTATTAGATTTATCAAATTCTGTAGGATCTTTCAAGATCTGAGTTGTAAGCCTATAATATAAAGGCTGAGTGTAGGAGATATAGATCTCTGAGTGGTAAGGCTTTTGAGCCTGAGTGTAGGAGAAATCAATCTCTGAGTTGTAGGCCTTGTGACAAGGCTGAGGTAGGGCTGTTAGCCTGAGCTGTAGGAGTGTGGATACATTCTGAGTTGTAGGAACCTTTCAGGGTTCTGAGCTGTAAGATCTATGGATCTGATGAGAAGAAAGAAGTTAGGCCGAATCTATCACACTGCTGGATAGGTGAAGGGGGAAAGTGGATATACCCAGACCTTGGGGAACCACTATAAATCAATGTGCAATCTGTGATGTGTGTGTGATTGTGAATTATGTGTTGTGTTTGTTGTGTTAGCTATAGTATAATTAGATTATATTTGAAGAACTGAATTCATATCAGCCTTAACTTAAAAAGGATTAGAACCTATTCACCCCCCCCTCTAGGTGTTTGGGTTATCTTGAAATCGATTCTTTCAATTTGGTTAGAATCTGAGACCGACCAGATAAAAAATAACAAGTAAGGTTCTTTTTACCTCGACGCTCTCCCTCAGCTTCTTGTTATCCGCTTTCAGAGCACCAATTTCTTCTTCTAACTCCTCCACCCTTGTCTCTAGCCGCTTGACTACACCAGTAACCATGGCCAAGGCTTCACCCATGAAATGATCTAGGGTGAAGTTCCTCCACGAGCTTAAGCGGCTAAGGTGGGTAGTCAGGCGGTTGGCTTTGATTTCATCTCAGCCATGTTTTTCTTCCAATATAGGGCAAAGACAGCCCCCGTGCATGATGAGTAAGTTTGGAGCTTGACCAAGGAGGAAGAGAAGTGGAAACTGAGATATATTCCAAACTCCGATGAAATCACACAGCCTCCTTACCGCAGAGATCCATCAGGGGCTTCCCGATCCAATCCGGCACAAAAGGAATGGCTAGAATTTCACTCACAGCAGGCTCATCGGCCTCGATACGATTAGCTTGCCTCTGTTTACGCATCTCACTTTGAGTCAGCACCAGACCTTCTGGAGAGATCGGTTTGCCCACCGGAACCTCTAGCTGAACTGTGAAGGAAAGGGATTAACAGAACACCACGATTACAGAATTCTTAAAGCAGCAGAATGCTTACAGTTGGTCGTATCGTAATTGGTCGCGACAACCCGCAATGGCAAATAATCAGTGATATCCAGCCGCTCCTTGTAGAAATTGGCGATTTCTAATTCTTCCCCCCCCGAGCTCTATCCTTCTAAAGATGTTAGCCGCCCGGGCTTGCGGACTTAAGGGGAGAACTCTGATGTTACCCGTAAAGACCAGATAACTGGTCGACCAGTCCGTAACTTTATTAGATAGATTTACTACTTTCAAACCCTTGCAGCCGAAGTAAATAATGACGCAGAAAAGTTTGTTTTCCTTTTTACCCGCCCTGATCGATCGGGCCACAAAATAGTTCCTGAAGAGGTTCATAGTGAATTTTACCCGCTCTGAATGCAGATAAATCAGAAAGCTCATTATGGCGCCAATTGTGTTCGGGGGGAACTGACTAAGGACGACTCCGAAAAAGTCCATAATTTCTATCAGCTCGATGAACGGGGGGAAAGAAAAGCCATGGTCAAAGTGATCGATGGGTATGATGGCAAGGTTGTTACCAACCGAGTTTAACCGCTCCGTCGCTGACGGTAACCGTGCGACTATTGAGTCATCTCGCATATGCCTGTGCACAAATTGCGAGAGCTCGCTCTCGGTCAAGGAGGAGCTCCTGAATTCTGACCGGAGAAATACAACTGAAGCACTAGATCGCTCGGATACCATTTTTTACCCGATGGAGTGATGAACTTTATTTTTGTTAAGGGGAAGAATCTTCTACACTATTTATAGAGAGAATCGTAATCAGAAAAGCATGGATGATTGGACATAAGGTCGACAAACCGCGCGGGTACAAAATATAATAGCAAGGTAAAATTAAGAGTCAAACAACAGTTTACGAATAAAATTAACCGCACAGTGCCACCAAGTTTAAATAAATATACAAGGCTATTTTCCATTTGCATTCACTTCCCTTTTTCTCTCTTCACTTATTAGTTTGCCGCGGTCTGGTAGGTCCACACCAATGTGAGCCACCAAGTCACCCACGTGCAGAATCATGGAGATCGCAGCAGATAGATGGTGAAGCACAATGTGGTGGTGCCGATGAATCCTTGCAGCATCGCGGCCCACACGACCAAGGTATACCCTCGTTTTAGTGGAGGCCACTTGTCCGGCAGGTCGCGCGGTTGAAGCTGCTTGATTCATCGGCAAGGTTTCATCCCGAACCATACCGTCACCCCTCTGGGTCCCGGGAAGGTGTCGCACTTCATTCTCCGCCTGATGGCACCGGTTTTGATAGTGGGCGACATCATCCAGTAATCATTTTTGTCATTGATCTCGATCTCTCAACTCCTTCTCGTGCGCAGCAACTTGCGCGACCAGCTGCGCCTTCCTGCGTCTTGCGCGATCAGCTACACCTTCCCGCGTCTTGCCTCTTCTCGGGCAGCTCTGACCTCCTCAAAAGTCGCGGCGGTTTCTTTACAAGCCGAATTCACCACTCCAACAAAATTCTCCACCGTTAGTTTTAGCGCATCTTTCTCCTCCTTCACAGATTGAAGCTTTTCCTCTAACCACACGAGCTTACGGCTAAGTTCACCAGGAGACCTCTATTCCTCGTCAGGTGGAGGTGGACTGCTCACAATGATTATCGCCGAGCCCGCACCATTTGCCACTGAAACAGCAACACAACAAGCAGTTAACAGAACGATCATCGACGGATAAGACGAACACTAAAGGGACGATACTTTTAGGCAATGGCTCAAGTTTAAGTCTTTCTCTCGCTGCCGCGGTCAGAGAATATTGGTCGTCGCACGTTCTCCGGATCGATCTTCCTTAATGTGGCTTTCCAAAGTCGCGTGGACTTGGTTCTTCCCGCCTCATATATCTCCTTGGTCATCGGGGTTTCCCTACCTTCCGAGATCAGGCGGACTGGACGTTTTCTCCGGGGTATCTTCTTTGCGAGATTTTACCTACTCGAAGCGGACAGCAACTTACCTGGCTGAGAGGTCTCAGCTTCTTCTACCTACACAGACATGTCCAAGTCGGTCTTATCGTCAAGGGCAAGGCCAGCGGCTAGAAGTTCTTCTTCGATGGCAGGCTCTTTACGAAGCTCGGCGAGGGATTCGGTTGTGAGATTCGCACCACTCGTTACGACCATACTATTAAGAATTCCCTCCATCCCCTACAAATAACCGGCGTTAACAGGGAGATCAAGTTCCAGAGAGACATCATCCGCGATTAGAAATTTCTCTAGCATGGCCATCGCGGTTACCTCTTACGGCTGTTCGATCTCCTTTTGCGAGTCATAAGGTATCTCACGCTCCTCAGAAATGGTGGTCAACGGAGCCGTAGCGACTTTGAAAACATATGACTTCTTATTCTCTTTTCCTTTTTTGACGAAACTTCTTTTATACTCGCTCCTCGACGGTAGGCCTGGATCGGCGTTTTCTTTTCTCTGGAGTATGCTCGCTGATCCCCAACTCGAGTTTTAGTTTATCCGCTGCGGTCAAGGCGGCCTTCATGGCCTTCTCCTGGATATCAGTAAGGGTGTCGGCTGAAGAAAGTAACCCGCCGTCATGTTTGAGTGGAGTATTGCTTGTGATATAGACGTCGGGGGTCGTGGCGGTCTTAGGGGTGACAGGCAGGTCGTTTTTTGTCACGCCTGTACCACTCCCCTCACCTGGTTGTTTGATTAATATAATCAATGATGTGGAAGCTGTGGCAGTTTTCCCAGTCGATGTGTCGGGCGGACCGGCAACTTTGACAGCATTTTCCCCAGCGAGTGGCATAACATTCGGACCGGATCTCCTGTACATATCTCCCAACAAGCTTTTCATCGGCATAGCGAGTAGCAAAGTATTAACCGTAGTTCAAGTGTGCTTACACCCAGGGGATCAATGTCTCTCTCTCTCCTTCCGGCGATATTTATAGCTTTGGGCGTATTTAAAGCTATAGCAGTCTGGAGGGTAAGGCTAACATTTCCAAAATTTTCCAACATTCAGAAATGTGCGGGGATAATGTTTACCCGGGAGACCGCTATTCAATTTTCCTTTAAGATGTCAAGGGTTCGATTCTTGACTGCGTAACCGCAGGATCATAGCAATCAACAAGTCATTTTTCCGTCTAAGAATCACCAGTCTTTTTGTTGAAGACCGTGTAGCCGCGCGGTTAAAAGCTTGCCCTCTTTTTCTCTAGATGTGCATCCTGTCACCGCTGCCTGTTCTCCTATCCCCCGGGCAGCCGGTGATTCTAGCACCTGCCCGCTCGGGCAGGACCCCGAGCCTATAAATAGGCATGAACAATATTCTCTAGGCATCGCGAATCGAATCCTCAAGCTCTCCGTCTGTGGCAGCAGTTTTGAACCCTTTGCCGAGCGAGTAATTGTCCGATCGGGTGCTCCTTGGAAACTGTTGTAATCGCTTCATTTATGACAACTAAAAAGCCCGTCGCAGGAGTGGTTTTAGCCGCGACGCGCGAACTCCGATGCCGGCGCTTCCGGCGGCTCCCCTTTTGTCTCTTTTTCATTTAACCGCCAGTAACCGACAACTCGCAGTTCCTCTTTTACCATTTTATCTCTTGCAAGTTCACCAGCGACCAAGGGACATTCTCGACACGAACACCCGCGAGTCATGCACTAAAAGAAGAGAAGAGAAGAAAAGAAAGAGAAATAAAATAAACTAGAAAGAAAAGCTTGATTAAATTTTTTTCTTTGAAGTAATTTTTTTAAATAGATTAACTCCCGAACTTCCCAAGGACTGCCCGGTGTAGGGTTCGCAAGGTACTAGATAAGATAGCGGCACTTAAAGCCACTTTGTCCTTTCCGAGAAAATTAGGTGGCGTAGAAAAATTGTGAAGTTGGTTACTATTAAGAGCGGTAATAATTTTTTTTATTTTAAAAATTTAAAGAAAGAGGATGAGAGAGAAGAGATAAAATTAATAGGTTCGTGTTTTCAATATATCAACGAAAGTTGCTCCCCGACAACGATGCCAAAAACTTGGTGGTCGCTAAGCTTCGAAGAAAATAAAAGCAACCGAACTAGCAATCCAATGAGGCAAGTATATCTATCGAACTGTAGCTAGGGGACACAAGTGTCGTATTGAAATCCGGGAACTGTTGAGTAAACTTACTCACATGAAGGCTATTATTTTATCGACCGAAAAACTGAGGTTAAAGAAACTAAATGCAATAAAGGAAATAAAGCTATGCTAGAAAGAGAACTACTGCAGGTAATTAAAGAGCATAAAGTAAGCGATTACAACGAAGGGCTGAAACTATGAAATGGAAATGCACTCGATCAAGAATCACCTCGGCTAAAGCCGACTAAGAAATGCGATAAAAACCTAAACTTAAGAGGGTACAGGTCCTTGACCGTGGAGGTTCCTAAAGCTTGAACACACATCTCTCGAAGTCGTGCCCAACTGAGTTTAGGAAGGTCCGACCGACTCTCGTCTAAATCAGAGGCCTAAAGCTCTCTTTACGCGATGAACCCCACTATTGAATTTTACTCGAATTCGGAATATTTGGACGTCTGCCTCTCTCGAGGGGTGCGTACAACTCCCTTTACTCTTGAATGCTCACTTCATTCTATCGGTCTCTCGACTAGCCCAGAATTAAAGCAAAGGTGGAGAGTATATATCGATAATATACCTCTAGCCCATGAAAAATCAAGAGTAATTCAAGGCCTAAAACCTAAAAAGAAAAGGTAAATTAAAACATCATAACTTAATCGCTCGAACCTCGGATCATCAAGATCGAGTACAAGGAGGATTAGTTGATTATAATAGAATGGAGGAGGGGGGATGAGTAGTAGAGAATAAAACGAACACAAGTAAGAAAAAGGAGACAACACCACTTTTATATTAATGAAAAGGAGAGCTACAAAACTTGAAAAAAAATTTACAAGTGCACGAAATTAAAATCCTATTCTAGCCATACAATTATCAACTAAAACAAGTGCATAAATTACAATAAAAGCTTAAACAAACTAAGCACTAAACTAGGGTTAAGGGAAAACACAAAATAAGAAAGGGAGAGAGAGGGAAAAATATAAAAAATGGACCAGGACACCAAGGGGCATCACCTCCCCTCTCAACCCAAGCTCCTTGAAATGGAAGGGGGGGTCTAAATTTATAGGAAAAGTTAACGGGTTGGTCACGCCCTTCGACACGCCCGGGGAGGGTGTGTAAGTGGGGCATGATAGGTACGGGGCTGACCTCGAGCTCTGGATTCTTGCGGGAAGGATGATTACTTCGGTACGTCGGTCGACACGCCCGTGGTCACGCCCGTGTAGGCTTGGCGTACACGTACGTTGCGTCAAAATCATTGGTCGGAAATCCGTCAGTCATCAGAAAAGGAGGGGTCACACCCCGTGTCATGACCGTGATAGGGTGCGTGAAAGTACTGTTGGCGTGCTGAGGTGAAATGGCATTTAATGAGGCAGCAGTCTTTGGATAGAGTGTGACACTCCCTGTGTCACGCCCATGGACACGCCTAGGGAGGGCGTGTCAGGGGGGCGTGACAGCAGTTTTGCCTAGTATTTTGTTCCTGTCATCAAGCTTCATCGGGATAGCACGATAAGCCCTAGGCTACGCCTAAGGAGGGCGTGGCAGGGGGGCGTGACAGGTCATTTTTGACCAAACCTCTGGAAACCTTCAAAAAGACAAGAAAATGTTAGTGGCAATAATATTTACATAAAAACGATAAAAAAATAAACTAATAAGACATGATTTGTACATTATAAACTTGAAAATATGATAATAGTTTAGGCTACAAAACGTATTATCAATCGATCGGGCTACGCAGCAGTTCTTGAAGAGGTTCATTGTAAACTTTACCCGCTCCGACAACAAATTGATCAGAAAACTCATTATTGCGCCTATTGTATTTGGAGGGAGTTGACAAAGGAAAACACCATAAAAATCTATATTCTTTAGTAGTTCAATAAACAACGGAAAAGAAAAGCAGCAATCGAAGTGATCGATGGGGATAATCACCATATTTTTCCTAACGCAGTCTAGCCGCTCTTCAGCCGCTCGTAACCGTGCGACTACGGAGTCATCATGCATATGCTTCTGCACAAACTGTGTGAGCTCCCTCTCGGTTAAAGAGGAGGTTCTGAACTCAGACCGGAGGAAGATGCCGAAGCATTAGATCGCACGGATACCATCTTTCTTATTCGCCAAAATAAAAAGTTTGAATTCCATTACAAAGAGAAAGCTTTCAATACTATTTATAGAGAGAGTCATATTCTAAAAGCAAAAAATTTGAAGCACGTAGTCGGCAAACCGCGTGGATATATCACACTGTATAAAAAGTAATAATAGGCCGAGAGGTTAAAGAGCATGATTATACAGGGATCAAAAATTTCGAAGAAAAGTTGAAAATAAATCCAACCGCATAGTATCACCGAGTTCAAATAAATTTAGGAGCTACTTCTCTTTTCCCCCACTTCTATCCTTCTCCCTCTCCTCATGACTTCTCGACTCATTGCGAACTGGCAGGTCCCCACCGATGTGAGAAATCGGGTCACCCACATGCAGAATCATGGAGATCGCAGTGGATAGATGGTGGAGCATAGTGTGATGGTGCCGATGAATCCTTGCGACATCGCGACCCATACGGCCAAGATAGACACCCGTTTCCATGGAGGTAACTTGTCCGGAAGGTCGTACTGCTGAAGCTGTTTGATTCATCACCAGGTTGTTTCCATCCCGGACCATGCCATCGATCCTTTGTGTCTCGGAACTAGCGTTCCCCGGCCAATATCTCATTTCGCTCTCTACTTGGTGACATCGGTTTCGATAATGGGCAACATCGTCCAGTAGTCGCTTTTACTGTTGATCTCAATCTTTCAGCTCTCTCTTGTGCGTTGCGGCTTGCGCATTCAACTGCTTCTTCCTGCATTTTGTCTCTTCTAAGCCAGCTCTGGCCTCTTCCAAAGCAGCGGCGGATTCATTCCGGGATCAGTTCACCTCTCCAGCCAATCTCTCTGCCGTCAGCTTTAGCGTACCTTTCTCCTCCTTCGCAGATTGAAGCTTTTCCTCTAACCGCGCGAGCTTGTGGCTAAGCTCATCAGAAGACCTCTGCTCCTCATCTAGTGGGGACAGTGTATTCACAAGAATAACCACTGAGCTCGCACCATTCATCGCTTAAACAGAAATACAACAAGCAGTTAAAAGAATAATCATTGGCGAATAGAACGGACACTGAAGGGACGATACTTTGAGGCGGAGGCTCAAATCCAAGTTTTTCTCCCATTGTCATTAACTCGCAGGAGGAAAATACTGGACGTCTTGCGTTCTCCGGATCAATCCTTCTTATATGATCTTTATATAGTCACACAGACTTAATTCTTACTGCCTCGTATATCTCCTTGGTCATTGTAATTTCCCTACCCTCAGAGATCAATCGGACAGGGCGTTATCTCCGACGTACCTTCTTTGAGAGGCTTTCCTTACCCGAAGTAGATAACAATTTACCTGTCCGAGGCATTTCAGTTTCTTCTGCCCACTCATGTATATCCGGATTGGTCTTGTCGGTAAGGTCGAACCCAACGGCCAGAAGCGCCTTCTCAACAGCAGGCCTCTCCTGGAGTTCGATGGGGGGTTTGGTAGTTGGGACCCCGCCACCCGGTACGACCATGCTGCTAAGAATTTCTTCCATCCCCTGAAAATAATAGGCATTAGTGGAGAGGTCAAACTCAAGAGAGTCTTCGTCCGTGGTGATAAATTTCTCTAGCTCGACCAATGCAGTTACCTCTCACGGCTATTCGATCTCTTTCAGTGAATCAGCCGGTATCTTGCCCTCCTCGGAAATCATAGACAGCGAGGCAGCGACAAATTTTAGAGAAGACGATTATTGGCGAAGTTTTTTATGCACCCACTCCTCGGGGTCGACCCAGATTGACGTTTTCATCTTTCCGGAGAGAACTCGGTGATCCCTAACTTGAGTTTCAATTTGTCTGCCGCGGTCAAAGCGACCATCATGGATTTTCCCCGAATTTTAGTAAGAGCGTCGTCTGGAGTAGAAGACAACTCATCGTCATCACTGGGCATTGTATTTTCTCTGATATCTACATCAGGGGTAATGACGGTCTGCGATGTAATAGGCGGGTCGATCTTGGTCCCGCCGTTCCCGCATTTCTCGCTCGGTTTTCCGGCAAGAACAGTCAATGAGGTGGAAACAGTAGGCATTTTTTCAATTGGTTTATCCGATGGACTGGCGAGCTCTCCAACTTTAGTCACAGGTTCTTGGACAAGAGGTTTTACATTCGAGGAAGATCTCCTGTACCTGTCACCCAACAGGCTTTTCATCGACATAGCGAATAACGAAATATTAACTGCAAGTCAAGAGTAATCTTTCTCAAGGGATATCTGAATCTTTCTCCCTCCCCTGCGATATTTATAGCCTCTGGACGTATTTAAGGCTATACCGGTCTGGCGGGTAAAGGCAACACTTCCGAAATGTTCCACTATTCAAAAATGTGCGGGGATCATGTTTACCCGGAAGACCGCTATTGAATTTATTTTGCAAGATCACTGTAAAAGTTCCCCCTTTTTTTGACTGCGTACCCGCGAGACCGCAGCAATCAGCAATTCGGGTTTCCGTCTGGGAGTTACTGGTCCTTCTATTTTAGACCGTATATCCACGCGGTTAAAAACTTTGTTCTTTTCATTCTTAGCCATGTATCCCGTCACTGGTCCCTGCTCTCCTGTCCCACGGGTAGCCGGTGATTCCAGCTCCTGACCGCTCAGGCAGGACCCCAAGCCTATAAATTGGCATGAACAGTACTCTCTAAGCATTGAGAATCAAATCCTCAAGATCGCTGTATGTGGCAGCGGTCTCGAATCCTTTGTTGAGTGGGTTACTGTCCAATAGGGTGCTCCTTGGTAATTGCTATAATCGATTCATTCTATTTCAACCGAAAAGCCCGTCGCAAGAGTGGTTTTAGCCATGACGGGGGAACTCAGATGTCGCCACTGACAGCAGTAACCTTTTATCTCTTTTTATTTAATCGCCAGTAACCGACAACTCGCAGTCTCTCCTTCACCCATTTTTGCTTTCTCGCATGTTCTTCAGCAACCAAGTGACGTTCGCGACACGAACAGTCAATGATATAATTTTGAGTGAAGCCTTTGGCAACCAACTGAGCCTTATAGAGATCCACAGTACCACTAGGATGAAATTTCATGACAAACACCCACCGACAAACAACAACATTTACTTCTGGAGGAGTAGGTACAAAATTCCAAGTACTCCTTTCTATTATGGTTATCATTTTTCATCAATGGAAACCTTCCAATGTTGTATTGTATCGCCCCTATCCTTCGTATATCATATGACAGAAGGTCCGGACGGGGCTCGACGCATATACTACGGATAGGTAAGGAGATTAAAAGTTGTAGTATATTGTGTTGGGCCCCGAACGGACCTTCTGTCATATGCTATATGACGGATGGGGCGTTATAAAATTTGACACGTTTATAACAAACTCACCAGTTACTCGGGGCGGCATTTCTCCATTCCTGTAAACAAGGCATCATATATATCGTGGCATTTACAAAGTGCAATTTAACCACCATTCATCATAGACGTAGGCTCAACGACCACATGCCCTGTGCACTTAGGGCACAATTTCGGTGTCCACGATTTCCTGTGTATCACCATCGTTCAATAGTGCTTAACTGTTAAATTTGTCAGTCAGAGGCCCTCAACTTGGCGACTTCATTGTTCAGAGATAATTAACTTAACGACTAACTGCCCATTCATAGGTACTTAACAACTCTATCATTTAGAGGTACTTAACTTGAAGGCACAATAATTGGCCTTCACGACACAATTTATCATTTACGATTTTTGGCTGGTACCCACCATTGCTGGGAAGTTTAAGCTCACAGCTTTGCATACACATACAATAGCCCCCAGGTCTCATAGAGACAGGCCTCACAACATTTTATCACCCTGGGAGCTATCGCCGGTGATAGTCACTGTCGCTCGACGACATCAAAAGTTCTCCAGACTGGGATATTTTTTGTGGTTTTTCCTAGATGCTTCTAGTATTATGATGCACCATCCTGCACACCCCTAGACCCAGGACTTCATACGTACATCATGTGCATATCCATGGAGTCATCTCTGGCATGCAAATCAAACATCACCAATGTAGACCAACTTATCTAGATGGGCTTCTCACAGCATGCCTATTCCGTACTCTACATTTCTGGATCTAAATGCAGGAATATATGGGGATCAAACCGATCTTACCATTGGAATCCACCCTTTTTCACCTTTTGGTGAGGGGATCCATCCAAATATGCATATTGAGGACTTCACTTGTCTGGTAGAAACTCGTTACCCTTGAAGTTTCTTTCAAGCCATGGAAAATCTTTTCTACACGGATGGAAGTGAGTCCCTCACTTTCCTCTTTGCGGATCTAGCCTCAGATCTAGCTTCCGAACATAAGATCTCCTTCAGCACCTTCACAAAGATCAGCCTAAATCCTTAGCTCCAGCCTTTAGTTCTCTTCTCAAGAACTTGGATGAAATGAAGAAAGAGAGTGAGAAGGAAATAATGATCTCATTATCCCACACCCTTTTGGATAAGTAGCCTCGGTGACATCGATTTAACCGCTTTGACCTCTTTGACCTATGACAACCACGAAGCAAAAGCCAAGATTTTGGTTGACTTGTCAACTCTAGTGCAATCGCCTAGCGATATCGACTGTCGCACTTGATGACATCGATTTAACCGCTTTGACCCAGGTAAACCACTGCTTATTGGCCGCTTAACGGCCAATCCGACACATGTCTCATTGTTGATGTACGAAATGCGACAAGGAAATCGGGCACTGCCAGCTAACTGTTCGAGCACAGGGGGAAAGAAGTAAAGGAGGAGAGACTGCCGAGTAGCTGGTTACTAGCGGTTAGAGCTGAAATAAGAGCAAGTCGCTGGAAGCGATGACACCACACTTCGCCCGTCGCGGCCTGAATGCCACTCTTGCGACGGGCTTTCCTTTTATTAAAGATCAAACGGTTACACTTTGAGAAGACAACAAGGGGAAAAAGAGAAGAAAAGAAGCCGGCCGGACAGCAGGCCGCAAGGCACTAGACTTGAGACCGCAGTTCTCGACAAGCGAGTTCTTGGGCTCCAGCCAGCGTGCTTTGGGTGTGCTGCCTCCCCCTATTTATAGCCTTGGGGGCCTGCCCAAACGGGCAGGGCTAAAATTACCTGCTTCCCGTGGTACAAAAGAATCGGGCAGCGGTGACGGGAATCGAGAAAGAGAAAGAAGTAAGAAGAAGGCCGCGCGGCCTGGCGGTCTTCCTCTACCGAGCTACAGGGCTTGGCTTCTTGGCGGACTGATCTGGATCCTTTGGCGGCGCCCTGGAAAAGAGGTCTCCCAGCTTCATGGAGAACAGGACGGCGCACTAGCAGCGGCGGTTAGGAGACCAAGCCACCCGGCTTGAACGGTATGTGCAGACTAGTAACGGATTATGGGTAAACATAATCCTCGCACATTTCCAAATTTTCAGAAAATTTTGGAAATGTTAGACTAAACCGGAGACCGCGACTACTATTAATGCTGAGACGTCTATAAAAAGCCCTCAATTCTGCGAAGTCACGGGTCAGTACTTTCCTCTTGCGGTTAGCATTCTTTAAGCCGGCACGACTTTCTCGAATATGGACGTCTTGTCTACAATGCTGAGTTAGGATAAGAAGTCGGTGGATAAGAAAAAGAAGAGCCAGAAATTGCAAGCCTTGACAGGAAGCCGGAAGCACATGCTGAGAAGCCGATCACAACGGCGGCCTCTGGATCTGGAAGGAAGCCGACGGAGCCTTCCAGAGAGATGTCGCAAGCGACGACTAAGATTGACGTACTGCCAACAACCGCTCCTCAAGCCTGGATATCGAAATCCTTTGATATCACCTACTCGCCCTCTGGAGAGCCCCATTTAAAGATCTCTGGGGTGGAGGAGAAGAGCGTCGATTCGTCGAAGCCGCGCGAGCTAACCATCACTGAGGAATTCATCGAAGTGGACGATAGCGAGGCGGACAAGCCGCAAGATGAATCTGACCGCTTGTCTTATTTGTTGCAGATGCGACGGAAAAGGCGATGGAGCCGGGTGACCTGACGAACTTCCTGCCTCCCCTGAACCCGCCGTTGCCGATCACTCGGGATGATAGGTCGGTCGAGTTCCACAAGGAAATCGCCGACTTAGAGGCCAACGTGCTGGAGTGCAAGGAGGCCCTTCGGCTGAAGGAAGAGGCATGTCGGTCTGCCCTTGAGGCCGCCGACAAGAGGACAGAGGAGATGCAGGCTCTCCTGGTGCGGGAAAGGGAAAACTGGCGGTCTGCCACAGAGGCTGCCGATAAGAAAACTCAGGGGCTGCTGAACGCGATGGAACGGGAAAAATAGGCCAGGCGGTCTGCATCAGAGGCCGTCGAGAAGAGGATTCAAGAGATCCAGACCGCCTTGGAGCGGGAGAGAGGTTAACGGCTTGCTAGAGCAGAGGCAGTAGAGAAGAGGATGCAGGAAATCTTGGCTTCTTTGGAGCGAGAGAAGGAGGAGAAGCTGGATCTTCAAGCCTTGGTGTTGATGGCCGGGCGAGCTGAGCGAGAGAGAGAGAACGTAAACCGGCTCGATAGGGTCGTGGAAGGGGGGCCGCCAATGGACACCGGCAGGGCTCAGCGACCTGCTAAGACTGCTGAAGTACAGCGGCTGCTAGGCCGCCCGGCTTCTTGGGAGGCTTCAAGTCTTCCTGGGGCCGGGACGGCTGGGCAGGCCACTACTGCTGGAGACTGGGAGGGTCGCGCTCTCCCGCTGGTTCCTTTTGCCCGCGTGGAGCGTGATACCTCGCGGGTTCATCGAACTCTGCACTCTATCCACAACCTGGTCAGCTAGGTTTTCGTTCAGCTAGTATAAGCCGGCGACCATGTCACGCGGATTTGAAGAGAGGCACCTGATGGTGGTGACAAACAAACATAAGGATTTTTATAAGGCTTTGTAATATTTGTAATATGTGTAAGTCAGACAATTTGTTTGTTATAAACATTTGATGTATATTTGCTTCATTTAATTGCGAACTGCTTGCGACATTGTGCGGCTTAAATTCCTTGTCGTTGTTTTTGTCTCGGAATTTTGCTAAGTACGGGAACTTGATCGCGCGAACTGCCGAATTAACATGCACTTTGAATGCATAATTGTTCTCCAAGTTTTGAGGGTTGAAGCCGCACGGCTTGAGGTAAACCGCGATTTGATGTGGCTTACTGTAGCATCACAGGAAATCTATAAATACCGCCGATCCCGGAGTCTTTCGCACGTAAAGTAAGGATGCGGGCTAAGACTAAATCGATGCGGTCTGAAAGGGCTGCAGCGGTCAGGACCGATGCCGCATCCACCTTCCACGCTGCCGACCACAAGGAATGCCGGCTTACCCAAGCCGAGCTAGACAGCTTCATTGAGATGTATATGCAGGGAAGCCAACTGATCGTGCGGCTTCCCCTCCCGACTGAGAGAATCAACACCTCCGCAGCAAATCAGATCGCAATTCCGATAGACCATTTCGACTGCGGCTTCCGCTTTCTGGTCTTGATGGAAGCCGTGGCAATCTTCGACCACTACGACATTGTTCCTGGACAACTGCCGCCAAACTCGATCGCCGCGATCTACAGCTTAATATCCTACCTCAGGTCGGAGGGAGTCCGTTTCTCGATCAGGCTGTTCCGAGAGTGCTTCTCGGTGCGGTCTATCCCGGACTCCGGCACGAAGATCTTCCGCGGTCACCTGTACTTTGGCTGTAGGGGGCTGAAGGTGGTTAACCTGGCGAACAAGATTCCGAGCTGGTCGAAAAGATACGCCATCTTCAAGGGAAACTTAGGACTGCCGCCGGTTGTTAACCTCAGAATTCGCAACATTTCCAGCTAGGCATCTTGCTCCTCTCTTGCCGGACTCAAGCTCTCAGTCCGCCCAGATCGCCGGTTGACGTGATCCAAGCCACCTAGGCAGACTCAAGTTCTCAGTCCGCCCAGGTCGCCCTTGGTTTGCTCTCAGATCTTGCCAAGTTTCAGCGAGCTCCAGAATCAGGTCGCTCAGGTCGCTCAGGTCGTGACTCTGACAAGACTGCGCTCGACACGACCAAGGGAGGATTCTAGCTCGCAAGCCCAGTCCGCCTGTCTCTCGCGGACTGCTTGGTCTTTCTTTTTTGATTCCCATCACCGCTGCCCGGCTCTTTTGTACCCCGGGCAGTAGGTTATTTTAGCCCTGCCCGTTTGGGCAGGCCCCCAGCCTATAAATAGGGGGAAGTGGTTCACTCAAAGCACGCTGACTCGAGCCCAGGAGCCCACTTGTTAAAGGCTGCAGACTCGAATCTCTGGCTTTGCAATCTCCAGCTTTCTTTCCGCATCATTTCCTTTTCCCCTCCTTGTAACTGCTTATTTGCAATCAAAATCAAGCCTGTCGCAGGAGTGGCATTCAAGCCGCGACGGGCAAAGTCTGGTGTTGCCGTGGTTCACAGCTCTTCTGCTTCTGTTCCTTTTCTAGTCCGCTAAGTGGACTGCTGCTCGCAGTTTGTTTTTTCCTCCTTCGCCTAGTGCTCGAACAGTTAGCTGGTGGTGCGCGTTTCTCCTTCGCATTTTGTGCATCAACACCGGTCAACCCGCAAGTCCGCGACGAGGCCGTCTTTGGCAGCTGAGGGCTGGATGGCTTGGAGAAGGAGATATATGACTTCTTCAAGGGCGAGCGGCTTGACGTCAACCATTACATACCGCTGCTGCTGTCCTTGAAGGCATCAAAGCAGAAGATAGTAAGTACCAGTTGCAGCAAACTGTTCTGTTAGTCGCGCGACCTTTAAACTGACTTTACCCTTTGATTGTGCAGCTGCTGTGATGGTTTCGCTGAACAAACCGCTAAACCGTGGCAATTTGACCCTGACACAAAGGGAAGGAGGGCGCAGAGGACTCACCCGGCGCGGGCAGAGGAGGAAGAGGAAGAAGTGGAGTCGGCTTCTTCTAGCAACTTCACGCTGCAGGGAATGGGCAGCGGCCTTAAGGATACCCACGGCAACCCGACCATGCGGTGGGATCCAGATGGCGACTCAGTACAGGTCTCCACCGCCCTCCCTCACTGGGGGAGGAAGAAGATAAGCCGCCATGACGCGGCGGCTGGTGCGGCTTTGTATGGAAAGCACAACCTGAAAGCGCTAAGGAAGATCCAGGAGCAGGACTGCGCGCGGTTTGCCGCGCAGGTCAGCGCCCGAAGTTTCATGGCTAACCATTTTATGGGCATAGACCATAAGCGGTTAGTCGCGAACCAAGCTGACATGCAGCGGTAACTCGCCGAAGCAGAGCGACGACTTGCCGAGAAAGAGGAGGAAAACACACGGTTGAAGGAACTAACTGCGGTAAGATATTACCTGAGGTTTGCGGTTTTGATTTGAAGCCTCACAGACTGACCTCTTTGCCTTGACTTTTGTAGAAAGTGTACGATCTGGTCAATCCGGCTTTCCAAGACGCTGTCTTCCCTAAGCTCGTCCAAGGGATCGATGGGGACCTAAAGCGCCTTCGGGAACTTGACGGCCTTGCCCCCACCTTCGTCGACTTTACCTGTGGCGACTTGTTCCCACCTTTGAAGAAGAAGGTCGCCGCGGTCTATAGGGCGATCAAGGACAAGGAGAATGCTGGAGAGGACGATGAGGCAGGAGAGGAAGCAGACAGTCCGGGAAGCCGATCGGAGAGTACTTCGAAGTCCAGCAGCCAAGCTTCCGAGACCGCGCGGGCTGAGCCAGAAAAGTCCGCGACTGGCGAGACTGGAAGTTCCGACGGTTCTTCCTAGTCGAATAGCGGCGATTATTCGCCATCTGAAGTTGGCATTGACGGTTAGGCCGGCTCCAGCACTCCTCCGGCCAAGAAACTCAAGCAAGGCGATTAAGATAGTTCTAACTTGTAAATTTATTCTCTTTCTTTTTGAGGACCGGCGGTAATATTTTGTAAACCGCGCAGTCTTACAGATGTATACATTTTTTTGAAAATGAAATGAAAGAATTTTGAAATTGTGCGTACCTTTCTTTATTATACTTCGACTTACTTGTTTATTCGCACGGCTTGACTTTATTCTGCATACCTATCCGCGCAACTTAATTCTCTTTTGTTAACTTAACAGTCCGAGCGGTCTGCTTCCGACGTATTAGGTAATAGAATCATTAAGCAGACTGATCCGGCGTATTAATAAGTAAGATTAATATTCCAACCATAAACTTAAAGTTTTGCAGACTTAGCCGCGAATAGGCCGGATACTTTTGAGTAATGTGTATTTGGAAATCGCCATATAGACCGTAATATCATAGCGAAGAAGACGGGCTGAGACAACTTACATGAAATATTCCCGAATATATAGATAGATCGACAATTAAGAAGCCGTTCGGCTACTTTTGTTAGCCGCAACATTCTTTAGAGATGACTAAAATTCACACCTTGGGAGAATACCGATGCAAACCGCATTTCCAATATGAAGTAAGGGCCAAAGACAAGTAATCTGTGGTTTGTTGTATAATAAATCCGGGTTGATGACAGAAGATAGTTATGTAAATAATAAACTGGCGGACTTAAGCCGAGAACTTGATAACCGAATAGAAAGCCATATTCGTAACCATATTAATGATAACCCGGAAGATAATCCGATATAAGCTGAATAAATCAAACCGGAATATTAAACCGCGCGGTCTGCAGGTTATATAAGATAAACCGACCAATAAAGTCCATATGATATAGAAGGGCTAAAAGGCCAATGCCAACCTGCAAAAGCAAGAAAAGCTACGAGCTTATGTGTCGATGTGGGCAACCTGCTCGTGGCATGGCTTTCCATACATAGAACACATAAGCGATGCTAGAGTTCCATGTTCGTGACCGACGTTGAGCGGGATAAGTACACAATATCTGTGACTGTAGCCAAGCAGGATAAGTACGTAATATCTGCGACTGACATCAAGCGGGATAAGTACGCAATATTTGCGATTGTAGCCAAACATGATAAGTGTAATATTTGCGACTAAAGTCGAACGAACTCACCACTACACATCTGCAACTGGCGTCAAGCGAGATGTGGGGTGCTTAAGAACTTAGCACTAAACGAACGATATTGCCTTTACCAAAAGGCGCTTTGCATCCGTGAGAACGGATGAGAGCAAAGCTAAGATACGAGATCCAAATGGCATTTGAATGCTCGCTTATGTCGAAGGATGGAGGACGAGGATATATATATACTTGAGATCTGATAAGGTGACATAAGATGATCCAATATTCCAATTTGCACCTTCATTATCAAGAAAACCAAGTATGTCCATATCATTGATACTGTTAGAGATGAATATGCGAGAGAATCACTGCATGACATAATCTTGCAATTTTCCAGCCTCTGCCAATTCATCTGCAAGTTTTCGAAAAGCCAAACAATCTTCTATCTGATGCCCGATATCGTTCTGATACTTACAGAAAAGCTCCTCATGTCGATACTTGATTTTAGATTTCATGCATCGAGGCTTTTTGAACTCCGGCTTTTCCTAAAGAACTTTCAGAAGAACTTCCATAGAGATTTAAACTTGATGCGTTTATCCGAACGTTTTTTCCTACTTTAGAGTTTTAGAATTGAAATAAATAATCGGGCGTGTTTCTGCAAACCTAGAAATACCATCCAACATAAGAGGCATTGTAGACATATTATGAAGATGAAGAGGAAACCCATAACTTTCTAACTGTGAGATAGCCTGCAAAGAACTGGGCTGCTGGTTATCAGATATTTCCTGAGACTGTATAACCTTCTGATTCAAGAATGAGATATAGTTCTTGTTTGCTTCTTCACCCAATAAAAATTTATTGACGATATCAATAAGATCCCCATAAGTCTTTTGATCTTTAACAGTGAGCTCAAACTTTAGAGGTCCTTCCCGAAGTCCGTTTATGAAAGCATGTCTATAGTAATCTTGATGAACGCTGATAATATCTATAATTTCCACCTGAAAACGATCGACGAAGTCTGGATTAGATTCGTCATCCCTTTGCTTAATTCGAAAGAGAGCTCCTACGTCTCTTTTTTGCTTCTTATATGTGCCAAAATTTGAGAGAAACTGCCTTCGCAAATCCTTGAAGCTAGTAACCGATCGAGGCGGTAAACTATAGAACCATTCCCTTACATGATCACCGAAAGATATGATAAAGAGTTTGCATTTGATACCACTTGACACTTTCTTCAATGAAATAGCTGATTCAAACGGTTGGAGATGAGAAACAGGATAGTCATGTCCGGAATACTCAGGTAGACGAGGCACTCTGAAATCATCAGTAACAACCTCCCAACAAATTCGATTTATGATAGTCTGCGGGTTATATAAGATAAACCGACCAATAGAGTCCATATGATATAGAAGGGCTAAAAGGCCAATGCCAACCTGCAAAAGCAAGAAAAGCTACAAGCTTATGTGTCGATGTGGGCAACCTGCTCGTGGCATGGCTTTCCACACAAAGAACACATAAGCGATGCTAGAGTTCCATGTTCGTGACCGACGTTGAGCGGGATAAGTACACAATATCTGTGACTGTAGTCAAGCAGGATAAGTACGTAATATCTGCGACTGACATCAAGCGGGATAAGTACGCAATATTTGCGATTGTAGCCAAACATGATAAGTGTAATATTTGCGACTAAAGTCGAACGAACTCACCACTACACATCTGTGACTGACATCAAGCGAGATGTGGAGTGCTTAAGAACTTAGCACTAAACGAACGATATTGCCTTTACCAAAAGGCACTTTGCATCCGTGAGAACGGATGAGAGCAAAGCTAAGATACGAGATCCAAATGGCATTTGAATGCTCGCTTATGTCGAAGGATGGAGGACGAGGATATATATATACTTGAGATCTGATAAGGTGACGTAAGATGATCAAATATTCCAATATGCACCTTCATTATCAAGAAAACCAAGTATGTCCATATCATTGATACTGTTAGAGATGAATATGCGAGAGAATCACTGCATGACATAATCTTGTAATTTTCCAGCCTCTGCCAATTCATCTGCAAGTTTTCGAAAAGCCAAACAATCTTCTATCTAATGCCCTATATTGTTCTGATACTTACAGAAAAGCTCCTCATGCCGATACCTGATTTTAGATTTCATGCATCGAGGCTTTTTGAACTCCGGCATTTCCTAAAGAACTTTCAGAAGATCTTCCATAGAGATTTTAAACTTGATGCGTTTATCCGAACGTTTTTTCCTACTTTAGAGTTTTAGAATTGAAAGAAATAATCGGGTGTGTTTCTGCAAACCTAGAAATACCATCCAACATAAGAGGCATTGTAGACATATTATGAAGATGAAGAGGAAACCCATAACTTTCTAACTGTGAGATAGCCTGCAAAGAACTGGGCTGCTGGTTATCAGATATTTCCTGAGACTGTATAACCTTCTGATTCAAGAATGAGATATAGTTCTTGTTTGCTTCTTCACCCAATAAGAATTTATTGACGATATCAATAAAATCCCCATAAGTCTTTCGATCTTTAACAGTGAGCTCAAACTTTAGAGGTCCTTCCCGAAGTCCGTTTATGAAAGCATGTCTATAGTAATCTTGATGAACGCTGATAATATCTATAATTTCCACCTGAAAACGATCGACGAAGTCTGGATTAGACTGGTCATCCCTTTGCTTAATTCGAAAGAGAGCTCCTACGTCTCTTTTCCACTTCTTATATGTGCCAAAATTTGAGAAAAACTGCCTTCGCAAATCCTTGAAGCTAGTAACCGATCGAGGCGGTAAACTGTAGAACCATTCCCTTACATGATCACCGAAAGATATGATAAAGAGTTTGCATTTGATACCACTTGACACTTTCTTCAATGAAATAGCTGATTCAAACGCTTGGAGATGAGAAACAGGATAGTCATGTCCGGAATACTCAGGTAGACGAGGCACTCTGAAATCATTAGTAACAACCTCCCAACGAATTCGATTTATGAACGGAGAAGGAACGTCATCTTCTATAGCTTGAGGCTCTTGCTCCCGAGGATCATAACTATGATGATATGTCACGTTTAGCGTTGGAATCTCTAAAAGAGGGTTGAGTGTTTCTTGTGTTGCGTATTGTGACCTGCACTCAATCTGACCAGCAGTTAAGTCACTACTTATGTCAAACGTTATGTTACCTTGATGGGAAGCACTTTGCGTTTTCGAGGGATCCGCAATGGCTGATAAGAAACTGGAATCACTTTGCTCCTTTGCAAAATCCATGACAGATATAAGAGAAAACAACAGGAACTTTGCAAACCGTCGGACTGTAGCGGCTTGAATAGGCGACTTGTGCGGTGTGGCTTAACTGACTAGCCGCGGAGACCTTATAGTTGGAGCGGTCTGATGCTGTCAATCCGCTGACTTCAGCGACTACTTGGATCTGAAGGTCCCGTATTAACTGTTGATGCACGAAATGCTACATGGAAATCGGGCACCGCCAGCTAACTGTTCGAGCACTTGGGGAAAGAAGGAAAGGAGGAGGAGAGACTGCCGATTAGCCGGTTACTAGCGGTTAGAGCTGAAATAAGAGCAAGTCGCTGGAAGCGACAACACCACACTTCACTCATCGCGGCCTGAATGCCACTCTTGCGTCTGGCTTTCCTTTTATTAAAGATCAAACGGTTACACTTTTAGAAGACAACAAGGGGAAAAAAAGAAGAAAAGAAGCCGGCCGGACAGTAGGCCGCAAGGCACTAGACTTGAGATCGCAGCTCTCGACAAGCGAGTTCTTGGGCTCCAGCCAGCGTGCTTTGGGTGTGTTGCCGCCCCCTATTTATAGGTTTGGGGGCCTGCTCAAACCGGCAGGGCTAAAATTACCAGCTGCCCGAGGTACAAAAGAATCGGGCACCGGTGACGGGAATCAAGAAAGAGAAAGAAGCAAGAAGAAGGCAGCGCGGCCTGGCGGTCTTCCTTTGCCGAGCTACAGGGCTAGGCTTCTGGGCGGACTGATCTGGATCCTTTGGTGGCGCCCTGGAAAAGAGGTCGCCCGGCTTCATGGAGAACGGGCCGACACACTAGCAGCGGCGGTTAGGAGACCAAGCCGCCCGGCTTGAACGGTATGTGCAGACTAGTCGCGGATTTTGGGTTAACACTAATGACACATAACACTATTGCCCGGCGATACCCACTGTCACCTGCGATATCAAGAAACTCAATACTTTCAGGCATTGATTGTGTCAAGTGCGTCGAGTGCCGACTAAATGCTTACCGCTATCGCTATCTAGCGATGCCCACTGTTTCCACTCGGTGATATAATTTCAAAGATTTGTCGAATGTGTTGTGTTCGTCGAGTGGAGCTCAACGAAATCTGCATCGCTATCGCCATAAGGAGATACCAAGTATCGCCCGGCGATAGTGACAAATTTTTTTGCTATCAAATTTGGGGTATTACAACCCTCCCATCCTTACAGAAATTTTGTCCCGAAATTTGCATATAGCTATAAATAAGACATTAACTTAAAAGTTACAACAACTTTTATTCATTCAAATAAGGTTAAACAACTTATACAAAAAACACGGGATATTCATTACGCGTTGTCTTCTCACAATCCTATGTTAGATCTTCACGGCAATAGTTGTCCCACAAAACTTTGACCATCCCGATTGTCTTGTTCCATTGATATTTGATCTTCGTATCGTCGATCCGAAGGGGCTTAACTTTCATCATTAGCCTACTATTGACTGGCACTTGATCGGCAACAACCACTTGAGCTGAGTCTTTCACGGCTTTTAACAACACCGATATGTGAAATACATCGTGCAAACCACATAGCTCCGAAAATAGAGCTAACCGATAGACAGCTTCTCCAATTCGCTCCACCACTTCAAACAGACAAAGATGGCTCAGCTTTTTCAAGAGACGTATTCTTGACACGCCGTTGAAGGGTTTGATTGTCAAATATACCCAATTGCAAACTACAAATTCCACGTTCTGATGCTTGGCATTGTAGTATTTTGTTTGCCTATCCTAAGCTATCAATAGCCTCTCTTGAATTGTACGTATGGTCAAATTTGTATCTCGACCTCCTTACGTTTAAAGTGCTTTGATTTGCATGTTTCCGTCCAAGCTAACGGTGTGCGACACTTCCTACCGTATAATGCTTAAAAGGGCTCCATCTATATACTAGATGATAACTATTATTATAGGCGAACTCACTCATATAGAGGTGATCTTCCCACAATTTTCCCGAAATCCAAGACCCACATACAGAGCTTGTTCTCCATTGTTCTGTTGGTCCTCTCAGTCTGGCAATCCTTTTACGGATGAAAGTCCGTACTGAACTTTAGTTTTGTCCCTAATATTTGATGGATTAGCCTCCAATCATTTGAAGTAAAATGCCCATCTAAATAATTGACGATGTTATGGGGCACACCGTGCAATCGTACTATTTGCTCGACATAAAGCTTAGCGAAGCTTTCCACTGAATTGTCCCTCTTGTTCGGAATGAAGTGAGCCACTTTAGTCAACCGGTCCATGATCACCTAAACAAAATCGCTCCCAGGTTGCAATCTCGGCAAACCGTGCACGAAATAGGTAGCGACTTCAGGAAACCTCTAGGTTTCTGGCATTCGGCTTTTACCAAGGCGTAAGTCTTACATTTTGCCACATAATGGGCTATATCTTTCTTCATACCTTGCTACCAGAACATCTTCTTCATGTACTTATACATTTTTCTGCTCCCTGGGTAGATTGAATACTTCGTAAAGTGTGGCTCATACAAAAAATCTTCAGGTAATTTACCCATATTTGGGACGCACAAACGATCATTTTTCTGCAAAAGGTCATCATCTCAGGAGAATTGGGCATTTGAATCATCCACTGCATAGCGTTGTAGAATTTCATCAAGCTCTATTGCTCGTCGAACCCTGTCCGTAAGGTCATACTATACCTCCGTTCAGTTCAGGTAAGCACTTGTAGTAGCAGTCTTGTACACACAAGAGATGTCTAAGTCATCCAACTCCTGGATTAGATGCTTACCAAGCATATATAACCAACTTTCTCTTGTCAGAGTCCTACAACTCAAGGCATATGCGACCAAATTTTCCTTCTCGAGAGTTGAATGAATCTAGAAGGTGCAGTCTCCGAGGAACTCTATCCAGCTTCGTTGTCGCATATTTCGATCCTTCTAATCCAGCAGGTACTTGAGGCTCCTATGGTCCGTGAAGATGCCAAATTTCATGCCATATAAGTAATGATGGCACAGTTTGAGTGGGAATATCACCACCGTCAACTCCAAGTCATGAACGGGAAAATTTTGCTCATGCACTTTCAATTGGAGCGAGCCATAAGCCATCATCTTACCAAACTGAAGAAGAATGCGCCTAAGCCGCTCCCTGATGAACCACTATAAATTTCATAGTCGTCCAAACCACATGGAATCATCAAGATTAGCACCGTAGTTAGACGATCTTTTAGCTCCTCAAATGCTCATGCGCACTCCGGCATCCAAACGAACTTCTGATATTTTCTTCTCAGTGTGGTGATAGGTAAGGCTATCTGCGAGAAGTTCTCTACAAAGCTCCAATAGTAGCCCACCAATCCAAGGAAACTCATTACTTCAACTACAGAAGACAACACCAACAAATCCCATATTTGAACTCTCTTCGCAGTGTCCACCACAATGCCCTCTCCACTAACCACATGGCCAAGAAAGACCACTAACGATAACCATAACTCGCACTTCGAGAACTTGGTGTAGAGCTTGTTTCTTCTTAGGGTGTGCAACACCATCCGCAAATAGTTCACATGATCTTCAAATTGAAAGTACACCAAAATGTCATCAATAAAGACGATGACAAATAAATCCAAGTACTCTGGAAAGGTTCAGTGCATTAGGTCCATAAAAACTGATGGCTCATTTGTTACCCCAAATAGCATTATCGTGAACTCGTAATTACCATAGCGTGTACCAAACGCTGTCTTGGGAATATCACATTCCCAAATCCTCAACTGTTAATAGACATAATTTAAATCCAGCTTTGAGTAGACAGTTTAGCCCACTAGCTGATTGAACAAGTAATCAATCAGTGGAATCAGATACTTGTTCTTTTCCGTCAGCTTATTCAGCTCTCGATAGTCAATGCAGAGCCGCACACTTCCGTATTTTTTCACAAATAGGACTGGATTACTCCAAGGTGACATACTTGGGCGTATAAATTCATGCTCGAATAAGCCTTGCAAGTGAACCGTTAGTTCCGCCATCTCCTTTGGCGCAACATGATATGGCAAGCGGTCCACAGGTTTCGCACCTGGCATCAACTAAATAGCAAATTCAATCCCCCGCTAGGGTGGTAACCCCGGAAGATCCTTATGAAACACATCAGCATTTTCGGCCTGAAAAATAACTCATCACCCTTCCGAACAGCCTTGACTACTTGCAGAGTAGACATCAATATCTTGCTCGATCCTCGAATACCAGTGAATTTAGTCTATCGTTAAGTGTTCAATCCCAGTGTGACCACCTTGGAGTTGTAATCTATACCAGTACGCTGCTCCGCGAGCTAGTCTTTACCCAGGATAAAATCAAACATAACTATTGTCAGCATAGATGCGTCTATCTAAATGACATGACTTCACAACAGCACCATAACACCAAATGCTATCCGTGTTCATTACTACCTTTAATGAACTTTTATCCCAATCTTATATTTATTATACAAATATAAGCACACAAAAATATTTTAATCCCCCATTAAAAGACTAACAACATGTTTGCATGCGCAAAATATGCACTGTATATATTATTACATACTAGTAAAAGTACAGTACACGATCACAGCTTTTTTTGTACATAAACTCGAAATTCCCTTTTAGTTTGTTGTCATCTAAGGGCCACTTTGGCAGTCTCGGGCCATATGTCCCTCTTTGCTACATAAGTAACAAGTATGTGGAGTTCGCCCTGCACCTGCTCTAGCCATACGCTTCTTTAGCTTTCGGCAACCACCCCAACACTCTCAGGCAAGGTGTCCTTTTTTGCCACATGTATAACACGTAAGAGTGGTTTGTCCCGATATTGCTCCAGACATCAGAGAAGGAGCAGCTTCAAAAGTTTTTGACTTCTTCCATCATTGATATCTCGACTTGGATAAACTAGGTACCTGCATTACTGGTGTCTATGGGCTTTGGCCAAGTCCATCTCCAACCACCTGGATGACTGCACTAATGTCATGAATCCTATTAACTTTGGACCCAACAACAAAAGTCGTAGTTCCTTATATAGACCATCATAAAACATGTTGATCTTCGCCTCCTCAGTTTCAAATAGAATCTCTGATTGTTGTCTTAACACAACAAAGGCATGAAAGTACTCCTCGATCGAGTGCGGTCCTTTTTTCAAACACTTATTTAATGGTTGAGACGATGCTCTTCTGCTAGAAATCTACTCAAATAGACCTACCGGGAGTGCGCCACCCGAGGGATAAGTGGTTGTACCTGCCGTTCTGGTAGGGCCTTGAACATTGTGAAGACAAAATCCGCTAACCACCAAACCATTTCTTCCGAGAGATGAGGAATGGATACATCAACCGGTGCCGCACACTCAAAAGAATGATGGTGATCCAACCGCCCCTTACCACTCCTAGTCACCTATAAGTGTAAATACACAATTTAGAGACATCATAGAAGCAAACACAACTATTAGGAACGCGTAGGATCCTCAAATAGGTGTATTTTAATTCCTAAGTGGGCATTCATGTGTTCAGTTATGTTATCATTATAGCGCACATACACGTGCTCACCACTCCTTAAAAGAATTTGACCACGAATTCCAAGAAGAAAGACCGAGAACGGAATCTGATACTAATTTTGTAATGCCCCTATTTGTCGTATAACATTTGATAGAAGGTCCGGTCGGGGCCCGACGCCATATTACAAGTTGTAGTATATGGCATTGGGTCTCGGCCAGACCTTCTTGTCATATGTTATACGATGGATGGGGGCGTTACAAAATTTGACGCGTTTATAATGATCCCACCCCATACTCGGGGCGGTATTTCTCCATTCCTGCAAACAAGGCATCATATATCACATGGCATTTACAAAGTGCAATTTAAGCACCATTCATCACAGACGTAGGCTCAACGACCACACACCCCATACACTCAGGGAACATTTTCGGTGTCCATGACTTCCCGCATATCTCCACCATTCATAGGTACTTCACGGTTAACTTTGTCATTTTGAGGTCCTTAACTTGACGACTACGTCGTTCAGAGGTAATTAACTTAACGACTAACTGCTCATTCAGAGGTACTTAACGATTCTATCATTCAGAGGTCTTAACTTGATGGCACAGTATTTGGCCTTCATGACACAATTAATCATTTACCATTTCAGGTTGGTACCCATCATTGCTGGGCAATTTAAGCTCATAGCTTTGCATATACATACAATGGCCCCGATGTTTCATAGAGATAGGCCTGATAACATTGTAGCTCCCTGGGAGCTATCACTGGAGACAGTCACTATCACCTGACGACATCCACAGTTCTCCAGACTGGGATCATTTTTGGGTCTCTTCCTAGAAATTCTTCCAGTATTATGATGCAACATCCTACACACCCCTAGACCCCGTACTTCATACGTACATCACATGCATATCCACGGAGTCTTCTCTGGCATGCAAATTAAACATCACCAATCCAGACCAACTTGTCCAGATGGGCTTCTCACAGCATGCCTATTTCGTACTCTAAATTTTCGGATCTAAATGCAGGAATGTATGTGGATCAAACAAATCTTCCCATTGAAATCCACCCTTGTTCACCTTTTTGTGAGGGGATCCATGCAAATATACATATTGAGAACTTCACTTGTCCGGGAGAAACTCGTTACCCTTGAAGTTTTCTTCAAAGCCATGACGAAGCTTTTCTATGCAGATGGAAGTGAGCGCCTCACTTTCGACTTTGCGGATTTAGCCTGAGATCTAGCTTTAGACCATAAGATCTCCTTCAGCACCTTCACAAACCGAAACCATTAGCACCAACCTTTAGTTCTCTTCTCAAGAACTTTGATGAAATGAAGAAAGAGAGTGAGAAAGATATAATCATCTCCTCATCCCACACCCTTCTTGATAAGTTGCCTGGGGATTAACCCCATTCACACGATCATTCCATCAAAATGAAGCAAAGCCCAAGATTTGGGTTGACTGGTCAACTTTGGCGCTACCGCCTGGCAATGTTGATTATCGCCACTTGGTGACATCAATTTAACTACTTTGACCACTTTGACCAAGGTCAACCACTATTTATTGGCTGCTTAACAGCCAATCTGACACGTGTCTCACGCCACGTGGTACTCTCGCCCGGTTGATACCCACTGTCTCCCGAGATATCAAGCCACTCAATGCTTTCATGAGTTATGTGTGTTGAGTGCGTCAAGTGCTGAATCAACGCTTACCACTATCGCCATCCTGCGATACCCAATGTCTCCACTTGGCGATATCATTTCAATGATTTGCCAAATGCATTGAGTGCGTCGAGTGTAGCTCGACGAACTCTGCATCACTATCGCTATCAGGCAATACCCATTATCTCCCGGCGATAGTGACAAAATTTTTTGTTATTAAATTTGGGATGTTACAATTATAGTGAGACCTTTTTGGTAAGTGGCAAGGTGACAATAACCGACAGGGCTAGAGGAAACTCTCTGTAAGATAAGGTAAGTTGAGATGCGAGACAACATCATATATGAAGTGTTGAGTACACGACTGAACACCGTTGTGAAGAGCAATGTGCAGATCAAGGTTTGGCATCTCATCCATATCAGATCCATCCGAGAAAGAGAGTACTTGTATGAGAAGTGGAATCGATGGTCCTAGAGTGGAGGGAGAAGTGGTTGGACGTGGAGATGGAGATAGTGGTGTGGGAAGAGGTGATGGAGACGACAGCCCACACCGTTCTCAAGACGGCGACGACATGCTTATGGATGATCATGTGGAGCATCGCCATAATATCTGTCATGAATGCAAACCAATATATTAATAATTAATAATTAATTAATTAATTAATTTATTATTAATTATTAAGTCATTTTCATGTTTTATTTTATTTTAGCATTTTTATTTTTATTGCATTTAAATAATTCATGTAATGATGGGTGCTTATAACCATCATAGGTTGTTTTAATTATTTCATTTCTTGTATTATTATGGGTGCATATAACCATCATAACATTCATTTTGAATTTTGAATTTTGAATTTTGAATGGAGGGAGATTGTGTGGTGTAGGATATATATAGCCCTGTTATGAAGGAATAAATAGAGAGAAGAAGAATAAGAAAATAATCCCCCTAAAGATCTTTTTAGATCCTCCTCCCCCCTTGGCAAAATTCGGCCATCCCCTTTCGGGGCTTCCTTGGCAATTTCGGCCACCCGACTCCCTCTCATCCTTGTGGAGTTCGGCCACAAACTCCTCCCCTCTTTCCCTCCTCTTTTCACACCTTAACAACCCTCTCCTACTCCTTTTCTCCCCTCAAAATCGGCCTCCAATAAAGACACCATTCAACCCACCTCCTTGAAGAAATCGGCCAAGACAAAGATTTCCTTTGTGGATTCCAACTCCGGCGTGACGCGACGAAGACGGACAAGTTTCTCTCCAACCGGTATGACTCCGGGGGAGCCGTTGAAGAGCGATCCAAGTAGAAAAAATGGAATCATCCATTTCGATAGGGTAACGAATCCTTTCTACCAATTTTGTGTTTCTCTTCCTAGATTAATTCTTGTGGTGGTAGATTCGTAGCGTTGTATTTTGATAGCATTAATTTATCGTGGATTTCTTTGATCATTTTGTGTTTCTCTTGATTGACTTAATTTTCGAAAAGGGTTTGGAGAGCCCTCATTTTCTTTTGTTGGAAGAGATCTACCTTTTACTAATCATATTTTATTTGGTAGAACTCTTTCGATACAACAACGCTCGTTCAGACCGGGTAGGTCCTTTTAGCCGGAAAGAATATTGGGCTATCGCCTCTATTCGATCATAATCGATTTGGCTACCCATACGCTAGCATATAATTGATTGAATTAATTAACTTGGTGCCGCGTAGAGCGATTGTGCCAGTATAGGATTCGGATTGGGGAGAGATAAGCGTGCTAGCCCGTAGATATATTTCAGTGTCAACGTGCAAGCCTGCATCAATTTGGTATCAGAGAGAGGTTCACGTCAATTTCATAATTTGCCCCCTCCCCCCTTTTTGCATTTGTGCACTGAAACTCACTTGTACGTTTCATTGCACTTTGTATAAATCAATATTTAAAATTTTTGGTCTGTAAATAATGGCTTAAAATTTTCAATTTTTCTCAAAATTCCAAAAAAATAAAATTCTTGAAATTCTCCAACCTTTTATTAGTAAGAAATCAAAAAAATATTTTATTTTTATTAAGCCATTAAAATTATTAAATCATTATAAAATTATAATTTTGGTCTGCCAATAGCGGCTTGTATTTTTATTTTTCCAGCAACCAAATAAAAAAATATTTATTTAATAATCCTCATATTATTTCCTGGGAGCAAATAAAAAAAAATCTTTTTTGCCGTAGTTGTTAAGTGGGAACAATTCCATCTTTGAAAATTAAACAGGACCAAGTTCATGTCTCATTGCTTGTGCACCAGTTCTCTGTGAGTTTTCTTTTCGGTTCTCACTAGCTTGGCATATGATGCATATGCTTCCCTGTTAGACTATTCATATGCTAAGGATATGGCTAAACAAACACCCAGGGCACACCACCTTTATCCTACTTATGACGGTTTAGGATGCCCACAAATTTTTAAAGATTGGCTTAAGGGATTAGAGCATTATTTTACTTGCCACTAATGGGATGACGACAAATAGGTTAACTTTGGCCGAGAGCGATTAGTAGGTCAAGCTCAGTTGGTTTGGTTAAACGAACAGCATCATGTTTGTAGCCATCGTTACGCTTGGCCGCACATGTGTAGTCTACTTTCGGATCAATTTGATCCCGCCTACCTTAGCCCTGCTAATACTAAGACTATGAGTGAGTATAGTTATGGCACTAGATCCAAACATGCCCTTAGGAATGATTATAAACCAAATGCCCAGACCAAGTGACTGATAACTGATGATTTGGCTAACCTTAAACAGGGGAACAAGTCGGTCTCAGATTATATGCGTCTTTTTAAGGATATGATCGTTAGAAGTGGTGTGACGAAGTTGCCAGAGATCACCCTCTCTAAGTTTCGTAGGGAGTTAAACCCCTACATCCTGGGTAAATTACTGCGTTATTGTCACACCGATCTGGACACAACTTTTAATACGGCTTTGAAAATTGAGAAGCACTATATTCCTAGGAATAAAGCTCACTTATGTCAGACCGGAAAGGCTGTTTTAGGACCACCATCCCTCGTTAGGGAAAATTCTTCTAATAGGTCTTTGGCTATGGATTCGATAGATGTTACCACTAGGGTTATGCCTCCATTAGCCTCAACATCTAAGCCCCTTGAGATAGAAACTGATACACATAAGGCTGCCGATATAGGTGTGACAATTCTTGATCCTGAGGATGATCCCGTAGGTGAGAGTATTCCGTCATGTGCGTTAGTGCCCGACAATTCTAATGAGTCTGAAATTGAGGGAATAACTAGTGACTTAGATGACGATGATTGGGATGATGAAAGTCTGATTGGTGAGAGTAGTATGTTGCCTTTTATTAGCCCTACTTGCGTTGTGACTGATCACCCTAGTATTGAGAGCTCTCTCCAAACTATGATCCCCGTCGTGTTAGAGCTTAAGATTACCCCTACTAAGAATATATCAAAGTTATCTGAGGAACCAGTGAGTGTGGATTTCCATATTATTATTTATGACCCCAACTTAAAAGAAGTTCCGACTGATTGGGAAGACTCACCTTATGTGAGAGGATGTTTGGATGATTTTAGCGCTATGAACTGGAATGATAGTTCTTTATTATTATCTCCATTATCTAATGTTCACTATGAATTAACATTTACGCCGGGTTTGATTTTGCCCATTTCTGAGGCCTTTATTGATTCTGAATTGGATGTCATGTCTGATGTGTTGTATGAATTTCCATGTGAGAGCGTTATACTTTTTGAAGATGTTATTGAGGTAGACCCGGATGAGCGTCCCCTGATGCTGACTTCGTTACATGAAATTGAATATGATTTTAACTCTCTCTCAATTATAGTTTTACTGACTCTCCCACCTGATCCATTGACTCGTTTAGCGGACCCTTTAGGATACGAGTTTGGTATGTTTGATCTGAGTCATTTTATTTTGCCAACCCTGCGACTGCCTTCTTTGGGCATGTCTCGTCGTATAAGTTTTAATGCGTTGATGGAATTTGTGTTTGGCCACGATATCATTTTTGATAGCTCTGTATCCTCTTGACATTCTAAGAATAGCAATATCTCTGAGTATACGTTAGTGATGTGGCCGTCTATTGTGCCACCTGATTTCATTCCGCTGGTACCACCTGATCTAGTACTATTGGTACCACCTGATGTAGTTCCGCTAGTGGCACCTTATTTAGTTCCGTTGGTGCCACCAATTTATGTTCTGTTACCTCCACCGAATATATTAAATAAGCTTGCAAAAGTTTATGCTCATCATGATCACGTTTTATATAAGCACATTAGTGAAATGCTAGCCATACAAATTATATTTTATCAATTTCATGCTAGTTTACATAGAATGGCGTCTCACTATATGATTTACGATTTAGTTTTGGTGCATCTCGTCCCTGAACGGTTTCCTTCAGGCACTATAGAAAGTTTGTGAGTTGGTGAGCTAGACCTTTTGCGGATATTAATGAAATTCGGAGAACACGCATATCGTTTGAAGTTTTCCACTGATTGAGGTAATACCCCTACTTTTAATGTTTCTGATTTAACGCTATATGTCTCTCCACCACTTGAATTATCTGCCTTTCCGTTTGGTTCCACCTTTCTCTCTTATGGTTTGGGTAGTGAGTTTGTGCCTGGATCGCTATCTTCATCGGTCTTCACATGAGGTACGTTAGTAGTTAATGTAGAAACTTATCTTCCTTTATTGCTTAATGCTTTTCTAAGGGTCCCCAGGACAAACTTTTTGCATTACAGGATACTCCAGGTTGTTGTGCTCTCTTCTCCAAGTGGTGATGTTTGCTGCTACGTGTTTCTTGTGTATGAAGCTCTCCTGCACTGTTACCTTCAGACGAACTCATCGGTGATCAGTACTTTTGAGCGGGGGAGGATTGATGGAGACAATGGCCCACAACGCTCTAAAGACGGCGACGACTTGCTTACGGATGACCATGTAGAGCGTCGCCATAATATCCATCCTGAACGATAACCAATATATTAATAATTAATAATTAATTAATTAATTAATATTAATTATTAAGTCATTTTCATGTTTTATTTTATTTTAGCATTTTTATTTTTATTGCATATAAATAATTTATGTAATGATGGGTGCTTATAACCATCATAGGTTATTTTAATTATTTCATTTCTTGTATTATGATAGGTGTATATAACCATCATAACATTCATTTTGAATTTTGAATTTTGAATTTTGAATTTTGAATGGAGGGAGATTGAGTGGTGTGGCTATATATAGCCATGTTATGAAGGAATAATTAGAGAGAAGAAGAATAAGAAAATAATCCCCTAAAGATCTTTTTAGATCCTCTGTTGGTACCCTAGATGTGATTTGGCTTATGTAATCCCTTTCCAGCCCCTCTTGATCCATATAACTATATATGATCATGTTTAGACTTTGTTTAGTCTCCCTAGGGCAGTTTATATCTGACCTAGAGCTTAGAATAGAAGTTGTAGAATGAATTTTTAGTTAAGGCTCTTTTTCCGTTCGACCATCGTCGAACGAGGCCTCGCGATCGTCGATCAGTGGTCGACGATAGCAGGGCTATAGAATCGTTGAAGTCAAGACAATTATCGTCGACCGATGGTCGACGATCTCAGAGCAAGCTTATTATGCTCTGAAGGATGGTCGACGATCTGCTATCAGCAGTTCGACGATCGTGGTCTTGTTTCACGATTTCTGTCTCGACAGATCTTTGCCTTAATCGTCGACATCATGAGATGGTCGACGATATCTGTCTCGACAGATCTCTGCCTTAGTCGTCGACATCATAAGATGTTCGACGATTTCTGTGATAACAGATTTTCTGCTTCAGTCGACGATATCTTGAGGTGGTCGACGATTTCTGGTCGACGATTTCTGTTTCGACAGATTTCTGTTTTCAGTCGACGATCTGTTAGCTAGGTCGACGATCATCGAACCCCTGTTCGACGATTTCTGTCTGCCTTTAACAGTTTGTATTTATTTTATTCCTTGGTTTATTTCCAAGTGTTTTAACGTGTGGTTAGAAAGATTTTCTGAAGAATGTTTTTGCTAATTTATGGCTTAAATTCAAATGAATTACTTACCAAATATGTCAAGCATAAATTACGGGATTTCGTATTTTGATAAAGCATTTTTGTCTTATTATACAAAATATATTGCCAGGCTGTATTCTAGCCGTTGGCGGTGTATGCTATTTCCAAGAACGATAAATCTTTACGCTGAGATATTTTCCTATTCATTTATTTCCTTATTGGGACTGACAGAGAGCTAATAGGTCATTCTATTCCTATTGCTATATTCTATTTTGAGATAATCTGTTGCAGGGCTCGAGAATTCAAATCAATAGAGCCGTTCCAAAAGATAAACGAGAAGACATATTTAAGAGAGATTTTTTTCTCAGAATAATAAGAAGTTACAGTAATAGAGAGATTTTCGTGTGCTGCATTCTTTCAAGCTTCTCCAGAGCAACTCTTCACAATCTCACAATCAGAAGAAGAAAAGCTTTCCTGAAGCAAAAGTCCAAAGCAATCTATTTCATTCTCAAGTCTCCTGAGCATCTGCTTAGAGTTTTTCAAGACTTCAGAAAGAGCTCCAGATCTGCTTCACGTGCTCCAGAATCTGAAGACCTGATAAAAAATCAGTCTACAGATCTCTGAGGATTTAGTTTCAGTTTATCTGAAACTCCTTCATCCTGAAGCAAAGGCTTTCCCTGGACTTTCACTGAGCCAGGGGGAGACTTTGATTCTTTAGAGAATCCACAAGTCTTCTCTAATCTGTATTTACAATAGAGAAGATAATCTAACCCTCTCAACCCCTTTGTAAAAAGAGTTTGTTCACATCTCTTCAAAAGTGAACGTTGGTGACAGGGCACCTTATCAACAACCTGTGGTTGAGCATCCTTATCAAAAGCTCAAAGGGTCTGTTTGATCTACCTGAATCAGATCATTGGTGGCAGGGCACCTTAGCAAAAACCTGTAGTGGATTCCTACTAGGGTGGTAGAAGAGTGGAGTACCTATTAAGAGGGAACCACTATATATCCTGTGTCTCTGGCTGTTTTGTTTAAATTACTTATTCTGTGGCTGTGATAGAACTACCTAGGATTGCTAGTTGCTGTGATAGGTTTATAGTTAATCTGAAATTTCAGTTAACTCTCTCACTTGTGCACTTCACTGTGTTAGGCTCTTAGGGTTCATGTATCAGATTATTTTATTCCGCAAATCAACTCCAAGGGAGCTGACTAGTTATTCATAAAATTTGAATACTCTATTCACCCCCCCTCTAGAGTAGTTTACAACTTATCCCCTCACTTTCAATTGGTATCAGAGGGAGGTTAGCTGTTCATACAGGCTAACACCTGAGTTAAAAGATCCTGTGATAAGTTGTTTCCTGATACCATTCACAAACACTTTCACACATGGCCCAGTCTAAGGATTATTCAAGCACCAGACCTCCTGTATGCAACTTGTCCAAGTTTGGCATATGGAAGGCCAGGATAAGACTATACATGAATTCTATTGATGAAGATATCTTTTCTTCTATTTTGACAGGACCACCTGCTAGGCCTGCTGCTGCTTCCACTTCTGCTGATCTCAGTGCTGTGCCACCACCTGACTACAATGAAACTTACAAGAAGGCAAAAGCAGCTGATGCTAAAGCAATGAATATCCTAGCTCAGACAATGTCTGATGAGATATTCCAGAAGCTTGCTGAATGTACCTCAGCCAAAGCTATGTGGGATTCCCTCAACCACATAGTTGCTGGCTCAGCTGATGAGAGGAAGGACAGGAGATCCAATCTCACCTCTCAGTATGAAAATTTCAAGAAGGATGATGCTGAAGACATTGACACAATGTACACAAGACTCAGTTCAATAATAAGTGAACTGAGGTCTTTGGACAAGGAGATAACTTTGTCAGAAGTAAATGACAAGATCCTGATGTGCCTTCCCATCTCTTGGGACTCAAGGATATGGCCCATCAAGGATGGAAGAAACACTGTGGAACTCTCCACAGAAGCTCTGTTGGGAAAGCTCAAGTCATATGAGCAAACTCTAAAGAGCAGAGCTGCTGCAATTGAAGTAAAAACTCCTACACCTACAAAGAAAGAGCACTCTCTAGCTCTTAAGGCGGCTGAGACTTCTGAAGGAAGTCAATCAAATGAGGAGTTACTGGCACTCATTGCCAAGAGGTTCTTCAACATGGGAAGAAGAGACCTCAGAAAGAAGTTCTCCAAGCATGAGGACAAACCAAGGTATGACAAGACTCCATCTAAAGAAATCATTTGTTATGTTTGCAGCAAGCCTGGACACATTGCTCCAGATTGTCCAGAGAAGAAACACAAGGAGAAGAAACATGAGAAAGAGTACAGGAAGCACCACTCCAAGTCCTCATCACACAAATACAAGAAGAAGGACAAGGGATTTGTGGCTGCTACCTGGAGTGAAACAGAAGAGGATACCTGCTCCTCTAGCTCCAGTGATTCAGAAGAAGAAGAAGAGAAGAAAGCCAAAGAGGTCTGCCTCATGGCTATTGATGCCTGCAGCTCTCTGTCAGCTGCAGAGAATTCTGAAGAAGAAGGAGACAATGAAGAAGATTCCTTTATGGAGGACCACGTAATCGACTCATTTGATTTCTCATCTCCTGAGTTCAAACTAAAATTTAAAACTCTATGTTTAGATTTACTATTATCTGAAAAAGAAATTAAGTCACTTAGATTAAAAATAATGGAACTAGACATGGAAGGTACTGAAATAATCAGATTAGAAAAGGAATTAGAAAGATTAAGAGAAGAAGTAACATTCTTAAAATTAGAACTAGCTAAATCTAAGAGGTTAGAAGAACAATTAAATGGCAGAAGCCTTAAATTATCTGAAATAACCTGTATAGCAAACACTAGGGTTGGTAATGATAAACTAGGCTTAGGTGCCACACCCAGTGAACCCATCCTCCTCACAAAGGAGAGATTTAGCACTCCAGTAAAATTTATTTCTGAATCAGGAATAAAGAATACTGAGGAAATTGAAAAATGCAAGAAAATTCAGAATAAGATTAAGAAAGAGAATAGGAAGAAAAAATTCCTAGCTTTACAAAAATCGTCGAACATTAATCGACGATCGTCAAACCAATCGTCGAACGTCTATCGACGATCGCTGAACACCTTCACCAAGTATGATATCTTTGGTGCAGGAGATCGACGATCTCATCTTGAGTCATCGACCAGTGATCGACGATCGTGGAATCCAGAACATAGCACTACTACAAATGGTCGACGATATGGCTTGCGATCGTCGACCGTGGATCGACGATCTGGACTTAAGCTGGAAAATAAATTTCAAACTTCCAGATGTGCAAATCCCAATCACTACCCTAGGATGTTTAATCCTTCAACTGAATGGATTATCCCACCTTGGAGATCACACCCTTTAGGATATAAATCTAAGCCTGCAAAATCTTTTATATCTAGTTTTTCTTTTGTGAAGAATACTGGACCCAAGGTAACCTGGGTCCACAATGTATAATTGATATCTTTGCAGGTGAAGACCTATCCAGTCATACATGACAAATGGTATCTGGATAGTGGATGCTCAAAGCATATGACAGGAAAGAAGAAGAATCTGTCAGGATTCAAAGCCAAGCTGGGACCAAAAGTTGTATTTGGGGATTCCAGCTGTGGACAGACTGAAGGGTATGGCAGCTTCACCATAGGAGCTGTAACATTCAAGAAGGTTGCGTATGTCTCCGGACTAAAACACAACCTAATCTCTGTAAGTCAAATGTGTGATGCTGGGTACAAGGTATGGTTTACTGACACTGCTTGTAATATTGCTTTAAATAATACTGTTGTGTTAGTAGGTATTAGAATTGGTAATGTTTATGTTGTAGACTTTAACTCATCCAAATCTGAAATATGCTTATTTAATGAAGTAACCAGTAATAATATCCTTTGGCATAAGAGACTTAGTCATGTAAATTTGAAAAACATTTCTAGGTTGGCTAAATACAATCTTGTACGAGGCTTACCTTCTTGCCCCTACAAGAAGGAAGGCCTTTGCAAAGCTTGTCAATTAGGTAAGCAAACAAGGAATAGCTTTAAATCAGTTAATAAAAGTGATTCTCCTAGGATTCTGTACTTGCTACATTTGGATTTATTTGGTCCTATTGCTGTACAGAGTCTTGGAGGAAAGTCTTACACTCTAGTAATTGTAGATGACTTCTCTAGGTTCACTTGGGTATTCTTCTTGAGAACTAAGGCTGATAACTTCAAGGTTCTTACAGATTTTCTAAAGTGTATACAGAGTGAGTATTCTACTCAGATTGCCTTGATCAGAAGTGATCATGGTACTGAGTTTGAGTCTCTTCTTATGCAAGAATTCTGTGAGAAGGAAGGTATCAAACATAGCTTCTCTGCTCCTAGAACTCCTCAACAAAATGGGGTAGTTGAAAGGAAAAACAGAACCCTAATTGAAGCTGCAAGTACATTGTTGGCCGATGCTAACATGCCTCTGTCCTTTTGGGCTGAAGCAGTTAGCACAGCTAACTATGTATTGAACAGAAGTCTGATACATAAACTTAAGGGTAAGACTCCCTATGAATTACTTAAGCAAGTGAAACCTAAAATAGACTATTTTAGAGTGTTTGGCTGTGTTGCTTTTGTTCACAACAATAACAAAGTATACCATAGAAAATTTGAGGCAAAAGCTTCAATGGGAGTTTTTCTAGGATACTCTCAAGTAAGCAAAGCCTATAGGGTCCTCAATAAATCCTCTCTTAAGATAGAAGAGTCTGCACATGTCTCTTTTGATGAGACAGTCATGTATTATAAGGAGAAGGACTCTTCCTCTAATAGTACAGTGCAAGTCCTAGGAGTAAGTAAGGATTTGGAAGGTTTGAGACTCACACAGGAGAATCATCCCCAACAAACTCCTCAGGTTGCATCTTCAGATTCTGAATCTGATGTAGAACTTCTTCAAGTTAAAGCACCTGCTCCAACAGTTGATCAAATTCCACATGAAGAATCAAATCCAGAAACTGTTGAAGATCAGATCATTGTTGAACCTACTGATCTTGTCACACTTAGAGATCACCCTGTATCTCAAGTGATCGGAGACATTTCAGTAGGAGTCCAGACAAGACATCAACTCAACAAAGATGTGATGTTTGCTTGTTTCCTTTCTCAGGTTGAGCCCCTAACCATTAAAGATGCTAAGCTTGATCCACACTGGATTATAGTCATGCAAGAGGAACTTAACCAGTTTGAAAGATGTAAATTTTGGACCTTGGTTCCAAGACCAAGAGGTCAACGGATCATAGGCACCAAGTGGGTGTTTAGAAACAAGCTTGATGCCCAAGGCATAGTAGTTAGAAATAAGGCTAGGCTAGTAGCTCAAGGCTATAGACAGGAGGAAGGCATAGATTATGATCAGACTTTTGCCCCTGTAGCTAGACTAGAAGCCATTAGGATTTTCCTAGCCTATGCTGCCTATAAAAGATTTAAGGTCTTCCAAATGGATGTGAAGAGTGCATTCCTCAATGGAGATTTAAAGGAAGAAGTGTTTGTTGAACAACCACCAGGGTTTGTTTCATCAACCTTACCCACTCATGTGTTCAAACTCCAAAAGGCTCTATATGGACTTAAGCAAGCTCCTAGAGCTTGGTATGAGACCTTAGCAAATTTCCTTCTAGAACACAAGTTTGTGAGAGGTGTAGTAGATAGAACCCTATTTATTAGACATCATAAGGACTCACAACTGTTAGTTCAAATCTATGTAGATGACATTATATTTGGCTCTACTGATCCCAAACTATGCAAGAGGTTCTCTGAACTAATGCACTCCAAGTTTGAGATGAACAGCATGAGTGAGTTATCCTATTTCCTTGGTCTCCAAGTGAAACAGTGTGTTGATGGTATCTTCATTTCTCAATCAAAATATGCCAGAGAGCTGGTTAAAAGATTTGGAATGTCTGATGCCTCATCAATGAGCACACCTATGGCCTCAAATGCAGTTATTGATTCTGATGTCAATGGCAAGTCTGTTGATCAAAAGAACTATAGAGCCATTGTTGGTTCCCTGCTGTATTTGACTGCAAGTAGGCCTGACATAATGTTTGCTACATGCCTATGTGCTAGGTTTCAGGTCAACCCAAAGGAATCTCACTTAACTCTCCTCAAGAGGATCTTGAGATACCTTAAGGGATGCCCTAACTTAGGACTGTGGTACCCAGCTGAGTCAGGATTTGAATTAATTGGATATTCAGATGCTGATTATGCTGGTTGTAGAGTTGACAGGAAAAGCACCTCAGGGACCTGTCAGTTCCTGGGAGAGAGACTTGTCTCTTGGTTTTGTAAGAAACAGGCATCTGTGTCTACTTCAACTGCTGAGGCTGAATATATTGCAGCAGCTAGTTGTTGTTCACAGATCCTGTGGATTCAAAATCAGCTAGTGGATTATGGGTATACACACTCAAAAACAAAAATTCTGTGTGACAGTACCAGTGCAATATCAATTGCTCAAAATCCTGTGCACCATTCCAGGACCAAGCACATTGAGATTAGACATCATTTTCTGAGAGATAATGTGGAAAAGAACAAGATAGCAATGGAATTTATATCCACAGACCTGCAGAGAGGAGATATTTTCACTAAGCCCCTTGATGAACAAAGGCATTTGTTCTTCCTGAACCAGCTTGGTATGATTAATGGTTCAGAGTAGTGAAAATTTGGATAGTTTTGCTTTCTGTCTAAAATCGTCGAACGACTGCTCGACGATCTTTGACCAGGTCAGAACTATCGTCGACCAACGGTCGACGACAGCTCGTTCGGTAGTAAGGCAGAAATCGTCGATCAACTGGTCAACGATCTCTCCTTAGGTATCTATCGTCGACCAGTGGTCGACGACAGATTTTCTATGCTGTGTGGAGAATCGTCGACCAACATATATTGATCGACGATCGTGGTGATTGCTTGTAGTCGGTCGACATTTGACGTTTAGTCAAACATTGACTATCGTCGGTCGCTGTTCGACGACCGATTTTATTCCGGGATCGACGATCGCAGATTTGTATCTAATAGTCGATTTAGGTCTGGAGATCGTCGTCCTTCCGCTCCGTCTTTTCATATTCCATCTTCTGGCTTAGAATTCGCTCTCGAACTCTAATCCCGCGCGATTCTCTTCTCCCCTGCTTTGCTTCTCGATTCGCCATTTTCTCTCAAATCCTATGGCGATTCCTTCTGCTGTTCTCTTTGGGATGAAGTTCGACACTGGCTTCTGTGTCGACTTCGATTCTTTCAGCCGATGTGATCAACCCATCCAAGCCATTCTGCAGCTATGTGAAGATCAAGGCCTAAAGAAATTTATGTCATTCTCACCAAAGATTAATATACCAGAGATTCGAGAATGGGTATATACCTCGTCCTCCAGCGACGAAGCGATGACTGGAAAGATAAATGGAGAGGAGGTCATTCTGACTCCTGAAGTTTTGACTGAGCTGTTTGGACTGCCAACCGGAACTGAGGACTATGAGCAAAATTCAGAAGAATATGGCCGCATGCTAACTGTGATGGGCCATGCTGAGGGTATTCCAGCTAAGCTGCTAAAGATAAATCTGGCTCCAGAGTATAAGTTTCTGGCCGACCTGGTGGGCAAGGTCGTTTTGGGAAAACATTCTGCTCACGACAACATCAACAGGCAACAATTTGCCCTGATGTCAGCTTTGGTGAATAAGGCACAGATTGCCTGGGGAAAAGTTCTGTTTGAACTAATAAGGAGAAAGAACAATCAGAAAGAAGTAAATCTTGCCAGGGTGTTGGGTGTGTTTCTATATGTGAAAGCACCCCTGCTGCTTGTTTCTGCACCCTCCGCAGTCAACGCCAGCAAGAGGTTGGACCCCTCTCTCTTCAAGAAATCTCAGAGAGTTATCAAGAAGTCAGCCAGGGTTGATCCTAACCCTCCATCAGACACAAGGGCTGATTCAGCCACTCTCCGGCTTGCTGGGGAAGGCTCAGCAATCCCTTCATCCTCCCTCTTTACCCCTGCATCCTCATCTCCTGCATTACCTTCCACACACCCTGCAGTGCCACCACAACATGCATCTCTCATTCCACCTGCATCTCCACCCCAGTCACCAACACCACAACATCTGGCAGCTTCAGCCAGTGTTGACATGGTGACTGCTACCATCCTCACGCACCTCCCTCAACATGAATCCCACACTCATGTTGATGTTCACCCATCTCCACATGATTCCTTTGATCATGTGGTAGATCATACTGCTTCCATTCCATCCACCTCTACATCATCAGCATTTCAGATAACTCCTGAATTGCTTGCACATGTTGTAGAGCTCATCACTCCATCCATCCAAAAAATGATTGAGGCTGCCAATGCCCCTCTCATTGCATCCATCAAAGCCCTTACTGAAACCATCAAATCATTTCCACCCTCTGCTGAGCCCTCTTCAATAAGATGCATGACTCCAGTTCCCACTGAAGTCATGCAGGGGGAGATGTCTGTTGAAGTGGTCTCAGGTAATGCCTTGGCCCTTCAGGACAACTCTTCTCTTCCCCTTTCAGCAATTGTAGAAGAATCTCAAGAGCTTCCAAAGCATCCAGAAGGTAATTCACTTCCTCTAAAGGTTATAATCAGGATTTTAAATTGATATCTTTATCTAACAAGGACATTCACTCCCTAGTGAATCAAGCTTCTGATGAAGAAATCCCTGAGAAAGATAATGAAGTAGTCCCCATGGACATTGGTGAAAAATCTCCATTGAACACTACTGATACAGAAGTAGTGGTTCAACAATTTGAGAATGTTGCTGCTCAATCTGATGGTATAATGTTATTTAAGATTCTAATTAATTCACTCCAACTTGGAGTTAATTTCTTATTCCTTCCTATCTCATCTCAGCTGCTGATGATCCTGCATCAGTATTGCAAGATGTTGCTGCAAATTCCATTGAAGATTTGGAATCCTATCTTAACCTAGACTGTGAGTCCTCACTCACATCTACTCCTCTTGTTCCTTCTTTTCAAGAGAAAATGGTCTCTTATAGACCTGAGTACCTTGATGACCCCTTGGTCAAGGACTCTCTCTTCTTTTCCTGTATAGCACTCCTCGTGTGTCTTGCAGAGGTGTCTATCCCTGATGTCGCTAAACATCTAGAAGGAATTATAACCTCCTTCCTAGATGGAAAGTGGTATCCTGTATAGATCTTCAGGTAACTCTATCAATTACCTGTTGTTGCTCACCTTGGGGGGAATATTTTATTCCCACTTGGTTGTTAACCTATCTTTCTTTGTATGCAGGCACAATCAACACTGCTGTTGCTGCTGCTGCTAATGAAGAAGCTGAGGCCGTGCTAGATTTACCAGAAAAAGCCTCCAAGAGGACTGAAAAGGAATCAAGCTCAGGTACTCTAAACCTAGAACAATTTATAGCCTTTGTGGCTGAGAATATTGCCTCTGAGTACATTGAAGGGTTGGCTAATTATCATTTGGATTCCCTAGCCATCTCTCTAGAAAAAGCATCTGCCCCTGCAGATATTGTCATCTTTTCTCCTCCTATCCTTACCTATCCTCTATCCATTCCTTCTACTGCAGAACTGGTCCCTAGGATAGTTCCTGACTTGTATCCTAAATCAGATCTCTGGAAGAGCACTCCAAATGTTGATCTTGATGCCCTCCTTGAGCAAGATGCCATTGAGGAAGCAAGAGAAAGAGAAGATAGAGAGAAGCAGAAGGCTGAACATGCTATAGCTGCCAAGGATATCCCAAATCTAGACTTTGATGATTATGCCGGCAGAACTTCATCTCACTCCTCTGATGATGATGACTCTGAGGATTCTGATAGCTCCCAGAAAAAGAAAAAGGCTGTATCCAAGAAAAGGAAAGCATCTGCTCCTCCTACTGCCAATCCAGACAAGGATGTTCCATATTTCATTCTGAAGGGAATTGATCCCAAGAGCAAAGAATTTCGACCCTGGATGAGGCTCTCAAAGAATCAGACAAGAGAGAAAAAGAGATCAAAAAGATATGACACCCCTATTCAGAAATTCCCCCCCAGAGGTCCTCCTCCACCTCCTGGTGCTGGAGCCTCTGGAAGTCTCTCTTCTGCCCCATCTGCAAGATCAGCCAGCTCTAACATTCATCAGTCCTACCAGAGAAGGAGTAACCAAAGCCAGGGAGGCCAAGATGTATCAGGACAAGGAAGAAAAAGAAATGAAAATGTTCTCATGGAACAAATAAAGGAGATGACTTTTCAGCAACCTACCTTCTCTCCTCCTCCTTCTCCTAAAAAGAAAATTCCAGAATGGAAACTCTCTCCTCCCAGGAGAGGTCCATCCTCCTCATCAAGGAAACCTGCTGCTGCTGAGACAATTGAAACAAAAGGAAAAAGAGTGGTCTTTTCAGAGAAATCCCACAAGAAGTTCATTGAACTTGCTCCTCCAAGATCTCTTTATGCTGAAACAAATCCTAAGAAGGCTGCACAAATTCCTTCTGACTCAAGCAAAATAGCCACAGCCCTTCAAAGGAACATGGAGATTGCAGCTCAAGCTGACTCTGACAGACCACCCTCTCCATCAGATATGACTGAATCTGAAAGAATTGCCTCTATGGCAAGATTTAAGGAATCTATTGCACTAAGCATGATGGAGAGAGCCAAAGCTCAAGGACTAGACCCTACAGCATATACAACTATGTCCGAATTCAGAGAAAAGGAACTCAGCAAAATTCAAGTAAACTCTGAAATTTTCAATACTGAAGAATACATGAAATTGCACCCTGCTGCAGTTCTACCAAGCTATGCTGAAAAGAAAATTATTGGTGAACACGATCTAATGCTATCCAAAAGACAAGCAGCAAATCCAAACAGAGAAATTATCTTTAAAGCAGTTGTAATCCCTAAGAAATCATCTGATGCTAAAACCTCTAATAAATCCGCTTGATACTTTAGTTCTGCTGATTTATGGTTTTATGTTTTCCTGTGGATTGCCTGTGATTTAAATTTTTGGTTAATATCTGCTTTTGTTATTGTGTGCATTACCTTTTAGATCGAATTGGATAACATAACCCAAATAGGGGGAGATTGTTGGTACCCTAGATGTGATTTGGCTTATGTAATCCCTTTCCAGCCCCTCTTGATCCATATAACTATATATGATCATGTTTAGACTTTGTTTAGTCTCCCTAGGGCAGTTTATATCTGACCTAGAGCTTAGAATAGAAGTTGTAGAATGAATTTTTAGTTAAGGCTCTTTTTCCGTTCGACCATCGTCGAACGAGGCCTCGCGATCGTCGATCAGTGGTCGACGATAGCAGGGCTATAGAATCGTTGAAGTCAAGACAATTATCGTCGACCGATGGTCGACGATCTCAGAGCAAGCTTATTATGCTCTGAAGGATGGTCGACGATCTGCTATCAGCAGTTCGACGATCGTGGTCTTGTTTCACGATTTCTGTCTCGACAGATCTTTGCCTTAATCGTCGACATCATGAGATGGTCGACGATATCTGTCTCGACAGATCTCTGCCTTAGTCGTCGACATCATGAGATGTTCGACGATTTCTGTGATAACAGATTTTCTGCTTCAGTCGACGATATCTTGAGCTGGTCGACGATTTCTGGTCGACGATTTCTGTTTCGACAGATATCTGTTTTCAGTCGACGATCTGTTAGCTAGGTCGACGATCATCGAACCCCTGTTCGACGATTTCTGTCTGCCTTTAACAGTTTGTATTTATTTTATTCCTTGGTTTATTTCCAAGTGTTTTAACGTGTGGTTAGAAAGATTTTCTGAAGAATGTTTTTGCTAATTTATGGCTTAAATTCAAATGAATTACTTACCAAATATGTCAAGCATAAATTACGGGATTTCGTATTTTGATAAAACATTTTTGTCTTATTATACAAAATATATTGCCAGGCTGTATTCTAGCCGTTGGCGGTGTATGCTATTTCCAAGAACGATAAATCTTTAAGCTGAGATATTTTCCTATTCATTTATTTCCTTATTGGGACTGACAGAGAGCTAATAGGTCATTCTATTCCTATTGCTATATTCTATTTTGAGATAATCTGTTGCAGGGCTCGAGAATTTAAATCAATAGAGCCGTTCCAAAAGATAAACGAGAAGACATATTTAAGAGAGATTTTTTTCTCAGAATAATAAGAAGTTATAGTAACAGAGAGATTTTCGTGTGCTGCATTCTTTCAAGCTTCTCCAGAGCAACTCTTCACAATCTCACAATCAGAAGAAGAAAAGCTTTCCTGAAGCAAAAGTCCAAAGCAATCTATTTCATTCTCAAGTCTCCTGAGCATCTGCTTAGAGTTTTTCAAGACTTCAGAAAGAGCTCCAGATCTGCTTCACGTGCTCCAGAATCTGAAGACCTGATAAAAAATCAGTCTACAGATCTCTGAGGATTTAGTTTCAGTTTATCTGAAACTCCTTCATCCTGAAGCAAAGGCTTTCCCTGGACTTTCACTGAGCCAGGGGGAGACTTTGATTCTTTAGAGAATCCACAAGTCTTCTCTAATCTGTATTTACAATAGAGAAGATAATCTAACCCTCTCAACCCCTTTGTAAAAAGAGTTTGTTCACATCTCTTCAAAAGTGAACGTTGGTGACAGGGCACCTTATCAACAACCTGTGGTTGAGCATCCTTATCAAAAGCTCAAAGGGTCTGTTTGATCTACCTGAATCAGATCATTGGTGGTAGGGCACCTTAGCAAAAACCTGTAGTGGATTCCTACCAGGGTGGTAGAAGAGTGGAGTACCTATTAAGAGGGAACCACTATATATCCTGTGTCTCTGGCTGTTTTGTTTAAATTACTTATTCTGTGGCTGTGATAGAACTACCTAGGATTGCTAGTTGCTGTGATAGGTTTATAGTTAATCTGAAATTTCAGTTAACTCTCTCACTTGTGCACTTCACTGTGTTAGGCTCTTAGGGTTCAAGTATCAGATTATTTTATTCCGCAAATCAACTCCAAGGGAGCTGACTAGTTATTCATAAAATTTGAATACTCTATTCACCCCCCTCTAGAGTAGTTTACAACTTATCCCCTCACTTTCATCCTCCCCCCTCCTTGGCAAAATTCGTCCATCCCCCTTTCCCCCTCTTCCTTGGCACTTTCGGCCACCCTCCTCCCTCTCCTCCTTGTGGAATTCGGCTACAAGACTACTCCCCTCTTTCCCTCCTCTTTTCTCACCTTAACAACCCTCTCCTACTCCTTTTCTCCCCTAAAAATTGACCTCCAACAAAGCAACCATTCAACCCACCTCCTTGAAGATATCGGCCAAGACAAAGATTTCCTTTATGGATTCCAACTCTGGCGTGGCGCGACGAAGGAAGACAAGTTTCTCTCCAACCGGCATGACTCTGGCGGAGCCGTTGAAGAACGATCCAAGTAGAAATATTGAATCATCCATTCTGATAGGGTAGCAAATCCTTTCTACAGATTGTGTGTTTCTCTTCCTAGATTAATTCCTATGGTGGTAGATTTGTAGCATTGTATTTTGATAGCATTAATTAATCGTGGACTTCTTTGATCGTTTTGTTTTTCTCTTGATTGACTTAATTTTCGAAAAGGGTTTGACGAGCCCTCGTTTTCTATTGTTGGAAGAGATCTACCTTTTCCTAATCATATTTTATTTGATAGAACTCTTTTGGTACAACAACGCTCGTTCGGACCAGGTAGGACCTTTTAGCCGGAAAGAATATTGGCCTATCGCGTCTATTCGATCCTAATCTGTTTGGCTACCCGTACGGTATCATATAATTGATTGAATTAATTAACTTGGTGCCGAGTAGAGCAATTGTGCGATTATAGGATTTCGATTGTGGAGAGATAAGCGTGCTAGCCCGTAGATATATTTCGGTGTCAACGTGCAAGCCTGCATCAAGAGGAGGTGAGGCGAGCTTTGGTGGAGGTGCGATAATAATAGGTAGAGGAGTAGTAGTATCATAGGATGGTGAAGGAGTATAGTCATTTGAGAAGTAAGTAGTAGATTCAAGAAGGTGACGTCATCCAAGGCATAATGCTTTCAAAAAAGAGTATCATAATAGTGATAACCCTTTTGAGTTGTTAAGTACCAACAATTATGCATTTCACTGCATGGTTAGAGAGTTTATCCTGATTAGGTAATGGTGTGTGAACAAAGGTCAGACATCCAAACATATGTGGAGGTAGAGGGCGATGGGTGGTTATCTTGGTATAAGACAGAAAAACGTGTTTGTATGCGTTGTATTGTAGAAGTGGTATAATTGATGAGATAACAAGAAATAATAATGGCATGACCCCAATATGATTGAGGAATATTCCTCTGAGTAAGAATAATCCATATAATGTCAAGAAGATGACTATTCTATTCTGCAACGTCATTTTGTTGAGATGTATTAACACAACTAGTTTGGTGTAGAACACCATTAACATTACAAAAAGAGTAAAATTGGTTACTTAGATATTCTTATGTGTTTTTAATCCGAAGGAATTTGAGAGAAGTCCAAAACTACATTCGAATTTCATTATAAAATGTTAAAAATAAAGAATATAGTTTGGAGATTTCTTATAATAGATACAACCAAGTACATCTAGAGAAATCATCAATAAAAGTAATAAAATAGAAATATCCCCTTCCAACAGATTTGCAGGAGATGGTCCCCATATGTCCAAATCAACATGATCAAACTGACACGAAGAACAATGTCCATGTCAAGCTAGAAAAGATGAGCTGTTATGTTTGCCAAACTGGCATGCTTTTTAATTGAGGGAGGAATCTTCCTTTGACAGCTCTTTCATTAGATGGTTGAGAAGATGAGGAGGATAACTGAGGTGATGATACCACTGAAGAATAAATTGGGAAAACATATATATATATATATAGCGGTCATATTATCAAGGCAATAAAGCCAAAGTGCGTAGTTGATGAGTCCAATATTTATAGGGGTTTTTAGACTCATCTAGGATCAATTCCACTCACTTGCACTTCATTTTATGATTTTTAGTGCAATTATTTCACTTGCTCTCTATTTGTTTACGAACAGCACATTTAGGCCCAATGTGGTTTACAATGGTGCACTTGTTGTTAGGGCTAAGCACAAGGGGATCACCATATCATTTTATGTTTTTGTTTTTGTGTGATGGAGGTGTTCTGTAGGCTGTGTTTTGTTATGCAGGTGGGCAGATCCCTAATGTTATCAGAATTCTTTCTTATAGAAATCACACGGTTGTGTGTTTCCATGATGCATGACCGATGTAGTTGTGTAATTCCTACATAGCTTATAATTGGTGATCTACCCCAGCCCATGTGTTGTGTTTTAGCATTGTTGGTGTCAACCGTGTGTGATCAAAATGCATGACCATATCTTTTGTCTGAAAATTTTAAGAAATTATGTTCATGTGTTTTCTTCACGCATGGTTGGATTCAACTGTGTGCAAAGGAAACACATGATCTGTCAAGTTTAGCCTGGTTTTTTTGTGGCCTGTCGCTACCCGTGCATTTTGTTCACGCATGGTTGGATTCAACTGTGTGCAAAGAAAACACACGATCTGTCAAGTTTATCCTGGTTTTTTGTGGTCTGTCGCTACCCGTGCATTTTGTTCACGCACTGGATTTTTTGCTCGTGTTTGATCAAAATCTCATGGTCTCCTACTGTAGCAGACTGGGCAATTTCTGCGCGATAAAATTTGCAGGCTGCATGCACCATTGCACGTTTAACCGTGTGTTCCTATTTTTTGATGTTTTACTATTTAAACACAGGACTTTGCCCTATTTCAGATCCATCTTTCATTTTTCCGCCCGATGAGTAGCAAAATATACATATTTTTTGGTTATATTTTTGTTTTGTTTTAATAAAAAATTGTAATTATATTATGTAAATATTTAAATAAATCATTTCTTTTTTATTTTCAGTCCTAACTTAACCTATTTTTGTGCCCTACAGGTATTTCTATAACTTTAGGAAAATTCGGCAAAAACATCCTAAGGCACGCCTGTGACCTATGGCGTGTAACTTTTAAATCAACGATTTCTACATTTTGGTAGATTTTTGCTAGCAAATGCATGCATGCTCAGGCTACACGCCCGTGTTCAATATGTCATGCCCGTGATATCACCCGTGACCTAGCAAAAAACTAGCTATCGAGCCGTACCAAATTCCTAAAGTCAGCAAGCTTGAGTCATGCCCAATGACATGCCCGTGTGCAAGCTGTCACGCCCGTGACATTAGCTGTGACCAAGCAGAAGTCTTGTTGTCATGCCCCGATTAAGCCAATCTGCCACACCTTGCAGATACGCCAAGCAGACACGCTTGTGACCCAAATATCATGCAAGTGTACTTATTCAATCCAATTTATAAGTTGCTAGAAATTCTATGCAAAGATGGCATGTCAGTGACACACCCAGACACACGCCCTAGGGGGCGTGCCCCTCAAAAATTTCGTCTATAAATAGATGCCAAGGCTGATGGTTAGAGGAGAACTTGTAGAGTTCCACATAGTTGTATATAATAGTTAGGAGTAGTTTTTGAGTGATATTTTCCAAACCCGAGTTTGGGTTTCCTATTGTGTAACACTTTTTCTATGTAATAAATTTTCAGCTTTCAGAAATTTTCAACTCTTATTACTTTTACACTTAGTTTTCATTTCTGTTGAGACAGGGTGTGTGCGTGAGCACTTCATTCTTTTTTGTGCAATTCTTATATAGTTTTATTTCTATATAAGAACTTTTTAGTGCTTGATTAAGAAGCTTCAGATGTATATTATTTCTGCAGTTTTATAAGTTTTTATTATTTTATTACTATCACCCTTATCCTGATTGGGAGGCGAAGAACTTGTTAGCATCAACCAAGACACTTTAGGAAGGATATTATTTCTGCAATTTTATAATTCTTTTAATTTTCTACTACCACCCCCATCCTGATGAGAGGCTAAGAATCTTTTAGCACTCGATTGAGATGAGCTTTGGGAATGATATTAATTCTTCAATTTCAAACCCTCTTTTTTAAATTAATAAAAACTTAAGATTTATCAGAAATTGATCATTCTCAGGTAAAGAGAAACTGCGCCTCACTCTCGAAAGTGATGAACGTAAGTCTTCTGGGTTGAACCTTTGAATTGCAGTAGGAGGTCAATAGCGGGGTTCAAAACATAAAGAGTTTTAAGGTATTTTTGATTAGATACAAAAGTTCAGTTAACGTACGTAATATCAGGTCGATGTATCCTAGATAGAGGTGCACTCATATTTATGGAACCTCCATGGTCAAGTATTTTATTTAATAATGAAAATAATAGTTTTTCTTGTATAAACATTATTTACCAAACGAAGTAAAAATCGAGGGCTCTCTACCTCATCTATTTTCAAAACCGTAAGTATTACTTTTATTTTACCTTTTAAAAATCTTCAACTCTTTTCGATAAAATAATAGTTCCAGTCCTTAAAGTAGAGTACTTATCATAGATCCATTAAAAATATGACCTTGATATTTTAAAATAATATACTATTACGCGATAGGTACCCTTGCTTTAATCAAAGTATATAAGTAAAAAAGAGATAGAACATAAACAAACACTGAATTTACAAATCCAACTTAATTTTCAATTTTAGCTATCTCCAAAACTAGATTTTACTTATCAAGTTTTTGGTGTCATTGTCGGCAATCATTTTGTGTTGATGTTTGAAATAAAAAGGAATCACTATCACTTTTTTTATAATTATAAAAAGACACTATTTTTATAAAAATAAATAAATCACAAATTCTCTGTTAATTACAAAACCATTGTTTTTATAAAAAATATTGTTTTTATAAAAACTATTGTTTTTAGTAAAAATACTTTTAGTTTTTGTCTTTTTAGTTATCAAACACGAAACCACAAAAAATACAAAAAAACAAAACATAAAAAGTTTTATATACTTGTTTTTAGTGCATGACCCGATGAAACTCTCCAATTGATCATATTCTTGATTTTGATCCTAAAATCAACCGCACCTTTCAAAGGCGGCTACGATCTCGTGATCAAGACCAAGTAGTAAATCTGGAAGAGTCTATCAGAACCACACAAGTAGAAGCTATGGAAGAACAAATTCCAGTCACAGCCCAGCAATGGACTATGTCTTATTATGCGCAACCAAACTTGGACAACACCGGGTCAAGTATCGTTCATCCCACAATTGCTAATAATAATTTTTAAATCAAATATAACATAATCCAAATGATTCAAAACACAGCTCAATTTGATGGATTTTTAGATGAAGATCCCAACACCCATTTGTCAAATTTTCTAGAAATATGCGGCACTTTTAAAATAAATAACATCACTTATGATGTCATTTGTTTGTGTTTATTTACTTTTTCTTTACGGATGAAAGCAAAGCAGTGGATAGGTTCTTTACCAAGTGGCTCCATCACTACCTGGGTTGAAATGACCGAAAAAATTTTAACGAAGTATTTTTGCCTGCTAAAATCGTTAAATTACATGCGGACATTTCTTCTTTTGTTCAAGACGAGTCTGGTTCTCTCTATGAGATTTGGGATTGTTTTAAAGAATTTTTATGTAGGTGTCCACATCATGCACTACTGGCTTGGCTCCAAGAGCAGACATTCTATAACTCAGAATAAATATTACTCGGAGTAATTTTACTCCTATAGCTTAGTGATCCACATATTACCTAACTCAGACTTAATCAAAAGTCCTACACTTCAAACTATAAGAATACCCTTACACTCAGAGAAAATAACTCTCTTATTTCTCAGATCAAGAACGATCCTACCTCAGGACAAAGGCGTTACCTTAGATTCTAAGCAAAATCCTACCTCAGGCACACAGGCCCTAAAACTCAAATCCGCAACAGGATCCTATCTCTGCCATACAGGACCTAGCTCTCAGCCTTTATAGTTTAGGCTTATAGCTTAGATGAATTATGATCTTATAGAGTGGGAAATTTTTATGTAATATGACTCCAGAGAAATGATTCTCTGAGTCTGCCTTTCCGGACTGAGAGAGCACGGCCCTAACATCTTTACATCACTAAGGAAGTAGATCTTTAAGATGGCTCTGCTTATGTTGGGAAGATACCGGCAGAACGCTGCTTCTTCAATCCTTAATTGTAGTAGAGTTTAGAGTATAATGTCCATGTAGATAAATAATAACTTATGCTAGCTCTGCTTCTCCTTCTAACTCAGAAAACGAGCTTTTTGCTCTTGATCTTGAGAAAAGATTCTTTAGTTCTTTGTATCATCAACAACCAACTATGTATGTGATTCACAGAATAACTGTAGAGCTAGTTTTGGAAAACTTCTCCATCATCGGGAGGAAGAAGATGATCGGAAAAAGCTCTTTCTCAAAAAAGCTGTGTTATTTTTTTCTCTTCTCTTTTCCATAATTTTTTCTATCATTGAACTCTGCTTTTGTATCCCGCTGATGAACCACTCTTTGCGTAGAGTAAACCACCAGATTTTGTAACTGCAACACTTCTTTTGCATTAAATGTAGTACTAAAGGCAAGCGGCGCCTTTTGATATCTAGTGTGCAAAACTCGTGATATTTGAATTCTTGCTGACATCAACATAACTCTGTGCTTCTGGGCTTAGTAATTTCCTAACAATCTGCATAGACGTTGAGTGAAGCCTTATCTCTCAACTCAAATTACTTGGCAGAATTCTGCTACTTTAGGCATTGTGTGAGCCTTCATCGCTTAACGCATTTGACTTTTATAGTCTAATTGTTAAGGCGTTGAGTGACCCTTCATCACTCAACGCTTATGGACTTGGTTGAAATTTTTCTGCATAAAGGCATTGAGTGAAGCTTCCACACTCAACACTTTCTAACTTAGAATGACTTCTTGATGAGGAGTTGAGTTGCCTGTCTTCACTCAATGCTTCTGTACTTGGATAGATTTCTTGATGAGTAGGCATTGAGTGTACTGTCTTCACTCATTGCTTCTATCCTTAAATAGATTTTCTGGTAAGCAACACTAAGGCTTTGACTGCTTGAGGTTCTGTCAATCGCTTTTAGCCACTTGGCATTGAGTGAACTATCTTCACTCAATGCTTCTTGACTTTGCCAGTTTTTTATTGTGCTAGCATCCTGTCTTGGGTATAATAATAATTATGACCTTGACAATATGTCTAATCAATGTAGCAGAGTATAACCTGCATACAAGGAACTTGAACATATATTAAACATATTCATGTGTATACCATTGACTTGTGGTTTTTCTTTAATTCTTGGATATTGGGATCAATGGACTCAACAATGGCTATCAGGAAGAATGTCTTCTCCCTGTATACGGTGGGGAAGACCTATCTACTAGGTTAGATTTCAGATATTCAGAACTTTGCACTTCTTGGGTGATCCCTGTTCCATTTACCTAAGAGTTGCTGAATATCCTTCAGTGCATCAAATGCTCTTTGACTTTGAACTGACACAACAACGGTAGGAATAGGACAAGTTATCTTACTTTATCTCCTTTCTACAAAAAATAGATCCCTCCTTCTTAAATGCTCTTTTTGAAAACATCCCAGTGAATTAGATGAGGATGGCTTCTATCTCAGTGGTTTCGCTGAAACCAGGCTATCTACACAGTGGGATAGAGACTGACATCTCTCTTAATGGAAAAATAGATGCTTCTCAGCAGATCCACTGAGACCAGACTGCCTTCTCAATGGTTCAGCTTACACCATACTGCCTTCTCAACAGAGCTAATACTGGCTTCTATCTTAGTGGCAATTTAGCTACGTCTTAGCGCTTATGTTGAGACCAGACTGTCTTCTCAATGAATTGTCGCTCAAACTACTGAGAAATTGCAGCAATAACTAGAGATCTTCAAACAAAGTTTTAGAATAACTCAAACCTATTATGATATGGAAAAAAAGGTTTATCAAATACAATTAGCATTGTAGGCGATGCATCTTCAAATCTAAGGAACATTAAAGGAAATATTCCCAACATTTACCTGCAGACTGAGTGGATTAGGTTTACCATGAACCTTTTCTGCCACTGCAAAGGATTGAACAAAGTTTTCAGGGTATCATGTACTTTGGTTGTACATGAATGAAAGTGGTGAACCTGCGGAATAAAGTTCCTCATTGGTCGGAGAGGTATATGTTGTTCAAGGGAGTCGTGCAGCTACTCCCTTTCAACCCGCAAGCACGGTCAAATATCATTTTCAGGTCGGATTAGCTTGGAAAAATTGAAGAATAAATAGGGAAGTTCCTGGCCGAAGTGCGGCTTGATGTCAAGCATTATATCCTGCTACTTCCTATGGTAGCCGACTTATCCGTTGAAGAAAGTAATTTTTACAACCAAAGTACATGATCCCCCTGAAAACTTTGTACATGAATGAAAATGGTAAACTTGCCGAATAAGGTTCCTCTGCTGAACGTTATGGTGAACTACGTCCGACAATGGATTGAACAAAGTTTGGGGGATCATGTACTTTGGTTGTACATGAATGAAAGTGATGAACCTGTCGAATAAGGTTCCTCATTGGTCGGAGAGGTATATGTTGTTCAAGGGCAATGTGCGACTACTCCCCTTCAACCCGCAAGCACGGTGGAACATCATTTTCATGTCAGATTCTCTTGGAAAAATTTAAGAAAAAATGGGTAAGTTCCTGGCCTATGTGCGACTTCATGTCAAGAATTATATCCCGCTACTTCCTATGGTTGCAGACTTATCTATTGAAGAAAGTAAGTTTTAATCCTACGGTTAAACATTTGTTACCTGATTTAACCGCTCAATTTAACCATATTTTATCTTACAGAAACCCTCGAGGTTCTCGCCGATAAGAAGGAAACCCCTGAAGGATTTGTGATCACGTAGAGTGAATCACAGAAGTAGTAGGAAGCTGATCGCAGGGAAAGGGATGATCATGCTGCAGATTATCCTTCTATCCAGATCTTCCCCGTATTGGGGTTGTAGAAAGGGTGGAGGATTTCCACGGCAAGCCGGTTATTAAATGTCACCATTGTGGCAAGCAAGTTCATGTATCTTCCACTCTTACCTCTTAGAAGAATGACAATAATACCCGGCATACTCATGCGATTAGTTGGGCCTTGTATGGGATGGAAAACTTGGCTGAACTGCGGGTAGTCCCAACCAAAAAACATCCCAATCTAGCTGCCTAAATTCTAGCTAGGAGCATGGTTACAGATCACTTCATAACTGAAACTCTTGTCGAGGTTCTTAGGGAAAATGAGCAGCTAGTGGAAGAAGTCGAGAAGCTAAAGAAGGCTAATGTGACAAGAGTTTACCTGACAGGCTTTGTGGTTTTCTCTATCCTAGCTGCAAATGTTTTACCTTTATTTCCTATTGTAGAAAGCATATAATCTAGAAAATCCAACCTTCCTAAATAAGATTTCTGGACATTTGCGAGAAGGTGGTGAAGAAATTCTGGAGCTTTTTAAAGGGTGGTTAACATTCAAGGCCAAATTTTAAAATGTCACTTTTGATGAGTTGTATCCGGGCTTCCAAAATTTTTAAACCGCGGAAGATAAGACAGCTAGTGATGTAGAAGACAAAGGAGATGAATAAAAAAAATTTGTCATGGAGGATGAAGATGAAGATAAAGAAGAAACTCCTAACAAATAGAAAGAACTATTTGTATGTTGATGCGTGAAAACAACACCGTCTAGTTAACCGTTTGATCACAGAGGAAGGAGTAGGGAGAAGACTGTCGGTTAGTAGCGGTCAGGGCAAAAATCAGAGCAGGCTGCTCGAGAGGGCAACAGCAGACTTCGCCCGCCGCGGCCTGAATGCCTCTCTTGCGACGTGTTTTTCTTTAAAAGGAAACGATTACAACGGTTAGAATGATGAGCCCATGTTGACAAGTACCAGCTCGAGAAAGATTTCGAATCTGTTATCACAGGCGTCAAGCTTGGGGATCCGAACTCGATCCATTGGAAGGTACTGTTCACGTCTATTTATAGGCTCAGGGTGTCTGCCTAACGGGTAGGGATAAAAATACCGACTGCCCGCGTATAGGAGAAATAGGCAGCGCTGACCATATACATGGGGCTATAAGAAAGAGGGGGCACCTAGCCGCACGGAGAGGCAGCTAGACAGCTCCTGACCGATAGCTCCTTAGCGCCTATCAAGCCGGGGAGAACCCGCGGGAAGTCGGCTAGGTGTCTAGAATAATCCTCGCCACTGGTACTTGGGGAGCGGTCATATCCGGTGTTAACATAATCCCCGCACCTTTTTAAATTAAGGGGAATTTCGAAAATGTTGTTAACTGCCTGACCGCGAACGCAGTAAATGCCTTCGAAGCAATAAATAACGCTTGCGCAGATGCTATTTTCACAAAAATGCTTTCGAGACGGGTCGCTTCTCTCCCACTGCGGTTAAAATTCTACTGTCCGCCATTTCTTCTAGAAAGAACATCCTGGTGCGGATAAGCGACAATGGTTTAGTCGCATCCAAGTCGCCACAAGGAACACCTATCTGCAAATCCGGCGAGACGTCATACAAGATGATCACTGCAAAGGTGATTTCCCAAAAACCACACCAGTTAAATGTAGGACTAGAGAGTGAGCAATCCCCAAAATCGGAAACTTAGACAATAGCCACTAGGGCTCTTGAGAGATATATCGATGCCGCACGGTTAAGCCTGTTAAAGATTTGCCCGAGAACACGGAGGGTAGCAAGATTCAAGAGACTTTCCGGGCGAACACTCCTCAGCCCTCGACGGGCTCAGATGTGGACATCACATCAACGCCTTCAAGCGAAGAAAACAGCAAGGGGGGCTCTGAGGCTGAAGTCGAGCGAGCGAGCAGAGAGGTTGCCGATATTATCGACAAAGCTAGAAAGGCAGACAGGAATCCCGCAGACAAGCTTAGGGAAAACCTTAATGTCATGAAAGCCTCCATCCGGACAAAGAATAGGAAGCACAAGCCGACTTCTTTAGTTGAGGAGAGGATAGAAGCGATCATCCGGAAGAAGAAGAGAGAAAACAAGAAACCTGCGGCGGTCTTGGCAACGACCAGCAAGGTCGATGTACCCGATCGGTTTGAAGATGAGACCGCTCGATTAGAGGAGGTAAATGCTTTCGAAGTGCTCGAATGCCTCATAGAACTGGGGGCGGCTAAGCGGGTAGAGCTAACCTTCTCGCTCACTGTGATTTCCTGCAGGAGAAGGAAAAAGAAGCCAGCAGCAAGCAACTATCTGGGTGCGACTCTTACCCGGAGGTTTTGTCGGTGAAATAGGGAAATAAATCTTCGGGCCATCTGAAGGAGATGATAAGGTAAAACTGCGAGAATGAATTCTTGCAAAAAAGAAGCTACTAACCACTGGAGAAGAAATCTGTGATCCCTTGGTTTTTTTGGCTGCGAAACAAGCTAAAGCTGACCGTTAGGCTGCCCTCAAGTTTCTGCGGATAGGTATGCTTAAATGCGCCCCAAAGTTAATAAAAATTCCACCTCATTACTAGGAACCACTGCGGTTAAAGAGGCCTATCAGCATAATAACTTAGACCAATGACTAGCTCCTGTTGCGCGAAGAGCTTGAAAAGAATAAGCGGGTCGAGCAACTTATGAAGGACAATTACCTGAAGAAGATGGATTCTGAAAGACTGAGGCGACCTGTTTTTTCTAGTCGTCAGATAGCGCCGTGACTAGATAAGATGATAGCCTCTGCTCGTGTGCCTATTCTTTTAGAACTGTTGCTTGCCGATCTTGTCGCGCGACAAAACTAACTCTGCCCATCAGTTTCTTTGTGATGAAAACTTTGCGGAGTTAAATCTTCAAGCTGTTGTGGACGAGATCGTGTGGCGGCTTTAGAGCGATGAAAGCCAACGCACCTTATCCGAGCTATTCTTCGGCCTCGAGCGACTAAGGGCAAAGCTCAAGTTTGAGGAAGATGCGAGGAGAGGCTTGGAGGAGCGGTTGTAGGCTCTGTCTGCAGAACTGATCGATTGCCGCGAGCGAGAAAGAGCTGCTCGCGATCAAGTCTCGATCCATGGGAAGCGACTTCAAAGGGCAAAGGTTGATGTTGTATACTTCAGGAAAAAATATAATGAGTGGGTTGAAAGGAACAAGGGTTGGCAACCTTACTTTGAGAGTTCGGAGAAACCGTGCCAGGCCATGACCCTAGCAGAGGGGAAACTTCTACCATAGTGGCCGGCCATGCAACCCTACTCGAAAGACAAATCTAACAGGTGGCTTTTACTGAGCCAATCGTTCTGATGAGTCGCATAGTTCGGGATGCATCCCGTATACACCGGGCCCAGAACACCCTTATCCACCACTTGATAAGCTCGATGTCCGTTTTACTGGGCATTAGCGACCAAGTGGCTCATATCGGCAGGGACCCCGCAGAAGCTAGCAGAGAGTAACATAAGGAATGGTGCGAGGAGAGATCGATATCTGTAATAACAATGCGTTCAAACGAACTGACCTTGTTGGTCGCAAACTTGCTACTTTTAATACCTTATAATGCTTGCAGTGTGATTTGTTTGTTCGTGCGATCTGTAGATGCTTGTGATTTGATATTTTATCTGTGCAATTAGTGATGCTTTAGATGCTTGCGGTTTTATTTAATTGTCCACACAATCTGCACTGTTTTAAATTCTTGTGACATCTGCAAGAAATGATGAATATCTCAGCGGCTTCTTTGCTTTAACCGCGTGAGCTATAATGTTTTTAATTGCATGTAAGGATTTCTGCAGGAAGCGATGAATATCTCGACGGCTTCTTTGATGTAACCGCGCGAGCTATAATGTTTTGAAATGCTTGAAAGATATCTGCAGGAAATGATTAATATCTCAGCGGCTTCTTTGATCTAGCCGCGCGGCTTGAAACTCGTCTTGCAGGTTATATAAATACAACCTAGCTCCGCATTATATGGAAAAATTTAAAAGATACCGATTCCTGCGATAAGATTCAATGGCACCCGTGCGAGCTTCAGTTTCTTCTGCCTTCCTTGATGCTGAGCATTGGAGGTCAGAAATGAATGCCACCGAACTTGAACGCTTCATCGCTACCCACATGATGAATATCGATGTAGGCGCAGGACTACCTGGAGAATATGAGCGGATCAACACTTTAGCAAGGAATCGGGTGGCGATCCCGATCGACCACTTTGACTTTGGTTTCAGCTTGCCACCACTGATCGAGCTCATCGAAATTCTAGGCTTCTTTGGAATCATTCCCGTCAAGCTCTTACCGAACACAATTGCGTCGATGGTGAGCTTCATCATTTACCTTCGGACTGAGTGGGTAAGATTCACCATCGATCTTTTCTGCAAATGCTTCGTAATCCGCTCCATCATCTCCAGCAAGAAAGAAAACTGGAAATTCAAAGATGTCTTTTATTTTGGCTGCAATGAAATGAAGATGGTTAACATGCCGAACAAGTTCCCGAATAGCTCCACAAGATTCCTCATGTTCGAGGGGAATCTTGGCCTTCTACAAGTCCACCCGCAAGTCCGGCCGGCAAGGCTGTTTGAGCGGTTCGAGGTTGAAGGCATCGAGAAGGATATCGCTGATTTCCTCACTGGTTCGCGGGTAGACATCCTGTATTGCATTTCGATGCTTCCAGTTGTTGCTTATTTGCTTATAGAAGAGGGTAAATATATTCAGCGACTAGTTACTTATTGCTCGTCTTACCGCGTGGCTAAATATTTTGTCCCTTTGAAACTGTTCTGAAAGTTCCATCAAAAATGCCGGTTACACCTAGAGGGCATGTTCTAACACAGAGCAAAGCGATGAAGAAAAGGGAGTATGATAGTTGTGAAGAACATGATGTCGCCGCTGACTATGACTCCGAACCCTTCACACCATACGGAATGGGTGAGAAGTTGAAAGTCCATCGCGGCAAGGAGGTTATGAAAATGCCATCCACCCGGGAAACACGTTCAAGTTTCCATCGCTCTTCTCTTGTGGAAGAATGAGAAGATCTCCAAACATTCCCGTGCTATAAGATGGGCTATGTACGGCAGGGTAAACCTGGCCGATCTGCCGAAAATTCCTATAAAGAAGCTCCCAGCTCTAGTCGCTCAAATCCACTTGAGAAGTTTTGTGACAGACCACTTCATCGTCGAAGCCCTTGTCGAGGTAATCGGGTTCGCCGAGCGGTTAGAAATGACGTAGAGCACCTCAAAGAAGAGAATGAAATACTAAAGATTATTACTGCAGTAAGTTTTTACCTCGCGGCTTTACCTGTTACCTTAGCAATTGTCGAAAATTTTACTTATCTTCTTTTATAGAAAGCTTATGACCCCGGAGAATCCAGCTTTTGTGAATTAGATTACCGTGCCCTTGTGGGAAAGCGGGGAAGGTATGCTAGACATTCTGCGGGAGCGGGGAGCGCTTAAGCCTGATCATGAAAAGATAACTTTTGACCAGTTATTCCCGGCTTCCAAGAGGTTGAAGCCGCGCGAGATGTGACAGCATGTGAAGCTGTTGAGGAGATCCTCACTTAGGATAAGACTACAAACGACCAGGAAGATGTACCCGCAGACTCTGGCGCGGATAAAGGTTCAAGATCATCCAGCAATTCGAGCAGGTAGGAATCCCAGGAGTCAGGATCAACTAAGACAGGCAGTTCTTCGAGTTCCTCCAGCAAAAAAATTACGAGCCCGAGAAGAAAAAGATGAATAAACTGATGTAATGATAAAGATTCTTTTGATCCTGCAGTATGATTTATGTAAGCCGCGCAGATACACATATTGCAAATTTTTGACAATGTAAATGATATCATTTCGGTTTTATTTTACAGAATATGGTGTATTCACTTGATATTATATTTCTATTCGCGCGATTATGACACATGCTGATATATCCGGATAATTCCTTAAACGATCCGTAGACAAATAAAATGAATGAATTAAAACGAATAATAGACGTACTTGTACAAATGCAGATAGATAAGCCCAGCCAGGCTATCCGTTGACGAATGGCAGCTTGAATAATAAATATTGAAGTTTACTTTGCCGAGCGACTAAGTATTCAATATGATATTTGTAACACGAATGAATATAAGCAAGTGATCACCCTGCATAACTTATTCATGCGACTAAGAATGTTACCCGTCGTATGAATAGATAACGATAACCAAACATAATGCACTTGCGCGATTAACAACGATATGCGCCATCTGAATCGACATGAATGATTACCAAGCATAGTATATTCACGCGATTAAAAATGATATCCACCATATGAATCAAAATGATGAATGATTACCAAGGATAGTATATTCGTGCAATTACTAATATTATCTAGACTGATCAAAAAGCTTAGTATACTCGCGCGATGATTAGTGTTATCCGCCATATGAGTCGACACGACGAATGATTACCAGCTCGCATGACATCTAACCGTACGGTTAATTGGCAATAATATTAAGACATTTAACAAAGGTTTTACCAACTGCTTGCTTTAACAAGATAAATATCCAGACCTTGACAAATACCAATTCCAATCTATTCTTTTACGAAGGAGTCTGATGATAAATCTTGGGTACTAAGAAAGATGGCTACTATTTACCCAAAAGACCGCTATTCAGTTTCTTCCGCAAGATCACTGTCAAAGCTTCCCCTTTCGACCGCATAACCGCGAGACCCTAGCAATCAGCAAGTTAGGTTTCTGTCTGGGAATAACCGGTCCTTCTATTTTAGAATGCGTAACCGCGCGGTTAAAAGCTTATTTCTTTTCCTTCTTAGCCGTGTATCACGTCACCGTTGCCCGCTCTCCTGTCCCACGGGTAGACGGTGATTCTAGCGCCTGCCCGCTCGGTAGGACCCCGAGCCTTTAAATAGGCATGAACAGTACTCTCTAGGCATTGAGAATCAAATCCTTAAGCTCTCCGTCTGTGGCAGCGTGAAAGTGAGGAAAGATACAACTCTAGAGGGGGGGGGGGTGAATAGAGTATTAAAAAATATGACAATCTACTCCACTCCCTTAGAGTTAATTTGCGGAATAAGTATATAGATATATGAAACACTAGAGCCTAACACAAAGTGAGGTGCACAAGAGAAAGCTAACTATAATTATAGTTTAAGCTTTAGTCCTAGCACAGCAACTAGCAATCCTAGTTAATTCTTCTCAAAGCCACAGTGCAGTAATTAAAATAAGCAACACAGACAACACAAGATGATTTATAGTGGCTCCCTCTCAATAGGTACATCCACTCTTCTACCACCCTGGTAGGAATCCACTACAGGTTTTTGTTCAGGTGCCCTGCCACCAACTGATCTGATTCAGGTAGATCAAGTAAACCCTTTGAGCTTTTGATCAGGAGCTCAAAATCCAACACAGGTTTTTGCTCAGGTGCCCTGCCACCAAGGTTTACTTTTGAATGGAGTAATAACCCTTTGTACAGGAGGTTGAGAGAGTTAGAATGTCTTCTCTATTGTTAAACAGAATTAGAGAAGCTAGTGGATTGCACTGAGCTATAGAAAGCTCTGAAGGAATCAAAGCTCCCCCTGGCTTAGAGAATATACAGGAAGAAGCCTTGCTTCAGTGTGCAGGATCTCTTCAGAACTTTGTAGAGAGTTGTCTTGAAGTTCTTGAAGGAGCAGCTTGAAGAAGACTCTTGATGTGGAATGGTTGTTCTTCTTCAACAACTTTTTTTTCTTCTTCTTCTTCTTGAAGCTCTGAGTATGAATATTCCTGTAAGCAGGATGAACTCAGGATTGAAGAAGAGAACTCTGAAGAAATTTGATCTTCTCAGCTGATTGTAAAAGTATCTGAGAGCTATATCTTCTTGTTCTTGTTGAATATCTGTATATCTGAGTATATGTATTAAAACTTATTTCAATAGCTCTTTATATATTAGCCTTTGTAATGGCTTCTATCTTTCTCTTGATTTGAAATTTGTCTTCTTCTGAGATCTGCAATCTGGGCTGCAAATAACACATAGTTGAAAAAGCCTGCAGAAGGATATCCTATAAAGAGATAAAGCTTTCTTAAAAACTGCTTATCAATTCTACAAGTCCAAAAGATATTAGAAAAAGTCACATCAAAAACAAACTCTTTACAGCTAGAGAAAGACATCTGTGTCTAACAGCTATAAAGGACAGTATGGCAGATAAAGCACAAAGATTTGTCAACTAATAGGACAAAAGACTTTGTCATATAGAACTTGACTTATACATAAAGAATGAGGCAAAGATTGCCTTGATATGTAAGCATAAAATCAATGAAATAATCTTTAATAAAATAAGCCAGATAAATGAGAAATAATTCACAGAAGAGAAGGAATACAATATTACTAAATGCAGACAAAAGATCGTCGAACGAATCTCAAAGATCGTCGAACTCTCAGAGTAGATAGTCGACCTATCAGAACAGATAGTCGAACTACAAGAAATCTATCTGGGCAAAAGAAGTCGAACAAGACTCGACGATCGACGATACTGAGACCACAGATCGTCGACCTAACAGAGTTGAACTAACTCAGAGATAGTCGAACTGCTGACTGACGATAGTCGATCAACTGATAGACGATAGTCGATTAACTGATAAGCGATAGTCGATTGGAGTTCGACTATAGTCGAACTAAAAACACTTAACCAAATTTTCACCTGGATAAACAATAACTCTACACAACTGATGGAATCTAACCTTTGACCATAGATAAATCTTGGGTCAAGAAACTAATTAAGAGGACTTAACTCAAATCCAAACTAGGGTACCAACAATCTCCCCCTATTTGGGTCAAGTCTCTCAAAACAAAAAAAGAATGCTATATATATATATATAAACAACAATAATCTGTTAGGATCAATGTGTATCATATCATATCAATAAGCAGCATTTCATATCAAACATAAAATCAAACAATCAATCAAAACAGACTGTCAAAACAAATAAATTTATACATTATCAGAGTCTGGTTTAGAAGTGAAAGAAATAATAAGGAAGGAAATTTTCCTTTTGGTATCAAGAGCATCCTTCTTTGACATCTTCAAATCCTATTCTCCAATAATCTTAGATTCTCCTGCTCTGGGCAAAACAGCCTCTTGATGCTTTTCCATATATTTTGAGGCATCAAAAACTTCTGGTCTGACATGAAATCTATCTAGTTCCTTTTCTCTAAAATTTGACATAGTTGTTAAGCTTGTTATGACTTTGCCTTCAGCTTTAGCTTTTCTAATTTGGGCTGATCAAACTAACTCAAGAAGTCTGGCCATCCTGAACTCAGGATTGAGCTCTGGGCTTTCATATTCATTTTCATCAGCTGGATCTAGAGGCTTTATAGTCTTGAACTTTGTAGAAAGGTCTAACATACCTGCAGTTGGTTCTATGTCTTCTTGAATAACAAGAGATGATGGTGGAGCAACCTCTGCAAATTTCTTGCTTGACTTGTCAGAGTAAATTACTCTTTTTCCTTTTGAATCTACTTGCTTAATCTAAGCTGGCTTTCTGGAGGGATGAATTTTGCTCTCCTTAGGAGGTGAAACTTTTCTTTTAGGTGAAGGAGGAGGAGAAAATGTTAGTTTCTGATAAATCATCTCCTTCACTTGCTCTTTAGGTTTAGTTTGTTGTCTTTGCTGTCCGGAATGGGATCTGCCCTGGTAACTTTGGTTTCCTCTTCTCTGATAGGCCTGAGAAGTGGTAAATCTAGCTGGAGGAGCTGAGGGATTAGAAGATACATTCCCTGAAGCTCCTGCACTAGGAGGAGGAGGAGGACCTCTGGGAGTCCACTTAGGAGCTGGAATATCATATCTCTTGCTCCTCTTCCTCTCCTTTTGCTGATTCTTAAATAATCCCATCCAATGTTGAAAGTACTTAGACTTGGGATCAATCCCTTTCAATATGTAATAAGCGATTTCATTCTCTGGATTAGGAGGAGGAGGAGATTGAGCTTTCCTTTTCCTTTGAGCAATTTTCTTTTTCTTGGTTCCTTCAAAATCCTTAGAATCTTCCTCATCATCAGAATGTGATGAATGAGGTTGATCATATGGATCAACGATATCTTGAACAGCTTTTTCTTTGGCTTTTAAGACAGCCTTTTCTTTTTCTTCTTCTATGGCATCCTGAGCAAATAGAGCATCCAAGTCTAGTCCTGGAGTATCATCCCAAAGAGTTGATCTTTCTTCTGACTCATCTGTAACTGTCTTGAAGACTAGTTCTTCTGAGGCTTGAACAAATTCCTTATCTGATAACACAGACTCAGGTTCTTTATTTTCTGCAGCAGGTTCTAGAGCAGCTTCTTGAACAGTTTCTTCATCACCTTGACCTTGATCTGTAGCCAAAGGGACACATAAGTTTTCTAAATGTGATAGAATCATCCCTTCAAGGTATTCACAAGTTAACATGTCAGTCAACAGGTCAGTGAATTGAGTAATTGTATTACCTGTAGAATTTCCTAACTCCCATAACTCATCTAGGTAGGAGGTAATGACTCCTTCTAGGTACCTGACAACAGCAGAAATAGATAGCTCTTCAAGACAAACTCTAAAAGCAAATTCAGCTTCAGCTATAACTTCAGCTATCCTTTGTTCTGAAACTTGAGCTTCGGGAGAAACAACTGTATCTGGAATTGCAGTTGATGTTGTACTTTCTGGAACTGCAGCTGATGGAATGTCCAGAGGAAGTCCTGAGACATCTTCATGGAACATCTCCCCCTACCTGATTTCAGTGGGCATTGAACTCAGGCCCCTAAGTGAAGAGGGCTCAGCAGAATTTGAGAGGGCTGCAATGGAGGATGTAAGGGATGAAATGGAGGAAATAAGAGGGGCGTTTGCTGCTTCAATCATTGATTTGATTGAAGGAGTAATTAGCTCCATGATGCTTGCAATGAAGGTTGGTGTGATTTCAAAAGATATAGAGGGGGGAATCACATCAGATGGATGAGCATCAGGGATGATGTTCTCCTGATGAGATGGAGTGTGAACTGGTGATGGAGATGCAGATGTATGAAGATCAATATGATCTTGAAGTGAAATTTGTCACTGAGGTGGAGTTGGAAGTTTCTCAGAAACCAACTAATAAATGCTAAGATTTGAAATCCCAGCAAGGTGTGAAGGAGTTGGAGATGCTGGTGGTGATGCATGGAGAATATTTGATGAATGCAGTGGGAGAGTGGTAGTGGATGAAGATGGTACAGTGATAGAGGTGGATGGCAATGCAGATGAAGGTGGAATGGGGGAATGGAAGAGCCTTCTCCAGGTAGGTCGGGGGTGACTGTTACTGTCCTTGTGTTCTCAGATGGAACAGGAGCAACCCCAGCAGGTGAAGGCTTCTGGATATTCCTTCTCCACTTGATAAATAGAGTGGGATCCATCTTCTTGCTTGCATTGATTGAGGTTGAAACTGTTCCCAACAGCTGAGGATATTTCTCTCTCAGAAATATCCCAATCACCCTTTCAAGGGTTACCTCTTTCTTTGAATTCTTTTTCCTGATTAAATCAAAAACTATTCCAGCCCAATTTATTGCTTTCCCATTAACAATAGCACTCATTAAGGCAAACTACTGCCTGGTAATGTTATCGTGCGCAGAGTGCTTTCCCAACAGCACTTTCCCTACTAGTTCTTCTAAGAACTTGATCTTCATCGGGAAGCTTATCTTCAGCAACTTGGAAGGAATGCCTTCATCATGTCCTAGCTCTAATAGCATCTTGATATACTCCTGAGTATCTTGATCATACTCTTCTTGACCATTGATCAAACCAAAAATCTCAGTTAAGACGGCAGGAGTCAAAATTACCTCCTCACCGCCGATAGTCCCTGTCATCGATTCGTCGCTTGAAGACGATGTATAGACCCATTCTTTGATTTCTGGAACATTTATCTTAATCCTTGTAGACATAAGCTTCTCCAGTCCTTGATATTTGCATAACTGTAGCATCTCGAGAATATCGGCATCGCAGGCACTGAAAGAATCAAAATCGACGCTAAAGCCGTCGTCAAACTTCATCGCGGTCAGCAAAGCTGGAGCAATCGCCATGGATTTGGTTGGGGAAGATGAGAGAAACGAAAGCAAAAAGCGTGGGGCAGAGCTCAAGTAAAACCTTTCAAGCCGGAATGAGGAATATGAAATGACGAGCTCTGTCGACTACAAAAAGCATGATCTATTAACCTAGGTCAACCATCGGTTTAGATTCAAACAGTAATCATCGACCTATTTCAACAGATACTAGAAACGATGGTCGATCGATCGTTCGATGATCATTTCCTGAAGCAAAGTAGTCGAGCTATCGATCGACTATTTCTGTCTTCACAAACAATCGAGCCATCATCAACCATAGGTCGACGATAGGCTCAACCTGTTCGACTATGGTCGAATGACATTCGACGATATTCGAGCAGATTTCAACATAGGCAGAAATTACACTTGGTCTATTCCATTTATCATGCCTAGTTGATTCTAAAAGAACAGATGCTTCTGTTCATCTAAAGGCTTGGTGAAAATATCAACTCTCTGAAGGTCAGTTGATATGAACTCAAGACTGATTTTGTTCTTTTCCACACAATCTCTTAGAAAATGGCGTCTGATCTCAATGTGCTTGGTCCTAGAGTGGTGCACAAGATTTTGTGCTATGGAAATAGCATTGGTACTGTGAAACATGATTTTTGTGTTCTTGTGTGTGTACCCATAATCCAAAAGTTGGTTTTGAATCCACAGGATCTGTGAACAACAACTAGCAGCTGCTATATATTCAGCCTCTGTAGTTGAAGTTGAGACAGAAGCCTGTTTCTTGCAGAACTAAGAGACTAATCTCTCTCCCAGGAACTGACATGTCCCTGAGGTACTTTTCCTGTCAACTCTACAACCAGCATAGTCAGAATCAGAGTATCCAATTAACTCAAATTCTGATTCAGCTGGGTACCACAGTCCTAAATTTGGACATCCCTTCAGGTATCTCAAAATTCTCTTGAGAAGAATCAAATGAGATTCCTTGGGGTTGACTTGGAATCTAGCACATAGGCATGTGGCAAACATTATATCAGGTCTACTTGCAGTTAAATACAATAGGAAACCAAAAATGGCCCTATAGTTTTTCTGATCAACTGGCTTACCCTTATCATCAGAATCTATAACTACATTTTTAGCCATGGGTGTATGCATTGCTGAAGCATCACCCATCCCAAACTTCTTTACCAATTCCTTGGCATATTTGGATTGGGAGATGAAGATGCCATCAGCATCTTGCTTCACTTGGAGACCAAGAAAGTAAGACAACTCACTCATACTACTCATCTCAAACTTAGAGTGCATCAGGTCTGAGAACCTTTTGCATAGTTTGGGATCAGTGGAACCAAAAATAATATCATCAACATAGACTTGAACTAACAGGATTGTGTCCTTGTGATGCTTAACAAATAGTGTTCTATCAACTACTCCTCTAACAAAGTTGTGCTCTAACAGGAAACTAGCTAGAGTCTCATACCAGGCTCTGGGTGCTTGCTTAAGTCCATAAAGAGCTTTTTGCAACTTATAAACAAATGATGGTTGAGTTGAAGAAACAAACCCAGGAGGTTGTTCAACAAACACCTCTTCCTTTAGCTCACCATTTAGGAATGCACTTTTAACATCCATTTGAAAAACCTTAAACTTCATATAGGCTGCATAGGCTAGAAAGATCTTTATTGCCTCTAACCTTGCAACAGGGGCAAAGGTTTGGTCATAGTATATACCTTCCTCCTGTCTGTAGCCCTGAGCTACAAGCCTAGCTTTGTTCCTTATAATAATCCCTTGGGCATCCAACTTGTTTCTGAACACCCACTTGGTGCCTATGATCAGTTGGCCTTTTGGTCTTGGAACCAAAGTCCATACTTTACATCTTTCAAATTTTTTAAGCTCCTCTTGCATAGCAATGATCTAGTGGAGATCTAGCTCAACATCTTTTATGGTTAGGGGCTCAATTTGTGAAAGGAAACAAGCATGCATCACATCCTGTCTTAATTTCAAAGAAAAGGGATAGATACTACTCTAGAGGGGGTGAATAGAGTAATCAAAAATTACACTAGCAAAGTTGACTGTCTACTCAACTCCCTTGGAGTTAATTGCGGAATGAAGGTTATAGATACTTGAGATGAAACCCTAAAGCCTAACACAAGTGTTGTGCACAAAAGGCAGCCAACTGTAATTACAGTTAAGGCTTGGGATCCTAAACAGCAACTAGCAATCCTAGTTAAAATCTAATCACAGCCAATCAGCATAGAGAATTAATTAAACAATCCAGACGACACAAGGAATTTATAGTGGTTCCCCAAACAACTTGGGTACGTCCACTCTTCTACCAACAAAGTAGGAATCCACTCAGGTTTTTGATCAAGTGCCCTTCCACCAACAAGATCTGCTTCAGGTAGATCCAGAAACCCTTTAGACTTTTGATCAGGTGTCTAAAAACCAACACAGGTTTTTGATCAGCTGCCCTGCCACCAAGGTATACTTTTGAAGGGAGTAATAACCCTTTACAGGAGGGGGAAAGGAGGTTAAAATGTCTTCTCTATTTTACAATAGATTAGAGAAGCACAAGAACTTGCACTGAGCTAGAAAGCTCTAAAAAGTCAAGGCTCCCCCTGGCTAAAAGAACGTCCAGGTGAAGTCTTGCTTCAGTGCAGAAAACACTTCAGAAAATCTGAACGAAAAAGCTACAAGAAGATAATAAATATGAATTGAAAATTCTTCTTTAGGCAGCTATCTTTTTCTTCTTATTCTTCAAAAAAGCTCTGAGTGACGATCTTCCTTTAAGCAGGAGAACTCAGGTTGAAGAAGAGTGAAGAGCTAAAACTTCTTCTCAGTTAGATGTGAATGAACTGAGAGCAGTTGAAAACTGTAAGTTGTAAGCTTGAATGCTGCTGTTAGCTTTTTGTATATGAGAACTAGTTGATTTCTTTCTCCAAAGAATTCTTTATATAACAGCTGCAGCAACGGCTCTAATTTGAGTTTGAATCTTGTCTTCTACTGAAATCTGCAAGCTGGGCTGCAAAAAGCATAAAGCAAAACAAATACTGCAGACAGATATCCTATAAGAGGATAAAGCTTTCTAAGGAGCTGCAAATAACTCTGATGAAATAATACTAGAGAAAGTCACATTAGAAGAGACTCTTTACAGCCAGAAAAGACTTTCTGAGTCTAACGGCTATAAAGGACAGCCTGGCAGATAAAGCAGAAAACATATCTCAGGTAATAAGACAAACAAATTTGTCAGAAAAAGATTAGCTCATGCATAAGGAATGGAACAGATATTGCATGGAAATGATATCATAAATTTATTCAAACAATCTTTTATAAAATATGCCAAAATAAATATGAAATAAATCACATCATAGAAGATGACAAAATTACTCAAAACATACAGCAAAACGTCGAACGAACCTCAGAGATCGTCGACCGAAGCACAGAGATCGTCAACCTATCAGACAGATAGTCGAACGATCCAGATAGTCGAGCTATCAAAGAAGATAGTCGAACTACCTCAGCAGATAGTCGACCTATCAGAACAGATAGTCGAGCTATCAGATAGTCGATCTATCAGGACAGATAGTCGAACTACCAAAGCAAAAAAAAAGATAGTCGACCTATCAAACAGATAGTCGAACTATCAAAGAAAACAGATAGTCGACCTATCAACAGATAGTCGAGCTATCAACCAAAACAGATAGTCGACCTATCAACAGATAGTCGAACTATCAGATAGTTGAACTATCCAAGCAGATAGTCGAACTATCAAAGAGAACAGATAGTCGACCTATCAAACAGATAGTCGAACTATCAAAGAAAACAGATAGTCGACCTATCAACAGATAGTCGAACTATCAGATAGTTGAACTATCCATGAAGATAGTTGAACTATCAAGAAGAGCAGATAGTCGACTTATCAACAGATAGTCGAGCTATCACAGAAAGCAGATAGTCGACCTATCAACAGATAGTCGAACTATCAGATAGTTGAACTATCCAAGCAGATAGTTGAACTATCAAGAAGAGCAGATAGTCGACATATCAACAGATAGTCGAACTATCAAGGAAAACAGATCGTCGACCTATCAACAGATAGTCAAGCTATCACAGATAACAGATAGTCGACCTATTAAGCAGATAGTCGAGCTATCAGGAAGACGATCGTCGATCGGCTGATCGACGATAGTCGAGCGACATTCGACCATAGTTGAACCAGAAATTACTTAGCCAGATTTTCATCTGGACAGGCAATTCTACACAACTAGAGAATCTATCCTATCAACTAACCTTTGACCATAGATAAATCTTGGGTCAAGAGACTAAAAGAGAAGACTGAACTCAAATCAAAACCTAGGGTACCAACAATCTCCCCCTATTTGAGTTAAGTCTCTCAACAACTAAAACACACAAAACAAATTACATAAAGTAAATAAAATGCATGAAAAGAAATAACTAAGCAGATAACATCAATCAAACAGATAAGCAATTAACTGTCAATCAATGAAATTTTAAGATGCTTCAGAGTTAGATTTAGGATCAGAAGAACTAGGAACAAAATTAATCTTTCTAGAGGGATCTAGAGCTTCTTTTCTCGACAACTTCAGGTCTTGTTCTCCAATGATTTTCAATTCTGACGCTCATGGGACAACTACCTCAGGATGCTTTTCCATGTATTTTGAAGGATCAAATACCTCAGGTCTAACCTGAAATTTATCGAGCTCCTTCATTCTGAATTTTGACATCGTGGTCAATCCTGCAGTGTCTTTTCCTTCTGCTTTAGCTTTCTTATTTGAGCTGCTCCAACAAGTTCAAGAAAACGAGCCTTCCTAAAATTAGGATCAAGCTCTGGGCTTTCATACACATTCTCAGAAGATGTATCAACTGGCTCTTTATCCTGAATAACTAGATAAGAAGGAGGAGTAGACTTAGCAAATATCTTGCTAGATTTTTCAGAGAAAATAATTCGCTTACCTTTTGAAACAGCCTTCACAGTATGATCTGGCTTTGGAGAGGTTGAGCTCTTGAGTTCTTTAGAAGGAGGAGGAGAAAAAGTTGGTCTTTGATACACCACCTCCTTTACTTGTTCCTTAACAACAGCATCAGGTCTTTGATAGCCAGATTGAGTTTTACCTTGGTATCCTTGAGAACTTCTCCTTTGAGATGACTGAGATGGGTTGAATCTTTCAGACTGAGCAGCAGGGTTTGCAGATTGGTTTCCAGAGGCTCCTGCACTGGGAGGTGGAGGAGGAGGACCTCTAGGAGTCCATCTTGGGATAGGACTGTCATACCTCTTTGACTTCTTCCTTTGCTTCTGCTGATTTTTAGAAAATGCGATCCAGTACTGGAAATCTTTTGATTTAGGATCAATTCCTTTCAGGATATAATAAGGAGTATCATTATCTGGATTTGGAGGAAGAGGAGCTACAACTTTCCTTTTCTTTTTAGCAGATCTTTTTCTTTTAGACTCATCAGATTCATCAGAATCGATTTCATCCTCAGAATTAGAAGAAATGGGCAGATCATATGGATCAATTGCTTCTTGCACAGCTCTTTCCTTTTCCTTTAGGGCAGCTTTTTCTAATTCTTCTTCTATGGCATCCTGTGACAGGAGAGCATCTAAATCCAAACCCGGGGAATCATCCCATATAGTAGACTTTTCAATTGGAGCATCTGAAGCCTTTTCTTGTTGATCAGAAACTGTCATGGGGACCAGTTCTGCTTGCACTGCTAGCTGAGCAACCTAAGAAAATTGAACACCTGGTTCTGGTTCAGATTGAGCTTCTGGAGCTGGTTGGATAACAGGCTCTTGAACATCTAGTACTTCTTCCATTTTATCTGTAGTATTATGAATAAAATTTTTCTAAATGACATCGAATCATCCCTTCCAGGTATTCCCATACAAGCATATCAGTTATCAAGTCTAAAAAGTAAGTAAAAGGGATACCTTCAGAATTGTCCTTTGCGTGTCCTAACTCCCATAATTCATCTAGAAAGGAAGTGATAACTCCTTCTAGGTACAGGGAGACTAGGGGAGTAAAACATTCTTTCAGGCACACTTTGACAATGAATTCAGACTTCAATAAGGCATCAAAAATTTCTTTTTCAGACAAACTTTGAGGAGCTGATTCTTCTATTTCTTTCTCTGCCACTGCAGGAGGATCTGCTGGAGGGGAGGCCAAAGGCAGCTCAGAGACATCTTCATTAAGCATCTCCCCCTGCCTGATTTCATTAGATACTGAAACCAGGCCCCTAGAGGAAGAGGGCTCAGCAGACTTTGAGAGTGCTTGAATAGCAGCAGTCAAAGAAGAGATGGAGGAAGCAAGGGGAGTAATTGCCTCTTCAATCATGATTTTGATTGAGGGGGTAATTAACTCTAAAATGCTAGAGATGAATGTTGGAGTGATTTCAAAGGATGATGATGATGGGGGAATCTCAGAGGATGGATGATCAGTAAGAATGGTGTATTCTTGATGATCTGGAGAGTGAACTGGAGATGGATGAGTGGATACAGGATGATCAATGTGAACAGAAGAAGGAATTGGAGAATGAGGAGGAGGAGAAATCTCAGAGACCAACAAATCAAAACTAGGATGAGATATCCTAGCAAGATGAGAGGGTAGAGGAGATGCAGGAGGTAATGCATGGTGAGAAGCAGATGAATCAGGAAGATGAGAAGCAGAAGGTCGTACTTCAATTGAAGTTGATGGAACTTCAACTGAAGTAGACAATAATGCAGATGAAGAAGATGGAAGGGAGAGGTTTGTTGAGACAGCTTCTTGTAGGGGAGGAGTGACAGAGGCAGTCCTGGTGCTCTCAGATGTAGCTGGAGCAACCCCTGCGAGAGCGGGCTTCAGAAAAGTCCTTTTCCACTTGGCGAACAAGGTCGGATCCATCTTCTGGTTGGCATTGATGGAGGTAGCAGCTGAAACTAACAGATGGGGATATTTCTCCTTCAGAAAAATCCCAACCACCCTTCCCAGGGTGACTTCTTTCTTGCTGTTCTTTTTCCTGATCAAATCAAACAATACTCCTGCCCAATTAATCTGTTTCTTATTCACAATTGCACACATTAGTGCCAACTGCTGCCTTGTAATATTGTCATGGGCAGAGTGCTTTCCCAGTAGCACTTTTCCGACGATTTCAGCAAGAAACTTAATCTTAAACGGAAAATTTACTTTAAGAAGCTTAGAGAGAATGCCTTCGGCATGTCCCAGCTCTATCAGCATTCTCCCAAACTCTGGGGTATCTTGCTCGTACTCTTCTTCCCCATTTATCAATCCAAATAATTCAGTTAGAATGGCGGGAGTCAACGTTACCTCTTCTCCGCCAATGGTTCCGGTCATTGAATCATCATTTGAAGAGGAAGTAAATGCCCATTCTTTAATCTCTTGAATATTTATCTTTATCCTGGAGGACATGAGCTTTTCCAAACCTTGATCTTTGCATAACGTGAGAATTTCCATAATTCCGGATTCGCAGCAGCTGAAGGAATCAAAATCCACACTGAATCCTGCATCGAACTTCACTACTGTCAAGAGAGCTGGAGAAATCGCCATTGAAGGGGCTGGAGAAGACGAGGGAGAGACGGCGAGGACGAAACGACAGAAATCGCAAGACAAAGAGCAAGCGGGAAGACGGAATGCGAAAAGACGCTCTCCGTCGACGATAAAAAGAAAGATCTCTTAACCTAGGTCGACCATCGGCTTTATATTAAAACAATGATCATCGATCTATTTAAAAGATACTGGAGACGATGGTCGAATGGTCGTTCGACGATCGGTCCTGAAGCAGAGTAGTCGATCAATCATTCGACTATTTCTGTCTTCACAAACAGCAAGTTGTCGTCAACCATAGATCGACGATAGGCTCGACCTGTTCGACTATCTTCGAACGCCGGTCGACGATCTTCAAGCAGATAAGCTATCTTCAACAATAGGTCGACGATAGGCTTGATCCGATCGACTATCTTCGAACGTCGTTCGACGATCTTCAAACAAGTTTCAACAAGGCAGACGCCACACTTAGTCTCTTCCATAAATCATGCCTAGTTGAACCAAAAAGAACAGATGCTTCTATTCATCTAAGGGCTTGGTGAATATATCACCTCTCTGAAGGTCTGTGGATATGAACTCAAGGCTGATCTTGTTCTTTTCCACACAATCTCTCAGGAAATGGTGCCGGATCTCAATGTGTTTCGTTCTAGAGTGGTGCACTGGATTTTGTGCAATCGAGATAGCACTGGTACTATCACACATGATTTTTGTGTTCTTGTGTGAGTACCCATAATCCAAAAGTTGGTTTTGTATCCACAGGATCTGTGAACAACAACTAGCAGCTGCTATATATTCAGCTTCTGCAGTTGAAGTTGAGACAGAAGCCTGCTTCTTACAGAACCAAGAGACCAATCTCTCTCCCAGGAACTGACAAGTTCCTGAAGTACTTTTCCTATCAACTCGACAACCAGCATAATCAGAATCAGAGTATCCAATTAATTCAAATTCTGATTCAGCTGGGTACCAAAGTCCTAGATTTGGACATCCCTTCAAGTATCTCAAGATTCTCTTGAGAAGAATCAGATGAGATTCCTTGGGGTTGACCTAGAATCTAGCACAAAGGCATGTAGCAAAGATTATATCTGGCATACTTGCAGTTAAATACAATAGGGAACCAATAATGGCCCTATAATTCTTTTGATCAACAGGCTTTCCCTGATCATCAGAATCTATAACTACATTAGTAGCCATAGGTGTATGCATTGCTGAAGCATCAGCCATCCCAAATTTCTTTACAAATTCGTTGGCATATTTGGATTGGGAGATGAAGATGCCATCAGCATCTTGCTTTACTTGGAGACCAAGAAAGTAAGACAGTTCACCCATACTACTCATCTCAAACTTGGAATGCATCAAGTTAGAGAACTTTTTGCACAGTTTGGGATTAGTGGAACCAAAAATAATGTCATCCACATACACTTGAACTAACAGGATTGTGTCCTTGTGGTGCTTGACGAAAAGGGTTCTATCAACTACTCCCCTAACAAAGTTGTGCTCTAACAGGAAACTAGCTAGAGTCTCATACCACGCTCTTGGTGCTTGTTTGAGTCCATAAAGAGCTTTTTGCAACTTAAAAACATGTGAGGGCTGAGTTAAAGAAATAAACCCAGGTGGTTGTTCAACAAATACCTATTCCTTTAGCTCACCATTTAGAAAGGCACTTTTGACATCCATCTGAAAAACTTTAAACTTCATATAGGCTGCATAAGCTAAGAAGATCCTTATTGCCTTTAGCCTTGCAACAGGAGCAAAGGTTTGGTCATAATCTATACCTTCCTCCTGTCTATAGCCCTGAGCTACAAGTCTAGCTTTGTTTCTTACAATGATTCCATTTGCATCCAACTTGTTTCTATACACCCACTTGGTGCCTATGATCAGTTGGCCTTTAGGTCTTGGAACCAAAGTCCATACTTTACATCTCTCAAACTGATTGAGTTCCTCTTGCATAGCAATGATCCAGTGGGGATCTAGCTCAGCATCTTTTATGGTGAGGGGCTCAATCTGTGAAAGGAAACAAGCATGCATCACATCCTGTCTTAACTGATGTCTTGTTTGAACACCAGTTGATATGTCTCCTATCACTTGAGATGTAGGATGATCTCTAAGTGTGACAACATCAGCAGGTGGGATGTGATCTTCAGCAATAGTTGGGATTAATTCCTCAGGAGGAATTTGATGTACTATTGGTGGTACAGCAACAACTTCTGTAAGGTCTTCATCACTGTCTGATTCAGTGATATGAAGAGTTGAAAGATGGAGAATCTCTTGAGTGACATCTTTGCTAGATTCTTGTACCTGCAATGAACTTGAGGAAGGGGAAGTTTCCTTCTCCTTGTAAAACATTTGAGATTCATCAAAGGACACATGAACAGTCTCTTCAATTTTAGAAGAAGATTTATTTAAAAACCCTATAAGCTTTGCTTACTTGGGAATATCCAAGAAAAATTCTCATTGAAGCTTTTGCTTCAAACTTTCTAAGGTATTCTTTATTATTATTATGAATATAAACTACACAACCAAATACTCTAAAATAATTTATTTTAGGTTTCTTTCTTTTAAGCAACTCATAAGGAGTTTTACACTTAAGCTTGTGTATCAGACTTCTATTCAAGACATAGTTGGCTGTACTAACAGCTTCTGCCCAATAGGAAAGAGGCATATTAGCATCTGCCAACAATGTGCCAGCAGCTTCAATCAGGGTTCTGTTCTTCCTTTCAACTACCCCATTTTGTTGGGGAGTTCTAGGAGCTGAGAAGCTATGTTTGATACCTTCTCTCTCACAGAATTCTTGCATGAGAAGAGAGTCAAACTCAGTACCATGATCACTTCTGATCAAGGCCACATGAGTAGAGTACTCAGTCTGCACACATAATAGAAAATCTGTAAGGGCTTTGAAGTTATCAGCCTTAGTTCTCAAAAAGAACACCCAAGTAAACCTAGAGAAGTCATCTACAATGACTAGGGTGTAATACTTCCCTCCTAAACTCTGTACATTTATTGGGCCAAATAGGTCCAAATGTAATAAATACAGGATTCTAGGAGAATCACTTTTATTTACTGATTTAAATGAATTCTTGGTTTGCTTGCCTAATTGACAAGCCTTGCATAGGCTCTCCTTCTTGTAGGGGCAAGAAGGTAAACCTCTAACAAGGTTATGTTTAAATAACCTAGATATGTTCTTGAGGTTAACATGGTTAAGCCTTTTATGCCATAATGTATTGTTATTGGTTACTTCATTAAATAAGCAGATTTCAGAGTGAGTTGAGTTAAAATCTACTAAATAAATGTTACCTTGTCTAATACCAACTAATACAACATTATTATTTAAAGTAATATTACAAAGAGAGTTAGAAAATGATACCTAGTATCCAGCATCACATAACTGACTTACTGAAATGAGATTATGCTTCAGTCCAGTTACATAAGCCACTCCCTTGAATGTTACAGCTCCAATTTTCATCCTGCCATAGCCTTCAGTTTGACCACAGCTTGAATCTCCAAAGATTACCTTTGGGCCAAGCTTGGCCTTGAATCTTGACAGATGTTCTTTATTTCCTGTCATATGCTTGGAGCAACCACTATCTAAATACCACTTATTCTGAGTGATAGGATAGGTCTTCACCTGCAGATAAATCAATTAAACATTGTGGACCCAGGTAACCTTGGGTCCCTTGTTTTTCACATAAGAAAAACTGGAAATAAATAAATAAGCAGGTTGAGGGTGATAACCTAACGGGTAAGATCTCCTAGGTGGAATTCTCCATGCAGATGATGGGTCAATTAACCTAGGGTTTCAATTTTCATTCTGGTTTCTAAAGTTCTGGTTGAAGTTTTGAAATTCATATTGAAAACGTCGATCAGTGTTCGACGATGGGTGCCCAGATCGTCGATCTCCATTCGACCACTGGGCCTGCGATCGTCGAGCAGCGTTCTACGCTCTTTGTATTTCCTTAAATTTTTGTTTTCTTTTCTCTCTCTTAGCTTTATTTAAAGCTTTATTAACTTGCTCAGTGTTCTTTATTCCACTAGATGATATAAAATTCACTAGAGTTGAAAGATGGTTTTTAAGAATGATTGGGGGTTCACTAGAAGAAGCTCCTAAGCCTAATTTGTTATTGCCTGACCTAGTGTTAGACATGCTGGTTATTTCAAGCAACTTAAGGCTTCTACCATTCAGAGATTCTTCTAACCTTTTGGACTTAGCTAATTCAGTCTTAAGGAATTTTATTTCTTCCCTAGAATTAGTGAGTTCTGCTGTTAGCCTAATGTTTTCAATGGAAATTAATTCAGATTCAGCTAGTTTATTTCTAATCTCTTTTATTTCCTTTTTAGAACTAATTAAATCTAAACATAAAGATTTAAAATCTGATTTAAATTCATCAGATGTAAAATCGTAAGAAGACAATACCTCATCTTCAGTTGGCATTTCTTCATCAGAATCTGAACTCTCTGCAGCTGAGTGATTGCTGTAGGCATCAATTGCCATCAGGCAAACTTCCTTTGCCTTCTTTTCTTCCTCATCCTCACTGGAGCTTGAGGAGGAAGATTCCTCATCAGAATCGCTCCAGGTTTCAGCAACAAAACCTCTCTCCTTCTTTTTGTTCTTGTAGGAGGATGGCTTGGAATGCTTCCTGTGCTGATCCTTGTCTTTTCTTTTCTCTTTATTCTTTTCCTCTGGGCAGTCTGGAAGAATATGTCCAGGCTTCCTGCAACCATAGAAAATTATTTCTTTAGTAGGAGTACGATCATTCCTTGATTTTTCTTCATATTTTGAAGACTTCTTTCTGAAATCCTTCCTTCCCATCTTGAGAAACCTTTTGGCAAAAAATGCCATCAGTTCCTCATTGGACTGGCTTCCTTCAGAAGCATCAGCAGCTTTGAGAGCAAGGGTTTGCTCTTTTCTTGTGGGAGTTGGAGTCTTTGCTTCAGCCTCAGCTTCCCTGGACTTCAGCACTTGCTCAAAGGACTTGAGCTTGCCGAGAAGGGCTTCTGTTGAAATTTCTGTTGTGCTTCTGGCCTCCTTGATAGGCCAGATCCTCAGATCCCATGTGCTAGGGAAGCACATAAGAATCTTATCATTGACCTCTGTCAATGAAATATCCTTATCAAGAGTCCTCAGCTCATTGATGATTGAGCTGAGCCTTTTGTACATTGCTTCAACTGATTCAGCATCAGTTTTCTTGAAATTCTCATACTGGGAGATAAGGTTGGACCTTCTGTCCTTCCTTTCATCAGCTGAACCAGCTACAAACTGGTTCAGTATATCCCACATTGCTTTTGTTGAGGAGCAGTCAGCAACCTTCTGGAATACTTCATCAGACATTGTCTAAGCCAGAATGTTCATTGCCTTAGCATCTGCTATCTTTGCCTTTTTGTATTCATCATTGTAATCTAGTAGAGGCACTGCACTCATATCAGTTGATGATGAAGCAGTAGCTCCAACAGGTGCTCTTGGTGGTCCTGTCAAAATAGAAGCAAAAATACTCTCATCAATAGAGTTCATATATAATTTAATCTTTGCCTTCCAGATGCTGAACTTGGCTAAGTTGCATGCTAGAGGTCTGGTGCTAGAGTAATCCTTGAACTGGGCGATGATAGTGAAAGTGAATATCTATAAACTTTGGTATCTATCAGGATCTTGTGACTTAGGTGTTAGCCTATTCAGTCAGATAACCTCCCTCTGATACCAATTGAAAGAAAAGGGATAGATACTACTCTAGAGGGGGGGGGGGGTGAATAGAGTAATCAAAAATTGCACTAGCAAAGTTGGCTGTCTACTCAACTCCCTTGGAGTTAATTGCGGAATGAAGGTTATAGATACTTGAGATGAAACCCTAAAGCCTAACACAAGTGTTATGGACAAAAGGCAGCCAACTGTAATTACAGTTAAGGCTTGGGATCCTAAACAGCAACTAAGAATCCTAGTTAAAATCTAATCACAGCCAATCAGCACAGAGAATTAATTAAACAATCCAGACGACACAAGGAATTTATAGTGATTCCCCAAACAACTTGGGTACGTCCACTCTTCTACCAGCAAGGTAGGAATCCACTCAGGTTTTTGATCAGGTGCCCTGCCACCAACAAAATCTGCTTCAGGTAGATCCAGAAACCCTTTAGACTTTTGATCAGGTATCTAAAAACCAACACAGGTTTTTGATCAGGTGCCCTGCCACCAAGGTATACTTTTGAAGAGAGTAATAACCCTTTACAGGAGGGGGAAAGGAGGTTAAAATGTCTTCTCTATTTTACAATAGATTAGAGAAGCACAAGAACTTGCACTGAGCTAGAAAGCTCTAAAGAGTCAAGGCTCCCCCTGGCTAAAAGAACGTCCAGGTGAAGTCTTACTTCAGTGCAGAAAACACTTCAGAAAATCTGAAGGAAAATGCTACAAGAAGATAATAAATATGAATTGAAAATTCTTCTTTAGGCAGCTATCTTCTTCTTCTTCTTCTTCAAAAAAGCTCTGAGTGACGATCTTCCTGTAAGCAGGAGAACTCAGGTTGAAGAGAGTGAAGAGCTAAAACTTCTTCTCAGTTAGATGTGAATGAACTGAGAGCAGTTGAAAACTGTAAGTTGTAAGCTTGAATGCTGCTGTTAGCTTTTTGTATCTGAGAACTAGTTGATTTCTTTCTCCAAAGAATTCTTTATATAACAGCAGCAGCAACGGCTCTAATTTGAGTTTGAATCTTGTCTTCTACTGAAATCTGCAAGCTGGGCTGCAGAAAGCATAAAGCAAAACAAATACTGCAGACAGATATCCTATAAGAGGATAAAGCTTTCTAAGAAGCTACAAATAACTCTGATGAAATAATACTAGAGAAAGTCACATCAGAAGAGACTCTTTACAGCCAGAAAAGACTTTCTGAGTCTAACGGCTATAAAGGACAGCCTGGCAGATAAAGCAGAAAACATATCTAAGTTAATAAGACAAACAACTTTGTCAGAAAAAGATTAGCTCATGCATAAGGAATGGAACAGATATTGCATGGAAATGATATCATAAATTTATTCAAACAATCTTTTATAAAATATGCCAAAATAAATATGAAATAAATCACATCATAGAAGATGACAAAATTACTCAAAACATACAGCAAAACGCCGAACGACCCTCGGAGATCGTCGACCGAAGCACAGAGATCGTCGACCTATCAGACAGATAGTCGAACGATCCAGATAGTCGAGCTATCAAAGAAGATAGCCGAACTACCTCAGCAGATAGTCGACTTATTAGAACAGATAGTCGAGCTATCAGATAGTCGATCTATCAGGACAGATAGTAGAACTACCAAAGCAAAAAAAAAGATAGTCGACCTATCAAACAGATAGTCGAACTATCAAAGAAAACAGATAGTCGACCTATCAACAGATAGTCGAGCTATCAACCAAAACAGATAGTCGACCTATCAATAGATAGTCGAACTATCAGATAGTTGAACTATCCAAGCAGATAGTCGAACTATCAAAGAGAACAGATAGTAGACCTATCAATAGATATTCGAACTATCAAAGAAAACAGATAGTCGACCTATCAACAGATAGTCGAACTATCAGATAGTTGAACTATCCAAGCAGATAGTTGAACTCTCAAGAAGAGCAGATAGTCGACTTATCAACAGATAGTCGAGCTATCACAGAAAGCAGATAGTCGACCTATCAACAGATAGTCGAACTATCAGATAGTTGAACTATCCAAGCAGATAGTTGAACTATCAAGAAGAGCAGATAGTCGACCTATCAACAGATAGTCGAACTATCAAGGAAAATAGATAGTCGACCTATCAACAGATAGTCGAGCTATCACAGACAACAGATAGTCGACCTATCAAGCAGATAGTCGAGCTATCAGGAAGACGATCATCAATCGGCTGATCGACGATAGTCGAGCGACGTTCAACCATAGTCGAACCAGAAATTACTTAGCCAGATTTTCATCTGGACAAGCAATTCTACACAACTAGAGAATCTATCCTATCAATTAACCTTTGACCATAGATAAATCTTGGGTCAAGAGACTAAAAGAGAAGACTGAACTCAAATCAAAACCTAGGGTACCAACATAATTGATGTCTTGTTTGCACACCAGCTGATATGTCACCAATCACTTGAGATGTAGGATGATCTCTAAGTGTGACAAGATCAGTAGGTGGGATGTGATCTTCAACAATAGTTTGGATTAATTCCTCTTGTGGAATATGATTAACTGTTGGTGGTACAACAACTGCTTCCACAAAGTCTTCATCACTGTCTGAATCAGTAATATGAAGAGTTGATAGAGGGGGAATCTCTTGGGTGAGATTTTTGCATAACTCTGGTACCTGCAATGAGTTTGAGGAGAGCGAAGTTTCTTTCTCCTTGTAAAACATTTTTGACTCATCAAAGGAAACATGCACAGACTCTTATATTTTTAATGTTGATTTGTTAAACACCCTATAAGCTTTGCTTACTTGGGAATATCCAAGAAAAATTCCCATTAAAGCTTTTGCTTCAAACTTTCTAAAGTATTCTTTGTAGTTATTGTGAATGTACACTACACAACCAAAGACTCTAAAATAGTTAATTTTAGGTTTCTTTCCTTTAAGTAATTCATAAGGAGTTTTACTATTAAGCTTATGTATTAGACATCTGTTCAGAACATAATTAGCTGTGCTAACAGCTTCTGCCCAATAAGAGAGAGGCATGTTAGCATCTGCCAATAATGTTCCTGCAGCTTCAATTAGGGTTCTATTTTTCCTTTCCACTACCCCATTTTGTTGAGGAGTTTTAGGAGCAAAAAGCTATGTTTGATAGCTTCTTTCTCACAGAGTTCTTGCATGAGAGGAGACTCAAACTCAGTACCATGATCACTTCTGATCAAGGCAACATGAGTAGAATACTCATTCTGCACACATAGCAGAAAGTCTGTAAGAACTTTGAAGTTATCAGCCTTAGTTCTCAAAAAGAACACCCAAGTGAACCTATAGAAATCATCTACAATCACTACAGTGTAAAATTTCCCTCCTAGACTCTGTACATTTATTGGGCCAAAAAGGTCCAAGTGCAATAAATACAGGATTCTAGGAGAATCACTCTTATTTATAGATTTGAAAGAATTTTTGGTTTGCTTGCCTAATTGACAAGCCCTGCATAGACCTTCCTTCTTGTAGGGGCAATAAGGTAAGCCACTAACAAGGTTGTATTTAGATAACCTACATATATTCTTGAGGTTAACATGGCTAAGCCTTTTATGCCATAAGGTGTTATTATTGGTTACTTCATTAAACTGATAGATTTTAGATTGAGTTAAATTAAAATCTATTAAGTAAATGTTACCCTGTCTAATGCCTACTAACACTACAATACTATTTAAAGTAATATTGCAAAGAGTGTCAGTGAATGATACCTGATAACCTGCATCACATAACTGGCTTACTGAGATTAAGTTGTGCTTCAGCCCAGTTACATATGCAACCCTTTTGAATGTCACTGCTCCAATGGTAAACCTACCATATCCTTCTGTTTGACCACAACTAGAATCCCCAAAGATCACCTTTGGTCCAAGCTTGGCCTTGAAGCCTTACAGAGCTTGACAGTTATTTTTTGTTTCCTGTCATATGTTTGGAACAACCACTATCCAAATACCATTTGTCTTTAGTAATTGGATAGGTCTTCACCTACAAAACAAACAGTTAGACATTATGGACCCAAACAACCTTGGGTCCATTACTCTTCACATAATGAAAACTTGAAATGAAAGAATAAGCAGGCTGAGGTTTATATCCTAAGGGATAGGATCTCCTTGGTGGAATACTCTATGCAGTTGATGGGTCAATGAACCTAGTGTTTCTATTTTCCTTAATGTTTCTAAGGTTCTGATTATTATTTTGAAAATCCTGTTAAGATCGTCGATCAACATTCGATGATCGATGCCCATATCGTCGAGTATCGGTCGACCAATGGGCCTACGATCGTCGAGCATAGTTCGACGATTTTTGTATTTCTTTAAATTTCTGTTTTCTCTTTTCTCTCTTAGCCTTATTTAAAGCTTTATTAACTTGATTTACTTGCTCAGTATTCTTTATTCCTTCAGCTGAAATAAAGTTTAATGGGGTGGAAGATGGTTTTTCAGAACCATGGGGCGTTCACTTGGTGAAGCTCCTAAGACTAGCTTATTATTACCTGTCCTAGTGTTTGACATGTTAGTAATCTCTAGCAACTTAAGACTTCTACAATTAAGAGATTCTTCTAATCTTTTAGATTTGGCTAGTTCAGTTTTAAGAAATTTGATTTCTTCAGTAGATCTAGTGAGTTCAGCTTCTAGACTAGCATTTTCACTAGATAGGGATTCTGATTCAGCTATCTTATTTCTAAGCTCCTTAATTTCCTTCTCTGAGCTAATTAAATCTAAACTGAGAGATTTAAATTCAAATCTAAATTCAACAGAAGTAAAATCATAAGAAGACAATACCTGATCTTCAGTAGGCATTTCTTCTTCATCAGAACTCTCTGCAGCTGAATGATTGCTGCAGGCATCAATTGCCATTAGGCAAATTTCTTTTGTCTTCTTATCTTCCTCATCTTCACTGGAGCTTGAGGAGGAAGATTGCCCATCTGAATCACTCCATGTTTCAGCCACAAATCATTTCTCCTTCTTCTTATTTTTGTGGGAGGAGGACTTGGAATGATTCTTCTGATATTCTTTTTCTTTTCTCTTCTCCTTGTTCTTTTCCTCTGGACACTCAGGTAGAATGTGTCCAGGTTTCCTGCAGCCATAACATATAATTTTTTTAGCTGGTAATCTGTAATACCTTGGCTTGTCTTCATATCTTGAAGACTTCTTTCTGAAGTCCTTTCTGCCCATTTTGAGAAACCTTTTGGCAAAGAGTGCCATCAGCTCCTCATTTGATTGGCTTCATTCAAATGAATCAGCAGCCTTCAGAGCAAGAGTTTGCTCTTTCATGGTAGGAGTGGGAGTCTTGGCTTCAGCTTCAGCTTCCCTGGTCTTCAATACTTGCTCAAATGATTTGAGCTTGCCAAGGAGAGCTTCAGTTTAAATTTCAGTTGTACTTTTGGACTCTTTGATGGGCCAGATCCTGAGATCCCATGTGCTGGGGAAGCACATCAATATCTTGTCATTGACTTCTGTCAATGTGATCTCCTTATTAAGGGTTCTCAGCTCATTGATGATGGAGCTGAGCCTGGTGTACATTGCATCAACTGACTATACTTTAGTCTTCTTGAAATTCTCATATTAGGATATTAGGTTGGACCTTCTGTCCTTCCTCTCATCAGCTGAACCAGCTACAATCTGGTTCAGTGAGTCCCACATGGCTTTTGCTGAAGTGCAATCAGCCACTTTCTGGAAAGTTTTATCAGAAATGGTCTGAGCCAGAATGTTCATAGCTTTTGCATCAGCTATCTTTGCTTTCTTGTAAGCATAATTGTAGTCAGGAGGTGGCACTGCACTCAGATTTGTTGAAGTTGTCGCAGTAGTTGCAGCAGGTGGTTTTGGTGGTCCTTTCAAAATAAAATAAAAGATATCTTCATCAATAGAATTCATATACAGTTTGATTCTTGTCTTCCAGATGCTGAACTTAGCCAAGTTGCATACTGGAGGTCTAGTGCAAGAATAATCCTTATACTGGGCCATGAAGTGAATATCTATAAACTTGGTATCTATCTAGATCTTGTGACTCAGGTGTTAGCCTGTACAGTCAGTAAACCTCCCTCTAATAACAATTGAGAGTGAGGAAAGATACAACTCTAAAGGGGGGGGTGAATAGAGTATTAAAAAATAAGACAATCTACTCTACTCCCTTAGAGTTAATTTGCGGAATAAGTATATAGATATATGAAACCCTAGAGCCTAACATAAAGTGAGGTGCACAAGAGAAAGCTAACCGTAATTACAGTTTAAGCTTTAGTCCTAACACAGCAACTAGCAATCCTAGTTTATTCTACTCACAGCCACAGTGCAGTAATTCAAATAAGCAACACACACAACACAAGAAGATTTATAGTGGTTCCCTCTAAATAGGTACATCCACTCTTCTACCACCCTGGTAGGAATCCACTACAAGTTTTTTTTCAAGTGCCCGGCCACCAACTTATTTGATTCAGGTAGATCAATTAAACCCTTTGAGTTTTTGATCAGGAGCTCAAAATCCAACACAGGTTTTTTCTCAGGTGCCCTGCCACCAAGGTTTACTTTTGAAGGGAGTAATAACCCTTTGTACAGGAGGTTGAGAGAGTAAAAATGTCTTCTCTATTGTTAAACGAAATTAGAGAAGCTAGTGGATTGAACTGAGCTATAGAAAGCTCTAAAGGAATCAAAGCTCCCCCTGGCTTAGAGAATATCCAGGAAGAAGCCTTGCTTCAGGGTGCAGGATCTCTTTAGAACTTTGTAGAGAGTTGTCTTGAAGTTCATGAAGGAGCAGCTTGAAGAAGACTCTTGATGTGGAATGGTTGTTCTTCTTCAACAACTTTTATTTTCTTCTTCTTCTTCTTGAAGCTCTGAGTATAAATGTTCCTGTGAGCAGGATGAACTCAGGATTTAAGAAGAGAACTCTGAAGAGATTTGATCTTCTCAGCTGAATGTAAAAGTATCTGAGAGCTGTATCTTCTTGTTCTTGTTGAATATTTGTATATCTGAGTATATGTATTTAAACTTATTTCAATAGCTCTTTATATATCAGCCTTTGTAACGACTTCTATCTTTCTCTTGATTTGAAATTTGTCTTCTTCTGAGATCTGCAATCTGGGCTGCAAATAACACATAGTACAAAAAGCCTGCAGAAGGATATTCTATAAAGAGATAAAGCTTTCTTAGAAACTGCTTATCCATTCTGCAAGTCCAAAAGATATTATAAAAAGTCACATCAAAAATAAACTCTTTACAGCCAGAGAAAGACATATGTGTCTAACGGCTATAAAGGACAGTATGACAGATAAAGCACAAAGATTTGTCAACTAATAGGACAAAAGACTTTGTCAGATAGAACTTGACTTATGCATAAAGAATGAGGCAAAGATTTCCTTGATATGTAACCATTAAATCAATGAAATAATCTTTAATAAAATAAGCCAGATAAATGAGAAATAATTCATAGAAGAGAAGGAATACAATATTACTAAATGCAGACAAAAGATCGTCGAATGAATCTAAGAGATCGTCGAACTCTCAGAGCAGATAGTCGACCTATCAGAACAGATAGTCGAACTACAAGAAATCTGTCTTGGCAAAAGAAGTCGAACAAGACTCGACGATAGACGATACTGAGACCACAGATCATCGACCTAACAGAGTTGAACTAACTCAGAGATAGTCGAACTGCTGACTGACAATAGTCCATCAACTTAGACGATAGTCGATCAACTGATAGACGATAGACGATCGGCGTTCGACTATAGTCAAACTAAAAACACTTAACCAGATTTTCACCTGGATAAACAATAACTCTACACAACTAATGGAATCTAACCTAAATCTAACCTTTGACCATAGATAAATCTTGGGTCAAGAAACTAATTGAGAGGACTTAACTCAAACCCAAACTAGGGTACCAACACAGCGGTCTCGAGTCCTTTGTCGGGCGGGATACTGTCCAATCGGGTGATCCTTGGTAACCACTGTAATCGATTCATTCTATGTCAACCGAAATGCCCGTCGCAGGAGTGGTTTTAGCCGCGACGGGCAAACCCTGATGTTGCCGCTGATAGCGACACCCTTTTGTCTCCTTTTCATATTACCGCCAGTAACCGATAACTCGCAGTCTCTCCTTTACCCTATTTCTCTTTCTTGCAGGTTCTTCAGCAACCAAGGGACGTTCTCGACACAAAAATTTAACACGCGACCTTCAGATCCGAGTTGTCCGTGAATCCGAGCAGTTTTGACATGTCAGACAGGAAATCCCCTCACTACTCTCATTCTCGCCACTCTAACCACGCGGAGTACTCAGAAGAATCCCTCTGGAGGCGCTTGAACAATATCGCCAGGAGATGGATATAGATAGGTGGGAAACCGGCCAACGCCTTGATGCAATCGGACGAGATCTAGTAGATCTTAACTAGTGGTTAGTGGTGCCTCCAGCTACAGCACCTGTAGAACCAGCGATCTTTCCGACCCCCGTGAATACTCAGCCCGCTTTCTAGCCATGTTAGACCACCATGCAACCACTACCCCAGGAAGACGAGCTAAATTTGTTCATGGGTTACTTCCAAGATACCGCACGAGCAAGTTCGGCTATGCTGTTAGATTTTGAAGAAGACCGCCAGCCCGGCATGCCCGCTGATTTCCCAAATTCTAACAATGCCTCACCTTTAACGCAGGCTGAGATGGAGGACCCGTCTCCGTTTGTAACGCGAATAAGGCGATAGCTCACACCGAACAATTTTAGAGAACCTCGGTTACCTTTTTATATCGGTGCTTCCGATCCGGTCACGCACTTACAAGCATTCAAAGATGTCGTGGCGCTTAGGTTCCTGACAGATGCGAAAAAGTGTAAGTTGCTTGTGACCACTTTCGATGGGCAGGCGCGAGAGTGGTTTCACGAGCTCCGAACCCGCTCAATTAATTCCTTTGTCGGGCTCCATCAAGAACTCTTGCTGAAAAGTGGTCATGCGACCCTTTTCAAGATTATGCAGAGGGAAGACGAAAGCATGACGCGGTTTGTGGATCGTTTTCAAAAAGAAATTTTGGAAATAAAAAATGTAGACCCAGATTACTATAAGTTCACCTTAGTCAACGGCCTCCGGGAAGGCCCGTTAAAGTTTAAAGCCACAATAAAGGCCCAAACGGCTTATCAAGCCCTGATCACTCTTGTGAACAAGTCATAGAAGGGGAAAGTGCCAATCCTTCTTATATTTCTACTCTAACCACTATGGAGGTGGTAGCAGAACGGGAAGTTCTTCCACAATATGCCACGTTCTGAAACCTTCCCATCATGATCACCGGTCCTCACCCCAAAGGGGTAGAAACTTTTGCCATAAGAGGCCATTCCTCAACCATCAGCAATTCCGAGAGCGAATATTCCCATTGACCAGTGCTCCTGTTCCGGCAGCCCCGCAAGTCCTCCCTGCAAATCAGCATGGAGGACCTCATGTTACAAATATGACTTGGGAGGAAGTCATTGAGGTTTTGCAAAGGAAAGACTTCAGGAAGTCCAGGCCTTGGGGAGAGGTATGACCCCCCCCCCCCCGGCTCTAAGAATTTCTGTGAATTTCACAAAGAAGAAGGGCATCTGACAGAGCACTGTCGGGCCCTTCACTTTCTGGTCAAGAGACCTGTTTCATAATGAAAAATGTCGGATCTTTTCGTAAAGAAGCTCCCGTCGATCCCACCACCTCAAAGGGCAAGAGGTAGCTGAGGTGCTTCGGGAATGTGAGTATTTCACTTACACTGGTAGTCTGGATAATATAAATTACCCGAATGATTGCATGGATGTCCATGATGATGGAACCCTAGGGTGACTTTTCTTAATCCACGGGGGGGGGGGGGGGGGGGGGGTGGCGGCCTTGAATCAAGCCGAAAATCTTCAATCTCAAAGTTGCGCAAGTAGGAGGTGGATGTGGCTTCCTCCTCGGTCCCGACCAGAAAACACGTTACTTTCGGTCTAGATGACCTTTCGTCCACCGCCAACCCATTCAATGATGCAGTTACTATCCAAGCCATCATCGAAAACTTCACAGTGGATAGGATTTTTATTGATACTGGCAGCTCAGTGAATCTCCTATTCAGGAAGATGTTTGAGGCCCTGAAGATTGGAAGACCATTGTCTTCCACCGAGGGGCCACTATATTGCTTCTCGGGAGAGAAGAAGGAAGCAGAAGGAAGCAGAAGGAAGCATTTCTCTATTGATAACTCAGGGAGGAATCACCAAGATGATCCAGTTTGTGGTGATCGACGCGCCAAGCAGCTACCACGCAATTTTTAGAAGGCCTCTACTAAATGAATATTGGGCAATTGTGTCAACCTACAATTCTGCCGTCAAATTGTCTGCTCGAGGAAAGCAATATCGGGTTAGAAGCAACCATCGAGTGGCCCGAGAGTGTTACGTGAAATTGGTTAATGTGATTGAGTAGGTGACCCCTCAAGCAATCACAGCTGTTGAACTTGGAGAGCTCAAAAAGAATGTGAAGGAGGGAGCCTATCTAGAGACTGCTCAACCCATCGAGAGAGTACCATCTCTAAGGAAGAGGAGAAAAAGCTTTCCATTAATGCAGAGTTATCAGAACGGGAGAAAGTCGAATTGATTTCCTGTCTCCTAAAGAACCTCGATATCTTCGCATGGTCTTCAAAAGATATGCCCGGAGTGGATCCAGATTTATCTTGTCATCATCTCAATATCGATCCAAAATGCAAGACCGAGCTGCAGAAGAAGAGGGACGCCGCAACAAAATTATTCAGTCCTATCCGAGAAGAGGTCGCAAAACTGGTAAAGGCCAAGTTTGTTCAAGAAATCTGATATTCTGCTTGGATATCGAATGTTGTAATGGTTGCAAAACCAGGAGGAAAATGGAGAATATGTGTGGATTTCATTGAACTCAATAAAGCGTGCCCCAAAGATTTCTACCCCCTGCCTCGAATAGACGTTTTAGTATATTCTGGGGTTGGTTATTATTTTATGAGTTTTTTAGACGCATTCTCCAGCTATCATCAGATTAGGATGCAAAAACCCGACATATCACACACGTCTTTTATCACAAATGAGGGGTGTTATTGTTATCTAGTGATGCCTTTCGGGCATAAAAATGTAGGAGCCACCTACCAGTGCATGATGGACTCCATTTTCAAAAACCTAAAAAGGAGGAACCTAGAGGTCTATGTTGATGACCACCTTATTAAAAGTAAGTCCTTTTCAGCACATTTAGAGGATCTCGCGAAAACCTTAGCAACCTTGCGGAAGTTTAGTATGAGGCTAAACCCGTCGAAGTGTGTTTTTGGTGCCAATCAAAGGAATTTCCTTGGTCATCTTCTTATCTCTGAAGGTTTGGATCCAAACCCTGACAAGGTAAGGGCTATCCTGGATATGACACCTCCTCGCTCCCTGAAAGAAGTTTAGCAGCTACGGGGAGATTAGCATGTCTTAGCCATTTTATCTCCAGGGTAGGAGACAAGTACGCTCCTTTCTTTAAGACTCTTCGGGGAACCTCTAAGTTTGAATGGACCGATGAATGTGATGAGGCTTTTAAGCAACTAAAGAGACAGTTAACAAACAACTCTGTTATTACAAAGTCTTCGCCCAAGAGAATCTCTATACGTCTATATGGGAGTTGGACTAGAGACAGTTAGTTTTGTTCTTGTCAAGGAGGAAAGGAAAAGGCAATTCCCGGTTTATTATGCTAGCCATATCCTTAAAAGCGCATAATTAAGATACCCTATCCTCGAAAAGCTAGCCTTTGCTTTAGTCATTGCTACTCGCCGACTCTGTCCGTATTCAAGGAACATTCAATCCAGGTCCTCGTGGACCAGCTCCTTAAAGGAATAGTGGAAAGGCCAGAGCATTCATGAAGACTTGCTGAGTGGACAATCAAGCTAAGTGAGTTCAAAATCTCATATGTACCACGAACAGCCATAAAAGCTAAAGATTTGGCAGATTTCATGGTGGATACCACAAAACAAAGTTTTGCTCAGGAAGAAAATTCTCAACTAGCTTGGATCATTTATGTCGACAGAGCCTCAAGAAGAAATTCTTCAGGAGCAGGGGTAGTCCTCATCAATCCAAACGGAGTCAAAGTAAAGCATGCAATGAAATTCCTTTTTCTGGCTACTAACAATCAGGCCGAGTATGAAGCTCCTCATGCAGGATTAAGATTCGGAAAAGATCTTGGCATCGATCATGCCCCCGTCAAAACAGATTCCTTAGTAATGGCCTCGCAAGATCTCAGGAACTTCAAAACCCGAGAACCAATTCTCAAACAATATCTCATGATGGTAAAGGTAGAGATTGGGAGATTCAAAAGCTTCATTATTGAACACATCCCAAGGAATGGAAATGAGGAAGCCGATGCTTTATCAAAATTTAGCGTTACTGTAGGAGAAGTGGCATCTGAGCTTTTTCAGCCATCAGTCGAAGAAGGGGAAGCAATGCAAATTGATCAACATCATTCCTGGGTGGATCCGTTCATTTTGTACTTATTGAAAGGGGAGTATCACCCTGTTATTAATGTTAACCCTAGAATCTGCAACATGTTCAGCAGGACAGATCCTTCTCCACTTCTGGTGGACTCGATTTCCTCAGTCTGCTCAGGTCGTCAGGGCCATGGATCCAAGGAACCCCCAGAGGCAGACTCCAGTTCCCAGTCCATCCAAGTCGTTCTGCATCGGTCAGCTTCCAAATCGTCTGCCAGCTCTCCAGACGGACTCAAGCGTCAGCTTGCTCAGGTCACGACCCTCCAGCTAGGATTGCGCCCTGTAGACCAAGGGGTAGTCGTAGCTCACAAGCCCAGTCTGCCCATCTCGCATGAGCGGCTTCTTTCTTTTTTCCCATCACCGTAGCCCAACTCTCACACACCCCGAACAGCCGGTTATTTTTTCCCTTCCCGTTCAGGCATGCCTCCAAACCTATAAATTGAGGGAAGTGGTACACCCAAAGCACGCTCACTCGAGCCCAGGTGCCTACTTGTTAGAGGCTGCAGACTCAAATCTCTGTCTTTGCGGACTCCAGCTTGCTATACTTATTCTTCCCCTTGATCAACTTGCGACCACCTCTATAATCAATATTATTTTAATCAAAGGAAAGCTCGTCGCAGGAGAGGCATTTAGGGTGCGGCGGGTGAATTTTGGTGTTTTCGTGGATCACGGCTCTGTTGTTCTTTTCTCTCGTTCGCTCAGTAGATCTCTACTTGTATATTGCCTTTTCCCTTCTTTTGTAGTGCTCGAACCGTTAGCTGGTGGTGCTCAACTCCCTTTCACATTTCGTGCATCAATAGTTAACACGCGGCCTTCAGATTCAAGCAGTTTTTGAAATCAGCGGACAGACATGTCAAACCGTCGAGCTCTTCATTCAGACCGTTCCAGTTCGTCAGAGGACTCGCTCTGGGAGGCCTTGGAATAGTCTCGCTGGGAGGCTGAACTATCTCGCAGAGAGACCGATCAGTTACTTGATACTATCAGTAAGGCCTTGCTCATGCTAACTCAGCGGCTTGCTTCTAAGGCTGCAGAATACATTACTGACACCCCAGTTCTCCAGACTCAGGTCCGCCGGACTCCAGCCTGCCAAACTCCTCTTCAGCGATCACCTGCAGTCTCATGCTCTCCATTTAGCTCAGCCCGTATCTCCTTTGCGACCTCAAGATGATCAGTTTGCCCCTCTAATGCACTTCTTTAGGGAGGCAGCCAGAGGAACTCCAGCCCGTTAGCTTGACTTCTCTTACCGCCAGTCCGCCAAGCCCGCAGATCATTGTGTTCCAGTCCGCCCCTCCCTTACAAAGTTTGAAACCCCATCTCCCTTCGTCAATAGAATCTAATGGGAGTCTGCACCTAATAACTTCAGAGAACCCCATCTTCCTTTCTATTCAGGAGAGACTGATCCCATTGCCCATCTACAGGCGTTTGAAGGGGTTGTTGCATTGAGATGCCTCTCCGATGCCCTGAAGTGTAAGCTTCTGGTTACCAATCTAAATGGACAAGCGAGAGAGTGTTTCTATGTGTTGCCTCCATGCACAATTTCTTCCTTCGCTGAGCTTCGCGGTGAACTCTTGTTGAGGTTTGCTACCTCAAAGAAGAGAAAAGATGGGCCAACAGCCCTATTTGACATCAAGCAAAGGGACAACGAATCGATTGTATGGTTTGTTGATCGTTTTCAAAAGAGATCCAGGGGGTAAGGAATGTGAACCCCGATAACTATAAAGTTGCCTTAATTCATGTCCTCCAGGAAGGCCCTTTAAAGTTCAAAGCAACAATGAAGGCACCGTCAACCTACCAAGAGCTAATAGCGATGGTCAATCGCTTCATCGAGGGAGAGAATGCCAACCCAACTTATATCTCATCCCTGACAGCTAAGACTAGAGGAAGTGATGCTTCCAACTCTTCTTCTAGCAACCATTATCACAACAAGCCTCCTCGGCCCGACTTTAAACCTCCTCCTTAAAGGGGGAGAAACCTCCTCCATAAGATACCCTTCATCATCCATCAACAGTTTCATGATAAGATACTGCCATTGGCTGCCACTCCTATTGTACCACTTCAATCACTTCCTATTCTTCAGAGTGCCTTTACTGCTCCAAGGCCGCGTGTGAACAGCTCTGCGGAGGAGCTTACTGATCTGGCGTTTGACATTGAAGAGGTCATCCAGATCATTCAGAGAAAAGCAGAGGAAAAGAGGCAAGGGCCTCAAAGAGATTGGAAGCCCATGAATAATTCTCAGTTCTGTGAATTCCATAGAGAGAAGGGTCATCTGACTGAAGATTGCAAGTCCCTTCAGCAGTTGGTTGAGAGATTATTTGTCGAGGTCAAGATCAAGGATCTGGGCAAGAGGAATGATCCTTCAAAGCCTTCCACTTCCAAGGGTAAGGAGGTGGCTGAGGTTTAGTTGGAGTATGTAGAGGTAGAGGATGTAGGCCGTCTGGGGCCTATAAATGTTCGGTCTGAATGATTTGATGCAGATGATGAGGGTGCCCTTGGGAGACTCTTTTTCATTCATGGAGGGGTGGGGACCGAAGCCACTCGAAAGTCTTCAATCGCAAGAGTTTCCCGGGCAGAGGTTGCCTCCTCTTCCTCCTCCGCTCCTTCTTGAGTAGATATTGTCTTTTGACAGGAAGATCTTCCTCAGACTGCCAATCCATTTGATGATGTTATTGTGGTCAAGCCGGATTTTGAAGATTATACGGTGGATAGAATCATCATTTATACAGGCAGCTCAGTTAATCTCCTATTCAATTCAACCTTCGATGCCCTGAGAACTGGGAAGCCTTTGCTTTCTACCGAAGGGTCGCTCTACGGTTTCTCATGAGATATGAAAAAGTTGAGGGGAGCGCCACTCTCCTAGTAAACCTTGGAGGAGCGATCAAGCTGATTCAGTTTATAGTGGTCGATGCTCCTAGCTGTTATCATGCCATCTTTGGAAGGCCCTTGATTAACAAGTATCAGGCGGTGGTCTCAACTTACCACCTTGCACTCAAGTTTTATGCTGATAGCAGGATGTGCAGGGTCTGGAGCAACGCAAGACATTTAAGAGAGTGCTATCTGCAAACAGTCAAGATGACTGAAATCGCCCCTCCCGTCTTCCTAGCAGCAGCAGAATCATCTTCTCAATCAGAGGCAGCCGTGGATAGAGAAGGATCTCGCGTGGAACCTGCCCAGGTGACGCAAGGAGTCCCCATTATTGAGGGGGAGGAGAGGAAGCTCTCCATCAATGCGGAATTACCCGAAGATCAAAAGGCCGAGTTGATCTCTTGCTTAGTGCAGAACCTAGATGTCTTCACTTGTGCAGCGGAATACATGCCAGGCATTGATTCAGATACTACTTGCCACCACCTCAATGTTGATCCCAATTTCAAGCCGGTACGGAAGAAGAAGAGGGATGTGGCAACAAAGCTCGCCGATCAAATCAGAGAGGTCTCGAAGCTCCTCAAAGCGAATTTTATTCGTGAAATTCAATACCCTACCTGGATATCAAATATTATAATGGTGAAGAAACTAGGAGGGAAATGGCGAATGTGCGTTGATTTTACCTGTTTGAATAAAGCGTGCCCTAAAGATTTTTACTCCTTGCCTCAGATAAATTCTTTAGTTGATTCTGCGGTAGGGTACTCTTTTATGAGTTTTTTAGATGCGTTCTTTGGTTATCACCAAATAAAAATGCATAAGCCCGGCGTTGCTCATACGTCCTTTATTACCAACGATGGTTGTTATTGTTATCTCGTAATGCCCTTCGGACTTAAAAATGCTGGTGCAACCTATCGGCGGATGTTGAATCATGTATTTAAAAAACAAAAAGGTAGAAAGCTTGAGGTGTATGTGGATGATCTTTTGGTTAAGATCAAGTTGTCGATGCTTGAAATGCGACAAGGAAATCGGGCACCGCCAGCTAACTGTTCGAGCACTGGGGAAAGGAGGAAAAAAGGGGAGGAGAGACTGCCGAGTAGTCGGTTACTAGCAGTTAGAGCAATAATGAGAGCAAGCCGCTGGAAACGACGACACCACACTTCGCCCGTCGCAGCCTGAATGTCACTCTTGCGACGGGCTTTCCTTTTATAAAAGATGAAACGGTAACACTTGGAGAAAACAACAAGAAGAAGAAGAAGAAGAGAAACGAAACCGGCCGGACAGCAGACCGTAAGGCACTAGACTAGAGACCACAGCTCTCAACAAGCGAGCTCTTGGACTCCAGCCAGCGTGCTTTGGGTGTGCTACTACCCCCTATTTATAGGCTTGGGGGCCTACCCAAACGGGCAGAGCTAAAATTACCGGCTGCCCGAGGTACAAGAGAATCGGGCAGCGGTGACGGGAATCGAGAAGAAGAAGAAAAGCAAGATATAGGCCGTGCGGCCTGGCGGTCTTCTTCTGCAGAGCTACAGGACTCGGCCTCTGGGCGGACTGATCTGGCTCCTTTGACGGCGCCCTGGAGAGAGGTCGCCCGGCTTCGTGGAGAACGGGCCGGCACATTTGTAGTGGCGGTTAGGAGGCCAAGCTGCCCGGCTTGGCAGCATATGCGGACTAGTCGCGGATTCCGGGTTAACATAATCCCCGCACATTTCAAAATTTTAAGAAAATTTCGGAAATGTTAGACTAAGCCGGAGACCGCGACCACCATCAATGCTGGGACATCTATAAAAAGCCCAGAACTCTGTCATTTCTGAAGAATTCTGCGAAGTCACGGGTCAGTTCTCGCCCTTGCGGTTAGCATTCTTCAAGACGGCATGACTTTCTCGAACATGGACGTCCTGTCTTAAATGTTGAGTCGGGAGAAGAAGTCGGCGGAGAAGAAGAAGAAGAGCCGGAAACCGGCAAGCCCAAACAAGAAACCAGTAGACCAGGCGGAGAAGCCAATCACCCTAGCGGCCTCCGGATCTGGAAGGAAGTCGACAGAGCCCGTCGGTGAGATGTCGCAGGCGGCGACTAAGATCGATGTACTACCCGAAACCGCTCCTGCTCAAGCCGGGATATCGAAGTACTTCGATATCACCTACTCGCCCTCTGGAGAGCCCCTTTTAAAGATTGCTGGGGGGGAGGAGAAGAGCGTCGACTCGTCCAAACCGCGCGAGCTTACTGCCACTGAGGAAATTATCGAAGTGGACGATAGCGAGGCGGACAAGGCGCAATAAGCCGCGCGGTCTTCTGCATAGAAGAGCAAGCAGACAGAAGCTATAGTAGGGCACCTGAAAAGGCATAGGGAAAGGGTTAGACCCTTGAAGAAAGGATGAAGACGAAGGCGAATAAACTGCGGACCGAAAACCGCAATATTTCCGTGAAGACCGGGGAGGCCAGCATGCAGTTCAGGCCACAAGAGAAAGAAGTGCGAGACAGTCCGGCTACTCCATCTTCTAAGCCGATCAAGACTGAAGAGATACTCGTCGTCAGCGAGACGGTCAGCGACATCCTGAAAGAGATGGAGTCGTTAGAAAGACAGGACAAGCCGCCGAAGGATGCTGCGGCATTGCAGAAAGCCGATCTCCCCGACGTTGAAGTCACTGGGGGAAGCCGGGCGAACCGGCGGCGACGGTTTCTGAAGGAGCCGAGAAGCAGAGGCTCAAAGAGAAAATAGAAGAAATGAAGGTCTAATAGCCGGGAAGCAGGAGGCTTCCCAATTCCCTCTCCTGCAAGGTAAACACAGAGAGGTTAAGCGTATCGTAAAATTTTACAAGTCGCGGTCACGGAAGAAGGGAGCGGACACTATTTTGAACCCGCCGACGAGCTTCTTCCTTACCCCGGCTCAACTTAAAACCTGAGCAGCTGAAGCGGATAGACTTCGAACGGCTTAAACGGCCGATCTCAAGACGAGGGAGAACGAAGACCGGCAGTCTTGTACTACCGAGCTTCTTAAGCGAAGTCATCTTTATCGGATTGAATCTGACCGCTTGTCTTGTTTGTTGTAGATGTGACAGAAAATGAGATGGAGCAGGGCGAGCTGACGACCTTCCTGCCTCGTTTGAACCCGCCGGCGCCGAGCACTCGGTACGATAGGTCAGCCGAGTTCCACAAGGAAATCGCAGACTTAGAGGCCAATGTGCTGGAGTGCAAGGAAGCCCTCTGACTTAAGGAAGAGGCATGACGATCAGCCCTGAAGGCCGCTGACAAGAGGACCAAGGAGGTGCGGGCTCTGCTGGAGAGGGAGCGGGAAATCCGGCAGGCTATCATAGAGGCCACCGAGAAGAGAACTCAGGGGCTGTTGAACACCATGGAAAGGGAAAGAAAGGCCAGGCAGTCTGCATCGGAAGCCGCCGAGAAGAGGATTCGAGAGATCCAAGCTGCCTTGGAGCGGGAGAGAGCTGAACGGCGTGCTGGAGCAGAGGCCGCAGAGAAGATTGTGCAGGAAATCTTGGCTTCTTTGGAGCGAGAGAAGGAGGAGAAGCTGTATATGCAGGCCCTGGTGCTGATGGCCGGGCGAGCTGAGAGAGAGAGGGCGGACATAAACCGGCCTGATAGGGTCGTGGATGGGGGAGCGCCAGCAGACACCGGCAGGGCTCAGCGACCTACTGAGACTGCTCCTGACGGATAGCGGCTGCTAGGCCGCCCGGCTTCTGGGGAGGCTTCTAGTCTCCCTGGGACCGGGATGGCTGGACAAGCCGCTGCTACTGGCGACCGTGAGGGTCGTGCTCTATCGCTGGTCCCTTTGCCCGTGTGGAGCGCGATACCTCGCGGGCCCACCGGACTCTGCATTCCATCCACAACCTTGTCAGCCAGGTTTATGTCCAGTTGGTTCAGGCTGGCGATCAAGTCGCGCGAGTTGGGAGAGAGGCACCTGAAGGTGGTGACAAATAAACACGAGATTTTTATAAGTATTTGTAATATTTGTAATATGTGTAAGTCGGACGATTTGTTTGATGTAAACATTTGATGCATATTTGCTTTATTCAATTGCGAACTGCTTGCGACTTTATGTGGCTTAAAATGCTTGTCGTTGTTGCTCTGTCTAAGAATTTTTCTATGTGCAGGAACTTGACCGAGCGAACTGTCGAAATAACCTGCGCATTGAATGCATAACTGTTTTGTAAGTCTTGCAGGTTGAAGCCGCACGGCCTGATGTAAACCGCGATTTGACGTGGCTTGCTGTAGCATCACAGGAAATCTATAAATACCGCCGACCCTGGAGTCTTCCGCACGAAAAGTAAGGATGCGGGCTAAGACTAAATCGATGCGGTCTGACAGGGCTGCAGCGGTCAGGACCGATGCCGCATCCGCCTTCCACACTGCCGATCATAAGGAATGCCGGCTTACCCAAGCCGAGCTTGATAGTTTCGTGGAGAAGTACATGCAGGGAAGCCAAATGATCGTGTGGCTTCTGCTTCCGACTAAGAGGATCAACACCTTTAGAGCAAATGAGATCGCCATTCCGATAGACCATTTCGACTGCGGCTTCCACTTTCCAGTCTTGATGGAAGCCATGCCGATCTTCGAACACTATGGCGTTATGCCCGGACAGCTGCCGCCGAATTCCATAGCCGCCATCTACAGCTTCATCTCCTACCTTAGGTCGGAGGGAGTCCGGTTCTCGACTAGGCTATTCTGGGAATGCTTCTAGGTGTGGTCTATCCTGGACTCCGGGACGAAGATTTTCCGCGGCCACCTGTAGTTCAGCTGCAGGGGGCTGAAAGTTGTCAACCTGGCGAATAAGATTTCGAGCTGGTCGGAAAGGTACGCCATCTTCGAGGGAAACTTGGGACTCCTGCCGGTTAACACGCAAGTCTGCGAAAAAGCCGTCTTCGGCAGCTGCGGGATGGAAGGCTTGGAGAAGGACATATACAACTTCATCAAGGTCGAGTGGCTAGATGTCAACCACTACCTCCCGCTACTGCCGTCCTTGGAAGGCATCCATGCAGAAGATAGTAAGTACAAGTTCAAGCGAACTGTTTTGTTAGTCGTGCGGCCTGCGAACTGACTTTACCCTTTGATTGTGCAGCTGCTGTGATGGTTCCACTGAACAAGCCGCTGAACCCTGGCGGTTTGACCCCTACACAAAGGGAAAGGAGGGCCCAGAGGACTCACCCAGCGCGGGTAGAGGAAGGGGAAGATGAAGAAGAAAAGTCAGCTTCTTTTAGCGACTTCACGCTGCAGGGAATGGGCAGCGGCCTGAAGGATACCCGCGGTAACCCACCATGCGGTGGGATCCGGACGGCGAGTTAGTGCAGGTATCCACTGCCCTCCCTCACTAGGGGAGGAAGAAGATAAGCCTCCATGTCGCGGCGGCTGGTGCGGCTTTGTACGGAAAGCGCAACCTGAGGGCGCTAAAGAAGATTCCTGAGGAGGACTTCGCCCGGTTTGCCGCATAGGTCAGCGCCCGCAGTTTCGTGGCTAACCATTTTATGGGAATGGCCCATAAGCGATTAGTCGCGAACAAAGCTGACATGCAGCGGCAACTCGCCGAAGCGCAGCGGCGACTTGCCGAGAAAGAGGAGGAAAACGCACAGCTGAGGGAATTGACCGCGGTAAGAAATTACCTGAGGTTGGCGGTTTTGATTTGAAGCTGCATGGACTGGCCTTTTTGCTTTGTGTTGTGCAGAAGATGTACGATCCGGTCAACCCGGCTTTCCAGGACGCTGTCTTCCCTCAACTCGTCCAAGGGATCGATGGGGCTCTCAAACGCCTTCGTCAACTTTACCTGTGGCGACCTGTTCCTACCTTTGCAGAAGAAGGTCACCGCGGTCTATAAGGCGATCAAGGGCAAGGCGAAGGCCGGAGAAGACGTGGAGGCGGGCGAGGAAGCGGACAGTCCAGGAAGCCGCTCGGAGCACACTTCTAGGTCCAGCGGCCAGGCCTCCGAGACTGCCTGGTTGAGCTGGAGAAGATCGCGGCTTGGGAGACCGGCAGCTCGGGCGATTCCTATTCGACGGATAGCGGCGATTACTCTCCATCTGATGTGGACATTGACGGCGAAGCCGACTCCAGCACTCCTCCGGCCAAGAAACTCATACAAGGCGATTAGGATAGTTTGAACTTGTAATTTTTTCTTTACTTTTTGAGGACCGGCGGTATGATTTTGTAAACCGCGCGGTCTTACAGATGTACACTTAGTTAAAAATGAAATGAAAATAAAGTATTTTAGACTTAGTGCGTACCTTTCTTTATTGCAATTCGACTTACTTATCTATTCGCACGGCTTGACCTTATTCTGCATATCTATTCGCGCAAATTAATGTTCTCTTATTAACCTAACAGTCCGTGCGGTCAGTGGTCGACGTGTTAGATAATAGAATTATCGAGCAAACTGATTCGGCTCATCAATAAGTAATATTGGTACTTTCACCACAAACCGAGTGGTTTTGCAGACTTAGCCGCTAATATCCAGGATACTTTTGACTAACATATATTTGGAGAAGATGGGTTGAGATGAATGACATGCGATATTCCCGAACATAGAGATAGACTGACAATTAGGAAGCCGAGCGGCTATTTTAATTAACCGTTTTTGTCTTTAGAGATGACTTAGATTCATACCCTGGGCGGATACCGACGCAAACCGTATTTCCAATATAAGGGCCAAAAATAAGCAGCCTGCGGTTTGTTGCATAATATAACCGGGTTGATGACTGAAGATAGTTCTATAAACAATAAACCGGCGGACTTAAGCCGAGAATTAAATAACCGAATAGAAGTCATCCATATTCATAACCATATTAATGATAACCCGAAGGATAATCCGACATAAACTTGAAAACTCAAACTGGAATATTAAACCGCGCGGTCTGCGGGTTGTATAAGATAAACCACCCAATACAATATATATGATAGAAGGGCTAAAAAGCCACTGCCAACCTACAAAAGCTAGAAAAGCTACGGACTTATGTGCCAATGTGGGCAGGTGCTCGTGGAATTTCTTTCCACACAAAGAACACATAAGCAGCTAAAGTTTCGTGTTCGTGACCGGCGTCGAGCGGGATAAGTACACAATATCTGCGACTGTAGCCAAGCATGATAAGTACGTAATATCTGTGACTGACGTCAAGCGGGATAGTTACGCAATATCTATGATTGTAGCCATGCAGGATATGTGTGAAATATCTGCGACTAAAGTCGAACGAACTCACCACTACACATCTGCGACTAGCGTCAAGCGGGATGTGGAGGGCTCAAGAACTTAGCGCTAAACGAACGATAAGGCCTTTACCCAAAGGGAGCTTTGCATCCGTGAGAACGGATGTGAGCAAAGCTTGGATACGAGATCTAAAAGGCTAATAGATGCTTGCTAGAGAAGAATACCAAGTCTGTCATATATCTCTGATACTGCTAGAGAAGAATATATAAAGAATCACTGCATGATATACTCTTGCAATTTTCCAGCCTCTGCCAATTCATCTGTAAGTTTTCAAAAAGCAAAGGAATCTTCTATATGATGGCCTATATCCTGGTGATACTTACAGAAAAGCTCCTCATGCTGATACTTGATTTTAGACTTCATACGTCGAGGCTTCTTGAACTCTGGCATTCCTTGAAGAACTTCCAGAAGATCTTCCATAGAGATTTTGAACTTGATACCATCCAGCATAAGAGGCATTGTAGACATATTATGAACATAAAGAGGAAACCCATCACTTCCTGATGGTGAGATAGCTTGCAAAGAATTGTGCTGCTTGTTATCAGAAATTTCCTGAGACTGTATAACCTTCTGATTCAAGAATGAGATATAGTTCTTATTTTCTTCTTCACCCAATAAGAATTTATTGACGATATCAATAAGATCCCCATAAGTCTTAGGATCTTTAACAGTAATCTCAAACTTCAAAGGTCCTTCCCGAAGTCCATTTATGAAAGCATGTCTATAGTAACCTTGATGAACGTTGACAATATCTAGAATTTTCATCTGAAAGCGTTCGACAAAATCTGGATTAGACTCGTCATCCCTTTGCTTAATTCGAAAGAGAGCTCCTACGTCTCTTTTCCGCTTCTTGTATGTGCCAAACTTTGAAAGAAATTACCTTCGCAGATCGTTGAAACTAGTAACCGATCGAGGTGGCAAACTGTAAGACCACACCCTTGCATGATCACCGAAAGATATGATAAAGAGTTTGCATTTGATACCACTTGACGCTTTCTTCAAAGAAATAGCTGATTCAAACGCTTGGAGATGAGAAATAGGATCGTCATGTCCGGAATACTCAGGTAAACGAGGCACTCTGAAATCATCGGTGACGACTTCCCAACGAATTTTATTGATGAACGGAGAAGGAATGTCATCTTCTCTTGTTGGAGGCTCTTGCTCCCGTGGATCGTAACTATCATGATATGCCATGTCTAGTGTTGGAAATTCTAAAAGAGGGTTGAGCATTTCTTGTGTTGCGTATTGTGACCTGCATTCGATCTGATCGGCAGTTAAGTCACTAATATCAAACGTTATGTTTCCTTGACGGGAAGCACTTTGCATTTCCGAGGGATCCGCGATGGCTAATAAAGAACTAGAATCGCCTTGCTCCTTTTCAAAATCCATGAAAGATAGGAATGAAAACCGCTTGAAACTTTGAAAATAGCCAGACTACAGCGGCTTGAGCAGGCGACTTGTGCGGTGCGGCTTAAAGGAATGACCGCAGTGACTTAATGGTTGGAGAGGTCTGATGCTGTCAATCCGCTGACTTTAGCGACTACTCGGATCTGAAGGTCGCGTGCTAACTTTTGATGCTCTAAATGCGACAAGGAAATCGGGCACCGCCAGCTAACTATTTGAGCACTAGGGAAAGGAGGAAAAAAGGGGAGGAGAGACTGCCGAGTAGTCGGTTACTAGCGGTTAGAGCAATAATGAGAGCAAGCCGCTGGAAACGGCGACACCACACTTCGCCCGTCGCGGCCTGAATGCCACTCTTGCGACGGGCTTTCCTTTTATAAAAGATGAAATGGTTACATTTGGAGAGAACAAGAAGAAGAAGAAGAGAAACGAAACCGGCCGGACAGCAGGCCGCAAGGCACTAGACTAGAGACCGCAGCTCTTAACAAGCAAGCTCTTGGACTCCAACCAGCGTGCTTTGGGTGTGCTGTCGCCCTCTATTTATTGGTTTGGGGGCCTTCCCAAACGGGCAGGGCTAAAATTACCGGCTGCCCGAGGTACAAGAGAATCGGGCAGCGGTGACGGGAATCGAGAAGAAGAAGAAAAGCAAGATACGAGTCGCGCGGCATGGCGGTCTTCTTCTGCCGAGCTGCAGGACTCGGCCTCTAGGCGGACTGATCTAGCTCCTTTGACGGCGCCCTGGAGAGAGGTCGCCCGGCTTCGTGGAGAATGGGCCGACACATTAGTAGTGGCGGTTAAGAGGCCTAGCCGCCCGGCTTGGCGGCATACGCGGACTAGTCGCGGATTCTGTGTTAACACAAGTCTCTTCCACAACACCTGCAATATCTAGTAGAGACTTTCTCTACTCTACATAGGCATAAAGTGAAACTTAACCCATCAAAATGTATTTTTGGGGCAAGTAAGGGGAAATTCCTGGGTCATCTCCTTACTACATAAGGGCTTGCCCCAAATCCTGACAAAGTTAAGGCCATCCTTGACATGGCTCCACCCTGTCCTCCAAAAGAAGTTCAACAATTAGGGGGGAGGTTGGAAGGACTCGAGAGTTTTATCTCACGACTTGGAGATAAGAGTGCGTCGTTCTTTAGAACTCTTTGAGGAGCGGCCAAGTTTTAATGGACAGAAGAGTGCTCCCATGCCTTTGAGCAGCTAAAGAAATAATTGACTTCAACACCTTTACTTCAAAGCCCCCGATCAGGAGAGATGTTATTCTTGTGCTTAGGAGTTAGCCTTAAGGCAGTCAGCTCTGTTCTCATTTGAGAAGAAAACAGGAGGCAGTACCCAGTTTACTATGTCAACAATATTCTCAAAGATGCAGAAATAAGATATCTAATCTTAGAGAAGTTAGGCTTGACATTGGTTATATCTGCTCGTAGAATCAGTCCTTACTTTTAGACACACTCAGTTCAAGTAGTGACTTATAAGACTTTGAAAAGTGTGCTGGATAGACCAGAACATTCAGGCAAGTTAGCTAAATGTGCAATCGAGTTGAGTGAGTTTGAAATCTCTTATGTGCCCAGGACAGCTATCAAAGCTCAAGTTCTAGCAGATTTCCTGATTGATATTGTAGAGTCCAGTCCTAATCAAGCAGAAAGGTCTCCTTTGTCTTGGACCATCTATTTCGATGGTGCCTCAGGCAGAAATTCTTCTGTGGCGGGAGTGGTTCTAATGAATTCAAATGGCATCAAACATGAGTAGGCAATCAAGTTCTACTTTCTAGTAACGAATAACCAGGCAGAGTATGAAGCCTTATTACTAAGTTTGAGGCTTGCAAGAGAGCTCAAAATTGATCATGTGCACATAAAGACTGACTCTCTGGTGATGGCGTCACATGTTTTTGGTAACTTTGAGACCAGGGAGCCGGTGTTGAAGAAGTATCTTACGCTTGTAAAGGTTGAAGTCAGAATATTCAAAAGTTTCAACATTGATCACATCCCAAGGTCACAAAATGAGGAAGCAGATGATCTCACCAAGTACGGGCTCGCATCCGGAAGAACAACTTAGGAACTCTTTCGCTCGGTAGTGGATGAAGAAGAGTTGATGCAAATCGATCAGCGTCCCTCTTTGATGGATCCGCTCATTCTCTACTTGTCAACTGGACGTTTCCATCAATCAATTAGAGATAAGAGAAGATTCAGGATAAAAGCAGCATATTATTACCCGGTGTATGGTATTCTCTATAAAAAAACCATCTTGTCTACAATGGCAAGATGTGTTTCAGAAAACGAAATTCCTACTGTTTTGCGCGAAGTGCATTCTGGTGAGTGTGGAAGTCACTCAGGAGGAAGAACCTTACAAAGAAGGATCCTATGGTAGGTTATTCCTGGCCTACTATGAAGAAAGATTCTGCGGCTTATGCAAGAAAGTATATTCAATGCCAGAACATCGCTCCACTTCAGCATCAAGCTGCTCAATCTCTTAGATCAATCGCAACCCCTTGTCCCTTTGCCATTTTGGGAATGGATCTCATTGGTACTTTTCCCATGGCAAGTGGGAAGCGGCGTTTCATTATAGTTATGATTGACTACTTCAGCAAAGGGATTGAGGCTAAGGCATTGGCAAAAACAATGACACAAGTCTTGAAGAAATTCATTTTGGGCGAGATACTCTGCAGGCATGCTATCCCAATGGGAATAATTGCTGATAACAAGATGCAATTCAACAATGCCGAGATGGTCAATTTTTGCAAGCAGATCGGAACAGAGCTGCGCTTTGCATCGGTCCATCATCCTAGAAGCAATGCTCAAGTTGAAGCGGCTAATAAGAAGATCCTCATCTTGCTTAAAAAGAAAGTGCAGAATCTCATAGGTAGTTGGGATGATCAACTTCCTTCGGTTCTCTTGACCCTGAGAACAATGCCTTCATCTGCAATAGGAGAAACTCCAGATAAAGGATCAAAAACTATGTTACCGATACGTTTAAATGATCTCTTCGTATTCAAAAATTCTTAGAAAAAGCTAGGATATAGATCTTGGATCAGACTCACAATACAAGAATTCAAACAAATAAGGATCAGTGATAACTTGAAGTAAATTAGAATTGAAAGATTGCTAGATTATTAAAAGGAAAACCGAAGTTCATTCCATTCCAAAGCTCATCATGTTCAACTGCTAATGGAAATTTAGCAACTCAGCATGATAGGAAAATTACATAAAGTTGTAGAGAGAGACATGATTATAAAATAATAAAGATCTTGAATTATCAAGATACAAAGTTAAACTACAATTAGGAAAAGAAATTAACTAAGATAAATTATGAACTTGAAAATAAGGAAAAATCATATCAAATTACATAATTTCTCCAAATAAATTTTCCTCCTTAGCTCAAGAACATTCCTTCTATTTATAGACATTTTAGCTGGGGAGTCACGCCCCTAGGTCGCCTCTGTTACCTAGGGCATGTCTGGCATGGAACTATCACCATAAAAACCCGGGAAATGCTGGGAGAAAAACTACAAAAATCATTATAATCTGTTGGTCTTGCCCTAGGATCATGCCCGTATTATGTGCCTGTATTGATTAGGTCAGCAAATGGTAGAAAACGACAGAATCTAGCATCAGTGTGGCATTTTTCGGGATGGTCACACCCATTTCATGGGGGTGTATACTTAGAAAAGTTCCAACAATTACACCAAGAAACTTTCAATAGAAAATTGCATTTTTGCCCTTGACATGCCCCTGACATGCCCGTGTTTAAGACCATGTCATGCCCGTAACAAGAGTTTGTATACTTGTGAACTTCACCAAAATATAGATGACATCACCCACTTTCCGTTTACTAATTGCATGTCTCAAAATGTTTCCTGGATTGAAAGTTATGAGCATTTGAAGTTCAGCCATCCGTGGGACAAAATTGTCAATTTTCTACAAAATGCCTCATGATTATAGATGTGAGCTCAAAAATGATATTTGAAGCCGGATTATACCTTAAAACATAAATAAAATTAATTATTAAAAAATATTATATAAAATAACTATAAATTATGTATTATCAAATACCACCATACTTAAGCTTTTGCTCGTCCCGAACAAAACTAATTTATAAGCATGAGAAAAAATCATAGGACTTTCTAAGAAGAATTACTCCTAATTATGTACTCTAAATATATATGACTCAAATTAAAATAAGTTAAGAAATAAAATTTAGAGTCATAAGAAATAATTCATAATTCAAAAATTGAAATGAATATAATAAATATTAGTTTAAGAATTCTCTTTTTAAATCTTCATAATCAATATTTGCATTGAAATATCTAAGATTAAAATAACAAAAAATTTGAACTCATCAGAAACATTTAGAAATCTTCAAAATATTAACTAAACTCTCTCATATAAATCTTGGATTAGCAAATTAAATTAGCTGAAAGGGGACACAATTAGCTTAGAAAAAGTACTTTGATTTGTTTAGGAAATGATGAATTTTATCCTCACATTTTCATCTATTTTTATTTTTTCTCTTCTTCTTTTAAATAACTCAAATGTATATGTTTAGGAGTGATGAATTTTATCCTCTCATCTCCATGTCATATAATCCTTTACTAATTTTGGTGCACATGTTTAGGCATAATGGATTGTATCCTCTCATTCCATGACATATGATCTCTTAACTCCTTTTTAATTCCAAACAAAGGGTTAAATTTTTGGTAGGGGAAGGGCTATGGTTTAAAGACTATAATGTTACAAAGACAAGTACTTTGAGAGCATAGAAAAAACTTTTTAGCAATCTTTAAGAAATTATTAGCTAAAATTAATATAAGTAAAATCTAAAGATTTTAAGCACAATTTCTACAAAATAGAATTATGATATTTAAAATAGAAAATAAAACTAAGAAATATTCTAAACAAACCAAGTTAATGAAAAATTCATTAAGTTTAATTTGTATAAAAATTACAACCAACAAATTTTGAAAAGACGTACATTATAAAGAAATACATAAAAGAAAACTTTTTATAAAAATCCTATAATTATAACTCTTAAATAAAAATTAGCTTGCCTAGGAAAAACAAAATAAAGATTGGAGAAATTTAATATTACAAATTTATTAATTATAAGCCAATATTTTTTTTAAAAAAAGTATTTTTAAAAGTATTTTTAGATTTTTTTTTAATTTTTAAATAAAAACACAAATAAAACTTCCCACCCAAATACTTAAAAATAAATATTGTTCCCAATATTTATAAACGAAGTAGGAGGGGAGGGGAAAAGAAAATTGCATAAAAATTAAATTTCAATTGTTTACCCCTGAATCCGCAACATTCCCAACAGGACAGGCTTCCACCCCCTTCCCGGCCGACTCCGTTTCAGCAGTCCGCCCAGATCATCAGGGTTATACAGATCTTGGGCACCCCAGTTGCGGACTCCGTTTCAGCAGTCCGCCCATACCGCCTAGGCAGTCCAATGCCAGCTTCTCGTTCAGCGGCGGACTCGATCTTCTAGTCCGCCCTCTTCGCCCAACCACCGGAGCCACCACCCTCCAGCTCTTTGGTCGGACTCAAGGGTCAGTCTACTCAGGTCGCGACCATCCAACCAGGATTGCACCCTACAAGCAAAGTGGAAGCCCCTGCTCGCAAGCCCAGTCCGCCTATCTCGCGCGGACTGCTTGTCTTTTCTTTTTTGAATCCCATCACCGTTTTCCGGCTCTCCTGTACCCTGGGCATCCTGTTATTTTAGCACTGCTCGTTTAGTAGGCCCCAAACATGTAAATACGGGGGAAGCGATGCACGCAAAGCACGCTGACTCGAGCCTAGGAGCCTACTTGTTAAAGGCTGCAGACTCAAATCGCAAGGTTTGCGGACTCCAGCTTGCTTTCTGCACAACTTTCTTTCGTATTCTTGTAACCCATCTTTTGCAATCAAAGTAAAACCCATCACAAGAGAGACATTCAGGTCGTGACTAGCGAAGGTGGTGTTGTCGTAGCTCATGGCTCTGCCCTTTCTAGTTCGCTAGTAGACTCCTGCTTACAGTCTCCTCTTTTCCCTTCTCTCCCCCGTATTCGAGCCATTAACTGGTGGTGTCCATTTCCAAGCATCAATAGTTAACACGCGACCTTCAGATCTAAGCAGCTTTTTGAAGTACACAAACTACAATATCAGACTATCGAGCTCCCACTCTGACCATTCCAGTTCGTCAGAAGATTCACTGTCGGATGCGATCGAACAGCCTCACTTGTTGATGCCTGAAAATGGACACCACCAGTTAATGGCTCGAACACGAGGGAGAGAAGGGAAAAGAGGAGACAGCAAGCATGAGTCTACTAGAAAACTAGAAAGAAGTGCAGAGTTGTATGCCATAGCAACACCACACTTCGCCCATTGCGGCCTAAATGCCTCTCTTGCGATGGGATTTACATTGAGTGCAAAAGATGGGTTACAAGAAGAGGAAAGAAAGCTGTGCAGAAAGAAAGTTGGAGTCCGCAAAGCTCGAGATTCGAGTCTGCAACCTTTAATAAGTAGGCTCCTTGGCTCGAGTCAGAATTCTTTGGGTGCACCGCTTCCCCCTATTTATAAGTTTGGGGCCCTGCCCAAACGGGATGTGCTAAAATAACTGGCTGCCCGTGGTACAGGAGAGCCATGCAGCGGTGACGAGAATCAAAAAATAGAAGACAAGCAGTCCGCGCGGGATGGGCAGGCTAGGCTTGCGTGCTGGGGCTTCCACTTTGCTTATAGGGAGCAATCCTAGTTGGAGGGTCGAAACCTGAGCGGACTGACGCTTGAGCCTGGCCTACGAGCTGGAGGACGCTAGCTCTTGTGGTAGGACGGACAGGGCGGACTGGGCGGACTGGAAGATCGAGTATGCCAATGAACGAGAAGATGGCATTGGCTTGACTAGGCGGTCTGGGCGGACTGCTTAAATGGAGTCTGCAGCCTTTACGCCCTAGATCTGCATGGCCTTGACGATCAGGGTGGACTGCTGAAACAGAGTCCGCCGGGAAGAGGGAGGAAGCCTATCCTGCTGGGCATGTTGCGGATTCAGGGGTTAACATCAATAAAATATATGATAACCAATGAGTGCCTGGAAAAAGACCTTTCCTTTTCTAATCTTTAAGCAAGATGTTTTTGTTAGCTAAAAGGAAAATAAAAATTAAAGTGTACGAGCAACTTCTTTAATTCACGCTTTGGTGAATATGCCGATGTCAGTCGCCTTGCTACTCCTCCACTTGATTTGTTGATGCTCGAAATGCGACGGACTTGGGCACCACCAGCTAACTGTTCGAGCACTAGGGAAAGAAGGAAAAGAAAACTGCAAGCAGTGGTCTTCTCAAGCGGATAAGAGAAAAGAGCAGAAGAGCCGTGAACCACGGCAACACCAGACTTCGCCCGTCGTGGCCTGAATGCCACTCTTGCTACGGTCTTGATTTTGATTATAAGCGATGGGTTACAAAAAGTGGAAAGGAAACTGTGCGAGAAGCAAGCTGGAGTCCGCAAAGCTCGAGATTTGAGTCCGCAGCCTTTAACAAGTAGGCTCTTGGGTTTGAGTCAGCGTGCTTTGGGTGCACCACTTCCCCCTATTTATAGGATTGGGGGCCTGCCCAAATGGGCAGGGCTAAAATAACCGGCTGCCCGAGGTACAAGAGAACCGGGCAGCGGTGATGGGAATAAAAAAAAAGAACAAGAAGTCCGCGCGAGATAGGCGGACTGGGCTTGCGAGCTGGAGCAATTCCTGGCCATCCAGAGTGCCATCTTCCTGGAGTGACGCGACCTGGGCGGACTGGCTTTTGAGTCCGACGAATGAGCGATCTTGAGCTCTCGAGGCAGAGCAGTTTGGGCGGACTGAGAATTGGAGTCCTCTTTTGGGGCATCCGGGAGACCTGGGCGGACTAAGAATTGGTGTCCGCTGCTTGAGATGCCCAATGAAGAATACATCGAACATGTTTCGGATTCTGGGGTTAACATAATCCCCGCACATTTTCAAATTTCAAGAAATTTCGGAAATGTTTCTTTAACCGCCGAGTCCGTAACCAATGCTACCACAGCTTGGGCTATAAATATAGCCGGGAGCATGGCATTCTGCCAAAATTGTCTGCGCAACGGGACGTTACTCACCACTTGCGGTCTGTATCTTTGAGTCCGGCATGGCGAGGTTAGGATCTTTCTTCGGCAATCTCCCTAAAGCTGACAAATCCAGGGAGCCCGCGACGTGAGTGAAGAAGGTGGTTCAACGAGGAGAAAAGAGGATTCAAGACATCGGTGAAAATTCGCAGAAGGACGAAGCGCCCGCCAAGAGCAAACAAACAAGTATCTTGAATGTACCATCTCAACCGCCGCAAACCTTAGAGCAGACCCCTGCGGGCTCAGGCGGAATGGCGATAGTCGCCACCGCCTCCGGAACATTCATGCTAAAGATGGACGCGGGGAAAGAAGTTTCTTTGCCAGAGGTCCGCCAGCTGGAATCCGGGGAGGTGCGGACCGCAGATCAGGATACCGAGAAACGGACATACGCAGCAGAAGGTGAGCGGGCAGAGAAGCCGGCAGGGAGCCAGGTCGCGACTTCGACTTCCTTGGCTGCAGCCGGCACTAGTCAGGTCACAGTCCGCACAACGTTGTCGGACTCTGAGCAGGTCGTGCTGGCCTCAGAGAGGACCCCTGAGAGAGAAAAGGAAAAGGGACAAATCCTCAGTTTCTGACCGGATTGAGAAACGACTACGAGATCAGAAGGAAAAGAATATCTCCGTGCGGACAGGCGCGGCAAGCCTGCAATACCGGCCGCGGGAAAAGGAGGTCCCGGATGCCAGCTTAGTCACGCCTGATGTCGCCATCCCAGGCGGTGACTACTTTTCTACGGTCAGTCTGTCCACCACAGAAATTCCTTACACTATTTATAATGAGCGGCTTGCTGATATTAATCAGTCTCTGCTTGAGGTGTTGCAGTCTAACGTCGAGATAGTAGGCGAGAAGGTTGTTGATCCCGCCCCTTCTACTGCGGATGAGGCGGTTATCGAACGGCTAGAGGCGGATATTGGGGATGAGGATCTGCGGACGGCGGCCGAGAGGACGCGGACAGGTAAATCGCCATTGCCATCTCCGCGCTTCCAGAAGAGATTGCTTTATAGGTCTCCGGTGCGAAAGTCAAAACCAGTCAAAATTATCACCGAGACCGGCGACATAGTAGCTTCCAGTAGATCAATGGCGGAAAAGAGAGCGATGGTTTACCAAAGATGGAAACAACACTTGGTCACTTTTGACCCTGAGCGAGTACGGCGGCCTGTAGTAGATAGTCGCCAGATCGCCGCAATGATTATGAAAAGTGAAATTAATTACATCTTCTTTCTGAGTTTTCCGCGCCTTGGAAACTGAACTGAACTTTGCTTCTTGTGTTGCAGCTCGAAGAATGCCGTCGGATTCTGTAGAAGAGGGCAAGATTGCGTCGTCACCCGCGGATGCTCATTTATCCTCATCGACAGGTGCTGCTGCCGAGCCTACCTCCGGAGTCTAATCCGTCCCGGAGGAATATATTTCTTTAGTGAAGAAATATGAAGAAGAATTAAGGGAAGTGCGAGCTAAGGCTTAGAGAGGAAGAGAACGAGAAAAAGTGTTAGAGAGCCAGGTCGCTGGCATTTCTGTCGTAGTGGAGGGGCTGAAGAAAGAGAAGCAGGATTTGAGCAAGGATGCGCAACACTACAAGAATAGATATCTAGCCCTGGTGCGAGAAGGAAAAAAGCAAGCTGCTGAGGTCATCGACATCCGTCCGCAGCTGGCTCCGGTGGGAGGATCGACCCTGGTGGAGAGCGGGCAACCTGTGGCGGACTCGAACCAGAGGCCGGCGGGTGAGCATATGATCCCGTTCAGCCGAGTTGCAAGGGATTCCGCACGCATGCACAGAACATTCAACAACATGCACCATCTAGTCTAGTAAATGTACAGGGATATTCTTCGAGGTAGCGATCAGGCCGCGTACTTTGGCGTGGATGACGAAGAGCGGCCTGCCCGCCGCAGAGATGGAAAGCATCGACCCTCTCGCCGCTGAAGTTGCTGAGATGGCTAACATTTGAAAACATTGATTGACGAATTATTATTATTATTTTTTAATGATGCGGACATCAACAATTTTTGTATAATACGGAATACTGTATATTGTTAGCTCTTGTTATGTCATGCTGTTTGAATGCTCTTTCGCCAGATGATTGTTTTATGCGAATTTGATGCGTACGAATATCTTTTCCCATGTGCTGGAATCCTTTTGCTTTATGATGCGGATGAGGTTCAATCCACGCGAACTTTATTGAATCTGCAGGGAAACAGGGAAGAGGCGAACTGCGCGGATGACGGTTCAATCCGCATGAAGTTGGACGTTACCTGTCTTGTCGAGTTTTTGCTATATATATACGATCTCATTTTATTTTTCTGTCAGAAGCAACTGGATCGAAAGCCCTGCGGCCTGGAAAAATGGTATCCGCCTGTGCAAACGCCGCAGCCGCGTTCCATTCCGCCGACCATAAGAGGAGTAGGCTGACTGCAGCGGATTTAGAGGTCACGAGCGATTAAATTTTTACACCGCTTCCCAGATCGCGGTGCCTGTTTATCACTTTGAGTGTGGATTCAAGTTCCCCCTGCTCTGGGAGGTCGTCGAGATCTTCGAGCATTATGGGGTGGTTCTGGGCCAACTCGCACCGAATACTGTAGCTGCCATTTACGCCTATCTCGCCTACATGCGTTATGAGAACATCCAGTTCTCCCTGAAAATCCTTAGGAAGATATTCTCTGTCCGCGTAATCACGCTGTCAAAGGATCACCAGTTACAGGGCGTGATCTACTTCTACTTCTGGGGGATGAAAGTTGCGGGCCTTCAAAACAAAATCCACAACTGGACCTCGAGGTACCTTATTTTTGAGGGCGACTTGGGATTCCTCCATATTTATCCGCAGGTGCGCACAGATACTGATTTAAAGAGCGTGTCGTTAAACACGGAGTAGTCCGCCATTGTCGAGTTTCTTGCCGAGGCAAGGCTTGATGTCGATTACTATATCCCGCTGCTACCCAGCTTGGATACCATTAGCCGACAAGAAAGTGAGCACCGTGATCCTTTTCTTTGTCCGCAAACTGTTTCGTAATCTGATATTCTCTTTTGCGCAGTGACTTTGTCGGTACCCGCTAATCTGACCTTGACTCCAGCTGGCGCGACTCCTACACAAGGAGAAAGGAAAAAAGGAAACCGCAAGGAAGAGGAGAGAAGAGGGGGACCCTGTGGCGGACTACTCTTCGTCCGGTAGTTTCGACATGGTAGGCTTCGGAAAAAGCCAGAAGGACCTGAGGGGTAACCCGCTGATCCATTGGCATGAGAAGAAGAAATTCGTCCGCCTTTCCACAGCTCTCCCCTCCTAGAAGAGCCCGCGCGCTTCCCGCCATGCCTTTGTGGAGCTTTCCGCACTATACGGGAAGCAAAACCTCCATGAACTCCGGGATATCCCTCCTGCCGACATTCCTCTAGTCGCGGCCCAGGCTAGCGCAAATAGTGTCGTCACCAACCACTTCCTTGCTCGGATGAAGCACGAGCTGCTCAAGGAAAATGAGTGCTTGTTGCGAGAAAAAAAGTCTTTGGCGGATAGGAATAAGCGACTGGGGACTAAAGTCAACAAGCTCAAAGAGACTGAAGCGGTAAGAATTTGTAATTCGTGTTGACCTTTGCTTTGTCCGCAGCGGATTAACTTTGTCACATTATGCAGACCGCATACGATATCACCAATCCTGGCTTCCAAAGCGCAATGTTCCCTTACGTAAAAGAAAGCGTGGAGGTAGCTATCAAGCGCTTCATCAATGCCAGGCTCGCCCAAGAAGGCGTGGACTCCGTCCCCTTCCTGCAGTTGTTTCCCGAACTCGAAGATCAGGTCGCTGAATTCGAGCGGGCTGCAAAAGGAAAAAGCGGTTGCCGATGAAGAGGAGAAGCCTTCCGGTGGAGAGTGTTCCAAGACCGTGTCAAGCAGGCAATCAAGCCAGTCGATCCAGTCAGAAGAGAGCAGCGAGCGGACAGAACGTATGGCGGCCAGCGGACAGAGCTTGACTAGCTCTCATTCCAGCGGCAGTAGTAGCAGTAACTCAGGCGACTACTCTCCACCAGTCAATATAGATGGGTCGAGTCCGGAAGTTCCTGCCCAAAAAAAACAAAGGACCAAGGAATGAATTTTTTGATCTTTTTATTGTAAAAAGAATGCAGACTCCAAGTGAGTCCACCAATAATGTAATATTTTTGAATGAAATGAAAAGGATATATTTGTCATCTGTGGTATCTGTTTGCTGTGTGTATTATAGTCCGCATTCATAATGTTATCCGCATAGTATAATTATCTTAATCCACTTATAACTGATTATACCAACGTGTCTTCTATCTTATCAGATCTCCGAAATTCCTTTGATGAATTTCTAACAATAGTTGAACTCTGTTCGTAGTCCGCTAATAATCGAAATCTAATCTATTAACAAGATGAAAACAGTTGACAGCCGACTGGGAGACCAGATTAATTGAAAATCCTTTGAGCGGATAGGGAACCAGAAGTCTGCCGATAACTATAAGAATAGTAGAAATGATAGCTCATGACCAAATGGGCAGGTGCGGCTAATGCGGCATTGCTTTCCACACCGGACCATGAGCTAGTCAACACCTTCGGCGAACTGAGCGGATAGAGAATTGGAGTTCGCCGAAAACCATGAGAACAATAGAAATGACAGGTCATGACCAAGTGGGCAGGTGCAACTAATGCGACATTGCTTTCCACACCGGGCCATGAGCTAGTCAACCCCTTCGGCGGACTGAGCGGATAGAGAATTGGAGTCCGCCGAAAACCATAAGAACAATAGAAATTACAGCTCATGACCAAGTGGGCAGGTGCGGCTCATGCGGTATTGCTTTCCACACCGGGCCATGAGCTAGTCAACCCCTTCGACGGACTGAGCGGATAGAGAATTGGAGTCCGCCAAAAACCATAAGGACAATAGAAATGACAGCTCATGACCAAGTGGGCTGGTGCGGCTAATGCGGCATTGCTTTCCACACCGGGCCATGAGCTAGTCAACCCCTTCGGCAGACTGAGCGGATAGAGAATTGGAGTCCGCCGAAAACCATAAGAACAATAGAAATGACAGCTCATGACCAAGTGGGCAGGTGCGGCTAATGCGGCATTGCTTTCCACACCGGGCCATGAGCTAGTCAACCCCTTCGGCGGACTGAGCGGATAGAGAATTGGTGTATGCTGAAAACCATAAGAACAATATAAATGACAGCTCATGACCAAGTGGGCAGGTGCGGCTAATGCAGCATTGCTTTCCACACCGGGCCATGAGCTAGTCAACCCCTTCGGCGGACTGAGCGGATAAAGAATTGGAGTCCTCCGAAAATCATAAGAACAATAGAAATGACAGCTCACGACCAAGTGGGCAGGTGCGGCTAATGCGACATTGCTTTCCACACCGGGCCATGAGCTAGTCAACTCCTTCGGCGGACTGAGCGGATAGAGAATTGGAGTCCACCGAAAACCATAAGAACAATAGAAATGATAGCTCATGACCAAGTTGGAAGGTGCGGCTAATGCGGCATTGCTTTCCACACCGGGCCATGAGCTAGTCAACCCCTTCGGCGGACTGAGCGGATAGAGAATTGGAGTCCGCCGAAAACCATAAGAACAATATAAATGACAGCTCATGACCAAGTGGGCAGGTGCAGCTAATGCGGCCTTGCTATCCACCCCGGGCCAAGAGTTAGTCAACCCCTTCGGCAGACTGAGTGGATAGAGAATTGTAGTTCGCCAAAAACCATAAGAACAATAGAAATGAAAGCTCATGACCAAGTGGGCAGGTGCGGCTAATGCGGCATTGCTTTCCACACCGGGCCATGAACTAGTCAACCACTTCGGCGGACTGAGCGGATAAAGAATTGGAGTCCGCCGAAAACCATAAGAATAATAGAAATGACAGCTCATGACCAAGTGGGCAGGTGCGGCTAATGCAGCATTGCTTTCCACATCGGGCCATGAGCTAGTCAACCCCTTCGGCGGACTGAGCGGATAGAGAATTGGAGTCCGCCGAAAACCATAAGAACAATAGAAATGACAGCTCATGACCAAGTGGTCAGGTGTGGCTAATGCGGCATTGCTTTCCACACCGGGTAAGGAGCTTGTCAACCCCTTCGGTGGACTGAGCGGATAGAGAATTGGAGTCCGCTGAAAACCATAAGAACAATATAAATGACAGCTCATGACCAAGTAGGCAGGTGCGGCTAATGCGGCATTGCTTTCCACACCGTGCCATGAGCTAGTCAACCCCTTCGGCGGACTGAGCGGATAGAGATTTGGAGTCCACCGAAAACCATAAGAATAATAGGCACCGCCCTCTTGCCTGGAGTGCAGCCTAAATTGATTTTTTGGTCAGGTACGGACAGAGCGGCATTGCTTCTCCTAAGATCAATCAGTCCACGGGTCTCCAGCAGGCACTGCTTGAGGGTACCGAGGAGTGTTCGAAAGTCACAAACTGAGATGATTCTCAGGCAGGTGCGGCTGGAGCGGCATTGCTTTCCATGCGTGATCATCAAAGTTGTGGCAATATCCCTTAAATGGCATGGTAGAGCTGACCGCCACTCTGTCCCTCCAAAATGAAGAAGTGGGGTTATGTACTAGCCGGGATCTGAAGTTCAGTGTCCTGCCGCAGTAGAACCGGCAAGCTCCCACTACACGGTGCGAAATCTCCCCGCAACGCGTGGTCTTGGTGGTGTTACGCTAATAGCGACGGTTCTAAGGGAGGTATTTGCTGAACCTGGCGATATCTCCTGGTATGGGATGACATTTTGAATTGCTCACTCTCAACATGCCAGCTGTCGTAAAAATAATTGAAAGAGTGTTAGCAAGGTGCTTTTTTATTAATGACAAACAACTTTACAAGTTTTCAGAGAAGTAGATAGGGAGAAAATAAGAGGTTCAGGAGTAAAACCGCTTTAAGTCATCACTACTCCATGTATGTGGTATGTCTTCTCCCTCATATGTCTGCAGTCGATTGGCTCCCTTTTCGAGGACTTCCTTGATGATGAACGATCCAGCCCAATTGGGATTAAGCTTTCTGACTGAGCCAGCTCTTGCCCCAATGTCTACCTTTTTAAGGACTAGATCTCCCACTTGGAAGTGTTTGATCCTTACATTCTTATCAAAGTAGTGATCCATTCTCCTCTTTATTTCTTCCTGCCTAATGGCGGCTTTGTTCTCCTCAATATGCTCCAGACTAAACCTCATTTCTTCATTGTTTAGTTCAAGCCAATCTTCTTCTCCTTGCCTTGCTAGCAGGACTCTAGGTGACGGGACTTTGAATTCAACTGGAATCAATGCCTCTGACCCATGAGAAAGTTTGAACGGAGTTTCCTTTGTTGATGATGAAGGCGTCGTTCTTAGGGTCCAGAGTACCGAGGGGAGTTGCTATACCCAACTGCCCTCGGCGTTCTGTACTTTTTTCTTGAGCAAGTTGAGGATCTGCTTGTTAGCTGCTTCCACCTGACCATTGCTCCTAGGATGATGGATAGATGCAAAGCGCAGTTCCACCCCAACCTTCTTGCAGAAATCTGTCATCTCGGCGTTGTTGAATTGTGGTCCATTATCAGTGATGATTGCCATCGGGACACCATGTTGGCAAATTATCTCTCCCCAAATAAAATTCTTCACAATCTGAGTTGTTGTCTTTGCCAGCGCCTTAGCCTCAATCCACTTTCTAAAGTAATCAATCATGACAATAATGAAGCGTCGTTGCCCGCTTGCCATGGGGAAAGGACCAATGAGGTCCATCCCCCAGATAGCAAAGGGCCAAGGGGTTGTGAACGATTTGAGAGATTGTGCTGCTTGATGCTGTAGTGGAGTGAACCTTTGGCACTGAACACATTTTTTGGTATAAGCTTCAGAATCTTTTTGCATCGTCGGCCAGAAGTAACCTTGTTGTAGGATCCTTCTCTCCAGGTCCTTGCTCCTGAATTGCTCCCACACTCACCAGAGTGGATTTCTTGGAGGATAATGGGGACTTCATTTTCTGAGACACATCTTACCATGGTGGATAAGAAGGTCTTTCTATAGAGGATGCCTGATATTAAGTAGTAGTGAGCTGCTTTTAACCTGAATCTCTTCTTATCTCTTACTGACTGATACAAGTTCCTAGTGGAGAGATAAAGGACGAAGGGATCTATCCAAGAAGGATGCTGATCAATTTGCATTAACTCTCCCTCCTCTACTGCCGGGCAAAGAGTTCCGAGGTCATTCCTCCTGATAGAAGTTCGTATTTATCAAGAGCGTCTACTTCCTCGTTCTCCATCCTCGGGATGTGCTCAATGGTGAAGTTTTTGAACTTTCCGATCTCAGTTTTCACAAGTGCAAGGTACTTCCTTAACACCGGCTCCCTGGTCTCAAATTTTCCCAAAACCTGAGACGCCATTACCAGGGATTCAGTTTATACGTGGGCATGGTTGATTCTGAGTTCCCTGGCGAGCCTTAAACTGGCCAACAGAGCTTCATACTCTGCCTGGTTATTAGTCACTGGAAAATAGAACTTGACTGACTGTTCGAGCTTAATGTCATTTGGGTTTATTAGGACCACCCCTGCCCCGAAGGCGTTCTTACCAGAAGCACCATCAACATACACGGTCCAAGCCAAAGGAGATCTTTTCTCTTGTTCAGAGCCAGACTTTGCGGTATCAATAAGAAAATCTGCCAGCACCCGTGCCTTGATGGCTACTCTGGGCACATAGGAGATCTCAAACTCGCTCAGCTCGATGGCCCATTTAGCCAGCCTGCCCGAATGCTCTTGCTTTTCTAACACACTCTTTAAAGGTTGATCAGTGACTACTTGGAATGAATGTGCTTGAAAATAGGGACGGAGTCGGCGAGCTGTCATGACAAATGCCAAAGTCAGCTTCTCCAGAATTGGATACCTGGTCTCTGCATCTTTCAGAATGTGGCTGACGTAATAGACTGGGAATTACCTCCGATTTTCCTCTCGGACAAGAACGGAACTGTCGGCTTCAGGACTAACTCCTAGATATAGGAGCAATATCTCCCCCGCTCGAGGGCTTTGCAACAAAGGTGTGGAAGTCAATTGTTTCTTCAACTGCTCAAAGGCTTGCGTGCATTCTTCCTTCCATTGAAATTTGGATGCTCCTCGAAGGGTTTTAAAGAATGGGGCGCTCTTATCCACAACTCGAGAGATGAATCTCCCGAGTCCTGCTAGCCTCCCCCCTAACTGCTGAACTTCTTTTGCAGTGCGGGGGGGGGGGAGCCATATCAAGGATGGCTCTGACCTTATCCGGATTGGGGGCAAGGCCCTCTAGGGTGAGGAGATGGCTGAGAAATTTTCCTTTGCTTGCTCCAAAGGTACATTTTAGCAGGTTAAGCTTTACCTTATGCTTTTGTAAAGTGGAAAAAGTTTCCATTAGATCATGCAGATGTTGGGAATGAGACTTGCTTTTTACTGGGAAATCATCCACGTACACTGTAAGGTTTTTGCCCCTTTTCCCTCTAAACACGTGATCCATCATGCGTTGGTATGTTGCAGCCGCGTTCTTAAGCCCAAAGGGCATCACAAGATAACAGTAGTAGCAATCGTTCGTGATAAATGAAGTGTGAGGGATATCAGGTTTGTGCATTCTTATTTGGTGATAACCCGAGAATGCATCTAGAAAACTCATAAAAGAATACCCTACCGCAAAATCAACTAGAGAATCTATCCTAGGCAGGGGGTAGCAATCTTTAGGGCACGCTTTATTTAGTCGGGTGAAATCTTGACACATTCCCCATTCCCCCCCCCCCCCCCGATTTCTTAACCATTACAACATTCGAAACCCACTCAGGATATTGAATTTCTCGAACAAAGCGCGCCTTGAGGAGTTTGACAACCTCCTCCCTGATGGGTTCTGCTAGCTTAGTTGCTGCATCCCTCTTCTTTTGCTACACCGGCTTTGCAGTTGGATTGATGTTGAGGTGGTGGCAAGCTGTGTCTGGATCGACTCCTTGCATATCCTCTACTGACCAAGCGAAGACGGCTAAGTTCTTTAGCAAGCAGGAGATCAATTCTGTCTTTTGATCCTCTGGAAGTTCCGCGTTGATGGTGAGCTTTCTTTCTTCTCCTTCTGTGATGGGAACTTCATGCGTCACCTGGGCAGGTTCCAGGTGAGCGCCTTCTCTTTCTACAATGGCTCCTAGTTGGGCAGAAACCTCCGCCACTGCTGGGAAGATGGGAGGAGCATGCTCGGTCACATTTACCGTTCGTAGGTAGCACTCTCTAGAATGCCTCGGGTTGCTTCGGACTCTGCACATCCTGGCATCAGCATAGAATTTCACAGCAAGATGATAGGTTGATACCACTGCCTGGTATCTGTTCAACAATGGCCTCCCGAAGATGGCGTGGTAGCAGCTTGGAGCATCCACCACTACAAACTGGATTGGTCGGGTGGCTCCCCCGAGCTTTACGGAGAGGGTTACGCTTCCCTCTAATTCATTTCTTTCTCCAGAAAAACCATAAAGTGGCCCTTCGGTGGAAAGCAAGGGCTTTCCAGTTCTCAGGGCCTCGAAAGTTGTCTTGAACAGAAGATTAACTTAACTATCTGTATCAATGAGAATCTGGTCCACAGTGTAATCTTCTATGGCTGCTTTGACTACTACAACATCATCAAATGGATTGGCCGTCTGGGGCAGGTCTTCTTAACCAAAAACAATATCGACCCCGGAAGGGGCGGAAGAGGAGGAGGAGGCAACCTCTGCCCGAGAAACCCTCGCAATTGAAGATTTCTTAGTGGCTTCGGCTCCTGCCCCTCCATGAATGAAAAAGAGCCGCCCGAGGGAACCCTCATCATCCGCATCGAAAGACTCGGGCCGAATGTTGACGGGCCCTAACAGGCCGACATCCTCCACTTCTACACACTCCATCTTAACTTCTGCCACTTCCTAGCCTTTAGCGCTGGGAGGCTTCGAAGAGTTGCCCCTCTTGTCCAAATCCTTGATTTTCCCTTCAGCGACCAGCCTCTCAACCAGTTGTCGAAGAGCTTTGCAATCTTCAGCCAAGTGGCCCTTCTCCTTGTGAAATTCGCAGAATTGGGAATTAATTCTGGGCTTCCAGTCTCTTTGAAACCCTTGTCGCTCTCTTCTGCTTTCTTTTGGATGATCTGGACGATTTCTTCAAAGTGGAGTCCCAGATCCGAGAACTCTGCCGAGGAGCTGCTCTCACGCGGCTTTGAGACTGGTAGGGAATTCTGGTAGATAGGGAGAGCCTGAAGGGGAATGGCGGGAGTTGCGGCCAACGACAGTCTCTGCTCTCGAAACCGTTGATGGCCAATGAAAGGTTTCTTGTGATGGAAGTTCCGCCCCCTCTGAGAAGGGGGTTGGAAATCTGGTCGAGGGGGCTTGCTATGATGGTAACTGCTGAAGGAGGCATTGGGAGCATCCCTTCCTCTAGCCTTAGCTATCAGGGATGAAATGTAGGTGGGATTGGCATTTTCTCCCTTAATAAAGCGATTTGTTATCGCTATCAATTCTTGGTAGGTAGATGGCGCCTTGGTTGTCACTTTAAACTTCAAAGGACCTTCCCGGAGTCCGTGAATCAAGGCAACCTTATAGTTATCGAGGTTAACATTTCTCACCCCCTGGATCTCTTTCTGAAAACGGTCAACGAATCATGCCACTGATTCGTTGTCTCTTTGCTTGTTATCGAAGAGGGCTACTGGCCCATCTTTCCTTTTCTTCGAAGTGGAAAATCTCAGGAGGAGTTCGCTGCGGAACTCAGCAAAGGAAGAAATCGTGCCCGGAGGCAGCTCATAGAACCACTCCATCGCTTGCCCCTCGAGGGTAGTGACTAGAAGTTTGCACTTCAGGGCATCGGAAAGGCATCTCAAAGCGACTGCCCCCTCGAATGCCTGCAAATGGGAAACTGGATAAGTTTCCCCCGAGTAAAAAGGAAGACGGGGTTCTCTGAAATTGCTGGGTGCGGACACCCATTGGATTCTATCAACGAAGGGAGAAGGGGTGTCAAGTTCTGCGGATAAGAGGACTGGCGCCCGGGGGTCCGCGGGCTCTGCGGACTGCCGATCAGCAAAGTCAAGTCGGAGGGCTGTGGCTTCCCTAGCCTCTTCCCTGAAGAAATCCATTAAGGGAGCAAACTGGTCATTCTGAGGCCGCAGGGGAGTCGCGGGCTGAGCTTGACGGCGGGACTGAGGAGTTGCTGTAGGTGACCGCTGAGGAGGTGGTCGAGCTGGAGCTTCAACAACATTCTCCGCGACTTGGGGAGCAAGTCGCTGAGTCAGCGTGAGTAGGGCTTGGCAAATGGTGTCGAGCCGCTGATCAGTCTCTCTGCGAGATAGTTCGGCTTCCCAGTGAGATTGTTCCAGTGCCTCCCATAACGAATCATCTAGTGAGCTGGAGCGGTCGGAACGGCGAGCTTGACGATCTGACATCTCTGTCCGCAAACTTCAAAAACTGCTTGTATCTGAAGGTCGCGTGTTAACTGTTGATGCTCGAAATGCGACGGACTCAGGCACCACCAGCTAACCGTTCGAGCACTGGGGAAAGTAGGAAAAGAAAACTGCAAGCAGTGGTCTACTCAAGCGGATAAGAGAAAAGAGCAGAAAAGCCGTGAACCACGGCAACACCAGACTTCACCCATCGCGGCCTGAATGCCACTCTTGCGACGGGCTTGATTTTGATTATAAGCGATGGGTTACAAAAAGTTGAAAGGAAACTATGCGAGATGCAAGATGGAGTCCGCAAAGCTCGAGATTCGAGTCCGCATCCTTTAGCAAGTAGGCTCTTGGTTTCGAGTTAATGTGCTTTGGGTGCACCACTTCTCCCTATTTATAGGATTGGGGGCCTACCCAAATGGGCATGGCTAAAATAAGCGGTTTCCCGGGGTACAAGAGAACCGGGCAGCGGTGACGGGAATCAAAAAGAAAATAACAAGAAGTCTGCGCGAGATAGGCAGACTAGGCTTCCGAGCTGGAGCAATTCCTGGCCATCCAGAGCACCATCTTCCTGGAGTGATGCGACCTGGGCGGACTGGCTTTTGAGTCCGGCGAATGAGCGATCTTGAGCTCTCGAGGCAGAGCGGTCTGGGCGGACTGAGAATTGGAGTCCGCTTTTGGGGCATCCGGGCGACCTGGGCGGACTGAGAATTTGAGTCCGCTGCTTGAGATGCCCAATGAAGAATACATCGACCGTGTTGCGGATTCTGGGGTTAACATGATTCCTTATTTTTCTTTTGACGGTCGACATGAAAATGTAATTCCAAATCACCTATACATACCTTAGGTGATTTGAATTTTAGCAGATCAGTGGCAAATGGATTGCTAACAAAGTTTGATTACAACGGCTCATTTTCTACATGAAAATCATTGGCAGAAGAAAAATAAAAAAATAAACGTGTAAGAAAAATATTTGAAAGATGTAGGTTCTTGCAAAACTATATGAAAAAACTCTGGATATTCATTTTCTTAAAATAAATTCTCATTAGAAAACTCTAGTGAAATACCGAACAAAATAAAATTTTCTGACACGAAATTTTTGTGAACTTCATTATTAACCAAAATACGAGGACTTTGTGAAAATTCATGGCACAAATTAATAGATTCGTGCTGAGTTGGAGAAGAAACTTATTTTTCCTCTATTTCGTCTAGTGCGCCTGTAACCTTCATATATTCTTGGTACAATAAATTTGTTTGCTAGTCGATATAAAATCTTTAGGATTACTTGAAAAATTATGTTGCAACCGTCATGTTGATGCAAGAAATGCGCTCTCAAATTTCGACATAAGGGAAAGAGAGACCAAGGAAATTGCAAGCAACCGATTACTAATGAACCAAGGAAAATAGTAATCATAGCAGCTAATCGCGATAGTCAAGATAGGTTAGAGACCGCAAAGTCTGAAATTCAAGTCAGCAACCTCTACAAAATGGGCTCTTGGCCTCGAATCAGCGTGCTTTGGGTGCACCGCTTCCCCCTAATTATATGTTTGGGGCCCTGCCCAAACGGGCAGTGCTAAAATAACTGGCTGCCTGGGGGAAGGAGAGCCGAACAGCGGCGACGGGAACAAAAAAAGAAAGGACAAGCAGCCCATGCAAGAAAGGTGGACTGGGCTTGCAAGCTGCGGCTTCCACTTGGCTTGCAGGGTGCAATCCTTGCTAGAAGGTCGTGACCTGAGCGGACTGACGCTTGAGTCTGACCGAAGAGCTGGATGCTGGAAGCTCCGATGGTTTGGCGGACTGTGCGGACTGGAAGATTAAGTCTGCCGCTGAACGAGAAGATGACATTGGGCTACCTAGACGGTATGGGCGGACTACTGAAATGGAGTCCGTAGTTGTTGCGCCTTGAAGCAGCATGGCCTTGATGATCTGGGCAGACAACTGAAATGGAGTCCACCAGGAAGAGGGAGGAAGCCTGTCCTTATAGGCATGTTGCAGATTCAGGGGTTAACACGTCGTTTAATAGAATTGAATAGAAAAAGAAAAAATTAAAAAGAGAAATGAGGTGGAGAAAAGAATGATAAAATTATAAGAACCTTGCTTTCAAAATATTGACAAAAGGTAGTCCCCGACAACTTCATGCATGTGAGTAAGTATCTATAGTTGTGATTAATTATGTTTTGGAAAGGCAACTGCACATATTGTTACAGAGTATAGAATAAAGTGTCGCGTTTTTTGGGTCAATCGAGTACTTGTACTCACAAGAAAGAGCTATTATTTTATCTATAAAAAGAGTGGTGATTTGCAAAAAAAGTGAAAAGTGTGATTAAAATATTGAGAGAAATATGATGAGGTAAAGGATAACACTTACTCTTTTGTTTAAGGCTGGTAAAGGATAACACTTGATATACAATAACTTTCGATAAAATATTCTTGATAAAAGATTAAAGTGCTAGTTTCCAAATAATTTTTCTTCGACCATAGAGGCTCCGAAATATGTTAACACATCGCTTGAGAATACGCTACTGTCTAACCTTAGGCAGAATAATTAAGACCCATTGGCCAGTCGAACCCTCAAAGGTTACTTTAGGCAGTGAACAGTACTATTCAGTTTGACCCCAATCCAAAAGATTTGGGTTGTCCACATTTGAGGATTGCATGACCACTCCTTTTATCTTTGAGAGATCTCTTTGTATCCATAATCTCTCGGTAAAATCACGGATATCGATCCAAGTTAAAAAACTATGTTAGCGATATGTTAAAATGATCTCATTGTATCCATAAGCTCTCAGTAAAATCTAGGATATAGATCTTGGATCAGAATTATAACACTAGAATTCAAACAAATAAGGATCAAAGACAACTCGAAACAAATTAGAATAAAAAGCTTGCTAGATTATTCAAAAGAAAACCAAAGTTAATTTCATTCCAAAGTTTATCAAGATCAAGTGCTAATAGTAATTTAGCTACTCATCATGTTGGGGAAATTACATAAAGTGATAGAGAGAGACATGATTACTAAATAAGAGATCTTGAATTACCAAGATACAAAGTTAGACTATAACTAGGAAAAAAAATTAACTAAGCTAAACAATGAACTTGAAATGAAAATAAGGAAAAACAATACCAAATTACAGAATTTCTCCACCAAAATCAACCTCCTTAGCTCAAGAACATTCCTACTATCTATAGAAATTTTACTTAGGCAGTTACGCCACAATATCACATTCGTGACCTAGGGCGTGTCTAGCATGTATTTGCTGCCATAAACAACTCGGAAAACACATGGATAAAATTTATAAAATCATCATAATTTGTTGGCGACGCCATAGGGTCATGCCCGTGTCATGAGCATCAATTGACTGGGTCAGCAAATGTCAGTTCTTCCCTGGCTCTATTGGTTGTCATGCCGCGGGAGAAGGAGATCCCAGATGCCGACCTAGTTACTCCAGATGCTCCGATCCCGGGAAGCAATTCTTCATCAACGGTCTGTCTTTCTACTACTGAAATACTTTAATATATTGTTAGCGATCGGCTTGTAGATATTAACCAATCTTTGCTAGAGGCATTGCACCCAGAAGTTGGGACATCAGAAACGAAAATTGCCAACCTCTCCTCCGTTTCTGTGGCTAAAGGAGAAGGGACATCAGCAACGAATCAGTCCGCAATTATGAAGGCCAAGGTCGAGGTGGTCTCAGGGAAGCTTGACGCGGACAAGCGGGCTGAAGATTTACAGACTGCGTCTGAACTGATGTGGTCAGGTAAACTATAACCGGCTCCTAGGCATTTCCAGCGCTCGTAGCATTACAAATCTCCTCCGCAGAATTCGCGGCCAATCAAAATTATTATGGAGACCAATGACATCGTTCTAAGTAGTTCGAAGGCCGAGATGAGGGAAAAGGTTCACTGCGAATGGAGGCAGAGCCTAGTTGCCTTTAATCCAGAGCACGTGAGGCGACTTGACTTTGATAGCCGCAAGATCACTGCCAAGATTATAAAAAAGTCAATTATATCTTTAAGTTTTTGAGTTCTTCGCGGCCTGGAGACTAACTCAAATTATTTCCTTTGTTGCGGGATGGAAATCGCCACCAGGTTCTTTCGAAGCTGGCGAGATCGTGCTGTCTCCAGAAGTCAATGCTCCAGGGCGATCTGGCGCGTTCTCCATTCTTGAGTCTGCGGGAGGCGACCAGTCCAGCCTGGACAAAGCGTTAGAAAAGGAAAATATAAGAAAGCTGAAAGAAATTCAGGCAGAACTTGAAAGACAGACAGTGCGAGAGAAGACTCTAGAGAATCAGATCGTCGTCGTCACTGCGAAAATGGAAAATTTGAAGGAGGGGAATCGGCGCTTAGGTGAGGATGCTCGTCACTACAGAGGCCAATATTTAGCACTCATGTGGGAAGGGAAGAATAAAGTCTTCGAGGTCGCAGCGGGGAGGCATCAACTGCCCGGTCTTCCTTTTTCAGCGGAGGTTCTGGACCCGACCACAAGTGGGCAGTTCGCAATGCATAAGGATCTGATGCCGGCAGGCAAACCTGTGGTTGCATTGAGCCGGATTGACAAAGATGCCACGCAGATGCACCATAGCTTAAACACCATGCACTAGCTTATTCACCAGCTATACGAAGAGATATTGTGAGCGACCTAAAAAGCGGATCATCTAGGGATGGATAAGCAGTAGCAACCTGCTCAACCTGACTGCAGAGGTCGTTGAGTCCGAGCACGAGAGGGATTTGAGTTTTGTTAATGTTATATAATATGTGATGTGAACATTCGATTAATTTCAACAGTGATGTGAATTGTGATGTGAACATTCGATTTGTATATTGTACTGTGATATCATGCTGCAATCTACGTCATTAAATTATTTGCAGACTGATGCTGAATGCAGACTGCCTTTGTTTTTGCTTATTTAATCTGTAAATTGCGAGTTTGGTGGACTGCTTTTGAAATACCTAAAATTGCAGTAAAATTGAACAAGGCGAGCTCGGCGGACTTCTTTTGAGTCCGCAATACTGACACAAATTTGCCTTAAAATTGCAGGAAAATTGAACAAGGTGAGCTGGGCGGACTGCTATCGAGTCCGCAATATTTCACAGGCCTACGCAGACTGGACGATCAATCTCTGCATAATTGTTGAAAAATCTGTCAGACCAGGTTTTTTATAAATAGGGCCCTCATTTTCTTTCTGTATAGTATTAACCTAGAATCTGCGACTACTTCGAATGGAATTTTCAATCCGGGCGGCCTGGTATCCTAACATCCACTCTCACTATGCCGGTCTGTTCTCGCCAAAGCTGGGCGACTTCTCTTCTTGGTCGTCGAAAGAGGGAGCCAGATCAGCCCGTCTAGAGGCCGAGTCTCACAGCTCGGTAGAAGAAGACCGGCAGGCCGTGCGGCCTTCTCGTTACTTCTCTTTTTTCCTTTCTTCTGTCACCCCTGCTCGATTCTCCTGTACCCCGGGCAGCCGGTAATTTTAGCCCTGCCCATTTGGGCAGGCCCCCAAGCCTATAAATAGGGGGAGGAAACACACCCAAAGCACGCTGACTTGAGTTTAAGTGCTCGCTTGTTAGGAGCTGCGATCTCGAGCCCAGTGCCTTGCGGCCTGCTGTCTGGCCAGCTTCTCTTCTTCTCCTTTTTCTCCTTTCTAAGTGTAACCACTTAATTTTAATAAAAGGAAATCTCGTCGCAAGAGTGGCATTCAGGCCATGGCGGGCGAAGTGTGGTGTCGCCGCTTCTTGTGGCTTGCTCTTGTTTCTGCTCTAACCGCTGGTAACTGGCTACTCGGTAGTCTCTCCTCCTTTTCCCCTCATTCCCCCAAGTTCTCGAACCATTAGCTTGTCAAGCCCAATTCCTTGTCATATTTCGTGCATCAACAGTTAACACACGACCTTCAGATTACGGGTACTTGAAATCAGTGGATTAGGACCATAAGACGGCTCCAATCGCAAGATCTCGGCAGCTAGTCAGCTAAGCCGCGCAGCATCAGTTAATGCTTTCAGTCCGGCACTAGCACACAAGCTTTCCTGCAGGCCCCCTCACCGGCTTCACCTACCAATATGTCGCCTGCTCAAGCCGCAGTTGTTCGGCAGTTTCAAAGTTCCAACTGGTTGTTTTATCTTCTATTCAAAATGGATTTTGGAAAGGAACAAGGTGACTCCAATTTTCTATCAGCTGTTATGGAACCCTCGAAAGCACAAGGTGTTTCTTATCAATGTAACAAAACGCTTGACACAAGTAGTGACTTATCTGCCGATCAAATTGAGTCTATGTCGCAATATGCAGCACAAGAACCGTCGTTTTAAAATTCCTAGACCAAACATGACGTATCATCATGATTATGATGAGGGGGAGAAAGAGCCTCCTTCTAGAGAAGATGACGTCCCTTCTTTTTTCATTAAACAAATTCGTTAGGATGTTTTTGCTAATGATTTCAGAGTGTCTCGACTACCTGAATACTCCAGATTTGATGATCCAGTTTCTCATCTGCAGGCTTTCGAATCCGCTATTTCAGTAAGGAAACTGTCAAACGGCATCAAGTGCAAACTTTTTACTATATCTTTTGGCGATCATGCAAGAGAATGGTTCTACATTATACCGCCTCGATCTGTCACTAGCTTTAAAGATCTGCAAAAACAATCTCTTGAAGTTTTTACCTACAAGAAGCGGAAAAGAGACATAGGAGCTCTCTTTCGAATCAAGCAGAGAGATGACGAGTCTAATCAAGACTTTGTCGATCGTTTCTAAATGGAAATTCTGGATATTATTAATGTTCATCAAGATTATTATCGATGTGCTTTTGTGAGCGAACTTCGGGAAGGTCCTCTAAAGTTCGAGCTCACTATGGAAGATCCCAAGACTTACGGAGATCTCATCGATATTGTTAATAAATTCTTAATAGGTGAAGAAGCAAATAAAAACTACATCTTGTTTTGGAATCAGAAGGTCAACAGTCCCAGGAAATTTATGGTAATCAGCAGCTCAGTTCTTCGTAGGATATTTCACAGTTCAAAAGTTACGGGTCTCCTCCTCACCTTCAGAATATGCTTGCAATACCTCTTTAGTTGGATGATGTATCTAAGTTTGCAGAGACACATCCTATCATTTCCTTCAATCCAAAAATTTTAAAGCGTGAAAAACGTTCAGATAAGCATATCAGGTTTAAAATCTCTATGGAAGATCTCCTGGAAGTTCTTCAAAAAATTCCAGAGTTCAAAAATCCTCGACGCATGAAATCTAAAATCAAATATCGGCATGAAGAACTTTTCTGCAAGTATCACAAAGATATAGGCCATCAAGAAGAAGATTGTATGGCCCTTCGGAGACTAGCACATGAATTGGCAAAGGCTGGGAAATTGCAAGATTATGTCATGTAGTGATCCTTTTGTGTATTCTTCTCTAACAGAGTCAGTGGTGCAGGAAAAGACATGGTTTTCTTAATAATGAAGGTGCTTAAGAATGGAATAATGGAGCATTTTACATCATCCGATCAAATCTCAAATACATATCCTTTTACTACATCCTTCAATACGAGCAAGCATTCATATTCCATTTGAATCTTATATCTTAGCTTTGCTACATTCGTTCACATGGATGCAAAGTGCCTTTTGGCAAATGCAATGTCGTTTATATATCGTGCTAAGTTCTTAAGCCCTCAACATCCCGCTTGACAACAGTCGCAGAAGTGTAGTGTCAAGTCCTCTTGACATCAGTCGTGGATATTACGTACTTATCCTACTCGAATATAGTTGTAGATATTGCGTACTTATCCTACTTGACATCGGTCGCAGACATTGAACTTTAGCCCTGCTTATGTGTTCTTTGTGTGGAAAGCAATGCCTCGAGCACCTGCTCACATCATCACATAAGTTTGTAGCTCTTCCTATTTTAAGGTTAACGCTAGCTTTTCACCATCTTACAATGTTAAGGTCTGCTCTAGCTGATTAATGTCATACAGTCCACAGACAGCACGGTTAGGTATTTTTGTTTAATTTATTCAGCTTGTTGTGGCCTATCTGTCGGGTTGTCATTAATATAGTTATGGATACACCTGACTTTGATTCTGTTATCAAGTTCTCGGCCTGAGTCCGCCAGTTTATGGCCTGCAGAAATATCTCCAGTCATCGACCTGAATATTATACAAGAAGCCGCAAGTTGTTTATCTTCCATCCTTAAGTATTTCATATCGGAAATGCGGTTTGCATCAGTATTTTCCCATGCCGTAAATATCAGTTATCTTTGAAGACCGAAGCGGCTAAAGCGAGTAGTCGCGCGGCTTCTTAATATTTGGTCTATATGTTCAGGCATATCGCATGTTAATTATCTCGACCCGTTCTCTCGCTATAAAAGTGCGGTCTATGTGGTGGTTTTCAAATGTGTCTTACTCATTTTGTATATCTGGCTTATTAGCGAATAAGTCTGCAAAACCGTTCGGTTTGTGGTTTAATATTAAGGGAATTCTAATCTTACTTATTGATAAATCGGATCGGTTTGCGTGACGGTTGTATTATCTGTTAAATCGGAGACGGACCACTCGGACTATCAAGATAAGAAAAAAAGTCCTAAGTCGTGCGGATAGACACGTGCAAAATAAGATTAAGCCGTGGGAATAGGCGGGTAAGTAAAATTGTAATTGAAAAAGGTACGCACAAATGTTAAAGTATTTTCATTTCCCTTTCAAAAAGAATACAATTATTAGACCGCGTGGTTTACAAAATGATATTGTAGGTTCTCAAAAAAGAAAATGATTACAAGTAAAACTATCCTAACCGTCCGACTTTAGTTTCTTAGCCAGAGGAGTGATGGACCTAGCTTCATCATCAAAGTCAACTTCAGATGGCGAGTAATCGTCACTATCAGATGAAGAGAAGTCGCACGAATTGCCATTCTCCCCGGTCTCGGACTTTTCAGGATCGGCCCGCGCGGTCTCGGAAGCTTGGCCGCTGGACTTTGAAGAAGCACTCTCAGACCAGCTTCCCTGATTGTCCGCCTCCTTGCCTGCCTCCTCGTCCTCGCCCTCTCCATAAGCTTTTGCCTTGCCCTTGACCGCTCTGTAAACCGCGGCGACCTTCTTCTTCAATGATGGAAATAGGTCAGCAAAGGTAAAGTCGACGCATCTCGGGGCGAGGCCGTCTAGTTCACGGAGGCGTTTTAGCGCTCTGTCAATCCCTTGGATGAGCTGCGGGAAAACAGCATCCTTGAAGGCCGGGTTGGTCAGATCATGCATTTTCTGCAAAGAACAAAAACAAAGGGGTCAGTCCGGGCAGCTTTAAATTGAAGCCGCAAACTTCAGGTAGTATCTTACCACATTCAGGTCTTTTAGCCGTGCGTTTTGCTCTTCTTTCTCGGCAAGTCGTCGCTGCATTTTGGCGAGTTGCTGTTGCATGTCAGCTTGATTCGCGACTAACTGCTTTTGGGCCATGCCCATGAAATGGTTAGCCACGAAACTTCGGGCGCTTAATTGTGCGTCAAACCGCGAGAAATCTTTTTCTTGTATTTTCTTTAGCACCTTCAGGTTGCGCATCCCGTACATGGCCGCGCCAGCTGCAGATGTGTGGCGGCTTTTCTTCTTCCTCCCCTAATAAGGGAGGGTAGTTGAAACCTGCACAGAGACGCCGTTCGGATCCCACCGCATGGTCGGGTTGTCGTGGGTATCCTTCAGGTCGGTGCCCATTCCTTGTAGCGTGAAGTCGCTAGAGGAAGCCGACTCTTCTTCCTCCTCTTCCTCTTCAACCCGTGGCGGGTTAACTCTTTGGGCCCTCTTCTCCCTTTGAGTATGGGTCAAACCGCCAGGAGTCAATGGTTTGTTCAGCAGGACCATCACTGCAACTGCACAACCAAAGCATGAAGTCGGTTCATTAGCCACGCGACTAGCAGATAAGTTTGCTGAAATTGATACTTACTGTATTCCGCTTGAATGCCTTCCAAGGTTGGCAATAGTAGGATGTAGTGGTTGAAGTCAAGCCGCTCACCCTTGAAGAAGTCGTATATCTCCTTCTCTACGCCCTCTAGCCTGCTGCTGCCGAAAACGGCTTCATCGCGGACATGTGGATTGACCGACAGGAGCCCTAGATTCCCTTCGAAGATCACGTATCTCTTCGACCAGCTCGGGATTTTTTCCGACAAGTTGACGACCTTCATCCCCCTGCAGCATAAGTACAGATGCCTGCAAAATATTTTCGTCCCAGAGCCCGGGATAGACCGGATGGAGAAGCACTCCCGGAATAGCCTTATGGAGAACCGGACTCTTTCCGACCTGAGATAAGAGATGAAACAAAAGATGGCGATGATGGAATTCTGCGGCAGCTGTTCGAGAACTATGCCATGTGATCGAAGACCGCTACGGCTTCCATAAAGATGGGGAATCGAAAGCCGTTGTTGAAGTGGTGTATGGGGATGGCTATTTGGTTCACTGCAGAAGTATTAATTCGCTTGTACGGAAGGGGAACCTGTGCGATCAACTGGCTTCCCTACATATACTTGTCCACAAAGCTGTCCAGCTCGGCTTGGGTGAGCCGGCAGTCTTTGTGGTCTGCAGCATGGAAGGCCGAAGCAGCATAAGTCCTGACCACTATCTCCTTTTCAGACTGCATCGATTTTGCCTTAGCCTGTATCCTAATTTTTCATGCAGAAGTCTCTGGAATAACCTTTATTTATAGGATTCCTATGGAGCTACAGTAATCAATGTCAAATCGAGGTTTAATGTCAAGTCGTGCGGCCTCAAACTGCAAGATTTAGAAAATAACTATACATGTATACCACAGTCTAGTTTGGCAGTTTGCGTGGTCAAGTTCCTCCACTTAGAAGATTTTTAAAACAGTGCAATACAACAACAAAAATTATTGAGCCGCATAAAACCGCAGGACATTCGCAGTTACATAAAATAAATATATAGCAAATGTTCACAACAATCAAATTGTCGGACATACACAGTTTACAAATATTACAGGGTCGAATTAAAGTTTCAGACTTGTTTGTCACCGACGTTTGGTTCCACTCTCCCAACCCGCATGACTTGGTCGCCGGCCTGTAGCAGCTAGGCGTAAACCTGGCTGACAAGGTTATGGATGGAGTGCAGAGTTCGGTGAACTCGCGAGGTATCGCGCTCCACGCGAGAAAACAGAACCATCTGCAGATCGCGCCCGTCCTGGTCGCCAGCAGCAGCGAACGACATAGTCGTCCCGACCCATAGAGGAATTGAAGCCTCCCCGGAAGCCGGGCAGCTTAGCAGCCGCTACCTTTCAAAAGCCGTCTCAGCAGACCGTTGATCCCTGCCGGCGTCCGCTAGCAGCTCCTTGTCCACTACCATGTCAGGTCGGATTACATTCGCTCTTTCCCTCTCAACTCGCCCGGCCATCAGCACTAGGGCTTGCAGATCCAGCTTTTCTTCTTTCTCTCACTCCAACGCAGCTAGAACCTACTGCATCTTCTTCTTTGCGGCTTCTGCAGCAGCCCGCCGTTCAACTCTCTCCCACTCCAGGGCGGCAAGAACCTCCTGAATTCTCTTCTCAGTGGTCTCTGTCATTGACCGTCGGGTCTCTCTCCCGATCCATGGTGTTCAATAGCTCTTGAGTTCTCCTTTCAGCGACCTCCGTCGTAGATCGTCAGTTTTCCCTCTCGTGCTCCAAGGTGGCCAGCACCTCTTGTGTCCTCTTCTCAGCGGCTTCCAGCGCAGACTGCCATGCTTCTTCTTTAAGCTGAAGGGCTTCGCCTTGTTCCTGTATCCTTGCCTGTAGGAGGCAGAGGCAGGAAGGTTGTCAGGTACTCAGCAAAGGTGGGTTCAGCAGAGGCAGGAAGGTTGTCAGGTCGCCCGACTCCATCGCCTTTTCCGCCACACCTACATAAAATAGATGAGCGGTCAGATTCAATCAAATAAGAGCGACTTCTCTTAAGAATCTCGGTAGGACGAGACCGCCGGTCTTGACTCTTTCTCCTTCTGTGACTGGGGTATCAAATTTTAGCACTGCCCGCCTAAGTCGCTCAGAGTCTATCCTCTTAGATTTTCTCTCAAAAGCCGCATGATTTCTCCTGCTTTGCTTTTCAGTTGAGCCGTGGTCAGCAAGAAGCTTGCCAGCGGATTGAAAATTGTGTCCGCTCCATTCTTCCGTGACCGTGACTTGTAAAATTTTACAACACGCCTAACCTCTCCATGCTTACCTTGCAGGAGAGAAAGTGGGGAAGCCTCCTGCTTCCCAGCGATTAGTCTCTTCATCTCTTCCATCTTTTCTCTAAGCTTCAACTTTTCAGTTCCTTCAGAAACAGCCGCTGCCGGCTTGCCAGGTTTTCCCACAGTGACTTCAACATCGGGAAGATCGGCCTCTTACGAGACCGCCAATGCCTTCAGCAACTTGTCCCTTTTTTCTAATGTCTACATCTTCTTGAGGATGTCGCTAACTATCTCGCTGACCGCAGGCGTGTCTTTTGGCTCGATCGGCTTAGAGGATGGAGTCTGCGGACTATCGTGCACCTCTTTCTCCTGCGACTTATATTGCACGCTAGCCGCCCTGGTCTTTACAGATATATTGCAGTTTCCGGCCCGCATTTTCAATGCCTTCCATCTCATTGTTTCTTCGAGGGTCTCATTCTTTTTCCCTCTGCCGTTTCAGGTGACCGACTATTACTTCTGTTCGCTTACTCTTTGTGGCAGAAGATGGCGCAACCTCCCGCGACTAATCAGCCTCTCTATCGTCGACCTCGATGACTTCGTTAAGGACAGTTAACTCGCGTGGCTTGGATGAGTCAACACTCTTCTCTCAACCGCAGGGAATTTCAAGAGGGGTTCACCGGATGGCAAGAAGGTGATGTCAAAAGACTCGGTCTTCCTGGTTTGAGGTTTTGCGGGTTTGGACAACGCTTTAGTCTTAGTCGCCTCCTGTGACGTGTCCGTGGCAGGCTCCGCCAGTTTCTTTCAAGATCTAGAAGCCGTCGGGGTGATCGGCTTCTCCGTTTTCTCCTCGGGCTTTCGGTCAGGGCTTGTAGGCTACTGGCTCTTCCTTTTCTTTTCCGCTGACCTCTTTTCCTGGTCCAGCATTGTAGACAGGACATCCATATTTGAGAAAGTCGCGCCGGCCTGAAGAATACTAACCGCGAGTGGCGAGTACTGACCCGTGGCTTTGCAGAAATCTTTAGAAATGACAGAGTTCAGCGCTTTTTGTAGACATCCCAGCATTAATGGTAGTCGTAGTCTCTAGCTTTGTCTAACTTTCTGAAATTTCCTGAAATTTTGAAAATGTGCGGGATTATGTTAACATAGAATCCGCGACTAGTTCGCATGGACTTTTCAAATCGGGCGGCCTGGTCTCCAAACCGCCACTCTCAGTGTGCCGGTCTATTCTCGCCAAAAGCCGGGCGACTTCGCGTCCAGGTCTCCGATAGAGGGAGCCAGATCAGCCCGTCTAGAGGCCGAGTCTCACACCTCGGCAGAAGAAGACCGCCAGGCCGCGTGGCCTTCTCCTTGCTTCTCTTTTTTCATTGCTTCCCATCACCCCTTCCCGGTTCTCCTGTACCCAGGGAAGCCGGTAATTTTAGCCCTGCCCGTTTGGGAAGGCCTCCAAGCCTATAAATGGGGGCGGCACCACACCCAATGCACGCAGACTCGAGTCTAAGAGCTCGTTTGTTAGGAGTTGCGGTCTCGAGCCCAGTGCCTTTCATCCTGCTGTCCGACCGGCTTGTCTTCTTCTCCTTTTTCTCCTTTTTAAGTGTAACCACTTCATTTTAATAAAAGGAAAGCATGTCGTAAGGGTGGCATTCAGGCCGCGGTGGGCGAAGTGTGGTGTCGCCGCTTCTTGCGGCTTGCTCTTGTTTCTGCTCTAACCGCTAGTAACTGGCTACTTGGCAGTCTCTCCTCCTTTCCCCTCCTTCCCCCAGTACTCGAACCGTTAGCTGGTGGTTCCCTATTCCCTGTCGCATTTCGTGCATCAACATATAGTAAATGCAATCAAAGCAGAAGTCCCTGAGGTCTGCTAAAATGGTATCCGCACGAACTGATGCAGCGGTTGCGTTCCATTCAGTGGAACATAAGAAGTGTAATTTAACAGAAGCTGATCTGGATGCCTTCGCCGAGCAGCATATGGCGGGCTCTCTAGTTCTCGCTCGAGTGCCTGAAGAACAAGAGAGAATAAACTTCTCCACTGTGACGCAGATCGCGATCCCCATTGACAATTTCGACAGTGGATTCAAGTTCCCTCTACTGTAGGAGATCACAAAGATTTTCGATCATTACGGCATGGTTCCAGGGGAGCTCACGCAGAACACTATAGCTACTATTTATAGCTATGTATTCTACTTGCGGTCTGAGAAAATCGCATTCTCTATAAATATATTTAGAAGAATATTTTCTGTCCGCTTAATCACTCCCTCCGTCGGCCGCCGATATAAAGGCGTGATATACTTTTACTACCGAGGAATGAAAGTTGTGGGTTTACCTAATAAGATCCATAACTGGATCTCGCGGTACGTCATCTTTGAGGGAGACCTAGGGTTCGCACACACGTGTCCGCAAGTGCACGCGGACTCTTCTTTCAAGAGTATAAAGCTCGATGCAGTGGAGGATGCCATTGTTGAGTTCTTGGTAGGAGCAAGACTTGACATCGAGTACTACCTCCCGCTCCTACCCAGCCAGGAAACATTATCCCATCAAGAAAGTAAGTCCTGCCGAACTCTTTTGTACTCAGTACGACTTGGAACATATCTGTCGTGACCTATAGTTTATTAATTTAACTTCCTTTTTTTGCAGCAATCTTTGCGGTGCCGGCTAATCCGCCCCAAACACCGGGCGGACTGACTCCAACACAAGTAGAAAGAAAAAAGGAAATATCAAGGAAGAGGAAAGAGGAAGGGGATCCCGCTGCAGACTATTCCTCTTTTGAAAGCTTTGACTTGCAGGGCATCCAAAAGAATCAGAAGGATCTGCGGGGGAACCCGATGATCCATTGGCATGGGAAGAATAAACACGTCTGCCTCTCCTCTTCCCACCCTTTCTGGAGGAGTCCACAGATCTCGCGCCACGCCCATGTGGCGATCTCCGCACTCTACGGGAAGCGCAATTTGCGCGACCTGAAGAACATTGCGCCAGCAGATATCCCCCTTCTCGCCACTAAAGCCAGTACAAACAGCGCGGTGACTAACCATTTCCTGGGCTGCCACACGCGCGACCTGCTCAAAGAAAATGAGCAACTCAGGAGAGAGAACAAGATGCTGAAGAACAGGAACATGCGGTTAGGAAAAAGGGTTAATCAGTATAAAGAGAATTAAGCGGTAAGTCTCAGTATTTGCAGCGATTTTTGTTGCTTATCCGCGGCGGACTGGCGTGTTTTCTCTTTTTGTAGACCGCGTATAATGTTACCAATCACAACTTCCAAGACACCATGTTCTCTTTCGTGAAGGAAACCGTCGAGGTCACTGTCGAGCACTTTATTGCTGATGGCTTCGCGAAAGAAGGCGTGAGCGAGGTCCCTTTCCTGTAGCTCTTCCCCGAGCTAGATGAGAGGGTTGCCAAGCTGGAGCGGGCTGCTAAAGGGAAAGTATTTATAGATGAGGAGGGCGATGAGAACGATGAGGGGCCTGCTGCAGACGAAGTTCCTTATGATGCTGCTTCAAGCCAACAACAGGGGATCCAGTCTGCACAGTCCTCATCTTCTTAATGTTCTGAAGAGAGCAATCCACAGAAGGACTCCGTGGGTAGTAAAAGTTCGGACATCGACAACAGCGACTCAGATGGCTAATCTCTAGAAGTCAATGTGGATGGGTCTAGTCATGAGGCACCAGCAACAAAGAAGCAGAAGACAACCGACTAATACTGATGTATTTTGTTTTTCCTTTTGTAAAAAAGGCGGACTCCACTTGAAGTTGCCTAAAGATAGAAAAGATGTAAAGATTTCTTGAATGAATATAAAGGATATGTTGCGCAGCTCGCATCTTGTGCTATTTTTTAATTGTTCATTTCTTTTTTCTTCACTACTCTTATGAAACTTCTGTAATATAATGAAGTTGCGATCGTTGATTCATGGAAATCAGTGCGCTCTGTTTAGTTTTTAGGTCACATGCTTAGGATATATCTCAGGTCAGTAATAACCCAGGCTGCAGAACTTGATTTGCAGCTCGCTTGGTTTATGTTAAAAATATAATCAATTGACTCAAACGGATACCAATTCCGGTCCGCATATAAAATAACTGAATTCCTCATGAGTTGAGAGATCAGTGATCTTAATTATGAACCGAGGGAATTATAAACCGGGATTACCACTTTGTAGCTTGACAAACTAAGTCTTGCGGACTGCATGAATACCATTGTTGAGTCCGAATAGAAATAATTAAAACTAAGCGGGCAGGTGCATACAACATTGCTTTCCACGCAAGTTGCAAGATCTGGCAGAAAACCGCGGACTGCGCGAATACCAATATCCGTCCGCAAATGAAATGACAACCGAGCGGGCACGTGCTTATAGCATTGCTTTCCTCGCAAGGTCAGTTGAAAGATCAACCCCTGGCAAAAAACCGCGGACTGCGTGAATGCCAATATAAGTCCGCAAAAGAAATGACAAAACCGTGCGGGCATGTGCATATAGCATTGCTTTCCTCGCAAGGTTAGTTGCAAGATCAACTGGCAGAAAATGGCGGACTGCGCAGACACATAAGATGTAGTCCGCACACTGCCAAAATTCCACATGTAAGATGAGGATGAGCTGCTAACCTAAGTGGCCAGGCAGGCAGGTGCGTGTAGCATCGCTCTCCGCGCAAGGTCACAAAAGTCGTAACATTTAGCTTAATTTAGTGAAAAAAAACATTGCTCTCTTGCCTGGGATTAAGGACGATTTGATCAATTGGGCTTGTGTAAGTGGGATGCATTGCTTTCCTCAAAGGATCAATTGCGCCGTGGGTTCCCTGTAGGCACCGTTTGAGAGTATAAAAGAGTGTTTGAGAGTACAAACTTGGATGATTTATGTGCAGGTGTTGGATTGCATTGCTTTCCTCAAAGAGATCATCAAGGTGTACGCTATCCCTTACAAAGCTCGGTAGAGATAACAACCATCCTGTCCCTCCAAAAATGCAGAGGTGTAGTCAGGTACCAGCTGGGATCCAAAATCCAGTAGCCCACCACACTAGAATATGCAATCTCCCACTACGCAGTGCGAAATCTCCCCGCTACATGTGGCCATCGTGGTGTTATGTGACAACAATTCTCAAGGGGGGGGGGGTCCAAGCCGGACTTGGCGATGTCTCTTGATTCAGTGATCTTTTTTTTTAATTACAGATAAGGAGAAATGCTTGTATTATGCAAGAAAAAGTATTAGCAAGAGATTCTAATTGATGTAATCATTGAAAACGAAAAATGACAAGTGTTTGTTCAATCATAAAACAGCTTTAAATCATCTCCATTCCAGGTATGAGGTATATCTTCTCCGTCATTAGTTTGCAGCTGGTATGCCCCATTTTTCAGAACGTTCTTAATGACGAATGGTCCACTCCAGTTCGGGTTTAGCTTACCCACAGAACCAGTTCTTGCGGCTGCATCTACTTTTTTCAGGATGAGATCTCATACTGAAAAATGCTTGACCCTGATATTCTTGTCAAAATATCTGGCCATTCTTCGCTTGAATTCCTCTTGCTTGATGGCAGCTTCTTCCCGCATTTCTTCAATTTGATCCAAGTTATGTCTCATATTCTTATTGTTAATTTCAAGCCATTCTTACCACCACTATCTTGCTAGCAATACTCTAGAAGTCGGAATCTCAAATTCTACCGAGATGAGAGCCTCCGAGCCGTGAGCAATCTTGAAAGGTGTTTCTCCGGTAGCTAATGAAGGGGTTGTCCTGAGGGTCCATAGAACTGATGGAAGCTCATCTGCCCAGTTGCCTCTCAGATTTTGCACTTTCTTTTTTAGCAAATTATTTATTTGTTTATTCGCAGCTTTTACTTGGTCATTGCTTCTGGGATGATGAACTGATGAAAATCGTAGTTCAATGCCGACATGTTTGCAAAAGTCCTTCATCTCTTCATTATTGAACTACGGCCAATTATCTGTAATTATTGTCATCGGGATCCCATGCCTGCAAATTATCTCTCCCCACACAAAATTTTTTATCACTTGAGTTGTTGTCTTTGCTAGTGCCATGGCTTCAATCCATTTGCTGCAAAAATCAATCATAACCAAGATTAAGTGTCGCTGCCCACTTGTCATGGGAAATGTCCCAAGGAGGTCCATTCCCAAGACTACGAAAGGCCAGGGGGTGGTGATTGACAAAAGTCACTGCGATGATTAGAGTTGAAGAGGAGCAAATTTTTGGCATTGGACACACTTCTACGAATAGGATTCAAAATCTTTTCTCATTATGGGCCAAAAATAACCTTGCTTCAATATTGTTCTCTCCAAAGTTCTTGCTCCTGAATGGCTGCCACATTCTCCAGAGGGAACTTCTCGGAGCACCATCGGAACATCCTCCTCTAATACACACCTTGCAATTGGGGAGAGGAAAGTTTTTCTATATAGAATCCCGGAAATAACTTTGTAATTTGCCGCTTTCATTACGAATCTTCTCTTATCTTTCAAAGTCTGAGGCAATTCTCTTATCTAGAGATATGATTTGAACGGATCCATCCAAGAGGGTCGTTGTTCTATCTGCATCAACTCTCCTTCTTTCGTAGCCGGATAAAAAAGTTCTGAAGTTGTTTCTCCCAAGGGAAGACCAAACTTTGCTTGCTCGTCCTCCTCGGTATTGTACACTCTTGAGACATGCTCAATAGTGAATCTTTTAAACCTCTCAATCTCTGCCTTTGTCAGCATTAGATATTTCTTTAAGGGGGGGTCTTTGGTTTAAAAATTTCCCAATATTTATTATGTCATTACTAACGAGTTGGTTTTGATATGCGCACACCTTATTCCAAACTACATTGCAAACCGTAGGCCTGCTAAGAGTGCTTCCTACTCTGCTTGGTTATTGGTGGTTGGGAAAGAGAACTTTATGGCCTATTTTAACTTGAACCCATTGGGGTTTAATGAGCACTACTCCCTCTCCCGAGGAGTTTTTTCTTAAAGCACCATCTATAAAGATTGTTCATGCTAGTGGGGATTGATCGGCTGGTTTAGTATTGGACTCAGTTGTGTCTACCAAGAAATCTACCAATACATGTGCTTTGATAGCCGTTCAGGGTACATATGAAGTATCAAACTCGTTGAGTTCAAATTTCCCATTTGCCCAGTCTCCACGAGTGCTCCGATTTTTCCAGGATACTTTTTAATGATTGATCAGTAATCACCTTGATTGAGTGCGCTTGGAAATATGGTCGAAGTATTCTGGCGGACATTACTAGTGCAAATGCAAGCTTCTCGAGGATCGGATACCTGGTCTCAACATTTTTCAATATATAGCTTACAAAATATATCAGATATTGCCTTCTTCCTTCCTCTCTAACCAGAACTGAGCTTATTGCTTCTGAGGAAACTCCAAGGTAGATGAACAAGGTTTCTCCAGTTCGAGGACTTTGAAGTAAAGGAGTGGAGGTGAGTTGCTCTTTTAGTTGCTTAAAAGCTTCCGCGCATTCTTCGGTCCACTCGAATTTGGATCCCCTACGAATAGTTTCAAAGAATGAAGCACTTTTATCCCCTACTCTGGAAATAAATCTCCCAAGGCCCGCTAGCCTTCCCCCTAGTTGCTGAACTTTTATAATACGTTTTGTAGCCTAAATTATTATCGTATTTTCTATTTTGTATTGTACAAATCATGTCTATTATTAGTTTATTTTTATCATTTTTTTGTAAATAATATTGCCACTAACTTTTTCCTCTCTTTCTGCAGATTTGATGAAATTGGTCAAAATTAACCTGTCACGCACCCTGTCACGCCGTCCCCGAGTGTGACCTAGGGCGTGTCACCCGATCCCGAGGACTCCTGCTGACAGAGACATAAAACCGAAAAAAAAACTGCTATCATGCCCCCCTGACATGCCCTCCCCGGGTGTGACCCCGGGCGTGTCGCCCCCTGCCGCAAAGCCTGTCTCCGTATTAAATGCAATTTCTCTACAGCACGCCAATAGTACTGTCACGCCCCCTATCACGGGCGTGATAGAGGGCGTGACCCCACCTTTTTCGGTGACTGACGGATTTTCGACCAATGATTTCGACATGACGTGCCTGTCACTCACCCACTACACGGGCGTGACCTAGGGCGTGACCATCGACGTACAAAGTCAATCATCCTTCTCGCCAGAGTCCAGAGCCCGAGCTCAATGTCGTACCTATCACGCCCCCTGACACGCCCTCCCAGGGCGTATCGCCGGGCGTGACCAACCCGTGAGAAATTCCTATAAATTCAGACCCCCCCTTCCATTTTAGAGAGCTTGGGTTGAGAGGGGAGGTGCTGCCCCTTTGTTTCTTGGTTCCTTTTCATGTTCTTTTATGCTTCTCTCTCTCTCTCTCTCTCTCTCTCTCTATTTGTAATTTTTCTTAACCTAGATTAGTGCTTGCTTTGCAACTTTTCTTAGCTTTTCATAGTAGCTTTAATGTTAGTGATAGCTTAGTTTTCATTTCATGCAAATGTAATTTCCATTTCCTTAATGTACTCTCTTTTTCATTAATATAAAGTTGTGCTCTTTTCTTACTTGTATCCCTTTTATGCTTTACTACTCATCCCCCCTCCTCCACTCCATTATGATTAACTAATCCTCCTTGTACTCGATCTTGATGATCCGAGGTTCGAGCGATTAACTTATGATGCTTCGAATTTACTTTTTTTTTTTAGGGTTTAGGCCTTGGATTACTCTTGATTTTTCATGGGTTGGAGGTATATTATCGATATATAATCTCCACCTTAGCTTTAATTCTGGGCTAGCCGAGAGGCCGATAGAATGAAGTGAGCATTCAATAGTAAATGGAGTTGTACGCAAACCTCAAGAGAAAAAGACGTCTAAATCTCTCGGATTGGAGTAAAATCCAATAGTGGGGCTCACCGCGTAAAGCGAGCTTTAGGCCTCCGATTTAGACGAGAGTCGGTCAGACATTCCTAAACTCAGTTGTGTTGATGTTCGAAATGCGACAAGGAAATCGGGCACCGCCAGCTAACAATTCGAGCACTGGGGAAAGGAGGAAAAGCAGAAGGAGAGACTGCCGAGTAACCGGTTACTAGCGGTGAGAGCAATAATAAGAGCAAGCCGCTGGAAGCGGAGACACCACACTTTGCCCGTCACGGCCTGAATACCACTCTTACGACGGGCTTTCCTTTTATAAAATATGAAACAGTTACACTTGGAGAAAACAACAAGGAGAAGAAGAGAAGAAATGAAACAAGCCGGACAGCAGGCCGCAAGGCACTAGACTTGAGACCGCAGCTCTCCAGCCAGCGTGCTTTGGGTGTGCTGCCGCCCCCTATTTATAGGATTGGGGGCCTGCCCAAACAGGCATGGATAAAATTACCGGCTGCCCGAGGTACAAGAGAATCGGGCAGCGGTGACGGGAAACGAGAAGAAGAAGAGAAGCAAGAAGCAGGCCGCGCGGCCTGGCGGTCTTCTTCTGCCGAGCTGCAGGACTCGACATCTGGGCGGACTAATCTGTCTCATTTGGCGGCGCCATGGAATAGATGTCGCCCGGTTCGTAGAGAACGGGTCGGCACACTAGCAGTGGCGGTTTGGAGGCCAAGACGCCCAACTTGGCGGCATATGCGAACTAGTCACGGATTCTGGGTTAACATAATCCCCGCACATTTTAAAATTTTCAGAAAATTTCGGAAATGTTAGACTAAGCCGGAGACCGCGACTATCATTAATGCTGGGAAGTCTATAAAAAGGCCTGAACTCTGCCATTTCTGAAGAATTCTGCGAAGTCACGGGTCAGTTCTTGCCTCTTGCGGTTAACAATCTTCAAGCCAGCATGACTTTCTCGAACATGGATGTCTTGTCCACAATGTTGAGGCGGGAGAAGAAGTCGGAGGAGAAGAAAAGGAAGAGCCGCAAGCCGGCAAGCCATGACCGGAGACCAGAAGAACCAGCTGAGAAGCCGATCACACCGGCAGCCTCCGGATCTGGAAGGAAGCCGATGGAGCCCGCCGGAGAGATGACACAGACGGCGACTAAGATTGACGTACTGCCAACAACCGCTCCTCAAGCCGGGATATCGAAATCCTTTGGTATCACCTACTCGCCCTCTAGAGAGCCCCTTTTAAAGATCTCTGGGGTGGAGGAGAAGAGCGTCAATTCGTCGAAGCCGCGCGAGCTAACCGTCACTGAGGAAGTTATCGATGTGGACGATAGCGAGGTTGACAAGCCGCAAGAGGTCGTGACGACTTCTGCCGAGAGGAGTAAGCGAACCAAGGCGATAGTCGGTCACTTGAAACAGCATAGGGAAAAGGGTGAGACCCTTGAAGAAAGGATGAAGAGGAAGGCGAAGAAACTGCAGGCCGAAAACCGTAATATTTTCGTAAAGACCGGGGCGGCTAGCTTGCAGTATAGGCCGCGAGAGAAAGAAGTGCAGGACAGTCCGGCAGCACCATCTTCCAAGCCGATCGAGGCCGAAGAGACACCCACGGCCAGCGAGATGGTGAGCGATATCCTGAAAGGGATGGAGTCGTTAGAAAAGAAGGACAAGCCGCCGAAGGATGGTGCAGTCTCGCAGGAAACCGGTTTCCCGGATGTTGAAGTCACCGGGGGGAAGCCGGGCGAGCCGGCAGTGACGGTTTCTGAAGGAGCCGAGAAGCTGAGGCTCATAGAGATAATAGAAGAAATGAAGCGGCTAATCGCCGGGAAGCAAGAGGCTTCCCAATCCCCTCTCCTGTAAGTTAAACATGGAGAGGTTAAGCGTATCATAAAATTTTACATGTCGCGGTCACGGAAGAAGGGAGCGGACACAATTTTGAACCCGTCGGCGAGCTTCTTCCTGACCCCGGCTCAACTAAAAACCAGAGCGAGGGACACCGCGCGGTTATGGAGAGAGAAGTTGAAGCGGATAGACTCCGAGCAACATAAACGGTCGGTCTCAAAAGGATAGAGAATGAAGACCGGCGGTCTTGTCCTATTGAGCTTCTTAAGCGAAGTCGTCTTTATCCGATTGAATCTAACCGCTTGTCTTGTTTGTTGCAGATGTGGCGGAAAAGGAGATGGAGTCGGGAGAGCTGACGACCTTCTTGCCTCCTATGAACCCGCCGGCGCCGAGCACTCGGGACGATAGGTCGGCCCAGTTCCACAAGGAAATCGCCACCTTAGTGGCCAACGTGCTGGAGTGCAAGGAAGCCCTTCGTCTTAAGGAAGAGGCATGACGGTCTGCCCTGGAGGCCGCCGAAAAGAGGACAGAGGACATGCGGGCTCTGCTGGAGAGGGAGCGGGAAACCCGGCGGGCTGCCACGGAGGCCGCCGAGAAGAAAACTCAGGGGCTATTGAACGCTATGGACAGGGAAAGAGAGGCTAGGCGGTCTGCGACTAAGGCTGTCGAGAAGAAAATCCGCGAGATCCAGGCCATCCTGGAATGGGAGAAAGCGGAGCGGCGGGCTGGAGCAGAGGCCTCAGAGAAGAGAATGCAGGACATCTTGGCTGCCTTGGAGCGAGAAAAGCAAGAAAAGCTGGACATGCAAGCCCTGGTACTGATGACCGGGCGAGCTGAGAGAGAGAGAGAGAGAGAGAGCGGACATAAACTGACCTGACATGGTCATTGAAGGGGGACCGCCAGAGGACACCGGCAGGGCTCAGCGACCTGCTGAGACTGCTCCTGACGGACAGTGGCTGCTAGGCCGCCCGGCTTCTGGGGAGGCTTCTGGTCTTCCCGGAACCAGGATGGTTGCGCAAGCCGCTACTGCTGGCGACCTGGACGGTCGTGCTCTGCCGCTGGTCCCTTTTGCTGGCGTGGAGCGCGATACCTCGCGGGTCCACCGGACTCTGCATTCCATCCATAACCTCGTAAGCCAGGTTTATGTCCAACTAGTACAGGCCGGCGAACAAGTCGTGCGAGTTGGGAGAGAGGCACCTGAGAGCGGTGAAAAATAAACGAAATTTTTATAAGGATTTGTAATATTTGTAATATGCAAGTCGGACGATTTGTTTGTTGTAAACATTTGATGCATATTCGCTTTATTCAATTGCAAACTGCTTGCAACTTTGTGTGATTTGAAATGCTTGTCATTGTTGCTTTGTCTGCAAACTTTTTCTAAGTGCAGGAACTTGACCGCACGAACTGTCGTATTAACCTGCGCTTTGAATGCATAACTATTCTCCAAGTTTTGCAGGTTGAAGCCGCGCGGGTTGAGGTAAACCACGATTTGACGTGGCTTACTGTAGCATCACAGGAAATCTATAAATACCGCCGATCCCGGAGTCTTCCGCACGAAAAGTAAGGATGCGGGCTAAGACTAAATCGATGCGGTCTAAAAGGGCTGCAGCGGTCAGGACCGATGATGCATCCGCCTTCCACTCTGCCGATCATAAGGAATGCCGGCTTACCCAAGCCGAGCTCGACAGCTTTGTGGAGAGGTATATGCAGGGAAGCAAACTGATCGCGCGGCTTTCCCTCCCGACTGAGAGAATCAACACTTCCGCAGCCAACCAAATCGCAATTTTGATAGACCACTTCGACTGCGGCTTTCGCTTTCCGGTCTTAATGGAAGCCGTGGCGATCTTCGACCACTATGGCGTTGGGCCCAGACAGTTGCCTCCGAATTCGATAGCTTCCATCTACAGCTTCATATCCTACCTTAGGTCGGAGGGAGTCCGGTTCTTGACTAGACTGTTCCGGGAATGCTTCTCGGTGCGGTCTATCCTGGACTCTGGGACAAAGATTTTCCGCGGCCACCTGTACTCCGGCTGTAGGGGCTGAAAGTTGTTAACCTGGCGAACAAGATTCCGAGCTTGTCAGAGAGGTACGCCATCTTCGAGGGCAACTTGGGACTCCTGCCGGTCAACCCTCAAGTCCGCGAAGAAACTGTCTTCGACAGCTGCGGGCTGGAGGGCCTTGAGAAGGAGATATAGGAATTCATCAAGGGCGAGCGGCTTAACGTTAACCAATACCTCCCGCTGCTGCTGTCCTTAGAAGGCATCAAGGTAGAAGATAGTATGTACAAGTTTCGGTGAACTGTTTTGTTAGCCGCGCGGCCTGTGAACTGACTTTACCCTTTGATTGTGCAGCTGTTGTGATGGTTCCACTGAACAAGCCGCTGAACCCTGGTAGTTTGACCCTGACATAAAGGGAAAGGAGGGCCCATAGGACTCGCCCGGCACGGGTAGAGGAAGGGGAAGAGGAAGAAGATGAGTCAACTTCTTCTAGTGACTTCACGCTGCAGGGAATGGGCAGCGGCCTGAAGAATACTCGCGGCAACCCGACCATGTGGTGGGATCCGGACGGCAAGTCAGTGCAGGTATCCACCGCCCTCCCTCACTGGGGGAGGAAGAAGATAAGCCTCCATGCTGCGGCGGCTGGCGCGGCTTTGTACAGAAAGCGCAACCTGAAAGCGCTAATAAAGATTCCAGAGGAGGACTTCGCGCGGTTTGCCGCGCATGTCAGCGCTCGGATTTTCGTTGCTAACCATTTATGGGCATGGCCCATAAGCAGTTAGTAGCGAACCAAGCTGACATGCAGCGGCAACTCGCCGAAGGGCAGCGACGACTTGCCGAGAAAGAGGAGGAAAACTCATAGCTGAGGGAACTGACCGCGGTAAGATACTACCTGAGGTTGGCGGTTTTGATTTGAAGCTGCGCGGACTGATCCCTTTGCTTTGTGTTGTGTAGAAGATGTACGATCCAGTCAACCCGGCTTTCCAGGATGTTGTCTTCCCTCAGCTCGTCCAAGGGATCGATGGGGCCCTCAAACGCCTTCGGGAACTTGACGGCCTTCCCCCCGCATTTGTCGACTTTACTTATGGCGACCTGTTCCCACCTTTGAAGAAGAAGGTCGCCGTGGTCTATAAGACGATCAAGGGCAAGGCAAAGGCTGGAGAGGACGAGGAGGCGGGCGAGGAAGCAGACAGTCCGGGAAGCCGCTCGGAGCACACTTCAAGGTCCAGTGGCCAGGCTTCCGAGACCGCGCGGCTTGAGCTGGAGAAGACCACGACTGGGGAGACTGGCAGCTCGGGCGATTCCTCTTCAATAGATAGCGGCGATTAATCGCCATCTGAAGTGGACATTGACGGTGAAGCCGGCTCCAGCACTCCTCCGGCCAAGAAACACAAACAAGGCGATTAGGATAGTTTTAACTTGTAATTTTTTCTCTACTTTTTGAGGACCAACGGTATGATTTTGTAAACCGCACGGTCTTAAAGATGTACACTCAAATTGAAAATGGAATTAAATGAAAGTATTATAAATAGTGTGTGTACCTTTCTTTACTGCAATTCGACTTACTTATCTATTCGAACGGCTTGATGTTCTCTTATTAACCTAACAGTCCGAGCGGTCAGTATCCGACGTGTTAGAAAATAGAATCATCGAACAAATGGGTTCGGCTTATCAATAAGTAATATTTGAACTTCCACTACAAACCGAGTGGTTTTGCAGGCTTAGCAGCTAATAGGCCAGATACTTTTGACTAACATATATTTGGAAATCGCCATTTAAATCGTAATCTCATAGCGAAGAAGACGGGCTGAGATAACTGACGTGCAATATTCCCAAACATATAGATAGACCGACAATTAGGAAGCCGTGCGGCTACTTTGATCAGCCGCTTTGGTCTTTAGAGACGACTAAGATTCACACCCTAGGCGAATACCGATGCAAACCGCATTTCCAATGTGAGTTAGGGCCAGAGTCTGCGGTTTGTTGTATAATATAATCGGGTTGATGACTGAAGATAATTCTGTAAACAATAAACCGGCGGACTTAGGCCTAGAATTTTACAACCGAATAGAAATCATCCATATTCATAACCATATTAATGATAAACCCGGAGGATAATCCGATATAAACTAGATAAGACAGACCATATAATAAAAGGGGCTAAAAAGCCACTGCCAACCTGCAAAAGCAAGAAAAGCTACGGAGTTATGTGCCAATGTGGGCAGGTGCTTGTGGCATTGCTTTCCGCACAAAGAACACATAAGCAAGGCTAAAGTTCCGTGTTCGTGACCGGCATCGAGCGGGATAAGTAAACAATATCTGCGACTGTATCCAAGCAGGATAAGTACATAACATCTGCGACTGACGTCAAGCAGGATAGTTACGCAATATCTGCGACTGTAGCCATGCAGGATAAGTGTGTAATATCTGCGACTAAAGTCGAACGAACTCACCACTACACATCTGTGACTGGCATCAAGCGGGATGTGGAGGGCTTAAGAACTTAGCGCTAAACAAACGACACGGACTTTACCAAAAGGACGCTTTGCATCAGTGAGAACGGATGTGAGCAAAGCTTGGATACGAGATCCAAAAGGCTTATAGATGCTTGCTAGCATCGAAAGATGGAGAATAAGGATATATATACTTGAGATCTGATCAGATGACATAAGATGATCCAATATTCCAATCTGCATCTTCATTATTAAGAAAACCAATCCTGTCAATATCGCTGACATTGATAGAGAAGAATATGCGAAAAGATCATTGCATGATATAATTTTACAACTTTCCAGCCTTTGCCAATTCATCTGCAAGTTTTCAAAAAGCCAAGCAGTCTTCTATATGATGGCCTATATCCTGGTGATATTTACAGAAAATCTCCTCATGTCGATACTTGATTTTATATTTCATGCGCCGAGGCTTTTTGAACTCTGGCATTTCTTGAAGAACTTCCAAAAGATCTTCCATAGAGATTTTAAACTCGACATGTTTAACCAAGCGCTTTTTCTGCTTTAGATTTTTAGAATTGAAAGAAATAATCAGACCTGATTCTGCAATCCTAGAAATACCATCCAGCATAAGAGGCATTGCAGATATATTTTGAAGATAAGGAGGAGACCCATAACTTCTTGACTATGAAACAGCTTGCGAAGAACTGGGCTGCTGATTATCAGAAATTTCCTGAGATTGTTTAACCTTCTGATCCAAGAATGAAATATAATTCATGTTTGCTTCTTCACCCAATAAGAATTTATTAACGATATCGATAAGATCCCCATAAGTCTTGGGATCTTTCACAGTAAGCTTAAACTTCAGAGGTCCTTCCCGAAGTCCATTTATGAAAGCATGTCTATAGTAATCTTGATGAACGTTGACAATATCAAGAATTTCCATCTGAAAGCGATCGACAAAATCTGGATTAGACTCGTCATCCCTTTGCTTAATTCGAAAGAGAGCTCCTACATCTCTTTTCTGCTTCATGTATGTGCCAAACTTTGAAAGAAATTGCCTTCACAGATCTTTGAAACTAGTGACAGATCAAGGTGGCAAACTGTAGAACCATTCCCTTGCGTGATCACCGAAAGATATAATAAAGAGCTTGCATTTGATACCACTTGACACCTTCCTCAAAGAAATAGCTGATTCAAAGGCTTGGAGATGATAAATGGGATCATCATATCCGGAATACTCAGGTAAACGAGGCACTCCGAAATCATCAGTAACGACTTCCCAACAAATTTTATTGATGAACGGAGAAGGAACGTCATCTTCTCTTGTTGAAGGCTCTTGCTCCCGATGACCATGACTATCATGATATGTCATGTCTAGTGTAGGAATCTATAAAAGAGGGTTGAGTATTTCTTGTGCTGCGTATTGTGACATACGCTCGATCTGATCGGCAGTTAAGTCACACTTATATATGTCAAACATTTTGTTGCCTTGATGGGAAGCACTTTGCGTTTTTGAAGGATCCGCAATGGCTGAAAAAGAGCTAGAATCACCTTGCTCCTTTGCAAAATCCATGACAGATAGAAAAAAAACAACCACTTGAAACTTTGAAAATAGCCGGATTGCAGCGGCTTGAGTTGGAGACTTGTGCGGTGCGGCTTAACAGAATAACCGCAGCGACCTAACGGTTGGAGCGATCTGATGCTATCAATCCGCTCACTTCAGTGACTACTTGGATCTGAAGGTCGCGTGTTAACTGTTGATGCTCGAAATGCAACAAGGAAATCGGGCACCGCCAGCTAACTGTTCGAGAACTGGGGAACGGAGGAAAAAGGGGAGAAGAGACTGCCGAGTAGCCGGTTACTAGCGGTTAGAGCAATAATAAGAGCAAGCCGCTGGAATAGGCGACACCACACTTCGCTCGTCGCGGCCTGAATACCACTCTTGCGATGGGCTTTCCTTTTATAAAAGATGAAACGGTTACACTTGGAGAAAACAACAAGGAGAAGAAGAGAAGAAATGAAACCGGCCGGACAGCAGGCCGCAAGGCACAAGACTTGAGACCGCAGCTCTCAACAAGCGAGCTCTTGGACTCCAGCCAGCGTACTTTGGGTGTGCTGTCGCCACCTATTTATAGGATTGGGGGCCTGCCCAAATGGGCAGGGCTAAAATTACCGGTTGCCAGAGGTACAAGAGAATCGGGTAGCGGTGACGGGAAACGAGAAGAAGAAGAGAAGCAAGATGCAGGCCGCGGGGCCTGGCAGTCTTCTTCTACCGAGCTGCAGGACTCGGCCTCTTGGCGGACTGATCTGAATCCTTTGGCGGCGCCCTGGAATAGAGGTCGCCCGGTTCGTGGAGAACGGTCCGACACACTAGCAGTGGCGGTGAGGAGGCCAAGCCACCCGGCTTGGCGGCATATGTGAACTAGTCGCGGATTCTGGGTTAACAAGTTGGGCACGACTTTGAGAGAAGCGTGTTTAAGCTTTAAGAACCTCCACGGTCAAGGACTTTTACCCTATTAAGTTTAGGCTTTTAGCGCATTTTCTTAGTCGTCTTTAGCCGAGGTGATTCTTTATCAAGTGCATTTCCATTTCATAGTTTCAGCCTTTCGTTATAATCTTTTATCTTAATAGCTCTTTACTTAATTTCGGTAGTTCTATTTCTAGCATAGCTTTACCTCCTTAATTGCAATTAGACTTTCTCAGAACCCAGTTTTTCCGTCGATAAGATAATAGCATTCGTGTGATTAAGCATACCAACAGTTCCCAGATTTCAATACGACACTTGTGTCCCCTAGCTACAGTTCGATAGGTATACTTGCCTATGTGGATTGCTAGTTCGGTTGCGTTTATCTTCCTCTAAGAGGCGTAGCGAGCGCGGCCACCAAACTTCTTTAGGCGAGCGAGGTGATGGTATGTTGAGGATTCCTTTAACTTTATCTTGGTTAGGGGAAAGCACTTCGGGGGTAAGAAGATGACCAAGAAATTTCCCTTTGTTTGCTCCGAAGATACATTTCAACGGATTTAACTTCATATTGTACTTCCGCAGGGTAATGAATGTCTCTGTGAGGTCTTGTAAATGTGAAGCAAATGTTTTACTTTTAATAAGAAGATCATCAACGTACACTTCAAGATTCCTTCTTTTTTGTTCTTTAAAAACAAAATCCATCATACGTTGATAAGTAGAGCCTGCGTTTTTTAACCCAAAAGGCATCACAAGATAACAGTAATAGCCATCGTTCGTTATAAAAGATGTATGGGGGATGTCAGGCTTATGCATCCTAATCTGGTGATAATCAGAAAATGCATCTAAAAAACTCATAAAAGGGTCCCAACCGTAGAATTAACTAAAGCATCTATTTGAGGTAGCGGACAACATTCTTTGGGGCATGCTTTATTTAATTTGGTAAAGTGAAAGGACATCCTCCATTTCGCCCTGGCTTCCTCACCATTACAACATTTGATACCCAAGCTGGGTATTGAATTTCACGAATGAATTTTTCCATTAGAAGCTTCACAACCTCTTCCTTGATTGGCTCGGCTAGTTCATCGCCACCTCCCGCATCTTTTGTTGAACAGGTTTGTAATCAGGAGCAATGTTGAGGTAATGGCAAGCTACATCAGGATCCAACCCTGGCATGTCCTTTGCTGCCCAGGCGAAGACATCCAGTTTCTTTAACAGGCAGGTGATCAGCTCTTCCTTTTCTTCTTCAGGGAGCTCTGAGTTGATTGAAAGTCTTTTTTCTTCATTGGTGCCAATTGGGATTCCTTGGGTTGCTTGAGCAGGCTCTAGACGAACCCTATCTTGTACTTATTCCTGATCTCTGGCCTCTTCTTGGGGAGCTTTTTCTTCTGAGGTGGCGACTAGAGCCGTCTAAGGAGGCACCCACCCGATTATGTTGACTGTTTTGACATATCACTCACGAGCCTCCCAGGGGTAACATATGATCCAGTACTTCTTTCCTCCTACCGCAAACTTGATTGCCAAATGAAAATTTGAAACCACTGTCAAATATTTGTTAAGGAGGGGTCTTCCGAAGATGGCGTAGTAGTAGCTTATCGCATCAACTACTGCAAACGTGACAAGCTTTGTCACCCCTCCGAGTGTTACTGAGAGTATAATGCTCCCTTCAACTTCCTTCCTCTTGCCTGTGAAGCCATATAGTGGCCCTTCGGTGGAAAGTAAGGTCTTTCCAGATCTCAGGGACTCATAAGCACTCTTGAATATGAGATTGACTGAGCTTCCAGTATCAAACAAAATTCTGGGAGCTTTGTAGTTCTCAATGATTGCTCTGATTACGACTGCATGTGGAATGGTTTGACCGTCTTTGGGAAATCTTCTGGGTCAAAAGTAACAATTTCCATTGGAGAGGTTGTAGAATTACTAGCTACCTCATGCCGTGAGATCCTAGCAAAGGAAGACTTCTTGTTTGATTCTGCACCCGCTCCTCCATGGACGTAAAAGAGATTGCCGATTGTTGGATCCCTAGTTGGATTTGGGCAAGGCTCACTAAGTTAGGATATGACCCAACATGTATAGATCAGGGTCATAATTGTGTCCTAGAGTCTAGGTCAAGTCCTTAGAGTCAACAGTACAAAGGACCAGCCTCCAACACTGCTAGAGACTCAAGACTTAGAGAATTAAAGACTTAGAAAAAGGAGTACTACGTTCGTCGATCTTCGATCGACAAAAGTCGAGCTCAGATAGACGAACTCAGGGACAATTCTCTGAGCTCAGCTCGAGGAACTTAGTTCTCAACTCGACGAACTCTGGACAAAGTAATAACTCCTCTAAGTCAAACCTCAGTCGACAAACTAAGAACATCAGCTAGACGAACTCTGTTCTCTGGTCGACTAATTTTGGATAAGGTGATTCAACACTCAAGATCAGAAAATATTCTAAGTCCAGACTGCAGACTCAGCTCGACGATCTTGGACTCCAGCTAGACTAACTCTGTTCTCAGGGCTCAGCTCGACGATCTTAGACTTTAGCTCGACGAACTTGATGCACAGAAGAAGAATGTTATCAAGCAGCATTCATAGGTCGACGATCTTGGATATTAGCTTGACGAATAGCTATTCTCAGCTTGACGAACTGTCGACTCAGTTTGACGAATCCAGTCTTGGCTATTTTCCTCTTTTGTCCTTATTTTGTGGCAATGATTCCTGAGTAATTAATGCTCTAATATTATCTGAATATTACGGTTAGACAAGAGCATTAATTATAGTCTTCATTAGGATTACTGCCTGGCGTTTTTATAAGGGACAGTTGGGGAAACAAATCAATGCCAAAAATATTACAAGGCCATCAACACTAATTGCAGAAGGAATTTCAAAATTCAAACGGACTTCTACATGGAAAATACAAAAACAAGTTCTCTTTCTTCCAGAACAGATATACATTTTCTAAGAGACATAAAAAATTTTTGAGACATTGAAAATCGATCAGTCAAGAATCAACAGCGGCTAGACAAGAAGAAGAACAATCTTTCTGAAGAAGAAGAACAATAATCCAAATCAAATGTCTTCTTCTTTCACACTCTCAGGAACTCTTAGAAGGACAACAATACTGCATCTGTCAAAGAGTTCCTGAAGTTCTTCTTATCAATATTGAATGCTTGAAGCCCTATCACCCTGAAGAAAAAGTTCCATCCCTCCCTGAATAAACTTAATATTTCTGGGGGAGCTGTTTGTCAACATCAACTCCACTAGTCTTCTCATTTTTATTGAGAAAGAGAAGACACCATCACTCTCTCACCCTCTCTGTAAAAAGAGTTCTCTACTCCCTTCAAAAGTGATTCCTGGTTGCAAGTCTCCTAACCAAAAGACTTGGGATTTGGTTTTTGATCACCTTACCAAAAGCACATTGGTGGTAGTCACCTGATCAAAAACCTGAGTGGATTCCTACCAGGGTGGTAAAAGAGTGGATGTACCCAATTTAGGGAACCACTATAAATTCTTGTGTTGTCTGGTTTCCCCCTTTTTCTTATTCTTGTTGTGGCTTTGCTACTTAGTTTTTTCCTGTGATTTCATTTATTTCATTTGGTATTCTATGATATAGTACCTAAGGTTAGGAATAATTTTATAGTACTTCATAAGGTTTTAAATATACCTTCATACTCTATTCAACCCCCCACCCCCTCTTGAGTATATTAGATCTAACCCTTACTTTCAATTGGTATCAGAGGAGGTTCTTTTAGTTATACAAGTTAAACCCTTAAACCAAAGATCCTAAGTTAGATTTGTTCCCTTATCTCTACTAGATTTATTTTTACAGCATGGCACAGAACAAAGAATATGCAAGCACCAGTCCTCCAGTGTGTAACTTGTCCAAGCTCACAATCTGGAAGGTAAGAACTAGGTTTTACATGAACTCTATTGATAAAGATATATTTAATTTTATCTTAACAGGACCACCAGCTCAAGTGGCTTCAACCGCAACTACATCAACTGACCTGAGTGCAGTTCCACTGCCTGGATGGATAGATGCACAGAAGAAGGCTAAGATAACTAATGCCAAAGCCTTGAACAAACTGGCTCAAACTATGTCTGATGAAATATTTCAAAAGGTTGCTGAGTGTCAATCAGCCAAGGAGATTTAGGACTCTTTGAACCAAATGGTGGCTGGATCAGCAGATGAGAGGAAATATAGAAGATCAAACCTCATCACTCAGTATGAAAACTTCAAGAAGGATGAATCTGAAATAGTTGAAGTGATGTACAATAGAGTTAGCTCCATCATCAGTGAGCAAAGGACTTTAGACAAAGAATTCACTTTAACTGAAGTGAATGACAAAATCCTTATGTGCTTTCCCAGCACATGGGACTCAAGAATCTAGCCTATCAGAGAAGCTAGAAGCATGACATAGATTTCAACAGAATCTCTTCTAGGAAAATTAAAGTCCTATGAGCAGCTGATCAAAGCAAGGGAAGCGTAGCTGAAGTGAATCCCCGGGCTAAACTTAATAGGGTAAAAGTCCTTGACCGTGGAGGTTCCTAAAGCTTAAGCACGCTTCTCTCGAAGTCGTGCCCAACTGAGTTTAGGAAGGTCCGACCTACTTTCGTCTAAATCGGAGGCCTAAAGCTCGCTTTACGCGGTGAACCCCTTTATTGGATTTTACTCTAATCCGGGAGATTTGGACGTCTGCCTCTCTCGAGTGGTGCGTATAACTCCCTTTACTCTTGAATGCTCACTTCATCCTATCGGCCTCTTGGCTAGTCCAGAATGAAAACAAAGGTGGAGAATATATATCGATAATATACCTCTTACCCATCAAAAATCAAGAGTAATCTAAGGCCTAAACCCTAAAAAAAAAAGTAAATTCAAAGCATCATAACTTAATCGCTCGAACTTCGGATCTCAAGATCGAGTACAAGGAGCATTAGTTAATCATAATTGAATGGAGGAGGGGGGATGAGTAGTAGAGCATAAAGAGAACACAAGTAAGAAAAGAACACTTTTATATTAATAAAGAATGGGAGCTTACAAAGACTTGGAAATTAAAATTACAAGTGCATGGAAATGAAAATCCTATTCTAGCCCTACCATTAACAACTAAATAAGAGCAAAGATTACAACAAAAACTATTATAAAGCTAAAATTAAACAAGGATTAAGAAAAGCTAAAATGAGAAAGAGAGAGAGAGAGAAAAAGCATAAAAAAGAATAAGAAATAAAGGTGACGCACCTCCCCTTCTCGACCCAAGCTCTCCGAAATGGTGGGGGGGGGTCTAAATTTATAGGAAATTTTCTCGAGTTGGTCACGCTCGGCGACAATCCCATGTACGGCATGTTAGGGGGCGTGACAAGTACGACATTGACCTCGGGCTCTGGAATCTGGCGGGAGGGATGATTGCGTCGGTACGTCGGTGGTCACGCCCTAGGTCACGCTCGTGCGGGGGGGGGGGGGGGGGGGGGCGTTACAGGCACGTCATGTCGAAATCATTTGTAAGAACTCTGTCAGTCACCGAAAAAAGGAGGGGTCACGCCCTGTGTCGCGCCCGTGACAGGGGGCGTGACAGTACTTTTGGCGTGCTGGGGCAAAATTGCATTTAATGCGGCGGCAGGCTTTGCCACAAAGGGTGGCACGACCCGTGTCATGCCCGGGGACATGCCAAGAAGGGCGTGTCAGGGGGCGTGACAGCCGTTTTTACTGGTTTTCTATCTCTGTCAGCAGGAGTCCTCGGGATCAGGTGACATGCCCTAGGTCATGCCCGGGGAGGGCGTGACAGGGGGCGTGTCAGGTCAATTTTAACCAATTCTCAGAAAATCTGCAAAAAGAGAGGAAAAAGTTAGTGGCAATAATATTTACATGAAAATGATAAAAATAAACTAATGATAATACATGATTTGTACAATATGAAATAGAAAATATGATAATAGTTTTGGCTACAAAACGTATTATCAAATTCCCCCAAGCTTAAGATTTGCTTGTCCCCAAACAAAAATATAAAAACTAGATAATCATAAAAAGACAAATAAAAAAAATCTAATTATGCCCACACAAGTACTATGCGAAATTCTAAGTAGGGAAAAGGTGAAACATAAATCTATAAATATTATTTAGGTATCGTAAAACTTTTATAAACTTTACTTAACGAAAATGAATCATCCAAAATTTTGACGAGATTCTTTAAATAGATTTAAGTAAAGCAACGAAAATGAATAAAAATCGCATTGAGTTGTTACTAGATCCAAGCAACGTATTATAATTATATCAGTTTAATAACAAAAATCTAAGTTTAAATCCAAAACTAAAACTGATTTACTTTTCTTCTTTTCTTAGTTATTAAATAAAATTTAAAAGGCATGAATCAAAAGGACTGTAATAGGACAGAAATGTTTGTTTTAGGAATATGATTAAGAGTGGAATTCAAAGATAAACGTGAAGGCTTAAAATCACACTAAACCAAAACAAAGAGTTTCAAAAAAATTTTAAAAAAATATAAAAATATATTTTTTTTCCTTTTTTCTTCTTTTCTCCATTTTTTTCTTTTTTCAAAACAAATGCCAAAATTATTTTTATTTTCATTTGAATTGGCCAAACAAAAACAAACATATCTTTGAGCATACTTTTTTCAAAAACCTTTCTCCCACAAAAATCACAAAATAACCTATCAAAATCGCGAAAATATTTTATGAAACTCAAAAAGCAAGTGTGATTAGATAGGTTGGACATTTTGGCTTTGGTGAAAATGAAATGAAAAGATGAGCTATTAAATGAAATAGGAAAAAAGACTCAAAAGAGGCTAACTAATGGTAAAAGTTTTTATGTTGGCAGGAAAGCTCAAACGAAAACAAAAACAGCCTAAATCATTTTCATACTTTTAAATTTATTTAAAACAAAGGTTTGAAAAGTTCAAAAAGCGAGTCCTAGATAATAAAAGAAGATTGATGAAATTATCTTGAAAATAAAAAAAAAATAGGTGACTTTGATTGTTCACATCTACTACGCTATTCAAAAGTTGACCTTACAAAAATTATTCAAAAACGAAAAGGAAAATAGTGGATGATGAATTTTTGAGAAAGTAAAGGAAATAAAAAACGAAATACCATGAGGGTCCGTTCGTTTGCATGGAATTGAGATCCTGGAATTGGAATTGAAGGTCTAATTTCAATTCCATCGTTCGTCTGCACATTTGACGTTGGAATTTAAATTTTAATGAATTTCATAAAATTCATTTTTGAAATAAAGACAATTCCTTCCAATCTATATAATAATTGGACAATTCTGATCGAGACACATTTTAAAGCCCGGACGCGAATTTGTTTTCTCAGGCGCGAATTTTTCGCCCGTGCGCGTTTTTTTTGCCTGGGCGCGAATTTTTCGCCGGGGTGTGATTTTTCGCGCCTGGGCGCAATTTTTCGCCCGGGCGCATTTTTTTTTGATTTGGCGCGATTTTTTTCGCCCTGGCGCGATATTTTCGCCCGGGTGCGATTTTTCGCCCGGTCGCGTTTTTTTTCGCCCCGGCGCAATTTTTTCGCCCGGACGCGTTTTTTTGCCCGGGCGCGATTTTTTCTCTCTAGCGCGATTTTTTCGCCCGGGCGCGTTTTTTTTCGCCGTAGCGCGAAAAAAATCGCGCCCGAGAGAAAAAAACTCCTCAGGCGATTTTGTTCTCCTGGGCTGTTTTCTTCGCCCGGGCGCGATATTTTCGCCCGCCCGCGATTTTTTCGCCCGGACGAGAATTTTTTCTCCCGGGCCCATTTTTTTTGCCGGGTGCGATTTTTTCTCCCGAGCGCGATTTTTTCAATAGGGCGCATTTTTTTCGTCCGGGCGCAATTTTTTCTCCCGGGCCGTTTTTTTCGCCCGGGCGAATTTTTTGTGCACGGGCACTATATTTTCGCCTGGGCACGATTTTTTTCACCCAGGCGCTATTTTTTTGCCTGGTGAGATTTTTTCAGCCGGGCGCGAACGAGATTTTTTCGCCCGGGCAGGTTTTTTTTTGACCGAGCGTGTTCTTTTGCCCCCAACCAAAAAAATCACGCCCGGGCGAAAAAAATGGGCCCGAGCGACATAATCGCGCCCGAGTAAAAAAAAATCTCGGCCACATGAAAAAATCTCACCCGTGAGAAAAAATCACGACTAGGTGAAAAAATCTTGCCGGGGCAAAAAATCGCGTCCGGGCAAAAGTCGCGCTCGAGAAAAAAACCGAATTCCGATTCCACAGTATTCACCAATATTCTTTATTAGGCGAACGTTGGAATTGGAATTCGCTACCAATATTTAATTCCACAATATTCATCAATATTCAATTCCAATATCGAATTCCAATTCCGTGCAAACGAATGGACCCTTATAGAAATGCGAGTTTTAGAAAAATATTTCACCTTAACATGCTACCGTGAATTAGAGACACAACATTGCCAATATTTTACTTGTGAAACATAATTAAAAAGTACGATTAGAAGTATTATAAGTAGCTAAGTTATTTATAGAGAATTTTGAGTAAAACAAAACAAAAACAAGGGGTACTATTGAAATACCAAAATGTATAAACTATTAAAGTAAAAACAAAAAACATAATTGTTTTTTTAATTTTGTGAAATATTCTCTTTTTTTGGATTTTTGAAATATTTTCTTCTTTTTTTGAATTTTAAGATATTCATTTTTTTATATTTTTTAAAAGAAATATACACAGAAAATAAGAATATTTACACTAAGCAAAAATGAAGGAGGAAGTCCTCCCCCAAACTTAAAATGGACATTGTCCTCAATGGCAAAAGAAGGGGATTGGAGAAGGAGAGAAAATTAACGTACAGAATTGAAAGACATAATTGAAAAACATATACTTCCCTGGATTTATTCGCTGCGAAGGCTGAGTTATGTCGCTCCCTCGAATGTCTTCATTGAACTTCGTGATTGATTCAGCAATGTTGGAGCAGGCGATCGCAGAAGCTTCAGCTTGTAGGAGCCGTCCTGGGCAAAAATTGTAAAATAAAGAAAACAAAAAAAGGATAACTTGGGTTGCCTCCCAAGAGCGCCCTTTGTTTAAAGCGTCATTGAGCTCGATGCATAAAAAAAATAAGATTGTCCAATATTATTATTCTCCAGAAATAAGTTTTTTTTTAACAAAAATAAATAAATAAATAAAAGTTCGCAGCTAGAGTTCATGCAGCAGATACTTAATACTGTTTGGACTGACATCATTATCACCAAATAAATAAAGTTTGAGACGCTGACCATTCACTTTGAAATTACCCTTATCAAGGTGAGAAATTAAAACAGTTCCATACGGAAAACCTTCTAACACAGAAAAGGGCCCAGACCAACGAGATTTTAATTTGCCTAGAAATAAACGTAATCGAGAATTGTATAAAAGAACTTGGTCGCCCGGCTTAAAGGTTTTCAGATGCCTTAAGTGCTTATCATGTAAACGCTTCGTCTGCTCTTTATAAAGTTTATTATTTTGATAAGCGTAAGAGCGCCACTCATCGAGTTCATTTAGTTGAAATTTTCTGAGGTCACTGACAGAGTGGGGATTGAAGTTTAAAAATTTTAAGGCCCATAAAGCGCAGTGTTCTAATTCTACGAGCATATGACACGATTTTCCATAGACCAACCGATACGGCGTACATCCGAGGGCGGTTTTATACACTGTTCGGTAGGCCCATAAGGCATCGTCTAATTTTGCTGACGACTCTTCCCTAGAAGTTGAAACAATTTTTTCTAATATTCTTTTTATTTCTCTATTAACTACTTCGACATGTCCGTTAGTTTGGGAGTGGTAGGAAGTTGAAAGCTTGTGTAACACCCTATTTGATAAGAATTTTTGAAAATTGTGCGTTATAGAAATCGGAACCCCTGTCGCTAACGATGGCGCGTGGCGTACTGAATCTAGAAAATATTTTTTTCAAAAACGTGACTACAACTCGGGAGTCGTTTGTAGGAAGAACTTGGGACTCAGCCCATCGGCCAACAAAATCGATTCCCCAGAGGTCAAAAATTTCGCACTCAAGGAAATAATTTTGCGACATTTCATTTTTATTTTAAATGTTGCCCGATCGTTGGCAACTATCACACCTGCTCACAAAGGTTTGCGCGTCTTTAAAAAGGCTAGGCCAATAAAAACTCATGCAAAGCACCTTGTGAGCGGTGCGAGCAGCTTGATAGTGTCCGCCTGTCGGACCTTCATGTAAATGTTTTAAAATATCAATTCCTTCTTCATAAAAAACACATCTCCTAATCACTTGATCCGCACAAATTCTTAAAAGATGCGGGTCTTCCCAAAAGTAGTTCTTAAGCTCAGAAAAGAATTTCTTCTTTTGCTGAGAGGAGAACTCTTTTGGGAGCACCCAAGCCACTAAATAGTTGGCGATATGCGCGAACCAAGGAAAAGTAGATGTGCTAACTGAAAGCAGCTTCTCATCAGGAAAATAATCATTAAAATATTTTTCATTTAATTTTTCTATAAAGGGATTGTCCAATCTGGAGAGATGGTCGGCAGCCAAGTTCTCGGCTCCTCGCTTATCACGGATCTCTAAGTCAAACTCCTGGAGGAGTAAGACCCAGCGAATCAAGCGAGGCTTGGCATCCGTTTTGGCATGAAGGTACTTGAGGGCCGAGTGGTCCATAAAAATAATTATTTTTGAAAGTGTAATGTAAGGACGAAATTTATCAAAAGTGAAAGCTACAGCGATGAGCTCATTCTTGGTTATGGTGTAATTTTCCTGTGCAGATATGAGCGTTTTACTAGCGTAGTAGATAGGGTGAAAGTTATTAGATATGCGTCTTCCTAATACGGCTCCCACCGCGAAACTACTCGCATCGCATATTATCTCAAATGGAAGATCCCACACCGGAACTATCATAATCGGCGCATTAATTAACTTTTCTTTTATTAATTCGAAGGTAGAAAGGCAAGAGTCATCAAAAATGAATGTGCCTTCTTTTTCTAGAAGATGGGTAAGGGGCTTAGTGATTTTGGAGAAGTCTTTTATGAAGCGGCGGTAGAAACCTGCGTGACCTAAGAAACTTCTTATAGCTTATATATTCGTCGGCGGCGGCAGCTTCTCGATAACTTCTATTTTCGCAATATCTACCTCAATACCTCTCTCAGAAATTTTATGACCCAAAACTAACCCTTCCCTTACAATAAAATGGCATTTTTCCCAGTTGAGGGCAAAGTTAGTTTCTTCGCATCGCTCTAAGACTTTTTTTATGTTTTTTAAACATCTATCAAAGGAATCTCTGAACACGGAGAAAACGTCCATAAAGACCTCCATAATGCTTTCTACGTACTTGTCAAAGATAGCGAGCATACATCGCTGGAATATAGCTGGCGCATTGCATAATTCAAACGGCATTCTTCAGTAGGCGAAGGTGCCGAAGGGACAAGTAAACGTACTTTTCTCTTTGTCCTCAAGAGAGATGGGGATTTGAAAATACCCCGAGAGGCCATCGAGAAAACAGCAAAAGCTATGGCCGGATAATCATTGTAAAAACTGGTCGATAAACGGCAAAGGAAAGTGGTCCTTGCGGGTTGCGTCATTCAGCTTCCTATAATCTATACACATACGCCAACCTGTCACTGTCCGTGTCGGGATTAATTCGTTATTTTAATTACTAATTACCGTTATCCCTCCCTTCTTTGGTACTACCTGAATAGGGCTCACCCACTTACTATCTGATATAGGGTAGATAATTCCTGCGTCTAATAATTTCATAGCCTCGCCCTTAACTACTTCTTTCATATTCGGGTGTATACGACGCTGAGGTTGAATGGAGTTACACGAATTATCTTCCATTAAAATTTTATGGGTATAGAAGGATGGGCTTATGCCCTTGATATCAGATATCTGCCAAGCAATAGCTCAGCGATGTTTACGTAAAACTAAGAAGTTTTTCATGTTGCACATCCGTGAGGTAGGCCGAAACTATAACTGGCAGCTTGGAATTTTTTTCTAAGAAGGCATACTTGTGGTGTTCAGGAAGAAGGCATACTTGTGGTGTTCAGGAAGTTCTTTAAGTTCTAGGGTAGGGGGTTATTCATAAGAGGATTTAGAAATTCTTTCTTTTTCGAAAACAATATCTTCGTAAACTTTTTTATAAGTAAAATTACAAGGGGTGGGGCTAGCGGCTAAGGAGGCTTCTTGTAGTGATTCAGTTGGAAGAGAAGAGGAAGAACAAAAATCAGAAAATTCGTTTTCAAATTTGACTAGAAGAGAAGAAGATTCGACACTTTCTTGCAGTGATTCAGTTGGAAGAGAAGAAGAGGAACAAAAATCAGAAAATTCTTTTTCAAAGTTGGAGAGGCAGTAGGAGGATTCATCACTTACGGCATCTACGAAAAAATAGGAGTCGTCATTTTCTAGGGTGTTCTTCATTGAAGGGGTGATAGAGAAAGTGACTTCATCGTCGCCTACTCGAAGAAAGAGCTTACCATTGCTTACGTTAATGATGGCTCGGGAGGTGGCAAGGAAGGGTCGGCCAAGGATAAGGGGAACCTCGATGTCTTCTTGGATGTCCAAAATGACAAAGTCCACCGGCAAGATGAACTTGTCGACTTTTACTAGTACGTCCTCTACTATTCCCAACAGGTAATTGACCGATCGGTAGGTGAGATGGATACTCATGCGTGTGGGGTTAAGGCTACCAATTCCTAACTTTTTAAACAATGAGAGGGGCATTAGGTTAATACTCGCACCTAAGTCGTCTAATGCGTTTTTGACAAAAAGATCACCGAAGACACACGGGATATAAAAACTACCCGGGTCATTGATTTTCTTCGACAAACTGTTTGTCAAAACAGTAAAGCGCTCGGCATTTAATGTGACATGCGAAAGGTTCTCTAACTTTTTCTTGTTGGTCAGGAGGTCCTTAAGATACTTGGTGTACTTCGGCATTTGCAAAATCGCTTCATGGAAAGGCAAATTTATGTGGATTTGATTGAAGATTTCTAAGAAATGAGAATACTAATCGTCCTGACGTTGTTTATTAAGTTTGGAAGGGTAAGGCAGGGTTGGATCATTTTTAAAGATGGGTGGTGGAGTGAGATCTTTTTCTAATGTGGACAGAGGGATTATAACTTCTTAGACAGAGGGTGGAATTCTTAAAACGGGAGCGGAGTTTTGATTTTTAAAAGCGGGGGTGGAGCTTTGATTTTTAAAAGCGGGGGCGGAGCTTTCCTCTGGCTCTTCACTCACCATACCAGGAACTTGCTTCCCACCCCGAAGATTTATAGCTTTCGCTTGCTCTCTCGGGTTGGGCTCGGTATTGGAAGGAAGAGACCCAACGGGTCGCTCAGAGACAATTTTAGCGAGCTGTCCTACTTGATTTTCAAGACTTTTTACAGATCCGGTTAGGGTCCTTATCGTAGCCTCATTCACATTCATATATTTTGCAAACATTTCCTCCAACGTTGGAGGTTTTGGATAACTTTGAAGAGGTGGTGGTGGTGGTGGTGCAGAAAAATTGCTTTGTGGGGGCGGGCGCATAGCATTCAATGGATTACTCCACAAGACGTTCGGATGATTTCTTAAGGCAGGATTATAGCTATTCGGAAAATTAAAACCCGGAGGATGAAAATTCAAAGCAGAAAAATAATTAAAAGGGTTTCTAGGCATGTTGTTAACATAATCTAATTGTTCTGAGGAAGGAGTAGCAGATTCCCATACCTGAGGGGCGGAGGCAGCAGTCATCTCCGTTATCTTTTTTCTTAATATTTCCACTTGTAACGCGAGCTTGGAGACGTTGTCCACTTCATAGATACCTGCAGGCTTGTTCGGGCGGGACCTAGGCACATTCCACTGATAAGTGTACATGGCCATGTCCTCAAAAAGATCAAGAGCTGCTTCCGGGGTCTTATGATTTAAAGTACCGCCAGAAGCTGCGTCTATCATTTGCTTCGTTCTTTGATTTAGCCCGTTATAGAACGTCTGCACTTGTAACCATACTAGAAGCGCGTGATGTGGGCATCGTCTTAATAATTCTTTAAATCTCTCCCATGTTTTATATAGGGTTTCAGAATCTATTTGTCCAAAGGCAGAGATGTCGTTCCTAAGTTTTGCAGTTTTAGCTGGCGGAAAATACTTCGCTAAAAATTTTTCAGTTAATTCATTACAGGTGGTTATGCTATTTTTAGGTAGAGTGTTCAGCAACTACTTAGCTTTAGTTCTTAGATAGAAAGGGAAGAGTGTTAGCATGATTGCATCATTTGTGACACCATTTATCTTGAAGGTGTCACAAATTTCAAGAAAGTTTGCGATATGTGCGTTCGGATCTTCATCTTGAAGTCCGTCAAATTGCACATACTGCTGCACCATTTGAATTATGCTAGGCTTCAATTCGAAGTTATTATTTGCTATAGTAGGGCGGACTATGCTGGATTCTGTTCCCTCGAAATTCGGTCGTGCATAATAGGACATAGTCCTTTGCAAGGCTTCATCTACGTTGGGTTCTTCCATTCTAAGAGTAGCGAATGACTCAGAATCCTCAACCGGCACTTGGATAGTAGGACCTTGAAATCGCGATATTCTCTAAAGATTACGCTCAATTTCGTGGTCCAAGTCCAAAATAACAGACGGACTCCCGCGGGTCATGCACTGAAAGAAGAGAAGAGAAGAACACAAAGAGAAATAAAATAGACTAGAAAGGAAAACTAGATTTTTTTTAATAGATTTTTTTTATATATAGATTAACTCCCGAACTTCCCAAGGACTATCCTGTGAAGCGTTCGCAAGGTACTAGACAAGATAGTGACGCTTAAAGCCCTTTGCACTTTTTGAGAGAATTAGGTGGCGTAGAAAAATTGTCATGTTGGTAACTATTAAGAGCGGTAATAAATTTTATTAATTTTTTTAAAAAAATATTTGAGAAGGAGGATGAGAAAGAGAAGAGAAAAAACTAATAGGTTCGTGCTTTCAATATATCAACAAAAGTTGCTCCCTAGCAACGACGCCAAAAACTTTGTGTGCGCTAGGGTTCTTAGAAGATAAATGCAACCGAACTAGCAATCCACATAGGCAAGTATACCTATCAAACTATAGCTAGGGGACACATGTGTCGTATTGAAATCCGAGAACTATTGAGTATGCTTACTCACACGAACGTTATTATCTTATCGATGGAAAAACTGGGTTTTGAGAAAGTAAATGCAATAAAGGAAAGAAGGCTAAAGCTAGAAAGAGAACTACCGTAATTAATTAAAGAGCATAAAATAAGCGATTATAACAAAAGGCTGAAACTGTGAAATGGAAGAGAACTCGATCAAGAATCACCTTGGCTAAAGACGATTAAGAAAATGCGATAAAAATAAACCTAAACTTAATAGGGTAAAAGTCCTTGACCGTGGAGGTTCCTAAATCTTAAACAGGCTTCTCTCGAAGTCGTGCCCAACTGTGTTTAGGAAGGTCTGACTGACTCTCGTCTAAATCGGAGGCCTAAAGCTCGCTTTACGCGGTGAACCCCTCTATTGGATTTTACTCCAATCCGGGAGATTTGGACGTCTGCCTCTCTCGAGGGGTACGTACAACTCCCTTTACTCTTGAATGCTCACTTCATTCTATCGGCCTCTCGGCTAGCCCAGAATGAAAGCAAAGGTGGAGAGTATATATCGATAATATACCTCCAACCCATGAAAAATCAAGAGTAATCCAAGGCCTAAACCCTAAAAAGAAAAAGTAAATTCAAAGCATCATAACTTAATCGCTCGAACCTCAAATCATCAAGATCGAGTACAAGAAGGATTAGTTAATCATAATGGAATGGAGGAGGGGGATGAGTAATAGAGCATAAAGAGAACACAAGTAAGAAAAGTGCACTTTTATATTAATAAAGAAAGGGAGCTTACAAAGACTTGGAAATGAAAATTACAAGTGCATGGAAATGAAAATCCTGTTCTAGCCCTATCATTAGCAACTAAATAAGAGCAAAGATTACAACAAAAACTATTACAAAACTAAAATTAAACTAGGATTAAGAAAAGCTAAAATGAGAAAGGGAGAGAGAGAGAGAAAAGAATAAAAAGAACAAGAAATAAAGGGGCAACATCTCCCCTTCTCAACCCAAGCTCTCTGAAACGGAGGGGGCGGTCTGAATTTATAAGAAAATTTTCTCGGGTTGTTCACGCCCGACAACACGCCCAAGGAGGGCGTGTCAAGGGGCATGACAAGTATGACATTGACCTCGGGCTTTTGAATCTGGCGTGAGGGATGATTGCTTAGGTACATCTGTGGTCATGCCCTAGGTAACGCCTGTGTGGGGGGCATGACAGGCACGTAATGTCAAAATTATTGGTCGAAAATCCGTCAGTCACCGAAAAAGGAGGGGTCATGCCCTGTGCCACTCTCGTGACAGGGGGCGTGACAGTACTATTAGCATGCTGGGGCGAAATTGCATTTAATGCGGCCGCAAGCTTTGCGGCAGAGGGCTACACGCCCCCTGTCACGCCCGGGGACATGCCTAGGGACGGCGTGTTAGGGGGTGTGATAGCCGTTTTTCCTTGTTTTCTGTCTCTATAAGTAGGAGTCCTAGGGATCAGGTGAAACGCCCTAGGCCACTCCCGGGGAGGGCGTGACAGGGGACATGTCAGGTCAATTTTGACCAATTCTCAGAAAATCTACAAAAAGAGAGGAAAATGTTAGTGGCAAAAATATTTACATGAAAATGATAAAAATAAACTAATAATAATACATGATTTGTACAATATGAAATAGAGAATATGATAATAGTTAAGGCTACAAAACGTATTATCATGAATAAACTTACTATTAAGAATAAGTATCTGATTCCTCGGATAGGAGATCTATTCGACCAGTTGGTGGGGTCGGTGGTGTATTCCAAGTTAGACTTGATGTCAGGATATTATTAGTTATGGATTCGAGACGAAGACATACCCAAGACCGCGTTTGGCATGAGGTATGGTTACTTTGAGTTTTCGGTGATGTCGTTCGGGCTAACGAACGCACCATCCATATTCATGGACTTAATGAATCGAGTATTTTGCAAATACATGGACTCGTTTGTAATCGTATTTATTGATGACATTCTGGTTTATTCCAAGTCGGAAGCGGAGCACGAGACTCACTTGAGAATAGTATTGCAAGCGTTGAGAGAGGACCATCTCTATGTAAAGTTATCCATGTACGAATTCTGGTTGGAGAAAGTGGTGTTTTTGGGCCATGTGATTAGTGGGGATGGGGTGGCAGTTGATCTGACAAACGTGGAAGCCATCAGAGATTGGCCAGAATTGAGGACCGTGGCGGAAGTCCAAAGTTTTCTTGGCCTAGCCGGGTACTATCGAAGGTTCGTAGAAAACTTTTTGTGGATAGCTCTACCCCTAACTTCACTTACTCATAAGGATCAGAAGTTTGTGTGGACAAAAGAGTGCAATCAAGTGTTTGATACACTGAAGGAAAGGCTGATGATAGCTCCAATCCTAAGTCTATCGAGGGGGACTGAAGGATTTCAGATTTTCAGCGACGCATCCGGATGCGGGTTGCGGTGCGTTTTGGTGCAACATGGCAGTGTGATCGCTTTTGGGTCTATGTAGTTGAATCCACACAAGAGAAACTACCCCGTCCATGATTTGGAATTGGCTGCAGTAATGTTTACACTGAAATTATGGCGGCACTATGTTTATGGTGCGAAGGTGGAGATCTTCACTGGATCAGAAGGACTTAAATATATAATAACACATGTAGGTTGAGTTCCTTGGGGACTACGAGGTGGCGATTCAGTACACGCCAGGCAAAGCCAATGTAGTGGCTGATGCCTTGAGTAGAAAATACTCTGGGCAAGGAAACTGGATTGAAGCTCATGATGAGTGTTTGAGGTGGGATTGGGAGTCCCTCAGCATGGAGTGTGTAGTAGAGGTGAGTCTAGTGTGGCTCGATTGAACTGGATTTAAATGCAGAACGATTTATACGATCGTATTCGGGAAGTAACCATTTGGATGCGGAGTTCCATCCATTCATAGAGGGAGCTCAAAATGGCGAGGGTAGCGCCTGGGAGATGATTTATGGGATCCTGAGGAATGGCGAAAGGATTTGTGTACCACAATTTGGCAAGCTCCGTGAGGAGTTAATGTTTGAGGCCCACTTCACAAAGTACTCCATTAACCCGGGTACTACAAAGATGTACTTGGATATGAAGAAATACTACAGGTGGCCTGGTATGAAGCGGGATGCAGCTTTGTATGTGATTCGGTGCCAAACTTATGCCTTGGTAAAGGCCGAGTGTCAGAAGCCGGGCGGGTTCTTGAAGCCTCTTCCTATCCCAGAATGTAAATTCAATGACATCTCCATGGATTTTGTGCATGGGTTTCCTAGATCGCAGCAGGGTAACGACGTAATTTTGGTTATCGTGGATCGCTTGACCAAAATGGCACACTTCATCCCAAATCGGAAGGAGGATAGCGTGGAGAAGCTGGTGGAATTGTATGTTCGCAACATTGTGCGACTGCATGGGATTCTGAAGAGCATTGTCAGCGACCGGGTGGAAGTTTTGCATCTAAAGATTGGCGGTTGGTGCAGAAGAGTCAGGGCATGAAGCTCAAGTTCAGTACAGCCTTCCATCCTCAATTTGATGGGTAGACCGAGAGAATGAACCGTACTATGGAGGATATGCTAAGGATGTGTACTCTTGATTTTGGCAAGAAATGGGAGGATCATCTCTTCATGGTAGAGTTCGCTTATGACAATAAATACCAAGCAAGTATAAAGATGGAGCCATATGAAGCTTTGTATGGAAGGCGGTGTCGAACACCGATGTCTTGGATAGAGTCAGGAGACGCCAAGCTTGTGGGGAAAGAAGTCGTAGCTGATGCTTGTGAGTTGGTGCGAACCATCCAAGAGCGCATGAAGGTAGCTCAAGATCAGCAAGCGAAATATTTTTATGCTCGCCACATGAATATGGAATTCGCGGTTTGCGACTGGGTCTATCTAAAGATCAAGCCGTTCAAAGGCGTTTCGCGGATTCACCGACTCAATAAGTTGAGTCCGAGGTTTTTGGGACCGTTCGAGGTTATAGAATGGGTGGGAGAAGCAGCGTACCAGTTGGCATTATCCACGGAGCTCAGTGGATTACACGATGTATTCTAAGTCTCCGTCTCGAGGGAAGCTTTGGTAGAGGCTACCATGGTGATCGAACCGGCCACAGTACTGATAGAAGAGGACTTGAGGACGCGAGTTCGTCCAATCGATATAGAAGATTCAGAGATCCGGCAGTTGCAGAACAAGGAGGTTAAGCTCATAAAAGTTCGATGGGACAACTGTGGTCACGCGGAGCTTTCGTGGGAGCGAGAGCAGACCATGCTTGAGGGGTACCCTGAGCTTTTCACCTCAGGTACCGTTTAAGTTTTTTGTGCTTTCCATGTTTGGAAATTTCGGGACCAAATTATTTTAAGGGGGGAGGAATTGTAACGCCCCAAAAACTCAAAAGAGGAACGAGTGACGTTTTCGGTCCAAGTTGGGTTCTGAGTAGGCTTACACGGCCTGTGACATGGGCGTATCATAGGGCGTGTCGTGATACGGTCGACGATTTTCAGGGAGGTCGACCATTTTCAGTCAAGGAGTGTCGACACTAGGCATACGGCCTGTGACACGGGCGTGTCATAGGGCATGTCGAGTGCGAGGTCGATGTTTTGCCGAGATGTCGACGATTTTCAGTCGACGAGTGTCGACTCAGGGCACACGGCCTGTGACACGGGCATGTCATAGGGCGTATCGGGTGCGAGGTCGACGTTTTCCGGGAGGTCGATGATTTTTTAGTCAACGAGCGTCGAAATCAGGCACACAGCCTGAGACACAGGCGTGTCAAAGGCCGTGTCCTGCTCGGGCAGTTTGCGTGTTGTGCTGAGGGCATTACACAGCCTGGGACACGGGCATGTCCCAGGTCATGTCTGGCATACGGCATGTGACACGGGAGCGTCATATGGCCGTGTCCGTCTCAGGTCGTTTTGGTCCTGTGTCGGTTGGGTCACACGGTTCGTAACACGGGCCTTGATACGGGTGTGTCACATGTGACACGAGCGTGTCCCAAGCCGTTTCATAGCCCGTGTGCTGGTCGGGATTTTCTAGTGACGGTGAGTGAGGAACATGGCCTCGGAGACGGGCATATCACAAGCTGTGTTCAGCCCAGGAAGTTTATTTTTAGAGCGAATTGTGGCTGTTCGTTTCTTTCTTTTAGGATCCAAGGGTTATGGTTGATCTTTCCCAGTTTTTAGGCTGGGACTCAAATCCTCATTTTCTCATCTTCTTTCTCTTTCTAAAATATTAGAGAGAGGGGAGAACTAGTAAGAGGGAGGAGGTCAACTCCGGCCGCCAAAGAAGCTTCGGAGCCCCATTTCACAAGCGGAGTCTAGTCCATAAGGGCAAGATCGTTGCGGTGGTGTTCATCCGACCAAGTTTTCTCCATGGCTAGGAAGAGAGGTCGTAAGGTAACGACACTTATCCTCTTGGTTTTAGAATGCATGTTTAGCATCTTTCCTTTTCATCTTTGGGCTCCAGATCTCTCAAATGAGAGGGGTTTGGGTTGTCATGGTTCAAGAGGAACCTCCGGGCCGATTGTGCCAGTCCCCGACATGTTTTGCATTATAGATCCGCTCCTTTAGTGGATTAGGCATTGTGGGTGAAGCTGCAGTCGCGACCGATAGTCCGACTAGATGATGTTGCATAGCGAACTTTGATGTTTCGGTAGAAATCCGTTACTGCAAGTTGTCGTTGTGATGTATGCGTTTTTCCCATTTCCTTGAGTGAGACACGTAGCCGGACCCGGATAAGGTTAGCTCCGCATTGGCGGTAAATGTTTTCCTTGGCACGCGGGAACATTACAGTACAAATGGTGGATTAGGGTGGGAAAATATTTGGTTGTGCTGTGCTAAGGTGTGGTAAAGTCTTCGTGGTCAGCTGGCTATCCCGTGACATGCAAGTCATGTGAGAGAGTGTCCCTGCGAGACTAGTCCCGTTCTGTGAGACTGACAGGAACGCCGAGCATAGGGCAAGCCCGGGCAATGAAGCCATGAGCGGGTGGGGTCCAGCAAGGGTTCTTAGAATCAGTTTGTTTGTGAGACGGAATCCTGACATGTGAAGTCAGAATGTGCGGGCAAGCCCGGGGTTTAAGACCCATGTACGGGTGGGGCCTTTGCATTATTTTCGTGTTACGACGCATGGGCCATTAGGGACATTGTATCTCCCTTATGTTTTGCGGCTTTATGCCAATGGGGAAATGGAAGTACCTAATTTATTAATGATGTGTTAGATGCATACGAGATAGGGTGTCTTGGGCAAAGCCCGAGTTTGCATACATGTTGCAGAGTGGGCCCCTTTTATACTGTTCTCAACATAGAAAACATGTTTATTGTATGAGACATCCAAACCTATTTTTAAGCTTTATATATATTTATGTATGGTATACGAAGTGCTGGCTTGCAGGTTTGAGGGGTACCCCGGGGTCCGTTAGGGGCGGTCGGGAGATGATGTGTTGGTTACACGGTAGAGGTCAGCCTTTGCTTACCCACGTTACTTAAAATCTTTTCAAGGCAAGGATCGCAAGCAAGAGCTACTGTGTCAGGCGAAAATCCCTAAGCCTCATGAAGTGTTGCTGTACTTTAGCTTGTTATCTTTTTCTTGTCTTGTATGATCCATGTTTTGGATATGGTCCGGCTTGCACGCCGAGGTAGCCTAGGAGTGCTTTTGCACGTTCATGTTTGACCTTGTGGTCAATTATTTGTTGGACATTATTATGTAAGGCCTTAAGGCCTTTGGATACTCCTGGTTGTTGGTGATAACTTAGAGTGGTTTTGTTCTGTTTTTGCTGAGATTAGTTCTGAGCTTTGAGTTTGGGTAAAAATATCATCTTATAATGCTAAAGCTGTGGTGTCTTTATATTGTGGTGCCCCGACCGGACCTATATCATACGGTCATTATAGGGGAGTTGTTACATGTCCGCAAAGACCGACCGAACTATGCTGAAGCCAAAATAAACACGGAGTCTGCCGAGACCGCGAGGTCGCACGGACACACAGTTATTCGCTGAACTGCCTGCTGATTCCGAACTAAGGAATAGACTGCCTGCCCACCGAGACCACGAGGTCGCGCGGACAGGTTACTAAACTAGGAAAGATGATGTAGAGAAAAAACTGGTAACCATTGAACGCAGTCTGCAAACTTCACTAAGCTAACCGAGATCAATCCAAACTGCTGGCTTCACAGTGCTATCCACGCCACCTGCACATAACATCCGGTTAAATCTAATCAACCCGCGCGGATACAAAAATCGAGTCCGTAGCCTTTACCCAAGTCCAACTTACTGTTCACTCTGTTATCAAATGATGAACTGGGAGTTCCTATTTATAGGCGGGGTAAGGAGTGTGATCACTACCCTATGAGATAGACTAACCACCCCTTGATTGCAACTAGCACTGCTTGTCCGCCGAGTCCGCACCGACAAGCTGGACTCGCGAACAGTTCGCCAAATCCACAAGAGAGCCACCAGCTGTGTACCATGCCAGTCTGCATGGAGAGAGGACACATCTGTTCGCATTCATAAGTCCATGACCACTGGCAAACCACCCGGTCATAGCGGACTATACGGACACCAACCAAGCTCGCAATGTACACGACCAACAGGCAAAACTGCCCGGTCACAACGAGTAACGCGGACACGAATCCATCTCGTAATGTCCACACCAACAGGCACCACCACCTGGTCATAGTGGACAATGCATATACCAGGGTGTTCTCAGAAACTAAGTCCAGCAATCTGCAAAGGCGCGAGCTCGGCGGACATCAAATTAGACTACCAGCTTAAAGGCTTGATTGCTACCAAGATTGTGGCTTACCCCAATTCCAGACCAAACACTGATCACGCGGTCTCCAAGACTCAGCCCGTACAGACCGTAGACACCATCCTGCACTACTCAGCCAGCCACTACCGGACTCAACAAATCCGCACAGTCCACGGAGTTCAATCCGTAAAACGGCCATCAGGACCACAGAGGACGCCAACATCAGACCGCTGGACTCTTGCTCCAGTCTGCGCATATTGTCCTCCCAGGCCACCCGGACTGTCCGATCACCCACTTTCACTTCACAAAATTCAACACTCCCCCTTAAAGTAAGAAGTGGTGATCAAGCCCAGTAGACCTCGAAGTCGCTGGAAAGGCCCCTTCGACAATAGGCTTTATGAAGATGTCAGTAAGGTTGTCTTCACTACGAACATGCTCGACCATAAGTAATCCTTCCAACACCTTCTCCTTGATGAAGTGGTGCTCGATCTCAATATGCTTGGTTCTTCTGTGGCAAAATGGTTTGTTCACCAGCTTGAGAGAACTCTCATCATCTCCTCGGAGTAAAGTAGGACCTTGCACTTCCTCATAGACGTCCTCTACTAGTCTCCTCAAACAAATGACTTCCCGAGCTACTAAGGCAAAAGCCTTATACTTTGCTTCCGTAGTAGAGATGGACACCTGATCCTGCTTCTTGCTATACCAAGAGATGTCTGCTGATCCATAAATGAACACATCACCAGAAGTTGATGTTCGGTCATCCGAATCACCACCATAATCAGCATCCGTGTAACATAGCAAAGAAAAGCTCGAATCCCTCTTATAAAGGAGTCCCATTATCAGAATTCGATGTTGGGTACATTGGAAAATGTGTACCTGATTTGAAGAAGCCTCATTAAGCTCAATGATATACATCAAGGTGTATTTAATGTTATTTTGAGTCTATATATGCTGGTTAAGAATATGCTAAAATGCAAGAAAAAGTTTCTAAGTCCTTGAGTCGACACCAGAGGAAGCTGTGTCGACACTTAAGAAAGCCTGTGTTAGCACTGGATAAACTCTGTGTCGACACATGGAGTTAATTGTGTTGACATTTGGAAAAGCTGTGTCGACACACAGAGGAAGTGTCGACACACAGAAGTCTTAGTCGACATCAACTGTGTCGACACCTGGAGGCAGTGTCGACATACAGAAGTCCAAGTCGACATCAACTGTGTCGACACATGGAGGCAGTGTCAACACACAGAATTCTTAGTCTACATCAACTATGTCGACACCTGGAGGCAGTGTCGACACACAAAATTATTAGACTAGATCAACTGTGTCGAAACACAGGACTTGTGTCGACACACAACAGAGTTTCAACAAAGTTGATTGTTGTAAAGTGAAGGAGTGACTGTGTCGTCACAAAGAAGCAGTGTCAACACATTCTACGGATGTAGTGTCAAGAAGCAGTGTCGACAACAAAGGAGCTGTTTCGACACCACCAAAGCTTGTGTCGACACTTAATCTACTTGTGTCGACACATGATGAAGATCAGTCCTGACACTTTGCTAACAAAGACAAAGGTTCAAGAATTGACTGAAGACTTGACAGCTGTGAATTCCAACAAGTTTGCTGAAGCTATTAGAACTATCAGAAGTTCGTTAGAAACCGGATCAGCCAGTTACCATGGATGAAGTTTATATAAAGACGGATTTTGTCATATAAAAAACAACTAACAACCAATAAAGAATTGATCATTGATCAAGAAAGTGCACGTTACACGGAAGAAGATTTTTGTGAGAAGATATAAGAAGACAGTCTGAATTAGAGATATACTCAGAATTTGTCTAAGGAGAATTCAAACAAGAATTCAGAAGAAACTTAAGAAGATTTGGAGAGAGAGAGAGAGCTCTAGTTGTTTGAAGTAAAGAAGGAGTCATTTACAAGTCTCTTAAGAAGCAGATCCTGAATAAATTTACTAAGAAGAATTCAGATCTATTTCTAAAATCTAAGAAGAAAGCTGCCAGCTAGTCAACTTCAAAGAAGATCAACCCTACTGAGTTCAGATTCAAGAAGCTTTGAAAAAAGCTAAGAATAGGTTGATCTCAGCAATCAGTTTTATCAAGAGCTGTTCAAGAAACCTTTTATCCCTTCTCTCTCAACAAGGGTAAGAGTCAATCTATAAGTTTTATCAATTTTTGTAGGATCTTTCAAGATCTGAGTTGTAATCCTATAATATAAAGGCTGAGTATAGGAGATATAGATCTCTGAGTGGTAAGGCTTTTGAGCCTGAGTGTAGGAGAAATCATTCTCTGAGTTTAGGCCTTGTGACAAGGCTGAGGTAGGGCTGTTAGCCTGAGCTGTAGGATTGTGAATACATTCTGAGTTGTAGGAACTTTTCAGGGTTCTGAGCTGTAAGATCTATGGATCTTATGAGAAGGAAGAAATTAGGCCGAATCTAGCTCATTGCTGGATAGATGAAGGGGGAAAGTGGATATACCCAGACCTTGGGGAACCACTATAAACCAGTGTGCAATCTGTGATGTATGTGTGATTGTGAATTCTTTGTTGTGTTAGTTGCAGAATAATTAGATTCTATTTGAAGAACTGAATTCATATTCTGCCTTAATTTAAAAAGGATTAGAACCTATTCACCCCCCCCCCCCTCTAGGTGTTTGGGTTATCTTGAAATCAATTCTTTCAAGTGATATCAGAGCAAGGTTGCTCTAAGAAGGACTTAACAGTCTGAGTTAGATCCATAAGGCAGATTCAAGATCAAGAAAATGGGTTCAGGAGAAAATCCTAAGGAACTAGGTTCTATGAAATTTCCCATATGCAGGAAGGAGATATTTGGAATATGGACAGAAAGGGTCAAGCTGTTTATGGAGGCTTCTGATCCAAGAATCTACATTACAGTAAAGGAAGGTCCTTATATTCCAATGAAGTTGTCAGTACAAGATGCAAATCAAAGAATTCCCAAGGATTTTTCAGAGATGTCTAAGGATGAGATCATCTTAGCAACTATGGATAAAAGAGCCCAGAATATCATAGTAAGTGTTATAGATGATTCAACCTTTGAAAATTTGATTCATTGCAAGACCTCCAAGGAAATGTGGGACACTTTGATAGTCTATATGGAGGGTTCTGAAGAAGCCAGACAAGATAGAAAATCTATGTTGAACTAGGAATATGAGAGCTTCAGATAAGGAAAGTCAGGTAGTATAACCGAGTGTTATACAAAGTTCTATTGAATAGTAAATGAGCTGATGTCATATAAGAGGATCTTCAGTACATATGAACTGAATGATAAATTCCTAAGATCCTTGACAAAGGACTGGGACACTGAGATTTGTGCCATTAGGGAAGTGGTCAAACTTACAGATCTCCCCTCCAACTTTATTTGGAAAATTACTGTCATATGAGATGCAGCTGATGACAAGGAAAGAGGAAGAGAAAAGTGCAAAAGGGGAGCATAGAGAAAAGTCTGCCACGAGGAAGAATAGGAGGATGTCTCCATCACCTCTTAAGATAGTTGCTGAAATTACTTCAGATAATTCAGACAACCAAAGTTCAGATAGTAGTGACTCAGATAAAGACTTTGCTGCCTTCACAAGGCAGTTTCAGAGATTCCTGAAGAAGAAGCAATGGAAGTCTAGGCCCTCCACATCTCAGCCTGTGGATGACTATTATCAAAAGAGGAAGTCATCTAGGAAAGACAGGAGCAGGTCTAAGCTTAACAAATCTACATCATCAAGGATAGTTTACTACTGCTATAATAGGCCTGGACATGTTGTGGCTGAGTGTCCATAAAAAAGAAAGGCATCTGCTGATAAAAGGAAGACTCAACACAAGAGCCCCTTTGTTGCAAATAAGGAGAAGAGCTTGACAGACCAATCATCTTCAGAGTCTGAATCTGAAGCTGAGGCATACATTGGTCTATATACAGCAGATGAAGAAGATGAGTTTCTACAAGTGCTGAACTGTATCTATGAACAAGAAGACCATCAGTGCAAGGGACCAATGGCTGTGTCAGAAGAAGACAGGTGTCGGGATCAGCCTTGTCCTAGTAAGGTACAATGTTTTTCTAGAAATTCAGATTGTTGTACTGAGTCAGAGTCAGCTACATCTGCATCAAGTGATGTGGATGGGTCTGAGTCTGAAGCTGGAATTCATCAGCTGATAGATGAATATGGGGACTTGTTGTAGGCACTAAAGAAAAGCAAAAACTTGGCCAAAACTCATGCTAAGGAAATTGCAGATCTTAAGATGGCTGCATCTGATTTAGTGAAAGTTTTGGATCAGAAATTGAACGAGATTGCCAAACTGAAAACTATAACTGTTATTCAGATGGACACAATCACATACAAAAATGATCTAATTAAAAGTTTTGAAGCCAGAATTCAAAAGGAAAAAGATTTGGTGGCTAGTTACTCCAAGCCAAAATCAGTTTTACCCTTAATAGATGAGTTTGTGGCTCAAAAGGGTAAGGCTTGAATAGGCTTTAAAGGTGACACCAGGGCTGTCCAATTTGAGAGAAAGGGCAAAGTCTCAGTCCAGCCACTGAACTTTAAAGTCCTTGTAGTTTTTAGAAAGGTACAAGTGCCTTATAACAAGTATGACCTTGAGAATACTAATGGTCATAATAAGACCAAAGTTTTAAATGACAAGGGTGTTTATGTCAGTAAGACAACCCATGTCCATAAACCCCATGTTCCTAAGAAAACAGTGGGTGTAGCTGTAGAAGCACCAGTACAAAACAAAAGATTTGCTGTCAACAAGATTGCCAAGAATGTATCTAAAAATAGAAACAATAACTATGAATGCTAGTGCTGTGGCAAGACATGCCATTATGCCTTAGAATGCTGGCACAAGATTAGTGTCAGGAAGAACAACAGTCTACCTGTTAGATGAGTAGCAAGCAGATTTGTTAAGAATGAAGCTAACTTGAACCAAGGACCCAAGACAGATTTGGGTTCTAAGGTTAAGTACTTCATTATTACAGGTGAGTCCAAGTTGCCATGCCCCTATATGCTACTTGGACAGTTGATTGTTGATGTGCGAAATGTGACACTCGGGCACCACCAGCTAACCGTTCAAGCACTGGGGAAAGAAGAAAAAGCAAACTGCAAATAGTAATCTACTTGGCGGATAAAAGAAAGGAGCAGAGGAGCCGTTGAGCTACGGAAACACCAGACTTCGCCCGTCGCGGCCTGAATGCCACTCTTGCGAAGGGCTTGACTTTCATTACAAATGACAAGTTACAGAAGGCGGAAGGAAAACTGTGCAATAGGCAAGCTGGAGTCCGCAAAGCTCGAGATTCGAGTCCGCAGCCTTTAATAAGCAGGCTCTTGGGTTCGAGTCAGCGTTCCTTGGGTGCACCACTTCCCCCTATTTATAGGATTGGGGCCTGCCCAAACGGGCAGGGCTAAAATAACCGGCTACCCAGGATACAGGAGAACCGGGCAGCAGTGATGGAAATCAAAAAGAAAAGAACAAGCAGTCCGCGCGAGATAGGCGCACTGGGCTTGTGAGCTGGAGCAATCCCTAAGCCGTCCAGAGCGATCTGAGGGGACTGAGAATCAGAGTCCGCTTCTGGAGAATCCAGTCGACCTGAGCAGACTGAGACTTCCGTCCGCCAAATGAAGAGAAACATCATGTGTTGTGGATTCTGAGGTTAACATAATCCCCGCACATTTTCAAATTTCAAGAAATTTTGAAAATGTTTCTATAACCGCCGAGTCCGCAACCAACACTACCACTTCCTGGGCTATAAATATGGCTGGGAGAATGACATTCTGCAAAAACTGTCTGCGCGATGGGATGATACTCACCACTTGTGGTCTGTATTCTCGAGTCCGGCATGGCGAGGTTGGGATCCTTCTTCGGCAATCTTTCCAATGCTTACAAGTCCAGGGAGCCCGCGACGCGGGTGAAGAAGGTGGTCCAGTGAGGGGAAAGGAACATTCATGATATTAGAGTCAGGAAACAGTGGGTGTAGCTGTAGAAGCACCAGCACAAAACAAAAGATTTGCTGTCAACAAGATTGCCAAGAATGTATCTAAAAATAGAAACAATAATTATGAATGCTAGTGCTGTGGCAAGACAGGCCATTATGCCTTAGACTGCTGGCACAAGATTAGTGTCAGGAAGAACAACAGTCTACCTATTAGAAGAGCAACAAGCAGATTTGTTAAGTATGAAGCTAACTTGAACCAAGGACCCAAGACAGATTTGGGTTCTAAGGTTAAGTAATTCTTTATTACAGGTGAGTCCAAGTTGCCATGCCCCTATATGCTACATGGACAGTTGATTGTAGATGCGCGAAATGTGACACTCGGGCACTACCAGCTAACCGTTTAAGCACTGGGGAAAGAAGAAAAAGCAAACTGCAAATAGTAATCTACTTGGCGGATAAAAGAAAGGAGCAGAGGAGCCGTGAGCTACGGCAACACCAGACTTCGCCCGTCGCGGCCTGAATGCCACTCTTGCGAAGGGCTTGACTTTGATTACAAACGACAAGTTACAGAAGGCGGAAGGAAAACTGTGCAATAGGCAAGCTGGAGTCCGCAAAGCTCGAGATTCGAGTCTGCAGCCTTTAACAAGCAGGCTCTTGGGTTCGAGTCAGCGTTCCTTGGGTGCACCACTTCTCCCTATTTATAGGATTGGGCGCCTGCCCAAACGGGTAGGGATAAAATAACCGGCTACCCGGGATACAGGAGAACCGGGCAGCGGTGATGGAAATCAAAAAGAAAAGAACAAGCAGTTCGCGCGAGATAGGCGCACTGGGCTTGTGAGCTGGAGCAATCCCTAAGCCGTCCAGAGCGATCTGAGGGGACTGAGAATCGGAGTCCGCTTCTGGAGCATCCAGTCGACCTGAGCGGACTGAGACTTCCGTCCGCCAAATGAAGAGAAACATCATGTGTTGCGAATTCTGAGGTTAAAATAATCCCCGAACATTTTCAAATTTCAAGAAATTTCAAAAAAGTTTCTATAACCGCCGAGTCCGCAACCAACACTACCACTTCCTGGGCTATAAATATGGCCGGGAGAATGACATTCTACAAAAACTATCTGCGCGATGGGACGATACTCACCACTTGTGGTCTGTATTTTCGAGTCCGGTATGGCGAGGTTGGGATCCTTCTTCGGCAATCTTTCCAAAGCTTACAAGTCCAGGGAGCCCGCGACGCGGGTGAAGAAGGTGGTCCAGTGAGGGGAAAGGAACATTCATGATATTAGAGAGAGTTCGCAGAAGGATAGAATGTCCATAAAGAGCAAGGAACCCGATCCCTTGAAAGTAGATTCTCAGGGCGCAGCAACGACTTCCCAGCCGCAGCAAACTTCAGATCAGGCCCTCGCGGGCTCTTGTGGAGTGGCGATAGTCTCCACCTCCTCTGGAACCTTCTTGTTGCAGCTAGATGGTGGAAAAGAGGTTTCTTCACCATAGGTTCGACAGCTAGACTCCGAGGTGGTACAGGCTGCAGATCCGGATACTGAGAAACGTACAGGCGCCGCAGAAGACGAGCGGATAGAGAAGTTGGCTGGGAATCAGTCCGCAATTCCGGCGACCTCGGTTGCAATTGGCACTAATCAAGAAGTTGTCCGCATAAAACTGCCGGACTCGGAGCAGACCATGCTGGCCTCGGAGAAAACTCCCGAGAAAAAGAAAAGGAAGAGATACAAATCCTCTATTTCTGAACGAGTCGAGAAGGGACTGTGATCTCAGAAAGAAAAGAACGTCTCTGTGAGAATAGGCGTGGCGAGCTTCAATACCTACTGCGGGAAAAGGAGGTCCCAGACGCAAGCCTATTCTTGCCGGATGCTTCCATCCCGGGTGGTGATTCCTTGTCTACGGTCAGTCTGTCCACCACAGAAATACTTGACTCTATTGATAATGAGCGGCTTGCTTATATTAATCAGTCTCTGCTTGAGGTGTTGCAGTCTGATGTCTAGATAATAGGCGAGAAAGCTGCTGAATCCGCCCCTTCTACTGCGGATGAAAAGTGGGTGAAGGTGAAGGAGCAGCTCGCAATCATGCAGGCTAAGGTTGAAGCGGTTTCTGAGCGGTTATAGGGGGATAAGCGAGCTGAGGATCTGCGGACGGCGGCTGATACAATGCGGACAGGTAAATTGACACCGCAACCTCAGTGTTTCCATAAGAGATGGTTGTATAAGTCTCTGGCGCGAAAGTCGCGACCAGTAAAAATTTTCTCAGAGACCGAGGATATAGTCGTTTCTTGTAGTTCAATGGCGGAAAAGAGAGCGATGGTTCACCGAAAATGGAAGCGCCATTTGGCCGCCTTCGACCCCCGAGCGAGTACGGCGACCCATTGTAAATAGTCGCCAGATCGCTGCAATGATCACAAAAAGTGAATTTACTTTCATCTCCTCCTTTTTGAGTTTTCCGTAATGCGGAGACTAAAACGAATTTTGTTTCGTATTGCAGTCCGAAATTCACCGTCAGATTCCGTTGAGGCTGGCGAGATCGCACCGTCACCCGCGGATGCTCATATGCCCTCCCTGATAGTTTCCCTTGCTGAGCCTACACCCGGAGTCCAGTCCGTCCTGGAGGAATATATTTCGTTAGCAAAGAAATTTGAAGAAGAGCTAAGGGAAGTGCGAGCTGAGGCCAAGAGGGGAAAAGAATGAGAAAAAATGTTGGAGATCCAGGTCGCCAGCATCTCTGCTGTGGTGGAGGAACTGAAGAAAGAGAAGCAACATCTTAGCGAGGATGCGCAACACTATAGGAATAGATATCTGGTCTTGGTGCGAGAAGGGAAGAAGCAAGGTGCCGAAGTCATCGACGTCCGTCAGCAACCGGCTCAGCCCGCTCTGGGGGGAGGGTCAAACCTGGCGGCGAGCGGGCAACCCGTTGCGGACGCGGACCCAAGACCGATAGGTGAGCACATGATCTCGTTCATCCGGGTTGTGAGAGATACTTCCCGCATGCACCGGTCCTTCAATATTATGCATCACCTGGTTCAGCAAATGTACAGGGAAATACTTCGAGGTAGTGATCAAGAAGCTTATTTTGGGGTGGATGACGAAGAGCGACCTGCCCGCCGGACAGACGGAAAGGATCGACCTGCACGCCGCCGAAGCCGCTGAGCTCGCTAGGACCTCAAAACATTAATTTATGAGTGTTAATTCTTAATGATGCAGACATTAACTGTTGGAACACCCTATTACTAATTTGGGTAAGGATAACTATGTGCTTAGGATTTTTTTTTGACCTTGCTGTATAGTGTGATAGGTCAATTAGAATTAGTCTTAGGGTTTGTACTTCGGTTTGAAAGCTGCCCTCAAGACCTTCTAAAGATCAGGATTCAAGTGCTGAGATCAAGACAATTTTTGTCGAGCTCAGGTCGACGAAACGTCGAACTCAGTTCGACGTTCTCTGAGCTCAGTTCTACAAGTCGTCGAACTCCGGCCGACGATCTTCGAGCTCAGTTCGACGATTTCTGTCTTCAGTATAAATCCAGTCTTTGAGCCCAGTTCGACGATCGTGGAGCTCAGATCGACGATTTTTGTGAGAAATCGACGCTTTTAGAATTCAAATTCAGGACAGTTATGGAATTCATTCAGATTTATTTCCAGCATTTATGGCAAAGGATTTTGTAGCCGTTTCAAGTAATCTGGAGCAAGTTTCAAGGAAGGCAAAATGGAATGTTACTTAGGACTTTCCCTAGAGACAGTTGTCAATTAAGGAAGTCATTTATGACTGAGTAACGACCATCTATAGCCAGAATCTGATATACTCCATACATAAGGTTTTTGAAAGATATAAAGGACTAACAGATTTGAAAAAGATATATAGAAGAAAGAACAAACAAAAATACACTCATCAAGAATTCATCTTCTGAGATATTCAGATTTACTGAGTCAAAATTCTTGAAAAACACAAGAAACTTTTCTGTGAAGGAGATCATCTGCTATTCTACTCCTTCAAGCTTCAAGTGTTCAAAAGCTTCTACATTAAGGACTCCAAACATCATCATATTTTAGCATCTGCTGAAATCATCTATTGCTGGAGATCTGAAGCAACAAAAGGCCTATCACCCTAAGCAAAGCTCATCTTCCTGAACCCTTAAAGATCTCAGGGGGAGTTTGACAACATCATCCAATAGTCTTCTCTCAGATTGTTGACAGAGAAGAACATCATAAACTCATTTCCTTTTTCCTTTCCATCCTATAAAAGGGTTTATCAAAACTCCCTTCAAAAGTTTTGAGACTGGTTTCTGAGACCTTGTCAAAACTCAGTGGTGGCAAGATACCTTATCAAAAAATCTAGATCTGGTTTTTGAGCACCTTATCAAAAGCTCATTGGTGCTCAGGACACCAGATCAACTATTCCTGCAGTGGATTCCTACCTAGGGTGGTAGAAGAGTGGATGTACCCAGGTTGTTGGGAAACCACTATATCACCTTGTGTCATCTGGTTTGTTGTGCTTTATACTTTGCTGTGTATTGTGTGATTTCTTTTTTCCTGCTTTAGTTTTTACTTTACTACAAGCACCTTACACATATACATAAATTAAGACTTCCACTGCTTTACTATTTTAAATTGTAAATTATTTTAAAATACTCTATTCACCCCCCCCCCCTCTAGAGTTAAGGTAGATCTTTCACTCACTTTCAATTGGTATAAGAGGGAGATTCGTTCTTATAAGCTGACACCTGAACCAAAAGTTATCTGAAAAGATCAACCCTCTATAGAGGATAGTTATTTCTTTTGTGTATTATATATTTATTTTTTCCTTCAAAACCATGGCATAGAACAAAGACTATGCTAGCACCATACCTCCAGTGTGCAATCTTTCCAAGTTTGCACTTTGGAAGGCAAGGATTAGACTGTATATGAATTCTATTGATGAGGACATTTTTAATTCTGTTTTTACAGTTTTTCCAAGACCTCCAGAGACCACAAGTACAAGTGTTGTTCCACCTCCCTCAGGAACAGATGCAGAAATAAAGAAATGGAAAGTTGCAGATGCAAAGGCTATGAATATCCTTGCTCAGACTATGTTTGATGAGATATTCCAAAAGGTGGCTGAATGCAGTTCAGTTAAAGATATATGGGAAAATCTTTCTGAGATTGTATCTAGATCTGCTGATGAAAGGAAGGACAGGAGATCCCATCTCATATCCTAGTATGAGAATTTCAAGAATGGAGAAACTGAGTCAGTTGCTGATATGTACAACAGGCTCAGTCTGATAGTCAGTGAGTTGAAGACATTGGACAAGGAGATCTCACTCACTGAACTAAATGAAAAAATCCTAATGTGCTTCCCCAGTACTTGGGATTCAAGAATCTGGCCAATTTTGGATTCCAGAAGCCTAACTTAGATTACTACTGAAGCTTTGTTGGGCAAACTCAAGTCTTATGAGCTGCTCATCAAGAACAGAGAGGAAGAACAAAAGGTTGCTTCTCCAGCTATCAGGAAGGAGAAGACAGTAACATTCAAAGCTATAGAAGATCTGTCTGAAGATAAGGTCACAGGCAATGAAGAATTGATGAGTTTGCTGGCCAAAAGATTCTATAAGATGGTCAGGAAAGATTTAAGAAAGAGGTCATCCAGAGGGCATGAGAAGCCAAGGTATGACAAGTCAAAGAATAAAGAAATAATCTGTTTTGGATGCAGGAAACCAGGCCATATTGTGCCTGACTGTCCAGAAAATCAGAATAAGGACAAGAAGGATAAGAAAGATAGGAGAAAAGAGGAGGACTCCAGGGGAAACAATTACAACAAATCCTCCTCCAGCAAAAATAAACATACAAGGAAGGGATTTGTAGTAGAAACCTGGAGTGAAACTGAAGAAGAGTCAGAAGCTTCATCAAGCTCAAGTGATGATGAAGATGATGCTAAAGAAAGGGAATTCTGCATGATGGCTATCAATGCCTTCCAACAAAATTCTGATGCAGAACAAGAATCAGATTCTGAAACTGAAACTGGAACTGAAGAGGACCAGGTAATCAATTATTTTGATTTTAATTCAGAAGACTTTAAAGTTTAATTTAAGACACTGTGTTTAGATCTGCTAAAGTCTGAGAAAGAGATTATCTCTCTCAGAAATCAATTGTCTGACTACAGTATCTTAAAGTTAAATAACCTCAAACTCTCTAAGGAGTTAGACTGCTATAGGGAGAAGATAGCTTCACTGAAAAGTGAAGTATCTAAGGCCAAGAAGTTTGAAGAATCCCTCAATGGGAGAAGCATCAAACTGATGGATATCACAAACACAGTGAACTCTAGATTCAACAGCACACTGGGTCTGGGTACCTCATCAAGCCAACCTATAGTATTGACAACTCCAATCAAATTTATTTCTGATAAAGGAAATGGAGTTGTAGAGGTAGCTAGGAAGAATGTTGACTTACCAAAGAAAATTACAGTTCAATAGAAAGCGTCGAACGGAGCTCGACGATCGCCGAACGGAGCTCAGCGATCCAAGGCTGAATTGTCGAACTCAGGTCAACGAATTCTAAACTCTTAACTCCAGCACAGTCGATCTTCGAACGGATCTCGACTGTTGAAACCGGGAACCGGCCTCTGTGGAGTTCGACCCTTGGGGAAGGGGTGGTCTCGCACCTACTTCGCTCCTGCAAGAGAAACAACAAGGGAAAGAAAAACAGAGGACAGGACCAAGGGCCCGGCTCGGAGGTCCCACCACACACCCGGAAGATCTTAGAGCGCTTCCCCTCCTTAACCAGTTGCCGGGCTAAGGTACCTCAGAAAGCGCTATAAGATTTGTGAACTAGTAAGCGTGCCTTCTGAGGTACCCCTTGGGTCTTATTTATAGATTATCTTGGATGGTCTGCAAATAACCTGCCCTTGGTAGCCTGAATTTACTAAAGAGCCCCTTGGGTTGGCCTGCCAATAGCCAAACCCCGCTGTTCTGGCTGGTTATGCGCACCTCTTGTCGAGTCACCCCCTGTCATCTGGAGGGAGGTGGACTACAGCCGATCCGCCTGAGAGAGGCGGCGGGGGCCGGCCCGCCTAGGAGAGGCGAGCGGGGGCTGGCCCGCCTGAGAGAGGCGGCTGGGGCCCGGCCCGCCTAGGAGAGGCGAGCGGGGGCTGGCCCGCCTGAGAGAGGCGGCTGGGGCCCGGCCCGCCTAAGAGATGCGGCTGAGGCCCGGCCCGCCTAGGAGATGCGGCTGAGGCCCGGCCCGCCTAGGAGAGGCGGCTGAGGCCCGGCCCGCCTAGGAGAGGCGAGCGGGGGGCCGGCCCGCCTGCTTGCTTGGCCCCTTCGACGGACACGGGGTTGTACACAATCCCCGATCTTTGCGTGCTTCGCAGAAGCTCGGAAAGAAATGTCCAATCCTCGTGTCCGGCGACGTCCTTGCTGAGCTGGAAGGAATCTTTGGTGGGACCCGCCTTTTAGCTATAAATAAGCCACCGGGCCTTCGATAGCTGGCCCTCTCCTCTTGCTTCCTGCGTGGTTTGAGGCCAGGAGATGCCTGCGTCTGAGGAGATACGTGCTCGGTTGGCTGCCGCTAGGGAGGAGGGTCGGGAGGAGGCCTTCGCGGCCGCCCCGTGGTTGGCGCCCATATCCTCCGGCCCGCAGTTTAAGCCGGCAAAGGGAAAGGTTGTCCGCCGTTCCACGCCGAGTGATGATCTGGGTTCCGGCGGCTCCGAGGTTGAGTTCGACCCTTGGGGAAGGGGTGGTCTCGCACCTACTTCGCTCCTGCAAGAGAAACAACAAGGGAAAGAAAAACAGAGGACAGGACCAAGGGCCCGGCTCGGAGGTCCCACCACACACCCGGAAGATCTTAGAGCGCTTCCCCTCCTTAACCAGTTGCCGGGCTAAGGTACCTCAGAAAGCGCTATAAGATTTGTGAACTAGTAAGCGTGCCTTCTGAGGTACCCCTTGGGTCTTATTTATAGATTACCTTGGATGGTCTGCAAATAACCTGCCCTTGGTAGCCTGAATTTACTAAAGAGCCCCTTGGGTTGGCCTGCCAACAGCCAAACCCCGCTGTTCTGGCTGGTTATGCGCACCTCTTGTCGAGTCACCCCCTGTCATCTGGAGGGAGGTGGACTACAGCCGATCCGCCTGAGAGAGGCGGCGGGGGCCCGGCCCGCCTAGGAGAGGCGAGCGGGGGCTGGCCCGCCTGAGAGAGGCGGCTGGGGCCCGGCCCGCCTAGGAGAGGCGAGCGGGGGCTGGCCCGCCTGAGAGAGGCGGCTGGGGCCCGGCCCGCCTAAGAGATGCGGCTGAGGCCCGGCCCGCCTAGGAGATGCGGCTGAGGCCCGGCCCGCCTAGGAGAGGCGGCTGAGGCCCGGCCCGCCTAGGAGAGGCGAGAGGGGGGCCCGGCCCGCATGCTTGCTTGGCCCCTTCGGCGGACACGGGGTTGTACATCGACGATCTGACCCAATATTGTCGACCTCAGCTCGACGATCGTCGAATAGAGCTTAGAGCCTTGAACAACCTTTCAGAGGTAAATCTAAAATAAATCCTAAAAGTCCTTCATCCCAAAGCTTCAACCCTTATAATGAATGGATAGTACCTTCTAGGAGATACCATCCTGAAGGATATAAGAGTCAACCAGGGATGTCCTTTATTTCTCAGTTTAAAGGTTATCAACCTAGGCCCAAGGTAAACTGAGTCAAAAACATATAGATTGTTTATGAGCAGGTGAAGACCTATCCAGCAATGAACCAACAATGGTATCTGGATAGTGGGTGCTCAAAGCATATGATAGGGAACAAGGAGAACCTAACATTCTTCAAAACAAAACTTGGACCCAAAGTGATATTTGGTGATTCAAACTTTGGTCAAACAAAAGGATATGGTGCTGTTCAGATTGGCTCAGTCACACTCAAGAAGGTGGCTTATGTGGAAGGACTGAAGCACAACCTAATCAACATCAGTCAACTCTGTGATGAAGGTTATCAAGTGTTATTCAACCAATCCTTATGCAAAATCAAGTCAGAGGATAACACAACAGTGTTAACGGGTAAAAGGAAAGGTAACATTTATCTTGTAGTTTTCCTTTCAACCAATATAGATATCTGTTTATTTAATTCAGTTTGCAAACCAAATGATTTATGGCATAAGAGACTAGGGCATCTAAACCTTAGAACCATTGCTAGGCTATCCAAAGACAACCTTGTTAGAGGACTACCTTCTGGCCCCTACAAGATGGAAGGACTCTACAGGGCTTGTCAATTAGGCAAGCAAACTAAAAGTAGCTTTAAGTCACTTAATAAGAGTGATTCATCTAGGATTTTGTATCTGTTACACATGGATCTCTTTGGACCCATCACAGTACAAAGCTTAGGAGGGAAATCCTATACTTTGGTGATTGTAGATGACTTCTCAAGATTCACTTGGGTATTATTTTTGAGGAAGAAGTCTGATAAATTTAAGTGTTTGACAGATTTTCTCAAATGTATACAGACTGAGTTCAATACTCACATTGCCATGATCATAAGTGATCATGGGATAGAGTTTGATTCTCTTCTTATGCAAGAGTTCTGCCAAAGTGAAGGGATAGAACATACTTTCTCAACTCCTAGAACTCCTCAACAAAATGGGGTAGCTGAAAGGAAAAACAGAACCCTAATTGAATCTACTACTACATTGTTGACAGATGCTCACCTACCTCTATCATTTTGGGCAGAGGCAGTGAACACCTCCAACTATGTGTTAAACAGAAGTTTGATACATAAACTAAAGGGAAAGACTCCCTATGAATTGCTAAAGGGAAGAAACCTAAAGTAGACTATTTCAATATTTTTGGTTGCATTTGTTACATTCACAATAATGACAAGAAGTATTTAGCAAAATTCCAAGCTAAAGCTGATGAAGGAGTGTTTCTGGGATACTCCATGATCAGTAAAGTTTATAGGGTGTATAACAAATCTACTCTTAAAATTGAAGAATCTGTTCATGTATCTTTTGATGAGACTAATATGTTTTACAAGGAGAAGTCTACTTCTACCATAGAACCATTGCAGGTACACACTCTTTCATAAAATTTGGACAGGTTACATATTGCAGAAAAGGATTCAGTACATTCACCTATCCAACATAAGGATGAGAGCAGTGAAGATGAATAAGATGTTCAACATCTTGGAGAGAACCATCTTGAAGAGCCAATTGTTATTCCACTAGAGGAAACAACAACATAGGTTGGTGAACAATCAACACCCCCTGTTGATTTAGTAACAACAAGAGATCATCCAGTCTCCCAAGTAATTGGAGACATCTGAGCTGGTGTGCAAACCAAAAATCAGGTCAACCAGAACCTGATGCACACTTGCTTTCTATCTCAAGTTGAGCCTCAATCCATTTAAGATGCAGAACAAGATCCACATTGGATCATTGCTATGCAAGAGGAACTACATCAATTTGAGAGGAATAAAGTTTGGGAACTAGTTCCAAGGCCTAAGGATCACTCCATTGTTGGAACAAAGTGGGTGTTCAGAAACAAGTTGGATGATCAAGGAGTTATTGTCAGGAACAAGGCATGGCTAGTTGCTCAAGGTTATTCTCAAGATGAAGGGATAGACTATGAACAGACCTTTGCACCAGTTGCAAGGTTAGAGGCCATTAGAATATTCCTAGCTCATGCTGCTCATAAAGGATTCAAAGTCCACCAAATGGATGTGAAGAGTGCTTTTCTAAATGGAGACATCAAAGAGGAAGTCTATGTTAGACAACCTCCAGGTTTTATCTCTTCAACTTATCCTGACTATGTTTTCAAATTGCATAAAGCATTATATGGTCTCAAGCAAGCTCCTAGAGCATGGTATGAGACTCTAGCATTCTTTCTTCTGAAAAATGATTTTATAAGGGGTAGAGTAGACCAAACTCTTTTTATTAGAACCCATAAGTCCCATACCCTACTAGTACAAATATATGTAGAAAATATCATATTTGGGTCTACTGATTCAAATTTGTGCAAAAGGTTGTCTAACCTAATGCATTCTAAATTTGAAATGAGTAGCATGGGTGAGCTTTCCTTCTTCCTATGATTGCAAGTCAAACAACATGCTGAAGGCATATTCATTTCTGAAACCAAGTATGCAAAAGAACTGGTTAAGAAATTTGGAATGTCTGAAGCATCTTGTATGAAAACACCTATGCCTACTAATGCTGTATTAGATGCTGATGAACATGGAAAACTTGTTGATCAGACAACATATAGAGCAATGATTGGCTCTCTATTGTACCTTACAGTAAGTAGACCTAATATAATGTTTGCTACATGCATATGTGCTAGGTTCTAAGTAAGGCCTAGAGAGTCACACTTAACATTAGTAAAGAGGATTCTTAGGTATGTAAAAAGTTGTCCAAATCTAGGCCTCTGGTATCCAAAAGACTCAGGATTTGAATTTACTGGATTTTTAGATGCTGATTATGCTGGATGTAGAGTAGACAGGAAAAGCACCAGTAGAACTTATTAGTTCCTTGGTGACAGACTTGTCTCCTTGTTCTGTAAGAAACAGACATCTGTATCCACTTCAACTGCTGAAGCTGAATACATGGCAGCAGGCAGTTGTTGCTCACAGATTCTGTGGATTCAAAACCAGCTCGTACACTATGGCTATATAGAAGGGTCAAAAATATTTTGTGATAACACTAGTGCTATTTCTATAGCACAAAATCCAGTCCTCCAAAGTAGGACAAAACATATAGAGATTAGGCATCACTTTCTAAGGGACAATGTTGAAAAAAATAAAATTGAACTTCAATATATCCCAACTGATTTGCAAAGGGGAGATATTTTCACCAAACCTTTGGTTAAAAAGAAACATACCTTCTTCCTAAATCAGTTAGAAATGTTAGATGGAGGAAGTTTAAAATAAATCCCAAGATTTTAAAACTTTAAAAACAGACAAAGACTAGGCTAAAAACTCAATTTTTCTAGTGTCTGTAGGCTGTTTTTAGTCTCTGAACTGCGCTCGACATTTTTCCCAAAAAGCGTCGAACGGAGATCGACATTTTCCAAATTGTCGACCGGAGTTCAGCGCCGTCAGATAGAGCTAGGCAATCTTCTATCTTGTCAGCGATCGTCGATTGGAGATCGACGCTCTCCAATATCGTCGAACAGAGATCGACGTTATTGAAGACTCTTCAGATTCCTTTAGAAGCCCAGATCGTCGAACGGAGTTCAATGATCTTTCCTTTCCGACGTCGAACCCTAATATAAAAATCATTCTTCGTTGTCGTTCTTCTTTTACGCTTTCATACTCTCTGCAAACTTTTTATTTCCCTCCAAACTCTACTGCACTTGGTCATGTTTGTTAATCTTTGAAGGTACATAATTGTTGTGTCTGTTGCCGCCCTAGCCAAGATGAAATTCGACACAGGCTTTGATATCGACATGGATTCCTTTGATGAAAGCGATCAAATATTCAAAGATATTCTGGATTTATTCAGAGAACAATAGCTAGTACAGATAATGACCTCTAGGATGAAGATTATTGCCGATGAAATCAAGGAATGGGTCTATACGACACACAATTTGGATCAGAATACGATTGTTGGTAAGATAGCCGGGACGCAGGTATCCCTAACACCTAATCTCCTGACTAAAGTGTTTCAATTGAGTACTGGAAATGTTTCTATTGAGCTTTCTGGAGAGGAGTTTGCCTCAGTGTTAGATAGAATGGGTCATTCTACAGCTAACCCTAACAAGTTGTTGAAAAAGAATTTGTCAATTGAGTATCGATTTCTTGCTGATGTTGTGGGGAAAGTGCTGTTGGCAAAGCACTCAACACATGATACCATCTCTAGGTATCAGTTCTGCTTGATGGGAGCCATTGTGAATAAGAAACATTTGAACTGGGGAGAGATTTTCTTTGGCATGATTAAGAAGAAAGTGAAAAAAAGTTTGGTCAACTTTGGGAGGATAATAGGGTTATTCCTACACTCCAGGTGCCCTGAACTGCTGGTATCAAGTTGGATGCACATTAATGCATCAAAGAGGCTGACCTGTGCCCTGTTTGGGAAATAGGACAGGTAGATAGTCAAGCCAACCAGGAATACTACTGCTTCAGGCACAAGGACTGTTGCAGTCTCTTCCCCTCAGGCCCCTGCCCTCATTGAAGAATTGTCTGCCTCCTCCTCTTCTCAACCTTCTCCAGTTCTTCCCTCAACCATTCCCTCATCTACTATAACCATCTCTACCTCCATCTCCACATAAATCTCCTCCCCCATTACAATTTCATCTCCTCTGTCCACTCCTTCACCTCCTCTAGCCACCACAGAACAATAATTCCATCCATTTCATTATTATCCACCTCTTGACATTCCATCTTTCAATCTCATGGAAGATTCCTTCATGGATGATTCCCCCTCCTCACCTACTGAGCTTCCCTCCATATTCTCATACCGAAAACTACTCCATGACATTCTCACCCAACCATCTTTCACACCATCCATCTCCACACCAATAACCTCTATCTCCACCATCCCAATATCTCAACCCACCATCCTACCATCCACATCCACACCTCCTGCAGTCCATCCATCACCAGCAACAGTCATTCCATCTTCTACCTCTACTCAAGTCCCACTTGAGCAAGTGGATCTCTCAGCCCTGACAGATAAGCTCTATGGGATGCTGGCTCCCAAGCTAGTAGCCCTGCTGGAGACCTCCATGGCTCCACTCCTGAAGTCCATCAAGGAGTTATTTGACAGGCTTTCCTCCTTTTCTCCTCCACAGGCAATCCCTTCAATGGGGTGCCTTGATCTAGTTCTAACTGAATCAAGGCAGGGGGAGATACCATATGAAGAAGAGTTTGTGCCTGCCTCAAAAGATTTTACTAAGTTCATTGTGCCTATTCGGCCAGAGACTCCAGCTCTTGTACTAGTACTAGCAGTTTACCTCAGGTCACTGTTATCTGTTTTTTACTTTCTTCACTTCAGCTGCTTACCAGCTCTAGGAGTTGAAGACTTTACTAAGGCAATTGTGCCTGTTGCTGTCTGTGATCCCAGCCTAATTACTTCTTATATCAGTTATCTTAAGGCCGAGGAAGTTATTATTTCTGTTTGTGCTGCTGCTGGTGAAGTTATTGAATCTGCTGATATTGATATGTTGCCTGCTATTACTGTTGATGCCGATGCTGCTGCTGCTGATGAACTTGTTGTTTATTTGGAAGAACCTGCTGCTGAAATTCGTGTGTCTACTGCTGCTCCTACTGCTTCAACAATTCTTGTTTCTGCTCTTACTACTGCTCTTGACAAGTCAAAACAACAAGAAGAGTATATCAAAAGAATTGATAATCTATATGATAGACCCAGAGTTAAGATAGTGATCAATTCAACACTGACTCTGATGATTCTTCTAGCACCATTGCCAAGAAAAAGAAAAGCAAGAAGTAAGGCCATGATGAGAGTTCCTCCAGCAAAAGCCAAAGATGACAATGATATTCCCTATTACATTCTGCATGATTGTCAAATTTCTGAGCCATGGATGCAATATTCTAAGAATCAACTTATGGCTATGAAGAAAAGGAGAAAGCTTGACAAGTATGAAAAAGGATCCTCTCAATTCCATCCTCCTCCTTCAGATTCAGGATCTGGTGGAGGCTCAGCTTCTCAGTCCTCTTCTTCAAAGCATAGATCCACCCAACATTCACAGAGATATCAGCCAAGAGGAAGACAAAGAGAGTACAGAACTTACTCCAGACAACAAAGGGAAGGACAAGGCCCTACTGATTCTACATCAGGTCCTTTCCCATACAAGCTAAAAGATATATTTGTCACCAGGGCTCCTTCTACTGATTCAGAGTCAATCAACAGATATGAACCTCCAGTTCCATTTGAGGATCCTGAAAACAACCCTTTATCATGGACAGCTAGAATGAAGGAATTTGCTGCACTAGATCAGATTAAAAAGGCTAAAGAGCAAGGCAGAGATATCTCCAATATCACAACCTTGTCAGAACAAAGAAAGAAAGAATTAGAGAGATATGCTTCAAGGAAATTCTTTGATCCAGAAGACTATATGAAGCTGCATCCTGAGGCTGTAGTTCCAAGGCCAAGATCTCAAACCTCCTTAGATGCAGGAGATGATAGAAGATCCAAGAAGGAAGCCCTAAATCCCAACAGAGAAATTCTTTTCAAAAAGGGCAATGAGTAACCTTTGTAAGCTGATACTCATATTTATTTTCTGACTGATTCTGTGACAATTATTGTGATTCTGCAATGCTTAACATCTGTTATCTGCATTTTTGTTTCTGCTTTATTATTCTGATGTATGCTTGTTATTTTATTTTCTGTCATGTAAATAGTAATCCTAACCCAAATAGGGGGAGATTGTTGGAACACACTATTACTAATTTGGGTAAGGATCAATATGTGCTTAGGATTTTGTTTTGACCTTGTTGTATAGTCTGATAGGTCAATTAGAATGAGTCTTAGGGTTAGCACTTAGGTTTGAAAGATGCCCTCAAGACCTTCTAAAGATCAGGATTCAAGTGCTGAGATCAAGACAATTTTCGTCGAGCTCAGGTTGACGAAACGTCGAACTCAGTTCGACGTTCTCTTAGCTCAGGATTCCTACCTAGGGTGGTAGAAGAGTGGATGTACCCGGGTTGTTGGGGAACCACTATAGCTCCTTGTGTCATCTGGTTTGCTGTGCTAAGTACTTTGTTGTGTGCTTTGTGATGTCTTATTTCCTACTTTAGTTTTTTACTTTACTGCAAGCACCTTACACATATACATAAATCAAGACTTCCACTGCTTTACTGTTTTAAATTGTAAATTATTTTAAAATACTCTATTCACCCATCTCTTGAGTTAAGGTAGATCTTTCACTCACTTTCATTAACAATTTTTGTATAACATGTAATATTATGTATTTTTGTGTAATTCTTGTTATGCTATGATCTGTTTGAATGCTTTCTCGTTGGATGGCTGTGTTTTATGCGGCTTTGATATGTATAAATTGCTTTTCCCATGTGCTTGAGTGCTTTTGCTTTATGCTGTGGATGATGGTTGAATCCACGCGAACTTTGCTGAATCTGCAGGGATGCAGGGAAGAAGCGAACTGCGCGAATGATGGTTGAATCCGCGCGAACTTTGCTAAATCTACAGGGATGCAGGGAAGAAGCAAACTGCGCGGATGATGATTGAATCCGCGCGAACTTTGATGAATCTGCAGGGATGCAGGGAAGAACCAAACTGCGCGGATGATGGTTGAATCCGCGTGAACCTTGCTGAATCTGCAGGGATGCAGTCAAGAAGCAAACTGTGCGGATGATTATTGAATCCGCGTGAATCTTGGTGAATCTGCAGGGATGCAAGGGAAGATACGAACTGCGCGGATGATGGTTGAATCCGCGGTAGGTTAGACGTTACCTTTCTTGTCAGAGTTTTTGCTATATATATATGATCTCTTTTCATTTTTCTGTCAGGAGAAATTAAACCGAAAACCCTACGGCCTGGAGAAATGGTGTCCGCCCGTACAGATGCTACAGCCGCATTTCATTCCGCCAAACACAAGAGGAGTAGACTGACTGCAGCTGACTTGGAGATTTTTTGAGAAAGACATATGGCGGGTTCACCGGTACTTGCGTGACTTCTCGAAAATAAAGAACGACTGAATTTTTCCACTGCTACCCAGATTCGCAGTGCCTATTGACCATTTTGACTGCGGATTCAAATTTCCCCTGCTCTGGGAGGTCGCCGAGATCTTCGAGCATTATGGAGTAGTTCCAGGCCAACTCGCGCCGAATACAATAGCTGCAATTTACGCCTATCTTTCCTGCATGCGATCTGAGAGGATTCAATTCTCCCTAAAGATTTTCAGAAAGATACTCTCTATCCGCTCAGTCCGACGAATAAGTTGACTAGTTCATTGCCCAATGTTGAAATCAATGCCGCATTAGCCGTACCTGCCCACTTGGTCATGAACTACGTCATTTCTATTATTCTTCGGCGGACTCCAGTTCTCTACCCACTCAATCCACTGAATGGGTTGACTTTCATGGCCCAGTGTGGAAAGCAATGCCACATTAGCTGCACCTGCCCACTTGGTCATGAACTACATCATTTCTATTGTTCTTCGGCAGACTCTAGCTCTCTATCCGCTCAGTCCGCCGAATTGGTTGACTTTCATTGCCCAGTGTAGAAAGCAATGCCGCATTAGCTGCACCTGCCCACTTGGTCATGAACTACGTCATTTCTATTGTTCTTCGGCGGACTCCAGTTCTTTACCCGCTCAGTCCGCCGAATGGGTTGACTAGTTCATGGCCCAGTGTGGAAAGCAATGTCGCATTATCCGCACCTTCTCATTGGTCATGAACTATGTCATTTCTATTGTTCTTTGGCGGACTCCAGCTCTCTATCCGCTCAATCCGCCGAATGGGTTGATTTTCATGGCCCAGTATAGAAAGCAATGCCGCATTAGCCGCACCTGTCCACTTGGTCATGAACTACGTCATTTCTATTGTTCTTCGGCTGACTCCAGTTCTCTATCCGCTCAGCACGCCGAATGGGTTTCTTTCACAGTCCAGTGCGGAAAGCAATGCAGCATTAGCCGCACCTGCCCACTTGGTCGAGCTACGTCATTTCTATTATTATTATGGTTATCGACGGATTTCAGTTACTTAATTCGCTCAATTCGCGATTTCCTAAATCCATTCAACTGTGGTCTCTCAGTTGGCTTAGTATACTGGTTTCGTCTTTTTAATAGACTAGGTTTTGATTATTAGAGGACTACGGATAAAGTTCGACTATTATTCAAGTTCATCAAAAATGCTTAGGTGATTTGATAAGACAAGAAGATTCATGCTGGTGTGAATGATTTCAGTTGTGGGCGGATTAAAGAATTATGTAGATAATATAATAAGCGCAGACTAGTATACATAGAGTAAATGGATACCATGGATGACAAAAATATCCTTTTCAGTTCATTCAAAAGTTTTACAAAGTATCCGCGGACTTACTCGGAGTCCGTATTCTTTTTACGATAAAGAAAATCATAATATCTATTCCTCAGTTATTTGCTTTTTCTCGGCAGGAGTCTCCGGACACGACCTGTCTACATCGAGTGGAGAGTAGTCGCCTGAGCCGCTGCTGCTACCGCTGGAACGCGAACTAGTCGAGCTCTGTCCGCTGGCCGCCATAGGATCTGTCCGCTCGCTACTCCCGTCCGACTGGATCGACTGGCTTCCTTGCTTGCTTGACACGATCTTGGAGCTCTCTCCATCGGAAGGCTTCTCCTCTTCATCAACAACCGCTTTCCTTTTCGCAGCCCGCTCGAACTCGGTGACCTGATCTTCGAGTTCGGGGAACAACTGCAAAAAGGGGACGGAGTCCACGCCTTCTTTGGCGAGCCCATCATTGATAAAACGCTCGATGGCGACTTCCACGCTCTTTTTCACAAAGGGTAACATGGCGCTCTGGAAGCCCGAATTGGTGATATCATATGCGATCTGCACGGGGTAAATAAGTCAATCCGCCGTGGACAAGGCAAAGATCAAACCGAATTACAAACACTTACCGCTTCGGCTTCTTTAAGCTTGTTGACTTTCGTCCCCAACCGCTTGTTCCTATCTGTCAAAGATTTGTTTTCTCGCAGCAAGCACTCATTTTCCTTAAGCAGCTCGCACGACATCCGACCAAGGAAGTGGTTGGTAATGGCACTGTTCGCGCTAGCCTGAGCCGCGACCAGAGGGAGATCGACAGGAGGGATATTCCGAAGTTCGTGGAGGTTTTGCTTCCTGTATAGAGCTGAAAGAGCCACAAAAGCATGGCGAGATGTGCGCGGGCTCCTCCAGGAAGGAAGAGCAGTGGAAAGGCGGATGAATTTCTTCTTCTCGTGCCAGTGGATCAGTGGGTTACCCCTCAGGTCCTTCTGGCTTTTTCCAAAGCCTACCATGTCAAAGCTCCCGGATGAAGAATAGTCCACCACAGGGTCCCCCTCTTCTCTCCTCTTTCTCGCAGTTTCCTTCTTTCTTTCTCCTTGTGTAGGAGTCTCGCCGGATGGAGTTAAGGGCAGGTTGGCGGGTACCGACAAAGTCGCTATGCAAAAGAGAGGAAAGATCAGATAACAAAATAACAATTGGTGGACACAGAAACAGATCGCAGTGCTTACTTTCTTGTCGGCTTATAGTATCCAAGCTGGGCAGTAGCGGGATATAATAGTCGACATCAAGCCTTGCCCCATCGAGAAACTCAACAATGGCGAACTCCACCGTGTTTAGCGGCACGCTTTTGAAATCAGTATCCGCGCACACTTGCGGGTTGGTATGGAGGAAGCCCAGGTCGCCCTCGATGATAAGGTACCTCGAGGTCCAATTGTGGATTTTGTTTTGAAGGCCCGCAACTTTCATCCCCTGGCAGTAGAAATAGATCACACCTTTGTACTGGTGATCCTTAGACGGCGTAATTGCACGCACAGAGAATATCTTTCTGAAAATATTCAGGGAGAATTGAATCTTCTCAGATCGCATGTAGGAAAGATATGCGTAAATTGCAGCTACTGTATTCGGCGCGAGTTGTCCTGGAACTACTCCATAATTCTCGAAGATCTCGGTGACCTCCCAGAGCAGGGGAAATTTGATTCCGCAGTCAAAATGGTCAATAGGCACCGCAATCTGGGTAGAGGTGGAAAAATTAAGTCGTTCTTGATTTTTGGGAAGTCGCGCAAGTACCGGCGAACCCGCCATAAGTCTTTCTCGAAAAATCTCCAAGTCAGCTGCAGTCAACCTACTCCTCTTGGCAAAATGTTACACTCGGGCACCACCAGCTAACCGTTAAAGCACTGGGGAAAGAAGAAAAAGCAAACTTCAGACAGTAATCTACTTGGCGGATAAAATAAAGGAGCAAAGGAGCCGTGAGCTACGACAACACCAGACTTCGCCCGTCGCGGCCTGAATGCCACTCTTGCGACGGGCTTGACTTTGATTACAAACGAAGAGTTACAGAAGGAGGAAGGAAAACTGTGCAATATGCAAGCTGGAGTCCGCAAAGCTCGAGATTCGAGTCCGCAACCTTTAACAAGCAGGCTCTTGGGTTCGAGTCAGCGTGCCTTGGGTGCACCACTTCCCCCTATTTATAGGATTGGGGGCCTGCCCAAACGGGCAGGGCTATAATAACCGGCTTTTCATGGTACAGGAGAACCGGGCAGCAGAGAAGGGAATCAAAAAGAAAAGAACAAGTAGTCCGCGCGAGATAGGCGGACTTGATTTGCGAGCTGGAGTAATCCCTCAGCCGTCCGGAGCGATCTGAGCGGACTGAGAATCGGAGTCTGCTTCTGGAGCATCCGGTCGACCTGAGCGGACTGAGACTTCCGTCCGCCGAATGAAGAGAAACATCATGTGTTGCGGATTCTGAGGTTAACATGGATGTTCCAGGCACATGACTGTAATAAGGGGGTTACTGAAGGAGTACTCACCTATCCTGAATGAACTTAAAGTAATCTTTGGTGGTTCATAAAAATGAATCATCAAAGGATTTGGTAACATTTCTAATAACCAGATTACTATAACTCAAGTGGCCTATGTGAAGGGTTTGAAACATAATATTATAAGCATAAGTTAGCTGAATGATTTAGGATATGACATTTCATTTATTAAGAATGGATGTCATATCAAAAGGTCAAGTGATCAAAAGGTCATATTGACAGGATATAGAAAAAGAAATGTGTACTGTCTTAACTTTGAGTGTGAGAACAAAGATTCTCCTATTTGTCTTGTAGCTGATGAGAGAGTCTCTTATTGTGACAAATGGCACAAGAGGCTGGCCCATCTTAGCAACAAAACAATTGGCCAATTCTTTAGCAAATAATTAGTGAGGAATGGTCCTTAAGTTAAGTGTATAAAGGATTGGATATGCTCAGCTTGTCAAAAAGGCAAGCAGACAAAATCCTCCTTTCATAGCCTTGAAAACAAGAATTCAGTGAGGTGTCTATACCTCCTGCATATGGATCTATTTGGTCCTATACCTGTTCATAGTCTAGGTAGGAAGGTCTACACTCTTGTGGTGGTAGATGACTATTCTAGATATTCCTGGGTGTTCTTTCTGAGACAAAAATCAGAAACCCCAAGTGTTTTATATAGTTTTATCAAACAAATTTAGAATAAACTTGATAGTACAGTGGTCAAAATCCGAAGTGACCATGACACTGAATTTCAATCTGAGAGTATAACAAGACTATGCGAAGAATTTGGGATTTTTCAAGAATTCTCCTCGCCTACAACACCTCAGCAAAATGGTATTGCTGAAAGGAAGAATAGAACACTGATTGAGGCTGGTAGAACTCTATTGGGTGACACTTCTCTCCCAGAATATTTCTGGACTGAGGCAGTAAATACTGCATGTCAAGTGATCAATATGGCTTCTATCACCAAAAGCCACAAGAAGACTCCCTATGAGATCATGAAGGGTAGAAAACCAAACTTATCCTATTTTAGGATCTTTGGTTGCAAGTGCTATGTCCTTAACAATGGAAAGTCTTATCTAACTAAGTTTGCTGCCAAATCCCAAGATGAGATTTTTGTTGTATAAAACAACAATAGTAAGACTTATAGGGTCTACAACTTGATTACTCAAGTTGTAGAAGAGTCTGTACATGTTGTCTTTGATGAAACAAGGCTGATTAACAGTGAGTTGCCTTGTAGTTCATGCAGTTCTACAGGTATAAATGAGAGAATGGACAAGCTTACCATTACAGAAGATTCAACTACACAGCAGGAAGTGGAAAATGGTGGCTACTGTCCAGGCGGAGTACATGACTCTCGAGATGCTGATGAAAACCAAGAGGTGCCAACATATTGAAGAGACTGGAGGTGTTCAACTTGAAGTTAGTCTACCTCCAGCTATTAGACACTTAAAGGATCATCCAGCAAATCAGATAATTGGTGATCCAAGACGAGTGCAAAGCAGGAGCAGGAACTTGAACACAGTTCTTTGCTCAAGCTTCCTATCTCAACTTGAGCCAAAGAGATTTGAAGAAGCTATGCTAGACCCACATTGGATTGATGCCATGCAAGAGGAGCTGAATCAGTTCAGAAGGTGCAAGGTTTGGAAGTTAGTTCCTAAACCAAAATACCAAAACATCGTTGGAACAAAGTGGATCTTTAGGAACAAATTGGATGAGAGTGGGATCATTGTGAAAAACAAAGCAGGACTTGTTGCAAAAGGATACAGGCAGGAAGAGGGTATTGACTTTGATCAAACCTTTGCCCCAGTAGCAAGACTGGAAGCAACCGTCTCCAGCACTCCTCCGGCCAAGAAACTCAAATAAGGCGATTAGGATAATTTTTACTTGTAATTTTTTTTTACTTTTTGAGGACAGGCGGTATGATTTTGTAAACCGCGCGGTATTAAAGATGTACACTTAAATTGAAAATGAAATGAAATGAAAGTATTGTAGACAGTGTGTGTAACTTTCTTTACTGCAATTCAACTTATTTATCACACGGCTTAACTTTATTCTGCATATCTATCCGTGCAACTTAATGTTCTCTTATTAACCTAAAAGTCCGAGCTGTCAGTATCCGACACGTTAGATAATAGAATCATCGAACAAACTGATTTGGCTTATCAATAAGTAATATTAGTACTTCCACTAAAAATCGAGTGGTTTTGCGGACTTAGCTGCTAATAGGCCGGATACTTTTGGCTAATATATATTTGGAAATCGCAATTTAAACCGTAATCTAATAGCGAAGAAGATGGGCTGAGATAACTGACATGCAATATTCCCGACCATATAGATAGACCGACAATTAGGAAGCCGCGCGGCTACTTTGAGTAGCTGCTTCGGTCTTTAGAGATGACTAAGATTCACACCTTGGGCGAATACCGATGCAAACCGCATTTCCAAAATGAGTGAAGGACCAAAGGTAAGCAGCTTGCGGTTTGTTGTATAATATAACTCAGTTGATGACTGAAGATAGTTCTGTAAATAATAAACCAGCGAACTTCGGCCAAGAACTTGATAATCAAATAAAAATCATCCATATTCATAACCATATTAATGATAACCTGGAGGATAATCCGACATAAACTGGATAAGTCAGACCGGAATATTAAACCGCGCGGTTTGCGGGTTGTATAAGATAATCCGGCCAATACAATCCATATGATAGAAGGGCTGAAAAGCCACTGCCAGCCTGTAAAAGCAAGAAAAGCTATGGATATATGTTCCAATGTGGGCAGGTGCTCGTGGCATTTCTTTCCACACAAAGAACACATAAGCAAGGCTAAAGTTCCGTGTTCGTGACTGGCGTCGAGCGGGATAAGTACACAATATCTACGACTGTAGCCTAGCAGGATAAGTACGTAATATCTGCGACTTACGTCAAGCGGCATAAGTACGCAATATCTACGACTGTAGCCATGCAGGATAAGTGTGTAATATCTGCGACTAAAGTCGAACGAACTCACCACTACACATCTGCGACTGGCGTCAAGCGGGTTGTGGAGGGCTTAAGAACTTAGCTCTAAACGAACGATATGGCCTTTACCCAAAGGGCGCTTTGCATCCGTGAGAACGGATGTGAGCAAAGCTTGGATACGAGATCCAAAAGGCATACAGATGCTTGCTAGCATCGAAAGATGGAGAACGAGGATATATATACTTGAGATCTGATCAGATGACATAAGATGATCCAATATTCCAATCTGCATCTTCATTATCAAGAAAACCAAGTCTGTTAATATTGCTGACACTAATAGAGAAGAATATGCGAAAAGATCACCGCATGATATAATTTTGCAACTTTCCAGCCTCTGCCAATTCATCTGCATGTTTTCGAAAAGCCAAGCAGTCTTCTATATGATGGCCTATATCCTGGTGATACTTACGGAAAAGCTCCTCATGCCGATACTTTATTTTAGATTTCATGCGTCGAGGCTTTTTGAACTCTGGCATTTCTTGAAGAACATCCAGAAGGTCTTCCATAGAGATTTTAAACTCGATACGTTTAACCAAGCGCTTTTTCTGCTTTAGATTTTTAGAATTGAAAGAAATAATCGGACCTGTTCCTGCAATCCTAGAAATACCATCCAGCATAAGAGGCATTGCAGACATATTCAGGAGATAAGGGGGGAAAACCATAACTTCTTGACTGTGAAATAGCTTGCGAAGAATTGGGCTGTTGATTATCAGAAATTTCCTGATACTGTTTAACCTTCTGATCCAAGAATGAGATATAGTTCTTATTTGCTTCTTCACCCAATAAAAATTTATTGACGATATCAATAAGATCCCCATAAGACTTGGGATCTTTCACAGTAAGCTCAAACTTCAGAGGTCCTTCCCGATGTCCATTTATGAAAGCATGTCTATAGTAATCTTGATGAACGTTGACAATATCCAGAATTTCAATCTTAAAGCGATCGACAAAATCTGGATTAGAGTCTTCATCCCTTTTCTTAATTCAAAAGAGAGCTCCTACGTATCTTTTCCGCTTCTTGTATGTGCCAAACTTTGAGAGAAATTGCATTTGCAAATCCTTGAAGCTAGTGACCGATCGAGGCGGTAAACTGTAGAACCATTCCCTTGCGTGATCACCAAAAGATATGATAAAGAGTTTGCATTTGATACCACCTTACACTTTCTTCAATGAAATAGCTGATTAAAACACTTGGAGATGAGAAACGGGATCGTCATGTCCGGAATACTCCGGTAGACGAGGCACTCTGAAATCATCAGTAACAACCTCCCAACGAATTCGATTGATGAACGGAGAAGGAACGTCATCTTATCTAGTTGGAGGCCCTTGCTCCCAAGGATCATAACTATGTTGATATGTCACATCCTATGCCTGAATATCTAAAAGTGGGTTTACCGTTTCTTGTGCTGCGTATTGTGACATACACTCGATCTGATCTGCAGTTAAGTCACTACGTATATCAAACGTTTTGTTGCCTTGATGGGAAGCATTTTGCGTTTTCGAAGGATCCGCAATGGCTGACAAAGAACTAGAATCACCTTGCTCCCTTGCAAAATCCATGACAGATAGAAAAGAAAACAACCCCTTGAAACTTTGAAAATAGCTGGATTGTAGCGGCTTGAATAGGCGACTTATGCGGTGCGGCTTAACAGACTAACCGGAGCGACCTAACGGTTGGAGCGGTCTGATGCTATCAATCTGCTGACTTCAGCGACTACTCGGATCTGATTTCGTGCATTAACATGCCCCATTTAAAAAAACTTCTACACTATTCACCTCTCCATTATTCTCAACTACGGAGCCATTGGATATCATCAATGATTTCCTTACATAAGACTTGATATTCAAGTTCATCATTTTAAAATCATGCAAAGCAAAAATGTTGCAAGATGAACCGAAATCGCATAGCTCTAGAGTCTATATGGAATTAATATCACACTTCACAGTCGTATCACGGGCATCACCTTCCCCCACATCCTCAACACTCTTCCCCTGCTCACGGGGATTTTTCTCTGTATTTCCTGGAAGCGTGCCTCGGGTGTACTCATAAAAAATGTGGGTCGATTGTCCCAATTGTGTTTCCAAATTTCGCATGCACGCAGTCTGAGTAGCCATATTCGACTAGGCCATTTCAACATATTTTTCCATCATTTCCTCTAATGCGCTCTTGCACGTCCCCTGCGCATTCTGATTATAACCCTGTTGAAATCGTTGTGGATGACTACCAGAAGCCTGAGCACTGAATTGATGCTGGCCCCCTGCCATCTTTGACTGAGCACATTTTGTTTCCATGAGAAATTAGGATGGTTTCTCACGTTAGGGTTATTAGTATTGTTGAAAGGCACATCCCGATTTTGATTATTTATAAAATTTACATTTTCTTCACAAGCCAAACCTGCCTGATCTACAAAGAGCTCACCCGCGGTGCACTCATAAGCGTGGTGGATAGAGTTACCACAACCCTGGCACGATATGATCATCAAAGGGGCAGGCTGTGAGGTCGATCAGGTCAGCATCATGTTCCCATCCAAGGCGCAGTAGCTCTATTCGGCGTGCAGCCCCACCACATTCAGATTGAACAAACTACACGCGCCTCTAGGGGCATTCCTGTCTGCTATACAATACGTGTTGTGGGAGGTCGTGTCTTTTAGGAGTCTCAACGCTTCCTTAGGAGATAAGTTCATGATTGTGCTACCCTCCATCGCATTGATCATCGCCCTAAAATTTGGCTCAATGGCGAAATAAAATATTTCCACAAAATTCCAAGGCTCACAGCTATGTTGAGGACAATGACGTTGTAGGTCGACAAATCTCTCACATGCCTCATAAAGAGTTTCATGCTACAGCTGTCTGAACGTTGATATTTCATTGCGCGCATTAACAATTTTATCAACAGGGTGAAACTTGGTCAAAAACATGGAAGACAAAGCTTCCCAGGTGGCAGTGTTGCCACGTGTGATCAAATGCAACCACGTCTTAACTCTGTCCCTTAGTGAAAAAGGGAATAACTTTAACTTCACAACATCATCAGCAATTCTCGCATAACGGAAAGTACCGTAAATCTCAGAAAACTCAGCTAAATGTAGCTGAGGATCCTCGCTCGGCAGACCCAAGTACTGAGTATTGTTCCTAATCATATTTAAGATCACAGACATGATCTCAAAATGATTGTTAGCAATAGCTGGCCCGAAACCTGGATAAACACTCCCCACTTTAGGTGTAGTGAAATCCCGCATTGTCCTAATGCGAGGCTGGGCCACTTCCTGGTTCTCAACGATTCGTTCCCCTTGGACATTTCCCAAATGGACCAAGTTATCCATCCTTTCCTCTACTACAGCAGCACACAAGAGAACTCTCCTCGCTCATGCAGTCTCCGGATCAACACCCAAATCTTTGCCCCTTCCACCGGGGTTTAGATCTGTCAAACAGCAATCACTAAAAGAAAGCACTACAAACACAAAAAACACCACCAAACTTTTCCCAAGGAAACAAAATGTAAGCAACAGTTGCACTCCCTGACAACGGTGCAAAAAACTTGATGCTCTAGCGATAAGATTACCTTTCGCGGCCAAGTAATAAAAGTGAGGAGTAGCTTCCCCAAGTATCGATCTCACGCGGAGTGCAAGTAGGGAGCATGGATTTCGCTTTTGGAGAAATGAATGAAAATGCTAAATAAAAACAAGGGGTTTGGTTTCGGGTTTCCTAAACTAAACAACAAAAATCTAGTGCAGGTTGTCATTACCACGTCGCAAAGGGGGAATTACTCCAAAGAGTAATAGCGGAGACGAATTAACTATTGAGTGTCAAAAATACCTCTTCGCACTATGCACTGCTAGCAACCGCTAGAACGCATCAAACATAACTTCCTCTCACAAAGAAGAAACTCTTGAGCACATCAAAATCAATAGATCACCACACCAAACCGTAACAAGACATTGAACACAACATGGCTATTTAATCTCAAGCAAATTAACACAAGTTCAGAATAACATAAATCCAAGAAAAGATGGGGGAGAAATACAACCAAGCACTCAAAAGCTCTCCAAGTTTCTCGGCCGAAAGGAAAGATTGTCAATCCTCGTCCTAGCTCAGTCTTTGGGAGGTATCCAGGGTCCCGAAGGGCTATCACTTTATTCTTCACACCCATCTTCTTAGTATAGTGGTCACTGATGCGGATTAGAGTGGAACACTCCACAAGTGCTACAATGAAGTACTACAAACAATAGCTCGGAGGTCGGTAATGGTGATGACGGTTGGAGACGAAGCTCTAACAAGCTCTTCGGAGGAGAAAGAGTGGTCGGATCCACCCTCCAAGTAGGAGAGAGAGTAGGGCAGCTGGAGGGGCAAGTTCCCGCTCAAAAGGGCGGAAATGGCGGGGGAAATCGGAATCATCAAAGCCCAAAGGAAATCTTCATCTTAAATTGTAACAGTCAGCAAAATTGTCACGCACGGTCTAACGCACGACCGTGCATGAACCGTGTTATAATAATCTCCAGAAAATGCCCGAGGAAGAAGAAGTGTTGACCCATGCGTTTTCCTTACGCACAGGCGATTCCGCATGTGCGCTAAGAAAATCGCACGGGTAACGACAGAGTGCACAAAACGCAAGAAAATGGCTGGAACCGTGCATTTTACTCACGTATGGGTGATCCCGCTAGTGCATGAAGAAAGACGCACGACTAACCATAGAACAGCACAAAAGCATAAGCTACAGGAAAACTGTGCATTTCCTTCGCGCATTGTTCTGAAGAAACCGTGCGTGAAGCAATCACACAGGCTGGTCATTCTTCCACACTAATCTGCAAAAAATGAACGATAGAAACCAACCGTGCGCCAAGAAAATGCACGGTCATGCGTTTTCCACAAAATAGAATTCAGAAGATTGGAAATCTTACCACCTGCACACAAAGAAATCTAACCAAGGAGGACCCTCCAGCAATCACAACACACAGTAAAAATAATCGAAGCGAGCCCCGGGGAGCACCAGGTGCATACCCCCAGTAGACGAATGCACAATTGTGCACCCATGGGAAAGACAAGTGCACTAAATGTGACACACAGTGGGAATGAAATAGTAGTGAAAACAATCAAAAAGTGAAGTGCAAATACAAAAAAACTAGCCCAAATGAGCCCGCAAAACCCTGTATAAACGAGACTCATTACCTACCTCAGTGAGAGTTCTATTTTTCTTCTCAACAACTACATTTTACTGTAGTGTTCTTGGAGAGGAGAAATCCTGAAGAATAACTAGTTCCTTATCGAAATTTTTCATCTTTTCAGATTGAAATTCTGTATGATGGTTACTTCTATGCTTGACCACATAACATCCCATCTCATTCTGAACTTATCTGACAAAATCAACAAGGATGTCTACTGTTTCAGACTTTCTCCTTAAGAAGAATACTCAAGCAAACCTAGAGTAATCATCCACAATCACATATGTATAGGACTTCCTACTGAAATTAGGAACTTGCATAGGACCAAATTGATCCTAATGAAGTAAGTACAGACATATCTCAGTGTCTTTGGACTGAATGCTCTTAAAGGAAACTTTTGTTTGTTTTTCATTTTTGACATGCAGGACATATGCCTTCTTTAGAGCATTTGAGTTATGGACTATTTCTAACTAAGTCCATAGAGAATAGTTTACACATTGCTTTATAGTTTAAGTGTGCCAGCCTCTTGTGCCATTGCACAGATAATGAGTCTTTCTCACTAGATACTAGGCATACAGGTGATTTTTCATTTATACTTAAGAAGTTTAGAAAATAAATGTTCCCACTCCTAGTGCCTGAAAAGATGATCTCTTGATCACTTAAGCCACTTTAATGATAGTAACTGGGCCATTAAAATGTTATCATATCCCTTGGTGAGTCCTTTCTCTGACCCTCCAAATATGGATTTTGGTCCATTCCAAACTAGAGTACAATCTCTTAGCAATCCACTTGTTCCAGTCATGTACATGGAATAGCCACTATCCAAGTGCTATATTAGCCTTCCTGTGGTACTTGACTCCACCTACAAGCACAAATTTAGTTCACCTTAGGCACCCAAATATTTTTGGTGCCTTGGTTCCTATTAGGCATTGCTGTGTGAAACACAGTAGGCTTTCTAAACAAAGTTGGTTGATTCTTATATGAGGGTGTTGTTGGATTATACAAACATTCTAGGGCAAAATGCCCAACCTTCCCACAGAACCAATACTCAAATCGATTATGTCTTTTCTTTGGTTTAATATTTGAAGTTGTTCCTTTGTGCAACACAGAATTGCCATAAACCTTCAATGATAATGGTGCAAAATTCACACTCTTACCTTTCAGATTTAGGTGAGGTGTATTGGGATCAGCTCCAAGAGTTCCTTGAATTTTTGGATTGATCACCCTTTATGGTGGTTTTAGGCCTATATTGCCTTTAGATGTTTGTCCCTTCCATCAAGGCTCTTAATTGACCTTGCTGGTAGAGCACTCAAACATCATGTGTCCAGGAACACATGATCTCAAGCATCTATTAGACGGCATATACTTGACTGGATGACTTATTGGACCAATTAGGGCTTTACCCTTAGGTAATGACTTATTTTTGAACTTTTTGTTCTTTCCATAACCTACACCACTTATAAATTTTGTAGAGAAGATATCTATGATAGCCAGCACTGACTTGGGTTTTGAGAATTGAGTCAGGGGCTGTCTTTCCTAGGTTAGCTTTGCTTTCAGGTCTTTGACAGTTTTGGCATGTTCTATTATTACCTCTGCCTAGCTATCTATCTTATTGGTTAGTTCAACAAGCTTCAGTTTTTGCAGGTCTAACTTTATGTTTGCCCATTCCAACTGAAAAGATGCACCCCTCAGAGATTCTAATTCTCTGACCTGATCCTAGCATGTTGTTTGCTTACAATCAAGGCCTTGAGTAACTTCCCATATCTATTGATAAGGGAGTTAAAATCAGCTTCAATGTCTGAATCATGTTCTCTATCATTAAATGAGTGTGAGCATAATTCATTTTCTGATGTAGAGAAAGAATCTGAGGCTAAACTGTGAGATATTAATTTTACCTTTGTAGGATCTATGCAATCCTTATCTCTTTGCCAAGAGCCTCCTCCTCTTCTTAATAGCCATCACGCCCATGAGCACATCCTCCTTTTCTGATTCTGATGAATAATATTCACTGTCAGAGAGTGTAGATTGTTTCTTTGCCAAGAGGCTTTTGTCAGCCTTATTGTGTTGTCAATCCTTCTAGTTCACTGACTTTTCCCCTTTCTTTTTATTAGGCAATCAAATATGGCATGCCCTTTCCTATTATAACAATAACAAATAATATTAGTCTTAATATATTTATTCTATGAATGACCATTCCTGTCCCAAGATTTTTTTTCTGGGATTATCTAGATGATTGGTCTTCTTGAGAAAAGAGTCTCTAGCTGGTCCCTTCCATCTACCTTGCTTTCTTCTCCTCAACATCTTCTTGAACTATCTAAGGAAGAGAGATAGTTACTCCTCAGTCAGGTCTCCTTCTAAGGAGGATGATTCTGAATACTTCGAAGTTGTTTCAAGTCTTTTTGAGAGTATTGACTTCTCTATGACATTCCTTGATGACTCATCCTTAAGGGCCAAGGTATTTTCTCTGATGTGTGCTCTAGCTGAATCTTCTTCAGACTTCCAGAGATTGAGTTGTAACTCATAGGACAACCACTTTCCAAATAGAGCCTAAGGGTCTATGTTAGCTAAGTTCCCCATTTCTCTTATAGCATAGATTTTGATGTTCCATTCCTTGTTCAGGGATCACAAGAACTTGTCATTAAGTTCATAGTTAGTAAATTTCCTTCCATAAGTTCTTGGGTTGTTCACAATTCTGAAGAACTTTTCAAAACAATCAGCCATTGAATCTTTCATATCATGTATGAAGGCTTCATACTCTTGGTTTAATAGAGATTTTCGATCATTGCTGATCTCTTTAGTTCCTTCCATATAGATTATTAGTGACTCAGACATTTCTTTTGAAGTTTTACAATATATCAAATTTTGAAAAGTTGAATCATCTATTATATTGACTATAATATTCTGAGCCCTCTTGTCCATAGAGGCCAGAATGATTTCATCCTTATCCATCTCCATGTATGTCTTTTGTGTCTTGATGTTTGCATCAAGAACTGACAATTTCATAAGAACGAAGGGTCTTTTAATCACTGTGATGTATATTCTTGTATCTGCTGCCTCCATGAATAATGTAACTCTCTCCTTCCATATTCCAAAATATTCTTTGGAGCAGAAAAGGAGCTTGATGGAATTATTTTCTCTTTAAGCCATGATATATCTTTCTCTGTAATCCTTTGGATTCTCACTAGGCTTTTATGCCTTTTTCAGTGAACCTCTCTCTGATACCAATTGATAATGTTTATTATAGGATTAAGAGTGACCTAGAGGGGGGTGAATGGGTCCAATTTGAATATTGGATACCTTTTTTCAGAGATATAATTTCCATAAATTATTCATCTCAGCCAGATAAACAATATAATCTTAACAGTAATTTAAAACAGTCTTAGCACAACAATCACAATACAGACACAGTTTTATAGTGGTTCGCCAATTTATGGGTACATCCACTTTCCCCTTCGCCTTTCTAGCAATGAAGTAGATTAGGCCAAACTCCTTCTTCTTCCTTTACTAAGATCCTCAGATCTTACAGCTTAGAGCCCAACTTTCTCCTACAACCCAGACTATACATGTCTTACCACTCAGATCACAAAGATCCTACACCTCAAGTTCTTTCCAAGAACTCTACCTTTGAGTGAATCCACAATCCAACTCCTCTAGCAAATCGTGCCCTATAACTCAGAGAAATACCCACTTCTCCTACCTCAGGCAATCTCAGCGCTACCTCAGCCTTTATAACTTAGGCTTACAACTTAGAAGAAATACTTCCGTTACATACAGATCTATGTCTAGATCTTTATAAAATTAACAAAGATAAAAGAAATTGATTCAGAATTAATCACCCAGCTAGAGAGAAATGGGTGAATACTTCTTGATCTGATCCTGATGTGTTTGCTTCCTTTGATCTTGTAATGAAAGATTTGATCCAACCATTCTTAGTTTTTTAAAGCTTCTTTAAGTTGAAATTAGGGTTGATCTAGGCTGGAGGATGTTGAAGATGTTTCTAGATTCATTTTTTCTCCACTTTCTGAATTTTAGCTAACTGTTTCTTATATCTAGCCTTGCCAAATTTTTCCCTCTCTTCTATTCTGTATTTATTTTCTGAAGAGTGTATACCTATATATAGGCTCTGTTAGGAGTAATAGGCTGATCTAGTTAATAATTGACATCTGGCAGTTCTAACAGTTGTCAGTACCTTCGACTTGATTTCTTACTTAGGAAATAATTCTGCTTGATGTGTTGTAACTTGACTATTGAATGTGTCGACACTACTCTTATAGTGTTGTCGAAATACTTCTGAATATGTCGACACACCATCACCTTGTCTTAACGCAGTGGATGTTGACTATGTCGACACTTGTGCTGAGTGTTGACTCTGCTTGATTCTAGTCTTATCTCAGCTAGTGAAGTGTGTCGACACTAGTCCTGAGTATCGACACAGTTGTCTTCAATCTCGACATTGCTTATAAAGAGTGTGTCGACACTTGCTATTCTGTGACGACACAACTGCTCTTTGTCTTGACACAACTTGTGTGGAGTGTGTTGACTCTAGTCTCGAGTGTCGACACAGTTGCTTTCTTGTATCATAGTATTGACCCAAGTCCTGCGTGTCAACACAACTTTCTCCTTGACTCAGCACTTCTTGTTTAAGTGTGTCAACACTAGTCCTGAGTATCGACAAAACTTTCTCCTTGTCTTAACGCATTTTTGACAAAATTGTCGACATTGATCTTGTGTCTGGACGCTTCTGTACTTAGTTTTATTTGCCTGTATAAATGGACTTAACATTCATCAGATAAAACTATATATATCATTGAGTTGAAAGGACTCTTTCAAATGAAGTACATTGCTCTCAATGTACCAAATAATTAGTGAAAGATGAATATCAGAAACCTAGAGGTTTCCTAAAGTCGTTACCAATCACGGTATGGAAGTTCGATGGCATTTCTGTCGATTTCATGCATGGAGTGTCGAGATCTCAGAGCATAAATGTTGTCATATGGGTGATCATTAACTGTTTAACAAAAGTATTGCGCTTCATACCAAACAGGAAGGACGATTCAGTGGAAAAGTTGGCCAAGCTGTAAGTGGATAACATCGTACGATTGGACGGCGTACCCCATAACATTGTGAGTGATCGATATGGGTGATGGCCCGCGAACAGAGTCTTATTTATGTGGTTGGTTCGATGAGTTGACCATTGCGGGCATGCTGGAAAGCGAGCTTTTAACGAAAGGAGTCAAGTGCACCTATCGCATGTAGTACTCGGGTCGGGTTGATTATCCCTACTGCTCAAGGAGTAACTATTATTTTACTAGAAATGCGTTAGGATTTTAATTAACTAAGGTAGAGAAAAAAGGCACGAAAATGATTTAGAAAATTTGATGAAGGGTTAACGCTCGGTACCGAATCGGATCGAAACTAAAACTACACTTAATAATTATAGAACTTAGATTTGAAATTAATTAAAGGCCACTTGGTTATGGAGGTTCCACAAACATGAGCTCACCTAGCTTTAGGAATATCTCTCACCCGAGCATTAAAACTATTCGACTGAACTCTCGTCCGACGAAGGATTCCTATTAATGCCCTCTTTACGCCAAGAACCCGCTATTGGGTGGGGAACCCAATCCGGTAAAACTATGCTTCTCTTCTCTCGAGGGTATGCACACAACTCTTTTTACCCAAGGCTGATCAGTCCATACGCACGGCCTCTCGGCTAACTAGCGTATGGATAATGGAAATAGATGCCACACATTGATTTGTGGTTCTACGCATCGTTAACCAGGGGTAAACCTTGAGTCCTTTAATTAAAGTAGAAAAAAAGATTCTTTAATTATTTAGAGAGATTTATTATTTCCCATTGCTCTTCCATGCCGAGCGCTAAAGACGATTAGCCACTAATCGGTATGTGGATGACTTATGATTTTTATGTGGCCTGAGTTCGTGAGTAAGAGCTAAAATTTTATAAGAAGAAGACAGAATAATAACAAAAAGTTTAGAAACATTGAAAAGCTAAATTAAGGCTAGAGCTCATGCACTGAATGAAACCATAAGTAAAATGAGAATTCCAACTCAAACGAGTAGGTGGGAGATTAAAGCTGCAAAATTGCTAGTCCTACTCAAATGAGTAGGCAGGAAATAAAGCGAGTCCTACTCAAACGAGTAGGCGGGAAATAAATGCAAGTACAAGTCCTACTCAAATGAGTGGGCAGGAAATAAAGAGAGTCCTACTCAAACGAGTAGGCGGGAAATAAATGCAAATGCACGCACACACTCTTCATAATTGAAAGAAAGCTGTAAAGATTATCTCATACACACACGCACTCTACGAAATTTTAAGAAAGCCATAAAGAAAGAAATAAAATCTACCTCATACACTCACACACACTTCATCAAATTTGAAAAAGACAAAATGAAAATCCACCTCATACACTCACACACACTTTTAAAGAGAAAAAACAAAGTTACATAAAAATTAAAGTTACAACATCCCTACTCCTAAAGTTTACCAAAAACACGTAAAAGAGCAAAATAAAGAGATTAAGAGCAAAAGGTTTTCAAAACAAAGCAAAAACTAAAGTTTTACAAAAATTAAAATTACAACTTTTTCATTCTTAGAAGTTCATAAAAGTGATTAAAAAGTTAAAACAAAGTAAAAAGAACAAAAAGTTTTACAATCCTAAAACAAAGCTAAGTAAAAAAAACAAATCTCTTTTAAAAGAACTTTTACAAATCCTAAGAATGAAAACATAAAACAAAAAGAAGATAGGAAAGAGAAAATAAAACTATCCTAACAACATTTTTGCAAGAAAAAAATACTACGATATCCTATCATATTATCAAAAAAATAAGATGAAATAAAACATTCACTCACAAACTCACACACACATTTCATAAAGAGAAAAACAAGGAAATACAAAGGATAAAAGAGGAATAAAATGGGGGTGCCCACATGCCTTTCATGATAATATAAGGGGAGAAAAAATAACATATTTTATTAATGAAAAGAAAATATTACAAAGCTAAAACAAAAGTAAAAACAAACATCAAAAGGAGGGGGAGAAATCTCCTTACATTGCACAAAAAGCCACCAAGCAGCCCTCTAACACACAAAATTGTACTAAAAAGTTGAACCATTAGACCTTATATAAACTTCTTATTTATAGGCAAAAATGTGGGGTGACACGGGCGTGTCGACTATCTTGACACGGGCGTGTCGGGTCTGGTGTGCAGGAGAAGTCAAAAACAGTTGACTTGCCATTTTCTGGAAGCATCTGGAATGTGTCACGTATTGGACACGGGCGTGTTGGGCAGCCTGACATGGGCATGGCGGGGAGGTTTATCTAGTGAAGGCGTCGAGTCTTTGCATTGCTGGCGGTGTCTTGTTTGGGACGGGTGTGTTGACACGGGCGTGTTAGGCATTGGGACAGGGGCATGTCCTTCTCGGGTTGACGAAGGCCGAACGTCGAGCGTCGGGTACGTCAAGTGCATGACATGGACTTGTCGGCTTTTGGAACACAAGCATGTCTTGCTTGGGTTGACAAAGGTCGAACGTCGAGCGTCGGGTTCGTCGAGTGCATGACACAAGTGTATCGTCTAGCTTGACATGGGCGTGTCAAGTCTTGATTTTTTTTTTTGGAAAATTCTGAAAAATAAAATAATGCTAAGTTAAAACAATATTAACAAAAAGGAAATATTTTATTGAAAAAATAAATTAAAACAACAAAAATAAACTAAAACGACCTAATAGAAGTACTGAAAAATACGTATATTTACAATTTATCAAATACCCCCATACTTAAGCTTTTGCTATTCTAGAGCAAAAGTTGGAGATGAACTGATATGGAATTTAAAGAAATCCTAAATTTATTACCACTTAAATTAATTAAAAAAAAGATCCAGATAAACATTCGGGGTATAAGAGTTATGTTCTAATCCATGAAAATGATTTAAATAGAGGAAAAGTTTTGGCCAAAAGACTTCTTGAAATAACAAAATAGCAAACAAAATTTGTAATCGTTAGCTAACAAAAATAGATTGGAATTATAGGAACTTTAGCTTACATGAGTTTTAAAGAAAATAATACAAGATTTATAAATTAATTCTAGAATCGTTGAAATTAGCTAAGGGGTTTGTGGTTTAAGAAGAGGGCGTAGGCTTAAAGGTGAGGTAATTTTTTCTCGAACCTCTAATGAATATTTTTTTTATTTTAGGAAAACGAAATCTTATTTTCCTAACATATATATTTTGAACAACTTCATTAATCCAATGTATATGTATAGGAGTAATGAACTTTATCCTCTTACTCCGTAACATATAATCTTTTAAAATATTAGATGTCTATGTTTATGGAACAAAACCTTATTCCCATTTACATATGTTCTTTTTAAGGATAGAAATTTTATCATGTTAAGTAAAACATGATAAATATGGGAAAATAGGGTTTTATTTTTTTTCAAGAAGAAAACAAGCTTTTAATAAAAAAAATTGGAGAGCAACTTTGATAAATTGGACGTTCCTTTATCTCAAGAAGCATGAAGTAGAAATAATTGAAGTCTATAGTTATTTTTTCTAACATAATACACGTGCCTCCATTTTAGATAAATTAGAAGTAGTGCCTAAAACAAGTTCCCTATATTAAGAAGACAAACATAAGATATTATTTAAAACTTTACCCCGCTATTTAAATTTATCAATGTCTAATTAACAAACGAATAGTAGAAAAAGAATTAATGAAATTCACATATAAATATACTAACAATGATATTTTTTAGAGCAAACAAGGTAAGAATGAAATATTTGATTTTTTTTGTTTTATAATTTTTTGGATTTTTAAAGTTATCATCTTTTCTTTGTATTTTTAATTTAGTTCTTTTTTTCTTTTTGAAGTTATTATTATTTTTTTGTATTATTTCTCTAATATATACATGCTAAAAATATGAAAAGAGATATATATATTTTTTGAAATATTTTATATTGTTTTAATTTTTTTTTTAAGATTTTTAAAGAAAATATTTACAAAAGGGGAAAAAGAGAGAACTTATTTACAAAGAGGAGGAAAGGAAGAGGGGAGAGAGAAAAGAATTTTTACAAAAAAAATATTTACAAAAAATATTTACAAAGATAAATATTTACAAAGAAAAAATATTTACAAAGAAAATCTAAATATATTTTTTTGTTTTATGTTTGTTTTGTTATTTTTTTTTTCAATTTTTGATGACAAACAAGTAATATTTTTTTTAGTTTTCATTTATTAGTAATTTTTTTAGTTTTTTTTTAGTTTTTTTTTAAAGTGCGAAAAATGGAAGTGCGGAAAGGAAAGTAGGAAAATACCCTAATACTTAAATCCAACACTGTCCTCAATGTTGCAACATAAGTACGTGGAACATAAATGAAACAAAAGGCAATAATTACAAAAAAATTGCGGGAGGGTAGGAACTTCCCTGGAACGTGCTCGGGGAGGCCCATCAAAAACCCTGTATTATTAGAAAAGTAGAAAAGAAAATAAGGAGAGAGCGAAAAAAGGTAGTCATGGGGTGCCTCCCAGGAGCCCTTTGTTTATAGTCGTGTAGCTTGACTATTTTGGCGGGGTTATAATGTTAAGGAAAGTTATAGTTTCGTTAAAACCGATCATTATACCGCCCGCTATGTAAGACTTTAACTGAAGACCGTTTACTTTAAATGAACCCTTTTTTGGGTGGGAGAAGAGTACAGTCCCATAAGGCCAAACCTCTTCAACTTTGAAGGGGCCGGACTAACGTGATCTTAGTTTACCCGAAAAAAGCCTAATACGTGAATTATAAAGAAGGACAAGATTGTCCGGAGAAAAAAATATTTTGGACTTGATTTCCCGATCGTGATAAAACTTATAACGCTTCTTATAGAATTTATTACTCTCATAAGTATTTGCACGCCATTCATCTAGCTCGTTTAGTTACAGTTTTCTATTTTAAGTAGCTAAGTTAGCATCGAGGTTTATGATTTTCAAAGCCCAAGGAGCGCGATGCTCGAGTTCTATGTGGAGATGGTACGCTTTGCTATAGACAAGCCAAAACGGTGTACAACCAATTGTTGTTTTGTATGTCGTCAGCTACGCCCACAACGCATCGTCGAGTTTGACAGACCAATCTTTCCTATTAAGTGAAACGATTTTTACTAATATACGCGTAATCTCTCGATTTACAACCTCTACTTGGACACTTGTTTGCGGGTGGTATGGGGTGGCAAGTTTGTGTATGACTCCGTATTTAGCTAACGTCTAAGCCATTTGGGAGTTACAGAAATGCATACCACTATTACTTACAATAGCGCGAGTTGTGCCGAAGCATGAAAATTGTTTTTAAGAAAGGTGACGATGACTCGCGCATCATTGGTGGGGAGAGCTTGCGCTTCCACCCACCTTGATACGTAGTCGACTGCCACTAAAATATAAATATTTTTAAAAGAAGGAGGCAGGGGGCCGACAAAATCGATTCCCCATAAATCGAAGACTTCGCATTCTAAAAAATTTTTGGGGGCATTTCATCGTGACGAGAGATGTTACTCGACTGCTGGCAGTTATCGCAGGAGCGCACAAAATTGTGTGCATCTTTGAAAAGAGTGGGCCAAAAGAAACCCGCCTCCAGCGCCTTCCGCACGGTCCGGTTAGCTTGATAATGCCCACCGGCCAGACCCTCATGGCAGTGCCTAAGTATTTGCGTACACTCCACTCCCGCGACGCATCTTTGGACCGCCTAGTCTGCGTAGATACGAAAAAGAAAAGGGTCCACCCAAAAGAAATTTTTCAAGTCAGAAAAGAATTTATTCTTTTGCTGGCTCGAAAATTTTTTTGGGAGCACCCGCGCAACTAAATAGTTCACAAAATCTGCGAACCAAGGCGGAGAAGACGAAATGATATTTATGGGTAGGAGGCGTTCCACGGGAAATCTATCATTTATGTTAGATTTGACGAGCGCTTCCGCACCTGAATTTTCTAAGCGGGAGAGTTGATCGGCGGTTCAATTTTCCGCGCCCTTCTTATCCCGGATCTCCAAATCAAATTCTTGAAGGAGGATAACCAATCAAAGAATACGGGGCTTGGCATCAGTTTTAAAAAATAGATATTTAAGTGTGGAGTGGTCGGTAAATACGATAACTTTATATAGCGTTATATACGAGTGAAACTTATCAAAAGCGAAAATGACGGCTAAAAGTTCATTTTCCGTTGTCGTGTAATTTACTTGTGCGGAAGTGAGCGTCTTACTAGCGTAATAAATTGGATTAAAGTGTTTGTCTACGCGTTGGCTAAGAATGGCACCTAAGGCAATATCACTAGCGTCGCACATAATTTCGAACAGAAGGGACCAATCGGGCGCCACTAAAATGGGTGAATTGATAAGTTTTATTTTATAAAATTAAAGGCAGACTCGCATTCGCTACTAAAAACAAAATTTGATTCTTTTTTCAAGAGGCGAGTAAGCGGCTTTGTTATTTTTGAAAAATCTTGAATGAAACGTCTATAAAAGCCTACGTTTCCTAAGAATATCCTAATAGATTTTACGTTGGTTAGCGACAGAATTATTTCTATAATTTCTATCTGGGCCTTATCTACCTCCATCCCCTTAGACGAAATCATATGGCCGAGAACCAATCCTTCTCGAATCATAAAGTTACACTTTCCCAATTTAAAACGAGATGTGTGTCCTCGCATCACTGGAGGACACGATCTAGATTTTGAAGACAAGATGGGAAAGAGCGTCCGAAAGAAGAAAAGTCATCCATAAAGACATCCATAATCTCTCCTACCAGCTTGCCAATGATTACCAGCATACATCTTTTGAATATAGGTAGCGCATTGTAGATAGGTGAAGGTGTAAAATGGGCAGGTAAAAGTTGTTTTCTCTTGATCATCGGGGGATATGGGGATTTGGAAAAACCCCAATAAACCATCAAGAAAACAATAAAATGGGTAAGCGGCTAAACGCTCCAAAACTTGGTCTAAAAATGATAGTGGAAAATGGTCCTTACGGGTGGAATCCTTTAGTTTTCTATAATCGATGCACACCGGCCAACCCGTAACAGTACTGGTTGGGACGAGTTCATTGTGCTCATTTTCCACTACGGTTAGACCGCCCTTCTTAGGCATGACATGAACGGGACTAAGCCACGCACTATCAGAAATGAGATAAAAAATCCTCGTTTCTAATAATTTAATTATCTCATCTTTAACAACGTATTTCTTGTTTGGATTAAGACGTCGCTAGGGCTGATATGTTTTGCTGCAATTATCGTTAAGGAAAATTTTATGAGTGCAAAAAGAGGGGTTAATCCCCTTAAAATCAGAAGTTTGCCACGCAATTGCGTGGCGATGTTTGAGCAAAACTTCCAATAAATTGGAAGTCTCCTAATCACTTAAATGCGAAGAAATGATAATAGGAAGGGTATCACTTGTTCCCAAAAAATCTTATTTGAGGGATTTGGGTGGGGGTTTGAGGTCTAGGATGGGCGGTTCTTCTAGAAACGTTTTGACACTAATGTCTTTCGAACCAATTGGTTCGTAAGGCAAGTCTACAGATTTATCCTCTTCGCAATTAAAAGTTACTGGCACAAAAATATCGTCGTTAAGAAAAATGGACTCGAAAACAGGAGAAGAACGATCTCTGAAAAAAGAATCTAAAGAATAGCATAAATTGTCGCTCGATGATGAGTCCTCCATCGAGGGATTAATAGAGAAAGTAACTTCATCATCTCCCACCCTAAGGAGGAGACGACCGTTACTCGCATAAATTAATGTGCGGGAGGTGGCTAGAAAAGGGTGACCGAGTGTAATTCGTACATCGCTGTCCTCCTCGATGTCCAAGAGGACGAAGTCTACCGGAAAGGTAAACTTGTCAACTTGGGCAAGGACTTCCTCTACTATCCCGATGGGGAACTTAATCGAGCGATCCGCTAATTGGATACACATATTAGTAGGGGCCGGAGTGCCCAAACCTAATTTTTTAATGTGCGAGAACGACATCAAATTTATGCTCGCGCCTAAATCTGCAAGAGCATATTTTACTAATATATTACCAAAAAGGCACATGATGGAAAACAGTCTCGGGTCATTTTGTTTTGGGGGCAATTTATTAGTAAGAGTCGTCGAGTAGTCTGCGTTGAGAGAGATATGCAAAAATATTTTCTAATTTTTGTTTATTAGAAAAAAGTTCTTTCAAATATTTCGCATATTTAGGCATCTGCAAGATCGCCTCACAGAAGGGAACATTAATATGAATTTGTTTTAATAGTAAAATATTTTTTTTGTATTTTGTGTCATTTCGCTTGTTATCTAACTTATGCGGATACGGTAGGGCCTTGTTTAAAATAATTTTTCATTTAAAATAGGTAAAGGCGGTAAATCGAAGAAGAGAAAGAGGGGTCGGAGGTGAAATATGTACCTGAGGATTGATCCGTTTTGGATCAACCACCTCCTTACCTCTATAGAGGGTTATAGCATTGGCATTCTCCTGAGGGTTGGGCTCCGTATTTCACGGCAGTGCCCCGAGCATGCGCTCAGACATCAATGTCACTAGTTGTCCAAACTGTTGTTTGAGGGTTTTTAGTGATCCTGTTATGTTCCAGATATTTGATATGTTGGATGCAATGTATTTATAAAAAAATTTCTCAACTGGAGAAGGTTTCGGAGGAGGAGGTGGGAAAGAAGTGGGCACAAAAGAATTTGGGGGCGCTGCACGTTGTTCAGGTTGCTCCAAGAGAAATTTGGGTGATTCCTCCAACCCGAATTATAGTTATTACTATAAGGGTTATTGTTGGGGTTTAAGGATGGATGACCCGAATTTCCTATGAAGTCCACAAACTCTTCAGCCATGCAGACGTTAGGGGGAATAAAATAAGGTGGAGTGGAGGAGGCAGCAGACATCTCCGCCACCTGCTTTACTAACCTTTCAACTTACAGGGTTAAGGGAGCAGTAACATCCACTTAAAATTGCCTACCGCCTGCTTTGGGAATCCCCGCGGGACATTCCACTTGTAGGCATTCATAACCATTTCTTTGAATTAAGCATGGGAGGGCTCAGGTGTTTTGTTGTTTAATGTTCCCCCGGCAGCCGCGTAAATCATTTGACACGTCTGAAAATTAAGGCCATTATAAAAAATTTGTTCCTACAACCACGCTGGCAGTGCAAGGTGCGGGCACTGGCGGAGGAACTCCTTAAACCGTTCCCAAGTCTCATATAGAGACTCAGGATCATTCTGCTCAAACGAAGAAATGTCCGCCCATAATTTTGCAGTTTTTGCAGGCGAAAAGTTCTTCGCCAGAAACCGCTCCGTCAACCCAGCCCAGGTGGTGATACATCCTCGCGGGAGGGAATTCAACCGCGCCATGGCTTTGGACTTAAGGTAAAAAGGAAAAAGGCGCAAGCGAATGGTGTCATTAGTGACGCCGTTAATCTTAAAGGTGTCTTAAATTTCCAAAAATAGGACAAGTTGACATTCGGGTCCTCATCCAGCATTCCATCAAACTGCATGATGTTTTGGACCATTTGAATGACACTTGATTTTATTTTGAAATTATTATTCGCCACCGTAGGGCAAACAATACTAGACCCAGTATCTTCCAGGTTAGGCCGGGCATAATAAGGCATAGTACGCTCGGCCACCGGGGCAGAGTTAGGGTCGGCCGCCACTATGGCAGAGGGTTCTCCGATAGATTCCTCGGGGTCTAAAAAGGGATTTCGGTGTTGAGCTCAAATACACGCAAGTGATCGTTCGATCTTAGGGTCAAAATAAAAATCTTCAGACTCTGAGGGTTGTCTACGGGTCATACACCATAAAATAAAAACTAAATAAACTTTCTTTTTTTAGTTTGTAGAGATTAAGTAAAAGTAATAGACTCCGAAATTCAAAATAACAACTCAATAAGTCCCCGACAACGACGCCAAAAACTTGATGGCCCGCAAACAGACTCTTATTTAAGTGGTTTGTTCGATGAGTCAACCCATTGCAGGCGCGCTCGAAAGCGAGCTTTTAACGAAGGAGGCAAGTGCACCTATCGCATGTAGTACTCGATATTCGGGGGAATACCGAGGTTATATTATTATAGGGGTCGGGTTGATTATCCCTACTGATCCAGGAGTAACTATTATTTTACTGAAAATGCATTTGGGATTTTAATTAACTAAGACAGAGAAAAAAAGGCGTGAAAATGATTTAGGAAATTCGATGAAGGGTTAACGCTCGGCACCAAATAAGATCGAAACTCTTAATATTTATAGAACTTAGATTGCCAATTAATTAAAGGCAACTTACTCATTGAGGTTCCACAAACATGAGCTGACCTAGCTTTAGGAATATCGCTCACATGAACATTAAGGCTATTCGACCGAACTCTCATTCGACGAAGGATTCCTCATAATGCCCGCTTTACGCTAAGAACCCCGCTATTGCGTGGGGAACCCAGTCCAATATAATTATGCTTCTCCTCTCTCGAGGGTATGCACGCAACTCTTTTTACCCAAGGGTGATTAGTCCATACGCACGGCCTCTCGAATAGCTAGCGTCGTTAACCCGGGGCAAAACCTTAAGTCCTTTAATTAAAGTGGAAAAAATATTCTTTAATTATTAAGAGAGATTTAATATGTCCCAATGCTCTTCGATGTCGAGGGCTAAATATGATTAGCCACTCATCTTTATGGGGACGGCTTATGATTTTTATGAGGAGTGAGTTTGTGACTAAGCGCTAAAGGGTTATAAGAAGAAGACAAAGAATAATAACAAAAAGTTTAGAAATACTGAAAAGCTAAATTATGGCTAGAACTCACGCACTCAACGAAACCATAAGTAAAATGACAAGTCCTACTCAAACGAGTAAGCGGAAAATTAAAGCTTTAAAATTGCAAGCCATACTCAAACGAGTAGGTGGGAAATAAAGCGAGTCATGCTCAAACGAGTAGGCGGGAAATAAATGCATGTACGAGTCCTACTCAAATGAGTAGTCGGGAAATAAAGCGAGTCCTACTCAAATGAGTAGGTGGGACATAAATGCATACGCATGCACACACTCTTCATAATTGAAAGAAAGGTGTAAAGATTATCTCGTACACGCACGCACTCTACGTAATTTGAAGAAAGCCATAAAGAAAGCGATAAAAGCTACCTCATACACTCACACACTTCATCAAATTTGAAAAAGACAAAATTAAAAATCTACCTCATACACTCACACACATTATTAAAGAGAAAAAAAACAAAGTTACTTAAAAATTAAAGTTACAACATCCCTACTCCTAAAGCTTACCAAAAACACATAAAATAAGAAAATAAAGAGATTAAGGGCAAAAGGTTTTCAAAACAAAGCAAAAAAAACTAAAGTTTTACAAAAATTAATATTACAACTTTTTCATTCTTAGAAGTCCATAAAAGTTGATTAAAAGTGAAAACAAAGTAATAAGAACAAAAAGTTTTTCAATCCTAAAACAAAGCTAAGTAAAAAAACAAATCACTTTTAAAAGCACTTTCACAAATCCTAAGAATGAAAACATAAAACAAAAAGAAGATAGGAAAGATAAAATAAAACTATCCTAACAACATTTTTGTAAGAAAAAAATACAACGATATCCTATCATATTATCAAAAAAAATAAGATGAAATAAAACATTCACTCATAAACTCACACACACAATTCATGAAGAGAAAAATAACGAAATACAAAGATATAAGAGGAATAAAATGGGCGTTCCCACATGCATTTCATGACAATATAAGGACAGAAAACCTAATATATTTTATTAATGAAAAGAAACTATTACAAAGCTAAAACAAAAGTTAAAACAAACATGAAAAGGAGGGGGGAGAAATCTCCTTACATTGCACAAAAAGCACCCAAGCAGCCCTCTAACACACAAAATTGGCCAAAAAAAGTTGAACACTTGGACCTTACATAAACTTTGTATTTATAGGAAAAAAAGTGGGGGTGACATGGGCGTGTCGACTATCTAGACACGGTCGTGTCGGGTCTGGTGTGTAGGAGAAGTCAAAAACCGTTGACTTGGAAATTTCTGGAAGTAGCTGGAATGGGTCACGTGCCATACACGGGCATGTTGGGCAGCCTGACACAGGCATGTCGGGGAGGTTTATCTGGTGGAGGCATTGATTCCTTGCTTTGCTGGCAGCGTCTTGCCTGGGATGGGTGTGTTGACATTGGCGTGTCAAGCATTGAGACTGTAAGATCCTGTCTCCTCATTTCGAGGCTAACCCGGATCTTATGCCCAGAACCGCCGCCTTACGGTGACACTAACGTACGGGTTAGTCGTCACCGTAAGACGCCGATTCTGCCGGCTAGTACGATCATAACCTGTCGACCAATATGAGAATAAAATCATAATATCAGAGTAAACGCAGAAAAAGTCCACAGCTACAGCACATATATATATCAAAAGAGAATGAAACATCAGTCCGCAATGAGTACAACAAATATAAGTAAATAGGGCTTATGCCCAGTACATCATGATCACTCTCACTCTCACATACAGCAGCGGAGTCTATCATCTCAAATCATCGCACCTGAACATGTGCTCCAGTAGTAGTAGCCGGTATCTGCTCCTCAAGCCCTGCCTCCTTGACGTGCTGGTCCACCTCCTCGAGCTCCTAAAATAGTAAGGTCAACGACCATTAGTCAAACAGACTAAGTCGTATCCTCAGCACCTCCTCCTGCAACTCCTAGGCACCGTGCGGGAGGACGAAGCGGAGGACAATAAGGGGTGGCAAAAGAGAGCAGGTGACAGGAATCTAACAGGGTATATAATCAAGAAAATAATGAAATGTAACCTCCACTTATGCGGGTACGCATAAGCAAGGGATCTTTTGCAAGGCTACCATTGTATAGAATGTCCCATACCATTTATACAATGGGGTGTCAGAGTCACAAGCATATATATAAAGGAAAAATAACCTTAACCTATAAACATGCCCACTCAGGCTTATAGGCTAAGGGTTCGTATAGCAGGTCCTAATGTATAAGCGTCCCATACCACTTATACATTAGGTGTCTTAGGTTGTTATGCAGATTAATGTTATGCAACTATATGGTGGGTATGATATGAACATGCAGTGCAACACACACACACGACTCCGTGATCACAGACCTTTAGTTCCCACTTTTCGAGAGCTAGCATCACTCTCAGGTACCACCGTTGTGGCTACGGCAGCAGCGGAGCGGGCATCTCCGCCTTCTAGGCGGGTATCACACTACCAGGCCTAGACCTCTCTTGTACGCCTCTGTACACCAACAAGTGCACTCTAGAGCCTCTGCGTACCACTTTGCTGACTACCTGTCAGTCTTGTTGGGCCGGGTGCGCGTTATTAGGAAAAGCCCTCCAGACTCCAGTGAAAACAACCTACTGGCCCATCTAACCCTCGCACCCGCCTGGTCCATCGTACTGCCGTCAGTGTGATGACCGGCCAGTACCGCATGGCCCGCCACTAGTATATGCACATGCAAGTATTATATATAAATCGAGCCTCCAGCTCCAAGGACTATCCAGTCCCAAAACTCCCCAACCCGTCACGGGTGAGAATGTGCTACTAAATCCCCAACCCTGCCTGGGTGAGTATATATGGAACCAATCTCATCCTCCAACTCTGCACGGGTGAGCAAGTAGTCAAAGACTCCAAGTCCCTCCAACCCGACACGAGTGAGCACATGTCCAGTTCACCTAACCTAATAGACTACTCTTGTCTACAGTTTATCATACTTAGAATCTTAAGGTTAATCCCAGGACTGCCCAAGGTATTCCCGGTGAAGGGCTCTCAGGGGCACTAGGAGCTACGATGGGCTGAATCCCAAAGCTCCCTTTCTCAAGGATATTTAGTTTAGTTGTTGTCTACCCCGAACTCCCTTTTCTCTCTCATGTTACATAGAGTGACCTAGTGATTTAAGGTATGGGTTAAGGAGTGACGGTCTTCCGTCAACTCTACCTAGGCATGACTAATGTTGCACTATTACTCTCGTCTCTAGAATGCATCTGCCACCCAGGGTTATACTTCCGAACTTAAACTCTAACTCAGTTGTTGATTCATCTCCTGGCGGCCTATAGTCCAGCCTTCTTTACTAAGCGCACCCCATGACCTATTGCCACCCTGAAATCGAACTTCTAAATTCTTGATCCAACTGACCCCAAGTATTTATCCTAGGGTGGTATGGACTAATAAAATGAGTGTGTTGATTTTCATAATTTTCCTAAGTCATTAAGGCCTTTAATTAAATCTTTTAGAATTATTCCCTAGGTCATTTTACACATGAAGTATCATCAATTAAAATCTTCTGACCTATGGGAATTTTCCTGAGTTGCATATGAGTAAAATATTACTGTCTACAAGATTTCATAATTTTCCTTTTAATATAAATATTTGTCCCATAATTAATAGAATTTCTACACAAGTGTCATTTCTCAAATGAAGTACAAGAAATATATTCACCAAAATTCCAGGAAAATTACTAAGCATTTATATTACTATTTTACGACTGATGGCAGAGTTTCGATCATTCCTGTACAATGATGGCCTAACAAAATTCATTTCTAGTTATTTACCAAAATGCCATTTTTCCTACCTTAATAATTATCAGTGTGTACAAAGAAATTCTGAAATAAATATGCAACACTAATATTGCTATTATACATCTATAGAAATATTTTTTACAATTTCCCCACATGTAATTCCACCAATTCATAAATAAATACAAAAGGGGTAAAATAGTAATTTCATGGTTTTTGTTCCAATAATTTCCAAACAGAGGTCTAAAATTTTCCTAAGTCAAATAAGACACCATACTTTGACTTGGCTGAATTTGAAAGTTTTCTATATCCAAATTCTATTTTTCCCATTTATTTTCCAAAAAGGCCTATAATTTGAAAAATTCCAATAAGTGGTATTTTTGATTCCAAAAGTCCCAAAAATAATTCTAGGGGTGAAACATGCCCTAATGAATCACTGGAATTTATCGTATGGTTTTTGGGTGCCTCGGTTAGGCTAAATACACAATATACAATTTCTTGCTAATTGCACACCAAGGCCTAAATTAGCCAACACATGTACATGGATTAACCCATCATGCAGTGGTCCAATTGCTCTGAAATTTTTGAAAGGCACCAATGATGCCCCTAAGGATGAGCCACCAGAATTTGGGGCCATTTGGAGTTAGCTAACTCCAAGAATCACCTAGTTAAGCCCTAGGGGTATTTTGGTAATTTCCTCATATTTTATTTTCCAATCAAGCCCATTTTTGGGCAGGGTCTAAATGTGCCCTAATTATACCTCTGACCAAAATCTCAGGTCAAGGGGACTTCTGGTTTGGCTTGGGCAGCCATTTAAAATTCTGCCAAATTGCTATTTGCAGCCCAAGCCAAAGCCTATTTTTACAAACTTGCAAGTGAGATTCCTCATCATGCAGTGAATCAATTTAGCCCAAATTTTAACCATGGGTCTAATATACCCATGAGAGGGTGCCACAAAAATTTGGGGCCATTTGGAGTTGGAGAACTCCAAAAATCACATTTATTTAATTTTGGGTATTTTTGTAAAAACTATAGCAAAATGTTCCCCAAAAATTCTGATTTTTTGGGGAGGACCTAGATTTGACTAAATAAGCCACATGCCCGAAATCTAAGTCCATTTGGACTTAGGATTTGAGCAGGGCATCAATTTTAGTTTCTGTCCTAGTTTAAGGGCAGTCCTAGCAAAATGGACCTACAGGGCAGAATACTCAACCAAATTTAATGAGTAATATGTCAAATCAAAGCTAACACAGAGATCTACAATATTCATGTTAGGCAAAAGTTCATCAGATGGCTATAAGGGCCTCAAAATCAACATGCAAGGTATCTGTTAAAGTGTGACAGAATAGTGTACTATTCATTTGATATTAATACAGAGATTTAATAAAACAAATGTTGCACGAATCTTAAAGGAATCTAACGGCGGCTGTATCCTCTTCCTCATGCACTGCATGCAGGGCCAACTCGACACAGGCGGGTTTTGCGGGGCCGTTCCCGGCCATCGCCGGCGGCGGGACCTCCGGCCAAGTCCTTCCCCGGCCTCACGGTGGTTGGGGCTAGAGCTGGCCGGCGACTGGGCGGCGGAGAGCGGCGGACGGCGGCGGCACAACCAAGCCGAAAAGCTCCCAGGCCGCCATTTTTAAACCGATTTTTGAGCTTTTGATTCCTAACGTCGAGCTCGTTTGAGCTCGACCTCTAGCCTAGTGGATCTAGGATACTAGTACACTTGGAGGAGAAGGGATACGGACTCTTAGTGGCGGTTGTGGCTGAGGGTGGCGGCGGCTCTCCATTGCATGCACTCTCCGGCGATCTCCTCTATTAGACATGTCAGCTGGTGGTCTCTGGCCTTCTCTCTCTGTCTCAGGGGTAGGAGTGAGTGGAATGAAAGGGAGAGTAGGCGGTTTGGGCTGAGTTAAGGATGGGGGGGGGCGATTTCACCAAGGTGGGGGCGGATTCACCAAGGCTAGGGCTCGGGTTGGGGGGTTTGGCCGACTAGGTTGCTTGGGAGTGGGCCCCACTGGTCCAAGTGGGCTGACTAAGCCTTAATGGGTCGGGTTGCCCAGGTTAGGGCTGAGTTAGGTGAGTGGAGAGAGAGAATTTCTCATACAAGTGGAATAGGCTATATTGGGCTTGGGTTGGGTTTAGGCTTGACCCAAGACTGCATGGTGGGGGTCCTACACCTCCTAATACCCATGCATGGTCAGCCAACCCATCATGGGTTGGTGGGATGAGCCCAAGTGGCCCAAAATAACTCCTAGGCACTTTCTCTCTCCTATTCCTCCTCTTTTCTCTCTCCTAGATAATTTTCCAAATTTACTATTGCTTGCCCCTATTTTTCTCTCCCCTAGGGTTTATAGGGTCACTTTAGACCCACATGATGAATTTGGGTTGATTTGGGTGGACCCAACCCAGTGAATTGGGCTAGGGCACCATTTTCGCTATTTAGGTCAAAGGTGTTGACTTGACCCATCATGGGTCAACTGGTTGACCCCATGGCCTACCTTAGGGTCCACTTAGATTGTATTTAGGGTTAGGGCATCATGGTGGGGTCATGGTGTGGCTAGGGTTCTTGTTTAGGCTAGTTTGACCTAGTTTGACTCTGGCCCCATGGTGGGCCCCACATGGCTACAATCCACTACCTAGGGTCAAACCTAGCTTATAACCCTAACACCCACCCCATGCCTAACCCAATCTAAGTTAAGGGGTCTAGAAGTAACATTGGGATGTTACAGAGACACGGGCGTGTCCTACTCGAGTTGACGAAGGCTGAACGTCAAGCGTCGGGTTCGTCAAGTGCATGATATAGGCGTGTTGGCTTTTGGAACACTGGCGTGTCCTACTCTGGTTGACGAAGGCCGAACGTCGGATTTGTCGAGTGCATCATACGGGCGTGTCGGCCAGCTTAACACAGGCATGTCAAGTCTTGATTTTTTTTCTTTTTTTGGAAAATTCTGAAAAACAAAATAAAGCTAAGTTAGAACTATATTTATAAAAAGAAAACATTTTATTGAAGAAAAATAACTAAAAACTACGAAAATAAACTAAAACTACCTAATAAAAGTATTGAAAAATGCGTATATTTACAACTTATCAATGGACATTTTACTTCAGTTGATTGGAGGCTAATCCACCAACTATTGGATACCAAGTTAAAGTTGTGTACGACCTTCTATCCGCAAATAGATGGTAAGACCAAGAGGACCAACAGAATAATAAAGGATATGCTCCATATATACGTCCTGGATTTCAGGAAGAGGTAGGAAGATCACCTCTATATGATTGAGTTCGCCAACAACATTAGCTATCAAGCTAGCATACAGATGACACCCTTTAAAGTTTTATAGGGTATTAAGTGCCATACACTTTGGTTGTGCATAAACACTCGAGTCAAAAATATTTAAGTGTAAGGAGGTTCAAGATGCAAATTAGACCATACGTATTGTATAAGAGTGGTTGTTTGTAGTCCAAGATAGGCAATCGAAGTACTATAATTCCAAGCATTGAAACATGGAGTTTGTGGTTGGCGAGTGGGTGTACTTGAAGATCAAACCATTCAAAGGCGTGTCCAGGATTAACCGCTTGAAATAGTTGATTCCGAGGTAGCTTGGAATGTTTGAAGTGGTTAAGCGAGTTGGAGAAGCTGCCTATTGATTAGCTCTATCGGTGGAGCTAAGTGGTTTGAAAGATGTGTTTCACATATCGGTTCTATGCAAAGGTATAAACGAATCAGCTCAAGTGATTTTTTGTGATCAAGTACTGGTCGATAGTCGGCTAATGACAAAAGTTCGGCCCATGCGGATCGAGGATACAAGGATACAGCAACTGTAAAACAAGAGAATTGTTGCGATTGAACGACAAGTGTACGGTCGAACAAGTAATATAAAATGGGTGGCTTTCCCAAGTATCGATCTCTTCAAGGAACAAAGTAAGGGGGGGGGTTAATTTCAAGGAGAACTTGAGATTGAAGTCCTTAGGTCGGCATTTACGAAGGGGGGTTTTGGTTGTTGTGAAAAAAGAAAGTAAAAAGCTAACAACTACTCCTATGCAATGCCGTTATGCATTCTTCACCAGGCGGGATGGAAGACTATACGAGCTGCTCTGCACCGAATCGCTAGGTGGATGGACAAGTAGTCAAGCTTAAGAACTAGAATTTAAGGGTCGTAAGAACCTCTTTGCTAAGCACGCCACTAACTATCGCTAGTGCGGCAAGAACAGATGAATGGAAAATGAAAAATAAGGGCGCACCTCAAGCTAGTAATGAAAACATACAATCACATAGACATGATTACACATAAATGTTGTTTACAATAAGCGCACTTCATCAAATATAAGAGATAAACTACGTTATCAACAACAAAAGAGAACAGTTTGTGAAATCGACCGGATCCGAAGTCTTGCCGAGGATTCACGGTTGGAATCGCCGGGATGTCAATCCATGTCCAATCTCAGGCCTCAACTATGTCTGGGGTAGAGGAGGTTGTCACTCACTCCCAATAGACCCGTCTTCTTCATGTCACGAGCCGACAGAGGATGGCCCAACTTCTCCTAGCTTGATGGAGAAAGCTATGTTGAATCTCCTCTTGAAGCCCAAGGATGAAGGAGGAGACCGAGAGGAAGCTCCAGCTTGGATTTGGCGTTGAATGCTTGCCCGGATCTCCTCTCCTAGGTGGAACGGCGGATTTTGCCCTAAAAATCACAGGGAAGAAGCTCTGTCCAAAAGTCTTCGTGGCAGGAAAATCTGCGACTTAAATAGAAAAACTAAGAAAATTGGTCACGCACGATGTGGCGTACGACCGTGGGTGAACCGTGCGATTTTCGGGCACAGAAAAAGCTTGCAGAAGAGATGAGTTGACTCTTGCATTTTACTCGTGCACCGGCGATTCCGCCCATGTGTGAAGGAAATCACACGGGTAAATACAGAATGTAGGGAAAACGAAGCAAGCAGGGGAACCGTGCGTTTTACTCGCACGTGGGCGCTGCCGCCCTTGCGTCACAAAATGCACGATTAACCCCAGAAAGAATGGAAGAAAGGAAAAGGTGCGGTTCCTTCTCGCATGGTTTTGCTTAAACCGTGTGGGAACAAATTGCACGGGCAGAAACAGAAGTCCCCAGAATGGTTGTGTGAAACGTACGGTTGAACTAAGACTGTGCGCGAAAAAGTGCGCACGACCGTGTGTTTTACACAAAACTGAAAAATGAATACTAGATGTCCCGACTACCTGCACAACAACGAAACCAACTGGGGCACCAGCCCCCAATACCAAAATGGAATCAACAACTACAAAAAGAGATAACCGGCAGCACCATATGCATGCCCGATAACAAAATGTTCAATTGCACACCCACGAGCCGAAACAGTGCACTTATCATGAGAAGCAGAAGAAATGAAATATCAATGATAACATACTAAAAGTGATGTCCAAGTGAGATAAAACTAGCCCAGATGAGCTTGAAAAACCCTATACAAACGGGACACATCACACCACCAGACTTACCTGTTTGCGCGTCCCGAGTAAACACAATCTACACAGACAAGGAAAATATACTAGCTAACAAAGAAATTGAAAATGGAGTACCATGCAAAGTCGCATGCTCATGCACGTAAAAATATAAAAGAGAAAAATTTTAAGTACACAAAATAGTTTATACTTTTCACATTGCGTATCAAAATTTTTACTACAACTCAAAAATGGAATCATGGTGAATCAACCAGTCACGCATAGGAAGAAAGTAGTCAGGTCACTATGGTGAGCTTTGCCAAAGATAAGGGCTCAGGATAACCTCCAAAGGAATCCACCAATGTAAGGGACCATACACTTGCCTTTCACACTCTCTCCACAACATTAGTTCGACTCAAGCACGAATCTGCAGGACTTTAGGATAATCGTGGGGCTTGGGTTACGGTGAGATAAACAATGATAATCCAAGAAGGCTATGCACCAAACCCAAATGAGCTATCATATAAGAATTAATCCAGCCGCTAACCACAATAAATCCAGGTACACCACACCCCCAGACTTAACTTTTAACATATGGGTGTGTGCACCGCCTACTCCAAATATAATCACATCACTAAATCGTTTTTCCAAATAAACTTTTTCTTTTCCTATTTTTCTTTTTCTTTTCTTTTTCAACATTTTCCTTTTTCATCTCAACAAATATACCTTGGAGCACATCAACATTCTTCACTAGAGTACCACCACATCACACCCCAACAAGAAAATATAAAACATTAAAGCTTGACTTGGGTATGCAACTAAGATAGGCTATGAGGCTTTGGTGAAATAAAGGTGGAGCTGAATCCAAGGAAAGGTTAGACACAATAGGGCTAGCAAGGATGAGACGTTAGGAGTGGTACAAAGCTCAACCGGGCCAAAATGATGGCCTACATCACGCTCACGCTAGACTAACCATGCGCCAATGCTTCGAAAGTAGCTTGGGGCAAGTTCTTAGCTTTCGAGAAAGATGATCCTTCCTCCTGACTTAAGCAAAACGAGTCTAGTGATGGCTACACACGTTCCTACACTACCGTTTGATTCACATCGGATTCACAAATTTTTTGAGTAGAATATAAAAATATTTACGCAAATAGAAAATATAAAACTATAAGCATACAGAAAAATTTATTCTATTCAAGTTTCTACATGAGATGAGAGCAGTTGACTAGAAGCACAGCAAGTTCAACATTTTACTCCATCTCACAATCCTTAGCTAGCACCATAATTTCCCGAAATCTAATAAGGACACAAGTTTAACTCACAACACAAAAAAATCTAAGCACGCGCTCATGTGGGTACAGTGTTGTGCGATGCAATGAACTAATCAATATAAAAATAATAAAAGCTTCTAGTATGCACATTAAATGTGCGCGTGCAAAAGGTAACTAGTAATTGCTCTCTCCTAGACTTAAACTAAACTACACAACATTCGATATAGACATTTAAACCAAAAGAAATAAGAGAAGAGGTTACCCAATGCTCAGCCAGCGAGCATACCAGAAGACGCATGAAAAAACAGAAGGAGGCCCGCAACACGAAGAATCGCAACCCCGCCAACATGAATTTATCATGAATATCTGCAGGGTTGAGCTTCGCAAAAGCAAAAGAAAAATATACAAAAAGAAATGCTAAAACAAAAAAAGTCATGAAAAAAATGCAGAAAATGAAAGATAACTACTGGGGTTACTGTCATCGCAGCACGACTTATTAGATTCTAAACAGTTATAGCTAATGGGCCTATGAAAAGAAAAGTGCACAGGTAACTTGCCTAATACCCGTCGCAATAATGGGTACCGATACAGAGATAAAGCAGTTACCCCTTTACCTAAATAATAATACCTGACCAACGTAGGTAGAGGAAAAATGAAGTAATAAGATGAGGAGCACTGATCCTCACTCATCTCACCACAAAACAAATCCTTTCCTAGCAAGGTATCGTCAACTACAGGGAGACGGAAGGAGGGGAAAGCAATCAATGGAGCTTCCTCAACAGAGGAGGAATCATACTCCTCGCGAGAGAGGATGCTATCATCGATGACTCGAGCTGAAATCACAAATTTGTCCTGAAGCACCTGTGAAGACTCAACCCGCATATGCTTAGATATAGAAAGGGGATCAAGAAATAAAGGAGATGAAAAACTAAAAAAATCAGAAATAGGGGGAGTGGTCTCGGTCTCACTCCTAGGAGGATCCAGGTATAGATCACTATCGTTGTCATTTGAGTCATGAAGAGGGGAATCTGCGAATAGGAGGTCCATGGTGGTGGTTTGGATCCCCTCATATAACAAGGAAGTGGTAAATTCCTCATCAGAGAGGATCTCCTAATCAACACACCTCGGTGCGTCCATGTGTTCCAAGACGTAATACTATCCATTGATGAGAATAACTTCCTCATCACACCATGATTGTAACACCTCTACCCATCACCTATAATATTACAGAGGGTCCGGTCGGGGCCCCACACAATATTTTACAAGCAAGCGAGCAAGCTACGAAATAATATCAAAAACTATCGTATCCTAACACAGAGTATTCTAACGAAAGCTTCATGGTAGAAAACTTGAACTCAAGAAATACAAGAGGTGTCAACTAAAAAAATAGGAATGTATACAATAACAATTTGGCCATAAGGCCTTACAAGTTGCTCTTAACAATAGTGTGGTTTACAAACTTCGGCGCGCACTCCGGCCACACATGAACAAAAAGTAACACACATAGCCTTCGAGGGCTAGCATCAGCAATAGCAGCAGCAGCAACAACGAGGACTTCAGCCCTTTTTATTTCCCGCTTGGACCTCCATTACCTGTGCAAAGACAATCCACCAAGCGATGGCAAACAGGGAAACGCTCAGCAACTAGCTGACCAATTATAACGACACTGTCCCTTGCACGGGGCAGCGAAATTCCTTCCCAGCAAAGCATTTATATCACATTGCATATAGCACATATGTATAACAAGCCACCAAGGATGTGAAAAACGGCACAAGTTCATACATATCACAAATGCCATCCCAATGGCTCGATGTTCCGTGCACTCAGGGCACATTATTGGTGTACCAGAAAACCAGGGTCCCACCACCATTTAGAGGTCCCAGACATGACGGTCCAATATGTGCCTTCTTAGTATCTACAGCCCGCAGGCCAGAGACTCTCACTATGTTATCCTACCAGGTCCTTAAGCACCCCCATTGGTAGACAATGATAATCTGGGTATGATGAGTCCATATTTTATACTTAATTCCGGACTCATCTAGGCTTATTTTCTTGTCTTTGCACACCGTTTAGCATCATTTGCACTCCTTTTGGTTCGCTACGGTTTTCCATGTCTTGTGCACCTTTTTTAGCCTATTTCTGTGTGTGTGTGTGTCTATTTCATTCTTGCTATGATTATTATTGTTTGCTGTTGCTGCCACGATCGATGTCCCGTGCAGTTTTCCTGCATGTTTGGGGATCGTGAGGGTATTCGGGATAGGCGTTTCACTATTTTTTGGCAAAGGAGTCAGTGGTCGTGCGTTTTTACCCACGCACGACCATCGACCTCTTGGCGCACGATCACTGATCGTGCGCAGCCCGGCCTCATTTGTAAAATCTCTGTCTTAAACCTCCCGCACGATCACTTGCCATACCGCGCACGATCACTGCTCGTGCGCTGCCGGTCGTGCGCAGTCATGCCATCTTTTTCCACTTTTCTGCCTCTATATCGCACGACCACTGACTTCAGTGTGCATGACCACTGGTCGTGCGCCACTGATCGTGCGCATTGATTCCACTTTTTCCTGGAGTTCTGCCTGGCCTTCGCGCACTATCACTGACCACAGGGCGCGCGATCACTGGTCGTGCGCCAGTGATTGTGCGCGCTGTAATTTCTGCAATCTATAAATACGCAGGTTCCGCCCTAATTTTGGGAGATCGTCCCTTTCCGTGATTTTTCCGCCGTTTTCTGCTCCGAAGAGGGATTTCGCCGCCCTCCATCATCCTCCACCATAGGGAGTTGCTCCGGGCAAGCCTTCAACGCCAAATCAAAGCCGGAGCATCCCCTCAGCCTCCTCCTTCATCCCCAAGCTTCAAGCGGAGTTTTGACCGAGCTTTCTCCATCAAGCTAGGAGGAGCTGGAGCCGCAATCTACCGGGTCATTTCAACAAAGAAGACGGGTCCATTGGGAGTGAGTGACAGCCTCCTCTACCCCGGACGCAGTTTAGGACCGAGCTTGGACTCGGATTGACAACCCGGGATTCCAACCGTGAACCCTCAATAAGGCTTCGGATTCGGTCGATTCGCACACCTCTTCGTCTTGTTGTTGATAGCTTAGTTTAATTTCTATGTATTGATGAAGTATTTTTATTGATTAGCATTTTCACTTATTCATGTCTATGTGAGTTATTGTGATTTTGTTATTATTGCTTGAGGTGCGCCATATTCCATCCTCCACCATCCACCCTTACCGCACTAGCAATTGCTAGTGGCGTGCGTTGCGAAGAGGTGCTTACGACCCTCATTCCGCCGTTCTCTCCACCTCATCCGCTAGCCTACTCGCCCATCCGCCTTGTGAATCGGTGCATAGCGGCCCGACTAGTCTTCATCCCGCCTACTGAAGCTTCGCATAGCGGCGTTGCATAGGAGTAGTTGGTAGTGTTTTATTTTCTATTTCCGCAACCAACAAAACCCCCTTCGTTACTTCCGACCCGAGGACTTCAATCTCAAGTCCTCCTTGACATTAACTCATCCCTTACTGTGTTCCTCAAGAGACCGACACTCGGGGATTTAATCCCAAACTTTATTACTTGTGCGACCGGTGCGCTTGCCATATTTTCCACGCATCAAGTTTTTGGCGCCGTTGCCGGGGAACACAGTCGTTTGAGTTTTTGGAGAGGAAGATTTGAGATAGTTGCCCTTTCCATTTGTATATTTCATGTTTTATTTTTGTTTTGGTTTTTAGTTGTTGTTTTTTTTATTTTATTCCCTTTCTAGTTTTTATTTTGCTATAGCAGGCTGTTCCACTCTTTATTTGCTTGCGAGTATTTAATTTCTGCTTAGAAAATTTCTTGTGGTGAATTCTTTTCTATTGCACCATGTATTCAAATTGGTATATCAAGTGCCATTGGTGCGGGGATTATGGGCATGGTAGTGATGAGTGCCCCACTGACGGTACTGAGTATAATTCTCATGGTCCCGTGTATGCAGCGCCGCTGTCTCACGGTACTCCATACACGGTACCACAGTCTTATGGTCACTACTCGTCTCCGCCTCCACCTTTTTCATATTCCTCCCCGGTCCCTTCTGGACCGAGGGGTAATGGAAAGCGGTGTTTGTGTTGTCATAGCACCGACCATGTGTTGAAAGATTGCGCAGAATTTCAGTGCCAGATGGAGGCGGATGATGAACCGGATATCTGGATCGTCTCATCCACCTCTCAAATGGCCGCTCCTTCTGATTCTGATGATGTATCCGCAGTACAACCTTGTCTATGGGGGACTGCTGTGGATACACCCATCAGACCTTCCACTAGTCAGTGCGACGACATTGCGCCACCTTCTCTCCTTGTGCCTTCTTCCCCTGTTCTTGATTCACCCTCGGAGGAACCTGCACCTACTTTCTCTGATGTTGTTGTTCCTCCGCTTTCTTTGCAAGAATCATCTACTCCTCTTTTTAGTGAGTTGGTTGATGATGTTGTGCCCTTTGGAGATTGGGAACATGAGGATGTGCCATGGTGTGACGAGGACATTATTCTCGTCAATGGAGAATATTATGTCTTGGAACACAGTGACGCACCGAGGTGTGTTGATGAGGAGATCCTTGCTGATGAGGAAGTTCCCACTTCCTTATTGGTTGAGGAGGTCCAAATCACCATCGAGGACCTCATAGTCTCAGCTTCCCCTCGCCATGACTCACATGACACCGACAATGATCTATGTTTGGATCCTGCTGAGAGTGATTCCGGGATCACTCTCCCTATTTCCGCTTCTTTTAGTTTTTCTTCTCCTTTATTCCTTGACCACCCTTCTCCTTCTGCGCTTGTGCGGGTTGACTCCATGCAGGTGAGTTGGGTTGACATTGAGCCTTGCGCTCAGGTTGTCGGCGAGTGCCTCAGCTTGCATGAGGAGTTTCCTACTCCTTTTGCAGTTGAAGCCTCTACCTTCACCTTTGCCCCCAACGAGCTTGTGGTGGATGATACCTTGCTAGGCAAGGATTTGTTTTGTGGTGAGATAAGTAAGGACCAGTGCTCCTCCTCATCTTACTTCCTATTTCCTCTACCTGTGCGTCGCAGGTATTATTACTCAGGTAGAGGGGTAACTGTTCTATCACCATATCGGTACCCATTACCGACACGGATATTAGGACAGTTACCTGTGCATTTTCTATTTCATAGGCCCATTTGCTAGAACTGTTTAGAATTTAATAAGTCATGTTGGGATGACAATAACCCCAATGCTTATCTTTCATTTTCTGCATTTTTCTTTTTTTTTTTATGTCTAGCTTAGTTTAGTATTTCTTTTTGTATATTTTCTTTTGTTTTTGCGGAGCTCACCCCTGCAGGTATTCATGGAAACTACGCATTGGCGGGGGTTGTGATTCTTTGTTTGGCGGGCCTACTGCTACTTTCCACGCGTCTTCTGGTATGCTCACTAGCTGAGCATTGGGTAACCTCTTCCCTTACCTCATTCAGATTTTAATTTCTCTATCATTTGATGTGTTGTTTAGTCTAAGTCTGGGGGAGAGCATGTTTACCTTTTGCACGTGCACATTTCTTTTGCATACTAGAAGCTTTTCGTGTTTTATTTTGTTTATGTTCATTGCTTCGCACACCACTGCACCCACATGAGCGCGAGCTTAGCTGTTAGCGTGCCACGAGTTGAACTTGTATCTTTGTTAGATTTGGAAAATTTCTGTGCTAGTTTAGGATTGTGCGACGGAGTAAAATGTTGGCCTTGCTGTGTTTCTAGTCAACTGCTCTCGTTTTGTATAGAAATTTATGTAGATTTAATTTTTTCATATGCTTATAGTTCTATATTTTTCTATTTGCGTAAATATTTCTTATTCTACTCAAAAGATGGTGAATCTGGTGTGAATCAAACGGTAGCGTAGGAATGTGTGTAGCCGCCACTAGACTCGTATTGCTTGAGTCGGGAGGAAGGATTATCTTTCTCGGTTGCTAAGAACTTGCCCCAAGCTATTCTTGAAGCATTGGTACACGGTTAGTCTAGCGTGAGAGTGATGTAGGCCACCTTTTGGCCCGGTTGAGCTTTGTACCCATTCCTAACATCGCCCTTGCTAGCCCCTTTATGCCTACCCTTCCTTTTGATTCAGCTCCACTATATTCGCCAAAGCCTCATAGCCGATCCTAGTCGCACACCCAATTCGAGCTTTAGTAGTTTACATTTTATGTTGGGTTGTGATGTGCTGATTCGTATTTGTGATATGTGGTTGTGCCCAAAAGAAAAATGTGCTGATTTTGTAAAAAGAAAAAGAAAATATTTAAAAGAAAAATATTTGAAAAAGAGAAAAAGAGAAAAGAAAAAGAGAAAGAAAAAGTTTGATTGAAAATCTTTATTTGAGATGATTTGAATTTGGAGTAGGCGGTGCACACACCCATTTAGTAAAGTTAAGTCTGGGGGTGTGGTGCACCCGTGTTTATTTTGTGGGCAGTGGGTACTAGTTTTGTACGTTAGCTCATTTGGGTTAGGTGCATACCCTTCATGGTTATCCTTGTTTTCCTCACCGTAACCCAAGCCCCATTATTACCCGAAGTCCTACGGACTTGCGCTTGAGTTGACTAGTGCCGTGGAGAGAGTGCGAACGGGCAAGCTTATGCTTTCCGACATTGGTGGATTCCTATGGGGGTAATCTTAAGCCCTGGTCTTCGGCAATGCTCACCTTAGTGGCCTGTCTACTTTCTCCCTGCGTAGGACCGGATGATTCACCGTGATTCCACTTTTGAGTAATAATAAATTTTTGATACGCATTGAAAAATATAAAATATTTTGTATACTTAAAAATTTCCTCTACTTTATTTTTATGCACGCGAGCATGCGACTTCGCATGGTACTCCGTTTTGCAATTTCTTTGTTAGCTATTTCATTTTCCCTGTCTGCTTAGGTTTTGTTTGCTCGGGACGCGCAAACGGTTAAGTCTGGGGGTGTGATGAGTCCATATTTTATACTTAATTCCGGACTCATCTATGCTTATTTTCTTGTCTTTGCACACCGTTTAGCGTCATTTGCACTCCTTTTGGTTCGCTACGGTTTTCCATGTCTTGTGCATCTTTTTTAGCCTATTTCTGTGTGTGTGTGTGTATTTCATTCTTGCTATGATTATTATTGTTTGCTGTGGCTGCCACGATCGATGTCCCGTGCAGTTTTCCTGCAGGTTTGGGGATCGTGAGGGCATTCGGGATAGGCGTTTCACTATTTTTTGGTAAAGGAGTCAGTGGTCGTGCGTTTTTACCCACGCACGACCATCGACCTCTTGGCGCACGATCACTGATCGTGCGCAGCCCGGACTCATTTGTGAAATCTCTGTCTTAAACCTTCCGCACGATCACTTGCCATACCGCGCACGGTCACTGTTCGTGCACTGCCGGTCGTGCGCAGTCATGCCATCTTTTTCCACTTTTCTGCCTCTATATCACACGACCACTGACTTCAGTGCGCACGACCACTGGTCGTGCGCCACTGATCGTGCGCATTGATTCCACTTTTTCCTGGAGTTCTGCCTGGCCTTCGCGCACTATCACTGACCACAGGGCGCGCGATCACTGGTCGTGCGCCAGTGATCGTGCGCGCTGTAATTTCTGCAATCTATAAATACACAGGTTCTGCCCTAATTTCGGGAGATCGCCCCTTTCCGCGATTTTACCGCCGTTTACTTCTACGAAGAGGGATTTCGCCGCCCTCCATCATCCTCCACCATAGGGAGTTGCTCCGGGCAAGCCTTCAACGCCAAATCAAAGCCGGAGCATCCCCTCGGCCTCCTCCTTCATCCCCAAGCTTCAAGCGGAGTTTTGACCGAGCTTTCTCCATCAAGCTAAGAGGAGCTAGAGCCGCAATCTACCGGGTCATTTCAACGAAGAAGACGGGTCCATTGGGAGTGAGTGACAGCCTCCTCTACCCCGGACGCAGTTGAGGACCGAGCTTGGACTCGGATTGACAACCCGGGATTCCAACCGTGAACCCTTAATAAGGCTTCGGATTCGGTCGATTCGCACACCTCTTCCTCTTGTTGTTGATATCTTAGTTTAATTTCTATGTATTGATGAAGTATTTTTATTGATTAGCATTTTCACTTATTCATGTCTATGTGAGTTATTATGATTTTGTTATTATTGCTTGAGGTGCGCCATATTCCATCCTCCACCATCCACCCTTACCGCACTAGCAATTGCTAGTGGCGTGCGTTGCGAAGAGGTGCTTACGACCCTCATTCCGCTGTTCTCTCCACCTCATCCGCTAGCCTACTCGCCCATCCGCCTTGTGAATCGGTGCATAGCGGCCCGACTAGTCTTCATCCCGCATAGTGAAGTTTTGCATAGCGGCGTTGGATAGGAGTAGTTGGTAGTGTTTTATTTTCTGTTTCCGCAACCAACAAAACCCCCTTCGTTACTTCCGACCCGAGGACTTCAATCTCAAGTCCTCCTCGACATTAACTCATCCCTTACTGTGTTCCTCAAGAGACCGACACTCGGGGATTTATTCCCAAACTTTATTACTTGTGCGACCAGTGCACTTGCCGTATTTTCCACGCATCAGGGTACAAATCCACCAATTCCCGTTGCTCATAATCGTCAGAATCAAGACTCGACTGATGCGGGTATGTCTCTACCTTTCCCGTTAAACACAAGAAATCCATAGTTGCGGCCTCACGACCCAACACCACATAGAATAGCATCAACAGCCACAAGAGTTGGCACACCAAGCATCAACTCTGACACAAAATGGCATCAATGACCACAAGAGTTGGAACACCAAGCATCAACTCTCACATTTCCTTGAAGTTTCTCTGAATGAAAAACAAAGCATCACCAACCCAGACCAACCTTTCCAGATGGGCTTCACACAGCATGCTTAACCGTACTACTCACTTCCGGTTTTAAGACAACCAGGGATGAAACACAACTCAAGATTGTCTTGTTTCGCAACTGTTTCTCAGCTTTATCTTTGATCCGAATGGGTCTAACCTCTGTTGTCAGCCCACTGTCAACTGCTACCTGCTTTGCAACAACGACTTATGAAGGCTCTGCCATCACTTTTTGCAGTACGGAGACATGAAACACATCATGTAAACTGCTCAGTTCAAGCGGTAGTGCTATCTGATAGGCTGCTTCACTAATACGCTCTATCACTTCAAATGGTCCCTACCTCGAGCTCAACTTTTTCAGTCCCCGTATCCTTGACACATCTTTAAAGGGTTTAATTTTCAAGTAGACCAAATCACCCATGGAAAACTCTACATTTCGGTGCTTAGCAATGAAATACTTAGCCTTCCTATCTTGAGCCACCAGCAGTCTGTCAGGTACCAATCGTATGATTGAGTTGGAATCATCTAGCTCCTTTCTCTTGAACAGCTTTGTTTCGCTAGTCTCTGCCCAGGCTAAAGGCGTGTAGCACCTCCTATCGTATAAGGCCTCAAAGGGCACCATCTGTATACTAGCCTGGTAGCTATTGTTGTAGGCAAACTCAATCATGAAGACATGATCTTGCCAACTCTTTCAAAAATCAAGCGCACACATTCGGAGCATATCTTCCAATGTCCTGTTTGTTCTTTCAGTCTGAACATCCATTTGAGGATGAAAGGTCGTACTAAAATGTAACTTTGTAACCAACATTTCCAGTCACCCGAAGTGAAAGGCTCATCACGATCACTGACGATGATATGGGGCACACCGTGTAATTGTACAATCGTATCCACATACATTTTTGCCAATTTCTCAACGGAATCATCCTTTTGGTTTGGGATGAAGTATGACACCTTAGTTAACCGATTCACAATCACCCAAACCGCATCATTTCCACGCGGTGTTTGTGGCAACCCAAGCACGAAGTACATGGAAATATCATCGAACTTCCATACTGGAACATGCATTGACTTCAGAAAACCTCCTAGTTTTTGGCATTCAGCCTTCACTAAGGCGCATGTTTGACATTTTGCAACATAGTGTGCTATGTCTTTCTTCATTCCAGGCCACCAGAATAGTTTCTTCCGATATTTATACGTTTTTGTGCTCCCAGGGTGAATCGAATATCTTGTAAAGTGTGCTTCATACATCACCACTTCACGCAAGTTACCCCTATTTGGGACACACAACCGATCATCCTTCCACAAGAAGCCGTCACTAAATGAAAACTGAGCATCTGTACTTTTCGCTGTGTATCTTTGTAAACTTTCATCTAGTGTTGTTGCTCACCGAACTCTATCGGCCAGGTCACACTGGACTTCTGTCAAGTTCAAGCACGCATTCACAGTGGTATTCTTGTCAACACAAGAGATATCTAATGCTTCCAGTTCTCGAATTAACCTTTCATCATGTTGTAGCAACCAATACGCTGTTTTCGGCATCCTCCAACTCAAGGCATCCGCAACTACATTCCCCTTACCGGGAGTGTAATGAATCTGGAAGGTGTAATCACTAATAAATTCCATCCACCTTCTCTGTCGCATGTTCAACTCCTTATGATCTAGCAGATATTTTAGGCTCTTATGTTTCGTGAATATATCTACTTTCACGCCATATAGATAATGACGCCACAGCTTCAGTGCGAATATTACCGCTGCCAACTCCAAATCGTGGATGGGGTAATTCCGTTCATGGATTTTCAACTAGCGTGAGCTATATGCAATAACTATTCCAAACTGGAGGAGAACGCAGCCTAAGCCGCTTCCTAAAGAATCACTATATACCTCTAAGCCATCCAGACCACATGGTGACGTTAAGATTTGCGCTGTGGTCAAACGGCTCTTTAGCTCTTCAAAGGCTCGTGCGCACTCGGGCATCCAAACAAACATTTGATCCTTCCACGTCAGTGTAGCTAGAGGCAAGGCTATCCTTGAGAAATTCCCTACAAAGCGTCGGTAATAGCCCGCAAGCCCATGGAAACTCCGGACTTCTGCTACTATAGAGAGAACAGGCCACTCCTGAATAGCAGCTATCTTTAATGGATCCACCGGTATGCCCTCTCCACTAACCACAAGACTAAGGAAAGGCACCGATGACAGCAAAAACTAGCATTTACAGAACTTGGCATAGAGCTTATTCTTCCTCAGGGTGTGCAACACTATCTGCAAGTGGTTTGCATGATCTTCCTCAGATTGGGAGTATACAAGGATATCGTCAAGAAAGACGATCACAAAGAGATCCAAATGCTCCCTAAACGTTCGATGCATCATGTCCATAAATACCGATGGTGCATTTGATAGCCCAAACGACATTACTATGAAATCGAAGTGACCATTGCGTGTGCCAAATGTTGTTTTAGGTATGTCACTTTCCTAAACTCTCAATAGATAATAGCCTAATTTTAAATCCAACTTAGAATATACAGGCGAGCCCACTAATTGATCGAACAAGTCATCGATCCGTGGAATTGGATACTTGTTCTTTTCGGTCAATTTGTTCAGTTCCCTATAATCAATACATATACGCAAGCTACCGTCCATCTTTTTCACAAAGATAACCGGCGCGCACCAAGGTGACTGACTTGGGCGTATATAGCCTTGCTCTAGCAATTCCCCCAACTGAACTTTTAGTTCTGCCATTTCTTTTGGCGCTACTCGATAAGGCGAGCGGGCCACAGGTTTCGCACCTGGAACCAGCTCGATAGTGAAGTCAATTTCTCTTTGGGCAGGCAACCCCGAAAGGTCTTTTTGAAATACATCAATGTAGTTTGATATAATCGGCACCTCACTTACACTGGCATTCGGCCCCACTGCCTCAATGAGTGCCAAGTATAGCTTCGCACCCTTCCAAACTTCTTTAATGACTTGAAGAGCAGATATGAGAATCCTACTCATCCCTTGCATACCATTGAACTTAGTCATTTGTTCGGTACTTTTACCTAGTGTAACCACTTTCGAAGTGCACTCGATACATGCATGCTGCTCTGAAATCCAGTCTATAATAAAGATAATATCAAACTCATAGATCGGCAACACTGATGTTTCCAATATGAAATCCCGACTCCCTATCTTTATCTCAATACAATAAGACTTATCCACGCTCATAATACATCCGTTAGGTAATAACACCTTCATGATGTCTGTCGTGGTCCGTATAGGCACCCCGATTCGCAACACGAAATCTTCAGACAAAAACGAATGTGACGCACTTGTATCAAATAATGCTCTTGCCAGACAGTCTCTTATAAGGACAAAACCTACAATATTACGATTATTACAAGTACAATACAAAACATGTACATCATAAACACAACACAATTACATCATCAAGCATATAGTAACATTATGACTTGCTTGTACCTGAGACAACATCGGCCTGCTTGATGGCCACCAATTGTACAAGATTGTACAATAGGTGATGTGCTTGCGATGCAGAAGACTTCACGACAACCTTCCCTTTTTCTGTGTATGAGGCACCCGGTTTCCTTTCCACGTTTGGAGGACAAACTCTACAATCATGAGCATAATGTCCTGGCTTAGCACACGTGTACCATGTACGAGGGTTTGAACCAGTAGACACCTCTGAAACGGTCACAAAAGGAGTTTTTCCTGCAGTTTTGGACCTCTCCCCCCCCCCCCCATTTCCTTCGATTCGCAAACCTCTCTTGACCCACCGGCCTGAACTCCGGCTTTGTCACAGCCAGTTCCCTTTACCATGTACTCTTTTCATATCCTCCTCCAACGATCGAGCTGTACAGATCAAGGCTTGAAACCCCTGGATCACATAACTCGAGAGAAAATATCGAAGCTCAGCTCATAATCCCTAGTAAAAGTGACTGGTCTTCCGCTCTTCATCAGCGAAAATAACACCCGCATATCCTCCCAAATGCGTAAACTAATGTAGATAGTCGTCCACACTATGCTCTCCTTTAGTTAACCACAAGAAATCCATTTCCATAGAAATCCTCTGTTGCATCGGCAGATGTTTTGCCAGAAACAATCAAGAGAACTCGTCCATCGAGAGGCCCGTCAATTGTCTGCCTGCCAAGTGGTGTAGTTCCTACTCATCCCACCATAGCCGAGCCTCTCCTTCAAGTAGGAAAGTGGCGAAAGTGACTTTTTGTTCCTCCTTAACTCGAATTGCTGTCATGACACGCTTCACGCTTGCGAGCCAATCCTTTGCTTTGCCTAAAGAACCTGCCCAAGTAAATGTGGGAGGATTGAAGCTCATGAACAACTTCAATTGTTGATCTGCTGTTCGCAGATCAACCACAACTTCCACCGATTCTTGTCTTATCTCAGCATATGTTGGCTCCACTGCAGGCCATGCCTGCCCATCCTGCTGCGCATTCGTCACAGTGAGTACTATCTCTGTAATCATCCTTATAGTTTCGATAGAAGGAGGAGTTGTGGGCACCTCAGCTGGTGCCAAACTTTCAATAGAATTGTGAGGTTCTGACTGACCCGCAACACTTCTGGTCACCTATATGTGTGCAAAACACAATTTAGCGACCAAAAAAATAGCAAACATATAAAAAGTAACACACATGTTCAACACACAAAGGCATTTACATTCCTAATAAGTGAACATTCTTGAGTTCAATATTTGTGTTATAACGGCAGCACTGCACTTACACGTGCTTGCCACCCATTAAAAGATTCGACCACGAATTCGGAAGAGAAAGACCAACATGCTGATACCAAATTGTAACACCTCTACCCATCACGTGCAATATAATAGAGGGTCAGGCCGGGTCCCCACTCCAAATTTTACAAACAGATGAAGAAGCTACAAAATAATATAAAAACCTATTGTATCCTAACACAGAGCATTATAGCGGAAGCTTCATGGTAAAAAACTTGAACTTAAGAAATAAAAGAGGTGTCCACAAAACAAAATAGGAATGTATACACTAACAGTTTGTCCTTAAGGTCTTACAAGTTCCTCTTAATGTGGTTTACAAATTTCGGCACGCAGGCCATCAATAAATGAACAAAAAGTAACACATATAGCCTTTGAGGGCTAGCAGCATCAACATCAATAATAGCAGGGACTTCAGCCCTTTTTATTTCCTGCTTGGACCTCCATTACCTGTTCAAAGACAATCCACCAAGCGGTGGCAAACAGGGTAACGGTCAGCAACTAGCTGACCAATTCTAATGACACTGCCCCTGGTATGGGGCAGCGGAATACATTCCCTACAAAGCATTTATGTCACACAGCACACAACACATATGTATAACAAGCAACCAAGGACATGCAAAATGGTACAAGTTCATACATGTCACAAACTCTAGCCTAATGGCCTGATGTTCCGTGCACTCTGAGCACATTATTGGTGTACCTGAAAACCAGGGTCCCACCACCGTTTAGAGGTCCTATACATGACGGTCCAATATAAGCATTCCTAGTCTCTATGACACGTAGGATAGACTCTCGCTATGTGATCCTACCAGGGCCTTAAGCACCCCCAGGGTATACAACCATAACGCAGGTACAAATCCACCAATTCCCATTGCTCATAATCATTAAACTCAAGACTGTACTGACGCGGGTATGGCTTCACCTTGCCCGTTAAACACAAGCTATTAGTCTGATAACCGCATCAGTATCATCAATGTATTTAATACCCAAAACCTTCGGGTCTTCATCTTGTACCCACGACAAGGGGGTTCTACACCTTCTTCTGTAAAGGGCTTCATGGGGTACCATCCCGATGCTGGCATGGTGACTGTTGTTATAGGACAATTCTATTAGGGGTAAGAGCCTTTCCCACGACTCTGCTCTATCCAACACACATAGTCTCAATAGGTCCTCCAGTGTTCTGATGGTCCTCTTAGGCTGCCCGTCCGTCTGAGGATTAATGGTTGTGCTAAAGGTAAGATGTGAACCCAAGTATGCATGTACGACCCTCCATTCCTTGTAAACTGATCATCCCAGTCAGAAACAATTGTCTTTAGCACGCCATGATACCATACAAACTGCTCCACAAAGAGGCGCACAAAAACTTCGACAAGAGCTTCTTTCTTCATAGGAATAAACCAGGCTACCTTTGTCAGGCGGTCAACAATTACCCACACCGAATCATTCCCTGAGCGTGAGCGAGGCAATCCGTGGACGAAGTCCATGGAGATATCCTTGAACTTCCACTCAGGGATAGGCAATAAGAATAATAATCCACTAGGACTCCTGCACTCTGCCTAAACCCTTTGACAAGCCTTGCAGTGCGTAACAAAATGTCTGACGTCCCTTTTCATTCTCAGCCAACACATGGTCTTTCGCAAGTTGGCATACATCTTAGAAATCCCATGGTGCACAGAATACTGAGAGCAATTTTCCTCTCTCAGGATATATTCCCGGATTTTACAGCCTTTGGGAATGTAAAGTCGGCCATGAAGGTGGACAAGGCCATCTTTTAGGGAATACTCGTCAGTAGTCCCATCTTCGATTGACTTGATTGCCAGGACTTGATCTGCATCCTTTCCTTGCTCTGCCCGGATTCTATCTCAAATATCACAAACTATGCTCATCATGGTCAAGTACTCAGTATACCCCTCTGTTTGGTCTTTACACACCAGGGCAATCTCCATCTCTTCGAGCATCCGAGTTAACTCCATACACATCAATCGGGACCCATTGTTCGATTCTGGTACCTTTCTACTCAATGTGTCAGCTATGGAATTTGCTTTTATGGGTGGTAGTTCAAGGAAAAATCATAATCACATAAAAACTCTAACCACCGCTGCTGTATCAAATTCAATTCTTTCTGGGTATGGACGTACTTTAGATTCTTGTGGTCTGAAAAGATTTTGCAGTGGATGTTATATTGATAGTGTCTCCAAATCTTCAAGGCAAACACCACCGCTCCCAATTCTAGATCATGTACTGGGTAGTTGATTTCATGCTTCTTCGGCTGTCTTGAAGTATATGCAATCACATGTCTGTGCTGGATCAATACCGCTCCCATCCCTTGATACAACGTGTCAATGTAAACTTGAAATCCTTCCTTCCCAGAAGGAAGGGCTAGGATGCGTCTAGATGTAAGTCGGTCCTTCAGTTCCTGAAACGTAGCTTCACACTAGGGTGTCCACTAATACAGTACACCCTTCTTTGTCAGCGTAGTAAGGGGAAGGGAAATCTTTGAGAAACCTTTTACAAACTTGTGATAGTACCCGTCAATTCTAAGGAAGCTCCGCACATCGGCCACTGACTTCAAGGGATACAACCCCTTCACAGCATGCACCTTGGCCGGATCCACTGCTAACCCAGCCCCACTGATCATATCGCCCAAGAAGGCAACCTCTTGGAGCCAAAATTCGCACTTGCTGAACTTGGCAAATAAGGCATGCTCTTTTAGTTTCCTCAATACTAAGGTCAGGTGTTCGACGTGCTCCTTCTCTATCTTAGAGTAGACTTCCGCCGATGAAAATGATGATGAAGACGTCCAGATAAGGCTCAAACACCTTGTTCATCAAGCTCATGAAGCCCGAAGGGGCATTTGTGAGCCCAAATGGCATTACGGTGAACTCGTACAAACCGTACCTAGAGCTAAAAGACATTTTCTGATCGTCTACCTCTTGTATCCTTAACTGGTAATACCCAGAGCGCAAATCCAACTTAGAAAATGAATGTGCTCCTACCAATTGGTCGAACAACTCATCGATCTGGGGTAGCGGATAGGTGTTCTGTACCGTCAGTTGGTTGAGTTCCCGATAGTCTATGCATAATTGCAAGGTTCCATCCTTCTTTTTAAAGAACAGAATAGGGGCTCCCCAAGGGGATGAGCTGGGGCAAAAAAACCCTGGTTCCACCAGTTCCTGCAACTGAACTCTAAACTCTACGAGTTCCTTCGGGCCATCTGATAAGGGGTCCTAGAGATGGGCTTGGCACTATGTACTAACTTAATTTGAAAGTCCAACTCTCTATATGGGGGTAATCCTGACAATTTTTTAGGAAATACCTCGGGAAAATCCCGCACTACCCGCACATCGTTGATGTCCAACGTCATCACCTTCAACTCGAAACAAATCATGAAGACTTCACAGTCTCCATTCCTCGAGGAAATTCACTTCTCCGCACAGTCAATTCTTACATAGTGCCAACCCAGCCATGCAATACCCAGAATGAGATCGAACTCTGGCATTCTCAAAACTGTGGCAGGGGTATTGAAGAGCTTTCCTCCAAGGAGAACCTCAAATTCACACTTCGCGGTTGCAGTCATCTCTGAGCCGTCTGGAAGGAATACTCTTCGAGCAATACAAGAGAAGTATTGCACTCCTTTTACGTCTTTAATGAAGTCCTCAGACACAAACAAGTGCGAGGCCCCGGTATCAAGTAACGTATAGGTTGGTTTACCACTGACCAACATGGTGCCTAAGTACCAATAACAATACACAAAGCTAGGTATCTAGTATGTCTTAATCATCTTAAGGTAAATAAGAAATGTGAAAACTAACCAAAACATACCTATAATCACCTCCTGAGGGTTCCGTTCCTGTGTCATGTCCAACGGTACACCTGATTCTGAGCATGTCTTGGGTTTCTTCCTTGTGGTCCTCATCCTCGACCACGCATATGTCCCACCCTTGAGGAGCTGCTGGAAGGAGAGCAAAAGTCGCATTCCCGAACAGTTGCGGGCAGTAGCATCGGATGTGGCCCGGTTGGTTGCATTCGAAGCACACTTGCTTATGCTGCCCCCAGGTTGCTAAAACTGTTCAGAATGTGGTGGTGAAGGAAATGCTGGCGGCTGCGGAGCCAGATGCTCCACTCTAAAATTCTAGTGGAAACGTCTTCCACCTCTCTGTTGCCCTCTTCCTCCTCCGTAGTCAAGTCTCATTCTATTGTTAAGGCCAGCTTCCATCACCCCTCCAACAGGTCTTTTACCACTTCCCAAGTGGTCTGCTTCCAGCCTTTTTGCCACGTCAATTATTTCACCCAAACTAGAGTCTGCTATAAACAAAAGGATCTTCCTCAAGGGGTCCCGTAGCCCTTTGTAGAAGCGCTTAGCGTATCCTCTATCATCCAAGTCATATGAGTCAACAAATCTTGCGAGATGTTGGAACTCTCGCTGATACTCCATGAGCAACTTCGATCCTTGCTTTAGCTGTAAAAATTTCTCTTTGAGTTCATCCTGAGCAGATGAGGGGATGAAGTGCTCTAAAAAGACTCCCGAGAACTCATTCCAGCTAATATCCATATACACTCACCCTTGAACGGTGGATCCCATGAGGGACTTCCACCACCTCTTAGCGTGCAGTTCTAGGAGTAAAACTGCCAGGGTCACAGCCATATTATTCGGACCTCTAATTCCTGCAAGCAATTCTTGCACAGTGTCGAGCCATTCTTTTGTACACATTGTCGACTATGTCCCAAGGTAGGCGGGAGGGGAGAGAGCTCGAAAAGTGCTCAACCAATTGAAGACCAGAGCTTTTCATTATACGGGGACTTGTTGGGATCGAAGGCATCTAGGATAGCTACGAATATCTGCCCTAACTCCGATTGCTAAAACAGTGTGGGTACGGACGGGGCGGTGGTGCCCCCCACTAACTCAATATGTACTGGGATCTACATGTAGAATATAAACCTAAGGTCAGGTTGGCTAATATTAAGGTCAAAGTTGAACATACTTAGTGTGAATTACATATGAGCACACCACTGCTTCCGCTAAGTCAGTTTGTCCCCAAATTGACTAGTCGAACGGTGGTGGCTCCATTATTAAATAACTTCTCTAATTAAGGATCGTAGAAAGCTAGCACCATGTGTAAGACCCCCCTCTCGAAACACAAAACACGGCACAAAGGGAGTTTTATGCCCAGATCAGCCGCCTTGCGGTAGTACTAGCACTCGGGCTAACCTGTACCACAAGACGCATATCATACCAGGTATAACTAATATCAAACATTACCAACCCAACCAAGCATATAATATGAAGTCAAATCCACACATAAGTACATAGTACAAAAGTACAACATATAAAATAAGCTACATCAAGCTTATATACTATCAGAGTATGGGAAAACTTTCCCAAAAGGACTACAACAAGAGTCTCTCAAAGACTCACATGAGTAACTGATGGTAGTGACGGCAACGTCCCTTCAAGTCCTGTCGTCCTAGCCTGGCTGTCCTATTGCAAAACCTGTCGTTGTTCCTCCTGCGGGTTTCTTCCTAAAAGGGAAGACATAGCAACTGTTAGTCATAAAGACTAAGTGCCGATCACATCCGCTCCCCCGATGACTCCTCAGCACCAGGCAGAGAGAGGAATAGGGTACAATATATAATATAAGCAATAGTACAAGCAGGTGGAGTAAATATACATGTCGTAAGTAGCAATATAAGTAATGTATAACAACATTATCAGCATTCTATTCTAGTAGTTCTACACAAGCTATATCAATACATCTAAGCATATAGATCTACAACAAGAAAGTAACGTAACTTATAAGAATGCCCATATAAACTTATAAGTTAAGAATTGGCTTCACAGTAAAGTAACTCATCGTATAAGAGTGCCCATACAAACTTATACGATGAGGATCTTTTGTATGCAATGTAATGCAATTCCATGAATGTTATGCAATGATTCACCCATGATCACGCACAAGAAATTGCTATGTCAACACAGACATGTAGTACCCAATTTTTGAGCAGGTAGCTAACCTCTCTAGCGTCATTTGTCATGGCCATATGGTGGTAGTAGAGCGGGCATCTTCATTACTAGGCTGGCATCCAAACTACCTAGCCTAGGCCTCTGTATTCCTCAATGCTATGAACACATAAGCGGAGCTCACACACGTACTATGACTCAGCGGGAGTCTCGGGTAGATCTGCAGAGAGAACCAGGCACCAAACTGGCCTATGTTGTGACCTGGAAGGAGCCTTGGAAAAAGCACGAGGACCAAGCCAAACCATTCACTTGCCACAGAAGGAGCCCCGTGAATGAGCACCGAGTACCAAGCCCAACCACCCAAGGCCTAACTATCAACTCCCATTGGTGTGAAGACTGGCAACCCCATAGACCTTCCACACAATCCTTAACCCCGGATTACGACACTACGTGTCGACTCACATTGCATGCAATTTCACAACTCGAGCTCCACAACACACAAGGGCTCCTCACCGAGTCCCTTATCAACACAATCGATCAAGTGCGGCAAACACTAATGCACTATCAGCCCTTCCACAATTTCTTGCATCCAAGCACTCAAGGGTTCCATGTAAACCTTAGGTGGCAAGCCACCTAGTACAACATAATAACACCCACTGCTACCCGTAGAGAGACACGACCCAACGTAGTGGACTACAATACATGTTCCATTAACTATATGTATCCCACGAGTATGCACTAACCTTGTTCAATCCTCTTCCACATAATATTCATCGCATTGCTAGTATTTCGACATCCTTACCGGTTCACATAACTTATTTGTTTATACAATCCAACTCATCAACCCACTAGTTCACTTAAGGATCTATCAACTGAATCATTTAATTCAGGTACATTTCACTTTGTCATTTGATTACAAAGAATCTATCCAACAACTCACAACAATCTCTCTACTAACTCTTATCATCGATTTACTTAATCCCGAGAACAAAACGTGCAAGAAAAAAGTAAAGTATGGATATTCAAACGGGGATTCTTGATGCTACAGGAATCCAGTGAAAATGTTAAACCCCTCGTTGGAAAGGTATTTCAAAGAGCTACGACTTTCATGCAAAGGCCCAGATTTGGCCATATCATGCTTGAAATCGGCTTCAAAGTCGGTGCATGCAGAATACAGTTTTCTGCACGTTAGCTTGATAGCTATCAATTTCGATCAGCCATTCCCATGGATATAAACTTCTCCTAGAGACGTGTAACCACTTGTTGGAACGGTATTTCCAAAGCCTACGACTTTCATGTTTAGTCGAAAGCTCTGATTTGGGCATATCATACCTAAAAATAGACATGAAGATCATTGCGTGCAGAACACAAATTTCTGCACTCATCTTAAGGTGGAATGAATGGCATCGGTTTGTCTTTCTCCTCTAGCCGATCTTCCCAAATCACACCCAGAAATTCCTCCTCCCTTATTCACCCTCATAAGGCCATTTCTCCTCACGTAACCATCCCCCATCATCACATAGATCGAAGGAGAGGTTGAAGATGACTAAACCCTATAACACAAGTCCTAGTATGGCCTCTTCCTAGGAACCTTCATCTCACACATCAAGACTCTTTTGAGTCGATATCTCTCCTAGGAATAACTAAAGATTTAGCACCAAGGAAGAGGGGAGTACTCTCACCTTGTTTCCGTTGTTTCCATAATTTCTGGAAAAGCATCTCATCAGCCTTCTCGACGGCATCTTCCTCTCCTCGACGGCAGTGGTTCTTCACGGGATGAAGGTTGGATCTAGCACTTGTTTCTCCACAAAAATGGCTTGGAAAGGGAATGAAAAATGGCTAGGATTTCAGAAATCCTATATATATGGACCCAATATGGGTCGGGACACGCTTGTGTCCCTACCTGTGTCCTGCTCGGGCGAAGCGGTGTCGACGGTTTGTTTGCCGTTTGGACATACAAACAACAGAGGGATACGCTCGTGTCTCTACCCATGTCCACGTGAAAAGACCGTGTTCATGGCCATGTCCTACCAATTTCCTACTCAGCAAACACAGTCAGCTTCCTATAGACATTCACATGGGTAGGGACACGACCGTGTCTCTACCCGTGTCCTGCTCGGGAAACACTTGGACACATGTACACGGGTAGGGACACGCCCGTGTCTCTACCCGTGTCCTGCTCAGGAAACACGATAGATGATGTCAGTTATATACATGGGTAGGACATGCCCGTGCCACTACCCGTGTCCATATATACACTCATAGGGACATTCCTGTATCACTCCCTGTGTGCTTCTCTAGAAATTCCACGAATTTTGAACTCTGGCACCAGAGTACCACACGGGTATGGACACACCCGTGTCCTACTCTGAACATCATTTCACCTCCCTTACACAAGTGTAAGATTAGTTATCAGCACTCCCATAGCCCAAGTCAGCTCCGCTCACTTAAAAATGCGCACGAGGGGCCTAGCGCAAATCAGGACATTACACGACCACCGGTCGTGCGCCACTGATCGTGCGCATATATACTTATATTTCTGTCTAGTTGTAGGTTACTCTGGGGCATTGCGCAAGATCATCAACCGACAGTGCGCACGACAACTACTCGTGCGCTACTGATCATGCGCTCTGATTATTCTACTTCCGTATTTAAGGCCCTGTTCCGCGATTTAGGTAAACGCTCATTACTTTTCCGATTTAGAGTTGTGCGAGAAGTGTCGTTCCACTCGTCCACAGTTCCTCCACCCATATACACCCTCATGAAGTATTCTCCGGCCATCCAAAGCAATCATCAACCTTCATAAAGCTCCTAGCCACGAACAGCAAGCAACGAGAACGTTTGGTGCAACTCTTCTGGACAAAAGGAAGAAAGGACTGAAGGCAAGGAAGTAAGATGGGGAAGAACAAGTGGATTGAAGACCCACTTGCATCTGATAGCAACCACAGTCGGAGTCGTGAAGTGGATTGACAACCCACCATTTCAGCCAAGCACCTCGGCTACGCCTTTCCCTCTTCGGTTTACTCTACCTTTTCTCTTTGTGGATTGTGCTTAAAGTCTATAATCGAACTAAACCTACTGTTAATTTGTCTATAAATGACGTATGTTTGGTTAGTAACTTGTTCTGTTGTAACTGTGATGCACTCGCTACCGCCCACACCCACTCACTAGCGAACTTGAATTCACTCTAGCAAGGGGCAAGAGTTGGTGTTGAAGAGGTGTTTATGAACCTCACTCTCGCACTTGCTCTCCATCCATCCGCATACCGAATCCCGGCATAACGGCCTGCACTCACTCATCCACCAAGCGAAGCGGTGCCGGCTACCCGCAGTAGTTTTATTTCTATTTTGTAGCATTAGGAAATCAAACCAAAACCCCCTTGTTGTTTATTTTCACTCTTAGTGATGATCTTCACACAACGCTATCACGTACCCTTCCTGCATTCCCTCGAGATCGATATTCGAGGAAGCTATTCCCAATTTATTGCTTAATAGCGTCCGGTACATGATGCGCTCTCAGAAAGTTTACCGATCACGACCAAGTAATAAATATGATTAGTAGCTTCCCAAGATATCAATCCCACACGGAGTGCAAGTAGGGAGCATGGATTTCACATTTTGGAAAAACATGTGTAAGTAGTGTGGTCGCCGTCATCGCGTCACTCGTGTGGATCACTCCAATGAGTAATAACATTGATGAATGAACTATCAAGGTTCGAAAACACCTCATCGCAGTGCGCGCTCCTAGCAATCGCTAGAATGGCTCAAACACAAACCAGACTAGCAGAACTGAAGTTTACTACGCAAGCTAAGATTAAAATATCACTACAAAACCTCGCTGAAACCTCAAGCAAAGACAGTGTTATCAAGTTACAAGCTCAGTAACACAAGTTCAGAACATAGCAAGCTTAAGAAAAAGTGAAGGAATACAATCGAGCGCATGAAAGCTCTCTAATATTCACGGCCGGAAGCAGTGTTGTCAATCCTCGTCCTAGCTCGGTCTTTGAAAGGCGTTCGGGATCCAGAATGGCGTCACTTCCTTCCTCTAACCCGTCTTCTTCGTGTTGAGTCGCTAAGTTGGATCTGAACGGAGATCTTCGCATGTTTAGCAACAAGGATATTGAAAGGTGGCTTGTAGGTCGAAGATGGCAATGGTGGTTGGAGATGAAGCTTTTGTAAGCTCTTTGGAGGAGAATAATGGTCAGAGAGCTTCCCATGGAGGAGAGAGAGAGTGATGGCTGGAGGGGTAATTTCCCTCTCAAAGGGGCGGAAATGGCAGGGGAAACGGAGTTGGATCCAGTCCAGAAGAAATGTGCGGCTTAAATAGTAAAAGTCAGAAAAATTGGTCACGCACGGTTTGGCGCACGACCGTGCGCAAACCGTGCGATATTAACTTTCAGAATACGTGTTGGGTATTATATCTATAATTACCTGGATTTGAGGAAGCCTCCTATCAAAGCTAAGATGAATTCACTATGTATTTGATGAATTTCTTCTAGTTGTGCTTGCAGTTATTCCATGCTAAGTACACACCAATGTCAGGGCGCAGTGGGTCAATATACACGGGTCTGTGCAACGTAATCCCTCGTTGAGCAGATCAGTGTGTTGGCCTACGTGTACTCTCTCTATTGGGGTGTACTTTATTTCAAGTACAGGGCTATGATAAAGCAAGAGCAGACAAGGAGCAAGGATGGGCCAAAGACCATCTCACGGGTTGAAAGACGAGAATCGTCTAAGTGTAAATCGTCGAGAATCACTAAGTGATTCTCACCGATTCGTCGAAAATCACCAGTGATTCTCGACGAGTCGTCGAGAATCACTAGTGGATTCTTGCCGGGTTGGGCCGGCTATCTCGACGCAGTCAGAAAAATCATCTAAGGCAGAATCGTCGAGAATCACCAAGTGATTCTCGCCGATTCGTCGAGAATGACTTTGCATTCTCGACGAGTCTGCGAGAATCCAAGGTGATTCCCACCGATTCTCCCCGGCCTCTATAACCTGTGCAACAAGAATTCTCTAAGTAGAATTCGGCGAGAATCGTAAGTGATTCTCGCCGATTCGTCGAGAATCACTCACGATTCTCGCCGAATTTGACTTGGGTATTTTTCCGACTCTGTCTGGACCGGTCCACGACATCTGCGGGATTTTGAACCGGACTTTGGTCTTACTGCTGGTGGGGCCCACAACGGTCATCTCTTGACCTAGTGTATAAATACTCTGTATTTGTGAACAGTAAAGATACTGATTACAGATCGAAGAAAAACCAGCCGCCGTCAAGCCCTAGATCGGAAGCGAGCTCGGCCGACCTTCTGCGCCTCACGCTAGTTGCTCGCCACCATTGATCGGACTTTTAGTTACCTCTCCCGGTGACAGAAGCCTATTGGGGCACAGCATCTCACGCGTCTATCCAGAGATCTTTTGTCTCTTGATTTTTGATCGGGAAACCTTTCCCATCCGAATCGATCGAGACGATCGATCCTAGTGTGACCGTTGGAAGACCTTGCCGACTTTGCTAAGAAGATTGGATCTACATAGAATCACTGCCTCTCTTGTTGAAGCCATCGATCTAGAGAAGATTCTCTCCAAAAAAGATCTAGGGTTGTGGACTTTTCGTTGCCTACAAGAACAAGTAGTCTAACGAAAAGGGACACATGGATCTTCACGTTGTTTGTATTTCTTACAAGCTATTTTCATTTTCTCTTTCATTGTAAAGGACCGATTGCTCTCTAGTTGTACGGTTGGGTGCAACCCGTGTTGTGGGAGTGTTGACTCCTACGTGTGGAAGGGTTCCTTCCGTTAGTGCAAGGATTGGATTTTAATCCTGTTGGTGAAGTGACCGAGTCGTCCCTGGTTGGGAGATAGGTCGAAGGGGGAAAGTGGACGTACCCAAATCGGGGAACCACTATAAATTGCTTGTGTACTTTTTGTGCTGTGTTGTTTTATTTACTTGTGCAGGTAAAACATTAATTCCGCAAATACGCTGCAAAGACACCTATCCCCCCCATAGGTGTAAGTAGTTGACACTAGGTGGACTTTCAAGTGGTATCAGAGGGAGGTTACTCAAAAAAAGGGGTTAACACCTCGAGTAAGTTCCTGCATCTAGTGTCAACAAGAAGATCAGACTCAAGCATGGAGTTGGATTATGATGTCCTTCCTCTAAGACTCCCCTCTTGTATAAAGGAGTACTATCCTGTATGGAAGATGAGAGTACTATTTCATCTGGAGGCCATCGACCCTCGAGCATCACTCATTCTAGAAGAGGGCCCCTTCATTCCCATGAAGGCCTCCTGCTCTGGAAAGGATATGCAGATCCCCAAGGAGACTACTGAAATGTCTGAGATTGAATTCTCTCTTTTCAACTTGGATAAAATGATTCGTAAAATCATCCTGGATGTCTGGACTGGACCTTCCCGGTCAAGACTTGAAAAGTGTAAGACGGCCAAGTCCTTGTGGCAAACTATATCAGACCTCATGGAGGGATCAAACAGAACAGGGATAAGTCGTCAGCAAGAGGATGAGGCATATATGGGGGTCAGTATTTCTGAAGAAGAAAGTGATGACCAATTTCTCAGTATCAGGGCTGTTGTGTCCTTATCAGAGACTGGGGAGGAAGTTCATGAAGACTGCACAGCTGAAGATGACTCAGCTGCCCCGGTCAGTCCTAACACTATTCCTGATCAGCTAAGTCAGGACCAGGTAACTTCTTCACCTTGCCTCTCTCTTCCCCGTGTTCCTGAAGACAGGAATATTTTGGATGATTGCCCTCTAGAAAATCCTGATGCCCTGAAGAGTGTCCTTCAGAAAAGCAACCTGATTGTTGAGGAGCAAGCTCAGGAGATTGCTCGGGTGAAGATCTTATTGGTTCTCCAATTGGCATCCAATAAGGTTAAGGACTCTAAAATCTCAGATCTAGAGAGTCATCTAGAGACCGAGAAGAGGATTGTTTCTAACTTTTCCAAGATAGATGCTATCAAAAGAAAAGCAGAAAATGGGTGGATCTCCCAAATCGTCAATTCATGGAGAAATGGGGAAACTGTGTTCAGACCCCCCACCCCGAGCAGGAAGGGCACACATCATGCATTCAGGTATGACCATAGGAACAACCATAGTCACTGCAAGAATGATCATCCCTCTTGTAGAAGCACCCAGAATGCAAGGGCTATCATGGACACCCAGAAGAAGATACCTCAGGCTTCCACCAAGCCTTTTGTAATCTCGGCCACTGCCCCTACTCGTCATGAGTCTGCCAGCATCAGCTCACAATGCGCCTCTCACCTCCCTAGGACTCAGGAAAGGGGGGTTAGAAATCATGTTGTTGGCACACATGGGGACCTTGGAAGGGGGTTGACTGAAAGGAAGGCACCACCTCCCAGGCCTCATGACGCCTACCATATGCATTCTTTCCACCCTTCCATGAGTCACAGTGGAAGAGACAATTCGGTTAGCAGATTCGGCACTATCCCGTTTAGACCTAGGACTATGACTACCACAGTCACCAGTTCAGGTCACAAACGGCGGTACAACATTCATGAATGTTGGTGTTGTGGCAAAGTGGGTCATTTTGCAATAGATTGTTGGCACAACCCTTCTGTGTCAAAGGCAAGGGGACTTCCGCATCCTCGAGGCAATGTTAGTCCTCCCTCCAGGATCCCTAAGGGGAGGCATCCCAATTATTATGCTGACAGGAACCTAGGACCCAATACTTATTGGGTTCCTAAGGCAAGATAACTCTTTCCTGCAGGGTGGTCTAGGTTCCCACAATCTTGAAGGGAACTGGACAGGAGATGCTCCAAGATTGACGTGGATAAAGTGTCGAGAATGGGAGTAGTGCCATCATTACAGGCACATGCATACTGACCTTCTGATGTGACCTGTGCTGATGATTTGAATGTTACGTCATGTTATCACAGGTAATTGCAATTAGCCCAAATGTTTGAGTCATATCGCATAAATAATTCCATATATGTATATATGTATGTTGACAAATCCACACTTAATAATGAATTCAACTCGTCTGAAATTAGATGGTCTTATAGAAAAAGTATTCTCGTATGCTCATTCACTTTGGAAGGAGTATATGTGTGAGATAACCTTTACTTCTACTAGTAGAGATTAGTTTGACATTTTTTTGGGAGATAAGTCCGCCTCCGAAAATTGAAAAGATACGTCATGAAGAGTCACTGAACATGATCTCTGACATCAAGATTATTGCACTTATCCATCTAGAAATGACCGGTGAAATTGGCAAAGCCACTGTCATGATGTCAAGTAAATCCTAGTTGATGTGCCTCCTAAGCCATGTAGTTTGGCAATCCCTTTAGTGGATGTAGAAGCAAGTATGCCTCCTGAGCCCTTCCAACCCTTGACAAAAATGTTATGTTGGAATATAGGCGATACTCGTCATATCAAATCACATACTCATCAAATTACAAGTTTCGCCGAATTGTCAAATCTCGCTGAGATATTTAAACCGGGGAGCCATTCGGCGGGAATAGGTTAGTCAACAATACCCTCCTTAAACCCGACGATACCCTCCGACCATTCGTATTCCGCCGTTCGCCGTTTCGCCGAGACCCCGCGCTGGAATCCCCGTCTCTCTCACCTCCCGGCGACCTTCTCCTGCGTAACTCCGTGGTGACCTAAAGACCGACGCCTTCTGCCGATCGCCGCAGCTCCGCGTCTCAGGCGTCCTCGAGTGTTCCGTCGTGAAGAAGCCGGAACTTCCGTCGTGAAGAAGTCGGAACTTTCTCTGCCTCTCCCCTCTAGGTAATCTCTATATTGTCCCTTTCTGTGACTTGAGCTTGGTTAGATTTTGCTCTCACTCTCGTGGTTTCGGAGATCCTTAGACTTGAAATTGGTATTCTCCTTCCTCCTAGGTTTACTATGGCCCCTCGGACTACTGCAGGCCTGGTCACTGGATGTGAGCTAGTGAGAACCGGGTTCTCCTAGGCCTCGGATGAGTTCCGGAACATAATCATCATGCTTGAAGAAGCGGGCCTGACGTTCGTTCTGGAGCACCCGTGCAAGATCTTGGACAAGGAAGTATTGGAGTTCTTTGCAATGGCAAAGCTCCGTCATGAAGACACCTCCATCAAAAGCAAGGTTGCCGGGAAGAAAATCAAGTTATCCGCCAGGAAACTGACCCAATGCCTGTGACTATCCAGTAGTGAAGAGGAAGATTACCTGGAGGAAGAGGATAGAGCAAGGACCCTATCCTTCTGTGGATTGGCCAGATGGACCAGGTCAATCAAAAGGAAAGATATGAACGAGGAAGGAAAGTTGCTGTCTGATATTGTTGGGAAGGCTCTAATCTGCAAACCTGGATCCCACGACCATATTTCTGGGGAAATGTTCAAAACTCTGGTGGCAATCGTATGCCGAAAGCGGTTCAACTGGGGAGCCATGCTTTTTGACAGGATTAAAGACACACTCCGAACCCCCACCTTTGGCAGAATCATTAGCCTTTATCTGAATCAACTGGATGGAGACACATTCGACATGAGCAAGGGAGTGCCTCTGCACTACTTGAAAAGGATGGATGCTAGCATATTCGACCGATGGGAATGTCGAATAGGGCAAGCTGCCAGGGAAATAGACCAAGAGGCAGCATCTCCAGCCGTGGACACCAGTGCTCCTGCTCATTCTATGGCAGCACCCAGTGAAGTTCCTGACGCCCTGATTGCAGGAACTTAGGGGGAGCCTGTAACCGATTCTGCAAACATCTTATCTGATATTTCTCTGATAGCTAAAGAGGCTGTGGATGGTGGCAGATGAAGTAGCAGATGATGAGGAGGTTGAGAACGATGAGGCCGCTCTTATCGACGATGATCTGGGAGATGAGGTGGCTGATGAGGAGGAGGAGGAAGAAGTAGAAGAAGATGTGCACAACTCTGCCGATAAGCATGATCACTTGGAGACTGAGATAGAGGAAGAAGTACCAGAGAATGAGAAAGCAGCAGATTCTCAGGTGGATGCTGAGGTTCCATCTGAGGAACAAGCTCCTAAGCAATCAGATGCAAGGATGGAGGGGGAGCAATCCTTTGTTCCCCCTGTGGACTCCATACTACTATCCAGCTCTCCCAGTACTTCTGTGGGGGAGCCTGACCAGAGTCTGACTGTAGCTCCTCCACTTCAAGCAAACATAGCAAATCACACTGTCAATTTTGTCCAAGGTATGCTAGATGAGCTCAAGGATACGTTTGAGAAATCCCACAACAAAGTGCTAAAGAGACTGAGGGACTCTGAGGATCTCATGCTTAAGAATGTGGTTCAGATCAACCACAAACTAGATATGATGGAGAAGAAATTTGATGAAAAATATACAGAGGCAGGCACAGCAGTCTCTCTTCTCATGAAAGGACTGAAGAAGAATACTGACGATCTGACAGTAGTCAATAAAAATGTTCATGTTGTGGCACAGACCATACAAAAATTTGATGCCAACATGGTAACGCTGAATGCAAATCAGAAATCTCTACTGGACGAATTCAGTAAAACCGTGAAGCACATTGATGCATCTCTGCATTCCTATACAAACTCTATAGCCGCCGAAGCCAAAAAGGGGGAGGAAGCGTATAACGCTAAGATGGCAGGGCTTCAAGAGTTTGTACTTCTAAACTTCGATCAGACCAATAGGTATGCCTTTCAAAACTACCACATCATAACTGCACCTTTAATCAACTTAATAAATAATAATTGACAAATACAAATTCGATAATTCGAATAGGTACGTGTTTGAAACGGCCCACTGGCTGGTAACAGAAGCATCGGGAATACATGTCCCTATTGCTCCACCTGAGGATGAAGGCCGTGCTGGTACTACTGAGGGTGATATAAGGACTGAAGAAGTACAACTGGGCGATGTCGAGTTGAAGAAAGCTGCGGAGAGGGCTGAAAGAAGAAGCTGGTTTGACCAAGATGCCTTAGCAAAAGCCAAAGGAAAAAGGCAAATCTAAGAAGGAACTTCAAAGGAAACACCAGCTGAAAAGAAGATTAGATTGTCGGAGGAGGATGTGAGAAACGAAATATGGAGTCCTGTATCAAAGAGTATCATCTTGGACACCTTTGCATTACTACAAGGAGGGCAAGTCAAAAGGAATGACGTATATAGCCAATACGAGTGGGAGCAGCACAAAATGTATGAAGCCAAAAGAAACTTGTTCTTCAGAAGCAACACTGTGGCAAACAAAGCTCCCCCTCCGAGATACTATCCTAAGCCCAAGGAGTATTTTGAGCGACAAAGCAAAAAATTCTTAGCTCAGCAACTCAAAGAAGGCATAGCTAAGGACAAAGATCTGTAGGATGTTAGCTCTTGTGGTTATCTCATTTAAACTTTTGATTAAGTAAACTATAAACATTTATGTGTGGATATTCACATTTATATATTCATGTGTGTGGTTTATTAATTGACTCTCACATTGGTATGATTACGTTTGTTGTTCACTCTTCTAGTTTATGCATATTTTATCTGGAATGTTGAAATTCATCTTAGCTTAGTCGGATTTTGGCTTCGTCAAATAGGGGGAGATTGTTGGGTATTGTATCCACAATTACCTGGATTTGAGGAAGCCTCCTATCAAAGATAAGATGAATTCACTATGTATTTGATGAATTTCTTCTAGTTGTGCTTGCAGTTATTCCATGCTAAGTACACACCAATGTCAGGGTGTAGTGGGTCAATATACACGGGTCTGTGCAACGTAATCCCTTGTTGAGCAGATCAGTGTGTTGGCCTACGTGTACTCTCTCTATTGGGGTGTACTTTATTTCAAGTACAGGGCTATGATAAAGCAAGAGCAGACAAGGAGCAAGGATGGGCCAAAGACCATCTCACGGGTTGAAAGACGAAAATCGTCTAAGTTTAAATCGTCGAGAATCACTAAGTGATTCTCATCGATTCGTCAAAAATCACCAGTGATTCTCGACGAGTCATCGAGAATCACTAGTTGATTCTTGCCGGGTTGGGCCGGCTGTCTCGACGCAGTCAGAAAAATCATCTAAGGCAGAATCGTCGAGAATCACCAAGTGATTCTCGCCGATTCGTCGAGAATGACTTTGCATTCTCGACGAGTCGGCGAGAATCCAAGGTGATTCCCACCGATTCTCCCTGGCCTCTATAACCTGTGCAGCAAGAATTCTCTAAGTAGAATTTGGCGAGAATCGTAAGTGATTCTCACCGATTCATCGAGAATCACTCACGATTCTCGCCGAATTTGACTTGGGTATTTTTCCGACTCTGTCTGGACCGGTCCACGACATCTGCGGGATTTTGAACCGGACTTTGGTCTTACTGCTGGTGGGGCCCACAACGGTCAACTCTTGACCTAGTGTATAAATACTCTGTATTTGTGAACAGTAAAGATACGGAATACAGATCGAAGAAAAACCAGCCGCCGTCAAGCCCTAGATCGGAAGCGAGCTCGGCCAACCTTCTGCGCCTCACGCTAGTTGCTCGCCACCGTTGATCGGACTTTTAGTTACCTCTCCCGGCGACAGAAGCCTAGTCGGGCACAGCGTCTCACACGTCTATCCAGAGATCTTTTGTCTCTTGATTTGTGATCGGGAAACCTTTCCCATCCGAATCGATCGAGACGATCGATCCTAGTGTGACCGTTGGAAGACCTTGCCGACTTTGCTAAGAAGATTGGATCTACATAGCATCACCGCCTCTCTTGTTGAAGCCGTCGATCTAGAGAAGATTCTCTCCAAGAAAGATCTAGGGTTGTGGACTTTTCGTTGCCTACAAGAACAAGTAGTCTAACGAAAAGGGACACCTGGATCTTCACGTTGTTTGTATTTCTTACAAGCTATTTTCATTTCCTCTTTCATTGTAAAGGACCGATTGGTCTCTAGTTGTAGGGTTGGGTGCAACCCGTGTTGTGGGAGTGTTGACTCCTACGTGTGGAAGGGTTCCTTCCGTTAGTGCAAGGATTGGATTTCAATCCTGTTGGTGAAGTGACCGAGTCATCCCTGGTTGGGAGATAGGTCGAAGGGGGAAGTGGACGTACCCAAATCGGGGAACCACTATAAATTGCTTGTGTACTTTTTGTGCTGTGTTGTTTTATTTACTTGTGCAGGTAAAACTTTAATTTCGCAAATACGCTGCAAAGACACCTATCCCCCCACCCATACGTGTAAGTAGTTGACACTAGGTGGACTTTCAATACGTCTGAAGAAGAAGAAGCGTTGACATGTGTGTTTTACTCACACACAGGCGATTTCGCCCGTGCGCTAAGGAAATCGCACGGGTAATAATAAAATGCACAAATCGTAGGCAACAGGTGGAATCGTGTGTTTAACTCGCGTACGGGCGCTTCCGACCGTGCGTGAAGGAAAACACATGATTAACCTCAGAACGTACTAAAACACAAGCTACAGGAAAACCGTGCATTTCCTTCGTGCACGTTTCTTACGAAACCGTGCGTGAAGGAATCACACGGGCCGATCAATCCTCTATAATAACTTGCAGAAAACGCACGATCAGGAGTAATCGTGCGCTAAGAAAATTCACGACCTTGCATTTTCAACAAATCGGAATTTTTAACAGAGGAAAACTAACCACCTACAAGCAACAAAAACACAGCAAATGAGGGCCCTGCAGCAGTACCGAAAAATAGCAAAACAACGGAAAGATCCTTGAAGAGCACCATGTGCAAACCCCCAGCAAACGAATGCGCAATTGCGCAGCCAAGGGCAAAAAAGGTGCGTTATGCGTGATGCGTAGAAGAAATGAAATTTCAACGTTAAGACCCTAAAAGTGCATTGCAAAGGACAAAAAACCAGCCTAAATGAATCCAAAAATCCATATATAAACGGGACTCATCACACCCCCAGACTTACCTATTTGCGCGTCCCAAGTGAACAAAATCTCAACAGATACGAAAAAGAATTAACTAGCATAGTAATTATAGTCCAGAGTACCATACGAAGTCGCATGCTTGCGCACATAAAAATATAGTAAAGAAATTTCTAAGCATACAAAATAGCTTATACCTTTCAACATGCGTAACAAAATTTTTATGACTACTCAAAAATAGAATCACGGTGAATCATTCGGTCATGCATAGGGATAAAGTAGACTAATAGCTAAGATGGGCATTGTTAACACTAAATCTGAGCGCTCCCCAAGTCCCAGCGGCAAGGCCACATCTAACCGTCTGTCCGTCTCCCCGTGGGGCCTCCCTGGCTTGGCAGGCGTCCAGGAACAATCAGTCAGGAGATGTCTATCCGCCTATCCGCGCGGCTAGGTGGCCCCCTCTCTTTTTGCTTCCCAGTATCTAGTCACCGCTGCCTGTTTCTCCTGTACGCCGGCAGTCGGTATTTCTAGCCCTGCCCGTTGGGCAGGCCTCCTGAGCCTATAAATAGACGTGAACAGTACCTTCCAGGGGAGACAGTTCGAATCCCCAAGCTTGCCGCCTGTGGCAGCGGATTCGAAATCCTTCTCCGGCGGGTATCCTGTCCGCGCGGGCTCTAAAACCTAACCGTTGTAACCGTTTTCCTTTACATAAAAGAAAAGCATGCCGCAAGAGGGGCATTCAGGCCGCGGCGGGCGAAGTCTGGTGTCGCCGCTTCAGACAGCTTTTTCCGGTTTGCGTCCTAACCGTCAGTAACCGACTAGTCGACAGTCTTCTCCCTATACCTTCCCCAGTGCTTGAACGTTAGCTGGTGGTTCTCGTTTTCCCTTTCGCATTTCGCACATCAATAGTTAACACGCGACCTTCAGATCTCGATTAGCCGGTGAAAATCCGCGGCTCGAATATGTCAGACCGTCAGACCGTAGAGAACAGCCATCGTCCCGATGAAGATACTCTCTGGGAAATCATCATCAAGTTAGCTCGAGAAACTAACCAGATCCGCCAGGAAATCGTCTAGCAATCCGAAGCGACTAACCGCGTCTTAGCCGCAATTTTCCGTCGGCTAGACTCGCACCCCGCAGTGACAATGATAATATTGGACAACTCGCCGTCATTAGTGGGCAGTCTGGCCGTTAAGCATGCCGCTTGCCCGCCCAGAGGACTATCTATCTATCCGCTCTCCTGCCCTCAATACCTCCCGGCATCCTGCTCTCCAGTTCTAACCGCAGCCCCCGAGCGGTTTCCAGTTGCCCAACCAGAAAAGAAGTGTTCTTATAAACCTGGTCTCCAGTTTGCCCCCTATCTAGCCAATCGTGCGAAGATAATGCAAAATGCCCCTATCCTTGCAAAAAAGAAAGCACATGCGTCAACCTTGTTTCGAGTCAAGCAGCGTGAGCATGATACACTCTCTCATTTTATTTCCCGCTTCCAGAAGGAGGTTGGAGAAGTGGAAGAGGCCGGGTCAGATTTATATAAAGTTTCTTTGATTGAAGGATTGAAACAAGGACCATTCAAGTTTGAAGCCACCATCAGGAGCGAAAAAACATATCAGGAGATACTTAATTTTGCTAACCAGCACTCTGAGGCTTGAAGGGGTAGCTCTCACTACGCAATAAAGAGCAAATCTAGCGGTATGAAGTCTTTTCAGCTTGCAGACCAAAAGAACAACGACCCTGATAAGTTCTGTGAGTACCATAAGGAAAAGGGTCATTTGACATAAGATTATCGAGCTATTAAACGATTAATAAAGAGGATGCTGAGGATGGGTAAGATGCGCGACGTATTCTCAAAAGATGACCATTCTGATCTGTCGACTTCAAAAGGAAAAGATGTGTCGTACTTTCTCCCTGGCATGAAATAAATGGATCCAAAAGTCTCCCCTTCGATGTCGAGGGAAAATACGTCAAGTTTTTTGTGTTTCCAACTCATCTCCTAAAATCTTCTTTATCAAATGTGTTTTTCTATAATTTGTCCTTATGTTTCAAGGCCCCCCACTAACACCTTTTTAGTGTGCCCTTTTCTTGACAGCTTAAGGAATAAGGATAACTGATTACAAGAGACATCGCCAAGTCTAGCAAAAACCATCCTTATAACCGTTGACTTTAGCGTAACACCACGAAGACCACGTGTTGCGGGAAGATTTCGCACCGTGTAGTGGGAGCTTGCCGGTTCTACTGCGGTAGGATACTGGATTTCGGATCCTGACTAGTACCTAACCCCACCTCTGCATTATGGAGGGACAGGGTGGTGGTCAGCTTTACTATGTCATTTAATGGATATCGTCACAACTCTGATGACCACGCGAGGAAAGCTCTGCTATATTCACCTGCCCACGAATCATCTTAGCATGTGACTCTCGAACACTCTTTGGAACCCTCAAGCAGTGCCTGCAGGAGACCCACAGCTGGGTTGATCTCAGAGGAAAGCAATGCTATATGCACCTGCCCGAAAGATCAACTTAGGCCGTACTCCAGACAAGAGGGCAGTAAGTCCTTCCCCCTCGTGTGGAATATGGATTGAGTTTACAGCTTTTGCAACCCTGTGAGGAAAGCAATGCTATATGCACCTGCCCACTTGGTCGTTTAAGTTTGTAACTCAATTATCGGCTGGCAGAATTCTGGTATTCACTTCAGTCCACAAGAGTTGATTTATCAGATGACCGAAGTATCTTCTTTTTAAGAGATGAGAGCTACAGCTTTTGCGACCCTGTGAGGAAAGCACTGCTATATGCACCTGCCCGCTTGGTCGCCTAAGTCTTTAGCTGGCTTTCTTAGTGTCCGAGATTTATCATCAGACTCGTTCAAAGAGCAAATTGGAATTGGTATTCGGCAGAATCTGGGAATTGATCTTGTTAAAGCAAGCAGTTGATAACATCTTTTCTTTATGATGATATTCTCACCGCTTAACCGCGCAGTTAGAATAGAGGTGACCCGAATCATTTATTGATATCGTTGATATAGTGGACATCAGATCTAATCGCGCGAGTAGACAGTGGTCTTCAGTTCAATATAGCGGATATCATCATTATTATCGCGCGAGTATACCATGTTTGGTTATCTTCAGTTCAATATAGCGGATATCATTATTATTATCGCGCGAGTATACCATGTTTGGTTATCTTCAGTTCAATATAGTGGACATCATTTTTAATCACGCGGGTTATGCGTGGAAATCACTTTCTATCAGTTGACTTCGCACTCTAGTTGCCCGGAAAGGTAAACTAGCTTTGCGCATTTGTCAACGGATAAGATTGCTGGGCTTATCTATTCGCATCCATTCATTTTCAACGCGTTCGCTTTATTCGCCAGTGGATCGTTCAGTGTATTTTCCGGATATCTCATAATATATTATAATTGAGGGAATATAAATATAATAACGATCGAATAAAGCATATTTAGCAAAATCGGAGTATCATTTATATTGTCAAAAATTACAAGATGTGTTATCCGCGCGGCTTACATAGATCATACCGCCGGATCAAAAGAATATCATTACATATCAACTTTTCTTCTTTTTCCGCTCGGGCTCGTAATCTGTTTCACTGGAGAAGCTTGAAGAGCTACTCGTCCCAACTGATCCCGACGCCTGGGATCCCTCCTCGCTCGAACCGCTGGATGAACTCGAGCTTGTATCCGCACGAACATCTGCAGGTACAACCTCCTGTTCGTTTGTGGACTCATCCTCAGCAAGAATCTCGTCAACGGGTTCTTTCGCCGGATCTTCTCGCGCGGCTTCGACATTTTTGAAGCCGGGGAATAACTTGTCGAAAGTTATCTTTTCGCGACCAGGCTTAAACGCTCCCCGCTCTCGCAGAATGTCTAGCGTATCTTCCCCGCTTTCCCGCAGATGCATGGTAATTTATTTTACGAAGGCCGGGTTCTCCGGGTCGTAAGTTTTTTATAAGAGAAGATAAAGTAAGATTTTCGGCTAATGCTAAGATAACCGGTAAAGCCATGAGGTAAAAACTTACTGCGTTGATATTCTTCAGTTTCTCATTCTCCTCTTTTAAATGCTCTATCTCATCTTCTAACCGCTCGGCGAGGCCGACCACTTCGGCAAGGGCTTCAGCGACGAAGTGGTATGTAACAAAACTTCTCGCGCGGATTTGATCGGCTAGTGCTGGGAGTTTCTTCATTGGAATTGCCCGCAGGTCGGCTAGGTTCTCCCTACCATACATCGCCCATCTAACCGCGCGGGCGTGTTTGGATATTTTCTCGTTCTACCACAAGGGAAGAGCGGTGGAAACTTGGACATTCTTCCCGCACGGGTGACATCTCATAACCGCCTTGCCACGGCGATCTTTCAAGTTCTCCCCCAATCCTTGGGGCGTGAAGGTCTCGGAATCGTAATCGGCAATGACATCGTGCTCCTCTCGGCGGTCGTCCTCCCTTTTCTTCCTGGCCTCGCTCTGCGTCATAACAGGCTCTACCGGTGTAACCGGCTTGTTCGCCGAAACTTTCAGGACAGCTGCCAAGGGATAAAATATTTAGCCGCGCGGTTAGATTAAGTAACTAATCGCTTAAAGTATACCTTCTTCTGCAGGCAAATCTGTTACGAGTGACATCAACAGGATGTAGTGCAGGATATCAAGCTGCGATCCGGCGAGGAAGTCAACGATCTTTTTCTCGATTCCTTCGACCTCAAACCATTCGAACAGCTTTGTCGGCTAGACTTGCGGACAGACAGGCAGAAGGCCCAGATTCCCCTCGAACATGTGGAATCTGGTGGACTAGTTAGGGAACTTGTTCGTCAAGTTCACCGTCTTCATCCTGGTGCAGCCAAAGTACACGACACCTTTGAAGACCCGGCTATCTTTCTTACCGGAGACGATGGAGCGGATTACGAAGCAGTGGAAGAAAAGGTCCATGGTGAATCTTACCCGCTCGGTCCGAAGGTAGATGATGAAGCTCACCATCGATGAAATTGTATTCGGCGAGAGCTGGTCGGGAATGATTCCGAAGAAGTCAAGAATCTCCACTAGCTCGATTAGCGGCGGCCAGCTGAAACCAAAGTCGAAGTGGTCGACCGGGATCGCCACCAGATTCCTTCAATAAGTTTTTATCCGCTCATCTTCTAGGGGTAATCACGCGACTATATCGGTATTTGTCATGTGAGTCGCGATGAAGCGCTCAAGTTTGGTGTTGTGTCATTTCCGACCTCCTATGCTCGGCATCAAGGAAGGTGGTAGCAGCTGAAGCTCGCGCGGGCGCCATTGATTCTTGCCGCAGGAAGTGGTGCACTTTAAACTTTTCCATATAATGCAGAGCTGGGCCGTATTTATAGAACCTGCAAGACGAGTTATTACCCGCACGGTTATATCAAAGAAGCAGCCGAAGATTCGTCATTTCCTGCAGACGTCTTTACAATCATTTCAACATATTATAACCCGCGCGGTTACATCAAAGAAGCTGTCAAATATTCGTCATCTCCAGCAGACATCTAACCATAATAAACCATTATAATTTGCGCGGTTAAATTAACGAATCCGCTGGGTTATTTGTTTCCTGCAGATTTCGTAAAGCATTACACAGAATATCACGCGAACAAAAAATAATAAAACTGCAAGCATCTAAAGCATTACACAGAAGATCAAGTGACAAGCGCCGATAAGTCGGGCGAACAAAAAAAAACACAATGTTATAAGGTATTAAAAATAGCCAGCGACAAATAAGGTTAGTTCAATCGAACACTTTATTATGAATTCCTCTATCTCTCCTCGCGCCTCTCCTCGAGCCGCTCGCCGCTAGGTTCTGCGGGGTCCCTGCCGATATGCGCGACTTGATCGCTAATGCCCAGTAAAACAGACATCGCGCTGATCAAGTGGTTGCTAAGGGTTTTCTGAGCCCGGTGAATCCGGGATGTATCCCGAAATATGCGGCTCATCGGAACAGTTGCCTCAATAAAAGGCACCTGTTCGATAGGTCGTGCGGGTAGGGTTCCATGGCCGGTCACCGGGGCAGAAGTTTCCCCCTTCCTTGGTCCGTGACCTGACTCGCGCGGTTTCGCCGAACTCATTGAGTCAAGTCGCCGACCCTTCTCCTTTTCAGCCCTCTCATAGTATTTTCTCTTGAAGTGCGCCGCATCGTCCTCCGCCCTTTGTAGTCATTTCCCCAGGATCGAAACTTGATCGCGAGCAGCCCTTTCTCTCTCACGGCAGCTGGCTAGTTCCGCGGACAGAGCCTTTATCCTCTCCTCCTGGCCTGTCCTCGCCTCTTCCTCGAGTTTAAGCTCCGCCTTTAGTCGCTCGAGGTCAACGAACAGCTTAGAGATGGTACGTTGGCCTTCATCATCCTGAAGCCGCCGCGCGGTCTCATCTGCAATAGCTTGAGAAGTTGGTTCCGCAAAATCTGCATCGCAGAGCAAAGACGGGAAGAATTAGTGTTGTCGCGCGGCAATATCGACAAGCAAAGATGCTGAAAGAATAGGCACCCGAGCATAGGCTGTCTTCTCTAGTCGCGGACTTTAACTGACGGCTAGAAAAAACTGGTCGCCTCAGTCTCTCAGGATCAATCTTCTTCAGGTAATTATCCCTCAGAAGTCGCTCGGCCCGCTTATTCTTTTCAAACTCCTCATGCGACAGAAGCAAGTCGCCGGTCTCAGTTATTATGCGAATGGGCCTCTTTGACCGCGGCGGTTCCTTGTAAGGTGGTGGAACTTTTATTGCCTTCGGGGAAGGTTTGGGCATACCTGACTGCAGAAGCTTAGCGGTGGTCTGGCGGTCAGCTTCAGCTTTCTCTTCGATAGAAAGAGCGGGAGGATAGCTTGATTCTTCTCCAGCGGCTAGTATCTTCTTCTTAGCGGCAATCCTTTCTCGCAATTTCAGCTTGTCTTCCCCTTCGCGTGGATCGGGAACTTCCTTTCCAGTTTTCACCGACAAGACCTCTAAGTCGGACTCACTCCCGGATAGCTGCTCGCTGCTAGCTTCTTTTTCCTTTTCCTGCAATGAAATCGCAATACGCGGCAAGATTAACTCCACTCGCTTACCCGCTCTCTTTTCAGTATGGCGGTCGAGCTATACAAAAACGTTTAACTCATCTATTCACGCGGTCTTATTCTCATGCTGATCGGGTACATCGACCTTGCTGGTCGCTTCCATGACCGCCGCGAACTTCTTGTTTTGCTTCTTCTTCTTCAGAAGGATATCCTCCACCCTCTCCTCAACCGATGAAGTCGGCTTGTGCTTCCTTTTCTTTGTCGGGATGGCGGCTTTCACGACATCAAGGTTTTCCCTAAGCTTGTCAGCGGAATTCTTGGCAGCCCTTTTCGCCCTGTCGATGACATCTGAGATCTCTCCACTTGCTCGCCCGGTTTTATCGTCAGCATCTTCTTTGCCATTTTCGTCATTTGAAGATGATGTGATGTCCACGTCTGAACCCGCCGAAGGCTGTGGAGTGTTCGCGCGGGCATAACTTTAAACCTTGCTACCCTTCGTGTTCTCGGGCAGCTGTTCAGTAGGCTTAACCGCAGCGGTTATTATCTCCGTTGTCGGCCTAGACGACTTTTCGTTCTCTGATTTTTCTTAGATCAAGCTCGGTTTTTGCGAAGCTGCCTTGGCAGTGTGCATCTTGCAAGGCTTCTCACCGGCTTTACGGTTAGGTGATCCAGGAGGCGACGTGGGTGCGGCTAATCCCTCATTGCTGAGTTTCACTAGGATGCTCCTCCTGGAAGACATGGCGGACAGTAGAATCTTAACCGCAGTTGGAGAAAAACGACCCGTCTCGAAGGATGTTTCGTGAAATCAGCGTCAACATAAGCATTATTTATAGTTTTGAAGGCATTGATTGCGCTCGCGGTCAGGTGGTTAACAACATTTTTGAAATTCCTCCTGAATTTAAAAATGTGCGGGGATTATGTTAACACAAAATCTGACCGCTCCCCATGTCCCAGCGGCAAGGCCACATCTAACCGTCTGTCTGTCTCCCCGCGGGACCTCCCTGGCTTGGCAGGCGTCCAGGAACAATCAGTCAAGAGCTGTCTATCCGCCTATCCACGAGGCTAGGTGGCCCCCTCTCTTTTCGCTTCCCTGTATCTGGTCACCGCTGCCCGTTTCTCCTGTGCGCGGGCAGCCATTATTTCTAGCCCTGCCCGTTGGGCAGGCCCCCTGAGCCTATAAATAGACGTTAACAGTACCTTCCAGGGGAGACAGTTTGAATCCCAAAGCTTGCCGCCTGTGGCAGCGGATTCAAAATCCTTCTCCGGCAGGTATCCTGTCCGCGCGGGCTCCAAAACCTAACAGTTGTAACTGTTTTCCTTTACATAAAAGAAAAGCCCGCCGCAAGAGGGGCATTCAGGGCGCGGCGGGCGAAGTATGGTGTCGCCGCTTCGGACGGCTTTTTCTTGTTTGCGTCCTAACCTCCAGTAACCGACTAGTCGACAGTCTTCTCCCTATACCTTCCCCAGTGCTCGAACGGTTAGCTGGTGGTGCTCGTTTTCCTTTTTGTATTTCGCACATCAACAGGCATTGCCCAAGATCGGGATTTTGACAGCCTCCAAAGGAATCCATCAATGTCAGTGACCATATTCTTGCCCGTTCGCACTCTCTCCACGAAACTAGTCTGACTTAGGCACAAGTCTGTAAGACTTTGGGTAAAGATGGGGCTCGGGTTTCGGTGAGGTAAACAATGATAAAAATAGAGGCTACAAACCAAAACAAAATGAGCTAACATAACATGAAATCCAACCGCTAATCCAAAATACAAACAAGTACACCACACCCCAGACTTAACTTTTAATATATGGGTGTGTGCACCACCTACTCCAAATGCAAACACAAAACCAAAAAGATTTTCAATTATACCTTTTCATTTCTTTTCTTTTTCTTTACAAATATTTTTCCTTTTATTTTTCACCTTTTTTTCTCGTCACATCTCAGCAAAATTAAACTATGGAGCACGTCCACATTTTTTACAAAGATATCACCAAATCAACACTCCAATCTTAAAATGTAAACCACTAAAGCTCGACTTGGGTTTACGACTAGGATCGCTATGAGGCTTTGGTGAAAAAAGCGTGGAGCTGAATCAAAGGAATGGGTAGGCACAACGGGGCTAGCGAGGATATGACGTTATTAATGGTACAAAGTGAAAGTGAGGGGATAGATCTTATTTTACTCTAATTATATATATATATATATATATGTTATATAAAGGAATAGACACAGCACAAAAATAAAGAAAGAAAGCAAGCAATACAGCTGATACAAGGATTATAGTGGTTCCCCAACCTGGGTACATCCACTCTTCTACCACCCTGGTAGAAATCCACTAAAAGGTTTTTGTTTAGGTGACTGCCACCAATGAGCTTTTGATTAGGTGCTAAAAAACCAAACCTCAAGTCTTTTGGTTAGGTGACTTGCAACTAGGAATCACTTTTGAAGGGAGTAGAGAACCCTTTACAATGGGGTGAGAAAGAAGATGATGTTAGTCTTCTCTTTCTAAATTATACAACTTAGAAGACTTTGTGGATCCTTGATGGTGTCAAAGCTCCCCCTGAGATGGTTAAGGTTTAGGGAGACTAGAGCTTTGCTTCAGGGTGTAGGTCTTCAGATTGATGTTGCTCTCCAACAATCTTTTAGACTGATATTAATTGATTGTCTCTTGAAAAGCCTGGAGAAGATGAAGAAGATGAAGTTGATTTGCTGTAAGAAAACTTGTAGCTGAGTTCTTCTTTTGTGAGAGAAAAAGCCTTCTTGAATTTTCTGTCTCTATCTCTTCTTTTTTGTTGAGTGCAGTATTACTCTTCTTATGTCCTGTAAGATATAATATCTGTATATTTAATGCCTGAAGAATTCAAAAATTTGAATTCTTTCTATCTTGGAATGGCTAAATCAATTCCCAAGAATGGAATTTGCCTTGAGAAATCAATTGGAATTTAATCTCTGTAATTAACTCCATATTTAATGCTGCCATCCAAACGGATATATTTTATAAGGATATATAGCATTAAATCTTAGACCTATAAATGCATAAAGTTAAGCCTTAATTTAATCTGCCAGCTGTAAATAATCTGTTTGAAAAACGGCACAGGAAATCGCCAAACTGAATTTTAAAGTTCATTCAAACTGGGCTCGGAGTTCGTTGATCTCAGCTCGGAGTTCGTCGAGCTCAGCTCAAAGTTCGTCGAGCTCAGCTCAAAGAATATGAACTACAAAATCGTTGAACTTAGTTTCACAGTTTTCTTTGAGCTGAGCTCATAGTTTGTTGAACTGAGCTAAGACTTCGTTGAAATGAGCTCGGAGAATTTCTGTACAGAATTTTTGAACTTCAAAACTGAACTTTTCTAGAATTTTTCTGATGGAGCAAACTTGGAAATAATCCTATGACCCATGACTATACATTTTGGGTCAATCTAAACATCCTAATAGTGATCCTTGCCGAAATCAAAACTAGGGTTCCAACAATCTCCTCCTATTTGGGTGAGGACACTATTTACACAAAATAAATAATAAATAAAACAAAACAATCTGCCTGAATTATAAATTTTTCTGCATATATACAAGGGTGCTTTTGGAAATGAAATAAATAAAATAAAGCTACTGATGAATCCTCTGTATTTGCTGAGACTATTGATTTTGATTATTATAAAATACCATTCTTTGTGGTAAGATATGTCTTTTCCGAAAAAGAAAGGTTAGGAGTTCTGGACCCAGATTACCTTGGGTCTTGGTTCTTTATAATAGTAAGACATAAAAGAACACTCAAGATGATTTTTATAATCTAGTGAATGAAATTTCCTAGAAGGGATGAATCACTTGATGCAAGGATTTATAAAATCTTGAGTTTGATTATAATTTTCAAAAGGATAAAAATTTCTGTTCTGAAATTTTGAGCTCGACGAAAAATAATTTCGTCGATCTGAGTTCGACGAAGAGTAGTAAGATCGTCAATGTTTGTTCACAGAATGATAATATCTATTTTCTGTGTTCCATGATTGTCGATCTTGGTTTGACGAAGCAAATTTCTTTCGCCGATCATAATTTCCAGACAAGTTAAAATCAAAATCTTTGTTCAGAGATCGTCGACCTCGGTTCGACAAAGAGTGTAGTTTTCGTCGAGCTCCGTTCGACGAATTATGTTGAACACAAATTTTCTGAAAAATTTTAATTATTTTTGATAAAAATTCAGTTATATTGCCTAACTCTATTATCTTTTCTTTGTCTTTAATTATTTCTAAAGAAACTAATTGTTCAGAAACATTTTTTAAATCTTCTTTAAGATTTTTGTTTTCAGAAGATAGATTATACACTTTCTCTCTGAGAAGTTTTATTTCCTTCTCAGATTGAATTAAATCATTGCATAAAATTTTAAAATCTTCTTTAAAATATTCTGAAGTAAAATCTAAGGAAGAGATAACCTGATCCTCTTCTGATTCTTCTTTTGATTCTTCATCAGATTCAGATTCTTCATCATAGTTGCTGCAAGATGCATTGATTACTATCAAGCATAATTCTCTTGCTCTTATTTCTTCTTCATCCTCAATAGTACATGATGAAGCTTCAGAATCACTCCAAGTATCAGCATCATTTTTTCTCTTTTTAGCTGATCCAGCAGCCATTGCTGTGAGGGAGTCCCAGATATCCTTTGCTAAGGTGCATTCAGCAAATTCCTGAAAAATGACATCAGACATTGATTGGGCAAGAATGTTTATTGCTTGTGCATCAACCATCTTTAGCCTTTTCTATGCTTCTGTCCATTGAGATGATGGAACAACATTCATGCTTATTGTATCCAATGGTTGATAAGGACCTGTCAAAAGGGAATTGAAAATTTCTTCATCAATAGAGTTAATAAAAAACCTAATCCTTGCCTTCCATAGTGCAAGCTTATCTAGATTGCACATAGGAGGTCTTGTGCTTGAAAATTATTCATTTTGTGATATGAAAGACTCTTATGAAAAATAAGATCTATCAGATCATTTTGGTTCAGGTGTTAGCCTGTACAACCAAAGGAACCTCCTCTGATACCAATTGAAAGTGAGGGGATAGATCTTATTTTACTGTAATATATATATATATATATATATATATATATATATATATATATATATATATATATATATATATATATATTATATAAAGGAATAGGCATGACACAAAAATAAAGAAAGAAATCAAGCAATCAAGATGACACAAGGATTATAGTGGTTCCCTAACCTGGGTACATCTACTCTTCTACAACCCTGGTAGAAATCCACTAACTGGTTTTTGTTTAGGTAACTGCTACCAATGAGCTTTTTATTAGGTGCTCAAAAACCAAACCTCAAGTCTTTTGGTTAGGTGACTTGCAACCAGGAATCACTTTTGAAGGGAGTAGAGAACCTTTTGTAATGGGGTGGGAAAGAATATGATGTTAGTCTTCTCTTTCTCAATTATACAACTGAGAAGACTTTGTGGATCCTTGATGGTGTCAAAGCTCCCCCAGAGATGTTTAAGGTTCAGGGAGACTGGAGCTTTGCTTCAGGGTGTAGTTCTTCTGATTGATGTTGCTCTTCAACAAGCTTTTAGACTGATATTAATTGATTATCTCTTAAAAAGCCTAGAGTAGATGAAGAAGATGAAGTTGATTTGCTGTAAGAAAACTTGTAACTGAGTTCTTCTTTTGTGAGAGAAAAAGTCTTCTTGAATTTTCTCTCTCTATCTCTTCTTTTCTGTTGAGTGCAATATTACTCTTCTTAAGTCCTGTAAGATATAATATCTGTATATTTAATGACTGAAGAATTCAAACATTTTAATTCTTTCTATCTTGGAATGTCTAGATTAATTCCCAAGAATGGAATCTGCCTTAAGAAATCAATTGGTCTTTAATCTCTGTAATTAACTCCATATTTAATGCTGCCATCAAAATGGCTATATTTGATAAGAATATATAGCATTAAATCTGAGAGCTAAAAATGTCTGCAGTTAAGCCTTAATTAACTCTGCCAGCTGTAAATCAATCTATCTGAAAAACGGCATAGGAAATCGCCAAACTGAATTTTAATGCTTCTTCAAACTGGGCTCGGAGTTCGTTGATCTAAGCTCGGAGTTTGTCGAGCTCAGCTCAGAGTTTGTAGAGCTGAGCTCAGAGAATATGAACTATAAAATCGTTGAACTAAGTTTCATAGTTTTCTTTGAGTTGAGCTCAGAGTTCGTTGAACTGAGCTCGGAGAATTTCTAGACTGAATTTTTTTACTTCAGAACAGAACTTTTCTGGAATTTTTCTGAAGGTGCAAACCTGGATATAATCCTATGACCCAAAACTATACATTTTGGGTCAATCTAAACATCCTAATATTGATCCTTGCCCAAATCAAAACTAGGGTTCCAACACAAAGCTCAACTGGTCCAAAATGATGGCCTACATCACACTCGCACCTGACTAACCATATGCCATTACTTCGAGAGTAGCTTGGGGCAAGTTCTTAGCCACCAAGATAAACTATCCATCCTCCTGACCCAAACAATACAAATCTAACGACCGTCTAAACACATCCCTAAGTTCCTGTCTGATTCACACTAGATTCACTACTATTTAGTAGAATAAAAAGAATTTACTTAATTAGAAAAATATAAAACTACAAGCACGTATAAAAATTAACTTTGCCATAATTTCTAGCCAAAATGAGAGCAATTGACTAGGAGCACAGCAAGGTCAACATTTTACTCTGTTTCATAATCCTAAGCCAGCACCATAATTTTTCACAAATCTAACAAAGAAACGAGTTTAACTCGCAGCACACAAAAAGCTAAGCGCGCGCTCATGTTGGTGTAATGGTGCGCAATGCAATGCACTAAGCAAATAAAATAACAACAACTACTGGTATGCAAATAAAGTGCACGAGCAAAAGGTAACAGTGACGAGCTCTCCCCCCTGACTAGAACTAAGCATCATAGCATAAGATATACAAATTAAAATTGAAAATAGCTATGGGAAGAGGTAACCCATGCTCAGAAGATGAGCATACCAGAAGATTGGCGTTTAGCTTCAGCAATAATCCCACAGTCCAGGCGAAAATCAACTGCAAAAAGCATTTCCCCAACCACGCAGACAGTAGGTACATAATCAGGTAGCCAAAGAAATTATAGCAAGCAACTGCCTTAAATCAAATTAGAAGCGGCAAAATTGGGTTGTCTCCCATAAGCCATTTTCTTTACCGTCCTTAAGGTGGACCAAACACCTGTATTAATAATTATATATAAATATTCAGACCAAAAGTTTAACACCCAAAGAAGAAGAAGAATCCAAAGCCACACACAGAACTAAGCAAATCTAACACTAGCAGCAACAAAAAAAAAAGGAGACAGCCCCTGAGATCCCTCACTATTCAACTAATCGCTGATTTATGATAGACCCCCCCCCCCCCCAGACACGCGGGACGAGGAAGAGGTGAAAGCTTTAAGGCACAGGGAAGGTGAACCTCCCCCGCCCCTAACCTCCTCCTTCCCTCGCTGGCGGGCAAAACTCTGTGCCTTACGAAGGGGCAGCTCCTTACATTTCAACACCACAGACAGGGGATCGCCAGGGTGGTAAGGCCATATCCGGCATCACAGTTTCCAGTTTACCATCCATGACAGGGGCATCCATTCCTCACCCGCAGCGGGTGGTAGATCATCCCAAGTTACTTGTTTTACAGTTTTACATACTGTGTCAAAATAAACAACAGTTTTTAATCCAAATTCCTGCACACTCTTAACTGGTGTGCGCCACTCATCCTTCTTCACAGCGACATCATGTATCACATCGATTGTTGGCATCACTACTTCTCCTTTAGTTGTCATTGGTGTTTTATGGCTTTCTCACCCTGCTCGTGTCCCAGAAGTTGAAAATCTGCCTTAATAGCAGCAAAAGCCTCATTAGATAACACACGTGTTAAGTTCACTAATTCAACAAGTTCAATAGAAGAAATATGAGGAAGTGAAGGCAGTGTTCACCCCAGAATCCACAATACGGTTGATGTATCCATTCAGCATTTCCATCGGAGGACTCTAATTCTCAGTCCGCCCAGGTCGCACGGATGCCCAGAAGCGGGCTCAAATTCTCAGTCCGCCCAGATCGCTCCGCTTCAAGTCAGCTCAAGATTGCTCATTCGCAGGACTCAAAAGCCAGTCCTCCCAGGTCGCGACACTCCAGGAAGAATGGCGCTCCGGATAACTAGGGGTTGCCTCAGCTCGCATTTCCATTCTGCCTTTATCGCGCGGACTGCTTGCTTTTCTCTTTATGGTTCCCGTCACCACTGCCCGGTTCTCCTGTACCCCTGGCAGCCGGTTATTTTAGCCCTGCCCATTTGGGCAGGCCCCTAAGCCTATAAATAGGGGGAGGTGGTGCACCCAAAGCAGGCTGACTCGAATCCAAGAGCCTACTTGTTAAAGGTTGCGGGCTCGAATCTCGAGCTTTGCGAACTCCAACTTGCCTGCTGCACAGCTTTCTTTCCGCTTTTTGTAACCCACCACTTGTAATCCAAATCAAGCCCGTCGCAAGAGTGGCATTCAGGCCGCTACGGGCGAAGTCTGGTGTTGTCGTGGTTCACGGCTCTTCTGCTCTTTTCTCTTATCCGCTTGAGTAGACTACTGCATGCAGTTTACTTTTCCTTCTTTCCCCAGTGCTCGAACGGTTAGCTGGTTATGCCCGAGTCCGTCGCATTTCGAGCATCAACAGTTAACACGCGACCTTCAGATACAAGCAGTTTTTGAAGTTTGCGGATAGATATGTCAGATCGCCGAGCTCGTCGTTCTGACCGCTCCAGCTCGCTAGATGATTCCTTGTGGGAGGCACTGGAACAATCTCGCTGGGAAGCTGAGTTATCTTGCAGAGAGTCTGATCAGCGGCTCGATACCATTGGCCAAGCCTTACTTGCGCTAACTCAGCAACTTGCTTCCCAGGTCGCAGAGAATGTTGTTGAAGCTCCAGCTCGCCCAACTCCTCAGCGGTCACCTGCAACAACTCCTCAGTCCCGCCACCAAGCTCATCCCTCAGCTCCTCTGCGGCCATAGAATGATCAGTTCGCTCACCTAATGGATTTCTTTAGGGAAGCGGCAAGGGGATCCCAAGCCCGCCGACTTGACTTTGCCAATCGACAGTCCGCAGAGCCCGTGGACACCCGGGCGCCAGTACGCTTATCTGCCGAACTTGACACCCCCTCTCCCTTCGTTGATAGAATCCGATGGGAGTCTGCACCTAGCAATTTTAGAGAACCCCGTCTTACTTTTTACTCAGGGGAAACTGATCCAGTTTCCCATTTGCAGGCATTCGACGGGGCGGTCGCTTTAAGATGCCTTTTCGATGCCCTAAAGTGCAAACTTCTAGTCACTACCCTCGAGGGGAGGCGAGGGAATGGTTCTGTGAGCTGCCTTTGGGCACGATCTCTTCCTTTGCTGAATTCCGCAGTGAGCTCCTCCTGAGATTTGCCACTTCGAAGAAAAGGAAAGATGGGTCGGCAGCCCTCTTCAATATCAAACAAAGAGACAACAAATCGGTGGCGCGATTCGTTGACCGCTTTCAGAAGGAGATCCATGGGTGAGAAATGTGAACCCCGACTACTATAAGGTCTCCATGATTCACGGCCTCCGGGAAGGTCCTTTGAAGTTTAAAGTGAAAACCAAGGCGTCATCAACCTACCAGGTATTGATAGCGATAGCCAATCGCTTTTTTAAAGGAGAAAATTCCAATCATACCTACATTTCATCCCTGACAGCTAAGGCTGGAGGAAGGGATGCCTCCAACGCCTCCTCCAGCAGTCACCATCATAGCAAGCCCCCTCGACCTGATTTCCAACCCCCTTCTCAGAGGGGGCGAAACTTCAGTCACAAGAAACCTTTCATTGGCCATTAAAATTTCGAGAGCAGAGACTGTCGTTGGCCGCCACTCCCGTCATTCCCCTTTAGGCTCTCCCTATCTACCAGAATGCCCTACTAGTCTCAAAGCCGCGCGAGAGCGACTCCTCGGCAGAGTTCTCGGATCTGGGACTCGACTTTGAAGAAGTCGTCCAGATCATCCAGAAGAAAGCAGAAGAGAAGAGGTAAGGGTCTCAAAGAGACTGGAAGCCCAGAAATAATTCCAAATTCTGCGAATTTCACAAGGAGAAAGGCCACTTGACTAAAGATTGCAAAGCCCTTCGACAACTAGTTGAGAGGCTGGTCGCTGAAGGAAAGATCATGGATTTGGACAAGAGGGGCAACTCTTCGAATCCTCCCACTGCTAAGGGCAAGGAAGTGGCAGAAGTTCAGATGGAGTGCATAGAAGTAGAGGATGTCGGCCGGCTAGGGCCCGTCAACATTCGGCCCGAGTGCTTCGACGCGGATGATGAGGGTTCCCTCGGGCAGCTCTTTTTCATTCATGGAGGGGCAGGAGCCGAAGTCACAATGAAATCTTCAATTGCGAGGGTTTCTTAGGCAGAGGTTGCCTCCTCCTCCTCTTCTGCCCCTTCCGGTGTCGATATTGTTTTTATTCAAGAAGACCTGCCCCAGACGGCAAATCCATTTGATGATGCTGTAGTAGTCAAAGCAGCCATAGAAGATTACACCGTGGACTGGATCCTTATTGATACAGGTAGTTCAGTTAATCTTCTGTTCAAGACAACTTTCGAGGCCCTGAGAACCGAAAAGCCTTTTCTTTCCACCGAAGGGCCACTCTATGGTTTCTCTGGAGAAAGAAAGGAACTGGAGGGAAGCGTAACCCTCACCATAAAGCTCGGGGGAGCCACCCGACCAATCCAGTTTGTAGTGGTGGACGCTCCAAGCTGCTACCACACCATCTTCGGGAGGCCACTACTGAACAGATACAAGGCGGTGGTGTCCACCTATCATCTTGCTGTAAAGTTCTATGCTGATGGAAGGATGTGCAGAGTCTGAAGCAACCCGAGGCATTCCAAAGAGTGCTACCTGCGAACAGTAAATATGACCGAGCTTGCCCCTCACACCTCCCCAGCAGGGGCGAAGGCTGCTGCCCAACGAGGAGTTGTTGCATATAGAGAAGGCGCTCACCTGGAACCTTCCCAGGTGACGCAGGAAGTTCCCATCGCAGAAGGAGAGGAGAGAAAGCTCACCATCAATGCAGAACTTCAAGAGGATCAAAAGACAGAATTGAGCTCCTGCTTGCTGAAGAACTTAGACGTCTTCACTTGGTCAGCAGAGGATATGCCAGGAGACGATCCAGACACGGCTTTCCACCACCTCAACATCGATCCAGCCACCAAGACGGTGCAGCAAAAGAAGAGGGATGCAGCAACCAAGCTAGCGGAACCCATTAGGGAGGAGGTTGCTAAACTCCTCAAGGCACGCTTTGTTCGAGAAATTCAATATCCTGAGTGGGTTTCGAATGTTATAATGGTTAAGAAATCGGGGGGGGGATGGAGAATGTGTGTAGATTTCACCCGACTGAATAAAGCATGCCCAAAATATTGCTACCCCCTGCCTCAGATAGATTCTCTAGTTGATTCTGCGGTAGGGTATTCTTTTATGAGTTTTCTAAATGCATTCTCGGGTTACCACCAAATAAGAATGCACAAACCTGATATCCCTCACACTTCATTTATCACGAACGATGGCTGCTACTGTTATCTTGTGATGCCCTTTGGGCTTAATAACGCGGGTGCAACATACCAATGTATGATGGATCACATGTTTAAAGGGCAAAGGGGCAAAAACCTTGAAGTGTACGTGGATGATCTCCTAGTAAAAAAGCAAGTCTTATTCGCAACATCTGCATGACCTAATGGAAACTTTTTCCACTTTACGAAAGCATAAGGTAAAGATTAATCCACTAAAATGTACCTTTGGAGAAAGAAAGGGAAAATTTCTCGGCCATCTCCTCACCCTAGAGGGCCTTGCCCCTAATCTGAATAAGGTCAGAGCCATCCTCGATATGGCTCCCCCCCCCCCCCCCGCTCTCCAAAAGAAGTTCAGCAGTTGGGGGGAGGCTGGCAGGACTCGGGAGATTCATCTCTCGTGTTGGGGATAAGAGAGCCCCATTTTTTAAAACACTTCGAGGAGCATCCAAATTCTAATGGACGGAAGAATGCACACAAGCCTTTGAGAAGTTAAAGAAACAGTTAACTTCTATACCTTTGTTGCAAAGCCCTCGAGCGGTGGAGATGTTGCTCCTATACCTAGGAGTTGGTCCTGAAGCCGTCAGCTATGTTCTTGTCCGAGAGGAAAATCGGAGATAATTTCCAGTCTATTACATCAGCCACATTCTGAAAGATGCAGAGACCAGGTATCCAATTGTGGAGAAGTTGGCTTTGGCATTGGTCATGATAGCTCGCCGACTACGTCCTTGTTTTCAAGCACACCCAATCCAAGTAGTCACTGATCAACCTTTAAAGAGTGTGTTGGAAAAGCCAGAACATTCGGGCAGGCTGGCTAAATGGGCCATCAAGCTGAGCGAGTTTGAGATCTCCTATGTGCCCAGAGCAGCCATCAAGGCACAGGTGCTGGCAGATTTTTTGGTTGATACCGCCAAATCTAGCTCTGAGCAAACAGAAAGGTCTCCTCTAGCTTGGACCGTCTATGTTGATGGGGTTTCTGGTAAGAACGCATCCGGGGCAGGAGTGGTCCTAATGAACCCAAATGGCATTAAGCCCGAACAATCAATCAAGTTTCATTTTCCAGTGACTAACAACCAAGCAGAATATGAAGCTCTGTTGGCCAGTTTATGGCTCGCTAGAGAACTCGGAATCGACCATGTCCACGTAAAAACTTACTCCCTAGTAATGGCGTCACAGGTTTTGGGTAATTTTGAGACTAGGGAGCCGGTGCTACGGAAGTACCTTGCACTTGTAAAAGTTGAGGTCGGCAAGTTCAAAAGCTTCACCATTGAGAAAATCCCGAGGATGGAGATCGAGGAAGCAGACGCTCTTGCTAAATACGGACTTCCATCAGGAGGAATGACTTCGAAACTCTTTCGCCCGGCAGTAGAGGAGGGAGAGTTAATGCAAATTAATTAGCATCCTTCTTGGATAGACCCCTTCATCCTTTATCTCTCCACTGGGAACTTGCATCAGTCAGTAAGAGATAAGAAGAGATTCAGGTTAAAAGCAGCATGCTACTACTTAATATCCGACATCCTCTACAGAGAGACCTTCTTATCCACCCTGGCAAGATGTGTCCCAGAAAAATGAAGTTCCCATCATTCTCCAAGAAATCCATTCTGGTGAGTGTGGGAGCCATTCGTGAGCAAGGACCTTGGAAAGAAGGATCCTACGGCAAGGTTACTTCTGGCCGACGATGAAAAAAGATTTCGAAGCTTATGCCAAAAAATGTGTTTAGTGCAAAAGGTTCACTCCACTACAACACCAGACAGCACAATCTCTCAAATCGATCACAACCCTTTGGCCCTTTGCTATCTGGGGGATGGACCTCATTGGTCCTTTCCCCATGGCAAGCGGGCAACGATGCTTCATTATTGTCATGATTGATTACTTTAGCAAGTGGATTGAGGCTAAGGCGCTGGCAAAGACAACAACTCAGATTGTGAAGAATTTTATTTGGGGGGAGATAATTTGCAGACATGGTGTCCCAATGGCAATCATCACTGATAATGGACCACAATTCAACAACGCCGAGATGATAGATTTCTGCAAGCAGTTTGGAGTATTACTGCGCTTTGCATCAGTCCATCATCCTAAGAGCAATGGTCAGGTGGAAGCAGCCAACAAGCAGATCCTCAACTTGCTCAAGAAAAAAGTACAGAATTCCAAGGGCAGCTGGGTGGAGCAACTTCCCTCGGTCCTCTGGACCCTGATAAAGATGCCTTCATCATCCACAAGGGAAACTCCGTTCAAACTTTCTCATGGGTCAGAGGCATTGATTCCGATTGAATTTGAAGTCCCGTCACCTAGGGTCCTGCTAGCAAGGCAAAGAGAGGAAGACTGGCTCGAACTGAACAATGAAGAAATGAGGTTTAGTCTGGAGCATATTGAGGAGATTAGGGACAAAGTCGCCATCAGGAAGGAAGAAATAAAGATGAGAAGGCTCGCTACTTTGATAAGAATGTAAGGATCAAACACTTTCAAGTGGGAGATCTAGTCCTTAAAAAGGTAGACGCCACAGCAAGAGCTGGCTCAGTCGGAAAGCTCAATCCCAATTGGGCTGGGTCGTTCATCATCAAGGAAGCCCTCGAAAAGGGAGCCTATCGTCTGCAGACATATGAGGGAGAATTCATACCACATACATGGAGTGGTGATGACTTGAAGCATTTTTACTCCTGAACCTCTTATTTTCTTTCTATCCACTTCGCTGAAAACTTGTAAAGTGGTTTGTCGTTAATAAAAAAGCTCCTTACTGACACTTTTCCAAGTATCTTTATTACAGCTCGCATATTGAGTATGAGCAATTCAAATTGTCACTTTATACCTGGAGAAATTGCCGAGTTCAGCAAGAACCTCCCTTAGAACCGTCGTTATTAGCGTAACACCACCAAGACCACGTATTGCGGGGAGATTTCGCACCGTATAGTGGGAGCTTGCCGGTTCTATTGCGGCAGGATACTGAACTTCAGATCCCGGCTAGTACCTAACCCCACTTCTGCATATTGGAGGGACAGAGTGGCGGTCAGCTCTACCATGCCATCCATGGGATATCGCCATAACTTTGATGATCACATATGGAAAGCTATGCCGCTCCGGCCGCAACTGCCTGCAGATCATCTCAATTTGTGACTTTTGAACACTCCTTGCTACCCTCAAGCAGTGCCTACAGGAGACCCACATCCTGGTTGATCTTAGGAAAAGCAATGCCGCTCCGGCCGCACCTGACCAAAAGATCAATTTAGGCTGCACTCCAGGAAAGTGGGCAGCATCGTTCCAGGCAAGATAGTTTTCGGCTTCACTCCAGGCAAGTGGCCCGGTATGGAAAGCAATGTCGCATTAGCCGCACCTGCCCACTTAGTCATGAGCTGTCATTTCTGTCGTTCTTATGGTTTTCGGCGGACTCAAATTCTCTATCTGCTTAGTCCTCCGAATGGGTTGATGCTCATGGCCTGGTGTGGAAAGCAATGCCGCATTAGCCGCACCTGCCCACTTGGTCATGAGCTGTCATTTCTGTCGTTCTTATGGTTTTAGGCTGACTCAAATTCTCTATCCGCTCAGTCCGTCGGGGAGGTTTCGTTAATTTACTTAATTCGCAGTTTTCCTGGATCCATTCTTCGGTCTCCAAGTCAGCTCAATCCACTGTTTTCATCTCTGTTTAATAGGTTAGATTTTGATTATCAGCGTACTACGGATAGAGTTCAACTATTGTTCAAAATTCATCAAGGGTATTTCGGTGATCTGATAAGACAGAAGACTCACGTTTGTGTAATCAGTTATGGGCAAATTAAAATAATTATATTATGCGGATAACATAATAAGTGCGGACTAGTATACACACAGCAAACAGATACCACAGATGACAAATATATCCTTTTCATTTCATTCAAAAATATTACAGTATCCGTGGACTCACTCGGAGTCCGCATTCTTTCTATAATGAAAAGAAGAAATCATAAAATTTATTCCTCGGTCCTTTGTTTTTTCTTGGCAGGAGCTTCCGGAGTCAACCCATCTATATTGATTGGTGGAGAGTAGTCGCCTGAGTCGCTGCTGCTACTGCCACTTGAACGAGAGCTAGTTGAGCTCCATCCGTTGGCCGCCATAGGCTCCGTCCTCTCACTATCCCCTTTCGACTGGATCGACTGGCCTGCTTTCCTGCTTGACAGGGTCTTGGAACTCTCTCCGTCGGAAGGCTTTTCCTCATCATCGGCAACCGCTTTTCCCTTTGCAGCCCGCTCGAATTTAGCGACCTAATCTTCGAGTTCGGGGAACAATTGCAGGAAGGGGACGGAGTCCACGCCTTCTTGGGCGAGCTCGGCATTAATGAAGTGTTCGATAGCTACTCCATGCTTTCTTTTACGTAAGGGAACATAACGCTTTGGAAACCGGGATTGGTGATATCGTATACGATCTGCATAAGGTAGCAAAGTTAATCCATTGTGGACAAAGCAAAGGTCAATGCAGATTACAAATTCTTACTGCTTTAGCTTCTTTGAGCTTGTTGACATTCATCCCTAGCCGCTTGTTCCTATCCGCCAAAGATTTGTTTTCCCCTAACACGCGCTCATTTTCCTTGAGCAGCTCGCGCGTCATCTGAGCCAGAAAGTGGTTAGTGACGGCACTGTTTGCGCTAGCCTGGGCCGCGACTAGAGGAAGATCGGCAGGAGGGATATCCCGGAGTTCATTGAGGTTTTACTTCCCGTATAGTTCGGAAAGCGCCACAAAGGCATGACGGGAAGTGTGCGGGCTCTTCCAAGAGAGGAGAGCTGTGGAAAGGCGGATGAACTTCTTCTTCTCATGCCAATGGATCAGCGGGTTACCCCTCATGTCCTTCTGGCTTTTCCCAAAGCCTACCATGTTAAAACTCCCAGATGAAGAGTAGTCCGCCACAGGGTCCCCCTCTTCTCTTCTCTTACTTGTTGTTTCCTTCTTTCTTTCTCCTTGTGTAGGAGTCGTGCCAGCCGGAGTCAAGGGCAGGTTGGTGGGTACCGACAAAGCCGCTGCGCAAAAAAGAACATTAGATAACGAAAAAGTTGGCGGACAAAGAAAAGGATCGCAGTGCTCACTTTCTTGTCGGCTGATGGTTTCCAAGCTGGGTAGCAGCGGGATATAGTATTCGACATCCAGCCTTTCCCCGGCAAGAAACTCTACAATGGCGGACTCCTCCACGTTCAGTTACACGCTCTTGAAATCAGTATCCGCGCACACCTACGGATAAGTATGGAGGAATCCCAAATCACCCTCAAAAATAAGGTACCTCGAGGTCCAGTTGTGGATTTTGTTTTGAAGGCCCACAACTTTCATCCCCCGGCAGTAGAAGTAGATCACACCTTTGTACTGGTGATCCTATGACGGCATGATTGCGCGAACAGAAAATATCTTCCTGAAGATTTTTCAGGGAAAACTGGATCTTCTCAGATTGCATGTAGGCGAGATAGGCATAAATGGCAGCTACGGTATTCGGCACAAGTTGGCCTGGAACTACCCCATAGTGCTCGAAGATCTTGGTGACCTCCCAGAGCAGGGGGAACTTGAATCCGCAGTCAAAATGATCGACAGGCCCCGCGATAATGAAAGCAGTGGAAAAATTCAATAGTTCGTGATTCTCGAGAAGTCGCGCAAGTACTAGAGAGCCTGCCATGTATCTTTCTCCGAAAACCTATAAATCCGCTGCAGTCAGCCTACTCCTCTTGTAGCCGGTGGAATGGAACACAACTGCGGCATTTGCACGGGCGGACACCATTTTCCAAGGCTGTAGGGCTTTCGGTCTAGTTTCTTCTGACAGAAAAATGAAATGAGATCATATATATATAGCAAAAACTCGTCAAGACAGGTAACGTCTAACCCTCCGCGGATTAAACCGTCATCTGCGCAGTTCGCCTCTTCCCTGCGTTTCCCTGCAGATTCAACAAAGTTCCCGATGATTGAACCGTCATCCGCACAGTTCGCATCTTCCCTACGTTTCCCTGCATATTCAACAAATTTCCCGCAGATTGAACCGTCATCCGTGCAGTTCGCCTCTTCCCTGCATTTCCCTGCAGATTCAACAAAGTTCCCGCAGATTGAACCGTAATCCGCGTAGTTCGCCTCTTCTCTCCGTTTCCCTGCAGATTCAACAAAGTTCCCGTGGATTGAACCGTCATCCGCGCAGTTCGCATCTTCCCTATGTTTCCCTGCAGATTCAACAAAGTTACCGCGGATTGAACCGTCATACGCGCAGTTCGCCTCTTCCCTGCGTTTCCCTGCAGATTCAACAAAGTTCCCGCGGATTGAATCGTCATCCGCGCAGTTCGCTTCTTCCCTGCGTTTCCCTGCAGATTCAACAAAGTTCTCGCAGATGGAACCGTCATCCGCGCAGTTCGCCTCTTCCCTGCATTTCCCTGCAGATTCAACAAAGTTCCCGCAGATTGAACCATCATCCGCACAGTTCGCCTCTTCCATGTGTTTCCCTGCAGATTCAACAAAGTTCCTGCGGATTGAACTTTCATCCGCGCAGTTCACATCTTCCCTGCGTTTCCCTGCAGATTCAACAAAGTTCCCGCGGATTGAACCGTCATCCGCGCAGTTCTCCTCTTCCCTACGTTTCCCCGTAGATTCAACAAAGTTCCCGCGGATTGAACCGTCATCCGCGCAGTTCGCCTCTTCCCTGCGTTTCCCTGCAGATTCAACAAAGTTCCCGTGGATTGAACCGTCATCCGCGCAGTTCGCCTCTTCCCTGTTTCCCTGTAGATTGAACAAACTTCCCGCGGATTGAACCGCCATCCGTGCAGTTTGCTCCGTCCTGCAAGTTAGTGCGGGTTGAACCCTCATCCGCAGCATAAAGCAAAAGAACCAGCACATGGGAAAAGCAATTTACACATCAAATTCACATAAAAGTAATCCAGCGGAAAAGCATTCAAACAACATAATGAGAATTACACAACAATTTGCAATATTCCGTATTATACAGAGATTTTTGTTGTCCGCATCATTAAAAAATAATAATAACTCATTAATCAATGTTTTCAAATGCTAGCCAGCTCAACTTCAGCGGTGAGAAGGTCGACCTTTCCGTCTCCGCGGCGTGCAGGTCGCTCTTCGTCATCCGCTCCAAAATACGTTGCCTGATCGCTGCCTCGAAGGATTTCCCTATACATTTGTTGGACTAGATAGTGCATGTTATTGAAAGTTCGGTGCATGCGTGCGGAATCCCTCGCAACTCGACTGAACGGGATCATGTGTTCTCCCGCGCGGACTCTGGTTCGTGTCCGCCACAGGTTGCCCGCTCGCTGCAAGGGTCGATCCTCCCCCCGGAGCCGGCTGCAGAAGGATGTCGATGACCTCGGCAGCTTGCTTCTTTCCTTCTCGCACCAAAGCCAGATATCTATTCCTGTAGTGCTTCACATCCTCGCTCAGATCTTGCTTCTCTTTCTTCAACCCCTCCACTACGGCAGAGATGCTAGAAACCTTGCTCTCCAGCAATTTTTCTCGTTCTTTTCCTCTCTGAGCCTCAGCTCGCACTTCCCATAACTCTTCTTCATATTTCTTCACTAAAGAAATATATTCCTCCAGGACGGACTGGACTCCGGGTGTAGGTTCGGAAGGAGCATCTGTCGATATGGATACATGAGCATCCGCGGGTAACGGTGCAATCTCGCCCGCTTCGACAGAATCCGGCGGCGAGCTTCGAACTGCAACACAAGAAGCAAAGTTCAGTTTAGTTTTCAAGGCGCGATAAACTCAGAGAGAAGATGTAAGTAAATTCACTTTTCATAATCATTGCGGAGATCTAGCGACTATCTAATACAGGCTGCCGTACTCGCTCGGGGTCAAAAGCGACCAAGTGTTGTTTCCATCTTTGGTGAACCATCGCTCTATTTTCCGCCATTGATCTACTGGAAGCCACTATGTCCTCGGTCTCGGTGATAATTTTAACTGGTTTTGACTTTCGCACCGGAGACTTATAAAGCCATCTCTTCCAGAAACGCGGAGGTGGCGGTGGCGATTTACCTGTCCGCATCCCCTCGGCCGCAGTCTGTAGGTCCTCATCCCGTCTATCCGCCTCTAGCCATTCAGAAACCGCCTCAAACTTTGCTTGCATAATGGCGAGCTGCTCTTTTGCCTTTTCCCTCTTGTCGTTCGCAGAAGAAACGACGGGTTCAGCAACCTTCTCGCCTACTATCTCAGCGTCAGACTGCAACACCTCAAGGAGATACTGATTAATATCAACCAGCCTCTCATTATCAATAGTGTCAAGTATTTCTGTAGTAGACAGACTGACCGTAGACAAGGAATCACTGCCCGGGATGGAAGCATCAGGCGTGACTAAGCTGGCATCCGGGGCCTCCTTTTCCCGCGGTCGGTATTGCAAGCTCGTCGCTCCTGTCCGCACGAGATATTCTTTTCCTTCTGATCTCGTAGTAGTTTCTCGATCCGATCAGAAACTGAGGATTTGTCCCTTTTCCTTTTCTTTCTCTCAGGGGTCCTCTCCGAGGCCAGTACGACCTGCTTAGAGTCCGGCAGTGTTGGGCGGACTATGACCTTGCTAGCGCCGGCTGCAGCCGAGGAAGTCGAAGTCGCAGCCTGGTGCCCTGCCATCTTCTCTGCTCGCTCACCTTCTGTTGCGTCTGTCCGTTTCTCGGTTTCTGGATTTGCGGTCCGCACCTCCCCGGATTCCAGCAGTCGGACCTCTTGCGAAGAAACTTCTTTCCCCGCGTCCAGCTGCAGCATGAAGGTTCCGGAGGCGGTGGCGACTATCGCCATTCCGCATGAGCCCGCGGGGGTCTGGTCTGAGGTTAGCGGCGGTTGAGAAGGTGCATTCAAGATACTTGGTTCCTTGCTCTTGGCAGGCGCTCCATCCCTCTGCGAACTCTCCCCGATGTCTTGAATCCTCTTTTCTCCTCGCTGAACCACCTTCTTCACTCGTATCGCGGGCACCCTGGATTTGTCGGCTTTAGGGAGATTGTTGAAGAAAGATCCCAACCTCGCCATGTCGGACTCAAAGATACAGACTACAAGTGGTGAGTAACGTCCTGTCGCACAGACACTTTTGGCAGAATGCCATGCTCCCGGCCATATTTATAGCCCAAGCAGTGGAAGCGTTGGTTGCGAACTCGGCGGTTAAAGAAACATTTCCAAAATTTCTTGAAATTTGAAAATGTGCGGGGATTATGTTAACCCCAGAATACGCAACACGGTCAATGTATTCATTCAGCATCTCCAGCGGCGGACTCCAATTCTCAGTCCGGCCAGGTCGCACGGATGCCCAGAAGCGGGCTCAGATTCTCAGTCCGCCCAGATCGCTCCGCCTCGAGTCAGCTCAAGATTGCTGATTTGTCAGACTCAAAAGCCAGTCCGCCCAGGTCGCGACACTCCAGGAAGAATGGCGCTCCGGATGACCAAGGGTTGCCTCAGCTCGCATTTCCAGTCCGCCTTTCTCGCGTGGACTGCTTGCTTTTCTCTTTTTGGTTCCCGTCACCACTGCGCAGTTCTCCTGTACCCCGGGCAGCCGGTTATTTTAGCCGTGCCCATTTGGGTAGGCCCCCAATCCTATAAATAGGGGGAGGTGGTGCACCCAAAGCAGGCTGACTCGAATCCAATAGCCTACTTGTTAAAGGCTGCAGACTCGAATCTCGAGCTTTGCGGACTCATACTTGCCAGTTGCACAGCTTTCTTTCCGCTTTTTGTAACCCACCACATGTAATCAAAATCAAGCCCGTCGCAAGAGTGGCATTCAGGCCGCGACGAGCGAAGTCTGGTGTTGTCGTGGTTCACGGCTCTTCTGTTCTTTTCTCTTATCCGCTTGAGTAGACTACTGCTTGCAGTTTACTTTTCCTTCTTTCCCTAGTGCTCGAACTGTTAGCTGGTGGTGCACAAGTCCGTCGCATTTCGAGCATCAAAAGGCGGTAGAGGCAAAATAATTTTGGGCGCAAGAGTGATGCCACTAGCATTAAAATGCAGGGTTGCTTCACTAGCTTTTAGGAAGGGGACGCCAAGGATGGGTTTTGATGTGTTTCCCCTAGGTCCTAACACCTGAAAGTCTATGATTACCACATCTCCATTCAAAACCACTTTTACTCCCTTAGCCTCCCCATTAGTCTTAACTACTGATCCATCTACTAGCACTAAGGATTTCCACCCATCAAATTTGATATTTAAATTCAACTTTTCAACATCTTTCCAAGCAAGAATGTTGTAGGATAAACCGGAATCGCATAGTGCTAAAGTTTCAATAGTATTAATTTCACATTTAATGGTTGTTTCATTGGTATTGCACTCCTCTGCATCCTCGACACTCTTACCCTGCTCAGGTTGATTTTTCTCCATATCGCTAGGAAGTGCGCCGAAAGTACGCTCGAAATACACGTGGGCCAGTTGCGCCTGTTGTGTTTCCAAGTTCCTCATAGATGTCCTCTGAGTCACCATATTGGACTGAGCCATTTCTACAAACTTCTCCATCATCTCCTCTAGTGCGCTCTTGAGCATCCCTTGCATATTCAGATTATAACCCGACTGAGGCGGTCGCGGGTAGCTGCTAGAAGCCTGAGCATCGAATTGATGTTGTCCTACCTGCCATCATTGACCGGGTGCATTTTGGTTCCACGATAAATTGGGGTGATTTCTCGTATTACGGTTATACGCGTAATTGTAAGGTGAGCACAGTTTTGATTTCTTATCAAATTAACATTTTCATCAGAAGGCATACATGCTGGGTCAGCAAATAACTCCCGCGATTGGCACTCATAAGCATGGTGGCAAGGGCTTCCACAACTCTATTATGAGATGTTCATAACTGGAGCAGGTGGTGGGGTCGATCTAGTCAACATCATCCTCCCATCAAAGGTAGGATAGCTCGATTCTGCTTGTTGCCCCACCGCATTTACATTAAATAAATTTATTGCCCTACTTAGGGCATTCTTGCATGTCATCCAGTACGTATTGTTGGAGGTCGTGTCTCTAAGGAGCCTCAACGCCTCTTCAAGAAATAAATTCATGATTGTCCCACCTTCCGCTGCATCAATCATTGCCCTGAAATTTGGCTCAATGACAAAAAAGAATATCTCCACCAGGCTCCAAGGCTCGCACCTGTGCTGGGGAAAACGACGCTACAAGTCAGCAAATCTCTCCCATGCCTCGGATAAGGTCTCTTGGCCCAGCTTTCTGAATGTAGCAATTTCCCTGCGAGCATTAACAATTTTCTCTACTGGATGGAACTTAGCCAAGAAAATAGAAGATAAAATTTCCCAGGTAGTAGCGGTGTTAGGGCAATCGTATGAATCCATGTCTTAGACCTATCTCGCAGCGAGAAAGAGAATAACATCAGCTTCACCACCTCATCAGAAATGCCAACATAGCAGAATGTACCGCATATCTCAGAAAACTCCGCCAAATGGAGTTGAGGGTATTCACACGGCAGACCCGAGTACTGTGTGTTTTTTCTAATCATGTCCAAGATCGCAGGATTTATCTCGAAATTAGGGTTGGCAATCGCTGGTCCGAACCCGGGATAGACACTCCCAGACGTAGGAGTAGTGAAGTCACGCATCTTCTTGAGACGAGGTTGGACCACCTCCTGGCCTTAACTACTCTTTCACCTTGGCCATTTCCTCTATGGCCAAAGTCTTCCATCCCTTCCTCCGCTGCAGCAGCATGCAAGCGAGCTCTCCTTGCTCGTGCAATCCCAAGGTCAACACACAAATCTTCTCCCCTTTCACCAGGGTTCAGATCTGTCATACAGCTCGAAAAAAATTAAAACACTTACAAACCTTTTTCCAAAAGAAACAAAAATCACACGCAACGGTTGCACTCCTCGGCAACGGTGCCAAAATCTTGATGCGCTCTCAGAAAGTTTACCAATCACAAACAAGTAATAAAGATGAGGAGTAGCTTCCCCAGATATTGATCTCACGCAGAGTGCAAGTAGGGAGCATGGATTTCACTTTTTTTTTGAAAAATGAGTGTAAGTGCAACTATGAAAAAAGAGAGGTTTGGTTTTGGGTTCCTTTGTTTAGCTTGATTAAACTAGTGCAGGTCGCCGCCACCGCGTCGCTCGGGTGGATCACTCCAACGAGTAATAACGTAGATGAACGAATTATCGAGGGTTAAAAACACCTCTTCACATCACGGGCTTCTAGCAATCGCTAGAACGGCTCAAACACAATCCACACTAGCCGAACTGAAGTTTACTACGCAAGCCAAGATTCAAATATCAATACCAAACCTCGTTGAAACCTCAAGCCAAAACAATGTTATCAAGTTACAAGCTCACTAGCAAAAGTTCAGAACATAGCAAGCTTAAGAAAAAGTGAAGGAAAATAACCGAGCGCATGAAAGCTCTCCAAGATACACGACCAAAAGCGAGGGTTGTCGATCCTCGTCCTAGATCGGTCTTTGGAAGGCATCCGGGATCCAAAGGGGCAGTCACTTCCTTCTTCTAACCCATATTCTTCATGTTGAGTTCCTAAGTTGAATCTGAACAGAGAACAATGGTGATGGTGGTTGGAGATAAAGCTTTTGCAAGCTCTTTAGAGGAGAACAATGGCTGGAGGAGCTTCCCACAGAGGAGAGAGAGAGCGATGGCTGTAGGGGTGATTTCCAGCTCAAAGGGGCAGAAATGGAGGGGAAAACGGAGTTCGATCCAGTCCAAAAGAAATCTGCAACTTAGATAGTAAAAGTCCGAAAAATTGGTCACGCACGGTTTGGCATACAACCGTGTGCAAACCGTGCTATATTAACTTTCAGAATACACCTGAAGAAGAAGAAGCGTTGAACCATGCTTTTTAATCACGCATAGGCATTTCTCCCCATACGCTAAGGAAATCGCATCGGTAACAATAGAATGCACAAATCACAGGCAACAGGTGGAATCGTGCGTTTAACTCACGCACAGGCGCTTCCTCCCGTGCGTGAAAGAAAACACATGATAAACCACAGAACGGCCTAAAACACATGCCACAGGAAAACCGTGCATTTCCTTCAAGCATGTCTCCGAATAAACCGTATGTGAAGGAATCACGCGGGCCGGTCAATCCTTCAGAATAACTTGCAGAAAATGCATGATCAGAAGTAACTGTGCGCTAAGAAAATGCATGACCATGCGTTTTCCACAAATCATAATTTTGAACAAAGTAAAACTGACCACCAGCAAGCAACAAAAACACAGCAAAGGAGGACCCTCCAACAGCACAAAGCACCATGTGCATTCCCCCAACAAATTAAAGCACAATTGCACACCCACGAAAAATAAGGTGCACTAAGCGTTATGCGTAGAAGAAATGAAATATCAATGTTAAGACCCTAAAAATGCACTACAAAGGCCCAAAAACTAGCCCTGATGAGTCCAAAAATCCCTATATAAACGAGACTAATCAGTACACTTTTCATCCAACACATCAAGTTTTTGGCGCCGTTGCCGGGGAGTGCAGGTGTAAGTGATTGGGTTGTGTTAAGTAATTTGTTTTTTATATTATTATTATTATTTTTAGTTTTGTTGTCATCTTGGTGCATGCAGAGACAAGGGCCTAAAGAATTGCTTGCTTACGATCCAGAAATTGAAAGGACTGCCAGAGCATGTAGTCATGCTGCAGCCGCTCAGGATGTGATGGACCACAATCTAATGCAGATTGGAGGTCATGGAAGAGGAGAGGAGCCCATCTTAGGGCAAATGCTGATGAGAATTGTGAAACCGGCAAGGACAGCCTAGCCACGGGGAAATGGAGCTGCTGCTGGAGGGCAGCAAGTCGATGAAAACAAGGTCAATAGGCTGAGGCCTCATGTAACATCCCTACTTGTTACATGGTATATTGTAGAAGGTCCAGCCGGGGCCTCACACGATATTCTACAAACAGGCGGAGAGGTTATTATATAATATCAAAACTACCAACGATTCCTAACACAGAGCATTCTAGCGGAAGATTTATAGATGAAAGCTTTGAACTCAAGAATAATAACAGAAATGTCCACTACTAATAATTAGGAATGTGTAAAGCCCAAAACATAAGGTACATGGCCTTATGTCCTTACAAGTTTCTCTTAGCAGGAGTGTGGTTTAAAAATATCGGCACGTAGGTCGGGCACACATGAACAAGAGTAAAGCAAAGTTAAGCCTTCGAGGGCAGCAACGCAGCTAGGGCTTCTGCCCACTATTTCCCGCATGGCCAGCTCCACCTGCAAGAAACAATCCACCAAGCCGTAGCAAATAGGGCAACGGTCAGTGTTCAGCTGACCAATTATAACGACCCTGCCCCTGACATGGGGCAGCGGAATTCCTTCCCTGCAAAGCATTTGATTAACCAGCATATGTATTCTACAATCCAACACAGTTAAGCACAACCGCACAAGCCAGTATATATCACAAACGTCGGCCCGACGGCCCGATGCTCCGTGCACTCAGGGCACCTTATTGGTGTACTAGAAAATCCAGGGTCCCACTACCGTTTCAAGGTCTCCTAGTCTTTACAGCGCGTAGGCCTAAGACTCTCGCTATGTGATCCTAACAGGGACCTAAGCACCCAAGGTTAGACAACCATAACGCGGGTACATATCCGCCTTGCTCATTGCTCATCATCGCCCGTCGTCACACCGGACCGACGCGGGTACAACATCTCCTTGCCCGTTTGCCACCAAGGCTTTAGTTGTAGCTCGACAGCCCAACCACACGTAATGTAGTACTCAAGACCACACTAGTTGAACACCAAGTATCAACTCTCACAATTTCCTGGGCTTCCCCCAGTACTTCCTGCTGCACTAAGCCACATGTATCCACCAAGAGACTCCATACAATCATTCAATGAACATGGACTCTTCTCCGATTTACAAACAAGCACCACCAGTTTGTACTTCCATCTTCCAGATGGGCTTCACACAGAATGCCTAAACGTACTACACACTTCCGATTCTAATGCAACAACTCAAGGGATGAACGAGAAATCCCATGGGAATCACTTCGCGATCCACATTTTGGTGGAGGATTCCTATGCAAATAAAGGAAAGAAGGACTTCACAAGTCCGAGTGGAAGATCGTTACCCTTATAGAACGCTTTGGTGCCATGGAGAGAAGTACACGGTTGGAAAGGGCCGCAACGCTCTTGTCTCCGCGAATCTAAACTCGGCACACAAATCGAACCACTGTAGCACCACCGGCGGCTGGATTCCTCTCCTCCATCCTCCTCTTGCTCTTAGAAAGAGAAAGGCAAAGATGAAATGGGGAATAACTTCCACATTCCTGTCCATAAACCATCTTGGAGGCAAGACAGGACCATTGGATCGTATTTAATAAAAACGAACGGCCGAGAATAACCCTGAAAATCATTTCAGATTGTCAAACATGGCTTTGCATACGGCCGTATGCCTGGCCGTGTGCCCTGCAGGCACACGAAGACGTTGATCCCGAGCTGGACATAGGTTGGGACACGGCCCGTGTCGCCCAAAATGACACGCCCATGTCGGTGGGTGTGTTCTATAACCGCCTATGCAACCAACACATCCCTTGGTGGACACGGGTCCTTACACGCCTGTGTCAGGATTGACATGGCCGTGTCGACCACGACCAACCCGTGTCCCGAGCTGTGTCCATTTTCCCGAGAAGGATACAGGTTAATGACACGCCCGTGTAAAATTTGACACGGCCGTGTTGGCCCCGTTGCATGCCCGTGACCTTCAGCCAAGAAAATCTCTGGGCTCCAGAACCCATAAAAACACTTCCCACACCAATAGTGTTTCTGGGGCATTATAATTCTACCCCTTTTAAAAGAATTTCGTCCCGAAATTCACTAAGCGCAAAACAAAATTATATATATACAAACATATATTATTATCCATACACTTGGTTACAACAATACTACGAAAATAATTCAGGAAATTCAGTACGCATGGCTTGTTCCCGCTCCCTTGACAACTCCTCTCAGCCACAATGTCCCATCGGACCTTGACCATCCCGACAACTTTATTTCGTAGTTGCTTAACTGTCATATCTTCGATCCGAATAGGCTTGACCTTTGTTGTTAGCCCACTATCGAGAGATACTCGATCCGCATAACCAATTGAGATGGCTTTTTCACTGCTTTCCTTAATAGCAAGACATGAAACACATCATGCAACCCACTCAGTTAAGTTGAAAGTACTAACCAATAGGCAACCTCACCAACACGCTCTACCACTTCAAACGGTCCCAAATACCTTGGGCTCAACTTTTTCAGACATCGTATCCTAGACACGCCCTTGAAGGGTTTAATCTTCAGGTATACCCAATCGTCCACCGCAAACTCCATGTTCTTGTGCTTGGCGTTGTAGTACTTTGCTTACTTGTCTTGAGCCACCAACAATCTTTCTCGGATCAACCGAACAGTAGAGTTAGCATCATCCATTTCTTTTCGCTTGTACAACTTTGATTCGCCAGTCTCCACCCAAGCTAATGGGGTACGACACCTCCTACAATATAAGGCCTCAAAGGGAGACATCTGAATACTAGTTTGATAGCTATTGTTGTAGGCGAACTCGATCATATATAGATGATCTTCCCAACTCTTTCCAAAATCTAATGCACACATTCAGAGCATATCCTCCAATGTCCTGTTGGTTCTCTCGGTCTGACCATCCGTCTGAGGATGAAAGGTTGTACAGAAATGCAATTTCGTACCCAATAGTTGGTGAACTAGCATCCAATCTCCCAAAGTGAAATGCCCATCACGATCACTAACGATGCTACGGGGCTCACCGTGCAATCGTATAATGTTATCCACATACAACTTTGTCAACTTGTCAACCGAGTCATCCTTCCAGTTCGAGATAAAGTGTGACACCTTAGTTAACCGATCCACAATTACCCAAACTGCATCATTACCACGTTGTGACCTTGGCAGCCGATGCACGAAATCCATCGAGATGTCATCAAATTTCCATATAGGAATAGGCAACAACTTCAGATGACCACCCAGCCTTTGACATTCAGCCTTTACCAGGGCACATGTCTGGCATTTCGCAACATAATGTGCTATATCCTTCTTCATTCCAGGCCATCAGAACATTTTCTTCATATCCTTATACATCTTTGTGCTCTCGGGGTGGATTGAATATTTCGTGAAGTGGGCTTCATACATTAATTCTTCACGAATTTCACCCCTACTTAGGACGCACAAATGACCATCTCTCCGTAAAAGGCCATCTTCAAAAGAAAACTGAGAGTCTGAACTCTCCGCTGCATACCGCTGAAGGCTTTCATCAAGTTCTGTTGCCTGCCGAACTCTATTCGCAAGGTCACACTATACCTCTGTCCAATTTAAACACGCCTTTCTAGTGGAATCCTTGTCAACACACGAAATGTCTAAGACTTCCAGTTCTCGAATTATGCTTTCATCATGCCTTAGCAACCAACTAGCCCTTGCCGGAGCCCTATGAATCAAGGCATCCGTGACGACATTCCCTTTACTGGGAGTGTAGTGAATTTGAAAGGTGTAGTCTCCAATAAACTCCATCCACCTTCTCTACCACATGTTGAGATCCTTCTGATCCAACAGATACTTGAGGCTCTTATGGTCTGTGAATATATCCACTTTCACGCCATAAAGGTAATGTCGCCATAGTTTAAGTGCAAATATTACCGCCGCCAACTCCAAATCATGGACGGGGTAATTCCGTTCGTGCACCTTCAACTGGCGTGAGCCATAAGCTATCACCTTCCCAAACTGTAGAAGAATGCAGCCTAAGACGCTCCCTGATGCATCACTATACATGATGAGTTGTAAATATACTTATATTTTCGTATTTCATTTAAGTCAATTTTGCTTATTTTTGTCTTTTTTTATTAGTTTTATTCATTAAATTGCTTATTTTTGTAAATATTATTTCTAACTTAGCTTTATTTTTATTCCAGAAAAATTCCAGAAAAATTCCAGAAAAACTCAAAAAGTTGACGGACACGCCCGTGTCACATGCCCGACACGCCCGTGTCACGCCCTCGACGATCGCTGACCACAGGTTGTCAGCTCGACGATCGGCGATCATCAAACTTAGCTCGACACGCCTCCAGACACGCCCGTGTCAAAATGTGACACGGGCGTGACAACTCCACCTGGCCCAACGTGACGCGCGCGACTTTGCGGCCGGACCGCGCCTAGATCGACCTCCTCGACACACCCCAGTCACGCTCGTGACTGATACATGTCATGCCCGTGACCTGGGGCGTGACCGCCACGTTTTCAGCCGAAGTCAACTTTCCAGTCAAATCACCCGATCAGCTCATGAACAGTAGTGACACGCCCCACTGTCACGCCTTAGTCACGGGCGTGACCAACCCGAAATTTTTCCTATAAATAAGAGTTTTCTGTAATGCCCAAGGGTTCACCTTTTTGAGCCAAATTTAGTGTCTTTTGTGGGCTGCCCTTGGTGCACTTTCATCTTCATATAAGGAGACTTTCTCTCTCTTCCTTCTTATTTTTGTTTTAGCTTTTCCTTTTGCTTTGTAATAGTTTGTAATAGCTTTTTTATCATAAATAAAATGTTGTTTTTTCTCTTTCTACATGGAATGAAAATGAAATTTTGTTGGCTCACTCTCTTTCTCCTTTTTATCCTTAGTTCATCTTTGTTTTTCCTCATTAAGAAAGTGTATGTGTGTGTATGAGTATAACTTGTCTTAATTTTTCATGCAATATGTTGTAATGTTAGGCTTTATTTTAGGCCTTTATCAAAAAATTCGAGCCGTTATAATGGAAAATTTTTGTTTAAGTCTTTTTTTTAAATAATCAAAGTTGTATTGAAAACTTTCTAAAGGGTTATATTTTCATTCCTATGAAGTTGTAAAAGTGGTTTTAAGGTGTTTTTGTTTTTTTTACTTAGATTTGCTTTGGGATTGTAAAACCTGTTTTGATCCTTTAATTTTTCTTTTCGCTTTTTAATCATTTCTACGAAATCCTATGGATGAAAATGTAAACGTTTTAATTTTTCAACAACTTTGATTTCAAGTTTGTTTTCAATTCCAAGTGTTCAAACAATTTTTATTTCATCTTTTTATTTGTTTTTGGCAAGTTCTAAGGGTAGAAAAGTTGTAGTTTTAATTTTTAGATAACTTTTGTTTTCATGTTATTCTTATGTGTGTGTGAGTGTAAGAGAATAACTTTTCATGCTTTCTTTTATGCTTTCTTCAATTATGAAGTGTGTGTGAGTGTTTGAGGATAACTTTTAATGCTTTGTTTAATGCTTTATTCAATTCTGTAGAGTGTGTGCGTGTGAGCATTTATTTCCGCCTACTCGTTAAGAGTTAAACGGCGCACTACTTTAATTTACCGCCCACTCATTTGAGTGGGACTTGTATTTTTCATTTTTTGTAACTTAGTTTCTTTTTATTTATGCATTTATTTCCGCCTACTCGTTAAGAGTTAAATGGCGCATTGCTTTAATTTACCGCCTACTCAGTTTTGAGTAGGACTTGTACTTGCATTTATTTCCCCCTACTCATCCGAGTAGGGCTTGCTTTATTTACTTTCTTTATGGTTTTGATGTGTGCGTGAGTGCCTGCATCAATTAGCTTTCCTTCAATATATCTAAATGTCCTGTTTTTTTATGTTTTCTCTTATAATTGTTTAGTGCTTAATTTCAAACTCACGTTTCGCTAAAACTATAAAGCCGTCCCCATACCGATAAGTGGCTAATCTTTTTTAGCCTTCGGCATCGAAGAGCATTGGGACATATAAAATGATTTGAAATAATTAAAAAACTTTATATTTATTTTAATTTAAGGTTTTAAGGTTTGCCCCGGGTTAACGATGCATAGGACCACATAATCGATGTGTGGGCTCTATTTTCGTTATCCATACGCGACGCCGAGAGGCTGCACGTATGGACCGATCCCCCTTGGGTAAAGAGAACTGTGTACGCCCCCTCGAAAGAGGAGAAGCATAGTTTTGCCGGATTGGGTTCCCCAACCAATAGCGGGGTTCTTAGCGTAAAGCGGGCTTTAAGAGGAATCCTTCGTCGGTCTAACAATCGGTCGAATAGTCTTAATGTTTAGGTGAGCAATATTCCTAGAGATAAGTGCGCTCATATTTTTGGAACCCCCACGGCCAAGTGCCTTTTATTAATTTAAAAATGAAGTTTAATAATTATTGAGAATTATTTTAGTCTTAATCCGATTCGATGCCGAGCGTTAACCCGTCATCGAACTAACTTAGAAAAATTCAGCTCTCTTTCTTTCCGTTTTTATTAAACTAAAAAATCCCACCTTACTGATAGTAAGATAATAGTGTTCCTGGAAGAGTAGATATAATCAACGCGTCCCCGAGAATAATACGACCTCGGTATTTTCCCGAATACCGAGTACTACTTGCGATAGGTGCACTTGCCTCCTCTCGTTAGAAAACTCGATCATCTAACTCGGCCCGCGGAATCTGACCATTTCGAACCAACCACAGGCGGTCTCTGTTCCGCGACCATCAAATTTTTGGCGCCGTTGCCAGGGAGCACGATTGTTATATTGAATTCGGGACTCTATAAATTTTACTTTATTTTCAAATAAAAAATATTTTATACAAAAAAAAAAATCCTTCCCCCTTTTGTTTTTTTTGGGGTGTATGACCCGTGGACAACCTTCGAGTTCTTAAAATATTGAATTCGACCCCGAGATCGACCGCTCTCTTGTGCGTATCCGATCTCTCTATCGAATTCCCTTTTTAGACCCCATAGAATCCACCGGAGAACCCTCTTTCTCTTCAATGGCCGACCCAAATAATGCCCAAGCGGCCGAGCGTACGATGTCTTACTACGCTCGACCCAACTTGGATGATACGGGGTCGAGTATTGTTCGGCCTGCTGTGGCGAACAATAATTTTGAAATTAAGTCAAGTGTTATACAAATGATCCAAAATGCCGTGCAGTTCGACGGACAGCCGGATGAGGACCCGAATAATCACTTGTCTAATTTTTTGGAAATTTGCGATACTTTTAAGATTAATGGCGTCACTGATGACGCCATTCGTTGGCGCCTTTTTCCCTTCTCCCTTAAGTCCAAAGCCAAGGAGTTGCTGGTCTCCCTCCCGCGGGGATCCATCACGACCTGGGCGGAGTTGGCGGAAAAATTCCTTATTAAATATTTTCCGCCCGCAAAAAACTGCAAGATTGCGGCGGACATTTCCTCTTTTGTGCAAATCGACTCCGAGTCTCTTTATGAGACATGGGAGCGTTTTAAGGAATTTCTCCGCCGGTGCCCGCACCACGCGCTGCCAACGTGGTTGCAGGTACAAATTTTTTATAATGGACTGAACAGTCAGACGCGTAAAATGATTGATGCGGCTGCCGGGGGCACTCTGAATAATAAGACCCCCGAGGCCGCCCAGGCCCTTTTCGAAGAGATGGCTATGAATGTCTATTAATGGAATGTTCCGCGGGCGCGCCATAAGCAGGCTGGCCTTTATGAAGTGGATGCCACTGCTCAGCTAGCCCTTCAAGTTGAAAGGCTAACTAAGCAGGTGGCGGAGATGTCTGACCTCCTCCACTCCGCCTTGTTTTCTTCCCCCCTCTAACGTCTGCGTAGTCGACAAGTTCGTGGACTACATGGGAAATCCGGTGCGTCCCTCCTTTCAAAACAACCCTTATAGTAGCCACTATAATCCGGGTTGGAGGAACCACCCGAATTTCTCATGGAGTAACCCGAACAACGCGCAGCGCCCTCCCCCCCACCCCCCTCCTTTTGCGCCCACATTTCCTCGTCCCGGAGGCTATGAAGCCATCTCCGGTGGAGGAAAATTTTAATCGTTATGTCGCGTCCAACGAGTCCAATATCCGTAACATCACCGGATCGCTAAAAAATTTAGAAATCCAGGTTGGACAGCTGGAGCGACTTATGTCGGAACGCGCTCTAGGGGATCTGCCAGGGAACACGGAGCCCAATCCTAGGGAAACTGCCAACGTTATAACCCTCCGTAGCGGTAAGGAGGTGGTCGATCCAAAACGGATCGATCCTCAGGTACATATTTCACCTCCGACCCCTCTTCCCTCTTCTTCGATTACGCAACCCTTACCGATTTTTAACGACAAAACAATTTTAAACAAGGCGTTGCCCTACCCGCGTAAGTTAGATAACGAGCGAGTGAACGCGCAATATGAAAACTTATTTTATTACTTAAACAAATTCATATTAATGTTCCTTTTTGCGAGGCTATCTCACAAATGCCTAAATATGCGAAATTTTTAAAAGAACTACTTTCTAATAAACGCAAACTCGAGGATATTTCACATATATCTCTCAACGTTGTCTACTCGGCGGCTCTTACTAATAAATTGCCCTCAAAACAAAACGACCCGGGACGGTTTTCTATCCCGTGCCTTTTTGGCGATCTATTAGTAAAATATGCCTTAGCATACTTAGGCGCAAGCATTAATTTGATGTCGTTCTCGCTCTTCCTGCGATTAGGTTTGGGTACTCCTGCTCCTACCAATATGCACATCCAACTAGCGGATCGCTCGGTTAGGTTCCCCATCGGGGTTGTTGAGGATGTCCTTGTCCGAGTAGATAAGTTCACCTTCCCGGTGGACTTCGTCATCTTGGACATCAAGGAAGACGCCAACGTACCAATAATACTTGGTCGCCCTTTCCTCGCGACCTCACGTGCGTTAATCGATGTAAGTAATGGTCAGCTTCTCCTTCGGGTAGGAGACGACCAAGTTACTTTTTCTATTAACTCCTCAATGGAAGACTCGTCGCTGAGCGACGATTTCTGCTACTCTTTATATTCTTTTTATGGAGATTGTTCTTCTCCGGTTTTCGAGTCCGAGTTTTTAAACGAAAATATTTTTTCGCTCAAAAATTTTTATTGCGATGAGGACGCGTCTATGAATATGCCTTTTGAACCAATTGATTCAAAAGATATTAGCACTAAAACCTCACTAGAAGAACCGCCCACCCTAGATCTCAAACGATTACCCGAATCCCTCAAATACGCCTTTTTGGGGGAAAATGATACACTCCCGGTAATCATTTCTTCGTATTTAAGCGATTCAGAGACCTCCGATTTATTAGAGGTTTTGCTTAAACATTGCCACGCAATTGCGTGGCAAATTTCTGACCTAAAGGGGATTAACCCTTCTTTCTGCACTCACAAAATTTTCTTAAACGATAATTGCCGCAAAACCATTCAGCCGCAGCGACGTCTTAACCCAAACCTGAAAGACGTCGTGAAAACTGAGATAATTAAATTATTAGATGCGGGGATTATTTATCCCATTTCTGATAGTGCGTGGGTTAGTCCCATTCATGTCGGGCCCAAGAAGGGCGGTCTGACCGTAGTGGCGAATGAGCACAACGAGCTCGTCCTAACTCGTACTGTTACGTGTTGGCGTGTGTGCATCGATTATCGCAAACTTAATGATTCCACCCGCAAGGATCATTTCCCACTACCATTCCTTGACCAGATTCTCGAGTGTCTCTCCGGTCATCCATATTATTGTTTTCTCGACGGTTTATCGGGGTTTTTCCAAATCCCCATTTCCCCCGAGGACCAAGAGAAAACAACTTTTACTTGCCCCTTTGGCACCTTCGCCTACCGAAGGATGCCATTTGGCCTCTACAATGCGCCAGCTACATTCCAAAGATGTATGCTGGCAATCTTTGCCGAGCTAGTAGAAGATATTATGGAAGTATTTATGGATGACTTTTCTGTATTCGGATGCTCATTCCCGGATTGTCTTCGAAATCTCGATCGTGTCCTCCAGCGATGCGAGGACACACATCTTGTTTTAAATTAGGAAAAGTGTAACTTTATGGTTCGAGGAGGTTTGGTCCTCGGCCATAAGATTTCGATTAAGGGGATAGAGGTCGATAAGTCCAAAGTAGAAATCATAGAAAAGCTTCCTCAGCCGACAAACATAAAATCCATTAGGAGTTTCTTAGGCCACGCGGGCTTTTATAGGCGCTTCATTCAAGATTTTTCAAAAATAACAAAGCCGCTTACTCACCTCTTGGAAAAGGAATCACCTTTTGTCTTTAGTAGCGATTGCGAGTCTGCTTTTAATTTTATAAAACAAAAACTTATCAATTCTCCAATTCTAGTGGCCCCCTAATTGGTCCCTTCCGTTCGAAATCATGTGCGACGCGAGTGATATTGCCTTAGGCGCCGTTCTTGGCCAACGCATAGAAAAATATTTTCATCTTATTTATTACGCTAGAAAGACGCTCACTTCCGCACAAGTGAATTACATAACGACGGAAAAGGAACTCTTAGCCGTTGTTTTCGCTTTCGATAAGTTTCGCTCGTACCCTACGCTATCTAAAGTTATCGTTTTCACCGATCACTCCGCCCTTAAGTATTTACTAGCCAAAACTGACGCGAATCCCGGCCTTCTTCGATGGATTCTCCTCCTACAAGAGTTTGACTTGGAGATCCGAGATAAGAAGGGCGCGGAGAATCTAGCGGCAGACCACCTCTCCCGTTTAGAAAATCCGGGTGCGGAAGCGCTCGTCGAATCTGAAATAAATGACAGATTCCCCGAGGAACGCCTTCTCTCCATTCGTTCATCTTTGTCATCTTCGCCTTGGTTCGCAGATTTTGCGAACTACTTAGTTGTGCGGGTACTTCCAAAAGATTTTTCAAGTCATCAAAAGAAGAAATTCTTTTCCGACATGAAAAATTTCTTTTGGGATGACCCATTTCTTTTCCGTATCTGCGCGGACCAAGCGGTTCGAAGATACGTCGCGGGAGTGGAGTGCACACAAATATTGAGGCACTGCCACGAGGGTCCAGCCGGGGGGCACTATCAAGCCAACCGGACCGCTAGGAAGGCGCTAGAGGCGGGCTACTTTTGGCCCACTCTCTTCAAAGACGCGCACAATTTTGTGCGCGCATGCGATAGCTGTCAGCGGTCGGGTAACATCTCACGTCGCGACGAGATGCCCTAGAACAAGTTTTTAGAATGCGAAGTCTTCGATTTATGGGGCAAAGATTTTATTGGCCCCCTACCTCCTTCTTATAAAAATTCATATATTTTAGTGGCGGTCGACTACGTATCAAAGTGGGCGGAAGCGTAAGCTCTCCCCGCCAACGATGCGCGAGCCGTCGTTACCTTTCTAAAAAAATTATTTTCTCGCTTTGGCACGCCTCGCGCTATTGTTAGTGATAGGGGAACGCATTTCTGTAACACTCTAATGGCTAAGACGTTAGCTAAATACGGAGTCACGCACAAACTTGCCACCCCCTACCACCCGCAAACAAGTGGCCAAGTTGAGGTAGTAAATCGAGAGATAAAACACATATTAGAAAAAACTGTTTCACTTAATAGGAAAGATTGGTCCGTTAATCTTGACGACGCGTTATGGGCGTATCGTACTGCGTACAAAACCGCTACCGGTTGCACTCCGTTTCGATTATTCTATGGCAAAGCGTGCCATTTACCCGTAGAACTGGAGCACCGCGCACTTTGGGCATTAAAACTCTTAAACCTCGACTCTAACTTAGCCGCTCAGAATAGAAAACTACAACTAAACAAGCTCGATGAATGGCGTGCGAACGCTTACGAGAGCAATAAGTTCTATAAGGAGCGTTCTAAGTTCTATCACGATCGAAAAATTAAAACCCCCAAAAAATTTTCTCCCGGCGATCTAGTCCTTTTTTATAATTCTCGTCTTAAACTTTTTCCTAGCAAACTCAAATCCCGGTTGTCCGGTCCCTTCTTAGTTGAAGAAGTTTTTCTATATGGGACCGTACTCGTCTCCCACCCGGAAAAAGGCTCGTTTAAAGTAAACGATCATCGGTTAAAGTCTTACATAGCGGGCGACCCAGTGATCGAGTATAGCGAAACCATATCCCTCCTCGACTTATAAACCTGCCACTATAGTCAAGCTACGCGGCTATAAACAAAGCGCTCCTGGGAGGCACCCCACGCTTATCTTTATGCCTTTATTTATCATGTTTTCTATTTTTCTAATACCTGCAGTGTTTCTAATGGGCTTCCACGAGCGCGGATTAGGGACGTTTTCTGCCCCCCTCTTTTTCCTTTTTTTGTACATATACCTGCTGTCTTGGTCCTCATGCTTAGCATACAACATTGGGGACAATGTTGGATCTAAGTATGGGGGTGTTTTTGTATTTTCGTACTTTCTTTTTCACTTACAAAAACAAAACAAAAAAAATTTAAAAACAACACTTCAAAAAAAACAAAAAAATATATATATAACACAAAAATAATAAAAAAAATTAATTAAAAATTTTGAAGTTTCATTTTTGAAACTTTGACTTATTTTTAACTCGGTCCGCGAGATCCGGCTCATCGAGCCATCCACATAACGAGTCATCTCGCGGCAACCTAGTTTATATTTTTGTAAATATTCTTATAAATATTTTTTGTAAATAATTTTTATAAGTACTTTTTGTAAATATTCTTTCTCTTTCCCCTCTCCCTTTTTCCCTCTCATCCTTGTAAATATTTTTTCTTTTTTTCCAAATTTTTGTAAATAGAATGAAAATTTTAATAAAAATACAAAAAAATTCACAAAACATAAGAATACAAAAAAATTCACAAAACTTAAAAATAAAAATAAAAAAAATTTTTCTTTTGCAAAACTTAAAAATCCAAAAAATTATATTTTCGCATTTTTTTATTTTTTCTTTAGTATGTATATATTAAAGATATAAATTCAAAAATACAAAAAAAAGAGCATAACTTCAAAAAAAATTTCAAAAAATTATGTAAGTTATGAAACAAATAAATCAAACATCTCATTCTTAAGTTTCTTTCTATCCAAAAATTTAGTTTTAAGTTTATTTATATGCGAATTTGATCAATTCTTTGTTCACTATTCGTTTGTTAATTATAGATTGAAAAATCTAAATAGCCGGGGTTAAGTTTTAAAGAATTTATTATACTTTGTTAAAAATAGGGGACTCGCTTTAGGCACTACTTCTAATTTTTCATAGATAGGAGCACGTGTACCATGTTAGAATATAACGACTATAGAATTCAATTATGCTTGCTTTTAGCTTTCTGAAAAATTGGAACGTACAATTTATAAAGGTTGCTCTCAATTATTTTTCAATTAAAAATCTAGTTCTCTTTTCTCCCCTTACTTATCATAACCTTCTTGGTATGATAAAAAAAAATCCACCCACAAAAAAAAGATCCTATGTCAATGGGAATAAGACTTCATTCCGTAAATATAGGCACACAATAAATTAAAAGATTATACGTTACGGAGTAAGAGGATAAAATTCATTACTCCAACACATATACATTGGGTTATTTTTATTTATGATGAAGAAAAAAAATTATGTTAAGGAAAATAAGATTTCGTTTTCCTTTAACATCCAAATCAAAAAAAAATGGAGGCTCGAAAAAAATAATAACCTCGCCTCAAAATCCAAGCACCTTCATAAACCAACATCAACCCCCCCCCCCCCACCCCTTAGCCAATTTCATGACTCTAGAATTAATTCAAAAATCTGTTTGAGAGCATAATTCGTAAATTGCATTATTTCCGGTAAAACTCCTATAAGCTAAAGTTCGTATAACTCCAAACTATTTTTTGTTAATCTAACCAATATAATTATTGCTTTCTATTTAATTACATCAAGAAGTCTTTTGGCCAAAACCTTTGCCCTGTTTAAATCATCTAAATGATTTTAGGACTTAACTTTTATACCCCGTATATTAAATTTGATCTCTCTTATAATTAAGTTAGCGGTAGCAGAACTTAGGTTTTTTTTATTATTTCTTATAAGTTCACCTTAAACTTTTGCTCTACAATAGCAAAAGCTTAAGTATGGGGGTATTTGATGAGTTGTAAATATACTTATATTTTTCGTATTTTATTTAAGTCAATTATGTTTATTTTTGTCTTTTTTTATTAGTTTTATTCAATAAATTGTTTATTTTTGTAAATATTATTTCTAACTTAGCTTTATTTTTATTCCAGAAAAATTCCAGAAAAATTCCAGAAAAATTCCAGAAAAAGTCAAAAAGTTGACGGACACGCCCGTGCCACATGCCCGACACACCCGTGTCACGCCCTCGACGATCGCCGACCTCAGGTTGCCAGCTCGACGATCGGCGATCATCAAACTGAACTCGTCACGCCTCCAGACACGCCCGTGTCAAAATGTGACACGGGCGTGACAACTACACCTGGCCCGACGTGATGCGCGCGACTTTGCGGCCGGACCGCACCCAGATTGACCTCCCCGACACGCCCCATTCATGCCCGTGACTGATACATGTCACGCCCGTGACTTGGGGCGTGACCGCCACGTTTTCAGCCGAAGTCAACTTTCCAGTCAAATCACCCAATCAGCTCATGAACAGTAGTGACACGCCCCACTGTCACGCCCTAGTCACGGGAGTGACCAACCCGAAATTTTTCCTATAAACAAGAGTTTTCTGTAATGCCCATGGGTTCACCTTTTTGAGCCAAATTTAGTGTCTTTTGTGGGCTGCCCTTGGTGCACTTTCATCGTCATGTAAGGAGACTTTCTCTCTCTTCCTTCTTATGTTTGTTTTAGCTTTTCCTTTTGCTTTGTAATAGTTTGTAATAGCTTTTTTATCATAAATAAAATGTTGCTTTTTCTCTTTCTACATGGAATGAAAATGAAATTTGGTTGGCTACTCTCTTTCTCCTTTTTATCCTTAGTTCATCTTTGTTTTTCCTCTTTAAGAAAGTGTGTGTGTGTTTATGAGTATAACTTGTCTTAATTTTTATGCAATATGTTGTAATGTTAGGCTTTATTTTAGGCCTTTATCAAAAAATTCGAGTCGTTATAATGGCAAAATTTAGTTTAAGTCTTTTTTTTAAAGAATCAAAGTTGTATTGAAAACTTTCTAAAGGGTTATATTTTCATTCCTATGAAGTTGTAAAAGTGGTTTTAAGGTGTTTTTTGTTTTTTTTACTTAGATTTGCTTTAGGATTGTAAAACATGTTTTGGTCCTTTAATTTTTCTTTTCGCTTTTTAATCATTTCTACGAAATCCTATGGATAAAAATGTAAACGTTTTAATTTTTCAACAACTTTGATTTCAAGTTTGTTTTCAATTCCAAGTGTTCAAACAATTTTTATTTCATCTTTTTATTTGTTTTTGGCAAGTTCTAAGGGTAGAAAAGTTGTAGTTTTAATTTTTAGATAACTTTTGTTTTCATGTTATTCTTATGTGTGTGTGAGTGTAAGAGAATAACTTTTCATGCTTTCTTTTATGCTTTCTTCAATTATGAAGTGTGTGTGAGTGTTTGAGGATAACTTTTAATGCTTTGTTTAATGCTTTATTCAATTCTGTAGAGTGTGTGCGTGTGAGCATTTATTTCCGCCTACTCGTTAAGAGTTAAACGACGCACTGCTTTAATTTACCGCCCACTCATTTGAGTGGGACTTGTATTTTTCATTTTTTGTAACTTAGTTTCTTTTTATTTATGCATTTATTTTCGCCTACTCGTTAAGAGTTAAATGGCGCATTGCTTTAATTTACCGCCTACTCAGTTTTGAGTAGGACTTGTACTTGCATTTATTTCCCCCTACTCATCCGAGTAGGGCTTGCTTTATTTACTTTCTTTATGGTTTTGAAGTGTGCGTGAGTGCCTGCATCAATTAGCTTTCCTTCAATATATCTAAATGTCTTGTTTTTTTATGTTTTCTCTTATAATTGTTTAGTGCTTAATTTCAAACTCACGTTTCGCTAAAACCATAAAGCCGTCCCCATACCGATGAGTGGCTAATCTCTTTTAGCCTTCGACATCGAAGAGCATTGAGACATATAAAATGATTTGAAATAATTAAAAAAACTTTATTTTTATTTTAATTTAAGGACTTAAGGTTTGCCCCGGGTTAATGACGCATAGGACCACATAATCGATGTGTGGGCTCTATTTCCGTTATTCATACGCGACGCCGAGAGGCTGCACGTATGGACCGATCCCCCTTGGGTAAAGAGAACTGCGTACGCCCCCTCGAAAGAGGAGAAGCGTAGTTTTGCCGGATTGGGTTGCCCACCCAATAGCGGGGTTCTTAGCGTAAAGCGGGCATTAAGAGGAATCCTTCGTCGGTCTAACGATCGGTCGAATAGTCTTAATGTTTAGGTGAGCAATATTCCTAGAGATAAGTGCGCTCATATTTTTGGAACCCCCACGGCCAAGTGCCTTTTATTAATTTAAAAATGAAGTTTAATAATTGTTGAGAATTATTTTAGTCTTAATCCGATTCGATGCCGAGCGTTAACCCGTCATCGAACTAACTTAGCAAAATTCAGCTCTCTTTCTTTCCATTTTAATTAAACTAAAAAATCCCACCTCACTGATAGTAAGATAATAGTGTTCCTGGAAGAGTAGATATAATCATCGCGTCCCCGAGAATAATACGACCTCGGTATTTTCCCGAATACCGAGTACTACTTGCAATAGGTGCACTTGCCTCCTCTCGTTAGAAAACTCGATCATCTAACTCGGCTCGCGGAATCTGACCATTTCGAACCAACCACAGTCGGTCTCTGTTCCGCGACCATCAATACACTTCAAAGCCATCCAAACCACTTGGAGACGTCAAGATTGGCGCCGTGGTTAATCGATTCTTTAGCTCTTCGAAAGCTCATGCACATTCGGGCATCCAAACAAACTTCTTATCCTTCCTCGTCAATGTGGTGATAGGCAAGGCTATCCGCGAGAAATTCTCTATGAAGCGCCCGTAGTAGTAAGAACAGGCCACTCACGAATAGCCACAATCTTTGTTGGGTCCACTGCAATGCCCTCTCCACTAACTACATGACCAAGGAAAGCCACGGATGACAGCCAAAACTCACACTTTGAAAACTTTGCGTAGAGTTTGTTCTTCCACAGGGTGTGCAGCACCAACCGCAAATGATTTGGATGATCTTCATTAGTTCGGGAGTATACGAGGATATCATCGATAAAGACGATTACAAACAGATCCAAGTATTCCCTAAGCACCCGATGCATAAAATCCAAGAATACTGATGGCGCATTGGATAGCCCAAACGGCATTACAGTGAACACATAGTTGTTAACACCAAATCTGACCGCTCCCCAAGTCCCAGCAGCAAGGCCACATATAACCGCCGGTCCGTCTCCCCGCGGGACCTCCCTGGCTTTGAAGGCGTCCAGGAACAATCAGTCAGGAGCTGTCTATCCGCCTATCCGCGCGGCTTGGTGGCCTCCTCTCTTTTCGCTTCTCTGTATCTGGTCACCGCTGCCCGTTTCTCCTGTGCACGGGCAGCCGGTATTTCTAACACTTCCTGTTGGGCAGGCCCCCTGAGCCTATAAATAGACGTGAACAGTACCTTCTGGGGAGAGACTATTCGAGTCCCCAAGCTTGCCGCATGTGGCAGCGGATTTGAAATCCTTCACCGGAGGGTATCCTGTCCGCGCGGGCTCCAAAACCTAACCGTTGTAACCGTTTTCCTTTACATAAAAGAAAAGCCCGCCGCAAGAGGGGCATTCAGGCCGCGGCGGGCGAAGTCTGGTGTCGCCGCTTCGGACGGCTTATTCTGGTTTGCGTCCTAACTGCCAGTAACCGACTAGTCGACAGTCTTCTCCCTATACCTTCCCCAGTGCTCGAACGGTTAGCTGGTGGTGCTCGTTTTCCCTTTCGCATTTTGTGCATCAACAGTTAACACGCGACCTTCAGATCTCGATTAGCCGGTGAAAATCCGCGGCTAGAATATGTCAGACCGTCAGACCATAGAGAACAACCGTTGTCCCGATGAAGATACTCTCTGGGAAATCATCATCAAGTTAGCTCGAGAAACTAACCAGATCCGCCAGGAAATTGTCCAGCAATCCGAAGCGACTAACCTCGTCTTAGCCGCAATCTTCCGTCAGCTAGACTCGCAGCCCACGGAGACAATGATAACATTGGACAACTCGCCGTCAGCAGTGGGCAGTCCGCCTGTTAAGCAAGCCACTTGCCCGCCCGGAGGACTATCTACCTATCCGTTCTACTGCCCTCAAAATCTCCCGGCATCCTGCTCGGCAGTTCTAACCGCAGCCCCCGAGCGGTTTCCAGGGTCCCAACCAGAAAAGAAGTGTTCTTACAAACCTAGTCTCCAGTTTGCCCCCTATCTCACCAATCATGTGAAGATAATGCAAAATGCCCCTATCCTTGTAAAAAAGAAAGCACATACATCAACCTTGTTCCGAGTCAAGCAGCGTGAGCATGAGACACTCTCTCATTTTATTGCCCGCTTTCAGAAGGAGGTCGGAGAAGTTGAAGATGCCAGATCAGATTTATATAAAGTTGCTTTGATTGAAGGATTGAAACAAGGACCATTCAAGTTTGAAGCCACTATCAGGAGCGAAAAAACATATCAGGAGATACTTAATCTTGCTAACCAGTACTTCGAAGCTGGAAGGGGTAGCTCTCACTGCACAATAAAGAGCAAATCTAGCGGTATGAAGTCTGTTCAGCTTGCAGACCAGAAGAACGATGACCCTGATCAGTTCTGTGAGTACCACAAGGAAAAGGGTCATTTGAAAGAAGATTGTCAAGCTCTGAAACGATTAATAAAGAGGATGCTGAGGTAGGGTAAGATGCGCGACGTATTCTCAAAAGATGACCATTCTGATCCGTTGACTTCAAAAGGAAAAGATGTGTCGTACTTTCTCCCTGGCATGGAATAAATGGATCCAAAAGTCTCCCTTTCGATGTCGAGGGCAAACGCGTCAAGTTGTTTGTGTTTCCAACTCAACTCCTAAAAACTTCTTTGTCAAATGTGTTTTTCTATAATTTTTCCTTATGTTTCAAAGCCTCCCACTGACACTTTTTTAGTGTGCCCTTTTCTTGACAGCTTAAGGAATAAGGATAACTGATTCCAAGAGACATCGCCGAGTCCAGCAAAAACCATCCTTAGAACCGTTGACTTTAGCGTAACACCACGAAGACCATGTGTTGCGGGGAGATTTCGCACCGTGTAGTGGGAGCTTGCTGGTTCTACTAGGTAGGATACTGGATTTCGGATCCCGACTAGTACCTAACCCCACCTCTACATTATGGAGGGATAGGGTGGTGGTCAGCTCTACTATGTCATTTAAGGGATATCGTCACAACTCTGATGACCACGCGAGGAAAGCTCTGCTATATGCACCTGCCCGCGAATCATCTTAGCATGTGACTCTCGAACACTCTTTGGAACCCTCAAGCAGTGTCTGCAGGAGACCCACAGCTGGGTTGATCTCAGAGGAAAGTAATGCTATATGCACCTGCCCGAAAGATCAACTTAGGCTGTACTCCAGGCAAGAGGGCAGTAAGTCCTTCCCCCTCGTGTGGAATTTGGATTGAGTTTATAGCTTTTGCGACCCTGTGAGGAAAGCAATGCTATATGCACCTACCCACTTGGTCGTTTAAGTCTGTAACTCATTTCTCGGCTGGCAGAATTATGGTATTCACTTCAGTCCACAAGAGTTGATTTATCAGATGACCAAAGTATCTTATTTTTAAGAGATTAGAGCTACAACTTTTGCGACCCTGTGAGGAAAGCAATGCTATATGCACCTGCCCGCTTGGTCGCCTAAGTCTGTAGCCGGCTTTCTTAGTGTCCGAGATTTATCATCAGACTCGTTCAAAGAGCAAATTGGAATTGGTATTCGGCAGAATCTGGGAATTGATCTTGTTAAAGCAAGCAGTTGATAACATCTTTATTGTATGATGATATTCTGATCGCTTAACCGCGGGTTAGAATAGAGGTGACCCGAATCATTTATTGATATCTTTGATATAGTGGACATCAGATCTAATCGCGCGAGTAGACAGTGGTCTTCAGTTTAATATAGCGGATATCATCATTATTATCGCGCGAGTATACCATGTTTGGTTATCTTCAGTTTATATAGCGGATTTCATCATTATTATCGCACGGGTATACCATGTTTGGTTATCTTCAGTTTATATAGCAGACATCATTTTTAATCACGCGGGTTATGCGTGGAAATCATTTTGCATCAGTTTACTTCGCACTCTAGTCGTCTGAAAAGCGGATCGTTTATTGTATTGTCCGGATATCTCATAATATATTATAATCGAGCGAATATAAATATAATACCGATCGAATAAAGCATATTCAGCAAAATCAGAGTATCATTTTTATTGTCAAAAATTACAAGATGTGCTATCCGCGCGGTTTACATATATCATACCGCCGGATCAAAGAATATCATTACATATCAACTTTTCTTCTTTTTCCGCTCGGGCTCGTAATCTGTCTCACTGGAAAAGCTTGAAGAGCTACTCGTCCAAGCTGATACCGACGTCTGGGATCCCTCCTTGCTCGAACCGCTGGATGAACTCGAGCTTGTATCCGCGCGAACATCTGCAGGTACAACCTCCTGTTCGTTTGCGGACTCAACCTCAGCAAGAATCTCGTCAACGGGATCTTTCGTCGGATCTTCTCGTGCGGCTTCGACATTTTTGAAGCCGGGGAATAACTGGTCGAGAGTTACCTTTTCATGACCAGGCTTAAACGCTCCCCTCTCTTGCAGAATGTCCAGCGTATCTTCCCCGCTTTCCCGCAGATGCATAGTAATTTATCATACGAAGACCGCGTTCACCGTCTTCATCCCGGTGCAGCCAAAGTACACAACACCATTGAAGACCTGGCTATCCTTCTTGTCGGAGATGATGGAGCGGATTACAAAGCAGTGGCGGAAAAGATCCATGGTGAATCTTACCTGCTCGATCTGATGGTAGATGATGAAGCTCACCATCGACGCAATTGTACTCGGCGAGAGCTGGCCGGGTACGATTCCGAAGAAGTCAAGAATCTCCACTAGCTCGATTAGCGGCGGCCAGCTGAAACCAAAGTCGAAGTGGTCTACTGGGATCGCCACCAAATTCCTTCCATAAGTATTTATCCGCTCATCTTCTAGGGGTAATCGCGCGACTATATCGGTATTTGTCATGTGAGTCGCGATGAAGCGCTCAAGTTCGCTGTTGCTCATTTCCTACCTCCTGTGCTCGGCATCAAGGAAGGTGGTAGCAGCTGAAGCTCGCGCGGGCGCCATTGATTCTTGCCGCAGGAAGTGGTGCACTTTAAACTTTTCCATATAATGCGGAGCTGGGCCGTATTTATAGAACCTGGAAGACGAGTTATTACTCGCGCGGTTACATCAAAGAAGCCGCCGAAGATTCGTCATTTCCTGCAGACGTCTTTTCAATCATTTCAACATATTATAACCCGCGCGGTTACATCAAAGAAGCCGCCGAATATTCGTCATCTCCTGCAGACATCTAACCATAATAAACCATTATTATTTGTGCGATTAAATTAATGAATCCGCTGGGTTATTTGTTTCCTGCAGATTTCGTAAAGAAATTACACAGAAGATCGCGAGAATAAAAAACATTGAAACCTCAAGCATCTAAAGCATTATACGGAAGATCAAGTGACAAGCGCCGATAAGTCGGGCGAACAAAAAAATCACAATGTTAAGGTATTAAAAACAGCCAGCGACGAATAAGGTTAGTTCGGTCGAACACTTTATTACAAATTTCTCTATCTCTCCACGCGCCTCTCCTCGCGTCGCTTGCCGCTAGGTTCTGCGGGGTCCCTGCCGATATGCACGACTTGATCGCTAATGCCCAGTAAAACGGACATCACACTGATCAGGTGGTGGCTAAGGGTGTTCTGAGCCCGGTGAATCCGGGATGTATCCCGAACTATACGGCTCATCGGAACAGTTGCCTCAGTAAAAGGCACCTGTTCGATAGGTCGCACGGGTAGGGTTACATGGCTGGTCACCAGGGCAACCGTTTCCCCCCTGCTGGGTCCGTGACCTGACTCGCGAGGTTTAGCCGAACTCGTTGAGTCAAGTCGCCGGCCCTTCTCCTTTTCAGCCCTCTCGTAGTATTTTCTCTTGAAGTGCACCGCATCGTCCTACGCCCATTGTAGTCATTTCCCCAGGATTGAAACCTCATCGCGAGCAGCCGTTTCTCGCTCATGGCAGCTGGCTAGTTCCGCAAACAGAACCTTTATCTGCTCCTCCTTGCCTGTCCTCGCCTCTTCCTCGAGTTTAAGCTCCGCCTTTAGTCGCTCGAGGTCAACGAACAGCTTAGAGATGGTACATTGACCTTCATCATCTTGAAGCCGCCGTGCGGTCTCGTCTGCAACAGCTTGAGAATTTGGTTCCGCAAAATCTGCATCGCAGAGCAAAGACGAGCAAAATTAGCGTTGTCGCGTGACAATATCGACAAGCAAAGATGCTGAAAGACGAGGCACCCGAGCAGAGGCTATCTTCTCTAGTCGCGGACTTCTGACGGCTAGAAAAAACAGGTCGCCTCAGTCTCTCAGGTTCAATCTTCTTCAGGTAATTGTCCCGCAGAAGTCGCTCGGCCCGCTTATTCTTTTCAAACTCCTCCCGCGATAGAAGCAAGTCGTCGGTCTCAGTTATTATGTGAATGGGCCTCTTTAACCGCGGTGGTTCCTTGTAAGGTGTAACATATCATGTTACTTCTAGACCCCTTAACTTAGATTGGGTTAGGCATGGGGTGGGTTTTAGGGAAATTAGCTAGGTTTTACCCTAGGTAGTGGGTTGTAGCCATGTGGGGACCACTATAGGACCAACTAAAACTAGGTCAAATTAGCCTAAATAAGGACCCTAGCCATACCATGACCCAACCACATTGCCCTAATCCTAAAACAATCTAAGTGGACCCTAGGGCATGTCACTAGGTCAACACTTTGACCCCAGTAGGCCAAAGTCAACTTTGGGCCTAATTTGGTCAAACCCACACTCATAGGCCCAATTAGCCTAAGTAGGGCCCCCCTTGACCCAACCCAAGTTGGGTGGTGCCATTGGGCTCATGACCATCAAGTGGGGTCAGCCACTCATCATGTTGACCAAGTCAACAAGTCAACAATTTGACCTAAAAGAAGAAAATTTACCCAAGCCCTTTTCTCCTTGGGCCAAGCCCACCAAGTGAAGCCTACCAGCAGCCAAAGCACCTTGACAGCCCCTACCCCTCATAATCAGGAGAGAGAGTACATGCAAGGGGGTAAAAATGGAATTTTGGTGAATGGGAGGAGAAAGAGTGGAAGAGAAGAGAAGTAGGCCATGTGGCCCTCCTTCCTCAGCTCCAAGGCCTGCTGGCTGACTCCAGGAGTTATTCCAGAAGATTTACAGCTGGGGGTGGCCAAGTGGAGGCAAGGGAGGAGCAACCAAGGCTGAGCCCGAGCTCACCTTGGTTGTATCTCCCCATATACCCCACCCCAGCCCCAAATAACCCCTCCATCAGCTTCAGATAGAGAAAGGGAATTGAAATCGAGTGCTGGAGTAAGGAAAATGGTGGAGAATTGAGCTTTTGAGAAGGAGCTCGTCGGCGCACCACCACCATGCCAAACCTCTGCCTGACCCGCCGCCAAGCCTCAATCCAGGTCTGTTTCGCCTCACCTATACCCGTACTAGAATCCTAGATCAACTAGGGGAGATATCGGGCTCAATTGAGCCCGATGCCATGGGAGAAATGAGAGATTTTCCCGAGTTTTTCTTACCTCTTGGGATCGCCGTCACCACTGTCTTTCGCTGCCTCATCATCGGCAAAGGATAGCCACCACCACCGTGAAGGTGGTGGCACCATTGGCCGGCAGTGGCGCTGCCTCAGCTGGGCGGAAACGGCCCTGCAAAGTGGCCCAGGAAAGTCAATCCCAGCCATCCATCCATCGGGGACGATAACGGGATTCCCTCCATTCTTCTTTAAGATTCGTGCAAAAACAATTAATATCATTTAAATTAAATATATGAATAGTGAATAACTATCACACATATTCAGTCACTTTGCATGTAAATTTTAAGGTACATAGAGGCATCAAATAAACTCAAACATTGAATGGAAAATGTAGCCTGATTTGTTACCTTTAAAATGCCACCCTAAACGTACGTTGTGATCAAGTGGTCTGGCCTGTAGGGCATTTTTCCTTGGACTGATCCTAGGCTAGGGCAGAAATTAAAACTTAAGCCCAGGCCAAACCAGAAGTCCACATAGGCTGAAATTTTGGGTATGTGGTTTATTTGGGCATATCAAGCCCCTGCCAAAGTTTAGGAATTTTTGGTGACAAAATTCCTATAGTTTTCTTCATAATATCAAAAATTAAATAAATGGTATAATTGGAGTGTTAAGCCTCCAAATGGCCCCAATTTTTGGTGGCAGGTCCTTAGGAACATTATAAATATGTGATAGAAATCTCACTTTATTTGGATCACTGCATGTTGGTTAATCCAATTGACTAGTATAGCTTTGGTGTGCCAATAACAATAATTTAAATATTGTACATTCAGCCTAATTGAGGCATCAAAAAATTGATAAGTAAAGTTTGTTTTAAAGAAGATAGATTTGGTTTTATATAATCTTTTACGTATATAAGTCTATCTCTTTGTTTACTTACTTATATCCTGTGGATTAAGGCAAGAGTACCTATCGCATAGGAGTATAGTATTTTATAGAAAATATCAAGGTCGTATTTTTCCTGGGATCGGCGTTAATTATTCTACTTTTTAGAACATGCTATTATTTTATCGAACGAACGGAGTTGAGTTTATAATTTAAAACTAAAGATAGAAAAATATATATACGTGATTTTATTAAGATAGGGACTTAGAAGGTAGTCCTCGATTTCAGAATTACTTTGAGCGAATATTAATTCACCTATTAAAGAACAACTTTATTTCTTAATTATCTAACTTTACGAGAGGGTCCCTTTGGTAGCATCACTGACTCGAAAGTACGATCGGGAAGGCTTGCGTTTAAACGGGTTAACGTAAACATAGTGTCTCGTCACCTAGTATATGATCAATTAACAGAAAACCCTAGTTAGAATAACTAGAAAGTAGAGTTGAAATAGTTAAAAATAGTGTCCAGCCTAGAGCTCATCTTGACCAAGTGCTAAGGGTTCTTAGCCTCTTCTCAGGATGGGGGCGGTATAAAGTACAGAAAATAATATCTACCTATCTATCTCAATCCAGGATTTAAGCTTACGCTTCACCTTTGTTTTTGGGATAGGGTAGTAAAATTTTGCAGTGCTTCCGCACTATCTTAATCCAGGACTTAGGCTTTCGCCTCGCCTTTCATTCGGGATAGTATGAAAAAATAGGGTTTTGAAAATAGATTTGAAAGCAGCTTTACACTATCTTAATCCAGGACATAAGCAGAGCTTCGCCTTTCATTCGGGATAGTATATAAAAAAAATTAAAGTAAAAGAAAGCAGTAAAGTACTCAGAATTGAAATTGAAAGAGTCTATTTTATAAAGTCCGAAAATATTACAACTTTCTAAAAAGCTGAAAATAAAGCTGAAAAATTACAACTTATAGAACTTTAGATTACTTGAATGCTACTACCAGTTCCTTGTCAGAGAGCTGGGGAGTCCTAACAGTTCTTAAGGAATCTGCTGGAGTTCAATTGATTTTACAAATCTCTGCCGGCCTATTTATAGAAAAAAATTTCAGGTGACACGCCCCCTGACACGGGCGTGTCGGGTAGGGCGTGACAGGGTCATGGGCGTGACTTACAGGCTGTCGGGACAGGTGGCAAGCGGGCTGGAGATTTGGATAGACTTTGGGCCGGTCACGGGTGTAAGACCCCCTTTTTTTTTCTTTTTCAACCACCGGGGTCTTAGGCCCAGAACCGCCGCTTTGCGGTGACTCCTTCACGTCCTGAAGGGTCATCACCACAAGGCGCCGATTCTGCCGGCCAATTCGATCACAGAAAAGTAGCACAATTATTGAAGTAAGAACAATACAGTCCACAATAATAAATCACATGTAAATAAGATAAAATCTCCACGAAGGGAGTGTCCACAGAAATCATCAGAGTACTATAAATACGGGCTTATGCCCGGTACAAAATGTCTTCACTACAAGTCTCTCATGCGGAAGCAAAACAGAAACTACTCAAGGTCGAGACTCACGGTCCCGGCTGTGTGAACTCCGAAGCTAGACTGCCCCATCTCTAGGCGCACCGATCTCTGGGGCTGCTCCTCCATGCTGGGCTCCACGATCCCCTAAATGATGCGGTTCGAAAACCGTTAGTCATAAAGACTAAGCCCTATCATCCCCTACCCCTTCCCCCATGGCTCCTAGGTACCGAGCAGGGAGGAAGAAAGGGAAGGACATGATGGTAGAGATAAATCAAGAAACAGGTGACTATGGACTTAATCTAGCAAGATGTATTCGGTGAGCAGTTAATATGATTGTTATAATAGGTCTAGCAGTAAGAAAAGCAATTATATGAATTTAAACCTTCACTTATGTGAGAACACATAAGCAAAAGGGATCTTTTGCAGGGCTCCCATCGTATAGAGTGTCCCATACCACTTATACGTTGGGGTGTCGGTTATCAAACAGCAATGGTTGTTATATATTGAAATTAACCTTTGATTTATAAATTTGCCCACACAAGCTTATAGACCAAGGGGTCGTTTTGCAGGTCCTAATGTATAAGCGTCCCATACCACTTATACTTTAGGTGTCAGGGTTAAATGAATCGATTATGCTATGACATGCTAATGGGTATGATGAAACATGCAAGTGCAACTCACACACCCGACTCTGTGCACACAGACCTTTAGTTCCCCCTTTCGGAGCCATTACCTCCCAGGATACCACCATAGTGGCAGACGGAAGCGGTGGGTTGGGCCTCACCCACCTCAAAACCAGTAAAAGCACCACTGGTCTGACCTATCGTACGCCTCAACGCTTGGTGCACTAAGCGGACGCCTGCGTACTCTTGCCGGCTGGCGCACCGGACTTCTGTTGGCTAAGTGCTAACCACCTCGCCGAGTCAACGATATCGGTGTCGGTGCAATCGAACTCCCCGATATCGAAAGACCCACCACCTTAACTTTTCCTATTTTATGCACATGCAAGTTTAATCGTAAACACACAAAACCGAGCCGAAGCTCCCCGGACCAAACGTCCGTCTCCAACCAACCGAGCCGAAGCTCCCCGGACCACCCCGTCCGTCTCTTAACCAACCGAGCCGAAGCTCCCCGGACCCAAACGTCCGTTTCCAAATCACCCGAGCCGAAGCTCTCATCAATCTTCCTGTGCCAACAATGTTTGTGAAAAGTGCAATCCTAGTTACTAAGTTACTCTTGCCAGTTTATTATTACAGTTTACGTTAGCCCAGGACTGCCCCCGGTATACCCCGTGAAGGGCTCTCAAGGGGCACTAGGAACCAAGACGGCGGCATTACGGCCCGAAGTTCCCTTTCGCAAGGCACTTATTGTTATTGGTTGATCTCCCTTAACCCATTCCCTTCTTACGTTACGATAGACTATCCTAGGGTGATTTTTAAACCTTCCACTCTTCGGGAAAAGCGATCTTTCGCCAAACCCGAGCACCTCTTAACTCTACCTATCACCACTTCTCATCACTCTTTTTATCTTCCTATTGTGATTTCCTCCACATTTCCACCCAGGCAAAATGTTTAACTCCAATGACTTCCTCAGATCATGTCCTATTGCATTTCACAAATTGCTATATGCAGACCGACCTAGGCTACATGTCGAACCGGTTATGCAATGATCCATCACTCATCCAAATGCCCTAAATTATTTACTGGAGACTTACCATGATATAAATGACCTAAGTCCAGAAAATGGAAATTTTCCTAATTTATTTGGCATTTAATTAAATTCCTCGAAAATCCCAAGGACTACCGGTTTGAACATGAACTACCCTAAGTTCTCATGAAAGATGTCCAGCAAATTTATGATAAATAATAGGTTATCTCAATAGGTTAAATCCTAAGTATCATAATTTTTCTATCATTAAAAGGGCATGAAAACTATTTTAGAAATAATCTCTAACTTCTGTTGTTTATGAATCAAGTACAGAAAATATTCTTCCAAAAATTATAAATAATTTATGCCATGCAGATAAAGGCCTAATATTAGTACTGGCCAAGTTTCATAATTTTCCAGCAAGTATTTTATCCATAATTAATTTTTTAAACATAATAGCCCTTTCTATTATTTGTGAATAAAGTACTAGATTTACTCAACATAAAAATTCTATAAAAATCCAATGATCAATGTTCTAGTGGTCAAGATCTAAATCCAGAATTTTAACTGATTATAATTAATTTAAAACCTCCAAATATTTGAAACAACAATTCGGGCTAATAATCCTTTAACACATGAAGTATGATATTTATTAATCATAAAATTCCAGAAAAATTACCATAAGTCTAAAACATCTTAAAACCTCCTCCTCCCGAGTTTCATCATTTTTGGATTAGATTTAGTGCTTAAAATAACTAAATTACATTTCTATCCTAATTCAAACTCTCAACTTCCGAGGTACCCAATTACCTCCAATTCCTTCACTATTTCAACCAGAGGGTTTTCAGCATATCATGTAGCTCTCCTCCAAATTTCAAGGGCATACAAGAGCTTTTGCTCCTATGTCCTTTACAAACCTCAAAACCCTTCATTTAAGATTTGGGTTTGGATCCTAGGGTAAACCAACTCTAAACCACTCCATTTTTCTCCACGCAGGTTATAACACCATTCTAAGTCAGAGATCAGAAAATCAGCCTCTGTTGAGGCGATTTGACCTTTCCAAATTCTCAGTGCACTTTTTATTAAAAGGTGTCTCACCTACGCCTAGTTAAGGGTAGAAGATTTCTCACCCAAAACTCCTCCAAATCAATTGGAATTTTACACAGACCTAGGTTTTATAGCCAGGGACCACTCACCAAAATTTGGGAGGGTTTGGAGGTCATTTGACCATCTAAATAAATTCCTCTAAGTTTATTAAATTAAAACAAAAACTTTAGGCAAAGTATCTCCAAAAATTCTCATTTTTGGACAGCCTCTCGATATACATATTATAGACCTCCAGCCCAAATTTCAAGTCATTTGGACAAGGAACGAAGAGTGGGCATCCGTTTTAATTTCTGCCCAACTCTAGGTACAGCCCCCACTAAATCGGGTGCTGCGGCCGAACCGCTTACCCAAACGAGTTGAAACCAATTTTAGATTTGTCTAGACTCGAAGGGCTACGACTTCCGTGTCTGGTCATTTTTCCTAAAACGGCCTCTAATTGCCTCATTTTACAGCCCCAAAAATATGTTCAATAATACATTTTCCCATCTTGTAATTTATAATAATCTGTATATTATAAAGTTTATCCTACTGTTCATCTTCTTCATGAAACCGAACACAGATACGGAAAACCAATTTTCCTGTAACACTTCCGTGATCCGTCGCCGGCAGTCCGGTCACTTCCCTGGCCAACCACCACCACCACCTCCTCCGTTGAGGCGATGGCTAGCGGTCGGCGGTGGTTTGGCCGCCGGAGGTGGCGGTTTCCGGCGAACTCAAAAATACCATCTTCATGGTTTTCCCATGAAAACGGGAGACGGGTCCGGCTCCGTTGAGCGCGAACTTCCTTTCTAAGAATCCTAAGATCTACCCATGAAAGAGAAGGAGCAGAGGAGGACCTTGTTCGCGGTTTGAAGGCGAGAAGAACGACGGGGTGCCATGGCGCGGTGGTGGCGTTGCTGAACTTCTCCTACAGCAAGAACAAAGGTCTGATCCGTTTGCTTGTGCGTGTAACCTTATCCTCTGGTTTCAGGTGGGCTTTTATAAGTCAGAAAGTGCGAAGGTGAATGGGTAAAGCCTTAATGGCCATGACGGTTCTCCCCTTAACGTTTCGGTTATAGTGAAGGGATAAGAAACGGTGGAAACTGAACTGGTGTGTCCAGCTGGCGGCTTCCTATTGGACCATATCTTCCACATTTATTATATAATTACAGAAGGAAAACGACCTGAAATTACTCCTGGTGTAACTTCCCACACCAGCATTTATTACCACGCGTGTTAGAATTATTTCGGCCCTGAACCGTCGTTTTGGCCAATGTCACGTGCGTGACACATAGGTCACGGGCGTGACAGGCCCGGATAGCCAATTCTGGGTTCGACGATCGTCAAACTGAGATCGACGATCGTCGATGGATGGTCACGGGCGTGACACCTTGGGTCACGGGCGTGACAGGCCCGAACGGCAGATTTTGGGGTCGACGATCGTCGAATTGAGATCGACGATCGTCGAAAGCTGGTCACGCCCTAGGTCACGGGCGTGACTTCTTGGTCACGGGCGTGACATGCCCGAACGGCAAATTTCGAGGTCGACGATCGTCGAATTGAGATCGACGATCGTCGAAGGCTTGTCACGCCCTCGGTCACGGGCGTGACACTCATGTCACGGGCGTGACATGCCCGGGCCGCAAGGTCGACGATCGTCTCACGGCGATCGACGATCGTCGATGGGGTCATGCCCATAGTCACGGGCGTGACACCTTGGTCACGGGCGTGACATGCCCAGACAGCACGTTCGACGATCGTCTCGTGGAGATCGACGATCGTCGAAGTAGTCACGCCCAAGTCACGGGTGTGAAGGGTCGGTCACGGGCGTGACCAACCCGTGACCCGAAAATATTGATCGCTTTATTTCAAATTTTGGGCTTCCTAGGGTTTTGTCACAGCTAACCGACTCCTAGGGGTCTAGCCGGAAATGGGATGTTACAACGGGCGTGTCTGAATAGGTCACGGGCGTGTCATGCATGTAATTCAACAGGCGGCACGGGGCGTGGCGACAGCGCGGCAGCTTGCTGGACTTCTAGATAGAACTTCATTGGGTCACAGGTGTGTCGCCTTTGGCACGGGCGTGTTCAGCAGGCGTGACCATCGATCTCCCGAGTTTTATCTGTCCAGCAAAACAGCGGAAAAAAAGAAATTAAAAGGAGCTGTCACGCCCTAGGTTACGGGCGTGACCTAGGGGCGTGACCTAAGAAAAAAATACAAAATTTTCAGAAAAACTTAAAAATTAATTTTAAAACAAAAAATACAATATAATAAAAATAGTTAGTTTTATATATCAAAACTAAGGTTTTTATTTATAAAAATGTATATTTAATATGAAATAAAATTGTATATTTTTATACTCATCAAAAATCAAGGAATTATTTCCAGTGGTTCATTAGGGTAAATTTCACCCCTCAGATTAACTATGGGATTTTTGGGATCAAAAAATCCCATTATTGGAATTTCTTTAAAAATATAGTCCTTTTGAAAATAAATTTGAAAAATAGGTTTTGCTCAAGTAAAAATCCTCAAACTATGCCAAGTTAAAAATAAGGTTATATTTGACTTAGGAAAATTTGATCTTTCTGTTTGAGAACTTCTGGAGTAAAATACATTTAAATGACGATTTTACCCTTATTGCATTTATTCATGAATTGATGGAAATACATATCAGAAAAATTTGGAAATATTTCTAGTGCTGTATAATTGTATTATTAGTCTTTCATAATTATCTCCGAATTTATTGATGTAATGATAATTTTAAATTAACATAATGACATTTTGGTAAATATTTAAGAATGGGAATTGTTAGGCCATTACACTATAGAGGTTAATGAAGCTCTGCCATTAGTCTTAAATCAATGTCTCATATGCTTTGTAATTTTCCTAGAATTTTTGTAATTGAATTCCTTATACTTCCTTTGTAAAATGATAATTATGATGATTTTGTATTAATTAAGGAATAAATAGAAATATTTAAAGTAAAATTAAAAATCTTAGAAGACAGTGATATTTCACTATGTTATAAGTCAGAAAAATTGCTCACATAAGTAGGATTATGATATGATAATCTTCATGTGTTAAATGACTTGAAGAATTATTTGAAGAAATTAATTTAATAGTATAAATAATTGGGAAAATTATGAAAATCAATACACTCATTTCATTATTCCATGCCATCCTAGGATAATTATTTGGGGTCTGGTGGCCCAAGGAATTTGAAGTTTGATTTCGGGGTGGTATTAGGTCATGGGCTGCGCATAGTAAAAGTAGGTTATACCATAAGGCCCACCGGGGGATAAATCGACGATTGAGCTAAAGATTATGATTGGAAGTATAACCCTGGTAGGGTAGTGTTGTCTTAGTGACGAGATTAAAAGTGCAAGACATTGGGTAACAACTGGAATGGAGGCCGGCGGAAGACCGTCGCCCTCACGATAATAACTTAAGTCATTAGGATCATCCAAGAGTAATAAGGAGAGTTGAGTGTGGATCATGAGTAGACATCAACTAAAAGTAATTATCCTTGCGAAAGGGAACTTTGGGCTTGTCATCCCATCTTGGTTTCTAGTGCCTTCGAGACCCCTTCAATGGGCATACCTTGGGCAGTCTTGGGATTAACCCTAAATTACTAAGTATAATAACCGGTAGGCAAGAGTAGTCTAATAGGTTAGGTAAACTGTACATGTCCTCACTCATGCCGGGTTGGAGGGACTTGGAGTCCGTTGACTACTTGCTCACCCGTGCCGGATTGAAAGGATTTGAAATGGTTGGTTTACATGCTCAGTCGTGCCGGGTTGGAGGGACTTGGAGTCTGTTGACTACTTGCTCACCCGGGCATAGTTGGAGGGAAATAGTTAGTTTACATGCTCACTCGTGCCGGGTTGGAGGGACTTGGAGTATGCTGACTACTTGCTCACCCGGGCAGAGTTGGAGGGAAATTGTTGGTTTACATGCTCACCCGTGCTGGGTTGGAGAGAATCAGGATAGGTTGGTCCTGCGAGTTGGAGGCTCGAGATGAGATACTTGCATGTGCATAAAATTAGTGGCGGGTCATGCGGTACTGGGCCAGTCGTCACACCGATGGCAGTATAGTGAACCAGGCAGGGGCGAGGGTTTGAGGGGCCAGTAGGTTATTTATACTACGGTCTGGAGGACGATCCCCGATAACGTGCACCTGGCCCAACAAGACTGATGGGTAGTCAGCAAAGTAGTACGCAAAGACTTTAGAGTGCACTTGTCGGTGTAAAGAGGCGTACAAGAGAGGTCTAGGCCTGGTAGTGTGTATACCCGCCTAGAAAGCAGATAAGCCTGATCCGCTACTGCAGTAGCCATAACGGTGGTACCTGAGAGTGATGCTAGCTCTTGAAAAGTGGGAACTAAAGGTTTGTGTACACAAAGTTGGGTGGGTGAGTTGCACTGCTTGATCATAACATACCCACCATATAGATGCATATCATAATCATTCATAATAACCTGTGACACCTAATGTATAAGTGGTATGGGACGCTTATACATTAGGATTTGCTAATCGACTACTTGGTCTATAGGCTTGTGAGGGCAAGTTTATAAATTAAGGTTATTTCAATTTACATATATATATATATACTACTTGTGATAACTGACACCCCAACGTATAAGTGGTATGAGACATTTTATACGATGAGAGCCTTGTAGAAGATCCCTTGGCTTATGCATATTCGAATAAGTGAAGGTTAAATTCTTTTCATTTTTTACCTATTACAACATGATTATAAATTGCTAGCTAGGTCCCCCCCTGTCACCTGCTTCCACTTTTGTTACCCCTTATTCTCCTCCACTTCGTCCTCCCGCTCGGTGCCTAGGAGCTGCGAGGCGAGGTGTGGAGGAAACGACTTAGTCTTTTTGACTAATGGTCGGTGACCATATCATTTTAGGAGCACGAGGAGATGCAGCAGCACGTCGAGGAGGCAGGACTTGAGGAGCAGATGCCGATACCACCTACTACGACTACTGGAGCACATGTTCAGGTGGGATGAGATGATAGATTCCGCTGCTGTTAGATTGAGAGAGAGAGAGTGATTTGATATTGATGTACCAGGCATAAGCCCTTATTACTCTTCATTTCATACTCATTATTGGACTATATATTATTGTACTTTTCATTTGATTTATATGATTAGTACTGTGACTGTGGACTATGTTGTGTTTACTCTGTTTTATACTTCTATTTCTCATATTGGCCCAACAGTTTTATGATCGTACTAGCCGGCAGAATCAGCGACTTGCGGTGTCGACTAACTCGTGTGTTAGTGTCATCGTAAGGCGGCAGTTCTGGGCATAAGATCCGGGTTAGCCCCGGAGAGGGGGAAACGGATCTTACAAACTGGTATCACTTGAACAAACGATCATATGAGAAAGAAGTCCACAACACTGGAACACCCCACTCGAGCATTAGTTTGCGGACAAACTATGCAGCGGAAGCAATGGTGTGCCCATTTGTAAAAGTCACATAAACAGTCCAGTTAATGCAATGAGTAAGGCCAATCCAACTAGGACACCACCCTAGTTTGACTTACCAAGAGGATTTTGTGTCGTACCTTATGACAAAGATTGACTTCAGATGTAGATTAGTTAAGATACGAGTATAACCAAACCGATTAAAGAAGGAACTTAATGCCATACCCCCTATTTAAGGCTTAAACATCGATGTCCCTACTCCGCATATCGAGTGATATTACCAATTCGAGAAGAATTGGTAAGCATAAGTTTAATATTGGATTAGTAGGGTACTCAAACTGATAGGACCACCTCGAGAAGAATTTGATGCATAAGTTTAATATTGGATTAGTAGGGTACTCGTAATCTTAATCCTAGTATCGACGACTTGATTACGTCGAGACAACCATGATAATAAATATCAAAGGTCAAATAAGAGTTCAAATTTTAGAAGAGACACTTCCTTGTTTGGTCACAGGTAGACCTTGAATAGATTGTCGTATGGTAAACTTGAATGCCTAAGGTAGATAACATATCAATTTAAGTGGAAGTACATGTCAAAGATTGTTACCCCTAAGGATTAAGGCATGTACAAGATGGCTACATTGTGAATGTTAAAGGAAATTAACCAAAATATATGAGGGCTTAACCTTTTGTTTATAGGGCTAAATTGATAGCGACTCGAATTTATCTAAGCTCTTCTCTCATAAAGCATGTGTCGCAAGCATAGTGATATAAAAACTTGGCTTATTCAAAAATCGCTCAAGTAAAGATGAGGGTTTGAATATACATGATCGGTATGATGATTAATTCTTCCTAGAAGGTTAGGACTCTCGAAGAATTTCACACTATTTATTTACATTAAGTGGTATAGACTATTAACGACAAGTTGTGAACAATATAAATTCACGAGTGAAGTAGGAAAGTAGAATGTTTCGAGAATGGCTTTCCACCCTCATAATTACTCCAAGACCATATGAGTAAGTGAACAAGGAGAATAATAAGTTTAATTTCTTGAAAGATATATAAAGAGTGGCTTAGTGATGTGTATATATAACCTTGAAACTAAGGGGAGACCGTTTAAGACTTCAATAAGTTTCCCAATTTTGAGTTTAAGGAAGTAAGTAACTACTTGGTCCACATTCTAATGAGCACTCGTGATCTTCCTTAATACCGACACGGTATAAGTCATTTACATATACACGTGAAACTGAAGAAATTGTGTTCAAAAGATCAAATTTGGACCAGTATGAGTTGTAGATGGATTTACATACAATTAAGGGTTGTTTGATTATCGCCTCCACAAGCATGTTCCGAGATGCTCTAACACCTCGAACCGATCAATGTAACACATAATTAAGGAACTCAGATATACCACGGGAAGAATCAATGTGAATTGAGGATGCATTTCAAGTAAGAAGAATAATTAAAAAGGTTTTTGCACAGTTAAGGCTCTTAGGAAAGTGACTTTGACAGTCACAGGTTGGAAGAAGTAAACACAACAATCGATCGCCGCTACCCGTGCCTACTTGAAATACACAAGTCATTAGGTTGGAAACATACATATTAGGACAAAGTAAGTTCCTGTTAATATGAAGGAATGATCACAAGTCTTAACTATTATAGGATGAGTGTTCATGAAGTGAAAATGCAAGAATATCCAAACGATTACGCCTATAACAATGAGAGTATCGTAGCTCCAGCAAATGTAGAATCAAGTGTAGAACCTTACTAAATTGAAGGATGTATACTCTAAGAATAATCTTGTGGATGTGACTCTGATGATCACAAGAATCAAAACAAAAGTGTTCGATGATTATTTTCAGATGGTGCGTTCTCTCAAAGAATCAATCCTTTTCAATTTGAATGGTCTACTTACCATTATACTTGAGAGATAGTTTAAGTTATAATCAGAAATCTTGATAAGATAACGTCTTGTGTTTAGGATATAATGATTAAGTTTTACTATGGTTATGCATGATTTAGTACTACCTTATTTGATCCAAAAAGGGACTGAGATTTGGAGAATTAAACATAATGAAGAAATATCAGTACTATCCTTGCTTACATGATATAGTCGATTACTTGATCATAATGATGAACTATAACCTTGAATGAATCAATTAAGCAAAAGTCATTATATTGGAACTTAAGAATTGAAATAAGGTAATATTTTGCTAAATAAGATTAATTTCCTATGGCATGACATTTAAAATGTAAGGACTCAATAAGTTGAAAAAGGGGTGGATGATGAGTTAAAGTTGTACACATATATATGCCCCTTAATTATGATAGCGTTAAGAACCGAGATACATACGTTGATACCATTATAATCATTGTTAGGAGGATTCATGATAATGATATATAGTTCTTGACTATCAAAGGCGTATACAGAGAAACCACACGAGAAGTAATTAGTGATTAATAATATTCTCTTTATGCCGAAATCGATTTGTGCTAGACCTCACCATTTTTGAAAAGATATGCTTATAAAGTTATGAATTAGACTATGTGTGAAAAGCGATTGGGAGTCATTTGTACGAACATCAATATCAATAATGATCGCTTGATGTATGCTCAAAAGGTGAACACACTATGAATTATGTATTACTATTTAGGTTTAGTTGTGATAAGTCTTAAATTTTGGGAAAAGCAAAATGATAAATTTTCCATCACACCAAGATCTCGGAAGATTGGTTAGCTACTATACATAATAGTGTTGGTCTAGTATGCCTGAATTCCCTTTTGGTGACCATAAGTTCACGTTGGTGGATAAGTAATAATCTAGGGGGACGTGAATAGAAGAGACTTCTACTTACGAGATCGTTGAATTATACATATTTTGAATGATCGTTGGTCGTAAGGGACTACAATCTAAATTGCGATTGAGAAATATTTTGATTGTTAATCGGCGGAGGACTTGGAAATGAGTCCTCACAATTTGAAAGAAGAGTAGTCCGAAATATAATGAAAGTACATTTGGAAGAGGATTGTTACCCTAATTGGTTTCTCAAAATAATAGCCATGAGGCTTATCAAAGGAAGAAGTGCCGAACACTTCTTTCTTGGGTTCAGGATGTGGACCCCCGGGGCACTTGGACCGGAGTACATAGATGATATGGAGGCTCAGATTTGACTGATCAGGGACCGGATGCTAGAGGTTCGGAGTAGACAGGCCAAGTATTACGATGCGTGACATCGGAAGGTGGAGTTCTAGGTAGGGGACAAGGTATTTTTGTAGATACGTCCGGGACATGCATGGTGTTCCTCGGGTGTGGAGACATATGGAGTTCAATCCACGATATATGGGGCTAGACTTGATCCTAGAGCGGATCGGTCCCTTAGCTTATAGACTGCAGCTGCCACCTGAGTCGGGGACCTTGTTTGACATCTTTCATGTCTCTTCATTATGAAGAGCTTTCCTTTGGCCAGAGCATCACATTATATCTACCGCAGGCCTGGAAGCACCTGATCGGTCAGTTCGATTGGAAATGATCCGGATTGACGATACAGAGGATCGAGTGTTGCGGAAGAAGAAGGTTCCTCTTGTAAAGGTGTTATGGTCCAACCATGGAAAGGAAGAGCACACCTGGGAGTCGAGGGATCTGATGTTGGAGAAACACTTGGAGTTATTTACATCAGGTACATTTTAATTTATGCTTTAAGGATTCTTATAAATCTTGCAAGTAGAACCCCGTAGACCCGAACTTAAATTTCGGGGATGAAATTATTTTTTTTGTTTATAGGATTTGTAACATCCCATGTTACTTCTAGACCCCTTAACTCAGATTTGGTTAGGCATGGGGCGGGTTTTAGGGAAATTAGCTAGGTTTGATCCTAGGTAGTGGTTTGTAGCCATGTGGGGCCCACTATAGGACCAAGTCAAACTAGGTCAAATTAGCCTAAATAAGGACCATAGCCATACCATGACCCCACCACATTGCCCTAACCCTAAAACAATCTAAGTGTACCCTAGGGCATGTCACTAGGTCAACACTTTGACCTAGTTGACCAAAGTCAACCTTTGGCCTAATTTGGTCAAACCCACACTCATAGGCCCAATTAGCCTAAGTAGGGCACCCCCTTGACCCAACCCAAGTTGGGTGGTGCCATTTGGCTCATGACCATCAAGTGGGGTCAGCCCACTCATCATGTTGACCAAGTCAACTCTCCAATTCAACAAGTCAACAATTTGACCTAAAAGAAGAAAATTAACCCAAGCCCTTTTCTCCTTGGGCCAAGCCCACCAAGTGAAGCCCACCAGCAGCCAAAGCACCTTGATAGCCCCTAACCCTCATAATCAGGAGAGAGAGTACATGCAAGGGGATAAAAATGGAATTTTGGTGAATGGGAGGAGAGAGAGAGTGGAAGAGAAGAGAAGTAGACCATGTGGCCCTCCTTCCTCAGCTCCAAGGCCTGCTGGCTGACTCCAGGAGTTATTCCAGAAGATTTGCAGTTGGGGGTGGCCAAGTGGAGGCAAGGGAGGAGCAACCAAGGCTGAGCCCGAGCTCACCTTGGTTGTATCTCTCATATACCCCACCCCAGCCCCAATTAACCCCTCCATCAGCTTCAGAGAGAGAAAAGGAATTGAATTCGAGTGCTTGAGCAAGGAAAACGGTGGAGAATCGAGCTTTTGAGCAGGATCTCGCCGGCACACCACCACCATGCCAAACCGCCGCATGACCCGCCACCAAGCCTCAATCCAGGTTCATTTCGCCTCACCTCTACCCGTACTAGAATCCTAGATCAACTATGGGAGATATCGGGCTCAATTGAGCCCGATGCCATGTGATAAATGAGAGATTTTCCCGAGTTTTTCTTACCGCTCGGGATCGCCGTCGCCACCGTCATCCGCCGCCTCATCACCAGCAAAGGATAGCCCCACCACCATGAAGGTGGTGGCACCGTTGGCCGGCAGTGGCGCCGCCTCAGCTGGCCGGAAACGGGCCTGCAAAGTGTCCCAGGAAAGTCAATCCCAGCCATCCATCCATCGGGGACGATGACGGGATGCCCTCCATTCTTCTTTAAGATTCGTGCAAAAACAATTAATATGATTTAAATTAAATATATGAATAGTGAATAACTGTCATACATATTCAGTCACTTTGCATGTAAATTTTAAGGTACATAGAGGCATCAAATTAACTCAAACCTTGAATTAAAAATGTAGCCTGATGTGTTACCTTTAAAATTCCACCCTTAACTTAGGTTTATGTAGCCTGATGTGTTACCTTTAAAATTCCACCCTAAACTTAGGTTGTGGTCTAGTGGTCTGGCCTGTAGGGAATTTTTCCTAGGACTGATCCTAGGCTAGGGAAGAAATTAAAACTTAAGCCCAGGCCAAACCAGAAGTCCACATAGGCTGAAATTTTGGATATGTGGTTTATTTGGGCATATCTATCCTCTTCCAAAGTTTTGGAATTTTTTGGGACAAAATTCCTATAGTTTTTTTCATAATATCAAAAATTAAATAAATGGTATAATTGGAGTGTTAAGCCTCCAAATGGCCCCAAATTTTGGTGGCAGGTCCTTGGAAACATTATAAATATGTGATCAAAATCTCACTACATTTGGATCACTGCATGTTGGTTAATCCACTTGCATGTGTTGACTAGTATAGCTTTGGTGTGCCAATAGTAATAATTTAAATATTGTACATTCAGCCTAATTGAGGCATCCAAAAATCATGGAATTATTTCAAGTGGTTCATTAGGGTAAAGTTCACCCCTCAGATTAATTATGGGATTTTTGGGATCCAAAAATCCCATTATTGGAATTTCTTTAAAAATATAGTCCTTTTGAAAATAAATTTGAAAAATAGGTTTTGCTCAAAGTAAAAATCCTCAAACTCTGCCAAGTTAAAAATAAGGTTATATTTGACTTAGGAAAATTTGATCTTTCTGTTTGAGAACTTCTGTAGTAAAATACATTGAAATGACCATTTTACTCCTATTGCATTTATTCATGAATTGATGTAAATACATATCATAAAAATTTGGAAATATTTCTAGTGCTGTATAATTGTATTATTAGTCTTGCATAATTATCTAAGAATTCATGGATGTACTGATAATTTTAAATTAACATTATGGCATTTTGGTAAATATTTAAGAATGGGAATTGTTAGGCCATTACACTATAGAGGTTGATGAAGCTCTGCCATTAGTCTTAAATCAATGTCTTATATACTCTGTAATTTCCTAGAACGTTACGGTCCTTTCTCCCTATGTCAGCCGTTGAAACTCCAACTCCATACCAATCCTTTGCGGCATCGGCAAATGATTTGCCAAGAACAGCCGAGAGAACTCCACCATCGAGACCTCAGTTAACAGTCTGCCTTCAAAATGATGTTGTTCGACCTCATCCCACCAAAGCCGAGCCACTCCCTCCAGCAGGAAAGTGACTAATGTTACCTTCTGCTCCTCCTCAACCTTGATTGCTGTTAAGATCCTTCTTATCCTTGAGAGCAAATCCTCCGCCTGGGCCGACAAATCGGTCCCATCAAACGTTTGAGGATTGAAGCTCACAAACCGCTTCAGTTGTTGATCTGCCGCTCGGAGATCGAACACAACTTCTACTAGTTCTTGAGATAGCAAGCCTGAATTGGCACCACTGCAGGCCTTGCCTGACCAGCCTACTGAGCATTCATCACAGCATATACTGTCTTCGGAATCATACAAATAGTTTTAGCAGAAGGAGGAGGTGTGGGAACCTCCGCTGGTGCCGCACTCTCATTGGAATGTTGGGGTTTTGACTGTCCTTCATGACTTCTAGTCACCTATATGTGTAAGAAACACAACTTAGTGACTAAACAAAAGGCGAACACACAAAGAGGAATACGCAGATTCCGCAAAAGCGCGTATTTTATTCCTAAGTTGACATTCTTGAGTTCATTTTGTGTTATAATGACAGCACTTACACGTGCTCACAACCTCTCAAAAGAATTTGTCCACAAATTTGGAAGAGAACGACCAAGAAGCTGATACCAAATTGTAACATCCCTACTTGTTACATGGGATATTGTAGAAGGTCTGGCCGAGGCACCACACATTATTCCACAAACAGGCTGAGAGGTTATTATATAATATCAAAACTACCAACGATTCCTAACACAGAGCATTCTAGCGGAAGATTCATGGATGAAAGCTTTGAACTCAAGAATAACAACAAAAATGTTCACTACTAACAATTAGGAATATATACAGCCCAAAACACAAGGTACATGGCCTTATGGCCTTACATGTTCTTTTAACAAGAGTGTGGTTTATGAACATCGGCACGCAGGCCGGCCACACATGAACAAGAGTAAAGCAAAGTAAAGCCTTCGAGGGCAGCAACGCAACTAGGGCTTCTGCCCGCTATTTCCCGCTTGGCCAGCTCCACCTGCAAGAAAAAATCCACCAAGCGGCGGCAAATAGGGCAACGGTCAGCGTTCAGCTGACCAATTATAACGACCCTGCCCCTAGCACGGGGCAATGGAATTCCTTCCCTACAAAGAATTTAATTAACCAGCATATGTATTCTACAATCCAACACAGTTGAGCACAACCGCACAAGCCAATACATATCGCATACGTCGGCCCGATGGCCCGACACTCCGTGCACTCAGGGCACCTTATTAGTGTACCAAAAAATCCAGGGTCCCACCACCGTTTCAAGGTCTCTCTACCTTACGGTCAAAAATGAGCATTCGCGTAGGCCTAAGACTCTCGCTATGAGATCCTAACACTTAAGCACTCAAGATAAGACAACCATAACAAGGGTACAGATCTGCCTTGCTCGTTGCGAATCATCGCCAATCGTCACACCGGACCGACGCGGGTACAACATCTCCTTGCCCGTTTGCCACCAAGGCTTTATTTGTAGCTCGACGGCCCAACCACACGCAATGTGGTACTCATGACCACACGAGTTGAACACCAAGTATCAACTCTCACAATTTCCTGGACTTCCTCCAGTACTTCCTGCTGCACTAAGCCACAGGTATCCACCAAGAGACTCCATACAATCATTCAATGAACACGGAGTCTTCTCCAATTACAAATAAGCATCACCAATCCGTACTTCCATCTTCCAGATGGGCTTTACAAAGAATGCCTAACTGTACTACACACTTCCGGTTCTAATGCAACAACTCAAGGGATGAACCAAAAATCCCATGGAAATCACTTCGCGATCCACCTTTTGGTGGAGGATTGCTATGAAAATGCAGGAAATAAGGACTTCACATGTCCGAGTGGAAAATCGTTACCCTTGTAGAACGCTTTGGCGACATGGAGAGAAGTACACCGTTGGAAAGGACCGTAACGTTCTTGTCTCCGCGAATCTGAACTTGGCACGCAAATCGGACCACTGTAGCACCACCGGCGGCTGGATTCCTCTCCTCCTTCCTCCTCTTGCTCTCCTCTCTCTCTTCTCCTTAGAAAGAGAAAGGCAAAGATGAAATGAGGAATTACTTCCCCATTACCATCCACAAACCATCAAGAGGCAAGCCAGGACCATTGGATCGTATTTAATAAAAACGAACGGCCGAGAATAACCCTGAAAATCATTTCAGATGGCCGAACACGGCTTTGCACACGGCCGAGTGCCTGGCCGTGTGCCTTGCAGGCACACAAAGCCGCCGATCTCGAGCGTGACATGGGCTGGGACACGGCCCGTGTCGCCCAAAATGACACGCCGGTGTAGATGGGCGTGTTCCATAACCGCCTATGCAACCGACACATCCCTTGGTGTACACGGGTCCTGACACTCCCGTGTGAGGATTGACACAGCCGTGTCGACCATGAACAACCCGTGTCCCGAGTCGTGTCCATTTTCCCGAGAAGGACACGGGTTGATGACACACCCGTGTCAAATTTGACACTGCCGTGTTGGCCCCCTTGCTTGCCCGTGACCTTCAGCTGAGAAAATCTCTGGGTTCCAGAACACACAAAAACACTTCCCACACCTATAGTGTTTTTGGGACATTATACCTCGCACAATGAGAGATTACACTACTCCCACCATTGGGAATGTGTACCCAGCTTTCGTGCCTGCCATCCCTAATCCACAATTCGAAATAAAATTGGCTATTCTGAATATGATATGCAGCAATGCTCAATTCTCTGGGTTACCGAGCGAGGACCCACATATGCATCTCTCAAATTTTTCTGACATATGCGGGACCTTCCGTAACGGTGGAATACCCGATGATACGGTGAAGATGAAGCTCTTTCCATTCTCACTGCATGATAAAAGCAATAGTATGGTTGCACAGCTTACCTCCAGGAATAGCCACAACGTGGGACGCTTTAACCGCGAGATTCCTGGAGAAATTTAATCCAGTGGGCAAGATAGTGAACCTGCGCCGGGAGATTGGTAACTTCTGCCTGTTTGATCTAGAGAGCTTAGTGGAGGCGTGGGAATGCTTCAACGAGTTGCTGAGGAAGTTCCCAAACCATGAGTTCAAGCCTTGGAACTTGGTTGCCTAATTCTACTTCGCCATAGAGCCCAATTATAGGGCTATGATTGACGCTGCTGATGGAGGATCGTTGATGAACCTCACACAGGAGGTAGCACTGAGGCTACTGCAAGATACTTCCTCACACAGTATTTATTGGACTGCAGGGAGAAATACCCGGGGAATCTTTGCTCTTGGATCGGTTGTGCCCACTGTAGCCACTGTTATGGCAATCTCTTGCCAAGGATCTGGTGGGGACGGTCATTACACTTATGGATGTCCGGGAGAAGAACTGGCTGGTGAGCTGTCCAATTTGAATGTGAATGAATCTGCAAATTTTATTTCTAACCAAAATAGGGGTGTGCCGTATGGGAATGCATATAACCCAGGGTTGAGGAATCACCCCAACTTCTTGTGGAACCAAAATACAGGTGGCCAATAATGGCAACCAGGACAGCATCAGTTCGATTCTTCAGCTTCTGGGAGCCAACCGAGGCTGCCCCATCCGGGTTATAACAAGACCACTTCGGAACCGAAGAAGAGCAAATTGGAGGAGATGATGGAAAAGTTTGTTGAGCTCGCTCAATCGAATATGGGCAACCAGACTGCATCTATGCGGAATCTGGAGGTGTAAATGGGACAACTAGCCCAGGTGCTAGCTGAGCATCCCCAAGGGACTCTTCCAAGTAATATAGAGAAGAACCCTGTAGATCCGGGGAGAAGTATTGCAGAGACGGATAAGTGGTGTGTGGTGATCTTGTGATCGCTTGTACGATCAACAACATTGAGAAGACCGCACTTTGCGATTTTGGATCTTCAAGAAACGTTCTTGCTTTGCAAGATGTTAAGAAGTTTGATTTAAAATTGAATCTGAATGATCGTACCTCGTTGGTTTTAGCTAACGGAGTTCTAGTGGAAACAGAAGGAGAGGTGAGAGAGGTTGAGGTTACGGTGGACAGAACAAAAATTGTTGCGGATTTCCAAGTATTGGGGCCTATCAAAAACACTTTGATCCCAATCTTGGGAGTCCCCTTTTTTAGGGAAAGCAGCACCATCATGGATTTTTCCAAGGGATAGGTGGTTGTACAGAATCTGGTATCACCGCCGTGCTTACCTGTCTCCGTCACTAAACCTCTAGACCCCCTCCTAATTTTATCACTAATGAATTGTTTAGTACTGTGAATGATAGAGATAAGCACGAAATATGGAAGAAGAAGGAGAAAAGAAGTACTTGTGAAGAAGAGTGGCGACGTGGAAGAGAAGAAGGAACACTTTGTTCGTGAGGAGACTGTTGATGGAAGTCTTGAGAATAGATTTGTAGGAGAGCATGATTCTCTTCATGCTGAATTTATGAACAAATAATTTAATCGCAAGGTTTCATGGGTGGATCTGGTTGTCACTTTGGCACCGGAGACTATGAAATCTAAAACTTTGTAGGGAGAGTTAGTTGATTCTGTTAAGTGGCATTATCCCACTGTGGAGAAGAAGAGAAGGAACATTTATTACGATCTGCTCACTCTATTGCTCTCAGGGGAGAGAAGCTAGGGGCTTGGGGTAGTTTGGGTAAAACCAACCTGACCCCTAAAGCTTCAAATCCTGGCCTATCTCACTACTATGGGGAGCTCTTTCATAAATTTGCGTATAGTTGATTTTGTGTTGGAAAAATTCTGCTAATAATTGTCTGTGGACTGGCTGAGTATTTTATGTTTATTTAGTTGATGAGGACATAAAACTATATATTATGCTAATACAGGTATTTGTTCCACCTTAAGGACGATAAAGAAATGTGGCTTCTGGGAGACAACCCATGTCGGACTATTTGGTCATGTGCTGTGCTCTGTGCTTTCTTTTTCTATATATATATATTTCTATCTTTTGTTTTTCGTGGATATTGAAATCGCAGGTGCAGGAAATTTTTGAGGCGCGGCAACTTGGATGTAATTGGACATCTCGCTGCACGACTAGTATGCTCAATTTTGAGCATAAGTACTTCTTTCCCCTTTGAAAGGGAGATCTATCCTAGAGATTAGAGCAAACACACAGCAAGAATAATAAAGAAAAGAAATAAAGGCAAACCAGACAACACAAGAAATTTTATAGTGGTTCCCCTAAACTTGGGTAGTCCACTCTTCTACCACCCTAGGTAGGAATCCACTGCAGGAAGAGTTGATCAGGTGTCCTGGGCACCAATGAGCTTTTGATAAGGTGCTCAAAAACCAGATCTAGATTTTTGGATAAGGTGTCTTGCCACCACTGAGTTTTGATAAGGTCTCAGAAATCAAGCAGAACTTTTGAAGGGAGTTCAAGAACCCTTTATACAGGGGGGAAGGGAGAGTTGATGTTGTCTTCTCTTTTCAACAATCAAAGAGAAGCATAAGTGGATTTTTATGATGTTGTTAAAGCTCCCTCTGAGATGTAGAATGGTTCAGGAGTGAGAGCTTTGCATAGGGTGAGAGGTCTTCAATGTATTACTGCTCCAGCAAATGATGATTTCTGCAAAGGCTGAAATGTGAGTTGTCTTGGAGTGTGAATGATGAAGCCTTGATGATGTTGATCTTCCAGTAAGCCTTCAGACTGATGTAGAGTAGTTGTCTCTTCAGGCTTCCTGGAACAGTAGATCTGAGAAGAGCACTGGCTGTACAGGTGATGTTGAGTTCTTCCTGGAACTCTGATTCCTGTACTACTTTCTTCTTTCCACTATTCTCTCTCTTCTTCTTATTCTCTATGTTCTTGTTATTCTCTTCTTTTTCACCTTATTTTCTTCTCTGTTATTCTGTGTATATATTCTGATAGAAGGCCAATGGTCATTTGAATTCTTGCATTTATTATTGCTGCCTCTTAGTTACTCCAACGGCTATAATCTCCATAAATAAATTCTTGTAACTGTCCTGTAATAAAGATGTGTTGGAATATGAACGGCTCACATTGATTGGACAAAGAATATCCTGAAAATCTGCCTGGGAACTTGCGTTCAGAGTGATGGCAGAAATCATCGATCTCAACAAGATGATCGTCGATTTGAGCTCAACTATCGTCGATCTGAGCTCAGAGATATTGGAGCTGGTCTGGGACAGAAAACGTCGATCTGAGCTCAGAGATCATCAAACAGAGTTCGACGCCTCGTGGACCTGAGCTCAGAGATCGTCGATCTCAGCTCGATGCCTGAACTTCAAAACATCGATCTGAGCTCGACGCCAAGGTTGAATTCTGATTTCTTCTGACTTATTTCTCTTGGTTGATTTCTTCAATCTCTGAGAGCCTCTGACTTAACACATCCTATGACCCTTAGCTATACATTGATGGGTCAATCTAATAGTCCTAAAGACATAGTGATCCTGACCCAAATCCAAATTAGGGTGTTCCAACAATCTCCCCCTATTTGGATTAACATTACTATTTACATAAAAATATTACAATTAATATTACAAAGCATAAGATATAAAAAGAAAAAGCTTTGCATTGTTATCTTTTGTTGCTGTTAAAAAACTGACTGCTGCTGGCATTACAAAACTCCCCCTATGTTGATGCAGTAACTGTGACTGGAGGAGGCTGGGATGACTTTGAAAATTGGATTTTGATTGAGTCATAAAGCTAATTTTTATAGATGGTACCTGCAGAAGGCTATGGTAGAGATTGCTCTCTCCTTGAAAAGGATATGTTAGCATAAAAAATGATATTTGTCCAGCAAATTTTATTAGGATTCTGAATCTGAAAAACAAAGTCTGATATCTTTCTTCCTATAGAATTTCTTTTCATCAGAAAAGATTCAAACTCAGTGTCATGATCACTGCTGACCAATGCAACTAGAGTAGAGGACTCAATCTAGATAAATTTAGAAAAAGATCTATAAGAAATATAAAGTTATCTGACATAGAATTCTCATATAGAAATCCTAACATAATTCTGAACAAGATATCAAAAAGATAGAAGCAGCCTTAAGAAAAGATGTTTCCTAATAAATTTGTTCCAAATAGAAAAAGGATTTGAAAATAATTTAAATAGTTTATCCTTATAATTATAAATCAAATTTATGAAAAAGCAGACTGAGTTCGACGATTTTATATAGGATCGTCGATCTGAGTTCGACGATTTGAACTCATTTCGTTGATTAAAATGTTTCTTTTTTTCCTTTGAATATATTCTGAAAATATTCCTCTCAGAAGTTTTGTTTCCTCCTCAAGTTTTATTGAATCTTGGCAGCAAAATTGAAGTTCTAAGTTAACTGAACTGAAAACAAAGTTAGATAATACCTGATCCTCTTCAGGTTTTGATTTTCCTTCTGTTTGTTCAGACTTTAAACTGCTGCAGGAAGTATTGATGTCCATTAAGCAGAATTGTTTGGCCCTTGCTTCCTCCTCTTCATCTTCAAATGATGATTCATCATCTGATACATCCCAAATAACATCTAGGGATGATGATTCTCCTTCTTTAAATAAGATGTTGTAGCTTCTTTCTGTTGTTCCATCCACTGGTTCAGAAGCCATTTGATGAAGAGAATCTCATATCAAATAATGACTATGCTAGGATATTCATGGCTCTGGCATCAGCTAGTCTGGCTTTTTTAGTTGTTGTTTCTGAGGTTTGGAGACCTGTCATAATGGCATAAAATATTTCTTCATCAATATTGTCCATAAATGACTTAATTCTTGTCTTCCAAAGTGCAAATTTGTTTATGTTGCACTTAGGAGGTCTGGTGCTATAATATTCAATATTCTTGCTATGTGAAAAACAAAATGATTAATCTAACTAGGATGGATCAACAGAGATCTTTTGGTTCAGGTGTTAGGCTATATAAACAACCAAACTAGTGAAGATCTAGTTGTTGAATAACAAACCTTCCTCTGATACCAATTGAAAGGGAGATCTATCCTAGAGATTAGAGCAAACACACAGCAAGAATAATAAAGAAAAGAAATAAAGGCAAACTAGACAACACAAGAAATTTTATAATGGTTCACCTAAACTTGGGTAGTCCACTCTTCTACCACCCTAGGTAGGAATCCATTGCAGGAAGAGTTGATCAGGTGTCCCGGGCACCAATGAGCTTTTGATAAGGTTCTCAAAAACCAGATCTAGATTTTTTGATAAGGTGTCTTGCCACCACTGAGTTTTGATAAGGTCTCAGAAACCAAGCAGAACTTTTGAAGGGAGTTCAAGAACCCTTTGTACAGGGGGGAAGGGAGAGTTGATGTTGTCTTCTCTGTTCAACAATCAAAGAGAAGCATAGTGGATTTTGATGATGTTGTCAATGCTCCCTCTGAGATGTAGAATGGTTCAGGAGTGAGAGCTTTGCATAGGGTGATAGGTCTTCAATGTATTACTGCTCCAGTAAATGATGATTTCAGCAAAGGCTGAAATGTGAGTTGTCTTGGAGTGTGAATGATGAAGCCTTGATGATGTTGATCTTCCAGTAAGCCTTCAGACTGATGTAGAGTAGTTGTCTCTTCAGGCTTCCTGGAACAGTAGTTCTGAGAAGAGCACTAGCTGTACAGGTGATGTTGAGTTCTTCCTGGAACTCTGATTCCTGTACTACTTTCTTCTTTCCACTATTCTCTCTCTTCTTCTTATTCTCTATGTTCTTGTTATTTGTCAAAGTAGAGAGAAAACGACTAGAAAACAAGCCGGAACTTTGAATAATGAAAATTTTATTATCCAAAAAGATATCATTTACAAAGGTATGGCCTCCCTTTTATAGAATGGAGGAGATAGAGGAGAGTACAAACTAACAATGCGGGACTAAATAAATGTACAAAGACTGGGCGGTTTGATATGTACAGACCGCACAGTCCGCGCGGTTAGATAACAGGCTAACCGCCCGGACAGACCAGAGGGAGATGCAGAAGGAGACCGCCAGACTGCCAGACCGCCAGACCGCCAAATATCCAAGTCGATGTAGACAAACCGCTAGACCGCCGAACCATAGCAGCAACCACCTGGATATGCAACTGCTGGAGAGAAACTGCTAGACCGCACGGTCAACAACTCGCCAGATCCAAACTGCTAGACCGCACAGTCAACAATCCGCCAGGTCCAAACCGCAGACCGCCCGGTCTCATGCTTCAACACTCCCCCTCAAGCTGGAGCATAGATATCAATCATGCCCAGCTTGTCACAGATGTGGAAGAATGAAGTAGAAACCGGCTTGGTAAAGATATCCGCCAGCTCTTTGTCAGAGGTGACGAACGGAGTGCAAATCTGTCCCTTCAAGACTTCTTCCCGGATGAAATGGCAGTCAACTTCTATATGCTTCGTTCTCTCATGGAAGACCGGATTTTGAGATATGTATATAGCGGCCTTGTTATCACAGAACATAGGAAGAGGATAGTCGTAGACCTCTCCTAGGTCAAACATGAGAGCCCTCATCCATTTTAGTTCACACGTGGTTGACGCCATACTCCGATATTCAGCTTCTGCACTCGACCTTGAGACAACAGACTGCTTCTTGCTCTTCCAACTCACAAGATTACCTCCAATAAAGGTGCAAAACCCAGATGTAGACTTCCGATCACCTTTATCATCCGCATAGCTTGCGTCTGAATAGGCTTCAACTCTCAGATGACCATGCTTCTGAAAGAGTAACCCTTTTCCTGGTGCTGCTTTGACATACTCTAATATCTTTAAGGCAGATTGAAGATGACATTCCCTGGGAGCCTGCATGAACTGACTAACCTTGCCAACAGCATATGAGATGTCGGGTCTGGTCACTGTGAGATAAATGAGTTTGCCTACCAGACGTCTATACCTCGTGACATCAGATACAAGAGGTGAGTCATCTGTCCATGTCTTGTCTTCTCCAGTAGCCATGGGATACCGAGCTGGTTTGGCACCGGTCAGTCCTGCATCTTGTAGAAGATCAAGAGCATACTTCCGTTGAGAGAGGACCAACGAGTCAGGCTTCCGAGAGATTTCTATCCCCAAAAAGTACTTTGGGGAGCCCATGTCCTTCGTAACAAGGTGTTGACGGAGGTGTTTCTTTGTTAAGTCCACCCCAGCTTGGTCATCGCCGGTCAGAAGAATATCGTCTACATAAACTGCCAAAACCACAAGGCCCGATGCGGTTTTGCGAATAAACAGAGAGTGATCAGCTGAACTTCTCGTAAAGCCAATAACAGCCACAATGCTACTGAACTTGTCGAACCATGCCCGAGGGCTCTGTTTTAGTCCATAGATGGCCTTCTTCAACTGACATACACGTGTCTCCCCTGAGCAACATACCCCGGAGGTTGCTCCATGTAAACATCCTCGTGAAGATCCCCATATAGAAAAGCATTTTTGACATCAAGCTGAGAAATAGGCCAATCCCGGTTGACGGCCACAGAGAGAAGAACACGGATGGTGCTGAGGCGAGCAACTGGGGAAAACGTATCAAAGTAGTCAACCCCATAAGTCTGAGTATATCCTTTGGCCACCAGTCGGGCCTTGTAGCGTTCCACAGAGCCATCGGGGCGAAATTTCACAACAAACACCCATCGACAGCCAACCACATCAGTGCCCACTGGTGGAGAAACAAGGGTCCAGGTACCTCGTTCAGTAAGAGTGGCGATTTCCTCATCCATGGCAGATTTCCAGTGAGGAATAGCAAGAGCCTCCTGGTAGGTGCGAGGAGTAGTAGTAGCCGAGATCGCCAAAGCAAAATGCCTGCGAGAAGGAGTAAGCTGATCATAGGAAACAACAGCCGCAAGCGGATGTTGGGTGCACGCCCGCACCCCTTTGCGAAGAGCAACAGGGAGATCTAGGTCGTCTTGAGCCTCAGGAATCGGAGCGTCCGTGGCGGAGAAAGCTGGCCCGGGACTTGAGAGAGACGGCGGTGGAGAAACGGGAGAAGGGGAAAGAGGTATAACAGGTAGAGGAGGCGGAGCAGACATGGGAGGGGAGACGTCGATATGCGTGGAAGGAACACAAGGTAATGGTGGAGAGGAAGAGAGGTCAGGAGGAGGAGGAGATGGAGATGAGAAGTAGGAAGCTTTTTCAAAGAAGGTGACGTCCGCGGAAACAAACTGTTTTCGCAGAATGGGGTCAAAGCAACAATAGCCTTTTTGAGTGGTGGAGTAACCCAAAAAGACACATTTGGTGGAGCGGGGGGAAAGTTTATCCCGGGTAGCGGACGGAGCATGCACAAATGCCGTACACCCAAAGATACGAAGGGGGAGAGGAAAAGGTTCCTTGCCGGGGTAGAGAATGGAGAAGGGAGTCTTGCCATGAAGGACAGTAGAGGGAATACGATTGATGAGATAGCAGGCAAGAACAACAGCATAGCCCCAATAAGAGCGAGGCACATGCATCTGCGTCATAAGAGTGCGAGCGACGTCGAGGAGATGACGGTTTTTACGTTCCGCCACCCCATTTTGTTGGGAGGTGTAAACACAGCTGGTCTGATGGAGAAGACCATGTTGTATACAAAAGGAGGAAAACTCATGACTAAGGTATTCTTTAGCATTGTCAGAGCGAAGAAATTTAATAGAAACCTCAAATTGAGTTTTAATCATATTATAAAAAGTTTGCCATACAGAAAAGAGTTCAGAGCGATCTTTTAACAGATACACCCAAGTACATCGAGAGAAATCATCAATAAAAGTTACAAAATAAGAGCTACCCCGACCAACGGTGAGAGTAGGAGCAGGTCCCCAGACATCAGAATGAATGAGATCAAAGGGGCGAGAGGAACCACGGCCTTGCTTTGGTGGGAAGGGGGAACGGTGATGTTTGCCCAACTGACATGCGTCACAGTCGAGCGGAGGACCCGTGGAAGGTAAGTGGGGAAGAAGCTGACGAAGAATCCGAGCTGGAGGATGGCCAAGGCGAAGATGCCATTGAAGCAGGTCGGTGGATGAGAAAGAGAAGGCGGACAGAGCAGAGACATTGTCGAGGAAGTAGAGGCCGCCGCTCTCAGTCCCAGTAGCAATCGTCCGCTGGGTCCTCGGGTCCTGAAAACAACAAGAAGAAGGAGTGAATAAGACGGAGCACTGAAGTTGCTTGCATAAGGTAGTAACAGAGAGTAAGTTGCAGGGAAATTTCGGGACATAGAGAGTGTCCATTAAACAAAGCGACGGGGTAACTTGCACCATGCCCGTCCCATGAACTGGGGAAGGAGAACCATCCGCAACAAGTACTGGGGGTAACCGATCATGTGTTTCAAGAAGAGAGAAACATTGAGGATTGCCGGTCATGTGATTTGTAGCACCAGAGTCAATCAGCCATTTACCTTGGGTAACGACGTGAGCACTACCTGAGGTCGTGGCCACAGAGGCAGAGGGCCGAGAGGAAGAATCAGCAGAGGGGCGAAGGTGAGGGTGTTTTTGCCAGCAGCGGTCAACAGTGTGGCCGGTACGACCACAATGAGAACAAAGAAACCTGGACAGTCCGCGCGGCCCGGTGTGACTACGGCCACCAGTGCCGCCCCGCTGAGTTTGGAGAGCATAGGTCTCTGGTGGAGGAGGGGAGGCCAACAGAGGGCGCTGGAGAAGCGAAGTAACGGCGGCGATACGAGCCGCGGTGGCATCCAAGGTGGGAGATTCGGCTTCACCCAAGATCTGCTGGCGGATCATATCAAAGGACTCGGGAAGCCGCAGAAGATAACAAACAACCAGGAGTTCCTGGAAGTGTTTGTGTTGGGTGGCCACGTCCGCGGAGAAGGGCCGATTTTGAAGAATCTCGGCGCCAAGAGCCTGAACTTGCTGATAGGCTGCTGTAGGAGTCATGGAAGGACGGGCGAAGAGGTCGGCATAAAGGGTGTAGATTCGGGACGTCTGGGTCCCCTTAGAGTAAAGAGCGGCAAGGTGAAGCCAAGCGGCCTTGACCGTCTCATCATGACGGATGACGGGAAGGCATTCATCAGAGAGGCTGTTAGCCAGCCAAGTGCGGACAAGAGCATCACTCGCATCCCATTCGTCAAATTGAGCAGAATCTGGAGGCGGAGGGTCATCGGTAAGGTGATGACGTTTGCGCTGAGAGCGAAGGAGAAAGGTGAAAGAAACGCTCCAATCCGGATAATTGGAGCCAACAAGTTTAGAAACAGTGCCAAGATTTCCGGAAAGAGTAGGAGGAGGGGCGGAGCCGGATTGGCAACAGGAGTGGTGGCAGTAGAAGTCTCAGAGAGAGCCATAGAGGGAAAACAAAGGGAAGCCGCGCGGTTAAGAAACAAGCCGCGGGAAGAAGAGATGCAGCGGTCAAGATGTCAGACACCAGCGGCCAGAGAGGTCACGACCAAGCCGCAGAACAAGCAGAGGGAGAGAGGTCGGGCGGTAAGAGAGCAGACCGCGCGAACAGACGGGAAAGGCGATAAGGCAGGTCGCGGCGACTAAAGAAGAGAAGAAGAGCACAGCGACTAGAACAGGTCGCGGCAAAGGACAGGTCGCGGGCAGACAGAACAAGCCGCGCGGAAAGAGCGGACAGAATCAGGAGCCAGAAATCGATGGCTCTGATACCATGTCAAAGTAGAGAGAAAACGACTAGAAAACAAGCCGGAACTTTGAATAATGAAAATTTTATTATCCAAAAAGATATCATTTACAAAGGTATGGCCTCCCTTTTATAGAATGGAGGAGATAGAGGAGAGTACAAACTAACAATGTGGGACTAAATAAATGTACAAAGACTGGGCGGTTTGATATGTACAGACCGCACAGTCCGCGCGGTTAGATAACAGGCTAACCGCCCGGACAGACCAGAGGGAGATGCAGAAGGAGACCGCCAGACTGCCAGACCGCCAGACCGCCAAATATCCAAGTCGATGTAGACAAACCGCTAGACCGCCGAACCATAGCAGCAACCACCTGGATATGCAACTGCTGGAGAGAAACTGCTAGACCGCACGGTCAACAACTCGCCAGATCCAAACCGCTAGACCGCACAGTCAACAATCCGCCAGGTCCAAACCGCAGACCGCCCAGTCTCATGTTTCAACATTATTCTATTCTTTTTCACCTTATTTTCTTCTCTGTTGTTCTGTGTATATATTCTGATAGAAGGCCAATGGTCATTTGAATTTTTGCATTTATTATTGTTGCCTCTTAGTTACTCCAACGGCTATAATCTCCATAAATACATTCTTGTAACTGTCCTATAATAAAGCTGTGTTGGAATATGAACGGCTCACATTGATCGGACCAAGAATATCCTGAAAATCTTCCTGGGAACTTGCGTTCAGAGTGATGGCAGAAATCGTCGTTCTCAACAAGATGATCGTCGATCTGAGCTCAACTATCGTCGATCTGAACTCAGAGATATTGGAGCTGATCTTGGACAGAAAACGTCAATCTGAGCTCGGAGATCGTCGAACAGAGTTCGACGCCTCATGGACCTGAGCTCAGAGATCGTCGATCTCAGCTCGATGCCTGAACTTCAAAACGTCGATCTGAGCTCGACGCCAAGGTTAAATTCTGATTTCTTCTGACTGATTTCTCTTGGTTGATTTCTTCAATCTCTGAGAGCCTTTGACTTAGCACATCCTATTACCCTTAGCTATACATTGATGGGTCAATCTAATAGTCCTAAAGACATAGTGATCCTGACCCAAATCCAAATTAAGGTGTTCCAACACCCTAGCTCTTTATTTTATTTGCAATGTGTACTTTTACGTATTATCTCATTCTAGTTTGGGGGTAGTGTTGCATGTGGTCACTAAACATCATAGTTTCTTGCATACTAGTCTGTATTTATTTATTTCATGATCACTATTGCATGCACTGAATCACCCATATAAGTGCGCACTTAACCATGCGCGCGGCTCGAGTCAAATGTATTACTTTTGTTTAAACTTTAAAATAGTGGTGCTGGTTTAGGATTTTTGGATAGAGTAGTTCGAAACTCGTGCAGTGCTTCTAATCGAGTACTCATGGTTAGTGTAGAATTAGTATAGGTTTACTTTTTCTTTATGCTCGTAGATTTAAAATTTTTCTATAGAAGTAAATATTTTTTGTGCTACTCGAAATTGTTGAATCTAGAGTAATCAAATGGTAGTGTAAGGATGAGTGTAGTCGTCACTAGACGCGTATTGCTCGAGTCGAAATGAAGGATCATCTTTCTCGATGGATAAGAACTTGCCCCAAGCTACTATCGAAGCATTGGTGCCCGGTTAGTCGAGTTTGAGCGTGAGGTAGGCCATCATTTTGGCTATTTTGAGCTTTGCGTACCTAGTCCTAGCTGCTGATAGTTGCAAGCCAAATTTTTGCCTACCCCTCTTTTGTTTCAGCTCCACCTTCATTCTCCAAAGCCTAAATTCGACCCTCCTATCGCAACCAAATCTTTGAGCTTGATCGGATTAATTATTTTGATGAGTGGTGATATGTGGGATTCATGTGATGTGGTGATGAATTCATGAAAATTTTAATTGCTAAATGTGGGGATTGCTAAAAGAAAAATAGAAAAAAAATGTGAAAAAGAAAAAATCCAAATGAATTATAATGAGAATTGGAATCCCCATCTTGTTTGTCAGTTTTTGGTCGGGTTAGGTCGTGTGCACACCCGGTTTTCAAGCCAAGTCTTGGGGTGTGTCACACGTGCATCTCTGAGTAGTTGTATGGGTTTAGCTTTTTGTTCGCTCTCTTTGGTTGTGTATAGCCTCCATGTTTATCATTAACTACCACACCTTAGCATATGTCACATTCAATCCTACAAGTCCTAATGATTCACGTTTGAGTCTACCTAGCATCGTGGAGAGAGTGTGAACAGGCAAACTTATGGTTCCCGACATTGATGGATTTCTCGGGAGGTGATCACGAGCCCCGATCTTTGGCAAGGCTCATCTTAGTGGGCTGCATACTTTCTTCTTACACATGACCGAACAATTCTCCAAAATTCTAACTTTGAGTATATATAATATTTATTTACCTTTGTCGAATAGTTTAAACTCAGTAGTATAATTAAAAAGTTTTTCTATTCTATTTTCTATGCACTTGATGTATTTGATTTCTCGTCTTACTTTATTTTTAAATTTCTAAGCTAGCTAGCTGTTTTAAAGTCCACGGAGTTATGATTTGCTTAGGACGCGCAAATGGGTAAGTCTGGGGTGTGATGAGTCCAAGTTATACACTTATTTTTGACTCATCTGGGCTAGTTTTATTGTTATTGCACTACACTTGAGAGACATAATTGCTTATATTCATTTCTCTGTCCATTTCATGTTAAGTGCACCGTACGATCATTTTTAGTGTGGTTTCGTTGTTTCTCTCCTTTGGCTTTTTACTTATTTTTTCTCTATGTCTGGATAATGTGGTGTGCACATTTTGGTGGCCTTTTTGTTTCAACAGTAGGTGCATGGGTCGCGTGCATGTTCTGGGATCGTTCGGGAAATCCCAAATGGTACAGGAATACTGCGCACGATCACTGGACTTATTGTGCACGACCATTGGTCATGTGCCAATGATCATGCGCACTACATTCTCCATTTTCCCAGTTCTGTCTTGGCGACCGCGCAATCACTGGACCTATTGCGCATGACCACTAGTCGTGCGCTAGTGTTCGTGTGCTCTGTCCTCTCTATTTTCCAACTCTGCCTTGGGAATCACATAAGCACTGGACATTGTGTACATGACCATTGGTCGTGCGCCCCTGCTCGTGCGCGCTTACCTCATTTTTCTACAGTTCTATCTTTGTCGATCGCGTGATCAGTGGATTCAGTGTGCACGACCACCGGTCATGCACAACTGATCGTGCGCATATATACTGATATTTCTGTCCAGTTAAAGGTTTCTCTGGGGCATTGCGAACGATCATCAACCGATAGTGCATAATGTTGGATCCCCAGTTGGATTTGTGCTACGTTCACTAAGTTAGGATATAACCTGACAAGTATAGTCAGGGTCATGGTTGTGTCCTAGAGTCTAGGTCTAGTCCTTAGAGTCAACAATGTCAGGGACCTGCCTCACACACTGCCAGAGACTCAAGACTTAGAGAAAATTCAATACTTAGAAAAAGAAATCTACGTTCATCGATCTCAGGTCGACGAAAGTCGGGCTCAGCTCGACGAACTCAGAGAAAATTCTCTTAGCTGAGCTCGATGAACTTTGTAAGGCAAACTTTAGTTGACGAACTTAGAACATCAGCTAGACGAACTTTTTTCTCTGGTCCCAGATCGACTAATTATGGATCAGATGTTTCAACACTCAACGCTAGAGGACATCACACTCAACGCCAGAATGTTGATTCAACACTCAACAATAGAGAACATCACACTCAACGCCAAAATGGTATTTCAACACTCAACACTAGAAAACAATCTAAGTCCAGAATCAAAACTTAGGTCGACGATCTTGGACCTCAGCTAGATGAACTCAGTTCTCAGGTCTCAACTCGACGATCTAGGACATCAGCTAGATGAAATTGGTTTACAGAATAGGAAAGTCATCAAGCAGCAGTCATCCATTCAGAGGTCGACGATCTTGGAAAACATCTCGACGAACTTGGTGCGACAAATATGAAAGTCGTCAAGCAGCAGTCAGTCATTCAGAGGTCAACAATCTTTGACCTCAGCTCAACGAACAGTTATTCTCAGCTCAACGAACTATGGACTCATGTCGACGAATCCAGACATGGCAATTTCCCTCTTCTATTCCTATTATATTGCAATGATTCCTGAGTAATTAATGCTCTAATATTATCTGAATATTACCATTAGACAGGAGCATTAATTATGGTCTTCATCAGGATTATTTCCTGTCGTTTTCCCAAGGGACAGTTGGGGAAACTAATAAATGCAAATATTCCAAGGCCGTCAGCATTGATTGCAAGAGGAATTTAAAAATTCAAATGAATTTTTACATGGAAAATATAAAAAGAATAGATTCCTCTTCTTCCAAAAACAAGATAGCAGACAAGATACAACACAGTAACACATATACAAGAAAACACGAGACAAAGAAAATCAATCAGTCAAGAGATCAACAACTGCTAGACCAGAAGAAGAATTGTTTTCTGTAGAATAAGAAGAACAATTATTCAAATCAAGAGTCTTCTTCTGTCATCCTCTCAGGAACTTTCAAAGGACAACAAGTATTGCAACTGTCAAGAAGTTCCAGAAGTTCTTCTGGTTAAAGTTGAAAGCTTGAAGGTCTATCACCCTGAAGCAAAGTTCCTTTCACCCTGAATAAATTCAATATCTCAGGGGGATCTTTTTCTACTATCAAATCCACAGATTCTTCTCAGTTGTATACTTGAGAAAGAGAAGACATCATCACTCTCTCACCCCCTCTGTAAAAGGGTTCTCTACTCCATTCGAAAGTGATTCCTGGTTCAAAGTCACCTAACCAAAAGACTTGAGGTTTGGTTTTTGAGCACCTTACCAAAAGCTCATTGGTGGCAGTCACCTGAACAAAAACCTGAGTGGATTCCTACCAGGGTGGTGGAAGAGTGAATATATACAGGTTGGGAAACCACTATAAAATTCTTGTGTTGTCTTGTTGCGTTTTTCTTTTATTCTTGTTGTGGCTGTGATAGTTAGGATTCTGTGATTTTTATTAGTTTAATCTATTGTACTGTGATATAGCATCTGAGTTTAGGAACAAGTTATCTTGTTCAGCAAAAGATTTAGTTACTCAAAAATACTCTATTCACTCCCCCCCCTCTAGAGTATGTTAGATAACTCTCACTTTCACGCACGACCACTGGTCGTGCACCACTGATCATGCACTTTAATTATTCTACTTCCGTATTTAAGGCTCTATTCTGGGAGTTAGGTAAACACTCGTCATTTTTTCGATCCAGAGTTGCGCGGGAAGCGCCGTTCCACTCCTCCATAGTTACTCTACCCATCTACACCCTCTGGGATGCATTCTCTGGCCATTCGAAGCAATCTTCAACCTTCAAAGAGCTCCTAGCCACCAGCATCAAGCAACAAAAACGTTTTGTGCAACTCTTTTGGACAAAAGGAACAGAGGACTGAAGGCAAGGAAGGAATACGAAGAAGAACAAGTGGATTGACGACCCACTTGCATCCGGTAGAAACCACGATCAGAGTTGTGAAGTGGATTGACAACCCACCACTCCGACCAAGCACCTCGGCTACGCCTTTCCCTCTTCGGTTTACTCTACCTTTTATCTTTGTGGATTAGACTTAAAGCCTGTAAACGAACTAAACTTACTGTTACTTTGTTTATGAATAACGTATGTTTGGTTAGTTACTTGTTCTGTTGTAACTATGATGCACTCGCTGCTGCCCACACCCACTCACTAGCGAACTTGAATCCACTCTAACAAGGGGCTAGAGTTATTGTTGAAGAGGTGTTTATGACCCTCACTCTCGCACTTGCTCTCCATCCATCCGCATACCGAAGCACGGCATAGCGGTCTGCACTCACTCATCAACCAAGCGAAGCAGTGCCGGCGACCCGCAGTTGTTTTATTTTTGTTCTGTAGCATTAGTAAATCAAACCATAACCCCCCTGTTGTTTATTTTCACTCGTAGTGACGATCTTCACACAATGCTATCACATACCCTTCCTACATTCCCTTGAGATCTATTTTCGGCGAAGCTATTTCCAGTTTATTACTTGACAGCGACCGGTACACTTGCCGTCCAACGCATCAAGAACCACTCCCACTAAATAGAAGTTTCATCTCGAAACTTAATACACAACCAAATCCACTAAAAAGGAAAATAACCAAGTATTATTGAATAGAAACAATTAACAAAAGAACTAGGAGAATAGATTAGGATGAGCCTCTCTTATAGATGACTCCAACTCCCAAGTCGCGCTCTCCACGTCTTAGTTTTTCCATAAAACTTTGACCATGGGTATTATCATCCTTTGCAATACCCGATCCTGAGTATCCAAAATACGAGCAGGCATCTCAACATAAGAAAGATTATGGTGCAACTGGGGAACTGAATCAAGAACATGTTGGTCACTATGCACATATTTCCGCAATTGACTCACATGAAACACATCGTGCACACTAGGGAAATTTGCGGGTAATTCCAACATAAAAGCTGGCACCTCTATGCATTCAACAACCTGTAAAGGTCCCACATACTTGGGATCCAACTTGTGGTTCTTTCCAAACCTCTTAACGCCTGCCATCTAAGAAACCTTTAGGAAAACCATGTCCCCAACTGCAAATTCCCGATCAACCCTTCTATAATTAACATTCTTCTCGTAACGCTCCCGAGCTTTGCGAAGCTTTTCTCGAATATGCATCACAGAAGTACTCATTTCTTCAAAATCTTCTGGACCCAACAACAGTCTTTCACCAACTTTAACCCAAAACAAGAGAGTTCTACAACGTCTCCCATACAAAGCCTCAAAGGAGGGCCATCTGCAAACTCTCCTGATAACTATTGTTGTAGGCAAATTCCATCAATCGAAGCCATTCGTCCCACACTCCTCCGTGGTCTAAGATGTAACATCTGATCATATCTTTGAAAATCATATTTACTCTCTCTGTCTGACTAGTGGTCTGCAGATGATAGGCGGTTGAATATCTGAGGTCGGTACCCAACCCTTCCTGTAAACATTTCCAAAAATGAGACATAAACCTAGAATCTCAATCAAACACAATACTTACTGGAACACTATGCAATGTAATGACCTCTTCCAAATAAAAATCTAATATCTTCTTCATGGAGTAATCAATCTTGAACAGCATGAAGTGAGCACACTTTTTCAATCTGTCAATTATGATCCACAAAGAATCATATCCTTTGGGAGTTCTCGGTAAAACCAGTAATAAAGACCATAGAAATACTCTCTCACTTCCAACTTGGAATATCCAAAGGCGTCAGCTTTCCACCATGCCTTCTATGATCTATCTTAACACGCTTGCAAGTAAAACATTCAGACATAATTTTGGCTATATCATTCTTCATCCCATGCCACCAAATGATCTGCTTCAGATCTCTATGCATCTTCTTAAAACTAGGTGGTAGGCAATACTAGAACTATGCGCCTCACTGCATAACTTAGCTCGAATATCCTATACAATATCTACTACGGTACTTCAAAGTACCAACATCATCAATTTAAAAGCTTGGTAATTCCCCTTTCTCAGTTCTACTATGAAGGTACTGCAAGTTAGGATCATCCTTTTAATGAGCCTCACAGTGTAACCCATAAAGGCTTTGATACTTCTAAGCTGATTGGCGAGTCACTACTCCCAATAGAAATGTCCATTAACAAAAACACTTCCACAAGGAATTCCTCCAGGAAACCAGAGATCTGAGCGGTCTTTCTACTCAAGGGATCGACTACCACATTAGCTTTTCCCGGATGATATAGAATATCAACATCATAATCCGTGACATACTCCAACCATCTACGATGGTGCTGATTCAGCTCCTTCTGAGTGAAGATATACTTAAACCTCTTATAGTCCGTGTAAATCTTGCACAATGCACCATACAATTGATATATCCATAACTTCAAGGCATAAATTACTACCACAAACTCCAAATGAGGTGTAGGGTAGTTCCTTTCATGAATCTTCAATTGCCTTGATCTATATGCAATCACTTTTCATTCTTGCAACAATATACTTCCTAGCCAGATGTGTGATGCATCCACGTAAACAACATACTCCACTCCTTCGGTAGGCAAAGATAATACTGGAGCAGTGCACAATCTCTTATTTAATTCCTGAAAGGCTTCATCGCACTAGTCGCTCCAAACAAACAATATATTCTTCTACGTAAGATTAGTCAACGACACAGACAACGTAGATAATCCTTTCACAAACCTACTATAATAACCTACTAGCCCTAGGAATCTTCTTATCTCTTTGGTGGGGTGGGTCTTTTCCAATCCATGATAGCGGTTATCTTCTCTGGGTCAAGTTAAATTCCATCTTTGTTCACAACATGACCCAAAAAGGACACCTGAGGTAGCAAAAACACGCACTTGCTCAACTTTACATATAACTTATGTTCTCTTAGAGCAGATTGAACTAAATGCAAGTGCTGGGCATGCTCCTCAGCACTCCAAGAATAAACCAGGATATCATCAATAAAAATGATCACAAAATGATCTAGAAAATCTTTAATTACCATGTTCATCATGTCTATAAAAGCAGAGGGTGCATTCGTCAATCCAAAGGACATTAACAAGAACTCAAAATGTTCATGTCGAGAATGAAAAGCGTTCTGTAAAACATCCGACTCACGTATTCTCAACTAATGGTAGTCTGAATGAAGGTCAATTTTCGAAAGCACCACACTATCTCGCAACTGATCAAACAAATCACTTGTCTACAGCAAGGGATACATGTTCTTGATTGTTACCATGTTCAATTCCCTATAATCAATGAACAACTTAAAAGATCCACCCTTTTTCTTTACAAACAAAGCGGGTGCACCCCAAGATGAAGAAATTTGCATAACGATTCCACAGTGCAACAACTCATCTAGCTAGGTATGCAACTCTTCCACCTCACGTGGGGACATACGGTACGGTGCCTTAGCAATACGGCGAGTACCTGGCTCCAAATCTATAACAAACTCCACATCTCTCTCAAGTAGAAGATAAGGAAGACCATTTGGAAAGACATCAAGAAACTCTCACACAATAGGAAAATCCTCAACACGCGGCAAACCACTAGCGGCTTCAAAAATAGAAACCAAGAAAGCACAACAACCAGAATCTAAAATCTTCCGAGCACATACCATAGAAATGATCGAGGAATCTTGGTGCGGAAAACCATACACACTCCTAGGGTGGTCGTTGTTCATCTTTAATTCCAAATGCTTAACCTTGCATTAGATAACCGTATTGTATCTGGACAACCAGTCCATGCTCAGAATTACATCAAAGTCCTCCAGGTCCAGCACCTTTAGATCGACAAAAGCTACAAAATCGTCTAAAAGAATAGGAAGACTCAGGATACCCTGGTCCGACACCACCGAGTCACTAGAGGGAAACTTAATGTGAAACGGATCGCCAACTTGATCAAGAGTCAGATGATGACATCCTACGAAACTCCTAACAACAAACGAATGGGTAGCACTAGAATCAAATAAAATGCGCGCCCAACGATTCTTTACCTTAAACTTTCCTGTAAAATTGCATATGTAACTGGCAAAACAATGTCAAATTATAGTTAAGAGCAGGAAAAAAACTAGATTATAATCTAACCTAAGATCCCGCTGGCGGATGTCTGCACTTTCTCCATAGTCATCACATTCAGCTTGCCCTTCCCTTTATCCAAAATCTGTCACGACGACAAATCTTGAAGTGGAACTAACTATAGTAGGGGCTGAGACTACGGACACTTTGACTTGAAATGTTCATTTTGCCCACAGTAGAAGTATACCTTATCCTTACTCTAACAATGGGCAACATCGTACCACTTTTTCTTACATGAAGTGCAAACCAAATCTCCCTTGGGAGCGCTCTGAATTGCATGCACTTGTTGTTGCTTTTGAGATCCAACCACTTAAAAAATTTCTTGAACTGTTGGATCCCTAGTTGGATTTGGGCTAGGTTCACTAATTAGGTTAAGTCTGACCCACATTGTATAGCCAGGTTCAAGTCCTTGAGTCCTAGTGCTTAGGCTAGTCATTAGGTTAAACCTTCATGGATCAGCCAGCAGACGATCTCAGTAGATTCAAGACATAACAGAATTCATAGATCAAAATGATGAGTTCGAAATTATTCAAACTCAGCTCGACGATCATCGATCGTAGATCGACCAACTCAGTATTTTTTCTCTGAGTTAAGCTCGATGATATTTGAGCTTAGGTTGACGATTTACTCTTTCCGATAGATTCTCAGCTCGATGAACTTAGAGCGCAGATTTGGCAAGTTATTTCTAGATGCAGTTCGCTGAGCTCGGGTCAAAGAACATGAATTATCAGCTCGACGAACTTGGAACTCTGGTCGACGATATCTATTCAGACTTTGACGAATTTTGTCTCCGAGCTAGACTTAGACTTTTTCCTTATTTTCTGTCCTTATTCCTTATATTATTTAGCAATAGTTTCCTGAGTAATTAATGCTCATATTCTTTTGAATATAGCCATTATTGGCAGCTTTAATTATGGTCTTCATCTGGGTAATTACTTGCCTATTTTAATGGGACAGTTGGGGAAACTCATTAAAGTCAATATTCCAGCCATTTCTTTCTCCATGGAAATCATCATTTAATGCCAGGAATTCAAATTTCAAAGGAAAATTTTTGACAGAGAATATAAAAGAGATTTTCTCTTTTCAGACGGCTAGACTCTAATAAACAAGACACACATACAGACATACATACAGACTAACTGAGACATAGAGAGACATACACAGAATATACAGAACTCTCTCCTAGTGCACAGAAAACATTCTATTTTCTCTCTTATCGTTCTGAAAGCTCAAGAAGAACAACTAGTCAATATCAAGAGTCTTCTTCAATTTCTTCTCTAGGAACATTCAAGGACAACATCTTGAATTAGTCACCTGATCAAAAACTGATAGTGATTCCTACCAGGGTGGTAGAAGAGTGGATGTACCCAATTTGGGGAACCACTATAAAATTCTTGTGTTGTTTGTGTGTGATCATTTTCTTTTTTGTTCTTGTTGTGCTGTGATAGTTTTGCTTAGCTTGTTTTTATTTCCTTCTATATTACTATTGGTATAACTTATTTTCTACTTTGATAAATTTAAAAACAGCCAAAATTTTAATTACTCTATTCACCCCACCCCTCCCAATAGTAGATCCCATAGTGGATTCCTACCAGGGTAGTAGAAGAGTGGATGTACCAAGTTTAGGTAACCACTATAAAATTCTTGTGTTGTTTGTGTGTGATCATTTTCTTTCTTGTTCTTGATATACTGTGATAGTTTAGCTTAGCCTATTTTTATTTCCTTATATATTATTATTGGCATCACCTATTTTCTACTCTGATAAATTTAAAAACAGTCAAAATTTTAATTACTCTATTCACCCCCCCCCTCTAGAGTAAATTAGGTCTAACCCCTTTCTTTTAATTGGTATTAGAGGGTTGTTTCTTTGGTTGTATAAGTTAACACTTGAACCAAGATCCTTGTTAGATCAGATTTTCTTTCCTTAGTTTTTCTGTTTTCACATTATGACATAGAATAAAGACTATGCAAGTACCAGACCTCCATTTTACAACTTAAATAAGTTTTTTATCTGAAAGGCAAGAATCACGCTATTTATGAACTCTATTGATGAAGATACTTTCAATTCTATTTTGACAGGACCACATGTTTCAGATACTGCATCTACCTCAACATCCAGCACTCATGTTATTCCACCACCTGAGTGGGCAGATGCACAGAAAAAGGCCAAAATAGTTGATGCAAAGACAATGAACATTCTTGCTCAAACAATGTCGGATGATATTTTTTAGAAGGTGGCTGAGTGTACATCAACAAATGCTATCTGGGATTCTCTTAACCAGATGGTTGCTAGTTCATTAGATGAGAGAAAGGATAGGAGATCCAATCTTATCTTATAATACGAGAACTTTAAGAAGGATTTATCAGAGTCTATTAGTGACATGTACAACATACTGAGTTCAATCATCAATGAGCTAAAAAATCTGGACAAGGACATCACCCTCATAAAAATGAATGTCAAAATCCTCATGTGCTTCCCTAGTTCATGGGATTCCAAAATCTGTCAAATTAAGGAAGCCAGAAGTCTAAATGAGATTTCAACATAATCTCTACTTAGAAAGCTCAAGTCCTATGAGCAGCTCATAATGTCTAGAGAAGTTGCAGAGCAGAAAACTCCTTCATCTGCTAGAATGGAGCAAAGCATTACATTGAAAGCAACTGAAGAATCAGAAGCCCCAATAACCAATGAAGAACTGCTGAGTCTCTTAGCCAAGAGATTTTATAAGATGGCAAAGAAGGACTTCAGGAGGAAGTAATCAAGGTAAGATGATAAGCCCAGGTATGACAAAAATCCTACTAAAGAATTTGTTTATTTTCCCTGTAGGAAGCCTGGACGCTTCATCTCAGAGTGTTCAGAAAATGAAAAGGAGAGAAGGAGAGAAAAAATAGGAAGCAACACTTTAATAAGCCCTCCTCTAACAAACATAAATGAAATGAGAAAGGCTTTGTGGCTGAGACATGGAGTGAAACTGAAGATGAATCTTCATCTTCTATCTCCAGTGAAGATGAAGAAGAAGCAAAGGTCATGGATATTTGCTTGATGGCCATTGATGCATCATGAAGCCTATCAGAAGCTTAGCAATTAGACAGTGAAGGACCTCTATCTAAAGAGGATCAGGTCCTATCTTCCTTTGACTTTAATTTAGAAAATTTTAGAATTGAATTTAAATAATTGTGCATTGATTTAATTAATTCTGAAAAAGATATTAAGCAACTTAGAGATAGACTAAATGAACAAGAAAACCTGTTTTCAGAAAATATCAAATTAAAAGATGAAATAACTCTAGCTAATGAACAAATTGTCACATTTAAATCTGAATTAACTGAGGCTAGGCAACTTGAAGAATCCCTAAATGGGACAAGTATCAAGCTGATAGACATGATAAGCATAGTAAATGCCAGGCTTAATGGCAAGTTGGGCTTAGGCACTTCATCAAGCAAACCCCCACTGATTCAGAAAAATATCTTAACAACCCCTATAAAATTTATTTCTGAAAAGGGTAAAGAAAAGATAGAAGATAATAATGATAAACAAACAGAACTAAAACAAAAGAATAAGAAAAGAAGAAAGAGTAAGAAAAATCTTAACCATAAGAATGTTCAGCAGATTCATTGAACTCAGATCGATAAAATGTGTATAGTTCATCGAACTCAAGTCGACGAACTCAGAACACAAACTTGTACTATAATTATTCTCTAAACTGCGATCGACAAAATCTATATGGTTCATCCACCAGAGATCGACAATTTTGGGCGCCAGAAAATAAATACTTTCATTCTCTGAGTGGAGTTCGATGAACTCACCCCCATTCGTCGAACTCAAATTGACAAAATTACCAAAATTCGTCGAACCCCGTTCAATATAACAGAAACTTTAATTCCAACAAATTATTCAATAAACCTAAATAATATGTTAGTCCCTTCACCCAATGGATAATTCCACCTAGAAGGTTTCAACCCTTAGGTTATAAAAATCAATCAAAATACTCTTACATTTCTAGCTTTAATTATGTAAATAAACAAGGACCCAAGGTAACCTGAGTCAAGAATTGCTAATTTATTTTGTTGCAGGTGAAAGAATATCCTACCACAGAGCAACTGTGGTATCTGGATAGTGGCTGTTCAAAGCATATGACTAGAAATAAGGACAATCTAATCAGCTATAAGTCAAAGCTAGGACCCAAAGTAATATTTGGTGATTCCAATTATGGCCAGACTGAAGGATATGGAAAGGTCAAGATTAGAGCAGTCACCTTCAGGAAGGTTTCTTATGTAAGTGGACTGAAGCACAACCTTATCTCCATAAGTCAGTTATGTGATGAAAGGTTTCAGGTATCATTTAACAAAACTTCATGTATTATTGCTTATGTAGATAACCAAGTAGTTTTAACTGACACTAGAATAGGAAATATCTATATAGTTAATTTTAAGTCAGCGAAATCAGAAATTTGCCTGCTTAATCAAACTAGTAATAATAATGATCTTTGGCATGGAAGATTAGGACATGTAAACCTGAAAAATATTGCTAAACTCTCTAGGGACAATCTTGTTAGAGGATTGCCTTCTTGACCCTACAAGAAGGAAAGCCTTTGTAGGGCTTGTTAGTTAGGCAAGCAAACTAAAAATAGCTTTAAGTCACTAAATAAGAGTGATTCACCTAGAATTTTGTACTTGCTCCACATGGATCTCTTTGGACCCATTGCTATATAGAGCCTTGGAGGGAAGTCTTATAGCTTAGTAATTGTTGATGACTTTTAAAGGTTAACTTGGGTGTTCTTCTTGAGAAATAAGTCAGATAACTTCATGGTTCTTACAGACTTTCTTAAGAGCACAAGGATTGAGTACTCTACTCTAGTTGCATTGATCAGAAGTGATCATTGTACTGAGTTTGAGTCTCTTCCCCTGCAAGAATTCTGTGAGAACGAAGGTACCGGGCATTATTTATCTGCTCCTAGAACTCATCAACAAAGTGGGGTAGTTGAAAGGAAAAAAACAGAACACTCATTTAAGATGCAGGCACATTACTTACAGATGCTCACTTACCCCTATCCTTTTGTGCAGAGTTTGTGAGCACAGTAAACTATGTATTGAATAGAAGTTGGATACACAAACTCAAGGGAAAGACCCCCCTATGAACTACTCAAAGGGAAGAAACCTAAAGTAGATTATTTTAGAGTCTTTGGTTGTATTTGTTACATCTATAACAACAATAAGAAATATATTAAAAAGTTTGAAGACAAGGCTGAAATTGAAATTTTTCTTGGATATTCCCAAGTAAGCAAAGCTTAAAGGGTATATAATAAATCAACTATAAAAATTGAAGAGACTATTCATATTTTATTTGATGAGACTAATATGTTTATTAAGGAGAAGATAACTTCTACCAGTGAGAATTTGCATGAACCTCTTCTGTGTGAGAAGTTGGATGTGTTGGCACTCACCAATAAAGCTATTACAAATCCTTCTCCACAAGTTATTGAAGAAAGTGAAGACGATGACACTGAGTTCAGTGTAGAGCCATCAATAGCTAACTAAATTCCACAAGAGGAGTTAGCCCTGCAAGCTGTTACTCAACCAACTCCTCCTACTAAATTAGACACACTTAGATATCACCTTGTATCTCAAGTGATTGGAGACATATTATTAGGGGTGTAGACAAGGCATCAACTCCACCAAGATATAATGCATGCCTGCTTCATTTCCAAACTGAACCCTAATCCATTAATGATGTTGAGCAAGATCCACACTGGATCATTACAATGTAAGAGGAGCTCAACCAATTTGAGAGGTGTAGAGTTTAGGATTTAGTTCCAAGATTCAAAGACTACCCAGTCATTAGAACTAAATGGGTATTTAGAAACAAATTGGATGCTCAAGGTCTTATTATAAGGAACAAAGCCAGACTAGTTGCTCAAGGATACAGATAAAAGAAAGGTATAGACAATGACCAAACATTTGCCCCAGTTGCAAGGATTGAAGCAATCAGGATATTCTTAGCCTATAACCCAGAATCCGCGACTAGTTCTCCAGGCTTTCCAGTCCGGGAGGCTTGTTCTTTCTAGCCGTCATTCTCATATAGCCGAGCGGCCTCTCGGTCAGACCTCCACCGACTCTAGCCAAGCTCAACGCCAAGTCCCAGGGCAAGCCATCGTCCGTGGGTCGGCCTGTCCTTGCCCAAGCTGCGTGACCTAAGGTCCAGGTCGCCATCAGAGGTAGCCCAGATCAGCCCGTCTAGAGGCCGGGCCTATCAACTTGCCGGAGGCAGTCCGCCAGGCCGCACGGCCTTTCCTCTGCTCTCTTCTTTTCTTCTTGGTTGATTCCCGTCACCGCTGCCCGGTTCTCCTTCACCCCGGGCAGCCGGTAATTTTAGCCCTGCCCGTTTGGTCAGGCCCCCAAGCCTATAAATAGGGGGTGGGAGTACACCCAAAGCACGCTGACTCGAGTCTGGGAGCTCGCTTATTAAGAGCTGCGGCCTCGATTCTAGTCCTTTGCGGTCTATTGGCCGACCGGCTTCTTTCTCAATTCTTTACTTTCCATGTGTAATTGCTCCTTTTTATACAAAAGGGAATACCGCCACAGGAGAGGCATTCAGGCCGTGGCGGGCGAAGCGTGGTGTCGCCGCTATTCGCGGCTTGCTTTGATCTTTGTTCTGATTCTTGCTTTAACCGCTAGTAACCGACTAGCCGACAGTCTTTTCCCAATACCTTCCCCAGTGCTCGAACAGTTAGCTGGAGGTGCTCGTTTTCCCTTTCGCATTTCGTGCATCAACAGTTAACACGCGACCTTCAGATCTCGGTTGGCCGGTGAAAGTCCGCGGTTAGATATTGTCAGACCGCTCGGCCGCTAGAGCTTAGCGGCTAGTCGAGCAAACCGTGGCAAGACGGTTAACCTGTTCGGTTACGGACTTCCATTCTGTCCGCTCGGTCAAACTGCAGCTATTCGACGGTTTCTAGATACGTGCCGGTTATCATCTATTAGTTGAAATTAATCTCCCGAGTAATGACAGTAAATTCTTATCATCTATTCGGGATTTCTTAGAGAGGAAAGAGGAAGTTTCTTTTCCATTCATTGATCAAATTTGCTGGGATACCGTTGCTGATGATTTCAGAGAGCCTCATTTGCCGCGCTATTCTGGGATTAGTGATCCATTTTCACATCTACAAGCATTTGAAGCAGCTGCTTCTTAAAAAGCCATGTCAGATGGAATCAAATGCAAGCTTTTTCTAATAACCTTTGATGGTCTTGCTCAGGAATGGTTTCATGGTTTACCTTCTCAATCTATAACTTGCTTTGGGGATTTTCAAAAACAGTTCCTTTTGAAATTTGATACCTTCAGGAAGCAGAAGAGAAACCCAGTAGCTCTCTTTCAAATCAAGCAGGAAGTTGATGAGTCTACTGCTCATTTCGTCGATCAGTTTAAAAAGGAAACACTTGATGTCGTTAACGTTCATCCAGACTTTTATAAATATGCCTTGATAAGCGGACTTCGAGAAGGTCTTCTCAAATTTAAAGTTAGCAAAAAGGAGCCAAAGACCTATGGAGATCTTATTAAAATAGCTAATCGGTTCATAATGGGTGAAGCAGCAAATGCCTACTATATATATTTCTTGAATCAAATGGCTAGGGAACGTCAGAAAAATTCTTATCATCAACAACCCAGTTCTTCCCAAAATGCTTCGGAGCCTGCACAACAGGATAAAGCATCAGAGTTTGTGGAAGCTTGCCCTATCATGTCTTTTGATCCTAAAACACTCAAGTATGAAAGGTATTCAGACAGGTATGTCAAGTTCAAAATTTCTATGGAAGATCTTCTACCAATTCTTGCTAGTATGAAGGAATTTAAAAAGCCTCGATGTATGAAATCAAAGATTGAACATCGTCACGGAGAACTTTTTTGTAAATATTATAAGGATATTAGTCACAACACAGAAGACTGTCGGGCTCTCCGGAAACTAGCAGATCAATTCGCAAAGGCAGGGAAATTACGATACTATATTATCCTATAATCCTCGAGCACATTCTCCACTGACAAAGCCGACGTTGCAAACGAAGATTCTGCTGTTAGATTGTGAAAGTGTTCGAAGTTGTAGTATCTTGTTTGTCTTTCTTGAATATCTCATATATCTCCCATGTGTTCGGAGTTTCTTTCATTTGTTCCTTTTCTTTTGATAATTACAGTTGTAATAGATATAGCAGCAAACTAGTCCTCACCAGCATCCAGCTTCACAAATATCTTTCGACAGTCGTTGACAGTTAGATTCAATCAGGATTCAAGTCCATATACTTTTCTAAGCTTTCCACTAGAAATTAGCATTCATATGTCCTCTGAAATCTGCTTCTTAGCTTTACATTTAACATCGACATGCGTATGTGGACATTTACTTATAACGAAAATAATACCACTTATTTGGCCCTCCACATCCCGTACGACATCAGTCGCAGATGTGTAGTGGCAATCCCGCACGACATCAGTCGCCGATATAAACCCCGCTCGAATCATTCGCAAATGAGTTAAAATGAGATCTTCTTTAGAAGAGCTATGACTCTTAATTTATGTTGTGAGACAGGGCAGGCAGAGTTTTTGTTATCTTTTCAACCTACAAGTTATAGTGGTAGATAAATTACGGTTTTCACCTATTTGGCCTAGCCGACGTATATTGCACAGTCCGCAAACCGCACGGTTACATATTTCGTTCGGCTATGACATCTCTCTCGGTTTATTACTAATATATTATGGAATTCAGCCGACTTGATTCTATCAACTAATTCTAGTCCATCGGTTTATGGTATTCATTCAAATCAATTTGCGGCTTAATATGTAAAGAAGTCGCAATATGTTTATCTCTATCCTTCAGTAATTTCCATATTGGAAGTGTGTTTTGTATTAATGTTCGGACAAGCCGCCACCCTCGGCTTGTTTGTTGCAGTATCCTATCGGTCTATTTCCTTAGCCGAGCGGCTTATCAATTGTAACATCCCATTTTCCAATTGGACCCCCCCTTAGGAGTGACTTGAGCATAACTATGTCATATGGGTTAACCTAGGTGAGCCAAGGAGACCAAGTAACCTAAAAACCTAGTTGAGACTGACTTGGTCTGCAAATAGTAAATTCCTAAACACTGATTTTGGGTGGCCTAGTAGGTTCATTTTGACTCTAAAAATCCCCTTAGACATAATGTGGGCCCAATGAGTCACCAAGGACCCACTTGGGTCAACCACTGTGGTCAAATTGACCAAGTCAACCCCAAGCCCAAATCAAGTCAAACCTAGTCTTTATGGGTTAACCCAACATCAAGCCACCCTTCCCCTTAGGCTAATCTCTTGCATGATTAATATGGATTATTTTGGCTGCCCATATTTTAGAGGTTGACTAGTCAACTAGGTGACTAGGAGAAAGAAAGTGGGAAGGAGGGTTATTCATGGAGGGGAAGGTGAATCACCCCTCTCATGACTTCATGGGGAAGAGGAAGGAGGGTGGGGCTCGGCCATTAATGGCTGAAGGAGGCCTTAATGGTGGTCTTTAACTCCTCTAGGGAAGAGAAGACACCCCATGCAGCCCCCCTCCTCTCAACCCGAGCCACCATTAATGGTGAGTTGGCCTCCTTCAAAACCGCCTCCCCCCTCCCCTCCTGGCCTTATAAACCTCTTCAGCAAGCTAGGGCGACCAAATTTGAAACCCTAAACAGGAGAGAGAACCACTGCCGGAGCCGCCAAGGAGAGGAAACACTGCCGCCGCCGCCGCCGCCATGCATTCCCGTCGCTCCACCCGCATCCAAGCCCGAACTCAGGTCCTCCTCCTCTCCTTCTCTCGTGCTTAGATCATAGAGCATGTTAGGTGTAGGTTTCGGGCTCAACCGAGCCGGTCGTGAGGTGGCAAAACAAGGAAAAACTCCATTAAAATGGAGTTTGGAGAGTTCTCGGGTGAGGCTGTGCCGCCACCTCCGGCCGACCCACCACCGGCAAAGGCCATCCCCCACCAGCAGGGACATAGGGGAGACGATTCCTGGTGGTTACGCCGCCTTGGGTCACCGGAAACGACCCCGTATTGCTCCTCCCCGACGGTTACAATTCTGCCTCTTTGGAGAAGACGAAGTTCAGCTACCGTCGATCTGCTTTAAGATCCGTGCAACCCTATTTTCTAATGATTTAATGTTTTATTAATTCCAATTTCTGTATTTTAATTAAACAGTTCACTGTAAATGAAATTAAGGCCACTTAGAGACACCTCCTGAAAAGGGTTATAACATGCAAGTTGTAGGTACTTTAAATACCTACAATTTGATATGATGTGGTGAAAATTTGGTAGAGAACCTAGACCTGTAGGGTCGTTTTAATATGGGTCTGTCCTAAAATTAGGGCAGATTCATTCAAAAAGATATTTAGGCCCTTTAGGGGCATGTTCATCAAAAATGACCTATATAAATGTTGTAGGACTTTTTATTATCTACAGTTTGATATGTTATGGAAAATTATAGGACAAGGCTTCTGACCTATAGGGTCATTATTCTAGGGTAGGTCCTACAAATAGGGCAGATCTTTGAATAATTTCCTACACCTAATCCTTGGTCCAAATGCCTTGAGTTTTGGACAGGGACTTTTTATCACCTAGGCCTAGCTCCTGTAAAAAAAGGAAACCATTTAAAGAAGTGTAACCTAGGGTTTTGCCCTAAACCTAGAAAAGCAAGGATAAGGTAGTTGAAGGGTCAAATGATCTCCAAACCCTTCCAAATTTTGGTGAGGTGTCCCTGGTATAGGTATCTAGGTCTGGTTCAAATTTCAACTCATTTGGTTGAGTTTTGAATAGGAATCCTCTAAACCCTAGTTTTGACCTAGTGAAGGGAAGCTTAGGGAAAGGTTCTTTTGGCACTTGTGTGATCATCTCACCTCAACAGAGGTTGAAATTCTGACCACTGGTTTCAAATGGTCCTAAGAACTCCCTTAGGGAAAATGGGATGGATTAGGATAAGTTTACCCTAGGGTCCAGGTTCAAACCATAAATGTGGACTTTGGGGGCTTGTGAAGGACATAGGGGAAAATGCCCTTGTATGGCCTTGAGTTTTGGTGGAGAGCTTGTTAATTGGTATTTAACCCTCTAGTTGTAATATTAGAGAATTTTGAGGTAAGTAGGTACCTCAAAACCTAAACCCTAGTTTTAGAGTAGAAGGGCTTTTAGGTCAAAGCAGTAGTTTAAATTCACTCAAAAGCTTTGAAACTTGGGTAGAGTGTTTCTAGGGTAGTTAGGACCCTTGGCTGATTTTACTAGAATTTTTGGACTATTGTTTTTAGTACTTCATTCAAGAATATGGGTATAGCCCTATTTGATGTTTTATTTATTAAAGATTTTTAATTCAAATAAGGCCCCCTTGAAACTCTGGAATTAGATGGTATTTGCCAGTAGGAATGCTCATGAATTTTAGTTTAATTTTATGTAGAATAAATATAGTAGTTCTTTCACAAGTGTTATTAAAGGGCTTTGTAAATAGTTTCTGGAAAATTATGAAAGTTGGTAAATAGGGTTTTTTAAATCATTTTGAATCAGTGTGATTTTATTCTGGATTTTTGGATTTATGAATATAGTACTTGATTCACAAGCATGCTAGATTAGGGTTTTAGTAAATGATTTATTATAAATTAATTTCCAACAGGAAAATTATGAAACTTTTATAATACTGTTTTCATGGTATTTCTAGTACCCTGTAATTAATCCAAATTATTTGAAAGAGAATTTGATGTAGTTTATTCATTAGACATGAAAGAAATGGATTATTGTAAAAATATGTTTAGGCCCCTTAGACCTTAGTGAAAAATTGCCAAACCTTGGATATATCATTTTTAGATATAGTAGTATTTGTCTTAAATTTATTATGATTTATACATGACTTAAAAGTATACTCCTTGTTCAAATTTGGAAGACCTTGGATTTTAGTAAAATTAATTAATTAATAGATTAATTGAGAAAATTGTTATAACTGGGAATTGATTCAATTATGTCGTGATAGGCCCCTAGTAAATAACTTAGGCTATTCGGATGAAGACACAAAGGACATCCTATCAAGGTCATCGTATAGTGTAGGCTGGTCTGCATTTGGCGTTTTCGTAAAAGATCGCATTTGGAGACGACTTAGGGCAATGTTGGAGTTTCTTAATGTGCTGATTTGGATGGATTTAGATAGGTCGTCATGGACGGTTATAAGGAATGACGAGAAGTGAGTGGTTGTGGTAGAAGGTGCGCAGGACCGACGAAAGATCGTCATCCCCGTAAGAGTGAAGAGTCAAATTCACCGTAGGTTTAGTTTGATGCAATTTATAAAGGGATAGGGTAAGGGAAAAACAACCAATAACAATAAGTGCCTAGCGAAAGGGAACTTCGGGCCGTAATGCCGCCGTCTTGGTTCCTAGTGCCTATTGAGAACCCCTCGCAGGGTATATTCCGGAGGCAGTCCTGGGCTATCGTAAATCTTAAAACAAATGAAAGAGTAATTAGCCTAATAGGGATTCACATTGCACACACTCATTAGTTAGGGTTGGTAATTGTTAAGTCGTCCCGAGGTGTTCAAGGGGGCGCCGTCCCGTGGTGTTCTAACGGATGAAGTCTGGAGAAGAGCCGGACAGTTTAGTCCGAGGAATTTGGTCTCGGATGTGGTTAATACGGACAGTTTAGTCCGGGAGTTTGACACTTTAAATTGTTAAATATTAAACTGCTGTATGTGCATAAAAATAGGAAAGATTAAGGTGGTGGGTTCTCGATATTGGGGAGTTCGATTGCACCGACACCGATATCGTTGACTCGACAAGGTGACTAGCAATTAGCCAAGGTTAAGTCCGGCGGACCAGTCGGCAAGAGTATGCAGGAGTCCGCCTCGTGCACCAGGCGTTGAGGGCGTACGATAGGTCAGACCAGTGGTGCTTTTACTGGTTTTGAGGTGGGCGAGACCCAACCCAGCGCTTCCGTTTGCCACTACAGGAGTAACCTGGGAGTTATCTCCAGAAAGGGGGAACTAAAGGTTTGTGTACACAAAGTTGGGTGTGTGAGTTGCACTGCTTGAACATCATAACCCACCATATATCTGCATGTCATAATCATTCGTAACAACCTTGACACCTAAAATATAAGTGGAATGGGATGCTTATACTTTAGGACTTGCAAAACGACCCCTTATTCTATAAGCTTGTGTGGGCAAGTTTATAAATTAAGGTCAATTTGATATATGTATATCTGCTGCTTGATAAACGACACCCCAACGTATAATCGGTATGGGACGCGTTATACGATGGGAGCCTTGCAAAAGATCCCTTGGCTTATGTGTACTCACATAAGCGAAGTTTTAATTTCTTACTTACTTACCTTTCTATTATACCTATTATAACACTTATATTGTTCACCTGTTATAACTTACTAGTTAGGTCCATCGTCATCTGCTTTGGAATTTATCTCCACTTTGATTTCCTCCCCTTTCTTCCTCTCCTCCTGGTGCCTTAGAGCATGGGGGAAGGGGTGGGGGATGATAGGGCTTAGTCTTTAGACTAACGGTTTTTGAACCATATAATATTAGGGGATCGCGGAGCCCAGCATGGAGCAGCAGCTCAGGAGGCCGGTACGCTTGGAGATGGGACAGTCTAGCACTGGAGTCCATACTGCAGGGACCGTGAGTCCCGAACTTTAGTAGAGTCTTAGTTTTGCTTCCGCATTGAGTGGTTTTTGTAGTGAGCAGTTGATGTACCGGGCATGAGCCCTTATATTTCTAGTATCTTTGTTCTCTGATGATTTTTGTGGACACTCCCTTCGTGGAGTTTTTTTTTATATTATGTGATATTTTCTTCTGATTGACTTGCTTACTCTTCTTGCTTGCTACTTATTGTGATCGAAAAGGCCGGCAGAATCGGTGCGTTGCAGTGACGACCTTCCCGGGTGCGAAGGTGTCACCTCAAAGCGGCGGTTCTGGGCATAAGACCCTGGGTTTTCAAAAAAACGGAGGTCTTACAAAGTGGTATCAGAGGAAACATCGATCGGATTATTAGCAGTCCACAAATCCCTGGGTCACCTCCGCGCGAGTTTAGTTTGCGGACAAACTAAGCAGCGGAAGCAGTGGTGTGCCCATATGGGGAATCACATATAATTGTCCACCTTTAAGTTCTTATGAACCGATTTCTCATAGTAAAATTTTCTTTTCACAGCCTTCAGCACAACCTACTCCACAGGGTGAGGTTCTGCAGACTCCGGATGCTGCACCACCTCCACCAGTTCCCACTCCTTTCCTATAGAAGGACATGGGGCAGACTCTGACAGCCATCCTAGAAGCCTTCAGGGCTCAACAGGCTCCGGCTCTGCAGCTGATTTTGGGAGCCAACTGGCTGAGTATCTTCCGAGGACTTTCTCCCCCATCCTACTTAGGGACAGAGACGGCAGTTCGGACAGAGGAGTGGTTGGACATCATGCATGAGATGCTGACTGGGATACGATGCCCGGTGGAGGAGAGGGTGGCATTGGTGGTCTCTTGCCTAGAGTCCCATGCCAAGAGGTGGTGGAAGACGCTCCTGGACAAGACTTATGCCGACAGGGAGGTTGCGGAGGTCACTTAGGGAGAATTCAGGATCGCGCTGTTGGAACATTTTGTTCCACAGTCGGCCGGGGATGAGCTTGAAGACCGGTTCTTACAGCTGAAGCAGGGCACCAGGTCGGTGGTGGAATACCATCGGGAGTTTGATCATCTGGATCGATATGCAGATTCTTATCAGCTGGACGAAGACGGGTACACCAAGAGGTTTTACAAGGGCTTGAAGGAGGATCTGAGGGAGGCTCTATTGTTCGTGTTCGATGGGCCTATTCCTCGGATTCTAGAGATGGCCAAGAGGATCGAGGCAGACTGGCACGCTACCCGAGGCCGAAAGCGGCCAACGGAGGATCAGAATCGAGGAGCAAGAAATGAGCAGCGGTGAGGCCGTGCTACAGATGTGGGCAGGATGGAGGATCAGCCTTGTCAGGAGGTGAGACAGGAGCCGAGGGAGCAGGTGACTCTGGCTCCCCAGCCTCTCTAGATGTGGGAGATGCCAAGACCTCAGATGCAGGATGTGCAGAGACTAGGAGGGAGGGCTTACCCTCCACCAGAGTGTTTTCACTGTCATCAGGTGGGGCATATCAAGAGGAACTGCCCTATGAGAATGGGGCCCACTCTAGCGCCGTAGATTGCCGCACCTGCTCAGCACAATGGAGGTTGAGGACGCGGTCAAGGACAAGGATGCCAGGGCAGAGACTGTGGGCAGGAAAGGGAGCAGGTATATGCAATGGACCTGGCCCAACCCCGGCATCCTGAGTAAGTGATCACAGGTACGACAATATTTTGTTTGCTTTGTTTTAATTCTTTTTCCATCCTTTCCTAGGAAACTATTGTCTTTGGCATTAGGTAGTAAAAACCAAGAACAGAACTCTAAGTTAAGTCACAATCTCAGGCATTGTCTTCATTTGCGGCAAACCCGCACACACTCTCTTCGACACGGGTGCCTCGCACTCGTTTGTGTCGGAGACCTTTATCCAATGGTTGGATGGCGTGGAGAAATTCACGGGGTCGATGATGAAGATACGGCTAACTGACGGGTCAGAGCTGTTCACCTCATCCCATTGCAATATGGAGGCATGGATAGGCGGGAAACCTTTCGAAGCGTCAGCGACGATCTTGCCACTGCCAGATTATGATCTGATTCTGGGTATATCATGGCTCCATTGTAACCATGCCCAGATTGACTGCTTGGACAAGAAGATTACCCTTAGATATGGGGATTCTTTCATCGTGATGGAAGGTATTAGATCTGCGTCCCATATTTTCTTATCATCTATTCCGACGGTCAAGGCCCACATGCACGACGACGAGATCTATCAGATTCTTTTCGAGATGATGGAAGTCAAGGGATCCTTATCCGACGTTCCCGTAGTGCGAGATTTTGCGGACGTCTTCCCGGAGAAGCTACCATGGCTACCCCCGCATAGAGAGCAGGGCTTCCAGATATTGCTTGTGTTAGGGGCTAAGCCGGCATCCAGAGCTCCCTACTGCATGGCCCCAAGGGAGTTGACGGAGTTCCGGAGTCAGTTGCAGGAATTGGTGGAAGCCGGGTTTGTTCGGCCGAGCTCTTCGCTATGGGGAGCCCCAGTGTTGTTCGTCAAGAAGAAAGACGAAACACTCAGTTTGTGTATCGATTACCGAGCGTTGAACCGGCTAACAGTCAGGAATACCTATCCTCTGCCAAGTATAGATGAGCTGTTTGACCATCTGGAGGGAGCCCATTTCTTCTCGAAGTTGGACTTGAGATCGGGCTATTATCAGTTCCGGATCAAAGAAGAGGATATTCAGAAGACTGCTTTTAGTAGCAGGTATGGACTCTACGAGTTTACCGTGATGCCCTTCGGGCTCACGAATGCGCCACCAGCGTTCATGACTCTCATGAACCGGGTCTTCGAGTCTTATCTAGATGTGTTTGTCATCGTTTTCATCGATGACATCCTCATTTACTCGAGGACCGAGGAGCACGCGAGGCATCTAAAGCTGACCTTGGAGAGGCTACGGGAGCATCAATTGTATGCCAAGTTCAACAAGTGTCAGTTCTGGCTGAAGGAGGTGGCCTTTTTGGGACACATTATTAGCGGAGCAGGGTTGGCAGTGGATCCAGCCAAGATTCAGGCAGTCCGAGATTGGCCAAAGTTGAAGACAGCTACGGACGTACAGAGCTTCCTAGGACTTGCCGGCTATTACCGGAAGTTCGTAGAGGGTTTTTCTAGGCTTGCCCTCCCACTTACCTCTCTGACGAGGAAGGAAATACCATTTGTCTGGACACCGCAGTGTGAGACGGCGTTCCAGGAGCTGAAAAAATCGACTCACTTCGGCCCCGATTCTTGCCCTCCCATCGGGGAGAGAAGGATTTCAGGTTTATGCAGATGCCTCCTACCAGGGCATGGGAGCAGTTTTGATGCAGAAGGGACATGTGATCGCTTATACCTCCCGCCAGTTAAGGAAACATGAACAGAACTACCCAGTTCACGATCTAGAGATAGGAGCGGCCATTTTTGCATTAAAGGTCTGGCGGCACTACCTCTATGGAGTTCACTGCGACATATTTTCAGATCACAAAAATCTGAAGTATGTGGATACGCAAAAGGAGCTGAACATCCGGCAACGCAGATGGGTGGAATTTCTAGCGGACTATCAGTATGAGATGCACTACCATCCGGGTAAGGCAAACGTGGGGGTCGATGCACTGAGCCGGAGAGCTGCCACAGCTGGAGCAGGACCTCAGCTTATGTCCATGGAGCTACTATGAAGTTTTGAAGAAATGCATATCACTCTGGTATCACCTGATGACCCTGAGCTGTACAAGGAGTACCTGGCCGCTACGAGCACCACCTATGATATTCATGACAGAGTCAGAGATTGGCAGAGGCGGGATGCCAAGCTAGAGCCGATTTTCCGGGCCTTGGAGGCAGGCTCAGCTAGGGACTACTCGATGCGAGATGGACTGATATGTTTCAGAGGTCGGACTTACATACCGTATGGAGGCCAGATTCGTGAGGATATCATGGCTGAGGCTCATCATAGCAGATTTTCTATACATCTCGGGATCACAAAGATTACGATAGATTTGAAGAAGAATCTATACTGGTCGGGCATGAAGAAGGACATCATCTACTTCGTGACCCACTGCGAGACGTGCCAGTTAGTGAAGGCAGAGTGTAGACATCCCGCTGGTTTATTACAGCCACTCCCGGTACCGGAGTGGAAATTTGAGGACATCGCGATGGACTTCATCCATGGCCTACCTCGATCACGGACGGGAAACGATTCGATCTGGGTGATCGTGGACCGTCTGACGAAGGTGGCTAGGTTCATCCCGATCAGGAAGGATGACTCTGTTGGAGTGTTGGTTCGGAAGTTCGTGGAGCAGTATATTCGTTATCACGGTGTGCCAAGGACGATCGTATCTGATCGAGATGGTCGGTTTACATCCAGAGAGTGGAGATTGGTGCAGGCTTACCTTGGCTCCCGACTAACTTTCAGTACGGCTTTCCACCCCCAGACTGACGGGCAGACGGAGCGTACCAATCGGACGCTGGAAGACCTCCTGAGACTATGTATTGTAGACTGCGGAGAGCCCTGGGAGAAGATGCTGCCATTGGTGGAGTTCTCGTATAACAACAGCTACCAGTCCAGCATACGGATGGCTCCTTACGAGGCCTTGTATCGGAGAAGGTGTAGGACTCCGTTATCTTGGCTGCAGGACGTGGATCCGAAGATTCTAGACTCAAAGTTTGTGGAAGACACCGAGGCTCAGGAGAGACTGATCCGGGACCGGATGTTAGAGGCGCAGAGCAGACAAGCAAAGTATTATGACGCTCGGCATCGTCAGGTGGAGTTTCAGATCGGGGATCGGCTGTTCTTGAAGATCCAACCGATGCATGGAGTTTCACGGGTGCGAGGTCATCGGAAGAAGCTCAGCCCGAGATACATGGGACCGTTTAGGATCCTGGAGCGGATCGGTCCTCTAGCTTACCGGCTGGAGCTGCCACTGGAGCTGGCCGTCTTGCACGACGTTTTTCACGTGTCTTCACTCAGGAGGGCTTACTACGCCCGGAGTTGCAGATTACGGCCACTGATGGGCCGGTAGCCTCGGATCGATCTGTACATTTGGAACCGATACGGATCGATGACCAGGGGATACGAGTCTTGCGCCGCAAGAAGATCCCGCTAGTCAAGGTCTTGTGGAGGAACCACGGACGAGAGGAGCATACTTGGGAGCCTCAGGACCTGATGCAGGAATAATATCTGGAGCTATTTAGTCAGGTATACCTCGCAACTCCTCTGGTGTGTTAAGCGTTTTTCCTTATTTTTCCAGTACTAGTAGAATTATTTAAAAAGTTAGGGGCTAATCCTTTTGTTTATTGGAGCTAGTCCTTATGCTGTTAACCTAGTAGGCGCTTCCACGCTTCATGGGATGTTACAAGCTTAAGTTATTCCGGTAGAAACCCCCATAAACTTAACTTTAATTTCGGGGACGAAATTTTTGTTTTGTTTATTGGGATTTGTAACATCCCATTTTCCAATTGGACCCCCCTTAGGAGTGACTTGAGCATAACTACGTCATATGGGTTAACCTAGGTGAGCCCAGGAGACCAAGTAACCTAAAAACCAAGTTGAGACTGACTTGGTCTGCAAATAGTAAATTCCTAAACACTGATTTTGGGTGGTCTAGTAGGTTCATTTTGACTCTAAAAATCCCCTTAGACATAATGTGGGCCCAATGAGTCACCAAGGACCCACTTGGGTCAACCACAGTGGTCAAATTGACCAAGTCAACCCCAAGCCCAAATCAAGTAAAACCTAGTCTTTATGGGTTAACCCAACATCAAGCCACCCTTTTCCCCTTAGGCTAATCTCTTGCATGATTAATATGGATTATTTTGGCTGCCCATATTTTAGAGGTTGACTAGTCAACTAGGCGACTAGGAGAGAGAAAGTGGGAAGGAGGGTTATTCATGGAGGGGTAGGTGAATCACCCCTCTCATGACTTCATGGGGAAGAGGAAGGAGGGTGGGGCTCGGCCATTAAAGGCTGAAGGAGGCCTTAATGGTGGTCTTTAACTCCTCTAGGGAAGAGAAGACACCCCATGCAGCCCCCCTCCTCTCAACCCGAGCCACCATTAATGGTGAGTTGGCCTCCTTCAAAACCGCCTCCCCCCTCCCCTCCTGGCCTTATAAACCTCTTCAGCAAGCTAGGGCAACCAATTTCAAAACCCTAAATAGGAGGGAGAACCGCTGCCGGAGCCGCCAAGGAGAGGAAACACCGCCGCCGCCATGCATTCCCGTCGCTCCACCTGCATCCAAGCTCGAAACTCAGGTCCTCCTCCTCTCCTTCTCTCGTGCTTAGATCATAGAGCATGTTATGTGTTGGTTTCGGGCTCAACCGAGCCGGTCGTGAGGTGGCAAAACCAGGAAAAACTCCATTAAAATGTAGTTTGGAGAGTTCTCGGGTGAGGCGGCGCCGCCACCTCCAGCCGCCCCACCGCCGGCAAAGGCCATCCCCCACCACCAGGGACATAGGGGAGACGATTCCTGGTGGTTGCGCCGCCTTGGGTCACCGGAAACGGCCCCGTATTCCTCCTCCCCGACGGTTACAATTCTGCCTCTTTGGAGAAGACGAAGTCCAGCTACCGTCGATCTGCTTTAAGATCCGTGCAACCCTATTTTCTATTGATTTAATGTTTTATTAATTCCAATTTCTGTATTTTAATTAAACAGTTCACTGTAAATGAAATTAAGGCCACTTAGAGACACCTCTTGAAAAGGGTTATAACATGAAAGTTGTAGGTACTTTAAATACCTACAATTTGATATGCTGTGGTGAAATTTTGGTAGAGAACCTAGACCTGTAGGGTCGTTTTAATATGGGTCTGTACTAAAATTAGGGCAGATTCATTCAAAAAAATATTTAGGCCCTTTAGGGTCATGTTCATCAAAAATGACCTATATAAATGTTGTAGGCCTTTTATTATCTACAGTTTGATATGTTATGGAAAATTATAGGATAAGGCTTCTGACCTATAGTGTCATTATTCTAGGGTAGGTCCTACAAATAGGATAGATCTTTGAATATTTTCCTACACCTAATCCTTGGTCCAAATGCCTTGAGTTTTGGAAAGGGACTTGTTATCACCTAGACCTAGCTCCTGTAAAAAAAGGAAACCTTTTAAAGAAGTGTAACTTAGGGTTTTTCCCTAAACCTAGAAAAGCTAGGGTAAGGTAGTTGAAGGGTCAAATGACCTCCAAACCCTCCCAAATGTTGGTGAGGTGTCCCTGGTATAGGTATCTAGGTCTGGTTCAAATTTCAACTCATTTGGTTGAGTTTTGAATAGGAATCCTCTAAACTCTAGTTTTGACCTAGTGAAGGGAAGCTTAGGGAAAGGTTCTTTTGGCACTTGTGTGATCATCTCACCACAAAAGAGGTTGAGATTCTGACCACTGGTTTAAAATGGTCCAAAGAACTCCCTTAGGGAAAATGGGATGGATTAGGGCAAGTTTACCCTAGGGTCCAGGTTCAAACCCTAAATGTGGACTTTGGAGGCTTGTGAAGGACATAGGGGCAAATGCCCTTGTATGGCCTTGAGTTTTGGTGGAGACGTTGTTAATGGGTATTTAACCCTCTGGTTGTAATATTAGAGAATTTTGAGCTAGGTAGGTACCTCAAAACCTAAACCCTAGTTTTAGAGTAGAAGGGCTTTTAGGTCAAAGAAGTAGTTTAAATTCACTCAAAAGCTATTAAACTTGGGTAGAGTGTTTCTAGGGTAGTTAGGACCCTTGGTTGATTTTACTAGAATTTTTGGACTATTGTTTTTAGTACTTCATTCATGAATATGGGTATAGCCCTATTTGATGTTTTATTTATTAAAGATTTTTAATTCAAATAAGGCTCCCTTGAAACACTGGAATTAGATGGTGTTTGCCAGTAGGAATGCTCATGAATTTTAGTTTAATTTTATGTTGAATAAATAGAGTAGTTCTTTCACAAGTGCTATAAAAGGGCTTTGTGGTTTAAAATTATTTTATGGCGTAAATAGTTTCTGGAAAATTATGAAAGTTGGTAAATAGGGTTTTTTAAATCATTTCGAATCAGTGTGATTTTATTCTGGATTTTTGGAGTTATGAATATAGTACTTGATTCACAAGCATGCTAGATTAGGGTTTTAGTAAATGATTTATTATAAATTAATTTCCCCATTGGAAAATTATGAAACTTTTATAGTACTGTTTTCATGGTATTTCTAGTACCCTGTAATTAATCCAAATTATTTGGAAGAGAATTTGCTGTAGTTTATTCATTATACATGAAAGAAATAGATTATTGCAAAAATATGTTTAGGCCCCTTAGACCTTAGTGAAAAATTGCCAAACCTTGGATATATCATTTTTAGACATAGTAGTATTTGTCTTAAATTTATTATGATTTATACATGACTGAAAAGTATACTCCTTGTTCAAATTTGGAAGACATTGGATTTTTGTAAAATTAATTAATTAATAGATTAATTAAGAAAATTGTTATAACTGGGAATTGATTCAATTATGTCGTGATAGTCCCCCTGTAAATAACTTAGGCTGTTCGGATGAAGACACAAAGGACATCCTATCAAGGTCATCGTATAGTGTAGGCTGGTCTGCATTTGGCGTTTTCGTAAAAAGATCGCATTTGGAGACGATTTAGGGCAATGTTGGAGTTTCTCAATGTGCTGATTTGGATGGATTTAGATATGTCATCATGGAAGGTTATAAGGAGTGACGAGAAGTGAGTGGTTGTGGTAGAAGGTGCGCGGGACCGACGAAAGATCGTCGTCCCTGTAAGAGTGACGAGTCAAATTCACCCTAGGTTTAGTTTGAAGCAATTTATAAAGGGATAGGGTAAGGGAAAAACAACCAATAACAATAAGTGCCTTGCGAAAGGGAACTTCGGGCCATAATGCCGCCGTCTTGGTTCCTAGTGCCTATTGAGAACCCCTCACAGGGTATATTCCGGAGGCAGTCCTGGGCTAACGTAAATCTTAAATCAAACGAAAGAGTAATTAGCCTAATAGGGATTCACATTGCACACACTCATTAGTTAGGGTTGGTAATGGTTAAGTCGTCCCGAGGTGTTCAAGGGGGCGCCGTCCCGTGGTGTTATAAGGGATGAAGTCTGGAGATGAGCTGGACGGTTTAGTCCGGGGAATTTGGTCTCGGATGTGGTTAATACGGACGGTTTATTCCGGGAGTTTGACACTTTAAATTGTTAAATATTAAACTGCTGCATATGCATAAAAATAGGAAAGATTAAGGTGGTGTGTTCTCGATATCGGGGAGTTCGATTGCACCGACACCGATATCGTTGACTCGGCAAGGTGACTAGCACTTAGCCAAGGTTAAGTCCGGCGGACCAGTCGGTAAGAGTACGCAGGAGTCCGCCTCGTGCACCAGGCATTGAGGGCGTAAGATAGGTCAGACCAGTGGTGCTTTTACTGGTTTTGAGGTGGGCGAGGCCCAACCCACCGCTTCCGTTTTCCACTACGGGAGTAACCTGGGAGTTATCTCCAGAAAGGGGGAACTAAAGGTTTGTGTACACAAAGTTGGGTGTGTGAGTTGCACTGCTTGAACATCATAACCCACCATATAGCTGCATGTCATAATCATTCGTAACAACCTTGACACCTAAAATCTAAGTGTAATGGGACGCTTATACTTTAGGACTTGCAAAACGACCCCTTATTCTATAAGCTTGTGTGGGCAAGTTTATAAATTAAGCTCAATTTGATATATGTATATTTGCTGCTTGATAACCGACACCCCAACGTATAATCGGTATAGGACGCGTTATACGATGGGAGCCTTGCAAAAGATCCCTTGGCTTATGTGTACTCACATAAGAGAAGGTTTAATTTCTTACTTACTTACCTTTCTATTATACCTATTATAACACTTATATTGTTCACCTGTTATAACTTGCTAGTTAGCTCCATCGTCATCTGCTTTGGAATTTATCTCCACTTTCATGTCCTCCCCTTTCTTCCTCTCCGCCCGGTGCCATAGAGCGTGGGGGAAGGGGTGGGGGATGATAGGGCTTAGTCTTTAGACTAATGGTTATTGAACCATATCATATTAGGGGATCGCAGAGCCCAGTATGGAGGAGCAGCTCAGGAGGCCGGTACGCTTGGAGATGGGACAGTCTAGCACTGGAGTCCAGACTGCAGGGACCGTGAGTCCCGAACTTTAGTAGAGTCTTAGTTTTGCTTCCGCATTGAGTTGTTTTTGTAGTGAGGACTTGATGTACCGGGCATAAGCCCTTATATTTCTAGTATCTTTGTTCTCTGATGATTTCTGTGGACACTCCCTTCGTGGAGTTTTTTTTTTGATATTATGTGATATTTTCTTCTGGTGGACTTGCTTACTCTTCTTGCTTGCTACTTATTGTGATCGAAAATGCCGGCAAAATCGGCGCGTTGCAGTGACGACCTTCCCGGGTGCGAAGGTGTCACCTCAAAGCGGCGGTTCTGGGCATAAGACCCCGGGTTTTCAAAAAAAACGGGGGTCTTACATCAATCGCCATATATCTTCTTGATCTCCAATAAAACTACGGCCTATCAGCGCTCAACTACATTAATCATGAGACTTCGTGTTGAATGCGAACCCTCAACAGTTGAAATGCTCTATCTTCTTGGCGAATACTCTCCTGACCGCCCGGCTTATGGCTTCATATACAATCAAGGGTAATCAGATTGTTATAAATTCACAGGCAACTAATATACCCGGCTACTGGAATTCTATTCGAGTTTAACCGGAGCAAAGGTACTTATTATTCGTTGAAGTCATCAATGAGATTTCTTAAATCGGAAATGAGTAAGAAAGATTAATCCGCATAAACAAACAAGTAAGTAAAATTACAATAGATTTTCACAAAAGGTAAAGTATTTCTATTTCTAATGTCAAGTACAAAAGGTAGACCGTGCGGTTTACAAAATCATACCGCCGGTCTCAAAAAAAAGGTAAAAACTATTACAAGTAATGTCCTAGCTATTCGGCTTTAGTCTTTTAGACGCAGGAGTGCCGGAGTCCGATTCACCGTCGATGTCGACTTCAGAAGGCGAGTAGTCACCGCTGTCAGATGAGGATGAACGCGAACTGCCAATGCCCTTGGTCTCGGACTTGCTGGACTCAACCCACGCGGTCTCTGACGCTTGACCGCCGGTTTCTGAAGAAGCGCTCTCGCTCCTGCTTCCCTCGCTGTCCTCGTCTTCCTCTTCCTCCTTGCCCTCGCTTTCACCATCGACCTTCTCCTTTCCCTTCAACGCTCGGTAAACTGCGGCCACCTTTTTCTTCAAGGGTGGATACACGTCGGCGCAGGTGAAGTCGGTGAAACCTGGGGAGAGACCGCCGCGATTCCAGAGCCGATTAAGCGCTCCATCAATCCCTTGGACGAGCTGCGGAAAGACAGCGTCCTGGAAGGCCGGGTTGGCCGGATCATACATTTTCTGCAAAGGAAAGGAAAAAGGTCAGTCCGGGCACCTTGACAAATGAAGTCGCAAGGATCAGGTGATATCTTACCGCATTCAACTCCTTTAGCCGTGCGATTTCTTCATCCTTTTCGGCGAGTTGCCGCTTCAGGTCGCCTTGACTCACGATTAACCGCTTATGGGCCAGGCCCATGTAGTGGTTAGCCACAAAGCTTCTCGCGCCGACCTGCGTGGCAAACCGCGAGAAGTCTTCTTCCGGTATCTTCTTCAGCGCTTCTAGGTTGCGCTTACCATATAAAGCCGCGCCAGCCGCGGAGGCATGGCGACTTATCCTTTCCCTCCCCCAGTCAGGGAGGGCGGTGGAGACTTGGATAGATTCGCCATCGACACTCCACTGCATGGTGGGGTTGCCGTGGAGGTCCTCCAGGTGGCTGCCCATTCCATGCAGCATGAAGTCGCTGGAGGAGTCCGATTCTCCTTCCTCCTCAGCTCGCTCTGGCCTAATTCTCTTAGCCCTTTTCTCCCTTTGTGTAAGGGTTAAGCCGCCTGGAGTCAGCGACTTATTCAGCGGGACCGCGATGACAGCTGTAAGACAAATTCAACATGTCAGTTTGTAAGCCGTGCGGCTAGCAGAGTAGTTCGGTTTGCTGGTACTTACTGTCCTCAGCATGCACATCCTCCAAAGTTAGGAGCAACGAGAGGTAGTGGACGACATATAGCCGCTCACCCTTGAAGAAGTCGAAGATCTCCTTCTCCAGGCCGTCCAGTCCGCTGCTGCCAAAGACGGCTTCGTCGCGAAACTGTGGATTGACCGGCAGGAGTCCGAGTTGACCCTCAAACATTAGGTACCTATCTGACCAATTCGGTACTTTGTTCGCCAGGTTGATGACCTTCAACCCCCGGCAGCCAAAGTACAGATACCCTATGAAGATTTTTGTTCCAGAGTCCGGAATAGACCGGACCGAGAAGCATTCTCTGAACAGCTTCATAGAGAAGCGAACTCTCTCCGACCTCAAGTAGGAGATGAAGCTGTAGATGGCCGCAATGGAGTTCGGTGGCAGCTGTCATGGCACTATCCCATAGTGGTCGAAGACCGCTACGGCTTCCATCAGTACAGGGAAGCGGAAGCCGCAGTCGAAATGATCGATAGGGATGGCGATTTGGTTGGCTGTGGAGGTGTTGATTCGTTCGTGAGGAAGAGGAAGCCGCATGAGCAGCGGGCTATCTTTCATGTACTTCTCTGTAAAGCTGTCAAGTTCGGCTTGGGTAAGCCGGCCGTCCTTGTGGTCCGCCGAATGGAAGGCAGAAGCCGCATCGGTCCTAACGGCTGGAGCTTTCTCAGACCGCATAGCCTTTGCTTTAGCTCGCATCGTAATCTTTCGTGCTGAAATCTCCGGGATCATCTCAATTTATAGATTTTCTAAGCAGCTACTGTGGTGGTTGTCAAATCGCGGTTAGCTATCAGGCCGCACGGCTTAACCTGCAAAAGAAAATATTCTAACTGCAGATTAGTTCGGCAGTTTGCGCGACTAAATGTCTAGTACTTGGCAAAATTTCCAAACAAGAAAAGACAGCGATTATGATATTTAAACAGCATATGCCGCAAGCAATTCGTACTAATATACAAACAGATATATAACAACTATCCACAGCCATAAAGTAGTCCGAAATCATGAGTTGATGCTTATTACAAAGCCAAATAGTGTTCAAGATTATTTATCTCCACCCTCAGGAGCTTCTCGCCCTACCCGCGCGACTTGGTCGCTGGCCTGTACTAGCTGAACATATACTTGACTAACGAGGTTGCTGATGGAATGTAGAGTCCGGTGAACCCGCGAGGTATCACACTCTACGTGGGCAAATGGAACCAGCGGTAGAGCGCGATCTCCCGAGTCGCTAGAAGCTGCGACCTGCCTAACCGCCACGACTAATGGCGAGTCCGAAGTCTCTCCAGAAGCCGGGCGGTTTGGTGGTTGCTGCTATTCCCTTCCCTCGCCAGATCGAGGGATGTCCACCCATTCTCTTTCTATCTGGCCCGCCATCAGCACTAGGGCTTGCATATCAAGCTTCTCCGTCTTCTCCCGCTCCAGGTTGGCCAGCGCCTCCTATGTCTTCTGCTCCACGGCCTCTATCGCAGTCTGCATCAGTGTTCTCTCTGCCTCCAAGTTGGTCAATGCCGCCCATGCCTTTTGTTCAACGGCCTCAAGCACAGTCCGCGTTGCTGCCTTATCCAGCTCCCAGTGCTCCTGCTCCTGCTGTCACCTTTTTTCCTCGGCCTCTAGCTTAGATTGGCTCGCAGTTCTCTCCAGATCGAGGCTGGTCAGTACTTCCCGCGTCCTTTTCTCTGCGTCCTCGAGCTTAGACCGGCTCGCAGCTCTCTCCAGCTCCAGGTCTTCCAGCACTTCTTGTGTTCTCTTCTCACCGGCCTCCAGCATAAACCGCTGATCTTCCTCTTGAAGTCGCCACTCTACCTCCTTGGCTTGAAAGGCCTCGGCATGCTCCTTTACTCTAGACTGCAAGGCGACTACCTCCTCCTGGAATTCGACCGCCCTTTGGTCATGAATGTTCGGAAGTAGCGGGGGCATCATTGGAAGTAAGAAAGTCATCAAGTCGCCCGGCTTGATGACGGCTTCTGGTGCACCTGCAGTGGATAAACAAGCGGTTAGATTTCAATCGCATAACCGACACCTTTTGAAGGATCTAGTTGGAACGAGACCGCAGCTCGGGCTTATCTCTCCTTCCAAAGCCACAGTGCCAAATCTAAACGCTTGTCGCCTAAACCGCTCGGAGTCTATTCGCTTTAGCTTTTCTTTCCATATTCGCGCGGTCTCTTAAGCTTTACTTTTCAGTTGTGCCGTGGTCAGGAAGAAGCTCGCTGGCGGATTCAAAATAGTGTCCACTCCTTTCTTCCGTGACCGCGGCTTGTAGAATTTTACAATACGCTTAACTTCTTCATGTTTACCTTGCAGGGGAGGAATTGTAGTCGCCACCAGCTTTCCGGCGATTATTTTCTTAATTTCCTCTATCTTCTCTCTGAGTTTTAATTTTTATACTCCTTCTGAAACCGCAGGAGCCAGTTCGCCTAGCTTCTCTCCTATAACTTCGACATCGACGACGACGGTCTCTTCCGAAGCCGGCGGAGTTGTCAATAACTTGTCCTACTGCTGGAATTTCTCCATCCCCTTTCGGATGTCGCTCAGAGATTCGCTAACCGCAGGCGTACTCTCTGGCTCGTCCGGCTTGTAGGATGGAGTCGACGGACTCTCAAGCACTTCTTTCTCCCGCGGCTTATGCTGGAGGCTAGCCGCTCCGGTCTTCACAGAAACATTGCGGTTGTCAACCCGCATCTTCCGCATTTTCCTCCTCATCCTTTCCTCAAGGGTCTCGTCCTTCTTCCTGTGCCGCTTCAAGTGGCCGACTATTGTCTTTGTCCGTTTCCTCTTCTCAGTCAGAGACCGCTCGGCCTCCAGTGGCTTCTCTGAGTCGTCCTCATCAACGACGATCAAATTGGCAGATGTGGGAATCTCGCGCGGTTTGGAGGAATCGACACTCTTCTCCTCCGCCCCAGCAATCTTCAAGAGAGGTTCACCAGATGGCAGATTTTGTGGTTCCGGCTTGTGGAAGAGCAGACTTGGAAACTTCTTCAACTTTGGTCGCGGCCTGCGAGGATTCTGCGACAGCTTCCATCGGTTTCTTTCCAGAAACCAAAGCCGCCAGAGTGATCGACTTCTCAGCTTTCTTTTCAGGCAGTTGGTAAGAGTTGTCCGTATTCCTGCTCCTCTTTTTCGCCCCAGATGACTTCTTTTCCCGAACTAGCTTTGAGGACATAACATCCATCTTGTAGAAGTTGCTGTCGGCTTGAAGGATTCTAAACGCAAGTGGTGAATACTGACCCGTGGCTTGATAGAAATCTTAACGGAATGGCAGGATCCTCGACATTTTATAGACGCAGAAGCATTAATGGCAGTCGCGGTCTCCGGCTTATTTCTACATTTTCAAAGTTTTTCAGAAACTTAAAAATGTGCGGGGATTATGTTAACCCGAAATCCGCGACTATTTCTCCAGGCTTTCCAGTCCGGGCGGCTTGTTCTTTCTAGCCGCCATTCTCATCTAGCCGAGCGGCCTCTCCGTCTAACCTCCACTGACTCCAGCCCAGCTAAATGCCAAGTCCCAGGGCCAGCCATCGTCCGCGGGTCGGCATGTCCTTGCCCAAGCCGCACGACCTAAGGTCCATGTCGCCATCAGAGGTAGCCCAGATCAGCCCGTCCAGAGGCCGGGCCTATCAACTTGCCGGAGGCAGTCCGCCAGGCCGTGCGGCCTTTCTTATGCTCTCATCTTTTCTTCTTGGTTGATTCCCGTCACCGCTGCCCGGTTCTCCTGTACCCCCGGCAGCCGGTAATTTTAGCCCTACCCATTTGGTCAGGCCCCCAAGCCTATAAATAGGGGGCGGGAGTACACCCAAATCACGCTGACTCGAGTCCGGGAGCTCGCTTGTTAAGAGCTGCGGCCTCAATTCTAGTCCTTTGCGGTCTATTGGCCGGCCTGCTTCTTTCTCTTTTCTTTACTTTCCAAGTGCAATTGCTCCGTTTTATACAAAAGGGAAGCCCGCCGCAGGAGAGGCATTCAGGCCGCGGAGGGCGAAGCGTGGTGTCGTCGCTATTCGCGGCTTGCTTTGATCTTTGTTCTGATTCTTGCTTTAACCGCTAGTAACCGACTAGCCGACAGTCTTTTCCCAATACCTTCCCCAGTGCTAGAACAGTTAGATGGTGGTGCTCGTTTTCCCTTTCACATTTCGTGCATCAACATATGCATCCTACAAGAAGTTCATTGTATATCAAATGGATGTTAAAAGTGCATTCCTAAATGGTGAACTCAAAGAAGAAGTCTATGTGGAACAACCACTAGGTTTTATCTCATCATCTCATCCCTCTTATATTTTCAAATTGCATAAAGCTCTCTATGGTCTAAAGCAAGCTCCAAAAGCTTGGTATGAAACCTTAGCTAGCTTTCTCTTAGAGCATAATTTTTCTAGAGGCAAAGTAGATAGGACTTTATTTATCAAGCATCATCATGATAAAATTTTGTTAGTACAAATATACGTAGTGATATTATATTTGATTCTACTGATCCCAAACTATGCAAAAGGTTCTCTAACCTTATGCATTCCAAGTTTGAGATGAGTAGCATGGGTGAACTTTCCTACTTCCTTGTTCTCCAAGTGAAGCAGTCATCTGATGGCATCTTTATATCCCAATCCAAGTATGCTAAGGAGTTGATAAAAAGGTTTAGGATGGTTGATGCTTCAGCTAAGAAGACATATATGGCTACAAATGTTGTAATTGATTCTGATGAGCATGGGAAACATATAGATAAGAAACTATATATGGCCATTGTTGGGTCCATGTTATATCTTACAGCAAGTAGACCAAATATTATGTTTGATACTTGTCTTTGTGCTAGGTTCCAGGTGAACCCTAAAGAATCTAATCTTATTTTCTTAAAAAGTATTTTGAGATATATAAAGAGTTTCCCTAACATAGGACTCTGGTATCCAACAGAGTAAAAATTTGAGTTAACTGGATACTCTTATTCTGACTTTGCTAGATATAGAGTAGATAAAAAGAGCATATCAGAAACATGTCAGTTCCATGGTGATAGGCTAGTGTCTTGGTTTTGCAAAAAGCAAACATCTGTGTCAACCTCAACAGCAGAAGCTGAGTATATAACAATTGGCAGTTGTTGATCACAGATGCTGTGGATTCAAAACCAACTCCTAGATTATGGTGTCAACTTAAATAATTCAACTCTACTTTGTCATAATACCAGTGCAATTTCTATTACACACAATCCTATACATCACAGTATGACTAAGTATACAGATATAAGACATCATTTTATTAGAGAGTGTGTTGACAAAAAGAAAATTAATCTCACATTTATCTCTACTGATTTGCAAAAGGAAGATATCTTCACAAAACCCTTGGATGAAAAGAAACATCTGTTCTTTATGAATCAGCTAGGTATGATAAATGGAGATGCTTTAATTTAATTTTCTGTCTGTGGTCCAAGAATTTGACACAATTCATTGAATGGAAATCAATGAACTGAGGAAAGTTTTTGAGATAATTCATCAACCAGAGATCGACAAACACTCTGTGTGAAGTTTTATTCGTCGAACGGTGATCGACAATATTGATTCAGAAAATTTTTGTTGAACTGAGAATGGCGAAAAGTTTTCCCTTCTTCAGACTGAGATCGGCGAACTCTTTTGTCAATTAAAATTTCGTCGAACCCAGATTGAAGAATTTTCTTTTTTTTGCAGGACGGAGTTTGCCGCTTCATATTCTGAAAGCCTTATAACTAGGTTTTCTTTGAGCTCCATACCGCGCTTTCTGTTCTCCTTGAACTTGATCTCTCTGTTTCCTTTTGTAGGTGAACAATGGCGATTCAAGCAAGCTCTCTCTCTCTGCGATGAAATTCGATACTTGATTTGACATCGACTTCGAGTCGTTCCAGCATTCTGACCAAATCTTCATAGTTATACTGAAGTTATTTGACGAACAGCAGTTTAAGAACATCATGTCTACAAGGATTAAGATTACTGCAATAGAAATAAGAGAATGGGTATTCACCTCCTCCTCACCAGATGCCGACACAATTATAGGCACTATATTGGGTAATCAAGTTTCCTTGACCCCCGCCGTTCTGACTGAAATCTTTGGACTGTTAAATGGTGAAGAAGACTTGGAAATAGATAGCTTTGAGTTTGATGAAATGCTAATTAAAATGGGTCACATTGGAGAAAACCCAAATAAGCTTCTGAAGAAAAATTTATCTTCTGAATACAAATTTTTAGTAGATGTAGTGGGTAAGGTATTGCTGGGTAAGCATACTACCCCTGATTAAATCACCTGGCAACAGTTTCTGGTGATATGTGCAGTGGTAAATAAGAAGTCTGTGAACTAGGCTAAGATTCTTTTTGATTTGAAAAGGAAGAAGAACAATAAGAAAGAGGTATGTTTTGGAAGGATCCTAGGAATCTTTCTGGAGGAGAAGGCTACAGAATCCCTGGTCTTACAGACCATATTCATCAATGCCTCCAAAAGGCTCACATGTGCCTTAATTGGAAGGTGGGAGAGGACCATCCAAAAGCCATTTAAGGCTTCCTCTTCCTCCAGAGCATCTGAGGGTACTAAAGCTGTAATAGCTGATCCCCCACCCCCAGAAGTTATCCCCTCCACCAGAATTCAATCCACCCACATTCCACTTCCTCCATCTCATTAACATACACCTTTACAAGTTCAAACTCCTTCATCACCCATCCAACAACCATCCACATCTCAAGCACATACTCCAACATCACACATCCATATTCCATCTCCACTTCTATCTCCAGTGCATCGACCAACTCCATCAAATCTATCTCCAAAACATCAACCCACAAAAGTCTATACTCCAGAGCATACAACTCCACCTCAACCCCCACTTCCACAACATCTTGATGATATCCCCCTCCACAACATCACATCCATTCCATCCTTTAATATGTTCCCATCATCCCCCATCACTACTCTATCTCCAGATGAGCAAAAAACTGACACCATACCATTCCCTCCATCATCATCCATCTCTCATCCCTCTGTATCAACTAAGACACCTTTTGAGTTCATGCAAATAGATTCCCCCTCCATTCCCTCTCTTCTGCAACTTATCACTCCCCTTATAGAAAATCTAATAGCATAGGCAATTAAACCTCTTGCTATCTCTATCTCATCCCTCTCTACAATCATCTTTATTGCCCCTACTGTCCCTTCTTCTGGGAGTCTGGCTTCAGGACCCTCTGAACCCAGGCAGGGGGAGATATCCTGCGAAGAAGCTCTAGTAGCTCCAATCTCCTTCCCAGTAGTAGTAGTAGTAGTTATATAGATAGATGAGCAAGCAGATGTACAAATAGTTAAGCTAATAGAGGCAGCTGTATATATGGTTATAGAGGCTGAGACAATTGATTTTGATATGTTATGTATAGATGAACAAGTTATTTTTCCAGAAGTGTTGACTATTAGCGATTGCTCTATCAATCCCATAGTAGATCATTTTGATTTATTAGATTCTTTTAATACTGCTTAATTGAATTTACTTCCAGCAGTTTGCCCAGTGCCATCTTTGGCTATAATTTGTTATACTGCACCAATAAGACCTGAAGTTGTTCATAAACTTAAGGAAAGTTTTACTATTAAAAGAATTATGGAACCATCAGGTATAACTACTGATAAAGTTGAGTCAAGCTCTTTTGGCCCAACCTATAATATGGATGAAAGCCCAATCTCTAATCTAGATGATCTAATTGCTCAAGACATTGCTCAAGATCTTGATAATGTCCAGAATGATCCTGATTTGGAAGAATTTCTATTGGTTGACATAGAAGAAGATTTTCAGATAGCTACTGAAACTGATGCTCCTGAAGTTACTGCACCTCAAGAGATTTTCAAGCTAAAAAGCAGATCTAAAAGGAAGCATTGAAGGAAATAGATGCTTTATATGATAATCCTCTAGAATCCTCTGATGATGATGAAAAAGATTTTGATGTGTCTGATGATCCAAAGTCTAAAAAGAAGGTTGCTAAGAAAAGGAAAGTTGTTCTTAAATATGCTCCTAAACCAAATCCCACTCATAATACTCCTTATTATATTCTGCAAAAGATTACTCCATACCAAGGGATGCCATAATGGATGTGGCTATCAAAAAATGAGAAAAAGGAAAGGAAGAAGAGAAGGAGGTACATGTCTCCACCTAGGCAATTCAAGAAAACCCTCCTCCTCCTCCTCTTCCATCTTCTGGGGCCTTTGAAGTGTATCTCACAGATAAGTACCTATTACTAAAACCTATCTGAGACATTCCAAGCCAGGAAATAGTAGCCAGAAGTCCTCTCAAAGCAAGCCTCCTCTAGCTACTGATAAGAGAAGTTCTTCAGTTTCTGTTGATGAATCACAGAAGGAATCTAGTCCTGTAAGGTCAGAATCTCCACCCATTCCTTTTGTAGATCCAAAACAAGAAATATCTATAAAAATGGCCATGTTTCATTAACTGATAGGACCTTCTCAGATCAACAAAGAAAAAGCTGAAAGAAGAGATCCATCAAAATATTCAACTATGTCATCATATAGAAAAGAGGAATTCTAGAGGTATGTTAAAGCTAATAAGTTTTTCAATGTTGATGATTATATGAGCTTTAGTCAAGAAGCAGTAGTTCCAGGGGCAACCTCTTGTAATCTTATTAGAGTATCAGACATGAGCATGACTAAAAGAGAAGTTGGAAATCCAAATAGAGAAATCAAGTTTAGACAGCCTTCTGATAAATCTGAAAAAGCTGATAAGGAAAGCCAAAGAAGAACAAGTGACTGATTATGTTTAATTCTTATTTTTTGAAGTCTATCTTTTTAATCATGTAGCAATGATTGTAAATATCTACTGAATGTGTTTATTTCTGCCAGATATATGTTTTTTATGCTTTATAATTATTTTATTTTATTTATTTTAGTGACCTCATCCAAATAGGGGGAGATTGTTGGATCTGAGAGAACTAAGTTGTCAACCTAAATCACCTAGAGGGGGGTGAATAGGTGAAATACGTGCCAAATGTGGAATAAAAAATTAACACAGCACAGATAAGTAATCAAGCAATCACACAGACGACAAGAGATTTACAGTGGTTTCCCAATCTTGGGTACGTCCACTTTCCTCACCGATCTAGCAAATCACTAGACTCGGCTACTCCACTATCTCGGATTGCAAACCAATCCTACACCTCGGAACTACGTTCCTACAAAACTCGATCCCAAACGGATCTACACTCGGAAGAAAACCTTCCTACAAATCTCGGAGAAAAACTCCTACAGAACTCAGAGTCAAGACTCCTACAAGAATAAAAGGTGTATACAGAAGTACAACCAGAAATATTCAGATCTGGATCTTCAACCTTTTCTTCCTCCTCCAGATTTTAGGGCTCGGCAGAAAATTAGTCGAGGAAGACGAGGCAAAATCTCTTGGATCTGAAAAACTAGAATCAGCAAGATCTAGTACTGGATCTATCGATTGAGAGTCGCTTGATCTTCTGAAACTTCTTGTCTAAATCTCTGGATCGAGAAGACCGGCGATGAAGAAGATGAACAGAGTTTTGTCGGCGAGATCTTGTCCGCTTCCCGATATGGACGATATATCAGATTCAGAAAACTTCTTAGGGTTTGACGTTTGTCAAGACCTATTTATAAGGTCTTAGTAACGGTCAAATCCATTCTTAATCACGTACACGTGGACCAGTCATAACAGAGTATTTGAAAATCTCGTAAACTCTGGACTTAGAAAATATTCTGGGAAAAACACAGATATACACGAGTGACAGAATAGTTACTCGAGTAAGAGAAGTAACTACTCGAGTACATGAGGACATACTCGAGTCCAGTAGTTAGAAAATAATTCTGAGCTGGAAGAAAGGATATACTCGAGTACTTGGCTGGACTACTCGAGTATAGAAACTTAACTACTCGAGTATTTACAGATCTACTCGAGTACTTGACTTTGGTCTACTCGAGTCTGCAAACTAACATACTCGTGTAAAGGATATACTCGAGTACTTGGCTGGACTACTCGAGTATATACATGAGCTACTCGAGTATCATAATGCCTACTCGAGTATGAGGAAGAATATGAAGACTCGAGTATGTCCTTTGGATTACTCGAGTACTAAGTTACTTACTTGAGTATATGAAGCTATCTACTCGAGTATGTAGACTTAGAAAAATTTCTTCCTTGAGAACTCATTTCTCCTACTAAAGATCAGCAACACTTCAAGGTTTCAATTGTCCATGTGCTTGTGAAATGAAGTTCATCCCAATAGAGAGGCTACACATGAGTCAATACCATGGATCACACAATGAGGGATTACATTGTATGGTCCTGTGTTAGGTGACCCATTGTAGACTGACATTGGTCTACACTTGGCAATATAGTCATGTAAACACAACTTAAACAAGGCATCAAATACAACTGCAATTCACCTTAGTCTTAGGAGGACTTCTTCAAATTAAGGTCATTGTGGAAACAAGACCCAACAATCTCCCCCTATTTGAAGAAATCAGAACTCCATCTACTAAGTTGAATTGCTAGAGATATTAAAACAATATTGACGTGAAAGAGGATGCATTGACTTACATTTCTTAACTAGAATTGCTTTGCATTTATCCCCCTTCCTGAAATCTTAATTTGGATTTGCAATTCCATTTCCTTTTGCTCTCCCCCTTTGTGACCTCTTTAAATAGGGGACATGGCAGGGGACGTCAATCATGTTTCCATCCTTACTGAAAGCTCAAACACCTCTGAGGTTCTTTTGGATAGGGTGATCAGTTAGAATATCCCCCTTAACCAATGCATAAGGAAATTCTTCTTTAGCTGCTGAACCATCAAGCTTTCCATCAGTGGAACCTAAATCTTCTAGTTCCAATAATTTTCCTGGAACTTCTTCTTGTCCAATTGCCAGATAAGAATTTTGTTGGCCAATGGACATACCTGCATCCACAAGATTAGAATCCCTTAGGAGCCCAAACAAGATTGGGTCCTAGGTCTCTTGTTAGTATTCTCCCCCTACAAGAGTTAACATTGTGAGTGGTCTTTCTCGCATTATTAACTTGAGGAGTTAAACAATATCTTGGATTAAACCAGCAATCTATGGCGAAGTGACCAATCTTGCCGCAATACCAACAGTTAAACCTGTTGTACCTTCTCTTGGTCTCTTGCTCTGTCTTATGGATGGGGGGTCTAGCAAGAGAAATTGACTCGAAGGAGGAAGCCTCGTTATTACAACAAGTACATGGCTTCCTTGTCTCCTTGGCCTTAATTACACAAGTTTTAGCTTTTGGTGTTTCCTTCTCATTTGGCCCATGAGTGTAAGGATCATACTTCAGTAAGGCAACAGTTTGGCTTGGGAAAGCCTTTCCTTTACCTTTGGCAGATTTATGTCCTAAACTGCTATTTTTCACGAAGGAGGCTTCTCCATTAGTGATTGGAAGCAAAGTTGTAGACATGGTGAGAGTTTTAACCAACTTTCTTTCGATGACTAGCTTTGCTTCCAATTCATCCAGGAGGGAGTCCTTATGATTTAATAATTCAGTGAAGTCTTTAATTTCCTCCTTCAAAGATTGAACTTCATCTCTGAGAGGGGTCAATTGGTCAATCTCCTCCCTCAGATTTGATTCCACCTCTTTGAGGGATGAAATCTCTTTTGATTGCGATTTGACTACCTTCCAGCATTTGTCAAATGCAGTCAATAAGACTTGATACTGATTTACCAATTCAGAATCATCCTCCCCAGAAGAATAGCCATCATGACCATTTAAGTCAACATCTGAGGCAGAGAGAGGTGTGTGAGAATTTACCTTCCCGGTATATGAGGAGTTACCGTTGTCTTTATCCTCTTGGTCTGAAAGACCCATAAGCCCGAAGTAAGCTTCTTCATCCTCACTTGACTTAGATGAGTCAGAGTCACTGAGGGTTTTTGACTTTTTGGCAATGAAGCTTCTTTCTTTCTTCCTTTTCCCTTGACGGGACTTCTTTTCTATGCCTCTTCCTTCTTTCTTCTTCAGAGGGCACTCAGTGCTTATATGCCCTGGCTTACTACAATAATAGCAAACAACGTTAGATGAAACATGTTTGTTCGGTTTAGATTTATACCTGTCATGGCTGCTATGACGATCACCATCAAGACGTGATCTTCTGGTCGAGGAATCATTTTCTCTCATTTGTTTCTTATTGCTAAGAAACTTCTTGAATTGTCAGGAGAGAAGATGAAACTCTTTATCGGATAAATCTGAGCCTGAGGTGCTTGGCTCAGAGTCTTCTTCTTCATAGTCTCCTTGAGTGGAAGCAGGAGAAGTAGATTTGGCCTTTCTTGAGCTGTCTGCCCATAGTGCAACCGGCTTATCATTGGATGCAGACCTGCTCATCTCTTCTTCAGCTTTTCTTGAGTTGATTTGAAGCTCGTATGACATAAGCTTTCCGAATAGATTCTGCGGGTCCGTCTTCGATAACCTTCCGAACTCCCGAATGGCGCAAACCTTATTATCCCATTCCTTGGTCAAGGATCTTAAGAATTTGTCATTTAGTTCCCCTTTGGTGAAGACTCGGCCATAAACTCTTAGGCCGTTGACTATTTTGAAAAAGTTCTCAAAGGTGTCAGCTATGGCTTCCTTGTGACCTTGCCTGAAGGCTTCATACTTCTGATTTAGAAGGGATCTCCAATCATCCCTAACTTCTTCAGTGCCTTCCATCAGAGTCACTAGGGATTGCCACATCTCCTTGGAAGACTGGCAATGAATCAGATTTTGCAGCATCGAGTCATCGACTGCATTTGCTATAATATTTTTAGCTTTCTTGTCTAGAGAGACAAGTGCAATCTCGTCCATATCCTAATCCATTAACTTCTTTGGCACCTCCTTTGTAGGATCACTAGTGGAGGAAATCATAGGGATATAAGGACCTTCCTCCACTATCATGAATATGCGGGGGTCAACAGCTTCCATGAAAAGCTTTATTCTCTCTTTCCACATGGGAAAGTTTGCCTTATTGCACACTGGGAGCTTAGAAAAATCCTTGGTCTTACTCATGCTTGATACTTCTCTTGAGACAACTTGGTAAGGATTAGATCAAGGTGTTAACCTTTTAACGATGAACCTCCCTCTGATACCAATTGAGAGAACTAAGTTGTCAACCTAAATCACCTAGAGGGGGGTGAATAGGTGAAATACGTGCCAAATGCGGAACAAAAAATTAACAAAGCACAAATAAGTAATTAAGCAATCACACGGACGACAAGAGATTTACAGTGGTTCCCCAATCTTGGGTACGTCCACTTTCCTCACCGATCTAGCAAATCACTGGACTCGGCTACTCCACTATCTCGGATTGCAAACCAATCCTACACCTCGGAACTACGTTCCTACAAAACTCGATCCCAAACGGATCTACACTCGGAAGAAAACCTTCCTACAAATCTCGGAGAAAAACTCCTACAGAACTCGGAGTCAAGACTCCTACAAGAATAAAAGGTGTATACAGAAGTATAACCAGAATTATTTAGATCTGGATCTTCAACCTTTTCTTCCTCCTCCAGATTTTAGGGCTCGGCAGAAAATTAGTCGAGGAAGACGAGGCGAAATCTCTTGGATCTGAAAAACTAGAATCAGCAAGATCAAGTACTGGATCTATCGATTGAGAGTCACTTGATCTTCTAAAACTTCTTGTCTGAATCTCTGGATCGGAGAAGACCTGCGACGAAGAAGATGAAAAGAGTTTTGTCGGCGAGATCTTGTCGGCTTCCCGATATGGACGATATATCAGATTCAGAAAACTTCTTAGGGTTTGACGTTTGACAAGACCTATTTATAAGGTCTTAGCAACGGTCAAATCCATTCTTAATCACGTACACGTGGACCAGTCATAACAGAGTATTTGAAAATCTCTTAAACTCTGGACTTAGAAAATATTCTGGGAAAAACACAGATATACACGAGCGACAGAATAGTTACTCGAGTAAGAGAAGTAACTACTCGAGTACATGAGGACATACTCGAGTCCAGTAGTTAGAAAATAATTCTGAGCTGGAAGAAAGGATATACTCGAGTACTTGGCTGGACTACTCGAGTATAGAAACTTAACTACTAAAGTATTTACAGATCTACTCGAGTACTTGACTTTGGTCTACTCGAGTCTGCAAACTAACATACTCATGTAAAGGATATACTCGAGTACTTGGCTGGACTACTCGAGTATATACATGAGCTACTCGAGTATCATAGTGCCTACTCGAGTATGAGGAAGAATCTAAAGACTCGAGTATGTCCTTTGGATTACTCGAGTACTAAGTTACTTACTCGAGTATATGAAGCTATCTACTCGAGTATGTAGACTTAGAAAAATTTCTTCCTTGAGAACTCATTTCTCCTACTAAAGATCAGCAACACTTCAAGGTTTCAATTGTCCATGTGCTTGTGAAATGAAGTGCATTCCAATAGAGAGGCTACACATGAGTCAACACCATGGATCACACAATGAGGGATTACATTGTATGGTCCTGTGTTAGGTGACCCATTATAGACTGACATTGGTCTACACTTGGCAATATAGTCCTGTAAACACAACTTAAACAAGGCATCAAATACAACTTCAATTCACCTTAGTTTTAGGAGGACTTCTTCAAATTAAGGTCATTGTGGAAACAAGACCCAACAATCTCCCCCTATTTGAAGAAGTCAGAACTCCATCTACTAAGTTGAATTGCTAGAGATATTAAAACAATATTGACGTGAAAGAGGATGCATTGACTTACATTTCTTAACTAGAATTGCTTTGCATTTATCCCCCTTCCTGAAATCTTAATTTGGATTTGCAATTCCATTTCCTTTTGCTCTCCCCCTTTCTAACCTCTTTAAATAGGGGACATGGCAGGGGACGTCAATCATGTCTCCATCCTTACTGAAAGCTCAAACACCTCTGAGGTTCTTTTGGATAGGGTGATCAGTTAGAAACTCCCCCTTAACCAATGCATAAGAAAATTCTTCTTTAGCTGCTGAACCATCAAGCGTTCCATCAGTGGAACCTAAATCTTCTAGTTCCAAGAATTTTCCTGGAACTTCTTCTTGTCCAATTGCCAGATAAGAATTTTGTTGGCCAATGGACATACCTGCATCCACAAGATTAGAATCCCTTAGGAGCCCAAACAAGATTGGGTCCTAGGTCTCTTGTTAGTATTCTCCCCATATAAGAGTTAACATTGTGAGTGGTCTTTCTCGCATTATTAACTTGAGGAGTTAAACAATATCTTGGATTAAACCAGCAATCTATGGCGAAGTGACCAATCTTGCCGCAACACCAACAGGTAATCCTATTGTGCCTTCTCTTGGTCTCTTGCTTTGTCTTATGGACGGGGGGTCTAGCAAGAGAAATTGACTCGAAGGAGGAAGCCTCGTTATTACAACAAGTACATGGCTTCCTTGTCTCCTTGGCCTTAGTTACACAAGTTTTAGCTTTTGGTGTTTCCTTCTCATTTGGCCCATGAGTGTAAGGATCATACTTCAGTAAGGCAACAGTTTGGCTTGGGAAAGCCTTGCCTTTACCTTTGACAGATTTATGTCCTAAACTGCTATTTTTCACGAAGGAGGCTTCTCCATTAGTGATTGGAAGCAAAGTTGTAGACATGGTGAGAGTTTCAACCAGCTTTCTTTCGATGACTAGCTTTGCTTCCAGTTCATCCAGGACGGATTCCTTATGATTTACTAATTCAGTGAAGTCTTTAATTTCCTCCTTCAAAGATTGAACTTCATCTCTGAGAGGGGTCAATTGGTCAATCTCCTCCCTCAGATTTTATTCCACCTCTTTGAGGGATGAAATCTCTTTTGATTGCGATTTCACTACCTTCCGGCATTTGTCAAATGCAGTCAATAAGACTTGATACTGATTTACCAATTCAGAATCATCCTCCCCAGAAGAATAGCCATCATGACCATTTGAGTCAACATCTGAGGCAGTGAGAGGTGTGTGAGAATTTACCTTCCCGGTATATGAGGAGTTACCGTTGCTTTATCCTCTTGGTTTGAAAGACCCATAAGCCCGAAGTAAGCTTCTTCATCCTCACTTGACTCAGATGAGTCAGAGTCACTGAGGGTTTTTGACTTTTTGTCAATGAAGCTTCTTTCTTTCTTCCTTTTCCCTTGACGGGACTTCTTTTCTATGCCTCTTCCTTCTTTCTTCTTCAGAGGGCACTCAGTGCTTATATGCCCTGGCTTACTACAATAATAGCAAACAACGTTAGATGAAACATGTTTGTTCGGTTTAGATTTATACCTGTCATGGCTACTGTGACGATCACCATCAAGACGTGATCTTCTGGTTGAGGAATCATTTTCTCTCATTTGTTTCTTATTGCTAAGAAACTTCTTGAATTGCCAGGAGAGAAGATGAAACTCTTTATCGGATAAATCTGAGCCTGAGGTGCTTGGCTCGGAGTCTTCTTCTTCATAGTCTCCTTGAGTGGAAGCAGGAGAAGTAGATTTGGCCTTTCTTGAGCTGTCTGCCCTTAGTGCAACCGGCTTATCATTGGATGCAGACCTGCTCATCTCTTCTTCAGCTTTTCTTGAGTTGATTTGAAGCTCGTAAGACATAAGCTTTCCGAATAGATTCTGCGGGTCCGTCTCGGCTAACCTTCCGAACTCCCGAATGGCGCAAACCTTATTATCCCATTCCTTGGTCAAGGATCTTAAGAATTTGTCATTTAGTTCCCCGTTGGTGAAGACTCGGCCATAAACTCTTAGGCCGTTGACTATTTTGAAAAAGTTCTCAAAGGTGTCAGCTATGGCTTCCTTGTGACCTTGCCTGAAGGCTTCATACTTCTGATTTAGAATGGATCTACAATCATCCCTAACTTCTTCAGTTCCTTCCATCAGAGTCACCAGGGATTACCATATCTCCTTGGCAGACTGGCAATGAATCAGATTTTGCAGCATCGAGTCATCGACTGTATTTGCTATAATATTTTTAGCTTTCTTGTCCAGAGAGACAAGTGCAATCTCGTCCTTACCCAAATCCATTAACTTCTTTGGCACCTCCTTTGTAGGATCACTAGTGGAGGAAATCATAGGGATATAAGGACCTTCCTCCACTATCATGAATATGCGGGGGTCAACAGCTTCCATGAAAAGCTTTATTCTCTCTTTCCACATGGGAAAGTTTGCCTTATTGCACACTGGGAGCTTAGAAAAATCCTTGGTCTTACTCATGCTTGATACTTCTCTTGAGACAATTTGGTAAGGATTAGATCAAGGTGTTAACCTTTTAACGATGAACCTCACTCTGATACCAATTGAGAGAACTAAGTTGTCAACCTAAATCACCTAGAGGGGGGTGAATAGGTGAAATACGTGCCAAATGCGGAATAAAAAATTAACACAGCACAGATAAGTAATCAAGCAATCACACAGACGACAAGAGATTTACAGTGGTTCCCCAATCTTGGGTACGTCCACTTTCCTCACCGATCTAGCAAATCACTACACTCGGCTACTCCACTATCTCGGATTGCAAACCAATCCTACACCTCGGAACTACGTTCCTACAAAACTCGATCCCAAACGGATCTACACTCGGAAGAAAACCTTCCTACAAATCTCGGAGAAAAACTCCTATAGAACTCGGAGTCAAGACTCCTACAAGAATAAAAGGTGTATACAGAAGTACAACCAGAAATATTCAGATCTGGATCTTCAACCTTTTCTTCCTCCTCCAGATTTTAGGGCTCGGCAGAAAATTAGTCGAGGAAGACGAGGCAAAATCTCTTGGATCTGAAAAACTAGAATCAGCAAGATCAAGTACTGGATCTATCGATTGAGAGTCGCTTGATCTTCTGAAACTTCTTGTCTGAATCTCTGGATCGGAGAAGACAGGCGACGAAGAAGATGAAAAGAGTTTTCTCGGCGAGATCTTGTCGGCTTCCTGATATGGACGATATATCAGATTCAGAAAACTTCTTAGGGTTTGACGTTTGACAAGACCTATTTATAAGGTCTTAGCAACAGTCAAATCCATTCTTAATCACGTACACGTGGACCAGTCATAACAGAGTATTTGAAAATCTCGTAAACTCTGGACTTAGAAAATATTCTCGGAAAAACACAGATATACACGAGTGACAGAATAGTTACTTGAGTAAGAGATGTAACTACTCGAGTACATGAGAACATACTCGAGTCCAGTAGTTAGAAAATAATTCTGAGCTGGAAGAAAGGATATACTCGAGTACTTTGCTGGACTACTCGAGTATATGCATGAGCTACTTGAGTATAGAAACTTAACTACTCGAGTATTTACAGATCTACTCGAGTACTTGACTTTGGTCTACTCGAGTCTGCAAACTAACATACTCGTGTAAAGGATATACTCGAGTACTTGGCTGGACTACTCGAGTATATACATGAGCTACTCGAGTATCATAGTGCCTACTCGAATATGAGGAAGAATCTGAAGACTCGAGTATGTCCTTTGGATTACTCGAGTACTAAGTTACTTACTCGTGTATATGAAGCTATCTACTCGAGTATGTAGACTTAGAAAAATTTCTTCCTTGAGAACTCATTTATCCTACTAAAGATCAGCAACACTTCAAGGTTCCATTTGTCCATGTGCTTGTGAAATGAAGTGCATCCCAATAGAGAGGCTACACATGAGTCAACACCATGGATCACACAATGAGGGATTACATTGTATGGTCCAGTGTTAGGTGACCCATTGTAGACTGACATTGGTCAACACTTGGTAATATAGTCCTGTAAACACAACTTAAACAAGGCATCAAATACAATTGTAATTCACCTTAGTCTTAGGAGGACTTCTTCAATTTAAGGTCATTGTGGAAACAAGGCCCAACAGGATCCCTAGTTGGATTTGGGCTAGGTTCACTAATTAGGTTAAGTTTGAACCACATTGTATAGCCAGGGTCAAGTCCTTGAGTTCTAGAGCTTAGGCTAGTCATTAGGTTCAACCTTCATGGACCAGCCAGCAGAGGATCTCAGTAGATTCAAGACTTAGGAGAATTCAGAGATCAAAAGGATCAGTTCGAAATTCTTCGAACTCAGCTCGACGAACTCAGGATTTTTTTCTCTGAGTTGAGCTCGACGATATTCGAGCTCAAGTCAACGATTTACTTTTTCAGACAGATTCTCAGCTAGGCGAACTTAGAGCGCAGATTTGGCAAGTATTTCCAGATGCAGTTCGCTGAGCTCAGGTCGACAAACAAGAATTATTAGCTCAACAAACTTGAGACTCCAGTCGATGATTTCTGTTCAGAGTTCGACGAATTCTGTCTCGCCCCAGACTTAGAAATTTTCTTTATTTTCTATCCTTATTCCTTATATTATTTAGCAATAGTTTCCTGAGTAATTAATGTTCATATTCTCCTGAATATAGCTATTATTGGCATCATTAATTATGTCTTTATCAGGGTAATTACTTGCCTATTTTAATGGGACAGTTCGGGAAACTTATTAAAGTCAATATTTCAGCCGTTTCTTTCTCCAGGGAAATCAACATTTAATGTCAGGAATTCAAATTTTGAAGGGGAATTTTTAACAGAGAATATACAATAGATTTTCTCTTTTCAGATGGCTAGACTCTAAGAAAGAAGACACACAAACAGACATACATACAGACTAACTGAGACATAGAGAGACATATACAGAATATACAGAACTCTTTCCCAGTGCACAGAAAACATTCTTTTTTCACCCTTGTCATTCTGAAAGCTGAAGAAGAACAACCAGTTAATATCAAGAGTCTTCTTCAACTTATTTTCTAGGAACATTCAAGGACAACATCTTGAATCAGTTAGAAGTTCTAGGATTCTTTAAGACAAGTCTGAAGACCTACATCCTGAGCAAGGCTCCAAGTGCATTTCAGAAGGAGTATTGACAAACAGCAAATCCACTAGTCTTCTCTGTTGTTAGAGAAAAGAGAAGACATCATCAACTCCCTCACCTCCAGCATAAAGGGTTTATTAACACCCTTCAAAAGTTTATTCCTGGTTTTTGGGCACCTGATCAAAAGCCTAAAGGGTTATGAGTGTACAACCCCATATCCGGCGAGTGGGATAGTGGAGGGCCAAATCAGCCAAGCCTATCCCAAGTTCCAGGCATGTCGATGCCTTGGCGTTGAGTACACTCGACACCCCAGCCCTTGGCGTCGAGTCCACTCGATGCCCCAGCTCTTGGCGTCGAGTCCACTCGATGCCCCAGCTCTTGGCGTCGAGTCCACTCGATGCCCCAGCTCTTGGCATCGAGTCTAATCGATGCCCCAGCTCTTGGAGTCGAGACCACTCGATGCCCCAGCCCTGGTGTTGAGTCCATTCAATGCCCCAGTCTTGGTGGAGAGTCCAATCAATGCCTCTGCCCGGTCAGCTCGCCTTGACACCCGGACAGCTTGTAAGGGCTTCGTCGAGCCTAGTTCGATGAATCTTTGGCCGATCGTCGGGCCCATGACCAGTGAGTAGGGTGGGCCGAGCCCATACTCACCACGTGTTGAGCCGAGACGGTGAGTAAAAGCTCCGTCGGTACTTGTCGCCCTTGCCAAGTTGAGGCCATTGCAGGGGAACTCGCCCCTCTTTAACTGTAATGTATTTTTACCATTTCACCCCCAGAGGCCTGCCCTTAGCCAGTTAGAACAGTGGAGCATCACTGTTGGCAGACCTGGGTGGGCTGCACATAGCTGGTCAGAACAATGGAGTTTGGCTGTTGGCAGGCCAGCCCAAGGTGCTTTCAGTAATTTTAGGGCAGTAGAGATTGGTTATTTGCATGCCAATTTCAGAAATTTATAAATAGGACCCAAGGGGTACCTCAGATGGCACGCTTACTTATTCTCCAGATTCTCTTAGCATTTCCCGAGGTACCTTAGCCCGACATTTTGGTTAAGGAGGGGAAGAGCTCAGTGATCTTCTAGGTGTGTGGTGGGTCCTCCGCGCCGAGCCCTTGGGTCCAGTTCTTGTTCGATTTTCTTGTCTTCCGGCTCGCAGGAGAGAATTAGGTGTGCGATCACCCATTCCCCAAGGGTCGAACAACACGTGAGATCTCCCTGGAAATAGATCTTGTTGTGGCAGTCACCTGATCAAAAACAAGATAGTGGATTTCTACCATGGTGGTAGAAGAGTGGACGTAACCTGTTTGGGAACCACTATAAAATACTTGTGTTGTCTGTGTGTAATCATTTTTTTTTGTTCTTGCTGTGCTGTGATAGTTTATCTTAGCCTGTTTTTATTTTCTTTTATATTATTATTGGTATCACCTATTTTCTACTCTGATAAATTTTAAAACATCAAAAATTTTAATTACTATATTACCCCCCTCCCCCTCTAGAGTAAATCGAGTCTAACCCATTTCTTTCACAAACGGATGGCAAGATTGGCCATAGAAACTGCACTCCTCCTTACTTATTTTCCTCAAAGCAGGACTAGATCCCTGAGAGCTCTTACAATCATCAAACTTTCTCTTTTCCTTTCTCATTTGCATGCCTCAAATCTTGGCATTATCGATGGCTTCCACTTTAGAGCAGCTACAACTGCCTCAGCGTAATTCTCAAATCCATAAGCACTAGCCAATTGTTGGATGTCACTCCTAAGACCACCTAGGAAATGCTTTACTCAGCTAACCTCAGAGGCCACCAAATTCGGGGCAAACCGGCTCAACTTACATAACTCTACCACATACTCACTAACCGTGAGTTGTCTCTATTTCAGATGTAGGAATTTGTTCATCAAATGGTCTTGCTTGGCCAACATCGGAAATTCCTTAAGCACTAATTCCTTAAACGATCACCACGATCATCCATCAGTGAGGTTTTCTTTTTCTCTTAACCACTAGCTCTCAGCAAGACCCTTAAGATGGTAAGCGACGACCATTACTCTTTGGTCGGCAGATATTCCTGAGTACAAGAACATTTCCTCTATAGCGATGATCCAGTCATCCAAAGCAATGAAGTCACCTCTACCATTTTGGTAGGAGGTCCTAGTCGCTAAAAGTGTGAAATGAAGTTCATCTCTAGTGGAAGCAAAATTGGAGGCACCAACGGAGCAGGAGTAACAGGAATTGCTTGACCCACAGCAGGGTCCTATACTCTAGGCTACTGCCCTGAAACAATAATCAATAATGCCTGAATCTGCAATTGCATCTCATCCATCTTCCATGACAGAGCCTCATTGCTTTGTTTTAGCCCTTCAATCATAGCCTCATTTTGCGCACCTGATGACTCGACCTCCGATTGGGGGGTCAACCTCATCGCAACACGCTTAGGTGGCATCCTAATAACACAACGAACAACTAATCAAACCTAGCTCAAAGCTAGAACTACCCAACTTAGTTCAGACCATACATATATAGATACTTGCTCACGCTGCTAACTTGCTCCAGGATTTTCATAATGATGTCATTCTTAAACTTAGGATGATATATTGTCATCCTATTTACCAATGTGCATAAATTATGAATGCATGAATCCTCATTTCTTTTGCTTTAAATCCATGTGTGTACATATGTCATTATGTAGATCTTAGCTTGGAACGGGTACTAATGGTATGTTATATCATGCATGTTGTGATATGTAATCTAATAAAATGCCTTAATGCATGTTATGAGCTGCGTACACATGAAATATTATGCATCGCATACTACATAATATCATATGTAACAAAAGTAAAATCTAATGTGCATTCATGTGATTTTTGTTATGCATCACATACTACATAACAGTCACAAGTTGTTTCCTATGAGAATCCATATACAAACACATATTTTGCATCTCATACCACATAATATGCCATGTATACTTCCTATCATGCTTATGAGTATAGTGTTCAACACTTTATACAAAATCCTCAAGTAATTATGAAGAAAGCTTTAATTTATGTTAAGTTTTGACGGTCGTATCCCTCGGCTTAGTGGATCAACTAGTCCACAAGTGAAAAATATGAATATACATTGCAAATAAATACATTGTTTATATATATTGACATCCGACATGAGTATAAACATCCAAACAGAAAACCTCATGATATGCATACTTATAAATTTAATACTAATGTAGAAAGTGTTTTTTATGTTGTTAAAATAAATTGACTTGACTTGAAATATGCTATGAATGAAGTAATCATAATGATACTTCTACACTTAAAATACCAAACATGCAATCCTAACATAAAATTTTCCCAGAGAACAAGTAAACCAACAATTCTATCAGAAATTAACTTAGTAGCCAGCAAGTACTTAACATTCCACACAAACATAAAATATCTTTAACGGGCGTGAACAACCTGACACGAACCCACTAAAAAGCATGTATGTCTGAACTAAAAACAGAACAACAGATCTAACTCACAACGATAAATAAAAAAACAACTACAAAAGCTGCAGAACACCAGCAACAATCAACACTAGCCGCTCAACCGGGTACTTTCCAAGCCTGAAGCATTCAAAAGAAAAGAATACCTCAGCAAGAATAAACAAATGGCAATCAAAGATCATTAGTAGCAATAATCTGAAGAGACAAAAGGGTTACAAACCATTATAAAAGAAAAGTTGTCCAATCATAGCAAAAAGTCATACTTTAATAGGTAGAGAAGAATTCTCAAACAGAGTAATAAGAAAGGGTGCACCAAGTGCAAAAGGAAGTCATTCTTCTATAATAGAGACTGAACAGCTCATTACACAAGAATCATTAATATCGGTAAAAAACAGTACTGTTGATGCTCGAAATGTGACGGACTCGGGCACCACCAGCTAACCGTTCGGGCACTAGGGAAAGAAAGAAGAGTAAACTGCAGCAGTAGTCTACTAAGCGGATAAGAGAAAAGAGCAGAGAAGCCGAGAGCCACGGCAACACCAGACTTCGCCCATCGTAGCCTGAATTCCACTCTTGCGACGGGCTTGATTTTGATTACAAGTGACGAGTTACAAAAAGCACAAAGAAAACTATGCAGCAAGCAAGCTGGAGTCCGCAAAGCTCAGAATTCGAGTCCGCAGCCTTTAACAAGTGGGCTCTTGGGCTCGAGTCAGCGTGCTTTGGGCGCACCACCTCCCCCTATTTATAGGATCGGGGGCCTGCCCAAACGGGCAGGGCTAAAATGGCTGCCCGGGATACAGGAGAACCGGGCAACGGTGACGAGAACCAAAAAGAGAAAATCAAGCAGTTTGCGCGAGAAAGGCGGACTGGAAATGCGAGCTGGAGCAACCCCTGGTCATTTGGAGCTCCATTCCCGGAGTGTCGCGACCTGGGCGGAATGGCTTTTGAGTCCGGTGAATGAACGATGAGCTGACCAAGGCGAAGCGATTTGGGCATACGGAGAATGGCGTCCGCTTCTAGGGTATCCGGGCGACCTGAGCGCACTGAGAATCAGAGCCCGCAGTTGAAGATGCCGAATGATGAGTACATCGACCGTGTGCGGATTCTGAGGTTAACATAATCCCCGCACATTTTCAAATTTCAAGAAATTTCGGAAATGTTTCTCTAACGGCTAATTCTGCAACCAACGCTACCACTGCTTGGGCTATAAATACGGTCGGGAGTACTATAATCTGCCATAATTATCTGCATAATGGGACGATACTCACCACTTGCGGTCTCCATTCTTGAGTCCGGCATGGCGAGGTTGGGATCCTTCTTTGGCAATCTTCCCAAAGCCTACATGTCTAAGAAGCCCTCAACGCGGGTGAAGAAGGTGGTCCAGCGAGGGGAAAAGAAGATTCACAACATCAGAGAGAGTTCGCAGAAGGACAGAACGTCCGCAAAGAGCAAGGAACTAAGTCTTTTGAATGCACCTTCTCAGGGTCCGGCCACGTCTTCTCAACCGCAGCAAACCTCAGACAAGACCCCCGCGGGTTCGGGCGGAATGGCGATAGTCGCCACCGCCTCTTGAACCTTCATGATGCAGCTGGACACGAAGAAGGAAGTTTCTTCGCCAGAGGTCCGATAGCTGGAATCCGTGGAGGTGCGGACTGCAAATCCGGATACCGAAAAACGAACAGGCGCAGCAGAAGACGAGCGAATAGGGAAGCTGGCTGGGAATTAGGCCGCAACTTCAATGACTTCCTCTGCTGCATCCGGTACTAACCAGGTCATAGTCCTCGCAAAACTGTCAGACTTTGAGCAGGTCGTGCTAGCCTCAGAGAAGACCCCTGAGAAAAAGAAAAGGAAAAGGTACAAATCCTCAGTTTTTGAACGGATCGAGAAGCGACTGCGAGCTCAGAAAGAAAAGAACGTCTCCGAGCGGACAGGCGCGGCGAGCTTGCAATACCGACCGCGGGAAAAGGAGGTCCCAGACGCAAGCTTAGTCACGCCTGATGCTTCCATCCCGGGCGGTGATTCCTTGTCTACGGTCAGTCTATCTACCACAGAAATACTTGACACTATTGATAATGAGCGGCTTGTTGATATTAATCAGTCTCTGCTTGAGGTGTTGCAGTCTGATGTCGAGATAGTAGGCGAGAAGGTTGCTGAACCCGCCCATTCTTCTGCGGACGACAAGAGGGAAAAGGCGGAGGAGCAGCTCGCCATTATGAGAGCAAAGGTTGAGGCAGTCTCTAAACGGCTAGAGGCGGATAGACGGGATGAGGATCTGCGGACGGCGGCCAAGAGGATGCGGACAGGTAAATTGCCACCGCCACATCCGCGTTTCCAGAAGAGATGGTTTTATAAGTCTCCGGTGCGAAAGTAAAGACCAGTTAAAATTATCACCGAGACCGAGGACATAGTGGCTTCCAGTAGATCAATGGCAGAAAAGAGAGCGATGGTTCACCAAAGATGGAAAAAACACTTGGTCACTTTTGACCCCGAGCGAGTACGGCGGCCTGTAGTAGATAGTCGCCAGATCGCCGCAATGTTTATGAAAAGTGAATTTACTTACATCTCCTCTCTGAGCTTATCGCGCCTTGGAAACTAAAATGAAGTTTGCTTCTTGTGTTGCAGTTCGAAGCTCATCACTGGATTCTGTCGAAGCAGGCGAGATCGCACCATTACCTGTGGATGCTCGTGTATCCGCACTAACAGCTGCCCCTGCCGAGCCTATACCCGGAGTTCAGTCCATCCTGGAGGAATATATTTCATTAGCAAAGAAATATGAAGAAGAGCTAAGGGAGGTGCGAGGTGAGGCTCAAGAAGGAAAAGAATGAAAAAAAAATGCTTGAGAGCCAGGTCGCTAGCATCTCTGCTATGGTGGAGGGGTTGAAGAAGGAGAAGCAACATCTATGCGAGGATGCGCAGCACTATAGGAACAGGTATCTGGCCTTGGTGCGAGAAGGAAAGGATCCGCAGCCGGCTCAGCCCGCTCCGGGGGGAGGGTCAACCCTGGCGGCGAGCAGGCAACCTGTGGCGGACACGGACCAAAGGCCGACGGGTGAGAAGAAGATCCTGTTTAGTCGAGTTGTAATTGATTTTGCATGCATGCACCGAACCTTCAATAACATGCACCATCTGGTCCAACAAATGTATAGGGAAATTCTTCGAGGCAGCGATCAGGTAGCGTATTTCTCATGGATGACGAAGAGCGGCCTGCCCGCTGTGGAGACGGAAAGGATCGGCCTTCTCGCCGCTGAAGTTGTTGAGCTCGCTAGCACTTTGAAAACATTAATTTATGAGTTATTATTTTTTATTGATGCGGACATCAACAATTTCTGTATAATACGTAATATTGTGTATTGTTGTGTAATTCTTGTTATGTTATGGTCTGTTTGAATGCTTTTCCGTTGGATGACTGCATTTTATGCGAATTTGATGTGTATAAATTGCTTTTCCCATGTGCTGGAGTGCTTTTGCTTTATGCTGCGGATGAGGGTTCAATACGCACTAACTTTTTGTAGGACGGAGCGAACCGCACGGATGACGGTTCAATCCGCTCGAACTTTGCTGAATCTGTAGGGAGAGCAGGGAAGAGGCGAACTGCGCGGATGACAGATCAATCTGCGGCGGGTTAGACGTTACCTGTCTTGTCGAGTTTTTGCTATATATATATGATCTCATTTCCTTTTTTCTATCAGAAGCAACTGGACCGAAAGCCCTACGGCCTGTAAAAATGGTGTCCGCCCGCACAGATGCCGCAGCCGCATTTCATTCCGCCGAACACAAGAGGAGTAGGCTGACTGTAGCTGATTTGGAGGTTTTCCGAGAAAGACATATGGCGGGTTTGCCAGTACTTGCGCGACTTCCTGAGAATCAAGAACGACTGAATTTTTCCACTGCTACCCAGATCGCGGTGCCTGTTGACCATTTTGACTGCGGATTCAAATTTCCCCTGCTCTAGGGGGTCTCCGAGATCTTCGAGCATTATGGAGTAGTTCTAGGCCAACTCGCGCCGAATACCGTAGCTGCAACTTACGCCTATCTCGCCTATATGCGATTTGAGAAGATCCAATTCTCCCTGAAGATTTTCAGAAAGATATTTTCTGTCCGCACAATCACGCCATCAAAGGATCAACAATACAAAGGTGTGATCTACTTCTACTGCCGGGGGATGAAAGTTGCGGGCCTTCAAAAAAAAATCCACAACTGGACCTCGAGGTACCTTTTTTTTGAAGGCGACTTGGGATTCCTCCATACTTATCCGCAAGTGCGCACGGATACTGATTTCAAGAGCTTGCCACTGAACACGACGGAGTCCACCATTGTCGAGTTTCTTGCCGGGGTAAGGCTCCATGTCGACTATTATATCCCGTTGTTGCCCAGCCTTGATACCATTAGCCGATAAGAAAGTAAGCACTGCGATCCGTTTTTGTGTTCGCTAACTGTTGTTTCATTATCTGATCTTTTCTCTTTTGCGTAGCAACTTTGTCGGTACCCGCAAACCTACCCTTGACTCCAGCCGGCGCGACTCCTACACAAGGAGAAAGAAAAAAGGAAATCACGAGGAAGAGGAGAGAAGAGGGGGACCCTGCGGCGGACTACTCTTCATCCGGGAGTTTCGACATGGTAGGCTTCGGAAAAAGCCAGAAGGATCTGAGGGGTAACCCGTTGATCCATTGGCATGAGATAAAGAAGTTCGTCCGCGTTTCCACAGCTCTCCCCTCCTGGAAGAGCCCGCGCACTTCCCGCCATGCTTTCGTGGCGCTTTCTGCTCTATACGCGAAGCAAAACCTCCATGAACTTCGGGATATCCCTCCTGCCGATCTCCCTCTGGTCGCGGCTCAGGCTAGCGCGAACAGTGCCATTACCAACCACTTCCTGGCTCGGATGATGTGTGAACTGCTCAAGGAAAATGAGCGCTTGTTGCGGGAAAACAAATCTTTGGCAGATAGGAACAAGCGGCTGGGGACGAAAGTCAACAAGCTCAAAGAAGCCGAAGCGGTAAGAATTTGTAATCCGCATTGATCTTTGCCTTGTCCGCGGCGGATTGACTAATTTACCCCGTGCAGATCGCATACGATATCACTAATCCTGGCTTCCAGAGCACCATGTTCCCCTTCGTAAAGGAAAGCGTGGAAGTCGCCATCGAGCGCTTTATAAACGATGGGCTCGCCAAAGAAGGCGTGGACTCCATCCCCTTCCTGCAGTTGTTCCCCGAACTCGAAGATCAGGTCGTCGAATTCGAGCGGGCTGCAAAAGGGAAAGCGGTTGCTGATGAAGAGGAGAAGCCTTCCGACGGAGAGAGCTCCAAGACTGTGTCAAGCAAGCAAGCAAGCCAGTCGATCCAGTCGGAAGGTGATATCAAGCGGACGGAGCCTATGGCGGCCAGCGGACATAGCTCGACTAGCTCTCGTTCCAGTGGTAGTAGCAGCAGCGACTCAGGCAACTACTCTCCACCAATCAATATAGACAGGTCGAGTCCGGAGGCTCCTGCCGAGAAAAAACAAAGGACCGAGGAATAGATTTTATGATTTTCTTCATTGTAAAAAGAATGCGGACTCCAAGTGAGTCCTCGGATACTTTGTAAAACATTTTTGAATGAAATGAAAAGGATATTTTTGTCATCTGTGGTATCCGCTTGCTGTGTGTATACTAGTCCGCGCTTATTATATTATCCGCATAATATAATTCTTTAATTTGCCCACATCTAAAATCATTCTCCATCCGTAGCACCCTTGATGAATTTGAACAATAGTCGAACTCCACCCGAAGTCCGCTGATAATCAAAATCTAGTCTACTAAATAGAGAAAATAAGTGGACAGTTGACTGGGAGACCAAATTTGAATGGATCAAGGAAACCGCAAATTAAGCGAATTAAGTAACTGAAAACCGTCGATAACCATAATTACAATGGAAATGACAGCTCATGGCCAAGTGGGCAGGTGCGGCTAATGCGGCATTGCTTTCCACACTGGGCCATTAACTAGTCAACCCACTCGGTGGACTGAGCGGATAGATAACTTGAGTCCGCCGATAACTTTAAGAATAATATGAATGACAGCTCATGACCAAGTGGGCAGGTGCGGCTAATGCGGCATTGCTTTCCACACCGGGCCATTAACTAGTCAACCCCTTCGGCGGACTGAGCGGATAGAGAATTGGAGTCCGCCAATAACCTTAAGAATAATAGAAATGACGTAGCTCATGACCAAGTAGGCAGGTGCGGCTAATGCGGCATTGCTTTCCACACCGGGCCATGAACTAGTCAACTCCTTCGGCGGACTGAGCGGATAGAGAATTGGAGTCCGCCGATAACCTTAAGAACAATAGAAATGACGTAGCTCATCACCAAGTGGGCAGGTGCGGCTAATGAGGCATTTCTTTCCACACCGGGCCATGAACTAGTCAACCCCTTCGGCGGACTGAGCGGATAGAGAATTGGAGTCCGCCGATAACCTTAAGAATAATAGAAATGACGTAGCTCATGACCAAGTGGGCAGGTGCGTCTAATGCGGCATTTCTTTCCATACCGGGCCATGAACTAGTAAACCCCTTCGGCGGACTGAGCGTATAGAGAATTGGAGTCCGCCGATAACCTTAAGAACAATATAAATGATGTAGCTCATGACCAAGTGGGCAGGTGCGGCTAATGCGGCATTGCTTTTCACACCGGGCCATGAACTAGTCAACCCCTTCTGCGGACTGAGCGAATAGAGAATTGGAGTCTGCTGATAACCTTAAGAATAATAGAAATGACGTAGCTCATGACCAAGTGGGTAGGTGCGGCTAATGCGGCATTGCTTTCCACACCGGGCCATGAACTAGTCAACCCCTTCGGCGGACTGAGCGGATAGAGAATTGGAGTCCGCCGATAACCTTAAGAATAATAGAAATGACGTAGCTCATGACCAAGTGGGCAGGTGCGGATAATACAACATTGCTTTCCACACCAGGCCATGAACTAGTAAACTCCTTCGGCGGGCTGAGCGGATAGAGAATTGGAGTCCGCCGAAAACCTTAATAAGAGACGATGCCGCCCTCTTGCCTGGAGTACAGCCTAGATTGATCTTTTGTGCAGATGCGGCCGGAGCGGCATTGCTTTTCCTAAGATCAATCAGGTTGCGGGTCTCCTGCAAGCACTGCTTAAGGGTACCGAGGAGTGTTCGAAAGTCACAAACTGAGATGATCTGTAGGAAGGTGTGGCCGGAGCGACATTGCTTTTCCTAAGATCAATCAGGCTGCGGGTCTCCTGCAGGCACTGCTTAAGGGTACCGAGGAGTGTTCTAAAGTCACAAACTGAGATGATCTGCAGGCAGGTGTGGCCGGAGCGACATTGCTTTCCATGCATGATCATCAAAGTTGTGGCGGTATCCCTTATATGGCATGGTAGAGCTGACTGCTACTCTGTCCCTCCAAAATTCAGAAGTGGGGTTAGGTACTAGCCGGGATCCGAAGTTCAGTGTCCTGCTGTAGTAGAACCGGCAAGTTCCCACTACACGGTGCGAAATCTCCCCGCAACACGGGGTCTTGGTTGTATTACGCTAATAGCGGCGGTTCTAAGGGAGGTTTTGCTGAACTCGGTGATATCTCCTGGAATTGGGTAACAATTTTAATTGCTCATGCTCAACATGCAAGCTGTCATAAAGATACTTGAAAAAGTGTTAGCAAGGAGCCTTTTTATTAATGACAAACCACTTTACAAATTTTGAGCGAAGTGGAAAGAAAGAAACTAAGAGGTTCAGGAGTAAAACTGCTTTAAGTCATCACCACTCCATGTATGCGGTATGCCTTCTCCCTCATATGTCTGCAGACGATAGGTTCCCTTTTCGAGGACTTGATGAACGGCCCAGCCCAATTGGGATCGAGCTTTCCGACTTAGCCAGCTCTTGCCGCAGCGTCTAACTTTTTAAGAACTAGATCTCCCACTTGGAAGTGTTTGATCCTCACGTGACTATCAAAGTAGCAAGCCATTCTCCTTTTTATTTCTTCCTGCCTGATGACGGCTTTATCCCTAATCTCTTCAATATGTTCCAGGCTAAATCTCATTTCTTCATTGTTCAGTTCGTGCCAGTCTTCCTCTCCTTGCCTTGCCAGCAGGACCCTAGGTGACGGGACTTCAAATTCAACAGGAATCAATGCTTCTGACCCATGAGAAAGTTTGAACGGAGTTTCCCTTGTTGACGATGAAGGCGTCGTTCTCAGGGTCCAGAGGACCGAAGGAAGTTGCTCCACCGAGCTATCCTTGAGGTTCTATACTTTTTTCTTGAGCAAGTTGAGGATCTGCTTATTGGCTGCTTCCACCTGACCATTACTCCTAGGATGGTGGACTGATGCAAAGCGTAATTCTATTCACACCTGCTTGCAGAAATCTACCAACTCAGCATTGTTGAATTATGGTCCATTATCGGTGATGATTGCCATCGGGACACCATGTAGTCAAATTATCTCCCCCCAAATGAAATTTTTCAAGGTCTGAGTTGTTGTCTTTGCCAGCGCCTTAGCCTCGATCCACTTTCTAAAGTAGTCAATCATGACAATAATGAAGCGTCGCTGCCCTCTTGCCATGGGAAAAGGACCAATGAGGTCCATCCCCCAAATAACAAAGGGCCAAGGGGTTGTGATCGACTTGAGAGATTGTGCAGCCTGATGCTGCAGTGGAGCGAACTTTTGGCACTGAACACATTTTCTGGCATAACCTTACGAATCTTTTGTCATTGTGGACCAGAAGTAACCCTGCCGCAAGATCCTTCTTTCCAAGGTCCTTGCTCCTGAATGGCTTCCACACTCACCAGAATGGATTTCTCGGAGAATGGTGGGAACTTCATTTTCTGAGACACATCTTGCCATGGTGGATAAGAAGGTCTTTCGGTAGAGAACACCGGATACTAAGTAGTAGTGCGCTGCTTTTAACCTGAATCTCTTCTTATCTCTTACCGACTGATGCAAGTTCCCAGTGGAGAGATAAATGATGAAGGGGTCAATCCAAGAGGGATGCTGATCAATTTGCATCAGCTCTTCCTCCTCTACTGCCGGGCGAAAGAGTTCCGAAGTTGTTACTCCTGATGGAAGTCCGTACTTATCAAGAGCTTCTGCTTCCTCGTTCTCCATCCTCGGGATGTGCTTAATGGTGAAGTTTTTGAACTTCCCAACCTCAATTTTCACAAGTGCTAGATATTTCTTTAACACCAGCTCCGTAGTTTCAAAATTACCCAAAACCTGTGATGCCATTACTAGGGAGTCAGTTTTCACGTGGACACGGTCGATTCCGAGTTCTCAGGCGAGCCTTAAACTGGCCAGCAGAGCTTCATATTCTGCTTGGTTATTGGTCACTAGAAAATAAAACTTTATTGACTGTTCGAGCTTAATGCCATTTGGATTTATTAGAACCACTCCTGCCCCGGAGGCGTTCCTACATGAAGCCCCATCAACATAGATGATCCAAGCCAGAGGAGACCTTTCTGCCTGCTTATATTCAGACTCTGCGGTATCAATCAGAAAATCTGCCAACACCTGCGCCTTGATGGCTGTTCTGGGCACATAGGAGATCTCAAACTCACTTAGCTCGATTGCCCATTTAGCTAGCCTATTCGAATGTTCTGTCTTTTCCAACACACTCTTTAAAGGTTGATCAGTGGATACTTGGATTGAATGTGCTTGAAAATAAGGACAAAGTCTGCGAGCTATCATGACTAATGCCAAAGCCAGCTTTTCCAGAATTGGATACCTGGTCTCCGCATCTTTCAGAATGTGGCTGACGTAATATACTAGAAATTGCCTCCGGTTTTCCTCTCGAACGAGAACGGAGCTGACTGCTTCAGGACCAACTCCTAGATATAGGAGCAACATCTCCCCTACTTGAGGGTTTTACAATAAATGTGTGGAAGTTACTGTTTCTTCAACTGCTCAAAAGCTTGTGTGCATTCTTCCGTCCATTGGAATTTGGACTCTCCCTGAAGAGTTTTAAAAAATGTGGCACTCTTATCCCCAACTCAAGAGATGAATCTCCCGAGTCCTGCTAGCCTCCGCCCTAACTGCTGAACTTATTTTGGAGAGCGGGCGAAGCCATATCAAGGATGGCTTTGACCTTATCCGGATTAGGGGCAAGGCCCTCTAGAGTGAGGAGATGGCCGAGACATTTAACTTTGCTTGCTCCGAAAGTACATTTTAGCGGAGTAAGCTTTATTTTATGTTTTCGTAAAGTGGAAAAGGTTTCCATTAGGTCGCGTAGATGCTGCGAATGAGACTTGCTTTTCACTAGGAGATCATCCACATATACTTCAAGTTCTTTACCTCTTTGTCCTCTAAACACATGATCCATCATGCGTTGGTATGTTTCACCCGTATTCTTAAGCCCAAAGGGCATCACGAGGTAACAGTAGCAACCATCGTTCATGATAAATGATGTGTGAGGGATATCTGGTTTGTGCATTCTTATTTGATGATAACCCGAGAAAGCATCTAGAAAACTAGTAAAAGAATATCCTATCGCAGAATCAACTAGAGAATCTATCCGAGGCAGGGGGTAGTAATCTTTTGGGCATGCTTTATTCAGTCGGGTGAAATCTACACACATTCTCCATTTACCTCCTGATTTCTTAACCATTACAACGTTCAATACCCACTCAGGATATTGAATTTCTCGAACAAAGCGCGCCTTGAGGAGTTTAGCAACCTCCTCTCTGATGGGTTCTGCTAGCTTGGTTGCAACATCTCTCCTCTTTTACTGTACCAGCTTGGCAGCTGGATCGATGTTGAGGTGGTGGCAAGCTATGTCTGGATCGACTCTTGGCATATCCTTCGCTGACCAAGCGAAGACGTCTAAGTTCTTCAGCAAGCAGGAGATCAATTCTGCCTTTTGATCTTCTGGAAGTTCTGCATTGACGGTGAGCTTTCTCTCTTCTCCTTCAGCGATGGGAACTTCCTGCGTCACCTGGGCAGGCTCTAGGTGAGCGCCTTCTCTATCTACAACTGCTCCTGGTTGGGCAGAAACCTCCGCCACTGTTGGGAAGATCGGAGGAGCAAGCTCGGTCACGTTCACCGTTCGCAGGTAGCACTCTCTGGAATGCCTCGGGTTGCTTCGGACTCTGCACATCCTGCCATCATCATAGAACTTAACAGCAAGGTGGTAGGTTGACACCACCGCCTGGTATCTATTCAATAATGCCCTCCCGAAGATGGCGTGGTAGCAGCTTGGAGCATCTACCAGTACAAACTGGGTTGGTCGAGTGGCTCCCCGAGCTTTACGGAGAGGGTGACGCTTCCCTCTACTTCCTTTCTTTCTCCAAAAAAACCATAGAGTGGCCCTTCGGTGGAGAACAAAGTATTTCCGGTCCTTGGGCCTCAAAAGTTGTCTTGAACAGACGATTAACTGAACTACCTGTATCAATAAGAATCCGGTCCACAGTGTAATCTTCTATGGCCGCTTTGACTACTACAGCATCATCAAATGGATTGGCCGTTTGGGGCAGATATTCTTGAACAAAAACAATATCGACCCCGGAAGGGGCGGAAGAGGAAGAGGAGGCAACCTCTTCCTGAGAAACCCTCACAACTGAAGATTTCTTAGTGGCTTCGGCTCCTTCCCCTCCATGAATGAAAAAGATCCGCCTGAGGGAACCCTTGTCACAACCCGCATTTTCTCCAAATTAACAAGTATAAGACTATGAGAAAACACACGTCGTGATGCCACTTCGAGCAGGGTATAACTGCCGACGCTCAGGCAAACTAACAACTATAATTTATAAAAATTCATAAGTTTAATGATTAGAAAGTTAGTTATATTTTTAAGGCCGTATCCCTCGGCTCAGTGGTTCATTTAGCTCACTTAGAAGAAAACATAGTTTACGCTGCGGAAAATACCTTAATTAACTTAACTTGACATCCTACATGAGTGTAAGCGTCCCCGAAGGACAACTCATAGTATGCAAGACTCTAGATTTAGTATAAGTAGAAAGGTACCTTTTACAATAGTTGTAAAGTACTTCTTTTAAGTTTTAAAGACAAGATATGTATGATATACTATTAGTAAGGTTTAATAATCAAAATAACTAACATGCATCCTAGCATAAAACATCCCAAAGAGATAAGTAACAACCCAACAATTGTGTAACTAACAACATAAGAAGAGTATACAGCAGTCTAAGAGAAAACCACCGATGGGCGTCAACAACCTGACACGAACCCCTCGGTGAGCAAGAATGTCTGAGTCAACAAAACTACAAGGAATCTCACCTAAAGTGAGAGAAACACCTCTGCAATACAGCAAACCAAAAACACAGCTCCAACTAGTCGCTCAGACGGCTGCAACCTGGACCTGAGGCATTCAAAGACAGAATACCTCAACATAAATTTAAACAATGCAAGTGGAAAGAGAAATATAAGCTCAAAGCTAAGAAAAGATCAACCAATAGGGGAGAATAAACCCCCACCAAACAAGCTGTCAAACTCTGCAACAAGTCGGCAAATGAGCAAGAGTATAGAAAATACAACATCAGTAAAAGCTGAAGGAATTGCACCAAGTGCAACAGGAAAAATAACCCGCTTCGGCTCAAACCTGCTGAAGCAAAACAAGAAACGGCTAAACCAGCCAACATCCAAAATAAGAGTAGAAACAATAGTCCAAAATCATGACAGGAAAATCATTAACACTTGGTGATCCTTATCTCAAAGGCAATTTATTTGCTTGCAACGACCTGGCCCGCTTAGGAGCACAGTGCCGCCCGGCCCACAAGCAGCCCATGGAGGGCCCATGGCGCCACAGGGGTATATCCGGAATCTACAAGGTCTGCCACGGGGACCAACACATAAAGAGCACCTCTCAGGGACCCAGAATGTCCTAAAGGCCTCAGAAAAATGTGTCCACTGGGCATAGTAAGCCACCAAGAGACCCAGGCATCACTGCATGTTAATGATGCGATAAAAATCTAACAATCCTATCCATGCTTAACTCCTATCAACATGTCCTAATCACACTCCCCGATGATTGGGGTAAAACATCCCGAACCAGGTCCCCAAAGACTTCACTCAGCGAAAACGACGAAAAAACGGACAAGTACCACAGAATTCGTCGGGAATCATCATTGATACCCAGCGAATTCGTCGAGAATCGCTGACGAAGGCCGGAAAATTCGTCAAGTATCGCTACGATACTCGATGATTTGCCTTAATTCGTCGGGTATCGCTACGATACTCGACGAAACTGCACAGGATTCTCGATGACTAAGCCTATGATACTCGACGATTCTGCCTTAGCGCTCGATGATTCTACCTGAGATTCTCGACGAACCCAACTTGATACTCGACGATTATACCTTAATACTCTAAGACGGCCTGGTCACGGGTATCAACGATACTCGACGATTCTGCCTAATGATTCTCGACGAACCCGACATGATTCTCTCGAAAGTTCCTAAGTCCTGTTTTCCCATCTTAGCCTAGATTTCTCCTAGATATCTTGCCCTATAACTTACATCTAGTCAAAACAAGAAGAGAAATAGGAAGATAATAGGAAAGAAACAGAGCAAGAAAGGGAAGAAAATCCACTTGCCTCAAAACCAACGGAGAAGACGTCGCCCGCCCTGACCGCTTCAAGATCCGGCCACCAGGAGCACCGAGCAACGTTTCTTGAAACTTTGGGGGACGAAATCAAGCCAAAGCCCCTAACCCTAACCTCCAAAAGTCAAGGAAACGGCCGAAACTTACCTCTACTATGAAGCCCTCGCCGAGACCAGCCCGAAAATCAACTCGGACGTGGAAAACGAGCCCTCCAGCTCCGCACACCGCCGATCGAAGTCACACCGAGTCCGCCGCTCCCAAATCTTCGCGAAAACGAAAACGTCGTCGGGTGCGGGAAGAATAAGATGCGGACCGGCCGAACCCTAGATTGTCCTTTATATACCCTATATATCATAATATAATATATAATATATATATAAAAACACAATCCTAATAAAACGTCCAACACAACGATCTTGGAAACGCGCGAAACTCGCGTCGTAGCAAAAAACCAATGCTACGAACGCAACGGCAAGGTTGGAATCAAAATCCGATGGGCCAAACTCAGGCAAACACCCTCCGAAGCCAAAACACAAGCATCCCCAAAGAGGCTCCGTCGAGTCACCAAAATAGACCCGGCTTGCTAGGAATTCTTGCAAACAGGCTATAATACAGCCCCACAGAAGACTCAAAGAGCCAAAATCATACTCTAACAACGGCACATGACAAACACGTGCTAAGGTAACGCTCTGACGTAAAAATCAAGACAACAAAAGAATATCGAAAAAATCAGGGGCGTTACAGTCACACCCCCTAAAAAGAAGTTTCGTCCCGAAACATGGAACACGAAACGAACAAGAGGATAGAAGAAAAGACACAACAGGAGAATTCTTAAACGAGAATACTAACCGAAGAAGACTAAGAGAACAACTGAGGATGCGATTTTCGGGTCACCATCATCGTCAAAGAGAGGACGCTCCTTGGTCGCATATCGTGGGAAGTCGGCTCCATCAAGATTTCATCGACTTGTGCTTGAAGCACAGGGGTAGAGACACGCCCGTGTCTCTTCCCGTGTCCTTCACGGGATAACCTGGCTAGTTGTACACGGGTAGAGACACGCATGTGTCTCTACCCGTGTCCTTCTTGGGACCGATCACTCAATGCCATGCACTCACAGTCATGGCACTCAATGCCACGACACATGGGTAGGGACACACCCGTGTCCCTACCCGTGTCCTTCTCGGGACACACCACTCAACGACATTCACTCACAGCCATGGCACTCAACGCCACGGCACACGGGTAGTGATACACCGGTGTCCCTACTCGTGTCCCTCTCGGGACACACCAATCAATGTCATTTCAGAATCACTCAACATCATGATAACTCAATGCCACGACACACGGGTAGGGACACGCTCGTGTCCCTACCCGTGTCATTCTCAACACAGGTTTTCAGCTTACTTCCTTTTTCCCCACGAGTGTGCACTCGATCGCCAGCACCCCCTGAGCCTACACCAGCTCTCCTAACTCAAAAACACACACAATGGGCCTAGTGCGAAATTGAACGTTACAAATCCTATAAACAAAATAAAAGATTTCATCCCCAAAATCAGGTAAAGACTATGGGGAGTGAAGCATACAGAAAACATAATATGCTTTTAAATAAAATTTCATGTAGCAAACAACTCCGGGTAGCGTCTTTGCATATGAACCATTGGCTCCCATGTAAATTCCTCCATTCCATGATTAGACCATAACACCTTTACCAAGGGAACACTTTTGCGGCGCAATGTTCTTATCTCGTTGTCTACGATCCGCACCGGCTCAAGTCGCACAGACATATCAGACATCGTTCTTCATTCCCGGCTAACACATAGTCTTCCGTAAGCCGGCGTGCATTTTTGCAATTCCCGGGTGCACTGAATACTGAGAGTAATATGCCTCTCTCAAGATATCCTCCTAGATTTTATCGCCCTTTGGAATGTAGAGTAGGCCGCGAAAATAAACGAGACCATCTTTTAGTGTGTATTCATCGGTAGTCCCGTCTTAGATTGACTTGATTGTCAGGGCTAGAGCTGCATCCACTCCTTGCTCCACCCAGATCCGGTCTCAGATATCACAAACTATGCTCATGCTGGCCAAGTACTCTGTATATTCTGCCGAAGGAGCCTTAAATATCGAAGTAATATCCATCTCCTCAATCATCCGAGCCAGCTCCATACTCATCAACCAAGACTCTGGGCTCGATCCTGGTATTTTTCTACTCAACGCATCAGCTACTGAGTTCGCTTTTCCAGGGTGGTAGTTCAAGGTGAACTCATAGTTGCATAGAAATTATAACCACCGCCATTGTCTTAAGTTCAACTCCTTCTGAGTATGAACGTACTTAAGGTTTTTGTGGTCTGAAAAGATCTCGCAGTGGACGCCGTATGGATAATTCCTCCAAACCTTCAAGGCAAACACCACTGCTCCCAGCTCCAAATCATGAACTGGGTAATTAATTTCATGCTTCTTCAATTGTCTTGAAGCATAAGCAACCACGTGCCCATGCTGCATCAATACCGCTCTTATCCCTTGATATGGAGCATCCGTGTAAACTTGAAATCCTTCCTTCCCTGATGTAAGGACAAGGATAGGGGCGGAGGTAAGTCTGTCCTTCAACTCTTGGAACGTCGCTTCTCATTGGGGTGTCCACTCAAATGGCACTCCTTTCTTCGTCAAAGAAGTAAGTGGGAGGGAAATCTTGGAGAATCCTTTTACAAACTTGCGGTAGTACCCGGCAAGTCCAAGAAAACTACTCACATCGGCCGTCGACTTCAAGGGTGACCACTCCTTCATGACATGTACCTTGGCTAGATCCACCGCTAATCCTATTCCACTAATCACGTACCCCAAGAAAGCAACACTGTTAAGCCAGAATTCGCATTTGCTAAATTTGGCATATAAGGCGTTCTCCTTCAATTTCTTCAACACCAAGGTCAGGTGCTCGCCATGCTCCTCCTCCGTCCTTGAGTAGACTAGGATGTCGCCAATGAAAACAATGACAAAGATGTCCAAATAGGGCTCAAATACCTTGTTCATCAGGCTCATGAAAGTCGAAGGGGCGTTTGTGAGCCTAAACGGCATTACGGTGAACTCGTACAATCCATATCTTGAACTAAAGACTGTTTTCTGGATGTCCCCTTCTTGTATTCTCAACTGATAATACCCTGAGCGCAAGTCCAGCTTAGAAAACCAATGCGCTCTCACTAGTTGATCGAACAACTCGTCGATCCGAGGTTGAGGGTAAGTGTTCCGCACCATCAACCAGTTGAGCTCCCGATAGTGTATGCACAAACACAGGGTTTCGTCCTTCTTTTTCATGAACAATACAGGGGCTACCCAGGGTGACGAACTGGTGCGAACAAACCCTGACTCCACCAGTTCTTGTTGTTGAACTCAAAGCTCCGCGAGTTCTTTTGGGGCCATTCGGTAAGGGGCCTTGGATATAGGCTTGGCACCCGGTATTAGATTAATTTGGAATTCAACCTCTCTATGCGGCGGTAATCCTGGAAGTTTCTTAGGAAATACCTCGGGGTAATCCCGCACTACCGTATGTCTTTTACGTCCAATGCTACTTCCTTTAACTCGAACCAGATCATGAAAACTTCATCCCCTTTCATGTGGGCTTTTATAACTTGAACGGATGACAACGCCAGACGAGGTGTGAAGTTAATACCTTGGAAGATGACGTTGGAGTCTCCATGTCTCAAATAGATTCGCTTCTCCGCGCAGTTGATCCTTGCAAAGTGCAAGTCCAACCACACCATGCCCAGAATGATATAAAATTCCGGCATTTTCAAGACAGTGGCAGGCATATCGAAAGCCCTTCCCTCAATAAGTACCTCAAGCTCGCACTTAGCGGTTGCAACCATATCCGAGTCGTCCAGATGGCGCACTAGTCGGGCTATTCCAGTAAAATATTGCACACCCTCCATGTCCTTAATGAAATCCTCGGACACAAAGGAGTTTGAGGCACCAGTGTCGAATAACGTATAGGCCGGTTTCTCAATAACCATTGCATCTCAATATCAAATTATGAAGGCTCAAGCCAGATTCCTAGAACAAATTTAGGCAGACTAAGGACGGATTCTTATAACGTATGAGTTTCTTCCTCATAGCCCTCATCCTGGAGCTGGGTTCTGCTTCAATTACTCCTTCAGCAAGTATCTTAACGCTTGTCTAAACACCCAAAAGACCCACCTCCAACCACTTTACCATATCTACTATCTCTGCCAATCTGGAGTCTGCTATAAAAAAAGTGGTTTCCCTAGGGAATCTGCCATGTCTATTATCTCAACTAGACTCAAAATCCACTATAAACAAAAGTGCTTGCTCGAGGGGTCTCGCAAGACTTTCTACAACAATTTTACATACCCGGGGTCATCCAGACTTTAGGAGACCGACGTTATAAAGATATGTACCTAAGGTCAGGTCGGCTAATCTTAAGCTCAAAGATGAACAAACTTAGTGTGAATTATATATGGGCACACCAATACTTCCGCTAAGTCAGTTTGTCCCCAAACTGACTAGTCGAACGGGAGTGGCTCCATTGTTGAAAGACTTCTTTAGTTTTTGATCGTAGTGAACTGATACCATTTGTATGACCCCCCCCCCCTCACGGAACACAAAACACGGCACGAGAGAGGTCTTATGCTCAGAACAGCTGCCTTGGGGTAGCACTAACACTCGGCCTAGCCTATACCACAAGACGCTATTCTGTCGGCTACAACCAATATCAATATATATATATATATATGTCAACCCAACCATAAAAATAAGAAGAAGTCAACTCCATACAAGTTATAAGTCCAAAAGTACAATATTAGAGATGCTAAAACATGCTTCTACATAATCAGAGTACAGCTATAATATTGCCCCAAAAGGGCTACAACAAAACTCTCACAAACTCACATCTATAACAGACTGAAAGTGAGGGGATAAGTTGTAAATTACTCTAGAGGGGGGGTGAATAGAGTATTCAAAATTTTATGAACACATAGTCAGCTCCCTTGGAGTTTATTTGCGGAATAAAAAATCTGATACTTGAACCCTAAGAGCCTAACACAGTGAAGTGCACAAGTGAAGAAGTTGACTGAAATTTCAGTTAACTACAAGCCTATCACAGCAACTAGCAACCCTAGGTAGTTCTATCACAGCCACAGAATAAACAAATCAGCAAGAACCAGAGAGACACAGGATATATAGTGGTTCCCTTTAAATAGGTACATCCACTCTTCTACCACCCTGGTAGGAATCCACTACAGGTTTTTGCTAAGGTGCCCTGCCACCAATGATCTGATTCAGGTAGATCAAACAGACCCTTTGAGCTTTTGATAAGGATGCTCAACCACAGGTTGTTGATAAGGTGCCCTGTCACCAACGTTCACTTTTGAAGAGGTGTGAACAAACTCTTTTTACAAAGGGGTTGAGAGGGTTAGATTATCTTCTCTGTTTTAAATACAGATTAGAGAAGATTTGTGGATTCTCTAAAGAATCAAAGTCTCCCCCTGGCTCAGTGGAAGTCCAGGGAAAGCCTTTGCTTCAGGATGAAGGAGTTTCAGATAAACTGAAACTAAATCCTCAGAAATCTGAAGACTGATTTTTATCAGGTCTTAAGATTCTGGAGCACTTGAAGCAGATCTTGAGCTTTTTCTGAAGTCTTTGAAAAACTCTAAGCAAATTGCTCAGGAGACTTGAGAATGAAAGATGATTGCTTTGGGCTTTTGCTTCAGGAAAACTTTTCTTCTTCTTGTTGTGAGATTGTGAAGAGCTGCTCTGATGATGCTTGAGCGAATGAATAATATTTCTCTGTGTCTGTAACTTCTTCTTTTCTGAGAGAAGAATCTCTTTTAAATATGTCTTCACGTTTTTCTTTTGGAACGGCTCTATTGATTTGAATTCTCGAGCCCTGCAACAGATTATCTCAAAATAGAATATAGCAATAGGAATGGAATGGCCTATTAACTTTCTGTCAGTCCCAATAAGGAATAAAATAAGCGGGAAAAATATCTCAGCATAAAGACGTACCATTCTTGGAAATAGTACATAGTACCAACGGCTAGAAAACAGGCTGGAAAGATAAAGTCAACGCAATTTGTATAATAGGACAAAATGCTTTATCAAGAATACTGAATCACGTGATTTATGCTTGACAGAATTTGTAATCAATTTATTTGAATTTAAACCATAAATTTAGCAACAATAATATCAGAGAATCAATCTAACCACCAACTAAAACACTTGGAAATAAACCAAGGAATAGAATAATTACAAAAAGATAAAAGCAGACAGAAATCGTCGAACAGGAGTTCGAAGATCGTCGACCTACTAACAGATCGTCGACTAATAGCAGGAATCTGTTGGAACAGAAATCGTCGAACGGAAATCGTCGACCAGCTAATAGATCGTCGACCGGCTAACAGATAGTCGACCAGCTAACAGATAGTCGACCAGCTAACAGATAGTCGACCAGCTAACAGATAGTCGACCAGCAAATGGCAAATATCTGTCGAGACAGAAATCGTGAAGCAAGAACACGATCGTCGATCTGTTGATGACAGATCGTCGACCAACCTTCAGAGCGTAAGAGGCTTGCTCTGAGATCGTCGACCATCGGTCGACGATAATTGTCTTGACTCAACGATTCGATAGCCCTGCTATCGTCGATCAATGATCGACGATCGCGAGGCCTCGTTCGACGATAGTCGAACGGAAAAAGCCTTAACCAAAACACATTCTAAAACTACTAGCCTAAACTCTAGGTCAGTCATATACCGCCCTAGGGAGACTAAACAAAGTCTAAACATGATCATATATCTTTATATGGATCAAGAGGGGCTGGAAAGGGATTACATAAGCCAAATCACATCTAGGGTACCAACAATCTCCCCCTATTTGGGTTATGTTATCCAATCCAGTTTAAAGGCTAAAGCAGACAACAACACATCTAAAGATTAACCAGAATGATAAAACACAGGCAATACACAGAAAATATAACAAGCATAAATCAGCAGAAATGGAATGTATCAAGCAGATTTATCAGCATGTTTAGCATCAGATGAGTTTTTGGGTATTGCAGCTGGTTTGAAAATAATTTCTCTGTTAGGGTTTGCTGCTTGTCTCTTGGATAGCATTAGATCATGTTCACCTATGATTTTCTTTTCAGCATAACTTGGTAGAACTGCAGCAGGATGTAGTCTCATGTATTCCTCAGTGTCAAAGGCTTCTGGATTGACTTGAATTCTGCTGAGTTCCTTTTCTCTGAATTCTGACATTGTTGAGTAGGCTGTAGGATCTAGTCCTTGAGATTTGGCTCTCTCCATCAAGCTTAGTGCAATAGACTCTTTGAATCTTGCCATAGAGGCAATCCTTTCAGCTTCAGTTTTATCTGATGGAGAGGGAGGTCTATCAGTATCTGTATGAGCTGCAATCTCTATGTTTCTTTGAAGAGCTGTAGCAAGTTTGCTTGAATCAAGAGGAATCTGCACCGCCTTCTTAGGATCAGTTTGAGCATATAGAGATCTTGGAGGTGCAAGCTCAATGAACTTTTTGTGGGATTTTTCTGAAAAGACCACTCTTTTTCCTTTTGAGTCAGTTGTCTCAGCAACAGCAGGTTTTCTTGAAGAAGAGGATGAACCTTTCCTGGGAGGAGAAGGAGGAGGAGAGAATGAAGGTTGCTGAAAAGTCATCTCCTTTATTTGTTCCACGAGAGCATTGTCATTTCTTTTTCTTCCCTGTCCTGAAACATCTTGGCCTCCCTGGCTTTGATTACTCCTTCTTTGGTAGGTCTGAGAAGTGTTAGAACTGGCTGACCTTGCAGAGGGGGCAGAAGAGAGACTTCCAGAGGCTCCAGCACCAGGAGGTGGAGGAGGACCTCTGGGGGGGAATTTCTGAACAGGAGTGTCATATCTCTTTGTCCTCTTCTTCTCTTTAGTCTGATTCTTTGACAGTCTCATCCATGGCTGAAATTCCTTGCTCTTAGGATCTATTCCCTTCAGAATGTAATAGGGAACATCCTTGTTAGGATTGGCAGTAGGAGGAGCAGGAGCTTTTCTTTTCTTGGAAGCAGCTCTTTTCCTTTTCTTAGTGGAGTCAGAATCATCAGAATCATCATCATCATCAGAATGAGATGAGTCTTTCCCAGCATAATCATCAAAATCAAGTTCAGAAGGATCCTTGGCAGCAGGTTCAGCTTTGTCTTTCTTTTCTCTTTCTTCTTTCTCTTTAGCTTCCTCAATGGCATCTTGCCTAAGGAGGGCATCAAGATCCACATTTGGAGACCTCTTCCAGAGTTCTGATTCTGGATACAACTCAGGAACTGTCTTGGGGACCAGTTCTGCAATAGAAGGAATGGATAGAGGATAGGTAAGGATAGGTGGAGAAAAGATGACGATATCTGCAGGGGCAGATGCTTTCTCTAGAGAGATGGCTAGGGAATCCAGATGATAATTAGCCATCCCTTCAATGTACTCAGAGGCAATGTTCTCAGCCACAAAGGCTATAAATTGTTCTAGGTTTAGAGTACCTGAGCTTGAGTCCATTTCAGTCATCTTGGGAGCATTGTCTGCCCTATCTTGCACATCTTCAATTTCTTCAGCAGCAGCATCAGCAGGGATGTTGATGTTTTCAGCAGCAGCAGCATTTATGGTTGTGCCTGCATGCAAAGAGAGATAGGTTAACAACCAAGTGGGAATAAAATATTCCCCCCAAGGTGAACAAACAACAGGTAATAGATAGGATTACCTGAAGATCTACACAGGATACCACTTTGCATCTAGGAAGGAGGTTATAATTCCTTCTAGATGTTCAGTGACATCAGGGATAGACACCTCTGCAAGGCACAAGAGGAGTGCCATACAGGAAAAGAAAAGAGTATCCTTGACCAAGGGGTCATCAAGGTACTCAGGTCTATAAGGGACCATTTTCTCTTGAAAAGAGGGAACAGGAGGAGTAGATGTGAGTGAGGACTCACAGTCTAGGTTAAGATAGGATTCTAAATCTTTATCAGAATCAATAGATTTAGCAGCGTCAACTTGCAATACTGATGTGAGATCATCAGCAGCTGTGATGGAAAGGAAAGAAAGGGATAAGAAATTAACTCTAATTTGGAGTTAGAATTAATTAGAATCTTAAATAAAGCTATACCATCAGGTTGAGCAGCATCATTCTCACAAACGTCCATGGGGACTTCCTCATTTTCTTTTTCAGGAACTTCTTCCTCAGAAGCTAGATTCACTAGGGAGTGAATGTCTTTGTTAGATATAAATATCAAATTGAAGTCCTGATTATATCCTTTGGAGGAAGAGTTTTAAGGTTTACCTTCTGGTTCTTTCTCTGGACTCTCTTGAGGTTCTTCTACAGTTTCTTGAAGGGGAAGAGAGGAATTGTCCTGAAGGGTCAGGGCATCACCTGAGACCACTTCAACAGACATCTCCCCCTGCATGACTTCAGTGGGGACTGGAGTCATGCATCTTACAGAAGAGGGCTCAGCAGAAGATGAGATGGATTTGATGGCATCAGTGAGAGAATTGATGGATGCAATGAGAGGGGCATTGGCAGCCTCAATCATTTTTTGGATGGAGGGAGTAATGAGCTCAACAAGGTGTGCAAGCATTTCAGGGGATATCTGAAATGCTGATGATGTAGAGGTGGATGGAATGGAAGCAGGATGATCTGCCACATGATCAAAAGAATCATGTGGAGATGGGTGAACATCAACATGAGTGTGGGATTCATGTTGAGAAAGATTTGTGAGGATGGTAGCAGTCACCATGTCAACACTGGCTGAAGCTGCCAGATGTTGTGGTGTTGGTGACTGGTGTGGAGATGCAGGTGGAATGAAGGATGCATGTTGTGGTGGCACTGCAGGTGTTGTAGAAAGTAATGCATGAGATGAGGATGCAGGGGTTGCTGAGCCTTCCCCAGTAAGCGGGAGAGCGGCCGAATCAGCCCTTGTGTCTGAAGGAGGGTTAGGATCAACCCTGGCTGACTTCTTGATAATCCTCTGGGATTTCTTGAATAGAGAAGGGTCCAACCTCTTACTAGCGTTGACTGCGGACAGTGCAGAAACAAGCAGCAGGGGTGCTTTCACATACAGAAACACACCCAGTACCCTGGCAAGATTTACTTCTTTCTGATTGTTCTTTCTCCTTATTAGTTCAAACAGAACTTTTCCCCAGGCAATCTGTGCCTTATTCACCAAAGCTGACATCAGGGCAAACTGTTGCCTGTTGATATTGTCATGAGCAGAATGTTTTCCCAAAACGACCTTGCCCACCAGGTCGGCCAGAAACTTGTATTCTGGAGACAAGTTTATCTTCAGCAGCTTAGCCGGAATCCCTTCGGCATGGCCCATCACAGTGAGCATGCGGCCATATTCCTCTGTGCTTTGCTCATATTCCTCAGTTCCTGTTGGTAGTCCAAACAGCTCAGTCAATACTTTAGGAGTCAGAGTGACCTCCTCGCCATTTATCTTTCCTGTCATGGCGTCGTCGCTGGAGGACGAAGTGTATACCCATTCTCGTATCTCTGGTATGTTAATCTTAGGTGCGAATGACATGAATCTCTTGAGGCCTTGCTCTTCACATAGCTGCAGGATATCTTGGATTGGTTGATCGCATCGGCTGAAAGAATCGAAGTCGACACAGAAGCCAGTGTCGAACATCATTCCGAAGAGAACAGCAGAAGGAATCGCCATAGGATTTGAGAGAAAATGGCGAATCGAGAAGCAAAACAGGGGAGAAGAGAATCGCGCGGGATTAGAGTTCGAGAGCGAATTCTAAGCCAGGAGAAGGAATATGAAAAGACGGAGCGGAAGGACGACGATCTCCAGACCTAAATCGACTATTAGAAACAACTCTGCGATCGTCGATCCCGGAATAAAATCGGTCGTCGAACACAGATCGATGATAGTCAATGTTTGACTAATCGGTAAACATCGACCGACTACACGCAATTACCACGATCGTCGATCAATATATGATGGTCGACGATTCTCCACACAGCACAGAAAATCTGTCGTCGACCATTGGTCGACGATAGATACCTAAGGAGAGATCGTTGACCAGTTGGTCGACGATTTCTGCCTTACTACAGAACGAGCTGTCGTCGACGGTTGGTCGACGATAGTTCTGACCTGGTCGAAGATCGTCGAGTAGTCGTTCGACGATTTTAGACAGAAAACAAAACTAACCAAATTTTCACTACTCTGAACCATTAATCATGCCAAGCTGGTTCAGGAAGAACAAATGCTTTTGTTCATCAAGGGGCTTAGTGAAAATATCTCCTCTCTGCAGGACTGTGGATATAAATTCCATTACTATCTTGTTCTTTTCCACATTATCTCTCAGAAAGTGATGTCTAATCTCAATATGCTTGGTCCTGGAATGGTGCACAGGATTTTGAGCAATTGATATTGCACTGGTACTGTCACACAGAATTTTTGTTTTTGAGTGTGTATACCCATAATCCACTAGCTGATTTTGAATCCACAGAATCTGTGAACAACAACTAGCTGCTGCTATATATTCAGCCTCAACAGTTGAAGTAGACACAGATGCCTGTTTCTTGCAAAACCAAGAGACAAGTCTCTCTCCCAGGAACTGACAAGTCCCTGAGGTGCTTTTCCTGTCAACTCTACAACCAGCATAATCAGCATCTGAATATCCAATTAATTCAAATCCTGACTCAGCTGGGTACCACAGTCCTAAGTTAGGGCATCCCTTAAGGTATCTCAAGATCCTCTTGAGGAGAGTTAAGTGAGATTCCTTTGGGTTGACCTGAAACCTAGCACATAGGCATGTAGCAAACATTATGTCAGGCCTACTTGCAGTCAAATACAGCAGGGAACCAACAATGGCTCTATAATTCTTTTGATCAACAGGCTTGCCATTAACATCAGAATCAATCACTGCATTTGAGGCCATAGGTGTGCTCATTGATGAAGCATCAGACATTCCAAATCTTTTAACCAGCTCCCTGGCATATTTTGATTGAGAAATGAAAATGCCATCAACACTCTGTTTCACTTGGAGACCAAGGAAATAGGATAACTCACCCATGCTGCTCATCTCAAACTTAGAGTGCATTAGTTCAGAGAACCTCTTGCATAGTTTGGGATCAGTAGAGCCAAATATAATGTCATCTACATAGATTTGAACTAAGAGTTGTGAGTCCTTATGATGTCTAATGAATAGGGTTCTATCTACTACACCTCTCACAAACTTGTGTTCTAGAAGAAAATTTGCTAAGGTCTCATACCAAGCTCTAGGAGCTTGCTTAAGTCCATAGAAAGCCTTTTGGAGTTTGAACACATGAGTGGGTAAGGTTGATGAAACAAACCCTGGTGGTTGTTCAACAAACACTTCTTCCTTTAAATCTCCATTGAGGAAGGCACTCTTCACATCCATTTGGAAGACCTTAAATCTTTTATAGGCAGCATAGGCTAGGAAAATCCTAATGGCTTCTAGTCTAGCTACAGGGGCAAAAGTCTGATCATAATCTATGCCTTCCTCCTGTCTATAGCCTTGAGCTACTAGCCTAGCTTTATTTCTAACTACTATGCCTTGGGCATCAAGCTTGTTTCTAAACACCCACTTGGTGCCTATGATCCGTTGGCCTCTTGGTCTTGGAACCAAGGTCCAAACTTTACATCTTTCAAACTGGTTAAGCTCCTCTTGCATTGCTATAATCCAGTGGGGATCAAGCTCAGCATCTTTAATGGTTAGGGGCTCAACCTGAGAAAGGAAACAAGCAAACATCACATTTTTGTTGAGTTGATGTCTTGTCTGGACTCCTGCTGAAATGTCTCCAATCACTTGAGATACAGGGTGATCTCTAAGTGTGACAAGATCAGTAGGTTCAACAATGATCTGATCTTCAACAGTTTCAAGATTTAATTCCTCATGTGGAATTTGATCAACTGTTGGAGCAGGTGCTTTAACTTCAAGAAGTTCTACATCAGATTCAGAATCTGAAGAAGCAGCCTGAGGAGTTTGTTGGGGATGATTCTCCTGTGTGAGTCTCAAACTTTCCAAATCCTTACTTACTCCTAGGACTTGCACTGTACTATTAGAGGAAGAATCCTTCTCCTTATAATACATGACTGTCTCATCAAAAGAGACATGTGCAGACTCTTCTATCTTAAGAGAGGATTTATTAAGGACCCTATAGGCTTTGCTCACTTGAGAGTATCCTAGAAAAACTCCCATTGAAGCTTTTGCCTCAAATTTTTTATGGTATTCTTTGTTATTGTTATGAACAAAAGCAACACAGCCAAAAACTCTAAAATAGTCTATTTTAGGTTTCACTTGCTTAAGTAATTCATAGGGAGTCTTACCCTTAAGTTTATGTATCAGACTTCTGTTCAATACATAGTTAGCTGTGCTAACTGCTTCAGCCCAAAAGGACAGAGGCATGTTAGCATTTGCCAACAATGTACTTGCAGCTTCAATTAGGGTTCTGTTTTTCCTTTCAACTACCCCATTTTGTTGAGGAGTTCTAGGAGCAGAGAAGCTATGTTTGATACCTTCCTTCTCACAGAATTCTTGCATAAGAAGAGACTCAAACTCAGTACCATGATCACTTCTGATCGAGGCAATCTGAGTAGAACACTCACTCTGTATACACTTTAGAAAGTCTGTAAGAACCTTGAAGTTATCAGCCTTAGTTCTCAAGAAGAATACCCAAGTGAACCTGGAGAAGTCATCTACAATTACTAGAGTGTAAGACTTCCCTCCAAGACTCTGCACAGCAATAGGACCAAATAAGTCCAAATGTAGCAAGTACAGAATCCTGGGAGAATCACTTTTATTAACTGATTTAAAGCTATTTCTTGTTTGCTTACCTAATTGACAAGCTTTGCAAAGGCCTTCCTTCTTGTAGGGGCAAGAAGGTAATCCTCTTACAAGATTGTATTTAGCCAACCTAGAAATGTTTTTCAAGTTCACATGACTAAGTCTCTTATGCCAAAGGGTATTATTACTGGTTACTTCATTAAATAAGCATATTTCAGATTTGGAGGAATTAAAATCTACAACATAAACATTTCCAATTCTAATGCCTACTAACACCACAGTATTATTTAAAGAAATATTGCAGGCAGTGTCAGTAAACCATACCTTGTATCCAGCATCACACATTTGACTTACAGAGATTAGGTTGTGCTTTAGTCCTGAGACATAAGCTACCTTCTTGAAGGTTACAGCTCCTATGGTGAAGCTGCCATACCCTTCAGTCTGTCCACAGCTGGAATCCCCAAATACAACTTTTGGTCCCAGCTTGGCTTTGAAACCTGACAGGTTCTTCTTCTTTCCTGTCATATGCTTTGAGCATCCACTATCCAGATACCATTTGTCATGTATGACTGGATAGGTCTTCACCTGCAGAAAGAACAGTTACACATTGTGGACCCAGGTTACCTTGGGTCCAGTATTCTTCACAAAAGAAAAACTAGATATAAAAGATTTTGCAGGCTTAGATTTATATCCTAAAGGGTGTGATCTCCTAGGTGGGATAATCCATTCAGTTGAAGGATTAAACAACCTAGGGTGGTGATTAGGATTTGAAGTTCTGGAAGTTTGATTTTTATTTTCCAGCTTAAGTCCAGATCGTCGATCAATGGTCGACGATCGCAAGCCATATCGTCGATCATTTATAGTAGAGCTATATTCTGGATTCAACGATCGTCGATCACTGGTCGACGACTCAAGATGAGATCGTCGATCTCCTGCACCAAAGATATCATACTTGGTGAAGGTGTTCAGAGATCGTCGATAGACGTTCGACGATTGGTTTGACGATCGTCGATTAATGTTCGACGATTTTTGTAAAGCTAGAAATTTTTTCTTCCTATTCTCTTTCTTAATCTTATTCTGAATTTTCTTGCACTTTTCAATTTCCTCAGTATTCTTTATTCCTGATTCAGAAATAAATTTTACTGGAGTGCTAAATCTCTCCTTTGTGAGGAGGATGGGTTCACTAGAGGTAGCACCTAAGCCTAGTTTATCATTACCAACCCTAGTGTTTGCTATACTAGTTATTTCAGATAATTTAAGGCTTCTGCCATTTAATTGTTCTTCTAACCTCTTAGATTTAGCTAGTTCTAATTTTAGGAATGTTACTTCTTCTTTTGAGCTCTCTAATTCCTTTTCTAATCTGATTATTTCAGTACCTTCCATGTCTAGTTCCATTATTTTTAATCTAAGTGACTTAATTTCTTTTTCAGATAATAGTAAATCTAAACATAGAGTTTTAAATTTTAGTTTGAACTCAGGAGATGAGAAGTCAAATGAGTCGATTACCTGGTCCTCCATAAAGGAATCTTCTTCATTGTCTCCTTCTTCTTCAGAATTCTCTGCAGCTGACAGAGAGCTGCAGGCATCAATGGCCATGAGGCAGACCTCTTTGGCTTTCTTCTCTTCTTCTTCTTCTGAATCACTGGAGCTAGAGGAGCAGGTATCCTCTTCTGTTTCACTCCAGGTAGCAGCCACAAATCCCTTGTCCTTCTTCTTGTATTTGTGTGATGAGGACTTGGAGTGGTGCTTCCTGTATTCTTTCTCATGTTTCTTCTCCTTGTACTTCTTCTCTGGACAATCTGGAGCAATATGTCCAGGCTTGCTGCAAACATAACAAATGATTTCTTTAGATGGAGTCTTGTCATACCTTGGCTTGTCCTCATGCTTGGAGAACTTCTTTCTGAGGTCTCTTCTTCCCATGTTGAAGAATCTCTTGGCAATGAGTGCCAGTAACTCCTCATTTGATTGACTTCCTTCAGAAGTCTCAGCAGCCTTAAGAGCTAGAGAGTGCTCTTTCTTTGTTGGTGTTGGAGTTTTTACTTCAATTGCAGCAGCTCTGCTCTTTAGAGTTTGCTCATATGACTTGAGCTTTCCCAACAGAGCTTCTGTGGAGAGTTCCACAGTGTTTCTTCCATCCTTGATGGGCCATATCCTTGAGTCCCAAGAGATGGGAAGGCACATCAGGATCTTGTCATTTACTTCAGACAAAGTTATCTCCTTGTCCAAAGACCTCAGTTCACTTATTATTGAACTGAGTCTTGTGTACATTGTGTCAATGTCTTCAGCATCATCCTTCTTGAAATTTTCATACCGAGAGGTGAGATTGGATCTCCTGTCCTTCCTCTCATCACCTGAGCCAGCAACTATGTGGTTGAGGGAATCCCACATAGCTTTGGCTGAGGTACATTCAGCCAGCTTCTGGAATATCTCATCAGACATTGTCTGAGCTAGGATATTCATTGCTTTAGCATCAGCTGCTTTTGCCTTCTTGTAAGTTTCATTGTAGTCAGGTGGTGGCACAGCACTGAGATCAGCAGAAGTGGAAGCAGCAGCAGGCCTAGCAGGTGGTCCTGTCAAAATAGAAGAAAAAATATCTTCATCAATAGAATTCATGTATAGTCTTATCCTGGCCTTCCATATGCCAAACTTGGACAAGTTGCATACAGGAGGTCTGGTGCTTGAATAATCCTTAGACTGGGCCATGTGTGAAAGTGTTTGTGAAAGGTATCAGGAAACAACTTATCACAGGATCTTTTAACTCAGGTGTTAGCCTGTATGAACAGCTAACCTCCCTCTGATACCAATTGAAAGTGAGGGGATAAGTTGTAAATTACTCTAGAGGGGGGGTGAATAGAGTATTCAAAATTTTATGAACACTTAGTCAGCTCCCTTGGAGTTTATTTGGGGAATAAAAAATCTGATACTTGAACCCTAAGAGCCTAACACAGTGAAGTGCACAAGTGAAGAAGTTGACTGAAATTTCAGTTAACTACAAGCCTATCACAGCAACTAGCAACCCTAGGTAGTTCTATCACAGCCACAGAATAAACAAATCAGCAAGAACCAGAGAGACACAGGATATATAGTGGTTCCCTTTAAATAGGTACATCCACTCTTCTACCACCCTGGTAGGAATCCACTACAGGTTTTTGCTAAGGTGCCCTGCCACCAATGATCTGATTCAGGTAGATCAAACAGACCCTTTGAGCTTTTGATAAGGATGCTCAACCACAGGTTGTTGATAAGGTGCCCTGTCACCAACGTTCACTTTTGAAGAGGTGTGAACAAACTCTTTTTACAAAGGGGTTGAGAGGGTTAGATTATCTTCTCTGTTTTAAATACAGATTAGAGAAGATTTGTGGATTCTCTAAAGAATCAAAGTCTCCCCCTGGCTCAGTGGAAGTCCAGGGAAAGCCTTTGCTTCAGGATGAAGGAGTTTCAGATAAACTGAAACTAAATCCTCAGAAATCTGAAGACTGATTTTTATCAGGTCTTAAGATTCTGGAGCACTTGAAGCAGATCTTGAGCTTTTTCTGAAGTCTTTGAAAAACTCTAAGCAAATTGCTCAGGAGACTTGAGAATGAAAGATGATTGCTCTGGGCTTTTGCTTCAGGAAAACTTTTCTTCTTCTTGTTGTGAGATTGTGAAGAGCTGCTCTGATGATGCTTGAGCGAATGAATAATATTTCTCTGTGTCTGTAACTTCTTCTTTTCTGAGAGAAGAATCTCTTTTAAATATGTCTTCACGTTTTTCTTTTGGAACGGCTCTATTGATTTGAATTCTCGAGCCCTGCAACAGATTATCTCAAAATAGAATATAGCAATAGGAATGGAATGGCCTATTAACTTTCTGTCAGTCCCAATAAGGAATAAAATAAGCGGGAAAAATATCTCAGCATAAAGACGTACCATTCTTGGAAATAGTACATAGTACCAACGGCTAGAAAACAGGCTGGAAAGATAAAGTCAACGCAATTTGTATAATAGGACAAAATGCTTTATCAAGAATACTGAATCCCGTGATTTATGCTTGACAGAATTTGTAATCAATTTATTTGAATTTAAACCATAAATTTAGCAACAATAATATCAGAGAATCAATCTAACCACCAACTAAAACACTTGGAAATAAACCAAGGAATAGAATAATTACAAAAAGATAAAAGCAGACAGAAATCGTCGAACAGGAGTTCGAAGATCGTCGACCTACTAACAGATCGTCGACTAATAGCAGGAATCTGTTGGAACAGAAATCGTCGAACGGAAATCGTCGACCAGCTAATAGATCGTCGACCGGCTAACAGATAGTCGACCAGCTAACAGATAGTCGACCAGCTAACAGATAGTCGACCAGCTAACAGATAGTCGACCAGCAAATGGCAAATATCTGTCGAGACAGAAATCGTGAAGCAAGAACACGATCGTCGATCTGTTGATGACAGATCGTCGACCAACCTTCAGAGCGTAAGAGGCTTGCTCTGAGATCGTCGACCATCGGTCGACGATAATTGTCTTGACTCAACGATTCGATAGCCCTGCTATCGTCGATCAATGATCGACGATCGCGAGGCCTCGTTCGACGATAGTCGAACGGAAAAAGCCTTAACCAAAACACATTCTAAAACTACTAGCCTAAACTCTAGGTCAGTCATATACCGCCCTAGGGAGACTAAACAAAGTCTAAACATGATCATATATCTTTATATGGATCAAGAGGGGCTGGAAAGGGATTACATAAGCCAAATCACATCTAGGGTACCAACACAGACAGTAGCAATGACACCGTCTCTTCAGGCCCTCTCGTCCTGGCCTAGATGTCCGACTCCATAACCTGCTGCTCTACTTGCGGGTTTTCCTACTAAAAAGGAAGACGTGGCAACCGTTAGTCATAAAGACTAAGTGGCTTCACATCCGCTCCCCCGACGACTCCTCGGCATTGGGCGGAGAAAGGGACAGGGTAAAATATATACAATAAGCAGGAGTATAAACAAGTAAGTGGTATAACAAGTAATAAGTTATTCTAGAATTTCTACCATCTACCACAGCATATGAGTATAGAGTTAAAACAGAAAGTAACTCAACTTATATGGATACTCATACAAGCATATAAGTTGAGGATCGTTCAACAGTAAGTAACTCATCTTATAGGAGTGCCCATAGAAACTTATACGATGAGTGTCTTGTGTATGTAATGAGGTGCATTGTTATGTATGCGATGCAATGACACACCCATGATCACGCACATACAGCTGCTCTGTCGACACAGACTTGTAGTTCCTTCTTTTCAAGCAGCGAGTTAACCTCTCAGGAACCATCCATCGTGGCCAGATGGTGACATGAGAATAGGCACTTCTACTACTAAGTGGGTATCCAAACTACTTCACTTAGGCCTCTGTATGCTTCAACGCTAAGAACACAACAGCGGTGCTCACTTGCGTACTACGGCCCAGCGGGTATCTCAGGTAAATGTGCACCAAGATCCTAGCCCCGAACAGGCCTATGGTGTGACACGGAAGGAGCCTCAGAAATGAGAATGAGGACCAAGCCCAACCATTCACTTGTCACGTAAGGAGCCCCGGGATATGAACACCGAGGACCAAGACCAACCGCCCAAGGTCTAACTGTCAACTCCCATCGGTGTGACGATTGGCAAACCCGTATACCTGCCACACTATCCTTAATCCAGGATTACGACACTACGTATCGACTCACACCGCATGCAAATCCACAACACCGTGGCATGGAACGAGCCTCAGAGAAAGCACGAGGACCAAGCCCATCCATCCACCTAGCACGGAAGGACCCTCAAAAATGAGCACGAGGACCAAGCCCAACCATCCGACTTTACTCATTTCATCACCATTCCGACTAGTGTCGGCTAACACCGCACATACTAACTTCCACAATGCTACCCGTAGGGAGATGACACTCTAAGCATTGGACTGCTAGATTTCATTCTATTAAATTCAACATACATCATTGCCATAGCTTAATTATTCTAAATGTCATTCCGAATGATTTCCACATAATGTAAACACAATGCGCATAAATGATAGTCTACCAATTTATATCAAGTCATTTTGTATAATCAAGTTTGCTTCACAACTCGTTATATGAATTCTAATTAACAAACTTCAACCTTCATAACACTATAGTGGTTAACATAAAATAGTTCACCCGAACCTCGAGTTAGATTGCAACATTAATTCCACTGAATTTAAATTCATTCTATAACTACCAAGAAATTTAGGTGCAAAAATAATCGGGTCAGCAACTTCAACCGAAGATTCCCGTGGCTACAGGAATCCGGTGAGTGTGTGTAACCTCTCTATGGAAATTTCTATCCTTGGACTACAACTTTCATGTTCAGTCTGTAACCCAGATCAGACTGTATCCTACATGAAATTGGCTCCAAAGCCTGCAGCGTACAGAACACAATTTCTGTGCGCTTAGTCTAAAGCCCTTACTTTGATCGGGCATTCCTGTGGCTATAGGCATCACTTGAAGTCGTTTAACCACTCGTTGGAAAGGTAATTTCAAGGGCTACAACTTGCGTATTTAATCGAATGCCCAGATCTGACCATTTCTTGCCGGAAAATAGCCAAGAAGGTCGCTGCATTCAGAACACAGATTCTGCACGCATCCTGAAGAGGAATGAACAGCATCAGTTCATCTTCCTCCTCTAGCCGATCTCCCCAAATCGCAACCAAAAGTTTCTCCACCCTTATTCTCCCTCTCAAGGCCATTCCTCTTCACGAATCCACCCCCATCATCACTTTGAAGAAGGGGATGTTGAAGATGACTAGTCATTAGAACAAAAGTTCTAGAAAGACCTTCCTAGAAACCTTCTCCTCACGCATCAAGACTCATTTGAGTCGATGTCTCACCTAAGAATATCTATGTATCTAGCACCAAGGGAGAGTGGAGGAAGCTCACCTTATTTCCAGTGGTTCCACCATTTCCGGCCATGGATCTTGTCATCCTCCTCGGCGGCATACTTTTTCCTTGATGGTGGCGGCGGATCTCCTCCTCAAGGGCTTGCTCCAGAAGTTCCTCTTCCTCCAGAACTTTCCCTCCAGAAAATAGGGTTTTTGAAGAGAATGAAATTCCTAGGGTTTCATTTTTCCCTTTTATACAGAAGTGACACGGGTAGGGACACGCCCGTGTCATTACCCGTTGTAAGACCCCATTTTTTGTTTTGATTCAAAACTCGGGGTCTTATGCCCAGAACCGCCGCTTTGCGGTGACACCTTCGCACCCGGGAAGGTCGTCACTACAACGCGCCGATTCTGCCGGCCTTTTTGATCACAATCAAGTAGCAAGTAGAACAGAAAAGAGAATTGCAGTCCACAATATAATATCACATATATGTAAACTCCACGAAGGGAGTGTCCACAGTATAACATCAGAGTAAAAATAGAGTACTGAAAGGAAGAGGGCTTAAGCCCGGTACAACAACACCTCACTACATAGGCACTCAAACGGAAGCTGAAAAACAAACTGCTACTAAGGAACGGAACTCACTGTCCCGGCTGTCTGAACTCCTGAGCTAGACTGCCCTGTCTCCAAGCGCACCGGCCTCCTGGGCTGCTCCTCCGGGTTGGGCTCCACGATTCCCTAAAATGATGTGGTTCGAAAACCGTTAGTCTTAAGACTAAGCCCTATCATCCCCCACCCCTTCCCCCATGCCCTAAGGCACCGAGCGGAGAGGAAGAAAGGGAAGGACATGAAGGTGGAGAGTAGTCAAAAGCAGATGACGGTGGAACTAACTATCAAGTTATGATAGGGGAGCAATATAAGTGTTGTAATAGGTAAAATAGAAAGGTAAGTAAGTAAGAAATTAAACCTCCACTTATGTGAGTACACATAAGCCAAGGGATCTTCTACAAGGCTCCCATCGTATAAATGTCCCATTCCACTTATACGTTGGGGTGTCGGTTATCACGCAGCAGGTATACATATATCAAATTAACCTTAATTTATAAACTTGCCCACACAAGCTTATAGACCAAGGGGTTGTTTTGCAAGTCCTAAAGTATAAGCGTCTCATTCCACTTATACTTTAGGACTTGCAAAACGACCCCTTGGTCTATAAGCTTGTGTGGGCGCTTGGAGACAGGGCAGTCTAGCTCAAGAGTTCAGACATCCGGGACCGTGAGTTCCGTTCCTTAGTAGCAGTTTGTTTTTCAGCTTCCGTTTGAGTGACTATGTAGTGAGGTTTGTTGTACTGGGCTTAAGCCCTCTTCCTTTCAGTACTCTATTTTTACTCTGATGTTATACTGTGGACACTCCCTTCGTGGAGTTTACATATATGTGATATTATATTGTGGACTGCAATTCTCTTTTCTGTTCTACTTGCTACTTGATTGTGATCGAAAAGGCCGGCAGAATCGGCGCGTTGTAGTGACGACCTTCCCGGGTTCGAAGGTGTCACCGCAAAGCGGCGGTTCTGGGCATAAGACCCCGAGTTTTGAATCGAAAAAAAAATGGGGTCTTACAAAGTGGTATTAGAGGGTTACAAACTCATTAACAACCTCTCCACCAAATCTCAAGGCCATACAAGGGCATCTGCCCCTATGTCCTTCACAGACCCCCAAAGTCCACCTTTAGGGTTTTAACCTGGGCCCTAGGGTAAACTTACCCTAAATCATCCCATCTTCACTAAGGATAATCTTATGACCAAAATAAACCAGTGGTCAAAATCTCAACCTCTGTTGAGGTGAGATGATCATACCAGAGTGCAAGGAACCTTCTCACTAAACTTCCTTCTACTAGGTCAAAACTAGGGTTTAGAGGATTCCCAATCAAAACTCAACCAAATGAGTTGAAATTTGAACCAGACCTAGATACCTATACTAGGGACACCTCACCAAAATTTGGGAGAGTTTGGAGGTCATTTGACCCTTCAACTACCTTACCCTAGCTTTTATAGGTTTAGGGCAGAACCCTAAGTTACACTATCCCAAATAGTCTCCAATTTTACAGGAGTTAGGTCTAGGTGATATTGAGTCCCTGTCCAAATTTCAAAGCATTTGGACCAAGGATTAGGTGTGGGGAATTTTTCAAAGATCTGCCCTATTTGTAGGACCTACCCTAGAATAATGGCCCTATAGGTCAGAATACTTGTCCTAAAATTTTCCATTACATATCAAACTGTAGATAATAAAAATTCCTACAATATTTATGTTGATCATTTTTGATGAACATGCCCCTAAAGGGCCTAAATAATTTTTAGAAGAAAACTACCCTAGTTGTAGGACATACCCTTACTAAAAAGGCTCTATAGGGCAGTCCCCTCATCCAATTTTTCACCACTACATATCAAATTGTAGGTATTCAAAAGACCTACAACTTTCAGGTTGTACTCTTTTTCATGTGGTGCCCATAAAGGGCAAAAATTTAATTTACAGTGAAACTGTTTTATTAAATACAGAAAATCCGAAAAAATATGGGTTTATAAGTATTTATTTTGATCCTGCACGAATCTTAAAGCGATCGGATGGCAGCTGTACTTCGTCTTCTCTAAATGGCCTGAACCAGAACAGTGAGAAGTGGTTATCACGGGCCTTTTCCCGGCCACCATGGGCGGCGCCACCACCGGGAATCAACTCCTACATGTTCCCGGTGGTGGGGGCTAACATTTCCGGCGGCTAGGGCAGCCGGAGGTGGCGGCGCCGCCCTACCCGAGCCCACCAAAAACTCCATAAAAATGGAGATTTCTGAATTTTTAAGCTTTTGCTCCGGTTCGTTTGAGCATGAACTCAACTCCTAAACAATTCTAGGATCTAAACATGAGAGAAGAGGTGAGGGAGGACCTGATTTCGGGCTTGGATGCGAGTTGAACGGCGGGATGCCATGGTGGCGGCGGTGGCGGCGTTTCTCTCCTTGATGGCTCCGGCAAGGGTTCACCCCCCCTTCTCTGATTTCGAAAATGGTCTCCCCTCTCTCCTAAGTGAGTATATAAAGAGGAGATGGGGAGAGGGGCGGTTTTCTCCAAGAGGCAAAACACCTCTTCATGTGGGGGGGGGTGGTTAGAGGAGAGAGAGGGTGGAAACACCTCTTGATGGCCGGGAAAAGGGTGGGGGAGGAGGTGTCAACCCTTAGGTGGCTGTTGGCCCCTCTTTGGCCGAACTCATGCCTCCTCCCTCTTCAAAACACCTCTTCACCTCTCCACCACCTTTTCTCTCTCCTCTATATAACCAAATACTTATTTTTCTCTCCTAGTCATCCTCACGAATTTTCTTCCCCTAGAAGCCTAAAGGCAGCCCATAAAATTAATATTAAAACCTTAAATGCCATATGAGAGGGGGGCTCACCATTCTACCATGAAAATACCCTTAATTCACACTTTCTCTCTCCTATATTTAGCCTATTTCTCTCTTCTTTCTCTCTCCTAGTCAACATGTTGGCTAGCCTAGGGTTTAGGCTATAGGCAGCCATAATAACTCCTAATAAAACCCTATGAGTCTACATGAGGCGGCTTGAGCTTGAGTTTACCCAATTGAGCTAGGTTTGACTTGATTTGAGTTTAGGGTTGACTTGGTCAATTTGACCTTCTGAGTCAACATCAATAGACCCCTAGGGACCCATTGACCTCCCCTAAGGCCTAGGTATGGTTAGGTAGGGTAGACTTGGGATAAAGAGGGTGAGTTGATCCAGGGCAGGGTTACTTTGGCCTAACTAGGGCTTAAGTTGACTTGGGTCAACTTAGCCATTAGGTTTGCACCCAATGGGTCCTTGGTGACCCATTGATCTCATATTAGGTCTAGGAATGCCTTGGAGTCAGATTGAACCCACTAGGCCACCAAAATAAGGGTTTTAAGATTTTACTATTTGCAGCCCAAGTGAGTCTCAACTAACTAGTTGGGTCACTTGACCTCCTAGGTTCAACCTAGGACTTGGTATGACCTAGGAATGTTCAAGTCACTCCTAAGGGGGGGTCTAATTGAAAAATGGGATGTTACAAATCCCAATAAACAAAACAAAAATTTTGTCCCCAAAATTAAGGTTAAGTCTATGGGAGCTTTTCTACCGGGTTATCTTAAGCTTGTAACATCCCACGAGGGTTGAATTGCTTAACCAAGGTTAATAAACCAGGGCTAGCCCCAATAAACAAAGGATTAGCCTCTAATCTTAGGTGATACTCCGGTGTAAAACAAGTAGGGAAAAATAATTACAAGCATCTTGAGAAGTTAGAAGATATTACCTGGCTAAACAACTCCGGGTACTTCTCTCGCATCAAGTCCTCGGGTTCCCAAGTATGCTCCACTTGCCCATGATTCCTCCACAAGACTTTGACTAGCGGGATCTTCTTGCGGCGCAAGACCTGTATCCCCTGGTCGTCAATCCGTATCGGCTCCACCTGTACGGACCGATCTGTAGCTACCGGCCCATCAGTGGTGGTAATCTGTAACTCCGGGCGTAGTAGAGCCCTCCTGAGTGAAGATACGTGGAACACGTCGTGTAGGCCGGACAGCTCCTGCGATAGCTCCAGTCTGTAAGCTAATGGACCGATCCACTCCAGGATCCTGAAAGGCCCCATGTATCTCGGACTGAGCTTCTTCCGCCGACCACGTACTCGTGGAACCCCGTGCATTGGCCGGATCTTCAAGAATGCCCGGTCCCCAACCTGAAACTCTACTAAACGATGCCGAGCGTCATAATACTTTGCCTGTCTGCTTTGTGCCTCTAGCATCCTCTCTCGAATCAGTCGCACCTGAGACTCGGTGTCTTCAACAAACTCTGAATCTAGCACCTTCGGATCCGCATCATGTATCCAAGACAAGGGAGTCCGACATCTCCTCCCATACAAGGCCTCGTACGGAGCCATCCATATACTGGACTGATGGCTGTTATTGTAAGAAAACTCCACTAGGGGCAACATCCGCTCCCAGGGCTCTCCGTGATCCACAATACACAGCCTCAGTAAGTCTTCTAGCGTCCTGTTGGTACGCTCTGTCTGCCCGTCACTCTGGGGATGGAAGGCTGTACTGAAGGCCAGCCGTGTGCCAAGGTAAGACTGCACTGATCTCCACTCTCTTGATGTGAACCGACCATCTCGATCAGATACGATCGTCCTGGGTATTCCATGGTAACGAATAAACTGCTCCACGAACTTCCGAACCAAAACTCCAACCGAGTCATCCTTCCTGATCGGGATGAATCTAGCCACCTTCGTCAGCCGGTCAACGATTACCCAGATAGAATCGTTTCCCGTGCATGAACGAGGGAGGCCATGGATGAAGTCCATCGCGATATCATCAAACTTCCATTCCGGCACTGGGAGTGGCTGCAGCAGACCAGCGGGGTGTCTGCACTCTGCCTTCACTAACTGGCACGCCTCGCAGTGGGTCACGAAATAAGTGATGTCCTTCTTCATGCCGGCCAGTAGAGTGTCTTCTTCAAATCCGCCGTCATCTTCGTAATCCCGGGATGTATAGAGTATCGGCTATGATGAGCCTCTGCCATAATGTCTTCCCGAATCTGCCCTCCATCCGGTATGTAAGTCCGACCCTTGAAGCACAACAGATCACCTCGCATCGAATAGTCCCCAGCTGAGCCTGCCTCTATGGCCCTGAAAATCGGCTCCACTTTGGCATCCTGCCTCTGCCAATCTCTAACTCTGTCATGAATAGTCTCGGTGGCGCTCGTCGCAGATAAATACTCCTCATACAGATCGGTGTCTTCGGACGATACCAAGGTGATGTGCATATCTTCAAAGCTCTGCAATATCTCTAACGACAAGACCTGGGGCCCTGCTCCTGAAGTAGTAGCTCTCCGGTTCAGAGCATCGGCTACCATGTTTGCCTTACCCGGATGGTAGTGCATCACATACTGATAGTCTGCCAGGAACTCCACCCATCTCCGTTGTCTAATGTTCAGCTCCTTCTGCGTATCCACATACTTCAGATTTTTATGATCTGAAAATATGTCGCAGTGAACTCCATAGAGATAATGACGCCAGACCTTCAGCACAAAAATAACTGCACCCAACTCCAGATCGTGCACTGGGTAGTTTTGTTCATGCTTCTTTAGATGGCGTGAAGCGTAAGCAATAACATGCCCATTCTGCATCAGAACAGCTCCCAAGCCCTGGTAGGAGGCATCTGTATACACCTGGAATCCTTCTTTCCCCGAAGGGAGAGTCAGTATAGGAGCCGAAGTAAGTCTCTCCTTCAACTCTTGAAAAGCTGCCTCGTATTTCGGGGTCCACACAAAAGGTGTCTCCATCCTCGTCAAAGATGTGAGAGGGAGTGCAAGACTAGAAAATCCTTCTACAAACTTCCGGTAGTAACCGGCAAGTCCTAAGAAGCTCCGAACTTCTGTAGCTGTCTTCATTCGTGGCCAATCTCGGACTGCTTGAACTTTCGCTGGATCCACTGCTAACCCAGCTCCACTGATAACATGACCCAAAAAGGCCACCTCCTTCAACCAAAACTGACACTTGCTGAATTTTGCGTACAACTGATGCTCTCGCAATCTTTGTAGTGTCAATGCCAAATGCCTCGAGTGCTCCTCTTCCGTCCGAGAGTAAATGAGAATGTCATCAATAAAAACGATGACAAACACATCCAAGTAAGACTCGAAAACCTGGTTCATGAGAGTCATGAATGTTGATGGTGCATTCGTGAGCCCAAAGGGCATCACGGTAAACTGGTATAGACCATATCTGCTACTAAAAGCAGTCTTCGGGATGTCCTCTTCTCGGATCCGTAACTGGTAGTAGCCCGATCTCAAATCCAGCTTCGAGAAGAAGTGAGCTCCCTCCAGCTGGTCGAATATCTCGTCTATCCTTGGTAACGAATAAGTATTTCGGACCGTCAGTCGATTCAAGGCCCGGTAATCTATGCACAGTCTAAGTGTCCCATCCTTCTTCTTGACAAACAATACAGGGGCTCCCCATGGCGAGGAACTTGGCCGGACATAACCGGCTTCCACCAGCTCCTGTAATTGGCTCCGGAATTCCACCAGCTCCTTTGGGGCCATCCGGTAGGGGGCTCTAGATGCTGGCTTAGCCCCTGGCACCAGCAAAATCTGAAAGTCCTGCTCTCTGTGCGGGGGTAGCCCCGGTAACTTCTCGGGAAAAACATCCTCGAAATCTCGCACAACAGGAACCGCTACAAGAACATTGGCCTCCGCCATCTCGAATAAAACCTGGTAAATCTCGTCGCCCTGTATATGGGCCTTGACGGCCTGAATAGATGACAAAAATGAAAAGGAGGCATGTCTTATACCTTCTATTACGACGGAAGAATCTCCATGCCTCAGAATAATCTTCTTGGCCACGCAGTCAATTAGGGCATGGTTCCAATATAACCATGACATGCCCAAAATCAAATCATATGAAGGCATCCTCAGGATTGCGGCTGGTGCCTCGAATGCTTTCCCGCCAATTTGTGCCTCCATGTTGCAATGCGCAGTGGTGTGTAGCTCGGACCCGTCAGCTAGTCATACCCTTAATGCCAAACCGATGAATCTCTCCACGCCTGCCAAGCCAACAATAAAGGCCTCTGATACAAATGAGCGTGACGCACCCGTATCGAACAAAGTATATGCGGGCTTGCCGCTGATGAGGACAATGCCTGGGGTAACAAAATTTTTGAAGTCTAGTTAAAGTTTTCTTTCCCAGTTTGTAATTTCTTAGTTTAGAGTCTAACTATTAAACAAAGGAAATATACAATCTTTTGACGTACCTGTGATTACCTCCTTAGGATGTCGAGGTTGGGTCAGATCTAATGCATATACCTGTTCCCTCTCCTGTCGGCGATCTCCGCCCTGATATCCATGACCTTGGCCACGTCCTCGGCCTCCATAGTGCTGAGCCGGTGGGGCAATCTGCGGTGCTGGAGGGGGTGCTCCCCTCATAGGACAGTTCCTCTTGATATGCCCCAACTGGTGACAGTAGAAGCATTCCGGCGGAGTGTAAGCCCCGCCTCCCGATCTCTGCACGTCTCGCATCTGAGGTCTCGGCAGTTCCCGCACCTGAATAGGCTGAGGGGCCAGTGTCACCTGCTCCCTCGGCTCCTGCCTCACCTCCTGTCGAGGCTGAACTTCTGTCCTCCTGCCATCTACTGCATGGCCTCGACGCTGATCGCTCCGGGCTCCCCGGCTCTGATCCTCCGTTGGCCGCTTCCGGCCTCTGGTGGTGTGCCAATCTGCCTCTAACCTCTTTGCCATCTCCAGAATACGGGAGATAGGCCCGTCCGACACAAATAGAAGGGCATCCCTCATGTCTTCCCGCAGACCTTTGAAGAACCTCTTCGTGTACGCTGCCTCATCTAGCTGGTAAGAGTCTGCAAAATGAGCCAGATGGTTGAACTCTCGATGGTATTCCACCACCGTCCTGGTACCTTGCTTCAACTGCAAGAAGCGGTCCTCCAACTCGTCTCGGGCCGACTGTGGAACAAAATGCTCCAACAACATAGGCCTGAACTCATCCCATGAAACCTCAGCAGCCAGTCTCCCAGCAAAAGTAGTATCTAGAACTGTCTTCCACCACCGCTTGGCATGAGACTCCAAGCAGGACACAACCAAAGGTACTCTCTCCTCCCACGAGCTCCGTATCCCTGTCAGCATTTCCTCCATAATGTCCAGCCACTCTTCTGTCCGCACTGCTGACTCCGTCCCCAAGAAGGACGGAGGAGAAAGTCCTCGGAAGATGCTGAGCCAGTTGGCTCCTGGTATCTGCTGTGGAGCCGGGGCCTGTTGGGCCCTGAAAGCATCCAAGATGGCAGTCAAAGTCTGCCCCATGTCGGTTTGTAGGAACTGAGCGGGAATTGGTGGAATCGGTGCAGTATCCGGGGTCTGCTGGGCCCCACCCTGTAATGTAGGCAGTGTTGGAGGCTGCACAACAAAACTTCATCGTCAGAAAACGTTAACTCAATCTAAAATGGACATATATTATGTGATACCCATATTGGCCCACCACTGCTTCCGCTGCTTAGTTTGTCCGCAAATTAAACTCGAACGGGGTTGACCTAGGGTTTTTGTGGACTGCTATTTGATCGATCGGGGTTTCCTCTGATACCACTTTGTAAGACCCCATTTTTTTTTCGATTCAAAACTCGAGGTCTTATGCCCAGAACCGCCGCTTTGCGGTGACACCTTCTCACCCGGGAAGGTCGTCACTACAACGCGCCGATTCTGCCGGCCTTTTCGATCACAATCAAGTAGCAAGTAGTAAAGAAGGAGAAATGCAGTCCACAATAATAAATCACATATATGTAAACTCCACGAAGGGAGTGTCCACAGTATAACATCAGAGTAAAAATAGAGTACTGAAAGGAAGAGGGCTTAAGCCCGGTACAACAACACCTCACTACATAGTCACTCAAAGGGAAGCTGAAAAACAAACTGCTACTAAGGAACGGAACTCACGGTCCCGGCTGTCTGAACTCCTGAGCTAGACTGCCCTGTCTCCAAGCGCACCGGCCTCCTGGGCTGCTCCTCCGGGTTGGGCTCCACGATTCCCTAAAATGATGTGGTTCGAAAACCGTTAGTCTATAAGACTAAGCCCTATCATCCCCCACCCCTTCCCCCATGCCCTAAGGCACCGAGCGGAGAGGAAGAAAGGGAAGGACATGAAGGTGGAGAGTAGTCAAAAGCAGATGACGGTGGAACTAACTAGCAAGTTATGATAGGGGAGCAATATAAGTGTTGTAATAGGTAAAATAAAAAGGTAAGTAAGTAAGAAATTAAACCTCCACTTATGTGAGTACACATAAGCCAAGGGATCTTCTACAAGGCTCCCATCGTATAAATGTCCCATTCCACTTATACGTTGGGGTGTCGGTTATCACGCAGCAGGTATACATATATCAAATTAACCTTAATTTATAAACTTGCCCACACAAGCTTATAGACCAAGGGGTCATTTTGCAAGTCCTAAAGTATAAGCGTCCCATTCCACTTATACTTTAGGTGTCAAGGTTGTTATGAATGATTATGGCATGCAGCTATATGGTGGGTATGATGATCAAGCAGTGCAACTCACACACCCAATTTGTGTACACAAACCTTTAGTTCCCCCTTTCAGAGCCGTTACCTCCCAGGATACCTCCGTAGTGGCAGACGGAAGCGGTGGGTTGGGCCTCGCCCACCTCAAAACCAGTAAAAGCACCACTGGTCTGACCTATCATATGCCCTCAACGCTTGGTGCACAAAGCAGACTCCTGCGTACTCTTGCCTACTGGACCGCCGGACTTAACCTTGGCTAAGTGCTAGTCACCTTGCCGAGTCAACGATATCGGTGTCGGAGCAATCGAACTCCCCGATATCGAGAACCCACCACCTTAATCTTTCCTATTTTTATGCACATGCAGCAGTTAATATAAGAAGTCAAGAGTAAAGCTCCCGGACCAAACCGTCCGGCTCAACCACAAACCGAGACTAAGCTCCCCGGACTAAACCGTCCGGCTCAATTCCAAACCTCATCCCTTGAGCACCGCGGGATGGCGCCCCTTTGAACAACTCGGGACGACTTAACCTTTTCCAAATGTCTATCTAACTAGTGTGTGAAGTGTAAACTTATTTCAACTAATTATTCTTACCCTTTCCCTTAATAAATTACATTAAACTAAACCTAGGGTGAATTTGACTCTTCACTCTTACGGGGATGATGATCTTTCGTCAGGTCCGTGCTCCTTCTACCACAACCACTCACTTCTCGTCACTCCTTAGAACCTTCCATGACAACCTATCTAAATCCATCCCAATCAGCATATTGAGAAACTCCAACATTGCCCTAAGTCGTTTCCAAATGCGATCTTTTACGAAAACGCTAAATGCAGACCAGCCTACACTATATGATGACCTTGATAGGATGCCCTTTGTGTCTTCATCTGAATGACCTAAGTTATTTACTGGGGTCCTATCATGTCATAAATGAATCAATTACAGGTTATAACTATTTTCTCAATTAATCTAATAATTAATTAATTTTCCTACAAATCCAAGGTCTACCAATTTGAACATGAAGTAGACTTTTTAGCTATGTAAAAATCATAATAAATTCATAATAAATTCTGTTATATCTAAAAAGGATATATCCAAGGTCTGACATTTTTCTCTAAGGTCTAAAGGGCCTAATCAGGTTTTATCAATAATTCATTTCTTTCATGACTAATGAATAAACTACATCAAATCTTCATTCAAATGATTTGAATCAATTACAGGGTACCAATAACACAATGAAAACAGTAGTAGATAAGTTTCATAATTTTCCTACTGGGAATTAATTTTCAATAAATCATTTACTAAATTCTTAATCTAGCATGCTTGTGAATCAAGTACTATATTCATAACTCCAAAAATTCTGAATAAAATCCCACTGATTCATAATGAATTAAAAACACTATCTACCAACTTTCATAATTTTCCAGAGACTATTTATGCCATAAAATATTTTTAAAACATAGAGCCCTTTAATAATACTTGTGAAGGAACTATTCTATTTAATCAACATAAAATTGAACTAAAATTCATGGGAATTCTTACTGACCAAAAACATCTAATTCCAGAGTTTCAAGGGGGCCTTATTTGAATTAAAAATCTTTAACAAATAAAACATCAAAAAAGGGCTATACCCACATTCATGAATGAAGTACTAGAAATACCTATCCAAAAATTCTAGTAAAATTATCCAAGGGTCCTAACTACCCTAGAAACACACTTCCCAAATTTCATGGATTTTAAAAGAGTTTAAGATACTGTTTTGACCTAAAATCCCTTCTACCCTAAAACTAGGGTTTAATTTTTGAGGTAGCTACCTACATCAAAATTCTCTAACATTACAACCAGAGAGTTACAAACTCATTAACAACCTCTCCACCAAATGTCAAGGCCATACAAGGGCATTTGCCCCTATATCCTTCACAGACACCCAAAGTCCACCTTTAGGGTTTTAACCTGGGCCCTAGGGTAAACTTACCCTAAATCATCCCATCTTCACTAAGGATAATCTTATGACCAAAATAAACCAGTGGTCAAAATATCAACCTCTGTTGAGGTGAGATGATCATACCAGAGTGCAAGGAACCTTCTCACAAAACTTCCTTCTACTAGGTCAAAACTAGGGTTTAGAGGATTCCTAATCAAAACTCAACCAAATGAGTTGAAATTTGAACCAGACCTAGATACCTATACCAGGGACACCTCACCAAAATTTGGGAGGGTTTGGAGGTCATTTGACCCTTCAACTACCTTACCCTAGCTTTTCTAGGTTTAGGGCAGAACCCTAAGTTACACTATCCAAAATGGTCTTCAATTTTTACAGGAGTTAGGTCTAGGTGATATTGAGTCCCTGTCCAAATTTCAAAGCATTTGGACCAAGGATTAGGTGTGGGGAATTTTTCAAAGATCTGCCCTATTTGTAGGACCTACCCTAGAATAATGGCCCTATAGGTCAGAATACTTGTCCTAAAATTTTTCATTACATATCAAACTGTAGATAATAAAAATTCCTACAATATTTATGTTGATCATTTTTGATGAACATGCCCCTAAAGGGCCTAAATAATTTTTAGAAGAAAACTACCCTAGTTGTAGGACATACCCTTACTAAAAAGGCTCTACAGGGCAGTCCCCTCATCCAATTTTTCACCACAACATATCAAATTGTAGGTATTCAAAAGACCTACAACTTTCATGTTGTACGATTTTTCATGTAGTGCCCATAAGGGGACTAAATTTAATTTACAGTGAAACTGTTTTATTAAATACAGAAAATCCGAAAAAATATGGGTTTATAAGTATTTATTTTGATCCTGCACGAATCTTAAAGCGATCGGACGGCAGCTGTACTTCGTCTTCTCCAAATGGCCTGAACCAGAACCGTGAGAAGTGGTTATCACGGGCCTTTTCCCGGCCACCATGGGCGGCGCCACCACCGGGAATCAACTCCTACATGTTCCCGGTGGTGGGGGCTAACCTTTCCGGCGGCTAGGGCGGCCGGAGGTGGCGGCGCCGCCCTACCCGAGCCCACCAAAAATCCATAAAAATGGAGATTTCTGAATTTTTAAGCTTTTGCTCCGGTTCGTTTGAGCATGAACACAACTCCTAAACAATTCTAGGATCTAAACATGAGAGAAGAGGTGAGGGAGGACCTGATTTCGGGCTTGGATGCGAGTTGAACGGCGGGATGCCATGGTGGCGGCGGTGGCGGCGATGGCGGCGTTTCTCTCCTTGATGGCTCCGGCAAGGGTTCACACCCCCCCCCCCCTTCTCTGATTTCGAAAATGGTCTCCCCTCTCTCCTAAGTGAGTATATAAAGAGGAGAGGGGGAGAGGGGCGGTTTTCTCCAAGAGGCAAAACACCTCTTCATGTGGGGGGGTGGTTAGAGGAGAGAGAGGGTGGAAACACCTCTTGATGGCTGGGAAAAGGGTGGGGGGAGGAAGTGTCAACCTCTAGGTGGCTGTTGGCCCCTCTTTGGCCGAACTCAAGCCTCCTCCCTCTTCAAAACACCTCTTCACCTCTCCACCACCTTTTCTCTCTCGTCTATATAACCAAATACTTATTTTTTCTCTCTCCTAGTCATCCTCACGAATTTTCTTCCCCTAGAAGCCTAAAGGCAGCCCATAAAATTAATATTAAAACCTTAAATGCCATATGAGAGGGGGGCTCACCATTCTACCATGAAAATACCCTTAATTCACTCTTTCTCTCTCCTATATTTAGCCTATTTCTCTCTTCTTTCTCTCTCCTAGTCAACATGTTGGCTAGCCTAGGGTTTAGGCTATAGGCAGCCATAATAACTCCTAATAAAACCCTATGAGTCTACATGAGGCGGCTTTAGCTTGAGTTAACCCAATTGAGCTAGGTTTGACTTGATTTGAGTTTAGGGTTGACTTGGTCAATTTGACCTTCTGAGTCAACATCAATAGACCCCTAGGGACCCATTGACCTCCCCTAAGGCCTAGGTATGGTTAGGTAGGGTAGACTTGGGATAAAGAGGGTGAGTTGATCCAGGGCAGGGTTACTTTGGCCTAACTAGGGCTTAAGTTGACTTGGGTCAACTTAGCCATTAGGTTTGCACCCAATGGGTCCTTGGTGACCCATTGATCTCATATTAGGTCTAGGAATGCCTTGGAGTCAGATTGAACCCACTAGGCCACCAAAATCAGGGTTTTAAGATTTTACTATTTGCAGCCCAAGTGAGTCTCAACTAACTAGTTGGGTCACTTGACCTCCTAGGTTCAACCTAGGACTTGGTATGACCTAGGAATGTTCAAGTCACTCCTAAGGGGGGGTCTAATTGAAAAATGGGATGTTACACCCGTGTCCTGCTTGTGACTGGCGGTTCATGTCCCTACACGGGTACGAACACGCTCGTGTCAGTACCTGTGTCCAGGTGACACGGACGTGATCTTTCCCATGCTCATACCCGTGTTCTATTTAGGATAGATTTTGTTGACCTGGGCTTGAAGCACGCGGGTAGGGACACACTTGTGTCTTTACCCTTGTCCTTCATGGGATAACCCGGCAAGCTGTACACGGGTAAAGACACGCTCGTGTCTCTACCCGTGTCCTTCTCGGTACCGATCACTCAATGCCATGCACTCACAGCCATGGCACTTAACTCCACAACACATGGGTAGGGACACACTCATGTCCGTACCAGTGTCCTTCTCGAGACACACCACTCAACGCCATGCACTCACAGCCATGGCACTCAACGCCACGACACACGGGTAGGGACACACTCGTGTCCCTACCCGTGTCCTTCTTTGGACACACCACTCAATGCCATTTCAAAATCACTCAGCACCATGGTCACTCAGCGCCACGATACACAGGTAGGGACACTCCCGTGTTCTTACCCGTGTCATACTCAACACAGGTTTTCAGCTTATTTCCTTTTTCCCCACGAGTATGCACCCGATCGCCTGCACCCCTGAGCCTACACCAGCTCTCCTGACTCAAAAACACACACAAGGGGCCTAGCGCGAATCGGAATGTTACAACGGGCGCGAAGGTGTCATCGTAAAGCGGCGATTCTCGGCCAAAAATCCCAGTGTTAAAACGAAAAAAAATGGCTGGGGGGGGGGGGTCTTACACAAGACATACAAGGAAATGTTGGACACACTTGTGGTCTACATGGGATGCTCTGAGGAAGTTAGAGATGATAGGAAGTCCATGCTCAACCAAGAGTATGAGGCTTTCAGGCAAGGTAAATCAGAAAAGGTGGCTGAATGCTTTGAAAGGTTCTTTAGGACAGTAAATGAACTAAGAACTTATGGTAGGATCTTCAGCAACTATGAGCTGAATGACAAGTTTCTTAGATCTCTCACCAGAGATTGGGACACCAAGATCTGTGCCATTAGGGAAATGGCTAAGCTTGCCGACACTCCTCCAGCAACTTTGTTTGGAAAGGTGTTAACCTATGAAATACTGCTGGCTGCTAGACTAGAAGGGGAGAAGAGTAGCCAATCCAAGTCCAAGGATATGTTTGTGGTATTCAAGGCAGAAGCCTCAATAAGGAGTAGAATAAAGACTCCCTCACCACCAAGGAGGGAAGCTGAATCAAGCTCAGAAAAATCTGAGTCAAGCTCATCAGACAACAACATGTCTGATAAAGATCTAGCTGCCTTCTCAAGGCCATTTTAGAAGTTCACGAAGAAGAAGGGCTGGAGTAGAAGGCAATCCTCATCCTCTTACCATCGAAAGTCATCCAAGGATGACAAGTATGCCCCTAAAATTGGAAAAAAGATTTTCTCTAATGTCATCTGTTATTGTTGCAGCAAGGCTGGGCATGTCATTACTGAGTGCCTAGTCAAAAGAAAGAAAGAAGATGTGAAGAAGAATAAAAAGCATCACCATCACCCCAAGGAAAAGAAGGAGAATTCTTTTGTGGCGAAGAAGGAGAATTCTTTTTGGCTAAGAAGGAGAGAAGCTGGATAGAATCTTCCACCTCAAAATCTGAAGATGAAGAGGAAGAAGTCTATATATGGCTGATATCTATTGCTGCAAATCAAAAAGAAGAAGAGGAATCCTACTATCAGGATATGGATAAGAGCCCCTCTATCACACTCTAACTGTGACAACGAGGAGGATGAAGAAGACAATGGATGCCAAGGGCTGATGGGAATAACTAAAGAAGAAAGAAGTCAGGCAGACTCAGAATCAATCAAGGTACAACCCCTCTCCATTCTTCCATCTTCCTCTGAGTATGAAACCAGTCAAAACACTGATGCATCTTCATCATATGATGAAGATTGCTCAGATTTAGAAACTGATGTCAATCAATTGATTGACAAGTATGGACTACTCCTAGATGCTCTAAGGAAGAGTAGAAATCTTTCCAAAAATTCAAGCAAATGAGATTGAAGTCCTCAAGGCTTATAAAACTCTTTATAACAATAAATATATTAAGTCTGATGAGAAGAATCATGAGGTTTATGAACTCAGGAAAAATCCTGGGTGTCAGACCATGCTTCTAGAAGAGAAGAACAAGTATATCAGATATCTTGAACAAAAGTTCTCTGAGAAATTAGGGACTGTGATTAACCATTCCTAATCACAAGGTCAGTTACTAAAAGCTGCAAACTGCCAAGTCCCTGGGAAGCTGGGTATTAATCACACTAATCAACATTTCAAACTTTAATTTCCTAATAAGTTGATATTATTTCAAAAGGTGAATTTACCTTCTAAAACTATCAACTTTGCATCTCCCCATGAGGATCAAACAAATGTGTGCTCTACCAGTGGGATAAAGACACATGTTCTTAGAAGGAGTGTTTTTGTACACTCTAGCCATAAAACACAAGATAAGTTCATAGATTTGAATTTAAATATCTTATACCTAAAGAGATGAGAGAGAACACCAGATGGAAGGCTTTAAAAGTACAATTGGCCCATCTTAGCCAACTGTATTTAGTTCCCCAACACCTTTATTTAGGAAGAAGGATGCAGCAGCTTTTCCAGCAAAATCTACAGCTGCTCACATCTCTCATGGACAATAATTCAGTGCTGTCGTGAAGAGAAGATATAACATACATAAATGTTGGTGTTGTTGGAAGGTCGGCCACTTTGACATTGATTGTTGGCATAATCTGAATGTGGCTAGTGGACAAAAAGGTGATCAGTCCAGGCACAGAGTTGGGTACAAGCTTGTTTTTACTCTTAACAAGAACCTAAGACCCAACCATTGTTGGGTGCCTAAGAGTAAATAAATTTCTTTTGCAGGTGAGTCCAAATACCTATCTAGATAAGACTTGGTATTTGGACAATGGTTTTTCCAGACAAGTGTCTGAGACAGGATGATTCCTCAAGGAACATGCTTCATGAAAAACAATAAACAAAGATTGAGACTGTTAAGTGTGAAATCCTCAAAAGCTAGAGGCAATTAGCCTCAAGGTAAGTCTCTCTCTCCTGTATAAAGACTAAGTTTGCAAGTTCATGTACTAATTTAGATGTGCTTAAGATGAAATAGCACACCAGTTAGATAACTGTGATTCAATTATCCCTCACAATCATCTACATTATTAACTTATGTAGTCCTTCCTCCCAAGTGCAAAATAACATATAAATCAATGCATAATAAAGTTATCAATAAAACTGACTTATTGGCATGCTAAGTATCCATCATACTTGAATTAATAAAATATTTTGTTAATTATGTGACAAATAAAATATACATCCATAAAATCTAAAAATGATTAATTTGTTAGTCAAATAAAAAAGATAATTAGACTATTTCATTACATATATAAAGGTGACAAGTAATGAAAAGTCGCATCACTCTCAAAAACCTTAACCCTGGCTGTCGAGACTGAAATTTTCTCAGCATCTTGCCGCTCTGACTCAATGGCACCAAAGATCTCAAAGGAGTTCCAGGAGGGCTATGAAATTATGAGGAATAGATTCAGTCATGTCTCGCCAGAGATTAAGCAACTATTCAGAATGATTGAGACCGCGGGTTTGGAGTACACCTTTTTTGAACCCTATACCATTCTTAGAGAGGATGTAGTGGAATTCTTTTCCAATGTCAAGATGTCATCCTCTCAAAACTCACTGAAATTTAAGATTTGTGGCATCAAGATTAAGATAAATCCAAAGAGACTAGGCAAAGCCCTTCATCTACCCGCCATCAACCCTGGTGAAGAAGATGAAACCACTATCATTGATCGAGACAATGCACTCAGGTGGTGTGAATATTATGAGGCAAAATATGGGTCTCTAAAAAGGAAATTTTTCAATCAATGAGGCAAACTACTGGTAGATGTAGTAGGTAAAGCCCTCATCTACGAACCTAGATCACATGACACCATCTCCAGGTCAATGTTTGATGTCATAACCAGGATAATCTTCAATAAGCAAACTTCTTGTTCATCAATCATCTACCAGAGAATAGTAGACTGCCTACACACTCCAAACTTGGGCAGAATTCATTCCTTATACCTAGTAAACACCTATCCAGATACATTCAAGCAGGAGCAAGGAGTGAAGATTCACTACCTAAAAAGAATGGACATAAAAACTTCGGACAGATTCACTAGGGTACTACAAATGCGCCAACCTTCAGTAATAAAAAATTCCTCTAAGGACACAAGGAAGAAACATACTGAGGAGGAAAGGACTGCCAGCTCTGAACCAGAGCTTGGAACCTCCTCTCCTACTGATGTTGGACTACAAGTTGACTTATCTCTCAGTCAAACTTCTGCAAACTTCCAACTTCAAGTGTGTGATATGCATGTTGAAAAAATACATGCACGTCCTAATTCAGGACAAGTCTCAAAGGATGCAACTGAAAAAGTGATTACTACAGGAGAAGAGGCAACCATGATTGATACTGATAATGTAGCAGCAGTAGAGTTCATCCCTATAATAATAGATGATCATGAGCCTCCTGAGGCCTTAGATACCTATCTTGATGGGTCAAGCCCTAAAAAGAATGCTCAGTCTGAGGGCAGTTTGACCAAATGAATCTAACACCTTTGGATCAAGTGATCAACATGGTGGTTGAGTCTGCACCCACTACAGGTACTATCAATACCCTCATATTTAATAGTGTTAAAACATCTTTAGCTGAGGGATTGTTTCCTTCTATAGGTGTTGCAGTTGAGAGGGATTCTTCATAGGCCCCAGCAAAAGAAAATGTCCCTCCTCTAGCAATCTAACCAACCATCAATCAAATCTCACATGAGTTACTATTAAATAATATCAAAGAACTCATGCATGCTCTGACTAGAACTCTCAAGAAGTGTGTGGATCAATCAATTGACAAACTAAGAGATGAATTGTCAACCCAAGTCAAGGAAAACAAAGAAGAAATCCATCAATTAAACAAACTGGTCACCACCTAGTTTGATAGGGCTGGAACTGCAGGCATCAAACTGACCACAATCATGAAATCCTTAGACACAAGTAAAAAACTCACTATAGTTAACATAGGATATGTCAAGAATTATGTGAGTGCAACTGGTAAGTTGATCAAGGGTGCAGTAGATCTTGTAAATCAACATGTCACCAATATTGCTTTCCACTCCATGAAGGAGGAATCACTTCTAAAAGATGAGCTGCTTTGTAACAATGAGAAAATTTTATAATCTATATCAAGCAAAAGTGAAACAACACCACCATACTACAAAACACAATCTGTGAAGAAGGAAGAAAGGGAGAGAGTAGCCATACTAAGATAGCAGCACTTATTCAAGAATAAGACTTCAATAAAATTAAAGGTACCATGGTGGCACTACACCTGCCCCCCCCTGGATAGAAAGAGACCAGAGGACCTAGACTTCCCAACATAAGCTAGAGTTGTACAGGATGCATAACTTGCTGCTAGAAGAAAGACGGAAGGAACTCAAATGGCTGAAGAGTTCATGGAAAAAGGAGAGCTGAGAACAGAGATGATCAAAATTATAAACAGCTAAGTGATGCCTCTGAATCCATCATTATAAATGCTTGGGTAAGCCATGGACACATTTTAAAGAACATTGATAGTGTATATCCTTCTAAGGAATGGATAAAGCATTTGGAAAGAAACTCTCTAAGGGAAAGAGTATTCAAATAAAATCTTGAAAGTAAAAGCAATCCTAAGAAAATGCCCTCCAGATATATTCCAAAATCTTTTCTTTACTTCAAGAGACAGGAGAACAAAGCTAAAAACTTGAAGAAGACAGCTGCTACCATGGATGATGTTTCAAGTTCATCAAAGAAAAGCTGAGATGAGACTGCAAGACTTAGGGTGTTTTAAATATATAACAATGAAAACCAAAAGTGTAACAATGAAAAATCTTTATCAATGAAATTACTATGAGTTGGCCATGACTATATTGATAAATGTGTAGTGCAATTCTCATTTATGTATCTGTGATAAATGAATATGCTATTCTTTCACAAATATCTTGCAATCACAAATTTGCTTATGTTGTTTGGCTAAGTTAATGATTTGGTAGATCTTAATAAAAATGTTTATGTTGTAAATGATAAATAAAGCTTTTACTACCAATCATACTGTTATACTGATAGTGATTGATAATTTACTAGTGCTTTTGGTTAGTCAAACATAGTGTTATGCCATCCCACCTAGGGGGAGTTATCCTATTCTGGGATGGCTAGTTGTCATGGAAATATCCCTTAAGACTCATCATGAAATATTTTTATAGATACACCTTAGCATGGATAAGTGTTCTGCCTTCTTCAAATAGGGGGAGATTATTGGGAATTGTGCCCTTCAATGTTCTTTAGTATTTGAAGAGGCATCGCCAATCATACTAAGGGGTATAATGTATTTGATGTATGATTTAGTTCTTTCAAGCAGGTTGTACTTGATTGGACAGGTGAATAGGAAGAGAAAGATAGAAGTCAGACAATTTGACTAAGGCAAAACCGCTGAGACAGTAGAGCAGAACCGCTGAGATAGCTGAGATAGCTGTGAAGAATGTCTCAGCAAAACTGCTGAGATAGTTGAGCAGAACCGCTGAGGCAGCTGAGAAGACAGACTTAGTAGAACCACTGAGACAATTGAGAATCTCAAAACAAATCCTTGAGAGAAATATTGGTCTTAGCTAAACCCCTGAGACAGAAGATAGTCTTGGCTGAGAAGAAAAAACCAGTGAGAACAGAAGACAGCTGTGAAGAAAAAACTGCTGAGACAGTTGAGAAGGAACCACTGAGACCAAGCCAGCAAAATTTCTCTAAGTCTAGAGACGTCGAACTTGATTCAGAGTTGATCGAGCTAAGCTCAACTTTCGTCGATATAAATTTAAGGTTGAGATTCTGAGTTCGTCGAGCTCAACTCAGCATTTGATGAACTGGATTTTTAATTCATCGAGCCCTGTTCAAAATTTGTCAAACGCAGCTAACCTTTTGTCAAGCTCAATTTGAAGGTCAAATATTCTAAATTCATCGAGCCTAGTTTAGAATTCATCGAACTGATTTCTGAATTCATCAAACGCAGCTCATCTTTTGTCGATCTAAAGACAAAGGCTGAAGATTCAGAATTCATCGAATCGAATTTAGAATTATTCGAACCCGGCTCACCTTTGGTCGAGCTCTAGTTAAAGTTTGAATATCCTGATTTCGTCGAGCTAAGTTTGGATTTCGTCGAACTGATTTCAAAATTCATCAAACCCAGTTCGTCTTTCGTCGAGCGCAGTCAGGGCAATTCATGCCATTGCCGGAAAGTTATAGAAGTGCCAGAAAGTATTATTTGTCTTCTTTTGAGGGATGTGGCGCTCACCATCCATGACGAGGCCCATATTAAAATTGAGTCATTGAAGTAAATTCAACAGATATAAAAGGAAGACAAGAAAAGGAGATTAGGGTTAACAAAACCAGAAATAAGAATAGAAGCAGAACAAAAAATAGAGGTTGATGAACTTCATCTTCTCTGACAAGCTTGAAAGCAAAGTCCAGCAGGCAAGCCAAAAGGCTAAGAGAGAAAGATAGCTAAAGATTCTTCCAGTTTAGCAAGATTGTTCCTTGGAGAACTAGTTAGCTGATTCATTCAATCAGAAAAAGGGGGTAGTTGTGTGAAGGACTATAAGCCTTCAATAGTAGGTAACTATAGAAGAAGACTCGTCTCTTCTATAACAAGCAGGATGGACTGGTATCTGCTCAGTCCAGCAAGTTAGACTCAGATAGTTTTCTCTGAGTGAGTTTTTCTATTTTCTTAGTTAATTTCCTATAGGATTTAGTTTATCTAAATCTGAGTATAAGACACTTTGTGCCTAAGGTAGGAGAGTGTTGCTCTTTCAAGTAGTATCCAAGTGTGGATCTGAGGTAGGGCTGTCCTCCCAGCCTGAGTGTAGGGCCTAGTTCCTGAGGTAGGTGACTGGTGAGACACTTAGTTGTAGGTGGCTCGTATGTCACTAAGTTGTAGGCCTTGGAGGAGGCTGAGTTGTAGGTGCCTGGAAGGGCACTGAGGTATGTACTTATATAGGTACAGAGTTGTAGGACTGTTGCAGCACTCTGAGAGTAAGGCCTTGTTCCTGAAGTTGTAGGGCACTTTATGCCTGAGCTGTAGGCCTTAGAAATAAGGCTGAGGTAGGTGGTTAGTGGACCACTGAGTAGTAGGAGCACTACAAGGCTCTTAGGTAGGAACCCTCTTGGTTCTAAGTTTGGATTCTGAAAAGAATCTGTGTGTAAGGCTGAAGGCCTGAGGTGTAAGCTCTGAGGAGCATATTGGTGGAGTTTGAGCCTAGTACAACAAATCAGTTGGATGGGTGGGAGGGAAAGTGGATCTAACCAATTGGGGAACAACTATAAATATTTGTGTGCTTGCTGTATTGCTTGTTTGATTCTTATATTGCAAGTAATTAGGACAAGCTCTAGATCACCAAATTATAAATAGCACAAAAGTCTTAAGAAATTTAAAAGACCTATTCACCCCCTAGGTGACTTGCTAACCTTGAAGTAATAACTTTCAATCAAGCCTCCACTCGATGCACTCAGCGCATTTCACTCAATGACAAGCCTTCACTCGACACACTCAATGCTTTTCAGCAGATTCCTGATGGAGGCTCTCTTATCTAATAAACATTAATTAGACTCATTGATTTTTGATAACAGCTAAACTTAGAACATGAATAAGTTCAAAAAATTAAAAGAAAGGGAGGGGTAGACAAATCAAGAGCATAAGCATAGGTGAAAGACTCTACATCTACATGACAAGGAGAAAGAAAAGAAATCTTACTGCTATGTTATCTAAGATATAGCCAAGAGTAAACAAAAATTCAGAGGAGGAAACAAAAATAATAATAAATTTATAAGAGGCAAGGGAGCAAAACCACCACTTGCCTAAAGATCTACAGGAATTCGGCCTCACGGGCACTCTGCTCAAAGGATTGGTCCCAAGAACTTCTAGGCAATGATTCCTGAAACTCTACGCGACAAATGAGAGTCAAGGTCAAAAACCCTAATGCCAAAAGTCCAAGAAAACAAAATTACCTACCACCAATGCGTAGATCACGACGAGAGCTTTTCGGATCTACCCTCCATCGATGATTTCGAGTACCGGCACTCCTACAAGCGGCGGTCGAAAGCCTTGTGAAACACGTCGCCTCCACTCTTCCACATTATCGGTCTGATGGCTTGGGGAAAAGACAGTGAATAGGGTGGCCTTGAGTCTTTATATATATATATATATATATATATATAATATACATATAATATATTATATATATTATAAACATATAATATAACATATAATGTATTATATATTAGATGCATATAATATAATATAATTATTAATAATGAAACGTCCAAATGACCTAAAAACTCGAATCAACTCGGTTTTCACAAAATTCGCACTGAAGATAAATATCAATGCTACAAATCCAACGACAAATTTGAAATAAAAAAATGACAAGCCAAACGCGGGTAAAAACTCTCGGAAGTTAAAATACCAAATATCCCAAAAAGGCACCAACGAGTTCCAAAACAAACCCGACTTGCAAGGAAAATCTCAAAAACACTCTAAAAACTAGCCAAGCAAATATTCTAAGTCAAAACCCCAAATACCAATGAGCAAGCGTCACACTACAGCAATGGTACCTGTCAACTACGCGTCAACATAATGCCCTGACGTCAATAATACGTCAGTAAAGGAATTGAAATAAACATCAGAAAATCAGGGGCGTTATTGAAAACCCCCCTGTTTTTCCTCCGGCAGCTCCACGAGGATGAGGGCTAGGTCGTGGTCGAGGACTAGGACCACAAGGAAGGAATCCTTAACCTTCTACATAGCATGTATTTTCTTTGGACATGACGCAGGAGCGAAATCCTCAAGATGTGATTGCAGGTATGTTATGATTTAATTAATACATTATAAGAATTTGCCCATAATTTGCCTAAGATGCGCTAGGAATCTAGCTTGAGTCTTTATAATTGATACTTAGGCACCGTGACCATTAGTGGGAAACTAGCTCACTCCATATTTGATACCGGTGCCACACATTCATTTGTCTTGGTAGACTTCTTAAAAGATTTAGATGACGTGCAATACTTCACTGATATCACTCGAAGAGTACGCCTCCGACACGGCTCCGAGATGACGTCTTCCGCCAAGTGTGACTTGGAAGCATGTATTGGAGGTAGGATTTTTGAAACTCCTGCGATGGTGTTGAGAATGCCAGAATTTGATCTTTTTCTGGGCATGACTTGGCTACATTGGCACCACGCCCAAATTGATTGTGCGGCGAAGCAAATCACCTTGACGCATGAAGAATTTGAAGTCATTTTCTAAGGTATCAAATCAATTAACCCAGGATTTACCGCTCCTTAGAATATTCTCAAGTCTCGGCAATAAGGCTTAATCTAGCCGTCTGTTCGCCTTCTCGCATCCTTCTCGCAGGGTCTTCACAACAACAGCCAACGAGGAGGTGCCTACTAGTTGCCAGTTTAACCGCCTAACCATGCGATTAGGTGGTCTTTCTCCTTTTATATCTGTTCACCACTACTCATTTCTCTTGTCCCCAGGCAGCTAGTATTTTTATCCCTACCCATTTGGGCAGGCCCCAGAGCCTAAAAATCGGCGTGAACAATACTTCCTAAGAGAGCAAGTTCGAATCCCAAAGCTAGCCTCCTGTGGTAGCGGACTCGAACTCTTCTCCTAGCCAATACCAATTCGCTCGGGCTCTTCATTTTAATTGTTGTAACTGATTTTCTTCTATTCAAAGGAAAGCCAGTCGCAGGAGTGGCATTTAGCCGCGGCGGGTATTGCCACTGCTAGCGGCCTCTCCTTTCCTCTTTTACTTCTAGATCTTATCTGCTTTTCCTAACCGTTAGTAATCGACTATCCGACAGTTCCTCCGCCCTCCATTCTATTTGCAGAACCATAAGGCACATTTGGTGCTTCATCATTTAATATGCGACCTTCAGATTTCGTTTAGTCGGTGAAGTCGTTGGTTTAGCGATATCAGACCACCAAACTGCTGAAAACTTTGTTCCATCAAGTCTCAGTGAGGACACTCACTCGGAAGCTCTTGAACAGTCACGTTAGGAAGCTGACCAAAATCGCAGGGAGACCGCCTAGCAGTTCCAAGAGAACATCCAAGCACTAGCTGTGCAGTCCGGTCCTGTGTCGGTTACTCTGATTAACCTCATGCCAGTCGTATAAATTACGCAGACTTATCCACTAGCTTATCTGCCAGCTGAGCCTCAAGACTGCCTGCATGCCTATCAGTCGACGTATTCGGCAACTTACCCGCTAGGGAAAGCCACAGCTCCTTTGCGGTCACGAGATAACAAGTTTACCTCTCTTCATAACTTTTTGTGGGAAGCCGCCTGGGGAAGTCCAGCAAGAGCCTTGAACTTTCAGGGAAGTTATCCTTACCCTCCAGCTCCTGCCCTTGCTCCTCCAACATCAACTTTTCCTTTATATCCACCTTCTTTTACATATACTGCTCACTCTTCATATTTTCTAATTCCTTATGCTCTAGGGGAACTGGAAGATCCGTCTCCATTTGTAGAAAATATTCGACAAAAACCAACTCTGGCTCACATCAGAGAACCCCGATTACAAATTTATACTGGAGAGTCTGACCCAATTACACATCTGCAAGCTTTTGAGTCAGCCATTGCCTTGATGACGCTTACAGACGCTACCAAGTGCAAACTCCTTGTAACGTCCTTTGATGTACAAGCAAGGGAGTGGATCTATGGACTACGTCCTCAATCTATTGCATCTTATGTTGATCAGAGGTGGGAGCTTCTCCTTAGATTATCAACTTCCACCATGAGAAAAAGTGGTCCAGAAGCGCTGTTTGTGGTTAGACAATGAGAAAATGAGAGTTGGACTCATTTCATAGATTACTTCCAAAAGGAAATTTTGGAAATGCAGAGTTATACAGTTTGAAATTTTGGAAATCCGAGGTTGCCCTAATTAGTGGATTGATGGAACGACCGCTCAAGTTTGAAGCTAACATCTAAATGCTGAGGGCGTATCAAGACATGATCAGTCTAGCTAACATGTACATTCGGGGAGAAAAGATAAATCCTTGTTACGTCTCAAGGCTCGTTGCATATTTTCATCACCGTCGGCATATTTTCCTTAACCAAGATAAATTCTGAAACCAAAAAGTTCAAATACCTATTCCTCCTACATATCCAGCTCCAGATCCTCAACAAGCTTCCATTTAACAACCGAAAGACGGTGACTTGCAAGAATCTGACATTGATAAGGCTATGCAAAAAGTAATTCAAGTCATGAAAGGCAAGCCCAGCTATAAACGACCTTACTAGCCAGCAGTCTAAAGATCTAATGACGATCCATTCGGCGAATTCCACAAGCAGAGAGGGAATCCAACTGAAAACTACCGGGCTCTTTAACAACTAGTTGAAAAAATGCTGAAGCAAGGGAAATTTCGTGATTTGCTCTAGAAAGATGACTCCTCCTCGCTCCCCTCTACTTCTAAAGGCATAGAAGTAACGGACATTCCTTTGGGTTCGAAGGGAGTGAGCCAAATTAGCAGCGGTGGAAACTTCAATATTAGCAAGAGCATCAATGCGGATGATGTAGGAACCATTGGATATCTATTCTGAAGTGAAGATGGACATGACAGAGTTTCAAAAGCTCTTCACAGTCATAGCTGTTTGCTTTTTTTTTTCACTCCATGAACATTTTCTACACGTTTAAGTACTCTTTCATTCATTTCAATATTTTACATCAGAGATCCTGTACTAACACTTCTTCCATTTTAAGCATCTCCTCTCTATTTTCCCTTTTCAAAAGGGATCGCTGAACCAAGGAGATATCGTCGAGTCTTGCTTGACACCCTATAGGTTGGTTTCTGGCGTAAGACCACGACGACCATATATAACGGGGATTGTTTGCATATGTGCAGTGGGAGCCGTCAAATCTATACAGTCAGACTTCAGGGCTTCGGATCCTAGCCGATATCTAACACACATCGTGCATCAAGGGAGGTCCGATTGTGTTAGCTCTACTATGCTCTGTTAGGGATTCATTATAGCTAAGATGATTGTAGCTTGGCAAGTAATGTCCCCCGCGTGTAGCTGTATCTATGTGATCATCTCATGGTGTGATAGTCGAATACTCCAAGGTACTCTCAAGTCGTGCCTTCAGTGGATCCACAACATCGCGAATCTTTTAGCGAGAGCATTGTTATAGATCATTTGGCACACTAGCCTAACTGATCAGCGTAGCTTGTATCCCAAGGCATGAGAGAAGTGCGTCTGTCATTCCTTCTTACGATCATTCTTCTCTTTTTTCCTTCTAGGGGAACCGTAGTTAATCCGCCTTTAGTTGGACTACGCCTTTGATGATCTTTAGGGCGAACAATGATATAGACCTTTTTGGCGCACGTGGCCTAACTGATCATCTCCAGGTGTAGACCTCTCTTTCAAACTGCCTTTTACTCTCAGGTTGGTCGGTAACCTCAAGATTATCCGCTGCAATTTGGTTAGCTCTAGTGGATAGATATTATCAGTTAAATTAACCTATTTGCTGGATTTTTTTAGTCTTATTTACTCTGCTATCAGCTAGCTAGCCGCAGCTCAACATATGAATCATTTGGTTTTCAGTTCTCTGTGCAGCTTATAGTAGTTGTCTTATGGAAACAAACTAATCAGTTCCTTGCAGTTTCAATGTCATTCTTTATCTACTCGGCCTGCGATTGATCGGTTAGGAGAAAATCACAATAAAGCACCTAAAGGACAGTTCATTGAATGCCTCTTCATAATATTTAAAAAACAAAATTGGGTTTATTCATTGTCGACTAACCGCGCGGTTATGATCCATTCTAGCCGACCAATGTTTGGAATTATTGCTATATTTCATATAGTTGACTCACTCTAACTTCCAGGGCAGATTATTGTTATATCTTAATCGCTAATATATCTCATTTCATAATTGCTTAGTTAGATTTTACTTCGCCTATTCCATCATATGGCAATTACTTACTAGCCACTCGAGAAGGAAATCTTATCGCATTATATATTATGTAATCTGCTGTTTGAGGGTCTTCAAACTGCAGTGGATATGGGTTTCTCTCCGGATTTATCTTTCAACATTATTATCTCCGATGATTTAATCATATTCAGGCGGACAGAATGACTATAAATTGTTACTCTCATCATTCACAGCCATTGCCAATGTTATCCGCCTAAGATTGTTCTTATTCTATTTGCCTTGCTGGTCTCTAATTCTTTCAAATTAAGATTGTTTAACAAGTTATGATGCATTCCGTTAAAGCAATCTAATCACGTGACAACAACAAAGCAAATCTAACTGCTCGGATATATAATTTTGTCAGCCATCACAGAACAAAGGCAGAATCTGAAATATCATTTATTTTGTCAAAAAATTATGAAGTACTGTACTCGTGCGGTTTACAAAAAACTCTTACCGTTGAGTCCTAAAAAGCGGAAAAATTTATAAAACTTTTGATTTTTTTTGGCTCCGAGTTGTCTGATGATGACGAACTCGGAGAGCTACTTGATTTTGTCGATTCTGTGGCCAAAGATTCTTCTTCGCTTGAGCTGATACTATTTTCCAAGCTTTTATCTATAGTGGCCTCAGTGTGAAGACTTTCTTATTCGTCTGCAGCTTCGACATCTCCCTCTATAATTTCTTCTATATTCTCCCTTGTCGCTTCATCCGTTGCGGCTTCCACCTCATGGAATGCAGTGAACAGCTCGTCAAAGTTGATTTTCTTATGCTCAACTTTAAAAGCTTGCCGCTCCCTGAGGATGTCAAGCATATCCTCCCCGCCTTACCATAGATGTATAGCAATCTATTTTTGGAAGGCTGGGTTTTTAATATCATAGGCTTTCTACAAAATAAACAAGCTAAGGTAAATTCGCGATTAATTTAACCAAACTGCTAAAGTCACCAGGAAAAATTCTTACCGTATTTCTCTTTTAACTTCTTATTCTCTTCCTTGAGCCTCTCGACTTCATTATCTAGCTGCTAAATTTCGGTGAGTACTTCGCATAGGGTCTTAGCCACTTAGAGCTCGGTGAAGTAGCTCTTTGCACAAACTTGTGTGGCAAGGGCTGGAAGCTTTTCGGTCAGAATTTACCGCAAGTCGGCCACATTCTTCTTGCAAACCAGGGCCCAGCCGACTGCATGAGCATGTTTCGTTATCTTTTCACTCTTCCACAAGGGAAGAACTGTGGATACCTGGACATGCATATCGCGGCTGTGCCACTTCATGACTGGTTTGCCGCGCAGGTCTTTTAACTTCTCGCTGATCTCGCGGGATGTGAATGATTCGTCAGAGTCAAAGCCCGTAGCGACATCTTTCTCTTCTCGGCGAGTAACTTCTCACTTTTTCCGCATCTCACTCCGGGTGAGGATGGAGTCTTTTGGTGTCTCCGACTTATTGTCCAGAACTATAAGACTTGCTGTAAAGAGAAAATTATAAGTCACCCGGTAAGTCGATCAAATATATATGCTAACCGCTTAAAATGCTTACTATCTTCAATAGGGCATTTTGCCACCACTGGGAGCATGGGGATGTAATGTCAAATGTATAGCCGCGATCCGGCAAGGAATCCAACAATTTGCTTCTCGACACCTTTGACATCAAACCGCTTGAACAGGTTGACTTCCCGAGCCTGGGGGTGAATAGGTAGAAGGCCCAGATTCCCCACGAACATGAGGAATTGGGTAGTCCAATTTGGGAACTTATTTGGCAAGTTCATCGCTTTCATCCCGATGCAGCAAAAGTAGACTACACCCTTAAAGACCTGCCTATCTTTCTTGTCAGTGGTAATCGAGCGGATAACGAAGCAGTGGCGGAAGAGATCCATTGTAAACTTTACCCGCTCTATCCGCAGGTAAATTATGAAGCTCATCACCGACGCCACTGTGTTCGATGAGAGTTGGTCGGGAACTATGCCAAAAAGTCAAGAATTTCGACAAATTCGATTAGTGGCGGCAAGGTAAAATCCATAATCGAAGTGGTCGATCGGGATCACCACCAAGTTCTTGCCAGAAGTGTTTATTCGTTCATCCTCCCAAAGTAGTCGTGCCATTACATCGGGTTTTGTCATATGCGTGGAGACAAAGCTGTCTAGCTTCGCTTCAGTTATTTCAGAACATTTGTGCTTGGCATCGAGGAAAGCTGCAGCTACAGAAGCTCGCCCAGGTGTCATAGAATCTAGCCACAGGAATCGATATTCTAGTATTCTTTTGTAGAATGCAGAGTCAAGCTCTATTTATAGTGTTGGAACTGTTGTTTCACATTCCTTGTGTTTGAGAATATCAACTCTCAGGTTGTATTTGATCATATTGTATATCGATAGAGTGTACAGGTTGATAGGTGTAAGTAAAGAAAAAGGCATATATGAAAGCTACCGCCCGACGTTAGTACTACCGCAGGCGCTAACGAGATGATTTATTTGGACCTAGCACTATGGATGGTTTCGGCACTAGCACTACCGTGCAGCGCTAGCCCACTCAACTGTGCATCGAGACAATAGCTTTGAGTGAAGGTTACAACCCGGTATTAGTACTACCGCAGGCCCAAACTAGATGATCAATTTAGACCTAGTGCTCTAGATGGATTCAGCGCTAGCTCTACCGCGCCGCGCTAGGCCTTCGACGAGTTATGAAGGCAGAACTGTAGAGCTCAGTGCTACCGCTAGGCGATTGTATTACCATTGGCGGTAACGTAACAATTTATTTTGTCCTAGCGCTCGGGAAGATTTCGGCGGTAGCACCTACCGTGCAGCTCTTGCCTTGTTAAACGGGTGTTGTCTTTTCAGGAACGTCGCATCCTATCTTACCGCGCGGCGGTAGGCTCTATCGTGCGGGTCTAGTTCAATTGAAAAGGTAAAAGATTGTTTCGAAAGATTATTTTCCAGATTTGGATTGCAGCTGGCACAATAAGCTCGCAAAATTACTGCAGGCGCTAGTCTTACCACTAGCGGTAGCCTTTTTTCATGAAGATGTATAAAAGTCAATGTGTTTCCTGTTGCTATTGCGACTCCTAGACGAATTTTGACGAAGGGTTTCAGAACTCTAGATTTTGGCCGCCTCCTTGCGCCCGTATCCGCTTATCTTCGTCAAAGTTGAAGGAAGCTTTCTCCCTCCCATTCGTGAATGAAAAACTCAAGTGATCCAGAATCTTCATCGACCACTAAGAACCGACCGGTTGCTCGCCAATGAAATCTCAAGCACCGGTCGTAGATCGCACACTGGAGAAGTCATCAAGAGGAAGAACTTCATTTTCTTATCATCTTCACTTTTAATCCTTGTACTCTCTTTCTATTTTCTATTTAGTTTTTGGTGAGGAAAATCGGTCGGTGAGGGTCATCAGAATCCGGGTAGGATCTGCGGTAAATCATCCCGGGATTTGGGACATCTAAATCGGAGGATATAGTCGAGATCTAAGACCCTTTCTTGTATGGAGGTGAAGAGTGTGCTCTAAGACCCTTCCTTGTGTGGAGGTGAATAGTGTGCTCTGAGACCCTTCCTTATGTGGAGGTGAAGAGCGGCTCAAAGTCCTTTCCCAGAAGGAAAGAGAGAGAAACAACTTGTTCGGGTAGTGGGTCAGTATATAAAACCCAAGAGCTTTTGATGTTCATCGTCTCCGATCTTCGACGTCATAAAGATCAAGTATTGATGTAAACTATGTATGAACTTTATTTCATTATTGTTTTAATGCAATGAGATTACACTCTTTTGTGATTATTGTTAGTGCATGAAATTTAATAAAATTTTATTCAACATTGTAAAACCTTATTCACCCCCCCCCCTCTAAGGTTGGCCACTAGATCTAACAAGTGGTATCATAGGGAGGTTACTTCAAAAAGGCTTAACATCTTGAGGTAATATGCGCAACACTGTGCACGCATTCACTAAGGGACAAGGTGTGAGTAGACCTCCACTATTTATGGGTAGTGACTATAGTCACTGGAGGACTCAGATGAAAATTTTTCTAATGACTCACAACATGGACATACGCGTCATGATAGAGACAAAGTATACTTCACCCACTGTCACGGTTGGGGATACTGTTTTGGAAAAACCACGCGATAAGTGGGATGACGTAGATAAGCTGAGAGGCACAAACAATGCCAAGGCTATGAACTCCTTATTTTGTGCCTTAGATAGGATTGAATTCAATAAAATTTGTAATTGTGAAACTGCTTTTGATATTTGGCATTTTCTTGAGCTTACTCACGATGGTACTTCACAGGTGAAGGAGTCAAAGTAATTCCGACTTGAATCTGAATATGAGCAATTTTTGATGGAGATCGATGAGGATGTGAACAGCATGTACATGTGGTTCACCAAGATCATCAATGCTTCAAGGTCTCTCGGGAAGAGCTTTCCAAATGGTGACTTAGTGAGGAAGATCCTGCGATCTTTGCCTCCTCGCTTCAACCCTAAGGTGACTGCAATTGCTGAGTCTCATAAAATCAGCACCCTAGAGATTGAAAGCCTCATCGGAAATCTCAAGGCACATGAAGTGGAGTTGAAGATTCAAGCAGATGAATATCCCAAGGAAAGGAAGAAGAAGGGGCTGGCACTGAAGGCTTCACGAGAGAGAACAGAATCTGAAGTCTCTGAGGAGGATGAGGGGAAAAGCACCTATGTATGGGAATTCAAGAAATTCATAAAGAATCCCAAGAAGCAGGGACAGTTCAAGAGATTCCTAAAGAGAGGAGCTGGAGAAGGCAGGAGATGGAACAAGCCGAGGAAAGAGATGAAAAGTGATGATGAAAATTTCTAGCCAGAGTGCTATCACTGCCACAGGCCAGCACATCTGAAAAGAGATCGCCTGAGACTCCAGAAGGAAGAAAAAGGGAACGACACCAGGTTCAAAGGATAAAAGAAGGTACTGAAGGCACTTACTTGGGATGAGGATGGATCTGACATTTCGAGTACCTCAGACTAAGGGAGTGAAGATGAGGAAAATCTGTGCCTCATGGGAAATAGTCAGGAAGAATCTAATGATGAGTCCAGTGTCCAAAGAGTCACTGAGGTAACCCAACCCACGTACTCTGAAGTTCTTGAAATTTATGAACACTTAGTTGATGAGTTAGAGTATGTTATTTCTGCCAAAAATCTTTGAAAGTTGAGAATAAGAAATTAAACAAGGATTTAAACAAACTGAAAAAATGAGTTAATTAGAACTGGCAAAGAGAAGATTGGTTGTCTAGAGTGCCCTCACTTGATGGAAACTATCGAAGAACATAAGTCAAGTATCTCCAAGTCATCTTTGAGAACGAACTCCCTAATAAATGAGAAGAATGTCTTGGAGAACAGACTTCATTTATCTGTTAGCAAGGTAGAGGATGGCAAAAACAATTTGCTAATCAGTGTATGTGCTCCTGACCGAGAACACCGCTTTGAAAGCAAGGATCCATGATCTTTACTGTGCCATCCAAAAGTTTGGAATATGTCAAAAATCATTAGACATGTTATTGGGTGCACAGTGCTATGGATCTGGAAAATTTGAACTAGGATATGGAAGTCCATCATCACCACCAAGAAGAAATAGTCATGTTTCTAAGCCTAAGTCTAATGGTTACAAATCAAATGATAAGCTGAAGAATTAAGCAGGGTTATTTCCTTCCTCAAGCAAGCGCTCAAGCAATGTGATAAAAGCAATTTCCACTGCCTATACTTTGTATGCAGACTGTCATAAGTTTGGTCACTCATCTAGCTCTTGTTTAAGGAAAGGTGCCAAGAAAAACGCGAAGTCTAGCTACCAGTCTTCTACCTATAATATGGGTGGGACAACTTGGGTAACAAGATCTTTACCCTCATCTTCTTCTTAGGTATGTTGGCAGGCTAAGGACACAAATAACGTGTGGTACTTGGATTCTGGTTGCTCCAAGCACATGAAAGGTGATAAAGACAAGTTCCTTTGCCTAGAAAAGAAGAAGGGTGGTTTGGTGACCTTTGGGGAAAATAGCAAAGGAAGTATTCTAGGAATCGAAACTATAGGTAACAATGCATTCTCAATTTCTAATGTTCTATTTGTGGATTGCCTTAAGCACAACCTTATTTCAATTAGCCAACTCTGTGATAAAGGATTAAATGTGATTTTCGAATCCTCCAGAAAAACTTGCAAAATTTTAGATGCTAAAACATCAAGTGTTTTACTTATTGCTCATATAAATCATAATGTATACACTTTTAGTTTTGATGATATTTCTGCTTCAAATTTGAAATGCCGTGTTATTAAGAATGAAGAATTAGATCTATGGCATAGGAGACTAGGTTATACCAGAGTAAGCTTATAATAAAACTATTGAGAAAGAAACTTGTTAGGGGACTTCCCAGCCTAAGCGGTAGTTTAAATGTCCTATGTGCTCCGTGTAAAAAAGAGAAATTTGTTAAGTATTCTTTCAAAAGCAAAACAGAGATTTCCACGTCTAGACCGCTTGAACTCATACACATGGACTTGTTCGAACCTCTTAGTGCATGTAGTCTAGGTGGGAAACGGTATAATTTTGTTATTATAGATGATTTTTCATGTTATTGTTGGACAATATTCCTTTCCAACAAATCTTACACTTTTAGCAAATTCTCAACCCTTTGCACGCGACTTCAAAATGAGAAAGAGCTAAAGATAAAGTGTATTAGATCAGATCATGGAGGAGAGTTTGAGAATGAAGATTTCTAAAATTTATGTGACTCATTAGTAATTAAGCATGAATTCTCAGCATCTCACACTCCTCAGCAGAACAGAGTGGTTGAAAGAAAGAACCACACTCTTCAAGAGTTAGCACGCACGAAGCTCGCTGAGTTCGGCTTACCTCGATGTTTTTGGGCTGAAGCGGTCAACATGGCAAGCTACGTGATGAACTGTGTCATTCTTTGCCCTCTTCTAAAGCGTACTCCTTACAAGAAATACTTCGAAAGGAAACTTACTATTTCATACTTTAGAGTTTTTGGATGCCCATGCAACATTCTATACACTAAGAATAATCTAGGAAAATTTGATGAAAAATTCGATCTAGGCATCTTTCTAGGATACTCGAGCAAGAGTCATTTCAATAGGATCTACAATAAGAGGACCATAGTTGTTGAAGAACCAGCTCATGTGCATTTTGATGAAAAATCCCCATCTAGCGAGCCTAAGGTGACTGAAGAGAAAGTTGTAGAGATCGTGCCGATTGAGATTAATGGAGAGGAGAAAAATATGGAGAGTGAGACTCAAGGTCTTGATCAAGTATATAGGCCTCCTAAGGACTTATTTTTTCAAAGCAACATCCTCGTGATCTAGTCATAGGAGAGTCATCCCATGGAGTTAGAACCCGATCCGCACTTCATGAGTCTTTCTCAAACTTGTGCTTTCTATCCGATATTGAACCCAAGAATGTGTCAGAAGCCTTACGAGATGAATCATGGTTCTTGGCAATGAATGAGGAGTTGAGCCAATTTTAGCATAGTAACGTATGGGTGTTAGTGGATACCCCGGATAACCATCATGTCATAGACCTAAAATGGGTTTTCAAAAACAAACTTGATGGTGAGTCTAGGATAATAAGAAATAAAGCCCGTTTGGTGGCTCAAGGGTACTCTCAAATAGAGGGTGCTGATTTTGAAGAGTCATTTGCCCAGGTTGCTTGTCTTGAGTCCATTCGTAAGTTTTTAGCTTTTGCTAGTCATAAGAAATGTAAACTATTTCAAATGGACGTTAAGAGTACCTTCCTAAATGTGTAAATTAAGGAAGATGTATATGTCGAGCAACCACCCGGTTTTTTGAATGCCACCTACGCTCATCATGCTTATTGACTAGTGGAGGCCCTATATGGATTAAAGTAAGCACCCCGTGCTTAGTACGATAGGCTCACTACTTTTCTCTTAGATCATGGCTTTAGGATGGGCAGTGCGGACACCATTCTATTTGTTCAAACAAAGAATTCTGATCTTATTATCCTTCAAATTTATGTTGATGATATCATTTTTGGGCCACAAATGAGAAGTTGTGTGAAGAAATTATCACCTTAATGAAACCTGAATTTTAAATGAGCCTAGTAGGAGAACTTACTTATTTCCTAGATTTCCAAATTTCTCAACACCAAGACTGGATTTTTATCAACCAATCAAAATATATTAAAGACATGTGTGTTTTGGGTTCTAGAATTTATGAGTGTTTCTCTTAAATTAGGAAAAGATGAGAGTGGGATTTCTATCGATCAGGCCGTGTTTCGGGGTATGATAGGATCGCTGTTATATTTGAGTGCCTCAAGGCCCAATATCACATTTGCGGTAGGTATGTGTGCAAGGTTTCAAGCAAACCCTAGAGAGTCTCATTTGAAAGCGGTAAAACATATCTCTAGGTATCTTATAGGCACACAGAACCTTGGACTTTGGTACCCTCACTCCTCCAATTTCTCTCTTCACGGGTATTCATACTAAGACTATGTCGGATGCTCTCTCGAACGCAAGAGCCAAGCGGTACTGTCCATTTCCTAGGCCCGACACTAGTCTCATGGTCTAGCTGCAAACAAAACTCGGTTGCTCTATCAACTGCAGAGGCCGAGTATATAGCATTAGGAAGTTGTTGCGCTCAAGCACTATGGATGTCTCAAATGTTAGAAGACTTTGGTCTCACATATCGAAAGGTAACACTTCAATGCGATAATAAGAGTGTCATTGACTTAACCTATAATCTAGTGCACCATTCTCGGTCAAAACATATTGATGTGTGTCATCATTTCATTCGTGATCATATCAAAAAGGACAACATGAGTGTCGTCTTTATTGGCACTGATGACCAACTTGCGGACATTCTAACTAAACCTCTCCTGGATGCCTATTTTTCTCTACTCTAACTCGAGCTTGGCATTCTTGATCTCTCATCCTAGTTCTATTTTATTATTTTTTTGCTCTCTGTCTATGCATTTTTGTGTGTTATATCGCAAAAACAACACAAACATGTCTCCTTTTTGTGTGCTTTCTTTGCATTGTTTAAGTTGGTTTTTAAAAAACAAAAACCAAAAAAAATTTTGTGAATCGTTCTTTTAAAGGGCGCACGTAACTGCGTCTTAGACCGTACCATTTATGCACAGTGTTTGAGTTTACTCGATTAATCTTTTTCAAACAATGTCCTCCGGTCATTGTGAGATAAATCTCTAAGTGCTTAGATATTGAGTGTGCAAATACTTGTGAGTGTATGTTGCATATACCTCTAGGTATGTGTGAGGATTTAGATAAGGGAATGACCTATCACACTACACACATCTCTAGTTGAAGCACTCTTGTACAAATACAAGACTTAAATAATATACCTCTTGACGTTGTATCCTAACACTTTAGAAATACTTTGAATAATCAATGTCACGACATGTGTGTTCTTATATAAAGATTAAAACTTTGGGCAACCGTCTCTAGTGCAAAGGTCTTAAGCATAACGTTAAAGTGCATCTATCTAGGTGGATAGATTTCGATTGGCTTGGTGTCCCTTAAAATTCAAAAATTATCAACGTGATAGCTCTAAGCAAATAAGCTCAAAACTTTATGCTAGCTATTCACTTTCTGTTCAAGGACCCCCCAAGCACTACTCATTCATCCTAATAAGTCTTTATGACCATTTTGAGGATAAGCACTGTTGATGCACGAAATGCGAAGGAGAAAACGAGCACCACTAGCTAACTGTTCGAGCACTAGGGAAGGAATTGGGAAAAGACTGTCAGCTAGTCGGTTACTAGCGGCTAGGATTGGCAGATAAGACCGGATAAAGAAAAGATTGAAAGGACCGCTATTAGCGACAACACCAGAGTTTGCCCGCCGTTGCCTAAATGCCTCTCCTGCGGCGGGCTTTCCTTTTATAAGAAATGAAGAGATTACACTTAGAAAGGAAAGAAGAAAGGAAGAAGTCGGCCGGACAGTAGACCGCAGAGGACTAGAATCAAGGCCGCAGCTCTTAACAAGCGAGCTACTGCACTCGAGTCAGCGTGCTTTGGGTGTACTCCTGCCCCCTATTTATAGGCTTGGGGGCCAGCCCAAACGGGCAGGGCAAAAATTACCGGCTACCCGGGGTACAGGAGAACCGGGCAGCGGTGACGGGAAACAACCAAGAAAGAGAAGAGGGCGGAGGAAAGGTCGCGCGTCCTGGCGGGCTTCCTATGGCGAGTTGAGAGTCCCGGCCTCTGGAAGGGATGATCTGGACTTCCTCTGACAGCGACCTGGGAAATAGGTCGTGCGGCTTAGGCAAGGACAGGCCGACCCTTGGATGATGGCTGGCCCTGGAACTTGGCGTCGGCCTGACGGAAAGGTCGCCCGGCTTATCTGACAACAAGCCGGCCTACTGAGGATGGCGGCTAGAAAGAACAAGCCGCCCGGACTTGAAAACTTGGAGAACTAGTCGCGGATTCCGGGTTAACATATTCCCCGCACATTTTTAAGTTTCTGAAAAACTTCGAAAATTTAGAACTAAGCCGGAGACCGCGACTGCCATTAATGCTTATGCGTCTATAAAATGTCGAGGGCTCTGCCATTTCGTCAAGTTTTCTGCCAAGCCACGGGTCACTATTCGCCACTTGCGGTTAGAATCCTCCAAGCCGACAGGGACTTCTACAAGATGGATGTCATGTCCTCGATGCTAGTTCGCAAAAAGAAGTCATCTGTGTCGAAGAAGAGGAGCAGAAAAGCGGACAGTTCTTACCAACACCCTGAGAAGAAAATTGAGAAGTCGATCACACCGGCGGCTTCTGATTTTGGAAAGAAACCGATGGAAGCCGTCGCAGAATCCTCGATGTCCGCGACCAAAGTCGAAGCGGTTTCCAAATCTTCTCTCCCGCAAGCCGGAACCACCAAATCCTTCGACATCACCTACTCGCCATCAGGTGAACCCCTCTTGAAGATCGCCGGGGTGGAGGAGAAGAGTGTCAACTCTTCCAAACCGCGCGAGTTGCCCACATCCGCAAACTTGATCGTCGTTGATGAGGACGACTTAGAGAAGCCACTGGAGGCCGAGCGGTCTATGACTGAAAAGAGGAAACGAACAGAGACAATAGTCGGCCACTTGAAGTGACACAGGAAGAAGGACGAGACCCTTGAGGAAAGGATGAAGAGGAAAGCGCAGAAGATGCGGGTTGATAACTGCAATGTTTCTGTGAAGACTGGAGCGGCTAGTCTCTAGTATAAGCCGCGGGAGAAAGAAGTATCTGAGGGTCCGTCGACTCCATCCTCCAAGCCGGACGAGCCAGAGAGTACGCCTGCGGTTAGCGAATCTCTGAGCGACATCCTGAAGGGCATGGAGAAATTCCTGCAGCAAGACAAGTTACTGGCAACTCCGCCAGCTTCTAAAGAGGCCGCCGACGTCGATGTCGAAGTTACAAGAGAGAAGCTTGGCGAACCGGCTCCTGCGGTTTCAGAAGGAGTTGAAAAATTAAAACTCAGAGGGAAGATAGAGGAGATGAAGAAAATAATCGCCGGGAAGCAGGTGGCGACTACACTTCCTCCCCTGCAAGGTAAACACGAAGAGGTTAAGCGCATTGTAAACTTCTACAAGCCGCGGTCACGGAAGAAGGGAGCGGACACAATTTTTAATCCGCCAGCATGCTTCTTCCTAACCACGGCACAACTGAAAAGCAAAGCTAAGGAGACCGCGCGGCTATGGAAAGAAAAGCTAAAGCGAATAGACTCCGAAAGGTTTAGGCGACCAGCAGCTATACTTGGTACTGCGGCCTTTGAAGGAGAGATAACCACGAGCTGTGGTCTCATTCTAACGAGATCCTTTAAAAGGCGCTGGTCATGTTACTGAATCTAACCGCTTGTTTATTCACTGCATGTGCATCAAAAACCGCCGTCAAGCCGGGCGATCTGACTACCTTCCTACTTCCACTGAGGCCACCGCTACTTCCCAATATCCATGACCAAAGGACAGCCGAATTCCAGAGTGAAGTCGCTGCCTTGCAGGCTAGGGTAAGGGAGCATGCTGAGGCCCTTCGAGCCAAGGAAGAAGAGTGGCGGCTGCAAGGAGAAGATCAGAGGTCTATGCTGGAGGCAGCTGAAAAGAGAACGCAAGAAGTGCTGGAAGACTTAGAGCTGGAGAGAGTAGTGATGCGATCTGAGATGGAGGCCGCTGAAAAAAGGACGCAGGAGGCACTGGCCAACTTCGATCTGGAGAGAGCGGCGATGCGGACTGCGATGGAGGCTGCTGACAAAAGGGCGCAGAAGATAATGGCCGCCTGGGAGGAGGAGAAGATAGCGATTCGGACTACGCTGGAGGCCGCTGAGCAAAGAAACCAGGAGGTGCTGGCCAACCTGGAGCAGGTGAAGACTGAGAAGCTTGATATGCAGGCTCTGGTGCTGTTGGCCGGCCGGATTGAGAGGGAAAGGGCAGACATCGCTCGACTTGATGAGGAAAGGGATAAGGATCAGCCAGAGGAGGCCGTCAGAGGCTTGCGACCTACTGGGGTGACAACTGAACAGCTGCAACAACCAAACTTCCCGGCTTCCGGAGAGACTTCGAACTCACCATTAGTCGCGGCGGTTAGGCAGGTCGCAGCTTCTGGCGACCCGGGAGATCGCGCTGTACAGCTGGTTCCATTCGCCCGCGTAAAGCATGATACCTCGCGAGTTCATCGGACTCTGCACTCTATCCACAACCTTGTCAGTCAAGTGTATGTCCAGCTGGTGCAGGCCGGCGACCATGTCGCGCGGGTTGGGCGAGAAGCTCCAGAGAGTGGAGAGAGATAATTACGAGAACTCTATTTGGCTCTGTAATAAGCATCAACTTGTGATGTCAGACAGTCTGATTGTCGTGAACAATTGTTGTATATTTGATTGTATGTTACTGCGAATTTCTTGCGGCTTTGTGTGTTTTGGATGCCATAGATGCTATATTTTTTTGCTTTGCGAATTTTGCTAAGTGCAGGGACTTAGCCGCGCGAACTGCTGAACTGGTCTGCGGTTTGAATACTTTCTTTTGCAGGTTAGGTCGTGCGGCTAGATAACAAACCGCGATTTGACAACCATCACTTTAGCTGTGTAGAAAATCTATAAAAGGAGATGATCCTGGAGACTTCGGCATGAAAGATTAGGATGCAAGCTAAAGCAAAGTCGATGCGGTCTGAAAAAACTTCTGCCATTAGGACCGATGTGGCTTCCGCCTTCCATTCGGCGGACCACAAAGAAGGTCGGCTTACTCAAGCCGAGCTAGATAGCTTTATAGAGAAGTACATGAAATACAGCCCGCTGCTCGTGCGGCTTCCTCTTCCTCACGAACGGATCAACACCTCCATATTTCCATTCCTGTCTATCACTTTGACTGCGGCTTCCGCTTCCCCGTGCTGATAGAAGCCGTGGCGATCTTCGACCACTACGGAGTAGTGCTAGGACAGCTGCCGCCGAATTCCATTGCGGCTATCTACAGCTTTATCTCCTACTTTATGTCGGAGCGAGTTCGCTTCTCGATAAAGCTGTTCAGAGAATGCTTCTCCGTCCGGTCCATTCTGGACTCTGGAACGAAGATCTTCAGAGTGCATATGTACTTCGGCTGTATGGGGATGAAGGTCGTTAACCTGGCGAACAAAATCCCAAATTGGTCAGAGAGGTACCTGATCTTCGAGGGTCAACCCGCAGGTTCGCGACGAAGCTGCTTTCGGCAGCAGTGGACTGGACGGCCTGGAGAAGGATATCTTCGACTTCTTCAAGGGCGAGCGGCTAGACGCCGTCCACTACCTCCCGCTGCTCCCAACTTTTGAGGATGTTCACGCGGAGGACAGTAAGTATCAGCCAACCGAACTGCTCTGCTAGCCGCGCGGCTTACCATCTTACTTGTTAAATTTTCCTTGCAGCTGTCATTGCGGTCCCGCTAAACAAGTCGCTGACTCCTGGCGGCCTAACCCTTACACAGAGGGAGAAAAGGGCCAAGAGGGCCAGGCCCGAGCGGGCTGAAGAGGAAGGAGAATCAGACTCCTCCAGCGACTTCACGCTGCATGGTATGGGTGGCCGCTTGAAGGATCTCCACGTCAACCCCACCATGCAGTGGAGTGCCGACGGCGAATCAGTCCAAGTTTCCACCGCCCTCCCTAACTGGGGGAAGGAAATGATAAGCCGCCATGCCTCCGCGGCTGGCACGGCTTTGTATGGTAGGCGCAACCTGAAAGCGCTGAAAAATATATTGTAGGATCAAGCGCATACCCAACTGCACAAAAAGCCCGAACTGTTGGAGAGGGTGCTACTTAATTTCTTAAATAAGTAGCAAAGTGTCACGGGTCAAGTGAAGGAATGCCGGACCCAACAATCCCCCCCGGCGTCCAGCACAACCCATCGGCTAAGAGGTGGGGTTACCACATGGCCCACATGGCTCAGAGGTGGGGTTACCACATGTCCACGGTTTGCCTGACCCGCCGGACCCACACAGGTAGAAGGGAAAAATCAGGATTTAATAGCGCCCCCCTAGTCTTGAACCCGTGACCCCCTATGATACCAATTAAAAGTGAGGATAGATACAACTCTGGGGGGGGGGGTGAATAGAGTATTCAAAAATTATGACACCCTACTCAACTCCCTTGGAGTTAATTTGCAGAATGAGTTTATAGATATTTGAAACCCTAGAGCTTAACACAAAGTGAAGTGCACAAGAGAAAGCTAACTGTAATTACATTTGAGCTTTGGTCCTATCACAACAATTAGCAATCTTAGTTATTTCTACTCACAGCCACAGTGTAATAATTAAATTAAGCAACACAGACGACACAAGAGGTTTATAGTGGTTCCCTTTAAATAGGTACGTCCACTCTTCTACCACCCTGGTAGGAATCCACTACATGTTTTTGTTCAGGTGCCCTGCCACAAACTGATCTGGTTCAGGTAGATCAAGTAGACCCTTTGAGCTTTTGATCAGGAGCTTAAAATCCAACACAGGTTTTTGATCAGGTGCCCTGCCACCAAGGTTCACTTTTGAAGGGAGTAATAACCCTTTATACCGGAGGTTGAGAGAGTTAGAATGTCTTCTCTATTATTAAAACAATATTAGAGAAGCAAGTGGATTGCACAGAGCTAGAAAGCTCTAAGGAATCAAGGCTCCCCCATGCTTAGAGAATATCCAGGAAGAAGTCTTGCTTCAGGGTGCAGGAACTCTTCTTAACTTGTGACAGAAGGCTATCTTGAAGTTCTTGAAGGAGCAGCTTGAAGAAGACTCTTGATTTTTAATGGATGTTCTTCTTCAACAGCTTTTCTTCCTTCTTCTTCTTCTTGAGACTCTAAGCGAATGTTCCTGGCAGTAGGATGAACTCAGGATTGAAGAAGAGAGAGTTGAAGAAGGTCGATCTTCTCAGTTGAATGTAACAATATCTGAGAGCTGTATCTCTTCTTGTTGTGAATCTGTATATGAATATCTGTGTCAACCAGACTTGGTGTCTGTGAGTATATCTCTCTATCTATGTATATGTGTGTTGTTGTTGTTCTTTCAAAAGAAACTCTTTATATATTAGCCTCTATAACGGCTCTAATCTTTAATTGAACTTTGTCTTCTTCTAAGATCTGCAATCTGGGCTGCAAATAGCACAAAACAAAACATATCCTGCAGACAGACATCCTATAAAGGGATAACGCTTTCTGAGAAGCTGCAAATCCAATCTGATAAAAGAATACTAGAGAAAGTCACATCAGAGTAAACTCTTTATGGCCAGAGAAGACTTTTGTGTCTAACGGCTATAAAGGAGAGCATGACAGATAAAGCATAAAGATATTTCAACTAAAAAGACAAAAGACTTTTGTCAGAAAGAACTTGACTTATGCATAAAGAATGGGGCAAAGATTGCCTTAAAATGTCAGCATAAAATCAATGAAATCATTTTTAATAAAATATGCCAAATAAATAGGAAATAAATCATAAAACAGAATGAGTACAAAATTACTAAAGGCAGACAGAAGATCGTCGAATGATCAACGGAGATCGTCGACCGAACCACAAAGATCGTCGAACTATCAGAACAGATAGTCGAACGACACAGATAGTCGAACTATCAAAGCAGATAGTCGAACTACCATAGCAGATACTCGAACTATCAGAACAGATAGTCGAGCTATCAGATAGTTGAACTATCCAAGGCAGATAGTCGAACTATCAAACAGAACAGATAGTCGAACTATCAAACAGATAGTCGAGCTATCAGATAGTTGAACTATCAAGACAGATAGTCAAACTATCAAACAAAACAGATAGTCAAACTATCAAACAGATAGTCGAGCTATCAGATAGTTGAACTATCAAGCCAAATAGTCGAACTATCAAACAAAACAGATAGCCGAACTATCAAACAGATAGTCTAATGACACAGATAGTCGAACTATCAAACAAATAGTTGAACTAACAAATAGTTGAACTATCAAGAAATCTGTCTGGTCAAAAGAAGTCGAGCGGGGTTCTACGATTGACGAGGCAGATACCACATATCGTCGAGCTAACAAGAGTTGAACTAACTCAGAGATAGACGATCTGCTGACTGACGAAAGTCAACCAACTGATAGATGATCGTCGAACAGTTGATAGACGATAGTCGAGTGGCGTTCGACCATAGTCGAACCAAAAACAACTTAACCAAATCTTCATCTGGAAAAGTGGCAACTCTACAACTGAGAAAAACTAATCTAACAACTAACTTTTGACCATAGATAAATCTTGGGTCAAGAAACTAATTGAGAAGACTAAACTCAAATCCAAACTAGGGTACCAACAATCTCCCCCTATTTGGGTTAAGTCTCTCAAAACAAAAACTACTGGAAATAAATATAACTCAGGAAAAGAAACATCTAAGCATCAAATTGCAACAATCAAACAGTCAAATAAACATGGTGACTGTTATTAGCACTGCACTTTTGGATATCTGCACTTTATTTACTCTTAATTTTCCGCGCCTTTTGAAAATACTCCCTGTACATACATTTTTAGGAAAAGTGTTCAACACGAAAGTTGTAGATCTCGACGAGATCTACAACTTTCGTGTTGAACACTTTTCCTAAAAATGCATGTATAAAGCGTATTTCTAAAACTATGCTCAGATTTCACGTCTTTTGAAAATACTCCTTGTACATGCATTTTTAGGAAAAGTGTTCAACACAAAAGTTGTAGATCTCGTCGAGATCTACAACTTTCGTGTTGAACACTTTTCCTAAAAATGCATGTACAAGAAGTATTTTCAAAAGGCGCGAAAAATTAAGAGTAAATAAAGTGCGAATATCCAAAAGTGCAGTGCTAATAACAATCACCATAAACATACTGTCAATAAATAAAACTTAAGCAGCATCAGAATCTAATTTAGAGATAGAAGAACCAGGAAGGAAAGAAATTTTTCTGAAGGGATCTAGAGCTTCCTTCTTTGATATCTTCAAGTCTTGTTCTCCAATGATTTTAGATTCTCCTACTCTTGGCACTACTACTTCTGGGTGCTTTTCCATATATTTAGAAGGATCAAAAACCTCAGGTCTGACCTGGAATTTGTCTAGCTCCTTCTTTCTGAATTTTGACATAGTAGTTAAGTCTGTAATATCTTTTCCTTCAGCTCTGGCTTGTCTGATCTGAGCTGCTCCAACCAATTCAAGAAATCGGGCCATCCTGTAATCAGGATTAAGCTCTTGGCTTTCATATTCATTATCACCAGTTGGATTTAGAGGTTTTACAGTTTTGAATTTTGTAGAGAGTTCTAGCATACTTGCAACTCGCTCTTTATTTTCTTGAATAACTAGAGAAGATGGAGGAGCAAACTCTGCATATTTTTTACTTAATTTTTCAGAGTAAATGATCCTTTTTCCTTTTGAATCTGTTTTCTTTGTTTGAGCTGGCTTTTTGGATGGTATGCTTTTGCTTTCTTTAGGAGAAGCTGCTTTTCTCTTGGGTGAAGGAGGAGGAGAAAAGGTTGGCTTCTGATATACTATCTCCTTCACCTGCTCTTTTGTATCAGCATCTTGTCTTTGATGTCCAGATTGAGATCTGCCTTGATATCCTGGATTACTTCTTCTTTGATGTGCTTGAGACGGAGTGAATCTAGCAGAAGGGGCTGATGGATTGGCAAATACATTTCCAGAGGCTCCTGCACTTGGAGGAGGAGGAGGAGGGCCCTTAGGATTCCACTTTGGAGCTGGACTGTCATATCTTTTGCTTTTCTTTTTCTACTTTTGTTGGTTTCTAGATAGTCCCATCCAATGTTGATATTCTTTAGATTTGGGATCTATCCCTTTAAGTATGTAATAGGGAACATCATGATCAAGATTTGGAGGAGGAGGAGCAGCAGCTTTCCTTTTCCTTTTTGCAGCTTTCTTCTTCTTAGAACATTCTGACTCATCAGAATCATCCTCATCATCAGAATGAGATGATAGAGGTTGGTCATAGGGATCAAAAGCCTCTTGCTCAGCTTGTTCTTTGGCTTTCAATGCAGTTTTCTCTCTTTCTTCTTCTAAGGCATCCTGTGCCAGAAGAGTATCCAGGTCTAGTCCTGGGGTGTCATCCCAGACTGTAGATCTTTCTTCTTGATCATCTGAAACTTTTTCTTGCTCAACTATAACTGTCTTGAGGACCAGTTCATCTTGCACAACTATCTGAGCTGGGGGAGTAGATACAGCTTCTTGAACAGTAGGTTCTTGAGCTAGTTCTGGAGCTTCTAGATCTTCTTGATCTTCTTGCACTGGATTTGAAACCAAAGGGACAAAAAGGTGTTCTAAATGGTATCGAAACATCCCTTCCAGGTATTCACAGGCTAGCATGTCAGTTAACATGTCAAGGGATTGAGTAAATGAATTACCTTCAGGATTTTCTTCAGAATTTTCAAACTCCCACAAGTCATCTAGATAGGAGGTAATGACTCCTTTTAGGAATAGAGCAACTATGGGAGTTGAGGCTTCTTCAAGGCACACTTTGAAGGCAAATTCTGCTTCCATTATGATATCAGATGGCCTCTGAACTGGTGCTGGTTCTGCAGATGATGTTGTAATATCAATTGGAACTGTTGTTTCTTTTTGAATTTCAGCTTGGGAATCTGCTGGAAGAGTAACAAGGGGCAGTCCTGAGGCATTTTCCTCGAACATCTCCCCCTGCCTGATTTCAGTAGATACTGAAGTCAGGCCCCTAAATGAAGAGGGCTCAGCAGACTTAGAGAGGGCTATGATGGAGGATGACAGGGAAGAGATGGTAGAAATAAGAGGGGCAATTGCTTCTTCAATCATGGTTTTGATTGAAGGAATAATTAGCTTCAGGATGTTTGTAATGAAAGCTGGAGTTATTTCAAATGATGTGGATGGGGGAAGCTCAGTAGATGGAAGATCATAAGGGACGGTGGTCTCCTGATGAGATATGTTGTGAACTGGAGACTGATGAGTGGATGCAAGAAGATCAAAATGATCTGAATGAGAAATTGGTGACTGAGGTGGAGTGGGTAGATTTTCAGAAACCAACAGATCAAAACTAGGATGAGAAATCCTAGCAAGATGTGAAGGAAGTGGAGATGCTGGTGGTGATGCATGGAGAATAGTGGAGGAATCAAGTAGAAGAGAGACAGTGGATGTAGATGGTAATGCATAAGTTGATGGAAATGCAGTAGAAGTAATTGGGGGAAAGGAGGAGCCTTCTTCATGTAGGTGGGGAGTGACTGGTACAGTCCTGCTATTCTCAGATAAAACAGGAGATACCCCAGCTGGTGAAGGCTTCTGAATGCTCCTTTTCCACTTAACAAATAAGGTGTGATCCATTTTCTTACTGGTATTGATGGAAGTTGCAACTGTACCCAACACTTGAGGATATTTCTCTTTTAGGAAAATTCCTATTACCCTTCCAAGGGTTACTTCCTTCTTGTTGTTCTTCTTTCTAATCAAATCAAACATTATCCCTGCCCAATTTATCTCTTTCTTATTGATAATTGCACTCATCAAGGCAAACTGCTGCCTGGTTATATTGTCATGAGCTAAGTTCTTGCCCAAAAGCACTTTTCCAACCAGTTCTGCTAAGAACTTAATCCTCAACGGGAAGTTAACTTTCAGCAACTTTGTAGGAATGCCCTCAGCATGTCCTAGCTCGACGAGCATTCTTCCATACTCTTGAATATCTTGGTCATATTCTTCTTGTCCATTCGATAATCTGAAAATTTAAGTCAGTACGGCAGGAGTCAGGATTACCTCTTCGCTGCCTATTGTCCCGGTCATGGATTCGTTGCTGGAAGACGAAAAGTAAACCCATTCTTTGATCTTTGGGATGTTGATCATGATCCTTGTTGACATCAACTTTTCCAAACCTTGATCCTTGCAGAGCTGTAGCATCTCTATAATCTCCGCATCACAGGCGCTGAACGAGTCGAAATCCACTCTGAAACCGGCGTCAAACTTCATCGCTGTTAGGAGAGCTAGAGCAATCGCCATCGATTTGTCGAAGAAGACGAGAGAAGCGAAGAGAAGAAAGCGCCGGGCAGAGCTCAAGCAGAAAGACGGAATATGAACAGACGAGCTCTGTCGACTACTAAAAAGACGATCTCTTAACCTAGGTCGACCATCAGTTTTATATTAAAACAGCAATCGTCGATCTATTTTAATAGATAGTAGAAGCGAAAGTCGAACGGTCGTTCGACGATCGTTTCCTGAAGAAGAGTAGTCGAGCAATCGTTCGACTATTTCTGTCTTCACAAGCAAATGAGTTGGCGTCAACCATAGGTCGACGATAGGCTCAACCTGTTCGACTATCGTCGAACGTCGTTCGATGATCTTCAAACAGATTTCAACAAAGGCAGAAGTCACACTTTGTCTTTTCCATTTATCATGCCTAGTTGAACCAAAAAGAACAGATGCTTCTGTTCATCTAAGGGCTTGGTGAAAATATCACCTCTCTGAAGGTCAGTGGATATGAACTCAAGGCTGATCTTGTTCTTTTCCACACAATCTCTCAGGAAATGGTGTCTGATCTCAATGTGCTTGGTCCTAGAGTGGTGCACAGGATTTTGTGCAATGGAGATATCACTGGTACTATCACACATGATTTTTGTGTTCTTGTGTTTGTACCCATAATCCAAAAGCTGGTTGTGAATCCACAGAATCTATGAACAACAACTAGCAGCTGCTATATATTCAGCCTCTGCAGTTGAAGTTTAGACAGAAGCCTGTTTCTTACAGAACCAAGAGACTAATCTCTCTCCCAGGAACTGACATGTTCCTGAGGTACTTTTCCTGTTAACTCTACAGCCAGCATAGTCAGAATCAGAGTATCCAATTAACTAAAATTCTTATTCTGCTGTGTACCACAGTCCTAAATTTGGACATCCCTTTAGGTATCTCAAAATTCTCTTGAGGAGAATCAAATGAGATTCCTTGGGGTTGACCTGGAATCTAGCACATAGGCATGTGAAAAACATTATATCTGGTCTACTTGCAGTTAAATACAATAGGGAACCAACAATGGCCCTATAGTTTTTCTGATCAACTGGCTTACCCTGATCATCAGAATCTATAATTGCATTAGTAGCCATAGGTGTATGCATTGCTGAAGCATCAGCCATCCCAAACTTCTTTACCAATTCCTTGGCATATTTGGATTGGGAGATGAAGATGTCATCAGCATCTTGCTTTACTTGGAGACCAAGAAAGTAAGACAGCTCACCCATACTACTCATCTCAAACTTAGAATGCATTAGGTCAGAGAACTTTTTGCACAGTTTGGGATCAGTGGAGCCAAAAATAATATCATCCACATAAACTTGAACTAAAAGGATGGTGTCCTTGTGATGCTTGACAAATAGGGTTCTATCAACTACTCCCCTAATAAAGTTGTGCTCTAATAGGAAACTAGCTAGAGTCTTATACCAGGCTCTGGGTGCTTGATTAAGTCCATAAAGAGCTTTTTGCAAATTGTAAACAAATGAGGGTTGAGTTGAAGAGACAAACCTAGGAGGTTGTTTAACAAACACCTCTTCCTTTAGCTCACCATTTAGGAATGCACTCTTGACATCCATCGTAAAAACCTTAAACTTCATATAGGCTGCATAGGCTAGAAAGATCCTTATTACCTCTAGCCTTGCAACAGGGGCAAAGGTTTGGTCATAGTCTATACCTTCCTCCTGTCTGTAGCCCTGGGCTATAAGCCTAGCTTTGTTCCTTACAATAATTCCATTTGCATCCAACTTATTTCTAAACACCCACTTGGTGCCTATGATCAGTTGGCATTTTGGTCTTGGAACCAAAGTCCATACTTTACATCTTTCAAATTGATTAAGCTCCTCTTGCATAACAATGATCCAGTGGGGATCTAGCTCAGCATCTTTTATGGTGAGGGGCTCAATCTGTGCAAGGAAATAAGTATGCATCACATCCTGTCTTAATTGATGTCTTGTTTGCACACCAGCTGATATGTCACCAATCACTTGAGATGTAGGATGATCTCTAAGTGTGACAAGATAAGCAGGTGGGATATGATCTTCAGCAACAGTTGGGATTAATTCCTCCTGAGGAACAGGATCAACTGTTGGTGGTACCGTAACTACTTCCATAGTGTCTCCATCACTGTTTGAGTCAGTGATATGAAGAGTTGAAAGAGGGAGAATCTCTTGAGTGATGTCTTTGCATGACTAAGGTACCTGCAATGAGCTTGAGGAAGGAGAAGTTTCCTTCTCCTTGTAAAACATCTTTGACTCATCAAAGGAAACATGCACAGACTCTTCTATTTTAGATGATGATTTATTAAAGACCCTATAAGCTTTGCTTACTTGGGAATATTCAAGAAATATTCCCATTGAAGCTTTTGCTTCAAACTTTCTAAGATATTCTTTAGTGTTATTGTGAATATACACTACACAACCAAAGACTCTAAAATAATTAATTTTAGGTTTCTTTCCTTTAAGCAACTCATAAGGAGTTTTACTCTTAAGCTTGTATATAAGACATCTGTTCAAGACATAATTAGCTGTGCTAACAGCTTCTGCCCCAATAAGAGAGAGGTATGTTAGCATCTGCAAATAATGTTCCAGCAGCTTCAATTAGGGTTCTATTCTTCCTTTCCACTACCCCCATTTTGTTGGGGAGTTCTAGGAGCAGAGAAGCTATGCTTGATACCTTCTTTCTCACAGAATTCTTGCATGAGAAGAGACTCAAACTCAGTACCATGATCACTTCTTGATCAAGGCCACACGAGTAGAATACTCAGTCTGTACACATAGCAGAAAGTCTATAAGAACTTTGAAGTTATCAGCCTTTGTTCTCAAGAAGAACACCCAAGTGAACCTAGAGAAATCATCTACAATCACTAAAGTGTAATACTTCCCTCCTAGACTCTGTATATTTATTGGGCCAAAAAGGTCCAAATGTAATAAATACAGGATTCTAGGTGAATCACTTTTATTTACAGATTTAAAAGAGTTTTTGGTTTGCTTGCCTAATTGACAAGTCTTGCATAGGCTTTCCTTCTTGTAGGGGCAAGAAGGTAAACCTCTAACAAGGTTGTATTTAGATAACCTAGATATGTTCTTGAGGTTAACATGGCTAAGCCACCTATGCCATAAGGTGTTGTTATTTGTTACTTCATTAAACAAGCAGATTTCAGATTGAGTTGAGTTAAAATCTACTAAATAAATATTACCCTGTCTAATGCCTACTAACACTACATTACTATTTAAAGTAATATTACAGAGAGTGTTAGTGAAAGATACCTGATAACCAGCATCACATAACTGGCTTACTGAGATTAGTTTGTGCTTTAGTCCAGTTACATGTGCAAACCTTTTGAATGTTACTGCTCCAATGGTAATCCTACCATATCCTTCTGTTTGACCACAGCTGGAATCCCCAAAGATCACCTTTGGTCCAAGCTTGGCCTTGAATCTTGACAGATTTTTTTTTGTTTCCTGTCATGTGTTTGGAACAGCCACTATCCAAATACCATTTATCTTTAGCAGTTGATGGGTCAATAAACCTTGGGTTTCAATTTACATTAGGATTTCTAAGGTTCAGGTGATTATTTTGAAAATCATATTGAGATCGTCGATCATCGTTCGACGATCGATGCTCAGATCGTCGAGCATCGTTCGACCATTGAGCCTTCGATCGTCGAGCAGCGTTCGACGACTTTTGTATTTCCTTAAATTTTTGCTTTCTCTTTTCTCTCTTAGCTCTATTTAAGGCTTTGTTAACTAGATTTACTTGCTTAGTATTCTTTATTCCATCAGCTGAAATAAAGTTTACTTGAGTTGAAAGATGATTTTTAAGAACCAAGGGGGGTTCACTTGATGAGGCTCCTAAGCCTAGCTTATTATTGCCTGACCTAGTGTTTGTCATGCTAGTGATCTCTAGCAGCTTAAGGCTTCTACCATTTAGAGATTCTTCTAATCTTTTTGACTTAGCTAGTTCATTTTTAAGAAATTTTATTTCTTCACTGGACTTAGTGAGTTCTGCTTTTAACCTAGCATTTTCAATGGAGAGGATTTCTGATTCTGCTATCCTATTTCTAAGCTTCTTAATTTCTTTTTCTGAACTAATTAAATCTAAACAAAGGGATTTAAATTCAGATTTAAATTCAGCAGAAGAAAAATCATAAGAAGATAATACCTGATCTTCTGTAGACATTTCTTCATCATCATAAGAACTCTCTGCAGCTGAGTGATTGCTGCAGGCATCAATTGCCATAAGGCAAATTTCTTTTGCCTTCTTCTCTTCCTCATCTTTACTGGAGCTTGAGGAGGAAGATTCCTCATCTGAATCACTCCAGGTTTCAGCAATAAATCCTTTCTCCTTCTTCTTATTTTTGTAGGTGGAGGACTTGGAGTGCTTCTTCTGATGTTCTTTTTCTTTTCTCTTATCCTTGTTCTTTTCCTCTGGACACTCTGGTAGAATGTGTCTAGGTTTCCTGCAACCATAATAGATAAATTCTTTAGCAGGAGATTTGTCATACCTTGGTTTATCTTCATATCTTGAAGACTTCTTTCTGAAGTCCTTTCTGCCCATCTTGAGAAACCTTTTGGCAAAGAGTGCCTTCAACTCCTCATTGGATTGGCTTCCTTCAGAAGCATCAGCAGCTTTGAGAGCAAGAGTTTGCTCTTTCCTTGTTGGAGTGGGAGTCTTAGCTTCAGCTTCAGCTTCCCTAGACTTTAGAACTTGCTCAAAAGATTTGAGCTTTCCAAGGAGGGCTTCAGTTGAGATCTTAGTAGTACTTCTGGCCTCCTTGATGGGCCAGATCCTAAGATCCCATGTGCTGGGGAAGCACATCAGTATCTTATCATTTTCCTCTGTCAATGTTATCTCCTTATCAAGGGTTCTCAGCTCATTGATGATAGAGCTGAGCCTGGTGTACATTCCTTCAACTGATTCAGCTTCAGTCTTCTTGAAGTTTTCATATTGAGATATAAGGTTGGACCTTTTGTTCTTCCTCTCATCAGCTGAACCAGCTACAATCTGGTTCAGTGACTCCCACATGGCTTTTGCAGAGGTGCAATCAGCCACTTTCTGGAAGGTTTCATCAGACATAGTCTGAGCCAGAATATTCATTGCTTTAGCATCAGCTACTTTTGCTTTCTTGTATGCATCATTGTAGTCTGGAGGTGGCACTGCACTGAGATTTGTAGATGTTGTAGCAGTGGCTGCAGCAGGTGGTGTTGGAGGTCCGGTCAAAATATAAGAAAAAATATCTTCATCAATAGAATTCATATATAACTTGATTCTTGCCTTCCAGATGCTGAACTTAGCTAAGTTGCATACTAAAGGTCTGGTGCTTGAATAATCCTTGTACTGGGTCATGAAGTGAATGTCTATAAACTTGGTATCTATCTGGATCTTGTGACTCAGGTGTTAGCTTGTATAGTCAGTCAACCTCGCTTTGATACCAATTCTAGGATCAAGCGCATACCCAACTGCACCAAAAGCCCGGACTGTTGGAGAGGGTGCTACTTAATTTCTTAAATAAGTAGCAAAGTGTCACGGGTCAAGTAAAGGAATGCCGGACCCAATCGATACCAGAAGAGGACTTCTCGCAGTTTACCGCATAGGTCAGCGCGAGAAGCTTCGTGGCTAACCACTATATGGGCCTGGCCCATAGGCGGTTAGTCGCAAGTCAAGGCGACCTGAAGCGACAGTTCACCGAGAAGGACGAAGAAATCGCACGCTTGAAGGAACTGAATGCGGTAAGATATTACCTGATTTATGCGGCTTCATTTAACAAGCTGCTGAGACTGACCTTTTTTCTTCCTTTGCAGAAAATGTATGATCCGGCCAACCTGGCCTTCCAGGATACTGTCTTCCCGCAGCTTGTCCAAGGGATCGACGGAGCGCTGAAACGCCTTCGAGATCGCAGCGCCCTCGCCCCGGGATTCACCGACTTCACCTGCGCCGACTTGTATCCACCCTTGAAGAAATGGGTGGTCGCAGTTTATCGAGCGCTGAAAGGAAAGGACAAGGTAGATGGAGAGGGCGAGGGCAAGGCAGATGAGGAAGAGGAAGACAGCGAAGGAAGCAGGAGCGAGTCCGCTTCTTCAGAAACCGACAGTCAAGCGTCTGAGACCGCGCAAGTTGATGTCGGCATGCTAGAGACCTGGGAGTCTGGCAGTTCGCACACGTCTTCGTCCGACAGCGGCGGATACTCGCCGTCCGAGGTCGATGTCGATGTTGATACGGATTCTAGCACTCCTGCGGCTAAGAGATTAAAGCCGGATAGCTAGGACATTATTTTACTTGTAATAATTTTATATCTTTTTGAGACCGGCGGTATGATTTTGTAAACCGCGCGGTCTACCTTTTGTACATGACATTAGAAATGAAAATATTTTACCTTTTGTGAAAACCCATCGTACTGCATTTTTACTTACTTGCTTATTTATGCTTGCTTAAGCTTTCTTACTCGTTTTTGACTTAAGAAGTTTCATTGATGACTTCACCGAATAATAAGTACCTCTGTTCCGATTAAAACTTGAATAGAATACCAGTAGCCGAGTATATTAGTCGTCTGCGAGTTTATAACAGTTCGATCACCCTTTAATGTATTTAGAGCCATAAGTCGGGCGGTCAGGAAAATATTCGCCAGGGAAGATAAAGCAGTTCTACTGTTGCCGGCTATCATTTATATTCAATACGAAGTCGCACGACTAATATAGTTGATTTCCGATAGGCCATAGTTTAATTGGAGATCAAAAAGATATATAGTGATCAATAAGCCGCTCGGCTAAGTAAATAAACTGATAAAGGACTTTAATAATCAAGTTGATGGTGGCGGCCTGTCCGAACATTAATGTAGACCGCGCTTCCAATTTGAAAATTACTCAAGGGTAGAGATAAATATATTGTGGCTTCTTAAAGTCATGAATTGATTATAATGAATACCATAAGCCGGCGGACGAGAATCACCTGACAAAATCAAGTCGGCCGATTTCCTGAGTCTATGAGTAATAAACCGGCAGAGATGTCATGAGTCGAATAAAACAAACCGGAATATGTAACCGCGCGGTCTGCGGACTGTATATTGTAAATTGGCTAGGCTGTAAGACCGTGAGATGGTGAATAAGCTGGAATGAATAATTGCAAGGTCTATGAACTGACCAACATAACAATCACAATATGTGAAAACCACAATTTATCTATCACTGTAACTTGCAGGTTGAAAGGGTAGCAAAAATTCTGCCTGCACTGTCTCATAACATAGACCAAGAATCACAATTCTTATAAAGAAGATCTCATTTCAACTCATCTGCGAATGATTCGAGCGGGGTTTATATCTGTGTCTGATGTCGTGCGGGATTGCCACTACACATCTGCGACTGATGTCGTGCGGGATATGGAGGGCCAAAAAAGTAATATTATTTTTGTTATAAGTAAATGTCCACGTACGTATGTCAATGTTAAATGTAAAGCTAAGAAGCAGAATTCAGAGAGCATATGAATGCTTATTTCTAGTGGAAAGCCTAGTAAAAGGATATGGGCTTGAAGCCTGATTGAACCCAATTTTCGATGACTGTCGAAAGATATTTGTGAAGCTGGATGATGGTGAGGACTTATTTGCTGCTATATCTATTACAATTGTCATTATCAAAAGAAAAGAAACAAATCCAAGAAACTCTGAACACATGGGAGATATACAAAATATGTAAAAGAGAGACAAACAAGATACTACCACTTAAAACACTTTCACTATTTAACAACAGAATCTTCGTTTGCAACATCGGCTTTGTCAGTGGAAAATGTGCTGGAGGATCATAGGACAACATAGTCTTCTAATTTCCCTGCCTTTGTGAATTGATCTGCTAGTTTTCGGAGAGCCGGACAATCTTCTGTGTTGTGACCAATATCCTTATGATATTTACAAAAAAGTTCTCCATGTCGATGTTCAATCTTTGATTTCATACGCCGAGGCTTTTTAAATTCCTTCATACTAGCAAGAATTGGCTGAAGATCTTCCATAGAAATTTTGAACATGCCATACCTGTCTGAGTACCTTTCATACTTGAGTGTTTTAGGATCAAAAGACATGATAGGACAAGCTTCCACAAACTCCGATGATTTATCCTGTTGTGGAAATTCCGAAGCGTTTTGGGAAGAATCGGGTTGTTGATGATAAGAATTTTTCTGATATTTCCTAGCCATCTGATTCAAGGAAGATATATAGTTGGCGTTTGCTGCTTCACCCATTATGAACCGATTAGATATCTAAATAAGATCTCCATAAGTCTTTGGCTCCTTTTGCTAACTTTAAATTTGAGAGGACCTTCTCGAAGTCCACTTATCAAGGCATATTTGTAAAAGTCTGGATGAACGTTAACGACATCGAGCGTTTCCTTTTGAAATCGATCAACGAAATGAGCAGTAGGCTCATCAACTCCCGGCTTGATTTGGAAAAGAGCTACTGGGTTAATCTTCCGCTTCCTGAAGGTATCAAATCTCAAAAGGAACTGTTTTTGAAAATCCCCAAAGCATGTGATAGACCGAGAAGGTAAGCCATGAAACCATTCCTGAGCAAGACCATTGAAGTTCATTAGAAAAAGCTTACACTTGATTCCATCCGACATGGCTTTTAAAGAAACAGCCGCTTCAAATGCTTGTAGATGTGAAACTGGATCACTAATCCTAGAATAGCGCGATAAGCGGGGCTCTCTTAAATCATCAGCAACGGTATCCCAGCGAATTTGATCAATGAACGGGAAAGAAATTTCATCTTCCCTCTTTAAGAGATCCCGAGTAGATGATAAGAAATTACTGTTATTACTCGGGAGATTCATTGTAGATAATAGATGACAACCAACACTTATCTAGAGACCGCCGAACAGCTGCAGTTTGACCGAGTGAACAAAATGGCAGGCAGTTACTGAACAGGTTAACCGCCCTTGCCGCTGCTTGCTCGACTAGCCGCTAAGCTCTAGCGGCCGAGCGGTCTGACAATATCTAGTCGCGGATTTTCATTGGCCAACCGAGATCTGAAGGTCGCGTGCTAACTATTGATGCACGAAATGCGAAGGAGAAAACGAGCACCACCAGCTAAGTGTTTGAGCACTGGGGAAGGAATTGGGAAAAGACTGTCGGCTAGTCAGTTACAAGCGACTAGGATTAGCGGATAAGACCAGATAAAGAAAAGAGAGAAAGGACCGCTATCAGCGATAACACAAGAGTTTGCCCACCGCGGCCTAAATGCCTCTCTTGCGGAGGGCTTTCCTTTTATAAGAAATGAAGCGATTACACATAAAAAGGAATGAAGAAAGGAAGAAGTTGGTCGTATAGTAGACTGCAGAGGACTAGAATCAAGGCCGCAGCTCTTAACAAGCGAGCTAATGGACTCAAGTAAGCGTGCTTTGGGTGTACTCCCGCCCCCTATTTATAGGCTTGGGGACCTGCCCAAACGGGCAGGGCTAAAATTACCGGCTGCCCGGGGTACAGGAGAACCGAGCAGCGATGACGGGAAACAACCAAGAACGAGAAGAGGGCGGAGGAAAGGCCGAGCGGTCTGGCAGGCTTCCTCTGGCGAGTTGAGAGTCCCGGCCTCTGGACGGGCTGATCTGGACTCCCTCTGACGGTGACCTGGGAAATAGGTCGCGCAGCTTGGGCAAGAACAGGCCGACCCTTGGATGATGGCTGGACCTGGAACTTGGCGTCGTCCTGACGGAAAGGTCGCCCGGCTTATCTGACCACAAGCCGGCCTGCTTAGAATGGCAGCTAGAAAGAACAAGCTGCCCAGACTTGAAAACCTGGAGAACTAGTCGTGGATTCCGGGTTAACAAGCACCTTGGTTTTAAGAGTCGTTTCAATCATATGCCTAGACCCACACTAAGCTACGTGCCTCTAGTTCCAATCCTGATATAGCATCGTTAGATAGGTGACATGATTATTCCCTATATTTATCTTTTGTAAGTTATTTTAAAGCCCGAGAGCTCACATGTAATACTTGTTATTTATTATTGGTGCTCTCTCTCTACTGATGTTTCACGTCCACATTATTGTCTTATTTAAGACTTCCGCGCATAAGAATTAGACTGCAATGACAAAAACTCTTTATAGCACAACACATACTAGCACTTGATTTAAACTCATGACGTTTTACAATGTTTGCTTAAATTAATTTCTTTCCTATCTCTTACAACATTGTTGTCATACTCATTGTGTGCTTTGATTCGTGTGTGTTGTCCAATTTTTATTAACTCTGACTATTTGCTCCATTTTGTGCCCTCTCTAATTCTGAAATTTTTTTGCTCAAATGTGTGACCCCTGTACTTCAAATTCTCTGATATTTATTATGTTTTGAGTCACTCGTATACTTAATATATATACTCTTTTCATCCTACTTATCTGGTTGGCCTTGCCCGCCCTTTTGATATTATCAAAGGGGGAGAATATTTTGTTCATGAGTATGTTCATGAGTATGGTCACGGGTTAGGAGGGTTAGGAGAGGTCATATGTAGGGGGAGCACGAATAGGAGAGGTAAATTGTAGGGGAGCATGATGCTAATGTGTGCTCATAGATAGGGGGGACATCACATAGATAGGGGGAGCAAATAGAACATATAGACTCTCCAATACACTGTAACCTAGTGTTAGCTTATATTTCCTATCTTCATTTTGCACTCTATCTCATGTTTATTTATCATGAACGGGAATTGATATTATCAAAAGGGGGAGTTTGTTGGAACAATGGTTTCATATTTCTTGTGTTTGAGAATATCAACTCCCAGGTTGTATTTGATAATATTATATGTCGATAGAGTGTGCAGGTTCACAGGTGCAAGCAAAGAAAAATGCATATATGAAAGCTACCGCCCGCCGTTAATACTATCGTAGGTGCTAACGAGATGATTTATTTGGACCTAGCACTTTGGATGGTTTGGCGCTAGCTCTACCATGCCATGTTAGCCCACTCAACAGTGCATCGAGACAATAGCTTTGACTGAAGGCTATCGCCCGGTGATAGTACTACCGTAGGCGCTAACGAGATGATTTATTTTGACCTAGCGCTCTGTATGGATTCGGTGCTAGCTCTACCACGCCGCGCTATGCCTTCGGCGAGTTACAAAGGCAGAAATATCGAGCTCAGAGCTACCGCCAGGCGACTGTATTTCCGCAAGTGGTAACATGATGATTTATTTTTTCCTAGCGCTCAGGAAGATTTTAGCGGTACCACCTACTACGTGGCGCTCGCCTTGTCAAATGGGTGTTGCCTTTTCAGGAACGTCGTGTCACAACCCGCATTTTCTCCGAAGAAATCGAATTATCAGAGTAGGAGAAAACACGCGTCATGATGCCATGTAGAGCAGGGGATAACTGCCGACGCTCAGGCAAACCACACACAACTATACTTTATGAAAATTCATAAATTAAAGATTAGAAAATCAGTTATATTTTTAAAGGCCGCATCCCCCAGCTCGGTGGATCACCTAGTCCACAATTTAAAAACTATACTTATACGCTGCGGAAAACACTATTTTCAAGTTTGACGTCCTAAAAGAGTGCATAAGTGTTCCCAAAGGACAACTTATACTATGCAGGACCCTACTTTTGATTTATACTATATATAAAGGAAAATGATCTTTTTACGTTATTTACAGAATAGTGTTGAGTTTTATAAAACATGTTGATCATGAGTAATACTTATAATAGTGTTTTTAGGTTTAAAAGTTACTAGCAACTAGTATAAATCATCCTCAGAGCAAGTAGACTAACTCCAGAAAGGTAATAACAAAAAGTAACATATCTAGTATCAAGGTAAAAACTACCAGTGGGCGCCAACAAACTAACACAAACCCACTGACAAGTATGTATGTTTGTAAGAAAATCAACACCAAAACTACCTCACAGAAACAAGGAACTGAACACTATAGCACAAGAGACCACCAGCAACAGCACCGCACCACTAGCCGTCAGAGCGGCTACTATCCAGAACCTGAGGCATTCAAAGAAGAAAGAATACCTCAGCAAGAAAACTAGAAAAACTGCTCGAAAGTGTCAGTCCGAAGGTAAGTAAAAGAGGAAAACAAAGCAGTAACAGTCACAACTGCCCAAAGCAAGGCAAACAAGAAGTGCACTAAGTGCGAGGACACAACAGTAACTCTGCTCAAATGCTGCAGAGTCTACAAGGCTACCATGAGCCCAAATGCTGCAATCAAATAAGGAAGGAACGTCTAACACCCTAAGCTGTGAGAGATGGTAGTAACAAAAGCATAACGGATCCTAGTTGGAGGCAAACTCAGCCCCTAACCACCATTTCCATGAAACAAAGCTTGCTGGCCTACCATCAGCCGGGTTTAGAGCTCAGAGGCCCACCAATAGTGCAGCTTGTCTCGCCCCATGGCCCACTGGAAGTCAGCCTAACACATCAAGTTTGTAACGGCCCGGCCCGAAGCACGAACTGACGGCCTACCAGCAGTCGGGTTTAGAGCTCAGAGGCCCACCAATAGTGCAGCTTGTCTCGCCCCACGGCCCACTGGTAGTCAGCCTAACACATCAAGCTTGATGTGTTAGGTTGACTACCAGTGGGCCGTGGGGCGAGACAAGCTGCACTATTGGTGGGCCTCTGAGCTCTAAACCGGGCTGCTGGTAGGCCGGCGGTTTGTGCTTCGGGTGGAGGAAGTCGTTCATAAGACGGTCACGCTCGACTGAAGGCAAGAACTTCCTCAACAGCATTTCCTTAAACACTTCCCAGGAGCAACCAACCACCAAGCTTTCCTTTTCTCTAAGCCACCAACTCTTAGCCAAACCTTTGAGCTGATAGGTGGCTATCATCACTCTCTGATCATCTACAATACCGGAGTACGAGAACATCTCTTCCATGGAGATCAGCCAATCGTCTATGACCATGAAGTCTGCCTTCCCATCATAAGTAGGAGGGCTAAGTCTCTGAAACTGCGAGATGAAAGCCATCTCTAATGGCACCACCACTGGGGGTCCCAGGGGTGCAGGAGGAGGAGGAACAGCAAACCCTCCTACAGGGCCTTGCACTCCCTGAGTCTGTCCTACCACAACTGCCACCAAAGACTGGATCTGGGCTCGCACCTCCACCATCTGCCTGCTCAAGGAATCTCTACTCTGCCGCAGGCTCTCAATTACCGCATAATTCTACGCTCCAGATGACTCACCCTAAGATAAGGGGGGGTCGATCTAGTCGAAGGGCGTCTTGCTATCCTAAAAAAACATAGCAACCTAAGCCAGATCCTAGCACGACAGCTGCAACTAACTACAAGTACAGACAATACATACATAAACATGAACTTTCAGCTGCTAAACTTGCTTTGGGAGTTTATTTCTTTACAAAAATTAATGTTATTCCTAAACCTAGGATTGTTAACCACCACCATACTAACTCTTGTGCCTAGATCGGGAATGCATGACTTTATATTATTTTTGACTCGAAAACTTATGTGTGTACATATGTCATCCTACCAGTCTTTAGCTTGGAACATTGTGCTTATGCAATGTTATGCTATGCATGTTTGTGCTATGCATGTTTGTGCTATGCATTCTAAAAAAAGGCCCTAATGCATGTCATGAGCGGCGTACACATGAAAATGTTATGCATCCCATACTACATAACATTTTCATGCAACAAAAAAGAAAATGAGCTAGTCGCAGCCATTTGGTGAGGTTATTCATCCCATACTACATAACCCTCACATGTTGCCCCTATGGTGGATCCATATACAAACACATATTATGCATCCCATACTACATAATATGCCCCATATACTTCATGTTATGCTATGAGTGTAGTGTTTGTGATTTTGCCAAGACGTGCTGATGACATATCGGTGTGTGAATGACATGATGCTGAACTACTAATGCAATAAAAAGGGAAGGTTGCCCGACTAGCTTGTCAAGCAACCTCCCTCTGATTCCAACTCTTGATGTGTTAGGCTGACTACCAGTGGGCCGTGGTGAGAGACAAGCTGCACTATTGGTGGGCCTCTAAGCTCTAAACCCGACTGCTGGTAGGCCGGCGGTTCGTGCTTCGGGTGGAGGAAGTCGTTCATAAGACAGTCACGCTCGACCGAAGGCAAGAACTTCCTCAACAGCATTTCCTTAAACACTTCCCAGGAGCAACCAGCCACCAAGCTTTCCTTTTCTCTAAGCCAGTAACTCTTAGCCAAACCTTTGAGCCTATAGGCGACTATCATCACTCTCTGATCATCTGCCATACCGAAGAACGAACCGCTGGCCTACCAGCAGCCGGGTTTAGAGCTGAGAGGCCCACCAATAGTTCAGCTTGTCTCGCCCCACAACCCACTGGTAGTCAGCATAACACATCAAGCTTGATGTGTTAAGCTGACTACCAGTGGGCCGTGGGGCGAGACAAGCTGCACTATTGGTGGGCCTATGAGCTCTAAACCCGGCTGCTGGTAGGCTGGTAGTTTGTGCTTCGGGCCGGGCCGTTACAAACTTGATGTGTTAGGCTGACTACCAGTGGGCCGTGGGGCGAGACAAGATGCACTATTGGTGGGCCTCTGAGCTCTAAACCTGGTTGATGGTAGGTCGGCAGTCCGTGCTTCGGGCCGGGCCGTTACACGTTGCACCCTATGTTACTGCACAGTGGTTGGCTCTACCGCACGACGCTAGTTCAAATGGAAATACAAATGATTGTTTTGAAAGATTGTTTTCCAGATTTGGAGGACAACTGGCACAACAAGCGCGCGAAACTACCGCATTCACTTGTCTTACTGCTGGCAGTAGCCTGTTTTAATGAGGAAGTATAAAAGCCGTTGCGTTTCCTGTTGCTATTACAACTCCTAGACAAATTTTGACAAAGGATTTCAGAACTCTAGATTTCGGTTGCCTCCTTGTGCTCGTCTCCACTTGTTTTTGTCAAAGTTAAAGGAAGCTTTCTCCCTCCCGTTAGTGAATGAAAAACTCCGGTGATCCAGAATCTTCATCGACCACTTAGAACCGACCGGTTGATCTCCAACAAAGATCTCAAGCACCGGCCATAGATCGCACACCGTAGAAGTCGTCAAGAGTGAGAACTTCATTTTCTTATCATTTTAACTTTTAATCCTTGTACTCTCTTTCTATTTTTTGTTTAGTTTGTGGTGAGTAAAATCGACCAGTGAGGGTCGTCTGAATCCAGGTAGGATTCCAAGATAAATCGTCCTGGGATTTAGGACGTCTAGATCGAAGGATCTAGTCAGGCTCTAAGACCCTTCCTTTGGTGGAGGTGAAGAGTGGGCTCTAAGACCCTTCCTTGTGTGGAGGTGAAGAGTTGGCTCTAAGACCCTTCCTTGTGTAGAGGTGAAGAGCGACTTGAAGTCCTTTCTTGGAAGGAAAGAGAGAGCCAACCGGTCCGGGTAGTGGGTCAGTATACAAAACCCAAGAGCTTTTGATGTTCATCGTCTCTGATCTTCGACGTCATGAAGATGAAGTGTTGATGTAAACTATGTATGAACTGTATTTCATTATTGTTTTAATGCAATGAGATTACACTCTTTGGTGATTATTGTCAGTGCGTGAAATTTAATAAAATTTTATTCAAAGTTGTAAAACCTTTTTCACCCCCCCCCTTCTTAGGTTGGCCACTAGATCCAATATATAGAACTCCAACAAGCCAACAGCAAATCACGCGATTAGACAACGAAGTCGCTTGGTAAAGAACTTTATACCGGCAGATTAGTTTTCCTACAAATAAAGGTATTAACCGCAATAGCCATAGCGGCAAGATATCATTCTAGGCAATTCGATCACAGATCATGCGGATAAATTAAATCAAACCGTAAGAGATCAGAATATTAAAAAATAATAATGTCAAAGCGAGCACCAGGTCATTCTATTCGAACACATTTATAACTCACGGTTATGATGCGTCGACAAGTGTACCGATCGTAGACAAGTATTAAAGTTCAGGAGTTGAATCTCTGGATATTGATCTCTCGAGGAGTGCAAGTAGGGAGTGTGATTTCGCTATTTGAAAAAGTGATTGCAAGTGTTAACGCAAACAAAGTGTGTTTTGGTTTGTTGTTTCCTAAGTTTGACACTAATAATCCTAGGGCGTGTTGCCGTCATCGCATCTCTTTGATGGATTACTCAAGAGAGTAATATGGAAGATGGATGAGCCAATGAGAGTCACAATCACCTCTTCGCCACACACGCTTCTAGCAATCGCTAGAACGGCACTATATCAACTTAAACCAGAGAAAATCAGAAGCTCAACATACAAACACGAACTAAAATATATCAACACATAGACATGTTGAAATATTCAAGCTAATGTTCTTACACATCCTTCCAACATCCAAATATATAGAAAAAGTAATACTACAATGGAAGGGGAAGAGAAACAAACAAACGCATGAAGGCTCTCCGATATTCATGGTCGGATTCAAGGGTTGTCGGGCCTTGTCCGAGCTCGGTCAACGGATGATGTCCGGGGTCTAGAAGGGTTGTCACTTCCTTCCAATAACCTATCTTCTTCGTGAATAATCGCTAGGCTGGATCTATCCTCAGAACTCTACGGATGCAGCACAATATGAGCTTTAAACGGAGCTTGAAGGTTGGAGAAGACAATGGTGGTCGGAGATGAAGCTCTTGGGAGCTCTTGGAGGAGAAATGGTGGCCGGATCAACTCTCCAAGGAGGATAGAGAAAAAGGTGGCTGGAGGGAAGTTTTCCGGCTCAAAGGAGATGAAATGTCGGGCTGGTGTGGACTGGTTCGGACTGGATCCAAGGAAGAAGAAATCTGCGCTTTAAATAGAAACAGGTCAGAAAAATAGGCACGCATGGTTTACCGCATGACCGTGCGTCAACCGTGCGTTATTTAACTTTCAGGATAAGCCTGCAGAAGGAGAAGCACTAACCCGTGCATTTTACTCGCGCACGGATGCTTCCGCTCGTGCGTGAAGGAAATCGCACGGGTAACGATAGAAAGCTGGAATGCATGGATAACCAGAGGAACTATGTGTTTTACTCGCACGCGGGCGTTGTTGCCTGTGCATGAACAAATCACATGATTAACCACGGAATGGAACAAACAAGAAAGCTACAATAAAACTGTGCATTTCCTTCTCGCACAGTTTGGCCGAAACCGTGCATTAACCGTGCGTTTAAAATAGTTGAGTTCATCTCGACGAAATTTTTCAAGATCCACTCGACTAAGTAAAATGCATGATTAGGAAGAAACATGTCCTAAGGAAATGTACGACCGTGCATTTTCCACAAATCAGAATTCCTGCCTTAGGGAAAACGCACTACCTACACAGCAAAAACCAAAGCTGGTGTACAAGCTCTAAGCACTAAAACACAGCATAAATAAAACAAAAAGAGCTATATGGAGCACCATGTGCTTACCCCTAATAATAGAATACACATTTGCACACCCATGGGACAAAACAGTGCATAATGTGGTCAATGACTGAACGATGCAAATATGACCGATAACCGGTTGAAATGCAGTGCAGAAGTGAGAAAACAAGCCCAAATGAGTCCGAAAAACCTATAAATATCGGACTCATCAAGTCTCATTGTTCTCACCGCTCCTTACTTCTATCAACGGGGTCTCTGCCAATATGAACCACTTTGTCAATCACTTGCAATATTACTGTTATAGCAGACACCTAGTGGTGGGTTTGAAAATTCTGAGCTCGGTGAATCCGAGAGGCATCCCGTACTATGCGGCTAATTGGAACAATTGGCTCGTCAAAAGCTAACTATTCGCTGGACTGCACTAGTAGGGATTCCTATCCAGCCACCAGGGCTAAACCTTCCTCCCTAGTAGAACAGTGATCTGATTGCTGCAGTTTCTCTGAACTTGCGAAATCAGGTCACCGACTCCTTTCTCTTCCCATTGGCTCATGATATCTTCTCTTGTAGTGGCTGGCATCCTCTTTCGCTGTTTGAATTCGCCTTGATTATGTCATGACTTAGTCTCGGACGATTCTTTCTTGTTCACTGCAAGATTCAAGATCGTCGGATAACATACTTTCCTTCCTGTAACTGGCCTCCAGCTCCGCAAACATTGCTTTTAGCCGCCTCTCCGAGGCCTCTTTAGAAGTTTTCCGCGATTTCTCATCAGCAGCGAGTAGCGCCTTTAGCCGCCCAAGATTCACGAATAGTTGGGAAAAAGTCCTCATGCCTTAATCTTCCCGAAGCCGTCGTGCGGAATCGTCTAGGACTGTCGTGAAGTCTTCTCCAAAATCTACAACACAAAGTTGACGAGTGGTCAGAACAAAGTTTCATGAGTTGCAAGATCTACAAAGTAGCAGTGCTTTGAGATAAGGCACCAGAGCTCGGGATCTCTTTGACTCTATTCGCTGGAGTGACTAGACGGCTAGGAAGTACAGGTCATCGCAACCACTAAGGATCAATCCTCTTCAGGTGTTTGTCCCTCATAAGTCTCTCGGCCCGCCAGTTCCTCTCTAGCTCTTCGCGTGACAAGAGTATGTCATCGTTCTCTGTTATTATGTGCATAGATCTATTTATCCGCGGTTATTCCTTGTAAGGTGGAGAGATTCTTTTATCCTTCGGGGTAGGTTTGAGCAAACCTGTCCGCGGAAGCTTGGCGGCCAGCTAGCAGTCAGCTTCAGCTTGTTCTTTAGAGCTAATCGAGTTACCATTGGTTTCCCGGCAGCCAGCTACTTCTTTTCGGTGAGTAATTTTTCTTGTAGCTTCACTTTTTCATCTCCTTCATAGGGTACTGGGGCTTCTTCTCTGACTTTTACCGACAAAACGTCCAAATCAGAATCATTCACAGTACCTTGTTGGTGATTAATAATTTCTTCGATTACCTATAAGAACTGCAGTTAGCGAGAAGAGTTGCATTAACCACAGAGTAATCCTCTGCTTCAAGGAAGCGTTCAAGCTCATTCTGTGTGGTTACCTCTTAAGGTCGCTCAATTGCTCCAGTTTTGCTAGTTGCCACCTTCAGAATCGAAGATTTCTTGTTGGATCTCTTCTTTTGCTAAAGAGTTTCCTCTATCCACTCCACAGCAGTCGCAGTTGGCTTGAACTTCCTTTTCTTTGCTGGGATCACGACCAAAACTACATCCATATTTTCCTTCATCTTGTCGGCAGTGCTCTTGTGCCCCCTCTTAGCCTTACCAATGTCATCCGCAATCTCTCTAGCTTCCTGCTTGGCTTCAGCAGCTGAGTCCATCTTGTCGTCTGCTTCACTTATTTGGGTTGATGTGATGTCAACGTTCGGGGTAATCAATGGTTGTGGAATTATGGTCAGCGCATTTTCTGGAAGCTTATTGCCCGACAGATTCCCATGCAGATCTTCAACCAGCTTGTCTGCAACCTTCTCAACATGTGGCTCTAGAATCCACTCGGTAGACTTCTCAACAGCAGTGCCCGAACACTGTCCAGCCTTAGTGTACTTGGCATATAGTTTCCCCAGTAGTTCCTCGCTTATCTGGCACGATTTTAGCGAGACTACCGCTGCCATTCTCATTTTTGGAGACTTATCGCTGACTTTGCGGCTACTGGTTTCTTTTCGTGGAGACTTTGTCGCGACAAAGACCTGGTCACCCATCCTCACCAATAATATTTTCCTTCCAGACATTTCGGATAGCAGAATTTTAACCGACGTTGGGGAGAAGCGACCCCATTTCAAATGTTGTTTTGTTAAAAAAGTTTCTACATCAACGATATTTATAGCTCCTGGCACATTTATTGCATTTGAAGTCAAGCGGTTAACTTGTACATTTTCGAAATTCCTCAGAATTTAAAAATTTGCGGGGATCATGTTCACCTAGATTGACCGCTCCTCAGAATATTGGTCGACACTTTCCGCTTAGAGAGAAAATACCCGAACTAGCAATTCAGATGAGGCAAGTATACTTATCAAACTGTAGCTAGGAGACAAGAGTGTCGTATTGAAATCCGGGAACCGTTGAGTAATCTTACTCACACGAAAACTATTATCTTATCGAAGAAATTTTGCGGGTTACTAACTAAAGTAAAAGAACAAAAAAACTAGCAAGAAGAAAAATACTTGCACTTAATCAGAAAGAGCACAACTAGATATTTAAGCGGGGGTTTAACAATGATAAGAAAAGCACTTGATCGAGAATCACCTCGGCCTAAGCTAATCAATTCATGCGATAATAAACCATAACTTTTGATAAGGCAAAGGACCTTGACCGTGGAGGTTCCTAAAGAATGAACACGCTTCTCTCGAATTCATTCCGACCTGAGTTTAGGAAGGACCGACCGACTCTCGTCCAAATTGGAGGCCTAAAGCTTGCTTTACACTGTGAACCATGCTATTGGATTTCACTCCAATCCAGGAGATTTAACGTCTGCCTCTCTCGAGGGTTGCATGCAACTCTCTTTACTCTTGAACGTTCACTCCAAACTACGAGCCTCTCGGCTAGCTAAGATAGGAAACAAAGATGGAAAATATACATCGATGATATATCTCCAATCATGATTATTCAAGAGTAATTCAAGGTCTAAACCTTACCAGAAAATGTAATCTAAAGCATCATAACTAAATCAACTCGAACCTCGGATCATCAAGATTGAATATAAGGAGGATTAGTTACACATGATGAAGTGGAGGAAGAGAGATGAGTAGGAGAGCATAAAAATAAAACAGAGACAAGAAATAGAGAACAAACATTATATTAAAATACAGAGAGCTACAACTTACAATAAAAGAAAAATACACTTGCTGAAATAATAAAACCAAGCTAATACTGAAAATTAAACTAAAACAAAATGGTAAAGAAAACAAATAGAACTATTGCAGAAAAGTAAAGAAATCTAAGCTATTACAGAAAACATAAACTGAAACTAAACAGAAAAACGAAAATAAAAATAGGAGAGAGGAAGAACACTAGGAAGAACTAAAACTGTCAGCACTTCTCCTCTCCAAAAATCTATATCTTTTACACTGGGGGTGGGGCTCTATTTAGAGATTTCTTCAAGTAGCAGGAGTTTGCCCATGCATCCAACCATGCAAGGAAGTTGACCTTTGTACGGGTTCTGGCAGGAAATGATGATGGCCTCAGGCTATGTGACGTGCATTTATGGCGGCAACAGGCTTTTGAGGAAGAACGGGACTTATCTCTAGCAGTAGGGAGAGCTCGATGAAATTCAGGACATGTTTGACGAAGTAGAGGAGAAGGGGCGTTCGACGAAATTGAAAATTTTGTCAAATAGTGAACAGTGGGAGAGCGCTCGACGAAATAGCGAGAAATTTTGTCGAGCAGAGTAAGCAGAAGGGAAGTTCGACGAAATAGAATGATTTCGTCGAATGGAGAATAGCGGGAGAGAGTTCGGTGAAATAGGATGAAATCGCCGAACAGAGAACAGTGAGAGAGAGTTCGGTGAAAAAGCAATCTTTCGTCGAACGAAGTACAGCGGTAGAGAGTTCGACAAAAAAGCGAGCTTTTGTCGAAAGAGTACAGCGGGCGAGAGTTTGTCGAAATAGAATATTTCGTCGAATAGAGAACAACGGGAAAGAGTTCGAAGAAATAGGATGAAATCGTCAAATTGAGAAAAGACGGAGCGAGTTCGACGAAATAGAATGAGTTCGTCGAATGGAGAATAGGCGGAGCTGTTTCGATGAAGTCAGGAAATTTCATCGAACGGAGGAAGTAGAAGGGACGTTTGATGAAAACAAAAGATTTCATTGAATGTGGAAAAGGCTCGTGATGGACGAAAAAGAGGAATTTGTTGAACGCAGAAAATGTGTTCGATGAAAATGAAACAGGAAGAGATGAAATAGGTAGATTTTGTTGAGCGGAAAAAAGCAGAAGGGAGTTCGATGAAATCAAGGAGATTTTGTCAAACGCAGAATCACATAAGGGAGTTCAATGAAATCAAGGAGATTTCGTCAAACACAGAATAGCAGGAGGGAGGAGAGTTCGGCGAATGCTTAACTGAAGGCGAGTTTGACAAAATGAGCTCGATGAAAAATTGAGTTCGACGAAGTAAGCTTGACGAAAAGCTGAGTTTGACGAAATGAGCTCGACGAAAAGTTGAGTTCGACGAATTTTTCTGAGATCGACAAATTTTGCTGAGAGCGATGAATTTAGCTGGAAAATTGCAATCCTACAAAGAAAAAGAAAACATTGGTGGTACTAAAGATACACAAAAATGGGGTCAAAATAGAGTTGTAAAAACATGATTTTTATACAAAAAGAACTAAAAATAACCTAATAGCTTAGACTACAAAAAGCACTATCAAATTCCCCCAAGCTTAAGCTTTGCTTGTCCTCAAGCAAAGAAATAAAAACTAGCTAATATAATAGTGACTAATCAGGAAAGTTCTAATTATGCTAACAAAAGTACCATGCTTTCATTCTAAGCAGGGAGAAGGTGAAACGTAAACCTAAAACATTTGTTCAAACATGGTTTAAATTTTATAAACTTTACTAACGAGAATAAATCATCCAAAAATTTTAACAAAATTCTTTAAATAAATTTAAGCAAAGCAACGAAATGAAAAAGTGCATTGAGTTGTTACTATATCCAAGGGACATATTATAATTATATCAATCAAATAACATAAATCTATATTTAAATCAAAATCTTTTCTATTTTATTTTTCTATTTTACTTATCTTTTTTACTTAGCAAATAAATAAAATTCAAAAGCTTAAATGAAAGGGCTTATTAGGACTGAAACTTTTGGTTTAGGCATATAATTAGGAATGGAATTCAAAGATAAACATGGCGGCTTAAAATCACACTAAATAAAAATAAAGAGTTTCAAAACTTTCATCATAAATAAAATATTTATCTTTATTTTTTTTTTCTTTTCCATTTTTTCTTTTCAAAACAAAGGCCATAAATATTTTTTGTTTTCATTTTGAAATTGGCCAAACAAAAGTAAACACTTCTTTTGAGCATACTTTTTTTAAAAAGTTCTCCAAACATATCACAAAAACCCTATCATAATCATGAAAAATTTTTTATGAAACTAAAAGGTTAGTGTGATTAGATAGGTTGGGAAATTTAGCTTTGGTGAAAGTGAAATGATATGTGAAGCTATCAATTAAAATTGAAAAAAGGCTCAAAAGCGGCTAACTAGGGATAAAATTTTTAAGTTGACAAGAAGGCTCAAAAAAACAAAAACATCCTAAATCATTTTCATGTTTTTAAATTTATTTAATCCATAGGCTTTGAAAAATTTCAAAAAGCAAATCCTAGATAATAAATGAAGACTAATGAAATTATCTTGAAAATAGAAATAATAAGTGACTTGAATCGTTCACATCTACTATGCTAATCAAAAGTTGACATTAAAAAAATTATCCAGAAATGAAAAGGAAAATAGTCGATGAAAAATTTTCAAAAAAGTAAAAGAAATAAAGAACGAAAACCAAAATAGAAATGCAAGTTTTAGAAAAAAACATTTCTCGTTTACATGCTACCGTGAATTAGAAACATGGTATGGCCAACATTTTACTTGTGAAACATAATTAAAAAAGACGATTAGAAAAATTATACTTAGCTAAATATGTATAAAGAATTTTGAGAAAAACAAAACAAGAACAATGGGTACTATTGAACTTGCAAAATTAGCATTATTTTTTTATTTTGAAATATTCTCTTTTTTATTTGTAAAGATATTATCTTTTTTGAGATTTTTCTTTAAGGAGAAAAATGAGAAAGCACACAAAAAAATTTTATTTTGATTGATTTTTACAGAGACAAAAGTAAAGAAAAGAGAAAGAGGAAATCTTACCCCAAGCTTAAAATGGATATTGTCCTCAATGGAGAAAAGAGGGGAAGGTGAGAGAAAAATTAAAACAGAAATAAATGTACAAAATTAAAAACAGGTACTTCCTCATATTTGCGAGTCGCAGAATGTTGCGTGATGTCGCTCCCCATGCTTGCGCTTTGGAACTTCTTGAAATGCCTTCTTTGGACTTCGTGATGGATTCAGCAGCGTTGGAGCAGGCGATCGCAGAGGCTTCAGCTTGTCAGAGCCATTTGGGGCAAAAAAAATGTAAAATAAAGAAAACAAAAAAGATAACTTGGGTTGCCTCCCAAGGGTGCCCTTTGTTTAAAATGTCATTTGAGCTTGACGCAACAAAAAAATATTATCCAGAATATTTTTGTCCAAAATAATATTTGAAGTTTGTAACAAATAAAGAAAAAGGTCTTAAATTATCCATCATGAAAAAAATAACATTAATACAGTTCGGACTGACATCACCACAGAAATACAGTTTAAGACCTTAATCATTCACTTTGAAATCACCCTTATCAGGGTGCAAAATTAAAACAGTGCCATATGAAAAAACTTGTTTAACAAAAAACGGCCCAAACCAACGAGACTTTAACTTGACCGGAAATAAACGTAATCGAGAATTATAATGTAATGTCCCAAAAACATTATAGGTATGGGAAGTGTTTTTATGGGTTCAGGAGCCCTGGGATTTTTCCCGGCTGGAGGTTACGGGCGTGTAAGGGGGCCAACACGGCCCTGTCAAAGTTGACACGGGCGTGTCAACATGCTGTGTCCTTCTCTAGAAAATGTACACAGCTCGGGACACGGGTTGGTCATGGTCGACACGGCCATGTCAATCCTGACACGGGCGTGTTAGGACTTGTGTCCACCAAGGGTCGTGTCGGTTCTGTAGGGCAGTTATGGAACACGCCCACCGACACGGGCGTGTCAGTTTGGGTGACACAGGCGTGTCACATTGGACATGGGCGTGTCTCAACCCTTGTTTGATTCTGATCGACGATTTCGTATGCGAACAGGGAACACGACCAGGCACACAGTCATGTGCAAAGCCGTGTTCGGCCATCTTAATTGATTTTCAGAGTTAATCTCGGTCATTCGTTTTTATTAAATACGATCCAACGGCCCTGGCTTGCCTCCTGATGGTTTATGGATGGGAATGGGGAAGTTATTCCTCATTTCATCTTTGTCTTTCTCTTTCTAAGGAGAAAAGAGAGAGGAGAGCAAGAGGAGGAATGAGGAGAGGAATCCGGCCGCCGGTGGTGCTACGGTGGTACAAATCGCGTGTCGAGTTTAGATTCATTGAGGCAAGAGCGTTGCGGTTCTTTCCAACCGTGCACTTTTCTCCATGGTGCCAATATGTGCTACAAGGGTAACAATTTTCCACTCCGACATGTGAAGTCCTTCTTTCCTGCATTTGCATAGGAATCCTCCACCAAAGGGTGGAACGTGAAGTGATTCTCGTGGGATCGGTGGTTCATCCTTGCTTTGTTGCATTAGAACCGGAAGTGAGTAGTACGGTTAGGAATTTTTGTGAAGCCCATCCTGAAGTGAGTAGTGCGGATTGGTGATGCTTGTTTACAAATCGGAGAAGACTCCGTGTTCATTGATTGTTGGTATGGAGTCCCTTGGTGAATACCTGTGGCTTGGTGCAGCAGGAAGTACTAGAGGAAGTCCAGGAAAATGTGAGGGTTGACACTTGGTGTTCAGCTAATGTGGTCATGAGTACCACATTGCGTGTTGTTGGGTCATTGTGCTATAACAAAAAGCCTTGGTGGCGAACGGGCAAGGAGATGTTGTACCCGCATCGGTCCGGTGTGACGACTGGTGATGATGAGCAACGGGCAAGGCAGATCTATACCCGCATTATGGTTGTCTAACCTTGGGTGCTTAAGTCCCTTTTAGGATCTCATAGCGAGAGTCTTAGGCCTGCGCAACGTAAAGACTAAGAATGATCATTTTGGACCGTAAGGTAGAAAGACCTTAAAATGGTGGTGGGACCCTAGATTTTCCAGTACACCAATAAGGTGCCCTAAGTGCATGGAGCATCGGGTCGTCGTGCCGACATTTTTGTTATGTATTGGTTTGTGCGGTTGTGCACAACCATGCTGGATTGTAATATACATATGCTGGTTATAAAAATGCTTTGCAGGGAACGAATTCCGCTGCCCCGTGCCAGGGGCAGGGTCGTTATAATTGGTCAGCTGAATGCTGAATGTTGCCCTGTTTGCTGTCGCTTGGTGGATTGTTTCTTGGAGGTGGAGCTGGCCCAAGCGGGAAATAGCGGGCTGAAGCCCTGGTTGCGATGCTGCCCTTGAAGGCTTTACTTTGCTTTACTCTTGTTCATGTGTGGCCGGCCTGCGTGCCAATATTTGTAAACCACACTCCTGTTAAGAGAAACTTGTAAGGTCATAAGGCCATGTACCTTGTGCATTGGGTTGTATACATTCCTAATTGTTAGTAGTGGACATTTCTGTTATTGTTCTTGAGTTCAAAGTTTTCAACCATGAAGCTTCCGCTAGAATGCTCTATGTTAGGAATCGTTGGTTGTTTTAATATTATATAGTAACCACTCCGCCTGTTTGTGGAATATGGTGTGGGGCCCTGGCCGGACCTTCTATTATATCCCATGTAACGGGTAGGGATGTTACAATTTAGTATCATCTTGTTGGTCATACTCTTTCTAATTTGTGGGCGAATTCTTTTAACAGGTGGCGAACATGTGTATGTGTTGTCGTTATAACACAAAATGAACTCAAGAATGTCCACTTAGGAATAAAAATACACTTGTTTGCGGAATCTACGTATTCCTTTTTGTAAGTTTGCCTTTTGTTTAGTCGCTAAGTTGTGTTTCTTACACATATAGGTGACTAAAAGCCATGCAGGACAGTCAGAACCCCAACGTTCCGATTAAAGTACGGCACCAGCGGAGGTGTCCACACCTCCTTTTGCTGAAACTGTTCGATTGATTATGGAGACGGTACTTGCTGTGATGAATGCTCAGCAGGCTGGACAGGCGAGGCCTGCAGCGGTGCCAAATCATGCTGGGCTAAGACAAGAACCGGTAGAAGTTATGGTTGATCTCCGAACAGCAGATCAACAACTGAAATTCTTCATGAGCTTTAATCTTCCAACGTTTGATGGGACCGGTTTGTCGGCCCAGGCGGAGGATTAGCTCTCAAGGTTAAGAAGGATCTTGACAGTAATCAGGGTTGAGGAGGAGCAGAAGGTAACGTTAGCCACTTTCCTGCTGGAGGGAGAGGCTCGTCTTTGGTGGGATGAGGTCGAACTGCATAACTTGGCAGGCATACAGTTAACTGAGGTCTCGATGGTGGAGTTCTCTTGGTTGTTCTTGGCAAAGCATTTGCTGATGCCACAAAGGATTGTTATGGAATTGGAGTTTCAACGGCTGACGCAAGGAGAAAAGAGTGTGGATGACTATCTTCTTGAGTTTATATGTCTGGGACATTATGCAGGATCTATCTTTGCCGAAGAGGAGCATAAGACAAGTAGGTACTATGAAGGACTGCGGGATGAGCTAAGATTTTTTATCTCTAGTTCTGTGAGCCAAGGATTTCAAGCGTTGGTCTGTAGGGCAAGGTCTTTGGTGAAGGAATTGAAGAGGACACATGGCAAGAGGAACTTGGTAGTGACAAAGCCATAGTTCAAGACGCCATGTCAGGAGAAGTCTAGGTTTCATAAGAGATGGGGAAAGTGGTCCAAATCTGCTGGACAAGCCCCTTTAGATGTTGTGATAGAGGCATCTTCTGGGTATGGTTCTCGGGCTTGTTACACGTGTGGAAAGCTGGGACACTTTGCTCGTGACTGTCACTCTGGCCCTCCAAAGGGCAAAAAAAAGGCGGGAGCGTCGTATACAGAGAAAGGGAACTCAGTGATGGAGTCTTCTGCATCGCAGGTGCTACTCCGGGTATTCAATCTCGGGCAATAAGAGGCTATCAAACAGGCTGACGTCGTCACAGGTACGGGTAGTTTGTAGTTTTATTTTGTGCCTTGTGTTATGCTTGTTTTTATTTTGGTAATTTAGGTTTTGTCCTTATACGGGACAATCCGGCAAGAGGCATGTTCGATAAAGGTGCCTCACATTCGTTTCTGTCTGAAGACTTTATCTTACGAATCAAGGTACCTGCACAGACCACGACAGATAGTATTGAGGTGCTCCTACCTAACGGATGTGTGTTGTGTGCGGATAAGTCATGTAGTGTGGAAGTAAACATAGGAAGTTGGGATTTCTTGGTGAACGGATCAGTTCTACCGATATCTGAGTTCGATATTATCTTTGGTATGGACTGGCTTTCGGAGCAGCATGCTAGTATAAATTGCACTTCCAAAGAGGTTACACTGGGTCAAAATACCGAACAAGTGACTAAGTTCAATTGCATGAGAGGAATGAGTAGGATACTGTTATCTGCTCTCAAAGTCGTTAAGGAAGTTCAGAAGGGTGCGAAGTTATTCTTCACACTTATAGAGGTTGTAGAGCCTAAGGCCAATATTAGAGAGGTGTCGATTGTATCGGAGTTTGCTGATGTGTTTTCGAAAGATCTTCCAGGGTTAACACCCCAAAGGGAGATCGACTTCGCTATCGAGTTGGTACCAGGTGCGAAACTTGTTGCCCGCTCGCCGTATCGAATAGCGCCAAAGGAAATGGAAGAGTTGAAGGCTTAGTTGTAGGAACTACTATAGCATGACTACATACGTCCAAGTCAGTCACCTTGGTGCATGCCAGTTCTCTTTGTGAAGAAGAAGGACGGTAGTTTGCGTCTATGTATTGACTATAGAGAACTAAACAAGATGACAAAAAAAACAAATATCTAATTCCACGGATTGACGAATTGTTTGACCAGTTAGTTGGCTCGACTATATACTCTAAGTTGGATTTGAAGTCGGGTTACTATCAGTTGAGAGTTCCTAAAAGTTATATACCCAAAATAGCATTCGGAACACGCTATGGTCACTATGAGTTCACGGTAATACTGTTTGGGCTGTCAAATGCACCATCGGTATTCATGTATTTAATGCATCGGGTGTTTAGGGAATACTTGGATCTGTTTGTAATCATCTTCATCGACAATATCCTCGTATACTCCCAAACTAAAGAAGATCATGCAAATCATTTGCGGTTGGTGCTGCACACCTTGAGGAATAACAAGCTCTTCGCCATGTTCTCTAAGTGTGAGTTTTGGCTGTCGTCAGTGGCTTTCCTTGGCCATGTGGTTAGTGGATTGGGCATTGCGGTGGATCCAACTAAGATTGCGGCTATACGGTAGTGGCTTGTTCTTAATATTGTGGCAGAGGTCAGGAGTTTTCTCTGACTGACGGACTACTATAGGCGCTTCGTAGAGAATTTCTCGCGGATAGCCTTGCCTCTCACCACTCTGATGAGGAAGGATCAAAAGTTCGTTTGGTTGCCCTAATGTGCATGAGCTTTCGAAGAGCTTAAGATTCGGATGACCACGACACCAATCTTGACATCGCCATGTGGTTTGGATTGCTTTGAAGTGTATTGTAATGCATCAGGGAGCGGCTTAGGTTGCGTTCTTCTACAGTTTAGGAAGGTGATAACATATGGCTCACACCAGTTGAAGGTGCATGAACGGAATTACCCCGTCCATGATTTGGAGTTAGCGGCGGTAATATTCGCACTTAAACTGTGGTGTCATCTTTATGGCGTGAAAGTGGATATATTCACGGACCATAAGAGCCTGAAGTATCTGTTGGATCAGAAGGATCTCAACATGCGACAGAGAAGGTGGATGGAGTTTCTTGGAGACTATACCTTTCAAATTCACTGCACTCCCAAAAAGGGGAATATCGTCGCGGATGACTTGAGTCGTAGGGCTCCGACAAGGGCAAATTGGTTGCTACGGCATGATGAAAGCCTAATTCGAGAACTGGAAGTCTTAGACATTTCTTGTGTTGACAAGGATTCCACTACAAAGGAGCGTTTAAACTAGGCAGAGGTATAGTGTGACCATACAGATATAGTTCGGCAGTCAATAGAACTTGATGAAAGTCTTCAACGGTATGTAACGGAGAGTTCAGATTCCCAGTTTTCTTTTGAAGATGGCCTTTTGCGGAAAGACGGTCGTTTGTGCGTCCCAAGTAGGGGTAAAATTCGTGAAGAATTGATGTATGAAGCCCACTTCACGAAATATTCAATCCACCCCGGGAGCACGAAGATGTATAAGGATATGAATAAAATGTTCTGGTGTCCTGGAATGAAGAAGGATATATCACATTATGTTGCGAAATGCCAGACATGTGCCCTGGTAAATGCTGAATGTCAAAGGCCAGGTGGTCTTTTGAAGTTGTTGTCTATTCCTATATGAAAATTTTATGACATCTCGATGGATTTCATGCATGGACTGCCGAGATCGCAACGCGGTAATGATGCCGTTTGGGTAATTATGGATCGGTTAACTAAGGTGTCACAATTCATCCCGAATTGGAAGGATGACTCGGTTTATAAGTTGGCAAAGTTGTATGTGGATAACATTATACGATTGCGTGGTGTGCCCCGTAGCATTATTAGTGATCATTATGGGTGTTTCACTTCGGGAGATTGGAGGCTAATTCACCAACTGTTGGGTACGAAATTGCATTTCAGTACGGCCTTTCACCCTCAGACGGATGGTCAGACCGAAAGGGACAACATGATATTGGAGGATATGCTCTGAATGTGTGCACTAGACTTCGGAAAGAGTTGGGAAGATCATCTATATATGATCGAGTTTGCCTACAATAGTAGCTTTCAAGCTAGTATACAGATGGCTCCCTTTGAGGCCTTATACGGTAGGAAGTGTCGTACACCTTTGGCAAGGGCGGATACTGGCGAATCGAGCTGTACAAGCGAAAATAAATGGATGATTCTAACTTGACTATTAGGTTGAATCGAGAAAGATTGTTGGTGGCTCAAGACAGGCAAGTGAAGTACTACAATGCCAAGCACCAGAATGTGGAGTTTGCTGTGAGTGATTGGGTATACCTGAGATTAAACCCTTCAAGGGCGTGTCCAGGATACGGCGTCTGAAAAAGCTAAGCCCGAGGTATTTGGGACCGTTTGAAGTGGTAGAGCTTGTTGATGAGGTTGCCTATCGGTTAGTACTTTCAACAAAACTAAGTGGTTTGCATGACGTGTTTCATGTCTCGGTATTAAGGAAAGCGGTGAAAGAGCCATCTAAGTTGGTTGATGAGGATCAAGTATCTGTCGATTGTTAACCCGGAATCCGCGACTAGTTCTCCAGGCTTTCCAATCCGGGCGGCTTGTTCTTTCTAGCCGCCATTCTCATCTAGCCGAGCGGCCTCTCCGTCAGACCTCCACCGACTCCAGCCCAGCTCAACGCCAAGTCCCAGGGTCAGCCATCATCCACGGGTCGGCCTGTCCTTGCCCAAGTTACGCGACCTAAGGTCTAGGTCTCCATCAGAGGTAGCCCAGATCAGCCCGTCCAGAGTCCGGGCCTATCAACTCGTCGGAGGCAGTCCGCCAGGCTGCGCGGCCTTTCCTCTGCTCTCTTCTTTTCTTCTTGGTTGATTCCCGTCACCGCTGCCCGGTTCTCCTGTACCCCGGGCAACCGGTAATTTTAGCCCTGCCCGTTTGGTCAGGCCCCCAAGCCTATAAATAGGCGGCGGGAGTACACCCAAAGCACGTTGACTCGAGTCCAGGAGCTCGCTTGTTAAGAGCTGCGGCCTCGATTCTAGTCCTTTGCGGTCTATTGGCCGACCGGCTTCTTTCTCTTTTCTTTACTTTCCAAGTGTAATTGCTCTGTTTTATACAAAAGGGAAGCCCACCGCACGAGAGGCATTCAGGCCGCGACGGGCGAAGCGTGGTGTCGCCACTATTCACGGCTTGCTTTGATCTTTGTTCTGATTCTTGCTTTAACCGCTAGTAACCGACTAGCCGACAGTCTTTTCTCAATACCTTCCCTTGTGCTCGAATGGTTAGCTGGTGGTGCTCGTTTTCCCTTTCGCATTTCGTGCATTAACAGTTAACACGCGACCTTCAGATCTCAGTTGGCCGGTGAAAGTCTGCGGTTAGATATTGCCAGACCGCTCAGCCGCTAGAGCTTAGCGGCTAGTCGAGCAAACCGTGGCAAGGCGGTTAACCTATTCGGTTATGTCCTGCCATTCTGTCCGCTCGGTCAAACTGCAGCTGTTTGGCGGTCTCTAGATACGTGCTGGTTATCATCTGTTAATGCACGAAATGCGAAAGGGAAAACGAGCACCACCAGCTAACCGTTCGAGCACTAGGGAAGGTATTGGGAAAAGACTGTCGGCTAGTCGGTTACTAGCAGTTAAAGCAAGAATCAGAAGAAAGATCAAAGCAAGCCGCGAAAAACGGCGACACCACGCTTCGCCCGCCGCGGCCTGAATGCCTCTCCTGTGGCGGGCTTCATTTTTGTATAAAACGGAGCAATTACGCTTGGAAAGTAAAGAAAAGAGAAAGAAGCTGGCCGACCAATAGACCGCAAAGGACAAGAATCGAGGCTGCAGCTCTTAACAAGCGTGCTCCTGGACTCGAGTCAACGTGCTTTGGGTGTACTCCCGCCCCCTATTTATAAGATTGGGGGCCTGACCAAACGAGCAGGGCTAAAATTACCGGCTGCCCGGATACAGGAGAACCGGGCAGCGGTGATGGGAATCAACCAAGAAGAAAAGAAGAGAGCAGAGGAAAGGCCGCGCGGCCTGGCGAACTGCCTCCGGTGAGTTGATAGGCCCGGCCTCTAGACGGGCTGATCTGGGCTACCTCTGATGGTGACCTGGACCTTAGGTCACGCAACTTGGGCAAGGACAGGCCGACCCGCAGACGATGGCTGGCCCTGGGACTTGGCGTTGAGCCGGGCTGGAGTCGGTGGAGGTCTGACGGAGAGGTCGCTTGGCTAGATGAGAATGGCGGCTAGAAAGAACAAGCTGCCTGGACTGGAAAGCCTGGAGAACTAGTCGCGGATTCCGGATTAACCTAATCCCCGCACAATTTTAAGTTTCTGAAAAACTTCGAAAATGTAGAAATAAGCTGGAGACCGCGACTGCCATTAATGCTTCTGCGTCTATAAAATGCCGAGGATCCTGCCATTTCGTCAAGATTTCTGTCAATCCACGGGTCTCTATTCGCCACATGCGGTTAGAATCCTTCAAGCCGACAACGACTTCTACAAGATGGATGTTATGTCCTCAATACTTGTTCGCGAAAAGAAGTCGTCTGGGGCGAAAAAGACGAGCAGGAAAGCGGACAACTCTGACCAACTGCCTGAAAAGAAAGCTGAGAAGCCAATCACTCCGGCGGCTTCGGTTTCTGGAAAGAAACCGATGGAAGCTGTCGCGGAATCCTCGCAGGCCGCGACCAAAATTGAAGAAGTTTCCAAGTCTGCTCTCCCACAAGCCGAAACCACAAAATCCTTCGACATCACCTACTCGCCATATGGTGAACCTCTCTTGAAGATTGCTGGGGCGGAGGAGAAGAGTGTCGATTCCTCCAAACCGCGCGAGCTGCCCACATCTACTAATTTGATCGTCGTTGATGAGGACGATTAAGAGAAGCCATTAGAGGCCGAGCGGTCTCTGTCTGAGAAGAGGAAACCGACAGAGACAATAGTCGGCCAGTTGAAGCGGCACAGGAAGAAGGACGAGACCCTTGAGGAAAGGATGAGGAGGAAAATGCGGAAGATGCGGGTTGACAACCGCAATGTTTCTGTGAAGACTGGAGCGACTAGCCTCCAGCATAAGCCGCGTGAGAAAGAAGTGCTTGAGAGTCCGTCGACTCCATCCTCCAAGCCGGACGAGCCAGAGAGTACGCCTGCGGTTAGCGAATCATTGAGCGACATCCTAAAGGGGATGGAGAAATTCCAGCAGCAGGACAAGTTATTGACAACTCTGCCGGCTTCGGAAGAGACCGCCGACGCCGATGTCGAAGTTATAGGAGAGAAGCTAGGTGAACCGGCTCCTGCGGTTTCAGAAGGAGTTGAAAAATTAAAACTCAGAGAGAAGATAGAGGAGATGAAGAAAATAATTGCCGGGAAGCAGGTGGCGACTACATTTCCTCCCCTGCAAGGTAAACATGAAGGAGTTAAGCGTATTGTAAAATTCTACAAGCCGCGGTCACGGAAGAAAGGAGCAGACACTATTTTGAATCCGCCAGCGAGCTTCTTCCTGACCACGGCACAACTGAAAAGTAAAGCTCAAGAGACCGCGCGGATATGGAAAGAAAAGCTAAAGCGAATATACTCTGAGCGGTTTAGGCGACCAGCGTTTAGATTTGGCACTGCGGCTTTGGAAGGAGAGATAAGCCCGAGCTGCGGTCTCGTTCCACTGAGATCCTTCAAAAGGTGTCGGTTATGCGATTGAAATCTGACCGCTTGTTTATTCACTGCAGGTTCACCAGAAGCCATCATCAAGCCGGGCGACCTGACGACTTTCTTACTTCAAATGATGCCCCCGCTACTTCCGAACATTCATGACCAAAGGGCGGTCGAATTCCAGGAGGAGGTAGCCGCCCTACAGGCTAGAGTAAAGGAGCATGCCGAGGCCCTTCAAGCCAAAGAGGTAGAGTGGCAACTTCAAGAGGAAGATCAGCGGTTTATGCTGGAGGCCGGTGAGAAGAGAACACAAGAGGTGCTGGAAGACCTGGAGCTGGAGAGAGCTGCGAGCTGGTCTGAGCTAGAGGCCGCAGAGAAAAGGACATGGGAAGCACTGACCGGCATCGAACTGAAGAGAGCTACGAGCCGGTCTAAGCTGGAGGCCGCGGAAAAAAGGAGACAGGAGGAGCAGAAGCACTGGGAGCTGGAGAAAGCAGCAGCGCGGACTGCGTTGGAGGCCGCTGAACAAAAGGCATGGGCGGCATTGAACACCTTGGAGGCGGAGAGAACACTGATGTAGACTGCGATAGAGGCCGCGGAGCAGATGACAGGAGGCGCTGGCCAACCTGGAGCGGGAGAAGGCGTAGAAGCTTGATTTACAAGCCCTGGTGCTGATGGAGGGCCGAATAGAAAGAGAAAAGGCGGACAACGCTCGATCTGGCGAGGGAAGGGAACAACAGCAACCACAAAATAGCCCGGCTTTTGGAGAGACTTCGGACTCGCCATTAGTCGCGGCGGTTAGGAAGGTCGCAGCTTCTGGTGACTCGGGAGATCGCGCTCTACCGCTGGTTCCATTTGCCCGCGTAGAGCGTGATACCTCGCGGGTTCAGCGGACTCTACATTCGATCCACAACCTCGTCAGTCAAGTGTATGTGCCGCTAGTACAGGCCGGCGACCAAGACGCGTGGGTAGGGCGAGAAGCTCCTGAGGGTGGAGATAAATAATCTTGAAAACTTTATTTGGCTTTGTAATAAGCATCAACTCGTGATGCCGGACTACTTTGTGGTTGTGGACAATTGTTATATATCTGTTTGTATATTAGTATGAATTGCTTGCGGCTTATGCGGTTTAAATATCATAATTGTTGTCTTTTCTTCTTTAGAAATTTTGCTAAGTACTGAAAATTAAGTCGCGTGAATTGCCGAACTAGTCTGCGGTTAGAATATTTTCTTTTTCAGGTTAAGCTATGCGGCCTGATAGCTAACCGCGATTTGACAACCACCACTATAGCTGCTTAGAAAATCTATAAATTGAGATGATCCCGGAGATTTCGGCACGAAAGATCAAAATGTGAGCTAAAGCAAAGGCGATGATGTCTAAGAAAGCTCCAGCCGTTAGGACCGATGCGGCTTCTGCCTTCCATTTGGCAGACCACAAGGAAGGCTGGCTTACCCAAGCCGAACTTGACAGCTTTACAGAGAAGTACATGAAAGACAGCCCGCTGTTCGTGCGGGTTCTTCTTCCTCACGAATGAATCAACACCTCCACAGCCAACCAAATCTCCATCCCTATCGATCATTTCGACTGCGGATTCTGCTTCCCTGTGCTGATGGAAGCCATAGCGGTCTTCGACCACTATGGGGTAGTGCCAGGACAGCTGCCACCGAACTCCATTGCGGCCATCTATAGCTTCATCTCCTACTTGAGGTCGGAGAGAGTTCGCTTCTCTATGAAGCTGTTAAGAGAATGCTTCTCAGTCTGATCTATTCCAGACTCTGGAACAAAAATCTTCAGAGGGAATCGGTACTTTAACTGCCGGGGGCTGAAGGTCGTCAACCTGGCGAACAAAGTACCGAATTGGTCAGAGAGGTACCTGATGTTTGAGGGTCAACTCGGACTCCTGCCGGTCAATCCACAGGTTCGCGATGAAGCCGTCTTTTGCAGCAGTGGACTGGATGGCCTGGAGAAGGAGATCTTCGACTTCTTCAAGGGTGAGCGGCTAGACGTCATCCACTACCTCCTGTTGCTCCCAACTTTGTAGGATGTGCATGTGGAGGACAGTAAGTACTAGCCACCCGATTTGCTCTGCTAGCCGCACGGCTTACGAACTGACTTGTTGGATTTGTCTTGCAGCTGTCGTCGCGGTCCCGCTAAATAAGCCGCTGACTCCAGGCGGATTAACCCTTACATAAAGGGAGAAAAGGGCTAAGAGAATTAGGCTGGAGCGAGCTGAGGAGGAAGGAGATTCGGACTCCTCTAGCGACTTCACGCTTCATGGAATGGGCAGCCACCTGGAGGACCTCCACGAAAACCCTACCATGTAGTGGAGTGTCGATGGCTAATCTGTCCAAGTCTCCACTGCCCTCCCTAACTGGGGGAGGGAAAGGATAAGCCGCCATGCCTCCGCGGCTGGCGCGGCTTTATATGGTAAGCGTAACCTGAAAGCGCTGAAAAAGATACCAAAGGATGACTTCTCGCGGTTTGCCGCGCAGGTCGGCACGAGAAGCATTGTGGCTAACCACTACATTGGCTTGGCCCATAAGCGGTTAGTTGCGAGTCAAGGCGACCTAAAGCAATAACTCGCCGAAAATGATGAAGAAATCGCACGGCTAAAGGAGTTGAATGCGGTAAGATATCACCTGATCCTTGCGACTTCATTTATCAAGGCGCCCGGACTGACCTTTTTCCTTTCCTTTGCAGAAAATGTATGATCCGGCCAACCCGGCCTTCCAGGACTCTGTCTTTCCGCAGCTCGTCCAAGGGATTTATGGAGCGCTTAATCGGCTCCGGAATCGCGGCGGTCTCGCCCCAGGTTTCACCGACTTCACATGCGCCGACATGTATCCACCCTTTAAGAAAAGGGTGGCTGCGTTTTACCGAGCGTTGAAGGGCAAGGAGAAGGTTGATGGTGAAAGCGAGGGCAAGGCGGAAGAGGAAAAGGAGGACAGCGAGGGAAGCAGGAGCGAGAGCGCTTCTTCAGAAACTGGCGGTCAAGCGTCGGAGACCGCGCGGGTTGAGTCCAGCAAGTCTGAGACCAGGGGCACTGGAAGTTCGCATTCATCCTCATCTGACAGCGGCGACTACACGCCTTCTGAAGTCGACATCGACGGTGAACCAGACTTTGGCACTCCTGCGTCTAAAAGACTAAAGCCGGATAGCTAGGACATTACTTGTAATAGTTTTTACCTTTTTTGAGACCGGCGGTATGATTTTGTAAACCGCGCGGTCTACCCCTTGTACTTGACATTAGAAATAGAAATACTTTACCTTTTGTGAAAATCTATTGTAATTTTACTTACTTGTTTGTTTATGCGGCTTAATCTTTCTTACTTGTTTCCGATTTAAGAAATCTTATTGATGACTTCACCGAATAATAAGTACCTTTGCTCCGGTTAAACTCGAATAAAATTCCATTAGCCGGGTATATTAGTTTCCTGCGAATTTATAACAATCCGATCACCCTTGAACGTATATGAAGCCATAAACTGGGCGGTCAGGAGAGTATTCGCCAAGAAGATAAAGCAGTTCAACTATTGAGGGTTCGTATTCAACACGAAGTCACACGATTAATGTAGTTGAGCGCTGATAGGCCGTAGTTTTATTGGAGATCAAGAAGATATATGGCGATTGATAAGCTGCCCGGCTAAGGAAATAGAGCGATAGGATACTGCAACAATCAAGCCGAGGGTGGTGGCTTGTCCGAACTTTAATACAAAACACGCTTCCAATATGGAAATTACTGAAGGATAAAGATAAACATATTGCGACTTCTTTACATAGCAAGCCGCAATTTGATTTGAATGAATACCATAAATTGGTAGACTAAAATTAGTTGACAGAATCAAGTCAGCCGAATTCCAGAATATATTAGTAATAAACCGAGAGATATGTCATAGCCGAATAGAATAAACAAAATATGTAACCACGCGGTCTGCGGACTGTGCAATATAAGTCGGCTAGGCCAAATAAGTGAAAACCATAATTTATCAACCACTGTAACTTGAAGGTTGAAACGATAACAAAAACTCTGCCTGCACTTTCTCACAACATAAACTAAGAGTCATAGCTCTTCTAAATAAGATCTCATTTTAACTAACCTGCGAATGATTCGAGCGGGGTTTATATCGGCGACTGATGTTGTGCGGGATTGCCACTACACATCTGCGACTGATGTCGTGCGGGATGTGGAGGGCAAAATAAGTGGTATTATTTTCGTTATAAGTAAATGTCCAGATATGCATGTCGATGTTAAATGTAAAGCTAAGAAGCAGAATTAAGAGGACATATGAATGCTTATTTCTAGTGGAAAGCTTAGCAAAAGGATATGGGCTTGAAGCCTGATTGAATCTAACCTTCGACGACTGTCGAAAGTTATTTGTGAAGCTGGATGCTGGTGAGGACTAGTTTGCTGCTATATCTATTACAACTGTCATTATGAAAAAAAAGGAACAAATGCAAGAAACTCCGAACACATGGGATATATACGAGATATGCAAGAAAGACAAAAAAGATACTACAACTTCGAACACTTTCACAATCTTACAGCAGAATCTTCGTTTGCAACGTCGGCTTTGTCAGTGGAGAATGTGCTGGAGGATTATGGGAGAACATAGTCTCGTAATTTCCCTGCCTTTGCGAATTGATCTGCTTGTTTCCAGAGGGCCTGACAATCTTTTGTGTTGTGACCAATATCCTTATGATATTTACAAAAAAGTTCTCTATGACGATGTTCAATCTTTGATTTCATACGTCGAGGCTTTTTAAATTCCTTCATACTAGCAAGAATTGGTAGAAGATCTTCCATAGAAATTTTGAACTTGACATACCTGTCTGAATACCTTTCATACTTGAGTGTTTTAGGATCAAAAGACATGATAGGGCAAGCTTCCTCAAACTATGATGCTTTATCCTGTTGTGGAGGCTCCAAAGCATTTTGGGAAGAACCGAGTTGTTGATGATAAGAATTTTTCTTACGTTCCCTAGCCATTTGATTCAAGAAAGATATATAGTTGGCGTTTGCTGCTTCACCCATTATGAACCGATTAGCTATTTTAATAAGATCTCCATAGGTCTTTGGCCCCTATTTGCTAGCTTTAAATTTGAGAGGACCTTCTTAAAGTCCGCTTATCAAGGCATATTTATAAAATTCTGGATGAACGTTAACGACATCAAGTGTTTTTTTTTTGAAACTGATCGAAGAAATGAGCAGTAGACTCATACACTTCCTGCTTGATTTGAAAGAGAGCTGTCCGGTTTCTCCTTCGCATTTCGTGCATCAACATCGATAGTGGGCAAACGAAGAAGGTTAGGCCTATTTGGATCGAAGATACGACGGTTAAACAACTACGAAATAAAGCTGTCGGGATGGTCATGGTCCGATGGGATAATTATGGCCGAGAGGAGTTGTCATGGGAGCAGGAACAAGCCATGTGTACTAAGTTTCCCGCGCTATTTTTGTAGTATTGCGGTAACCATTTGTATGAGCAATAGTATATATTTGCATAATATATAATTTTGTTTTGTGCTTAGTGAATTTCGGGACGAAATTCTTATAAGAGGGGGAGAATTGTAATGCCCCAAAACACTATAGGTATGGGAAGTGTTTTTATGGGTTCTGGAGCCCTGGGATTTTTCCAGACTGGAGGTCACGGGCATGTAAGGGTGCCGACACGGCCGTGTCAAAGTTGACACGGGCATGTCAACATGGCGTGTCCTTCTCTTGAAAATGTACACGGCTCGGGACATGGGTTGGTCGTGGTCGACATGGCCGTGTCAATCCTAACACGGGCGTGTCAGGACCCGTATCCACCAAGGGTCATGTTGGTTCTGTAGGGTGGTTATGGAACACGCCCACCGACATGGGCGTGTCAGTTTGGGCGACACGGGTGTGCGAACAGGGCACACGGCCAGGAACATAGCTGTGTGCAAAGTTGTGTTCGGCCATCTGAAATGATTTTGAGAGTTAATCTCGTCCGTTCTTTTTTATTAAATACGATCCAATGGCCCTGGCTTGCCTCATAATGGTTTATGGACGGGAATGGGGAAGTTATTCCTCATTTTATCTTTGGCTTTCTCTTTCTAAGGAGAAGAGAGAGAGAGGAGAGCAGGAGGAGGAAGGAGGAGAAGCATCCGGCCGCCGGAGGTGCTACAGTGGTCCAAATCGCGTGCCGAGTTCAGATTCGCGAAGGCAAGAGCATTGCGGTCCTTTCCAACCGTGACTTTTCTCCATGGCGCCAAAACGTGCTACAAGGGTAATGATTTTCCACTCGGAGATGTAAAGTCCTTCTTTCCTGCATTTGCATAGGAATCCTCCACCAAAGGGTGGAACACGAAGTGATTCACGTGGGATCGGTGGTTCGTCCCTTGCTTTGTAGAATTAGAACCGGAAGTGAGTAGTACGGTTAGGAATTCTTTGTGAAGCCCATCCAGAAGTGAGTAGTACGGATTGGTGATGCTTGTTTGCAAATCGGAGAAGACTCAGTGTTCATTGATTGTTGGTACGGAGTCCCTTGGTGAATACCTGTGGCTTGGTACAGCTGGAAGTACTGGAGGAAGTCCAGTAAAATGTGAGGGTTGAGACTTGGTGTTCAACTCGTGTGGTCATGAGTACCACGTCGCATGTTGTTGGGTCGTTGTGCTACAACTAAAAGCCTTGGTGATGAACGGGCAAGGAGATGTACCCACATTGGTCCGGTGTGATGACTGATTATGATGAGCAATGGGCAAGGCGGATATGTACTCGCGTTATGGTTGTCTAACCTTGTGTGCTTAAGTCCCTGTTAGGATCTCATAGCGAGAGTGTTAGTCCTGCGCGCCGTAAAGACTAGGAATACTCATTTTGGACCGTAAGGTAGAAAGACCTTGAAATGGTGGTGGGACCCTGGATTTTCCAATACACCAATAAGGTGCCCTGAGTGCACGGAGCGTCGGGACATCGTGCTGACGTTTGTGTTATGTATTGGTTTGTGTGGTTGTACATAACCGTGGTGGATTGTAATATACATATGTTGGTTATTAAAATGATTTGCAGGGAAGGAATTTCATTGCCCCGTGCCAGGGGCAGGGTCATTATAATTGGTCAGCTGAATGCTGACCATTGCCCTATTTGCCGCCGCTTGGTGGATTGTTTCTTGCAGGTAGAGCTAGCCCAAGCGGGAAATAGAGGGCTGGAGCCCTGGTTGCGCTGCTTCCCTTGAATGCTTTACTTTACTTTACTCTTATTCATGTGTGGCCGGCCTGCGTGCCAATGTTTGTAAGCGACACTCCTGTTAAGAGAAACTTGTAAGGCCATAAGGCCATGTACCTTGTGTATTGGGTTGTATGCATTCCTAATTGTTAGTAGTGGACATTTCTATTTTTGTTCTCTAGTTCAAATTGTTCAACCATGAAGCTTCCGCTAGAATTCTCTGTGTTAGGAATCGTTGGTATTTTTTAGATTATATAGTAACCTCTCTGCCTGTTTGTGGAATATGGTGTGGGGCCCCAGCCAGACCTTCTACTATATCCCATGTAACAGGTAAGGATGTTACATATAAAGAAGAACTTGGTCGCCTGACTTGAAGGTTTTTGGGTTCCTTAGGTGCTTATCGTGAAATCGTTTCATCCGCTCTTTAAAAATTTTGTTATTCTTGTATGCAAAAGAGCGTCACTCATCGAGTTCGTTAAGTAGAAATTTTCTAAAATTGCCGACAAAGTGGGGATCGAAATTTAAAAATCGCAAGGCGCAAAAAGCGCGGTGTTCTAGTTCTACGGGTAAATGGCACGATTTTCCATAGACCAATCGATATAACGTACATCCGAGGGCGGTTTTGTATGCTATTTGGTAGGCCCATAGAGCATCGTCTAATTTGGTTGATCAGTCTTTTCTAAAGGTGGAAATAGTTTTTTCTAAAATTCTCTTAAGCTCTCTATTCACTACTTCTTCTTGTTTGTTAGTTTGGGGGTGGTAGGTAGTTGAAAGCTTATGCGTAACGCCGTATTTTAAAAAAAATTTAGAAAACTGCGCGTTACAAAAATGTGAACCGCTATCGCTAATGATGGCTTTTGACGTACCGAATCGAGAAAATAATTTTTCAAAAACATAATTACGACTCAAGTGTCGTTAGTAGGAAGAGCTTGGGCCTCAGCCCATCGAGAAAAATAGTCTACAACAAATAAATTATATTTATTCCTGAAGTTAGAAGGAAGGGGGCCAACATAATCAATTCCCCAGAGGTCGAAAACTCCGCACTCAAGGAAATAATTTTGCGGCATTTCATTTTTTATTAGAAATATTGAACTACCGTTGGCAACTATCACACCTACTCACAAAGGTTTGTGCGTCTTTAAACAGGTTAGGCCAGTAAAATACCGCGCAAAGCACTTTGTGGGCGGTGTGAGCAGCTTGATAGTGACCACCAGTCGGTCCTCCATGTAAGTGCTTTAAAATATCTAATTTTTCTTCAAAAGAAACACATCTTCTTATCACTTGGTCCGCATAGACTCAAAAAAGATGCGAGTCCTCCCAAAAATAGTTCTTTAACTCAGAAAAGAGTTTCTTATTTTGCTGAGAGGAGAACTCTTTCGGAAGGACACGAGCCACTAAATAGTTGGCTATGTGTGCAAACAAAGGGGAAGTGGATGTGTTAATTGAAAGCAACTTCTCATCGGGGAAGAAATCATTAAAAGATTTTTCATTTAATTTTTCTATGAACGATTTATTAAAAGCAGTGGAGCTAGTGGCCATGGTGGCTTCTTGCAGAGATTCACTTGGAACAGTAGAGGAAGAACAAAAATCAGAAAATTTATTTTCACTATCAGAAAAGAAGTTGGAAGATTCATCACTTAAGGTGTCAAAGAAGAAACAGGAGTCGTCATTTTCTAGGGTGTTCTTCATCGAAGGGGTGATAGAGAAAGTTACTTCATCATCGCCTACTCGTAGGAAGAGCTTACCATTGCTTACGTCAATGATAGCCCGGTATGTGGCATGGATGGGTCGGCCAAGGATCAAGGGAACCTCGACGTCTTCTTCGATGTCCAATATGATGAAATTCACTGGGAAGATGAATTTGTTGACTTTGACTGAACATCCTCCACTATTCCTAACGGGTACTTAACTGATCTATCGGCGAGCTGGATACTCAAGCATATGGGGTTGAGGCTGCCAATTCCTAACTACTTAAATAATGAGAGGGACATCAGGTTGATACTCGCACCTAAGTCGGCCAATGCCTGCTCGACAAAAAGATCAACAAAGACACACAGAATAGAAAAACTACCCGGATCACTGATCTTTTTTGGTAAACCATTTGTCAAGACTGCATAGCACTCGACATTTAGCGTGACATGCGACAAGTTATCTAACTTCTTATTAGTCAGGAGGTCCTTATGGTACTTAGCGTACTTCGACATCTTGGAGATTGCTTCATAGAAGGGCAGATTTATGTGGATTTGTTTAAATATTTCTAGGAAGCGAGAGTATTGATCATTCTGACGTTGTTTGTTAAGTTTGGAACGGTATGGTGGAGTTGGATTATTTTTAAAGATGGGTGATGGAGTGAGATCTTTTTCTAAATCAGGGAGTGGGGTGATAACTTCTTCTTCAACAGAGGGCGGAATGATCAAAGTGGGAGCAGAGCTTGCCTCGGGCTCTTCACTAACCATACCAAACACTTGTTTCCCACTCTGAAGAGTTATAGCTTTTGCTTGCTCTCTCAAGTTGGGCTCGGTATTGGAAGGAAGAGACCCGGCATGTCGCTCAGAAATAATTTTTGCGAGTTGTCCTATTTTATTCTTTAGACTTTTGACGCTTCCGGTTAAGGTTCTTATAGTTGCGTCATTTGTGGTTATGTATTTAGAAAGTAACACCTCCAAGCTTGTAGGTTTTGGATAATTTTGAAGAGGTGGTGGTGCAAAAAAATCATTTTGCGATTGCGATTCGAGCCATTACTCCACAAAAAGTTCGAGTGGTTCCGTAAAGCAGGATTATAACTATTTGGAAAAGCGAAACCCGGTGCAGGATAATTAGCAGCAGAAAGATTATGAAAAGAATTTCTAGGCATATTGTTAACATAATCTAATTGTTCGGGAGCAGGAATTGCAGATTCCCATACCTAAGGGGTGGAGGCAGCAGTCATCTCCGTAATTTTTTACTTAAAATTTCTACTTGCAGAGCTAGCTGGGAGACGTTGTCTACTTCAAAGATACCTGCAAGTTTGTATTGGCGGGACCTAGGCACATTCAACTGATAGGTGTTCATGGCCATGTCCTCGAAAAGCTCAAGAGCTACTTTCGGGGTTTTGTGGTTTAAGGTATCACCAGAAACTGCGTCTATCCTTTGCTTTATATTTTGATTTAGCCCATTATAAAATGTCTACACTTATAACCATACAGGCAGCGCATGATGGGGGCATCATGTTAACAGTACTTTAAATCTTTCCCAGGTTTCATATAAGGTCTTAGAGTCTATTTGTCCAAAGGTAGAAATATCTTTTCTAAGTTTTGTAGTTTTCGCTGGCGGAAAATACTTCATCAGACATTTTTCAGTTAATTGATCCCAAATGGTGATGCTGCCTCTTGGCAGAGTCATCAACCATTGTTTAGCTTTGGTTCTTAGGGAGAAGGGAAATAATCTTAGCCTAATAGCATCATTTGTAACACCATTGATCTTAAAAGTGTCACAAATCTCAAGAAAACTTGCTATATGCGCGTTCGGACTTCATCTTGAAGTCTGTCATATTGCACATACTACTGCACCATTTGAATTATGCTAGGTTTTAGTTCAAAATTATTTTTGGCTATAGCAGGGCGCACTATGCTTGATTCTATTCCCTCTATATTTGGTCGTGCATAATAAGGCATAGGCCTATGCACGGCTTCCTCTACATGGGGTTCTTCCATTCTTAAAGTAAAAAATGACTCGGAATCCTCAACCAGTATTTGGAGAGTAGGGCCTTGAAATCACGATCTTCTCCGAAGAGTACGCTCAATTTCATGGTCCAAGTACAAAATAACCGACGGATTTTCGCGGGTCATGCACCAGAATAAAAGAAGTTGAAGAAAGAGAAAACTGAACTAGAAAAAAATAGAACTACTAAATTTTATTTTGATAGATTTTTTTTAGTTTTAACTCCCGAACTTCCCAAGTACTACTCTGTAAAGGGTTTGCAAGGTACTAGACAAGATACTGGTATTTAAGCCACTTTGCAATTTTTGAGATAGTTAGGTGGTGTAGAAAAATTGTGAAGTGGGTTTATATTAAGAGCAATAAAATATTTTTTTGATTTTTTTAAAGAAAGAGGGTGAGAAAGAGAAGAGATAAAAGCAATAGGTTTGTGTTTTTGAATTATAAACAAAAGTTGCTCCCCGCAATAGTACCAAAAACTTGGTGAGAGATTTTCTTTGCGGGGCAAGAAAAGAGCCGAACTAGCAATCCAGATGAGGCAAGTATACCTATCGAACAGTAGCTAGGGGACACAAGTGTCGTGTTGAAATGCAGGAACTGTTGAGTAATCTTACTCACACGAAAACTATTATCTTATTGAAGAAATATTGTGGGTTGCTAACTAAAGTAAAAGAACAAAAAAACTTGAATGAAGAAAAACACTTGCACTTAATCAGAAAGAGCACCACTAAATATTTAAGCGAGGGGTTAAACAATGATAAGAAAAGCACTTGATCGGGAATCACCTCGGCCTAAGCTGATCAAAACATGCAATAATAAACTCTAACTTGATAATGCAAAGGACCTTGACCGTGGAGGTTCCCAAAGCATGAGCACGCTTCTCTCAAAGTCATGCCCACCTGATTTTAGGAAGGTCCAACCGACTCTCGTCCAAATCGGAGGCCTAAAGCTCGCTTTACGCTGTGAACCTCCCTTTTAGATTTCAATCGAATCCGGGAGATTTAACATCTGCCACTCTCAAGGGGTGTGTGCAACTCTCTTTACTCTTGACCGTTCACTTCAAACTATGAGCCTCTCGGCTAGCTAAGAGTGGAAACAAAGATGGAAAATATACATCGATGATATATCTCCAACCATGATTATTCAAGAGTAATTCAAGGCCTAAACCTTACAAGAAAAAGCAAACTAGAGTATCTTTACTTAATCAACTCGAACCTTGGATCATCAAGATGGAGTACAAGGAGGATTAGTTACTTATGATGAAGTGGAGGAGGAGAGATGAGTAGGAGAGCATAAAAATAAAACAGAGACAAGGAATAAAGAACAAACTTTATATTAAAATAACAAAGAGCTACAACTTGCAATAATAGAATAATACACTTGCTGAAATAATAAAACTAAGCTAATACTGAAACTGAAACTAAAACAGAAAGGTAAAGAAAACAAACAGAACCATTATAGAAAAGTAAAGAAATATAAGCTATTAGAGAAAACTGAAACTAAGACTAAACAGAAAAACTAAAACTAAATAGAAAGACTAAAATAAAAACAGGAGGGAGGAAGAACACTAGGAAGAACTGAAACTGGCAGCACTTCCCTTCTACAAAAATCATCGAACTAGCAACACTAGGAAGAACAGTGAACAGTGGGAGAGTCTTCGATGAAATAGGATGAAATCGTCGAACTGAGAAATGACGGAGCGGTTTCGACTAAATAGAATGAGTTCGTCGAACAGCGAATAGGCGGAGCGGGTTCAATGAAATAAGGAAATTTCGTTGAACGGAGGAAGTAGAAGGGGCTTTCGACGAAAACAAAAGATTTCGTCGAATGCTGAAAAGACGGGGCTGCGTTCGAAAAAAAGAGGAATTCGTAGGATGCAGAAAATGCATTCGACGAAAATGAAACAAGAAGAGAGCTTGAAGAAATAAGTAGATTTCATCGAGTGAAAAAAAAAAGCAAAACAGTGTTTGATGAAATCAAGGAGATTTCGTCTAATGCAGAATAGCAGAAGGGAGTTCGACGATATCAAGGAGATTTTGTCGAATGCAGAATAGCAGAAGGGAGGAGAGTTTGACGAATGCTTAACTGAAGGCAAGTTCAACGAAAAACAGAGGTCGACGAAATGAGCTCAATGAAAATGTTAGTTTGACGAATTTTTCTGAGATCGACAAATTTTGCTGAGATCGACGAATTTGGCTGGAAAACTGCAATTCTACAAAGAAAAAGAAAACATTAATGGTATTAATAATATACAAAAAGGGTTCAAAATAGAGTTATAAAAAACATGATTTTTATACAAAAAGAAATATAAATAACCTAATATCTTATACTATAAAGAGCACTATCAAATATTCTCAAGCCTCGGTGGCAAGGCTTAATCTAGCCACCTGTCTGCCTTCCAGCAGCCTTCTTGTCGTGTCTTCTCAGCAACAGCTAGCAAGGAGGTGCTGACCAGTTGCCGGTCTAACCGCCTAGCCTCGTGGTTAGGTGGTCTGTCACCTCTCGTATCAGGTCATATGTTGATGCGGGAAAAGGCACCACCAGATTACGGTTTGATCACAGGGGAAAGAGAATGGAAAACGAGGCTGCAAACAATTATCTACTAGCGAAGAGGAGAAAAAAGTAGCAGAGTCGTAAGCCACTACAATACCAAACTTCGCCCGCCGCGGCAAATGCCTTTCTTGCGACGGGCTTTCCTTTGATTACAAAAAGATGATTACAAGGAAAGGAAAAAAGGAGAAGGAATAAGAGCAAGTTAGAGACCACAAGGCCTGAGATTTGAGTCTACAGCCTTTAACAAGTAGGCTCCTCGGTTCAGGTCAGCGTGCGTTGTGTGCACCACTTCCCCCTATTTGTAGGCTCGGGGACTGCCCAAATGGGCAGGGCTAAAATAACCGTCTGCCCGGGTTACAAGAGAACTTGGCAGCGGTGACGGTATATAAAGAAGAAAAGGCACACCAGTTCGCACAAAAGGGGCGAACCGGGCTCGCGGACTGGAGATCTGCTGAGCTGGGCGGACAGGCGCTCTGCCGAGCTGGGCAGACTAGTGCTTCTGTCTGCTATTAAAGAAGACGGCGCATTCATAGCTGGAGGTTCGTGACCTGTGCAGGCAAAAGCTTGAGTCCGGCTCTAGAGCAAGTTTGACACCTGATTCGTAGAGTCCATGACCTAGAGCGGGCTAGAAATTGCTCTAGAGGTTGGCCGACCTAGGCAGACTAGAAACTGAGTCTACTGCTGAAGGAGGGTGACCTAGGTACCTTGTTGTATGTGTTTTGGACTTTGGGGTTAACATAATCCCCGCACAATTGTTAGTTTCTGAAAACTTCTAAAATGTTGCTTGACCGCCGAGTCTGTAACTATCATTAATGTTGTTAGTGCTATAAATATCCTTGGAAGTTATTCATTTATCAAAAACTCCCATCGTCATGGGTGGCTTCTCACCTCTTGCAGTCACTACATTCAAGTCCGCAATTTCTGGGTTAGAAAAGCTCTTCGGTAAGATCTCTACAAGAGGAGAGAAACCCAGGCCGCACAACAAGACAAAGAAAATTGTCAAAAGGAGGGAATGTCTATCCAACCTGCTAGAGAAGCTTCCAAGAGGGGTCAATTATTGGGTCCATTGATACCAATGTCATGAATTTGAAGGACCAGCAAAGAATGTATACACATGGTGTGATCTAACTTGTGTTCAAGATTAATGATTGCAGATTGTCCAAGTAAGCAATGATGGGACAGGTAGCCTAAGTGGCTAAGTCAGGTAAACTCTTACCTAAGGTGTGGGCTGATAAAAATCTAAGTCTACAGATGTTGAATGAAGGTGACTCACTCAATGCCAGATGACTTATGGCACTGAGTGAAGCCTATACAGTCAAAACTAATGCAATGATAAGTTGAGAAAGTGGCTAAGTCCACAGGCATTGAGTGAAGTCAACTCACTCAACACCACACAACAAAAGGATGTGAGACAGGCAAAAGCAGTAAAAACCTAAGTTAAATTGAGCTGAAATGTGGCTAAGTCCAAAGGCATTGAGTACAGGCATTGAGTGAATCCAACTCACTCAACGCCATACTTCAAAGGCAGAAAATTGGCTAAGGCAAAAAGCATTGAGTGATGAATACACACTCAAAGCTATCAATGCCTTTATGTAGAAATGAGTTAAAGCAGATAGCATTGAGTGAGGCATGCTCACTCAATTATCTCAACGCTTTCAATGCTCTCAACGCTCTCATCGGTTAAGTTGTTGAAGAAGCAGAAATGGCCAAGGGAGATGACATTGAGTGAGGCATGTTCACTCAATGCTCTCAATGCCTAGAAAAAAAGGTTGCATAATTTGTTAAGGTAAAAAGCATTGAGTGTGCATCACTAACTCAATGCTGTCAATGCCTAGAAATAGATATATATTCTAAGTAGTTTATCGTTGAGTAAAGGTTACTCACTCAACGCTGATAGATAGTAAATTTGACTAAGTGTTTTTGCATTGAGTGATTCTTACTCAGTCAACACCTATGCTAATGTTGCTTGATTTTTGGCTAAGTCCACAGCTGGTGAAGTCAGCAAGTCAACAAGTCAATATATTTCAAATAAGTGGTGGGATGGCTACAGTACGCGACAAATATTGCCACAGACCTACTGTACGACAGTTGACGCTAAAGAAAAAATGCAACCAACATTAAAAGTGTGAGACCCACTGCTAAAGAGTCGTTGGGCTTCAATAAATAAAATGAAATGCTCTATACAAAAAGAGACAACTGTGACAGAAATTCTCCTTCTCTGCTTTTATTGTGGAGCTGAAAAACAGGAAGCTCAAGTCAGCAAGACAAAGAGCAAGTTGGATGTTGAGATTAACATCTTCAATGGCAAGTTTGCTGGTTCCATCTTCATCTGCATTAGCTTGCAAGCTCGGGGCGATTCTCAGAGAAATAGATTGCAGCAAGGGAACACCCTTGCTAAAGGATTCATAAATCTAACCAATATATTGAAAAGAACATTCTCTTGAGGATCTATGAAGAAGAAGTTAGAGTTGAGCAGTTAGCTCAGTTAAGTAGAGAAGCTGATCTGTTATTTTCTTCCAGCATAAGCCAAAGCTTCTACATCATTGTTACTGTGAAGAAGAGAATGCTGAACATTTGGTTCAGTTCTGAAAAAGTCAGAGTAGTATTCTGCAAGTCTTTTCTAGCTTAAGTAGATAAACTTGTTACTATAAAGTGGTTGGTACTAAGGTGCACTTAGTCCAGTAGAGCTGACATAGGAAAACTTTCCTAGTGTCATAGTGGGGGGCTGAGTATAACTCACCCAAGGTTGATTGTCACAAAGGAATTCCTCTTACGTTCAATCAAGAACCTCATCAACCCATTTCCATCTTATAGTACCCTTCTAGATTTGAGCTACAGGAGTGTTGTAGCACTCTGATAGCATGGCCTTGTGCCTGAAATTGTAGGGCTGAAAAGCCTGACCTGTAGCCTTAGAGATAAGGCTGAGTTAGGTGGTTAGAGGACCACTGAGCTATAGGAGCATTGCAGGGATCTGAGGTAGGAACCTTTGTGGTTACGAGGTAGGGTTCTGAAGAGAACCTAAGTGTAAGGTTGAGGGCCTAAAGTGTAAGCTCTTTAGAGCATTTTTGAGAAGTACTTAGTCTAATAAGAAAGTTGGATAGGTGGGGGGGAAAGTGGATATACCTAGTAGGGGAACTATTATAAATATCTGTGTGCTTTTTTGTGTTGTTTTCTTTGTTCAGGTTGTGTCCTCTTGAAAGCATAAAACAATTGAAAGAAAAAACCTCTAATAGAAGAAACTTAAAATAACTCATAAAGAGACCAATAACCTATTCACCTCCCCTCTAGGTGATTTAGCTATCCTTGAAATTAAAGACTTTCAAGTGGTATCAGAGGGAGGTTACTCAAAAAGGACCTAACAGTCTGAGTTGACCTCCAAGAATAGCTAAAATGTTAAACTTATGTGTCCAAAGATGAACCATAAGATTTGGTACTCTATAGAGCATCAAATCTATAGAGAGGACAAGAACAACATTGGGTTATTGGATACTCTTACTGAAGACAGTCCTTCCAGATGCAAGAGCAAGAATCATGGCCCCTATTTCACATTTAGAGAGTGACACGGAAGTGGATGAAGCTAAAGCATGGGAATGAAGATGCCATGGGCCAATAGCTACACCAGAAGAAGAATCTTCTCAGGATCAGCATGGTCAAAATAAGGTATATTCCCCATCTAGCTCATCCTCAGAGTCTGGATATGATTCCTGTACAGACTTTGACGCTTCTTCATCAAGTGATGATGAAGGTCCTTTGACAGATGATGATATCAACCAATTGATTGACAATTATGTTGCCCCTCTGAAAGCTTTCAAGGGAAGCAAGCTGCTTGTTAAGAAACAAGCAGAGGAATAGCCTCCCTAAAGAAGACTGCTTCCCAGCAAGATGAAGCTTCATCCTTGCTATGTCTAAAAGATAGGGAAGCAGACCATATAAAAATCATGATAGATATCCATGTTAAGTCCTTAAAATACAAGGACTATATTATCAAGAATCTTGAAGAGAAACTTGATAGGGAGAGGAGAATTGTGACTAACTTCTCTAAGATAGATTCTATCAAGAGAAGATATAAATTTGAGGGGATTTCTAAAGTGATCCAATCTCAGTAAAGAGGCCAAGTTCCTGTCATGCCTCAGCCTACCTTTCACAAGGTAATTCTCTCTTCCAACAGGTATGGCCATGACCATAGGGATGGTCACTGGAGGAATGGGAATCTTCCTTGTAAGACTATAAATGTCACTTACAATGGAAGAAGAAAATAAATGGGTCTGAGTGCTCAGAAGGCTCCCCATGAAGAAGTGCAAAAGGCCCATCCTGGACCTTTTGTATTTAATACACCAGCTTCATCTCTTTTGAGCAAGGCAGTGGTCTCTTCTCAAAATCTCTTTGCTCACACACTGACCAAGGGTAAATATGCCAGGATACAAGACTTGAAATCTTCCAATGGCACCAATAGCATGTCCTCTGCAAAGAGAACTGCTATTGATAGACCTTGTGAAAAACCAAGCTCTTCTTATGTTAGACCCACTCTCAGTCAGATTATGGCTAAGAGAATTGGGAATAAGTAAGATGCTCTTCCTTCTGTTCTATCTACAGTCAACCATGCTGCCATACCTGCTCAAAAAAGAAGATATAATATTCATGAGTGTTGGTGTTGTGGCAAAGTGGGCCACTTTGCCATAGATTGTTGACAAAACCCTAGTGTGCCAAGGGCAAGAGAAAGTCTTCCTAACAGGGCTCCTATAGGTAGACATTTGAATTTTCAAACTAATAAGTACCTAGGACCCAAGTCAACTTAGGTTCCTAAGGCAAGGTAATTCTATGTTGCAAGATAGGCCAAGTGGCCATAACCATTTATGGTCCTTGGACAGAGTTGTACCAGACCCAAGTCTGGATACAAGAGATGATTCAACTTATCTTCATGCACTAGAGGTCTATGACAATTGTAATTATTAAGGGGGAGCTTATAAAGGAAAGCCAAATGAACATCAAAGGCTAAAGCTTAGAAGCAAGGTTGTTGGTATGCTCAGAGGCTGTGAATCCACTATAGGCTTCAAGTCTACAGAGCAGAGATAAGTAGAATTCACCTTTCTTCAATTCTACTACTTAATTTCAAAATTGAATACACATGTATGATAGGGTAATTAAAACAAATGACTAAAAAGATGTAAAAACATTAATCTAAATAACTCTTTTTAATAAATATGTTAGTGGCCCACATGTTCACCCTGCCATAAGATGTAACTTGTCTCAACATATTCAAAGACACATTGCATATGGAATACTAGGTTAGATAAGTATCAAAATTTTTTGGAGTCAATTGAGGGTAGGGGCTAATACACTCTGAGTTGAAATTAATATAAGGATATTGAAATTATGTCTAATTGCACCCCAATAGAACACATTTTAGAATGTGTCCAGCAGGTCTATATTACCCCTACAACTTAGGCCAACACAGTTAGTGGCTAGTTGAAAATTTAATAACTAAAGAAAACTGATGTTAAGATAAACAAGCTTACTCAACAAATATAGGAGAAAAGACGGACTGCGGATATGGGTCGGGATATGGATCGGGTTTTAATCCTGTCCATTGATCAAGACATAACAACAAATATGGATTAGTGACTTTCTGCCTTCTTTTTAGGAATATCTATAAATAGAAGTGCTTGTGCAATAAGCCAAGTCATTGTTCCTTACCCCCTCCCACACGTATTCACTAAATCGATGGAAAGCCGCTTTCGCTAGCCTTCACAAATTCTCCGACGAAATGGAACCCAAGGGACAAGATTTCCTCTTTGAAGGAGTAGAGGTTGTTCAAAATGGATTCATTGATGCTTCGAAATAAGTTCATCAGGTGCTCAATCTTCTATATAAATCTGACATAGCCTTCGTCCTGACGGAACCTTGTCTTCTGTGGAAGAGGGAAGTGCTGGAAATATTTGCCAACACAAAAGAGGATGCTTCGTCTAGTAAAATTAAGACCATAGTAAGCGGAAAGAAGATCAAGATAACTCCCAGAGGGGTTAGCAAGGCTCTACAGTTGTCTTTGCTCTCTACAACTAAGAATAAAGAAGAGGTATTATCAAATAATGTAAAATCGGAAATGAAATGGTGTAGACTTTCCAAGAACACCACCAGATCAATGTTAAGGAAAAAACTTAACCTGAGAGGTAAGTTTCTAGCTAATGTCATTGGGAAGCTCTGATATGCAAAACAGGTTCCCAGGAAAAAAATCTCAATAAGTATGTTTGAACTAATGGCTAAGGTCATACTGTCAAAAAGAACTGACTTGGAAAGAGTGGTGTTTGAAAGGATAGTGGACTGCATGGCTGAACCAAATTTGGGGAGATATCTATCACTATTTTTGCGAGAAACTTCTCAAAAATCCTGAATCTGAAACTTGGTACAAGCATACACCACATGAGAAGGATGGACATCAGGATGCTTGAGAGATGGGACATGGTCCTTCAGTCCCGTGGTCCAGAAGCTATGGAAAGGAAAGGAAAGAGAATTACTGCTACTGAGCCCAGATCCCTTAACAGCTCTCTAAGAATGAAGTGCCTCATAATCCTGATATATCGTCATCTGCTAAAGTGTTCAGGAGGGACATGGATATCTAGTTCTCTACCTCTTCTGATCTTACCGCTCTTAGTCGTGTGAGCAGACTAGAGTCAGATATTGTTCCGGAAGTGAATGAGACTACTGCTAAGTTAGTTGGATCTGCTGGAGAGGAAGGAGATGCTTTGCCTTCAGCCAAGCATGCTGGGAAAATAGCAAAGGAAATTGTTAACAAAATATTTGTAGAATTGGAGGAAGATGCCTACAGAATGGAAGATGTAGATAGGCATATGCCTATGTATGAAGATGAGGAACTACGGGATAAAGTCTTGGAAATTCCAAGTGCTTAGGGAAGAAATGCTCAAATTGAGGGGAGCAACTGATGCAAGAGATAATGCATGATGCATTATTTATAGGGGAGAAACTAAAGGTTCCTCCAATAGAGGTTATTGCATTTGTTTCTGATCTGCATGCTAATGGATGTATGACAGAGGTTAAGCAAGAGAAACCATCTGATCTCCTTGCTCATGAAGTACATGATTTAGTTTCCTCAAAATCTCTGATAAAGAGGAATACAGTCATGATAAAGCTTACTCCTCACCACATCATGAAAGTGAAATAGCTAAAGAAACTGGGAGCATGCTTGTACACGAAGCTCTGGATGAGGGCACATCTACCAAAGTTGATCAACTACCACCAACTTTCTTCACCCATATAAAGGGTTTGTTGGATGAGTAAAGGAGGGCACTGCAAAATTATGTGGATGATGCCCTAAAAGATGTGAGAAATGATCTTCCAACTAAGATGAAATCTATAAGGTTTGAACTGAATCTGCTAAAAGGAGAAATAGTAAAATTCTTTACAAGAATTGCTCCTGCTGTAGACTACACCATGGAGAAATCAGATGTATCAAGCCATAATATTGTTGTTATCATTGAGAATCAACAGATTTAGGCTAAGAACTCTGTGACCATTCATGAGAATGAAAAAATTCTGAGAAGTGAACAAAACACTGAAATCTTCACAAAGATGGATGTCTGCACCAAGATGCTTGATGACAATATGTTGGAAGTTAAGAATCAAGTCAGTACTGGAGTAAACTACCTGTAAGTGATAGAAGTAAGGAAAGCAACTCTCAGACCACTAAATTAATTTAAGAAGCCAAAAAGGGGGAGAGAGAAGCCATAAGGACCAATACTGAAAACATTGTTAGGGCATCAAATATTTTGAAAAGTTTATTGGGATTAGAGTCAGTGCAATATGACAATATCCCAATGATGCCTACTCAAATACTAGAAACCCTAAACATAGATCCTGCTCAAAATAATTATGAGTTTGTGTTGTATATGGAAGATCATGATAGTGTTGCTAATTAGTGGGGAGTGCAGCCCACTCCTGCTAAAATTCCCTCTTTCAGCCCCACTATTGACCAGGCACTATAGACACGAGAAATGACTGCTGAAATTACTGAAATAGAAGAAGATGTAGGGATGAGAAAGAGAAAGTATAGAGAAGAAATGGAAAATGACCTGTTTTCAAGCAATGGAGCCCAGAGTCCAGATCCACCTTCTTGCTTGCTTGGGATCAGGTCAAAAATAAAAAATCAAACAGAGGTAAATGGTACAGTGAGACTGAATGGGATAATATGGAAAAGGGAGACACATAAAGAAGGATTGTCTGGAGGAACAAAAAGGCAAATCTTCTCACTTCTGATGCTATTGAACCATCTAAATACTTCCCCAAGCCCTTCAGCTATTTTGAGAAACAAAAGGATAAAGCTGGAGCTTGAGCTACAAGGGTTAAGGCTGCTGATGAAGCTGATAAGAAAGGAAAGAAGATAGCTGAAGATGAAGACAAACCGACAAAGAAATCTAGTAGCAGTGGGATTATTATAAGGGAACCTGAAACTTAAAATGTTTCAGGTTCTGCTTATAGGGCTTGGGATGAAACACTTTGTTTATATTTCTTATGCATTTATTCCCTAAATGATTAAATAAAATAACCATTTGTTATAATCATGATCTGTCTAACTCATCATTTGCTATGATTTTGACTTATCTGCTACATTATTAGATATGTCTATGATTTATCTGACTTATACTGGGATTATGTGTTGTATATATTTATAAAATAAGTATGTTAGTGTATACATTGGATTAGGTTTTGAATTCTTCAAATAGGGGGAGATTGTTGGGTCCATTGATCTCAATGTCCTGAATTTGAAGAAGGACCAGCAAACAATATATACACATGTTGTGATCTAACTTGTGTTCAAGATTAATGATTGTAGATTGTCGTGATAAGCAATGATGGGACAGGTAGCCTAAGTGACTAAGTCAGGTAAACTCTTAGCTAAGGTGTGGGCTAATGGAAATCTGTCTAAGTCCACAGGCATTGAGTGAAGGTGACTCACTAAAAGCCAGATGACATATAGAGCTGAGTGAAGCCTATACAGTCAATGCCAAAGCAAAGGCAAGTTGAGAAAGTGGCTAATTACCAAGGTATTGAGTGAAGTCAACTCACTCAATGCCATACAACAAAATATTGTGAGACAGGCTAAAGTAGTAAAAGCCTAAGTTGAAATGAGCTGAAATGTGGCTATGTCCGCAGGCGTTTAGTGAAGTCAACTTACTCAACGCCATGCTTCAAAGGCAGAAAATTGGCTAAGTCAAAAAGCGTTGAGTGATGAAGGCACACTCAATGTTATCAATGCTTTTATGCAGAAATGAGTTAAAGCAGATATCATTGAGTGAGGCATCCTCTCTCAATGCCCTCAACGCTTTCAACGCTCTCAATGCTCTTATCACTTAAGTTATTGAAGAAGCAGAAATGGTCAAGGCATGTGGCATTGAGTGAGGGATGTTCACTCAACGCTCTCAACGCTTAGAAAAAAGACTGCAGAATTTGTTAAGGCAAAAAACATTGAGTGTGCATCACTCACTCAACGCTGTCAATGCCTAGAAATAGATTTATATTCTAAGTAGTTTGGCGTTGAGTGAAGGTTACTCACTCAACACTAAGACAAAGTAAATCTTTCTAAGTGTTTTGGCGTTGAGTGATGCTTACTCATTCAACGCTTATACTAATGTTGCTTGATTTTTGGCTAAGTCCATAGCTGGTGATGTAAGTAAGTCAACAAGTCAACATATTTCAAATAAGTGATCGAATGGCTACAGTATGCGAAAAATATTACCGCAGACTTACTATACGACAGTTGGCGTTAAAACAAAAATGTAGCCAGCATTAAAAGTGTGGGATCCACTGCTAAAAGAGCCATTGGGTTTCAATAAATAAAAGGAAATGCTCTTTATAGAAAGAGACAACTATGACAGATGTTCTTCTTCTCTTCCATTTCTGTGGAGCTGAAGAATAGGAAGCTCAAGTCAGCAAGACAAAGATCAAGTTAGCTGTTGAGATCAACATCTTCAATGGCAAGTTTGTTGGTGTCATCTTCATCTGCATCAGCTAGCAACCTCAGGGTGATTCTCTGAGAAAGAGATTGTGGCAAGGGCCGACCCTTACTACAGGAGCTTAATAGATCCAGCCAATGCATTCTAAAGAACATTCTCTTGAGGAGCTGTGAAGAAGAAGTTAGAGCTGAGCAGACAGCTAAGTTCAGAAAGGAGTAGAGAAGCTGATCTACTAGTTTCTTCCAGCATAAGCCAAAGCTTCTACATTATTGTTGATGTGAAGAGGAGAAAGTTGAACCTTTTGTTCAGTTCAGAAAGAGGCAAAGTAGTATTCTACAAGTCTCTTCCAGCTCAATTGGATAAACTTGTTGTTGTGAAGTAGTTGGGACTAAGGTGCACTTAGTCCAGTAGAGTTGACACAGGAAAACTTTTGTGGTGTCATAGTGGGGGGCTGAGTCTAACTCACCCAAGATTGATTGTCACAAAGGAATTCCACTTGCGTTCAATCAATAACCTCATCAATCCATTTCCATCTTATAGGATCCTTCTAGATCTGAGCTATAGGAGTGTTGCAGCACTCTGAGAGTATTGTCTTATGCAAGAAATTGTAGGACTAAAAATCCTGAGCTATAGGCCTTAGACATAAGGCAGAGTCAGGTGGTTTGAGGACCACTGAGCTGTAGCAGTACTGCAGGGCTCTGAGGTAGGAACCTTTGTTGATCTAGGGTAGGGTTCTGAAGAGAACCTAAGTGTAAGGCTGAGGGCCTGAGGTGTATGCTCTTTAAAGCATTTTGGAGAAGTGCCTTGTCCAACAAGAAAGTTGGATAGGTGGGAGGGAAAGTGGATATACCCAGTTGGGGTATCATTATAAATATTTGTGTGCTTTTTTGTTGTTTTCTTTGTGCAGGTTGTGTCCTCTTGAAAGCATAAAACAACTAAAAGCAAAATCTCTAAGAGAAGAAACTCAAAAGAACTCATTAAGAGACCAATAACCTATTAAACCCACTCTAGGTGATTTAGATATCCTTGAAATTAAAGACTTTCATCAATCAATACATGATCGAGTCTGCATCCTCGATGAACCTATCAATGAGAATTCTGCGGCTGCTACCACTTCTCATTCTGAAATTCCATCAAAGAGTGTGGACAAAGCGCCGAATCAGCTAGCAATAATTGATACCCAAATTCCTGTGGACACCTCACTTGACATTGATATGTTTCATCCTTGCATGTTAAATATTGATGCGGGAAAAGGCACCATTATATAATGGTTTGATCACAGGGGAAAGAGAAAGGAAAAATGAGGCTGCAAGCAGTTATCTACAAGTGGAGAAGAGAAAAAAAGCAGAGCTATGCGCCATGACAACACAAGAGTTTGCCCATCACAGTGAAAGCCTCTCTTGCGACGGGCTTTCTTTGATTGCAAAAAAGATGATTACAAGCAAAGGAAAAAAGGAGCAGGAAGAAGAGCAAGCTGGAGACCACAAAGCCTGATATTCGAGTCGGCATTCTTTAACAAGTAGGCTCCTGGGTTCGATTAAACATGTTTGTGGTTCACCACTTCCCCTATTTATAGGCTAAGGGGCCTGCCCGGACGGGAAGGGCTAAAATAACCGTTGCCCGGTATATAGGAGAACTATTCATCGGTGATGGGAAACAAAGAAGAAAAGACATGCCAGTCCGTAAAAAATGGGAGTACTGGGCTCGCTGACTAGAGATCTGTCGAGCTGGGTAGACTGGCGCTTCTATCTACTGCCGAAATAGGCAACATGATCTTAGCTAGAGGTCCATAGCATATGCGAGTTGAAGCTTGAGTCCTTCTCTAGAGGAAGCTGGGTGCCTGAGTTAGAGAGTCCTGACCTGGAGTAGGCTGGAATTTGCTCCAGAGGCTAGCCACTTGGGCGGACTAAAAACTGATCTTTACAGGCTAGTCGACCTGGGCAGACTGGAAACTGAGCCCGCTATTGAAGGAGGATGATTTGGGTACCTTGCTGAACGTGTTTTAAATTTTGGGGTTAAAATAATCCCAGTACATTTTCAAGTTTCTGAAAACTTTGAAAATGTTTGCTTAACTGCCGAGTTTGCAACTATCATTAATGATGACAGTGCTATCAATATCCTTGGAAGTACTTCATTTACCAAAAACTCCCATCATCATGGGTTGCTTCTCACCTCTTGCGGTTAATAATTTCTAGTCTGCAATGGCTGAGTTAGGAAAGTTCTTTGCTAACCTCATTGTAAGAGGAGAGAAACCCAGGCCGCACACCAAGACCAAGAAAATTGTAAAAAGGGGGGAAACGCCTATCCACCCTACTAGAGAAACTTCCAAGATAGGTCAATCAATAGTTGACCTAGTGTGCATCCTTGACGAACATACCAATGAGAAGTCTACGGCTTCTACCACTTCTAATTCTGAAATTCCTTCAAAGAGCATGGACGATGCGCTTAATCAGCTAGCGATAATTGATCCCTAAATTCTTGCAGACACCTCACTTAACATGGATGTGTTTTAGTCTTCCTCGGGATTGTTCATGTTGAGCATGAACCTGGGAAATGAGGTTTCATCTATTGAGGCCCAACATCCCAATGTTGATCTTGATCAAGAGAAGCAGTCCACTGAAGAAGAACAAGCTGAGAAACAAGTGCCTTCCCAAGTCCTGGCTGCTACTGACCTAGATGATATTCGCAAAAATCTATGGAGCTTAGGGCAGGTCGCCACTGATATAATGGAGAAAAGGGCCTCTTCTGAGAAAAAGAAGAGTAAAAGGGACAAAGCTTCCGTGGCTGAGCGAATAATAAAGAAATTGCATGCAATGAAGGAACTAAATGTCTCGGTGCGGATTTGAGCTGCGAGCATGCAATCTAGGCCGCGAGAAAACAGGTTCCGGAGACTGGATTTGTTACTCCAGAGGCCGCAATCCTGGGAAATGATTCTTCCTTGTCCACGGTCAGTTTATCTACCAATGAGATAGTCAACAACATTGACAACAATCAACTTTATGATATTAATCAATCCTTGTTGGAGGCGTTGTAGTTAGGTAGAGATCTTCCAGGAGAAGAAGACCAGGTATTTGGGTCAAGATGGGTAATCACACTCCCAACCCTGCTTATTAGGGAGATGAGAAGATAAAAATTACATTAAAGATCGTCGCTGAAAAGGCTAAAGCGGAACAGTTCGGTAGTTCGCGCGGCCAAGTTCCTGTACTTAGCAAAATTCGCAAAGCAAAATATAGCATCTATGATATTCAAATCACATAGAGCCGCAAGCAATTCGCAGTAACATACAATCAAATATACAACAATTGTTCACAACAATCATACTGTCCGGCATCATGAGTTGATGCTTATTACAAAGCAAAATAGAGTTCTCATAATTATCTCTCTCCACTCTCTGGAGCTTCTCGACCAACTCGCGCGACTTGGTCTCTGGCCTGTACCAGTTGGACATACACTTGACTGACAAGGTTGTGGATGGAGTGCAGAGTCCGATGAACCCGCGAGGTATCGCGCTCTACGCGGGCAAATGGAACCAGCGGTAGAGCGCGATATCCCGGGTCGCCAGAAGCAGCGACCTGCCTAACCGCCGCGACTACTTGTGAGTCCGAAGTCTCTCCGGAAGCCGGGCGGTTTGGTAGTTGCTGCTGCTCAATGGTCATCCCAGCAGGTCCCAAACCTCTGTCGGCCTCCTCTGGTTGATCCTTATCCCTTTCCTCCTCAAGTCGAGCGATGCCCGCCCTCTCCCTATCAATCCGGTCGGCCATCAAAACTAAAGCTTACATGTCAAGTTTCTCTTTCTTCTCCTGCTCCAGGTTGGCCAGCGCCTCCTGTGTTATTTGCTCGGCGGCCTCTAGCGCAGTCCGTATCATTATCTTCTCCTCCTCCCAGCTGGCCAGGGCCTCTTGCATCCTTTTGTCAGCGGCCTCCAGAGCAGTCCTCTTTGCCGCTCTCTCCATGTCCGTGCTGGCAAGTGCCTCCTGCACCCCTTTGTCAGCGGTCTCCATCGTAGTCTGCATCGTTGATCTCGCCAAATCCAAGTTGGTCGTGCCTCCTGCGTCCTTTTCTCGGCGATCTCAGGCTCAGACCGCATCATTCCTCTCTCCTGCTCCAAGTCCTCCAGCACTTCTTGAGTTCTCTTCTCAGCGGCCTCCAGCATAGACCGCTGATTTTCTTCTTGAAGCCGCCACTCTTCTTCCTTGGCTCGAAGGGCCTCGACATGCTCCCTTACTCTAGCCTGCAAGGCGACGACCTCCTCCTGGAATTCAGCCATCCTTTGGTCACGGACACTTGGAGGTAGCGGTGGAATCAGTGGAGGTAAGAAATTCGTCAGATTGCCCGGCTTGATGGCTGTTTCAGGTGCACCTGTAGCGAATAAACAAGCGATTAGATTAAGTAACATGACTGGCACCTTTTAAAAGATCTCGTTAGAACGAGACCACAGCTCGTGGTTATCTCTCCTTCAAAAGCCGCAGTATCAAGTCTAGCAGCTGGTCGCCGAAACCTTTCAGAATCTATTCGCTTTAGCTTTTCTTTCCATAGCCGCGCGGTCTCCTTAGCTTTGCTTTTTAGCTGTGCTGTGGTCAGGAAGAAGCTTGCCGACGGATTAAAAATTGTGTCCGCTCCCTTCTTCCGTGACCGCGGCTTGTAGAATTTTACAATACGCTTAACTTTTTAGTGTTTACCTTGCAGGGCAGGAAATGTAGTCGCCACCTGCTTCCCGGCGAATAACTCCTTCATCTCCTTTATCTTCTCTCTGAGTTTTAATTTTTCAACCCCTTCTGAAACTGCAGGAGTCGGTTCGCCAAGCTTCTCTCCTGTAACTTCGACATCAACGTCGGCGACCTCTTCAGAAGCCGGCAGAGTTGCCAATAACTTGTCCTGCTGCTGGAATTTCTCCATCCCCTTTAGGATGTCGCTCAGAGATTCGCTAACCGCCGGCCTCTTCATAAGAAACATTACGGTTATCAACCCGCATCTTCTACGCTTTCCTCTTCATCCTTTCCTCAAGGGTCTCGTCCTTTTTCTTATGTCGCTTCAAGTGGCTGACTATTGTCTCTGTCCGCTTCCTCTTCTCATTCAGAGAGCCTCCAGTGGCTTCTATGAGTCATCCTCATCAATGACGATCAAGTCAGCAGATGTGGGCAACTCGCGCGGTTTGGAAGAGTCGACACTCTTCTCCTCCGCCCCGACGATCTTCAAGAGGGGTTCACCTGATGGCGAGTAGGTAATGTCGAAGGATTTAGTGGTTCCGGCTTGCAAGAGAGCAGATTTGGAAATCGTTCTTACTTTGGTCGTGGCCTGTGAGGATTTCGCGACGGCTTCCATCGGGTTCTTTCCAGAATTAGAAGCCGCCGGGGTGATATGCTTCTCAGTTTTCTTCTCAGGCTGTTGGTCAGAACTGTCCGTTTTCCTGCTCCTCTTTTTCGACCCAGACGACTTCTTTTCGCGAACTAGCATCGAGGACATGACATCCATCTTGTAGAAGTCCCTGTCGTCTTGGAGGATTCTAACCGCAAGTGGCGAATAGTGACCCGTGGATTGATAGAAATCTTGATGAAATGGCAGGGCCCTCGGCCTTTTATAGACGCAGGAGCATTAATGGCAGTCGCGGTCTCCGGCTTAGTTCTACATTTTTTAAGTTTTTCAGAAACTTAAAAATGTGCGGGGATTATTTTAACCTAGAATCCGCGACTAGTTCTCCAGGTTTTCAGGTCTGGGCGGCTTGTTCTTTCTAGCCACCATTCTCAGCAAACTGGCTTGTTGTTAGATAAGCCGGGCGGCCTCTCTGTCAAGCCGCCGCCAGTTCCAGTCCAGCCATCATCTAAGGGTCGACCTGTCCTTGTCCAAGCAGCGTGACCTATATCCCAGGTCGTCGTCAGAGGCAGTTCAGATCAGCCCGTCCAGAGGCCAGCACTCTTAACTCGCCAGAGGATGCCCGCCAGGCCGCACGGCCTTTCCTCTGCACCTCTTCTCTTTCTTTGTTGTTTCCCGTCACCGCTGCCCGGTTCTCCTGTACCCCGGGCAGCCAGTAATTTTATCCCTGCCCGTTTGGGCAGGCCCCCGAGCCTATAAATATGCGTGAACAGTACCCTTCAGAGGATAGAGTTCGAATCCCCAAGCTTGCCGCCTGTGGCAGCGGATTCGAAATCCTTCTCTGGCGGGTATCCTGTCCGCGCGGTCTGAGTAGGCTAACCGCTGTAACCTTTTCCCGTTCATAAAAGGAAAGTCCGCTGCAGGAGAGGCATTCAGGCCGCGGCGGGCGAACTCTTGTGTTGCCGCTGGTAGCGGTCCTTTCTCTCTTTTCTCTATCTGGTCTTATCCGTCATTCCTAGCCGTTAGTAACCGACTAGCCGACAGTATTTTCCCTATTCCTTCCCCAGTGCTCGAACCGTTAGCTGGTGGTGCTCGTTTTCCCTTTCGCATTTCGTGCATCAACAATCATCTAGGAAAATTTGATGAAAAATCCGATCTAGGCATCTTTCTAGGATACTTGAGCAAGAGTCGTGCCTATAGGATCAATAATAAGAGGACCTTAGTTGTTGAAGAATTGGCTCATGTACATTTTGATGAAAAATCCCCATCTTTCGAGCCTTACGTGACTGAAGAGTAAGTTGTAGAGAGCGTGCAGATTGAGATAAACGGAGAGGAGAAAAATGTGGAGAGTGAGACTCAAGGTGTTGATCAAGAATATACGCCTCTTAAGGACTTAATTTTTTTCAAAGCAACATCCTCGTGATCTAGTCATAGGAGAGCCATCCCATGGAGTTATAACCCGATCTGCACTTCATGAGTCTTTCTCAAACTCGTGCTTTCTATCCAATATTGAACCCAAGAATGTGTCAGAAGCCTTACGAGATGAATCAAGGTTCTTGGCGATTAATGTGAAGATGAGCCAATTTGAGCATAGTAAGGTATGGGTGTTAGTGGATCGTCCGGATAACCATCCCGTCATAGGCTTAAAATGGATTTTCAAAAACAAACTTGGTGGTGAGTCTAGGATAACTAGAAATAAAGCGTGTTTGGTGGCTCAATGGTACTCTAAAATAGAGGGTGTGGATTTTGAAGAGTCATTTGCCCTGGTTGCTCGTCTTGAGTTCATTTGTATGTTTTTAGCTTTTGCTAGTCATAAGAAAATTAAACTATTTCAAATGGACGTTAAGAGTGCATTCCTAAATTGGTACATTAAGGAAGAAGTATATGTCGAGCAACCACCCGATTTTCTTAATGTCGCCTACCCTAATCATGTTTATCGGCTAGTGAAGGCCCTTTACGGATTAAAGCAAGCACCACATGCTTGGTACGATACGCTCACTACCATTCTCTTAGATCATGGCTTTAGGATGGACAATGCGGATGTTGAGGCCAGAAATTGACTTCTGTGAAGTTCGGGGTCCCAAAAGAGGTGTGACCGGGCACCTACTACCTCAAGCAAATGATCTAGGCAAAGACTAGGAACACAAGGGACAGACCAAGGTCTCAGCATAGAGATCCCACCACATACCCGGAAGACTAACAAACTCTTCCCCTCCCAAGCCAAAGACTGAGCTAAGACACCTTGCGAGGGCGCTCTTGGCCGACCGGAACATCTAAGGAGGATCTCAAGACCAACTCTCTCTTATCTGGACGTGTCTCCTTGGGTCTATACAAAATGCTCCTCACCGGACCTACTAATGGCGCAATCTCGCCGAGCAATTCTTTACGCAACTCCAATTGGGCTGCAAACAGCGCGACTCCGCTATCCTAACAGGCTATCTACATGCCATCAGGGGCTTCCCGGCAACTATACCTCAGGGCACCCATAGGGGAAAGTAGTTCACGCGCACACCACTCGCCCAAGACAAAAGAAGTAAACTACACATACATAGAGCATCACAGGCATTATAAATAATTATAGGAATATGAATTCCATACTTCGGCACACAGGCCGGCAATAAAAGCAAAAATAGTCCTTCGAGGGCGGCACAAGCTTGGGCTTAAGCCCGCTACTCCCCGCTTGGTACTGCAACACCTGTACGCCAACGTCTCGAATGGCGGCAACAAGCCAAACACGGGTCGACTAAAAGCAACGTAAAGACATCGTACCCAACCATTTGGGGGGGGGGGGGCTGCGGCATGCATTCCCTGCAAATTGATTGTAACACCTCCCCTGTAATGACCGTATAATATGGGTCCGGCTTGGGCCCCACAACATACAGACTCCATAGCTTCAGCATTAAAAGTTGATATAATCTACCCAATCTCAAAACTCAGAACATACACCGCGGATAAAAAGAAACCAAACCACTAGAAGTTATCCACTACAGCAAGAGTATCGAATGGCCTTAAGGCCTTACACATAAATATTCCAACATAGACATCAAAAAGTCAAACATCCATATGCAAAGCACTCCTAAGCTACCTCGGTGTGCAAGCCAGACATTTTCCTAAACAAAGAGTAGCAATAAAAGAAGAAGGAACAATCTAAGCACATCAACACTTCATGAGGCTTGGGGCTTTTCGCCTGACGCACTAGCTCCCGCTTGCAATCCTTGCTCTGTAAGTATTTGAAGTAACATGGGTCAGCAAAGGCTGACCTCTACTGTGTAACAAACACATCTCCTCCCGGCCGCCCCTAACGGACCACTGGGTACCCCTCCAACCTGCAAGTCAGCACTCCGTATACCAAAAGTACCAATATATAAAGCTTTAAAAATAAGTTTGGATGTCCCATACAACATACACATTTTCTATGTTTTGAGCAGAGTGAATGGGGCCTACTATGCAACATGAATGCAAACCCGGGCTTCACCCAAGGCACCATATCTCGTATGCATCTAACACACCATCAAACAACTGGGTACTACCGTTTCCTCATTGGCTTAGAGCCGCAAAACAAAAGGGAGCCACCACGTCCCTGATGGCCCAAACGCCGTCACATGGAAACCTTGCAAAGTCCCCACCCGCACATGGGTCTTAAACCCTGGGCTTGCCCGCACATTATGACTTCACGCGTCAGGATTCCATTTCACACATACCGATTCTAAGAACCCTTGCTGGACCCCACCCGCTCATGGCCTCATTGACCGGGCTTGCCCTATGCTCGGCATTCTCGTCAGACCCACAGAAGGGGCTAGTCTCGCCAGGACACTTTCCCCACATGAATTGCACGTCACGGGATAGCCAGCCGACCACGGAGACATAGCTGCGCTTTAGCACTGCACAACCAAAAGTTTTCCCACCCTAATCCACCATTCGTACTGTATCTTTCCCGCGCTCCAAGGAAAACATCTACAGCCCAAAGCGGAGCTAACCTTGTCCGGTTCCGACTACGAGTACTCACTCAAGAAAAGGGGGAAAAACGCATATAACACAACGACATCTTGCCGCAACGGATTTCTACCAAATCCTCAAAGCTCGTTATGCAACATCACCGAGTCAGACTAACGGTCGCGACTATGGCTTCACCCACAATGCCTAATACACAAACGAAGCGAATCTCTAATGCAAAATATGCCGGGGATGGACATAATCGACCCGGAGGTTCCTCTTGAACCATGGCGATGCGAATCCCTCTCACTTGAGAGATCTGGTGCTCAAAACATGAAAGGAAGAGGATGCTATTCATGCATCCTAAATCCTAAAAACCAAGAGGAGTAGTGTCCTTACCTTACGACCCCTCTTCCTAGCCATGGGGAAAACTAGGTCGGATGAACACGACTGCAACGCTCTTACCCTTGCGGATCTGAAGACAGCTCGCGATTTGGAGCTCCGAAGCTCCGCTGGCAACCGGATCTTGGCCTTCTTCCTCCTCCTTGCTCTCCCTTCTCTTTTGATCTAAGAGAGATAAAGCAAAAGGGAAATAACGGTTTGTGAACCCTATTCCCGGGCTTAAACCGCCAGAGTCAACCCCCAGCCGTCAGATCCCATCAAGAGAAAATGAACGGCCACGATCGGGCTTGAAATTAGAAAATTTGGGCCGAACACGGGTTGTGACACGCCCGTGTCCAAGGTCGTGTTCCCATACTCATCGTCAAACCAGAAATCCAGAACATGACACGGCCTTTGACACGTCTTCGGACACGCCCGTGTATCAGGTGACACGCCCGTGTCAAGGCCCGTGTCACGGCCCGTGTCCCTCAAACGACACAGGACTGAAACATCCCGAGAAGAACATGGCCATGTGATACGCCTGTGTCACTGGCTGTGTGCCCTCACTCAATGCCACAACATCGTTGAGTGCTCGACACGCCCTTGTACACGCCCGTGTCCAAGGTCATGTGCCCACTCTCAACGATCGTTGACTGAAAAAATTGTCGACCTCTCGGCGAAACGCTGAACCCGAGCACGACACGCCCTGAGACACGCCCGTGTCACAGGCCGTGCCAGCCTACCCAAAACCCAACTTGGCCAAAACAACTCCTTCGGTTCCTCTTCCAAGTTTTGGGGTGTTAGAATTCCTCCCCCTTAAAAGAATTTCGTCCCGAAATTTTAGCTATAGAAGGTAAATAAACTTATATGGTACCTGAACAGAAAAGCTCGGGGTACTCCTCCAGCATGGCCTGCTCTCACTCCCATGAAAGCTCCTCGCGGCCAAAGTTGTCCCAACGAACCTTTACGAGTTTAACCTCCTTGTTCTGCAATTGTCGAACCTCTGAATCTTCTATCCCGATTGGACGAACTCGCGTCCTCAAGTCCTCCTCTATCGGTACCGCTGCCGGTTCGATCACCATGCTGGCCTCTAACAAAGCTTTCCTCAAGACGGAGACATGGAGGACCGTGTAATCCACTCAGCTCCGTGGACAATGCCAACCGGTACGCTGCATCTCCCACCCGTTCTAAGACCTCGAACGGTCCCAAAAATCTCGGACTCAACTTCTTGAGTCGGCGAATCCGTGAGACGCCCTTGAACGGTTTTATCTTTTGATAAACCCAGTCGCCCATCGCGAACTCCACATTCCTGTGGCGTGCATTAAATTATTTTGCTTGCCGATCTTGAGCTACCTTCATGCATTCTTGAATGGTTCGCACCAACTCACTAGCGTCAGCAACCACTTCTTTCCCCAAAAGCTTGGTGTCTCCCGCCTCTGTCCAAGACATCGGTGTTCGACACCGCCTCCCATACAAAGCTTGGTAACTATTATTATATGCATACTCCACCATGAAGAGATGATCCTCCCATTTCTTGCCGAAGTCAAGAGTACACATCCTCAGCATATCTTCCATAGTACGGTTCGTTCTCTCGGTCTGCCCATCAGTCTGAGGATGGAAGGTCGTACTGAACTTGAGCTTCTTGCCCAGGCTTCTCTGCACCAACCTCCAATCCTTAGACGTGAAACGTCCGTCACGATCACTGACTATGCTCTTTGGAATCCCATGTAGTCGCACAATATTGCGAATGTACAATTCCAGCAGCTTTTCCACGCTGTCCTCCTTCTGATTTGGGATGAAATGTGACACTTTTGTCAAGCGGTCCACGATCACCCAAATGGCGTCGTTGCCCTGTTGCGATCTAGGTAACCCATGCACAAAATCCAATGAGATGTCATCTAATTTCCACTCAGGGATAGGAAGAGGCGTCAAGAACCCGCCCGGCTTCTGACACTCGGCCTTCACCAAGGCACAAGTTTGGCACCGACTCACAAAGAAAGCTACATCCCGCTTCAGACAAGGCCACCAATAGGATTTCTTCATATCCAAGTACATCTTTGTACTACCCGAGTGAATGGAATACTTTGTGAAGTGGGCCTCAAACATTAACTCCTCGCGGAGCTTGCCGAACTACGGTACACAAATCCTCCTGCCCTTCCTCAGAATCCCATCAATCATCTCCCAGGCGTTGCCCTCGCCCTTTAAAGCTTCCTCCACGAATGGTTGGAACTCCGCATCCAAACGGGTCGCTTCCCGAATACGATCGCACAAATCGTTCTGCATTTCAATCAAGTTTAACCGAGCAACGCTAGACTCGCCTTTTGCCACACATTCCAAACCAAGGGACTCCCAGTCCCGCATCAACCACTCATCAGGAGCTTCGATCCAATTCCCTTGGCCAGAGTACTTCCTACTCAAGGCATCCACCACCACATTGGCTTTGCCTGGCGTGTACTGAATTGCCACTTCGAAGTCCCCAAGGAACTCGACCCACCTGTGCTGCCGCATATTTAAGTCCTAATCTAGGAGGTACTTCAGACTTTTGTGGTCCGTGAAGATCTGCACCTTCGCACCATAAACGTAGTATCGCCACAACTTCAGCGCAAATATTACCGCCGCCAATTCCAAATCGTGGATGGGGTAGTTTCTCTCATATGGCTTCAACTACCTAGACCCAAAAGCAATCACACTGCCATGCTGCACCAGAACACACCCTAAACCGCACCAGAATACGTCGCTGAAAATCTAAAATCCTTCGGTCCCCTTCGGTAGACTTAGGATTGGCGTCGTTATCAGCCTTTCCTTCAGGGTTTCAAATGCCTGATTGCACTCTTGAGTCCACACGAATTTCTAATCCTTACGAGTTAGTGAAGTGAGGGGTAGAGCTATTCGCAAAAAGTTTTCCACAAACCCTCGATAGTACCCAGCTAGTCCAAGAAAACTCCGGACTTCCGCCACGGTCCTCAATTCTGGCCAATCTCTAATGGCCTCCACTTTGGTCGGATCTACTGCCACCCCATCCCCACTAATCACATGGCCCAAAAACGCCACCTTCTCCAACTAGAATTTGCAATTCGAGAACTTTGCATAAAGCATGTTCTCTCTCAGCACTTGCAAGACAATCCTTAAGTGAGTCTCGTGTTCGACCTCTGACTTGTAGTACACCAAGATATCATTAATAAAGACCACCACAAACGAATCCAGGTACTTCCGGAATACTCGATTCATCGATTCCATAAACACGGACGGCACATTCATCAACCCGAACGACATCACCAAAAACTCAAAATGACCATACCTCGTACAAAACGCTGTCTTGGGTATGTCTTCGTCCCGAATCCGCAATTGATAGTACCATGACTTCAAATCCAACTTGGAATACACAACCGACCCCACCAACTGGTCGAATAGATCCTCTATCTGAGTGTTAACCCAAGAATCCGCAACACGGTCGATGTATTCTTCATTGGGCATCTTAAGCCGCGGACTCCGATTCTCGGTCCGCCAAGGTCGCCCAGCTGCCCCAAAAGCGGACTCCAATCTCAGTCCGCCCAGACCGCTCCGCCTTGAGAGCTCAAGATTGCTCATCCGCTGGACTCAAAATCCAGTCTGCCAAGGTCGCGTCACTCCATGGAGATGGCGCTCCGGATGGCCAGGAATTGCTCCAGCTCGCAAGCCCAGTCCGCCTACCTCGCGCGGACTTCTTATTCTTTTCTTTTTTGATTCCCGTCACCGCTGTCCGGTTCTCTTGTACCCCGGGCAGCCAGTTATTTTAGCCCTGCCCATTTGGGCAGGCCCCCAACCCTAAAAATAGGGGTAAGTGGTGCACCCAAAGCACGCTGACTTGAACCCAAGAGCCTACTTGTTAAAGGCTGCGGACTCGAATCTCGAGCTTTGCGGACTCCAGCTTGCTTCTTGCATAGTTTCCTCCCACTCTTTGTAATTCATCGCTTATAATAAAAATCAAGCCCGTCACAAGAGTGGCATTTAGGCCGCGGCGGGTGAAGTCCGGTGTTGCCGTGGTTCACGGCTCTTCTGCACTTTTCTCTTATCCGCTTGAGTAGATCACTGCTTGCAATTTTCTTTTCCCTCTTTCCCAAGTGCTAGAACGGTTAGCTGGTGGTGCCCGAGTCCGTCGTATTTCGAGCATCAACAGTTAACACGCGACCTTTAGATACAAGCAGTTTTCGAAGTTTGCGGCAGAGATGTCAGATCGCCGAGCTCGCCGTTCCGACCGCTCCAGCTCTCCCAATGATTCGTTATGGGAGGCGCTGGAACAATCTTGTTGGGAAGCCGAGCTATCTAGCAGAGAGACTGATCAGCGGCTCGATACCATTGGCCAAGCTCTACTCGTGCTGACTCAGCGACTTGCTCCCCAGGTCGCGGAGAATGTTGATGAAGCCCCAGCTCGCCCACCTCCTCAGTGGTCACCTACAGTAACTCCTCAGTCCTGCAGCCAAGCTCAGCCCGCGACTCCCCTGAGGCCTCAGAATGATCAGTTCGCTCCATTAATGGATTTCTTCCGAGAAGCGTCCAGGGAAGCCCCAGCCCGCCGACTTGACTTTGCTGATCGGCAGTCCGCAGAGCCCGCGGACCCCCGGGCGCCAGTCCGCTTATCTACAAAACTTGACACCCCTTCTCCCTTCGTCGATAGAATCCGATGGGAGTCCGCACCCAGCAATTTCAGAGAACCCCGTCTTCCCTTTTACTCGGGGGAAACTGATCCAGTTTCCCATTTGTATGCATTCGAGGGGGCAGTCGCTTTGAGATGCCTTTCCGATGCCCTAAAGTGCAAACTTCTAGCCACCAACCTCGAGGGGCAAGCAAGGGAGTGGTTCTATGTGCTGCCTCCGAGCACGATTTCTTCCTTTGCCAAGTTCCGCAGCGAACTCCTCCTGAGATTTGCCACTTCGAAGAAAAGGAAAGATGGGCCGACAGCCCTCTTCGATATCAAGCAAAGAGACAACGAATCAGTGGCACGATTCATTGACTGTTTTCAGAAAGAGATCCAGGGGTGAGGAATGTGAACCCCGACTACAATAAGGTTGCCTTGATTCACGGCCTCCGGGAAGGTCTGTTGAAGTTCAAAGTGACAACCAAGGGGCCATCTACCTACCAAGAATTGATAGCGATAACCAATCGCTTTATTGAGGGAGAAAATGCCAATCCCACTTACATTTCATCCCTGACAGCTAAGGCTGGAGGAAGGGATGCCTTTAACACCTCCTCCAGTAGTGACCACCATAGTAATCCCCCTTGACCTGATTTCCAACACCCATCTATGAGGGGGCGAAATTTCCGCCACAAGAAACCTTTCATTGGCCATAAACAGTTTCGAGATCAGAGAGTGTCATTTTCCGCCACTCCCGCCATTCCCCTTCAGGCTCTCCCTATCTACCAGAATTCCCTACAAGTGTCAAAGCCGCGCGAGAGCGGCTCATTGGCAGATTTCTCGGATCTGGGACTCGACTTTGAAGAAGTCGTCCAGATCATCCAAAAAAAGCAGAAGAGAAGAGGCAAGGGTTTCAAAGAGACTGGAAGCCTAGAAATAACTCCCAATTCTGCGAATTTAACAAGGAGAAGGGCCACTTGACTGAAGATTGCAAAGCTCTTCGACAACTAGTTGAGAGGCTGGTCGCTGAAGGAAAGATCAAGGATTTGGACAAGAGGGGCAACTCTTCGAAGCCTCCCAGCACTAAAGGCAAGGAAGTGGCAGAAGTTCAGATGGAGTGTATAGAAGTGGAGGATGTCGGCCGGCTAGGCCCCATCAACATTCGGCACGAGTGCTTCGACGCGGATGATGAGGGTTCCCTCGGGCGACTCTTTTTCATTCATGGAGGGGCAGGAGCCGAAGCCACTAAGAAATCTTCAATTGCGAGGGTTTCTCGGGCGGAGGTTGCCTCCTCCTCCTTTTCCACCCCATCCGGGGTTGATATTGTTTTTGGTCAAGAAGACCTACCCCAGACGGCCAATCCATTTGATGATGCTGTAGTAGTCAAAGCAGCCATAGAAGATTACACTGTAGACCGGATTCTCATTGATAGAGGTAGTTTGGTCAATCTTCTGTTCAAGACAACTTTCGAGGCCCTGAGAATTGGAAAGCCTTTGCTTTCCACCGAAGGGCCACTTTATGGTTTTTCTTGAGAAAGAAAGGAAGTAGAGGGAAGCGTCACCCTCTCTGTAAAGCTCGGGGGAGCCACCGACCGATCTAGTTTGTAGTGGTGGATGCTCCAAGTTGCTACCACGCCATCTTCGGAAGGCCGTTGTTGAACAGATACAAGGCAGTGGTATCAACCTATCATCTTGCTGTGATGTTCTATGCTGATGGCAGGATGTGCAGAGTCCGAAGCAACCCAAGGCATTCCAGAGAGTGCTACCTGCGAACCGTAAATATGACCGAGCTTGCTCCTCCCATCTTCCCAGCAGTGGCGGAGATTTCTGCCCAACTAGGAGTCACTGCAGATAGAGAAGGCACTCATCTGGAACCTGCCCAGGTGACGCAAGAAGTTCCCATCGCAAGAAGGAGAAGAAAGAAAGCTCACCATCAACGCGGAACTTCCAGAGGATCAAATGTCAGAATTGATCTCCTGCTTGTTGAAGAACTTAGACGTCTTCGCTTGGTCAGCGGAGGATATGCCAGGAGTCGATCCGGACACAGCTTGCCACCACCTCAACATCAACCCAACTGCCAAGTCGGTTCAACAAAAGAAGAGGGATGCAACAACCAAGCTAGCGGAACCCATCAGGGAGGAGGTTGCCAAACTCCTGAAGGCGTGTTTTGTTCGAGAAATTCAATATCCTGAGTGGGTTTCGAATGTTGTAATGGTTAAGAAATCGGGGGGGGGGGGGATGGAGAATGTGTGTATAATTCACCCGACTGAATAAAGCGTGCCCTAAAGATTGCTACCCCCTGCCTCGGATAGATTCTCTAGTTTATTCTGTGGTAGGGTATTCTTTTATGAGTTTTCTAGATGCATTCTCGGGTTATCACCAAATAAGAATGCACAAACCTGATATCCCTCACACTTCATTTATCACGAACGATGGTTGCTACTGTTATCTTGTGATGCCCTTTGGGCTTAAGAACGCGGGTGCAACATACCAACGCATGATGGATCACGTGTTTAGAGGGCAAAGGGGCAAATACTTTGAAGTATACGTGGATGATCTCCTAGTAAAGAGCAAGTCTCATTCGCAACATCTGCATGATCTAATGGAAACTTTTTCCACTTTACGAAAACATAAGGTAAAGCTTACCCCGCTAAAATGTACCTTTGGAGCAAGCAAAGTAAAATTTCTCGGCCACCTCCTCACCCCAGAGGGTCTTTCCCCCAATCAGGGTAAGGTCAGAGCCATCCTTGATATGGCTCCTCCCGCTCTCTAAAAGAAGTCCAGCAGCTAGGGGGGAGGCTAGCCGGACTCGAGAGATTCATCTCGCGAGTTAGGGATAAGAGCGCCCCATTCTTTAAAACCCTTTGAGGAGCATCCAAATTTCAATGGACGGAAGAGTGCACGCAAGCCTTTGAGCAATTAAAGAAACAATTGACTTCCACACCTTTGTTACAAAGCCCTCGAGCAGGGGAGATGTTGCTCCTATATCTAGTAGTTGGTCCTGAAGCCGTCAGTTCCGTTCTTGTCCGAGAGCAAAATCGGAGGCAATTCCCAGTCTATTACATCAGCCACATTCTAAAAGATCTAGAGACCAGGTACCCAATTCTGGAGAAGCTGAGTATGGTATTGGTCATGACAGCTCGCCGACTCCATCCCTATTTTCAAGCACATTCAATCCAAGTAGTCACTGATCAACCTTTAAAGAGTGTGTTGGAAAAGCCCGAACATTCGGGCAGGCTGGCTAAATGGGCCATCGAGCTGAGCGAGTTTGAAATCTCCTATGTACCCAGAGCATCCATCAAGGCACAGGTGCTGGCAGATTTTCTGATTGATACCGCAAAGTTTGGCTCTGAAATAGCAGAAAGGTCTCCTCTGGCTTGGACCGTGTATGTTGATGGGGCTTCTGGTAAGAACGCCTCCGGGGCAGGAGTGGTCCTAATAAACCCAAATGGCAGCAGGCTCGAACAGTCAGTCAAGTTCTATTTTCCAGTGACTAATAACCAGGCAGAATATGAAGCCCTGTTGGCCAGTTTAAGGCTCGCCAGGCAACTCGGAATCGACCATGTCCACGTAAAAAATGACTCCCTAGTAATGGCGTCTCAGGTTCTGGGTAATTTTGAGACCAGGGAGCCAGTGTTTAGGAAGTACCTTGCACTTGTGAAAACCGAGGTCGGAAAGTTCAAAAGCTTCACCATTGAGCACATCCCGAGGATGGAGAACGAGGAAGCAGATGCTCTTGCTAAATACGAACTTCCATCAGGAGGAACGACCTCGAAACTCTTTCGCCCGGCAATAGAAGAGGGAGAGTTAATGCAAATTGATCAGCATCCTTCTTGGATAGATCCCTTCGTCCTTTATCTCTCCATTGGGAACTTGCATTAGTCAGTAAGAGATAAGAAGAGGTTTAGGTTAAAAGCAGCGCACTACTACTTAATATCAGGCATCCTCTACAGAAAGACTTTCTTATCCACCATGGCAAGATGTGTCTCAGAAAACGAAGTCCCCATTATCCTCCAAGAAATCCACTCTGGTGAATGTGGGAGTCATTCAGGAGCAAGGACCTTGGAAAGAAGGATCCTACAAAAGGTTACTTCTAGCCGATGATGAAAAAAGATTCTGAAGCTTATGCCAAAAAATGTGTTCAGTGCCAAAGGTTCGCTCCACTACAGCACCAAGCAGCACAATCTCTCAAATCGATCACAACCCCTTGGCCCTTTGCTATCTGGGGGATGGACCTCATTGGTCCTTTCCCCATGGCAAGCGGGAAGCGACGCTTCATCATTGTCATGATTGATTATTTTAGCTAGTGGATTGAGGCTAAGGCACTGGCAAAGACAACAACTCAGGTTGTGAAAAATTTTATTTGGGGAGAGATAATTTGCCGACATGGTTTCCCTATGGCAATCATCACTGATAATGGACCACAATTCAACAACGCCGAGATGACAGATTTCTACAAGAAGGTTGGGGTGGAACTACGCTTTGCATCAGTCCATCATCCTAGGAGCAATGGTCAGGTTGAAGCAGCTAATAAGCAGATCCTCAACTTACTCAAGAAAAAGTACAGAATGCCAAGGGAAGTTGGGTGGAGCAACTCCCCTCGGTACTCTAGACCCTGAGAACGACACCTTCGTCGTCAACAAAGGAAACTCCGTTCAAACGTTCTCATGGGTCAAAGGCACTGATTCCAGTTGAATTCGAAGTCCCGTCACCAAGAGTCCTGCTAGTAAGGCAAGGAGAGGAATACTGTCTTGAACTAAACAATGAAGAAATGAGTTTAGTCTGGAGCATATTGAGGAGATTAGGGACAAAGCCGCCATCAGGCAGGAATAAATAAAGAGGAGAATGGCTCGCTACTTTGATAAGAATGTAAGGATAAAACACTTCCAAGTGGGAGATCTAGTCCTTAAAAAGGTAGACGCTACGGCAAGAGCTGGCTCAGTTGGAAAGCTCAATCCCAATTGGGATGGACCGTTCATAATCAAGGAAGTCCTCGAAAAGGAAGCCTATTGACTGCAGACATATGAGGGAGAAGACATATCATATACATGGAGTGGTGATGATTTGAAGCGGTTTTACTCTTGAACCTCTTATTTTCTCACTATCCCCTTCTCTGAAAACTTGTAAAATGATTTGTCATTAATAAAAAAGCTCCTTGCTAACACTCTTTCAAGTATTTTTATGATAGCTCGCATGTTAAGTATGAGCGATTCCAAATGTCATCCCTTACCAGGAGATATCGCCAGGTTCAGCAAAAACCTCCCTTAGACCGTCGCTATTAGCGTAACACCACCAAGACAACGGGTTGCGGGGAGATTTCGCACCGTGTAGTAAGAGCTTGCTGGTTCTACTGTGGCAGGACACTGAACTTCGGATCCCGACTAGTACCTAACCTCACTTCTTAATTTTGGAGGGACAGAGTGGCGGTCAGCTCTACCATTCCATTTAAGGGATATTGCCACAACTTTGATGATCACGCATTGAAAGCAATGCCCCTTCGGCCGCACCTGCCTGCAGATCATCTCAGTTTGTGACTTTCGAGCACTCCTTGGTACCCTCAAGCAGTGCCTACAGGAGATCCGCGGCCTGATTGATCTTAGGAGAAGCAATGCAGCCCCGGCCTCACCTGACCAAAAGATCAATTTAGGCTACACTCCAGGCAAGAGGGCAGTTTCTTTTATTCTTATGGCTTTCGGCAGACTCCATTTCTCTATCCGCTCAGTCTGCCGAAGGGGTTGACTAACTCATGGCCCGGTGTGGAAAGCAATGTCATAGTAGCCGCACCTGCCCACTTGGTCATGAGCTGTCATTTCTTTGTTCTTATAGTTTTCGGCAGACTACATTTCTCTATCCGCTCAGTCCGCCGAAGGGGTTGACTAGCTCATGGACTGGTGTGGAAAGCAATGTCGCATTAGCCGCACCTGCCCACTTGGTCATGAGCTGTCATTTCTTTGTTCTTATGGTTTTCGGCGGACTCCATTTCTCTATCCGCTCAGTCTGCCGAAGGGGTTGACTAGATCATGGCTCGGTGTAGATAGCAATGCCGCATTAGCCGCACCTGCCCACTTGGTCATGAGCTGTCATTTCTTTGTTCATATGGTTTTCGGCGGACTCCATTTCTCTATCCGCTCAGTCCGCCGAAGGGGTTGACTAGCTCATGGCCCAGTGTGGAAAGCAATGCTGCATTAGCCGCACCTGCCCACTTGGTCATGAGCTGTCATTTCTTTGTTATTATGGTTTTCGGCGGACTCCATTTCTCCATCCGCTCAGCCCGCCAAAGGGGTTGACTAGCTCATGGCCCGGTGTGGAAAGCAATGCCGCATTAGCCGCACCTGTCCACTTGGTCATGAGCTGTCATTTCTTTGTTCTTATGGTTTTCGGCGGACTCCTTTTCTCTATCCGCTCAGTCCGTCGAAGGGGTTGACTAGCTCATGGACTGGTGTGGAAAGCAATGCCGCATTAGCCGCACCTGCCCACTTGGTCATGAGATGTAATTCCTTTGTTCTTATGGTTTCTAGCGGACTCCATTTCTCTATCCGCTCAGTCCGTCAAAGGGGTTGACTAGCTCATGGCCCGGTGTGGAAAGCAATGCCGCATTAGCCGCACCTGCCCACTTGGTCATGAGCTGTCATTTCAAATTGTTCTTATGATTATCAGCGGACTTCTGGTTCCCTATCTGCTCAAAGGATTTTCAATTAATCCGGTCTCCCAGTCGGCTGGCCACTATATTCCTCTGGTTGATAGATTAGATTTCGATTATTAGCAGAGTTCAATTGTTGTTCAAAATTCATCAAAAGGTATTTCGGTGATCTGATAATATAGAAGACACGTTGATCAATTATAAGCGGATTACGATATTATGCGGATAACATTATGAATGCGGACTAGAATACACACAACAAACGGATACCACAGATAAATCCTTTTCATTTCATTCTAAAAATATTACAGTATTGGCGGACTCACTTGGAGTCCGCATTCTTTTTACAACAAAAAGATCAAAAAATTCATTCATCGGTCCTTTGTTTTTTCTGGGCAGGAGGAACTTCCGGACTCGATCCATCTATATTGACGGGAGGAGAGTAGTCGCCTGAATCACTGCCACTGGAACTAGAGCTAGTCGAGCTCCGTCCGCTGGCCGCCATAGGTTCTGTTCGCTCACTATCGCCTTCCGACTGGATCGATAGGCTTGCTTGCATGCTTGATGCGGTCTTGGAACTCTCTCCGCCGGAAGGCTTTTCCTCTTCATTAGCAACCAACTTTCCTTTTGCAGCCCGCTCGAATTCAGCGACCTTATCTTCGAGTTCGGGAAATAATTAAGGGAAGGGGACGGAGTCCACACCTTCTTGGGCAAGCCCGGCATTGATGAAGCGTTCGATAGCAACCTCCACGCTTTCTTTTACGTAAGGGAACATGGCGCTTTGGAAGCCAGGGTTGGTAATATCGTATGCGGTCTGCACATGGTAGCACAGTTAGTCCCATGTGGACAAAGCAAAGGTCAATGCGAATTACGAATTCTTACTGCTTCAGTTTCTTGTAGCTTGTTTACTTTGGTCCCCAGCCGCTTGTTCCTATCCGCCAAAGACTTATTCTCTGGCAACAAGCGCTCATTTCCCTTGAGCAGCTCGCGCGTCATCCGAGCTAAGAAGTGATTGGTGATATCACTATTGGCGCTAGCCTGGGCTGCGACCAGGGGAAGGTCAGCAGGAGGGATATCCCGGAGTTCATGGAGGTTTTGCTTCCCGTATAGTGCAGAAAGCGCCACATAGGCTTGGCGGGAAGTGCGCGGACTCTTCCAGGAGGGAAGAGCTGTGGAAAGGCGGACAAATTTATTCTTTTCATTCCAGTGGATCAGCGGATTACCCCTCAGGTCCCTCTGGTTTTTTCCGAAGCCCACCAGGTCGAAACTGCCGGACGAACAGTAGTCCGCCACAGGATCCCCCTCTTCTCTCCTCTTCCTTGCGGTTTCCTTTTTCCTTTCTCCTTGTGTAGGAGTCGCGCCAGCTGGAGTCAGGGGCAGATTGGCCGGTACCGACAAAGTCGCTGCGCAAAAGAGAATATCGAATAACGAAACAGTTGGCGGATAAAGAAAAGGATCACGGTACTCACTTTCTTGTCGGCTAATGGTGTCCAAGCTGGGTAGCAACGGGATGTAGTAGTCGACATCAAGCCTTGCCCCGGCAAGAAACTCGACGATGGCAGACTCCTCTGTGTTTAGCGACACGCTCTTGAAGTCAGTATCCGCGCGCACCTGCGGATAAGTATGGAGGAATCCCAAGTTGCCCTCAAAAATAAGGTACCTCGAGGTCCAGTTTTTGATCTTGTTTTGAAGGCCCGCAACTTTCAACCCCCGGCAGTAAAAGTAGATCACGCCCTTGAATTTGTGATCCTTTGACGGCGTGATTGCGCGGACAGAGAATATCTTCCTGAAGATTTTCAGGGAGAACTGGATCTTCTCCAAACGCATGTTGGCGAGATAAGAATAAATGGCCGCTACGGTATTCAGCGCGAGCTGGCCCGGAACCACCATGTAATGCTCGAAGATCTCGGCGACCTCCCAGAGTAGGGGGAACTTGAATCCGCACTCAAAGTGATCGACTGGCACCGCGATCTGGGAAGCGGTGGAAAAGTTCAATCGCTCGTGACTCTCCGAAAGTCGCGCGAGTACTTGAGAGCCCGACATATGTCTTTCTCGAAAGATCTCTAAATCCGCTGACGTAAGCCTACTCCTCTTATGATCAGCGGAATGGAATGCGGCTGCGGCGTTTGTACGGGAGGACACCATTTTTCCAGGCCGCAGGATTTTCAATCCAATTGCTTCTGACAAAAAAATAAAATGAGATCGTATATATATAGCAAAAACTCGACAAGACAAGAAAACGTGACTTCCCGCGGATTGAACTGTCATCCGCGCAGTTCGCCTATTCCCTGTTTCCCTGCAGATTCAACAAAGTTCACGCAGATTTAACCGTCATCCGCGCAGTTCGCCTATTCCCTGTTTCCCTGCAAATTCAACAAAGTTCACGCGGATTGAACCGTCATCCGCGCAGTTCGCCTCTTCCCTGTTTCCCTGCAAATTCAACAAAGTTCTTGCGGATTGAATCGTGATCCGCACAGTTCGCCCCGTCCTGCAAAAGTTAGTGCGGGTTGAACCCTCATCCGCAGCATAAAGCAAAAAAGCATTCTAGCACATGGGAAAAGCAGTTCATACGCATCGAATTCGCATAAAATAATCATAAGGCAAAGAAGCATTCGCACAGCATGACATAACAATAGCTAACAACATACAGTATTCTGTATTATATAGAAATTATTGATGTCCGCATCATTAAAAAATAATAATAATAATTTATCAATGTTTTCAGCGGCGAGGGGTTAGATCCTATCCATCCCCACGGCGGGCAGGCCGCTCTTCGTCGTCCACGCAAAGTATGCGGCCTGGTCGCTACCTCGAAGAATCTCCCTGTACATTTGCTGGACTAGGTGGTGCATGTTGTTGAACGTCCTATGCATGCGTGCAGAATCCCTTGCAACTCAGCTGAAGGGGATCATATGCTCACTCGCCGGCCTTTGGCTTGAGTCCGCCACAGGCTGCCCGCTCGCCGCCAGGGTCGATCCTCCCCTTGGAGCGGGCTAAGCCGGTTGCGGGCGGATGTTGATGACCTCAACAGCTTGCTTTTTTCCTTCTCGCACCAGGGCTAGATATCTGCTCCTGTAGTGCTGCGCATCCTCGCTCAAAACCTGCTTCTCTTTCTTCAACCCCTCCACTACGGTAGAAATGCTAGCGACCTGGCTCTCTAGCACTTTTTCTCGTTCTCTTCCTCTCTGATCCTCAGCTCGCACTTCCCTTGATTCTTCTTCATATTTCTTCACTAAAGAAATGTTTTCCTCCAGGACAGATTGGACTCCGGAGGTAGGCTCGGCGGGTGAACCTGTTAATGCAGATACATAAGCATCTGCGGGTGACGACGCAATCTCGCCCGCTTCGACAGAATCTTGCGGCGTGCTTCGAGCTGCAACATAAGAAGCAAAGTTTAGTTCAGTTTCCAAGGCGCGGTAAACTCAGAGAGAGGATGTGAGTAATTTCACTTTTCATAATCATTGTGGCGATCTGGCGACTATCTACTATAGGCTGCCGTACTCGTTCAGGGTCAAAAGTGACCAAGTGTTGTTTCCATCTTTGGTAAACCGTCGCTCTCTTTTCCGCCATTGACCTACTGGAAGCAACTATGTCGCCGGTCTCGGTGATAATTTTGACTTGCTTTGACTTTCGCACCGGAGACCTATAAAGCCATCTCTTCCGGAAGCGCGGAGGTGGCGATGGCGATTTACCTGTCCGCGTACTCTCGGCCACCATCCTCAGATCCTCCTCCCGTCTATCCGCCTCTAGCCGCTCTGTAACCGCCTCAACCTTTGCTTGCATGATGGAAAGCTGCTCCTTCGCCTTCTCCCTCTTATCATCCGCAGTAGAAGGGACGGGTTCGGCAACCTTCTCGCCTACTATCTCCAGGTCAGACTGCAACACCTCAAGCAGAGACTGATTAATATCAGCAAGCCGCTCATTATCAATAAAGTCAAGAATTTCTGTGGTGGACAGACTGACCGTGGACAAGGAGTCACCGCCCGGGATGGCGGCGTCAGGCGTGATCAAGCTGGCGTCCGGGACATCCTTTTCCCGCGGACGGTATTGAAGGCTTGTCGCGCTTGTCCGTGCGGAGATATTCTTTTCCTTCTGAGCTCGAAGTCGTTTTTCGATCCGGTCAGAAACTTAGGATTTGTCCCTTTTCCTCTTCTTTCTCTCAGGAGTCCTCTTCGAGGCCAGCGCGACCTGCTATGGGTCCGGCAGTGTTGTGTGGACTGTGACCTGACTAGTGCCGGCTGCAGCCAAGGAAGTCGAAGTCGCGGCCTGGCGTCTTGCCGACTTCTCTGCCTGCTCGCCTTCTGCCGCGTCTGCCCATTTCTCAGTATCCGGGTCTACAGTTCGCACCTCCCCGGGTTCTGGCTGGCGGACCTCTGGCGAAGAAACTTCTTTCCCCGTGTCCAGCTGCAGCATAAATGTTTCGGAGGCGGTGGTGACAATCGCCATTCCGCCTGAACCCGCAGGGGTCTGCTTTGAGGTTTGCAGCGGTTGAGAAGGTGCATTTAAGATACTTGTTTCTTTGCCCTTGGCGGGCGATCCGTCCTTCTGCGAACTTTCCCCAACGTCTTGAATCCACTTTTCTCCTCGTTGGACCACCTTCTTCTCCCGCGTCGCGGGCTCCTTGGATTTGTCAGCCTTAGGGAGATTGCCGAAGAAGGATCCCAACCTCGACATGCCGGACTCAAGAATGCAGACCGCAAGTGGTAAGTAACGTCCCGTCGCGCAGATAATTTTGACAGAATGCCATGCTCCTGGCCATTGTTGATGCACGAGCACCACCAGCCAAGGGGAAAATGAGCACCACCAGCTAACTGTTCGAGCACTGGGGGAAGAAGAAAAAGCAAACTGCGAGCAGTAGTCTACTTTACGGACTAGAAAAAGGACAGAAAAGCAGAAGAGCCGTGAACCACGACAACACCAGACTTCGCCCGTCGCGGCCTGAATGCCACTCCTGCTACGGGCTTGATTTTGATTGGAAATAAGCTGTTACAAGGAGGGGAAAAGGAAACGATGAGGAAAGCAAGCTGGAGATCGTAAAGCCAGAGATTCGAGTCTGCAGCCTTTAGTAAGTAGGCTCCTGGGCTCGAGTCAGCATGCTTTGAGTGCACCACTTCCCCCTATTTATAGGCTGGGGGCCTGCCCAAACGGGCAGGGCTAAAATAACCGGCTGCCCGGGGTACAAAAGAACCGGGCAGCGGTGACTGGAATCAAAAAGGGAAAACAAGCAGTCCACGCGAGACCGGCGGACTGGGCTTGCGAGCTGGAAACCTCCCTTGGTCGCATCGAGCACAATCCTGCCAGAAGAATCGCAACCTAAGCGACCTGCGCGACCTCAGCGACTTGATCTCGGAGCTCGCGGAAAACTGGCAAGATCTGAGAGCAATCTATAGGCGGCCTGGGCGGACTGATAACTGGAGTCCGCCTAGGTGGCTGGGATTTCCACGTCAACTGGCGATCTGGGCGGACTGAGAGCTTGAGTCCGGCAAGACAGGAGCAAGAAGCCTAGCTGAACATGTTGCGGATTCTGGGGTTAACATAATCCCCGCACATTTTCGAGTTTTGGAAAATTCCGAAAATGTTTCCTTAACCGCCAAGTCCGCAACTATCATAAATGCTAATTGTTCTATAAATTTCGCCGGAAGTCTTGTCCTCTGTCAGAATTGACTGTGCGACGGGTCGTTACTCACCTCTTGCGGTCTCAACTTTCCAGTCCGAAATGGCATGATTAGGATCCTTCTTCGGCAACCTCGCCACCTCGACTGAGAAACCCAAGGCGAGTTCCCGACCTAAGAAGGCGATTCACCGGAACGATATACCTGCCCGCCATCAAGGAGAGAGTTCAGGTCGGAAGAAGAAGACAGACCCAGCCCGCGACATCGAGCATGAGAAGACCGCAACTGCTCCTGCTTCTCAGAATCTACCGACAGGGAGCTCGAATAAGAAACTGAATCCGACATCCATCTCTGATCAGAACCCTGCGAGCTCTTCAAGTATGGAGGTGCACCGTTCTGCCTCCGGAACTATTATGTTGCGGATAGACCCGAACAAGGAAGTGTCGTCGCCGAAGGTCCAGCAGCCGGATATCGAGGAGAAACTTCCAGCTGATGAGCAGGTGGAGGAGAGGGTAGAAGAGGTAACTGAGGAGCGAGATAAAGAATCCGCCGAAGCCGCGGCTAAAGATTCTACCGAGAAGCAAGCTGAGGAAACGGTGCCCACTCTCGCGCTGATTGTCGCACAAACCTCAGTTTGCGAATCACAGCATATCATTATAGACTTGGATAAGACGCCTGAAAAAAAAACGAGGAAGAGAGACAAGAGTACTGCTGCAGAGCGAGTAGAGAAGAAGCTGCGGGTTAGGAAAGAAAAGAATATCTCTAAGCGGACTGGAGCTGCGAGCTTGCAGCATAAGCCGCGAGAGAAGGAAGTTTCGGAAAACGATCTCGTCACCCCGGATCCTCTGTCCGTAGAAGGTGACCCCCCCCCCCCCCTCAACGCTCAGTTTATCAACCACCGAGATACTTGACTTTATTGACAACGAGCAGCTCGCGAACATGAATCGTTCCCTATTGGAAGTGTTGCAGCCTGGTGCTGAGAACATGGGAGAGAAGCCTGCTGACCCTTCCTCCTTCCTTCCAGCCGAAGAAAGAGAAAAAACGAAGGATCAGCTCGCAGTAATGAAGGCAAAGATTAAGGCGGTCTCGGCGAAGCTTGCTGCGAATAAGCAGGCTGAGGATTTGCAGACCGCTGCCGAACTGATGCAGTCAGTAAGTTGCGCCCGACACCTAGGCATTTCCAGAGCTCGTGGCTCTACAAATCACCTCCCCAGAAAATCGCGGCCGATTAAGATCATTACAGAGACCGGCGACATAGTTGCCTCAAGCAGATCGCTGGCCGAGACAAGGGCGAAAGTTCGTCAGGAATGGAGGCACCGCCTAGGCGCTTTTGATCCAGAGCGCGTGAGGCGGCCTACATTCGATAGTCGCCAGATTGCTGCCATTATTTCAAAAAGTGACTTAACTTTTTACCTTTTACGCTTATTGCGACCTGGAAACTAAATCGAGTTTTACTTCCTTTATTGTAGTACAGACGTAAACACCCGATTCTATCGAGGTCGGTGAGATCGTGTCCTCGCCTGCAGAGGTGCCCGCGCAGGCTTTGATGCGGTCTGGTGCTGATTCCGCGCAAGGGGAGCAGTCTGGACAAGAGACATATGCATTATTAGCGAGGAAGTACGAGGAGGAACTAAACGAATTTTGAGTTGAGCTAAAGAAAGGTAAGGAGCGAGAAAAGATCCTGGAGAACCAGGTCGCGAGCCTTTCTTCCACCATCGAGGGTCTAAAGAAAGAGAAGCAGCGGTTAAGCGGAGACGCCTGCCATTATAGGAGCGGATATTTGGCTTTGGTGAGAGAAGGGAAGAAGCAAGTGGGCGATGTTGCTGGGTGAGGCCGAAAACGTCTTTTCAACCTGCTGTAGGAGAGGCGCCAGCCCCGGCGACAATCAGGCAACCCACGGTGGCCGCAGATCCAACATCAGCAGGTGTCCCGGCAATCCCGTTTAACCAGATAGTTAGGGATACTTCTCGCATGCATCGCACATTCAACAACATGCACCATCTGGTTCAACAACTATATAGGGAAATCTTGCGAGGAAGCGACTAGGCGGCACATGTTGGGGTGGTTAAAGAGTGACCTGCTCAGGGAGACCGCAGAAGCCGCTAAGTAGAACATTTAATTTGAACTGTGCGTATTGTATAGGTGTCCTTCGAAACTTCTCTGTTTTATTTGTGCTGTGATGCGACTTTCCCTTTGTGTTTGATATTATTTTTATTCCTTTAAACTTGAACAATCCTGTGGTGATGAATGCGAATTATGCGGGCTGGTTTTATGTTCGCTCATTTGTTTTACTGAAAAATTCAGGTCTTTGCGGACTGCCTGTAAGTTCGTGATTACTTGTAGATAACTTGCAGAAAAACTGGAAACGTGCGAGCTGAGCGGACTGCATTTTAATTTGCAAAGCCTTGAGAATTTGTCTGAAATTGCAGGGAAAACAGGGAAGAAGCGGGCTGCGCGGACTGAGCAATCGATCTGGATGGATAGACTGCTGTCATGTCAAATTATTTTTCTATAAAAAGGGTCTTCATTTTCTCTTTGCATGGGAAACAGTCGAAGCTGAAGCCCTGCGGTCTGAAAAGATGGTATCCGCGCGTACTGATGCCGCAGTCGCCTTCTATGCTGCCGAGCACAAAAGAAGCCGACTGACCGAAGCTGATCTGGAAGCTTTTCTGGATGTGCACATGGCGGGCTCGCCGGTGCTCGCGCGGCTTCCCGAGCCACAAGAGCGGTTGAAATTCTCTACGACTACCCAGCTCGCGGTGCCCATCGACAATTTCGATTGTGGGTTAAAATTCCCCCTGCTTTGGGAGATCGCGGAGATCTTTGAGCACTACAGAGTTGTTCCAGGCCAACTCGCGCCGAACAGCATGATCGCCATCTGCAGCTTCTCGCCTACCTGCGATCTGAAAAGATCGAGTTTTCCTTGAAGATCTTTAGAAAGATCTTTTCTGTCCGCTCCATAACTCCAAAAGGAGATCATGAGTATAAGGGTATTGTGTACTTCTACTGCAGGGGGATGAAAGTTGTGGGCTTGCCGAAAAAGATCCATAACTGGACCTCCCGGTACCTCATTTTTGAGGGCGACTTGGGGTTTCTCCACACAAACCCGCAACTGCGATCAGACGCCGACTTCAAAAGCGTGCGGCTGAGTTATGCCGATGTCGCCATCGTCGGATTTCTTGCTAGAGCGAGGCTCGACGTTGACTATTAAATTACGCTGTTGCCCGGACTTGGCACCGCAAGCCGCCAGGAGAGTAAGTCCTGCGGCTTTCATTTGTATCCGCAATGACCTGGAACTTTGGCTAACTTTTCTTCTTACAGCGACCTTGGCGGTGCCCGCAAACTTGCCCTATGCTCCAGTTGGACAAACTCCTACACAGGGAGAAATAAGAAAAGAGATTGCAAAGAAAAGTAAGGAGGACGGGGATCCCGCCGCGGGTTATTCTTCCAGCGATAGCTTTAACATTGCGGGCTTCGGCGAGAAGCAAAAGGATCTAAGGGGCAACCCAATGATCCGTTGGCATGAGAAGAAGAAGTACGTTCGCCTTTAGACAGCTCTCCCCTCCTGGAGGAGTCCGCGCCCATCTCGCCACACCCATGTCGCCATCTCCGCTCTGTACGGGAAGAAAAATCTTCGCGATCTGCAAAGTGTGGCCGCTGACGACATCCCTCTGCTTGCCGCCCAGGCTAGTGCGAACTGTGCCGTCACCAACCACTTCATGGGCAGGCTTACGCGCGAGCTGCTTAGGGAAGATGCGCGACATAGGAAGGAAAACAACTCGCTGAAACACAGAAATAAGTGACTAGGCGCAAAGATTAATCAGTATAAAGAGGACAAAGCTGTAAGTGCCAGTTAATCGCCGTTTATCTTTGTCGCATATTTGTTGCGGACTGATGTTTTGATTTCTTCTGCAGACCGCATATGAGGTAACCTACCCCGACTTCCAGAAATCCATGTTTCCTTTCGTCAAGGAAAGCGTGGAAGTCGCAATTGAACGCATCATCAATGATGAGTATGCGAGAGCAGGGGTGGACTCTATTCCCTTCCTGAAGCTGTTTCCAGTGCTGAAGGACAAGGTTGCTGAGTTCGAGCATGCTGCTAAGGGGAAAGAGGTCATTGAAGATGACGAGGAGGAGTTCGTTGGTGAGGTAGCTCCTGAAGATGTGGCCTTAAGTCAATAGCAGGGAAGTCAGTCGAATCAGTCCGCCAGCTCCGGCTCTGATCAGAGCAGCGTGCGAACAGAACACTCGACCGCTTCTCATTCAAGCGATAGCAGTAACAGCGACTCGGGCGGCTACTCGCCTGTGGTGGATGTTGATGGATTAAGCCCGGAGAAGCCTACAGAGAAGAGACAAAGGACTGGATAGGAGATAATGTATTTTTTTGGTTTTTTAATGTAAAGGGGGAGGGGCGGACTCTGCGCGAGTCCGCCAAAACATGTGTATATAATTTTTGAATGAATAGAAAAGGATATTTTTGATGTCTTCTGAGATGTTCTGCCTTTTTCTTGCTTGTTAGAGGTCACACTCCTTATATCAATTCATGTTATATAGCTTTGTAGCATGTTTAAAACTCTTGCTGAAATCGCTTACTCACAGCTCGCTACAACATGAGCAGAATCAACGTGCTTTCTTAATGAAGGGAAAAAATGAAGCGGACTCTGACAAGCTCGGACAGTAGTCCACGTCTTGCAGAACAACCTTTGCCAGTTTTGAGAGAACCAAGTTGATGAAAGCCACAATACTATGACACAAATAATGTTGATATGCAAACTTTGGCGGACTGGGATCACCGTCCGCTGATATTTATAATCGAATCTTTCCAGATCAATAATCATTGAGTTATATGAACTGAAATGAATCCTGCGGACTAGGCGAACTAGAAAACCGAAGTCCGAACTTAAATCGAAAAAAAAGAAATGACTCATAGCTCATAACCAGGTGGGTAGGTGCGGCTGGAGCGGCATTGCTTTCCTCACAGGGTTATGAACCACGGAATCAACCCAAGGGACGGCGGACTAGGCGAACTAGAAAACCGGAGTCCGCATTATACCAATAATATAAGAAATTACCCATAGCTCATAACCAGGTGGGTAGGTGCGGCCGGAGCGACATTGCTTTCCTCACAGGGTTATGAACTACGGAATCAACCCAAGGGACGGCGGACTGGGCGGACTAGAAAACCGGAGTCCGCATTATACCAATAATAGCAGAAATGACCCATAGCTCATAACCAGGTGGGTAGGTGCGGCCGGAGCGGCATTGCCTTCTTCACAGGGTTATGAACCACGGAATCAACCCAAGGGATGACGGACTTAACAATATAATCCACTGCCCTCTTGCCTGGAGTACAGTCTAAGTCGATCTTTTGGGCAGGTGCGGCCGGAGCAGCATTGATTTCCTCTAAGATCGGCAAGACCGTGGGTCTCCTGCAGGAACTGCTTGAGGGTACCAAGGAGTGTTCGAGGGTTACAACCTTAAGATGATCTGGGGGTAGGTGCGGCTAGAGCGGCATTGCTTTCCCCACGCGATCATCTAGGCTGTAACAATATCCCTTAGATGACATAGTAGAGCTGTCCACCACCCTGCTCCTCCATAATGCAGAAGTGGGGTTAGGTATTAGCCGGGATCCGAAATCCAGTGTCCTACCGTACTAGAACCGGCAAGGTCCCACTACACGGTGCGAAATCTCCCCGCAACACATGGTCTTTGTGGTGTTACGCTGATAGCGGCAGTTCTAAGGGAGGTTTCAGCTGAACTCGGCGATATCTCCTGGTATTAGGCAACTGATGGAGGTTCTTGGGGAGCCAAAAGAAAGAGGACACTTGAAGAAGTGTTAGTATGAATACTTTGATAAATATCAAATTTTGAGAAATTTGCATAAGATAGAAAAGAGAGTTCAGAGAAAGAACCGTTTAGGGTTGTCCTTGCCCAATATATTAACTATCAACACTTAAAACAAAAAGGACACTTGATGAAGTGTGCAAGGAGTTTTTCTTGATGATGAACCTCTGAAAAGGTTTCCATAAGAAGAAAATAAAAAGAAGTTAAGGAATAGAACCGCTTTAGGTCATCTCCGCTCCACGTGTGCGACACATCTTCTCCTTCAAATGTTTGCAACTGGTAGGCTCCATTCTCAAGTGCTTCCTTAATAATAAATGGCCCAGCCCAATTTGGATTAAGCTTCCCAAATGAGCCGGCTCTTGCAGCAGCATCGACCTTTTTAATAACCAGATCTCCCACTTGAAAGTGTTTGATCCTTACATTCTTATCAAAGAAGCGGGCCATTCTCCTATTAACTTCCTCTTGCCTGATGGCAGCCTTGTCTCTAACCTCATCAACATACTCCAAACTGAACCTCATCTCCTCATTGTTCAGCTCAAGCCAATCTTCCATACCTTGCCTTGCAAGCAGCACTCTAGGCGACAGAACTTCGAACTCAACATGAATTAGCGCTTCGGACCCATGAGAAAGCTGGGTTTCCCCTGTTGCAGATGAAGGCGTTGTTCTCAGGGTCCAGATAACTGATGGAAGTTGATCAACCCAACTGCCCTTGAGATTTTGAACTTTCTTCTTAAGTAGGCTGAGGATTTGCTTATTGGCTGCTTCTACCTGACCGTTACTTCTAGGATGATGAACTGATGCAAAGCGCAGCTCTGTTTCGATCTGCTTGCAAAAATCTATCATCTCTGTATTATTAAATTGCGGTCCATTATCTGTGATTATTGCCATAGGGATACCGTGCCGGCAGACTATCTCGCCCCAAATAAAATTCTTTACGAACTGAGTTGTTGTCTAGGCCAGCGCTTTAGCTTCGATCCACTTACTGAAGTAGTCGATCATAACTATAATGAAACGTCGCTGCCAACTAGCCATGGGAAAAGGGCCAATGAGATCCATTCTCGAAACGGCAAAGGGCCAAGGAGTTGCAATTGATCTGAGAGATTGAGCCGCTTGATGCTGAAGAGGAGCGAACTTCTGGCACTGAACACATTTTCTTGCATAGGTCTCAGAATCTTTTTTTATAGTGGGCCAGAAGTAATCCTGCCGCAGGATCCTTTTCTCCAAGGTTCTTGTCCCCGAGTGACTTCCACACTCGCCAGAATGCACTTCCCGAAGAACAGTAGGAACTTCCTCTTCTGAAACACATCTTACAATTGTAGACAAGAAATTTTTTCTATAGAGAATACCGGATATCAAGTAATAATACGCTGCTTTTAAATTGAATTTCTTCTTATCTTTGACTTACTGATGCAGATCGCCGGTTGATAAGTAGCGAACGAACGGATCCATCTAAGAGGTATGCTGATCAATTTGCATTAACTCTTCATCCTCCACTGCTGGGTGGAAAAGTTCAGAAGTTGTTCCTCCTGACGATAGCCCGTACTTGGCAAGAACATTGGCCTCCTCATTCTCTGTCCTCGGGATGTGCTCAATAGTGAAACTTTTAAACCTGCCAACCTCAATTTTTACCAGCGAAAGATACTTCTTCAACACTGGCTCCCTAGTCTCGAAGTTACCAAGAACTTGTGAAGCCATTACTAGTGAGTCAGTCTTTACATGAACATGATCGATTCCTAGCTCTCTTGCGAGCCTCAAGCCGACCAATAAAGCTTCGTACTCCGCTTGATTGTTAGTTACTGGAAAGTAGAACTTGACGGCTTGCTCAAGCTTGATGCCATTCGGGTTTATCAGAATTACCCATGCTCAAGAAGAGCTTCTGCCTGAAGCCCCATAAACATAGATGGTCCAAGCTAAAGGAGACCTTACTGCCTGATCTGAGTTGAATTCTGCCGTGTCAATCAGGAAGTCTGCAAGCACCTGTGCCTTGATAGTTGTCCTGGCTACATAGGAAATTTCAAACTCACTCAGCTCGATTGCCCACTTAGCTAGCCTACCTGAATGCTCTGGCTTCTCTAGCACACTCTTCAAAGGTTGATCAGTGACTACTTGAATTGAATGTGCTTGGAAATAGAGACGGAGCCTGCAAGCAGACATAACCAACGCCAAAGCAAGCTTCTCAAGGATTGGGTAGCTTGCTTCTGCATCTTTCAGAATGTGACTTACATAGTTAACTAGGAACTGCCTCCTGCTCTCTTCTCGGACAAGGACAGAACTAACTGCCTCGGGACCAACCCCCAGTATAAGAATAACATCTCTCTTGCTCGAGGGCTTTGGAGTAAGGGTTTCGAAGTTAGCTACTTTTTCAACTATTCAAAGGCCAAAGAACACTCTTCTGTCCATTAGAACTTGGACGCTCCCCGAAGAGTTTTTAAGAATGACGCACTTTTATCTCCAACTCGAGAGATAAATCTCTCGAGTCCTTCCAACCTCCCCCCAACTACTGAACCTCTTTTGGAGAACGGGGAGGGGCCATATCAAGGATGGCTTTAATCTTATAAGGATTAGGGGTAAGGCCCTTTGGAGTAAGGAGATGGCCGAGGAATTTCCCCTTACTTGCCCCAAAAACACACTTTAATGGGTTAAGCTTAATTCTATTCTTTCGCAGAGTGGAAAAAGTCTCTGCTAGATCTAGCAAGTGTTGTGGAAGAGACCTACTCTTAATAAAAAGATCATCCACGTACACTTCAAGGTTTTTACCTTTTTGCTCTCTAAACACATGATCCATCATGCGTTGATAAGTTGCGCCAGGATTTTTAAGCCAAAAGGGCATCACGAGATAACAGTAACAACCGTCATTAGAAATGAATGACGTGCGAGGGATATCGGGTTTATGCATTCTTATTTGGTGATAACTAGAGAACGCATCTAAAAAGCTCATAAATGGATACCCTACCATAGAATCAACTAATAAATCTATCCGAGGCAAGGGGTAGAAATCTTTTGGGCATGATTTATTTAAACGGGTGAAGTCTACACACATACGCCACTTCCCCCCTGGTTTTTTAACCATTACAACATTTGAGATCCACTCAGGATATTGAATTTCTTGTATAAAGCGCACCTTGAGGAGTTTGGCAACCTCCTCTCTGATTGGCTCTGCTAGCTTGACTGCAACATCTCTTTTCTTCTGTTTAACTGGCTTGGCAGCTGGGTCGACGTTGAGATGATGGCAAGCCATATCAGGATCCACTCCTGGCATGTCTTCCGCTGACCAAGCGAAGACATCCAGATTCTTTAGCAGGCAAGATATCAACTCTTCCTTTTGATCTTCTGGCAGCTCGGAGTTGATGGAGAGCTTCCTTTCCTCCCCATCTGCAATGGGAACTCCTTGCGACTCCTGGGAAGGTTCCAGGTGAGCGCTTTCACTATCCACAATAACTTCTGACGGAAGGGGGACTTCTGCTACTGCTGGAAAAGCTGGGGGGCAATTTCAGTCATGTTGACTGTGCAGAGGTAACACTCCCGAGCTTGCCTTGGGTCACTCCTGACCCTGCACTGACGACCATCCTTGCAGAACTTGATGGCTAGATGATATGTTGAAATGATGGCTCGATACTTGTTCAGCAATGGTCTTCCAAAAATTGCATGGTAGCTGCTTTGAGCGTCTACCACTATGAACTGAATCTCCTTGGTCACTCCTCTTAGCCTCACCGGGAGTGTGGCATTTCCCTCGACTTCTTTCTTCTCACCTGAGAATCCATAGAGTGGCCCCTCGGTGGAAAGCAGAGGTTTCCCAGTCCTCAGGGCTTCAAAGGTGGTCTTGAAGAGGAGATTCACTGAGTTGCCAGTGTCAATAAGAATTCTATCGACCGTGTAATCTCCTTTGCCGCCTGGACCACAATGGCATCATTGAAAGGGTTTGCGGTTGCGGGGAGATCTGCAGGACTAAAGGTGACCGTTTTTGAAGTAGGGGCAGAGGAATAAGTAGATGCAATCTCTGTTCGGGAAATTTTGACAGAGAAGACTTCCGGGAAGACTCAGCTCCTACTCCGCCATGAATGTAAAAGAGTCTTCCCAAGACTCCCTCAACGACAACATCAATGCATTCTCTTGGAATATCAATTAGCCCCAGACGGCCCTCATCTTCTATCTCTATGCACTTCAGCTGAACCTCAGCCACCTCCTTGCCCTTGGAGGTGGAAGGTTTCGAAGAGTCATTCTTCCTGCTTAGATCTTTGATCTTGCCTTCTGCAAACAGCCTCTCAACCAGCTGCCGGATGGCCTTGCAATCTTCGGTCAGATGGCCCTTTTCCTTGTGAAAATCACAATACTGAGAGTTGTTTCTGGGCTTCCAGTCTCTCTGAGGCCCTTGCCTCTTCTCTTCTGCCTTCTTCTGAATTATCTAGATGAACTCTTTGAAGTCGAGCCCCAGATCTGCAAACTCCTCCATGGAGCTGCTCTCATGCGGATTTGAGGCTAACAAGGCACTCTGAAGGATGGGAAGAGCTTGAAGGGGTTGGACGGGAATGGTGGCCAATGACAGTCTCTGATCACGAAGCTGTTGATGGACAATGAAGGGTTTCTTGTGACGAAGGTTACGCCCCCTCTAAGAGGGAGGCTGTAATTCAGGCCGAGGAGGCTTTCTATGATACTGGTTGTTGAAAGAGGAGTTGGAGGCATCCCTTCCTCCAGCTTTAGCTGTAAGGGATGAGTCATAGGTAGGATTGGCATTCTCTTATTCAATGAAGCGATTAGCTATCGCTATTAGCTCCTGATAAGTTGATGGCGCCTTTGTCGTTACTTTGAACTTCAATGGGCCCTCCTGGAGGCCGTGAATCAAGGCAACTTTATAATAATCGGGGTTCACATTCCTTACCCCTTGGATTTCCTTTTGAAACCAATCAACAAACCTTGCAACTGGTTCATTGTCTCTCTGCTTGATGTCGAAAAGGGCTGCCGGCCCATCCTTTCTTTTCTTTGAGGTAGCAAACCTCAGAAGGAGCTCGCTGCGAAGCTCAGCGAAGGAGGAAATTGTGCCCGAGGGCAACTCATAGAACCATTCTCTTGCTTGACCATCGGGAGTGGTCATAAGTAGCTTGCATTTCAAGACATCGGAGAGGCTCCTCAATGCATCTGCCCCTTCGAATGCCTGAAGGTGGGAAACCGGATAAGTCTCCCCTGAATTGAAAGGGAGATGGGGCTCTCTGAAATTGTTTGGCGCTGACTCCCAACGGATTAGATCAACGAAGGGAGAGGGGGTCTCAGAATCAGCAGAAGGGCGGACTGGAAGGAGAGGCTCTGTGGGCTCCGCGGACTGCCGATCAACAAAATCTAGCCGCCGAGCTGGAGTCCCTCTAGCAGCTTCCCTGAAGAAATCCATCAGGGGAGCAAACTGATCAGCCTGAGGTCGCAGGGGAGCTGCGGGCTGAGCTTGATGGAGAGACAGAGGAGAGGTCACAGGTGACTGCTGAAGAGGGGTTTGACGAGCTAGGGTCCGGCGAACCGGAGTCTAGCAGACAAGAGTCTCAGCAATCTCTTCTGCGACCTGGGGAGCAAGCCGCTGAGTCAGCACTAACAGGGCTTGGCTGATTGTATTCATCCACTGGTAAGTCTCTCTTCGAGATAACTCGGCCTCCCAGCGAGACTGTTCCAACGCTTCCCACAACGAGTCGTCTGGCGAGCTGGAGCGGTCTGAGCAGCGAGCTCGGCGGTCTGACATTTCTATCCGCGGGTTTCAAAAAGCTGCTCGGATCTGAAGGCCGCGTGTTAACTGTTGATGCATGAAAATGCCAAGGGGAAAACGAGCACCACCAACTAACTGTTCGAGCACTGGGGGAAGAAGAAAAATAAAACTACGAGCAGTAGTCTACTTTGCGGACTAAAAAGGGACAGAAAAGCAGAAGAGACGTGAACCACGGCAACACCAGACTTCGCCCATCGCGGCCAGAAGGCCACTCCTGCGACAGGCTTGATTTTGATTGGAAATAAGCGGTTACAAGGAGGGGAAAAGGAAACGATGTGAAAAGTAAGCTGGAGATCGCAAAGCCAGAGATTCGAGTCCGCAGCCTTTAGTAAGTAGGCTCCTGGGCTCGAGTCAGCGTGCTTTGAGTGCACCACTTCCCCCTATTTATAGGTTGGGGGCCTGCCCAAACGGGCAGGGCTAAAATAACCGGCTGCCCGGAGTACAAAAGAATCGGGCAACGGTGACGGGAGTAAAAAAAAGGAAAACAAGAAGTCCACGTGAGACCGGCGGACTGGGCTTGCGAGCTGGAAACCTCCCTTGGTCACATCGAGCGCAATCCTGCCAGAAGAATCGCGACCTGAGCGACCTGCGTGACCTCAGCGACCTGATCTCGGAGCTCGCGGAAAACTGGCAAGATCTGAGAGCAAACCATGGGCGGACTGATAACTGTAGTCCGCCTAGGTGGCTGGGATTTCCACATCAACTGGCGATCTGGGCGGACTGAGAGCTTGAGTCCGGCAAGACAGGAGAAAGAAGCCTAGCTGAACATGTTGCGGATTCTGGGGTTAACAACCATATTTATAGCCCAAGCAGTGGTAGCATTGGTTGCGGACTCGGTGGTTAAAGAAACATTTCCGAAATTTCTTGAAATTTGAAAATGTGCGTGGATTATGTTAACCCCAAAATCCGCAACACGGTCGATGTATTCTTCATTGGGCATCTTAAGTCACGGACTCCGAATCTCGGTCCGCCCAGGTCGCCCAGCTGCCCCAAAAGCGGACTCACTTTCTCAGTCCGCCCAGACCACTCCGCCTTGAGAGCTCAAGATCGCTCATCCGCCGGACTCAAAAGCCAGTCCTCCCAGGTCGCGTCACTCCAGGGAGATGGCGCTCCAGATGGCCAGGAATTGCTCCAGCTCACAAGCCCAGTCCGTCTACCTCACGCGGACTTCTTATTCTTTTCTTTTTTGATTCCCGTCACCGCTGCCCGGTTCTCTTGTAACCCGGGCAGCCGGTTATTTTAGCCCTGCCCGTTTGGGAAGGGTCCCAACCCTATAAATAGGGGTAAGTGGTGCACCCAAAGCACGCTGACTCGAACCCAAGAGCCTACTTGTTAAAGGCTGCGGACTCGAATCTCGAGCTTTGCGGACTCCAGCTTGCTTCTTGCACAGTTTCCTCCCAATCTTTGTAACTCATCACTTATAATAAAAATCAAGCCCATCGCAAGAGTGGCATTCAGGCCGCAGCGGGCGAAGTCCGGTGTTTCCGTGGTTCACGGCTCTTCTGCTCTTTTCTCTTATCCGCTTGAGTAGATCACTGCTTCCCGTTTTCTTTTCCCTCTTTCCCCAGTGCTTGAACGGTTAGCTGGTGGTGCCCGAGTCTGTCGCATTTCAAGCATCAACACCGAGGAAACAGGTACTTATTCTTGATAGTTAGTTTATTCAACTCTCGGTAGTCTATGCACAACCGCATACTACCGTCCTTCTTTACGAACAACACCGGCGCACTCCACGGTGAAGATCTGGGTCTGATATACCCCTGCTCCAAGAGCTCCTACAACTGAACTTTAAGTTCGGCCAACTCCTTCGGTGCCATCCTAAAGGGAGGATGTGACACCGGCCTAGCTTCTGGCACTAGATCGATAGAGAAATCAATCTCCCGACCAGGAGGTGCTCCCGGAAGCTCCTCAGGAAACACATCATCAAACTCCGCCACTACAGGTACTTATCCAAGGGACAGCCTGAAAAGGCTAACCTCCAACAATGCTACTAGGGCTACACCTCCCTGGTTAACAGCCCGCACTAATTGTATGGTCGAAACTAGGGAGCAGGACACTCCATGAAGACCCTCAAACATGACTTCTGCTTGCCCCACACCACTCAAGGTTACCACCTTAGGCAGGCAATCGATACTGGCACGCTGCTCCGCTAGCCAGTCCATCCCCAAAATCACATCAAACTCGGACAACGGCAAGATCGCCGACATCAACATGAAGTCGATTTCATCTAGACTCCAACAAATACACCCTTTAGCCTTGGTAGTCATAGAAGACCAATTGGGCAAGCGCACTTTCAACTCTGTGTCCGTTGAGAAAGACTCAACTCCAATCATCTGGATAAAACTTTCCACAAGGAAGGAGTGCGACGCTCCCTGTATTAAATAGTACCCTAGCGGGGTACCCGAAAACCACCACAAAGCCTAAATACATGCAACAAACATAAATGGATTGAAAGACAGAAATATAAGGTGCAGGTTGAACTCTCATACCTGTCACCACATCGGGTTAACGGATTGCTTCCTGTTGCCCAAGGTTATAAGGCCTTTGCTGCACTGGTTGAAACCGAGAAGCACTCGACTCCACCATCTTCCCTTTCTCTACGACACTGGGGCCGGAGCGCACAGTCTGCTCCTGCATTGGCTCTTGCTCAGTGCCCCCTTGGGTACAAAATCTCGCTATGTGTCCTGGCTTGCCATAATTATAGCACGTCTGAGGTCCCTTAGAGCGTGACCCTCCAGACGTCCAATTACTTTTCTCGCCCGACTTGTATGGGTGAGGCTTCTTCTTCAGTCTTCTCCCTTCCGACTTTCCGTGGGACTGAGTAGGCTTTCCCTCCCCCTGCTTGGGTGTGAAACCCTTACAGCGCTGGGATCGCTCCATGTCTCTTTCCAAAATCCTGGCAGCCTCCACCAACTCGTTGAAAACCGCGTGTTTCATTGATATGAGGGGCTGTCTAAGATTCTCCCTCAATCCGTGATAAAAGAGATTGTCTCTCTCCTCATCATCTGTCATGGTTGTTCCCGCATATCGACCCAAGCAAGTGAATTCTTGAACATACTTGTCCACGGTCTTATCTCGCTGCACCAAGTGCAGAAACTGCCTCTGGAGGGCTTACCTTATTGATGCGGGAATGTACTTCCTCAGAAACGCATTCCCAAACTCATCGATGGACGGCGTGCGTCCTGGAAACTGCCGGGCACTATGGCTCACCCACCATAACTTGGCATCTCCTTCCAACATGAAGGCTGTAAAATCTGCCTTCTTCTCATCTAGCGTCTCTGCCGCCCTCAAAAGCTCCTGAATCCTAGCCCACCAGTCCTCTACGTCTGTGGGCGTGCCAATTCCCTTAAAGGTTGGAGGGTGGAAACTCAGAAAATACTTCCTTTGCCGGTCCCCATGTCCGACAACCACCCTTTCGGCCAGCAGCTCTGCCTGCCTTTCTTCCTCGCCCGGCAAGGCCGTTGCCATATCCAGGGTAGCAGGAGTTGCTACCTGAGCAACGGGGGCTGCTACTTGTGCTGCCGCTGTAGCTTGGGCCGCCACCATTGCTTCTGCAAGCATGCGACAGAACTCAGCCGGTGTGACCCCCATACCTAATGGACCTTGCGCAGTAGCGCTACTTGTCGAGAGCTCTTCTCCTGGCCTCGACGTCCCCGCCTCATTGCTTGCACTCTTTACACAAGCAAGGAAACACAAATCAGTCTCTAATCGCAAGACTCGAACACAAGGACACTCATGGTCCGCGATACTCCTATGTGGATAACTTATTATACGCGACTCGACTTTTAATTTCGACCGCGAAACCTCTAATTGGAACGCTAAACCTTGCTTTGATATCAAAATGTAACACCTCCCCTATAATGACCGTATAATATGGGTCCGGCCGGGGCCCCACAACATATAGACTCCATAGCTTCAGCATTAAAAGTTGATATAACCTACCCAATCTCAAAACTCAGAACATACACTGCGGATAAAAAGAAACCAAACCCCTAGAAGTTATCCACTATAGCAAGAGTATCGAATGGCCTTAAGGCCTTACACATAAATAGTCCAACATAGACATCAAAAAGTCAATCATCAATGTGCAAAGCACTCCTAAGCTACCTCGGCGTGCAAGCCGGACATTGTCCAAAACAAAGAGTAGTAATACAAGAAGAAGGAAAAATCTAAGCACAACAACACTTCATGAGGCTTAGGGCTTTTCGCCCGGCTCACTAGCTCCCGCTTGCGATCCTTGCCCTTTAAGGATTTTAAGTAACGCGAGTCAGCAAAGGCTGACCTCTACTATATAACAAACACATCTCCTCCCGGCCGCTCCTAACGGACCCCGAGGTACCCCTCCAACCTACAAGTCATCACTCTGTATACCAAAAGTACCAATATATAAAGCTTTAAAAACAGGTTTGGATGTCCCATACAGTATACACATTTTCTATGTTTTGAGCAGAGTGAATGGATGCAACATGAATGCAAACCCGAGCTTCACCCAAGGCACCCTATCTCGTATGCATCTAACACACCATCAAACAACTGGGTACTACCGTTTCTCCATTGGCTTAGAGCCGCAAAACAAAAAGGAGCCACCACATCCCTAATGGCCCAAACGCCGTCACATGGAAACCTTGTAAAGGCCCCACTCGCACATGGGTCTTAAACCCCGGGCTTGCCAGCACATTCTGACTTCGCGCGTCAGGATTCCGTATCACACAGACCGATTCTAAGAACCCTTGCTGGACCCCACCCGCTCATGGCCTCATTGCTCGGGCTTGCCCTATGCTCGGCATTCTCGTCAGTCCCACAGAATGGGCTAGTCTCACCGGGACACTTTCCCCACATGACTTGCACGTCACGGGATAGCCAGCCGACCACGGAGACATAGCCGCGCCTTAGCACAGCACAACCAAAAGTTTCCCAACCCTAATCCACCATTCATACTGTATCTTTCCCGCGCTCCAAGGAAAACATATACCGCCCAAAGCGAAGCTAACCTTGTCCAGTTCCGACTACGAGTACTCACTCAAGAAAAGGGGGGAAAACGCATACAACACAACGACATCTTGCCACAACAGATTTCTACCGAATCCTCAATGCTCTCTTTGCAACATCACCGAGTCAGACTAACGGTTGCGACTACGTCTTCACCCACAATGCCTAATCCACTAACGGAGTGGATCTCTAATGCAAAATAAGCCGGGGACGGACATAATCGACCCGGAGGTTCCTCTTGAACCATGGCGACGCGAATCCCTCTCACTTGAGAGATCCGGTGCTCAAAACATGAAAGGAAGGGGATTCTATTCATGCATCCTAAATCCTAAAAACCAAGAGGAGAAGTGTCGTTACCTTACGACCCCTCTTCCTAGCCATGGGGAAAACTTGGTCGGATAAACACCACCGCAACGCTCTTGCCCTTGCGGATTTGAAGAAGGCTCGCGATTTGGAGCTCCAAAGCTCGGCCAGAAACTGGATCTTGGCCTTCTTCCTCCTCCTTGCTCTCCCTTCTCTCTAGATCTAAGAGAGATAAAGCAAAAGGGAAATAAGGGTTTGTGAACCCTATTCCAGGGCTTAAACCGCCATAGTCAACCCCCAGCCGTCAGCTCACATCCAAAGAAACTGAACAGCCACGATCGGGCTTGAAATTAGAAAATCTGGGCCGAACACGGGTTGTGACACGCCCGTGTCCAAGGCCATGTTTCCCTACTCGCTGTCAAACCAGAAATCCCAAACATGATACGGCCTTTGACATGGCTTCGGACACGCCCGTGTCTCAGGTGACACGCCCGTGTCACGGCCCGTGTCACGGCCCGTGTCCCTCAAACGACACATGACCGAAACGTCCCGAGAAGAACACGGTCATATGACACGCCCATGTCACTTGCCGTGTGCCCTCACTCAACGCCACAACATCGTTGAGTGCTCGACACGCCCTTGGACACGCCCGTGTCCAAGGCCGTGTGCCCACTCTCAACGATCGTCGACTGAAAAAATCGTCGACCTCTAGTCGAAATGCCGAACCCGAGCACGACACGCCCTGTGACACGCCCGTGTCACAGGCCGTGTCAGCCTACCCAAAACCCAACATGGCCAAAGCAACATCGTCGGTTCCTCTTCCAAGTTTTGGGGTGTTACATGGATAATATACAACTTCCTCAGAGTCTTCTTCGGGAACCCCAGAACATCACCAATCCGGCTCACATGTCTGGATGGGCTTCACACATCATGCATAAACCCATACTCACGCCTTCGGGTGCTAGTGCAGTTAATTGCAGGGACATACACGTCAACCTATCACAGAACATCCTTCCCCCACTCGTTGGTGGAGAGGAGCTTAGAAGAAAGTATGGTAATTGAGGGCTTCACCTGCCCGAGAAAAAACTTCATTACCCTTGATGCATGTTTTGACGGATTCGCAACCGCGCACATTGCCCGAGGCTCGACGTCTAGCGTCCGTACTAGTTGTCCATGCATGGATCCGACCTCCGCGGGAGAGTTGAAGGCTCCAGTGATTTTTCCCTCTATGACCTAGCCTCTCCATGGCCGAGCGTGATCCAAGTAGCACCGAGGAATTCGATCCCGGCCTCCAAGACTTCAGGCGAAGTCGGGGAAGCTGATCCCGACCGGCCTAGCCCCAAGCGGTGCCGGGAGAGGAGCTCCCGGCCGACCTAGTTGCAGGAGGGGGGAGGGAGGAGAGTTGAGAGAGATCTAGAGACGGGCGGCCTGCTCCTTGCTTACGCGGCGGTCGGAGGGAGATCTGGAGAAAGGCGGTACTACTCCCATCCGAGAGAGAGGGTGGAGTGGGGGTGCTGCTCCAGGTGGCTGACGGGAGAGAGAGGGAGAGGTGGAGATGGATCGGGCTGCTTAGGGCTTTCTCCCCCCCCTTTTCTTCTTTTATCTCTTTTCTTTTTTCTCTACCTGTACCCCACCTGCTCCCTCTTTTCTTCCTTTTGCTTTTTTCTTTTTCCTGCTTGTACCCGATGCCCCTTCCTTCTTCCTCCTCTTTTTGTTTTCTTATTTCCCCCTCCTTCTTTCCATATATATAATCTCATATATATATATATATATATATATATAATATAAAATATATATATATATATAATATATATTATAATATCAAACCTATATATATTTTAAAGTTATGCACATAAACCTCCGCACGCATGCACGAGCACCCGCACATCTTCGAATGGGGCTATACCACATCGTCGCTCATAGCATGTCCTGAGCCCGCAACTTGGGGAGGATCCCACTCGGTCGGATACAAGGTTGTACAATGGACACCACTCTATTTGTTCAAACCAAGAATTCTGATCTTATTATCCTTCAAATTTATGTTGATGATATCATTTTTGGGTCCACAAATGAGAAGTTGTTTGAAGAAATTGTCACCTTAATGAAATCTGAATTTGAAATGAACCTAGTAGAAGAACTTACCTATTTTCTAGGTTTTCAAATTTCTCAACACCAAGACGAGATTTTTATCAATCAATCAAAATATATAAAAGACATGCTTGTGCGTTTTGGGTTTGAGAATTTGAAACAAGTCAAAACTCCTATGAGTGCTTCTCTTAAATTAAGAAAAGTTGAAAGTGGGATTTTTATCGATCAGACTGTGTTTTGTGGTATGATAGGATTGTTGCTATATAAGCACGATATCACATTTGCGGTATGTTAACCTCAGAATCCGCAACATTTCCAGCTAAGCATCTTGCTCCTCTCTTGCCGGACTCAAGCTCTCAGTCCGGCCAGATCGCCGGTTGACGTGATCCCAGCCACCTAGGCGGACTCAAGTTCTCAGTCTGCCCAGGTCGCCCTTGGTTTGCTCTCAGATCTTGCCAGGTTTCAGCGAGCTCCAGAATAAGGTCGCTCAGGTCGCGACTCTTCTTACAAGACTGCGCTCGACGCGACCAAGGGAGGCTTCTAGCTCGCAAGCCTAGTCTGCCTGTCTCGCGCGGACTGCTTGTTCTTTCTTTTTTGATTCCCGTCACCGCTGCCCGGCTCTTTTGTACCCCGGGCAGCCAGTTATTTTAGCCCTGCCCATTTGGGCAGGCCCCCAGCCTATAAATAGGGGGAAGTGGTGCACTCAAAGCACGCTAACTCGAGCCCAGGAGCCCACTTGTTAAAGGATGCGGACTCGAATCTCTGGCATTGCGATCTCTAGCTTGCTTTCCGCATCATTTCCTTTTTCCCTCCTTGTAACTGCTTATTTGCAATCAAAATCAAGCCTGTCGCAGGAGTGGCATTCAGCCCGCGACGGGCGAAGTCTGGTGTTGTCGTGGTTCACGGCTCTTCTGTTTCTGTTCCTTTTCTAGTCTGCTAAGTAGACTGCTGCTCGTAGTTTGTTTTTTCCTCCTTCCCCTAGTGCTCGAACAGTTAGCTGGTGGTGCTCGTTTCTCCTTCGCATTTCGTGCATCAACAGTTAACACGCGCGGCCTTCAGATACGAGCAGCTTTTTGAAACCTGCGTATAGAAATGTCAGACCGCTGAGCTCGCCGTTCAGACCACTCAAGCTTGCCAGATGACTCGTTGTGGGAGGCATTGGAATAGTCTCGCTGGGAGGCCGAATTATCTCGCAGAGAGACTGACCAGTGGCTCGATACAATAAGCCAAGCTTTGTTAGTGCTGACTCAGCGACTTGCTCCCCAGGTCGCAGAAGAGATTGCTGAAACTCCAGTCCGCCAGACTCCGGTCCGCCGGACCCTAGCTCGTCAAACCCCTCTCCAGAATTCGCCTGTGACCGCCCCTCCGCCTCTCCACCAAGCTCAGTCCACAGCTCCCCTGCGACCTCAGGCTGATCAGTTCGCTCCCCTAATGGACTTCTTCAGGGAAGCGGCTTGAGTAACTCCGGCTCGCCGACTAGATTTTGTTGATCGGCAGTCCGCGGAGCCCGCCGAGCCTCGCCTTCCAGTCCGCCCTTCTGCTGATCTTGAGACCCCCTTTCCCTTCGTTGATCGAATCTGATGGGAGTCAGCGCCAAACAATTTCAGAGAGCCCCGTCTCCCTTTCTATTCAGGGGAGACTGACCCAGTTTCTCACCTGCAGGCATTCGAGGGGGCAGTTGCATTGAGGAGCCTCTCCAATGCCGTGAAATGCAAGCTCCTTGTCACCACTCTCGACGAGCAGGCGAGAGAATGGTTCTATGAGTAGCCCTCGGGCACGATTTCCACCTTCACTGAGCTTCGCAGCGAGCTCCTTCTTAGGTTTGCTACCTCGAAGAAGAGAAAGGATGGGCCAGCTGCCCTTTTCGACATCAAGCAAAGAGACAACGAATCTGTGGCACGGTTCGTTGATCGGTTTCAAAAGGAAATCCAAGGGGTAAGGAATGTGAACCCCGATTATTATAAAGTTGCCTTGATTCACGGTCTCCGGAAGGGCCCATTGAAGTTAAAAGTAACAACAAAGGCGCCATCGACTTATCAGGAGCTAATAGTGATAGCTAATCGCTTCATTGGAGGAGAAAATGCCAACCCTACCTATATCTCATCCCTGATAGCTAAAGCTAGAGGAAGGGATGCCTCCAACTCCTCTTCCAACAATCAGTATCATAGAAAACCTCCTCGGCCTGAGTTCCAGCCTCCCTCTCAGAGGGGACGAAATCTTCGTCACAAGAAACCCTTCATAGGCCATCAACAACTTCGTGATCAGAGACTGTCATTGGCCACTGCTCCCGTTCCACCCCTTCAAGCTCTTCCCATCCTTCAGAATGCCATGCCAGCCTCAAATCTGCACGAGGGTAGCTCCGTGGAGGAGTTTGCGTCTTTGGGGCTCGACTTCGAGGAAGTTGTCCAGATAATTCATAAGAAGGCAGAGGAGAAGAGGCAAGGGCCTCAAAGAGATTGGAAGCCCAGGAACAGCTCTCAGTACTGTGAATTTCACAAGGATAAGGGCCACATGACTGAAGATTGCAAGGCCCTCCGGCAGCTAGTTCAGAGGTTGTTCGCTGAAGGCAAGATCAAGGATGGGGCAGGAAAAATGATTCTTCAAAACCTTCCACCTCCAAAGGCAAGGAGGTAGTTGAGGTCCAGCTAGAGTGCATAGAGGTAGCAGATGATGGCCGTCTGGGGCTAATTGATATTCCAAGTGAATGCATTGATGTTGTCGACGAAGGAGTCCTGGGAAGACTTTTTTACATTCATGGCGGAGCAGGAGCTGAGTCCACCCAGAAGTCTTCTCTGTCAGCGCTTTCCCGAACAGAGATTGAGTCTACTTCTTCCTCTGCCCCTCCTTCAGAAACTATCACCTTTGGTCCTGCAGACCTTCCCGCAACCGTAAACCCTTTTGATGATGCCATTGTGGTCCAGGCAGCCATTGGAGATTTCACGGTCGATAGAATTCTTATTGACATTGGTAGCTCCGTGAATCTCCTCTTCAAGATCACCTTTGAAGCCCTGAGGACTGGAAAGTCTCTGCTTTCTACCGAGGGGTCGCTCTATTGCTTCTCGGGCGAGAGGAATGAAGTCGAGGGAAATGTCACACTCCCGGTCAGGCTCGGAGGGGTGACCAAGGAGATTCAGTTCATAGGGTAGACGCTCCAAGCAGCTACCATGCGATTTTTGGAAGACAATTGCTGAACAAGTATCGAGCCATCGTTTCAACATATCATCTAGCCATTAAGTTCTGCAAGGATGGTCGTCAGTGCAGGGTCAGGAGTGACCCAAGGCAAGCTCGGGAGTGTTATCTCCGACAGTCAATATGACTGAAGTTGCCCTTCCAGCTTTTCCAGCAACAGCAGAAGCTACCTCTCACCATAAGATGCTGTGAATAGTGAAGGTGCTCACCTGGAACCTGCCCAGGTGACGCAGGGAATCCCCATTATGGACGGGGAAGAAAGAAAGCTCTCCATCAACTCCGAGTTGCCAGAAAGATCAGAAGGCAGAGTTTATATCTTGCCTGCTAAAGAATCTAGATGTCTTCGCTTGGTCAGCGGAGGACAAGCCAGGAGTGGATCCTGACGTAGCCTGCCATCATCTCAACGTAGATCCAGCTGCCAAGCCAATCCAGCAAAAGAAGAGAGATGTAGCTGTCAAGTTGGCAGAGCCCATCAGAGAGGAGGTTGCCAAACTCTCCAGGCACGCTTTATACAAGAAATTCAATATCCTGAATGGATCTCAACGCTGTATGGTTAAAAAACCAAGAGGGAAGTGGCGATGGTGTAGACTTCACCCGTTTAAAATAAAGCGTGCCCGAAATATTTCTACCCTTGCCTCGGATAGATTTTATTAGTTGATTCTGCGGTACGGTATCCGTTTATGAGCTTTTTAGATGCGTTCTCGGTTATCACCAAATAAGATGCATAACCCGATATCCCTTGCACGTCATCATTACTGATGATGGTTGTTACTATTATCTCGTGATTCCTTGGTCTTAAAAATGCTGGCGCAACTTATAAACGTATGATGGATCATGTGTTTAACAAGCAAAAAAGGTAAAAAACCTTGAAGTGTACGTGGATGACCTTTGATAAAGGTAAGTCTCTTCCACAGCACTTACTAGATCTAGCAGAGACTTTTTCCACTCTGCGAGAGCGTAGAATAAAGCTTAACCCTTAAAGTGTTTTTGGAGCGAGTAAGGGAAATTCTCGGCCATCTCCTTACTCCAGAGGGCCTTTCCCTAAACTGAAAAGTTAAAGCCATCCTAGATATGGCCCCTCCCCATTCTCCCAAAGAGGTTCAGCAGTTAGGGGGAGGTGGCAGGATTGCGAGATTTATCTCTCGAGTTGGAGATAAATGTGCGCCATTCTTAAAACTCTTCGGGAGCGTCCAAGTTCAAATGGACGGAAGAGTGATCATTGGCCTTTGAGCAGCTGAAAAAGAAGCTGACTTTCGACCCTTACTTCAAAGCCCCCGAGCAGGGGAGATGTTATTCTTGTACTGGGAGTTGGTCCCAAGATAGTTAGTTCTGTCCTTGTTCGAGAAGAGAGCAATAGGCAGTTCCCAGTTTACTATGTCAGTCCCTTTCTTGAATGATGTAGAGGCAAGGTACCCAATCCTTGAGAAGATGGCTTTGGCATTGGTTATGTCTGCTCGCAGGCTCCGTCCCTATTTCCAAGCACATTCAATTCAAGTATTCATTGATCAGCCTTTAAAGAATGTGCTAGAGAAGCCAGAGCATTCAGGCAGGCTAGCTAAGTTGGCAATCGAGCTGAGTGAGTTTGAAATTTCCTATGTGCCCAGGACAGCTATCAAGGCACGGGTGCTTGCAGACTTTCTGATTGACACAGTAGAGTTTTGCTCAGATCAGGCAATAAGGTCTCCTATGGCTTGGACCATCTATGTTGATGGGGCTTCAGGCAGAAACTCTTCTAGAGCAGGGGTAGTTCTGATAAATCCAAATGGCATCAAGCTTGAGCAAGTTATCAAGTTCTATTTTCCAGTAACTAACAATCAAGCAGAGTATGAAGCTTTATTGGCCGGCTTGAGGCTCGCACGAGAGCTAGGAATCGATCATGTTCATGTAAAGACTGACGCCCTGGTAATGGCTTCACAAGATCTTGGCAACTTCGAGACCAAGGAGCCAGTGTTGAGGAAGTATCTTTCGCTGGTAAAAATTGAGGTTGGAAGGTTTAAAAGTTTCACTATTGAACATATCCCGAGGACAGAGAATGAGGAGGCTGATGTCCTTGACAAGTACGGGCTATCATCAGGAGGGACAACTTCTGAACTTTTCCACCCAGCAGTGGAGGATGAAAAGTTTATGCAAATTGATCAGCATTCCTCTTGGATGGATTCGTTCGTTCTCTACTTATCAACCGGAGATCTGCATCAGTCAGTCAGAGATAAGAAGAGATTCAAGTTAAAAGTAGCATATTATTACTTGATATCCGGTATTCTCTACAGAAAAACCTTCTTATCTATAATGGCAAGATGTGTTTCAGAAGATGAAGCCCCTACTATTCTTCGGGAGGTGTATTCTGGCGAATGTGGAAGTCACTCGAGGACAAGAACCTTGGAAAAAATGATCCTGAGGCAGGGTTATTTTTAGCCCACAATGAAAAAGGATTATGAGACCTACATGAGAAAATGTGTTCAGTGCCAGAAGTTCTCTCCTCTTAAACATCAAGCAGCTCAATCTCTCAGATCAATTGCAACTCCTTGGCCCTTTGTTGTTTGGGGGATGGATCTCATTGGTCCTTTTCCCATGGCAAGTGGGCAGCGATGTTTCATTATAGTTATGATGGACTACTTCAGTAAGTGGATCGAAGCTAAAGAACTAGCAAAGACAACGACTCAGGTTGTGAAGAATTTTATTTGGGGTGAGATAGTCTGCCGGCACGGTATCCCTATGGCAATAATCACCGATAATGGACCACAGTTCAATAATGCTGAGATGATAGATTTTTGCAAGAAGATCGGAATAGAGCTGCGCTTTGCATCAGTTCATCATCCTAGGAGCAATGGTCAGGTAGAAGCAGCCAATAAGCAAATCCTCAGCTTCCTTAAGAAGAAAGTTCAAAATCTCAAGGGCAGTTGGGTTGATCAACTTACTTCAGTTCTCTGGACCCTGAGAACAACGCCTTCATCTGCAACAGGGGAAACCCCATTCAAGCTTTCTCATCGGTCCGAAGCGTTAATTCCTGCTGAGTTTGAAGTCCTATTGCCCAGAGTGCTGCTTGCCAGGCAAGGCATGGAGGATTGGCTTGAGCTGAACAGCGAGGAGATGAGGTTCAGCTTGGAGTATGTTGAGGAGGTTAGAGACAAGGCTATCATCAGGCAAGAGGAAGTTAAAAGGAGAATGGTCCGCTACTTTGATAAGAATGTAAGGATCAAACACTTTCGAGTGCGAGATCTGGTTCTTAAAAAGGTCGATGCTGCTGCAAGAGCCGGCTCAGTTGGAAAGCTTAATCCAAATTAGGCTGGGCCATTCATTGTTAAGGAAGCACTTGAGAATAGAGCTTACAGGTTGCAAACATTTGAAGGGGAAGATATGTCGCACACGTGGAGTGGAGATGACCTAAAGCGGTTCTATTCCTGAACTTCTTTTCCTTTTCTTCTTTTGTAAACTTCTTCAGAGATTCACTATTAATAAAAGCTCCTTGCTAACACTTCATCAAGTGTCCTTTTTGTTTTAAGTGTTGACAGTTAATATATTGAGCAAGGACGGTTCTACCTCTGAACTCTCTTTTCTATCTTATGCAAGTTTCTCAAAAATTGATATTTATCAAAGTATTCATACTAACAATTCTTCAAGTGTCTTCTTTCTTTTGGATCCCCAAGCAACTCCAACAGTTGCCTAATACCAGGAGATATCGTCGAGTTCAGCAAAAACCTCCCTTAGAACCGTTGGTGTTAGCATAACACCATGAAGACCACGTGTTGTGGGGAGATTTCGCACTGTGTAGTGAGATCTTACCGGTTCTAGTGTGGCAGGACACTGGATTTCGGATCCCGGCTAGTACCTAACCCCACTTCGGCATTATGAAGGAGCATAGGGTAATCAGTTCTACTATACCATTTAAAGGGATATTGTTACAACCTAGATGATCGCGCGGGGAAACCAATGTCGCTCTGGCCGCACCTGCCCCCAGATCATCTTAAGGTTGTAACCCTCGAACACTCCTTGGTACCCTCAAGCAGTGCTTGTAGGAGACCCACAGACTTGTCGATCTCAAAGGAAAGCAATGCCGCTCCGGCTGCACCTGCCCAAAAGATCGACTTAGACTGTACTTCAGGCAAGAGGGCAGTGTGTTGTTAAGTCTTCAGATCTTGAGATCCTGTGAGGAAAGCAATGCCGCTCCGGCCGCACCTGCCCACTTGATCACTAGTCTGCAGTTTTTTTCTTCGCAGGGGTTTGGATTATTATTTGTATAGTGCGGACTCCGATTTTCTAGTCCGCCCAGTCCGCCGTCCCTTGGGTTGATTCTGTAGTTCATAACCCTATGAGGAAAGCAATGCCGCTCCGGCCGTACCTGCCCAGCTGGTTATGAGCTATGGGTCATTTCTGTTATTATTATTTGTATAGTGCAGACTCCGGTTTTCTAGTCCGCCCAGTCCGCCGTCCCTTGGGTTGATTCTGTAGTTCATAACCCTGTGAGGAAAGCAATGCCGCTCCGGCCGCACCTGCCCACCTGGTTATGAGCTATGAGTCATTTCTGTTATTATTATTTGTATAGTGCAAACTCCGGTTTTATAGTCCACCCAGTCCGCCATCCCTTGGGTTGATTCTGTTGTTTATAACCCTGTGAGGAAAGCAATGCCGCTCTGGCCGCACCTGCCCACCTAGTTGAGCTATGGGTCATTTCGGTTATTATTGATTTGAGTACGGATTTCGGTTTTCTAGTTCTCCTAGTCCGCAGGATTCATTTCAGTTTATATAACTTAATGATTATTTATTTGAAAAGTTGACTATAAATATCAGCGGACGGTGATCCCAGTCCGCCAAGTTCGCATATCAACATTATTTGTGTTATAATAGATTGCGGCTTTCATCATCTTGGTTCTCTCAAAACTGGCAAAGGTTGTTCTGCAAGACGCGGACTGCTGTCCGAACTCGTCAGAGTCCGCTTCGTTCATTCCCTTCTATTAAGAAAGAATGTTAGTTCTGCTCATGTTATAGCGAGCTGTGAGTAAGCAATCTCAGCAAGAGTTTTAAACATGTTATAAAGCTATATGACGCGAATTGATATAAGGAGTGCGACCTCTAAGTACAAGCAAGAAATAAGCAGAACATCTCAGAAGACATAAAAAATATCCTTTTTATTCATTCAAAAATATTATATACACATGTTCCGGTGGACTCGCGCAGAGTCCGCCCTTTACATTAAAAACCAAAAAATTACATTATCTCCTATCCATTCTTCTGTTTATTCTCTACAGGCTTCTCTGGGCTTGATCCATCCACGTCCACCACGGGCGAGTAGCCGCTCGAGTTGCTGCTACTGCTATCGCTGGAATGAGAAGCGGCTGTGGGTTCTGTTCGCGCGCTGCTCTCGTCAGAGCCGGAGCTGGCGGACTGATCCGACTGACCTCCCTCCTGCTAACTTTAGGCCGTATCTTAAGGAGCTTCCTCAGCGGCGGGCTCCTCCTCATCGTCTTCAACAACCGCCTTCCCCTTGGCAGCCCGCTCAAACTCAGCCACCTTATCCTTCAGCTCGGGAAACAGCTTCAGGAAAGGGATTGACTCTACTACCGCCTTCGCATACCCATCGTTGATGACACGTTTGATGGCAACCTCCACGCACTCCTTTACATAAGGAAACATCGCCCTTTGGAAGACGGGATTGGTTACCTCATACGCGGTCTGCAAAAGAAATCAAAACATCAGTCCGCAACAGATAAGCGACGAAGATAAACGGCGGTTAACTAGCACTTACAACCTTGTCCTCTTTATACTGATTAATCTTTGCGCCTAGTCGCTTATTTCTGTCTTTCAGTGAGTTGTTTTCCTTCCTATGTCGCACATCTTACCTAAGCAGCTCGCGCGTAAGCCTGCCCATGAAGTGGTTGGTGACGGCGCAATTCGCACTGGCCTGGGCGGCAAGCAGAGGAAAGTCGTCAGGGGCCACACTTTGCAGGTCACAAAGGTTTTTCTTCCCATACAAAGCAGAGATGGCGATATGGGCGTGGCGAGATAGGCGCGGACTCCTCCAGGAGGGAAGAGCTGTCGAAAGGCGAACATACTTCTTCTTCTCATTCCAATGGATCATTGGGTTACCCCTTAGATCCTTTTGCTTCTCGCCGAAGCACGCAATATTGAAGCTATCATCGGAGGAATAGTCTGCGGCAGGATCTCCGTCTTCCTTCCTTTTCCTTGAAATTTCGTTTCTTCTTTCTCCCTGTGTAGGAGTTAGTCCAGCTGGCACATGGGGCAAGTTCGCGGGCACCGTCAAGGTCGCTGTAAGAGGAGAAGTTAGCCAAAGTTCTAGGTCGCTGCGGATACAAATGAAAGTCGCGGAACTTACTCTCCTGGCGGCTTACGGTGTCTAGTTCGGGCAACAGCGGAACGTAGTAGTCACGGTCGAGCCTTGCTCTAGCAAGAAACTCGACGATGGAGGCCTCGATCTCGCTCAGCCGCACGCTTTTGAAGTCAGCGTCTGGTCGCAGTTGCGGGTTAGTGTGAAGAAACCCTAGGTCGCCTTCAAAGATGAGGTACCTAGAGGTCCAGTTGTGGATCTTATTCGGCAAGCCCACAACTTTCATCCCCCTGCAGTAGAAGTATATGATACCCTTGTACTTGCGGTCTCCTGTTGGAGTTATGGAGCGTACAGAAAAAATCTTCCTAAAGATCTTCAAGGAAAACTCGATCTTATCAGATCGAAGGTAGGCGAGATAGCTATAGATGGCGATCATGATGTTCGGTGCGAGTTGTCCTGGAACCACCACATAGTACTCAAAGATCTCCACGATCTACCAAAGCGGGGGGAATTTGAACCCGCAATCGAAATGGTCAATGGGCACCGCGAGCTGCGTGGCTGTGGAGAAGTTCAATCGCTCTTGATGCTCGGGAAGTTGCGCGAGCACCGACGAGCCCACCATATGTGCCTCCCGAAAAGCCACCAAATCATTTGCCGTCAGTCTGCTTCTTTTGTGCTCGGCAGCATGGAAGGCGACTGCGGCATCAGTACGCGCTGATACCATCTTTTCAGACCGCAGGGCCTCAGCTTCGACTGTTTCCTATGCAAAGAGAAAATGAAGGCCCTATTTATAGAAAACCATCTGATATGATAGCAGTCAATCCGCCCAGACCAATCGCTCAGTCCGCGCAGCCCACTTTTTCCCTGTTTTCCCTACAATTTCAGACATTCTCAAGGCTTCGTGAACTCAAAAGCAGTCCGCGCAGCACGCTTCTTCCCTGTTTTCCCTGCAATTTCAGACATTATCAAGGCTTCGCGAACTCAAAGGCAGTCCGCGCAGCCCGCTTCTTCCCTGTTTTCCCTGCAATTTAATACATTCTCAAGGCTTCGCGAACTCAAAGTCAGTCCACTCAGCCCGCACGTTTCCTGTTTTCCTGCAAATTTTCTACAAGTAATCACGAACTCACAGGCAGTCCGCAAAGACCGCAACTTTCAAGGAAGTAAAATAAGCAAACATAAAATCAATTCGCATAGTTTGCATTCATCGCAACAGGATTGTTAAGAATTAAAATAATAATAATAATAATAATTATAATAATAATAATAATAATAATATCACACAACAAGTGAAAGTCGCATCAAAGCACAAATAAAACAGAGATAATGTTCGAAAGACACCAAATTATACAATGCACAGTTTAAACTAAATGTTCGACTCAGCGGCTTCTACGGTCTCGTTGAGGAGGTCGCTCCTCATCCACCCCAACATGGGCCGCCTGGTCGCTTCCTCGCATGATTTCCCTGTAGAACTGACTGACGAGATGGTGCATATTATTGAAAGTGTGGTGCATACATGTAGTGTCTCTAACGATCCAAGTAAACGGGATTGTCGGGACACCTACTGATGTTGGATCTGTGGCCACCGCGGGCTACACGATTGTCGCCGGGGCTGACGCCTCTCCTGCAACAGGTTGAGAAGATGTTTGCGGCCTCTCCCCAGCACGTCGCCCACTTGCTTCTTCCCTTCTCTCACCAAAGCCAAATATCGGCTCCTATAATGACTGGCATCTCCGCTTAGCCGCTGCTTTTCCTTCTTTAACCCTTCAACCGTGGAAGAAAGACTGGCAACCTTGTTCTCCAGGATCTTTTCTCGCTCTTTTCCTTTCTTTAACTCAATTCGAATTTCATTCAGTTCCGCCTCATACTTCCTTGCAAATAACACGTATGTCTTCTGGCCAGACCGCTCCCCTTGCGCGGGTTAAGCGGCAGATCGCGTCACAACCTCCACGGACACATCTGCAGGCGAGGACACAATTTCACCGACCTCAATGGAGTCGGGTGTGGACTTCCGTACTGCAGCCAAGGAAATAAAACTCGGCTTAGTTTCCAGGTCGCAATGAGCTTAAAGGGTAAAAAATTATTATTAATTCACTTTTTGAAATAACGGTAGCAATCTGGCGACTATCGAGAGTAGGTCGCCTCACGCGCTCTGGGTCAAAGACGCTTAAGCGGTGCCTCCATTCCCGATGAACTTTCGCCCTTATCTCGGCCAGCAATCTGCTTGAGGCAACTATATCTCCGGTCTCTGTAATAATCTTAACTGCCTGCGATTTCCGAGGCGGGGATTTATATTGCCTTGGGCTCTGGAAACGCCTAGGCTCCGGGTGCAATTTACCTGATTGCATCAGCTCGGCAGCGGTCTGCAGATCCTCAACCCTCTTATCCGCAGCAAGCTTCTCCGAGACCGCCTCAATCTTTGCCTTCATTACTGCGAGCTTGTCCTTCGATTTTTCCCTTTCCTCGGCTGCAAGGAGGGAGGAAGAGTCAGCAGGCTTCTCTGCCATGTTCTCAGCACCAGGCTGCGACACTTCTAGCAGAGAACGATTCAAGTTCGCGAGCTGTTCGTTGTCAATAGAGTCAAGTATCTCGGTGGTTGAGAAGCTGAGCGTTAAGGGGGGGGGTCACCTTTTGCGGGCAGAGCATCCGGGGTGATGAGATCATTGTCCGGAACTTCCTTCTCACGCGGCCTATGCTGCAAGCTTGCAGCTCTAGTCCGCTTAGAGATATTCTTCTCCTTCCTAACTCGCAGTTTCTTTTCTACTCGCTCCGCAACGGTACTCTTGTCTCTCTTCCTCTTTTTCTTTTCAGGTGTCTTATCCAACTCTATAACGATCTGCTGCGATTCGCGAACTGAGGTCGGTGCGATAATCAACGCAAGAGAGGGCGCCAGTTCCTCAGCTTGTTTCTCGACAGTATATTTAGCCGCGGCTTCGTCGGGCTCTTTATCTTGCTCCTCAGTTACCTCTTCTACCCTCTCCTCCACCTGCTCATCAGCTGGAAGTTCTTCCTCGATATTCATCTGCTGGACCTTTGGCGACGATACTTCCTTGTTTGGGTCTATCCGCAACATAATAGTCCCAGAGGCAGAGCGGTGCACCTCCATACTTGAAGTGCTCGCGGGGTTATGATCAGAGACGGATGGCGTGTTCAGTTTCTTAGTCGAGCTCTCCGTCGGTAGATTCTGAGCAGCGGGAGCAACCGCGGTCTTCTCATGCTCGATTTCGCGGGCTGGTTTTGTTTTCTTCTGACCTGAACTCTCTCCTTGATGGCGAGCAGGTATATCGTCCCGATGACTCGCCTTCTTAAGCTGGGAATTGGCTTTGGGTTCAGTAGAGGTGGCAAGGCTGCCAAAGAAGGATCCTAATCTTTCCATGCCGGACTGGAAAGTTGAGACCGCAAGAGGTGAGTAACGACCCGTCGCGCAGTCAATTCTGACAGAGGACAGGACTTCCGGTGGTATTTATAGCACAGTCAGCATTTATGATAGTTGTGGACTCGGCGGTTAAGGAAACATTTTCGGAATTTTCTAATACTCGAAAATGTGCGGGGATTATGTTAACCTCAGAATCCACAACATTTCCAGTAAGGCATCTTGCTCCTCTCTTGCCGGACTCAAGCTCTCAGTCCGCCCAAATCGCCGGTTGACGTGATCCCAGCCACCTAGGCGGACTCAAGTTCTCAGTCTGCCAAGGTCGCCCTTGGTTTGCTCTCAGATCTTGCCAGGTTTCAGCGAGCTCCAGAATTAAGTCGCTCAGGTCGCTCAGGTCGCTCAGGTCGCGACTCTTCTGACAAGACTGCACTCGACGCGACAAAGGGAGGCTTCTAGCTCGTAAGCCCAGTCCGCCTGTCTCGCGCGGACTGCTTGTTCTTTCTTTTTTGATTCCCGTCACCGCTGCCCGGCTCTTTTGTACCCAGGGCAGCCGGTTATTTTAGCCCTGCCCATTTGGGCAGGCCCCCAGCCTATAAATAGGGGGAAGTGGTGCACTCAAAGCACGCTGACTCGAGCCCAGGATCCCACTTGTTAAAGGCTGCGGACTCGAATCTCTGGCTTTGCGACCTCCAGCTTGCTTTCCGCATCATTTCCTTTTTCTCTCCTTTTAACCGCTTATTTGCAATCAATATCAAGCCCATCGCAAGAGTGGCATTTAGGCCGCGACGGGCAAAGTCTTGTGTTATCGTGGTTCACGGCTCTTCTGTTTTTGTTCCTTTTCTAGTCCGCTAAGTAGACTGCTGCTCGTAGTTTGTTTTTCCTCCTTCCCTTAGTGCTCGAACAGTTAGCTGGTGGTGCTCGTTTCTCCTTCGCATTTCGTGCATCAACACGGTAGGTATGTGTGCAAGGTATTAAACCGACCCTAGAGAGTCTCATTTGAAAGTGGTAAAACGTATCTTTAGGTATCTTATAGGCACACAGAACCTGGACTTTGGTACCCTCACTCCTCATATTTCTCTCTTTATGGGTATTCGGACTATGACTATGTTGGATGCTCTCTCGATCGCAAGAGCACAAGCGGTACTTGCCATTTCCTAGGCCCGGCACTAGTCTCATGGTCTTGCGCAAACAAAATTTGGTTGCTCTATCAACCGCTGAGGCCGAGTACATAGCATTAGGATGTTGTTGCGCTCAAGTACTATGGATGTCTCAAATGTTAGAAGACTTTGGTCTCACATATTGAAATGTAACACTTCGATGCGATTATAAGAGTGCCATTGACTTAACCTATAATCCAGTGAACCATTCTCGGTCAAAACATATTGATGTGCGTCATCATTTCATTTGTGATCATATCAAAAAGGACAATGTGAGTGTCGTCTTTATTGGCACCGATGACCAACTTGTGGACATTCTAACTAAACCTCTCCCGGATGCCCATTTTTCTCTACTCCGACTCGATCTTGGCATTCTTGATCTCTCATCCTAGTTCTATTTTATTATTTTTTGCTCTTTCTTTGTCTATGCATTCTTTTTTGTGTTATATTGCAAAAACAATGCAAACATGTCTCCTTTTAGTGTGCTTTCTTTACATTGTTTAAGTTTTTTAAAAAAAAACAAAAACAAACAAAAAAAATTTATGGATCGTTCTTTTCATGGACTCACGTGACTGCATCTTAGACCATAACGTGTATGCACAATGTTTGAGTTTACTCGATTAATCTTTTTCAAACATTATCCTTCGGTCATAGTAGCTAAATCTCTAAGTGCTTAGCTATTGAGTGTGAAAATACTTGTGAGCGTATGTCGTCTATGCCTCTAGGTATGTGTGAGGATTTAGATAAGGGAATGACCTATCACACTACACACAACTCTAGTTGAAGCACTCTTGTACAAATATAATACTAACATGCTATACCTCTAGACGTTGTATCCTAACACTTTAGAAATATTTGAATAATCAATGTCACGACATGTATGTGCTTGTATAAAGATTAAAACTTTGGGCAAACATCTATAGTGCTAAGGTCTTAAGCATACATGTTAAAGTGTATCTATCTAGGTGGATAGATTGATTGGCATGGGGTCCCTTGAAATTCAAAAATTATCAATGTGATAGCTCTAAGCAAATAAGCTCAAAACTCTATCCTAGATATTCACTTTCTGCTCAAGGACCCCCCAAGCACTACTCATTCCTCCTGATAAGTCTTTATGAACATTGTGAGGATGAGTACCTTAGTTCAAAAAGTCGTTTTGATCATGTGCCTAGACCCACACTAAGCTACGTGCCTCTAGTTTTCAATCCTGATATAGCATCATTAGATAGGTGACATGATTATTCCCTATATTTATCCTGTGAAAGTTATTTTAAAGCTCGAGAGATCACATATAATACTTGTTATTTCTTATTGGTGCTCTCTCTATTGATGTTTCACGTCCACGTCATTTTCTTATTTAAGACTTCCACGCATAAGAATTGGACTGCAACTACACAAACTCTTTGTAACACAATACGTATAAGCATTTGATTTACACTCATGACATTTTACAATGTTTGCTTAAATTAATTTCCTTCCTATCTCTTACAACATTGTTGTCGTACTCGTTGTGTGCTTTGATTCGTGTGCATTGTCCAATTTTTATTAACTTTGACTACCTGCTCCATTTTGTGACCCTCACTAATTCTAAATTTTTGCTCCATTGTGTGACCCCGGTACTTAAAATTCTCAGATATTTATTACATTTTGGGTCACTCATATACTTAATATATGTACTCTTTTCATCCTACTTGTCTACTTGGCCTTGCCCGGCCTTTTTATATAATCAAAGGGGGAGAATATATTGTTTATGAGTATGTTCATGAGATATATTGTTCATTAGTATGTTCATGAGTATGGTCACGGGTTAGGAGGGTTAGGAGAGGTCATATGTAGGGGGAGCACGGCTAGGAGAGGAAAATTTTTGGGGAGCATGATGCTAATGTGTACTCATAGATAGGGGGAGCAACACATAGATAGGGCGAGCAAGTAGAATGTATAGACTCTCCAATACACTGTAACCTATTGTTAGCTTATATTTCCTATCTTTATTTTTGCACTCTATCTCATGTTTATTTATCATGAACGGGAATTGATATTATCAAAAGGGTGAGTTTGTTGGAACCGTGGTTTCATATTCCTTGTGTTTGAGAATATCAACTCCTAGGTTATATTTGATCATATTGTATGTTAATAGAGTGTGCAGGTTGACAGGTGCAAGCAAAGAAAAAGGAATATATGAAAGCTATCGTTCATCGTTTGTACTTATCACGCTGCACTAGCCCACTCAACAGTGTGTCGAGACGATAGCTTTGAGTGAAGGCTACCACCCGACGTTTGTACTACCATAGGTGCTAACGAGATGATTTATCCACACCTAGCACTCTGGATGGTTTCGACGCAAACTCTATCGCGCCGTACTAGGTATTTGACGAGTTACGAAGGTAGAAACGTCGAGCTGAGCGCTACCGCCAGGCGACTGTATTACCATAGGTGGTAACTTAACGATTTATTTTGTCCTAGTGCTCTGGATGATTTTGGTGGTAGCACATACCGCGCGGCGCTAGCCTTGTCAAATGGGTGTTGCCTTTTATGGAAAGTCATATCCTATGATACCGTGCGGTGGTAGGCTCTACCACGGGCGCTAGTTCAAATGAAAAGGAAAAAGATTGTTTCCAAAGATTATTTTACAGATTTGGAGGACAGCAGGCACAACAAGCGCACGAAACTACCGCAGGCGCTAGTCTTACCGCTGGTGGTTGCCTATTTTCATGTAGACGTATAAAAGCCGCTGTGTTTCCTGTTATTATTGCGACTTTTAGACAAATTTTGACAAAGGGTTTTAGAACACTAGATTTTGAACGCCTCCTTGCGCCCGTCTGCACTTGTCTTCATCAAAGTTGAAGGAAGCTTTCTCCCTCCCGTTCGTGAACGAAAAACTCTGGCGATCCAGAATCTTCATCGACCACTGAGAACTGACTGGTTGATCACCAACAAAGATCTCAAGAATAGGCCATAGATCGCACACCGGAGAAGTCATCAAGAGGTAGAACTTCATTTTCTTATCATCTTTATTTTTAATCCTTGTACTCTTTTTCTATTTCCTGTTTAGTTTTTGTTGAGGAAAATCGACCGGTAAGGGTCGTCGGAATCCGAGTAGGTTTCCACGGAAAATCGTTCTGGGATTTGGGACGTCTAGATCAGAGGATCTAGTCGGGCTCTAAGACCCTTCCTTTTGTGGAGGTGAAGAGTGGGCTCTGAGACCCTTCATTGTGTGGAGGTGAAGAGCGGCTCGAAGTCCTTTCCCGGAAGGAAAGTGAGAGAGCCAACTGGTCCGGGTAGTGGGTCGGTATACAAAACCCATGAGCTTTTGATTTTCATCGTCTCCAATCTTCGATGTCATGAAGATAAAGTGTTGATGTAAACTATTTATGAACTGTATTTCATTATTGTTTTAATGCAATGAGATTACATTTTTTTGTGATTGTTGTTAGTGGGTGAAATTTAGTAAAATTTTATTCAACATTATAAAACCTTATTCACCCCCCCCCCTCTAAGGTTGGCCACTAGATCCAACATGACCCTCACTCAAAGGGAAAGGAAGAAGTAATTTGCCAGGAAAAGAAAAGAAGAGGGTGATCCTGCTTCGGACTACTCGTCTTCTGAAATTTTCGATCTCCGGGACTTTAGAAAGTTCCAAAAGGATCTTCGGGGAAACTCGATGATGCAATGGCACCACAAGAAAAATCATGTATGCCTTTCTACAGCACTTCCCACTAGAAGAGTTCCAAAATATCCCGGCATGCCAATGTCACGACCTCGACGTTCTACGGGAAGTGCAACCTGTGCGACTTCCAGGGTATTCCTCCTGCCGAGCTTCCCCTTCTGGCTTCTCAGGCCCATGTGAATAGCATAGTAATAAACCATTACATGGACTGCCAGATAAGGGTCCTGCTCAAGGAAAATGAACGACTTCTAGACAAGGAAAAGCGACTGAAAGAAAGAAAAAAGCGAGTAGGAGCAGAGGTCGCTCTTCTGAAGGAAAGAGAAGCGGAAAGATCTGCATTCTCAGTGATATCCCTATCATGTCTACCACAACCTGATTTGATTTGTTTCTCTATAGACTACCTATGATATCGAGAATCCAATCTTCTAAGACGGCATGTTTCAATTTATGAAGGAAAGCTTCGAAGTCGCAATCCGACGATTCATCGTAAAAGGCTTTTCTAAGGATGAGGTGGACGGTATGCCTTTTGTCGAGCTCTTCCCAGAGCTAGAAAACCAGGTCGTGGCAATGGAGCAAGCTTCTAAAGGAAAGGTCATGGCTGACGGAGATATGAAAGAAGATGGAGAAGAAGAAGAAGAAGAGGTTGTGGCTGAATAAGAAGCTGTCGAAGATGCTGGATCATCCCAGACAAATGAAAATAAGTCCGTCGAGTCCGCTTCTGCTACCTCCAGCTCTGACGATGGGAGCTTGCATAGCGAGTTCTAGGATTGTGAGAGTGTTGATGATAATGGAACCGAGTTAGAGGGCAATTCTCCTATTGCCAATGTCGATGGATCTACAAGTCCATATGCATCTCCTGTGGCCAAAAAATAAGAGTTTGGCAAAGTGAAAATGTATTTTGTTTATTTTTGTAGAGGATGTGGCGGACTTTATTCAGAGGCCATCAATTCTTCAAAGGCTACAAGTATGATATGATTTAATACAAAGGATACTTTTGCTCAGCTCACGTCTTCTGTCATTTTCATTATTCAGTTCATTTCTTATTCTTCAATGTTTTCATTAAACTTGTTATCTGAATTTATGCATCGATCAATGGTCGCAACCATAGTTTAGTGATGACTAGTCCGCACAACTTAGAATCCAGCTTGCTTGCTTAGAGATTGGCAAAGCAAACACTGCTTAGAGATAGCATAAATAAATAAGAACTCGGGTCGCACCCATTAAATTTTCAGCTCTCCAAGAGTATGTGATGGCAGTGATAAGATTTAATTGCGTCTTTAGAAGATCACTCCAGATCGCATAATCAATAATATTCAGATGATGCAGACTTTGTCAAATATCATTTCTTGTATGTGCTTTCATTAGCTATGAATCAGATGATAAATTCTGCGAGTTAAGAAAAATGGGCTACAGACTTAGGTGACCAAGTGGGCATGTGCACATAGGGTTAGCATTGCTTTCGTCACAGGGTCGCGAAAATTTTAAACTCCATCACCCAAGAAGAATATATCTTTGCAACCTAACAGATCAAACCTTGTGGGATGAAGCGAATAGTAATGTATGATTTGTCTGAACTGAAAGAAATGATTCACAAACTTAGGTGACCAAGCGGGCAGGTGTGCACGGGCCAACATTACTTTTCTCACAGGGTCACAAAAGTTGTACACTCAATCCACTGCCAAAACTTGTGGACTGAGTGGATACCAAACTTCTGTCTGCACCTTATCATAGAGAATTCCCTACGAGATGAGAATGAGCTATAGACTTAGGTTGCCAAGTGGGAAGGTGCGTACAGGGAAGCATTTCTTTCCTCATAGGTTCATAAAAGCTGTAAACTCAATCCACACTCAACAATAGGAGAAAGGTTTACTGCCCTCTTGCGAGTAGTACACCCAAGTTGATCAATTAGGTAGGTGCACTCAAAGCTAAATTGCTTTCCTCAGAGAGATCAACCCTGCTGTGGGTCTCCTGTAGGCACTGCTTGAGGGTTCTATAGAGTATTCAACAATCATAGTGTAAGGCGATCAATAAGGTCAGGTATGCCTCAGGTGTTCCCCGAAGGCTGCATTGCCCAATCAAGTATGATCACTAAAGCTGTAATAGTATCCATTATAATAGATAGTAGAGCTGACAAGCACCTTAACCCACCAAAATGCAAAGGTGGAGTCTCATACCAGTCGGGATCCGTAATCCAGAAGTCCTCCGCACTAGAATCTACAAGCTCCCACTACATGGTGCGAAATCTTCCAATCACGCGTAGTCATGGTGGTGTTGTCCATTGATCCCAAGTCCCAGATTTGTAAGAAGTCAAAATGGTCAATGACATATACACATAATGTATTTGATGTGTGCTCAAGTTCATGCATGCAGGTTTTCCTTGATTGGACAGGTGAACAAGAGGAGGAAGCTGGAAGTCAAATTATTTGACTAAGGCAAAACCGCTGAGACAACTAAGACAATTGAGAAGAATGTCTCAGCAGAACTACTGAGATAGTCGCGAAGCTCAATACAAATTGTTGAGAAAAATGTTGGTCTCAGATGTACTGCTGATACAGAAGACAGTCTCAGCTGTGAATAAGAAACCACTGAGACAGTTGAGAAGAAACTGCTCAGACAGAAGTTAGTCTTAGCTGTGAAGAATAAGCGGATAGAATGGAAGGCCGTAACCGAAAAGGTTAACCATCTTCCCACAGTTTACTCGACTAGCCGCTAAGCTCTAGCGGCCAGCGGTCTGACAATATCTAACCGTGGACTTTCACCGGCCAACCGAGATCTAAAGGTCTCGTGTTAACTGTTGATGCACGAAATGCGAAGGAGAAACGAGCACAACCAGCTAACTGTTCGAGCACTGGGGAAGGTATTAGGAAAAGACTGTCGGCTAGTCAGTTACTAGCTGTTAAAGCAAGAATCAGAAAAAGATCAAAGCAAGCCGCGAAAAGCGGCGACACCATGCTTCGCCCGCCGCGGCCTGAATGCCTCTCCTGCGGCGGGCTTTCCTTTTGTATAAAACGGAGCGATTACACTTGGAAATCAAAGAAAAGAGAAAGAAGCCGGCCGGCCAATAGACCGCAAAGGACTAGAATCGAGGCCGCAACTCTTAACAAGCGAGCTCCCGGACTCGAGTCAGCATTCTTTGGGTGTACTCCCACCCCCTATTTATAGGCTTGGGGGCCTGCCCAAATGGGCAGGGCTAAAATTACCGGCTGCCCGGGGTACAGGAGAACCGAGCAGCGGTGACGGGAATCAACCAAGAAGAAAAGAAGAGAGTAGAGGAAAGGCCGCGCGGCCTGGAGGACTGCCTCTGGCGAGTTGATTGGCCCGACCTCTGGACAGGCTGATCTGGGCTACCTCTGATGCCGACCTGAAGCTTAGGTCGCGCAGCTTGGGCAAGGACAGGCCAACTCGCGGACGATGGCTGGTCCTGGGAGTTGGCGTTGAGCTGGGCTTGAGTCGGTGGAGGTCTGACGGAGAGGTCGCTCGTCCAGATGAGAATGGCAGCTTACTGAGATTGGCGGCTAGAAAGAATAAGCCGCCCGAACTGGAAAGCCTGGATAACTAGTCGCGGATTCCGGGTTAACAGTCTCGGTACCCAGGATGGACTCGCCCTCAAAACTTTGGTGAGAGTGTCTTTAAGGCACCTTATGAAGAAGTGATTCTTCAGGGCTATGGTCCTTATACTAATGGCCACAACTTCAAGAAAGCACATAAAGTGAAGCCCATTGTGGAAAGGTCTCCGAAGGAGAAGAAATCATGTGACTGCCATCACCATGAAGCCTCGTACTCCAAGAATGCCACCCCTGCTAGATCATCACTTCAGAAGGACAAGCAGGAGTACCGAAGGCAAAGATACAACAGGTTTAACTATTGGTGCTCTGACAAAATTGGTCATTTTGCCATCGACTGTATGTTTAGTACAAGGAAAGTTGCTACTCCTCAAGTTGGCAACATGAGATTGACTACTCAAAATGCTAATCTTCGTAGGGGGAGCATTCTAACCTGAGACCAAGGACCCAAACATGTTTGGGTTCCTAAGGCAAATTGATTATGAATGCAGGTATGTCCAAAGGCCACAAAAATGTAAATCTAGTACTTGGAAAGTGGATGCTCTCGGCACATGACCGGGACAAGAAGCCTACTCCAGAATTTCACTTCAGTCTGCAACGGTCCAAAGGTCATCTTTGGAGGTTCAGACCGAGGGATAACTAAAGGCTGCAGTATGATCACTAACGGTAGTGTATCCTTTTCGGATGTAGCTTATGTGGAGGGATTGGAACACAATCTCATAAGCATAAGTCAACTATGTGACAAGGGTTACATAGTTGAATTCCACGCTGACAAGTGCTTGATAAAGTCTATTGACAATATGGAAACAATTCTATCAGGCACTCGAAGCAGGAACATATTTTACTTAAATTATATTTGTATAGACTCTTCTACATCAGTGTGTCTTTTGGCAAAAGATAGTGCGTCTCTTGGTGACCAATGACACAAGAGGCTAGCACATAATAATTTTAAAACTATTAATAAATTAATCTCCCAGAACTTAGTATGTGATGCCCCAAATGTCAATAACGTCAAAGAGAGACATTGTCATGCATGCTTAAAAGGCAAGCAAACAAGGACTACCTTTAAAAGCATCATAGGCAAAAACTCTAATAGGTGTTTACACCTACTTCATATGGAATTGTTCGGTCCACTGCAAATTAGAAGCTTAGGAGGTAAGGATTATACATTTGTTATTGTTGATGACTACTCGCGCTTTACATGGGTGTTCTTTCTGAAACACAAGTTAGATACCTTCGACATCTTTACAAACTTTGTTAGGCAGATCTTGAATGAATACAATAGCTCCATAGTCAAAATTAGATGTGACAATGGAACTGAATTCAAATCTGGGGCCTTGATAGAATTTTTTGAAAGCCTGGGTATATTTCATGAGTTTTCCTCTCCTCGTACTCCATAAAAAAATGGAGTAGCTGAGGGAAGGAATAAAACACTCATAGAGGCCTGTAGGACCATGTTGAGTGACGCTTCACTGCCAGAATACTTCTGGGCTGAAGTCGTCAACACTGCATGCCACGTGCAAAATCGAGCCCTCATAAACAAGAATCATGATAAGACACCTTATGAACTTCTAAAAGGCAGGAAACCGACTGTATCATATTTTAGAATTTTTAGCTATAAATGCTTCGTACTTAACAATGGTAAGTATCATACTACCAAGTTTAGTGAGAAAAGTTCTGAAAGTATTTTTGTAGGATATAGTAGACATAGTAAGATTTATAGGATTTTCAATATAAAAACTCTGGTTGTAGAAGAATCAATACATGTAGAATTTTATGAGACGAGCTTGCTGCAGAGCATATCGTCTAGTGTGCTTGTTTAACATGCAGGTACAAAGCTAAAAGAAATCGGCCTGTACGATCCGACCGAAGGTAAAGATGAAAAGTTCATTAAGATAACCTCTCCAACCCCTATTGGAGAGGTAGAGGATCAAGATGAAAATATTGTCCAAGTTGATGAAGTCACTCCAGTGGCTAAAGAAGTCCCAGAAGCGAGGAATCTAGAGCTAAAACATCTGAAGGATCACCCAATGGACCAAATAATAGGAGATCCCCGGGATGGTGTCAGAACTCATCGAGGTACAACAACGAGAATCTCTATTTAAGTTTTATCTCACAGGTTAAACCATAGAAATTTGAGGAAGAAAACTCAGATGCATCATGGATCTTGTCCATGGACGAAGAACAAAATCAGTTCAAGCGCTGCAAAGTTTGGACACTTGTTGCAAGACCCAAAGGTAAAAATGTCATCGGAACAAAGTGGGTCTATAGGAACAAGATGGACGAGGATGGGACAATCATAAAGAACAAGGCCAGACTCATAGCCAAGGGATATCGTCAAGAAGAAGAGATCGACTTCGACCTGACATACGCTCTAGTGGCAAGGTTGGAGGCCATCAGACTATTCCTGGCTTATGCTGCACTGAAGGGATTCACAGTCTACCAAATGGACATGAAGTCCGCCTTCCTGAATGGTGACATAAAGGAAGAAGGGTATGTGGATTAGCCCCCATGTTCAGTTGATCCTAACTTTCTTGAGCATATTTATTTATTATCTAAAGCAATGTACGGTTTGAAACAAGCTCCTCGAGCTTTGTACGAAATGATGTCTAGCTTTCTCCTCGAGAACAAGTTCACAAGGGGAAAGATAGACAAGACATTATTTCTTAGGGAAATTAAAGGTAAGGTTTTGCTAGTGCAAATCTATGTCGACGACATTATATTTGGTTCTACAGACGAAAACCTCTGCAAAAAATTTTATAAACTTATGCAAGGGAAGTTTTAAATAAGTAGTATGGGAGAGCTGAAGTATTTCTTAGGACTTCGGGTGAAACAATCTGAAGATTGAATTTTCATCTCTCAGAGTAGGTTTACCAAGGAGTTGATTATGAAATTCGGAATGGAGAGTGCAACCTCTATGATGACTCCAATGGCCTCAGTTATGTCTCTGGACAAAGATGAGAAAGGGAAACCTTTTGATGAAACCAAGTACAGAAGCATAGTTGGATCCTTGCTTTACCTTACTGCTAGTAGACCAGACATAATGTTCTGTATATGTGTCTGTGCTAGATTCCAAGTGAACTGTAAGGAATCTAACTAAGCTACTATAAAGCAGATTTTGAGATACCTTAAATGTACACTGAATCTTGGCTTATGATACACAAGAAGTAGTGACAGCGAACTAATTGATTTTTCAGATGCAGACTTTGCAGGTAGCAAAGATGACAGGAAAAGCACTTCCGGGACGTGTCAGTTCTTTGGAAGAAGGCTTATCTCATGGAGCAGCAAAAAGAAAAATTGTGTCGCAATCTCAATGACCGAGTCAGAATACATTTCTACCAGCAGTTGTTGTGCATAGTTGCTCTGGCTATAGAACCAGCTAGAAGATTACAATTTGAAGGTCAAAGACATTCCATTATTATGTGACTCCTCAAGTACAATCGCAATCGCAAACAACCCAGTCTCGCATAGCCGGACAAAGCACATCGAGCTCATATATCATTTCATCCGGGAGCATGTGGAGCAAAGGGATGTGGATCTGAAGTACGTGCCAACAGATCGGCAAATTATAGATATTTTCACGAAGCCGCTGGACGAGACCAAGTTCAATTTTTTCAAAACTAAACTTGGGATGCTGAACAAAGAAGGATAAGTCACATGAAATCAGTTCAAAGCTCAATAATCAAGGATACTTAAAAAAGGTCAGAAATTTCTCAAGAGGAATGTAGTTCTCGAAAACTCAGTCTACTTCTCGAAAAGTAAAGTACTAATTCTCGAAAAATTTAGACTACTTCTTGAGAACTTTGATCTATCTCTCGAGAAGTTTATAAAGTTCTCGAGAACTAATATCATACTTCTCGAGAAGTCCTCTGAAAGATCTCGAGAACTAAATGCTACCTCTCGAGAAATGACAGTCCTTTTTCGATTTCTGATTAATTTCCTCTCTTTTGAAAACCCGCCTGATTTAATCCTAATCCTAGATTAATTAGACACTTAATTGACATTACTAGGGTTATATATATATATATATATATATATAGATATATATATATATATATTATTTTAGAAATATTAAATCAACTGCCATTTCGACAACAGTCTTCTCGAAAACTCTTCGTCTTCCGCCAACAAAAAGCTTTGTCGCAGCCATTGTCTTGTGCTCCATTCGTGGCCGCTGTCAGCGTCCATGGCGTAGAGTTCGAAAATAGGAGTCGGTAGTGAACTCGTCATCGCAGGGATTGAAGACATTTCTGATGACTTCAAGAACTTGCTCCTTCTCCTGGAAACAGCTGGTATGATGTTCGTTCTTTCAAAACCCTGCAAGGTTTTATTTCCAGATGTAGAGGAATTCTTCAGGAATGCTAAGGTAAGGAGAAATGGTACAGTTTTGAAATCTAAAGTTAAGGAAATCAAAATCAAGTTGAACAAAACCATATTTTCAAAGCTCCTAAGGCTGCCTGTTGTGGATGAAGAGGATGACCTAACAACTGAAGACACATATAGAATTTGCTCTTTCTATGGAGTCTCTGTGGATATCACCTTATTAAGGAGGAATACCTTGAATGATGTCAGCAAGCTTCTGGTAGACATAGTTGGGAAGATTTTGTGGTGCAGAACAGGGTCCATTGGTTTTATAACCAATGATCTATTTGATGTAATGACAACTATTATCTGCAGGAAGAAATTCCAATATGGGATGATGTTATTTGATATGATCAGGGATAGAATCAAGGATCCCAAGTTTGTAAGGATAATCTCTTTGATGCTACGTGAGATTGATCCTGTCATCTTCAAAACCTCTAAAGGTACTCAGATCCATCACTTGAAGAAGATTTTATTGGCCTCCATCTAAAGATAGGAATTAAAGCTGAAGAAACCCAAGCAGTTAGCTAAAGAACTTGCAGCTTTTGCTTCAGAGGTCAGGACACCATCTCCTCCTTCACATGATGTTACTGAACCATCTAATGTAGCAACTAAGGGGGAGCCTGCACCCTCTATTCAAGATGCCAGGGTTCCTTCTCCTCCTCCCCCAGTGAGATCTCCTCTCAGAAGCCCAGTGGCAGATCTTCCAGATGCCACCCTCTCAGATGTTCAAGTACAGGAAACCCTCAAGAACAGAGCTGAAGCAATTGACAGTATGATTAAAGAACTCACTTCAAATGAACCTCTTCCTCCCCTACACACTGAAGAGCCATCAAAAGAACCATCTCCACCATTCTCACCATAAGCTACTCCAGCTCTAACTCCTTCTCCCTCTCCAATGAAAGAATCTACACCACTAGAGACCATCCTTCTCTCTGAAGAGGATGAGCCAGAACCTGAAGAGGTGGAAGCCCCTCTAAAGAACCTTGACTTCTACCTCCCAAGAATTGTTGATTTGGAGGCTGAAATAGTATTTCACACTGTAAGAGCCAAGAGCTCTGTGGTAGCGGAAGAGATCCCTCCCTGGGTAGCTCCTCCTCCACCCCCAAGTACCTCTGTTGTTGCTGCTACTTCTGTTACTACTGTTGGTCAGGTTATGGAACAGTCTCTTACTCTTGCCAGCAATCAGATATATCTAGAGAAGAAAGCCACAGAAAATCTACAAACAATCTGCAATGAGGTTAGTACTTTCAAAGAGGAAGCTATAGAGAAGCTCTCAGTAGAATTCAGAAAGGGGGAGACTTTAGTGAAAGAACAAGTGGAAAAGCTTGCTGCTAATGCACAAACTCTCTTGAATGAGAAATTGATTGAAATAAATAAAAGTGTTTTAGATCAGATTCAATTTGTAAAATTCTACACATATAATACTGATGTATGGACTCACAACCTGATCTTCCCTGATTATCAAGTTGATCCAAATGTGATTCCACATCACCTCAACCCCCTTGCTGAAGGAGAATCAAGGGGAGACTTTAGGGAAAGAACAAGTGGAAAAGCTTGCTGCCAATGCACAAAGTCTCTGGAATGAGAATTGACTGAAATAAATAAGAGTGTTTTAGATCAAATTCAATCTGTAAAATTCTACACATATGATACTGCTATATGGACTCATAACCTAATCTTCCATGATTATCATGTTGATCAAAATGTGATTCCACATCACCTCAACCCCCTTGCTGAAGGAGAATCCAGCCATATGCCACAATCTCAAATGCCCACCTTTTCTTCAAGGCCAGAAGACCAGGTACCTCCTCCTGCTTCCTATTCCCATATTTGGGATGATGATATTCCCTAAGGTCTACCTGAAATTCACTTCCCCAATAAAAGGAAGTATGGAGAAGGCCCATCTGCAAGCAGATGTTCCCCCAAGCCAGACTCAGAGAAAAGGAAAGCCCAAGAGTTTTCAGAAGTCTGGAGTCCTACTTCTAAAGCCTTAATTCTTGAAACTCTCAAATTAGTCATGGACTTTAATAAAAGCAGGAATCTCCACTACAGCTCCTCTGAGTGGGAATTAAATGAGAAGTCCATGAACAAGAGAAGAATGTATGATAGAGAGTATGGCAAGAACAACCCTAAAGCTCCTCCAAAGCCACCCAGGTACTATCCAAAGCCCTTCAGCTATCAGAGGAGACAGCAGGAGAAGCAGGACATGCAACAACAGGGTAAAGAATGAATTCATGTTGATATGTTTTTGAGATTTTTGCTGAAATGGTTGTTGATTAAAAATCTAAAACATTACATATATACAATTTATAGTTTTGCCTAATTGTGTGCTCAATTAATCTCTTATTGCATTTTGATTATATTACTCTTTTTCAGTTCTTTCTTTATTGTTATAATTCACCTTAGTGTAGAGGTGATGCAGCGCCTCCGCTAATTGATGATGACTCGGTTGCCGAGGCACTACGATATAAAGATCTGAGACTCTGTGATAATGCTGAAGGAAGTGCACGTTACAACCTCCACCCGCGGCGTGCTAAAACCGCCATGAAGAATTAGCCTAATTATCTTATTTCATGAACTTTATTTTATATTTTTAGAATATAAAATTATCCATGTTTAAGTGATAATTTTATATTCTTGGCTTGCTTTTAATTTTTTTAATTTGAACAATTTTTATTTTGGTGTGCATTTAGCCATTCGGATGGTTAGATTACATCTCCATCATGGAGGGCTAAGACTTGTTGTAAACTCCTATTTAAGGAGGTGATTAAGAGGAATAATATATTGAAGATTGAAAACCTAAACTCCCCCCTTTTGAGAATTTCGGCCAAGCCTCTCAAAATCGCCGCCCCCTTGTGTGGTGTGAAGCCGCCACCCCTCTTGCACCCTCCATCCATCCGGTGCGACTCCAGCGCGGCTTCCTTCGGTGCAAATCCTTGGAAGAAGGTTGCAAACCCTTCGGTGTGACGCTGATGGATCCGTGGAGAGAGTGATTCTCCCACCTTATCTTTGTGTGAACTTTCATCCTGGTTGGGTAATCTCTTCCCCTTATGTGATTCATGCTTTAGTTTGTGGAGGTTTTTCATGCATCATTTTCTCCGTGATTTTTAAATCCGTCGCTTGCAAAATCTGAAGTTTAAGGTGTTGTTATTGAATCTCTTGTTATCCGGAACGGGTAGATCCGTTTCGGGAGCGCGACTTGGCCTAGCCTTGATTTGCTCTTCTGACCGGCGCACTTTATGTGCCAACAAGGAATTAATCACGACTCGAATTTAGATCGCTCTTGAAAGTTTTTCGCCGCTCCAAAATAAAATTATTGCTTCGCTTGAAACGGCTTATATTGAAATGAATAGATGCTTGTGTAGGTGCGATGAGTTGTGTTCTTGTTGGAGAGGTAGGTCTTAAGGACGTTGTATCGAGTCCAGCTTTCGGTGAGTTGTGTGCTTGTTGGAGAGGTAGGTCCTAAGGACGTGGTATCGAGTCCAGGATTTTGGGAACCAATCGACCCCTTTTTGTTCGCTTTTGGTCGGCGTTCTCTCTTTTTATTTCTTGTTCTGTGACGGTTAGGTGTCCGTTAGCGTAGTCACATCCGTATCACGGTCTTCACTACATCAATTTGGTATCAGAGCAGGTCGTTTCAACTTCTATATTGTAAACATCCTCGCTGCGTTCCTTTTTAGTCAATCTAATCTTAGAAAAAATAATAATAAAAAATTTGTTGTCTGCCAATAGCGGGCTAAAATCTGTAATTTTTTGCGAAAACTGAAAAAATTTTTTTAACGATCTACGTGTTAGTCACTTTGGGAATCTATAAAAATATCGTATTTTCAGTATAGCTACAACCCTAGGGAAAATAATCTTTCCAAGGCTTGTCCAATCCTGAATGCGCACTAGGCTAGGATCGGAATATTCCACTCCGTCTACATCTAGGATGGCTGCGAATGAGAATGCAGATCCCAATACCGAGGCCATAGCGGGCTGCATAATGAGATGACTGAACTTAGGAACATGTTAACCTAGTTCATACAAACCCAAGCTAGGCCACCCCCACCTCCCGCTAATGTTGAGTTGCCCCGCCGGCGCCAACGAAGTTCCGATTCAGATTCTGATGGGGACTCCCCTCGAGTACCCCCACGAGGCCGTCACCACGAGCGAGAGTTTGACATTACTAGAGCCGTCAAGATTGAGGCCCCCACTTACGACGGCATGGGAGATCCACAAAACTTCCTTAATTGGACGGTGGATATGGAATGTTATTTCGACTGGCACCATCTCATGGACCCCAAAAGATCCAAATTGCCAGGATGAAGTTAACTGGTCGTGCCAAAACTTATTGGTTGAATGAAGAGCATAGGTTAGGAACTGGGAATGGAGACCCAATTATTAGATGGACCGTAATGAAGAATTTGTTGACCGATCAGTACGTCCCTGCGTACCATCGGACACAGATGTTTGATGAGCTTGCCACCCTGCGGCAAGGCTCAAGTTCGGTAGCTGACTATATGGGTGAACTTAAGGACTGTATGCTGCGATGTGACTTGAAAGAGATCCCCGAAGTCACTTTATCTAGATTTCGAAAGGGGCTTCACCCCAATATTCAAAGGAAGCTCTTGCTTTATAGGCACACTGATTTGAACGCAACTTTCAATGCTTCCCTAGACATTAAAAAACACTTAGCCTCTATGGCTCATTCCCGTTACTCTCACGCGAAGAATAAGTCCACCATTGGGACATCTTCTTCCACATATCCTGATAAGGGAATGTTCAAATCCCACGAGTCGAAGTCTGTCGTGATCACCGCTCGAAACACTAAGAACCTCGCCAGTGAGCGCATTCCTATAAGGAAGGTTAGCAAGGCTAACACCACTTGTTACTCTTGCGGCGTTCAAGGTCACTATACCTACGAATGCCCAACCAAGACGAAAACTCTAGCCTTATTAGATCCTGCCACTGATCCTGACGATTATTAGTACGAGGCCGCGGAGGAAAGTGACCCCGACGGAGTCCCTAGTGACTTGGAGGACGATCACCGCCTTATGGTGATGCGTTGTATTTTGACCACTCCTCGTCCCGTAAACGACTGGAAGAGGACGAGCATATTTTCCCTGATCTTTAAGAGTGGCGATAAGTTATGCAAACTAGTTATTTATGGTGGTAGTTGCGTGAACGCCGTTTCTGAGAACGTCGTTAAGTGTATGTCCTTGACTGTTGAGCCGCACCCGAACCCCTATCAGGTTGCTTGGATTAGTAAGGTTACTATCAAGGTAACCAAACGATGCCTAGTCCCCATGTCTTTCAAATCCTACACGGATGAGGTTTGGTGCGACGTCCTGCCGATGGACGTTTGTCATGTGTTACTAGGCCGCCCCTGGATCTATGACCGTGATGTGACTCACTATGGTCGCGCTAACACATATGAGTTCAAATTCAACGGCAAGACCATCACCTTGAGACCGACTGTGCCAAAAGAACCGGTAGTGATGACTAAGGATACCACCGTTCCTGTAGAGAGGAATGCATTGAGCTTGGTTGGTAGGAAAGAATTTGTGAAGGATCCCTTCATTGAGGGCATGATGTACGCTCTCGTTCTCATGGGTGCCAAGACTGATAGTGGTGTGTTGGATGATTAACCCCGAGAGCTACGAGTATTGTTGGATGAGTTTAGGGACGTTTACCAGGATGAGTTTCCATCGTCGTTGCCTCCGCTTAGAGATATACAACATGCCATCGACCTTATCCCAGGATCGTCCATACCCAACCAACCTCACTATAGGCTTAATCCTGCCGCCCACCAAGAGTTACAAACACAGATAGAGGATTTACTGCGTAAGGGGTTTATTAGGGCGAGTATGAGCCCGTGTGCTGTCCCATCCCTCCTTGCCCTAAAGAAGGATGGCACCTGGCGCATGTGTGTTGATAGTCGGGCTATCAACAAAATTACTATCAAATATAGGTTTCAAATCCCACGATTAGATGATCTCTTGGATGTCCTTTCAGGTGCCACTATCTTTTCGAAGCTAGACTTACGGAGTGGTTACCACCAGATTCGGATCTGAGAGGGGGATGAGTGAAAGACCGTGTTCAAGTCTAAGGACGGGTTGTATGAGTGGCTTGTGATGCCCTTTGGGTTATCCAATGCCCCTAGCACCTTCTCCCGGATGATGACGCACATCTTTATGCCATATATGGGGAAGTTTGTTGTAGTATATTTCGATGACATCCTAGTCTTTAGTACCTCCCCCGCCAAACACCTCTCCCACATCAAATTAATCCTCACCACTTTAAGGAAGGAAACCTTATTTCTGAATCTTAAGAAGTGCACCTTTTATGTTAAGGAGGTTGAATTCCTGGGTTACATAGTTGGTTCTGATGGAATTCGAGTTGACCCAAGAAAGGTTCAAGTGATTAGAGACTGGCCTGAGCCCACTAGCCTTCGAGAGGTGCGTAGTTCCCACGGCTTAGCTACCTTCTATCATCGTTTCATACACGATTTTAGTAGCATTATGGCACCCATTACCGACTGCATGAAGAAGTGTGAATTCACATGGACGAAATCCGCCACGTTTGCATTCCATCGCATTAAAGAGCATTTGACCAAAGCCCCGGTGTTGCGTATCCCCGACTTCACCAAGGTCTTCGAGCTTACGTTTGATGCATCTGGCGTTGGAGTTGGAGGTGTCTTGAGTTAGGAGGGACACCCCGTGAGTTATTTTAGTGAGAAGTTGGCGAGCGCCAAATTAAACTACTCAAATTATGATAGAGAGTTCTACGCCATCATTAGATGTCTGCACCATTGGAGGCACTATCTCCTCCCTAAGGAGTTTGTGATCCTTTCCGATCATGAGGCGTTACGATTCATCAATGGTCAACACAAAATCAGCCCGCTCCACGCTAAATGGGTATCATTTTTGCAAGAATACACTTTCAATCTTAAACACCTTAAGGGAGCTGACAACCGAGTCGCAGACGCTCTTAGTCGCTTAACTTTGTTAGTCACCACTATGGAGGTTAATGTGATAGGATTCGAGCGCATCAAAGATGAGTACGGCATGTGTCTAGATTTCCAGGACGCATATTTGTCAGCCCAAGATAGCTCCCCCACGAACATATCGACTTTCGTCATTAAGGACGGCTATCTATTTAGACTTGGAAAGTTATGTATTCCGCAATCATCATTACGTCTCCATATCATCTGGAAAATGCAAGGTGGAGGGTTGAGTGGTCATTTCGGTAGGGATAAGACCATTACGTTAGTTGAAGAATAATTCTATTGGCCAAAACTTAAGGCAATGGTTGGACGAGTGGTGACTAGTTGTCGTACTTGTCAATTATCTAAGAGCACCAAAACCAACGTTGGTTTATATATGTCGTTGCCTATTCCTTCCACCCCTTGGGAAGATGTGAGCATGGACTTTGTCTTAGTCTTACCCACTACTTTACGACGTCACGATTCTATTTTCGTAGTTGTGGATAGGTTCTCCAAAATGGCATATTTTATCCCGTGCACCAGAACTAACGATGCGTCTCATATCGCCAAATTATATTTTAAAGAAGTAGTTAGTCACCGGGGAGTGCCGAAGACATTAATCTCGGATCGTGATGTTAAGTACACGAGTTATTTCTGGAAGACACTTTGGGTCTTAATTGGTGCCAAGTTATTGTTTTCCTCGGCCAATCACCCCCAGACTGATAGGAAGACGAAGGTGGTTAATCGCAGCTTGGGCAGCTTTCTTAGATGCCTAGTAAGCGATCACAAAGGTACGTGGGATCTTATTCTTCCCCACGTCCAGTTAGCTTATAATAATTTCAAAAATCGGTCTACTGGTCTGTCACCAAATGAGATTGTCCATGGATACAAGGCCCCTGTGCCTATTGACTTGGTACCGTTGCCCCAAACATACAAGACAAGTTTGCATAATCCTTCGCCCAACATATTCATGACTTACATGCACGTATACGAGCTACCTTGACTGCTCATTACGAGTCTTATCAGTCGCACGCTAATTTACATAGGAGGGTGTCGCACTTTAAAGGTTGCGATTTGGTCCTAGTCTGATTAGTTCCCGAACGCTTGCCATCTGGCACCGTTAAGAAGTTGGCACCGAAGCGTGCAGGCCCTTTTCGGATTATCAAGAAACTAGGTGACAACGCTTTCATTTTGGATTTGCTGGCTGATTGGGGTATCTCCCCTATTTTTAATGTCTCGGATTTGACGCTATTTTTTTTTACCTCCACCTGAGTTGAATTCTCTGTCGTCTTCTCCCTCCACTAAAAATTCTGATGGGTTGGGGAGTGGTAGTTCGGATGATCTCTCTCCTTCGGTCCCCGCAGGTATAACATCGGATGGTACGTTGCCTTCTTTTATTCCTACTACTTACATGTTTCCCAAGTTTCCTCGGGGATTTCTCACTCAAGATATGATACTCGTTGCGGAACCATTCACTACTCCGGATGGTACTACTTACCGCTTCCTTGTCCGTTGGCGTGACCGCGCCCCTTTGGACGACTGTTGGGTACTCGCGACAGAGCTTCAACGTTTGGATGCCGATCTTCTTAACCGCTACCTCTCCACTCACGCATCAGAGATACGTGATTTTGAGTGGGGGAGGATTGATGCAGCTCCGCCGCTAATTTATGATGACCTGGTTGTCATGACGACGACGGCCCTCAACATGATGATAGTACTGTCATGCTTACGGGTGATTGCACCCCTCCAACCAAAGACGCGCATCGCCGTGACAAGAATTTGGACAAGCGCCATCGCCGCTTCAATCTCCGCCCGCGGCATTTGAATAATTAATTAATACATATAATTATGATATTATAATTATTTATTATGTTTTCCCTTTTCTATTAATCGTTTGGACTTTTATTATTTTTCATGATTATGGGTTGCATATAGCCAAATTTTGGTCTATTATTATTTTTACAAACATTGGGCTGCATGTAGCCAAAGTTGTATTGATAGCCTATATATAGGCCTTGGTTGTACTAATGGAATAGAATTGGATGAAATATATTGTGATCTTTTAAATAACGAAATCTCCTCCCTCCTAAATTGCTCTTCCTCCCCTTATTCCCCTCATAATATTCGGCCAAGGCATAGCCGCCCCCCTCCTTCCCTCTCCCTCTTGGCCGCCGGCCGACATCCCCTCCTCTTCTCCAATGTCGGCCGCCCACCTCTCCACCACCACCCTCAACAAAAGCAAGCCGCCCCCTCTCAAGCAAGGTCATCTCCCCGTCATAATATTCGGACACCCCACTCCACCACCTTTTCTCTCTCCATCTTATGACCGGCCTTTACAAGAAGGTTGGACGTCAAAAGCTTGGATCCGGCATGACGCGAGGAAGACGGAAAGTTTCTCTCCATCGGCGTGCTACCAGTGGAACCGTTGAAGGGCGATCAATCTTTGGAATAGATTAACGTCTAGATCTATCTCCGAGCGGGGTAACGAAACTTTCTACTTTCTTGAGTTTATTTACCTCTTGATAATTTCTTGTGGTGGAAAACATTGGCGTGCAATCTTGATAGCCTTGAAATAATCGTGGATTTCTCGACGAAATTTTTGCATATATCTTGATCTATTTAAATTCGAGTAGGCTTGGTAGGGCCTCGTTTCTTTTTGTTGGGAGAGATCTACCTTTTCTTGCGAATCGTATTTTTTGGGGTAGATCTCTTTTGGTACAACTCCGCTCGTTCAGACGGAATATTCGTCCCTTTAGCTTGGTCGGATCTCGGCCTATAACCGTTGTCCGGTCTCTAACGGATTTGCTACCTGTATGATAGCATTGGAACGAAAATTGCAAACGTGTGGTTAGAATAAAATTTCTGCGCGAGTCGCAAAATTAGTGGAACACCGAGAGAGACCCGTAATGGAGCTAATATTCGTGTCGCGCGTGTAACGCTACATCAATTTGGTATCAGAGCCAGGCTGTGTCGATTTCTTAATTGGCACAATCCTAATTAATTTTAGTACGCCGACACGCACGTGCACGCAAAATTTTTCAACAAAATTTTTTTTTTTTGAAATTTTAAAATTAAAATTTCAATTTCTTTCCAAAAAATTCAAATTTCAAACTTCAAATTTTAAAATTCAAATTTCAAATTTCATATTTCAGATTTCAAATTTCAAATTTCAAATTTTTTTTCAAAAAAATTCAAAATTCAAAATTCAAATTTTAAAATTCAAATTTCAAATTTGAAATTTCAGATTTCAAATTTCAAATTTCAATTTTTTTTCCAAAAAAAATCTAATTTCAAATTTCAAATTTTAAATTTTAAATTTCAAATTTCAAATTTTAAATTTCAAATTTCAAATTTCAATTTTCAATTTTTCCAAAAAAATCAAATTTTAAATTTCAAATTTCAATTTTAAATTTTTCCAAAAAAAATCAAATTTCAAATTTCAAATTTCCCAAAAAAATAGAAATTTTTTATTTTATTTTATTTTATTTTATCATAGTTATTAGGTGAGAACAATTCCACCTTCATAACTTCTGTTGGCCAAATCAGTGTTTTTGCATGCGCACTAGGCTAGACACGAAATATACCCCATCCACCTCCCAAATGGCAGACAAGCAGGATGTGGGGCACAATTCCACAACGATCGCTGATCTCCGCCAGGAGTTCAATGACCAAATGACGGAGATGAGGGAAATGTTTCACTAAGTGAACTTAAACATAGCCGCTCTCCGAAATTAAGCCGTTCCCCCACGTGACGATAGGAATAATCATGGTCAAAATGATCATGTCCCGCGTGCACCTTTACATAACAACTGTGAACCCTTTGAGTTTGATCTCACTAGGGCAGTACGAGTCAAACCCCCTTCTTATGATGGGTTGGGAGAGCCCCAAGTCTTCTTAGACTAGGTCATGGAGATGGAATGTTATTTTGAGTGGTTTAGTCTGACTGACAAGAATAAGGTAAGAGTTGCGAGAATGAAGCTTCTGGGTAGGGCTAAGGTATTCTGGCTGAATGAGGAGCGACGTTTAGGTGCGGTAAATGGTGGCTTACCGCCAATTGGTTGGGCAGCCATGAAGGCTATGTTGACGGATCAGTACGTCCCCGCCTATCATCGGACACAGATGTTTGATGAGTTAGCAACCCTTAAGCAAGGAAATTGAACGGTCACTGAATACATGAGTCTTCTCAAGGACATGATGGTTAGGTGTGACGTTAGGGAGATGCCAGAGATCACCCTATCGAGATTCCGTAAGGGGCTCAACCCTGACATCCAGGGTAAACTTCTGCGTTACGGTCACACTGATTTGAGCACCACTTATAACGCCGTGTTGGATATTGAAAAACACAATGCTTTCAAGTTTAAGAGTCGAACTTATCAGAAGGTTAAGGGCAAGTCCATCTTAGGACGACACCCTCCATTAACACTTAAGGATAAGGGAAAGTTCTGTAATGTCGATTCAAACTCTATGGTCATCACCGCTAGGAACATTAGGAATCCCACAGGTGAGAGAGTGCCTGTAGGAAATATTTGTAAGACAAATTCTACTTGTTATGCTTGCGGTATTCAGGGTCATTATGATAGTGAGTGTCTGACCAAACCCAAGCCCGTAGCACTTTTAGACATTGCATCTGAGCCCGCTGAGTTTGTGTATGAGGCCGAGGAAGATTCTGAGTCAGAAGGAGTGCCGAGTGATTTAGAAGACGACGCCAATATGATGGTGATGAGGTGTATCCTAGCTACTCCTCGTACGGTAGATGCTTGGAACTGAACAAATATATTTTCGATAAACTTTAAGAGTGGGGGAAAATGGTGTAAACTGATAATCGATAGTGGTAGCTGTATGAATGTAGTTTCTGAGAGTACGGTATCACGGATGTTATTGACCACCGAGCCACGCCCTCATCCTTATAAGGTTGCTTGGGTAAATAAGACATCCCTTCCGGTCTCGAAGCGTTTTTTGGTACAACTTACCATCAAAGCTTATTCTGAAAAAATCTGGTGCGATGTTATCCCTATGGATGCCTGCCACGTGTTGTTGGGTCACCCATGGTTATTTGATCATGATGTTACCCACTTTGGGCGAGCTAACACATATGAGTTTAAATTTAATGGTAAGACCATTACTTTAAAACCCACTCCGTCTAAGGATCCATCAGTTCCCCCCACGGACACGATTGTTCCGGTCGAAAGGAAGGCGTTAAGTTTATTAAGAAAAAAGGAATTTGAGTGTAAAAAATTTATAGATTGTATCGTGTATGCCTTAGTTTGTCTGTAAGTCGGGGAAGGTGCCTCGTCACTCGATAGTTTACCAACGTCGTTGCGGAAGCTCCTAGAAGAGTTTAAGGGTGTGTATCCGGACGAGCTATCGTCCGAGTTACCCCCCATGCAGGACATCCAGCATGCCATCGACTTCATCCCGGCGTCCTCATTGCCTAACCTTCCTCATTACCGGTTAAACCCTGCTGCACACTTAGAGTTGCATTCCCAAATTTCTAATTTACTACAGAAGGGGTTCATCCATCATAGCACGAGTCCGTGTGCCGTACCGCTTTACTTGCTCCCAAGAAAGACGGCTCATGGAGGATGTGTGGATAGTCGAGCCATTAATAAAATTACTATTAAATATCGATTTCCCATTCCCCGCTTGGATGATTTATTGGACATGTTAGCTGGAGCCACGATTTTTTCGAAATTGGATCTTAGGAGTGGCTACCATCAGATCCGAATTAGGGAAGGTGACGAATGGAAGACCGCTTTTAAATCTAAAGATGGGCTCTACGAGTGGTTTGTAATGCCATTTGGACTTTCCAATGCCCGAGTACATTTTCTATAATGATGACTCATGTTTTCCAACCGTATATGGGAAAATTCATTGTGGTATACTATGATGATATTCTTGTTTTTAGTACATCTACGATTGATCACGAGTCACATTATAAGATTATCCTTTCCACATTGCGCTCGGAAAAATTATTCGTTAATCTAAACAAATGTACTTTCCATGTACCATCGGTAGATTTCCTTGGTTATATCTTTAGTTCGGAGGGTATCCACGTCGATCAAAAGAAGGTCCAAGCCATTAAGGATTGGCCGGAGCCCGCCAACATTCGGGATGTACGGAGTTTTCATGGCCTAGCCACTTTTTATCGCCGCTTCATTCGAGATTTTAGTAGCATCATGGCCCCCATCACAGAGTGCAATTAAAAGGGTTAATTCACTTGGACTAACTCGGCCGCTAAAGCGTTTCAAATAATTAAATCACGCATGTCGGAAGCTCCACTATTGCGCTTGCCGGATTTTAATAAGGTTTTTGAGTTATCTTGTGATGCGTCGGGAGTTGGTATTGGTGGTGTGTTGAGTAAAGAAGGTCACCCCAGTGGATATTTTAGTGAGAAGCTCGCGGGGCCGAAATTGAATTACTCTAATTATGATAGGGAATTTTATGCGGTCATTAGATGCCTCCAACATTGGCGACATTATTTACTTCCCAAGGAATTTTTTATTTTGTCCGATCATGAGGCGTTGAGGTTCATTAACTCCCAAACTAAGGTCAGTCCTAGGCATGCCAAATGGGTCACCTATCTCTAGGAGTACATATTCATTATCAAACACCTTAAGGGGACTCTCAACCGCGTAGCCGATGCTCTTAGTCTTGTCTCCTTATTACTATCCACGCTAGAAGTTAAGGTGATTGGGTTCGAATGAATTAAGGACGAGTATGTCAATTTCCCGGATTTCAAGGAAATTTACTTTTCCGCTCAAAACGACTCACCCACGATAATCTCGTCCAATTATATTCGAGACGACTATTTACTTAATCAGGCGAAATTATGCATTCCACGTTTTTCCCTCCGCAACTTTATCATTTGGGAATTGCATAGTGGCGGGTGGGGTGGACATTTTGGTCGCGATAAGACCATCGCTCTTGTAGAAGACAAGTTCTATTGGACGGGTCTCAAATTGACGGTGAATAAAATCGTTAGTAGTTGTCGGGCGTGTCAACTTGCTAAGGGTAATAAAACTAACGCAGGACTTTATACCCCTCTTCCGATTCCCTCCATTCCCTGGGAAGACATTAGTATGGATTTTATTCTAGGCCTTCCCGTCACGTTTTGTCGTCATGATTCTATTCTGGTAGTGGTAGATTGATTTTCAAAAATGGCCTATTTTATTGCGTGTAGTAAAACCAACGATGCATCACATGTTGCAAAGTTATTTTTTAAGGAGGTAGTAGTCCATCGTGGCGTTCCTAAGACCATCGTGACTGATAGGGACGTAAAATTTACTAGCTATTTTTGGAAGACCCTTTGGAAAATTATGGGCACCAAACTTTTATTTTCTTCGGCCTACCATCCCCAGACGGATGGACAAACGAAAGTGGTAAATAGAAGTTTGGGTAGTTTGCTTTGTTGTCTTATGGGCGACCAGAAGGGTATGTGGGACTTCATTCTTCCCCATGCTCAGCTAGCTTATAACAATTCGAAAAATAGGACCACGGGTCTTTCACCAAATGAAATCATGCACGGATATAAAGCGCCAGTGCCGCTTGACTTGATTCCTTTACCCCCATCATACAAATCAAGTCAATTTGTACAAGAGTTTGCCTCGCATGTCCACCATTTGCATAAGCACATTAAAGACACACTAGCCACACAATATGCGACTTATCAATCTAATGCTAACGTACATAAGAGGGTGTCTCCCTTAAAAGTTGGCGATTTGGTTATGGTGCGTCTCATCCCTGAATGGTTGCCTTCGGGCACCATACAAAAGTTAGTGAATCGGCGTGCCGGTCCATTTCGAATATTAAAGAGGTTAGGAGAAAACGCATTTTTATTAGAGTTACCCACTAATTGGGGAATTTACCCTATTTTCAATGTTTCGGATTTAACGCCTTATGTTTCTCCACCACTTGAATTGTCTGCCTGCCTGTTTGGGTACACTACAACTTCTAATGGGTTTGGGGGTGAGTTGGTGCCTGGATCGACCTCTACATCGGTCTCCACTGGAGGTACGTTGGATGTTGATGCAGTAAATTTTCTTCTTCTTTGACTAATGCCTTTCCAAGGTTTCCCAGGACCACCTTTTTGCCTGACAGGATTATTCGTGATGAAGTGCTCTCCTCGCCAAAAGGGGACATTCGCCGCTACTTGGTTCGTTGGCGTGAATGTCCAGCTTTTGATGATTCATGGCTCCCGGAGGCGGACGTGGCTCGTTTGGATGAAGACCTTCTCCGCCAGTACTTTCAGGGCCACTCATCGGAGATGAGTACTTTCGAGCGGGGGATGATTGATGATGACGACGGCCCTCAATATGATGATAGTACCGTCATGCTTACGGGTGATTGCACCCCTCCAACCAAAGACGCGCGTCGCCGTGACAAGAATTTGGACAAGCGCCATCGCCGCTACAATCTCCGCCCGCGGCATTTGAATAATTAATTAATACATATAATTATGATATTATAAGTATTAATTATTAATTATGTTTTCCCTTTTCTATTAATCGTTTGGACTTTTAATATTTTTCATGATTATGGGCCGCATATAGCCAAATTTTGGACTATTATTATTTTTACAAACATTGGGCTGCATGTAGCCAAAGTTGTATTGATTGCCTATATATTGGCCTTGGTTGTACTAATGGAATAGAATTGGATGAAATATATTGTGATCTTTTAAATAAAGAAATCTCCTCCCTCCTAAATTGCTCTTCCTCCCCTTATTCCCCTCATAATATTCTGCCAAGGCATAGCCGCCCCCTCCTTCCCTCTCCCTCTTGGCCGCCAGCCTACATCCCCTCCTCCTCTTCTCCAACGTCGTCCGCCCACCTCTCCACCACCACCCTCAACAAAAGCAAGCCGCCCCCTCTCAAGCAAGGTCATCTCCCCCTCATAATATTCGGCCACCCCACTCCACCACCTTTTCTCTCTCCATCTTGTGACCGGCCTCTACAAGAAGGTTGGACGTCAAAAGCTTGGATCCGGCGTGACGCGAGGAAGACAGAAAGTTTCTCTCCATCGGCGTGCTACCGGTGGAACCGTTGAAGGGCGATCAATCTTTGGCATAGATCAACGTCTAGATCTATCTCCGAGCGGGGTAACGAAACTTTCTACTTTCTTGAGTTTTTTTCCCTCTTGATAATTTCTTGTGGTGGAAAACGTTGGCGTGCAATCTTGATAGCCTTGAAATAATTGTGGATTTCTCGACGAATTTTTGCGTATATCTTGATCTATTTAAATTCGAGTAGGCTTGGTGGGCCTCGTTTCTTTTTGTTGGGAGAGATCTACCTTTTCTTGCGAATCGTATTTTTTTGGGTAGATCTCTTTAGGTACAATTCCGCTCGTTCGGACGGAATATTCGTCCCTTTAGCTTGATCGGATCTCGGCCTATAACCGTTGTCCGGTCTCTAACGGATTTGCTACCAGTACGATAGCATTGGAACGAAAATTGCAAACGTGTGGTTAGAATAAAATTTCTGTGCGAGTCGCAAAATTAGTGGAACACCGAGAGAGACCCGTAACGGCGCTAATATTCGTGTCGTGCATGTAACGCTACATCAATTTGGTATCAGAGCCAGGTTGTGTCGATTTCTTAATTGGCACAATCCTAATTAATTTTAGTACGCCGACACGCACGTGCACGCAAAATTGTTCAACAAATTTTTTTTTTTTTCCAATTTCAAAATTAAAATTTCAATTTTTTCCAAAAAAATTTAAATTTCTAATTTTAAAATTCAAATTTAAAATTTCAGATTTCAAATTTCAAATTTTTTTCCAAAAAAATTCAAAATTCAAAATTCAAATTTTAAAATTCAAATTTCAAATTTCAAATTTTTTTCCAAAAAAATTCTAATTTCAAATTTCAAATTTCAAAATTTCCAAAAAAATCAAATTTAAATTTTCAAATTTCAAATTTCAAATTTTAAATTTTAAATTTCAAATTTTCCAAAAAAAATCAAATTTCAAATTTCAAATTTCCCAAAAAAATCAAAAGTTTTTTTTTATTTTTTTTATTTTATCCTAGTTATTAGGTGAACAATTCCACCTTCATAAATTCTGTTGTCCAAATCATTGTTTTTGCATGCGCACTAGGCTAGGCACGGAATATACCCCCTCCACCTCCCAAATGGCAGACGAGCGAGATGTGGGGCACAGTTCCACAACGATCGCTGATCTCCGCCAGGAGTTCAACGACCAAATGACGGGGATGAGGGAAATGTTTCACCAAGTGAACTTAAACATAGCCGCTCTCTGAAATCAAGCCGTACCCCCACGTGACGATAGGAATAATCATGGTCAAAATTATAATGTCCCGCGTGCACCTTTACAAAACAACCGTGAGCCTTTTGAGTTTGATCTCACTAGGGCAGTACGAGTCAAATCCCCTTCTTACGATGGGTTGGGAGAGCCCCAAGTCTTCTTAGACTAGGTCATGGAGATGGAATGTTATTTTGAGTGGTATAGTCTGACTGACGAGAATAAGGTAAGAGTTGCGAGAATGAAGCTTCTGGGTAGTGCTAAGGTATTCTTGCTGAATGAGGAGAGACGTTTAGGTGCGGTAAATGGTGGCTTACTGCCAATTGGTTGGGCAGCCACGAAGGCTATGTTGACGGATCAGTACGTCCCCGCCTATCATCGGACACAGATGTTTGATGAGTTAGCAACCCTTAAGCAAGGAAATAAAATGGTCTCTGAATACATTAGTCTTCTCAAGGACATGATGGTTAGGTGCGACGTTAGGGAGATGCCAGAGATCACCCTATCGAGATTCCGTAAGGGGCTCAACCCTAACATCCAGGGTAAACTTCTGCGTTACGGTCACACTGATTTGAGCACCACGTATAACGTCGTGTTGGATATTGAAAAACACAATGCTTTTAAGTTCAAGAGTCGAACTTATCAGAAGGATAAGGGCAAGTCCATCTTAGGACAACCCCCTCCATACACACTTAAGGATAAGGGAAAGTTCCGTACTGTCGATTCAAACTCTATGGTCATCACCGCTAGGAACATTAGGAATCCCACGGGTGAGAGAGTGCCTGTAGGAAAGATTAGTAAGAAAAACGCTACTTGTTATGCTTGCGGTATTCAGGGTTATTACGATAGTGAGTGTCCGACAAAAGCCAAGCCCGTAGAACTTTTAGACATTGCATTTGAGCCCGCTGAGTTTGTGTATGAGGCGGAATAAGATTCTGAGTCAGATGGAGTGCCGAGTGATTTAGAAGACAATGCCAATATGATGGTGATGAGGTGTATCCTAGCTACTCCTCGTATGGTAGATGCTTGGAACCGGACAAATATATTTTCGGTAAACTTTAAGAGTGGGGGAAAATGGTGTAAACTGATAATCGATAGTGGTAGCTATATGAACGTAGTTTCTGAGAGTGCGGTATCACGGATGTTATTGACCACCGAGCCACACCCTCATCCTTATAAGGTTGCTTGGGTAAATAAGACATCCCTTCCGGTCTCGAAGCGTTGCTTGGTACCACTTACCATCAAAGCTTATTCTGAAAAAATCTGGTGCGATGTTATCCCTATAGATGCCTACCACGTGTTGTTGGGTCACCCATGGTTAACTGATCATGATGTTACCCACTTTGGGCGAGCTAACACATAAGAGTTTAAATTTAATGGTAATACCATTACTTTAAAACCCACTTCGTCTAAGGATCCATCAGTTCCCCCCACGGACACGATTGTTCCGGTCGAAAGGAAGGCGTTAAGTTTATTAGGAAAAAAGGAATTTGAGTGTAACACATTTATAGATGGTATCACGTATGCGTTAGTTTGTCTGCAGTTAGTGAAGGTTCCTCGTCACTCGATAGTTTACCACCGTCGTTGCGGAAGCTCCTAGAAAAGTTTAAGGATGTGTATCCGGACGAGCTACCGTCCGAGTTACCCCCCATGCGGGACATCCAGCATGCCAGCGACTTCATCTCGGGGTCCTCGTTGCCTAACCTTCCTCATTACTAGTTAAACCCTGCTGCACACTTAGAGTTGCAATCCCAAATTTACGATTTACTACAGAAGGGGTTCATCCGTCATAGCACGAGTCCGTGTGCCGTACCCGCTTTACTTTCTCCCAAGAAAGACGGCACTTGGAGGATGTGTGTGGATAGTCGAGCCATTAATAAAATTACTGTTAAATATCGATTTCCCATTCCCCACTTGGATGATTTATTGGACATGTTAGCTGGAGCCACGATTTTTTTGAAATTGGATCTTAGGAGTGGCTACCATCAGATCCGAGGTGACGAATGGAAGACCGCTTTTAAAACTAAAGATGGGCTCTACGAGTGGTTAGTAATGCCATTTGGACTTTCCAATGGCCCGAGTACATTTTCTAGAATGATGACTCATGTTTTCCAACCGTATATGGGAAAATTCATTGTGGTATACTTTGACGATATTCTTGTTTTTAGTACATCTATGATTGATCACGAGTCACATTTTAAGATTATCCTTTCCACATTGCACTCGAAAAAAATATTCGTTAATCTAAACAAATGTACTTTCCATGTACCATCGATCGAGTTCCTTGGTTATATCGTTAGTTCGGAGGGTATCCACGTCGATCCAAAGAAGGTCCAAGCCATTAAGGATTGGCCGGAGCCCGCCATCATTCGAGATGTACGGAGTTTTCATGGCCTAGCCACTTTTTATCGCCGCTTCATTCGAGATTTTAGTAGCATCATGTCCCCCATCACAGAGTGCATGAAAAAGTGTTAATTCACTTGGACTAACTCGGCCGCTAAAGCATTTCAAATAATTAAATCACGCATGTCGGAAGCTCCACTATTGCGCTTGCCGGATTTTAATAAGGTTTTTGAGTTATCTTGTGATGCGTCGGGAGTTGGTATTGGTGGTGTGTTGAGTCAAGAAGGTCACCCCATTGGATATTTTAGTGAGAAGCTCGCGGGGCCGAAATTGAATTACTCTAATTATGATAGGGAATTTTATGCTGTCATTAGATGCCTCCAACATTGGCGACATTATTTACTTCCCAAGGAATTTGTTATTTTGTCCGATCATGAGGCGTTGAGGTTCATTAAGTCCCAGACTAAGGTTAGTCCTAGGCATGCCAAATGGGTCTCCTATCTCCAGGAGTACACATTCATTATCAAACACCTTAAGGGGACTCTCAACCGCGTAGCCGACGCTCTTAGTCGTGTCTCCTTATTACTATCCACGCTAGAAGTTAAAGTGATTGGGTTCGAACGAGTTAAGTACGAGTATGTCAATTTCCCGGATTTCAAGTAAATATACTTTTCCGCTCAAAAATGTGAAATTATGCATTCCACGTTTTTCCCTCTGCAACTTTATCGTTTGGGAATTGCATAGTGGCGGGTTGGGTGGACATTTTGGTCACGATAAGACCATCGCTCTTGTAGAAGACAAGTTCTATTGGTCGGGTCTCAAATCGACGGTGAATAAAATCGTTAGTAGTTGTCGGGCGTGTCAACTGGCTAAGGGTAATAAAACTAACGCAGGACTTTATACCCCTCTTCCGATTCCCTCCATTCCCAGGGAAGACATTAGTATGGATTTTATTCTAGGCCTTCCCGTCATGTTTCGTCGTCATGATTCTATTCTGGTAGTGGTAGATCGATTTTCAAAAATGGCCTATTTTATTGCGTGTAGTAAAACCAACGATGCGTCACATGTTGCTAAGTTATTTTTTAAGGAGGTAGTTGGCCATCGGGGCGTTCCTAAGACCATCGTGACTGATAGGGACGTAAAATTTACTAGCTATTTTTGGAAGACCCTTTGGAAAATTATGGGCACCAAACTTTTATTTTCTTTGGCCTACCATCCCCAGACGGATGGAAAAACGGAAGTGGTAAATAGAAGTTTGGATAGTTTGATTCGTTGTCTTTTAGGCGACCACAAGGGTATGTGGGACCTCATTCTTCCCCATGCCCAGCTAGCTTATAACAATTCGAAAAATAGGTCCACGGGTCTTTCACCAAATGAAATCGTGCACGGATATAAAGCGTTAGTGCCGCTTGACTTGATTCCTTTACCCCCATCATACAAATCAAGTCAATTTGCACAAGAGTTTGCCTCGCATGTCCACCATTTGCATAAGCACATTAAAGACACGCTAGCCACACAATATGCGACTTATCAATCTAATGCTAACGTACATAAGAGGGTGTCTCCCTTAAAAGTTGGCGATTTGGTTATGGTGCGTCTCATCCCTGAACGGTTGCCTTCGGGCACCATAAAAAAGTTAGCGAATCGGCGAGCCAGTCCATTTCGAATCTTAATGAGGTTAGGAGAAAACGCATTTTTATTAGAGTTACCCACTGATTGGGGAATTTCACTTATTTTCAATGTTTCGGATTTAACGCCTTATGTTTCTCTACAACTTGAATTGTCTGCCTGCCCGTTTGGGTCCACTACAACTTCTAATGGGTTTGGGGGTGAGTTGGTGTCTGGATCGCTCTCTACATCGGTCTCCACTGGAGGTACGTTGGATGTTGATGCAATAAATTTTTCTTATTCTTTGACTAATGCCTTTCCAAGGTTTCCCAGGACCACCTTTTTGTCTGACAGGATTATTCGTGATGAAGTGCTCTCCTCGCCAAATGGGGACATTCGCCGCTACTTGGTTCATTGGCGTGAACGTCCAGCTTCTGATGATTCATGGCTCCCGGAGGCGGACGTGGCTCGTTTGGATGAAGACCTTCTCCGCTAGTACTTTCAGGGCCACTCATCGGAGATGAGTACTTTCGAGCGGGGGAGGATTGATGACGACGACGGCCCTCAACATGATGATAGTACCGTCATGCTTACGGGTGATTGCACCCCTCCAACCAAAGACGTGTGTCACCGTGACAAGAATTTGGACAAGCGCCATCGCCGCTACAATCTCCGCCCGCGACATTTGAATAATTAATTAATACATATAATTATGATATTATAAGTATTAATTATTTATTATGTTTTCCCTTTTCTATTAATCGTTTGGACTTTTATTATTTTTCATGATTATGGGCTGCATATAGCCAAATTTTGGACTACTATTATTTTTACAAACATTGGGCTGCATGTAGCCAAAGTTGTATTGATAGCCTATGTATAGGCCTTGGTTGTACTAATGGAATAGAATTGGATGAAATATATTATGATCTTTTAAATAAAGAAATCTCCTCCCTCCTAAATTGCTATTCCTCCCCTTATTCCCCTCATAATATTGGGCCAAGGCATAGCCGCCCCCCTCCTTCCCTCTCGCTCTTGGCCGTCGGCCTACATCCCCTCCTCCTCTTCTCCAACGTCGTCCGCCCACCTCTCCACCACCACCCTCAACAAAAGCAAGCCGCCCCCTCTCAAGCAAGGTCATCTCCCCCTCATAATATTCGGCCACCCCACTCCACCACCTTTTCTCTCTCCATCTTGTGACCGGCCTTTACAAGAAGGTTGGACGTCAAAAGCTTGGATCCGGCGTGACGCGAGGAAGACGGAAAGTTTCTCTCCATCGGCGTGCTACCGGTGGAATCGTTGAAGGGCGATCAATCTTTGGCATAGATCAACGTCTAGATCTATCTCCGAGCGGGGTAACGAAACTTTCTACTGTCTTGAGTTTATTTCCCTCTTGATAATTTCTTGTGGTGGAAAACGTTGGCGTTCAATCTTGATAGCCTTGAAATAATCGTGGATTTCTCGACGAATTTTTGCGTATATCTTTATCTATTTAAATTCGAGTACGCTTGGCGGGCCTCGTTTCATTTTGTTGGGAGAGATCTACCTTTTCTTGCGAATCGTATTTTTTTGGGTAGATCTCTTTTTGTACAACTCCGCTCGTTCGGACGGAATATTCATCCCTTTAGCTTGATCGGATCTCGGTCTATAACCATTGTCTGGTCTCTAACAGATTTGCTACCCGTACGATAGCATTGGAATGAAAATTGCAAACGTTTGGTTATAATAAAATTTTTGTGCGAGTCGCAAAATTAGTGGAACACCGAGAGACCCGTAACGACGCTAATATTCGTGTCGCGCATGTAACACTACATTAGGTTGTCGAGGCACTACGACATAATGATCTGAGATGCCGTGATAACGCTGAAGGAAGTGCACGTTACAACCTCCGCCCGTGGCGTGCTAAAACCGCCATGAAGAATTAGCCTAATTATCTTATTTCATGAACTTTATTTTATATTTTTAGAATATAAAATTATCCATGTTTAAGTGATAATTTTATATTCTTGGCTTGCTTTTAATTTTTTAATTTGAACAATTTTTATTTTGGTGTGCATTTAGCCATTCAGATGGATGAGATTACATCTCCATCATGGAGGGCTAAGACTTGTTGTAAACTCCTATTTAAGGAGGTGATTAAGAGGAATAATATATTGAAGATTGAAAACATAAACACCCCCCTTTTGAGAATTTCGGCCAAGCCTCTCAAAACCGCCGCCCCCTTGTGTGGTGTGAAGACACCGCCCCTCTTGCTCCCTCCATCCGTGCGGTGCGAATCCAGCGCGGCTTCCTTCAATGTGACTCCGTGGAAGAAGGTTGCAAACCCTTCGGTGTGACACCGACAGATCCGTAGAGAGAGTGATTCTCCCACCTTATCTTTGTGTGAACTTTCATCCCGGTTGGGTTATCTCTTCCCCTTGTGTCATTCATGCTTTAGTTTGTGGAGGTTTTTCATGTATCGTTTTCTCCGTAATTTTAAAATCCGTCGCTTGCAAAATCTGAAGTTGAAGGTGTTGTTATTGAATCTCTTGTTATTCGAAACGAGTAGATCCGTCTCGGGAGCGCGACTTGGCCTTGACTTGATTTGCTCTTCCGACCGGCGCACTTTACGTGCCAACAAGGGAATTAATCACGACTCAAATTTCGATCGCTCTTGAAAGTTTTCCGCCGCTCCAAAATAAAATTATTGTTGAGCTTGAAATGGCTTATATTGAAATGAATAGATGCTTGTGTTGGTGCGGTGAGTTGTGTGCTTGTTGGAGAGGTAGGTCTTAAGGACGTTGTATCGAGTCTGGCTTTCGGTGAGTTGTGTGCTTGTTGGAGAGGTAGGTCCTAAGGACGTGGTATCGAGTCCGGGATTTTGAGAACCAACCGACCCCTTTTCGTTCGCTTTTGGTCGGCGTTCTCTCTTTTTATTTCTTGTTCTGTGACGGTTAGGTGTTCGTTAGCGTAGTCACGTCCGTATCACGGTCTTCACTACATCAAGAGGGTTCTGACTTCAACAAATAGGGAGAGATTGTTGTTTATTGCATCCACAATAACCCAGATTTTCTTGAAGTCACCCTTGAACTAAGATGAATTAAGTTGTATTTAATATCCTTGTTCTAGTTGTGTGCTTGCAGATTCTTAGTGCTAAGTGTAGACCAATGTCAGTCTATAGTAGGTTAAGAACACAGGACCATACAGTGTAATCCCTAACTGTGTAATCCAAGGTGTCAACTCATGTGTAGCCTCTTAATTGGGATACACTTTATGTTCAAACACTTGGAGCATGGGATGAAGACAGGACTAGAAGAAAATTTCTCTAAGTTCAGAAAATTCTCTAAGTCCACTTCTCGAGAAGTGCCTCTTAGTTCTCGAGAAGTAGAGTTAGATGTTCTCGAGAAGTATTCTATAGTTCTCGAGAAGCAGAAGTATAGTTCTCGAGAAGTCCTTATAGTTCTCGAGAATCTAAGCTTCAAAGTTCTCGAGAAGTCCCAGCTTTTTGTTCTCGAGTAGTCAGACAGCTTCAAGAATTTTTCTAAGTTCGAATTCTCGAGAAGTCATCTTATAGTTCTCGAGAAGCTTAGCTTCATAGTTCTCGAGAAGTCTATCTATGCTTCTCGAGAATTAAAGCTAGAAGTTCTCGAGAGGTTATCTTAGTTCTCGAGTACCTATCTTGGCTTTCGAATAATAGTTCTCGAGAAGTAAACTTATGGTTCTTGAGAAGTCCAAATTGTTCTCGAGAAGTATTAGCCCTGAAGTCTCGAAAACTAACTTAAGTTCCAAATAGTATAGTTCTCGAGAAATCAAACTAGTTTTCGAGAACTAATGTTTCTTCTCGAGAACTGCAGGTCTAATTTTTAAGAAAATTTCTTTAAGTCCGGATTGGCTGTATTTTCAAATGACTTGACGTGAATTGTCCACATGTCTTCATTAATTTCTTTTTTAACCGTTAGGGGTAATCCTATATAAAGTCTTTTCATTAAGACTAAACCCTAACAATTACAAGAAGCGACTTTCCGTATATTTAAAATCTTCTGGATCGGCCATCTCTCTCTAAAAGAATGAATTCTAAAGTTGCCGCCACTGCTCACGTGTAGATCAAGTTTTCTATTTTCGATCAAGAAAGACTTACTGTTCAAGGGATCTTCATACTCTCCTTGATCGAGTAGGTCAAAGCTTTCTCAGGTCAGATCTACAAGTCTTCCTCAACCATTTCTGAAAGAGCCATAAAGTTCAAGAAGAAGACCTAGAGAGTTATTTTTCCATATCTGTGAAATTACTGTGTTTGTATTTTAAAATCTCTTTGTAATTGTTGTAGGGTATTTTCTCCGAGTGTAGGAGCGTTGCTCTCCGAGTTGTAGGAACCTTTTATCTTCCGAGTGTAGATCCATTTGGATCTAGTTTGTAGGAACTTGGTTCTGAGGCGTAGGATTGTTTTCAATCTGAGATAGTGGAGTAGCCGAGTCTAGTGATTTGCTAGATCGGTGAGGTAAAGTGGACATACCCAAGATTGGGAAACCACTATAAATCTTCTTGTCTTCTATGATTGCTTGATTACTTGTGCAAAATCGTTAAAAATTTTATTCCGCAAATAGACGCACGATTCACCTATTCACCCCCTCTAGGTGATTTAGGTTGATAACTTTTCACTTTCATGAACTCTGAGTTATATGGTCCTTGAGTGGATCTGAGGTAGGAGTAGAAATAGTCTGAGCTATAGGAGTGGTTTTTCACTCTGAGTTATAAGATCCTGAGGGATCTGAGGTGTACACTTTAGGAGCCAAGTATAAAGGAGTTAGCCAAATCTAGCATAATGCTAGATTGGTGAAGGTGATTGTGGGTGTTTTCTATATAGGGGAACCACAATAATTCTTGTGTTTTTGTTATAATCATGAAAGACAACATCTAACTTAAAACACACACCAATCTCTTATTTGAAAAGATACAAGAGATTTAAAACAAACCTATTCACCGTCCTCTAGGCGTTTAACTACCCCTAAAAAAGAATTTTAATGACCTTGAATCTCTCCCACAAACACCGACTAGTAATTTTCTTTTTCTCATAAATCCCTGAGCCTTTAACATGGACCTTAAATTGGTATGCAACCATCATCACCTTCAAGTTCACAAAATCCCTAAATAAGAGAACATCTCCTCTATTGCTATAATCTAATCAGCTAAAGCCATAAAATCAGTCTTCCCATCATAGGTGTCGGGTCCTTCACACTTGAAATGCGAAATAAATTCATATCTTGAAGAAACTGAGAAGGAGGCATAAAAGTAGCACCGAAAAGAGATGGTTGTCTAGATTATAATGTCGCACTTACTATCACGCCACACTATTAATAAGCGACAAAAGAATATTTTAGGGTTTTTTCCTAATTTGGTGATGGATTGTTGGCAACAATGCGTGAAAAGACCAAACGCAATATGGTAACCTGGCACATATGGTAGCTCATTTTAAAACAACCATAAAAGCTCAAAAAATTTCAGGTGATTGAGGAGAGAAAAAAAAGCTTCTAACGGTGTAGCACACACAAAGCAATCGCCTAGCGGTAGTTTTAGGAAACTCCAAATATATCATGATTTAATTGAGAAACTAGAAGGAGCAATAAATATCATTTGGAAGGCAATGATATATCTTATTTTCATGAGTAATAATTTAATTCTAAAGATGAAGGAAAAATCATGAAATTGAAAATATGATACAGAAGGAATTTGAAGACTACCCATTATTACCACACGGAAGCTCGCTGCATAGCTTTCCTTATTAAAAACATACCGAAATTGAGTTTCATGAGATTGGTTTTCATGAAATTTGAAAGGGGAGTTCGCCCAAGTCATTTAGAGGGAAGGAAATGGTTTTCCCAACTCATTTAGGAGCATAGTTCTTTAAAGGAGATCAAAAGAAATTCATGCGCAAAGATTGAAGTATATCAAAATGATGATTAAGAATTCTTCTTCCTATTGTTCACATGATGGATCCTCTCTATGAAAAACTCTCATCAAGAGCACACCTTCACGGATCTGAAGCACATCAAAGAGGAAGACTCTCAAGCTACAAAGATCAAACCTTTGCAAGCGAATCAACATCAACACCAAGGGTTCTAGTTAAATAGGAGTTTTTTCTTATTCTTATATTTTCTTTAAACTTTTTGTTTTCTGTGCGGAGATATCATCCGGTGTTGACGTCAAATTCCCGAGATGAGTTCGTGAGAAATCAGCCTAGGAGGCCATCGTATTTCTTGGTGGAATCTATGGAAATTGTCTAGGAAGGACATCTAGATATGGGAGATATAGTAGGCTCTAAGATCTTTCCATGGAGGAAGGTGAGGAGTCGGCTCATTAAGCTTCTTGGGGAGAAGAGAGATAGAGTAAACCAGTCCTAGAGAAGGGTTGGTATAAAAAACAACAAAGGATATTTATTTATTTTTCTCCTTGATCTTAACATTATAATATCAAAGTTTTGTAATCCTCTTATTGAACAAAAAATAATGTTTATTCGTTTGTCTTACTAAACTTTCATTTCATATATCATGAAATACTTTATATAATATCTCTCTATCAATGCCTCAACTCTAAGTACATTGGAAATTACTTCTAGTGAGTTCACTCTAGGATTTCATCTTCTGGTAGTAGCGCTCGACAGTAATACTTACTGCTGGTGGTAGTGAAGATCAGTTGTAATCTCACCTATTTGAAACAATCTCCAATATAATATTTTATGAGATATAAAATATATCCTTCCGCTATAATATATTCATAAACCTCTTAAAGTGATTCTGATATTTTTAAGTAAATTTAAATTTCTGTAAAGCCCTTATTCACCCACCTCTAAGGGCATCATAATATCTAACAAGTGACATCAGAGCGAGGTTATTCCAAATCGGCTTAACAACCAGGAATAATGGCGCATCATGATCACACATTATCTAGGGGGAATGAAAGTTTTTAAATGGAAAAATGTTAACACCATATTTTTTTATGGGTGAAAATTATGAAGGTTGGAAAATCATTATGAAGAAATTTTTAAAATCTTTAGACATAGAGGTTTGGAATATTACAATTTGGAAGCCCCCAAGCATACTAAATAAAAATTAAATGTTCTTAAAAGCTATATCAATGAATTGTTTATTTTGTGCGCTTCAACAAGAAATTTTCAAACTTATTTATATTTTACCTACCGCTTATGAAATTTGGAATTTCTTTGAAAATAATTATGATTTCCCTTCGATAGGTAAGGAGTACACGTCAAGAGAAAAGAAAGAAGAGAATACATCAAGCGGAAGGGAAAATTAAAATATAACTTTGGAAGAGGAAAACCATGAGGAAGATGAAAATGGAACCCTGTGTTCAAATCATTCCTCATCCAAGAGCGTTGTAAGAAAATCAAATTACCTTCTTATTTGTAATTTTATACCTACATTGCACGTGCTAGATGTGGCTAAACGTAGAATTTAGAAATTAAGAAAACATTATTTCTAAATTTCATTTAGAAAATATAAATTTAAAATCACAACTAAATTTAGAACCAATGTTTGATGTATCCTATTTTCCCTCTTGCTTTGTAGTTTAAAATATTATACATTATTTTGATTGCAAAGAATTTAGAGAAAATTTCAAGGTTTTAAAAAGAGCTAAATAATTCTAATGAGCATAGAAAAAAATTTATCTATGAAAATTATGCCTTAACTCATAAACTAAAATCGTTAAAAATATTTGTGCAAAAATGTTCAAAAAATAATTAATCTTTTATCTTTAGTTTAGCTTCAAAATTATGTAAGGTATCTACTAGCATTTCAAATTTCGTAAAACATATAACTAATTGAATATCCAACCCCCATTCAATTTCTCCCAACATTAAAGTAAATGCTGACAAATTTCCTAATAATAATACTTTAAAAAGTCACTATCATTATAGGCATCAACTTAATGATTTTGGATATTTGACATATAAAAAGAATATTCAACTAAAGTATGAATGGAGTCCCATCATTAAAAATAACCCACCTACTCCACTCAAATGGGCCCATTCATCATTATCTCACCATAGATTATCACACTATGTTTGGATACATAAATATCTTATCTATTAGTATTCTCCTAATGCATGAAGTAGAAACAAATCAAAACAAAATTACTCAATAATCTACATCTTGATGTGCATAATGTCCTTTTTGTTTTTGTTTTGTTTTAATATCTTGTATCTTTCTTAAGCCAACATTTCATGGACACTTTAAATATATTTTTTGCGTATGACTTACACATATTAAGCTTAATGATAAATCATTCCAATTGAATGTTATTGAATAAAAAGTCATCATTTCAAGTGAGCTACTTATCACTCTATATCCTAGCATCGGCTATAATGAAGTTTATCGCCAATGCTAGACAAGTATCTTTCATAATATCACTAAAAATTTAGTGTTAAATTTTTAAATGATATTATAAATATTAATTAGTATATTAAAATAAGAAAAATCTTGATTTCTGTGTAATTGACTGCACGGTTATAAAATTAGAAATGTATTTAAAACCAGTAATATAGAATAAATCCCAAACTATTATCATGTAATAGTACCAGAGTTCAATATATGTATCTTCAGGACTAAATGCTTTTGTATCACCTTGATAACTCACTCATTCCATTTATCATAATAGATTTAGCATATAGTTGTTTACAGTAGAGACACCAACCTATAAACCATGTCTTGTGCTTTACCAAAAAGGTTCTAGTGGGTCCTTGGTAGGCATTGGTGGGAAAGAGTGTTAGGTTAAGCAAGTTCTTTTGTATACAAGTACCATTAACACCCCAACCTATGACATTTGTGTAGCGTTTCATGCCCATCCATCACTTAGTATTATTCTTGGGTGTAGACATATACCTAGGGTATAGGAATCTAGGGCATACCCATGATACTCTTATACATTACATGAACATTATTTCACGTCTCTTGTTCATTATAATCATGCATAATATTCTATAATGCTATCTTGTGTTTGCATTATATATCCTTTGAGCTTTTATGTTTTTAGAAAACATAAGTTTTTTGAAAAAAAATCACATGTTATTGACACCTTTAGCTCAAAATATTTATCTGCAACATTTTCAATATTATTCAAAACTCCTTGCGGTAATTGATGTCTCAATTTTTTTAAAAAACTTGAATAATAATAGAATGAAAAATTATCTTAGAATATGTTTTTCTAAGCAAAAAAGTGAATCTTTGTTGTTAATGCCAAGCGTCAGTACTTATGCTAGCAGTAGAATAAAATCATTTCTTTTTCGTTCTTGTAGTATTCTTTTTCTGGCATGGAAAATCACATAACTAAAAGGATCGTTAAAAAATTCTATGTTTTCTAGAACTCTATTTATTATAAAATAATAGAAAATCAAATATAAAAATTTAAAATGATTTTAAAAGAACACAAATATATTTTTCCTATATCTCTTTGTTGTTGATGCACGAAATGCGAAAGGGAAGACGGGCACCACCAGCTAACCGTTCGAGCACTGGGAAAGGTATTGGGAAAAGACTGTCGGCTAGTCGGTTACTAGCGGCTAGGGATGACGGATTGGACCAGATAGGAAGAAGAGAGAAAGGGCCGCTGCCAGCTGCAACACCAGAGTTCGCCCGCCGTGGCCTGAATGCCTCTCCTGCGGCGGGCTTTCCTTTTATAGAAAAATAAGCGATTACACTTAGAAAAGAAAGAAGAAAGGAAGAAGCCGGCCGGACAATAGACCGCAAAGGACTAGAATCGAGGTCGCAGCTCCTAACAAGCGAGCTCTTGGACTCGAGTCAGCGTGCTTTGGGTGTACTCCCGCCCCCTATTTATAGGCTTGGGGGCCTGCCCAAACGGGCAGGGCTAAAATTACCGGCTGCCCGAGGTACAAGAGAATCGGGCAGCGGTGACGGGAATCGAGAAGAAGAAAAGCCAAGAGACATGCCGCGCGGCCTGGCGACCTTCTTCTGCCGAGCTGCAGGATTCGGCCTCTGGGCAGGCTGATCTGGACCTCCTCTGACGGCGACCTGGGGCACAGGTCGTGCAGCTTGGGCAATGATAGGTCGACCCTTAGATGATGGCTGGACCGGAACTGGCGGCTGTCTGACGTGGAGGCCGCCCAGCTTGTCTGACAATAAGCCGGCTAGCTGAGAGTGGCGGCTAGAAAGCACAAGCCGCCCGGACTTGAAAACCTGGAGAACTAGTCGCGAATTCCGGGTTAACATAATCCCCGCACATTTTTAAGTTTCTGAAAAACTTCGAAAATGTAGAACTAAGCCGGAGACCGCGACTGCCATTAATGCTTCTGCGTCTATAAAATGCCGAGGGCCCTGCCATTTCTTCAAGATCTCTGCCAAGCCACGGGTCACTACTCGCCACTTGCGGTTAGAATCCTCCAAGCCGACAGAGACTTCTATAAGATGGACGTCATGTCCTCGATGCTAGATCGCGAGAAGAAGTCGTCTGGATCGACAAAGAGGAGCAGAAAAGCGGACAGTTCCGACCAACAGCCTGTGAAGAAAACCGAGAAGCCGATCGCACTGGCGGCTTCTGATTCTGGAAAGAAACCGATGGAAGTCGTCGCAGAATCCTCGCAGGCCGCGACAAAAGTCGAAGTGGTTTTCAAATCTACTCTCCCGCAAGCTGGTGCCACCAAATCTTTCGACATTACCTACTCGCCATCAGGTGAACCTCTTTTGAAGATCGCCGGGGCGGAGGAGAAGAGTGTCGACTCTTCCAAACTGCGCGAGTTACCCATATCTGCTGACTTGATCATTGTTGAAGAGGATGACTCGAAGAAGCCACTAGAGGTCGAGCGGTCTCTGACTGAGAAGAGGAAACGGACAGAGACAATAGTCGGCCACTTGAAGCGACGTAAGAAAAAGGTCAAGACCCTTGAGGAAAGGATGGAGAGGAAGGCGCGGAAGATGCGGGTTGATAGCCGCAATGTTTTTGTGAAGACCAGAGCGGCTAGTGTGCAATTCAAGCTGCGGGAAAAAGACGTATCTGAGGGTCTGTCGACTCCATCTTCCAAGCCGGACGAGCCAGAGAGTACGCCTTCGGTTAGCGAATCCCTGAGCAATATCCTGAAGGGCATGGGGGAATTTCAGCAGCAGGACAAGTTACTGGCGACTCCGCCGGCTTCTGTGGAGGTCTCCGTCACCGATGTCGAAGTTACAGGAGAGAAGCTTGGCGAATCGGCTCCTGCGGTTTCAGAAGGAGCTGAAAAATTAAAACTCAGAGAGAAGATAGAGGAGATGAAGAAACTAATCGCCGGGAAGCAGGTGGCGACTACATTTCCTGACCTGCAAGGTAAACACGAAGAAGTTAAGTGTATTGTAAAATTCTACAAGCCGCGGTCACGGAAGAAGGGAGCGGACACAATTTGCAATCCGCCGGCGAGCTTCTTCTTGACCACGGCTAAGCTGAAAAGCAAAGCTAAGGAGACCGCGCGGCTATGGAAAGAAAAGCTAAAGCGAATAGATTCAGAAAGGTTTAGGCGACCCGCGGCTAGACTTGATACTGCGGCTTTCGAAGGAGAGATAACCACGAGCTGCGGTCTCGTTCTAACGAGATCTTCTACCAAGTGTCGGTCATGTCACTGAATCTAACCGATTGTTTATTCGCTGCAGGTGCACATGGAACTTTCATCAAGCCGGGCGATCTGACGACCTCCTTACCTCCACTGATTCCGCTGCTACCTCCCAGTGTCCGCGACCAGAGGGCGGCCGAATTCCAAGAGGAGGTTGCCGCTTTGCAGGCTAGGATAAGGGAGCATGTCGAGGCCCTTCGAGCCAAGGAAGAAGAGTGGCGGCTTCAAGAAGAAAATCAGCGGTCTATACTGGAGGCTGCTGAAAAGAGAACTCAAGAAGTGCTAGAGGACTTGGAGCAGGAGAGAGGAATGATGCGGTCTGAGGTGGAGGCCGCTGAGAAAAGGACGTAGGAGGCCTTGGTCAGCTTGGAGTTGGCGAAAACGACGATGCGGATTACGCAGGAGACCGCTAACAAAAGGGTGCAGGAGGCACTGGCCAGCGCAGACATGGAGAAAACGGCGAAGCGGACTGCACTGGAGGCTGCTGGCAAAAGGATGCAGGAGTACCTGGCTAGCTGGGAGGAGGAGAAGACAGCGATGCGGACTGCGCTTGAGGTCGCTGAACAAAGAACTCTGGAGGCGCTGGCCCACCTGGAGCAGGATAAGAAAGAGAAACTAGATCTGTAGGCTTTAGTGCTGATGCTCGGCCGGATTGAGAGGGAAAGGGCGGACACCGCTCGACTTGACGAGGAAAGGGATAAGGATCGACTAGAGGAGGCCGGCAGAGGCTTGCGACCTGCTGGGACGACTGCTGAATAGCAGCAACTACCAAATCGCCCGGCTTCCGGAGAGACTTCGTACTCACCAGTAGTCGCGGCGGTTAGGCAGGTCGCTGCTTCTGGCGACCCGGGAGATCGCGCTCTGTCGCTGGTTCCATTTACCCGCGTAGAGTGTGATACCTCGCGTGTTCATCGGACTCTGCACAATATCCACAACCTCGTTAGTCAAGTGTATGTCCAGCTGGTACAGGCCGGCGACCAAGTCGCGCGGGTTGGGCGAGAGGCTCCAGAGAGTGGAGAGAGATAATTAAGAGAACTTTAATTTGGCTTTGTAATAAGCATCAACTCGTGATGTCGGACGGTTTGATTCCTGTGGACAATTGTTGAATGTTCGATTGTATATTACTGTGAATTGCATGCGGCTTTGTGCGGTTTGAATTCTTCTAGTCGCTGTCTTTTATTCTTTAGGAATTTCGCCAAGTACTGGAATTTTAATCGCTCGACCTGCCGAACTAGAATACGGTTAGAATACTTTACCTTGCAGGTTGAGCCGTGCGGCCTGATATCTAACCGCGATTTGACAACAACTACTGTAGCTGCATAGGAAATCTATAAATTGAGATGATCCCGGAGTCTTCGGCACAGGAGATCAGAATGCGAGCTAAAGCAATTGCGATGCGGTCTGACAAAGCTCCAGCCGTTAGGACCGACGCGGCTTCTGCTTTCCATTCGGCGGATCATAAGGAAGGCCGGCTTACCCAAGCCGAGCTCGACAGCTTTTTAGAGAAGCATATGAAAGACAGCCCGCTGCTCGCGCGGCTTCCGCTGCCTCACGAGCGGATTAACACCTCTGCAGCCAACCAGATCGCTATCCCAATCGATCACTTTGACTGCGGCTTCGGCTTCCCTGTGCTAATGGAAGCCATCGCGGTCTTCGACCATTACGGAGTAGTGCCAGGGCAGCTGCCCCCAAACTCGATTGCGGCGATTTACAGCTTCATCTCTTACCTTAGGTCGGAGCGAGTTTGGTACTCGATAAGGCTGTTCAGAGAATGCTTCTCTGTGCGGTCTATCCCGGACTCGGGAACGAAGATCTTCAGAGGCCATCTTTACTTCGGCTGCCGCGGCCTGAAAGTTGTAAACCTGGCGAACAAAATCGCTAATTGGTCAGAAAGATACCTTATCTTTGAGGGTAACCTCGGACTCCTGCCGGTCCATCCGCAAGTTTGCGACGAAGCCGCTTTTGGCAGTAGCGGACTGGACGGCGTGGAGAAGGAGATCTTCAACTTCTTCAAGGGCGAGCGGCTCGACGTCACCCACTACCTCCCGCTTCTCCCGACTTTGGAGGACGTTCATGCGCAGGACAGTAAGTATCACTCAGGCGAACTGCTATGCTAGCCGCGCGGCTTACCAACTGACTTGTTAACTTCGCCTTGCAGCTGCTGTCGCGGTCCCGCTGAACAAGCCGCTTACTCCAGGCGGCCTAACCCTTACACAGAGGGAGAGGAGGGCGAAGAGGGCCAGGCCGGAGCGGGCTGCAGAGGAGGATGAATCGGACTCCTCCAGCGGCTTCACACTGCATGGTATGGGCAGCCGCTTGAAAGATCTCCACGGCAACCCCACCATGCAGTGGAGTGCTGACGGCGAGTCGGTACAGGTTTCCACTGCCCTCCCGAACTGGGGGAAGGAAACTGTAAGCCGCCATGCCTCCGTGGCTAGCGCGGCTTTGTATGGCAGGCGCAACTTGAAAGCACTGAAGAAGATACCTGCAGAAGACTTCTCGCGGTTTGCCGCGCAGGTCGGCGCGAGAAGCTTTGTAGCCAACCACTATATGGGCCTAGCCCATAGGCGGTTAGTTGCAAGTGAAGGCGACCTGAAGCGGCAACTCGCCGAGAAAGATGAAGAAATCGCACGGCTAAAGGAGTCACATGCGGTAAGACATTACCTGATTTTTGCGGCTTAATTCATCAAGCCGCCCGAACTAACCTTTTTCTTTCCTTTGCAGAAAATGTACGATCCGGCAAACTCAGCCTTTCAAGACACGGTCTTTCCCCAGCTTGTCCAAGGGATCGACGGAGCGCTGAAACGCCTTCGAGATCAGGGCGGCCTCACCCCGGGATTCACCGACTTCACCTGCGCCGACCTGTATCCACCCTTGAAGAAAAGGGTGGCCGCGGTTTATCGTGCGCTGAAAGGCAAGGAGAAGATTGATGGAGAGGGCGAGGCAGAAGAGGAAGGGGAGGACAGCAGGAGCGAGAGCGCTTCTTCAAAGACCGGCGGTCAAGCGTCTGAGACCGCGCGGGTTGGTGCCAGCACGTCAGAGACCAGGGGCACTGGCATTTCGCGTTCATCCTCGTCTGACAGCGGCGACTACTCGCCTTTTGAGATCGATATTGACGGTGAACCGGACTCCGGTACTCCTGCATCCAAAAGATAGAGGCCGAATAGCTAGAATAGATTACTTGTAAAAGTTTTTACATTTTTTGAGACCGCCGTTAAGATTTTGTAAACCGCGCGGTCTACCTCTTATACTTGACATTAGAAATGAAAATGTTTTACCTTTTGTGAGAATCTGTTGTAATTTTACTTACTTGTTTGTATACGCGGTTTAACCATTCTTACTCGTTTCCAACTTAAGAAATCTCATTGATGACTTCACCGAATAATAACTAACTTACTGCGGTTAAACTCGAGTAGAATACCATTAACCGGATATACTAGTCTGCGAAATTACAATAATTCGATCATCCTTGAGCGAATATAGAGCCATAAGCCGGGCGGTTAGGAGAATGGCGATCGACAAGCCGCTCTTCTAAGGGGATAAACCGGATTGATATTGTAAAAACCAAGCTGATTGTGGCGGCCTGTCCGAAATTGCAAGCCGCGAATTGATTTGAATGAATACCATAAGCCGGCGGACTGAGCGGATAGGATAACTGGAGTCTAGAGGCCAAGCGGGTAGCTGCGGCTGGAGCGAAAAAAGAAGAAAAGTTGATATGTTATGATATTCTTTTGATCCGGCGGCATGATCTTTGTAAGCCGCGCGGATGACAGATTTTGTAACTTTTGACAATATAAATGTTACTTTGATTTTGCTGGATATGCTTTATTCGCTCGGTATTATATTTCTATTTGATCGATTATAATATGTCATGAGATATCTGGACAATACACAAGCAGAATGGATGTGAAGATAAGCCCTGCTAGTTTACTTTTTCAGGCGACTAGAGTGCGAAGTCATCGCAGAGTGATTTTCGCGCATAACTCGCGCGGATAAGACTGATGTCCGCTATAATGAACTGAAGATAACCAACAAACTCGCACGATTAATAAAGATATCTGTGCAGTAAGAATAATATCGGCAACTTCGAATATGAGACCAATTTAAGCAAACCAATTGGTCGAAAAGATAACCGAACGTTAAGAATAATAATATCCGCAACTAGCTGCTGGTCGGATAACTTCCATTCAGCCTTATAATACCCATACCCGAGCGGATACTGTGTCTCTAGCCAGGATATGATAACCGCGCGGTCTGATCTCTGACCGCCGACTAGACTTCTGCTTGAAGATAAGAAAACACTGCTCTCTTGCCTGGAGTACAGTCTAAGTCGATCTTTTGGGCAGGTGCGGCCGGAGCGGCATTGCTTCCCCCGGAGATCGACAAGACTGTGGGTCTCCTGCAGGCACTGCTTGAGAGTATCAAGGAGTATTCGAGGGTTACATGCTGGGACGATCTGAGGGGTATGCGTGTGGCTTCCCGCACAGACCCATCCGAGTTGTAACGATATCCCTCTCAAAGCATGGTAGCGCTACCAGCCACCCTGTCCCTCCAAAGTGCAGAAGTGGGGGTAGATACCAGCTGGGATCCGCAATCTAGTACTCCACCGCATCAAAGCCGGTAAGCTGCCACTACACGGTGCGAAATCTCCCCGCAACACGTGGTCGTCGTGGTGTTACGCTAATAACAACGGCTCTAAAGGGGTATGTAGCTAGACTCGGCGATATCTCCTGATTCAGTGATCTTTTAATTTTTGGGTTGCAAACCCATGAGAATGATGACTTGCCAGGTGAGAGTACTGATATAGAATCTCTGAAACAAAATATAGAAATGAGTTATAATCCTTCTTAATAGAAATTCACAAGAGGAAATAAGAGACAGAAAACATATTGGGTTAAGGAATTGATTGTCAGGATTGCTTCTGTTGCTGATGTCGTGTCTGCCAGCCTAGGAATGAGATGTCCTTTTTAGATCATGCTACAGGATTCCTTTGACTTCAGCATTTTCACAGCTAATTGGAGAGCTCTACAATCTTTTGTTAAATGACCTCTTTCCTTGTGATATTCGCAATACTGATCCTTGGCTCTGGTTTTTCCGCCTGCTGCCCGGGCGAGTTTCTTGTGACTTGGCTCTCCCTCCCGTTATTTAATCTGGTATACGTCTAAAAACTTCTCTGTCCTTTTTCTGAAACGCGGGGCTTCTTCGTAACTGGAAACCTTGTCGGCAACTCGGGCAGACAGATCGGGTAGGAGGTCGAATATCCCGGCGAGTATCCTGGACAGGTAGGCGAGTAGGCCGGCGGATCGACCTGCTTGCTGTCAACTAGGGTCTGGTTGGCTGGTGTAACCGGAATGATTGCGGACTGCAAGTCTAACCGCTTATTGATTGCGGCTAGATTTGAATTGATCGCGGCGAGTTGCCGGATCATCTCTTGGCGAGTTCGGTTTTCTTCCCGGCGGGACTGCAGAAGAGCTTCCAAGAGCAGAACTTCGCTGGGGCTGAGGTTGTTTTGAACGGACTGCCGGTCTGACATTGTATGGCCTCTGAACTTCAGCGACTAGCCGATATTTGAAGGCCGCGTGTTAACTGTTGATGCACGAAATGCGAAAGGGAAGACGGGCACCACCAGCTAACTGTTCGAGCACTGGGGAAGGTATTGGGAAAAGACTGTCGGCTAGTCGGTTACTAGCGGCTATGGATGACGGATAGGACCGGATAGGAAGAAGAGAAAAAGGGCCGCTGCCAGCGGCAACACCAGAGTTCGCCCGCCGCGGCCTGAATGCCTCTCCTGCGGCGGGCTTTCCTTTTATAGAAAAATAAGCGATTACACTTAGAAAAGAAAGAAGAAAGGAAGAAGCCGGCCGGACAATAGACCGCAAAGGACTAGAATCGAGGCCGCAGCTCCTAACAAGTGAGCTCTTGGACTCGAGTCAGCGTGCTTTGGGTATACTCCCGCCCCCTATTTATAGGCTTGGGGGCCTGCCCAAACGGGCAGGGCTAAAATTACCGGCTGCCCGAGGTACAAGAGAATCGGGCAGCGGTGACGGGAATCGAGAAGAAGAAAAGCCAAGAGACAGGCCGCGCGGCCTGGCGACCTTCTTCTGCCGAGCTGCAGGATTCGGCCTCTAGGCAGGCTGATCTGGACCTCCTCTGACGGCGACCTGGGGCACAGGTCGCGCAGCTTGGGCAATGACAGGTCGACCCTTAGATGATGGCTGGACCGGAACTGGCGGCTGTCTGACGTGGAGGCCGCCCGGCTTGTCTGACAATAAGCCGGCTAGCTGAGAGTGGCGGCTAGAAAGCACAAGCCGCCCGGACTTGAAAACCTGGAGAACTAGTCGCGAATTCCGGGTTAACATTTGTGTGTTTATTGTTTAGCATTTTTATAAAAAAACAAAAATTATAATGACAACTTATTATTCATTATCATTGTTAAGGATGATTAATTATATCAATTCAAGATGAATTACAATATGTAATTTTGTTTTCAAGAATCTAAAAACATTTTTTGTTTATGTAATGTCATGAAAAGTATATTGTTATGTGTAATGAATTAAATATAGAAAACATGTGTAGGATTTCTTACCATGCCTCTAAGTATAAGTAATGTATTATGTTTGATAATGATTCACTCACTCACTTATTTCTAATATCCTACATGTATTCTTAATCAAATACATGCATGATTGTGTAGTGTAATAACACGATAGTTTAAAATGTATAAATAGATTACCTACACTACATTGAATTGATTATTTCAATTCTTTGTTTTCATGCACTTATTCATTGAAGAAAGTTGTTTTTAAAAAAGTTGCAATTGTTTGCGCAATAAGTGAATTCGGAGTACTTTGACACTAAAATAAAAATCAAATAAAAATTGACAAGGAAAGCTCAACCAAGCACTACTCACAATCCTGATAAGTCTTAATGAACATTGTGAGGTTGAGCACCTTGGAAAAAGAATTATAAAGTGTCTTGTAGCAAACAAATCATAGACACCCTTCTTATTACACTAGATAAGAACAATAAAAGTAACATTAAAAAGAATAAAAGTTATCTCAGTAGCACTAGTCTGCACCGTGATATGTCTTAATAAGCATTATGTGTAGAGAAACTTGATTATTATACTAGTTTTTATTGTGCATTGAAATATAGTGGAAGTAATATTATTTGTGTATTTTAATATTGTGTCATTCCATTATATAATATGAGTTTTAATTAATTCACTTGTATGCTTTGTCAGAACACTATTTATACACATCGTAATTTCTCATAAAACTACTAGTCATGAGAATTAGACCCTAATGAACCCTATATAATTCTCTAAAATCATAAGTAAATGCATTGGATAGAAAAAAATGACTGCTAAAATGTTTATTTTTTACTTGAAATTCAAATTAGCTTACATTATAGTTCTTCTCCTTTTCATAAAATCATTCTTGCAAAATATTTCAATGAAATAGTTTCTCTTGGACCTTAATTGAATGGAAAACATCTTATTATCAGGCTTAAAACTCCTTATCCTTAATTTGATCATTTCTTCTAAAAAGATGTTTATTTTAAGAGTGCTTATCATATTCTTATGCTTAATACTTATGCTTAATCATGAATATTTACTCACTAAACAAGTGATAAACTTTGTTTACTAAGTGGTATTATTTGCTTAACAAGTGATATTTTTCTATCTTTATCACTATACTACTTTATTCAATAATTCATACATTTTGATATTTAAGTGGTAAAGATATCTATGTTCTTGCACATTGCATCCCATTTTTCTTCTCTAACATAGACTTTTTTTTAATTTGCATTGCATACACTCATCTATACTCTCTTTTTATTCTATCGAAAAGGGGGAGAATATCGTGCATAAATTTCTTAGTTCAGGAGGAGTACATTATTTTTTTTTATAGAAAACATCTATGTAGGGGATTATTAATAGGACGTTTATACTCTACTTAAGCTTAATCAAGGTAATTAACTTAACAAGTGGTAACATGTTTTTGTTTTTAACAAGTGGCAATATATATTAATCAACTAGTGGTATCCTGCAAATATTTTTAACTACATAGAAACACACTTTTTGCAAATACACTCTATCCTACCCTCTATTGATAATACCAAGAGTGGGAGAATGAAATTGTAGAACAATTGAAGAAATATCTCATTTTGGAAGTGTACAAACCAGGAAGAATCTATTTAGGAGGATTATTGATCTAGGAGGAGTACGCACTGAACGGTTAACAATAACTGTCAACATAAACGCCATTATTATGCATTATTTCTTCATAGTGGATTTATTATTATAAAAAGGGAGAGTTTATTGGATTATGCGTTCCATATCTCTAGGTTTGAGAATAATAAATATAAGTGTTTATTTGATCTCGTTTGTTGTGTGTTTATAGTATGTAGGATTACATGTATGAAGACACATTGGTTCCACTTTATGTGACCTATCTTCAGGCACTAGTACTACAGCCTGCGCTAGTTATACACGCTTACAAGTTAGGGGTGCAGATTCCTCTGTGACCTACCACTAGGCCCTAAGACTACCGCACTACATTATCCATATCGATGATCGTCAATTTGGTAGCATCGAGAAGAGTAGGTACCAACGAGAAGAGTCGATAGTGCCGAGAAGAGATGGTTGGCCAGACTACTCTACCATGCTATCAATAAATGAAAAATAAATATTTTATGATTTTTTCCTAATTTGGTGATGGATAGCTGGCAACAACACGTGAAAAGAACTACAGCCACGCGGTAACCTTCGCACTGGTGGTATCTCATTTTATAATAACTATAAAAGCCTTAAATTCTTTAGCCGATTGAGGAGTAGAAAAGAAAAGAGCTTTTGACGGTGCAACACATACAAAGTTATAGCCTAGCAGTAGCTTTAGGAAACTCCAAATATATTATAATTTTATTGAGAAACTATAAGTAGCATCGAATATCATTTGGAAGGCAATGATAAATCTTATTTTCATGAGGAATAATTAATTTCTAAAGATGAAGCTAAAATCCACGAAATTAAAAAGAAGATAAGTAAAGAATTTGAAGGCTGCCTATCACCACTCGCTACCGCTATGTAGTAGCACCCTACACAACCTTCTTTATTTAAAATAACCCGAAATTGAGTTTCACGAAATAGTTTTTCATGAAATTTTTAAGGGTAGTTCGTCCTAGCCATCTACAGGGAAGGAAGGGGTTTTCCCAAATCATTTAGGAGGAGATTTCTTCAGAGAAGATCAAAAGAAATCTAGGGAGGGATTAAATGCTATCAACATGATGATCAAGAAGACTTCTTCCTAATATTCACATAGAAGATCCTTGGTATTAAAAACACTCAACAAGCATACACCTTCATGGATCTAAAGGAAATCAAAGAGGAAGACTCACAAGCAATAAAAGTCGAACAATTGGAAGAGAATTAACATCAACATCAAGTGTTCTAATTAGAGGGGATTTTTCTCTTATTCTTGTATTTTCTTTAACCTTTATTATGGGTTGAGAAATCCTCTAGTGTGGACGTCAAATTCTTGGGAGGAGTTCGTGAGAAATCAGCCTGGGAGGCTTTTAGATTTTCTGGGAATAATCTACGGAAATAGTCCTTGAAGAACATCTAGATCTAGGAGATCTAGTAGGCTCTAAAACCCTTTCGGGAAGGAAGGTGAGGAGCTGACTCATCAATCTTCTCGAAAATATGATAGAGAGCCAATCGGTCCTAGAAAAGGGAAACTATAGAAAACAAAAACATATTTTTATTTATTTATTGCCTTGATCGTAGCATCACAAGATCAAAGTTTTGTAATCCTCTTTATTGAAATAAAAATCATGTCTATCATTTTGTTTTACTATAATTTCATTACATATGCCATGCAACATTTATATAATAACTCTTTATCAAAGAATCAACTCTATGTACATTAGAAATTACTTCTGGTGAATTCCCTCAAGAATTTCATCTCCTGGTAGTAGCACTCGGCGGTAATACTTCTCGCTGGTGGTAGTGAAGGTTGATTATATTCTCACCTATTCAAAACAATCTCCAATATAATTTTTTATGAGATATAAAAATTATCCTTTCGCTATAATATATTCTGAAAATTCTTAAAGTGATTTTGATATTTTTATGTAAGATTTAAATTTCCTTAAAGACCATATTCACAACCGCCCCCTCTAAGTTCATCATAAGATCCAATAATTTCCTCTGTGTGTGCACTTGAAGACTCAACTTCTGACTGACGAGTCAACTTCAACAGATAATGCTTTGGGGCCATCTCTAATGAATACGAACGGGTATCTCATCGATACCTAGCTTAATATACATCAACTATAACTCTAGAATTACTTAACTAAAACTAGATCAGAAATGTGTAGACACTTGAACATACTGCTACTTTGCTCTAGGAATTCTTGAAATGATGTTATGCTTTACCTCAGGATAATACACCATCATCCCCTTAACTCTTATGCACATAACATGAATATATGAATGCTTTAGTCTTCATTTTTTTAAATCATGGGTGTACATGAATCATCATGTAAACCTTAACTTGGCATGTGTGTGTATGCTATCATACGATATGCATGTTGTACGATGCATTCTAAAAGTCTTTAGTGCAAGCTATGAGCGGTCATACACATGAAATATTATGCATCACATACTACATAATATCACATCTAAAGTATAAATAAATATCTAATGAGCACCCCTGTGATGTTATGTTGCCCATTTAACCTTAATAATCACATGTTGGTATCCTTATGGGATTTGTACACATACATATATTATGCATCGCATACTATATAATATGCGTTGTATACTTCTGTCATGTTTATGAGTGTAGGGTTCATACTTCAGCCATGACAAAAAGATGACACTTTGGTGTGTGCATGAAAATGAAAATAAATCAATTTTTTTAAATGGTTGCTCGAAGAAAATTAACCCAACCAAAAATAATCAAACTTATCCCAAACTAACATTCCTCTAATAGTAACTATCACAATCCGCATTTTTCTCAAAATTAATAATTTATCAGAGTAGTAGAAACAAGTGTCCTGATTCCATGTCGTGCAAGGGAAAATGGTTGGCGCTCAAGAAAAACTGACTATTCATTTATTTTTATAAAAGATAAATTTTGCATTTGGAAAACATAAATTGATATTTAAATTTTCAAACACTGTGTCCCTCGGTTTAGCAGGTTAGCTAGTCCATAAGTAAGAATATATATAATGGAAAAATATATAACTTACTTCATTCTATTCTATAGGAGCATGATGACCCAACGAACATGCTACTGATGTGCAAGTTTCTAAATTTAATATAAGTAAAAATGGATTTCCATAATACTTAAAGTAGGGTAGCATTAACTTACAAAGAGATGTTATGAATCTAAGATAGAATGTAGTTTTTTATATATTTAAAATACCTAATAGGCATCCTTTCATAAAACATTCCTAGAGAGTAGGTATGCAAATAACCTATAAGTAATAACAAAAAAAAAGCAACAAGTGGTATAATATCTACAAATAAATGATATGGGAATCAATAACCTGACAACAAACTCATAAGAAGAATATGCATGTCTGATCTGGGATATAGGTAGCAACTACCTCATATGATGAGGGGAAAGAAACAACTACTACAAGTAGCTTGGAATCACTAACTCTAACTACACAGACTGCTACTGCAAGGATCCCGAGACATTCCAAAATAAAAGAATGTCTCAACAAAGAATGAGCAAGAGGCAACAATAAACTAATAAACCAAAAAGTTATTCAACTTAAGAAGGTTCACCATCACAACAAGGTTAACTGCTATTCAACAGAAACCACATAAAAAGAGAATATAGATAAATAGTTCAACGAGGATTAATTATTAACAAGGATCTATCTTAAAATTTTATAGATGTATATGTATATATAATTGAGACTGATAAGCTTGAGAGAGTACGTCATTAATATGGGTCATAATTGGCACTAAGGCGGTGGCTCACATTAAAACACAAACCATCTATCCATAGCATCATAAAAAGGGCACTTTTATGGTGGCTATCTTTCTTTCATAACCCAATAGTCCGAGATATCATAAGCATGCATTGTGATCATGGCAGTCTTTCCAACACAACCCAACATTCAAAAACAAAGTCATCAAGTGTAATGAATCACAAACAGGCATTGTGGAAGTGGCACAGTCCACAAACACCCACAGTCTAACAAATATCACATCATAAAATAGGTACTATGGTGGTGGCATCTTTCCCATTCACACCACCTGACCACAAAATTCCATAAATTTGGAAAGGAGCAACACACGAGTTCCTTAATAGAAGATACTCATATTTTACAAAATAATTCTGAACCATGTTGTTGGAACCCCACCTGTGTTAGGGATTTGTGCTAAGGTTCGCTATTAGGGTTGCATAGATTGACCCACTTTGTATAGTCTAGGGTCATAGGTCTTCATTAGATTATATGGTAGGTCAACAAGTCATATTGATCAAACCAATCCCTCAGAATACTTAAAAGATTGAAGAAACCATAACAAGATAGAATTTTCTCTATTGAAGAAGGCGTTCGACAAACTCTGAAGTGAGATCGACAATCTTCATTCTCAGTTCAACGATCTCAGAGTCTCTTCTCTCAACTAAGATCGACGAAAGATGAACTGAGCTCAACGAACTCTTATCTTCTATCAGGATTGAGTTTGACGTTCTTCTATCTCAATTCGATGAAATTGTATCCCAGAATGAAATATAACAATTTAGTTTAGAGTTCTCAAAACTCAGCTCGATGAATGATAGGTTTGAGTTCGACGATTTTGGATCTCAAATTGACGATAACTATCAGTTCATTTTCTATTTCTCTGTAGTTATTTCAGATTTACTAAGACTTATATTTTAGCTAATTTTGCTCTGAGTAATTAATGTTTATATTCTCTGAATATAGCCGTTCAAATGGCAGCATTAATTTTTGGATTTCACAGAGTCAATATACAACTAATTCTTTGGGACAGTTAAGGAATTATTTTATTTGCCTTCTAGCCATTGTCCAAGTTCCAAGAAATAAGCAGTCAAGTAAGGAAGGAAATTCAAACTTTGCTGCAGGAAAATATAGTAAATATAAAATAAGTTTTTCAAACGCTTTGAAGAAAATAGAAGTACTAGAGTGATAAAATTGAGAATTCACAAGAGACTGAGAACATTTCTTCATCATCAGTTAGCATCTCCAACGGGTTTCAAAGACAACCATCACCATTAGTCTAAAGGTTTATGCAGATCATTCTTAAGAAGATATACACACCACGGAAAGCTTCCATTTTCCTGATCAAATTTCTATCTCAGGGGGAGCTTTGACATGATCAAGAAAATCCACTAGTCTTCTTAGTTGTTTGAGAAAGAGAAGAACTCCATATTGTTTTTATTTTATTTTCACCCACTATATAAAGGTTTTATTAACTCCCTTCAAAAGTTATTAACCTTGGTTGCAAGTCTCCTGATCAAAAGACTTGATTTGGTTTTTAGCCACCTGATCAAAAGCTTAAAGGGTTGAGAGATCTCCCTTGAAATGGATTTTATGCTGACAGGTCACCTGAGCAAAAACCTGATTGGCAGTAGGGCACCTGATCAAAATCCTAAGTGGATTCCTACCAGGGTTGTAAAAGAGTGGATGTATCGAAGTTTTGGGGAACCACTATAAATTTCTTGTGACGTTTGTGTTACTAGCTTTTACTTATTGTGCTATGTGTTGTGTGTTGTAGTTTTTTCTGCACTTAACCTTTTACACATAGTAATATCTCTACCTTAATTATTCAAATTTAATTCTGTAAAAAGGTTTTAAAATCTCTATTCACCCCCCCCCCCTCTAGAGCTAAGCTGATCTAACCCCTCAAGTGGTATTATCATACCATCTTTCACATGTATTCGATGCAGTAAATGAACCATGTAGTCGATGCAGTCCATGCAGTCCATAAATCATGCATCCCATATAGTCGATGAAATCGACAAATAACTTAACTACAAAATTTTGAATTATGCAGCCCATGTAGTCAATGCAGTCGACATATGAATTTGATGAAGAATTTTGAATTATGCAGCACATTTAGTCGATAAATTCCACCAATGACTTAGTTGTAGAATTTTAAATTATGCAACATATGCAGTCGATGTAGTCGACAAATGAATTAGATGTAGATTTTTGAATTATACAGCCCATGTAGTCAATGCGTTCGACAAATGACTTAGATGCAAAATTATTAATTATGTAGCCCATACAGCCTATGCAGTCGACAAATGACTTGGGTGTGGAATTTTAAATTATGCAGCCGATGCAGTCGGTGATGTCGAAAAATGACTTAGATGCAAAATTTGAATTATACAACCCGTGCAGTCGATGAAGTTGACAAATGACTTAGATGTAGAATTTTAAATTATGCAGCTGATGCAGTTAATATAGTCTACAAATAACTTAGATGCAAAATTTTAAAATATACAGCCCTTGTAGTCGATGTAGTCGACAAATGACTTAGACGTAAAATTTTAAATTATTGGGGTCATGTTGTTGATGTAGTCGATAAGTGAGTTAAATGTAGATTTTTCATTGTATAATTGAACCATGCAGTCAATGCAGTCGATAAATCATGCAGTCGATACAGTCGATAAATAACTTAGATGATGGTTTTCATGTAGAATTTGTCCGTGCCTCCTAATACATAGTAGCTTACTTATAAGAAGAAGAAAAAGCTTGACAAAAACTATTTAACTTAAATCATTCATTCATTGTCACCATTTATTTTTGAACAATAATAAAATATATTGATAAATAATAAAAAAAAGACTAAGAAAAGGAAACCTATTGCTAAGCTCTGAAAAAAAAACACAGAGGGGGAGCAAACAACCACATGTCATGGCTCTAAATAACTAGATTTTCGGCCTTTCAAGCACTCCACGCTGAGGAATGACACATACTAAGGCTCGACAAGAAAAATCTTGGAAGATTGGCGAGAAACAACTGTTAGGGCCACTTACCCAACATTAAAAATCCATAAAACAAAAAATACTAACCAGGCACGCGAAGGGCTCGACGAGAGCTTTTTGAATCTTGGTTCTGTCGAGAATTTTGAGAATCGAAGCTCCCAAATGGGCGAACAGAAAGATTCAGGTGGATAGTTCTCTTCCTCTCTCACTTCTTTGTTTCGATTTGCTTGAGGAAGAAGAAAATCTTTGGAAAAATAAAAAGGATAGCTGGCCTCTTATCTTAATAAAGGAAGGGATCAATTTCTAGGGGTAAGTTTTAGTTAATTTGATCATTTCCAAGGGAAATCTTTGACGTAATTGAGCCAAAATTAGAAAAAAGAAATCCTCATTAATTAAACCTGCTATTAGTAGACTTAATGATTTATTATTATTATTATATTACAATTAAATTTTTTTAAAGAATTTTCAATCGGCTACCGGTGACTAAACCGACTCTGATTCTGACAAAATTCATACCAAAGGCAAATATCGGTGCTACAACTCCGACAACGAATCTGAAATAAGAATTCGACGAGTAGATCTTGAGTAAAAAATTTTTTGAAGTTAATGACTGTAACACCCCAAATCCCAATTTGGAGTTCAGGCTTGGGGACACGGCCTGGGATACGGGCGTGTCCAATACTAGGTACTAGAGTGGGTCGAGTATTACTCGAATGGGGCTCAGGCGTGTCTTGAGTGAGGTACATGGCTTGGGACACGGGCATGTCCCAGGACCTGTCATGCTCTGGTTGATGGAGGGTTGTGTTGTGTGTAGCACACGGCCTGTGACACGGGTGTGTCACAGGGGCATGTTTTGTACACGGCCAAGGACACGAGAATGTGTCATAGACGTGTTCTTCTCGGGATAGTTGGTCCTATGTCGATTGAGGGGCATGCCCCTTAACACGGGCGTGTACGTAGTGATACGGGCGTGTCAGGAGCTTGACATGGGCGTGTCCAAGCTTGTGTTCAAGTCTGGATTGAGTCAGTTCCTTAGCCACTTACAAACATAGCCTATGATACTGCATGCCACAAGCCGTGCCAGCCCAGGAAAGATGATTTTCTGAGCAAATCTTGGTTTTTCATTTCCTTCATCTTGGATCCTATGGCTCAGCTTATTTCCTGCTGTGATATGTCATATTTTTGACTGAAGATATCATTCATAACTTCGCCATTCTCTTTCTAAAGAAAAGAGAGAAGGGAGAGCTTTGAGGAGGAGAAGGAGAAGAGATTCAGCTGTCGGAGGAGCGTTAGCGGTCCAACTTGATATCCGATGCCAGCGTTGTGGATGCAAGGCCATCGTGGTGCTTTCCAACCAGCTATTTTTCCATGGCTCTGAAGCAATTGTCAAGGGTAACGATCTCCTCCTTGGAAAAGTGAAGTCCTACTTTATGCATGTTCATGGGATCCTCCACCAAGAGGTGGAAAGCATAAGCGATTCCAGCGGTTTAATTTTCATTTAGATCAGAAAAGGTGTAGTACGGAATAGGCATGATGTGTGAAGCCCATCTGGATGGGTAGTCTAGATTGGTGATGTTATGAACCGGTTATGACTCCGTGTATAGAACGAGTAGTTATGGAGATTTTGAGGACGCTTGTGAATTGTTGTGAGGAAGCTTTTATAGCTCATTTGAATGTATGCTCTCCATTAACATAGTGATGGATGGATTGGAAAGCGGCACTGTGTATGCCTGTGTTTGGAGAGATTGAATGGTAGCACTCCAAATGGGGGGCTATAGGCCTTCTCGACGTGTTACACTACTTTGGTAGGTCGATCTAGAGGTATGATGTACCTGTGTTTTGAGCGATCGATTGGTGGCAATGCAAATGGGGGGCTTCAAGCCTTCCTGGCTTGTTACACTATGGGCGTAGGTCAATCTGTGCTCACTAGTTGCCGTGAGGTGAACACCTCTGAGTGGGATGGGTGTGTGTCGTCTCCAACATGTGTTTGGAGGCTTATGCCCGACCAACATGCATATTAACTCTAATCGGTGGTGGTACCTGGAGGTTTTCGGTACACCGTATGTAATATCCCATTTCCAACTAGACCCCTAAGAGTGGTTTTATCATGACAGAACCCTAGGAAGCCCAAGAAAGAGTCAAGTGGACCTGGTGGTGTGGATAGAGGCACTATGGTCTGGAAATAGTAAACTCCAAAACCTTGGTTTAGGGTGATCATGAAGCTTCACCAAGACTCCAAGACCCCACCCATACCTTTATAACCCTAATAATGGGTCAATGGGTCACTAAGGACCCATGGAGGGCAGCCAAAGGACCTGAGTTGACCAAAGTCAACTCTAATCCTAATTGGGTCAAATTGACCTACACAAGGGTGAATTGCAATCTCTTAGCCAAATGGACCACACCTATACCTCCATAACCCTAGTGAGGGGTCAATGGGTCACTAAGGACCCATGGAGGGTAGTCAAGGGAGCTAAGTTGACCAAAGTCAACTCTAACCCTAATTGGGTCAAATTGACCTACAAAAGGGTCAATTGCAGTCCCTTTGCCAAGTGGACCCCACCCATACCCTCATAGACCTAGTGAGAGGCCAATAGGTTACCAAGGACCCATTGGTACCAATCATAAAGGCTTGGTTGACCAAAGTCAACTCTTGACCCAAAATGGTCAAAGTGCCCTAGTTAAGGATCAAGTGACCTCCAAGGGCCAATCCAACCCAACCTTGACCCTAGGGGAGGCTAATGGGTCACCAAGGACCCATTAAAGAAACCTCAAGGACCAAATTGACCTAGGTGGGCCCTAGTCTAACTTTGGGTCAAGTTAGCCCAAATGGGCTAACTCAAGCTCAAGCCCATTGCAATTGGGCTAACCTTGACTTAAGTGACCAAATGGACTTATGGGCTGCAATGGGATATGTAGGAGCCAAATTTCAGGCTTGGTGATGATGAGTTGTAATTATACCTATATTTTCGTATTTTATTTAAGTCCGTTTCGTTTATTTTTTGTCTTTTTTATTAGTTTAAATTCAATAAATTGCTTGTTTTTGTAAATATTATTTCTAACTTAGCTTAATTTTTATTCCAGAAAAATTCCAGAACAAAAGTCCAAAAAGTCAGAAAAATCGGCCGACACGCCCGTGTCAATTGGCCGACACGCCCGTGTCACGCCAGCCCGACGATCGCCGACCACAGATGCCAGCTCGACGATCGGCCATCATCAAACCCAGCCCGACACGCCCGGCGTCACGCCCGTGTCAAATGCTTGACACGCCCGTGTCGAGGCCGGCCCGCAAGCTTGGTCAACATGTCAACTCTGCCGACATCGAACTGCCAGCTCTCCTGGTCACGCCCCCCTGTCACGCCCGTGACCTGGGGCGTGACCGCCACGTTTTCACCTCGAAGTCAAAGCTCCAGTCAAGTCAACCGGTCAGCTCGTGAATAGTGTCGACACGCCCCCCTGTCACGCCCTAGTCACGGGCGTGACCAACCCGAAAAAAATGTCTATAAATAAGAGCTTTCAGGAAGCTTATTTTGTCCACTTTTTTGACCACTTTGCTTAGGGGAGGTGCTGCCCAATTGGATTTCAAACCTATGTAAGGAGATTTTCTCCCCCCTCTCTCTCTCTTAGTTTGTATTAGGGTTTTTAATTTAATAAAATATGAATCTTTTTCTCTCCATTTGTTTGATTAATCCATTTGAATGCGCCTACTTAAGTAATTTTTCGTTCCTCTTTTTGTATTTCTTTTATGTTTTCATTTTTTCTTGCTTTCATAACTTAGTTAGATTTAGGGTTTATCGGCTTTTCTAGCCGTTGTGCCGTCCGTCTAGTTTTCATTTCCCGCACCTTTTTTGATTTAGCTTTTCCTCTTTCTCCTATTTTTTCATTCATAAGGCTTTATAAAAACTCTCCTAAAAGTGTTATTTTCATTTTTTCTTTAACTTAGGCTTTTTAGGATTGTAAAACTTTTTTGTCCCCTTTTTGTTTTATTTTCACTTTTTAGGAGTTTTTATAAAAATATAAGAATGAAAATATAGTCGTTATAATTTTTCGCTCACTTTGTTTTATCTTTTTAATTTCAAAACTTTTAGTCCGGTAAATTTTTATTTCATCTTTTTATGCATTTCTACCGCATTCTAGCGGTAGAAATGCTGTTGTTTTAATTTTCCGTTAACTTTCATTTTGCGTTTATTTGCAAAACCTTTTAGCTCGGTTAATTTTTATTTTCACTTTTTATACATTTCTACCGCATTCTAGCGGTAGAAATGCAGTTGTATTAATTTTTCAGCAACTTTGTTTTTCTTATTTTTGCAAGTGTGCGTGTGTGTATGAGTTAGGTTTTACTGCTTTATTTCATTTCTGTAGAGTGCGTGTGTGTGTGTGCATTTATTTCCGCCTACTCGTTAAGAGTTAAATGGCGCCCTGCTTTCATTTTCTTCCTGCTCACTTGAGTAGGAAAACTTAGTGTGTGTGCGTGCGTTTACTTTTCTGTAGAGTGCGTGTGTGTGTTTTACTTTCAAGTAGAGTGTGTGTGTGTATGAGATAAATTTACTCCCGCCCACTCATTTGAGCCGGGACTTGCAATTTTATCGCTTTCTCAATTATGTAGAGTGCGTGCGTGTAGGAGATAATTTTACCGCTTCATTTATCGCTTTCTTCAATTAAGAAGAGTGTGTGTGTGTGTGCATTTATTTCCGCCTACTCGTTAAGAGTTCAATGGCGTGCTTTTATTTCCCGCCTACTCATTTGAGTAGGCCTTGCTTTATTTAATTTTCTTTATGGTTTTGAAGTGTGCGTGAGTGCCTGCATCAATTAGCTTTCAATTTATCTAATCGCCTTTTTTATGTCTTCTCTTATAATTGTTCAGAACTTAAATTTACACTCACGCTCCACTTAAAAACATAAAGCCGTCCCCATACCGATGAGTGGCTAATTTCTTTTAGCCTTCGGCATCGAAGAGCATTGGGACATAAAAAATGATTTGAAATAATTAAAAGACTTTATTTTTATTTTAATTTAAGGACTTAAGGTTTACCCCGGGTTAACGACGCATAGGACCACATAATCGATGTGTGGGCTCTATTTCCGTTATCCATACGTGACGCCGAGAGGCTGCACGTATGGACCGATCCCCCTTGGGTAAAGAGAACCGCGTACGCCCCCTCGAAAGAGGAGAAACGTAGTTCTGCCGGATTGGGTTCCCCACCCAATAGCGGGGTTCTTAGCTTAAAGCGGGCATTAAGAGGAATCCTTCGTCGGTCTAACGATCGGTCGAATAGTCTTAATGTTTAGGTGAGCAATATTCCTAGAGATAAGTGCGCTCATATTTCTGGAACCTCCACGGCCAAGTGCCTTTTTTTAATTTAAAAACAAAGTTTAATAATTATTGAGAATTATTTTAGTCTTAATTCGATTCGATGCCGAACGTTAACCCGTCATCGAACTAACTTAGCAAAATTCTGCTTTCTTTCTTTCCGTTTTTATTAAACTAAAAAAATCCCACCTTACTGTTAGTAAGATAATAGTGTTCCCGGAAGAGTAGATATAATCAACGCGTCCCCGAGAATAATACGACCTCGGTATTTTCCCGAATACCGAGTACTACTTGCGATAGGTGCGCTTGCCTCCTTTCGTTAGAAAACTCGATCTTCTAACCGGCCCGCGGAATCTGACCATTTCGAACCACCCACAGTAGGTCTCTGTTCCGCGGCCATCAAGTTTTTGGCGCCGTTGCCGGGGAGTCTTGTTGTTATATTGAATCCGGACTCTATTAATTTTACTTTATTTTCAAATAAAAAATTTTATACAAAAAAAAATCCCCCCCCCCCCCGTTTTCGTTTTTTTTTTGGGTGTATGACCCGTGGACAACCTTCGAGTTCTGAAAATCTTGACTTCGACCCCGAGATCGACCGCTCTCTTGCGCGTATCCGATCTCTCCGTCGAATTCCTTTTTCAGACCCCGTAGAATCTATCGGAGAACCCTCTTCTTCTTCTATGGCCGACCCCCCGAATAATGTCCAACCGGTCGAGCGTACTATGTCTTATTACGCTCGGCCCAATTTGGATGATACGGGGTCGAGTATTGTTCGGCCCGCGGTGGCCAACAATAATTTCGAAATTAAGTCAAGTGTGATTCAGATGATCCAAAATGCCGTGCAGTTCGACGGACAGCCGGATGAGGACCCCAACAATCACTTGTCTAATTTTCTTGAAATTTGCGATACTTTTAAAATTAATGGCGTCACTGATGACGCCATTCGTTTGCGCCTTTTTCCGTTCTCTCTTAAGTCCAAGGCTAAGGCGTGGTTACTCTCCCTCCCGCGGGGATCCATCACGTCCTGGGCGGAATTGGCCGAAAAATTCCTTACGAAGTATTTTCCGCCCGCGAAAACTGCAAGATTGCGGGCGGACATATCTTCGTTCGTCCAAAACGACTCCGAGTCTCTTTACGAGACTTGGGAACGCTTTAAGGAGTTCCTCCGCCGGTGCCCGCACCACGCTCTGCCAACGTGGTTGCAGGTACAAATTTTTTATAATGGACTGAATAGTCAGACGCGTCAAATGATTGACGCGGCTGCCGGGGGCACTCTGAACAATAAGACCCCCGAGGCCGCCCAGGCCCTTTTCGAGGAAATGGCGGTGAACGCCTACCAGTGGAATGTCCCGCGGGCGCGCCCTAAGCAGGCGGGCATTTTTGAAGTGGATGCCACAGCTCAGCTAGCCCTCCAAGTGGAAAGGCTAACTAAGCAGGTGGCGGAGATGTCTGTTGCCTCCTCCACTCCGCCTTGTTTTCTCCCCCCCTCCAACGTATGCGTAGTCGACGAATTCGTGGACTACATGGGAAATCCGGTGCGTCCCTCATTTCAAAACAACCCTTATAGTAGCCACTATAATCCGGGTTGGAGGAACCATCCGAATTTCTCCTGGAGCAACCCGAACAACGCGCAGCGTCCTCCTCCCCCTCCTTTTGCGCCAACGTCTCTTCCTCCCCCTCCTATGAAGCCATCCCCGGTGGAGGAAAATTTTAATCGTTATGTCGCGTCCAACGAGTCTAATATCCGGAACATCACCGGATCGCTAAAAAATTTAGAACTCCAGGTTGGACAGCTGGCGCGACTCATGTCAGAACGCGCCATGGGGGCACTGCCAGGGAACACGGAACCCAATCCAAGGGAAACCGCCAACGCTATAACCCTCCGTAGCGGTAAGGAGGTGGTCGATCCAAAACGGATCGATCCTCAGGTACAAATTTCACCTCCTTCCCCTCTTCCCTCTTCTTCGTCTACGCAGCCTTTACCAATTTTAAGTGAAAAATCTATTTTAAACAAGGCGTTGCCCTACCCGCATAAATTAGATAAAGAGCGAGTTAACGCGCAATACGAAAAATTTATTTTATTACTTAAACAAATTCACATTAATGTTCCTTTGCGAGGCTATCTCGCAAATGCCTAAGTATGCGAAATTTTTAAAAGAACTACTTTCTAATAAACGCAAACTCGAGGATATTTCGCATATATCTCTCAACTCTGTCTGCTCGGCGGCTATTACTAATAAATTGCCCTTAAAACAAAACGACCCGGGACGGTTCTCCATCCCGTGCCTTTTTGGCAATGTGTTAGTAAAGTACGCTTTGGCAGACCTAGGCGCGAGCATTAATTTGATGCCGTTCTCGCTCTTCCTTCGTCTAGGATTGGGTACTCCTGCTCCTACCAATATGCGCATCCAACTAGCGGATCGCTCGGTTAGATTCCCCATCGGGGTTGTTGAGGACGTCCTTGTCCGAGTAGACAAGTTCACCTTCCCGGTGGACTTCGTCATCTTGGACATCGAGGAAGACGCCAACGTACCAATAATACTTGGTCGCCCTTTCCTCGCGACCTCACGTGCGTTAATTGATGTAGGTAGTGGTCAGCTTCTCCTTCGGGTAGGAGACGACCAAGTTACTTTTTCTATTAACCCCTCTATGGAAGAATCGTCGCCGAGCGACGATTTCTGCTATTCTTTAGATTCCTTTTATGGAGATTGTTCTTCTCCAATTTTCGAGTCCGAATTTTTAAGCGAAAATATTTTTTCTCTCGAAAATTTTTATCGCAATGAGGATGTATCTTCCGATATGCCTTTTGAACCAATTGGTTCAAAAGACATTAGCTCTAAAACCTCGCTAGAAGAACCGCCAACCCTAGACCTCAAACCACTACCTGAATCCCTTAAATACGCTTTTTTGGGAAAAAATGATACACTCCCGGTAATCATTTCTTCGTATTTAAGCGATTCGGAGACCTCCGATTTATTGGAGGTTTTGCTTAAACATCGCCACGCAATTGCGTGGCAAATTTCTGACCTAAAGGGGATTAACCCTTCCTTCTGCACTCACAAAATTTTCTTAAACGATAATTGCCGCACAACCATTCAGCCGCAGCGGCGTCTTAACCCAAACATGAAAGACGTCGTGAAAGCTGAAATAATTAAATTATTAGATGCGGGGATTATTTATCCCATTTCTGATAGTGCATGGGTTAGTCCCATTCATGTCGTGCCCAAGAAGGGCGGTCTAACCGTAGTGGCGAATGAGCACAACGAGCTCGTCCCAACTCGTACTGTTACGGGTTGGCGCGTGGTCATCGATTATCGCAAACTTAATGATGCCACCCGCAAGGACCATTTCCCACTACCGTTCCTTGACCAAATTCTCGAGCGGCTTTCCGGTCATCCTTTTTATTGTTTTCTCGATGGTCTATCAGGGTTTTTCCAAATCCCCATTTCCCCCGAGGACCAAGAGAAAACAACTTTTACTTGCCCCTTTGGCACCTTCGCCTATCGAAGAATGCCATTTGGCCTCTGCAATGCGCCGGCTACATTCCAACGATGTATGCTAGCAATTTTTGGCGAGCTAGTAGAAGATATTATGGAAATATTTATGGATGACTTTTCTGTTTTCGGATGCTCATTCCCGAATTGTCTTCGTAATCTTGATCGTGTCCTCCAGCGATGCGAGGACACGAATCTTGTTTTAAATTGGGAAAAATGTAACTTTATGGTTCGAGGAGGTTTGGTCCTCGGCCATAAGATTTCGAGTAAGGGGATAGAGGTCGATAAGGCCAAAGTAGAAATTATTGAAAAACTTCCTCAGCCGACAAACATAAAATCCATTAGGAGTTTCTTAGGCCACGCGGGCTTTTATAGACGTTTTATTCAAGATTTTTCAAAAATAACAAAGCCGCTTACTCACCTCTTGGAAAAGGAATCACCTTTTGTCTTTAGTAGCGACTGCGAGTCTGCATTTAATTTTATAAAACAAAAGCTTATCAATTCTCCAATTCTAGTGGCCCCTAATTGGTCCCTTCCGTTCGAAATCATGTGCGACGCTAGTGATATTGCCTTAGGCGCCGTTCTTGGCCAACGCGTAGAAAAACATTTTCATCCTATTTATTACGCTAGCAAGACGCTCACTTCCGCACAAGTGAATTACACGACGACGGAAAAGGAACTCTTAGCCGTCGTTTTCGCTTTCGATAAGTTTCGCTCGTATCTTACGCTATCTAAAGTTATCGTTTTTACCGATCACTCCGCCCTTAAGTATCTACTAGCCAAAACCGATGCAAAACCCCGCCTTCTTCGATGGGTTCTCCTCCTTCAAGAGTTTGATTTGGAGATCCGGGATAAGAAGGGCGCGGAGAATCTTGCGGCAGACCACCTCTCCCGTTTGGATAATTCTGGTGCGGAAGCGCTCGTCGAATCTGAAATAAATGACAGATTCCCCGAGGAACGTCTTCTCGCCATTCGTTCGTCTTCGTCATCTTCCCCTTGGTTCGCAGATTTTGCGAACTATTTAGTCGCGCGGGTTCTTCCAAAAGAATTTTCAAGTCATCAAAAGAAGAAATTCTTTTCCGACTTGAAAAATTTCTTTTGGGATGACCCATTTCTTTTCCGTATCTGTGCGGACCAAGCGGTTCGAAGATGCGTCGCGGGAGTGGAGTGCACACAAATATTGAGGCACTGCCACGAGGGTCCAGCCGGGGGGCACTATCAAGCCAACCGGACCGCTAGGAAGGCGCTAGAGGCGGGCTACTTTTGGCCCACTCTCTTCAAAGACGCGCACAATTTTGTGCGCGCATGCGATAGCTGTCAGCGGCCGGGTAACATCTCGCGTCGAGACGAGATGCCCCAAAATATGTTTTTAGAATGCGAAGTTTTCGATTTATGGGGCATAGATTTTGTAGGCCCCCTACCTCCTTCTTATAAAAATTCGTATATTTTAGTGGCGGTCGACTACGTATCAAGGTGGGCGGAAGCGCAAGCTCTCCCCACCAACGATGCGCGAGTCATCGTTACATTTCTAAAAAAATTATTTTCTCGCTTCGGCACACCTCGCGCAATTGTTAGTGATAGGGGAACGCATTTCTGTAACGCTCTAATGGCTAAGACGTTAGCTAAATATGGAGTCACGCACAAACTTGCCACCCCTTACCACCCGCAAACAAGTGGCCAAGTTGAGGTAGTAAATCGAGAATAAAACGCATATTAGAAAAAACCGTTTCACTTAATAGGAAAGACTGGTCCGCTAAGCTTGACGACGCGTTATGGGCGTATCGTACGGCGTACAAAACCGCTACTGGTTGTACCCCGTTTCGATTAGTCTATGGCAAAGCGTGCCATTTACCCGTAGAATTGGAGCACCGCGCACTTTGGGCATTAAAACTCTTAAACCTCGACTCTAACTTAGCCGCTCTGAATAGAAAACTGCAACTAAACGAGCTCGATGAATGGCGTGCGAACGCTTACGAGAGCAATAAGTTCTATAAGGAGCGTTCTAAGTTTTATCACGATCGAAAAATTAAAACCCCCAAAGTTTTTTCTCCGGGCGATCTTGTCCTTCTTTATAATTCTCGTCTTAAACTTTTTCCGGGCAAACTCAAATCACGTTGGTCCGGTCCCTTCTTAGTTGAAGAAGTTTTTCCTTATGGGACCGTACTCGTCTCCCACCCGGAAAAAGGCTCGTTTAAAGTAAACGGTCATCGGTTAAAGTCTTACATAGCAGGCGACCCAGTGATCGAGTATAGCGAAACCATATCCCTCCTCGACTTATAAACCCGCCACTATAGTCAAGCTACGCGACTATAAACAAAGCGCTCCTGGGAGGCACCCCACGTCTATCTTTTTTTTTACGTCTTTATTTATTATGTTTTCTATTTTTCTAATAACTGCAGGGTTTCTAGTGGGCTTCCCCGCGCGCGGATCAGGGACGTTTTCTGCCCCCCTCTTTTTCCCTTCTTTGTACATATTTCTGCTATTTTGTTCCTCATGTTTAGCATACAACATTGGGGACATTGTTGGATCTAAGTATGGGGGTGTTTTCATATTTTCGTACTTTCTTTTTCATTTACAAAACACAAAAAAATTTATATAACACAAAAATCAAAAAAAATTTCAAAAACATAACAAAAACAAAAAAAATTATATATCACAAAAATCAAAAATTTTTTTTCTTTTAATTAAAAATTTTTTGAAGTTTCATTTTTGAAACTTTTACTTATTTTTAGCTTTGTCCGCGAGATCCGGCTCTTCGAGCCATCCACATCACGAGTCATCTCGCGGCAGCCTAGTAAATATTCTTGTAAATATTTTTGTAAATAATTTTTGTAAATATTTTTTGTAAATATTCTTTCTCTTTCCCCTCTCCCTTTTTCCTTCTCATCCTTGTAAATATTTTTATTTTTTCCCAAATTTTTGTAAATAGAATGAAACTTTCATTAAAAATACAAAAAAATTCACAAAACTTTAAAATATTTCAAAAAAATTTTCGCATTTTTTCTTTTTAGTATGTATATATTAAAGTTATGAATACAAAAAAAAAAAATAATAAAAATAAAAAAAAAATAAAATAAAAAAAAAGAACATAACTTCAAAAAATTTTCAAAAAAAAAAAAAAAAAAAAAAAAATTTTTATGAAACAAATAAATCAAACATTTCATTCTTAAGTTTCTTGCTATCCAAAACTTTCGTTTTGAGTTTATTTATATGCGAATTTGATAAATTCTTTGTTCACTATTCGTTTGTTAATTATAGATTGAAAAATCTAAATAGCCGGGGTTAAGTTTTAAAGAATTTATTATACTTTGTTAAAAATAGGGGACTTGCTTTAGGCACTACTTCTAATTTTTCATAGATAGGAGCATGTGTACCATGTTAGAAAATAACGACTATAGAATTCAATTATGCTTGCTTTTAGCTTTCTGAAAAATTGGAACGTACAATTTATAAAGGTTGCTCTCAATTATTTTTCAATTAAAAATCTAGTTCTCTTTTCTCCCCTTACTTATCATAACCTACTTGGTATGATATAAATATTTCCCCAAAAAGAAAAAGATCTTATGTCAATGGGAATAAGATTTCATTCCGTAAACATAGGCACCCAATAATTTAAAAGATTATACGTTACGGAGTAAGAGGATAAAATTCACTACTCCAACACATATACATTGGGTTATTTTTATGAAGAAAGAAAACATTTTATGTTAAGGAAAATAAGATTTCGTTTTCCTTTAACATCCAAATCAAAAAAAATGGAGGTTCGAGAAAAAAAAAACCTCGCCTCAAAATCCAAGCATCTTCATAAACCAACATCAACCCCCCCCCCCCTTAGCCATTTTCATGATTCTAGAATTAATTCAAAAATTTTTTGAGAGCATAATTCGTAAATTGCATTATTTCCGATAACACTCCTATAAGCTAAAGTTCGTATAACTCCAAACTATTTTCTGTTAATCTAGCCAATACAATTATTGCTTTCTATTTGATTACATCAAGAAGTCTTTTGGCCAAAACTTTTGCCCTGTTTAAATCATCAAAATAATTTTAGGACTTAACTCTTATACCCCGTATATTTTTATTTGATCTCTCTTATAATTAATTTAGCGGTAGCGGAACTTAGGGTTTTTTACTATTCCTTATAAGTTCACCTCAAACTTTTGCTCTGGAATAGCAAAAGCTTAAGTATGGGGGTGTTTGATGAGTTGTAATTATACCTATATTTTCGTATTTTATTTAAGTCCGTTTCGTTTATTTTTTGTCTTTTTTATTAGTTTAAATTCAATAAATTGCTTGTTTTTGTAAATATTATTTCTAACTTAGCTTAATTTTTATTCCAGAAAAATTCCAGAAAAAAGTCCAAAAAGTCAGAAAAATCGGCCGACACGCCCGTGTCAATTGGCCGACACGCCCGTGTCACGCCAGCCCGACGATCGCCGACCACAGATGCCAGCTCGACGATCGGCCATCATCAAACCCAGCCCGACACGCCCGGCGTCACGCCCGTGTCAAATGCTTGACACGCCCGTGTCGAGGCCGGCCCGCAAGCTTGGTCAACATGTCAACTCTGCCGACATCGAACTGCCAGCTCTCCTGGTCACGCCCCCCTGTCACGCCCGTGACCTGGGGCGTGACCGCCACGTTTTCACCTCGAAGTCAAAGCTCCAGTCAAGTCAACCGGTCAGCTCGTGAATAGTGTCGACACGCCCCCCTGTCACGCCTAGTCACGGGCGTGACCAACCCGAAAAAAATGTCTATAAATAAGAGCTTTCAGGAAGCTTATTTTGTCCACTTTTTTGACCACTTTGCTTAGGGGAGGTGCTGCCCAATTGGATTTCAAACCTATGTAAGGAGATTTTCTCCCCCCTCTCTCTCTCTTAGTTTGTATTAGGGTTTTTAATTTAATAAAATATGAATCTTTTTCTCTCCATTTGTTTGATTAATCCATTTGAATGCGCCTACTTAAGTAATTTTTCGTTCCTCTTTTTGTATTTCTTTTATGTTTTCATTTTTTCTTGCTTTCATAACTTAGTTAGATTTAGGGTTTATCGGCTTTTCTAGCCGTTGTGCCGTCCGTCTAGTTTTCATTCCCGCACCTTTTTTGATTTAGCTTTTCCTCTTTCTCCTATTTTTCATTCATAAGGCTTTATAAAAACTCTCCTAAAAGTGTTATTTTCATTTTTCTTTAACTTAGGCTTTTTAGGATTGTAAAACTTTTTGTCCCCTTTTTGTTTTATTTTCACTTTTTAGGAGTTTTTATAAAATATAAGAATGAAAATATAGTCGTTATAATTTTTCGCTTACTTTGTTTTATCTTTTTAATTTCAAAACTTTTAGTCCGGTAAATTTTTATTTCATCTTTTTATGCATTTCTACCGCATTCTAGCGGTAGAAATGCTGTTGTTTTAATTTTCCGTTAACTTTCATTTTGCGTTTATTTGCAAAACCTTTTAGCTCGGTTAATTTTTATTTTCACTTTTTATGCATTTCTACCGCATTCTAGCGGTAGAAATGCAGTTGTATTAATTTTTCAGCAACTTTGTTTTTCTTATTTTTGCAAGTGTGCGTGTGTGTATGAGTTAGGTTTTACTGCTTTATTTCATTTCTGTAGAGTGCGTGTGTGTGTGTGCATTTATTTCCGCCTACTCGTTAAGAGTTAAATGGCGCCCTGCTTTCATTTTCTTCCTGCTCACTTGAGTAGGAAAACTTAGTGTGTGTGCGTGCATTTACTTTTCTGTAGAGTGCGTGTGTGTGTTTTACTTTCAAGTAGAGTGTGTGTGTGTATGAGATAAATTTACTCCCGCCCACTCATTTGAGCCGGACTTGCAATTTTATCGCTTTCTCAATTATGTAGAGTGCGTGCGTGTAGGAGATAATTTTACCGCTTCATTTATCGCTTTCTTCAATTAAGAAGAGTGTGTGTGTGTGTGCATTTATTTCCGCCTACTCGTTAAGAGTTCAATGGCGTGCTTTTATTTCCCGCCTACTCATTTGAGTAAGCCTTGCTTTATTTAATTTTCTTTATGGTTTTGAAGTGTGCGTGAGTGCCTGCATCAATTAGCTTTCAATTTATCTAATCGCCTTTTTTATGTCTTCTCTTATAATTGTTCAGAACTTAAATTTACACTCACGCTCCACTTAAAAACATAAAGCCGTCCCCATACCGATGAGTGGCTAATTTCTTTTAGCCTTCGGCATCGAAGAGCATTGGGACATAAAAAATGATTTGAAATAATTAAAAGACTTTATTTTTTATTTTAATTTAAGGACTTAAGGTTTACCCCGGGTTAACGACGCATAGGACCACATAATCGATGTGTGGGCTCTATTTCCGTTATCCATACGTGATGCCGAGAGGCTGCACGTATGGACCGATCCCCCTTGGGTAAAGAGAACTGCGTACGCCCCCTCGAAAGAGGAGAAACGTAGTTCTGCCGGATTGGGTTCCCCACCCAATAGCGGGGTTCTTAGCTTAAAGCGGGCATTAAGAGGAATCCTTCGTCGGTCTAACGATCGGTCGAATAGTCTTAATGTTTAGGTGAGCAATATTCCTAGAGATAAGTGCGCTCATATTTCTGGAACCTCCACGGCCAAGTGCCTTTTTTTAATTTAAAAACAAAGTTTAATAATTATTGAGAATTATTTTAGTCTTAATTCGATTCGATACCGAACGTTAACCCGTCATCGAACTAACTTAGCAAAATTCTGCTTTCTTTCTTTCCGTTTTTATTAAACTAAAAAAATCCCACCTTACTGTTAGTAAGATAATAGTGTTCCCGGAAGAGTAGATATAATCAACGCGTCCCCGAGAATAATACGACCTCGGTATTTTCCCGAATACCGAGTACTACTTGCGATAGGTGCGCTTGCCTCCTTTCGTTAGAAAACTCGATCTTCTAACCGGCCCGCGGAATCTGACCATTTCGAACCACCCACAGTAGGTCTCTGTTCCGCGGCCATCAGGTGACTAGGAGAGAGAAAGTCACCCATGGAGGAGAGAGAAAGAGAAGGAAGAAGAAGGAAGGAGGACTTTGTGCTCCTCCTCCCCCTTCCCCAACCTCCCCATTCAATTCAGCAAGATAAGGGGAGTGTAGCAGCCATCTTTGACTGGTTAGAGCAAGCTCCATCGCCCCTACCTACCAAGCCGCCAAGCTTGACTTTGGCCAAAAATGGCCAAAGTGTTTTCAGCCACCTAACACCTCCCCTCACCCTCTTAAAAGCTTCCCTAGACTCAAGGAGAATTCCCCACCACTTTTCTGAAGAAACCAGGCTGTTTCATGCATTTTTGAAGAAACTCGACCACCACCACCAGGGCATTCCGGCGATCCTCCCGACTTCAGGCCGCCAATAAGGTCCTCCTCCACTCCTTAATCCATGGGTAAATCATAGCAGTCCTTAGGTCCAAGGTTCGGGCTCAATTGAGCCCGATCCAATTCAAAAAAATCATGGTTTTTCCATGAAATTGAGCTTGTCGGGTTCGCCGGAATAGTGCTCCCCGGCGGCCATGCCGCCTCCTGGAGGTAGCCCCGACCACCACGAAGGTGTTGGCGGCAGTGGCCGGCCGGGGAGGTGGCCGGATCGCCGGTGGCAGCGGCTGGAAGTCAGCCCAGGCAGGATAGATCCTAGCCGTCTGCTGGAGGAAGAAGACGACGGGATGTCATCGGTCTTTGCGTCATGATGCGTGCGGGATTGATAATAAACTATGGGTTATAATATTTGAAACATTTCATTTCTGTCACAGAAATTGTATTTAATGTTTTTAATTATTAAAAATACTTAAGCCTCATTTCAGAAATAATGGTCAACACATAAAATGTAGCCCTATGGGTATAATTTCAAACAAAATTGGTTTGGACCAATTTGGGTTACTGGTTTGACCAGGGCACTCATTTTGGTGGGGTCTATACATATGTCTAGGGAGACATTAAACTGAGTGCCCACACTTCATCCTTAGGCCAAATGAGTTGAAATTTTGGCTGGGAGTCACCCTAACAAATATCTAGACCCTGCCCAAAAATGGAAATTTTTGGAGATAATTTTTCTATAGTTTTGTAAATAATTTAATTTATCTTGGGTAAATTAATTTATGGGTCAAATGAAGTCCAAATTCATCCAAATTTTGGTGGCAGGTATATGAGGTCAATATAGACCTCTGGTTAAAATTTCATTATGTTTGGATGTGATTTGAAGGGAAGTCATGCAAACCCTAGCCTTGCCCTAACAAGGGCATTTTGGTCCAAAATGTAATTTTTGCTTAGAGTGTCCAATTAACCTCAACAGAGGTTAAAATTTGGAACACTGACTTGTAATGAACTTTGTGCACCTTCCAATGAAATATGGGGAGGTATGGAATTGATTTGCCCTAAGATCCTAGGTCAAACCCTTAGGAAGGGCTTTTGTACCTTGTGAAGGGCATGTGGCCAAAACACCTTGTATGACTATGAAATTTTGTAGAGCGGGTATTATGGTAACTATAACCCTCTGGTTAAAATCTTAGGGTGTTTTGGAAAGTTTGGGACCCACAAAACCCTAACCCTAGTTTAGGGCACAAATATTGTAGGGTTGGAATGGGCTAGCTAAACTCCTCAAACTAAGATGAAATTTTGGTAGATTGGTCATAAGGATATTATGAGCCTCTGGTAATTTAATTAGGAATTTTGGGACAATATTTATAGTACTTCATTTGTAACACTAGGGATGCCTCAATTTAATAAATTGAACATTATGGTCCCTCTGAACCTTGGTAGGTCATGAAAGATTGGCAGAAAAAGTTTTGAATCATTATATGCATATATAAATTTTATGAAAAGTTTTGGATACATATTTGAGGTACTTACTTCACAAGCTTGTTAAATGAGGAAATCATTCAATAATTTAATTAAGACTATTTACTGATAAATAAATTATGTAATTTGGCCCAAATCATTTATATGTCAATAGAATCATACTGGAATTTTCTCTGAATTTTTGGAAGCAATATAGTCTTTTATATTTCTTTAAATGAATTTTCAAGGGTTAAAATAAAATAGGAATTTTGGGATAAAACCTTACTGAAAAATTTAGATATTTTGGAAGATGAGTTAAATCCTTATTTTAAATATCATATAAAATTAGTGGAATGATATCTTGCCTGAAAATGGTACTTCATGTTCATTATTGGAAATTTTAGTCACTAGAATAATTAAATAAATTATTAAATAAATAAGGAAAATTTTGGGTCTCTTGATTTAGGTCTTAAAGGTCATAATGGACCTCCATTAATTATTATAGGAGTATAAAATGATTATTTGATGCACTCCCCATTTTACATGGCATTTAACCTTGTGGTCTGCATTTAGTACATTGTTGAAAGGAAATGATTTGACATAGTTGGAGTTAGCCATCTTGCTGGATTTTGTAGATGTGGATGAGTCATCCTAGAAGTTTAGGTTAAGTAGTGAGATATGAGTCGGTAGTTTTGAGTAGTGCTTGGGGTCGACGAAAGATCGTCTTCCCCCTAGAGTGAAAGGTCAAAATCACCTTAGATTTAGTCTACCATAATACGAAAAAGAAATGGGTAATGGATATGTGATTAGTTACCAACCAACAAGAATAAGTTCCTTGCGAAAGGGAGCTTTGGGATTCAGCCCATCATATCTCCTAGTGCCCTCGAGAGCCCTTCACAGGGAATACCTTGGGCAGTCCTGGATAAAAACCTAAGTAGTAGTATAAAATCGCCACAAGAGTAAATAGTAAAACTTAGGATTTCACACTCTCACACCCCAATGTCCCGGGAGATAGTTTGGGTTACTCGGGCAATAAGCCCAGTGGTTATGGTGATGGGCATGGTGGTCCGGCAAGTTTTGGCTCGGTTGTAGAATATGACGGACAGGATAGTCCGGGGAGCTTCAGCTCGGTTGTTGATTATGACGGACAGGATAGTCCGGGGAGATTTTGCTCGGTTGTTGGGAGATTTGTCTCAGTTGTTGGGACTCATAACTATTGCATGTGCATAAAAGGTATAAGGTGGTGGGTCTTCGGTATTGGAGGGTCGATGCACCGACGCCAATACGCTGACTCGGCAAGTGTGGTTAACACTTCGCCAACAGAAGTCCGGTGCGCCTGCCGGCAAGAGTACGTAGGAGTCCGCTTTGTGCACCAAGCGTTGAGGCGTACGATAGGTCTGACCGGTAGTGCTTTACTGGTTTAGAGGTGGGCGAGGCCCAACCCACCGCTTCTGTCTGCCACTACGGAGGTATCCTGGGAGGTAACGGCTCCGAAAGGGGGAACTAAAGGTCTATGTACACAGAGTCGAGTGGGTGAGTTGCACTTGCATGTTCACATCATAGCATAATTGTATTTCATAGCATAAACATTACATATAACCTGACACCTAATGTATAAGCGGTATGGGACGCTCTATACATTAGGCCTTGCAAAACGACCCCTTGGTCTATAAGTTCGTGTGAGCGTGCTTATAAGTCAAGGTTCTCTTTCAGTATTATATATTTAAGCCTGCTAGTAAAACCGACACCCTATCGTATAAATTGGTATGGAACTTTTTATACGATAAGAGCCCTGCAAGAGATCCCTTAGATTATGTGTTTTCACATAAGTTAAGGTTACTTATCTAACTTTGTATTATTATTACCATACCTAGAACTGCTAGTCTAGTTCCGCTGCCATCTGCTATTTGACATTCTCCACCTTCATGTCATTTCCTTTCCTTCTCCCCGCTCAGTGCTTAGGAGCCATGGGGGAAGGGGCGGAGGACGATAGGACTTAGTCTTTTAGAATAATGGATTTCGAACCACATCATTTAGGGGACCACGGAGCCCAGCATGGAGGAGCAGCCCCGGAGGTTGGCACGCTTGGAGATCGGACAGTCTAGTACTGGAGTCCAGACAGCAGGGACTGTGAGTCCCGAACACTAGTAGTTATATTAGTTTGCTTCCGCGATGAGTGATTTGTAGTGAGGACTTGATGTACCGGGCATAAGCCCGAGATTTTTATTATATGTACTATCTGTGGACACTCCATTCGTGGAGCTTATTTTCTATACATGTGATTTTCTATGGACTTGCTTTTATTTTATTGCTATAGTTGTGATCGATTTTGGCCGGCAGAATTGGCATCTTGTAGTGACGACCTTCCCGGGTGCGAAGGTATCACCGCAAGGTGGAGGTTCTGGGCCTAAGACCCCGGTGTCGAAAAGGAAAAAAATTGGGGTCTTACACCGTAATTGTGCCCTGAGTGCACGGAGCGTCTGGCACTAAGGCCGCTGTTTGTGATGATGTTGTGGTCTATATATGTTGTAATTTCCTTGTGCATGCAGGGAAGGAACCACTTCCCCAAGTAAGGGGTCGGGTTGTTATAATTGATCAGCTGAATGTTGACCATTGTTTTATTTATCATACTTGGGGTGGAGGTCCATATGCAGGTGTTGCCCTCTCTGGTGCTAGCTTGGATTGAGCGGGCTGAATCCCTTTCTACTGGTTCTTCTTGTAGTCCCTTGAAAGTCGTGCGAAGATTTGGATTTCATGTGTGACTGGCATGCGTGCCAATGTATGAAATCATATTTTGTAAAGAGAAACATGAATGCCCACTACTATATTTTGCAAGAACTCAACCAATGAATGTCCACTACTATGAAAATACCAGATGTATATTTAAGACCAGGAATGTATACCAGCACACAACGCTCATAGGCTTAAGGCCTTACATGTTTCTCTTTTAAAAAATTATGATTTCATACATCAGCACGCAGGCTGGCCAAACATTAAATCTAAATCTTCGCACGACATTCAAGGGCCTGCAAGCAGTAGTAGCAAGGGCTTCACCATGCTCAATCCAAGCCAGTACTAGAGAGGGCAGTACCTGCATATGGACGTCCACCCCAAGGAGTCAGTATGGGTTGATGTGAGGCAAGAACGTGTTGAGTTTCTGATTGATGCGAACATAACTAACGAGCAACTGAAGCTGTTTATGGATTTTCATCCCCCTATGTTTGCTGGGGAAAATTCCCCAATGTATGCGGAGAAATGGCTCTCAAGTATGAAGAGGATCCTGACAGCGATTAGGATTGAAGAGGGGAAGAAAGTTACCTTAGACACATTCCTACTAGAAGGAGAGGCGAGACTTTTGTGGGATGAAGTCGAATTGCACCGATTAGCTAGGAGAGGCCGGGGAGAAATTAACCTTTTACCTCGTCGTCTATTTGTGGCATATAGTGTGGGGTCCCGGTCAGACATTCTATTATATGTTGTTTAAAAGGTGGAGTTGATAGTTTTACTTTCAAGACCACCTACACACCTAAAGGGGGGGGGGGGGTGAATAGGTTCTAATTCTTGTTTTAACTTAAGGCAGAATATAACTACTATTCTTTGTATAAATCAGATTTTCCTTACAGCTAACATAGCACAGCAATAGTAAACATACACACATATCAGATTGCACACATATTTATAGTGGTTCCCCAAGGTCTTGGTACATACACTTTCCCCCTTGACCTATCTAGCAGTTTGCTAGAGTCGGCCTAACTTCTTCCTTTAACTCAGATCCTCAGATCCTACAGCTCAGAATCCAGAAGGATTCCTACAACTCAGGCTAACAAGCCCTACCTCAGCCTTGCCCCAAGGCCTACAACTCAGAGAAAACCTTCTCCTACAACTCTGGCATAAACAGCCCTACCTCAGCCTTGACACAAGACCTACAACTCAGAGAATACCTTGTCCTACACACAGCCTTTATAAAATAGGCTTACAACTCTGATCTATGAATAGATCCTACATAATTTGATAAGGAATGTTTGTAATCACTTACCCCTGTTGAGAGAGAGGGGATAAGGACTTTCTTGATCAACTTCTTGAAGAGGCTGATGGCTGAAATCAACTTGATCTTGGCTTTCTTCAAACCTTCTTGAATCTGAACTTAGTTGGGTTGATTTCCTTTGAATATCCCTTACTAGCATCTTCCTTTTTATACTCCAGAATTAGATCTGAATCTTCTTGCCAGATTAGTTCAGCATCTGCACCTTAAGAGACCTGTGATTGTCTCCTGCTTGTCTTCAAATAGCTGGATCTCTCTCTATCCAAACCTTCTTGAAGAAACTTCTGAATTCTGATTGAATTCAACTTAGATAGAATATGAATAGAGAACTACTTCAGATCGTCTTCTTAGATCTTCTCTCGAAGATCTTCTTTGTTACTTGTACTTTCTTGATTAGAGATAAATCTCTAATTGTCTTAGTGGTAACAATTCTTCTTCTCTAAGTATTCGCCTGTTTCCTTCTTCTGAATCCATCTATATATAGACTTCATCCATGGCAATCGGCTGATCCGGTTTATAACTAACTTCTGACAAGTCTGACAGCTTCAGTAAACCTGTCATAACCCACAGCTGTCAAGTCTTCAAACAGTTCTTGAGCCTTTGACTCTGTCAGCAAAGTGTCGAGTCTGTCTGTCATAAATTTTCGAGACCATCTGTCAATATGTGTTGACACAAGTGACTTAAGTGTCGACACAGCCTTTGGTGATGTCGACAAAGCTGCCTTGATGTCGACACAGCTTCTTTACACTACAACTTGAGAATGTGTCGACACTGATTATGTGTGTCGACACAAATACTTAACCATACATCAGCAATCATATTTGGTCTAGACTCAGCTATGTATCGAAACAAGTCTTGTGTGTCGACACAGTTGATGTAGACTCTGAACATAGCGTGTGTCTACACTGCCTCCAGGTGTCGACACAGTTGTTGTTGACTCTGCCTCTGTGTGTTGACACAGCCTTCTGGTGTCGACACAGTCAATGTCGACGATAATCTTCTGTGTGTCGACACATCCTCCCGGTGTCGACACAAATTCTCTGAAGTGTCGACACAGCTATTTCCAAATGTCGACACAATCTTACTGAAGTGTCGACACAGCTATTTCCAAGTGTCGACACAATCTTACTGAAGTGTCGACACAGCTTCCTCAGGTGTCGACACATGGACTTAGAGTATTTTTCCTGCATTCTAGCATATTCTTAACCTGCACATATAAACTCAAAATAACATCAAATACACCTTGATGTATATCATTGAGCTAAGTGAGGCTTCTCCAAATCAAGTACACATTTTCCAATGTACCCAACAATCTCCCCCTATTTTGAGAAGTCATAACCCTTTAGTCAATGATATACACCACTTAGAGAATAAACATGATGATGTATATAGGCATTATATGACAGGGTACTATATAAACAAAACACATAACTTTGTTACATCACAGAATAAAGACGTAAAAGCAAAAGATCACAGAATAATGTTTTGTATATCAACTTAAAGATGTTTGTTACAAAAGGTTTACATTGATGTCACTAACAAACAAATACTATACATAGTTCTTGAACAAAAAAAAGTAAAGCTAAGACTAAGGCTTGGCTGGCTCCTTGATGACTATCCCTTTTCTTGATTGAATCTGAGCCTACACAATAGGTTCTTTATCTTCCATGAGCTTTTTGCCTTTTAAATCAGTCTTTTTCTGTGCCTCAGCCTTGATTCTTTGTCTTTCAAAATAATGAAAAGGCTTGAGAAAATACTTGCTAGGCTCTTGAGCATCAGGAGGTAGCTTCTCCATCTTAGCCTTCCTCCTGTAATATACTATGGCCTCCTGCCTGGCTTGATGCTTTTGTCATTCTTGCTCATTGTACCATTTTACTCTTTCATGTACTTGATCTTTGACAGCTTTCCATGCAGTTAAAATGATATTCCTTGATGTGGGGCTCCACTGCTCAATGTCTGGCTTTAATTTTGCTTGCTCTCTAAATCTTTTCTTTGATAATAGAGCATCTTGCTGAGCTTGCAGACCAGCTTCTGGCATATCAACCTTTTCAATAATAACATTTGTAACTGGTGGAGGAGGGTTGTACATAGACTCAACTTGTTGATGTATCATGTCAATATCTACAGGAGGGTAAATGACTTGGGCAACCTCAGGTTGATCACCTTCAAGTAGAATTGGTTGTACCCCTGACTATGCCATATTATCATAATCACACAAGGGAGGATATCCAAGAGTGGCTCTAATGCTGTTAGTTACCCATTTGGCATGATCAGACCCAGCATAGACTAACACCCTCTCCCCCTTTATGACTTCTCTGGTCATATGATCTCTTAAGTCCTCCTTCTGAAATCTGATTTGGCCATCCAGATAGTTGATTCCATCTTTAAAGAAGGGCTTTAGCTTTTGAAGCTTTTCACTAATCAACTTCTCAAATGAAGTGATAGCAGTTTTAACTAATTCTAGGGCAGCCTGTAGCTTTTGATCATATTCCTCTTTTTCCTTAGCCCTTTCAGCTTTCAGTGCAACAACATTGTTTGTGAACTCAATGACTATCACATTATGTGATTCAGTCAGATTTTCATTCATTCTTATTTGATTCTCAAGGACATAGCCTTGTTTAACAGCCTTCTCATCCACTTGTTTCTTAATGTCAGTTTATTGCTTTGCAAGGAATACCACAGCATTGCCTCCCTTGTGGAAGCAATTTGTCATCTCTCTTTTATGCTGATTAACTTCAAATCTTATAGATTTTATATCCTGTGCCAGATCAAATTGAAGAGCTTTATGTCTTTCATCCACATACTTCTCAAGAAGCAATCTCTGCTCATCCAGTTTGACTTGTAAATTTATCATAAATTTAGTGGAATCAAAATCAGTAGTAGCTTGGTGAGTTGTTGTCTGGAGAGCTTTCTTATAGATGTGACTTCTTCTCTTAAAGACCATTAGCTTTACTTTCTTAGCCTCCCTGACCTCTGCATTCTCAGACTCTGAAGTACTTTCAATATGAACTCTTTCTAGAGGAGTGGTAGGAAGTTCTTTCTCAGCACCATATTGCTCCCCCTCAACATGTTCTTGCTCCCCCTCAATAACACCTTGCTCCCCCTCAACCCTTAGGGTTTCATCCTTATCACCTGCCTCTCCAATGTCAGGAAATAACTCTTCCAGAGTATATTCCTTTTGTGCTTGAGTAGGAGATGATGCATTGTTTCCTCTAGCAGAATTATCAATTTCAGTAGTGTGCAAATCTTCTGATAAGGTTATTCTTGCTTACTCTTGTACTTGTGCAGTAATTTGCTCCACCTGTACCTGTGCTGGTATAGTCTCTTCTTGGACTATAGTAGACACAGTCTTGTCCTCAGTTTGCTCTCTAACTTGTTCTGCTTGATTTGGTGGATAGCCCTGATCATGCATATGAAGGTCATGTCCTGGTGATTTCTCAGTTGTCTCCTGCCTGTCCATACCAGGTAAATCTTTTGAAAGAACTCTATCCCACCTGGAGAACAACCTCATGTCCATTCTCCTCATATGGTTGATCTTGGATCATGGAATCTGTTGCATTACCTCTGGAATGATTCAGGCCAGGTACAGACTAAAAATTCTAGCTAAGTTTGGATTCTTGATTCCTTCTGTAATCTTGTCAAACAGTACAGCAGACCAATTTGTTTTAATTGTAAAGATCACCCGTGTCATCAGGCTGATCATATAGGCTGAGATCCTATCATGTCCACCTGGTTTGCATAAGATCACTTTTCCTATGATTTCAGATAGGAATTTACCCTGAGGATTCATGCCCTTCCTGTTGATGGCAGATCCTATCTTTATGGTTGGATCCAATCCACACCATTGAAGCGTTTCCCTTGTTTTTGAGGCTGGAACCTCTTCCTCATCTTGGACCCTGGGAAAATGTAGAATTTTGATCAATCTTTTCTGAGTCAGCTTGACTCGTTCTCCATAGACGGTTGATTTGATCTTTAACCCGGTAGAATCCACTGTTGCACCGGTATAGAACTCAAGGACTTCTTTCTTCCATATTTTTGTAGGCTCAGAGACAAGATAGTTCAATCCATTGTCTGTGAGAAGAGAAATAACTTGCTTGATCTCTGAATCTGCATCATCGAATGCATGTTGAACCAACTCATATCCCTCGTTGATTGTATCTTCAATCTTGGGCGCAATTAGAACGAAGAGAAAGCTTGGAAAGAGAGAAGAGAGATTGTCGACACAAGGCTTTTGTCTCGAAACCCTGGTGAGCGTGTCGACAGAATATGTGTTTGACCTCTTTATACTCTTCTAAGCAAAGAAGGTCAAAAGGCGGGCAAAAACTATCAAATTTTGTCGACACAGTTGGAATGTGTCAACACATACCTCTAAAGTCTCGACATCAATATGTACTACTTTGTCTCGACACCAATTGATGATGTGTCGACACTTGACTTAAGTTGTCAAAGAACAGAAATTCTGTGTCGACACCGTTTCTTTGTGTCGACACAAATTCTGAATGAGTCAACACCACTTCTCTAGTTGTGTCGACATAACTTTCCTGAATGTGTCGACATAAACTCCCTGATGTGTCGACGCCTCTACTCTGTGTCGACACCATTTTCCTGAATTGTCGACAAAATTTCTCTGTGTCGACACCTCTACTCTGAATGTGTCGACACCATTACTTAGCCAATTTTTGGCAAACTAACCTATGGTCAGCATTCCTAACTCAACTTTAAATTTATTGAATTTAGTTTCATCCAGAGGCTTAGTAAATACATCTGCAATTTGAAATCAGTTTTAACAAATTCTAAAGAGATGTCTCCTTTTTCTACATGTTCTCTAAGAAAATGGTATTTTATCTCTATGTGTTTAGTCCTACTATGTGAAACAGGATTGTTTGCAATAGAAATAACACTTTTAGAATCACACAATAAAGGTGTTCTCCTTACTTGAATACCATAATCCCTTAGCTGATGCTGAATCCACAATTGTTGTGCACAGCAACTTCCAGCTGCAACATATTCAGACTCAGCTGTGGATATTGCCACACTAGTCTGTTTCTTACTGCTCCAAGATATCAATCTTCCTCCAAAGAATTGGCATGTACCATTAGTACTCTTTCTATCTTCTCTACAGCCTGCAAAATCTGCATCTGAATAACCTGTTAGTAGAAAATCTCCAATCCTAGGGTACCAACGGCCCAGATTAGGTGTGCCCTTTAGATATCTCAAAATCCTCTTGACTGCAGTATAATGTGATTCTTTAGGACATGTTTGGTACCTAGCACAGACACATGTAGCATACATAATGTCTGGTCTACTAGCAGTTAGATATAATAGAGAGCTAATTATTCCTCTATACAAAGACTCATCTACAGGTTTACCTGCATCATCTTTGCATATAGGCATACTTGTTCCCAAAGGAGTTCTCATGGTGGAGGATGATTCCATACCATACTTCTTAATTAACTCCTTGGTGAACTTAGACTGGGATATGGATAATCCATCATCAGTCTGTCTTACTTAGAGTCCCAAGAAGGACTTAAGTTCCCCCATACTGCTTATTTCAAACATCCCTTGCATAAGTTTGGCAAACTTCTTGCAAAGATTGTTCTCTGTAGATCCAAAGATTATATCATCTACATAGATCTGAACTAAGATTATCTTCCCTTTGGATTCCCTTAGTAATAGAGTTTTGTCTATTTTACCTCTTGAGAATTTGTTCTCAATAAGGAAAGTAGATTGTGTTTCATACCAAGCCCTTGGGGCTTGCTTTAACCAATACAAAGCTTTCCTAAGTCTATAGACATAACCAGGTTTAAGAGAATCTACAAAACCTGATGGTTGCTCTACATAGACTTCTTCTTTTAGATCACCATTCAGGAATGCTGATTTCACATCCATTTGGTATACTTTGAAGCCTTGATATGCTGCATAGGCAAGGAACATTCTGATTGCTTCCAGTCTTGCTACTGGGGAAAATGTTTGATCAAAATCTATTCCCTCTTCCTGTCTGTATCCTTTTGCAACCAATCTTGCTTTATTCTTCACAATAACACCATTCTCATCCAGCTTGTTCTTAAAAATCCACTTTGTACCAATGATGTTGTGGTCTTTTGGTTTAGGAACCAACTCCCAGGCCTTGCATCTTCTAAACTGATTAAGCTCCTCTTGCATCGCATTAATCCAGTGTTGGTCTTGGATAGCTTCTTCAAATTTCTTTGGCTCTAGTTGAGATAGAAAGCTTGAGTGCAAGACTGTATTCGGATTTCTACTTCTGGTTTGCACTCCATGTCTTGGATCACCAATTATTTGATTTGCTGGATGATCCTTTAGATGTCTTACACCTAGAGGTAACATTCCTTCTGGCTGAACACCTCCAGTTTCTTCATTATGCTGCACATCTTGGTTGTCATCAGCTTCTAGAGAGTCTTGTACTCCCCCTGGATAGTAGCCATCATTTTCCAATCCTTCATCTACAGTTGTGCCTTCTGGAATGGAAAGCTTGTCCATTCTATTGCTTATACCTATTGGACTGCATGAACTACAAGGCAACTCACTGTTGATTGATCTTGTTTCATCAAATACAACATGTACAGATTATTCTACAACCTGAGTAATCAAGTTGTAGACTCTATAAGCCTTACTATTGTTGATGTACCCAAAAAATATCCCATCTTGGGATTTGGCAGCAAACTTAGTTAGATAATACTTGCCATTGTTCAGAAAATAACACTTGCAACCAAATATCCTAAAATAGGATAAATTTGTTTTCTACCTTTCATAATCTCATATGGAGACTTTTTATGGCACTTAGTGATAGAATCTCTGTTGAGCACATGACATGCAGTGTTTACAGCCTCAGCCCAGAAATATTCTTGGAGAGAAGTGTCACTCAATAGGGTTGTACCAACTTCAATCAATATCCTATTCTTTCTTTCAGCAATACCATTTTGCTGAGGTGTTCTAGCTGAGGAGAATTCTTGAAAAATCCCAAACTCTTCACCAAATCTTGTCATACTTTCAGATTGAAATTCAGTGCCATGGTCACTTCTGATTTTTACCACTGTACTGTTCAGTTCATTCTGAATTTGTTTGACAAAATTGTGTAAAACACTTGAGGTTTCAGATTTCTGTCTTAGAAAGAACACCCAGGAATTTCTAGAATAGTCATCTACAACCACAAAAGTGTAGACCGTCCTACCTAGACTATGAACTGGCATAGGACCAAAAAGATCCATATGTAAGAGGTATAGAAACCTCACTGAATCCTTGTTTTCAAGGCTATGAAAGGAGGATTTTGTTTGCTTGCCCTTTTGACAAGCTGAACATATCCCTTCCTTTATACACTTAACTTGAGGACCATTCCTCACCAACTCTTTGCTAAAGAGTTGGTCAATTGTCTTGTAGTTAAGATGAGCCAGCCTCTTATGCCATTTGACACAATGAGATGCTTTCTCATCAGCTACAAGACAAATAGGAGAACCTTTGTTCTCACACCCAAAATTAAGACAATAAACACTTCTCTTTCTATACCCAGTCAATATGACCTTATGATCACTTGACCTTTTGATATGAAATCCATTCTTGATAAATGAAGTGTCATATCCTAGATCACTCAGCTGACTTATGCTTATCAGGTTGTGTTTCAAACCTTTTACATAAGCCACTTGAGTGATGGTAATTTGGTTGGAAGAGATGTTACCAAATCCTTTGATGATTCCTCTTTCAGATCCACCAAAGATTACTTTAGGCCCATCCTTGATGGATGTGTACTCTTTCAACAGCCCCTTTGTTCCAGTCATGTGCCTGGAATATCCACTGTCCAAGTACCATATAGGGGCATGATAACTTGGACTTTCCTGCAACACAGAATTACTTTCCCTTAGAACCCAAGTAAGTCTTGGGTCCTTGGTTCAAGTTAGCTTCCTTCATATCAGATCTAACAGCAGCTCTTCTAACTGGTAGACTGTTGTTCCTCCTGACACTTATGTTATGCCAGCAGTCTAAGGCAAAATGGTCTATCTTGCCACAACACCTGCATTCATACCTATTGTATCTAGGTCTAGATACATTCTAGACAGAAGAATTTCTGTCCTGTGCTGGTGCTGCTGCTGCTACACCCATTGGTTTCTTATAACCATGGGGTTTATGAACATGGGCTGACTTGTTGGCATTAACACCCTTGTTATTCAGAACATCAGTCGTATTATGACCTTGAGTATTCTCAAAGTCATACTTGTTAGAAAGATCATTCACCTTTCTAAAAACTATCACTAGTAGAAAATCGACTTTAAGTGACGAATTTTTTGGTCATTAAAAATTGCATTTTAGTCACTAAAGATAATTAGTGACTAAATATTGTCCGTCACAAAGCGGTCACGAATGCCCCGCCACTAAATGTTTTTAGTGACCAAAATGAGTTACATCACTAATCGTATATATTTAGTGACTGAATTAACTATAGTCACCAAAAGTTTCTTTTGTGATGAAATTGATTTGTTCACTAAATTAATTTTTAGTGATTAAGTTGAATCAGTCACTGAATGAACATTTAATGACCATATTAATTCAGTCACAAAATGTTTCCTGGTGACCAAATTAATTTGGCCACTAAATAATTTTTTTGTGACTACATTAAGCCGGCCACGAAATGATATTTTAGTGACTAATCTATTTCGGTCACTAAATAATTCTTTAGTGATCAAACTGATTAAGTCACTAAATATTATTTTAGTGACCAAATTAATTCGTCACCGGATGTGTAATTTCAATGACGCACTATGTAATTACTAAAGAGACAACACGATACACTATTTTTAATAATACCATGTGTTGGAACACCCTATTACTATTTGGACCAGGATGACTATATTTCTATAGGGATTGTATGCTGTGACCTCCATGCTGTTATATAGGTCACATAGGCTAGTTAGAGTAGTCTTCAGCTCGACGCATAGTCGACTTCAGCTCGACGCAGAGTCGATCTCAGCTCGACGCAGAGTCGACCTCTGCTCGACGCAGAGTCGATCTCAGCTCGACGCAGAGTCGACCTCAGCTCGACGTGGAGTCGACCTCAGCTCGACGTTCCGTCGATCCCAGCTCTGCTTACAGAAAACACTCTCAGACCAACGTGTGTCGTGCTCAGATCGACGTTTTTCTGTGAGCTCGACGCCTTCCAGACTTCCGTCGATTTTGGATAGGAATTCAAATTCCTTCTGACAGGCAATTAATGCTGAAGAATTTATTGGCCGTTACAGCATATCTGGTGCATGGCTCAAGGAATTTTCTAAGGAATGTCTGCCTGTCATTTCCTTTGAGGCATGGACAGTTAAGGAAAGTAATCAATGCTGACTTCCAACGGCTATCAAAGTAAAGGAAGAAGAAGACTCAAATATATTTTCTCTCTTGGACAATAATAAGAAGATACAGAGAATACACAGAACAAGAAGAGAACAACAATACAAGACTTCTCATCTTTCTCTCAGTGAAAAAATTATTTCTGAAAGACTCTCTTACAGAAAATCTGATTGCTTCAGACACCTCCATCCAACTCACTTGGATCATTCTTTGCTGGAGCAAATCAGACCTTTGAAGACCTGTCACCCTTGTGCAGAGCTCTCCTTCCTGAACCTCATCTTGATCTCAGGGGGAGCTTTGACAACAACTTGAGATCCACTTCTGCTTCTCTTTGCTTGTTGAAAAGAGAAGACAACTTCATTCTTTTTCTTTTTCTTTCTGTACAGGGTTCTAACTCCCTTCAAAAGTTACTTTTGGTTTTGCTGAAACCTGGTCAAAATCAGCTTCTGTTGGTTTGTGAGAACCTGATCAAAAACTCTCTGGTGCTCAAGACACCTGATCAACTCATCTTGAAGTGGATTCCTATCAAGGGTGATAGAAGAGTGGATGTACCCAGATTTGGGGAACCACTATAGCTCCTTGTGTCATCTGGATTGCTTGCCCCTTTCTGTGTTTTGCTTTGTGCTGTGAATTTATTTTTTACTCTGATTACTTGCTATAGCACCATACACTAAGTAAAGTAAAGATTTTCTCAGCAATTTTTTATTTGGAAAATTATTTTAAATAACTCTATTCACCCCCCTCTAGAGTTAGGAGTGATCTTATCCTGCACTTTCAATTGGTATCAGAGGGAGGTTGATCATTCATACAGGCTAACACCTGGATCACAAGATCTCTGATAAGATCATTTCCCTCAAAGGGTTACTTTTCTTAGTTTTACTTATCTTTTAAAACTCATGGCACAAAACAAGGACTTTGCTAGCACCAGACCTCCTATGTGCAATCTATCTAAGTTTGCACTATGGAAGGCAAGGATTAGACTTTATATGAACTCTTTTGATGAAGACATCTTCAATTCTGTATTGACAGATTGTCCAAGACCTCCCACAGGAACAAGTACATCAGCTGTTCCTCCTCCTTCAGGGACTGATGCTGACATAAAGAAGTGGAAGGCAGCAGATGCTAAAGCCATGAACATCTTGGCTCAAACCATGTCAGATGACATTTTCCAGAAGGTAGCAGATTGCAATACTGCCAAGGAGATCTGGGAAAAACTCTCAGAAATTGTATCAGGTTCTGCAGATGAAAGAAAGGATAGGAGATCCTATCTCATCACACAGTATGAAAACTTCAAAAAGGCAGAGTCTGAGTCAGTTGCTGACATGTACAACAGACTGAGCCTAATCATAAGTGAACTTAGATCACTAGAGAAGGACATATCTCTTACTGAGATAAATGACAAGATACTGACTTGTTTCCCTAGCTCTTGGGACTCAAGAATATGGTCAATTAAAGATGGAAGAAATGTCTGTGAGCTATCCACAGAAGCTCTTCTAGGAAAGCTCAAGAGCTATGAGCAATTTATTAAGAAAAGAGAAGAAGAGCAGAAGACATCCACACCAACAGAGAAGGCTGAGAAAACTATTGCCTTCAAAGCACAGGAAGAAGAACCTAAAGAAAAGGTGTTGGGAAATGAAGAGCTTATGAGCCTACTGGTCAAGAGGTTCAATAAGCTAAATAAAAGGAACTTCAGAAGATGGTCATCCAAAGACAAAGACAAGCCAAGGTATGACAGATCCAATAATAAAGATATTATCTGCTTTGGTTGCAGGAAACCAGGACACATCTTCCCAAACTGTCCAGAAAATCAAGACAAGGACAGAAGGGACAAGAAGGAAAGGAAGGATAAAAGGAAGGACAAGGAGTCAAGGAAATACCATGACAAGCCTTCCTCCAGCAACAGCAAGCACACCAGGAAAGGATTTGTGGCTGAATCCTGGAGTGACTCTGATGAGTCTGATTCATCATCCAGTTCTAGTGATGATGAGGATGATGCAGAAGAAAAGGGATTCTGCATGATGGCCATCAGTGCATCTCAAAAGAACACTGATTCAGAGCCTGAGGCTGACTATCCATCTGATCAGGAACTTACTGAGGATCAGGTAATAGATTCATTTGACTTTACTTCTGATGATTTCAAATCTGAGTTTAAATCTATGTGCATTGACTTAATTGAGTCTCAAAAGCTGATTAAAACTCTAAATGAACAATTAATTGAATGCAAATCCATTAACTCAGATAACCTTAGACTCTTAGAAGAGTTGAAGCAGTGTGGGGAGGAGATAGCTTCACTGAAAAGTGAGCTATCTAAGGCCAAACAATTTGAAGAAACCCTTAATGGGAGAAGTATCAAATTGATGGACATCACAAGTACAGTGAACTCAAGATTGAATGGTTCACTGGGCTTGGGTGCTTCATCCAGCCAACCCATAGTGCTGACAACTCCAATCAAATTTACCAGTGAGAAAGGTAAAGGAGTCTTGATAGTGGCTAGGAAGAATGCTGACTTAACCCAGGAAACTGGACAAAAAATGTCGAACGAAGCTCGACGGACGTCGACCAGAGCTCGACGTAATCGCAAGAAAACGTCGAACCCAGGTCAACGCCCTCTACTCTCTGAACAAAGCAAGACCTTGCCGTCGAACGGAGCTCGACGCACTCACTTGAGTCTGTCGACCGAAGCTCGACGTGCGTCGAGCCGAGTTCAGAGCAAAACCCAGTTCTCAAGGGTTAACTCAAATTTCAATTCTAGCTCCACATCTCATTTCTTTAACCCTTATGCTGAATGGATCATACCTCCTAGGAGATATCATCCTGTAGGCTATAAGAGTCAACCTGAGATGTCCTTCATTTCAGAATTTAAGGGATATCAACCTAGGCCCAAGGTTAACTGGGTCAAAAACAAATAAGCTGTTTTTGTGCAGGTAAAGACCTATCCAAGTGAGAACCATCAATGGTATCTGGATAGTGGGTGCTCAAAGCACATGACAGGAGACAAGGACAACCTCACTTCCTTCAAAACCAAGCTTGGACCCAAAGTAATTTTTGGAGACTCAAGCTTTGGAACTACAAAAGGATATGGGACAGTTCAAATTGGCTTAGTCACTTTCAAAAAGGTGGCATATGTTGAAGGACTCAAACACAACCTGATAAGCATCAGTCAATTGTGTGATGAAGGATACCAAGTAACCTTTAACAAAGCCATATGCAAAGTCAAGTCAGTGGACAACACAACTGTGTTGACAGGTAACAGAAGAGGTAACATTTACTTAGTGGATTTTCATTCACCTGTAGTAGATATTTGCCTGTTTAACTCCATTTCAAAACCAAACATCTTGTGGCATAAAAGATTAGGACATGTGAACCTTAGAACCATTGCTAAGTTATCCCAAGACAACCTTGTTAGAGGACTACCTTCTGGTCCCTACAAGAAGGAAGGACTTTGCAAGGCATGTCAATTAGGCAAGCAAACCAAAAACAGTTTCAAGTCACTTAATAAGAGTGACTCACCTAGAATCTTGTACTTATTGCACATGGACCTTTTTGGACCAATTAATGTACAAAGCCTAGGAGGGAAATCTTATGCTTTAGTAATTGTAGATGACTTCTCAAGATTCACTTGGGTGTTCTTTCTGAGGAAGAAGTCTGATAACTTCAAAATTTTGACAGATTTTCTCAAAGGCATACAGATTGAGTTCAATACTCACATTGCCCTGATCAGAAGTGATCATGGGACAGAGTTTGATTCTCTTCTTATGCTAGAGTTCTGCCAGAATGAAGGTATCAGGCATACTTTCTCAGCTCCTAGAACTCCTCAACAAAATGGGGTAGTTGAAAGGAAAAACAGAACCCTTATTGAATCTGCCACAACATTGTTGACAGATGCTCACCTTCCTCTAACCTTTTGGGCAGAGGCTGTGAACACCTCCAACTATGTTCTGAATAGAAGCCTGATACATAAGCTAAAGGGTAAGACTCCTTATGAGCTACTCAAAGGGAAGAAACCTAAAGTGAACTACTTCAAAATATTTGGTTGCATTTGTTTCATTCACAATAATGACAAGAAATACCTAGCTAAATTTGAAGCCAAAGCTGATGAAGGAGTGTTTATGGGATACTCCATGACTAGCAAGGCTTATAGGGTTTTTAACAAGTGCACAAATAAAATTGAAGAATCCATGCATGTTACATTTGATGAAACTAACATGTTTTATAAGGAGAAGGAGACTTCTACCATAAGCAATTTGCAAGAACATTCAATTTCAGAAAATCTGAAGCAGCTTACCATCAAAGACAAAGGGTCATCACCTTCACCAATTCAACAAGTCACTGAACTTAGTGACAATGAAGAGGAATTTCAAGTTCTGGAAAGTTCAAAGGGCCAACAAATTGAAGAACCAGTTGTTGTTCCACAAGAGGAAACAACAACACAGGTTGGTGCATCATCAACACCCCTTGTTGATCTAGCAACAACAAGAGATCACCCAATCTCACAAGTGATTGGAGATATCTCAGTGGGTGTGCAAACAAGGAATCAAGTTAACCAAAATATTATGCACACCTGCTTCCTTTCTCAAATTGAGCCTCAAACCATACAAGATGCAGAGCAAGATCCAAACTGGATCATTGCAATGCAAGAAGAGCTGAATCAATTTGAGAGGAATAAAGTTTGGAAATTAGTACCAAGACCAAGGAACCAGCAAATTGTTGGAACCAAATGGGTATTCAGAAACAAATTGGATGATCAAGGAATAATTGTGAGAAACAAGGCAAGACTTGTTGCACAAGGGTATTGCCAAGAAGAAGGAATTGATTATGACCAAACCTTTGCTCCAGTTGCAAGGTTGGAGGCCATAAGAATCTTCCTTGCATATGCAGCTCACAAGAGATTCAAAGTATATCAGATGGATGTCAAGAGTGCATTCCTCAATGGAGACATCAAGGAAGAAGTCTATGTAAAGCAACCTCCAGGTTTTATCTCTCCAACTTTTCCTGATCATGTATTTAAACTGCATAAAGCTTTATATGGTCTCAAGCAAGCTCCTAGAGCATGGTATGAGACCTTAGCTTGTTTTTTGTTGGAAAATGATTTTAAAAGGGGTAGTGTAGACCAAACTCTTTTTGTTAGAACCCATAGGTCCCATACCCTACTAGTACAAGTTTATGTAGACGACATCATATTTGGATCTACTGATTCAAATTTATGCAAAAAGTTCTCACAACTTATGCACTCAAAGTTTGAAATGAGTAGCATGGGTGAGCTTGCTTTCTTTCTTGGATTGCAAGTTAAACAACATGTGGATGGCATTTTCATTTCTCAAACCAAGTATGCAAGAGAACTGGTTAAGAAATTTGGAATGTCTGAAGCATCATCCATGAAAACACCTATGCCTACAAATGCTGTTTTAGATGCTGATGAATCTGGAAAACCAGTTGATCAGACAAACTATAGAGCAATCATTGGCTCATTACTTTATCTAACAGCTACTAGACCAGATATAATGTTTGCCACATGCATTTGTGCTAGATTTCAAGTAAGCCCTAGAGAGTCCCACCTCACATTAGTTAAGAGGATTCTTAGGTATGTAAAAAGTTGTCCTAATCTAGGTCTCTGGTATCCACATGACTCAGGATTTGATCTAACTGGATTTTCAGATTCTGATTATGCTGGATGTAGAGTAGACAGGAAAAGCACCAGTGGAACTTGTCAATTTCTTGGTGATAGACTTGTCTCCTGGTTTTGTAAGAAACAAACCTCTGTGTCCACATCAACTGCTGAAGCTGAATACATGGCTGCAGGTAGTTGTTGCTCACAGATTTTGTGGATTCAAAACCAGCTCCTAGACTATGGGTACAACTTAGAGATGTCTAAAATCTTTTGTGATAATACCAGTGCAATATCTATTGCTCAAAATCCAGTTCTCCATAGTAGGACTAAGCACATAGAAATCAGACATCACTTCTTAAGGGACAATGTAGAAAAGAAGAAAATTGCACTAGAATACATTTCCACTGAACTACAGAGAGGAGATATCTTCACCAAACCCTTGGATGAAAAGAAGCACCTCTTTTTCCTCAATCAGTTGGGAATGCTAGATGGAGACAGCATAAATTAAAACTCCAAGATTTTGAAACCCATAATTAACAGGAATAAGAAAAATTTCATTTCAAAATTTCCCTGTCTGAGTGGTTGTTCTGAGCTCTGAACTAAGCTCGACGCTGCGTCGAACGGAGATCGACGGTCCGTCGCCCTCAAAAGCGTCGAACGTCGAACTCAGCTTCTAGCGTCGAACTGAGTTCACAGCTTCCTGGCTTCTTGAGTTTTTTTTTCTCTCCCCGGTCGACGTCTTCGTTCAACGTCGACCTGAGCTCGACGTATAGCTTCAGCCAAAGCGTCGAACGTCGACCTAAGCTGGACGCTGTTGAGTCGTTTCAGTTCTCCTAGAGCCCTTGAGCGTCGAACTGAGCTCGACGTTCTTTCCTTTTCTGCGTCGAACCCTAAGTATAAAATCATTTTTTCTCCGTCGTTCGCAGTTGCGCTTTCATATTTCTCTGCTCAAGCTTTCTCCCTCCAAATACTATACTTTTGATCTTGGAAGGTACTCTTTCTTTTGCAGGACAATGGCAATTACAGCAGGAGCTCTGGCGGCTATGAAGTTCGACTCTGGTTTCGACATTGATTTCGATTCTTTTGATGGATCTCCACAACACTTTCTGGATATACTGAATCTTTTCAAGGAGCAGCAGCTAGTCCACTTTATGTCTACCAGGATACCCCTTCCCGAATCAGAAATTAAAGAATGGTGTCTTACAGCAATCATTTCAGATAACAACATCTTGACTGGGAAGATTGCAGGAAATGAGGTAGCCATCTCACCTCAAGTCATTACAGAAGCCTTCAACTTTGCTGCTGGAGATGATGATATAGAACTATCAGTGGAAGAGTATACCTTGATGCTGGACAGGATGGGGCATGCTGCTGGTAACCCCTCCAAACTCCTTAAAATTAACCTAGCAATTGAGTACAAGTTATTAGCAGATATAACTGGAAAGGTGATCTGTGCAAAGAGAACTGCACATGATGCAATAACAAGGCATCAGTTTTGCCTCATGGCTGCTCTAATGGATAAGAAACATCCCAACTGGGGATTAATTGTGTTTGAAATGCTTAAGAAAAAGTTGGATAAAAGCTCTGTCCATTTTGGAAGAGTTCTTGGGTTGATTCTCAACCACTGCTGCCCCCAACTGCTGGTGTCCTCCAAGAAGCACATAAATGCTTCCAAGAGGCTCACATGTGCTTTAATTGGCAAATGGGACAGGAGAATCGTGAATCCCAGGGCAGCAGCAGCCATGAAATCCTCTGCAGACACCAGGACTATAGAGGTCACTTCCCCTCAGTCCACTGGTCCAGAAGAAGGGATTATGCCATCTCTCTCCCTCACCCTTCCATCCACCTTCATCCCCTCAACCTCACTTATCTCATCCTCTCAAACTCTACCCTCCTCCATATCCACCATTGCCTTCTCCCTTCCTCCTCAAACTACTTTCCTTCCAATAAACTTGGATTCCACCCCTCATGAGGATATCTTTTCTCTTGACATGCATGAAGACTCATTCATGGATGCTTCTACCTCCTCTCCTCATGACTTCCTCAATTCATCTACCTTTTCCGACTTACTCTTCTCCTCCATTCAGGAACAAGCTACACCTCCTCTGTCTGTTCCTCTCTCAACATCTTCTTCATTCTCAGCTTCTGCTACTCCCTCTACCTCTACTCAAGTTCCCCTTGAGCAAGTAGCCCTCCTGCCCTTAGCCAATCAACTTTTTGATCTTCTGTCTCCTAGGCTCTCCTCCCTTTTGGATGCCAAGCTGGCTCCTCTCCTACTTTCATTGAGAGCTCTTTCTGCCTCTGTCTCCTCCCTTTCCTCCCATTTGGCACGCCCTTCTTCTGGGGGCCTAGAGTCAGCTGCCCCTGATTCTAGGCAGGGGGAGATGTCAGCAGAAGAAGAGCTGCCTCCTTCTTCAGTTCAGATTGCTCAGACTCCTTCAGAGACAGTATCAGTTACTTGTTCACAGACAGTGTCTACTGCAGAAGATCAAATGGTATCTGAGGCCTCTCCTCCAGTTTCAGAGCAGCAAATCAGCAGTGCCTTAGACATTCAGTCTTTGGCAGCTTCTCTTCAGATCTTCTCTCCTCCAGCTTCAATACAAGAAGACCTTGATATAGCAGAAAAACAGCTTCAAGAAGATATGTCCAGGGCTATTGTCCCCTTTCAGAAGGTCTTGACTTCTGATTTAGCAGTGGTAGCAGTGGGTCCTGTTAGTGTTGGATTTGGTGTGGTAGTCTCTGCTGAGACTTCAGGTGAAGTGACTGAGACACCTGATGCTGCAGAGGCCAATATCTCCCAAGCTCTTCAGGAACCAGTCTCCTCAGCCTCTATGGTTTTTGAGGCTGTGCCCTCTCCTGCAGTGGTTGCTTCCTCCTTCCCACTGACAGCAGAGCCTCCTTTAGTCTCTTCCTCAGCAGCTCCAGCCTCCATCAGCTTTCCCCTCTCCAAAAGAAAATACATAGATCCATATGAAGAATCACAAAGTTCTGAAGATGAGTTTGCCACAGATTCTGATGACTCCTCTGCAACTATTGCAAGGAAGAGGAAAGCCAGATCAAAAGCCTTGAAAAGAGTACCTTCTGCCAGAGCTACAGATCATGACATTCCCTATTACATCAAATATAATTGTGAAATCACAGAGCCTTGGATGCAGTACTCTCAGAATCAGAGAAAGGCAATGAAGAAGAAGAGAAAATTCAATGAAGGTCCATCTAAACCAGTCCATCAGCCTCCACCTCCACCTCCTCCTGATGCAGGTGCAGGTGCTAGTCTTTCTTCAAAACCAGCCCCTTCAGCTCTTCATGGAAAAACTTATCAAGCCAGAAGATATCAAGGAAGTAGCCAGCAAAGGGGAGGTCAACAAAGAGGAAATTATAAAGGCAGGCAGTCCAGGGGAAGAACCTTTGATCCAACCTCTGGTCCCTATCCCTATAGGCCTAGAGTTGACCTCACTCCAAGAACTTCTCAAGAATCATCCTCTAACAAATTTGAACCAGCTGTCCCCTTTGAAGATCCTACCAAGACTCCTGCTTACTGGAAAGCAAGGATGACAGAAATGGCTGCCTTAAATGAGATCAGCAAAGCCAGAGAAAGAGGACTGGATACATCTCATATCAGTACTATGTCAGAACAAAGAAGAGAAGAATTGGAAAAGTATGGCTCAAAGAAATTTTTTGAATCAGACAGATACATGGAACTCCACCCTGCAGCTGTACCACCCAGTGCTAGAGATCAAAAATCTTTAGGTGCAGCTGATGACTTCAGATCTAAAAAGGAAGCTTCCAATCCAAACAGAGAAATCATCTTCAAAAAGAGTGATCAAGACAAAGCATCAAAGGACAAGTAAAGTAAGGTATTCTGACACTTTCTATATTCTGGACTCAGGACATTTAAACAATTCTGCTGCTATATAGTGCTTCATATATGCTGCATATTATTTTGTTATGTCTGGTTGTATTATATTGTGTTGTATCTGCTTTATTTCTTTTCTTTGATTCCCTAAAATTCATGTAAATAGTAATCCTAATCCAAATAGGGGGAGATTGTTGGAACACCCTATTACTATTTGGACCAGGATGACTATATTTCTATAGGGATTGTATGCTGTGACCTCCATGCTGTTATATAGGTCACATAGGCTAGTTAGAGTAGTCTTCAGCTCGACGCATAGTCGACTTCAGCTCGACGCAGAGTCGATCTCAGCTCGACGCAGAGTCGACCTCTGCTCGACGCAGAGTCGATCTCAGCTCGACGCAGAGTCGACCTCAGCTCGACGTGGAGTCGACCTCAGCTCGACGTTCCGTCGATCCCAGCTCTGCTTACAGAAAACACTCTCAGACCAACGTGTGTCGTGCTCAGATCGACGTTTTTCTGTGAGCTCGACGCCTTCCAGACTTCCGTCGATTTTGGATAGGAATTCAAATTCCTTCTGACAGGCAATTAATGCTGAAGAATTTATTGGCCGTTACAGCATATCTGGTGCATGGCTCAAGGAATTTTCTAAGGAATGTCTGCCTGTCATTTCCTTTGAGGCATGGACAGTTAAGGAAAGTAATCAATGCTGACTTCCAACGGCTATCAAAGTAAAGGAAGAAGAAGACTCAAATATATTTTCTCTCTTGGACAATAATAAGAAGATACAGAGAATACACAGAACAAGAAGAGAACAACAATACAAGACTTCTCATCTTTCTCTCAGTGAAAAAATTATTTCTGAAAGACTCTCTTACAGAAAATCTGATTGCTTCAGACACCTCCATCCAACTCACTTGGATCATTCTTTGCTGGAGCAAATCAGACCTTTGAAGACCTGTCACCCTTGTGCAGAGCTCTCCTTCCTGAACCTCATCTTGATCTCAGGGGGAGCTTTGACAACAACTTGAGATCCACTTCTGCTTCTCTTTGCTTGTTGAAAAGAGAAGACAACTTCATTCTTTTTCTTTTTCTTTCTGTACAGGGTTCTAACTCCCTTCAAAAGTTACTTTTGGTTTTGCTGAAACCTGGTCAAAATCAGCTTCTGTTGGTTTGTGAGAACCTGATCAAAAACTCTCTGGTGCTCAAGACACCTGATCAACTCATCTTGAAGTGGATTCCTATCAAGGGTGATAGAAGAGTGGATGTACCCAGATTTGGGGAACCACTATAGCTCCTTGTGTCATCTGGATTGCTTGCCCCTTTCTGTGTTTTGCTTTGTGCTGTGAATTTATTTTTTACTCTGATTACTTGCTATAGCACCATACACTAAGTAAAGTAAAGATTTTCTCTGCAAGTTTTTATTTGGAAAATTATTTTAAATAACTCTATTCACCCCCCTCTAGAGTTAGGAGTGATCTTATCCTGCACTTTCACCATGTACTTTCATTTTTTATTCCTTATAATTCAATATTAAGATATTCAAGCACAAGAAAAAAAATAAAATATACAATCATAACAGAATTTTGTTCAACATTATTTTATTAATAAAGAAAAAAAGTGGGAGATAGCATAAATCTCTCAATACAGAATAATAGTTTTAAACCATAATTAAACTAAATACATATTCGTTCTTTAGCTCATTTAAATGTGCATTTTATAACTTCTGAGATAATGATAGTCCAAATTAGAAGCAGGCCCAACATCTCATGGCCGGTGGAAGATCTGCTTGCACTTTTCAAACTTTGTCCATGAGATGAGTTAGTACTCACTGATCTCCACCTCGCAATTGCCGATGGCAGCAGCGGCGACGCTCAACACATTGATAGTCTTCTTTGTACGCTTAACCATGTCCCCGTTGAACATTGAAGGATCGCCAAACTCTAGCCTTCTTAAGATTCTTCCCATTTGCGTCATGCTCTGGCCAATATTAACAAGACCTGAAGGTAGAGAAATAATCATTATGCCAATACAAATGATTTATATAATTTTAGATTATTATTATGTAAAATATACCCCTAACCACCCCCACCAGGGTGCAAAGTGACGGCCTCAGCACGTACATATTGCTGACGACGGTCACACCCTGGAAATGGAGGGAAAATGTGCACACTTCTGTCATCCCGAATACTCTACTGATGAAAGAATCTTCGTGAAAAATGAAGAGAATATGTCAAACTATTAAAATGATTACCTGATAATGTGCACACTTCTGCCGCCGGAGCTGTATTCTGCGAGCATAATTTCATCCTACGTAAAATATTCTTTTAGCGTAATAAAAACCATTCACCTACGCCTTTGCCATAACAATTGCCATGCAAATTCAAGATGATCATTTGCTGGCCAGAAGTAGATCTTCTGATCAGAATTCATACAGATAGCAGCCCGCACCGATCTTGCTACTGATTTTTTCAAAATTCAAAATCTTGCTACTGATTTTGTAAAAAATACTTCAATCTAGCCAAAGTTTAGGTATCCAATGGATGTGCATGATCCTGAAAGACAAAAAAATCATTCCATAAATTTAAGAGCATGTTGGAACATACTTTTGATTAGATCATTAATGAAAAGATATAATGACTGCAGTGCAAGCTCAACAAAACACTATAAACAACATATTTCTAATGCCTTAAAACAATTCAATTGTATGCTAACAAAAGGTAGACAAGATTAAAAAAAGGGAAATAGGTATAACATAATCCTTACCCTGTAAGAAAAAAGCGAAAAAAAGGATAGGAAAGACTATCATACCCTTCTCGAGCCAACAAAGAGCAAAGAAGCTGAAGTTCTGCTTGTGGAAGACCAAGAAGAACAGCGTGTGGATCCTGTTCTTTGCTATCAATCTTTGAAAAGCACCCCTCCTCAGTAGCAGCAGAAACAGCAACATTATTGACCTGTTCACTCTGCACTCTGCTCTCTAAACCGGATGGTTCTATGGGAGATGCATTGATATTCGCATTTACGTCTAGCATGATGCCTTCTGAGATAACAGATTGCTCAGAAAGTTCTACAGATTGTTTGGGTAGGCTAGCATCACTCTCAGCATGGATCATGATGACTTCTAGAAGATTTAAGAGCTAAAATAATGGGAAAAAAATAGTGAGAGGTCGTTCATATTAAAAAAAATCAAAAAATGAAAAATGAACTTGGTACACAGAAGACACTTACCTGCTCAAGATGACTCCTCATATATAACGTCTGATTCAACGCTTAAGAAGCACAACAATGGAGAAATCTCCCTTCCCTATCATGTCTTTAGGTTTATCTTCCTCCATAATAACAGCTTTGCCACGTCCTTGATTGGATGTGTCCACTTCAGATACTCCACAATTTGAAACCTCATAATGGAGTAGAAGTTTTGCCACATAATGATGATTCCTGGCCAAGAATGTCAGAGTTTCTAGAAGACGTCTAGAAACTAGAGGTGGCACTCCTAAATTCACCAAAACAGTGAGATGAGTAATGTAGCACAACCATATATCGTGAACCTAAAATTAAGGCTCTATTTAGGAGAGTGGTGCTACTGGCTCAGGTGAGAAATGGAGCTCTCACACGTCTTTGGGAAATGGGGGAAATGTAATTTTTGGTTTTCCGAGAGCACCAGAGCTCCAAAATGATGGTTTAGCAAACACACATTTCTCCTTACCCTGCCAAAATTGAGTTAAAAACACTCAAACAAACAGACTAAGATACATTAACACCCTATACCCTAAGTTAAAGCTACTAGTCAACAATGAAATTCTGATCCATTAATGATCTTATTATAGCCAATTAGCCATGAGAGACAATGTATGACAAAATCAGCTCGTAACTATCAGATTCACAAATTAACCAAGAAAAAGTTCTACAACATTCATAACCAGAAGAGAAACGGGGCGAAGATGGGTACCATCAGAAAATTGAGGACGCGAGTACAAGATATAGCTCTGGCAGCCAAATAGCCGGAATGGCGGATAAATGTCATTAATTGTAATATTATTTGATCCCCGTAGATCAAGCAACAGCATATCCATCAAAATTTGCACCAATAATGTTCTTGTATCCTGATGGGCTGATAAATTCAAGAGAAGCCTCTGAAATTGTCCTTTATAGAGGGGCTGCAGAATTTACATGTCAAATTGTTAGCTATGCAAAAAAACATATTGAAATAGTTAATTTTGTGGCGGGTTAGATTACCTGAACAACATGAAGTAGCCTAACCAATGCTTTCAAAGCATTTTTGTCCACAAGAGGAGTTCCAGCAACGTCAACAAGTTTACTCACTGTAGACCTACGGGAGTTTGCTCCATAGGATAGCTTTTATAGGGTATAGGATGAGTCACGAGTGGCGTGAATAATAATTTGGAGGCGACCTCTTTGGGTGTAACGACAGCGGGATCATTGGTGGTGGGTCCAGCCGCTTCTTAGAGGCGTTACTAAGCATGGAGGAGCTCGCACAACTGCATGGTGGAGGGATTCCAGCATGGTGGCAGGATTCCTGCGAGGTGGCGGGATTCCTGCATGGTGGCCAGATTCCTGCGAGGTGGCGGGATTCCTGCATGGTGGTGGAATTCCTGCGAGGTGGCGGGATTCCTGCATGGTGGTGGAATTCTGGCAAGGTGGCGGGATTCCTGCATGGTGGCGGGATTTCTGGAGACGTGAGCTGTTGTTGGTGGCTGAATAATCTCCAGGAAAGTATGAGATTAAGCTAATTTAAAGGGGAAAACAGCTAACAAAAACATTTGAATCTATAACAGCCATTTATCCAGCAAGATAAACATTGGATCTACTGATAAAATCAATTCAAAAAAAGCCGTGGGCTATCATATATGATTTAGCTTCTCTTATCTAAATAACTATATTGTCTGAGAAGTGATCAGAAGTGTTGCGGCATAAGAGCCGTGGGATACGTAGTTTAGCTCCATTTGAGGGGACTTATTTTCACCAGTCGAGCGGTTACGACCGCATGAACCGCTTGACCGGTGAAAATTAGTCCTCCCAAACAAAGCCTTAGTCCCACTACTCGAGTTAAGAGATGACGGACTCAACATAAGAGCATTAGTTCAGGTTATATCCCCTTCATGTTATTCGTAAAAAAATTTTAGTTGAAATGTAATATTATTTGATCCCCGTAGATCAAGCAACAGCATATCCATCAAAATTTGCACCAATAATGTTCTTGTATCCTGATGGGCTGATAAATTCAAGAGAAGCCTCTGAAATTGTCCTTTATAGAGGGGCTGCAGAATTTACATGTCAAATTGTTAGCTATGCAAAAAAACATATTGAAATAGTTAATTTTGTGACGGGTTAGATTACCTGAACAACATGAAGTAGCCTAAACAATGCTTTCAAAGCATTTTTGTCCACAAGACCTGCGGGAGTTTGCTCCATAGGATAGCTTTTATAGGGTATAGGATGAGTCACGAGTGGCGTGAATAATAATTTGGAGGCGACCTCTTTGGGTGTAACGACAGGTTATATCGCCTTCATGTTATTCGTAAAAATTTTTTAGTTGAAATGTTTGTAAAACACAAATAACTCAAACTATTGTATTGATCAGATTGAAAGAACATTCAAAGATATATCTCTGCTAGCACAAAATTTAAAATGAACAAAAGTAACAGAAGATAAAACAAAAAACTTTCAGTTAGAAGAACGACTAAATATTAAACCTATAGAAACTTTCACAAAGAGATAAAAAAAAATAAAAATCAGGAGTTCAGATGATAAAATCAGTTCTCAAGAATCATTAGTGGTCTGCTTGGTCCTCAGGTTCTCTTTGTTTCTGAAGAGCCAAAATTTTAGATTCCATCTCTTGAATACGAGTGGTCACCTCCACTTCCAAATCTTTGATACGAGTGTTCATCTCCACATCAAATTCTGCTCGAATTTCTGCTCGAATTTCTTCTCGTAATTGTTGCACATTAATATTTTTACGCTCTGAAGGTTTGGGTCCAGGACCCATTCCGGGAATATAACCTGAACGATGTCCAAGTACTGTAGTGTAGGCTTCTTCTGGGGTCAACTTATCTTCTCCCTTCTCTCTCATTTGTGTGTCATGAAGATCCAATAGCATGTTATATGTTTCCTTCACTGTTTCATCTTGCCATTCATTATGTTTCCCCTTATGAGTTTTCTCCCACAACCTTATATATAATGGTAGCTCATCTTGTTCATTCGGAGAAATCCTCTACATATACAAAATAATAAAACATTAATTCTAAGTACAATTATAACTGTTAAATTTAATTAACATTATAATTGATAAATTCTAAGAGCTTACCATTTCATATACTGTTCTTGCAATAGACTTTGATCCTACATGAGATTTCATTTTTTGTTGGCTCCTATTTTGTTTATTGATCTCACTGATTCTCTACATCAATGAATCAATAAGAAAACCATTGTATGAACAATACACATAATTTTAAAGTAATTAATGTATTTCATACCTTGAATCGGGCACTGCCCCAGTAATTAATTATCCAATTCCATTGTGCTGGATCGATGTCTTTAGGGCCATTTGCACGTCTTTGTGCATCAGTATTCCATTTTAGATAATAATCAGCATGTAAACGAAAACGCCAAACATTGTAGTGTCGACGAAGTGATGATATAAGATCACCATGAACATGAGATTCTTTTGGGAGATTAAATTCAGACTACAAAAATATAAAACAACAAATTATGAATTCAAAATAGAAAAATATTTATAAATTTAAAAAACTATTTAAAATTTAAGACTTACATTGATGATATTAACTATTTTGTCAATAATATCAGTTGGAATTTCAGACCATTTCTCCACATTTAGAGGAGCATTTTGCCTTACATATCGTCCACTTTTCGTAATAAGCTCTTGAGCTCTATATCCAACTAATCTTCGAAGTTCTGCTGGAAGTTGCACATCCACCCTCTCTAGATTATTTTGTCTCCTCTTTGACCACTCAAGCCCAATGGTCGGACCACGTGTCCTTTTTTTTGATACATTTAAACCTGCAATTAAACATTTTTGTGTTAACATGTTTCAAATATATCAAATTAAAAAAACATAAGGGATTTATACCACTATTAGTAGCATGCTCAAAGTCTGTTGGATCTGTAGGTACATGATCAACCTCAACATCAGTAGAAACATGTTCAACCACACTCTCAACAATTGTATGTTGATCTTCATTTATCAAACCTCGATCCGTATATAACGATATTGCGGTTTTTGTTGGTCGTTGTCCAGAAGAAGATACTTTTTTTGTAAGTTGAGATATAACCTGAGAATTATTGCTTGTACTTGTAGTTTCAATCTGTGATTCCTTTCTTTTATGCTGGTTGGAAGGTTCACATTTATGTTGAGTAAATGATTTAGCAAAGGAATGCATGCGCGCTGCAGTGGATCGTGGATGTAAACTATCTGTAAGGCTTTCAATATGGGAAGCTTTAGCCTTACCACCAATATGTTCACTCTTCATTTTTTTGATCTAAATTACCTGGAAAAAAACAACAATTTAATTTGGAATAAAAAATGTTTAAGCTCAACATAAGAGTAAATAATGCTTAAGCTCGGGCAGGTTCAAAGTAATCAAATTTATGAGTTGATGATGTGAACATAAACAATGACTATAAAATGCCATAAAAAATGCATCCACTTAGAATCTATAATAAAAATAAGAAACCAAATTATCAAACAGTAAGAATACCTCATACACGTTCATGAGATTATTTGCCATAGGAAATCAAAGCATCGGATTATTATGAAGAGCAATGCATTTGCTTTTAAATGTCACGGGCAAGCTGAACATGTTATAGCCACAACATTTGTATCCTTATTTTTGTTGTAGTGATAAAATAACTGTTTTAAATATCACTAACATCTACAGAGTCATCAATTTCATAGTCTTCATTTTCTTCATTCAAAACTCTTCTTTGTCTGGATTGATCTTTTTTCTCAATAGTTATAGCCGCAACATCAGTTCGTTGTAATGAAAGCATAGGGTTATCATTATCTACATCATTATCAAGCATTGATCCTAACTCAACATTTGTGTCATAAAACTGAATTTCATCCTCAGTTACTTCTTCAAATCCTTTGGTTGGAATGTCATAAAAGTGACGTGGAACTGTCTTTATGATCACTCGCCAATCTTGACTTTTATTATCAGGCACGTAATACACTTGTTCAACCTGGCAGGCTAGAACATAAGGCTCATTGCTTCTCAAATTATGTTTTATATTAACTGAAATAAGTCCATTGTTTTCTTTCTTATATCCTCTACCTTCATTGTACGTATCCCACCATTCACATTTAAATAAAACAATTTTTTGCCCAACACCATATTCAAATTGAAGAATATCTTTTAGAACTCCGTAATATTCTCTGCCACCTGATTGATCATCTCCTTTAACAAAAACACCACTATTTTGAGTTTTGCGTCTGATTTCACGTTCATAAGTATGAAATCTAAAACCATTAATAATATAACCAGAATAATGTGTTGCCCCTTTTCTCGGACCGCGGGCTAACTGCAAAAATTCTTTGCTAACTCTTGAATCTCCCTCGTAATATAATTTGGATATCTGTTGAAAAAGCAATGTAATCAAAATCATGGAGAGTAAAAACAAGTTGATACTTTAAAAATTATATCTTACTTACATGTGACTCAAACCATCTAACAAACGTTTTCTCATGTCTTCTTCCAATATTTTTAGAGTCTACATTGTGAAGCTCCTGACGATGTTGCCTATTAATTAAATGTTTAATGAATTAGCTAAATAAGATAAAAATAATACAACTATGGAGATTAAGAATGTGAATCTCACTCTATAAATGGTTCTACTTCTGGACAATTTCTTAGTATGTAGAGTTGAGCCTGATGCCAATCTTCATATCTGAGATCTTTTTCTATTCCTTTACCTAATGGCCTCCCAATTTTTTGAAAAATAAACAAGCTTGAAACTTGCTCAAAATCTCCTTCATCATTTCTTTCTGGTCGATTAAGCTTTGTCTCAACTATATTTATATATCGAGAACAAAATGTCAAACACTCGTGTACTAGGTATCCTTTTGCCATTGAACCTTCTGGACGTGCTTTGTTTCGCACAAAAGATTTGAGTGTACGTAAATATCTGTTGAATTCAATTATTTTAAAAGATATAATATGATAAAGTAAAAAAAAAAATTAATAGGCATACCTTTCAATTGGATACATCCATCGATATTGTACAGGACCAGCAACTCTTGCTTCTTGTGCAAGATGAATTGGTAAGTGCATCATAATTGTGAAAAATGAAGGAGGAAATATTCTCTCGAGTTTGCAAAGTGTGATAGCAATATTTTTCTCAAGTTTATCCAACACCTCAATACTGAGTACTTTCGAGCACAAATCCTTAAAAAAGACACTTAGTTCAACCAGTGGGTCATAAACCTCTTTGCGAACAATGCCACGAAAAGCAGGAGCAAGTTGATCCAATACGAAAACATGACAATCATGAGCTTTCATTCGTGAAATTTTACCCTCTTTAGCATTTATACACCTCTTTATATTTGAAGAATACCCATCTGGAACTTTTAAATTCTCCAAGAAATTGCATATTGCTCTTCGTTCGACCAATGTCAATGAATAACATGCTTGTGGCATGATATAATGATCATCTTTTTCTATCGGGTGTAATTCAGATCTCAACCCCATTTCCTTAAGGTCAAGTCTAGAATTTAAATCATCTTTTGTCTTTCCATCAATGTTCAACAAAGTACCCAATATATTATCAGTAATATTTTTTAAAATATGCATGTAATCTAGACAATGACGTATCTCAAGTGTTTTCCAATATGGTAATTGAAAAAAAATACTCAACTTCTTCCAATTGTATGGAAGAGTAGTTTCATTCAGCCTTCTTTTCTTTTGAAACTTTCCAAAAATCACATTGTCATATTCTTTTAGCTGCTCTAAAATTTCATCCCCTGATAGGACCTTTGGTATAGATCGAAGTTCTACTGTTCCATCAAAAGACTTCTTATCTTTTCTCCATCTATGATTTGGATCCAAAAAACGTCTGTTTCCCATGTAACACATCTTGGACCCATTCTTTAGTCGACAATACCATGTGTCCTTATTACAACATGGACAAGCAAGCTTACCCTTTGTGCTCCAACCTGACAAGTTAGCATAAGCTGGAAAATCATTTATCGTCCACAATACCGCAGCACGCATGTTAAAATTGCACTTACTATATGCATCATAAGTGCAAACCCCAACTTCCCATAAAATTTTTAACTCATCAATCAAAGGTTGCAAATAGACGTCTATATCATTCCCAGGTTGTCCAGGGCCGGGAATAATCAAAGATATGATAAAATTAGGAGTTTTCATGCATAACCACGGTGGCATATTATAAGGCACTAAAACAACTGGCCATACACTGTAATTTGTACTCATAAGACCAAAAGGATTAAAGCCATCACTTGCTAAACCAAGCCTAACATTCCGTGTGTCAGACGAAAATTCTGAGTGTTTCTCATCAAATGATTTCCAAGCAAAAGCATCAGCTGGATGTCGCAAATTACCATCATCGTGACGTTTTTCTTTATGCCATCTCATATTCTCGGCTGTCCTAGAACACATATATAATCGTTGAAGTCTGGGTATCAAAGGAAAGTGTCTAAGAACCTTATTTGGTATATTTTTACGCTTCCTTGACAACATATCACTTTCTGCATTATTGTTAATCTTGCTCGATTGCCACCTGGACATACCGCAAGTTGGACAACTTTCAAGATCTGCAAACTTATCACGGTAGAGAATGCAATCATTCAAGCAAGCATCTATCTTCTTACACTCCATTCCAAGCTCTTGTATGTAGTTGTTTGCTTCATAAAAACTACTTGGTAGTTTTTCACTACAAGGAATTGCTCTTTTCAAAACTTTAAGTAATTCAGTAAAAGACCGGTCAGTCCATCCGTAATCAGATTTGAGTGCAAGTAAAGTAACCATAAATTGAAATTTCGAAAATTCTTTGCAGCCAGGATATAATTCTTGTTCAGCGTCATTTAACAAATCATAAAACTTTCTTGCTGTTTCATTGGGGTCCTCATGATCTCGTTCTTCTCCGATCTCATTCATATTGTTAAAACCAGAATTAAAATCATGTAGGAGTTCATGCATATCATCATGCTCTGAAATCTCTTCTTCGTCCTCTCTAAAAACATCATCATTGCTCTCAACGGTTGGGTAAATATTGTAATAATCCTCTCCATGACTTGACCACCATCTATATGTCTTCATAATTCCATTCAGAATAAGATGCACAAACACAATCTCTCGAGTGTGAAAATTATTATTTCCACATCTATAACAAGGGCAACGAATTGTGTTTCCTCTAGAAGAATGAGTAAAAGCAAAATCAAGAAAAGAATTCACTCCGTTGATGTATGAAGGTTGTCGCCGATCACTGATATCCATCCAACTTTTATCCATTGCACTATACATCAATAAATAAATAAATAAAATTGCTTTAACAAAAATAAATTTCAAGAAATTAAGAGGTTAACATTAAATAATCAATAAAAAAAAAATAAGATTAAATCATGTAGAATCGGGCACTACCAAAAACAACTTATGCTTGGAAAGATGAGATTCTATTTGTCCAAAGTTTTTTGAATTTGAAAGGTTCTACTTATGCTTGGAATGATGGCAACTACATGAAATGATGTATGTTTGATCAGTAGCGAAGTGTGGGCATGAAGGTTAAAGATTAGTAGCATTGGCTTGGTTGATATATAAACTAGCAGATTGTGTTAAAGTTTACTAAAATTTCATGTGGGACACGAGAAAACAAAAGGTAGTTACTTTGACATATTCAAAGTTTGGTACTGGGTTTTTAAATTGAGGTTATTCCAATTGCTTTATCAGTCAACAAAATAAACTTGTTGCTTAATGATCTTCTCTTGCTAAGACTTGACTTCTTGCCCAGACATTTCTGTTCTTAATATTTCTAATTGCTAATGTAAACTTCTCTGAAGCATGGCCTTTCTCCTTTTTCCTATACATTCTCGTATTTTTAATCTGGCCCTTTTTCCTGCTATGATTGGTGACTTCAGGGTATCACCCTTCTCCCTTAAGGGTGGCTTATGGCCATATGTTGGTACTAAACTCACGAATTGCAAATCCAATATAACATAATCGCCTACATATTCCCCCAAGGATCAGTTAGAAAGAACCTCCATTAAGGGAAAAGGTTTTGATGCATGCTTATTGCCCCCAAATGAAAAATATTGAAATGGTAACCTTCATTTTGGGATGTTCTTATATTTATTTGAAGAGTATTGAAGCATTCCATAAAGCTTATTGCAGAAAAATGGAGATTTTTTCATAACTTCTATTAATTTGCAAGAAAAATTGTGTATTCTATTGTTCCCTGCAGACTTGTGTGTCATTGTTTAATTATTGCTGATAATCACATGTTTCATTTCTCTGAACACACATTAGTTCATAGACAGAGTGGTCGTTAATAGGGGTGAATTGTGCTGGGAGAGTATGAGTGACAGAGCGACTTCATACAAACTAGGTAAGCGTGTAAGAAACATGATAGCAACACGATCACCAAATTGTTTGATAGCCCCACTATCACCGTGTTGTCATTTTTCTGAATCAAGTATTGTTTATGACATAAGTTTGTTGGTGAGAAAGAGAGGTGAGCCTGAATGAAAAAATTCCCAAAATGATTTTGAAATACCTGGAAGAGGAAGATGAGCGGCGGGGGCTTTAGAGCGACGGGGCTTCGAGCGACGGCGGCTTCGAGCGATGGCGGCTTCGAGCGACGGCGGCTTCGAGCGATGGCGGCTTCGAGTGGTGGACGACGGATGCAGGAGAAGCGCGAGCGAGGGGCGAGGGGCGAGGGGCGAGGGGCTAGGGTTTCCTGTAAAAGGAGCGACAACAGCGGGTGTAGTGAAGGAGGAGTGGCAGCGGCCGGGGCTTCGACTGGTGGCTAGCCGTCGATGCAGGAGAAGCGAAGGGGATGACCAGGAGTTGCGAAAATTTTCTGATTTGAGGGTTTCTGCATCTGCTAATTGACAGTGCCGGTCGGGATTTAGGAAGTTACGGGAGATGATGCGGCGTGTGTTAGTGGAAGTTAAAAGTTAATTAGTGGGATGGGGTGTTAGTGTCGTGAGAATTTTGTGATAAAATTGCTGGGTGATCAAATCATGCAAAGTAAAATTGTTGGGCCTTATCTAAATTAAATTAATGTTAAAAATTGAAGATTAGTTAAAATGTCTTATTTTTTTTAAACACATTACTGTAAATTATACAGTCGCGGCAATGTGTTTCGAGCCCTCAACTTCATCCTCGTCTGCAAGCAGCTTCTTCGTCACCCTCCTCATCGCCCCGCCCCCGTCAAATTCCATTTATATAACACCAATCTTTCTGTAGAAGCTAAGATCTCTCCTGACATATTCGTCATGGTTGGTTAAAATCAGATGTAATTAAATATAATTAAATATAATTAAGATTAAATATTATTTTTTGGGGGTCACTGATCAAAGCTGGTGGCATGGACAGAAAGGACTCGTGCAATGCACCTAACACGTCGATGTATCATTCGCCACCACGTCGTTGGAGTTGTTCGGTCGTAACCTAAATTGTGACAAAGTTAAAGTTTTTTGCTTGAGTAAGTGAAAACAGCTGTCTAGTACTCATATATTTTTAATTATAGACATGATAAGTTTCTTATAAATTAGAAGAGATATATATTATGTCTCTAAGTATTTTGGTTACTAAGTAAATTATTTTGTAACCAAAAAATTATCATTAAATATAGAGTTATGGTGAAAAATTTATGTGTCTCACTAAAAAACATGCATTTAGCGACGAAATATATTTTATCACAAAATTAATGAATACGTACATTTAGTGACCGGTCTTTAATTTTGTCACTATAGCCATGTTTTTAGTGACTGTACATTGATTTTGTCACTAAAGACGTCTCTTTAGTGACCGACATTATTGTCGTCACTGAAGATGTATCTTTAATGACTGAAATTTTTTTGGACACTAAAATAACATTATTAGTGATTAAATATATTTCGTCACTAAAATTTGGTCACTAAAACCATGTTTTCTTGTAGTGTATAGAGACTTTAAAATTCAATGGCTGAATAGAGGCTTTGCCCTTTCTCTTGAAATGGGCAGCCCTGGTGTTACCTTTATAGCCTATTCCAGCCTTACCCTTTTGATCCACAAACTCATCAATTAAGGGTAGGACTGATTTTGGCTTAAAGTAGCTAGCCACCAAATCTTTCTCTACTTGAAGTCTGACTTCCAGACTTTTAATTAAATCATTTTTATATGTGATTGTGCCCATCTGAATAACAGTAATAATTTTTAGCTTGGCAACCTCATTCATTTGTTGATCCAATTCTTTCTCTAAACCAGATGCAGTCATCTAAAGATCTGCAATCTCCTTAGCCTGAGTTTTGGCCAGGATTTTACTTTTCTTAAGTGCCTGCAATAAGTCCCCATATTCATCTATCAACTGATGAATATCTCCTTCAGATTCTGATCCATCCTCATCACTTGATGAAGATGAATCTGACTCTGAACCAGTGCTGTAATCAGAAATTCTAGAATTACTTTGTACCTTACTGGGACCAGGCTGATCCTTGCAGTTGTTGTCTTCTGATTCAGCCATCAGTCCCATGCACTGATCGTCTTCTTGTTCATTGATGGAGTCTAGCAATTGAATAAATTCCTCTTCTTCACTAGCTGCATACAGTCCAATGTATGCTTCAGCTTCAGATTCTAACTCTGAGGAGGATTGATCTGTGAGACTCTTCTCCTTCTTAGCAACAAAGGATTTCTCCTTCCTACCCTTTTGTTGAGTCTTCTTCATGTCTGCTGACTCTTTCCTCTTTTCTGTACACTCAGCCACAACATGTCCTGACTTATTGCAGCAATAGCAAACAATTTTTGATGTTGTAGCTTTGCTGGGCTTAGACCTGCTCCTTTCCTTTCTTGATGATTTTGTCTTTTTATAATAGTCATCAACTGGCTATGATGTGGAGGGCCTTGCCTTCCACTACTTCTTCTTCAGGAACCTCTGAAACTGCCTTGTAAAGGCAGCAAAATATGCATTTGAATCACTGCTATCTGAATTCTGAATGTCTGAATTTTCTGAGATAACTTCAGCAACTTCCTTAGGAGGTGATGGAGACATCCTCCTGCTCTTTCTAGTGGCTTCAACCTTGAAGGCCACTGACTTTTCTCTATGCTCTCCTTTTGTATTTTTCTCTTCCTCCTTCCTAGCTATTAGTTGCATTTCATATGATAACAACAATCCAAACAAGGTTGGAGGAGAAATGTCAGCTAGTTTGGCCACTTCTCTAATGGTACAAATCTTAGTATCCCAATCCTTTTTCAAGGATCTTAGGAATTTGTCATTCAGCTCATAAGTACTGAAGACCCTTCCATAGGACATCAGTTCATTCACTATCTTGTAGAATTTCTTATAGCATTCAAATATGCTATCAGACTTCCCTTGTATGAAACTCTCATATTCTTGATTGAGCGTAGACTTCCTGTCTTGTCTAACTTCTTCTGAACCCTCCATGTAGACAATCAAAGTGTCCCACATATCCTTGGAGGTTTTGCAGTGAATCAAATTTTGGAAAGTAGAATCATCTATGGCACTCACTATGATATTTTGAGCCCTTTTATCCATAGTTGCCAATATTATCTCATCCTTAGTCATTTCAAAAAAATCCTTAGGGGTTCTCTGATTTGCATCTAAAATTGACACATGCATAGGGATATATGGACCTTCTTTTACTGTGATATATATTCTAGGGTCAGAGGCCACCATAAACAATCTAACCCTTTCTTTCAAGATTCCAAAAATCTCTTTCCTACAGATGGGTAATTTCATTGACCCTAGTTCCTTGTGATTCTCTCCAGAACCCATTTTCTTGATTCTTGATTCTGCCTTAGGGATCTAACTCAGACTGTTAAGTCCTTCTTTGAGCAACCTCCCTCTGATACCACTTGATAGTTTTGCTTTCAAGACTTCCTACACACCCTGGGGGGGGTGAATAGGTTCTAATTCTTGTTTTAACTTAAGGCAGAATATAACTACTATTCTTTGTATAAATCAGATTTTCCTTATAGCTAACACAGCACAACAATCATAAACATACACACATCACAGATTGCACACAGATTTATAGTGGTTCCCCAAGGTCTGGGTACATCCACTTTCCCCCTTCACCTATCTAGCAGTATGCTAGAGTCGGCCTAACTTCTTCCTTTAACTCAGATCCTCAAATCCTACAACTCAGAATCCAGAAGGATTCCTACAACTCAGGCTAACAAGCCCTACCTCAGCCTTGCCTCAAGGCCTACAACTCAGAGAAAACCTTCTCCTAACACTCAGGCATAAACAGCCCTACCTTAGCCTTAACACAAGGCCTACAACTCAGAGAATACCTTCTCCTACACTCAGCCTTTATAAAATAGGCTTACAACTCAAGTCTATGAATAGATCCTACAGAATTTGATAAGGAATGTTTGTAATCACTTACCCCTGTTGAGAGAGAGGGGATAAGGACTTTCTTGATCAGCTTCTTGAAGAGGCTGATGGCTGAAATCAACTTGATGTTAGCTTTCTTCAAAGCTTCTTGAATCTGAACTTAGTTGGGTTGATTTCATTTGAATATCACTGACTAGCAGCTTCCTTCTTAGACTCCAGAATTAGATCTGAATTGTCTTGACAGATTAGTTCAGCATCTGCACCTTAAGAGACCTGTGATTGTCTCTTACTTGTCTTCAAATAGCTGGATCTCTCTCTATCCAAACCTTCTTGAAGAAACTTTTGAATTCTGATTGAATTCAACTTAGACAGAATCTGAATAGAGAACTACTTCAGATCATATTCTTAGATCTTCTCTCGAAGATCTTCTTCTTTGTTACTTGTACTTTCTTGATTAGAGATAAATCTCTAATTGTGTTAGTGGTGACAATTCTTCTTCTCTATGTATTCACTTGTTTCCTTCTTCTGAATCCATCTATATATAGACTTCATCCATGGCAACCGGCTGATCTGGTTTATAACTAACTTCTGACAAGTCTGACAGCTTCAGTAAACCAGTCATAACCCACAGCTGTCAAGTCTTTAAATAGTTCTTGAGCCTTTGACTCTATCAGCAAAGCGTCGAGTCTGTCTGTCATAAAGTGTCGAGACCATCTGTCAATATGTGTCTACACAAGTGACTTAAGTGTCGACACAGCCTTTGGTGATGTCGACAAAGCTTCCTTGATGTCGACACAGCTTCATGACACTGCAACTTGAGAATGTGTCGACACTGATTATGTGTGTCGACACAAATACTTCACCATACATCAGCAATCATCTTTGGTCTAGACACAGCTGTGTGTCGACACAAGTCCTGTGTGTCGACACAATTGATGTAGACTCTGAACATAGCGTGTGTCGACACTGCCTCCAGGTGTCGACATAGTTGTTGTTGACTCTTCCTCTGTGTGTCGACACATCCTTCTGGTGTCGACACAGTCGATGTCGACTATAATCTTCTGTGTGTCGACACTGCCTCCTGGTGTCAACACAAATTCTCTGAAGTGTCGACACAGCTATTTCAAAGTGTCGACACAATCTTACTGAAGTGTCGACACAGCTTTTTCCAAGTGTCGACACAATCTTACTGAAGTGTCGACACAGCTTCCTCAGGTGTCGACACATGGACTTAGAGTATTTTTCCTGCATTCTAGCATATTTTTAACCTGCACATATAAACTCAAAATAACATCACATACATCTTGATGTATATCATTGAGCGAAGTGAGGCTTCTCCAAATCAGGTATACATTTTCCAATGTACCCAATAGGAGTTGTTACAGTTTTGTATCAGAGGCATCTTGGTCTTCCTTTTAAAAATTTGTACTCGAATTCTTTTGTGGGGTGGAGAGCACGTATACGTGCGAATCGTTTTAACACTCTTGAACTCAAGAATGTCCATTAGGAATGTGAGTGTATATGTATTTTAGGCATGTTTGTCATCTTGGTTTGGAGGTTACTGATCTCTTCTTCACATATAAGTGACAAGGAGTGGAGCTGGGCAGTCTGAACCCCAACGTTCGGATGAAAGTGCGGCACCAGCTGAGGTGCCCATACCTCCTCCTTCTGTGGAAACTATATGCTTAGTTGAGGAGGTGGTCTTTGCCATATTGCAAGCACAGCCTATTGGGCAGGAAAGGCCTCTAGTTGAGCCAGTACGGGTTGATGCGAGACAAGAGCGTGTTGAGTTTCTAATTGATGCGAACGCAGTCGACGAGCAACTGAAGCAGTTTAGGTATTTTTCATCCCCCTACATTTTCTGGGGCGAATTCCCCAACACAGGCAGAGGAATGGCTCTCAAGAGTGAAGAGGATCCTGACAGCGATCAGGATTGAAGAGGGACAAAAAGTTACCTTAGCCACATACCTACTGGAAGGAGAGGCGAGACTTCGGTGGGATGAAGTAGAATTGCACCAATTGGCGGGCAGAGGCCTAGGATAAATATCAATGGACGAATTATCCAGATTGTTTCGGGCAAAGTATTTGCCAGTATCACGACGAATTGCAATGGAGAATGAAGTTCAACATCTATTGCAGGGTAAGAGGACTGTGGATAATTACCTACATGAGTTTACCAGGCTAGGGAACTATGCAGGGTCTACTTTTGCGGAGAAGTGTGTAAGACGAATAGGTTCTATGAGGGACTTCATGATGAGCTAAGGTTGGTGCTCCCGAGTTCGGTCTATCAAGGATTCCAAGCGTTAATAGATATAGCATGTGCGGTGGAGAAGGACTTGAAGAGGGTGCAGGACAAGAAGAACTTGGCGGTGGAAAAGTTTGAGTTCAAAGTTCTACATTCGAAACAATCAGAGTTCACTAAGCGGGACAAGAAGAGGTTCAGGCATACTAAACAAACTTCTTCGGATGTTGCTTCAGGAGAAACGTATGGGCAGGGACGTACGGAGACACGTATATGTTATAATTATGGGTAGCAGGGCCATATAGCCCGATATTGTTGGAAAGTCCCGTCAAAGGGTGAGAAAAAGTCTGGTGTGTTCTATGAGGAAAAATGCAAGGCAGTGGCAGAATTATCTACATCTAGGGCGCAACCTCAAATGTACTCTCTCGAGTTACAATAGCCACAAAGCTAAAATCATGAATTACAGCAGCCTCGAGTGTATAACCTGGAGTTAAAAGAGGCCGTCATGCGGATTATGAAGGACGTGGACGATGGGAAATAAAGGACAGAGTGTACTTTCCTTTTGTAACTATTGTATGTTTGTATATTTGATTCTAAAGGACTTTGTTTGTGCAATGTCGTGGGGCATTGTACCCTGAATCGTTTTGTTTTTATCGGGCAATAAAGGAATGGTTATGTTTGCGCTTTCTATAAGGAGGGAAGGGTTGTAACACCCCAAATCCCAATTTGGAGTTCAGGCTGCGTGACACGGCCTAGGATACGGGCATGTCCCAGGGCATGTCCAGCACTGGTTACTCGAGTCGGTCGAGTAGTACTCGAGTGGTGCTCGGGTGTGTCTCAAGTGAGGCACACGACCTTAGACACGGGTGTGTCCAAGGCCGTGTCCTGCTCGGGTTAATGGCAGGTTGTGTTGTGTGTGGCACATGGCCTGTAATACGAGCGTGTCACAAGGGCGTGTTTGGAACACAGCCAAGAACACAAGCATGTGTTGTAACCGTGTTCTTCTAGGGATAGTTGGTCCTGTGCCAGTTTAGGGACATTCCCCTCAACACGGACGTGTACCTAGTGACACGGGCATGTCAGGAGCTTGACATGGGCGTGTCCAAGCCGTGTTCTGGTCTAGAATGAGTCAGTTCCATATCCGCTTAAGAACACGGCCTGTTACAAGGGAGTGTCACAAGCCGTGTCATTCTAGGAAAGATGCTTTTCTGAGAAAATCTTGGCAGTTCATTTCCTTTATCCTGGATCCTGTGGCCCAGGTTATTTCCTGCTACGATAAGTCATAGTTTTGACTGAAGATATCATTCATAACTTGGTCATGCTCTTTCTAAAGAAAAGAGAGGAGGAAGAGCTTGGAGAAGGAGAAGGAGAAGAGATCCAGCTGTCGGAGGAGTGTCAGCGGTCTGACTTAAGATATGAGGCCAGCGTTGTGGATGCAAGGCTATCGCGGTGCTTTCCAACCAGTTAGTTTTCCAAGGCCCCGAAGTGATCGTCAAGAGTAACGATCTCCTTCTTGGACAAGTGAAGTCCTACTTTATGCATGTGCATGTGATCCTGACCCAAGAGGTGGAAAGCGTAAGCTATTCCAGCTGTTGAGTCTGCATCTTAGATCCGAAAAGGTGTAGTACGGAATAGGCATGTTGTGTGAAGCCCATCTGGACGAGTAGTCTAGATTGGTGATGCTACGAACTGGAGATGCCTCCGTGTATATAACGAGTAGTTTCCGAGATTGTGAGGACTCTTGTGAATTATGGTGAGGAAACTTGTATAGCTCCTTTGGTTGTATGCTCTGCATGAGCTGAGTGATGGATGGATTGGAAAGCGGCATTATGTGTGCTTGTGTTTGGATAGATCGATTGGTACCACTGCAAATGGGTGCTACAGGCCTTCCCGACGTGTTACACTACTTTTGTAGGTCGATCTAGAGGTATGATGTACCTGCGTTGTGAGCGATAGATTGGTGGCAACACAATAGGGGGCTTCGGGCTTTCCCAGCTTGTTACACTAAGGGCATAGGTCGATCTGTACTCACTAGTTATCGTGAGGTGAACGCCTCTGAGTGGGATGGGTGCGTGAGGTCTCAAAGTTGTGTTTGGAGGCTGATGCCCGACCAATAAGCGAATAACCTCTAATGGGTGGTGATTGAGGTTATCAGTACACCGTAATCGTGCCCTGAGTGAACGGAGCATCTGGCACTAAGGCCCGCATTTGTGTTGATGTTGTGGTATGTATATGTTTTAATTGTCTTGTTCATGAAGGGAAGGAACCACTGCCCCGAGTAAGGTGTTGCATCGTTATAATTGGTCAGCGAATGCTGACTGTTGCTTTGTTTATCACGCTTTGGGTAGACGTCCATATACAGGTGCTGTCCTCTTTAGTGCTGGCTTGGATTGAGCGGGCTGAAGCCCTTGCTACTGCTGCCGCTTGTAGGACCTTGAATGTCATATGAAGATTTGGATTTCATTTGTGGCTGGCCTGCGTGCCGATGTATGAAATCATATTTTGTAAAGAGAAATATGTAAGGCCTTAAGGCTGTGAGCTTTGAGTGCTTGTATACATTCCTGGTCTTATATATAAATGTGGTATTTATATAGTAGTGGACATTCATTGGTTGAGTTTTTGTAAGTAATAAGCTTCTGCTAGAATGCTCTGATTTTGGGTGCGATGATATTTTTGTATTAACCCGTGACCTCGCAGTCTATTTGTGACATATAGTGTGGGGCCCCTGCCGGATCTTCTACTATATGTTGTTTAACGGGTGGAGTCGTTACATTGACAAAAATATATTCTTCAAATATTTGCAACGTTTCCTAGATTCAAATATGGCTCAAACCGCAATGAAACTTGATGATCAAACTTAAAATTAATTAATTTAATTATCTATAGTCAAAAATATAAATTCTGATAGGCTCGAATTTCGGTCGTCTTGACAAAATGGACATAAAAATGGACTAACGATGACGCTCTATTTTTCCATACTAACGTTACACCCTTAGTCCAAAATGACTCAAATTAGAAGATTAAAATTAATTATTGGAAATTTAGGACCATTACAGTCACCCATCATAAATGGAAGTTTTTTCCCAAAACTTAGATCGCAATTCGAACCTAAAAGCAAAAATATTTTAAAATTTGCTGGATAAAAACACTCACTGAAAAGAAACTAGGAGAAAAAATTAGGATGAGATTATATCATTGCATACTCTAATTCCCAAGTTGTACTCCTGACATCCTAATTTCGGCAAAGAGCTTTACTCGTTGGAATTGTCTTCCTCCTCAATACTCTATCTTGCATTTCCAAAATACAGACATGCTATTCAATATAGGAATGATAAGAATACAATTAAAGTATAAAGCTAAGGACATGATGATCACTAAGCAAACACTTTGGCAACTATCTCACATGAAACACTTCATGAACACCAGGGAAAGTAGTTGGCAACTCCGGTCTATAAGAAGAAACTCAAATGTGCTTAAAAATTTTGAAAAGTCCCACATACCTAGGATCTAACATACGGACCTTCTTAAATCTCTTAACACCTAGAATTAGAGAAACTTTCAAGAAAACCATGTCCCGAACAACAAACTCCATATCAACCCTCCACCGATTTGAATACTTTTCGCAATGCTCTTGAATCAAATGAAGCTTCTCACAGATATGCTTCACATCAATGCTCACCTCTTCCAATGCTTTTGGACCTATCAATGGCTTCTCACAGACCTCAGCCCAATATAGGAGAGTTTGACAATGCCTATCAAACAAAGTTTCAAAGGGAGTCATCTGCAAGTTCTCTTTATAGCTATTATTATAGGGAAACTCATGAGTCTAAGTCACTAGTCCCTTGCACCACTATGGTCCAGGATATAACATCTTATCATGTCTTCAATAATTTGATTTATCCTTTCTGTTTGACCATTAGTCTACGGATGATAAGTGATAGAATACCTAAGTTAAGAACCCAAAGCTCGCTGCAAGATTTGCCCGAATTAATTCATAAATCTGGAGTCCTGATCCGACACTATACACACAAGTACACCATGCAACTTTATAACCTCATACAAATAAAGTTATGTTATCTTATTCATGGAATAATTGATCTTGAAAGGCACAAAATGAGCAAACTATGTCAGTCCGTCGATAATGCCCCCAAACGGCATCATGATCTCTTGGAGAACTCGACAAAATAGCATAAAAACAAAAAAAAAATCACTCCCATTTCTAAATCAGTATATCCAATTGTGTTAACTTACCTCCATGCCTCTTATGACTGCCTTAACTTACTGACAGGTAAAGCACTAAGATACGAACTGCACTATACATTCTTCATACTTGATCGACAAACTATCTTCTTCAGCTCTCGATACATCATTGTAGAACAAGGATGTTAGGAAATATTAGAACCATGCGCCTCACCACAAATATACGCCTAAATATCCCCAATAGTAGGATACAAAATCTACCTCGGTACTTCAAGGAACCATCATCATCATCTATAAAAAAAATCTGGTTATTCTCCTTTTTCAGTTTTATTACGGATATGCTGCAAATCAGGATCGTCCTTCTGATATAATCTCATAAGAGTAATCCACTAAAGCTCTACACCTTCTGAGCTAGTCAGTATGACGTAACTTCAAATGGTGATATTCATTTATAAGAACTCTTTCACTAGTGATTGCACGGAAAGGCAAAAGACATACGCACCCTTTCAGCTCACGACATCATCCATCATGTTAGCCTTGCCCATATGATAGAGACTATCAACATCATAGTCTGCAACATACTCCAACCATCTCCACCGGTGCAGATTTAGTTCCTTTTGAGTGAAGACAAACTTTAGACTCTTATGATCTGTATTGATCTTGCATAATACTCCATATAATAACCGTCTCTGCAGATTTAAAGCATAAATAACTGCTTCAAACTTTGGGTCATCTTTAGGATAATTTCTTTCATGAACTTTCAATTTCCTCAAACCATACTCTTTCACTTTACCTCCTTGCATTAATACACAACCAAGCCCAACACTTGAAGAATCTACATAAACCGCCAAATCCACTCCCTTAATAGGCAAAGACAATACTAGAGCAGAATATAACCTCTTATTTAATTCCTGAAAACCTTCATTACAGGCATCGCTCCAAATGAAGGTTGCATTATTCTACGTAACTTTGATCAAAAGAGTAGATGGAACTGAAAATACAGGCACAAATCTCCTATAATAACCTGTCAATCCCAAGAAACCACATATCTCTTTGGGCTTTATAGGCCTCTTCCAATCACAACTGCAGTAATCTTAGCCGGGTTAATAAGGATACTATCTTTACTCAAAATGTGACGCAAGAAGGACAATTGAGAAAGTCATAATTCACACTTTCTTAACTTTATATATAACTTTTGCTCTCTTGGAGTAGATAGCACTAAGAGTAAATGGAAGGCATGCTCTTCAACAATTTTTGAATACACTAGAACATCATCGATGAAAACAAACACATAATGATCCAAGAAATTCTTGAATACTATATTCAGCATGTCCATGAAAGTGGAAGGTGCATTCGTCAGTCCAAATTCCATCACCAAGAACTCAATATGACCATATCTGGTATGAAAGGCACTACGCGATACATCAGACTAACGGTTTCTCAACTGATGATAGCCTGAACGAAGGTCAATCTTCGAGAAAATAGAACTACCCCACAACTGGTCAAACAAATCATTAATCCAAGGCAATGGATATCTGTTTTTGATAGTCACCTTATTCATCTCATGACAGTCTATAAATAATCTCATTGATCCATCCTTTTTCTTTACAAAAAAGGTTGGAGCATCCCAAGGAGAAGAATTTGGTCTGGTGAAGCTACACTATAACAACTCACCCAACTGGCAACGTGACTCCTCCAATTCATTTGATGCCATATGATAATGTGCCTTCTTAATAGGATGAATACCTGGCTCGAGATATATCACAAAATCTGCATCTCTCTTTGGTGAAGTCCAAGAAGGCTAGTAGGAAAAACATCAGGGAACTCTCGCACTTTGGAAATATCTTCAATATGCAGCGAATCATGGGAAGCTTCAAAAATATAAATAAGAAAAAAAACACAATTAGACTCTAAAATTTGTTGAACACTTACCGCAAATATGACTGTATCATATCTGGTCAACCAATCCATGCTCAAGATCACATCAAAATATTCAAGGTCAAACAACTTCAAATCTACGTAGTAAGGAAATCTCCTAAAGAGATGGGGCATTTCTAAATACCCTAATTCGACATCACCAAATCTCCAGAGGGGAACTTAACATTAAGAGGATCATCTAATCGATCGGTAGCCTATTTATGATAGTCCACGAAACTCTTTGCCACAAAAGCGTGAGTAGCACCATAATCAAAATGAATGCGCTCCCATCTATTCTTTACTTTAAACTCACTTATAAAGTCACACACCTAACTTATATAATAGAAATTTATTTCCACAATTATAAGTTATCAAATAGTTCAGAATCTAACATGAAATCACCTGTATAGATGAGAGAGATTTTTCCTTGCTTAGTACATTCTTTTTTCCCTTTCTTTTGTCTAAATGTTGTAGTTGCGGCTGCGGTAAAGCCTATAGTGTAACTACCTGTAACGTGGGCTAGTACTGCAGGCACTTAGACTTCAAAGACCCTTCTGGCTGCTCTGAAAAAAATTCTTATCCTTCTTCCAACACTTGTCAAGATCATTCCCTTTCTTCTTGCAAAAGGTGCAAGTATGATATCCCTTAGGCGCATTAAGAATTGCATGCACCTGAAGCTGCTATTGACAACCCAATCTTTTGAAACACTTTTCAAAAGGATGGACTAACTGGCCATAAATGCCACACACCTCTGTGCTCCCATTCTTTGAAGCAAGGTTAGATGTCTGAGAGCTTCCACTATCATTAACCTTTCTCTTACCCTTCCTCAACTTCAACCCATAATTCTTCGCACTATCAATTGCATATACCTTCAAGGCACCTTTAATGGCTTCAACATCACTTTCAGACTTGTATGCACTGGCTAACTGTAAGATATCACTTCTAAGACCTCCCAAAAAGCCTACAGTGGAACAACAAGCATAGCGCGTTGGGACTACGGGCACTCAAACTTCAAATGCAAATTTTGACCGTACTAAAAACAAGTATTATCCTTCTTCCAGAATATGGAAAGATCATTCTCTTTATGCTTACAAAAAGTATAGGTAAGATCTCCCTTTGGCACGTTATGAATCGCATGCACCTGAAGCTACTTCTGAGAACCCCTTCTCTTGAAACACTTTTCAAATACATGGTCTGAATCTCCAAAAAAGCCACACACCTCTTTGCTCCCTTTCTTCAAAGCGGGATCGGGTGCCTGAGAGCTTTCACTATCATCAGCCTTTCTCTTATCCTTCCTCATCTTCAAACTACGATTCTTTGCATTACCAATCACCTCTATCTTCAAGGCAGCTTCTGTGGCTTCCACATAGATTTCAGACTTGTATGCACTGGCTAATTGCTAAATGTCACTTTAAACTCCTCCTAGAATTACTTAACTCTACCTACTTCAGCGACTACCAACTCTGAATAAAATATGCTCAACTTGTTGAGATCCACCTCATACTCACCAACTGAGTTATTGTGAATTCAAGTGTAGAAAATTAATCATCAACATTTCTTGCTCGACTGAAGGAAAAAACTTCTTCAGCAAAATGTCCTTTAATCTCTCCCATGAACACCCACCCGTGAGAGTCTCTTTCTCCTAAATCCACTAGCCCTTAACAAGGACCTTCAACTGGTATGCAACCACAATTACCTTCTGGTCCACAAAAATCCCTGAATAAGAGAACAGATCCTCTATGATTGTAAACCAATCATCTAAAGCCATAAAATCAGATTTTGATCATAGTTAGGGGGTCCTATATACTGTAATGCAAAATAAAATTCATCTCTAGCAGAAACTGAGCAGGATGCATAAGGAGAGCGGAAGGATCAGGCATAGTCCAACCTATCATAGGGTCTTGCACCATAGGATGCTGCTCCAAAGTGGTGGTCAACTATATCTAAATCTAGGCCTGCATCATAACCATTTACCTTGATAATGTCTCATTACATTGGCACAGCTCCTCAATCAACGACTCACTATGATCACCTGAAGACTCTCCTTCTGACTGGGGAGTTGACCTCAATAGATAAGGCTTTATGGCCATATCCTACGAATACAAATGTGCATCTCATTGATACCTATCTTAATATGCTATTGCTAGAACTTTAGAATTACTTAACTTATACTAGAACAACAATGTGTAGACACTTGCACTTGCTTCTAATTTGCTTTGGGAATTCTTGAAATGATGTTATGCTTTAACTTATGATGATACACTAACATTCCCATGACACTTGTGCAAAAACTGTTGGGTTTCTCTTTGAGGATGGCACAACGCTTGTGCACGCAGCGGAAGGAATAAAACATCAAGAATAACCCAAAAGAGATGGGATCGGGCCATGATCATTGAATCAAGAAGTTAACAAACAACTAGGCAAAAATTACCTCAGTGGCATTGAGTCACAACTCAACGGAGATGCTCCAAGCTTCATGTCCCTGTCAGTGGCGAGTTCTACGTGGAATGATGTCCACGTCTCTGCAAAAATCCATACAAGCGGGAGAACACCGACCTTTCCGTCACACGGATAATCGGGAAGGAGATCGACTGCACCTTGCTCTTCCAAGGACTGCTAGGTCCGTGCAAGGAATAGCAGTACCAGCGACAATCGCCGGAGAGGAGGAGGTCGACGGAGCGAGCACGGCGGCGGAACACTTCCATCGGCGGGATCCGGGAATCGGCGGAGCGAACGAAGAACGGCAGAACCCTTCCGTCGGTTTCGTTTCGGTCAAAAGGAAAAAGCCGATGTTCGACTGGATTCGATCAGAACTCATTCCCGAAAACCCTAAGTATCTATTTATACCAAAGGCATAAACAGACTTAGGAATATCGCTATCCGCAGATCACCCAGAAAATTAGGGTTCCAGAATCGGCGAGAATCACCAAGCAGATTCGGTGAGAATCAATCGGCGATAATCACATAGGATCGGCGAGAATCAGAGTACAATACTCGACGATTCACGTCAAACGTGGGTTGATGATAATCATCGACCTGCGGTCGACGATCGTCGACCTTTCGGTCGACGATAGTCGACCTGCGGTCGACGACACTCGTCGACCCGCGGTCGACGACACTCGTCGACCCGCGGTCGACGACACTCGTCGACCCGCGGTCGACGACACTCGTCGACCCGCGGTCGACGACACTCGTCGACCCGCGGTCGACGACCCTCGTCGACCCGCGGTCGACGACACTCGTCCACCCGCGGTCGACGACACTCGTCCACCCGCGGTCGACGACACTCGTCCACCCGCGGTCGACGACACTCGTCGACCCGCGGTCGACGACACTCGTCGACCCGCGGTCGACGACACTCGTCGACCCGCGTTCGACGATCGTCGACCTTCGGTCGACTATCCTGACCAAACCTTTCAAGGCAACATTTTGCCTAACCCGACGATCGTCTAAGGCAACACTTTGCCCATAACCCCATTCAAGGTCGGTGATTGGTAACCTTTACCAACACAGTCAATCATTCATCTTCTCCACATCTCTTATGTGCGACCCTGCAGGCTCATATCGCGTTGGCAGTGAGATTACATGTTTGACCACTTCTAGATCACCATGGTAACTCCAACAGTCTCCCACTTGATCTTGAAAGTATCAAACCAAGAACTTCACAAACAATGAGCGGCATCTAGTAATGCATCATTGCTCCACAAGCAATAAGAGTTCATAACTTATAAGCCTTCATGACCAATGTATCAGCGTTGTCTTTGTCCCTTTGTCCCTTACATCCGGAAAGAACTAGAGGCATGGACCGTGTCACCCTCGTAATAGCTCAATCCAAGTTTCTTGATTCAGGACGGACTTCTAGAGAATGGTGAGTCCAATATCACATATTGACTCAACCAAGCATGGCCATGCATTTCTCATTCCAGTTCCATCAAGGGGCCCATGGATGCAACTCCTGTCATACAGGAGGACAAATTCCATATCTGCTCACACACAAACACCCAAATGATTCGTAACATGCCCAAAAACCATCCTTATCATCAACCTTTCTCAAGGAAGACTTTAGATGGCATCAAAGCACGATCTTCCTCACTTGATGAATGTTGTGACTTCAGGTCAAAGGACCACAACACCATTGTCAATTGAGACCTACTCGTGACACGATTGAATGACAGTCCATAGAGTAGTCTCAGGTGGGGTCTGTCCAGTACAACTTGTTCACTAACAAGTACCCACGTGATGACTTGATATCACAATATCATGACCTGTGAGAACTGGTCATCAGTCAACACACGTGCTAGTCTTAAGGTATCATCATCACCCTTAGTTTCTATGATGATACAACAACCAGGGACCTTTTAAGAATGAAGCTTCAAATAAATCATAGGCTCTCACATTCAAGTCACGTACTTGATGTCCTATGAAAGCGAACACTCTAAGGGTATCTATTACGTTAACATTTAAGTATCATATAGAAAAATCATAATAAAAGAACTTGCCATTAATTGTAAAAAGAAACAATTGGTACACAATTCATCATATGAATAAACAATAATCAGCCAACAGAATATATGTTTACATGCAACCCACAAGACTCCCACTAGAGTTGATCATTTAGGTATCGTATACCCATGGATCTAGTATGACCATCATGCTTTCTCTGCGCGAGAGGCTTTGTCAGTAGATCCGCAATATTCTCCTCAGTCGGCACTCTACAATGTTCACATCTCCTCGTTCGACAATCTCACGAATAAGATGGAACCGCCGAAGTATGTGCTTGGAGCGCTGATGGGATCTAGGTTCCTTAGATTGTGCAATTGCACCATTGTTATCACAGTAAAGAACTACGGGACCAACAATGCTAGGAACTACATCAAACTCGTCGATGAATTTCCTAATCCATACAGCCTCCTTCTCTGCGTTAGCCGCAGCGATATACTCGGCCTCTATTATAGAATCAGAAACTATCTCTTGCTTGGAACTCTTCCAGCTCACAGCTCCTCCATTAAGGCAAAACACAAAACCTGACTGAGACTTGGAGTCGTCCCTATCAGTTTGGAAGCTAGCATCCGTGTAACCACTTATAACGAGCTCTTTCTCTCCACCATACACCAAGAACACATCCTTAGTCCTTCTCAAGTACTTCAGGATATTCTTGACGGCAATCCAGTGACACTCACCGGGGTCTGACTGATACCTGCTAGTCATGCTCAAAGCAAAGGAGACATCGGGTCGAGTACACAACATCGCGTACATGATTGATCCAATTGCCGAAGCATATGGAATCAACTTCATGCAGTCCTTATCTTCACAAGATTTTGGACACTAGTCCTTAGAGAGATTCACACCATGAGACATGGGCAAAAATCCTTTCTTGGACTCAAGCATGTTGAACCGCTTCAACACCTTTTCGACGTACGTACTCTGGGTCAAACCCAGCAACTTCTTCGACCTATCTCTATATATCTTAATACCGAGTATGTAAGTCACTTCACCCAAGTCCTTCATAGAAAAGCAGTTCCCTAGGTTGTTCTTAACAACTTTCAGGGTAGGAATGTCATTCCCATTCAAAAGTATGTCATCTACATACAATATCAGGAAGACAATAATGCTCTCACTGAATCGCTTGTAAACATGAAAGTGCTAAGTTGGTAGCCTATATCACCTAGAGGGGGGGGGTGAATAGGTGAAATGCGTGTCAAAAGCGGAATTAAAAATTTAACGCAGCGCACATCAAGCAATCACAGAAGACAAGAGATTTATAGTGGTTCCCCAATCTTGGGTACGTCCACTCTACTCACCGATCTAGCAAATCACTAGACTCGGCTACTCCACTATCTCGGATTGAAAACAATCCTACACCTCGGAACCACGTTCCTACAAATCTCGATCCAAAACGGATCTACAAAACTCGGAAGAAAGGTCTTCCTACAAATCTCGGAGAAAAACTCCTACAATGAAATTTTGGTTTGAAAAAAAAAAATCAAAACAACAATCTCAGATCTGGATCTTTGACAGTCTTCTTCTTTAGGAACTTCGGCTTGATCAGAAAAGGTTGAAGATGACTTGAGAGAGATCCACGAATCTGAAAACTAGAACCACCTCGATCGAGAAGATAGATCTGAAATCTTTGAGGCTCGGCGAGATCGAGTGATTCACTTTTGTCTGGATCGCTGGAGAAATAGTCGTTGAAGACGGAGATCGGTGATCCAGAGTTTCTTCCGTGAACAACGATGGTGGCGGCGGCGTGAGAATTAGGGTTCACGGAATTTTCTCTTTCTTAAAAAGAATATCTCTATAATCTTGTTAATTAGTCAATTCTGAAATGACCTATTTATAGGTGGACTCCAACGGTCATAATCTTAATTAAGGATGACACGTGGACCAATCAGAAATGACGGATTCAAAATACTTATGGCGAATTCGAACTTAGAAGAATTCTGGAATAGAGAACTGCTATACTCGAGTAAGAGAAGATATACTCGAGTATGGGAATTTAGATACTCGAGTGACAAAGAGGAGTATACTCGAGTATGAGAAGAGAAATTTACTTGAGTGAAAAATGAACTACTCGAGTATCAGAAGAGATATACCCGAGTATCAGAAAAGATATACTCGAGTGAAAGGAGAATTACTTGAGTATCAGAATATGTATCCGAGAAACATTCACTTACTCGAGTTATGAAAGTCAATTACTCGAGTATAGAAATACTTACTCGAGTATTAAAATCAACTACTCGAGTATCGAATAATTTACTCGAGTATGAAAATCAATTACTCGAGTATAGAAACACTTACTCGAGTATGAAAAGAAACTACTCGAGTATGAATACTTGAACTTGCAGAGAAGAGAAGAAATGGATCTACTCGAGTATGATACATGATTTACTCGAGTGATTAAGTTACTTACTCGAGTATGAAAAGAACTTACTCGAGTGACTAACTAACTACTCGAGTATAGATTTATCTTCATGTGTATTCAGAGCCTACTCGAGTAAGTCTAACTGATTACTCGAGTATGTATAACTAACTACTCGAGTATGTCTAACTAGCTACTCGAGTATTAAGTCTGATACTCGAGTATAAAAAGGGGTTACTCGAGTATTTTGGACTTAGAAATATTTTTCTGAGGAAATTAGCTCCAATGCTTCTGTCCATCAATCCAAGTGCATGAATGAGAAGTGTATCCCAATAAAGAGGCTATACATGGGCCAACACTTTGGATCACATAATGAGGGATTACATTGCATGGTCCTGTGTTTGGTGACCCATTATAGACTGACATTGGTCTACACTTGGCAATTAGAACCTGCACACATACAACTCAAACACCACATCAAATACATCTTAATTCATCTTTGTTCAAGGTCTGACTTCCTACAAATCTGAGGTATTGTGGAGACAAACCCCAACAATCTCCCCCTATTTGTAGATGTCAGCACTCTCTATACTAAGGTGAATTACTTAAGAGTAAAAGAACAACATGCATATAACAGGAGAATAAACTAAACTAAAGCAGGGTAAACAAAACATTGCCATAATCAGAATTAAATATATATATATATAGAAATGTTTTAAGCACAGAAACAAAAGTCCAATTCCACATTCTCAGTTCAACTCAAGATGGGTCATCCTTGTGCATCCTTTCTCTTTTCAGCTCTTGCCTCTCTAGGTAGCTGAAAGGTTTTGGAAAGTAAGTCCTGGGCCTAGGAGGAACAGCTGGGTTGTTGTGCCCTTAATTCCTGTCATGTAGCCTGATCTTTATCTGAGATGATTTATAGGCTTTCCACTCTGAATAACTGTAGTAATTATCTCTGTTCTCCCCAAGATCAGTCACTAACCTCAAAGTATCAAGAATTAGGGACTTAGAGGTAGGACTCCACACTTCAGCATGAACAACAGGTGGTCTAACTTCAGAAGCTGGCTCTTTCCTGGGTGCAGAACGGCTGGCAGAAGCGCTGTCACCATATTTTCTTTTCTTCTTAGAAGGACCTTGAGAACTGGAAGGAAAATCATCTTGCCATGCTTCAGTATAGGATAGGGGTGGCTCAGTCACATCACCCTCAGGTCTGGGTGAGAAGACTGGCACACCTCCTTGAAAGGTTGCTTGAGCTGAGACATCTGCTGGAGGCTATTCTGCAAGAGGATCTAGATGCTGAGGTATAATGGTAGGGTCCAGTTGAAACTCAGGAAAGTTTTGATTATGCAGCCAGATAGCAGTGTCATAGGTATAGAATTTGACAGACTGGAGCTGGGAAAGAATGGATTCTTTCAATCCTTTTACTAGATCACTTATAGCCTCTTGAGATTGGGTAGATAGTTGTTTGACCTGGGCTTCAGCTTGTTCAGAAAGTTTTTCAACTTGTTCTTTTACAATCTTCTCCCCCTTGCTGATATCTATGGATAGCTGGGCAATTGCTTCATCTCTGAAGGTGCCCACTTCATTACATACTTTCACAACATTAGTTTCAGCTCTCTCATCTAGCTTGAGCTGATTGTGAGCTACTGTCTTTGCCTGGTTTCTTAGCTCACCTATGCTTGTGATGGTGTGATCTATGGATTTGCCTCCAATCTTGAACAGCTGCTTGAGTGTGTCAGTGTTTGCTTGAATTTCAGCAAAGCCTCTGCTCATCTCCTTTTCAAGAGCAGAGACCTTGGAGTTGACTGACTGCAGAGAGGCATCAAAGTAATCTCTCTGTTCTTTGAGCATAAGCTCAATCTTGCTAACTAGATCTGAAGAGGAGGAGGAAGAGGGAGCTGAGGTTAATGCAGGGACTGGTAGAGCAGTAGCAGTCCAAGGGGGGATCTCTTCCACAACCACTGAGCTTATAGCTCTCTTGGTTTGGATTATCTCAATGGAGTCACAGGGATCAGTGAAAGAGGGGAGAGGGAAATCAAGTGTCCTCAGAGGAGGGTCAACAGGGTCTAGGGAATCCTCCTCGTCATCGGACAGAATGATACCATCATGAAGATCTGTGGCACCCAAAGGGGAGTGAGCTGGAGATGGAGATGGTTCTGCTGCTGGGATCGGTTCTTCTGTGATGATCTCTGGTTCTTTATCTTGACATACAGTATCTGCTGGAGGAGGGGAACTGGTATCTCTCAGTTCTTCAATCATGCTGGCTATGTCTGCAGCTGATGATAGAAGCTCCTGTTGAATCTGGGTGTCTGGTGGACTTGGAGGAGAAGGATCTCTGATAGTGTGGACTGGTATCTCTGAAGTCTGTACCTGAAGGGTGGATGAGGCAGGCTCCCCCTCAATTACTGCACCCAGAGTGTCAGCAATTTGATGTTGAGGAGGAGATGGAGTCCTGATCACAGCCTGATGTCTGGGAGCAGCTGCTGTTTGGGAGGCCTTAGAGGATTGAGCAGTGTTCTGAAGCTTGATCTCGTATCTTTGTATAGAGGAGAGGGTGACTTTCTTCATGTGATGTAGGGGAGTACCTTTAGAGAGGTCAAATACTTGAGGATTTATCTCATGGAGAAGGAGAGAGATAGTCCTTGCAAAATTGGGTTGCTTGACGCTTCCCTGAATCTTGTCCAGTAGCATCATTCCAAACTGGAATTTCTTTCTGCAGATGATGGCTTGCATTATTTCAAACATGTTATGTGAGATTTCTCTGATTGAGTAGGTCTTGCAAAGGATGACTTTAGAGATTACATCAATCAAGAACTTCCCTTCTCTGTTGCAATCGGCCCAGCTGAAAGTATCACACTCTGGATCAACTCCGCAGTACAAAGCAGTCCGGTCTGAATCTGCAGGAGTTAGGTCGTCTTCTTCATCGACTACAGGGAGTCAGAGCAAGGTGGAGATAGAAGTTTTATCGAGACGGATCTTGATTCCACGGACCTTAGTTTTCAGAACTTTCCCATTCCTTCTTACCTTGAGATTACTGTAAAATTCTTCAACTGCGGGAATGATTGCTCTACACGGCGTCTGGAGGAGAAAAGTTAATCCAGCGGTGTCGAATAAGATGAGGAGGTTGTGGAAGTCATCGGAAAGGTCGGCAATCCCCTCTGGGACGAGTTCAGAGCCTATGCCGATCTTCGAGGAAGGAGGAGCCATCTGTAATCCAGAGAATCTTGCGGCGACGGAAGATGAAGAACAGGAATCGGGAATACGAAAAGTCGGCGGCTACTCGAGTGAATGAGGAGTGGAAAGGACTTTTTCGTTTTGAATATATATATAAATAATCCTAATTAGGTTTAAAAAGGATTAAGTATAATGACATACCTGAACGAGGCGGCAATTTGCTAGGTGCGAGTAGAGATTTTGAAAATCAAAAAAAATCCGGGTACTCGAGTAGAAGATGATAGCATACACGAGTATGAGGTTTAGTATACTCGAGTAGGTCACAACATACACGAGTAATCAATAATTCATACTCGAGTATGTAATTAGCATACACGAGTATTAAGTCCTTGACAAATTTTCATACTCGAGTATAAGAAGTTCATACACGAGTATCTTTTGGATTACTCGAGTATATGAAACTTTTTACTCGAGTATTAGCCGTTTACTCGTGTAAGTGTAACGATACTCGAGTCTCTAATACTTGAAGGAATTTCCCTGGTAGATGTCTATTTCCACTGAAAAACTGTTCCTCTGAGCAGCCAACATTACTGATATCTTCTTAATTTGATAGTCCATCACTGGTCTTCTTTGTTGAGCAGTCCAAGCTCAGTTTTGAAGAACGAGAACTTGGACTCGTCCAGCGGCTTGGTGAAAATATCTGCAACTTGCCTGTCTGTGGAGACATACTGTAGATCTATATCTCCAATTTCCACATGCTCCCGGATGAAATGATAGCGAAGCTCTATGTGCTTGGTCCTGCTGTGGGAGACTGGGTTGTTGGCTATTGCTATGGCGCTGGAAGAGTCACAGAACAGGGGAATGTTCTGGAACTTCATGTTGTAGTCTTCAAACTGATTCTTGATCCATAAAAGCTATGCACAACAGCTGCCTGCAGAGATGTACTCTGATTCAGCCGTTGAGATGGCTACACAGTTCTGTTTCTTACTGCTCCAGGAAATGAGTCTCCTTCCGAGAAATTGGCAAGTCCCGGAGGTACTTTTCCTGTCATCTTTGCTACCTGCAAAATCTGCATCTGAAAATCCAATTAGTTCACTATCATTACTTCTTGGGTACCATAAGCCAAGATTTGGTGTACCTTTGAGGTATCTCAAGATTCGCTTTGCAGCGATGTAGTGAGATTCCTTAGAGTTCACCTGAAATCTAGCACATACACATGTTGAGAACATTATATCTGGTCTACTTGTAGTGAGGTAGAGCAAGGACCCAATTATGCTTCTGTACTTGGTTTCATCAAAAGGTTTCCCTTTCTCATCCTTGTCCAGAGACATAGCTGAGGCCATTGGAGTCCTCATAGAGGTTGCATTCTCCATTCCGAATTTCTTAAGTAGCTCTTTGGTGAACTTGGTCTGTGAGATGAAAATTCCATCCTCAGATTGTTTCACTTGAAGCCCTAAGAAATACTTCAGCTCTCCCATACTGCTCATTTCAAACTTCCCTTGTATAAGTTTAGAGAACTTTTTGCAGAGGCTATTATCTGTAGAGCCAAAAATAATGTCGTCGACATAGATTTGCACTAGCAAAATCTTGCCTTTTATTTCCCTAAGAAATAATGTCTTGTCTATCTTTCTTCTTGTGAACTTGTTCTCAAGAAGAAAGGTAGACAGCGTTTTATACCAAGCTCGAGGAGCTTGCTTAAGACCATATAGTGCTTTTTGCAGTAAGTAAACATAATTAGGATAAGTTGGATCAACGAAACCTGGAGGTTGCTCTACGTACACTTCTTCCTTAATGTCACCATTCAGGAAAGCGGACTTAACGTCCATTTGATAGACGGTGAAGCCCTTAAGTGCGGCGTAGGCTAGAAATAGCCTGATCGCTTCCAGTCTTGCCACTGGAGCAAATGTCTGGTCGAAGTCAATTCCTTCTTCTTGACGGTATACCTTGGCGACGAGTCTGGCCTTATTCTTTACAATTATCCCATCTTCATCCATCTTGTTCCGGTAGACCCATTTAGTCCCAATGACGTTCTTACCTTTGGGTCTAGGAACAAGTGTCCAAACCTTGCATCGTTTGAACTGATTCAGTTCTTCTTCCATGGCTAGAATCAAGGATGCATCGGAGTTGGCTTCCTCAAATTTCTTTGGTTCAACCTGTGATAGAAAACTTAAGTGTAAATTCTCGTTAGTTGTACCTCGACGAGTTCTGACGCCATCCCGAGGATCTCCTATGATTTGACCAATGGGATGATCCTTCAAGTGCCTAAACTCTATGGTTCTTGCATCAGGGATCTCTTCAGCTGGAGTGAGTTCTTCTTCTTGAACATCTGCCTCTCCATTTGTGGTTGTAGAGGAGATCTTGATGAACGTCTCGTCTTCACCTTTTGCAGATTCATCCAAACTAAGTTCCTGCAACTTTATACCTGCATCTACAATAGGCACACTAGAGGAGTTGCTTTGCAGCATACTCGTCTCATCAAATACAAGATGTATCGACTCTTCTACCACTAGAGTTTTTCTATTAAATATACGATAAGCCTTACTATGGCTGCTGTAACCTACAAAAATACCTTCAAAGCTTTTCTCGCTAAACTTGGTAGAGTGATACTTGCCGTTGTTAAGCACGAAGCATTTACAGTCAAAGATTCTGAAGTATGAAATGTTTGGTTTCCTGCCTTTTAGAAGTTCGTAAGGGGTCTTATCATGGTTCTTGTTGATGAGTGCTCGATTTTGCACGTGACAAGCGGTGTTGACAGCTTCAGCCCAGAAGTATTCTGGGAGTGAGGCATCACTCAACATGGTCCAGCAAGCCTCTATGAGTGTTCTATTCCTTCTCTCAGCTACTCCATTTTACTGTGGGGTACGAGGAGAGGAAAACTCATGAAAGATACCTTGACTTTCACAGAATTCTGTCATGGCTCCAGACTTGAATTCCGTTCCATTGTCACTTCTGATTTTGACGACGGAACAGTTGTATTCATTCTGGATTTGCCTAACAAAATTAGTGAAAATGCTGAAGGTATCTGACTTGTGTTTCAGAAAGAATACCCATGCAAAGCGCGAGTAATCATCCACAATAACAAACGTATATTCCTTACCTCCCAAACTTCTAATTTGCAGTGGACCAAACAAGTCCATATGGAGAAGCTGCAAACTTCTATTGGAATCCTTGCCTATTATGCTTTTAAACGAACTCCTTGTTTGCTTGCCTTTGATACAAGCGTGACAAGGACTGTCCGTAACGCACTTGACATTAGGTGCATCACGCACTAAGTTTTGAGAGAATAATTTATTAAGAGTTTTGAAATTAATATGTGCTAGTCTCTTGTGCCATTGGTCAGCAAGAGATGCACTACTTTTTGCCAAAAGACACACTGGTGTCGAAGAGTCTATACAAATAAAATTTAGACAGAAAATATTTCTGCTTCGAGTGCCTGATAATATAGTTTCCATATTGTTAACCGATTTTATCAAACACTTGTCAGCATGAAATTCAACTACGTATCCTTTGTCGCATAGTTGGCTTATGCTAATGAGATTGTGTTCCAATCCTTCAACATAGGCTACATCCGAAAAGGATACGCTACCATTAGAGATCATATCATAGCCTTTAGTTATTCCTCGATCTGAACCTCCAAAGATGACCTTTGGTCCATTGCAGACTGAGGTGTAATTCTGTAGTAGGCTCCTTGTCCCGGTCATATGCCGAGAACATCCACTGTCCATGTACCAGATTGGCATTTTGGTGGCCTTTGGACATACCTGCAATTACAATCATTTAGCCTTAGGAACCCAAACAAGTTTGGGTCCTTGGTCTCGAGTTAGAATACTCCCCCTACGAGTATTAGCCTCATGAGTGGTCACTCTCACGTTGCTAACTTTAGGGGTTGCAGCATTTTTAGGATTGAACCAACAATCACTGGCAAAATGACCAATTCTGCCACAACACCAACAGTTGAACCTGTTGTATCTTTGCCTTGTGTAGTCCTGCTTGACTTTCTGGAATGAAGGTCTAGCAGGAGCTTTACTCTTGGAGGAAGAGGCTTCATGGTGATGGCAGTTACATGAAGTCTTCTCCTTCATAGGCTTTTCTACAATGGGTTTTACTTTTGGTGTCTTTTTGAAATTATGACCATGAGCATAAGGTCCATAGCTTTGAAGCTGAATCTCCTCATAGGGTGCCTTGAAGACACTCTCGCCAAAGTTACGAGGACGAGTCCAACCTTGGTATCTTGACTTAGGCTTCTCAGGGATCGGCCTAGAAAAGTGGCCGTAGGTGGACTCATAATCGAGTTCGTTCGTGGGAAAGATAACTTTCTTGAACACAACAGGTTCCAAGGGAGCTTTCCCTTTTTCTTCAGCTAGAGCCTTCCGGGCAGCCTTATTCTTTCTCTTGGCCTTGTTTCTCCTAGAGGATTTACTAGAAGAGCCAATGTGGCCTAAACCAGCACCCTTGGCCTTAGCAGAGAATTCAACAACGATTGGAAGAACTGTCTTAGGCTTAGAGAAACTCTCAACAAGCTTCTTTTCAGCCTCGAGTTGTTTTTCCAGTTCTTTGATGATTTCCTCTTTAAGGTCGAGGTGCTTGAGAGCTTTATTGTATTCCTCCATAGCTTCATTGAGGTTCTCTTGAAGAGAGTTAGTCTTATTGACTTCTTCTCTCAAGCTGCTCTCACTAGCCTGTAGAGAGTTTATCTCTTTGGCTTGAGTTTTCACCATTCTACGACATTTTTCGTAAGCGGTGAGTAACTCCTTATACTGACCCATGAGCTCAGATTCATCTTCAGAGGAATATCCCTCTTGCTCATTATCATCATCAGAATCAGAGAGAGGAGTGTGAGATTTTACCTCCCCAGTAAACTGGGGGATTTGTTCATCATCTGAATGAGCCATGAGCCCAAAGTAAGCTTCCTCTTCTTCACTCGACTCAGATGAGTCAGAGTCGCTGAGAGTTTTGCTCTTCTTGGCTACTAAGCTTTTCTCTGTCCTCTTCTTGTGGTGTGAGGATTTCTTCTCCTCTCTTCTTCCACCCTCTTTCTTCTTGTGAGGGCAGTCGGCGATGACATGACCTGGCTTATTGCAGCAATAACAAATGATGTCAGTCGAAATCTGTTTGTTCGGTTTAGAGTTGTACCTGTCGTGACTTCTTGAGCCTTTCTTTCTCTGATCATCATCACGTCGTGATCTTCTGAATGACGCATCTTTGCCTCTCCATTGCTTCTTCTTATTTAAATATTTCTTGAATTGTTGGGAGAGCAAAGAGAACTCTCCTTCAGATAGTTCTGAGCCTGAGGTGCTTGGCTTGGAGCCTTCTTCTTCACTTATTTCTTGAGGAGGGACTGGTGAAGCAGCTTTCCCCTTTCTTGAACTGTCTGCCTTCAAAGCAACTGACCTTTCTTTTGAAGAGAAGCGACTGTTCTCTTCTTCAGCTTTTCTGGAGTTGATTTGCAGTTCATAGGACATCAGCTTGCCAAATAGGTTCTGAGGATCTGTCTCAGCTAGTCTGCCAAACTCTCGGATGGCACAAACTTTGTTATCCCATTCTTTGGTGAGAGATCTCAGAAACTTGTCATTCAGCTCTCCATTTGTGAAGACTCGGCCATACACCCTTAGGCCATTGACTATCTTGAAGAAGTTTTCAAATGTGTCGGTTATAGCCTCCTTTGGTCCTTGCCTGAAGGCTTCATACTTCTGGTTCAGTAGGGACCTACGATCATCCCTCACTTCTTCAGTACCTTCCATCAGAGTCACTAGGGATTGCCACATCTCCTTAGCAGATTGGCAATGAATCAGATTTTACAGCATTGAGTCATCGACTGCACTTGCTATGATATTCTTTGCTTTCTTGTCCAGAGAGACAAGTGCAATCTCATCCTTGTCTAGATCCATCAATTTCTTTGGTACCTTTTTGGTTGGATCTATTGTTGATGCGGTCATAGGAACATGAGGACCTTCTTCAACAATCATGAAGATCCGAGGGTCTACAGCTTCCATGAAGAATTTGACCCTTTCCTTCCACATAGGAAAGTTGTTCTTGGTGCAGATAGGGAGCTTGGCAAAATCCTTAGTCTTACTCATGCTTGATACTCAACTTAGAAGGATACGATCAAGGTGTTAACCTTTTAACGATCAACCTCCCTCTGATACCAATTGAAAGTGCTAAGTTGGTAGCCTATATCACCTAGAGGGGGGGTGAATAGGTGAAATGCGTGTCAAAAGCGGAATTAAAAATTTAACGCAGCGCACATCAAGCAATCACAGAAGACAAGAGATTTATAGTGGTTCCCCAATCTTGGGTACGTCCACTCTACTCACCGATCTAGCAAATCACTAGACTCGGCTACTCCACTATCTCGGATTGAAAACAATCCTACACCTCGGAACCACGTTGCTACAAATCTCGATCCAAAACGGATCTACAAAACTCGGAAGAAAGGTCTTCCTACAAATCTCGGAGAAAAACTCCTACAATGAAATTTTGGTTTGAAAAAAAAAAAATCAAAACAACAATCTCAGATCTGGATCTTTGACAATCTTCTTCTTTAGGAACTTCGGCTTGATCAGAAAAGGTTGAAGATGACTTGAGAGAGATCCACGAATCTGAAAACTAGAACCACCTCGATCGAGAAGATAGATCTGAAATCTTTGAGGCTCGGCGAGATCGAGTGATTCACTTTTGTCTGGATCGCTGGAGAAATAGTCATTGAAGACGGAGATCGGCGATCCAGAGTTTCTTCCGTGAACAACGATGGCGGCGGCGGCGTGAGAATTAGGGTTCACGGAATTTTCTCTTTCTTAAAAAGAATATCTCTGTAATCTTGTTAATTAGTCAATTCTGAAATGACCTATTTATAGGTGGACTCCAACGGTCATAATCTTAAGTAAGGATGACACGTGGACCAATCAGAAATGACGGATTCAAAATACTTATGGCGAATTCGAATTTAGAAGAATTCTGGAATAGAGAACTGCTATACTCGAGTAAGAGAAGATATACTCGAGTATGGGAATTTAGATACTCGAGTGACAAAGAGGAGTATACTCGAGTATGAGAAGAGAAATTTACTTGAGTGAAAAATGAACTACTCGAGTATCAGAAGAGATATACCCGAGTATCAGAAAAGATATACTCGAGTGAAAGGAGAATTACTCAAGTATCAGAATATGTATCCGGGAAACATTCACTTACTCGAGTTATGAAAGTCAATTACTCGAGTATAGAAATACTTACTCGAGTATTAAAATCAACTACTCGAGTATCGAATAATTTACTCGAGTATGAAAATCAATTACTCGAGTATAGAAACACTTACTCGAGTATGAAAAAAACTACTCGAGTATGAATACTTGAACTTGCAGAGAAGAGAAGAAATGGATCTACTCGAGTATGATACATGATTTACTCGAGTGATTAAGTTACTTACTCGAGTATGAAAAGAACTTACTCGAGTGACTAACTAACTACTCGAGTATAGATTTATCTACACGAGTATTCAGAGCCTACTCGAGTAAGTCTAACTGATTACTCGAGTATGTCTAACTAACTACTCGAGTATGTCTAACTAGCTACTCGAGTATTAAGTCTGATACTCGAGTATAAAAAGGGGTTACTCGAGTATTTTGGACTTAGAAATATTTTTCTGAGGAAATTAGCTCCAATGCTTCTGTCCATCAATCCAAGTGCATGAATGAGAAGTGTATCCCAATAGAGAGGCTATACATGGGCCAACACTTTGGATCACATAATGAGGGATTACATTGCATGGTCCTGTGTTTGGTGACCATTATAGACTGACATTGGTCTACACTTGGCAATTAGAACCTGCACACATACAACTCAAACACCACATCAAATACATCTTAATTCATCTTAGTTCAAGGTCTGACTTCCTACAAATCTGAGGTATTGTGGAGACAAACCCCAACAAAACACAAGGCTCATCTTCATTCTTGATGAAACCAAACCCTTTGATTTTCTCATCAAAACGAAGATTCCAACTTCGAGAGGCCTGTTTCAGTCCATAGATGGACCTATTCAGCTTGCATATTTTAGTGGCTTCATTTGGGGATACAAAACCCTCGGGTTGTGTCATATACACTTCCTTAATGAGTTTTCCATTAAGGAAAGCCGTTTTGACATCCATCTGCCAGATCTCATAGTCATAATACGCAGCAACAGCAAGCAATATCCTTTTGGACTTTACCATGGCAATAGGGGAAAAGGTCTCATCATAGTCAATACCATGAATTTGCTTGAAACCCTTAGCCACCAGTCGCCCTTTGAATGTCTGTACATTCCCATCCATGTCGGACTTCTTCTTGAAGACCCACTTGCACCCTATGGGTCGTACCCCTTCAGGTGGTTCTACCAAGTTCCAAACTTGGTTTGCATACATGGAGTCCATTTCGGATTTCATAGCCTCAAGCCATTTGTCGGAGTCCGGTCCATTTATAGCCTCTTGGTAGGTTGCTGGCTCATCATCATGATCCATAAGCAACACATTACCTATTTGAGACATGAGAAATCCATATCTCTCAGGCTCAAATCTTGGTCTACCAGATCTACGTAGGACTTGTGCTTCTTGAGTAGGTTCTCTAGCTACAACATCTTGTAATCCTATCTCAGAATCCAATTCCGGTTCATTCACTACCTGTGGTTCTTGAACTTCTTCAAGTTCTACCTTTTCAGTCTTTCTTGATAAGAACTCTTTCTCCAAGAAGACGCCATTCCTTGCAACAAACACTTTGCCCTCGTACGGTAGGTAAAAGTAATACCCTTTCGTTTCCTTAGGATATCCCACCAGATAATATTTATCCGATTTGGGTTCCAGCTTGTCAGGCATTTGACGTCGCACGTATGCCTCACAGCCCCAAATTTTAATGAACGACATACTAGGATGCTTCCCAGTCCATATCTCATATGGTGTCTTCAGAACCGTTTTCGTTGGAGCGCGATTCAGTGTCATTGCAGTCTCTAAAGCAAAACCCCAAAAGGAAACAGGCAAATCTGCATGACTCATCATCGAACGTACCATGTCTAACAGAGTACAATTTCTCCTCTCAGATATACCATTATGCTGTGGTGTCCTAGGTGGAGTGAGCTGTGATACAATACCACACTCTTTCATATGATCACAGAACTCATGACTCAGGTATTCGCCACCTCGATCAGATCGGAGTGCTTTAACCCTTTTACCCAATTGGTTTTCTACTTCATTCTTGAACTCTTTGAACTTTTCAAAGGTCTCGGATTTGCACTTCATAAGATACACATATCCGTATCTACTGAAATCATTAGTAAATGTAACAAAGTAGAAATACCCGCCTCTAGCCATGGAACTCATGGGTGCATACATCACTATGTACAATACCCAAGAGATCCGCAACCCTCTCAGTATAGCCCGTGAAAGGAGCTTTAGTCATCTTGCCTAACAAACAAGATTCGCATCGCTCAAATGATTCATAATCAAATGAGTCCAAAAGTCCATCTCTATGGAGCTTGGATATGCGCTTCTCGTTTATATGGCCCAAACGACAATGTCAGAGATATATAAGATTTGAGTCATTTATTCTTAGTCTTTTATTATTTTCTACATTACAGATCAGATGGTCCAAGTTTAAAACATAAAGACCATTAAACAATTGGGCTACAACATAACAAACATCATTCTTAAATATCGAACAACAGTTGTTTTTAATTATAGAAGAAAAACCAATCATGTCCAAACATGAAATGGATATAATATTTCTAGTTATGGCCGGAACAAAATAACAATTATTAAGTTCCATTACAAGCCCACTGGGCAAAGAAAGACGGTAAACCCCTACGGCCACAGCAGCAACTCTTGCTCCATTGCCGACACGAAGGTCCACCTCCCCTTTACTCAGCAATCTTCTCCTTCCCAGTTCCTGCACATTTGTACAAATATGAGAACCACATCCGGTATCCAATACCCAAGATGAATGAGCAGAAAGGTTTATCTCTATAACGTAAATACTTGAAGCGGAAGTCATACCTCCCTTCATTTTCTGCAGACCCTCAATGTACGAAGGACAGTTCCTCCTCCAATGACCAGCCTTGCCACAATGGTGGCATTTCCCCTCCTTCACCGTGCTCTTCTTCTTCATCAGTGCAGAAGACTTGGGCTCAAGATGTGACTTAGGTCCCACCTTCATCTTCTTGAAGCCCTTAGCCTTGCCCTTGCCCTTATGCACCATCAGTATGGGGCTGGCAGGCTTGGCCTTCTTCATATTGATCTCGGCAGTTCTTAACATGCCTAGGAGCTCGGGCAGTGTCTTGTCTATCTCATTCATGTTGTAGTTCAAGACAAACTGCTCGTAACTGTCCGGCAACGATTGCAGGATCAGATCTGTGGCCAACTCTTAACCCAGAGGAAAACCCAGCCCTTCAAGGTTCTCTATATACCCAATCATCTTGCGTACGTGAGTCCCTACTGAGTCTCGAGCTCCCATCTTGCACTGAAATAACGCTTTTGTGACATCAAACCTCTCCTGACGAGCTTGCCCTTGAAACATTTTCTTAAGATGCTCGTCAATCTCCTTGCACCCCATGTTCTCATGTTGCTTCTGAAGCTCAGAGTTCATGGTGGCAAGCATAAGGCACTCGACGTCTAAAGCGTCATCAGTATACTTCTCATAAGTATCCTTATCAGCACGGGAGGAATTCCCGGTCGGCACCTCGGGGGCTTCTTCTTCCAAGACATAGAGCTTTCGCACTTGCCTGAGAACAATTCTCAGGTTCCTGTACCAGTCCTTATAATTAGTCCCACTGAGCTTATCCTTCTCAAGGATGGCTCTCAGAGACAACGTGGAGTGCGAACCACTTGCCATGGAATTCTACAAGAATTCATGCAGAATAAATCAGTACCAAAATTTCAAAATACAATTATTTTTCTTAATTTGGACTTCAACTAAAACTCCCACTATTTTATTCGAAATAATAGCCCTCACTATCAATTCAGAGAGTTCATGCGAGCTACTCTCTTAGTCGACAAGATCCGTATTTCACCAACACAATGAGTCAGCTTTGGCTTTCCTCTCACGATGTGGTTATTTAGGTAGGCAACACTTGCCAATTGCATCCTCATGCAATTCTTGTATGGTTGGTGAATAACTCCTTATCCGCATCCATCATATGGTGCATTCCAACCCTATACCTCTAGGCACTCAACCTTTGAGGTCACCTAGTTAAGCTTGACCCGATGTCGACAGTGGGATATCACAATTATCCGCTCGCACCCTTACCAAGATAGATTAATGCACCTTGCTTTGGCAAGCCCACACTTCATCGATCGAGGCAGGAAGAGTGTCATCCATCAGAAGGAATCCGAACACTTAATATTTGATGAAGGGATTTTTGATAATAGGTTAACAATTAACCATGACCAATCATTTGATCAATGTGCACATCCAAAGAAAAACACTTCACTAAAATCCCCATGCATCCCTTATGTGCACAACAGAACACTATCAACATTTGATAGAGGAAAAGGGATAAATCTGAACATCTGGACACTTCCAAATCTTCAGGTTTACATGCATTGGACAAGGGACAAAGGCAACTCAACTTCAAGCAGTAGACAAGCTCTTCTTTCCTTGTTGGATTCAAAATCCAAAACAAAATCGAGGGATGGTTACTGCTAAGGAGACAGTAATTCCTAACGATTAGAAATTACCACAAGATTCCAGACGATCCTGGCGGGGCCCAAGATTAAATCTAGACATTTAGAACACTTCTAAATACCTAGGTTTACTCGTACTGGAATAACCTAACTTCCAATACAACAAACATGGCCGGAACCTCCCTCTGATACCACTGTTGGGTTTCTCTTTGAGGATGGCACAACGCTTGTGCATGCAGCAGAAGGAATAAAACATCAAGAATAACCCAAAAGAGATGGGATCGGGCCATGATCATTGAATCAAGAAGTTAACAAACAACTAGCCAAAAATTACCTCAGTGGCGTTGAGTCACAACTCAACGGAGATGCTCCAAGCTTCGTGTCCCTATCGGTGGCGAGTTCTACGTGGAATGATGTCCATGTCTCTGTAGAAATCCACACGAGCGGGAGAACACTGACCTTTCCATCACACGGATAATCGGGAAGGAGATCGACCGCACCTTGCTCTTCCACGGACTGCTAGGTCCGCGCCAGGAATAACAGTACCAGCGATAATCGCCGGAGAGGAGGAGGTTGACGGAGCGAGCACGGCGACGAACACTTCCGTCGGCGGGATCCGGGAATTGGCGGAGCGAACGAAGAACGGCGGAACACTTCCGTCGGTTTCATTTCGGTCAAAAGGAAAAAGCCGATGTTCGACTGGATTCGATCAGAACTCATTCCCGAAAACCCTAAGTATCTATTTATACCAAAGGCATAAACAGACTTAGGAATATCGCTATCCGCAGACCACCCAGAAAATTAGGGTTCCAGAATCGTCGAGAATCACCTAGAAGATTCGGTGAGAATCAATCGGCGAGAATCACATAGGATCGGCGAGAATCAGTCGGCGAGAATCAGTCGGCGAGAATCAGAGTACAATACTCGACGATTCACATCAAACGTGGGTTGACGATAATCATCGACCTGCGGTCGACGATAGTCGACCTGCGGTCGACAATACTCGTCGACCCGCGGTCGACGGCACTCGTCGACCCGCGGTCGACGGCACTCGTCGACCCGCGGTCGACGGCACTCGTCGACCCGCGGTCGACGGCACTCGTCGACCCGCGGTCGACGGCACTCGTCGACCCGCGGTCGACGGCACTCGTCGACCCGCGGTCGACGGCACTCGTCGACCCGCGGTCGACGGCACTCGTCGACCCGCGGTCGACGGCACTCGTCGACCCGCGGTCGACGGCACTCGTCGACCCGCGGTCGACGCCACACGTCGACCCGCGTTCGACGATCGTCGACCTTCGGTCGACTATCCTGACCAAACCTTTCAAGGCAACATTTTGCCCAACCCGACGATCGTCTAAGGCAACACTTTGCCCATAACCCCATTCAAGGTCGGTGATTGGTAACCTTTACCAACACAGTCAATCATTCATCTTCTCCACATCTCTTATGTGCGACCCTGCAGGCTCATATCGCGTTGGCAGTGAGATTACATGTTTGACCACTTCTAGATCACCATGGTAACTCTAACAAAAACATGAATGTATGAATGCTCTAGTCTTCATTTTTTTAAAATCATGTGTGCAAGTGTCATCATGTAAACATTAACTCGGCATGTGTGCTCATTCCAAGTTATGCTATGCATATTGTGATATGCATTCTAAAATCCCTTAGTGGATGCCATGAGAAGCCATACATATGAAATATTATGCATCTCATACTACATAATATTGCATGTAACAAAAAAATAAAATCTAATGAGCGCTCGTGTAACGTTAAGTTGCCCATTTTAACTTAACAATCACATGTTTGCTATCCTTATAAGGATCCATATAAAAACACATATTATGCATCTTATACTATATAATATGTCAGATATACTTATGCCAAGCATATGATTGTAGTGTTCATGCATCATCCAAGACATAATGATGACACATTGTTGTGTGCATGCAAATCAAATGAAAGTGAAAATAAATCAAAGTTTTATTTTTTATATGGTTGCTCCAAGAAAACAAACCCAACCAAAATCAATCAAACCTATCCCAAACTAACCTCCCTCAGATATCAACTATCACGACCCACATTTTTCGCAAAATCAATAAATTATCAGTGTAGGAGAAAACATGCATCGTGATGTCACACCGTGCCTGGGACAACTACAGACACTCAGGAAAAACCAACTATTCTTTTTGAAAGAATTGGATTCAAGATGTCCTAAAAACCTATAGGGGGTGAATAGGTTCAATTCCTTTTTAAGTCTAAGGCAGAAAACTTATGCAAACAAGATTATATTCCTAGTAGTTTTCACAGCACAATACTAAATAATCACAGCCAATCACAGAATGCACACAGATTTATAGTGGTTCCCCAAATGATGGGTACATCCACTTTCCCTCTCCGCCTATCTAACAGTAAACTAGATTCGGCCTAACTTCTTATTCTTTTCTCAGATCCTCAGATCTTATAGCTCAGAACCCAAAGATGGTCCCTACAACTCAGAGTGAACCACATTCCTACCTCAGGCCCTTGCCCTACCTCAGCCTTTATAGATTTAGGCTTACAACTCAGAGATATACCTCTCCTATCTCAGGCTCACAGCATTACCTCAGCCTTCCCCCAGGCCTACAACTCAGATCTATATTAGATCCTACAGAACAATGATAATAAGATGTAGAGAATCTTCACCCAAGCAAAGAGAACAATGGTAGAAGATTTCTTGGTCAGTTCTTGATAGACCTGACAACTGTTGATTCAACCTGTCTTAGCTTTCTTCAAAGCTTCTTGAATCAAACAATGTAAGGTTGATCCTCTTGAAGTTGATCTTCTTGAAGTTGATCTTCAATCAGCTTCCTTCTTTCCTTCAAAAATTAAATCTGAATTCGCCTTGCAAATTTGATCTTGATTTGCAATTAGAGACTTGATGTTGATAGTCTCTATCTTCACTTTGATACTTCCAGCTTTCTACCTTTTCTGTTTTCAAAACAGTTCTTTTTTTCTTTTTTTTTCTTTGGGAGATAGTTCCTTTCTTTATATAGGCTTTCTCCAAGGTTACCGACTGATCCGGTTCATAACAGACTTCCAACAACTCTGACACTTGTAACAGCATCGTTGATCATGACACCTGTCAAGTCACCAATCACCCCATGAGTCTTTATCTTAGTTAGCAAAGCGTCGAGTCATTGCTTCATATGTGTCGTCATAAACAACTTAAGTTTAGACATAATCCCTGGTGTAGTCGATACAGCTCCCATAGTGTCGACACAGCTTCTTGACATGGCTTCTGTATGATATGTCGACAAAAGTCCTGGGTGTCGACACAGCTTCTTGTCATGGCGTCTGTATGATGTGTCAACACAAATCCTAGGTGTCGACAAAGCTTCTAGTCATTGCTGAATATTGGAATGTGTCGACACAAGTCCTGCGTGTCGATACATCATCTTGTCTTGGCTGAATTCTGGAATGTGTCGACACAAGTCCTATGTGTCGACACAGCTGGTGTTGACATAATACAGATGTATGTCTACACTCTTCAAGCGTGTTGACACAATTATTGTTGACAGATTTTCTGACTGTCGACATAAGTCCTGTGTATCGACACAATTGGTCTTATAATGTCGACACAGTTTTCTACAAGTGTCGACACTTGTCCTTAGAACATTTCCTTTGCAAATACTCAACCTGCACAAAGTAACTTAAAATACCATCAAATACACATTGATGAATATCATTGAGTTAAGTGAGGCTTCTCCAAATCTGGTACACATTTTCAAATGTACCTAACAATCTCCCCCTATTTGGAGATGTCATAATCCTTAGTCAATTATATACATCATTTATAATAACACTAAAGATTATGATGTCAACATAAATCTAGAGATAGGAGTAATAATGATCACATTGCTTGTAACACTAATTTCACAGAAAATATCAAGACATACAGAGCATGCATCCACAGAATATAAACATACAACAACAGATTTAAGACTAACATAATAAATTGTAATCATTGTTCAGAATTACAAAGTTTAATTTCAAAACAATACATTGATTTACACAGAGTTAAAATCTAATAACACTATTCTAAGGCTGGTCAGGCTCCTTGATAACTATTCCTTTTCCATATTGAATGTTAGCTTGTATACTTCGTTCTGTGACTTCAACTGGCTTCTTTCCTTTCAGATCTCTCATCTTGAGCTCTTTAGCCTTAATCCTTTGTCTTTCAAAATAGTGATGAGGTTTAGGAAAGTATTTGCTTTGCTCAATAGCAGTAGCAAGTACTTTCCAAGCTTTGTGATTCTTCTTAAAATGAAATATAGCATCTTGTCTCTATTGATACTTTGCCCATTCTTGTTCAGAATACCACTTGCCTCTATCATGCATATTGTCTTTGATAGCTTGCCAGGCAGTAAGTATGATGTTCCTTGATGTAGGACTCTATCTTTCAAAATCTGGCCTTGACTCAGCCTGCTCTCTAAATCTTTTCTTAGAAAGCTGAGCTTCTTGGTCTTTCTTCAAGGCTGCCTCAGACATTTCCACTTTCTCAATTGTCATATTCTAAACATCTGAGGGAGGGCTATACATCTGTTGTACCATTTGTTGAATGACCATAAAGGTAGAAGGAGGGTATATGATTTGAGCCACCTCTTACTGACCCCCTTCCTGACCTTCAGCCTGGATTCCAGATTCAGTTGTATTATTATCATCATATAAAGGAGGGTAGCCAAGAGTGGCTCTGATGGCATTAGTGATCCATTTAGCATGATTAGAGACTGCAGTGACTAATAACCTCTCCCCCTTTATGTCTTCTCTCTCAATATGATCCCTGAGATCATTCTTCTGAAACCTAACTTGGTCAGCTAAGTAATTAGTACCCTCTTTGTAGTAAGCCTTGAACTTTGCTTGCTGATCAGAGATGATATTTTGAGATTTTTGAATATTAGTTGTAAATTAGGCTAAGTCTTCTTGTAGTTTTTGATCAAAGTCTGATTTCTCTTTAGCCATTTCTGTAGTTAAAGCTGTGGTTGTGTTCTTTAATTCAGTAAGAAAGTTCATCATGTGACTGAGTGAGATTTTCATTCATCCTGAGCTGATTTTCCAGAACATATCCTTGCTTGATGGCTATATCATCTATCTGTGTTTTGGCCTCCTTTTGCTATTTTGCTAGACAGACTATAACATTGCCTCCTTTATGAAAGAAATCTGTCATTTCTTTCTTATTCAGAATTGACTTCAAATATGAAGGATTTGATGTCTTGAGCCAAGGTGAACTGAAGATCCATGTGGCTTTCATCCATATATTTTTCCATTGTAATTCTTTGCTCATCTTATTTAATCTACAGAGCCACCAGCAGTGAGTTGTAGTCAACTTCTAGAGCTTGTGGTGGAGTAACAGTCTACAAGGCCTTCTTATAACTTTGGCTCCTTTTCTCAACCACCATTAATTTTCTTCTCTTCTCTTGAGTTGCTTCTTCATCATCAAATGCTGATGAGGTAGCTATGTTAATTGTCTCTTTAGGACTAGAAGGCAGCTCCTTCTTAGTCATAGGAGGCTCCCCCTTAGTCCTAGGAGGCTCCCCCTCAGTCCTTGGAAGCTCCCCCTCAGGCCTTGGAAGCTCCCCTTAGGCCTAACTTCCAGATTCTCAGAAAACATCATGTCAATGTTGAATTCTGTTTGATTGTGGAGAGATGGAGTATCAATTATAGGAGTAGTGGATGAAACAACAATAGGTGCTGATGTGTTTATTATCACTTGCTCCTATGCTTGGATGTTGTCTGGGTTTGTCTGTTCAACATCAGTTAAGTTTACAGATAGTGTATTAGACTAAGTTTGTTTAGCTGTTTGATTAAGATCACTTATTACCTCAAGTATTGTTGTAGTGGATACTTCACTCTCTAGCTGAGTGGGTTCTTGTACAGGGTGATGCTCCCCCTGAGATTGATCCTGGTGGATGGTGTTTTCAGGTACTTGTTCTTTCTGCACCCTACCACCAACTGTATTGGCTGGAGCATCCTCTTGGTGATCTTCATCTGAGCTGAAAGTTATCAGTTCTTCTGAATCACTAGATGATTCAAGTGTATTTGAGGTTGGTTTCTTCTTCTGTTGGGGTAGTGACTTTGGAGATGTAGGAATGTCCTTGGTGAGCACTCTTTCCCATCTAGAGATAATCCTCAAATTCATCCTTCTCATGTGATTGATCCTTGATCCTACACTCTGATGCATCACTTCAGGGATAGTCTCGGCTAGATAGAGACTTAGAATTCTCCTTAGATTTGGTGTTTTGATGCTCTCTTTGATCATTTAAAAGATAATTATAGACCAGTTGGTCTTGATTTTGAAAACAACTCTCGTCATAAGGATGAACATGTAGGTAGAAATTCTATCATGCCCCCCAGTCTTTCACAAAATGACCTTGCTGATTATCTCTGAAAGAAATTTTCCTTGGGAATTCATACCTTTCCTGTTTATAGATGATCCAATCTTAGTGGTGGGATTTAGTCCACACCATTGGAGAGCTTCCCTGGTATTTGAAAGTTGGACTTCATCTTCTTCTTGAACTCGCGGCAGGTGTAGAGTCTTTCGTATTCTCTTCCAGGTTTGTTTAACCTTTGTTCCTTGAACGGGGGATTTGATCTTCAGTGCAGTCGAATCCAATTTTGCAGTCGCTTAAAACTAAAGAACCTCCTTTTTCCAAATCTTTGTTGGTTCTGACACAAGAAATTCTAGTCCATTTTCAGTGATTAGGGTAATCACCGATTGGATTTCGTGATCTGCGCTATCAAAGGTTTTCCGAATGAGTTCATAACCTTCGTTAATGTTATCATCATGTTTAGGCGCCATTGGGATTGAAAAAGAGTTGAAATCTGGAAGTGGAAGAACTTGTCGACAGAGGGATTAGGTCTCGAGAATATGTAGAGAGTGTCGACTGAATTTGTTTTCGACCTATTTTTATGGTTCTAAATTGAAGGTGAAAAGGCGGGCTTAAAGAAATATAATGTGTTGACACAAGTACAACTGTGTCGACACATAGTTCTAAAGTCACGACAAATACATTAACTATTGTAAGTCGACACAGACAACGATATGTCGACACATCTAACCTAACTAGTCGATACTAATGTCTGAGTGTCGACACCATCCTTAGTGTCGACACAATTTCTATATGCCAGAAATTCTAAGTGTTGACACCAATTCTAAGTGTCGACACCACTTACTGAATTTGTCGACATAACATCCTGGAAGTGTCGACACATAATTACTTAGTCAATTTTGATAGTCTGCTCTATGTTCAGCATTCCTAATTCAATTTTGCGAAATTATTGAATTTGGTTTCATCTAGGAGTTTGGTGAAAATGTCAGCAAGTTGATAATTTGTATTGACAAATTATAAACATATATCTTCTTTTTCAACATGATTTCTAATGAAATAAAATCTAATTTCTATATGTTTAGTTCTGCTGTGTGAAACTGGATTTTTTGCAATAGAAATTGCACTTTTAAAATCACAAAATAAGGGAGTTCTACTTACCTTGAGTCTATAGTCTTCAAGTTGATGTTGAATCCATAATAGCTGAGCACAGCAGCTGCCTACAACAACATATTCTGACTCAGCAGTAGAAATTGCCACACTAGTCTATTTCTTACTACTCCATGACACCAATCTACCTCCTAGGAACTGACATGTGCCAGTTGTACTTTTTCTATCTTCTTTGCAACTTGCAAAATCTGCATCTGAATACCCTGTTTGTAGAAAGTCTCTATTCTTAGGGTACCAAAGCCCAAGATTAGGTGTTCCCTTAAGCCATCTCAAGATCCTTTTAATTGCAGTATAATGAGGTTCTTTAGGGCTTGCCTGATACCTAGCACCGACACATGTAGCATACATGATGTCTGGTCTTCTAGCAGTTAAGTATAAAAGACAGCTAATTATCCCTCTATACACAGACACATCTACAGATTTTCCTACATCATCTTTGCCTATAGGCATACTTGTCCCCATTAAAGTTCTCATAGTGGAGGATGACTCCATACCAAACTTCTTAATTAACTCCTTGGTGAACTTATACTGAGATATGGACAATACATCATCAGTCAGTCTAACTCGGAGTCCCAAGAAAAAATTCAGTTCACCCATACTGCTCATTTCAAACTTCTCTTGCATAAATTTTGCAAACCTCCTGCAAAGGTTGTTTTCTATTGATCCAAATATAATATCATCAACATATATCTGAACTAGGATAATCTTGCCTTTAGATTCCCTAAGAAATAGAGACTTGTCTATTTTCCCCTTGAAAATTTGTTCTCAATGAGGAAAGTAGACAATGTTTCATACCAAGCCCTAGGGGCTTGTTTTAGTCCATATAGAGCTTTCTTCAAACTATAAACATACTTAGGATAAAGAGGATCTACAAAACCTGAGGGCTGTTCAACATAGACTTCCTCTTTTCGGTCACCATTTAAAAATGCTGACTTTACATCCATTTGAAATACCTTGAATCCTTGATAAGCTACATAGGCAAGGAATAGCCTTATTGCTTCCAATCTTGCCACTGGAGCAAATGTCTGATCCTAGTCTATTCCTTCTTCCTGCATATATCCTTTGCCAACCAGTCTACCTTTATTCTTGACTATGATTCCATTTTCATCTAGTTTATTCCTGTAGATCCACTTAGTCTCAATCATATTATGATTCTTTGATTTTTGAACCAGCTCCCACACTTTACATCTTCTAAACTGATTCATCTCCTCTTGCATTACATCAATCCGGTTTGAATCCTGTATGACTTCTTCAAATTTCTTGGGTTCCAACTAAGACAGAAAGCTTGAACATAAAGTTGTGTTCATGTTCCTGCTTCTGGTTTGAACACCATGTCTAGGATCACCAATAATTTGATGTGCTGGATGATCCTTCAAATGTCTATTAGCTAGAGGCAATCTGTCTACAGGTTGAGCTTCTTCAATCTCCCCATCATGTTATACTGCATAGCCTTCATTAGCATCTATTGGGTCTTGTACTTCCCCTGGACAACAACCAACATTTTCTTCATTCTGCCTTGCAGTCTTGTCTTCTTTAATAGTTAGCATGTCCAGCTTTTCTTTTAAACCTGTAAAACTACAAAAATTGCTAGACACCTTACAGTTAATTAGCTTTGATTCAGCAAATACTACATGAATTGATTCTTCTACAACTTGTGTAGTCAAGTTGTAGATCCTGTAAGCATTTCTCATGTTGTTGTACCCAACAAATATCCCATCATGGGATTTGACAGCAAACTTAGTTAAGTAAGTCTTGTCATTGTTAAGTACATAACACTTGCTACCAAAGATCCTAAAATAGGATATATTTAGTTTTCTGCCTTTCATAATCTCATAGGGTGTCTTCTTCAGGATTTTGGTGATGGATGCTCTATTGAGAACATGACAAGCAGTATTTACTTCCTTAGCCCAGAAATATTCTGGGAGAGAAGTATCACTTAATAGTGTTCTTCCAACATCAATAAGTGCCCTATTCTTTCTTTCAGCAATAACATTTTGCTGAGGAGTTCTGTATGAGGAGAATTCTTGATGAATTCCAAATTCTTCATACAAGTTTTTCATACTTTCAGACTGAAATTCAGTTCCATGATCACTTCTGATTTTGACCATTGAATTGTTAAGTTCATTCTGAATTTGTTTAACTAAATTGTGAAAGATGGTTGGAGTTTCAGATTTCTGCCTCAAGAAGAAAACCCATGTAAATCAAGAATAATCATCCACAAGCACAAAGGTATAGACTTTCCTACCTAAACTATTAACTGGTATAGGACCAAATAGATCCATATGAAAAAGGTACAAACACCTTATTGAGTCTTTGGTATCAAGACTGTGAAAGGAGGATTTGATCTGCTTGCCTTTTTGACAAGCTGACCATATGCCACTCCTAATGCACTTAACTTGAGACTCTTTACTAAAGAGTTGTCCAGTGGTCTTGTAGTTAAGATGAGCTAGCCTCTTATGCCATTTTACATAATGAGAGACTTTCTCATCAGCAACAAGACAAACAGGATAATCATTTTTCTTACTTACTAAATCTAGGTAATAAACATTTCCTTTCCTATAACTAGACAAGATAACCTGCTTATCACTTGTCCTTTTAATCTGACACCCATTCTTAACAAATAAAGTGTCATAACCAAGATAACTCAATTGGCTGATGCTTATTATTGTGTATTGTATCCACGATTACCTGGATTTGAAGAAGACTCCAGTCAAGCGAAGATGGATTCACAATGTATTTGACGATCTTCTATAAAGTCGTGCTTGTAGCTATTCCATGCTAAGCACACACCAATGTCAGGGTGCAGTGGGTCAATATACACGGGTCTGCGCAACGTAATCCCTCATTGAGCAGATCAGTGTGTTGACTCACGTGTGCTCTCTCTATTGGAGTGTACTTATTTTCAAGTACAGGGTTAAGGCAGATCAAAAGCAGAAGAAGGAGCAAAGAAGGGTCAAAGACCAAGTCATCAAAGGAAGGAAGATAAATTTCTTCTAAGTCAAAATCGACGGGAATCACTTAGTGATTCTCGCCGATTTGACGGGAATCATTAGTGATTCCCTCCGAATCGTCGAGAATCAATCAGTGATTCCCGCCGACTTCATCCGGTTGACTGTCCTCCTACAAGAATTCTGCTAAGGCAGAATCGACGGGAATCACTAAGTGAATCTCGCCGACTTCGACAGGAATCGTTAGTGATTCCCGCCGATTCGACGAGAATCAGTCTGCATTCCCACCGACATCCTCCGGCTGATAAGGTTTCCAACTGAAATTCAGCCAAGGCAGAATCGACGAGAATCGTGAGTGATTCCCGCCGACTTCACCGGGAATCACCAATGATTCTCGCCGATTTTGCCGTAGGCAAATTTCCCGTTCGCTGGACCGAACCATGTTCGATGTGCGCTGTTTCGGCCAGGGCTAGGGTTTCTCCTTGAGGGCCCCACAACGGTCATTTAGGGTTGGCTTCTAGTATATATACTCGCGTATTTTGAACATACCGAGGAAGCTATTCACGAGAAATCAAAAGCAGCCGAGCGTGCCCTAGCAGATTGCGGAAACTACCGATCGCCGATCGCCGCTCACAATTCGTCATCGACTTCTTCTCCGATCATCTCTGATCTTCTGACGATGGTACCGAGGCAAGCCTAGCGTCTCACGCTTCTCTCTTGAGATCTCTTTTCTCTCGTTTCGTTGAACGAGACTAGTTCGCCATTCCAAAATGATTCAGACGACTGATCCAACTGAAATCATTGGTAGACCTTGCTTGCTTCGTCAAGAAGATTGGATCTATGGAGTATCACCGCTGCAATCACTTGCCGCCGCTGATCTTGACAAGATCGGCGCCATGTGAGAACTCTGGTTGTAGATTCTTCATATCTTTCAAGAAAGCTTCTATGAACGAAGAAGGACATCAGATTCTCCACAAGCATTGTTTGTATTTCTTGTACATTCAATTTTTGTTTTGTTGTAAAGGAATTTTTATTCCTAGTTGTAAGGGTTGGGTGCAACCCGTGGTGGAGGAGTAGTGACTCCTTTGATTGGAAGGGTTCCTTCCGTAGTGTGAGGATTGGATTTCAATCTGGTTGGAGAAGTGACCGAGTCGTCCCTTGGTGGTAGATAGGTCGAAGGGGGAGAGTGGACGTACCCAAATCAGGGAACCATTATAATTTCTTGTGTGCTTTTCTGTGCTGTGTTTGTTTATTTGTGCAGGTAATTTAAATTCCGCAAAAGACTGCACGACACCTATCCCCCCCATAGGTGGATTTAGTCGACATAAGAGACTTTCAAGTGGTATTAGAGGCAGGTTACTCATCAATAAGGCTAACACCTTGAGTAAGATCCTGCATCTAGTGTCAAGGAGAAAACAAGACTCAAGTATGGAGCTATACACTGATGTCTCTCCGCTGAGACTCCCAGCCTGCATAAAAGAATATTATCCCATCTAGAAAATGAGAGTTCAGTTTCATCTGGAACCATTAACCCTCATGCGTCATTCATTATGGAAGAGGGTCCCTTCATTCCCATGAAGGCTTCTGGTTCTGGAAAAGATCTCCAAATCCCCAAGAGTCCCGAAGAGATGTCTGAAACTGAGCTCTCACTATTCAACTTGAACAAGCTGGTTCGACAGATCATCTCTGATGTTTGGTCTGGATCATCTCGTACGAGATTGGATAAATGTAAGACTGCAAAGTCTATGTGGCAAACTATCTCTGACCTCATGGAGGGAACGAAGATGGCTGGGACTGAATGTCAGCAAGATGATGAAGCATATGTAGGGGTCCTCGTCTCTGAAGATTAAAGTCAAGACCAACCTCTCAATATAAGGGCTCCTGTGTATGTATCTGATACTGAAGAAGAGATTGAGGAATTCAGTTGTGATGAAGCTGAAACATCATACTCTACAGACCATAACACTAACCCTGATCAGCCCAATCAGGATCAGGTATCTTCCTCTTCTTGCCACTTTCCTCTTGTATCTCCTGAAGACAGGAGAAGTTCAGTAGTTTGTCCATCAATTGATGCAAGGGAGATTGACAGCTTCAACCAAAAGGTTGAAACTCTTGATTCCCTTCATATAGCCCTTCAGAAGAGCAACTCACTTGTTGAGGAACAAGCTAAGAAAAATGCTCAGCTACGGACCATGATGGACCTCTAATTGGAATCCATCAAGATGAAGGACTCAAAGATCTCGGGTCTAGAGTTTCTTCTAGAGAACGAGAACAGGATAGCATCTAATTTTTCTGAGATAGATGCTATGAAGAGAAAGGAAGAAAACGGGTGGATCTCGTGAATTATAAAATCGTGGAGAAATGGGGAAACTGTTTACAGACCCCCCACACCGAGTGGGAGGGGCATTCATCATTCCTTCAGGTATGATAGTAAGAACAGCTATGGTCACTGCAAGACTGATCGGCCCTCATGTGGAAACACCCATAGTGCAAGTGCTGTTATGGCTACCAATGAGAAAATACACATGGCTCCTCATGAACCTTTTGTATTCATGTCCTCATCCCCAACTCTTCATGAAATTGCAGGAACCAGCTCTCACAATACATCTCAACACCCTAAGACACAGGGAAAGGGGGTTTGCAAACATGTAGCAAACATCTATGGGGCCCCCAGATGTGTGCTGGCTGAAAAGAAAGCACCACCTCCCAGGCCTCATGACGCTCAACACATGTTCTCTATCCTCCCTCCCCCGAGTCTCGGTGGAAAGGGTAGATCTGAGAGCAGAACCTGCTCTTCCCCTGTCAGACCTAAGATCTTGACTAACTCAGTCAGTAGATCTGGTCAGAAAAGGAGATACAATATTCATGAGTGTTGGTGCTATGGCAGAGTGTGTCACTGAAAGTCCACCTTGTGTCAACTACCTTAACCTATGGGGGAGGGGGAATAGGTGTCTTTGCAGCGTGTTAGAGGAATTGAAATTATACCTGCACAAGAAAATAAAACAACAAAGCATAGAGAGGACACAGGCAATTTATAGTGGTTCCCCGATTTGGGTACATCCTCTTTCCCCCTTCGACCTATCTCCCAACCAGGGACGACTCGGTCACTTCACCAACAGGATTGAAATCCAATCCTTGCACTAACGGAAGGAACCCTTCCACACGTAGGAGTCACCACTCCCACAACACGGGTTGCACCCAACCCTTACAACTAGAGACCAATCGGTCCTTTACAAAGAAATTGAAAATAGCTTGTAAGAAATACAAACAACTTTTGGAGACAAAGGTGTCCCTCTTCGTTCGACGACGTGTTTTTGAAGCCAACAAAGAGTCCACAACCCTAGATCTCACTTGGATTGAACCTTCCCGAAACCGGCGGCGGCTTAGTGCGGTGGCTAGGTTCACGGAGTAAGCGGCGGCGACGGAGAGCAGCTGCTGTGCTAGTGATTCAAACTTCGTAGCAAAGGAAGCAAGGTCTTCCAACGGTCACACTAGGATCGGTCGTCTCGATCGATTCGGAAGGGGAAGGTTTTTCCCAATCAACGAATCAAGAGACAAGGGATCTCTGGTTAGACGCGTGAGACGCTATGCTAGCCTAAGCTTCTGTCACCGGAAGATTCGGAAGAAGATCACGATCTACGACGGCGACAACGGTGCGATCGGCGGAGACGATCGGGGTCGGGCTCGACGGCGGCTCGTCCTTTTTGAATTCGTGTATGTCCCTATCTATTCCTGTTCATACATACGGGGTATATATATATTAGGTCAAGTATATGACCGTTATGGGTCCCACCAATAAGAAGACTTGAGCCCGGTTCGAAACAGTTCAGATAACTTGAACCGGTCCAGAGAACAACAGGAAATTGCCTAAGTCAAATTCGGCGAGAATCGTAGGTGATTCTCGACGAATCGGCGAGAATCACTTACGATTCTCGCCGACTTCTACTTAGCCGAATTCTGGCTGTACTGATACAGAAGCCGGGGAGAATCGGCGGGAATCACACTTGATTCTCACCGAATCGTCGAGAATGCAAAGTCATTCTCGACGAATCGGCGAGAATCACTTAGTGATTCTCGACGATTCTGCCTTAGAGAAATTTCAGGCGGTGTCGAGACTGCCGGCTCCAACTGGCGAGAATCAGCTAGTGATTCTCGACGACTCGGCGAGAATCATTCGGCGAGAATCACTTAGTGATTCTCGTCGATTTTTACTTGGGCGATTTCTCCTCTTTCTTTCCTTGAGCTGGTCTTTGGCCCATCCTTGCTCCTTGTCTGCTCTTGCATTATCATAGCCCTGTACTTGAAATTAAGTACACCCCAATAGAGAGAGTACACGTAGGCCAACACACTGATCTGCTCAACGAGGGATTACGTTGCACAGACCCGTATATATTGACCCACTACACCCTGACATTGGTGTGTACTTAGCGTGGAATAACTGCAAGCACAACTAAAAAATATTTCATCAAATACATTGTCTATTTACCTTGGCTTGCACAGGGGCTTCTTCAAATCAGGTACATTGTGGATGCAATACCCAACAATCTCCCCCTATTTGAAGAAGCCTAAACCCTACAAGCTAAGATGAATAGAGCATATAGGAATGAAAAATCGAAACTTAAAAGTGAGGTGATAGGGATATGCATTACCAGTTACTTGAGAGCAAACTAGAACATTGAGCTACCTTAGCCTTAGCCGAGAGGGTAATCTCCCCCTTTTTGGCTTCTGCAAATCTGGGTCTGGTGCACCTGACACCATGCTCCCCCTCAGTTCGTGCACTTATGTTTTCACTTGAGTTTCTGGCAGATGCTCCCCCTAGATGCACGAGCCAGGAGCGTCTGGAGTCTTCATTCCTCATAGTTGAGCATCCCCAATTTAGTTTTGAAGAGACTGAACTTGGCCTCGTCTAGGGGCTTTGTGAAAATATCTGCAATCTGCTTGTCCGTGGGGACATAGTAGAGAGAGATGTCCTTGTTCTCCATGTGCTCCCGAATGAAGTGGTAGCGCACTTCAATATGCTTCGTTCTGCTATGCGATACTGGATTGTTTGCGATAGCAATTGCACTTGAGGAGTCGCAGTACATTGGTACTTCCTTGAACTGGAGATCATAGTCTGCTAACTGGTTCCGTATCCATAGGAGTTGTGCGCAACAGCTTCCTGCCGAGATGTACTCAGACTCTGCTGTGGAGGTTGCGACACAATTTTGCTTCTTGCTGTTCCAGGAGATAAGCCTTCTTCCGAGGAATTGGCACGTCCCGGAGGTGCTTTTCCTGTCATCCCTACTCCCTGCAAAATCAGCATCTGAAAAACCTATTAGCTCGACATCATTGTTTCTCGGGTACCACAAGCCAAGATTGGGAGTACCTTTAAGGTATCTAAGAATTCGCTTTGCAGCGACATAATGAGATTCCTTAGTGTTCACCTGATATCTGGCACAAATACATGTGGAGAACATGATATCCGGTCTACTGGCAGTAAGGTAGAGCAGGGATCCAATGATGCTTCTGTATTTGGTTTCATCGAAAGGTTTACCTTTCTCATCCTTATCCAGAGACATAGTGGATCCATTAGAGTCCTCATAGAGGTTGCATTCTCCATTCCGAATTTCTTGAGGAGTTCATTTGTGAACTTCGTCTGAGAGATGAAGATTCCTTCCTCAGACTGTTTCACTTGAAGTCCCGAGAAATACTTCAGCTCCCCCATACTGCTCATTTCAAACTTTCCTTGCATAAGTTTGGAAAACTTTTTGCAAAGATTGTTGTCAGTTGAGCCGAATATAATGTCGTCAACATAGATTTGCACCAGCAAAATCTTGCCTTTGACTTCCCTGAGAAACAATGTCTTGTCTATTTTTCCTCTAGAGAACTTGTTCTCAAGAAGAAAACTAGACAATGTCTCATACCAAGCTCGAGGAGCTTGTTTTAAGCCATATAGCGCTTTATTAAGAAAATATACATGATTAGGATAAGTAGGATTGACAAAACCTGGAGGTTGAGCGACGTATACTTCCTCTTTCAAATCTCCATTCAAGAAAGCCGATTTTACGTCCATCTGATAAACTGTGAATCCTTTGTGGGAGGCATAGGCTAGGAATAGCCGTATTGCTTCGAGCCGTGCAACTGGTGCAAACGTCTGGTCAAAATCAATCCCCTCCTCCTATCAGTAACCTTGAGCCACTAGTCTGGCCTTGTTCTTTATGATGACACCATGTTCATCCAGTTTGTTTCTGAAGATCCACTTGGTTCCAATCACATTCTGCTTTTGTGGTCTGGGCGCAAGCGTCCAAACGTTGCATCTTTCGAACTGATGCAATTCATCTTGCATGGCCAAAATCCATGCAGCATCTTTGTTCGCCTCGTCGAACTTCTTTGGCTCAACCTGTGACAGGAAGCTAAGATGCAAAATCTCGTTAATAGTACCTCGGCGAGTTCTGACTCCGTCACGAGGATCTCAGATGATCTGATCTCTTGGATGATCCCTCACGTGTCTGAGCTGTAGAAGTCTGGCATCAGGAGCTTCGACTACTTCATGGGCATCTCCTTCTTCTAAAGGATTTGCTCCATTTTGAGTTTCAAAATCTGCATAGAAGTGGACACCTTGACGTATGTTGGAGTTGCATCTTTCTCGGGCTCATCCAGTTGCAACCGTTCGAGTCTGGCACCTGCATCTTTAGGAAGATGACTAGAAGTCTTGCAAGTAAGCAAACTTCCTTCATCAAATACAACATTTATTGACTCCTCTACCACTAGGGATTTCTTGTTGAAAACTCTATAAGCCCGGTTGCGGCTACTATAGCCCATGAATATGCCTTCGAAGCATTTTTCACCAAACTTAGTACGCGGGTACTTCCCGTTATTCAGTACATAACATTTGCAGCCAAAGATCCTCAGGTAGGACATGGTTGGTTTCTTGCCTTTCAGTAGCTCATAGGGAGTCTTACGATGGCTCTTGTTAATCAACGTCCGGTTTTGTACATGACAAGCTGTATTGACAGCCTCGGCCCAGAAGTATTCCGGGAGAGAAGCGTTATTCAACATTGTCGTGCACGCCTCAATAAGTGTTCTATTTCTCCTCTCCGCCACTCCGTTCTATTGAGGAGTGCGAGGGGAGGAGAACTCATGAAAGATACCAAGTTCTTCACAGAACTCTGTCATAGCCCCAGACTCAAGCTCTGTTCCGTGGTCACTTCTGATTTTGACCACCGAGCAGTTGAGTTCGTTCTGTATCTGCTTGACAAAATTGGTGAAGATGTCAAACGTATCAGACTTGCATTTTAAAAAGAACACCCACGTAAACCGAGAGTGATCATCTACAATCACTAGCGTATACGACTTCTCTCCTAAGCTATGAACTTGCATAGGACCAAACAAGTCCATGTGCAGAAGATAAAGACATCTGGAGGAATCTTTGTCTAGGATGCCCTTAAAGGTAGCCCGAGTTTTCTTGCCCATCTGACATGCAGGACATGGGCTATCTTTAATGCACTTAATAATGGGAGCATCCCTTACTAAGTCTTTGGAAAACAGCATATTAATTGTCTTGTAATTAATGTGTGCCAATCTCTTGTGCTATTGTTCACAAAGAGATGCACTGCCTTTTGCTACTAGGCATATGGGGGTGGAAGAATCTAGACTGAGAAAATCTAAACAGAAAATATTTCGGCTCCTAATGCCAGTTAATACTGTCTCCGAAGAGGCACATGATATTATCAGGCATTTATCCTTGCAGAACTTAATGTCATACCCTTTATCACATAACTGGCTTACGCTAATCAGGTTATGATTTAACCCTTCAACATAAGCTACGTCAGAGATAGAGAGTATACCGTTGGAAATCATACCGTAACCTCTGGTGACTCCCCGATCAGATCCCCCAAAGATGACTTTGGGTCCATTCTCGACTAGAGAGTACTCCCGCAGCAGGCTTCTTGTCCCAGTCATATGACGGGAGCATCCACTGTCCAAATACCAAATAGGAGTTTTGTTGGCCTTTGGACATTCCTACAAAACAGAATTAATTCGCCTTAGGAACCCAGTCGAACTTGGGTCCTAGATTCCTTATTAGCATACTCCCCCTCGATTGGTTAGCCCTACGAGTGGTCTGCCTCGCACTGCTAACATAAGGAGTCTCGTTATACCTTGGATTAAACCAATAATCCACGGCAAAGTGACCAACTTTGCCACAACACCAACAGTCAAATCTGTTGTACCTCTTCCTAGGCTCCTGCTTCACCCTCGGAATGGTGGGTACAGCTGGGGCCTTGGATCTGGAGGTGGAGGCATCATAGTGATTGCAGTCACATGATTTCTTCACCTTCTGTTCTGTCAGTATAACAGGCTTGACTTTTGGTGCCTGCTTCCTATTATGGCCGCTAGAGAATTGACCATAATTTCCTAAGAGGATTTCCTCATAAGGTGCCTTGAAGACACTCTCACCGAAGTTGCGGGGAAAAGTCCAACCATCATATTGACTCTTAGGCTTTGCAACCGAGGGCCGGAAATGATGACCAAAGGTTGACTCAAAGTCATGTTGGTTGCAGGGAAAGCATGGCTTTCTGAACTCAACAGGACTGAGTGGGGCCTTTCCCTTTTCAGCAGCAGAGGCCTTCTTGGCGGCCTTATTCTTTCTCTGGTTCCTGTTTCTCCTGGATGAGGAACCGGATACCCCTACATGCCCCAAGCCAGCTCCTTTGGCCTGAGCAGAGAAGGTATCAACTAATGGAAGAACAGTTTTTGGCATAGAGAAGCTCTTGACGATCTTCCTTTCTGCCGCTAGTAGTTCTTCCAACTTGTCGACTTCCTCCTGCTTGAGATCAAGGAGCTTAAGAGACTCCGAATGTTTTGAAGTTAGTTCCAAGTGCTCCTGTCGGAGGGAGATCAAACTGGTGATCTCTTCCCTCAGGGATACACTTTCACCTTTAAGGAATTTTACTTCCTTCTTCGCAGCCTTCATTCTCTTTCGACATTCCAGGAAAGTATTGAGCAGAAGCACATACTTATCGAGGAGCTCAGCTTCACGGGCAGAAGAGCTATCCTCAGGGTTATCATCCTTAGACTCAGGATCAGAGTCAGAGTCAGAGAGAGGGGTGTGGGCTTTTACCTTCCCCGTAAATGGGGGGCAGTCTCCTTCCGAGTCACAGTGACCCATTAGCCCAAAGTAGGCTTCCTCGTCATCGCTGGTATCTGATGAGTCCGATTCACTCAGCGTCTTTGACTTCTTCGCGATGTAGCTCCTCTCCTTCTTCTTTTCTTTTGAGGACCTGTGCTCCTCTCCCTTTCCCTTTTCCCTCTGGCCTTGATGGCAGTCGGCCACGACGTGTCCTGGCTTGTTGCAGCCAAAGCAAATAATGTCAGATGAGCGGTGTTTGTTCGTTTGGATACATACCTGTCAGAAGAATAGTTCTTCTTCTGATCCCTCGAAGAGGAGCCGTTTCTCTTTCTCTGATTCCTCAGCTTGAGTAACTTCTTGAATTCCCTTGTGATAAGGGATAAGTCTTCCTCAGACAATTCTGAGTCGGAGGAGCTTGGCTCCGAGTCTTCCTCTTCATCTTTCTTCCACGCACGGGAAGAGACAACACCCTTGCCCTTTCTGGAATGAATGGCTTTCAGGGCCACCATCTTTTCCTTGGCCGCGGCTTTCTCTGCTTCCTCTTCAGCCTTCCTTGTGTTCAACTGAAGCTCATAGGACATGAGCTTCCCGAACAGAATCTGAGGGTCGGTTTCCGCAAGTCTGCCAAACTCGCGGATGGCGCAGATCTTTGTGTCCCATTCCTTAGTGAGGTACCTAAGGAACTTATCATTGAGTTCACCATCAGTGAACACTCTTCCATATCCTTTGAGTGCATTAACGATCTTGAGGAATTTTTCGAAGGTGACTCCGATCTCCTCCTTTGGCCCTTGTCTGAAGACCTCATATTTCTGATTGAGGAGGGATCTCCGATCGCCCCTCACTTCATCTGTGCCCTCCATTAGGACAATCAGACAGCTCCAGAGATCCTTGGCTGTCCTGCAGTTGCTGAAGTTCTGCATCATAGAGTCGTCAACTGCGCTCACCAGGATGTTCTGAGCTTTCTTGTCGAGTCCGAACATCACCATTTCGTCCTTGTCCATTTCCGAAAGTTTCTTGGGTACTTTCTTGGTAGGATCAATGGTGGAGGCCTTAGTGGGAATGTACGGACCCTCCTCCACTATCATGAAGAGCCGGGGGTCGACTGCTTCCATGTAGAATCTGATTCTTTCCTTCCAGATAGGAAAGTTCAGTCTGGTGCATACTGGGATTTTGCCGGAGTGCTTGAGTCCGTCCATGGAAGATATCTGTCTGCTTCTTGACACTGGTGGCAGGATTCTACTCAAGGTGTGAACCTTTTTGATGAGTAACCTCCCTCTGATACCACTTGAAAGTCCACCTTGTGTCAACTACCTTCACCTATGGGGGGGGGGGAATAGGTGTCTTTGCAGCGTGTTAGCGGAATTGAAATTATACCTGCACAAGAAAATAAAACAACAAAGCACAGAGAGGACACATGCAATTTATAGTGGTTCCCTGATTTGGGTACGTCCACTTTCCCCCTTCGACCTATCTCCCAACCAGGGACGACTCGGTCACTTCACCAACAGGATTGAAATCCAATCCTTGCACTAACGGAATGAACCCTTCCACACGTAGGAGTCACCACTCCCACAACACGGGTTGCACCCAACCCTTACAACTAGAGACCAATCGGTCCTTTACAAAGAAATTGAAAATAGCTTGTAAGAAATACAAACAACTTTTGGAGACAAAGGTGTCCCTCTTCGTTCGACGACGTGTTCTTGAAGTCAACGAAGAGTCCACAACCCTAGATCTCACTTGGATTGAACCTTCCCGAAACCGGCGGCGGCTTAGTGCGGCGGCTAGGTTCACGGAGTAAGCGGCGGCGACGGAGAGCAGCTGCTGTGCTAGTGATTCAAACTTCGTAGCAAAGGAAGCAAGGTCTTCCAACGGTCACACTAGGATCGATCGTCTCGATCGATTCGGAAGGGGAAGGTTTTTCCCGATCAACGAATCAAGAGACAAGGGATCTCTGGTTAGACGCATGAGACGCTATGCTAGCCTAAGCTTCTGTCGCCGGAAGATCCGGAAGAAGATCACGATCAACGACGGTGACAACAGTGCGATCGGCGGAGACGATCGGGGTCGGGCTCGACGGCGGCTCGTCCTTTTTGAATTCGCGTATGTCCCTATCTGTTCCTGTTCATACATACGGGGTATATATATATTAGGTCAAGTATATGACCGTTGTGGGTCCCACCAATAAGAAGACTTGAGCTCGGTTCGAAATAGTTCAGATAACTTGAACCGGTCCAGAGAACAACAGGAAATTGCCTAAGTCAAATTCGGCGAGAATCGTAGGTGATTCTCGACGAATCGGCGAGAATCACTTACGATTCTCGCAGACTTCTACTTAGCCGAATTCTGGCTGTACTGATACAGAAGCCGGGGAGAATCGGCGGGAATCACACTTGATTCTCACCGAATCGTCGAGAATGCAAAGTCATTCTCGACGAATCGGCGAGTATCACTTAGTGATTCTCGACGATTCTGCCTTAGAGAAATTTCAGGCGGTGTCGAGACTGCCGGCTCCAACCGGCGAGAATCAGCTAGTGATTCTCGACGACTCGGCGAGAATCATTAGTGATTCTCGCCGATTCGGCGAGAATCACTTAGTGATTCTCGTCGATTTTTACTTGGGCGATTTCTCCTCTTTCTTTCCTTGAGCTGGTCTTTGTCCCATCCTTGCTCCTTGTCTGCTCTTGTATTATCATAGCCCTGTACTTGAAATTAAGTACACCCCAATAGAGAGAGTACACGTAGGCCAACACATTGATCTGCTCAACGAGGGATTACGTTGCACAGACCCGTGTATATTGACCCACTGCACCCTGACATTGGTGTGTACTTAGCGTGGAATAACTGCAAGCACAACTAAAAAATATTTCATCAAATACATTGTCTATTTACCTTGGCTTGCACAGGGGCTTCTTCAAATCAGGTACATTGTGGATGCAATACCCGATAGTCACTTTGCCATAGATTGTTGGTACAATCCTTCTGTGCCAAGGGCAAGGGTATGTCCACATCCTTTGGCTAGAGATAGCCTTCCTGACAGAAATCCTGTAGGAAGGCATCCTGTATTTTATGCTGACAAGAACCTAGGACCCAATACATATTGGGTTCCTAAGGTACTGTAATTCATTTTTGCAGGATAGTTTAGGTACCCATGAACATGATGGGACCTAGATAAGAGATGTTCCATGCTTGTTATGGAACAAGTATATGAAACTAGAGATAATGCTAACTACAATGTCCTACTTGAATCTGATACCAGTTGTACTTCAAATAGTGGATCCGAATGATCAACCTAGTGATCCCAGGTACGCGCATTTAGTTTCGAAAATTGAATCGCATTACATAGATGTATATATATATATATATATATATATATCCAAACACATATGTAGATTCTCTTTTAAGATATAAATATATATATATATACACACACCTGATGGAAGGACATGGAAGCTAATATCCGTATGATACACATTGTGGAAACTGATAAACTGTCAAAATCTTGATATGGTGAAAAAGGGGGGTGTCAAATGGTCCTATGACTCTCAAGGGACTTGTATCAATAGTTGAAACTAAAATATTACATTTTGAATCCAACAAGGATAAGCCGGGGTTTAGTTCTAGTTTTAGCCTTCCTTGAACTCAACTTGGCTATCATAACATGAAAACTTGATATCCCTTGTTTAGAGGAAAAAGAAAATCTTGGTGAAATGAATAGGATTCCCATCGATTTGAATAATCCAGCGGCTAATAACGGAAATAAATAGCGGAAACTGCTCGATTCCACCTCCGGACCGTTCGTATTCCCGTCGATCTTACGTAAACAACTTCCCTCTGGAACCTCGGAATCGATACTACCTCCCGTCACTCACCATCTGTCGTGCTCGTCGACTCCCGCAACTGTCGTCGTCGACTCCCGTGGCTCCCGTCGATTACAGCCCGCTGTCCTCTCCTCATCGGCTCTGTGTTCCCGTCTTCGGCATCTGCTCGGCGCAAGTGTCTTGCCGAATCACTGCCAGCATTCCGTCCCGACGCAAGCCGCTCATTTTACTAGGGCTTCTCTCCTCTCATTGGACTAGGGTTTCTCTCCGCTCACCGCCTGCCTATAGTTTTCTACCTTCCCCCCTCTGAGTAAAAGGTAACGACCATTCTTCCTTGAATCATTAGCTTGTTTGTAACTTGTCTAGTTCCTACTAGTTTAGTTCCTACAAACTATAGATTTAGATAAAGTTAAGTACCTTGGATATATCTTGTTTAGGTTTATAATGGCTCCTCGAACCGCGGTCGGGCTCCTTACTGGGAGTGAGTTGGTTAGGACAGGCTTCGCCCATACTTCTGATGAATTCAGGAACATCATCTTGATGCTTGAGCAAGTCAGGCTCTCCTTCATTCTCGAGCACTCGTGCAAGGTCCTAGATAAGGAAGTTCTTGAGTTCTACGCAACCGCCAAGCTACAATAAGAGGACACCTTAATAAAGAGTAAGATAGCTGGACTAAGGATCAAGATGACTGCTGCAAAACTATCACATCATCTGCAGCTCACCAGCTCTTTACAAGAGGACTACCTGGATGAAAATGATCGTGCAAGGACACTACTGTTCTGTGGATTAGCTCGAGGGACCAAGGACATCAAACGCAAGGACATGAATGAGGAAGGAAAACTCCTCTCAAATATCATAGGAAAGGTTCTGATCTGCAAACCTTGCTCCCATGATCATATTTCAGGGGATATGTTTAAGATTCTTATGGTTGTTGTGTACAGAAAGAATTTCAACTGAGGGGCCGTGTAATTTGAGAAGATTAAAGATACCCTATGTGTTAACCTGGAATCCACGACTAGTTCTCCAGGTTTTCAAGTCCGGGCGGCTTGTTCTTCCTAGTCGTCGTTCTTAGCAACCCGGCTTGTTGTCAGATAAGCCGGGTGGCCTCTTCGTCAGGCCGCCACCAGTTCTAGCCCGGCTCAACGCCAAGTTCCAGGGTCGGCCATCATTCAAGGGTCGTCCTGTCCTTGCCCAAGTCGTGCGACCTAAATCCCAGGTCGCCGTTAGAGGGAGTCCAAATTAGCCCGTCTAGAGGCCGGGACTCCCAACTCGCCAGAGAAAGTCCGCCAGGTCGCGCGGCTTTTCCTCTGCCCTCTTTTCTTTCTTGGTTGTTTCCCGTCACCGCTTCCCTGTTCTCCTGTACCCCGGGTAGCCGGTAATTTTAGCCCTTCCCGTTTGGGAAGTCCCCAAATCCTATAAATAGGGGGCGGGAGTACACCCAAAGCACGTGGACTCGAGTCCAGGAGCACGCTTGTTAAGAGCTGCGACCTCGATTCTAGTCCTTTCCGGTCTATTGGACGGTCAGCTTCTTTCTCTTTTCTCTACTTTCCAAGTGTAATTGCTCCGTTTTATACAAAAGGAAAGCCCGCCGCAGGAGAGGCATTCAGGCCGCGGCGGGCGAAGCGTGGTGTCACCGCTATTCACGGCTTGCTTTGATCTTTGTTCTTATTCTTGCTCTAACCGCAAGTAACCGACTAGCCGACAGTCTTTTCCCAATACCTTCTTCAGTGCTCGATCGGTTAGCTGGTGGTGCTCGTTTTCCCTTTCGCATTTCGTGCATCAATAGTTAACACGCGACCTTCAGATCTCAGGTGGCCGGTGAAAGTCCGCGGTTAGATATTGTCAGACCGCTCGGCCGCTAGAGCTTAGCGACTAGTCGAGCAAACAGTGGCAAGATGGTTAACCTGTTCAGTTTCGGCCTACCATTCTGTCCGCTCGGTCAAACTGCAGCTGTTCGACGATTTTTAGATACGTGCTTGTTATCATCTGTTATTTGCAATGGACCTTCCGAGGAATTACAGTAATTTCTTATCATCTATTCGGGATCTCTTAAAGAGGCAAGATGGTTCTCATCCTGGTAATGTGGCGCTTGACGGCGATAATAAATCCTCTAATAATCGAGCTAGGGATGCATTGCATCATGAAACAAGAGAAGTATCCAACCCTCCTCATGAGCGTCGCAATGCAAACGTAACCGCTTATCGTAGTCAAGCTTGCATAAAGCAAACAACTCTCTATAGAGAAGAGGAAGTTTATTTTCCGTTCAATGATCAAATTCGCAGGGATACCGTTGATGATGATTTCAGAGAGCCTCGTTTGCCGCGCTATTCTGGGATTAGTGATCCAGTTTCACATCTACAAGCATTTGAAGCGGCTGCTTCTTTAAAAGCCATGTCAGATGGAATCAAATGCAAGCTTTTTCTAATGACCTTTGACAGTCTTGCTCAGGAATGGTTTCATGGTTTACCTTCTCAATCTATCACTTGCTTTGGGGATTTTAAAAAACAGTTCCTTTTGAGATTTGATACCTTCAGGAAGTGGAAGAGAAACCCAGTAGCTCTCTTTCAAATCAAGCAGGAAGTTGATGAGTCTACTGCTCATTTCGTCGATCGGTTTCAAAAGGAAACACTTGATGTCGTTAACGTTCATCCAGACTTTTATAAATATGCCTTGATTAGCAGACTTCGAGAAGGTCCTCTCAAATTTAAAGTTAGCAAAAAGGAGCCAAAAACCTATGGAGATCTTATTAAAATAGCTAATCGGTTCATAATGGGCAAAGCAGCAAACGCCAACTATATATCTTTCTTGAATCAAATGGCTAGGGAACGTCAGAAAAATTCTTATCATCAACAACCCGGTTCTTCCCAAAATGCTTCGGAGCCTCCATAACAGGATAAAGCATCAGAGTTTGTGGAAGCTTTCCCTATCATGTCTTTTGATCCTAAAACACTCAAGTATGAAAGGTATTCAGACAGGTATGTTAAGTTCAAAATTTCTATGGAAGATCTTCTACCAATTCTTGTTAGTATGAAAGAATTTAAAAAGCCTCGACGTATGAAATCAAAGATTGAACATCGTCACGGAGAACTTTTTTGTAAATATCATAAGGATATTGGTCACAACACAGAAGATTGTCAGGCTCTCCGGAAACTAGCAGATCAATTCGCAAAGGCAGGGAAATTACAAGACTATGTTATCCTATGATCTTCCAGCACATTCTCCACTGGCAAAGCTGACGTTGCAAATGAAGATTCTACTGTTAGATTGTGAAAGTGTTTGAAGTTGTAGTATCTTGTTTGTCTTTCTTGCATATTTCGTATATCTCCCATGTGTTCGGAGTTTCTTGCATTTGTTCCTTTTTCTTTTGACAATGATAGTTGTAATTGATATAGCAGCAAATCAGTCCTCACCAGCATCCAGCTTCACAAATATCTTTCGACAGTTGGATTCAATCAGGCTTCAAGCCCATATCCTTTTACTATGCTTTCCACTAGGAATAAGCATTCATACGCCCTCTAAATTCTGCTTCTTAGCTTTACATTTAACATCGACATGCGTATGTGGACATTTACTTATAACGAAAATAATACCACTTATTTGGCCCTCCACATCCCGCACGACATCAGTCGCAGATGTGTAGTGGCAATCCCGCACGACATCAGTCGTCGATATAAAACCCGCTCGAATCATTCGCAGATGAGTTAAAATGAGATCTTCTTTAGAAGAGCTATGACTCTTAGTTTATGTTGTGAGATAGTGTAGGCAGAGTTTTTGTTATCTTTTTAACCTGCAAGTTACAGTGGTAGATAAATTATGGTTTTCACTTATTTGGCCTAGCCGACTTATATTGCACAGTCCGCAGACCGTGCGGTTACATATTTCGTTTATTCTATTTGGCTATGACATCTCTCTCGGTTTATTAATAATATATTCTGGAATTCGGCCGACTTGATTCTGTCAACTAATTCTAGTCCGCCGGTTTATGGTATTCATTCAAATAAATTTGCGGCTTGCTATATAAAGAAGTCGCAATATGTTTATCTCTATCCTTCAGTAATTTCAATATTGGAAGCGTGTTTTGTATTAAAGTTCGGACAAGCCGCCACCCTCGGCTTGATTGTTGCAGTATCCTATCGGTCTATTTACTTAGCCGAGCGGCTTATCAATCGCCATATATCTTCTTGATCTCCAATAAAACTACGGCCTATCAGCGCTCAACTACATTAATCGTGCGACTTCGTGTTGAATACGAACCCTCAACTGTTGAACTTCTTTATCTTCTTGGCGAATACTCTCCTGACCGCCCGGCTTATGGCTTCATATACGTTCAAGGGTGATCGGATTGTTATAAATTCACAGGCAACTAATATACCCGGTTACTGGAATTCTATTCGAGTTTAACCGGAGCAAAGGTACCTATTATTCGGAGAAGTCATCAATGAGATTTCTTAAATCGGAAATGAGTAAGAAAGATTAAGCCGCATAAACAAACAAGTAAGTAAAATTACAATAGATTTTCACAAAAGGTAAAGTATTTCTATTTCTAATGTCAAGTACAAAGGGTAGACCGCGCGGTTTACAAAATCATACCACCGGTCTCAAAAAATGTAAAAACTATTACAAGTAATCTGTCCTAGCTATCCGGCTTTAGTCTTTTAGACGCAGGAGTGCCGTAGTCCAGCTCATCGTCGATGTCGACTTTAGAAGGCGAGTAGTCACCGCTGTCAGATGAGGATGAACGCGAACTTCCAGTGCCCCTGTGGTCTTGGACTTGCTGGACTCAACCTGCGTGGTCTCTGATGCTTGACCTCCGGTTTTTGAAGAAGCGCTCTCGCTCCTGCTTCCCTCGCTGTCCTCCTCTTCCTCTTCCGCCTTGCCCTCGCTTTCACCATCGACCTTCTCCTTGCCCTTCAACGCTCGGTAAACCGCTGCCACTCTTGTCTTCAAGGGTGGATACACGTCGGCGTAGGAGAAGTCGGTGAAACCTGGGGCGAGACCGCCGCGATTCCGTAGCTGATTAAGCGCTCCATCAATCCCTTGGACGAGCTACGGAAAGACAACGTCCTGGAAGGCTGGGTTGGCCAGATAATAAATTTTCTACAAAGGAAAGGAAAAAGGTCAGTCTGGGCGCCTTGATAAATGAAGTCGCAAGGATCAGGTAATATCTTACCGCATTCAACTCCTTTAGCCGTGCGATTTCTTCATCCTTTTCGGCGAGTTGCCGCTTCAGGTCGCCTTGACTTGCGACTAACCGCTTATGGGCCAGGCCTATGTAGTGGTTAGCCATAAAGCTTCTCGCGCCGACCTGCACGGCAAACCGCGAGAAGTCTTCTTCCGGTATCTTTTTAAGCGCTTTCAGGTTGCGCTTACCATATAAAGCCGCGCCAGTCGCGGAGGCATGGTGGCTTATCCTTTCCCTCCCCCAGTCAGGGAGGGCGATGGAGACTTGGACAGATTCTCCATCGGCACTCCATTGCATGGTGGGGTTGCCGTGGAGGTCCTCCAGGTGGCTGCCCATTCCATGCAGCGTGAAGTCGCTTGAGGAGTCCGATTCTCCTTCCTCCTCAGCTCGCTCCGGCCTGATTCTCTTAGCCCTTTTCTCCCTTTGTGTAAGGTTTAAGCCGCCTGGAGTCAGCGGCTTATTCAGCGGGACCGCGACGATAGCTTTAAGACAAATTCAACAAGTCAGTTCGTAAGCCGTGCGGCTAGCAGAGTAGTTCGGTTGGCTGGTACTTATTGTCCTCCACATGCATATCCTCCAAAGTTGGGAGCAACGGTAGGTAGTGGACGACATCTAGCCGCTCCCCCTTGAATAAGTCGAAGATCTCCTTCTCAAGGCCGTCCAGTCCGCTGCTGCCAAAGACGGCTTCGTCGCGAACCTGCGGATTGACTGGCAGGAGTCCGAGTTGACCCTCAAACATCAGGTACCTCTCTGACCAATTCGATACTTTGTTCTCCAGGTTGACGACCTTCAGCCCCCGGCAGCCAAAGTACAGATGCCCTTTGAAGATTTTTGTTCCAGAGTCCGGAATAGACCGGACCGAGAAGCATTCTCTGAACAGCTTCATAGAGAAGCGAACTCTCTCCGACCTCAAGTAGGAGATGAAGCTGTAGATAGCCGCAATGGAGTTTGGTGGCAGCTGTCCTGGCACTACCCCATAGTGGACGAAGACCGCTACAGCTTCAATCAACACAGGGAAGCGGAAGCCGCAGTCAAAATGATCGATAGGGATGGCGATTTGGTTGGCTGTGTAGGTGTTGATTCGTTCGTGAGGAAGAGGAAGCCGCACGAGCAGCGGGCTGTCTTTCATGTACTTCTCTGAAAAGCTGTCAAGCTCGGCTTGGGTAAGCCGGCCTTCCTTGTGGTCCGCCGAATGGAAGGCAGAAACCGCATCGGTCCTTACGGCTGGAGCTTTGTCAAACCGCATCGCCTTTGCTTTAGCTCACATTCTGATCTTCCATGCCGAAATCTCCGGGATCATCTACATTTATAGATTTTCTAAGCAGCTACAGTGGTGGTTATCAAATCGCGGTTAGCTATCAGGCCGCACGGCTTAACCTGCAAAAGAAAATATTCTAACCGCAGACTAGTTCGGCAGTCCGCAACTAAATTTCCAGTACTTGGCAAAATTTCCAAACAAGAAAAGACAGCGATTATGATATTTAAACCGCATAAGCCGCAAGCAATTCATACTAATATACAAACAGATATATAACAATTGTCCACAGCCACAAAGTAGTCCGGCATCACGAGTTGATGCTTATTACAAAGCCGAATAAAATGTTCAAGGCGATTTATCTCCACCCTCAGAAGCTTCTCGCCCAACCCGCGCGACTTGGTCGCCAGCCTGTACTAGCTAAACATACACTTGACTGACGAGGTTGTGGATGGAATGTAGAGTCTGGTGAACCCGCGAGGTATCACGCTCTACGCAGGCAAATGGAACCAGCGGTAGAGCGCGTTCTCCCGAGTCACCAGAAGCTGCGGCCTGCCTAACCGCCCTGATTAATTGCGAGTCCGAAGTCTCTCCAGAAGCCGGGCGGTTTGGTGGTTGCTGCTGTTCCCTTCCCTCGCCATATCGAGCGATGTCCGCCCTTTCTCTCTCAATCCGGCCTGCCATCAGCACCAGGGCTTGCATATCAAGCTTCTCCGCCTTCTCCCGCTGCAGGTCGGCCAGCGCCTCCTGTATCTTCTGCTCTGCGGCCTCTAGCGCGGTCTGTATCAATGTTCTCTCTACCTCCAAGGTGGTCAATGCCGCCCGTGCCTTTTGTTCAGTGGCCTCCAACGCAGTCCGCGTTGCTGCCTTCTCCAGCTCCCAGTGCTTCTGCTCCTCCTGTCTCCTTTTTTCCGCGGCCTCCAGCTTAGACCGGCTCGCAGCTCTCTCTAGATCGATGCCGGTCAGTGCTTCCCGTGGCCTTTTCTCTGCGGCCTCTAGCTAAGACTGGCTCGCAGCTCTCTCCAGCTCAAGTTCTTCAAGCACCTCTTGTGTTCTCTTCTCAGCGGCCTCAAGCATAAACTGCTGATCTTCCTCTTGAAGTCGCCGCTCTACCTCCTTGGCTTGAAGGACCTCGGCATGCTCCTTTACTCTAGCCTGCAAGGCGGCTACCTCCTCCATGAATTCGACCGCCCTTTGGTCATGAATGTTCGGAAGTAGCGGGGGCATCATTGGAAGTAAGAAAGTCATCAGGTCGCCCGACATGATGACGGCTTCTGATGCACCTGTAGTGAATAAACGAGCGGTCAGATTTCAATCGCATAACCGACACCTTCTAAAGGATTTAAGTGGAACGAGACCGCATCTCGGGCTTATCTCTCCTTCCAAAGCCGTAGTGCCAAATCTAAATGTTGGTCGCCTAAATCGCTCGGAGTTTATTCGCTTCAGCTTTTCTTTCCATATCCACGCGGTCTCTTAAGCTTTACTTTTCAGTTGTGTCGTGGTTAGGAAGAAGCTCGCTGGCGGATTAAAAATAGTGTCCGCTCCTTTCTTCCGTGACCGCGGCTTGTAGAATTTTACAATACGCTTAACTTCTTCATGTTTACCTTGCAGGGGAGGAAATGTAATCGCCACCTGCTTCCCGATGTTTTTTTTCTTCATTTCCTCTATCTTCTCTCTGAGTTTTAATTTTTCAACTCCTTCTGAAACCGCAAGAGCCGGTTCGCCTAGCTTCTCTCCTGTAACTTCGACATCGACGTCGGCGGTCTCTTCCGAAGTCGGCGGAGTTGTCAATAACTTGTCTTGCTGCTGGAATTTCTCCATCCCCTTTAGGATGTCGCTCAGAGATTCGCTAACCGCAGGCATACTCTCTGGCTCATCCGTCTTGGAGGATGGAGTCGACGGACTCTCAAGCACTTCTTTATCCCGCGGCTTATGCTGGAGGCTAGCCGCTCCGGTCTTAACAGAAACCTTGCGGTTGCCAACGCGCATCTTCCGCATTTTCCTCCTCATCATTTCCTCAAGGGTCTCGTCCTTCTTCCTATGTCGCTTCAAGTGGCCGACTATTGTCTCTGTCCGCTTCCTCTTCTCAGACAGAGACCGCTTGGCCTCTAGTGGCTTCTTTGAGTCGTCCTCATCAACGACGATCAAATTGGCAAATGTGGGCAACTCGCGCGATTTGGAGGAATCGACACTCTTCTCCTCCGCCCCAGCAATCTTCAAGAGAGGTTCACCAGATGGTGAATAGGTGATATCGAAGGATTTTGTTGTTTCGGCTTGTGGGAGAGCAGACTTGGAAACTTCTTCAACTTTGGTCGCGGCCTGCGAGGATTCCGCGATAGCTTCCATCGGTTGCTTTACAGAAACCGAAGTCGTCGGAGTGATCGGCTTCTCAGCTTTCTTTTCAGGCAGTTGGTCACAGTTGTCTGCTTTTCTGCTCCTCTTTTTCGCCAAATACGACTTCTTTTCGCGAACTAGCATTGAGGACATAACATCCATCTTATAGAAGTCGCTGTCAGCTTGAAGGATTCTAACCGCAAGTGGCGAATAGTGACCCGTGGCTAGACAGAAATCTTGACGAAATGGAAGGATCCTCGGCATTTTATAGACGCAGAAGCATTAATGGGAGTCGCGGTCTCTGGCTTCGTTCTACATTTTCGAAGTTTTTCAGAAACTTAAAAATGTGCGGGGATTATGTTAACCCGGAATCTGCGACTAGTTCTCCAGGTTTTCAAGTCCGGGCGGCTTGTTCTTCCTAGCCGCCATTCTCAGCAAGCCGGCTTGTTGTCAGATAAGTCGGGCGGACTCTTCGTCAGGCCGCCACCAGTTCCAGCCCAGCTCAACGCCAAGTTCTAGGACTGGCCATCATCCAAGGGTCGGCCTATCCTTGCCCAAGCCGCGTTACATAAATCCCAGGTCACCGTTAGAGGGAGTCCAGATCAGCCCGTCTAGAGGCCAGGACTCCCAACTCGCCAGAGAAAGCCCGCCAGGCCGCGCGACTTTTCCTCTGCCCTCTTCTCTTTCTTGGTTGTTTCCCGTCACCGCTGCCCGGTTCTCCTGTACCCCGGGCAGCCGGTAATTTTAGCCTTGCCCGTTTGGGCAGGCCCCCAATCCAATAAATAGGGGGCGGGAGTATACCCAAAGCACGTGGACTCGAGTCCAGGAGATCGCTTGTTAAGAGCTGCGGCCTCGATTCTAGTCCTTTGCGGTCTATTGGTCGGTCAGCTTCTTTCTCTTTTCTCTACTTTCCAAGTGTAATTTCTCCGTTTTATACAAAAGGAAAGCCCGCCGCAGGAGAGGCATTAAGGCCGCGGCGGGCAAAGCGTGGTGTCGCCGCTATTCGCGGCTTGCTTTGATCTTTGTTCTGATTCTTGCTCTAACCGCTAGTAACTGACTAGCCGACAGTCTTTTCCCAATACCTTCCCCAGTGCTCAAACGGTTAGCTGGTGGTGCTCATTTTCCCTTTCGCATTTCGTGCATCAACACTACGAACTCCTAACTTTGGGAGAATCATTAGTCTATACCTGAATCAGATGGACGGAGACAGATTTGATATGACTAAGGGAGTTCCTCTTCACTACCTAAAGAAGATTGACTCCAGCATTTTTGAAAGGTGGGAGAGAAGAATTGGCCAAGGGGTTGCGTCTAGAATGCATGGTAATGAAGAAGACAGAGCACCGGAGTTCAGAAATCCTTTGGATGAGCCCAGTGACGTTCCTTATCTGCTGCATCCAAGAACTGAGGGGGAGTCTTTACCTAGTCCTTCTAATGCCATCAGGATGGAAGTCTCAGTTTTAGATCAAGCAGACGTCGTTACTGACATTACCCTGATCGCAAAGGATACATTGGATACCCTCGCTACTGATCAGGCTGAAGAAGACGAAGTAGAGGATGACATGGAGAATGCTACTGTTGATGAGGATGATGTGTGTTAACCACAAAATCGACGATCCCTCCCAAGGTCTCTAGCTTGCAAGTCGCAGCCCACTCAGGGGTTCCTCCCGAGGGTCTCGATCTGACTAACCCCTCCTTTTTGGGTCAGGCGGATAGAAACTCCTATCCGCTCAGGCTGTGCGCCTAGGACAGTCTCCCCGGTCTAACCGCCCCGGTCGCATATCTACTACGTGCCCTACGGGACGGCGGGCTGCTCCCATAGCTCACCCTCGTAGGCCGTACGGTTAGGCCTGCTAGTCGCGCAACATCTCTTCCTTGCAGAGGCCATCTAAAACAGCAGGGGCGATCTGCGCAATCTGCTCCTTCAGTCCTCCAGGTCGCCTAGGAGCTGACGACCTGCCTCCAGGTCGCCCAGGAGCTGACGACCTGCCTTTAGGTCGCCCAGGAGGTGACGACCTGCCTCCAGGTTGCCCAGGAGCTGACGACCTGCCTCCAAGTCGCCCAGGAGCTGAAGACCTGCCTCCAGGTCGCCTAAGAGCTGACGACCTGCCTCCAGGTCGCCGAGGAGCTGACGACCTGCCTCTAAGTCTCCCAGTAGCTGACAATCTGCCTCCAGGTCGCCCAGGAGCTGACGACCTGCCTCCAGGTCGCCCAGGAGCTGAAGACCTTCCTCCACATCGCCCAGGAGCTGAAGACCTGCCTCCAGGTCTCCTAGGAGCTGACGACCTGCCTCCAAGTCGCCCAGGAGCTAACGACCTGCCTCCAGGTCGCCCAATAGCTGACTACCTGCATCCAGGTCGCCCAGGAGCTGAAGACCTTCCTCCAGGTCGCCCAGGAGCTGACGACCTGCCTACAGGTCGCCCAGGAGCTGAAGACCTGCCTCCAGGTCTCCCAGGAGCTGACGACCTGCCTCCAGGTCGCCCAGTAGCTGAAGACCTGCCTCCAGGTCGCTTAGGAGCTGACGACCTGCCTCCAGGTCGCCCAGGAGCTGAAGACCTGCCTCCAGGTCGCCTAGGAGCTGACGACCTGCCTACAGAATGTTTTGGACTCGGTCAAAGCTCACCACCTTACCGGGGGTAACGGTACCAGGACCGTCTCCAGCCCGAGCCTATAAATACCCCCAAGACCTCTCATTCTGGGGAGGAAGAGGAGAACTGCTACCTTGATCAAAGTCTGCGGCCTCAGTTTTCCAGTCCGTCACGGCTTGATCAAGCAAGGTCGGCGGACTCAAATCTCCAGTCCGCCCAGGTCGTCAAGGGTTGTGGACTTAGCTTTTTCTGCCCTCAGCAGCTTGCGCAGCCTCCGCAGCCTCCGATTTCCATTTCTCCCAGGTCGTCAAGGGTTGTGGACTTAGCTTTTTCTGCCCTCAGCAGCTTGCGCAGCCTCCGCAGCCTCCGATTTCCTGTTCTCCCAGGTCGTCAAGGGTTTTGGACTTAGCTTTTTCTGCCCTCAGCAGCTTGCGCAGCCTCCGCAGCCTCCGATTTCCAGTTCTCCCAGGTCGTCAAGAGTTGTGGACTTAGCTTTTTCTGCCCCCAGCAGCTTGCGCAGCCTCTGCAGCCTCAGTTCTCCAGTCCTCTACAGCCTCTTTTACTTAGTTTCTAGCACCTTCTTCTTTAGCCACCAGCTTCCCCCATTGTACCATTTACAGCTTCTTCATGTAATGGTGCAATAGCAAGCTGTAACCCTACTTGATCAAAGGAAAAGCCCGTCGCAAGAGTGGCATTCAGGCCGCGACGGGCGAAGTCTGTCGTTGCCGCAGCTAGCGGCCCTTTCTCTTCTATTTTCTCTGTCTTCATACGCGACTCAGAGTAACCAGCTGCCCGGCGTCTCTCAAACCTCTCCTCTATCCTCGCAACCCACTCATTCACCTAGCTTGTGAGACCGAACACCCGTTAGCTGGTGATGCTCGACTCCCTTTCGCATTTCGCGCATCAACAGTTAACACGCGACCTTCAGATCCTGAGCAGATGATGAACAGCAGTTGCAACGAAGATTTGAGATTAAGCTCAGAGCTTACCTTAACTTCAAACAGTCATAACTCTTGATTCGAGTGTCCGATTTCAGAAATTCAAAGTTTGTCGGTACCGGCTTGAGGAGATCTACTCCCCGGTGAACAGTGAACCAGTTCGAACGCTTTTTCGGCCCTCGGATTTCCCAAATTCCACTCCATTTGGAAGTTATTAACTTCAAGGATTTTCTATCAAGAGACCTTGAGCACACCCCTGACCATTCAGAAGTGTTCGTCTCAAGTAGAGACCACAATCTCCTACTATCTAAGGAGTTTACATCTCTCATTACAAGCTTCATAAGGTAAACATGAATGTTCATCCTCGTATATGTTTAACCAGAAGACCGCTACCCTGTTTCTCCCCTAACCGCGTAACTGCGTTACTGAGGAATAATCTGCAAGCTGTTCTTTCCGTCTGAGAGATGCCGGTCTCTCTATTCAAGACCGCATAATCGTGCAGTTAATAGCTTGCTCTGTCTCTTCGGCTTTGCATCTCGTCACCACTGCCCGCTCTCCTGTCCCCCGGGCAGCCGGTGATTCTAGCGCCTGCCTGCTCGGGCAGGCCCCGAGCCTATAAATAGGCATGATCAGTACTCTCTAGGCATCGCGAATCGAATCCTCAAGCTCGCCGTCTGTGGCAGCGATCTCGAATCCTTTGCCGAGCGAGTTACTGTCCGATCGAGTTTTCCTTGGTAACCGTTGTAATCGTCTCATTTATGGCAATCGCAAAGCCCGTCGCAGGAGTGGTTTTAGCCGCGATGGGCGAATTTTGTTGTCGCCGCTTCCCGCGGCCCTCTTCTCCTTTTTTCCATTTTCTCATCTAACCGCTAGTAACCGACAACTCGCAGTCCATTCTTTATCGTTTTCTCTCTTGCAGGTTCTCTAACGACCAAGAGACATTCTCGGCACGAACATTGAACACGCGACCTTCAGATTCGAGTTGTCCGTGAATTCCAGCGGTCTTGATATGTCGGACAGGCGATCTCCTCACCATGCTCATTCTCGTCATCCTCACCGCACGGGCTCCTCAGAAGACTCGCTTTGGAGGGCGCTCGAGCAATCTCGCCAAGAAATGGAGCAAGATAGGTGGGAAACCAGCGAACGCCTCGACGCGATCGGTCGAACTTTATCTGCTCTTAACCAGCGGTTGACGATGCCTCCAACCGCAGCACCCGAAGAACCCGTAAGCTTTTCAACCCTCGCGACCTATCAGCCCGCTTCACAGCAAAATCCGACCACCGCGCAACCACAGCCCCAAGGAGAACGAGATCCCTCCATGGGTTATTTCCAGGATACTGCTCAGGCAGATTCGGCTTGGCGGCTAGGATTCAAAGAAGACCGCCAGACCAGTGTGCCCATTAATCTCCCAGGCTTTAACCGCGCCCCGCCTTCAACTCCAGCCGAGATAGGAGACCCGTCTCCATTTGTCGCACGGATAAGGCAGGAGCCCGCACCAAATAATTTCAAAGAACCTCATCTACCTTCTTACACCGGCGCGTCCGACCCGGTTACACACCTGCAGGCATTCGAGGATGCTGTGGCCTTTAGATGCCTAACGGATGCGCTGAAGTGTAAGTTGTTGGTGATGACTTTTGACGGGCAGGCTCGAGAGTGGTTTCACGAGCTTCGTCCTCGCTCGATTAATTCTTTCGCCGGGCTATGCCAAGAACTTCTCTTAAGGTTCTCAACTTCCAAGAAAAGGAAAAGTGGTCCTGCAGCTCTTTTCAAAATTGTACAGAAGAAGGGCGAGAGCGTGGCACGGTTCATAGATCGTTTTCAAAGGGAGATTCTGGAAGTAGAAAACGTAGACCCAAATTACTACAAGGTCGCCCTAATCAATGGTCTACAAGAAGGTCCGTTGAAATTGAAAGCCAAAACAAAAGCCCCGGCAACTTATCAAGCCCTGATCGCTCTCGCAAACAAGTTCATCGAAGGGGAAAGTGCTAACCCAACTTACATTTCTACTCTGACCTCTATGGCAGGTGGTGACAGCTCAGGGAATTCTTCTACGACGCGCCACGTTCCGAGACCTTCCCGTCACGATCATCAATCCTCACCTCAAAGGGGTAGAAACTTTTGTCACAAAAGGCCATTCCTAAATCATCAGCAGTTCTGAGAGCGAATGCTGCCCTTAAACGCTGCTCCAGTTCCGGCAGCACCACAAGTTCTACCTATTAATCAGCACGAAGGGCCTCACGTTGCGAACATGACCTGGGAGGAAATCGCTGAGGTCCTATAAAGGAAAGATTTCGGAAAGGCGAAACCTCGAGGAGAGGTAAGACCCGCCAATTCAAAGAATTTCTGCGAATTTCACAAGGAAGAAGGACACCGAACGGAACACTGTCGGGCCCTTCGCTTCTTGGTAAAGAGATTGGTCTCAGAAGGAAAGATGTCAGACCTCTTCTGTAAAGAGGCTCCCGTCGTTCCAAACACCTCAAAAGGTAAAGAAGTGGCCGAGCTGTTCCAGGAATGCGAGGACATCGCTGACGTTGGTGGTCTGGGTAATGTGCATTACGTAAATGACTGCGTAGATGTTCATGATGAAGGACCCTTTGGGCGGCTTTTCTGTATCCACGGAGGGGTAGGTCTCGAGTCAAGCCGTAAATCTTCCATGTCCAAGTTATGTAAACAGGAAGTGGCTATGACGTCTTCTTCAGCACTGGCTAGGGAACTTATTACTTTTGGTTCGGATGATTTCTCCTCCGTCGCCAACCCATTTAACGATGCGGTTGTTATCCAGGCCGTTATCGAAAATTTTATAGTAGATAAGATTCTAATAGATACAGGAAGCTCGGTGAATCTATTATTCAAGAAAACGTTCGAGGCCTTGAGGACCGGAAAAACATTATCTTCTACCGAGGGGCCACTTTACGGCTTCTCCGGGGAAAAGAAGGAAGCAGAAGGAAATGTCTCGCTGTTAGTAACCCTGGGGGGAATCACCAAGATGATTCGGTTCGTGGTGATCGACGCGGCAAGTAGCTACCACGCGATTTTTGGGAGGCCTCTGCTAAATGAATATCGGGCAATTGTGTCGACATACCATCTAGCTATCAAATTCTCTGCTCAAGGGAAGCAGTATCGTATTAGGAGTAACCATCGAGTGGCCCGAGAGTGTTATGTGAAAACAGTTAACATGGTTGAACAGGTAACTCCTCCGGCAGTCACAACAATCGAGCTTGCAGAATCAAAAGAGAACACGAAGGAAGGATTCCATTTGGAGGCTGCTCAGCCTATCGAGAAGGTGCCCATCGCTGAGGGGGAAGAGAAACAGCTCTCTATTAATGCGGGACTATCGGAGGAGGCGAAAGTCGAACTAATCTCCTGTCTCCTGAAGAATCTCGACATCTTCGCATGGTCTCCTGAAGACATGCCAGGGGTAGATCCGGATGTAGCATGCCATCACCTCATTGTCGACCCGAAGTATAAACCAATACAGCAGAAGAAGAGGGACGTCGCGACAAAGCTAGCCAGCCCAATCCGAGAAGAAGTCAACAAGCTGGTGAAAGCCAAATTTGTTCAAGAGATACAATATCCCGCTTGGATATCAAATGTTGTAATGGTGCCTAAGCCAGGAGGAAAATGGAGGATGTGTGTAGATTTCACCAAACTTAATAAAGCGTGCCCCAAAGATTTCTACCCCCTGCCTCGAATAGATGTTTTAGTAGACTCGGCGGTGGGTTATCCTGTCATGAGCTTTTTAGACGCGTTCTCTGGTTATCACCAGATTAAGATGCATAAACCCGACATACCGCACACGTCCTTTATCACAAATGAAGGGTGTTTTTGTTTTTTAGTGATGCCTTTCGGTCTTAAAAATGCAGGAGCTACTTATCAGTGCATGATGGATTCAGTCTTCAAAGATCAAAAGGGAAGAAATTTAGAGGTCTATGTTGACGATCTCCTTATAAAAAGCAAATCCTTTTCCGCGCATTTAGAAGATCTCACAGAAACCTTCGCTACCCTGCGGAAGTTTAGGATGAGGTTAAACCCGTTGAAATGTGTTTTTGGCGCCAGTCAAGGAAAATTCCTTGGCCACCTCCTTACCCCCGAAGGGCTGGCACCCAATCCAGATAAGGTAAAGGCTATCCTGAACATGACACCACCCTGCTCCCCAAAAGAGGTCCAACAATTGGGAGGAAGGCTAGCAGGGCTTAGCCGCTTCATCTCCAGGGTAGGAGATAAAAGTGTTGGGTACATTGAAAAATGTGTACCTGATTTGAAGAAGCCCAACATAGCTCAATGATATACATCAAGGTGTATTTGATGTTGTTTTGAGTTGACATGTGCAGGTGAAGAAGTATTAAAGAATGCAGAAAAATATTCTAAGTCCACATGTCGACACTTCAGAATATTTGTGTCGACACTTCAGAATATTTGTGTCGACACTTCAGAATATCAGTGTCGACACAGAGAATGATAGTCGACCACATTTATGTCGACACTGGGAAGCAGTGTCGACACATAAAGAAAATCGTCGACCTCAGCACTGGGAAGCAGTGTCGACGCCGTGAAAGATAGTCGACCAGAGAAGGTTAGTCGACACCGTGAAAGATAGTCGACCAGAGAAGGTTAGTCGACACCGTGAAAGATAGTCGACCAGAGAAGGTTAGTTGACACCGTGAAAGATAGTTGACTAGTGAAAGATAGTCGACCAGAGAAAGATAGTCGACTCACAGAAGAAGATAGTCGACCGCAACTGTGTCGACACTGGGTGGATGTGTCGACACCAGAAGACTGTGTCGACACATATTGGCAGAGGTCGACTATGCTTGTGTCGACACCAGAAGACTGAGTCGACACATTTTGGCAGGATTGAAGATTGCTGTGTCGACACCTGAAGGCTGAGTCAACACATGCTGAGTTCTGAATCTACAACAACTGTGTCGACACACAGGACTTGTGTCGACACACTGCAGAGTCTAGACCAAGTTATTTTCTGAAGAAGCTGTGTCGACTTAAAGGCAACTTAGTCGACATCATCAAAGACTGTGTCGACACCAAAATCACTTGTGTCGACACAGTTAGACAGATTGGTCTCGACACTTTCTAACTGACTGTCTCAACATTTTGTTGTCCAAGGCTAAGGTACAAGAACTGTTTGAAGACTTGACAGCTGTGGGTTGCCACCGTTTAACTGAAGCTGTCAGACCTGTCAGAAAACAGTTAGAAACCGGATCAGCCGGTTACCATGAAGAAAGTCTATAAATAGACACATTCAGAAGGAATTAAAAGGCAGCTAAGCTAAGAAAAATAATAGAAGAAGATCTAATAAGAAGAAACAGAAGGATTACGATCCTGTTGAAGTTTCAATTCAAGAAAGTGAAAAAGAAGATCTTCATCAGAAGGTCTAAGAAGAAGAAGTCTGAAGTATCAGTAAAGGTGTTGGATAGAGGGAGATCCAGTCATCTTGAAGAAGAAGAAGGAAGCCATCAGTGGTTTCTCAAGAAGCTGTTTGGAAATCAACTCAGCTAAGTTCAGATTCAAGAAGCTTTGAAGAAAGCTCAGATTCAGTTGATTTCATAAGCTGATCAAGAAGTGTCTTGTCCTCTTCTCTCTCAACAAAGGCAAGACATCAAAATATCTTTTTCTAAATTTCTGTAGGATCTGTTTACACAGATCTGAGTTGTAAGCCTATGTTATAAAGGCTGAGTGTAGGAGAGGTGATTTCTGAGTGGTAGGGCTATTTTCCTGAGTGTAGGAGAAAGTTATTCTCTGAGTGGTAGGCCTTGAGGCAAGGCTGAGGTAGGGCTGTTGAGCCTGAGTTGTAGGAACCTATCCTGGTTCTGAGCTGTAGGATCTGAGGATCTGAGTATAGTGGAAGTTTGGCCGAATCTAGCATATTGCTAGATAGGTGAAGGGGGAAAGTGGATGTACCAAGACCTTGGGGAACCACTATAAAACATTGTGCAATCTATGATGCTTAGTTTTCTGTGAATGCTGTGCTAGATGTTTTAAATTGTAATTGAATTCTGCCTAGATTTATAGACAAGAAATTAGAACCTATTCACCCCCCTCTAGGTGTTTAGGTTGTCTTGAAAGTAAAACTATCAAGTGGTATCAGAGGGAGGTTCCTCAAAAAGGACTTAACAGTCTGAGGTAGATCTTATAGGCAGAATCAAGATTCAAAAAGATGGGTTCTGGTGAGAATCATAAGGAGCCAGGGTCTATGAAATTACCCATATGCAAGAAAGAAATTTTTGGAATTTGGAAAGAGAGAGTCAGACTGTTTATGGAAGCATCTGACCCAAGGATTTATATCACAGTACAGGAAGGCCCCTTCATTCCAATGAAGGTATCAGTTCTTGATGCAAATATCCAAACTCCAAAGAGTTATTCAGAAATGACCAAGGATGAAATCATCTTGGCAACCATGGATAAAAGAGCTCAGAACATTATTGTTAGTGCCATAGATGATTCAACATTTCAGAATCTGATTCACTGCAAGACCTCCAAAGAGATGTGGGACACATTGATTGTCTACATGGAGGGATCTGAAGAAGTGAGGCAGGACAGGAAATCTATGCTCAATCAGGAGTATGAAAGTTTTAGACAAGGAAAATCTGATAGCATAACTGAGTGCTACAAGAAATTCTATAGAATTGTGAATGAGCTTATGTCCTATGGAAGAGTCTTCAGTACTTATGAACTGAATGACAAATTCTTGAGATCCTTAACAAAGGATTGGGACACAAAGATCTGTGCCATAAGAGAAGTGGCTAAATTGGCAGAGATATCTCCTCCCACCTTGTTTGGAAAGTTGCTATCCTATGAAATGCAACTTATGGTGAGGAAGGAGGAGGAAAAGAATTCAAGAGGAGAGCATAGAGAAAAGACTGTGGCATTCAATGCAGAAGCCACTAGAAAGAATAGGAGGAAATCACCATCTCCTCCTAAGGAAGTTGCAGAAGATAGTTCTGAAAATTCAGATAAGGGTTCAGAAAGCTGTGATTCAGATGCAGACTTTGCTGCATTCACAAGGCAATTCCAAAGGTTCTTGAAAAAGAAGCAATGGAAGTCTAGGCATTCCACATCACAGCAAGTTGATGACTATTATCAGAAGAAAAGGTCATCAAGGAAAGAGAAGAGCAGATTAAAGCCCAGCAAAGCCACTACTTCAAAGATTGTCTGCTATTGTTGCAATAGGCCTGGACATGTAGTGGCTGACTGTCCTGATAAGAGAAAGGAATCTTCAGACAAAAATAAGACTTATCAGAAAGGCAAGAAGGAGAAATCCTTTGTTGCAAAGAAAGATAAGAGTCTAACAGACCAGTCAACTTCAGAGTCAGAATCTGAAGTTGAAGCATATATTGGACTATATGCTGCATCTGAAGAAGAGGAGTTTCTGCAGTTGCTAGACTCCATCAATGAACAAAAGGATCATCAGTGTATGGGGCTGATGGCAGGATCAGAAGAGGACATATGCCAGAATCAGTCTGGTCATAATAAGGTACAATGTCCTTCTATTACATCTGTTTGTTGTACAAGTGAAGAATCAGCTACATCTGCATCAACAGATGTAGATGCATCTGAATCTGAAGGAGATGTCTATCAATTGATAGACAAGTATGGGGACCTGTTGCAGGCCCTTAAGAAAAGCAAGAACCTGGTTAAATCTCAGGCTCAGGAAATTGCTGAACTAAGGGTTGCTACAACTGAGTTAGAAAAAGTTATTGATCAGAAATTAAATGAAATTGCCAAGCTGAAGAATATAACTATTATTCAGATGGACACAATTAATAATACTAATGATCAAGTGAAGAGTCTGGAGGTCAGACATAAAATTGAAAGGGATTTAGTGGCTAGTTACTCTAAGCCAAAATCTGTCTTACCCTTGATAGATGAATTTGTCACTCAAAAGGGTAAGGCTGGATTAGGATTTAAAGGTAACTCCAGGGTTGGCAGATTCAAGAGGAAAGGCAAAGCTCCTGTTCAGCCACTAAACCTTTCAGTCCCCATAAAGTTTAGTAAGGTGAAAGTGCCTTCTAACAAATATGATCATGAAGACATTCAAGGTCATATTAAGACTAATGTTCTGAAGAACAAGGGTGTAAATGCAAGCAGGCCTACCTATGGTCATAAACCCAATGGTTTTAAGAAATCAGTAGGTGAAGTTGCTACAGCACCAGCAATGAACAGAAATTCTTCTGACAAGGATGTATCTAGATCTAGATACAATAAGTTTGAATGTTGGTGCTGTGGCAAGAGAGGCCATTTTGCATTAGACTGCTGGTATAACACAAGTGTTATAAAGAACAATAGTCTACCTGTTAGAATAGGTTATGGTAGCTTTATTAATGCTAACCTGAACCAAGGACCCAAGACTTACTTGGGTTCTAAGGGTAAGTAATTCTGTGTTGCAGGTGAATCCAAGTAACCATGCCCCTATATGGTACTTGGATAGTGGTTGTTCCAGGCACATGACTGGAACAAAGGGCTGCTGAAGGAGTATTCATCTGTCAAAGATGGACCTAAAGTGATCTTTGGTGGATCTGAAAAAGGAGTCATCAAAGGGTTTGGTAACATTTCTTCTAACCTAATTACTATCACTCAAGTGGCTTATGTAAAAGGTTTGAAACATAATCTAATAAGCATAAGCCAGCTAAGTGATTTAGGATATGACATTTCATTTATTAAAGATGGATGTCATATCAAGAGGTCAAGTGATCAAAAGATCATATTGACTGGGTATAGGAAGAGAAATGTATATTGTCTTAATTTTGAATGTGAGAATAAGGCTTCTCCCATCTGTCTTGTAGCTGATGACAATGCTTCTCATTGTGTTAAGTGGCACAAGAGATTGGCTCATCTAAACTATAAGACAATTGGCCAACTCTTTGTCAAAAAGTTAGTGAGAAATGGACCTGAAATTAAGTGTATAAAGGAAGGGATATGCTCAGCTTGTCAAAAGGGCAAGCAGACAAAATCCTCCTTTCAAAGCCTTGAAAACAAGGATTCTGTGAGGTGCTTATACCTCTTGCATATGGATTTTTTTAGTCCTATGCCAGTTCATAGTCTAGGTAGGAAGGTCTACACTTTTGTGGTTGTAGATGACTATTCTAGATTTACATGGGTGTTCTTTCTGAGACAAAAATCTGAAACCCCAAGTGTATTACTTAATTTTGTAAAGCAAATTCAGAATGAACTGAATAGTACAGTGGTCAAAATCAGAAGTGACCATGGTACTGAGTTTCAATCTGAAAGCATAACAAACTTGTGTAAAGACTTTGGATTTTCCAAGAGTTCTCCTCACCAAGAACACCTCAGCAAAATGGAATTGCTGAAAGAAAGAATAGAACATTAATTGAAGCTGGTAGAACTCTATTGAGTGACACCTCTCTCCCAGAATATTTTTGGGCTGAGGCAGTTAACACTGCTTGTCATGTAATCAATAGGGCTACTATCACCAAAAGCCACAAAATGACTCCATATGAGATTGTGAAAGGCAGAAAACCAAATCTATCTTACTTTAGGATCTTTGGTTGTAAGTGTTATATACTTAACAATGGCAAGTCATATTTGACTAAGTTTGCTGCCAAATCCCAGGATGGGATATTTGTTTGGTACAACACAAATAGTAAGGCCTATAGAGTCTTCAACTTGACCACACAAGTTGTTGAAGAATCTGTGCATGTTGTGTTTGATGAAACAAGATTAATCAACTATGAGTTGTCTTGTAGATCAAATGACTCAACAGGTATAAGCAAAAGTATGGACAAGCTTTCCATTACTGAAGTATCAAAGGAAGATGGGGCATTGGAAAATGAAGGCTTCAGTCTAGGGGGAGAACAAGACACTATAGAAGCTGATGAAAATCAAGAGAATCAGTTAAATGAAGGAGCTGGAGATGTTCAACCAGAAGGAAATCTTCCTCCAGCTACAAGACATTTAAGAGATCATCCAGCTGATCAGATAATAGGTGATCCAAGACAAGGGGTGCAAACTAGAAGCAGAAATCAAAACACAGTTCTATATTCAAGTTTCCTGTCACAATTGGAGCCTAAGAAGTTTGAAGAAGCCATCCAAGACCAGCACTGGATTGATGCTATGCAAGAGGAGCTGAATCAATTCAGAAGGTGCAATGTCTGGGAGCTTGTTCCTAAACCAAGAGGTCACAACATAATTGGCACAAAATGGATATATAGGAACAAGCTAGATGAAAGTGGAATAATAGTAAAGAATAAAGCAAGGTTGGTTGCAAAAGGATACAGGCAGGAAGAAGGGATTGACTTTGATCAAACCTTTGCTCCTGTAGCAAGGCTGGAGGCAATCAGAATATTCCTTGCCTATGCAGCCTATCAAGACTTCAAAGTATATCAGATGGATGTGAAGTCAGCATTTCTGAATGGTGATCTTAAAGAAGAAGTATATGTAGAGCAACCATCAGGTTTTGTAGATCCTCTTAAACCTGATTTTGTTTATAAGCTTAGGAAAGCTCTGTATGGGTTAAAGCAAGCCCCAAGGGCTTGGTATGAAACCCTGTCTACTTTCCTTATTAAGAACAAATTCTCAAGAGGAAAAATTGACAAAACTCTATTCCTTAGGGAATCCAAAGGCAAGATCATCGTAGTTCAGATCTATGTTGATGACATAATCTTTGGATCTACTGAAAACAACCTTTGTAAAAAGTTTGCCAAACTTATGCAAGGGAAGTTTGAGATGAGCAGTATGGGGGAACTGAAATTCTTCTTGGGACTCCAAGTAAGACAGACTGATGATGGCTTGTCCATATCCCAGTCTAAGTTCACCAAAGAATTGATTAAGAAATATGGTATGGAGTCATCCTCCACCATGAGAACTCCTATGGGAACAAGTATGCCTATATGCAAAGATGATGCAGGTAAACCTATTGATGAGACTTTGTATAGAGGAATAGTTGGCTCACTACTCTATCTCACTGCTAATAGACCAGATATTATGTATGCTACATGTGTTTGTGCTAGGTACCAAGCCTGCCCTAAAGAATCTCATTATACTGCAGTCAAAAGGATTCTGAGATATCTTAAGGGCACACCTAATCTAGGTCTTTGGTACCCTAGGAATAGAGATTTTCAACTAACAGGCTATTCAGATGCAGATTTTGCAGGATGTAGAGAGGATAGAAAGAGTACTACAGGTACTTGTCAATTCCTGGGAGGAAGACTGATATCATGGAGTAGTAAGAAGCAGACCAGTGTGGCAATTTCCACAGCTGAGTCTGAGTATGTTGCTGCTGGAAGCTGCTATGCACAGCTATTATGGATGCAGCATCAGCTAAAGGATTATGGTATTCAAGTAAGTAGAACACCTCTTTTGTGTGATTCTAAGAGTGCAATTTCTATTGCTAATAATCCTGTTTCTCATAGTAGAACTAAGCATATAGAAATAAAATACCATTTTCTTAGAGAACATGTAGAAAAAGAAGACATCTCATTGGAATTTGTGAAAACAGATTATCAAATAGCAGATGTATTTACTAAGCCCCTAGATGAGACCAAATTCAATAAATTCAAAATTGAATTAGGTATGTTAACCATTGATTAGTGTAATCACAAAATCATCAACAATGAAGTTGAAGTGATAACAAGACATTCAAGTGATATTAAGACACATTGAAGTAGTATAAAGTACTTTGTAGTACTTATAAGTTGAATTGAACAAACAGAAATTGGCTAAGTAAGATGGTGTCGACACATTCAGTAATAATGTGTCGACTCAGGGTAGTAATGTCGACATGTCAGAGATATTGTGTCGACACAGAAAATATGTGTCAACACTTAAGAATCTTATTGTCGACTTATCCAGGAATGTAGTGTCGACTTCACCAGGATAGTGGTGTCGACACTTACAGATTTTGTGTCGACACTTATACTAAGAGTCGACACAGAATTTCTGATGCTCTACTATATATCCCTAGTGTCGACATAACCGCAAATTGGTGTCGACACATAGTAGACGAACTTGTAGTCGAGACAATAGAAGCTTGTGTCGACACAATCCATCTGTGTCGACACTTATAGTCTGTTTTTGGCGACTTTTGATCTTCTTTAAACAGAAGGTATAAATAGGTCAAAAACTCATTCTGTCGACACGCTTACAAGGTTTTCGAAACCCTGTGTCGACATTCTCCCTCTCTCTGTCTATCTCTCATCTTGCAAGCTTTCTCGACTGATCAATGGCGCCGAAGATTGAAGACAATGTGAATGAAGGATATGAGTTGGTGCGCCAGGCCTTTGCAGCTGCCCCTCCAGATGTTCTTGGGGTTATCTCTCTCCTCTCCGACTCTGGTTTAGAATTTCTGGTCTCCGAACCATCAAAGATATGGAAGAAGGAGGTGCACGAGTTCTTTACCTCTGCATCTGTGAACTCTGAAAGTCATCAGATAAAATCCACAGTATATGGGTCACCTGTGGAGATTACACCAAGAAAGATAAGAACAATTCTGCAATTATCTACAATTGAGAATGAAGAGGATGTCCCTGCTTCTAAATCTAGGGAGGCTCTTCAATGGTGTGGATTGGAATCCACCATGAAAATTGGAGCTGCGTTCAATCGGAAAGGAATGAATCAACAAGGCAAGTTCCTGTCAGAAGTAGTTGGAAAAGTTATTCTGTGCAAGTCAGGTGGATATGATAGGATTTCTGCCTATATGTTCAGCCTAATGACCAGGATTGTGTTTACAATTCCAACGGATTGGTCATCTGTAATTTTGAAAAGATTAAGGAAGGATCAAGAAGCCAAATCTGGCTAGGATAATGAGTATATATCTAAGTAAGGAGATTCCTGAGGTTATGCAACAACAACCTGGAACTAAAATTAATCACATGAGAAGGATGGACATGAGATTGTTCTCCAGATGGGATAGGGTGCTGACCAAAGAGATGCCTGAAGTGGAAAGGCAGGATTCCCCTGAGAAATCCCCAGGTCATGCTACCAGTACTGGGCATCCACAGAAGAGAAAGAAAGACTGGAGGTTGAAGATCAGCCTGCATCTATACAAGTTCAGGATGCCACAATACCTGCAGTTCAAGAAGAAGAAGTAAGTATACCAGCTCAGCAAGTTTATTCACCTACACAAACTGTATCTACTCATGACCAGGTACAGGTGCAGGGGGAGCTGGTGTATTTTCCTACAACAGAGATTTCTAATATTTCTATTTCTGCACTGGTCCAGGGGGAGCAAGTGCTAGAAGATGCTCCAATTCATCAATCTCCAAATTTGAATACTGCAAATGAACAAGCCCAGAAGGAATATATTCTGGAGGAGTTATTTCCAAATGATGAAATAATTACTGATAGTCTGGAAGTGGAGCAAGAAATTGAGGGGGAGCCAGTGCATGTTGAGACTGTACAACATGGCACTGAAGCAGCTGTTTCTCCTCCTCCCAAAGAAAGAGTTCAAATTGATAGCACTTCTGATTCAGAGACTGAAGAAGCCAGGGTGGCTAAAAAGAGAAAACTTATGGTCTTTCAGAGAAGGAGCAAGAGCTATAAGCAGGCTCTACAGTCTACAGCACATCACACTCCTTCTGACTTTGATTATAACAAATTCTTGGTAGATTTGCAAGTGAAATTGGATGAACACAGGGTAGCCATTGAAAAATATGTTGATGAGAACAACAAGTCTCTGCAGTTTGACTTAGCTCAAGATATAAAATCAATTAGGTTTGAGGTCAATATGCATAAGAAGGAAATGACAGATTGCTTCCATAAGGGAGGTAATGCTGTGGTATATCTGGCAAAACAACAACAGACTATCATCCCTAAGGTGGATGACATTGCTTTAAAGCAAAGCTATGTCTTGGAAAATCAGTTAAGAATGAATGATAATTTAACTGAATCTCATCATGAGATAATAGAGGAATTGAAAAAGATGTTCCAGGCCTGCCTGCAGATAGAACAAAAGAAATGGAAGAATTTGATAAGAACTTTCAAGCTGCTATTGCTTCTGTTAAGACTGCAATCACTACCTCTCAAAAAGAAATATCTGACAAGCTTCAAAAGTTAAAACCATTTTTTAAAGAGGGTGTCAATTATCTGGATGGCCAAATCAGATTTCAAAAGGAAGATCTCAGAGATCATGTTTCTAGAGAAGCCATAAAGGGGGAGAGGATGCTAGTTCATGCAGGCTCAGAGCACTCCAAATGGGTGACCAATAGTATTCGAGCCACATTGGGATATCCCCCATTGTGTGATGATGCTATGGTGGCTGAGTCAGGAATACAAACAAGTCTACTTGAAGGAAATCAACCTGAGGTTGCCCAAGTCATTTACCCCCCTCCAGATTATGATATGATTGATCAGCAGGTTCAAGGTATGTATAGTCCTCCAAAGGAGGTTACTAATATTGTTATTGGGAAGGTTGATAAGCCTGAGGCTACTTTGAAAGACCAGCAAGATGCTCTTCTATCTAAGAAAAGGTTTAGAGAGCAGGCTGAACTTAAGCCAGACTTTGAGCAGTGGAGTCCTACTTCCAGAAATATAATACTCACTGCATGGAAGGCTGTCAAAGACCAAGTGCAGGAAAGAGGCAAGTGGTACAATGAGATGGAATGACAGAAGTATAAAGCCAGGCAAGAGGCCATTGTACAGTTTAGAAGAAAAGCCAAGCTGGGTAGGCTACCTTCAGATGCTCAGGAGCCAAGCAAGTACTTCCCAAAGCCCTTTCATTATTTTGAAAGGCAAAGGCTCAAGGAAGAAGCAAAGAAGAAGGCTGATCTAAAAGGCAAGAAGCCAGCTGAAGATTCTGAAGCTCCTGTGAAGGCTCAAGTTCTGTCTGGCAAAGGAATTGTCATTAAAGAGCCTGATCAGTCTTAATCTTTAGTTCTTTCAAAGTATTTTGTAATGTTTTGATTAAATTATTAAATGTAAATCTCTGTATTCAAACATTATCAAGTTATAAACAAAATGTTGGTTGGTATCATATAATGTTCATTCTGTGATGGATTGTTTTTGTGTTTTGTTTATATTAAGTATTCCTGTTATGTCATATATCATCAGATTATACTTTTTGTAAATGTTATATATCATTGGCTATAAGGGTTATGACTTCTCCAAATAGGGGGAGATTGTTGGGTACATTGAAAAATGTGTACCTAATTTGAAGAAGCCCAACTTAGCTCAATGATATACATCAAGGTGTATTTGATGTTGTTTTGAGTTGACATGTGCAGGTGAAGAAGTATTAAAGAATGCAGAAAAATATTCTAAGTCCACATGTCGAAACTTCAGAATATTTGTGTCGACACTTCAGAATATTTGTGTCGACACTTCAGAATATCAGTGTCGACACAGAGAATGATAGTCGACCACATTTATGTCGACACTGGGAAGCAGTGTCGACACAAAAAGAAAATCGTCGACCTCAGCACTGGGAAGCAGTGCCGACACCGTGAAAGATAGTCGACCAGAGAAGGTTAGTCGACACCGTGAAAGATAGTTGACTAGAGAAGGTTAGTCGACACCGTGAAAGATAGTCGACCAGAGAAGGTTAGTCGACACCGTGAAAGATAGTCGACTAGTGAAAGATATTCGACCAGAGAAAGATAGTCGACTCACAGAAGAAGATAGTCGACCACAACTGTGTCGACACTGGGTGGATGTGTCGACACCAGAAGACTGTGTCGACACATATTGGCAGAAGTCGACTATGCTTGTGTCGACACCAGAAGACTGAGTCGACACATTTTGGCAGGATTGAAGATTGCTGTGTCGACACCTGAAGGCTGAGTCAACACATGCTGAGTTCTGAATCTACAACAACTATGTCGACACACAAGACTTGTGTCGACACACTGCAGAGTCTAGACCAAGTTATTTTCTGAAGAAGCTGTGTCGACTTAAAGGCAACTTAGTCGACATCATCAAAGACTGTGTCGACACCAAAATCACTTGTGTCGACACAGATAGACAGATTGGTCTCGACACTTTCTAACTGACTGTCTCAACATTTTGCTGTCCAAGGCTAAGGAACAAGAACTGTTTGAAGACTTGATAGCTGTGGGTTGCCACCGTTTAACTGAAGCTGTCAGACCTGTCAGAAAACAGTTAGAAACCGGATCAGCCGGTTACCATGAAGAAAGTCTATAAATAGACACATTCAGAAGGAATTAAAAGGCAGCTAAGCTAAGAAAAATAATAGAAGAAGATCTAAGAAGAAGAAATAGAAGGATTACGATCCTGTTGAAGTTTCAATTCAAGAAAGTGAAAAAGAAGATCTTCATCAGAAGGTCAAAGAAGAAGAAGTCTGAAGTATCAGTAAAGGTGTTGGATAGAGGGAGATCCAGTCATCTTGAAGAAGAAGAAGGAAGCCATCAGTGGTTTCTCAAGAAGCTGTTTGGAAATCAACTCAGCTAAGTTCAGATTCAAGAAGCTTTGAAGAAAGCTCAGATTCAGTTGATTTCATCAGCTGATCAAGAAGTGTCTTGTCCTCTTCTCTCTCAACAAAGGCAAGACATCAAAATATCTTTTTCTAAATTTCTGTAGGATCTGTTTACACAGATCTGAGTTGTAAGCCTATGTTATAAAGGCTGAGTGTAGGAGAGGTGATCTCTGAGTGGTAGGGCTATTTGCCTTAGTGTAGGAGAAAGTTATTCTCTGAGTGGTAGGCCTTGAGGCAAGGCTGAGGTAGGCCTGTTGAGCCTGAGTTGTAGGAACCTATCCTGGTTCTGAGCTGTAGGATCTGAGGATCTGAGTATAGTGGAAGTTTGGCCGAATCTAGCATATTGCTAGATAGGTGAAGGGGGAAAGTGGATGTACTCAGACCTTGGGGAACCACTATAAAACATTGTGCAATCTGTGATGCTTAGTTGTCTGTGAATGCTGTGCTAGATGTTTTAAATTGTAATTGAATTCTGCCTAGATTTATAGACATGAAATTAGAACCTATTCACCCCCCCTCTAGGTGTTTAGGTTGTCTTGAAAGTAAAACTATCAAAAAGCGCCCCCTTCTTTAAAACTCTTCGGGGGGCTTCGAAGTTTGAATGGACTGATGAATGTGATAGAGCCTTCAAGCAACTCAAAAAGCAATTAACCACGATCCCATTATTACAAAGTCCTCGTCCAGGAGAACCGCTATACATTTACCTGGGAGTAGGACCCGAAGCAGTTAGTTCCGTCCTTGTTAGGGAGGAAAAGAAAAGACAATTCCCAGTATATTATGTTAGTCATATCCTAAAAAACGCTGAATTAAAGTACCCCATCCTCGAAAATCTGGCTTTAGCTTTGGTCATCTCTGCGCGTCGACTCCGACCATATTTTCAGGCGCACTCAATCCAAGTTGTGGTGGATCAGCCCTTGAAAGGGATATTAGAAAGACCAGAACATTCGGGAAGACTCGCTAAATGGGCAATCGAGCTAAGTGAGTTCGAAATCACATACGTACCGCGAACAGCGATAAAAGCTCAGGTTTTGGCAGATTTCATGGTAGAAACCACGGAACAAGGTTTGACTCAGAAAGAAAATTTTCCATCTGCTTGGACCATTTACGTCGACGGAGCTTCGGAAAAGAACTCGTCGGGAGCAGGGGTAGTCCTCATCAATCCGAACGGAGTAAAAATAAAGCATGCGGTGAAATTCTTTTTCCCAGTTACCAACAATCAGGCCGAATATGAAGCACTTCTGGCAGGATTGAGATTTGCGAAAGAACTCGGCATCGACCACGCTCACGTTAAGACAGATTCGTTAGTAATGGTGTCACAAGTACTCGGGAATTTCGAAACCCGAGAACCAATTCTCAAACAATACCTTGTGTTGGTAAAAACGGAAATTAGCAGGTTCAAGAGCTTTACAATTGAGCACATCCCTAGAGTCGGGAATTAGGAAGCTGACACCCTGTCAAAATTCGGCACTACTATGGGGGAGATAGTGTCCGAGCGTTTTCAACCATCAGTCGAAGAGGGGGAGGCAATGCAAGTCGACCAGCATGACTCCTAGGTAGATCCGTTCATTCTATACCTATTGAAAGGAGAGTATCACCCTACCATTAAAGATCGAAGAAGATTCAAAATTAAGGCAGCATATTACAACCTGATTTCCGGAATACTTTACAGAAGAACTTTCATCTCACCTATGGCAAGATGCGTCACAGAAGAAGAAGTCCCCATGATTCTTCAAGATATCCATTCAAGAGAATGTGGTAGCCACTCTGGAGCCAGAACCTTAGAACAACGAATCTTACGTCAGGGTTATTTTTGGCCAACAATGAGGAGAGACGCAGAGATATATACCAAGAGATGTATTCAGTGCCAGAAATTTTCACCACTTCAGCTCCAGCCTGCTCGGCAACTTTGTTCAATCACGGCACCTTGGCCGTTCGCAATTTGGGGAATGGATCTCATCGGGCCATTCCCGATGGCAAGCAGTCAGCGACGCTTCATCTTGGTTATGATTGATTACTTCACTAAGTGGATTGAGGCCAAGGCACTAGCAAGGACTACAACTCAAATAGTTAAAAACTTTATTTGGGGTGATATAATTTGTAGGCACGGAGTTCCTATGGCGATTATCACGGATAATGGGCCTCAGTTCAATAACGCAGAATGACTGATTTTTGCGGGAAAGCAGGAATCGACCTCCGATTTTCCTCGGTACATCATCCCCGGAGCAACGGCCAAGTAGAGGCGGCCAACAAGCGAATTCTAAACTTATTGAAGAAAAGAGTTCAAAGTCTAAAGAACAGCTGGGCTGATCAACTCCCTTCAGTATTATGGGCCCTAAGGACTACACCTTCCAGCTCCACAAGAGAAACTCCGTTCAAGCTCTCGCATGGGTCAGAGGCCCTCATCCCGATAGAATTTTAAGTATCAACACCCAGGGTCTTACTGGCTAGGCAAAACTGGGAAGATTGGCTGGAAATAAATGACGAAAAGATGAGATATTGCCTAGACCACATCGAGGAACTCCGAGATGAGGCTACCATCAGGCAGGAAGAAGTAAAAAGGCGAACATCGTTATATTTCGATCAGAAAGTAAGGGTTAAGCAATTTCAGGTGGGAGACTTAGTCCTGAAAAAGGTAGACGCACCAGCAAGAAATAGCTCGGTCGAAAAATTGAATCCCAACTGGACCGGACCTTATATCATAAAAGAAGTCTTGAAAAAAGGAGATTACAGATTACAAACATATGAAGGGGAGGGCATCACCCATACTTGGAGCGGGGATGATCTGAAACGATTTTATTCTTAAAACGAAGCGCGAGGTATTTATTTTCAAGCCTCAAGTTAAGAAAAGATAAACTCGAGGTAACACCGCCGAGTTTAGCTTGATCCCCCACGAGAATCGTTGTCATTAGCGTAATTCCACCAAGACCACGTGTAGCGGGAAGTTTTCGCACCGTGTAGTGGGAGCTTGCAGATTCTCGTGCGGAGGGCTTCTAGACGTCGGATCCCAGCTGGCATTCTAACACACCACCTCTGCATATCAGGAGGGTCAGGGTGGGTGCTTAGCTCTACCATGCGTCATAAGGGATATTATCACGTTTTTATTGATCGTCCTTGAGATGAGATGGTGCGAGTCTCAGCACCCACCAGCCTCATCCTTGATGATCAATCTAGGCCGTGGTAATCGGGCACACCTCCCTACTTTTCTAACTTCAGATTTATCCGCATGACCGCGCGACAACATAAGACTCAGTTAACCGCAGGACAAGATTTACAGATTTGCTCTCGGACCAGGGATAAGTCAACAATAGCGGACCGGCGCATGACCTAGGCTATTCTTAAATAATGAAATTCGCGCGGGTAATGATGTTGCTAGCCGCAGATGAAGTATGGGAATTCTTGTATCATTTTTCTTATGAAATTCGAGCGAATAGTGATGTTGCTAGCCGCAGATGAAATATGGGAATTCTTGTATCATTTTTCTTATGAAATTCGTGCGAGTAATGATGTTGCTAGCCGCAGATGAAATATGGGAATTCTTGTATCATTTTTCTTATGAAATTCGTGCGGGTAATGATGTTGCTAGCCGCAGATGAAATATGGGAATTCTTGTATCATTTTCCTTATGAAATTCGAGCGAATAGTGATGTTGCTAGCCGCAGATGAAATATGGGAATTCTTGTATCATTTTTCTTATGAAATTCATGCGGGTAATGATGTTGCTAGCCGCAGATGAAATATGGGAATTCTTGTATCATTTTTCTTATGAAATTCATGTGGGTAATGATGTTGCTAGCCGCAGATGAAATATGGGAATTCTTGTATCATTTTTCTTATGAAATTCGAGCGAGTAGTGACGTTGCTAGCCGCAGATAAAATAAGGGAATTTTTGTATCATTTTTCTTATTCAAATAAAATTCGCAGGTTTTGGTATGAGAGTCCTTACGATTGTCTTTCTTATAAATGGTAATCGCGCGAACATAAGTCTTCAAATCGTCGGATTAATACAAAGGCTAATGATCCGAGAAAATAAATCATTCAACCGCGCAACACCACGCCATGAGAAATCAAAACCGTCATTTATAGAAAAGTTCGTTACATTTATACCGAGCGGTTTACAAAAAGGGAGTCCGCACGATCTGAAAGGAGAAAATAAACACGTTCTAAATTACACCTTGGCCTTTTTCTTTTTATGATCTCGCTCCGAACTGGACGAACTTGAAGCACTCGAAGGGTCGCTGGATCCAGAAGATTCTGACGAATAGGATTCTCGGTCCTCAGAATTCTCAGTAACCTCTTCAGCATCATTCTCTTCGCCATCGCGAGTATCGGCTTCAGCCTCAGAAGCGGGAGGAAATTCGACTACCGTAGCCGCGTTAGCCGCTTTATCTCGCTCGGCCTCTAACATTTTGAAGTCGGGAAAGAGCTCGTCGAATGTAAGTGTTTGTTCCGTCGGAACTAAAGAACCCCTTTCCTTCAGAATGTAAAGAATATCTTCTCCTCCTTCCCGCAAATGGGAGATAACTTCGTGCAGAAAGGCCGGGTTCTCCCGGTCATACATTCGCTGTAAGAACAAGAGTATTATGAGATTTATAACATTTAAAACCGAGCGGATAGAAGAAAATAAGTGAGATTCTGGTTACCTCAATCTTCTCTCTCAGCTTTTTATTATCCGCTCTTAGAGCCTCATTCTCTTCCTCAAGTTTGTCTACTTTTACCTCTAGCCGCTCGGCTACGCCAGTAACCTCGGCCAAGGCCTCACCCATGAAATGATCAAGGGTGAAGCTTCTCGCTCGAGCTTGGGCGGCTAAGGTAGGCAGGCGCGCGGTCGGAACTGATTTCATTTCAGCCATATTTTTCTTCCCATATAGGGCAAAGCCAGCCGCCCGGGCATGACGAGTGAGTTTGGAACTCGACCAAGGCGGAAGAGAAGTAGAAACCGACGGGGGAATATGTTCCCCGCTCTGATGAAATCGCACGGCATGTTTACCGCGCAAATCCGTCAGGGGCTTCTCGATCCAATCCGGAACGAAGGGAACTGCCGGACTTTCACGTACAGCAGGCTCATAGGCTTCGATATGATCGGCTTCCCTCTGCTTGCGCAGCTCGCCTTGGGTCAGCACCGGACCTTCTGGAGAGATCGGCTTGCCCGCCGGGATTTCTAGCCGAACTGTAGAGAAAATGTTAACAATACCGCACGAATGCAAAATTTCTTAGAACAACAGAATGCTTACAGTCAGATGTGTTGTAATCGGTCGCGACTAGACGCAGTGGCAAGTAATAGGTAACGTTCAGCCGCTCATTCTTATAGAAGTTGGCGATTTCCAACTCCTTTCCCCCGAGCTCTATTCTTCTGAAAACACTAGCCGCGCGGGCTTGCGGACTTAGGGGAAGAATTCCTAAGTTACCAGTAAAAACCAGATACCTGGTCGACCAGTCCGTAACCTTGTTGGGGAGGTTTACTACCTTCAAACCCTTGCAGCCGAAGTATATTATGCCACGGAAGACTTTGTTCTCCTTTTTACCCGCTCGGATAGATCGAGCCACGAAGCAGTTTCGGAAAAGGTTCATTGTAAACTTTACTTGCTCCGATTGCAGGTAGATCAGAAAGCTCATTATAGCGCCTATCGTGTTCGGGGGGGGAGCTGACTGAGGACGACCCCGTAGAAGTCCATAATCTCTACGAGCTCTATGAATGGCGGAAAAGAAAAGCCGTGTTCGAAATGATCAATGGGTATGACGGTGAAGTTATTTCCAACGGTGTTTAACCGTTCCGCCATCGAAGGTAACCACACGATTACAGACTCATCATGCATATGCCTTTGTACGAACTGAATGAGATCGCTTTCGGTTAAAGAAGAGCTCCTGAATTCTGATCGGAGAAATACAGCAGAAGCACTAGATCGCTCGGACACCATTTTTTCTATCCGGTGAAAGCGTCAAACTCTATTTTTATTAAGAGGGAATAATCTTCTATGCTATTTATAGTTATAATCGAAAGTATAAACGGTCGGACACATAATGTTAAAACCGCGCGGGTACATCAGAATGGGAAACTGAACAGTCGAAAGATATTGTAGCAAAGGAAATTTAAAATTCATACAACAATACACGGATAAAAATAACCGCTCGGCGTCATCAAATTCGAATAAACATACAGGGTTATTTCCTCTTTACTTTCTCTTGTTTTCTCTCCTCACTCGTTGGTTCGCTGCGATCTGGCAGGTTCCCACCGATATGAGCCACCAAATCACCCACTTGCAGGATCGTGGAGATCGCAGCGGACAGGTGGTGAAGTACAGTATGATGGTGCCGATGAATCTTCACAGCATCGCGGCCTACACGGCCAAGATGCACTCCCATCTCAGTAGAGGCCGCTTGTCCGTCAGGCCGTGAGGTCGAAACCGCTTGATTCATCGACAAGGTCTCGTTCCGAGCCATGCCATCGTCCTTGTTCCAAGACCGGCGTCGCATTTCGCTCTCCGCCTGATGGCACCGATTTCGATAATGGGCGACATCATCAAGTAACCGTCTTTGCCGCTGGTCCCGATCCCTCATTTCCTTCTCGTGCGCGGCGGCCTGGGCGATCAGCTGCGCTTTCCTGCGTCTTGTTTCTTCCCGTGCAACTTTGGCCTCCTCCAAAGCCGCAACGACTTCGGTCCGGATCAAATTCACTTTTTCAGCAAACTCCTCCACCAATAGTCTCAGCGCGTCTTTTTCCTTCTCCGAAGATTGAAGCTTTTCTTCTAACCACACGATCTTATGGGTAGGGTCATCAGGAGACCTCTGTCCCTCATCATCAGGGGGAGGTGGGCTGTTCGCAAGGATGGTCGCCGAGTCCGCACCCTTCTCCACTGGAGAGACAATACAATAAGCGGTTAGAATAAAGACTATCGGCAGGTATGGCAGTTTAGAGCGATACTTTGGAGCAATGGGGCAAATTCAAGTCTTTCTCTTGCGGCCGATAATTCACGATCGGAACATATTGGTCGGCGCGCGTTCTCCTGATCAATCTCTCTTATCTGGGCTTTCCAAAGTCGCGCGGATTTGGTTCTTCCCGCCTCGTATATCTCTTTGGTCATCGGGACGTCCCTACCTTCAGAGATCAAGCAGACTGGGCATTTTCTCCGCAGTACCCTCTTCACCAAATTTTCCCTACTCGAAGCTATCAGAAACTTACCTGACCGGGGAGTCTCAACCTTGCCTACTCGGTCGGACATGTTCGAATGGGTCTTATCGTCAGCAGCAAGCCCAGCGGCTAAGAGTGCTTCTTCAACGGCAAGTTCTTTGTGAGGCTCGGCGAGAGATCCAGTTGCCAAGTTCGCATCGCTCGTCACTTGCATGCCATGAAGAATCTCCTCCATCCCCTGCAAATAACCGGCGTTATCAGGGAGATCAACTCTCGGAGAATCTTCGTCCAGGATAAGAAATCTCTCTAGCTTGGCCATCGCGGTTACCTCTGACGGTTGTTCAATCTCTTTTTGTGAATCCGCGGATACCTCCCCCTCCTCAGAAAGAGTAGATAGAGGGGCCGTGGCGACTTTGAGAATAGATGACTTCTTGCTCTCCTTCCCTTTTTGGCGAAGTCTCTTTTCTACCCGATCCTCGACGGTCGGGCCGGATCGACGTTTTCTTTTCTCCAGAGTAAACCCGCTCATTCCCAACCCAGTTTTTAGCTTGTCCGCCGCGGTCAGAGCGGCTTTCATAGCTTTCTCGCGGGCATCAGTAAGGCTATCAGCCGACAAAGGCAATTCTCTGTCTTGGTTGTGTGGGGTGATGCTTGTGATGTCGACGTCAGGGGTAATGGCGTTCTCAGGAGTGGCAGTTAGGTCGATTTTTACCCCGCCTATATCGCTCACCTCGCTCGGTTTTTCGGCTAGGACGGTGGAGGAGGTAGAGGCGGCGACAGTTTTCTCTGTCAATATGTCGGGCGAACTGGATATTTTGTCTTCTTTTTCCCGAGCAAGCGGTTTCGCTTTCGAACCGGATTTCCTGTACATGTCTCCCAGCAAACTTTTCATCGGCATAGCGACAAGCAAAGGGGTAACCGCAATTCAAGCAATCTCCCGGAGAACATCTGAAACTCTCTTTCCAGCGATATTTATAGCTCTGAGGCGCATTAAACAGAATATCGGTCTGGTGGATAAAGCTAACATTTCCGAATTTCCCTGACATTCGCAAATGTGCGGGGATAATGTTTACCCAGAAGACCGCTACCATGTTTCTCCCCTAACCGCGTAACCGCGCGACTGAGGAATAATCTGCAAGCTGTTCTTTCCGTCTGAGAGCTGCCGGTCTCTCTATTCAAGACCGCATAATCGTGCGGTTAATAGCTTGCTCTGTCTCTTCGGCTTTGCATCCCGTCACCGCTGCCCGCTCTCCTGTCCCCCGGGCAGCCGGTGATTCTAGCTCCTGCCCGCTCGGGCAGGCCCCGAGCCTATAAATAGGCATGAACAGTACTCTCTAGGCATCGCGAATCGAATCCTCAAGCTCGCCGTCTATGGCAGCGGTCTCAAATCCTTTGCCGAGCGAGTTACTGTCCGATCGGGTTTTCCTTGGTAACCGTTGTAATCATCTCATTTATGGCAATCGCAAAGCCCGTCGCAGGAGTGGTTTTAGCCGCGACGGGCGAATTCTGTTGTCGCCGCTTCCCGCGGCCCTCTTCTCCTTTTTCCATTTTCTCATCTAACCGCTAGTAACCGACAACTCGCAGTCCATTCTTTATCGTTTTCTCTCTTGCAGGTTCTCTAACGACCAAGAGACATTCTCGGCACGAACAGTATACTTGATGAACTAACATCTTTTGTAGGAGAAGAACAAGTTCCTTCTCCCTTCACATCCCATATTCAAAGGGAAGTGGTTCCATATGATTTCAAAGAGCCTCGTCTGCCAATCTATTCGGGAACGAGCGATCTAGTTTCTCACTTACAAGCTTTTGAATCGATTGTTTCATTGAAAGCTATATCAGATGGCATCAAATGCAAGCTCTTCATCATATCTTTTGGTGCTCAAGTATTGGACTGGTTCTACTGTCTACCACCTCAGTCAATAACTTGCTTTAGCAATCTTCAAAGAGAATTCCTCTCAAGGTGTGGAACCTTTAGGAAGAGAAAGAAGGTCATAGGAGCTCTTTTTCATATCAAGCAAGAAGACAACGAGTCTTATGCTCACTTCATCGAGCGATTCCAGAAGGAAACTCTTGACGTTGTTAATGTTGATCAAAACTTCTATAAAGTTGCTTTCATAAGCGGACTTCGGCAAGGCCCGCTTAAATTCAAATTCACTACAAAAATGCCTGACACCTATAAAGATCCTATTGATCACGCAAATCAGTTTGTTGGAGCTGAAGCCATGAATTCTGACTACATATTTTGTCTAGATCAAATGGCTCAAGTGTCAGCGCAGATTTTATCTCATCAGTTGGATAGTGAATCTCTTCACAATTATTTATCTCTCAATCATAACAGCAACCTATTGCAATATGATCAAAATCCTAATCTCCTGGTATCTCAACACATATGTTATGATCGTGGGAATTCATCTACATCTCAATAAAAGCATTCAGAGTTAGGTATTGATAACTCTAATATATCAACTCATACTTCTGATAATGAACCTCATGCTTCTCGCCAATATAAGCAAGCTGAGCCTAAAAGGAAGTATGCAAGCTTGACTATTTCTATGGAAGAAGTTCTTCAAATTATTCAGCAAGAGCCAGGTTTCATTAGGCCCTCTCTCCTGCGACCTGGTCAACGGTGTCGCAAAGATTTATTTTGTTTATACCACTTTTGTGTGGGTCATGATACAGAGAAATGCCGAGCACTTCATAAGCTCGTAGAGAAATTGCTGAAAGAAGGCAAGTTGCAAGAATATATTGCTTGAAAGCATCATTGTAAAATCCTCTATTGCAACATTGAGTGCTTACTCTCAATCTATTAGTGGTAAAATTTGTATTACCAATGTGCTTTTCTTCCTTCTACTGTTGGCATGACTGGTTGCTTTAGGAAAAGAGAACTTCTTACAGCCATAAACCCACTCCGCGTGGTCGCTTAAAAGTTCTTAGCGGAAATAAGCCACTTTTCAAGTGGTCACCCATTTTCCAAAGTGTCAACCAAGTCTGCTTTTCATTTATTCATTTTTTGAGGAAACTTGTGGCATTAAATCCACTCAGTGTGGTAGCCCTTTTTCCAGCTTGGCATCAGATCCACTCCGCATGGTAGCCCTTTTTCCAATTTGGCATCTGATCCACTCCGCGTGGTGGCCTTTTCTATCTTTTTAGAGCAGTCAGATCCACTCCGCATGGTGGCCTTTCCTATCATATCTGCTGCTTACTCTTCTTTTGCAGAGATTAGCAGATATTAGCAAGTTCCCTCCAGGTACTTGCAGCTTACTTTTCTAGCATATCTGCTGCTTACTCTCCTTTTGCAGAGACTAGCAGATTGTAGCAAGTTCCTCTCAGGTACTTGCAGCTTATTTTCTTTTTCTACCTGCTCGCTCACCTTACTTTTGCAGAGATTAGCAGATATTGGCATGTCTCATTCAGAGTTTAATAGAAGACAGTTGCCCTCTTCCTCAATTACAAAAGCAACTCAGGTACACGCAAGATGTACCGCCTTTTGCCTGCATTGACTTTTTCTTCACAGGTAAAAGATAGACATTGACAGATTTTTCCGAGGAGAGACATCAGGTTCTACCTCTCCTAGTCTCTAATTTTTCTCACCTGATTTCCGAGGGAGGATCACGATTTTCGTGGGTCTCCTACATTTTTGAAGTTCCTTTCGGAACTTAAAAAAGTGCGGGGATTATGTTAACCACAAAATCGACGATCCCTCCCAAGGTCTCTAGCTTGCAAGTCGCAGCCCACTCAGGGGTTCCTCCCGAGGGTCTCGATCTGCCTCACCCCTCCTTTTTGGGTCAGGCGGATAGAAACTTCTATCCGCTCAGGCTATGCGCCTAGGACAGTCTCCCCGGTCTAACCGCCCCGGTCGGATAGCTACTACGTGCCCTACGGGACGGTGGGCTGCTCCCATAGCTCACCCTCGCAGGCCGTACGGTTAGGCCTGCTAGTCGCGCAACATCTCTTCCTTGCAGGAGGCCAACTAAAATAGTAGGGGTGATCTGCGCAATCTGCTCCTTCGGTCCTCCAGGTTGCCTAGGAGCTGACGACCTACCTCCAGGTCGCCCAGGAGCTGACGACCTGCCTTTAGGTTGCCCAGGAGTTGACGACCTGCCTCCAGGTCGCCCAGGAGCTGACGACCTGCTTCCAAGTCACCCAGGAGCTGAAGTCCTTCCTCCAGGTCGCCTAGGAGCTGACGACCTGCCTCCAGGTCACCGAGGAGCTGAAGACCTGCCTCCAAGTCACCCAGTAGCTGACGACCTACCTCCAGGTCGCCCAGGAGCTGACGACCTGCCTTCAGGTCGTCAAGGAGCTGAAGACCTGCCTCCAGGTTGCCCAGGAGCTGAAGACCTGCCTCCAGGTCACCGAGGAGCTAATGACCTGCCTCCAAGTCGCCCAGGAGCTGACGACCTGCCTCCAGGTCCCCTAAGAGCTGACGACCTGCCTCCAGGTCGCCCAGGAGCTGAAGACCTGCCTCCAGGTCGCCCAGGAGCTGACAACCTGCCTCCAGGTCGCCCAGGAGCTGAAGACCTGCCTCCAGGTCGCCCAGGAGCTGACGACCTGCCTCCAGGTCGCCCAGGAGCTGAAGACCTGCCTCTAGGTCACTTAGGAGCTGACGACCTACCTCCAGGTCGCCCAGGAGCTGAAGACCTGCCTCCAGGTCGCCTAGGAGCTGACGTCCTGCCTCCAGAATGTTTTGGACTCGGTCAAAGCTCACCACCTTACCGGTGGTAACGGTACCAGAACCGTCTCTAGCCCGAGCCTATAAATACCCCCAAGACCTCTCATTCTGGGGAGGAAGAGGAGAACTGCTACCTTGATCAAAGTCTGCGGCCTCAGTTTTCCAGTCTGTCACGGCTTGATCAAGCAAGGTCGGCGGACTCAAATCTCTAGTCCACCCAGGTCATCAAGGGTTGTGGACTTAGCTTTTTCTGCCCTCAGCAGCTTGCGCAGCCTCCGCAGCCTCTGATTTCCAGTTCTCCCAGGTCGTCAAGGGTTGTGGACTTAGCTTTTTCTGCCCTCAACAGCTTACGCAGCCTCCGCAGCCTCCGATTTCCAGTTCTCCCAGGTCATCAAGGGTTGTGGACTTAGCTTTTTCTGCCCTCAGCAGCTTGCGCATCCTCCGCAGCCTCCGATTTACAGTTCTCCCAGGTCGTCAAGAGTTGTGTACTTAGCTTTTTCTGCCCTCAGCAGCTTGCGCAGCCTCTGCAACCTCAGTTCTCTAGTCCTCTACAGCCTCTTTTACTTAGTTTCTGGCACCTTCTTCTTTAGCCACCAGCTTCCCCCATTGTACCCTTTACTGCTTCTTCATGTAATGGTGCAATAGCAAGCTGTAACCCTACTTGATCAAAGGAAAAGCCCGTCGCAAGAGTGGCATTCAGGCCGCGACGGGCGAAGTCTGCTGTTGCCGCTGCTAGCAGCCCTTTCTCTTCTATTTTCTCTGTCTTCATACGCGACTCAGAGTAACCAGCTGCCTGGCAGTCTCTCAAACCTCTCCTCTATCCTCGCAACCCACTCATTCACCTAGCTTATGAGACCGAACACCCGTTAGCTGGTGATGCTCGACTCCCTTTCGCATTTCGCGCATCAACAATGTGGAGAATGAGACCGCTGATGATGTGAATAATGAGCAAGCTGGAAATGAAATGACCATGAGGGAGATTGATGTTGACCTCCCCTCTAAGGAGCAGGTTCAGGTTAAAGTTCCTGATGTATCTGGTGCAACAATTGAGTGGGAGACCTCCCGGCAGGGGATGATGAGTATATATGAAAAAGCGATAGAGGCTGCCCCTATCCCCCCTCAAGAGACTGTGAATCTATCAAGCTCTACAAGTGCATCTGAAGAAGAGAATCCTGACTCCCAGGGTCCTATCCTCCCTGAGCACAACCAGGCCATGCATTAGGTTCATCCATTAGGACCTAGCCTGGCAAATCACACCGTAAATATCATTCAAGGTATAGTGGATGAACTGAAGATCTCCTTTGAATGATCTCACAACAAGGTACTGAAACGAATTAAACAATCTGAGGATCTGATGCTAAAAAATGTTATGGAGATAAATCATAAGTTGGATATGATGGGACAAAAATTTGAAGCTAAGTATGCTGAGGCCGGCATTGCCGTCAATCTTTTAATGCAAGGGCTTAAGAAAAATACATCTGACCTGGCAGTGGTGAGTAAAAATGCTCATGTTGCTGCCAACAACATCAAATTGTTCGATCCCAACATGGTCACACTTAACACGAATCAGAAATCCCTGCTGAACGAGTTTACTAAGACTATTAAGCATATAGATGAGTCACTGCATTCCTATGCAAACTCCATTGCCCTAGAAGCCAAAAAGGGGGAAAATGAATATACAATTAAGATGGTAGGGTTAGAAAAAATCATGGTTGATAACTTCAAGCAGTCAAATGAGTATGTTTTTGAAAGCTGTCACTGGCTAGTTCAGCAAGCATCTGGTATACATATTCCAGTTGCTCCTACTGATGAGATTGCTAGTGCTGCTGCTGATGAGGTTGCAAGTGCTGAGGAGGCTCCCTTGAGTGAAGCTGATGACAGAAAGTCTGCTAGGGCCGTTGCCAAAGCTGCTCACAGTGCTATGTTTGATCAAGAGGCCATTGCAAAAGGGAAAAGAAAACTTCAAGATGGAACTTCCAAAGAAACTCCAGCTGAGAGGAAATTAAGATTGAAGGAAAATTAAGTTAAGAATGAACGATGGAGTCCTACGTCTAGGAGCATCATACTGGATACATTCATGATACAACAACGGGGAGAGCTTAACAAAAATGAAATATATAGTCAGTATGAGTGGGAGATGCACAAAGAGTATGAGGCTAAAAGAAACATATTTTTCAGGACTAACACTATGGAAAATAAAGCTACTCCCCCCAGGTATTACCCAAAGCCAAAGGAATATTTTAAAAGACAAAGCAAGAAGTTCCTGTCTAAGAAACTAAGGGATGATCAGGCTAAGGAGAGATAAACTTGGGATCTAGACTTTTTATTTTCTATATGTGTGTATATCTTTTCTTATATTTAAATGAACAACTTTTGGATATATATATATATATGATCACATGTTTATTCAATTGTTGTTCTGACTGCATTTATTTTTCTGAATTCTTGTCTCGCATATTTTTTATGTATATCATTTTAGTTAGTGAAATTCATCTTAGCTAGTAGGATTTTGGCTTCTTCAAATAGGGGGAGATTGTTGAGTATTTTATCCACAATTACCTGGATTTGAAGAAGACTCCAGTCAAGCTAAGATGGATTCACAATGTATTTGACGAACTTCTATAAAGTTATGCTTGCAGCTTTTCCATGCTAAGTACACACCAATGTCAGGGTGCAGTGGGTTAATATACACGGGTCTGCGCAATGTAATCCCTCGTTGAGCAGATCAGTGTGTTGACTCACGTGTGCTCTCTCTATTAGAGTGTACTTATTTTCAAGTACAGGGTTAAGGCAGATCATGTCACGATCCGCATTTTCCCGGAGGTTAAGAAGTATCAGAGTAAGGGAATATACACGTTGTGATGCCACGTCGAGCAGGGGATAACTGCCGACGCTCAGGCGACACACCAAAACCCTAAATCACAAGTTTTAATTTAATAGAAAACCAGTTTATTAGAAGGCTGTATCCCTCGGCACAGTGGATCAGCTAGTCCACGCTAAGAAAATATATCTGCTTACAGCGGAAAAATACTTTGATTCAGTTAATTTGACACCCTAAATGAGTATAAGGGCCCACCAGAGACCACTTATAGAATGCACGACACCTAAGGTGAGTAATATATATATATATATATATATATATATATATATATATATATATATATATATATATATTATTAAAAGATGTTTTACGCGTTAAGAAAATAGTGTTTTAATTGGCAAATATTTTATGCATGAGTACATATAATAGCTTAGGTTTTAAAATACCTAACATGCAACCTAACATAAATCCTTCCCAGAAGCAAGAAACCAATCCCAAGAAAAAGGGCAAAATCAGCAGTTTTAACTCATATTTAGCTAAACAAGTAAGCCACCGGTGGGCGTCAACAACCCGACACGAACCCATCGGTGAGTGTGCATGTCTATACAGAAAGAAGAGATAACTACCTCACAAGGGATCTGCAACTCTGCTACCCTGGAGGCTACCAACAAGTCCCACAAAAAGAAATCAGCCGCTCAATCGGCTACAACCTGGACCTGAGGCATTCAAGAAAAGAAAGTCCTCAGCAAAGAAAATAAATCTAAGAAAGAAGTGTCAGAATACTTAAATAAAGAAGGGTGTTCCAACCCGGCAACAAAGCACAAAACAACAGAAGCTGGAAAAAGAAAGAATTATTGCTTAAAGGGCAATAAAGGCAAATCACACCAAGTGTGAGCACAAACTACCTGCTCTGGAAAGAATCAACCTACGGTAGAAATGCATCAATATAAAAGCAGGGAAAAACCAAAAGTAGACAATAGGAAACTAACAGTCCTAAGTTTGTGAGAAAATGACCGGGGTATAAAAATAAGGGGCTAAAAGGTGTGGCCACAATGTCCGACACCAACAACCAGACCCTAAAAAAATGCTCAAGGGTGAAACACAGCCGGTGGAAGCTACAGGGTCCACACACCCAACAAGTTGGCAACACTGTCCAAACTTAGTGGTGACCACAGCTCAACACACACAATTCACCCCTCAGAGCCCAAAACCACACCCCCTCCAATCATAGCCCACGAGTCGGCATGCAAAAACTAGCCGAACACTCCCAAAATCCTCCTTGGAAAGGTAGAACTTTTCTAACAGCCCTAAAGAAACACACATCCCAAGGCTAAAGCATTAGCCAAAAAAAACTATGGCGTTGAGTGGGGTATCCTCACTCGATGCCAAAATGGTCACGACATTGAGTGAGGTGCCCTTACTCAACGCCATCGGGCTAAAACGCAAGAGAACAGTATGGCGTTGATTGAGTCTCCCTTACTCAACGCCAAACCAGCTATGGCATTGAGTGAGGTCAGCTCACTCAACGCCATCGGGCTGAAGCATGGCGTTGAGTGAGGTCAGCTCACTCAACGCCATCGGGCTGAAGCATGGCGTTGAGTGATGCCTCTTCACTCAATGCCATCTGGCTGAAGCATGGCGTTGAGTGAAGTCTCTTCACTCAACGCTATCTAGCTGAAACATGGCGCTGAGTGAAGCTTCTTCACTCACGCCAATCCTGAAGAATGGCGTTGAGTGAAGCCACTTCACTCAACGCCATCAGCCTTAAGCATGGCATTGAGTGAAGCCTCTTCACTCAACGCCATCAGCCTGAAGCATGGCATTGAGTGAAGCCTCTTCACTCAACTCCATCAGCCTGACCTATGGCGTTGAGTGAAGCTTCTTCACTCAACGCCATCAGCCTGAACTATGGCGTTGAGTGAAGCTTCTTCACTCAATTCCATCAGCCTGAACTATGGCGTTGAGTGAAGCTTCTTCACTCAACGCCATCAGCCTGAACTATGGCGTTGAGTGAAGCTTCTTCACTCAACGCCACCAGACTTAGCCGCAAAACCAACACATGGCGTTAAGTGAATGGCCTTCACTCAACGCCTGGGTACTTAGAATATTTCCTAAACCCAGCCCCATCACTTCTCAATGATAGCAAGCAGAGCCTTGGAAAATAAATTCCAAGGCTCCTACTGCTCTCCTTAACTTACCTAGCAGCAAACCTAGCCTACCACTAAGCTAAGCTAAATCTTAGTACTAACCAGCATCCTTGGCATCATCTAAGCCAAGTTTTACAATCGAAAAAAGAGCAACCCTGGAGCTTTAGGCTAGCAAAAATACAGAGCAACACAAAATAAAATATTTGGAATGAAATCGGTAAGGGCCAAGGGAGCCACTTACCTTAGCACCAAGATCTAGCAGCAACTTCACTCCATGGGCTTTGCACCGACAGCAAGGCTACCTAGAGAGAAAGAAAGTCTGGAGCTTTGAGAAGAGGAAGAGGAAAAAGACCAAAACCCTAGATCCTACAAGCAGCCCGAAAAGTAAAAATACATACCTAGGAAGCTAGCTCTCAGCGAGAGCAGCACAAATCTGGCACTACCCGAGCGAAACACGCCCTAAAACTTCAGCTAGCCGGCGGTCCAAGCTACAGCTCCTCCGCCTCCCGCCTGCTCCTTTCGCTGGAAGCTATCAAGTTGAGCGAGCTTCGGGAAATGGGGAAGGAGATAAAGAGAAAGCTTGGGATATACCCCCACTAGCTAAATAAAATATAAACACTTAGCCCCACTAAGCTATTAAAATATCATCTTAATACCACATAACCGGCCACTAAGCTTAAACTATTCTAAAATAACCGGCCACTAACAGCCACTAAACTAAAAAAATTAATCTAAGCCAGCACTAGCAGCTATCCCGAGCCCCCTCACTCCACCAGCTCACAGCCAACAAAACTAATATATAAATATATATATATATATATATATATACATATGTTTATATATATATATTTACATATGTTTATATATATATAATAAAATACATATACATATATATATATATATAAACATATATACTTATATAAAATATATATATACCCTTACATATATACACATATATATAAACATACATATACAGATATATATAATACAAAAAGAAAGAAACACTACACCAGCCTCACCAAGCTCGGCCGCACAAGGCCACGCACAACAAACGGGTAGCCACCACCGGCTAACAAAACACACGTCGAAATGACGCGAAAAACGAATGATCTCGGATTTCGACAAAACTCGCACCGTAGCTAAACACCATAGACAAAAACACAACAGCGAAGTCGAAAACAACATCCGATGATCAGAACTTGGGCTAACACTGCCCGAAGCCAAAACACAAACATTCCCTGAGAGGCCCAACCGAGTCACCAAAACAGACTCCGGCTAGCTGGGGAAGCTTACAAATAGGCTACTAAAGGACCACTAAAGGAAACTAAAGAGCTATGACCATGCTCTAATAATGGCAAAATCCGACAACGCGTCATCGCAACGCCCATCAATGATTAAACCAAAACACAGAAAATCCGGGGGCGTTACAGATCAAGAGCAGAAGAAGGAGCAAAGATGGGTATAAGACCAAGTCATCTAAGGAAGGAAGATAAAATTCTTCTAAGTCAAAATCAACGGGAATCACTAAGTGATTCTCGCCGATTCGACGAGAATCATTAGTGATTCCCGCCAAATCGTTGAGAATCAGTCAGTGATTCCCGCTGACTTCATCCGGCTGACTATCCTCCTACAAGAATTCTGCTAAGGCAGAATCTACGGGAATCACTAAGTGATTCTCGCCGACTTCGGCGGGAATAGTTAGTGATTCCCTCCGATTCGACGAGAATCAGTCTGCATTCCTGCCGACCTCCTTTGGCAAACAAGGTTTCCAATTGAAATTCGGCCAAGGCAGAATCGATGGGAATTGTGAGTGATTCCCGCCGACTTCGACGGGAATCACCAACGATTCTCGCTGATTTTGCTTTAGGAAAATTTCCCGTTCGCTAGACCGAACCATGTTCGCTGTGCGCTGTTTCGGCCGAAGCTAGGGTTTCTCCTTGAGGTCCCCACAACGGTCATTTACGGTTGGCTTCCAGTATATATACTCGCGTATTTTGAACATACCGGGGAAGCTATTCACGAGAAATCAAAAGCAACCGAGCGTGCCCTAGCAGATCGCGGAAACCGCCGATCGCCGCTCACAGTTCGTCGTCGACTTCTCCGATCATCTCTGATCTTCCGACGACAGTACCGAGGCAAGCCTAGAGTCTCACACTTCTCTCTTGAGATCTCTTGTCTCTTGATTCGTTGAACGAGACTAGTTCTCCATTCCGAATCGATTGAGACGACTGATCCAACTGAGATCGTTGGTAGACCTTGCTTGATTCGTCAAGAAGTTTGGATCTACGGAGTATCGCCGCCGCAATCACTTGCCTCCGCCGATCTTGACAAGATCCTCTCCACGTATGAACTCCGGTTGTGGATTCTTCGTATCTTCCAAGAAAGCTTCTACAAATGAAGAAGGACATCGGATTCTCCACAAGCGTTGTTTGTATTTCTTATACATTCAATTTTTGTTTTGTTATAAAGGAATTTTTATTCCTAGTTGTAAGGGTTGGGTACAACCCATGGTGGAGGAGTAGTGACTCCTTTGGTTGGAAGTCCTTTCGTAGTGTGAGGATTGGATTTCAATCCGATTAGAGAAGTGACCGAGTCGTCCCTTGGTGGGAGATAGGTCGAAGGGGGAGAGTGGACGTACCCAAATCGGGGAACCACTATAATTTCTTGTGTGCTTTTTTGTGTTGTGTTTGTTTATTTGTGCAGGTAATTTAAATTCCACAAAAGAATGCACGACACCTATCCCCCCCATAGGTGGATTTAGCTGACACTAGAGACTTTCACTTATAAGGTTATGTTTCAGACCCTTCACATAAGCTACTTGAGTGATAGTAATAGAAGTATTAGAAATGTTACCAAACCCTTTGATGACTCCTTTTTTAGATCCACCAAATATTACTTTGGGTCCATTCTCTGTAGGAGTGTAGTCATCTAGCATTCTCCTAGTTCTAGTCATGTGCCTGTAATATCCACTGTCCAAGTACCATATTGGAGTATGGCCACATGGACTTACCTGCATCAAATAAAATAAATTAACCTTAGAACCCCAAAAGCTATTGGGTTCTAGGTTCAGGTTTTTCTGAATCCTGTCAAACTTACAAGCAGTCTTACTAACAGGTAATCTGACATTCTTCCTGACAGTTGTGTTGTACCAGCAGTCTATTGCATAATGGCCCACCTTGCCACAACACCATCACTCATACCTATTATACCTTCTTTTAAATATAGTTTTAACAGCATTACTGTTTGCAGTCTTTAAAACTGTATATTGGTTGGTCCTTTTCTTGAGAGCTGGGGCTGGTGCATCAACCACTGATGACTCATGATGACCTTTTGTGATGTCATGATCAAATCTGTTAGTTGGCTTCACAACTTTCCTGAATAAAATAGGGGGTTTGTAAACCAATGACTGAGCTGGGGCTTTGTCTTTTCTTGTGGAATTTGCATCCCTTGCATTTCCCACAAAGCCCAAACCTGTCTTACCATTTTGAGGAATGAAGTTATCAATCAAGGGTAAGACTGATTTTGGCCTAGAGAATCTAGCCACCAAATCCTTCTCTTTCTGATGTCTTACTTCCAGACTTTTGATTTGATCATTCTTGAATGTAATTTTACCCATCTGAGTAAACGTAATATTTTTCAGCTTGGCAATCTCATTCACCTTCTGATTCAACATTTTTTCTTAATCAGATATAGTAAACTTAAGAGCAGTTGTTAACCCCAGAATCCGCAACATTTCCAGCTAGGCATCTTGCCCTTCCCTCGCTGAACTCAAGTACTCAGTTCGCCCAGCTCGCCAGTTGACGTGGTCCGTCACCTAGGCAGACTCCAGCTATCAATCCGCTCAGTTCGCCCTCGGTTCCCAGCTCTGCTAGATCGACGACCACCCATCGACGAGTCAAGCTCAGGCCGGCGAGCTCCGAGTCAGGCCGCCCAGGTCGCTCAGGTCGCAACTAATCTGAAAGGACCGCACTCGATGCGACCAAGGGAGGTCTCCAGCTCGCAGGGCCAGTTCGCCGGTCCCACGCGGACTGCTTGTTCTTTCTCTTTTTTGATTCCCGTCACCGCTGCCCGGCTCTTTTGTACCCCAGGCAGCCGGTTATTTTAGACCTGCCCGCTTGGGCAGGCCCCCAGCCTATAAATAGGGGGAAGTGGTGCACTCAAAGCACGCTGACTCGAGCCCAGGAGCCCACTTGTTAAAGGCTGCGGACTCGAATATCTGGCTTTGCGATCTCCAGCTTGCTTTCTGCTTTGCTTTGCTTTTCCCTTCTTGTAACCCCTTCTTTGCAATCAAAAGTAAGCCCTTCGCAGGAGAGGCATTCAGGCCGCGACGGGCGAAGTCTGGTATTGTCGTGCTCCACGGCTCTTGCTTTTCTGTTCCTTTTCTAGTCCGCCAAGTAGACTGCTGCTCGCAGTTTGTTTTTCTTTTCTTCCCTAGGTGCTCGAATAGTTAGCTGCTGGTGCTCGTATCCGCCTTCGCTTTTCGCGCATCAATAGTTAACACGCGACCTTCAGATTCGAGCAGTTTTTGAAACCGCGGATACAAATGTCAGACCGCCGAGGTCGCCGCTCCGACCACTCCAGCTCCCCCGATGATTCGCTGTGGGAGGCGTTGGAGCAGTCCCGCTGGGAAGCTGAAGTATCTCGAAGAGAGACTGACTAGCGGCTCGATACGATCAGCCAAGCCCTGTTAGCATTGACTCAGCGGCTTGCCCCCCAGGTTGCTGAAGAAGTTGCTGAGACACCTGTCCGCCAGACTCCAGTCCGCCGGACCCCGGCTCGTCGCACCCCTCTTCAGCAGTCGCCTGCGACCGCGCCTCCGCCTCTCCACCAAGCTCAGTCCGCAGCTCCCCTGCGACCTCAGGCTAATCAGTTCGCCCCCCTGATGGATTTCTTCAGGAAGCAGCCCGAGGGACCCCGGCTCGCCGACTAGACTTTGTTGATCGGCAGTCCGCAGAGCTCGTAGAGCTTCGTCCTCCAGTCCGCCCTTCTACTGATTCAGAAACTCCCTCTCCCTTCGTCGATCGAATCCGATGGGAGTCAGCGCCAAGCAATTTCAGAGAGCCTCGTCTCCCTTTTTATTCAAGGGAGACTGATCCGGTCTCCCACCTGCAGGCATTCGAAGGGGCAGTTGCATTGAGGAGCCTCTCTGATGCCCTGAAATGTAAACTTCTGGTGACCACTCTTGATGGTCAAGCAAGAGAATGGTTTTATGAGTTGCCTCCAGGCACCATTTCCTCTTTCGCTGAGCTTCGCAGTGAGCTGCTCCTGAGGTTTGCAACCTCTAAGAAGAGAAAGGATGGGCCGACAGCCCTTTTTGACATTAGACAGAGAGACAATGAATCGGTGGCAAGATTCATTGATCGGTTCCAAAAGGAAATCCAAGGGGTAAGGAATGTGAACCCCGATTATTATAAAGTTGCCCTGATTCACGGCCTCCGGGAGGGCCCGTTGAAATTCAAAGTGACAAAAAAGGCACCATCAACTTATCAAGAGCTCGTAGCAATGGCTAATCGCTTTATTGAGGGAGAAAATGCCAACCCAACCTATATCTCATCCCTGACAGCTAAAGCTGGAGGAAGGGATGTCCCCAACTCCTCTTCCAACAATCAGTACCACAGTAAGCCTCCCCGGCCTGACTTCCATCCTCCACCTCAGAGGGGGCGTAACCTCCGCCATAAGAAACCCTTCCTTGGCCATCAACAGTTTCATGATCAGAGACTGCCGTTGGCCGTCACTCCCGCCGTTCCCCTTCAAGCGCTCCCCATTCTTCAGAGCGCCCTGCCAGCTTCAAATCCTCATGGGAGCAGCCCTATGGAAGAGCTTGCAGATCTGGGCATCGACTTTGAAGAGGTCGTCCAAATAATCCAGAGGAAGGCTGAAGAAAAGAGGCAAGGGCCTCAGAGAGACTGGAAGCTCAGGGACAACTCTCAATTCTGTAATTTTCATAAGGAGAAGGGTCATCTGACTAAAGATTGCAAGGCTCTTCAGAAGTTAGTTGAGAGGTTGCTCGCCGAGGGTAAACTCGAGGACCTGGGCAGGAAGAGTGATTCTTCAAAGCCTTCCACCTCCAAGGGCAAAGAGGTGGCTGAAGTTCACCGGGAGTGCATAGAGATAAGGGATGAGGGCCATCTGGGGCTCATTGATATCCCAAATGAGTGTATTGATGTTGTCGACGAGGGGGCCCTGGGAAGACTCTTTTTCATCCATGGCGGAGCAGGGACTGAGTCTACTCGGAAGTCTTCTCTGTCAAGACTTTCCCGAGCTGAGGTTGCTTCTACTTCTTCTGCCCCGGCTTCTGAAGTCGTCACCTTTGGTTCTGCGGACCTTCCTGTAACCGCCAACCCCTTCGATGATGCCATCGTAGTCCAGGCAGCCATCGGAGATTTCACAGTTGATAGAATTCTCATTGACACTGGTAGCTCCGTAAATCTCCTCTTCAAGTCAACTTTTGAGGCCCTGAGGACAGAAAAGTCTCTGCTTCCCACCGAGGGGCCACTTTATGGCTTCTCGGGCGAAAGAAAGGAGGTTGAAGGAAATGTCACACTCCCAGTGACGCTCGGAGGGGTGACCAAGGAAATCCAGTTCATAGTGATGGACGCCCCGAGCAGCTATCATGCTATCTTTGGGAGACCATTGCTGAACAAATATCGTGCCATCATTTCAACATACCATTTAGCCATCAAGTTCTGCAAGGATGGCCGCCAGTGCAGGGTCAGGAGCGACCCAAGGCAGGCTCGAGAGTGTTACCTCCGAACAGTCAACATGACTGAGGTTTCCCCCCCCAGCTTTTCCAGCAGCAGCAGAAGCCTTTTCTCCATCAGAAGCTACTGTGGATAGAGAAGGTGCTCACCTGGAACCTGCCCAGGTGATGCAAGAAGACCCCATCGCAAAAGGGGAAGGATGAAAGCTCTCCATCAACTCCGAATTGCCAGAAGATCAAAAGGCGGAGTTGATATCTTGCCTATTGAGGAATCTGGATGTCTTCGCTTGGTCAGCGGAGGACATGCCAGGGGTGGATCCCAACGTGGCTTGCCATCATCTCAATGTTGATCCGGATACCAAGCCCGTCCAGCAAAAGAAGAGGGATGTAGCTGTCAAACTAGCAGAGCCCATCAGAGAGGAGGTTGCCAAACTCCTCAAAGCACGCTTCATTCAAGAGATTCAGTATCCCGAGTGGGTCTCGAATGTTGAAATGGTTAAGAAACCTGGGGGAAAGTGGCGTATGTGTGTAGATTTCACCCGTTTGAATAAAGCATGCCCGAAAGATTTCTACCCCTTGCCTCGGATAGATTTATTAGTTGATTCTGCGGTAGGATATCCGTTTATGAGTTTTTTAGATGCATTCTCTGGTTATCACCAAATAAGAATGCACAAACCTGATATCCCTTGCACATCGTTCATCACTAATGACGGTTGCTATTGTTATCTTGTGATGCCCTTTGGGCTTAAAAATGCTGGCGCAACCTATCAACGCATGATGGACCAAGTGTTTAAAGAGCAAAAAATTAGAAACCTCGAAGTGTATGTGGATGACCTTTTGATTAAGAGTAGGTCTTTTCCACAGCACTTGGTAGATCTAGCAGAGACCTTTTCCACTCTGCGAAGGCACAAAGTAATGCTTAACCCGTTAAAATGCATCTTTGGGGAAAGTAAAGGGAAGTTTATCGGCCATCTCTTTACTCCTGAGGGTCTTGCCCCCAATCCTGATAAGGTTAAAGCCATCCTTGATATGACTCCTCCCCGTTCACCAAAAGAGGTTCAACAGTTGGTGGGGAGGTTGGCAGGACTCGGGAGGTTCATCTCTCGAGTTGGAGATAAAAGTGCACCATTCTTTATGACTCTTCGGGGAGCGTCCAAGTTTCAATGGACAGAAGAGTGTTCCTTGGCCTTTGAGCAATTAAAAAAGTAGCTAACCTCGACTCCTTTACTCCAAAGCCCCCGAGCAGGGGAGATGTTGTTCCTATACCTAGGGGTTGGTCCTGAAGCAGTTAGTTCTGTCCTGTTCCGAGAAGAGAGCAGGAGGCAGTTCCCCGTTTACTATGTCAGTCACATCCTGAAAGATGCAGAGGCAAGGTACCCCATCCTAGAGAAGCTAGCTTTGGCTTTAGTTATGTCTGCCCACAGACTCCGTCCATATTTCCAGGCTCATTCAATTCAGGTGGTTACTGATCAACCTTTGAAGAGTGTGCTAGAAAAACCAGAGCATTCAGGCAGGCTAGCTAAATGGGCAATTGAGCTGAGCGAGTTTGAAATTTCCTATGTGCCCAGAACAGCTATCAAGGAACAGGTGCTTGCAGATTTCCTGACTGATACGATAGAATCTAGCTCGGACCAGGCAGCAAGGTCTCCTTTAGCTTGGACCATTTATGTGGATGGAGCTTCTGGAAGAAACTCTTCGGGGGTAGGGGTAGTGTTGATAAACCCGAATGGTGTCAAACTTGAGCAGGCCATCAAGTTCTATTTTCCAGTGACTAACAATCAGGCAGAATATGAAGCTTTATTAGCCGGCTTGAGGCTTGCATGAGATCTTGGAATTGATCACGTCCATATCAAGACTGATTCACTGGTAATGGCTTCACAAGTTCTTGGCAACTTCGAGACCAGGGAGCCAGTGTTGAAAAAGTACCTTGTGCTGGTAAAGGTTGAGGTTGGCAGGTTCAAAAGTTTTACTATTGAGCACATTCCAAGGACAGAAAACGAGGAGGCTGACGTTCTTGCCAAGTATGGGCTCTCGTCAGGAGGGACAACTTCTGAACTTTTCCACCCAGCGGTGGAGGAAGAAGGGCTAATGCAAATCGATCAGTGTTCCTCTTGGATGGACCCCTTCATTCTCTACCTATCAACCGGGAACCTGCATCAGTCAGTAAAAGATAAAAAGAGATTCAGGTTAAAAGCAGCACACTATTACTTGATATCCGACATTCTCTATAGAAAAACCTTCTTGTCTGCAATGGCAAGATGTGTTTCAGAAAGTGAAATTCCCACTGTTCTTCAAGAAGTGCACTCTGGCGAGTGCGGGAGTCACTCGGGAGCAAGAACGTTGGAAAAAAGGATCCTGCAGCAAGGTTACTTCTGGCCTACAATAAAGAAAGACTCTGAGGCCTATGCAAGAAAATGTGTTCAATGCCAGAAATTCGCCCCTCTTCAGCATCAAGCAGCTCAATCTCTCAGATCGATTGCAACCCCTTGACCCTTTGCTGTTTGGGGAATGGATCTCATTGGCCCTTTTCCCATGGCAAGTGGGCAGCGGCGCTTTATTATAGTTATGATCGACTACTTCAGTAAGTGGATTGAGGCTAAAGCGCTGGCAAAGACAACAACCCAGGTCGTGAGGAATTTTATTTGGGGAGAGATAGTCTGCCGACATGGAATCCCTATATCAATAATCACCGATAATGGATCACAGTTCAATAATGCAGAGATGATAGGCTTTTGCAGGCAGATCGGAACAGAGCTGCGCTTCGCATCAGTTCATCATCCCAGAAGCAATGGTCAAGTAGAAGCAGCTAATAAGCAAATCCTCAACCTGCTTAAGAAGAAAGTTCAAAATCTCAAGGGCAGTTGGGCTGATCAACTTCCCTCAGTCCTCTGGACCCTGAGAACAACACCTTCATCTGCAACAGGAGAAACCCCGTTCAAGCTTTCTCACGGGTCCGAGGCATTGATTCCTGTTGAGTTTGAAGTTCTGTCGCCTAGAGTACTGCTTGCTAGGCAAGGTACGGAGGATTGGCTTGAGTTGAACAGCGAGGAGATGAGGTTCAGTTTGGAGCATATCGAAGAGGTCAGAGACAAGGCTGCTATCAGGCAGGAGGAAGTTAAAAGAAGAGTGGCCCGTTACTTCGATAAGAACGTAAGGATCAAACACTTTCAAGTGGGAGATCTGGTTCTTAAAAAGGTCGATGCTGCTGCAAGAGCCAGCTCAGTTGGGAAGCTTAATCCTAGTTGGGCAGGACCTTTCATTGTTAAGGAAGCACTTCAGAATGGGGCCTATCGGTTACAAACATTTGAAGGAGAAGATATGCCGCACACGTGGAGCGGAGATGACCTAAAGCGGTTCTTTTCCTAAACCTCTTTTCTTTTCTTCCTATGTAAACTCTTTAAGAGGTTCATTATTAATAAAAAGTTCCTTGCTAACACTTTTATCAAGTATCTTCGTGTTTCAAGTGTTGACAGTTAAATATATGGAGCAAGGATAACTCTAAATGGTTCTCTCTGAACTCTCTATTTTATGATTATACGAATCTCTCAAAATTGATATTTGTCTAAATACTCATACTAACACTTCTTCGAATGCCCTTTCCTTCTTACCTCCTCGAGCAACTCCCGACAATTGCTTGATACCAGGAGATATCGCCGTGTTCAACAAAAACCTCCCCTAGAACCGTTGGTGTCAGCATAACACCACGACAACCACGTGTTGCGGGGAGATTTCGCACCGTGTAGTGGGAGCCTACCTACTCTAGTGCGGCAGGATACTGGATTTCGAATCCCGGCTAGTACCTGACCCCACTTCTGCATTATGGAGGAGCAGAGTGGTGGACAGCTCTACCATGCCACTTAAGGGATATCGTTACAACCCAGATGATCGCGTGAGGAAAGCAATGCCGCTCCGGCCGCACCTGCCCCCAGACCATCTTAAGGTTGTAGCCCTCGAACACTCCTTGGTACCCTCAAGTAGTGCCTGCAGGAGACCCACAGTCTTGTCGATCTCAAAGGAAAGCAATGCCGCTCCGGCCGTACCTGCCCGAGAGATCGACTTAGACTGTACTCCAGGCAAGAGGGCAGTGAATTGAGTTATTGAGTCTGCAGATCTCGAGGTCTAGTGAGGAAAGCAATGCCGCTCCGGCCGCACCTACCCGCTTGGCCTCCAGACTGCGGCTTTCTTCTTCACAGGGGTTGTCATTATTAATGAAGTGCGGACTCCAGTTGTCTTATCCACTCAGTCCGCCGTCCCTTGGGTTGATTCTGTAATTCATAACCTTGTGAGGAAAGCGATGCCGCTCCGGCCGCACCTACCCGCTTGGTTGTGAATTACAGGTCATTTCTGATATTTTTTATTAATGAAGTGCGGACTCCAGTTGTCTTATCCGCTCAGTCCGCCGTCCCTTGGTTGATTCTGTAGTCCATAATCTTGTGAGGAAAGCAATGCCGCTCCGGCCGCTCCTACCCGCTTAGCTATGAATTACAGGTCATTTCTAATGTTGCTGACTGATGCAGTGCGGACTTCGGTTTTCTAATTCGCCCAGTCTGCCTAGTTCGCCTATTCTCGTTATTCAAGTGGGCAGATTGTCGTTTTCTTGGTTCTATTCTGCAAAGCGCGGACTGCCAACCGAACTCGTCCAAGTTCGCTTTACACGTTCTCTTCGCTTAGAATATTTTCATATTACAGCAAGCTGTGGTTATGCAATTTCAGCAAGCTCTAAACATACAGCAAAGCAATGACAAAAGATTTACATATAAAGTGCGACCTCTAAACATAAGCAAGGGAAAAAAGCAGAACATCTCAGATCAAAAATATCCTTTTTCTATTCATTCAAAAATATGTTTACATGTCTTGGCATGCTCGCGCAGAGTCCGCCCCCTTACATTAAAGAAAACCAAAAAATTACAATATATATTCCTATTCTGTCCTCTGCTTCTTGTCCGCAGGCTTCTCCGGGCTCGACCCATCCACATCCACTATAGGCGAGTAGCCGCCTGAGTCACTACTGCTGCTGTCATCAGAGTGAGAAGCGGCTGAGGGTTCTGTTCGCGTGCTGCTCTCACCAGAGCCGGAGTTAGCGGACTGATCCGACTGACCTCCTTGCTGCTGACTTGAGGCCACGTCTTCAGCTGCTTCCTCGTCAGCGGACTCCTCCTCATCATCCTCGGCAACCGCTTTCCCCTTGGCAGCTCGCTCGAACTCGGCAACCTTATCCTTTAGCTCCGGGAAAAGCTTCAGGAAAGGAATAGAGTCTACCCCAGCCTTTGCGTACCCATCGCTGATAACGCGCTCAATCGCGACCTCGACGCTTTCCTTTACAAAAGGAAACATGGCCTTTTGAAAGTCTGGGTTGGTCACCTCATATGCGGTCTGCAAAAGAAATCAAAACATCAGTCCGCGAAAGATAAGCAAGATTAATGGCGATTAACTAAGCACTTACAGCCTTGTCTTCTTTATATTGATTAACTTTTACACCAAGTCGCTTATTCCTTTCTTTCAGCGAATGGCTTTCCTTCTTATGTCGCGCATTGTCCCTAAGCAGCTCGCTCGTAAGCCTGCCTAAGAAGTGGTTGGTGACGGCGGAGTTCGCACTGGCCTGCGCAGCGAGAAGGGGGAGGTCATCAGGTGCCACACCTTGCAGATCGCGAAGGTTTTGCTTCCCGTACAAGGCGGACAGGGCGACGTGGGCATGGCGAGATGGGCGTGGACTCCTCTAGGAGGGAAGAGCCGTTGATAGGCGGACATACTTTTTCTTCTCATGCCAGTGGATCATGGGGTTGCCCCTCGGATCCTTTTGCTTCTCGCCGAAGCCCGCAATGTCGAAGCTGCCATCGGAAGAGTAACCCGCGGCGGGGTCTCCATCTTCCCTCCTCTTTTTTGCGATTTCTTTTTTCCTTTCCCCTTGTGTAGGAGTCTGTCCGGCAGGCGCAATGGGCAGATTTGCGGGCACCGCCAAGGTCGTTGCAAGAGAAAAAGTTAGTTAAATTTCCCAGGTTGTTGCGGATACAAATGAAGGTCGCAAGACTTACTCTCTTGGCGGCTAACAGTATCCATCCCAGGCAGCAGCGGGATGTAATAGTCAACATCCAGCCTCGCTCCATCAAGGAACTTGACGATGGCGGCCTCGGCATCGTTCAGCCGCACGCTCTTGAAGTCAGCATCTACGCGCAGCTGCGGATTGGTATGAAGGAACCCCAGGTCGCCTTCAAAGATAAGATACCTAGAGGTCCAGTTGTGGATCTTGTTCGGCAAGCCCATAACTTTCATTCCCCTGCAGTAGAAGTAGATGATGCCTTTGTACTCACGGTCTCCCGTCGGAGTGATGGAGCGGACAGAGAAAATTTTCCTGAAAATCTTCAAGGAAAATTCAACCCTCTCAGCTCGTAGGTAAGCAATGAAACTGTAGATGGCAACCATACTGTTCGGGGCAAGCTGGCTCGGAACCACCCCATAATGCTCAAAGATCTCCGCGACCTCCCAGAGCAGGGGGAATTTGAACCCGCAGTCAAAATGATCTATTAGAACTGCGAGCTGGGTAGCGGTTGAAAAGTTCAGTCGTTCATAGTGTTCGGGGAGCCGCGCGAGTACGGGCGAGCCCGCCATATGAACTTCCAAGAAAGCCTCCAGGTCGACTTCGGTTAGCCTACTCCTTTTATGCTCAGCAGCATGGAAGGCGGCTGCGGCCTCAGTGCGTGCGGATACCATGTTTTCAGACCGCAAGGCTTCAACTCCCACTGTTTTCTATACAAAAAGAGAATGACGACCCTATTTATATAAAAACCATCTGACATGACAGCCGTCAATCCGCTCAGATCGATAAGCCAGTCCGCTCAGCTCGCTTCTTCCCTGTTTTCCCTGCAATATCAGATATTTTTTAAGGCTTTGCAGATCGATAAGCCAGTCCGCTCAGCTCGCTTCTTCCCTGTTTTCCCTGCAATATCAGATATTTCTTAAGGCTTTGCGGATGCAAAGCCAGTCCGCTCAGCTCGCTTCTTCCCTGTTTTCCCTGCAATATCAGATATTTCTTAAGGCTTTGCAGATCGATAAGCCAGTCCACTCAGCTCGCTTCTTCCCTGTTTTCCCTGCAATATCAGATATTTCTTAAGGATTTGCGGATTCAAAGCCAGTCCGCTCAGCTCGCCTCTTTCCTGTTTTCCCTGCAAATAATTGCAAACTCACAGGAAATCCGCAGAAACCGCAGTTTGCCAATAAAACGCCAGCCCGCATAACTTACATTCCATAGCGGGATTATCCGAAAAAATAATAGTATATAAAAAGCAGAGTAGCATCACAGCACAGATACAATCATACAACAAAGATGTTCAGCAACAATATTATACAACAGCTTAAAAAATAAAAAAACAAATGTTTAGGCCTTAGCGCCTTCCGCGGTCTCTCAGAGCAGGTCGCATCTCCTCCTCCATTCCAACATGAGCAGCCTGGTCGCTTCCTCGCAAGATCTCGCAGTAGAGCTGGGAAACCAGATGGTGCATATTATTGAAGGTGCGGTGCATATGAGCCATGTCTCTGACTACCCGCGGAAATGGAATTAATTGAACAGCCGGGGTTGGATCTGCGACCACCGCGGGCTGCCCGCTTGCCGCAGGGGCCGATCCATCCCCCACAGCAGGCTGAGACGTCTGCGACCTCACCCCAACGGCTTCGCTTACTTGCTTTTTTCCTTCTCTCGCCAAAGCCAAATATTTATTCCTATAATGGCTGACATCTCCGCTCAGTCGATTTTTCTCCTTGTTCGCTCCTTCGAGTGCGGATGAAAGGCCGGCGACCTCGCTTTCTAGGATCTTTTCCCGCGCTTTGCTTTTATTTAGTTCAGTTCGAAGCTCGCATAACTCTTCCTCATATGTCTTCGCTAACAGTGCGCTGTCTTCTTTAGCAGGCAGCTCCTCCTATGCGAGCTCATCAGCGGTCCGCGCCGCAGCCTCCGACACATTTGGTGGCGTGGGCACGATCTCGCCAACCTCGACAGAATCAGGTGTGGACTTCTGAACTGCAACAAAGAAAATAAAATCGCCTCAGTATCCAAGCCGTAATAGCCCCAAAAAGAAAAAGAAAAAAGGGGAAAGGCTTTTATTCACTTTTGGTTATCTTCGCGGCGATCTGGCGACTATCAAGGATAGGTCGCCTCACGCACTCCGGATCAAAAGCCTCTAGGCGACGCCTCCATTCTCGGCGGACTATTGCTCTTGTCTCGGCCAGCGATCTGCTCGAGGCGACTATGTCATCAGTTTCTGTAAGGATCTTGACTGGCCGCGACTTTCGTGGAGGGGATTTGTACAACCAAGAGCTCTGAAACCGCTTGGTAGCCGGCTGCAACTTACCAGATCGCATCAGCTCGGCAGCAATCCGAAGATCCTCAGCCCGCTTATCCACCACGAGCTTCTCCGAGGCCGCTTCAACCTTCGCCTTCATCATTGCGAGTTGCTCCTCGGTCTTCTCCCTCTCTTCATCTGGAAGAAAAGAAGAAGGGTCGGCAAGATTTTCTCCTCTAGTTGCGATATCAGGCTGCAGCACCTCCAGTAGAGAGCGATTTATACTCGCAAGCTGATCATTATCTATAGAGTCGAGTATCTCAGTGGTTGATAAGCTGAGCGTGGAAGGGGGATCACCTTCTGCGGGCAGAGGATCGGGGGTGACGAGATCATCTTGGACTTCCTTTTCTCGCGGCTTATGCTGCAAGCTGGCAGCTCCAGTTCGCTTGGAGATATTTTTCTCTTTCCTAACTTTCATTTTCTTCTCTACCCGCTCGACGGCATTACTATCTCTCTTCCTCTTTTTCTTCTCAGGAGTCTTCTCTAAGTCGATGACGACCGGCTTTGGTTCGGGAACTGAGGTTGCAGCGACAACCAGCGCCAAGGAAGATACTGGCTCTACAACTTGCTTTTTGATGGAACTTTTAGCCGCGTTTTCGGCAGACTCCTTAGCTCGCTCCTCGGCAACCTCCTCTCCCCTTTCCACTATCGGCTCGCCAGCAGGAAGCTTCTCCTCGATCCCCTGCTGCTGGACTTTCGGCGATGAAACTTCCTTATCCGTGTCTATCCGCAGCAGGATAGTCTCGGAAGGAGAGCGATGCACCTCCATGCTGGAAGAGTTCGCAGGGTTTTGGTCAGAAATGGAGGGCGGATTCGGTTTCTCCCGTAGAAGACTTAGAGGAGCATTCGCAGTCTTTTCAGTATCGCGGACTGGATCTTGCTTCACCTGGCCTGAACTCTCCCCCTGATGGCGGGCAGGCACATCTTTTCGATGGCTCGATTTCATAGGCCGGGTACTCGCTTTCGGCTTCTCAATCGGAGCAGCAAGGTTGCCGAAGAAGGATCCTAGCCTTGCTATGCCGGACTGGAAAGTTGAGACCGCAAGTGGTGAGTAACGACCCGTCGCACAGACAATTCTGACAGAGGACAGGGCTTCCGGCAGTATTTATAGCACAAACAGCATTAATGATAGTTGCGGACTCAGCGGTTAAGGAAACATTTTCGGAATTTTCCAAAACTCAAAAATGTGCGGGGATTATGTTAACCCCAGAATCCGCAACATTTCCAGCTAGGCATCTTGCCCTTCCCTCGCTGAACTCAAGTACTCAGTTCGCCCAGCTCGCCAGTTGACGTGGTCCGTCACCTAGGCGGACTCCAGCTATCAATCCGCTTAGTTCGCCCTCGGTTCCCAGCTCTGCTAGATCGACGACCTCCCATCGACGAGTCAAGCTCAGGCCGGCGAGCTCCGAGTCAGGCAGCCCAGGTCGCAACTAATCTGAAAGGACCGCGCTCGATGCGGCCAAGGGAGGTCTCCAGCTCGCTGGCCCAGTCCACCGGTCCCACGCGGACTGCTTGTTCTTTCTCTTTTTTGATTCCCGTCACCGCTGCCCGGCTCTTTTGTACCCCGGGCAGCCGGTTATTTTAGCCCTGCCCGCTTGGGCAGGCCCCCAGCCTATAAATAGGGGGAAGTGGTGCACTCAAAGCACGCTGACTCGAGCCCAGGAGCCCACTTGTTAAAGGCTGCGAACTCGAATCTCTGGCTTTGCGATCTCCAGCTTGCTTTCTGCTTTGCTTTGCTTTTCCCTTCTTGTAACCCCTTCTTTGCAATCAAAAGTAAGCCTGTCGCAGGAGAGGCATTCAGGCCGCGACGGGCGAAGTCTGGTGTTGCCGTGCTCCACGGCTCTTGCTTTTCTGTTCCATTTCTAGTCCGCCAAGTAGACTGCTGCTCGCAGTTTGTTTTTCTTTTCTTCCCTAGGTGCTCGAACAGTTAGCTGCTGGTGCTCGTTTCCGCCTTCGCTTTTCGCGCATCAACAGCAACAATTTCCTTAGTAAGATTTTTGACAAGGTTTCTGCTTCTCTTAAGTGCTTACAGCAAGTCACCATATTCATCAATGAGTTGATGAACATCTCCTTCAGATTCAGATCTGTCCACATCTTTAGATGTTGATGCTTCTGATTCTGATTCAGTGATATAATCTGACTCTATAAATGAGATGTTTACCTTACTGGGACCAGACTGACCCTAGCAGTAATCTTCATCAGTCATAGCCATTAGCCCTTTGCAATGATTATCTCCATTCTTGTTTTTTGAGTCTGGCATCTATAAGAACTCGGTCTCTTTTGAATCCTCTTCAGTTGTAAACAGACCATTGTATGCTTCAGCTTCACCTTCAGCTTCAGAATCTAATGTTGAGGAATCTGTCCAACTTTTTTATTTCTTAGCAACAAAAGACTTTTCCTTCTTGTTCTTGTATTGAGGTTTCTTTTTGTCAGATGATTCCTTTTTTTGTCAGGACATTCAGAAACTATGTGTCCAGGTCTGTTGCAAAAATAGCAAACAATCTTATTTGAAGTTGATTTGCTAGGTTTAGTGCCATGCCTGTCCTTTCTAGATGATTTCCTCTTCTGATAATAATAATCCTTGGACTGTGAGGAGGATGGCTTGGACTTCCACTATTTTTTCTTCAAGAATCTTTGAAATTGCCTTGTGAAAGCAGCAAATTCCTCATCAAAATTATGACTGTCTGATGTATGATTGTCAGAACTTTCTATGACAACTTCAGCAGCTTTCTCAGGAGAAGATGGAGACATCCTCCTGACTTTTTTTGTTGCTTCAGCCTTGAAGGCCGCAGACTTTTCTTTGTGTTCACCCTTATTGTTTTTGTCTTCCTCTTTTCTGACCATAAGCTGCATTTCATATGATAGCAATTTTCCAAATATAATAAGAGGAGAGATTTCTGCAAGTCTGGCCACCTCCCTGATTGCACATATCTTGGTGTCCTAGTCCTTGGTGAGAGATCTATGAAATTTATCGTTTAGTTCATATGTGATGAACACTCTTCCATATGACATCAGTTCATTAATAATTTTGAAGAACTTCTTGTAGCACTCAGTATTGCTGTCAGTTTTGCCTTGTCTAAAGCTTTCATATTCCTGATTAAGCATAGATTTCCTGTCTTGTCTCACTTCTTCTGATCCCTCCATGTTTACAATCAAGGTGTCCCACATCTCTTTGGAGGTTTTTCAGTGAATCAAGTTTTGGAAGGTTGAGTCATCTATAACACTGACTATTATATTCTGTGTTCTCTTATCCATTGTAGCTAGGATGTTATCATCCTTGGACATCTAAGAATATTCTTTTGGAGTCTTGAGATTTGCATCAAGAACTGAGATTTCCATTGGAATAAATGGCCCTTCTTGAACTGTAATATAGATTCTTGGATCAGATGCTTCCATAAACAATCTGATCCTCTCCTTCCATATACCAAAAATTTCTTTCCTACAAATAGGAAACTTCATGGATCCAAGTTCCTTATGATTTTCTCCTGAACCTATTTTGACTACATTACTTTTGCCTTGGAGATCAGCTCAGACTGTTATGTTTAATTAGTGAGCAACCTGGCTCTGATACCACTTGAAAGAATTGGATTCAAGATGTCCTAAATACCTAGAGGGGGGTTAATAGGTTCAATTCATTTTTAAGTCTAAGGCAGAAAACTTATGCAAACAAGATTATATTCCTAGTAGCTATCACAGCACAGTACTAAATAATCACAGCTAATCACAGAATGCACATAGATTTATAGTGGTTCCCCAAATGATGGGTACATCCACTTTCCCTCTCCGCCTATCTAGTAGTAAATTAGATTTGGCCTAACTTCTTTTTCTTTTCTCAGATCCTCAAATCTTATAAATCAGAACCCAAAGATGGTTCCTATAACTCAGAGTGAATCACACTCCTACCTCAGGCCCTTGCCCTACCTCAGCCTTTATAGATTTAGGCTTACAACTCAAAGATATACCTCTCCTACCTCAGGCTCACAGCCTTACCTAAAACTTCCCCCAGGCCTACAACTCAGATCTATATTAGATCCTAAAGAACAATGATAATAAGATGAAGAGAATCTTTACCCAAGCAAAAAGAATAATGGTAGAAGATTTCTTGGTCAGTTCTTGATATACCTGACAACTGTTGATTCAACCTGTCTTAGCTTTCTTCAAAGCTTCTTGAATTCAAACAAAGTAAGGTTGATCCTATTGAAGTTGATCTTCTTGAAGTTGATCTTCAATCAGCATCCTTCTTCCCTTCAGAAATTAAATCTGAATTCTCCTTGCAAATTTGATCTTGATTTGCACTTAGAGACTTGATGTTGATAGTCTCTATCTTCACTTGGATACTTCGAGCTTTCTTCCCTTTCTGTTTTCAAAACAGTTCTTTTTTTTCTTTTTTTTCTTTGGGAGATAGTTCCTGTCTTTATATAGGCTTTCTCCAAGGTTACTGGCTGATCCGGTTCATAACAGACTTCCAACAACTCTGACACTTGTAACAGCATCATTGATCATGACATCTATCAACTCACCAGTCACCCCATGAGTCTTTATCTCAATCAGCAAAGCGTCGAGTCATTGCTTCATATGTGTCGATATAAATAACTTAGGTTTTGACACAATCCCTGGTGTAGTCGACACATCTCCCATAGTGTCGACGCAGCTTCTTGACATGGCTTTTGTATGATATATCGACACAAGTCCTGGGTGTCGACACAGCTTCTTGTCATGGCTTCTGTATGATGTGTCGACACAAATCCTGGGTGTCGACCCATCTTCTAGTCATGGCTGAATCCTGGAATGTGTCGATACAAGTCCTGTGTGTCGACACAGCTTCTTGTCTTGGCTGAATTCTAGAATGTCTCGACACAAGTCCTATGTGTCGATACAGCTGCTGTAGACATAATCCAGATGTGTGTCGACACTCTTCCAGTGTGTCGACACAATTATTGTTGACAGATTTTCTGAGTGTCAATACAAGTCTTGTGTGTTGACATAATCGGTCTTCTTGTGTAGACACAGTTTTCTACAAGTGCCGACACTTGTCCTTAGAACATTTCCTTTGCAAATACTCAACCTGCACAAAGTAACTTAAAATACCATCAAATACACATTGATGAATATCATTGAGTTAAGTGAGGCTTCTCCAAATCTGGTACATATTTTTAAATGTACCCAACACATTTATTTCCAAAAATACATAAATTTTCTGTTTGGAAACCATAATTTTATTTTTAAAATTTCAAAGCCCGCGACCCTCGGTTTAGTGGATCAGCTAGTACACAAGTAAGAATATATATATATATATATATATATATATATATATATATATATATATATATATATGGGAAAATATCAAGTGCGGGCGTACGGGCGTACGGGAAATTGTCAAAATGGCTTCAAATTGAAAAGTGATCAACACGAAAGTTGTAGATCTCGGCGAGAAGAAAAACTTTCCTGTTGATCACTTTTTGATTTGTGTTGGGTTTGGTGACCGGGCAGTCTTGCGGTGTAGCTTGGAGGGTTGCAGACCGCGTGGTCTAGCGGCTTCCCCTCAGCGGTTTTTGTTATTGAGTTGTTGCTGTCTAGGGTCCAAGAATTCTAGCAGTTTGTCTCATGCGACTTGGAGATTGGGTGTTCTAGCAGACTCCCATGGCGACATTCCTATCTGGTGGAAGCTAGGCGGTTTGCTCTTCCCTCTAACCGCGTAGCTTGTGTGGGATGCTTCTTGTATAGTGGTTTAGTCTTGTAAATTTTTAGTCCCATATCTATAAATTGTATTCTCTCCTCTCTCCTCCATTCTATAAAAGGGAGGTCATACCTTTGTAATACTGACTTTTTTGGATAATAAAATTTTGATTATTCCATTTCTGGTGTGTTCCTGTTCGCTTTTAAAATGGTATAAGAGGACTTGATCTTTTCTGCCTGATTCGGTTCCTCCTTCTGTACTTCTGTCCGCGTGTCTCGTTCCTCTATCCGCGCGGTCTCTTCTTCTTGTTGCTGCCATGTGTGTGCGGCTTTTGTTGTGCGACCTGTGTTTTGCTCGCACGCTCTATTCCTTTCTCGCGAACTCTTTTCTGTTCACGCTGTCTTCCCTTCCTTCTGTTAGCGCAAGCTACTTTCTAGCCGCTTGACTTCTTTCCCTATACTTGGTTCTAGAACTTGGTCGTGGTTTTTTCTGACCACTGGTGTCTGACACCTTGACTGCTGCATCTCTTCTGTCTCTCTTCCTATTCGCGCGGCCCGTCTCCAAACCACGAAGTTTAGTTTATTTTCTCCTATGGATATGTCTGATGCTTCTACTGCTACCACTCCTGCCGCCAATCCACCTCCGCCTCTTCCTCCTACTCCTTCATGAACCCTGGCACCGTTTCCAAGCTAGTTGGCTCTAACTACCCGGATTGGAGTGTCTCTTTCACATTTTTCCTTCGCTCTCAATGCAAACACCACCATCTCGTTAATAAGACTCCTCCCACTTCCTCTCTATTTGATGACTGGGATGCGAGCGATGCTCTTGTGCGTACTTGGCTCACTAACAGCCTCTCTGATAAATGCCTTCCCGTTATCCGTCATGATGAGATGGTCATGGCCGCTTGGCTTCATATTGCTGCTCTGTACTCCAAAGCGTCTCAAACGTCTCACATCTATTCGCTGTATGTGTAATGCCCCAAAAATATCAAAAGAGGAATGATGGCATTTTCAGACCGAGTTAGGTTTTGAGTAGGCTGACACGGCCTGTGATACGGGTGTATCACAGGGCGTGTCGTGCTGGGGGTCGATTTTTCACCGAGAGGTCGATGATTTTAAGTCGATGAGTGTCGACACCATGCACACGGCCTGTGACACGGGCATGTCATAGGGCATGTCGAGTGCGAGGTCAACATTTTGCCGAGAGGTCGATGATTTTCAGTCGACGAGTGTCGACACCAGGCATACGGCCTGTTACACAAGCATGTCGCAGGGCATGTCGAGTGCGAGGTTGACGTTTTGTAGGAGGTCAATGATTTCCACTCAATTTGCGTCGACACCGGGCACACGTATACAAAGTTTGCAGACAGCGGAGAGAGAGTTAGAGAGAAGAGAAGGTGGATGTGGTGGTTGAGAATATTCTCCAATTCTATATCTGATAAAGGCAAGCGTACCTTATCAGTTATAGTATAGGATACTAAAGATTAGTATCAAGGTCGTATTTCCCTAGGGCGTAATGACTACATCTACTCAAAGGAGATTGCTATTATTTTATCAGCTAAAATTTCTTTTTATTTCTAAACTAAAAACTGAAATTAAATAACTATGCTAAAAAGAAAATAAAAAACTAACTACTTACAGAAATAAAAAGAGTTAGAGCTAATGATAAAGGGTTAGTACTCAATCTGGAATCACCTTGGCTAGAGTAGATAAAAAAGACGATAAATAAACCTAAGCTTAATAGGGTAAAGATCCTTGACCGTAGAGGTTCCTAAAGATTGAACACCCTTCTCTCGAAGTCGTGCCCAACTGAGTTTTTGAAGGTCCGACCAACTCTCGTCTAAATCGGAGGCCTAAAACTCGCTTTACGCGGTGAACCCCTCCATTGGATTTTACTCCAATCCAGGAGATTTGGACGTCTGCCTCTCTCGAGGGGTGTGTACAACTCCCTTTACTCTTGAATGCTCACTTTATTCTATCGGCCTCTTGGCTAGCCCAGAATGAAAGCAAAGGTGGAGAGTATATATCAATAATATACCTCCAACCCATGAAAAATCAAGAGTAATCCAAGGCCTAAAACCTAAAAAGAAAAGGTAAATTAAAGAACCATAACTTAATCGCTCGAACCTCGGATCATCAAGATCGAGTACAATGAGGATTAGTTAATCATGGAAAAAGGGAAAGAGAGGGGTAAATAATAAAGGTGCATAGAAACTAAAGAGAAAGAAAACTAATTACAATTTATTAAAAATCAAAAGAGATTACAACTAGGAAATGGACGTTACAAGTGCATGAAAAGAAGCTAACTACTACTACAATGCTAATAAAAAGGATTACAGGAAACGAAAGTGCATTGCATGAAAATAAAAGCTAGAAATGGAGGGAGAGAGAGAACAAAACATGAAAATAAAACCCTGAAACCCTAAGAAATGAACCAGCAGCACCTCCCGTCTCCCAAAAATTGGTGTGGAATGCTGGGAATGGGCTGGTATTTATAGGAAAAATTCACGGGTTGGTCACACCCTTGGTCATGCCCGGGGAGGGCGTGATAGGGGGCATGATAGGTACAAAATTGCCTCGGGCGATGGATTCTGGCAGGAATGATGATTGCTTCGGTACGATGATGGTCACGCCCATGTAGGGGGGGTGTGACAGGCATGTCATGTCATAAATCAGCGGTCGGAATTCCATCAGACGTCGGAAAAAGGCGGGTCACGCCCTAGGTCACGCCCGGAGAGGGCGTGACAGGGGGCGTGACAGTACTATTTGAGTGTAGTTTGGACAAAGCATTGAGTGCGGCGGCAGGCATCGGGCAGAGGGAAACACGCCCCTATCATGCCCAGGGACATGCCCGGGGAGGGCGTGTCAGGGGGGCGTGACACATGATTTTGGCGGGAAAATCATTCAGGCGCCCTTCATCAACTGGATCAGGCGACACGCCCTAGGTCACGCCCGAGGAGGGCGTGACAAGGGGGGGGGGCGTGTCAGGTCATTTTTTTGCTGAAACTTTGTTAAACTTTCAAAAACAGAAAATAAATATTAGATATATTATTTAAATAAAAAGAAACATAAAAATACAAAAAGAAAGAGATTTACAACGAAAATATATATTTTTACCCTAATAAATTAAGCTAATATATGCGTCATCAAATTCCCCCATACTTATTATTTTGCTTGTCCTCAAGCAAAGACTACTAGTTAGAGAAAATAAAGAGGATTAATTGAAAAGTTTAAAAATATTATAAACGAGTAGGACGGGAATTTAGAGGTAGAGAAATTTTTGAGAAAGAACCGAAAATTCCTACTTTAACTTAGCACTTATAAATTTTACTAAATATAAAAACAAATCATCCCAAATTTTTACAGAATTAAACTTAATTAAGCAACGAGTAAAAAGCACATTGAGTCACTACTAAAGTCTAAGAGACAAATTAAAACCATTGTCAATCAAGACAATATTCAATATTTCTATCAAAAAATACTTACTCAATCTAGTTTCTCGCCACTATACTAAAAAGTAAACGTAGGAAGCATGAATCACTAGGGATTTAATTAGGCGTACAGTTAGGCTTAGGTTTTTAAGGGTGCGATATAAAAAAGATAAACACGAGGGGGTATTTGCACACTTAAAACAAAATGAAAATGAGCTTTGCCAAAATAAAGCTAGCCAAAATAAATACACTTTTATTTTTCTTCTCTTTTACTTTTTTCATCAAATATTTTTCTCATTTTTCATTTTTTTTCTTCTTTCTTCATACTTAAAAATTTCCACTTTTGTAGCATAGGATAATACAAAGATTTTCCACTAATTTTTTTTCAAAAAGATGCAAATTAGCAATTAAAGCTCAAAAATAATTTTTAAGTTTGCATATAGGTAAGCTATTTGGCCACGGTGAAATAAAAAGTGGTGCTACAAAAAGGAAAGGAAAAGGCACAAAAATGGCTAGCAACGATTATTGTTTAGGCGGGGTGCAAAGGCTCAAACGTTTCAAAAGAAATGCCTACATCATTTTCATGCTTCCTAAATCTACACAAAGTAAAGCTTTGAAATTTCAAAAGAGGATAAGCACAAAAATAAAAAAAAAAGAATTTGTTTTCATGAAAATAATGATAATAAGCATCTAGACCGGTTTGTGTTTACTACACTTAATACTAATTAACGTTTAAAAAGATTTTAATAAGGAAAATAAAGGATGATAGGTTTTATAAAAGTAAAAGAAATAAAAGAAAGGCTAAGGAAAAGTGAAGAAAAAATCAAGAAAATTTCAAACATAGCATACTACCCTAAATTGGAACACTACACGAGTCAACATACTACTCGCTTAACATGTTTAAACAGAAAATTAATCTAATTTATTCTAACTAAGCAAGTAGACATGAGCTTAAAAACAATAAAACGCAAAGTAGTTGGGTACTAATTGATTTGGCAAAAATTAACTCAATTTAATTTGGGATTTTTTTCAAAAACATTTTCATATTTTCTTTTGGATTTTTAAAAAATAATTAATAGATAAATTTTTTTTAAAAAAAATTTATTTTTCTAAAATAAAATATTAAGTGAATACTCCCTCATACTTAAAGTTAAACATTGTCCCCAATGTTTAAAGTTAAGTATAAAGAGAGTTGAGATGGGAGAGAAAAAGAAGAAAAAGAAATGCAAGGAAAAGGGAAAAGATGCTTCCCTTAGCATTTGATGCCCAGACATTGGAAAATGCGTCCCCCCAAACTTGAGCTAAAGACCGGCTTGAGTCCAAGTTGAGAGGTGAGAGGCGGCACAAACAAGCGGGAGCTTATTCCTACACAAAACAAAATAAAAAAAATAAAGAAAGAAAAAGATAAGCAAGGGATGCCTCCCAAGAGCGCTCTTTGTTTAAAACGTCGTTGAGCTCGACATTTTTTTGTTAGCTAAATGGAAAATAAAAAGAGAAATGTAATGGCAGCTCGCGCAATATGCGCTTTGGCGCGAGTGTCAAAACATTCTTTAAGAAAATAAAAATATTTTTTTAAAATTTTTTATATTTTAAATAAAACAAAAAAGAAAAAGATTCAGAAAAAGAAAAAAATGTTAGAAAAAGAAACAAAACTATTAGAAGGGGGAGAAGAAAAAGAACTACAAACTAAATTAGAAGGAAAAATAAAAGAAGAAAAGAAAGCAGAATTTTCGCAAGGAGGGGGAAGAGAAGAAAACGAAGAAGACAGCGACGGTTGATCACAAGGTAATGTGTAGAAAGAAAGATCTGGTTGCTCCACTTGAATATCAATCATTTCCGTAGATTGGGAGCAAACCGGGATATATGAAAAATCAATCTCCTCGGAAGATCGAACACAAGAAAGTTCGTCTCCCTCGGAAACTTGAAAAAAAATCGGGATATCGGGGGAAATTTCCTCCTCGAGAGGTTGAAGGCACAATTGAATTTCAGACTAATTGTCTTCCGCAAGTGATTGAAGGCACTGCGGAATATTCAAAGATTCATCATTCAAAAGATAAATAGGAGGAGGGAAAGAAAAAGATGCGGCCTCAGTAGCCAAAGCATCAAAAATCACTTCGAAGTGAGCATTGATGCATGCATCAAATGCCTCACCATCAAAAATTACTTCATTTTCGCTAGAATCAAAAACAGGAGGCGCGCAAACTTGCGGAGAAAAAGCAGAAAAATCTTGAGATGGAATGGGTTGATGATCACCTTAGCTCCAAGAATGATCAGGGTGTTGCCACCCTGAGTAGTTCAAAGTAAGGCTAGAATCAAAATGTCCATTCAAGAAATTTCCGGAAAAATTAAAATCAGAAAAATTCGAAGGAGAAGGATAGGTAGGCGTTTGAAAACCATCGTAACCCCATGAAAAAAAAATTCGCGGACGGATCAATTTTGCCAAATTGATTCAATCCGGTAGGGATAAAATCATGGGTGGATGAAGGATATCTTACCCAACACTCCTCGCGAGAGTGACCGAACTCTCCACAATTAAAACAATGGTTGCACATTACAAAAAAAATTCAACCGCGAATGAGGGGCAAGAGAGAGAGAAATAAAAACAAAATAAAATGATAAAATTAGTAGCTATCCTTATTTCAAAATATCAAAACTCTCCCCGACAACGGCGCAAACAACGTGATACAAAGTTCGCAGACGGCGGAGATGGGGTTAGAGAGAAGAGAAGGTGGATGTGGTGGTTGAGAATATTCTCCGATTCTATATCCGATAAAGGCAAGCGTACATTATCGGTTATAGTATAGGATACTAAAGATTAGTATCAAGGTCGTATTTCTCTGGGGCGTAATGACTACTTCTACTCAAAGGAGATTGTTATTGTTTTATCAACTAAAATTTCTTTTCGTTTCTAAACTAAAAACTAAAATTAAATTACTTTGCTAAAATAAAATTAAAAACTAATTACTTGGAGAAATAAAAAGAGTTAGAGCTAATGATAAAGGGTTAGTACTCAATCTGGAATCACCTTGGCGAGAGTAGATTAAAAAGACGATAAATAACCTAAGCTTAATAGGGTAAAGGTCCTTGACCATGGAGTTTCCTAAAGCTTGAACACGCTTCTCTCGAATTCATGCCCAACTGAGTTTAGGATGCTCCGACTGACTCTCGTCTAAATCGGAGGCCTAAAACTCGCTTTACACGGTGAACCCCTCTATTGGATTTTACTCTAATCCGGGAGATTTGGACGTCTGCCTCTCTCGAGGGGTGCGTACAACTCCCTTTACTCTTGAATGCTCACTTCATTCTATCGGGCTCTCGGCTAGCCTAGAATGAAAGCTAAGGTGGAGAGTATATATCGATAATATACCTCCAACCCATGAAAAATTAAGAGTAATCCAAGGCCTAAAACCTAAAAAAGAAAAGGTAAATTAAAGCATCATAACTTAATTGCTCGAACCTCGGATCATCAAGATCGAGTACTAGGAGGATTAGTTAATCATGAAAAAAGGGAAAGAGATGGGTAAATAATAAAGGTGCATAGAAATTGAAGAGAAAGAAAACTAATTACAATTTATTAAAAATCAAAAGAGATTACAACTAGGAAATGGACGTTACAAGTGCATGAAAAGAAGCTAACTACTACTACAATGCTAATAAAAACGGATTACAGGAAACGAAAGTGCTTTGCATGAAAATAAAAGCTAGAAATGGAGGGAGAGAGAGAACAAAACATGAAAATAAAACCATAAAACCTTACGAAATGAACCAGCAGCACCTCCCATCTCCCAAAAATTGGTCCAGAATGATGGGAATGGTCTTGTCTTTATAGAAAAAAATTCAAGGGTTAGTCACGCCCTAGGTCATGCCAGGGGAGGGCATGACAGGGGGGCGTGACGGGTATGGAATTGCCTCAGGCGATGGATTCTGGCGGGAATGATGATTGCTTCAGTACGATGGTGGTCATGCCTTAGATCACGCCCGTGTAGGGTGGCGTGACAGGCACGTCATGTCACAAATAAGCGGTCGGAATTCCATCAGACGTTTGACAAAGTTGAGTCAGGCCCTAGGTCACGCCCGGGGAGGGCGTGACAGGGGACATGACAGTACTATTTGAGTTCAGTTTGGATAAAGCATTGAATGCAGCGACAGGCATCGGGCAGAGGGTGAGACACCCCCTATCATACCCAGGGACACGCCCGGGAGGACATGTCAGGGGGGCGTGACATGGGATTTTTGTGGGAAAATCATTCTGGCGCCCTTCATCAACTGGATAAGGCGACACGCCCGAGGTCACGCCCGAGGTCACGCCCGAGAAGTGCGTGACAGGGGGGCGTGTCAGGTAATTTGTTTGCTGAATCTTTGTTAAACCTGCAAAAATAGAAAATAAATATTAGATATATTATTTACATAAAATGAAACATAAAAATACAAAAAGAAAGAGATTTACAACGAAAATAATATATTTTTACCCTAATAAATTAAGATAAAATATGCATCATCACACACGGCCTGAGAAACGGGCGTGCCAATGGTCGTGTTCTTCTCGGGCAGTTGTGCGTGTTGTGCTGAGGGCATTACATGGCCTGTGATATGGGAATGCCCTAGGGCGTGTCTAGCACACGCCATGTGACACGGGCGTGTCACATGGCCATGTCTATCTCGGGACGTTTTGGCCCTTTGTCGTTTGGGGCACACGGGCCGTGACACGGGCCTTGACACGGGCGTGTCACATGTGACACAGACGTGTCCCAAGCCGTGTCCCAGCCCGTGTCCTGATCGGGATTTTATGGATTGACGGCGAGTGAGGAACACGGCCTCAAACACGGGCGTGTCACAAGCCATGTTCAGCTTAGGAAGTTTATTTTTAGAGCGAATCTTGGCCGTTCTTTTCCTTCTTTTGGGATCCAAGGGCTGTGGTTGATCTTTCCAATTTTTTAGGTCAGGAATAGGGTTTTCAAACCCTCATTTTCCCATCTTCTTCCACTTTCTAAAATCTTAGAGAGAGGGGAGAACTAGGGTGAAGAAGGAGATCAACTCTGGCCGCCAGTGAAGCTTTGGAGCCCCGTTTTGCAAGCGGAGTACAGATCCGCGAAGGCGAGATCGTTGCGGTGGTGTTCATCTGCACAAGTTTTCTCCATGGATAGGAAGAGAGGTCGTAAGGTAACAACACTTCTCCTCTTGGTTTTAGGCTCCTATTTAGCATCTTTTCTTTTCATCTTTGAGCTCTAGATCTCTCAAATGAAAGGGGTTCTGGTTGCCATGGTTCAAGAGGAACCTCCGGGTCGATTATAGCAATTTAAGCAAGACGTGCACGCCCGCACAGTCACATATCACAAACGCCGGCACGACGGCCCGACGCTCCGTGCACTCAGGGCACATTATCCGTGTTCCGTATTTCCACGGCCACACCACCGTTCAGAGGTCCCAGACATAACGGTTCAATATGAGCATTCTAGTCTGATCGGCTCACAGGCCATCGACTCTCGCTATGTGATCCTAACAGGGTCTTAAGTACCCAAGGTTAGACAACCATAACGCAGGTACAGATCCACCTTTCCCGTTGCTCACATCGTCAGACTCACGCATGGACTGACGCGGGTACAGCTTCACCTTGCCCGTTCCACGTTTCCTAGTTGCAGCCCCACGGCTCAACCTCATACAAAGTAGCAACTCACGGCTACAAGAGAGTCCAACTCTCATAATTTCCTGGACTTCCTCCAGTACTTTATCCATCATGCCTACAAGCAAGAATCACGGAGTCTTCTCCGATATGCAAACAAGCATCACCAATCCAGACCATGTCCAGATGGGCTTCACACAGCATGCCTAGATCCGTACTCCAATTCCGGACTCTAACAAGGGGGACTTCACATATCTACCCCAAGGGACGCCACAACCCACCGCACATTCGCGGGGAAGGGTTTTCCCTATGCAATGCAGGAATTAAGGACTTCACATGTCCAAGCAGGAAATCGTTACCCTAGGAGTTCGCTTCGGAGCCATGGAGAGAAATTTGAGACGGATGAAAGCCTTCGCAGCAGCGTTGCCTTCGCAAATCCGAACTCGGCTCGCGATTTGGACCACCGTAGCTCCACCGGTAGCCGGACTCCAATTCTTCTTCCTCACCTTGCTCTCACCTCTCTTAAAAGTTAGAAAGAGAGCAGAACTTAAGAAATGAGCCTTCTTCTCCTCCTTTCCCGACCTTATCAGCCCAGGAATGATCCCCAGCCACAGGATCCTCTTTAATGAAAATGAACGGCCAAGATCTGCCCCAAAATATTGAACTTTTTGGCCGACACGGCCTGTGACACGCCCGTGTCACAGGCCGTGTACCCTTAAGCGGCACACGCAGCACTCGCACCGACTAAAAATTACCAGAACACGGGCATCGACACGCCCGTGTCGAACCTGACACGCCCGTGTCGGTCATGTGACACGCCTGTGTCACACCTGTTACACGGAACTCAACGAGTGTTAAATCCAGTCAGAGCAGTACACGGGTAGGTACACGCCCTCTGACACGCCCGTGTCCAAACTGACACGGCCGTGTTCAAGCCTTGGTTCCGGGCCGTGTACATTTCTGACTCGATACGGCATTTTATTGAGTGACACGCCCTGGGACACGCCCGTGTCGAAGGCCGTGTCCCAGGCTCGACTATCGTCGACCTCCGATCGTCGACTAACCTGAACACGCCCTGGGACACGGCCGTGTCCCAGGCCGTGTACCCCGACATGCCCTGGGACACGCCCGTGTCCCAGGCCGTGTTAAGCAACCTGCACCTCAATTCCAACTTTGAGTCTTTTTGGGGTGTTACACTTCTTCCTTGGCTCGAAGGGCCTCGGCATGCTCCCTTATCCTAGCCTGCAAGGCGGCGACCTCCTCCTGGAATTTGGCCGTCCTCTGGTCACGGACACTTGGAGGTAGCGGCGGAATAAGTGGAGGTAAGAAAGTCGTCAGACCGCCCGACTTGATGACAGTTTCATGTGCACCTGCGGCGAATAAACAGGCGGTTAGATTCAGTGACATGACCGGCACCTGGTAGAAGATCTCGTTAGAACGAGACCACAGCTCGTGGTTATCTCTCCTTCGAAAGCCGCAGTATCAAGTCTAGCCGCTGGTTGCCTAAACCTTTCTGAATCTATTCGCTTTAACTTTTCTTTCCATAGCCGCGCGGTCTCCTTAGCTTTGCTTTTCAGCTCAGCCGTGGTCAGGAAGAAGCTCGCTGGCGGATTGCAAATTGTGTCCGCTCCCTTCTTCCATGACCGCGGCTTGTAGAATATTACAATACGCTTAACTTCTTCGTGTTTACCTTGCAGGGCAGGAAATGTAGTCGCCACCTGCTTCCCGGCGATTAACTTCTTCATTTCCTCTATCTTCTCTCTGAGTTTTAATTTTTCAGCTCCTTCTGAAACCGCAGGAGCCGATTCGCCAAGCTTCTCTCCTGTAATTTCGACATCGGTGACGACGACCTCTGCAGAAGCCGGCAGAGTTGCCAGTAACTTGTCCTGCTGCTGAAATTTCTCCATGCCCTTCAGGATATCGCTCAGGGATTCGCTAACCGAAGGCGTACTCTCTGGCTCGTCCAGCTTGGAAGATGGAGTCGACAGACCATCAGATACGTCTTTCTCCCGCGGCTTAAATTGCACACTAGCCGCTCCGATCTTCACAGAAACATTGCGGTTATCAACCCGCATCTTCCGCGCCTTCCTCTCCATCCTTTCCTCAAGGGTCTCGCCCTTTTTCTTACGTCGCTTCAAGTGGCCGACTATTGTCTTTGTCCATTTCCTCTTCTCAGTCAGAGACCGCTCGACCTCCAGTAGCTTCTTCGAGTCGTCCTCTTCAACAATGATCAAGTCAGCAGATGTGGGCAACTCGCGCGGTTTGGAAGAGTCGACACTCTTCTCCTCCGCCCCGGCGATCTTCAAAAGGGGTTCACTTGATGGCGAGTAGGTAATGTCGAAGGATTTGGTGGCACCAGCTTGCGGGAGAGCAGATTTGGAAACCGCTTCGACTTTTGTCGTGGCCTGCGAGGATTGCGCGATGACTTCCATCGGTTTCTTTCCAGAATCAGAAGCCGCCGGTGCGATCGACTTCTCAGTTTTCTTCTCAGGCTGTTGGTCGGAACTGTCCGCTTTTCTGCTCCTCTTTTTCGATCCAGATGACTTCTTTTCGCGATCTAGCATCGAGGACATGACGTCCATCTTGTAGAAGTCTTTGTCGGCTTGGAGGATTCTGACCGCAAGTGGCGAATAGTGACCCGTGGCTTGGCAGAAATCTTGACGAAATGGCAGGGCCCTCGGCATTTTATATACGCAAAAGCATTAATGGCAGTCGCGGTCTCCGGCTTAGTTCTACATTTTCGAAGTTTTTCAGAAACTTCAAAATGTGCGGGGATTTTGTTAACCCGGAATCCGCGACTAGTTCTCTAGGTTTTCAAGTCCGGGCGGCTTGTGCTTTCTAGCCGCCGTTCTTAGCTAGCTGGCTTATTGTCAGACAAGCCGGGCGGCCTCTACGTCAGACAGCCGCCAGTTCCGGTTCAGCCATCATCTAAGGGTCGGCCTGTCATTTCCCAAGCTGCGCGACCTGTGCCCCAGGTCGCCGTTAGAGGAGGTCCAGATCAGCCTGCCCAGAGGCCGTCCTGCAGCTCGGCAGAAGAAGGTCGCCAGGCCGCGCGGCCTGTCTCTTGGCTTTTCTTCTTTTTTCTCGATTCGCGTCACCGCTGCCCGATTCTCTTGTACCTCGGGCAGCCGGTAATTTTAGCCCTGACCGTTTGGGCAGGCCCCCTAGCCTATAAATAGGGGGCGGGAGTACACCCAAAGCACGCTGACTCGAGTCCAAGAGCTCGCTTGTTAAAAGCAGCGGCCTCGATTCTAATCCTTTGCGGTCTATTATCCGGCCGGCTTCTTCCTTTCTTCTTTCCTTTCTAAGTGTAATTGCTCAGTTTCTTATAAAAGGAAAGCCCGCCGCAGGAGAGGTATTCAGGCCGCGGCGGGCGAACTCTGGTGTTGCCGCTAGCAGCGGCCCTTTCTCTCTTTTTTCCTATCCGGTCCTATCTGCCATTCCTAGCCGCTAATAACCGACAAGCCGACAGTCTTTTCCCAATACCTTCCCCGTGCTCGAACGGTTAGCTGGTGGTGCCCGTTTTCCCCGTCGCTTTTCGTGCATCAACAGAGGAGATTACAATACGTAGAGCATCAGATCAGTGGTTGAGCATGTGTTTGGTATAGGTAGCTCACACAGTTGATGAGTACTTACATGAACTTATCATGCTGAGGAACTATGCAGGGTTTGTGTTTGAGCATGAGGAGACCAAAGTCAATAGATTTTCTTATGGATTGCATGATGATCTATGAATTCTATTGCTGGGTCCAAAGTTATTTGTATTCCGAGTATTAGTGGAGTCTGCTAGATCATTGGAAAATTATTTTGCGAAAGTACACCAAATGCCAGAGTACAAGGTACCGAGCTCTACAATATATGCAAAGTTTGAGCACTGTAAGATGTGGAAATAGAAGACTAGAGCAGCTACTAGTCATGTTCCACTTATCAGCTACACTTGTGGAAAAAATGGCATTATGCCTGAGAGTGCCGTAGTAGTCCTCCGAGGATGGTGAAAAAGAAGGGTGTTTCGTCTGTAGAAAAGAGAAAGCTCTAGCACTAGCTACAAGTATGAATGGTTTATAGCTATTATACCTTTGATACTCTATACCTTTCGAACTAAATCAAGTTTTGGGTGGTTATAATTAGGCTAAGTCCTAATACTTCCTAATCTAGCATGAAATCCCATTGACATGGAACATTTCACTTTAATTAAGGTCTTCGTATGTAATAGTGAAGTGCCTTTATAAATGTTATTGTTTGGGTGTAGTTTGAGCGTAGATAGGAAGGGTAGTATCATGTTGTAATTATGAAGTCATGACTTTAGATTAGAAGCATTTATACTGTCGAAATCTGAGTTCGATGTGATCTTTGACATGGACTTGTCGGAGAAGCATGCATGTATTAATTACAAATTAAAGGAAGACATACCGGGACAAAACACTAGACACAAGAATAAGTTCAATGGTATGCGAGGATCGAGCAAGATACCGATGTTTGCTCTCTAAGTGGTTAAGAAAGTTTGGAAGGGCGCGAAGTTATTCTTCATGCTATTGGAGGCTGTAGAATCGAAGTCCAGTTTGAGTGATGTTTTTATCGTGTTGAAGTTTGCATTTGTGCTTCCTAAAGATCTATGTTGAATTCCACCTCAGCAAAAGATCAACTTCAATATTAAGTTGTTTTTATGTTTGAAACCTGTGTCACTCTCACCATACCGAGTAGCGTCAAAGAGATGGCAGTATTGAAGGTTCAGCTACAGGAGTTCTAGAGCAAGGCTATATACATCTAAGTATATCATATTGGAGTGCATCAGTCCTATTTATTCAGAAGAAGGATGTAAGCTTGGATTTATGCATTGATTACTGTGAATTGAACAAGCTGACAGAGAAGAACAAGTATCCGATTCTGAGAATCGATGATTTATTTGATCAGCTGGTTGTATCAACTATCTATTCAAAGTAGGATTTGAAGTCTGGTTATTATCAGTTGAGGATTAGGTAAAGTGATATTCCCAAAATAGTATTTGTTACACACCTATGAGTTTACTATGATATCATTTGGGTTAACAAATGCACCATCAGTATTGATAAAGCAATATTAATAGATATTTTAATATAGTTTTAATTTAATAAATAATTATGTTTTATTTATTTTTATATTAATATTTGTCTAAATTACCTTCTTTTTATATTTCAGGTTAATCTGGGCTCCAATTAATAATTTGAAGCTGGCAGGATTGATCAGGAGAATATTTCGAGAAAATTTGGAAAAATCCCAAGTACACACACCCCAGGGTCACGGGAGTGACCAAGAGGCCTAACATTTGTCTCGGTCGTGCCTACCTCTTGATGTTCCAGATTGGATTTCCACGTCATTTAAATGTACTCCCCCCCACCCCCAGTCATGGGCTTGACATGGGGGCATGACACCCGTCACAGGCGTGACGTGCTGCTAGAATTCCAGATTCAATGCAACACTAGAGTAAAGTTATAAGCCCTAGGTCACGCTGTAACACCTCCATCCGTCACATGAAATATAACAGAGGATCCGACTAGGGCCCAATGCCATAATCCATAGATAGTCAGCGAGGTTACAGGTTAAATATAAAAAGACCAAATGAATCATAAATCAGAGCATTCTAGCAGAAGCTTCATGGGTTAAATTGAACTCAAGTATCATCAATGTCCACTGTATAAAAACATAGGAATCTTATAACAAAATACGCAAAAGTTCTAGACTTAAGGGCTTACAATTATTCTTCAACAAGGTGGTTTACAAACATCGGCTCGTAGGCAAGACATACATGAAAACAATAACAACAATTCTTTGCTTAGCCTTAGAGGTCTGGTATAGCATCAAGGGATACAACCCGCTACTTTCTGCTCTTCTCTCCAATACCTGCACAGGGAAAATCCACCACAAGGATGACAAAGAAGGCAACGGTCAGATTTAGCTGACCAATTTATATCGACTCTACCTCATACCCGGGGCAGCGATATACATAACCTGCATGTATTACTACCATATATATAGATATATCACAAGAAGACATAACTCAAGCACCATTCAATATATCAAAAATGTCTACATGACCTGCCAATTTTTTTGTGCACTCATGGCACATTCTTGGTGTACTGGAAATACCCAGTCCCACCATGGTTCAGAAGTCCAAGACATAACGGTCAACATTGAGCATTTAAGTCTTTTCGGCACACAACCTATGACTCTAATTATGCGATCGACGAAGCCAATTACTTTAGACCTAGGCGTCTGACCAGCATAACACAGCTATTGTTCAGCCACAGCCCGTTGCTCAAATTTTCAGGTTAAATCCGAAAGTTAAAACCTTCATGGACAATCGATATGATACAGGTCAGCTTCCCCTTGCCCATAATCTAAACATAGCCAACGTTATGTTCAATGGCTCTCAAGGCCACCAAAGCTGGGTGCCCTGGCCTACAACTCACGTACTATCCATACGGTCTCCACGAGACGGGCTTCTCAAGTATAATAAAATATTTGAGTTATTTCGAGTAATAGCCACTATCATCCGACATTAACAACAGAACACTTCTTTCTATCTCCAGAATCAGTCGTAACTAGAACATCCTTCTAGAGCACAACTGTATCATCCTACTGTGGCAGAAAACTGAACTTTCAGAAAGTTTATCTCACACAAAGATATCGCCAGTGATACTCACTGTCGCCTGGCGATATACACAGTTATCCGAAAACTGTGGTATTTTCTGGGTATTTTCTTGGAGCGCATCCCCCGTACTTCCTGCTACTAAATTCAGAGGCATAACCCCTCGGACTCCATAAAGTACCCACTTATACTCAGAGTCTTCTCTGACACACAAAATAAAACATCACCAATCTACACCAACCTGTCCAGATGAGTTTCACATACCATGCCTATTGAATTCCAGATTCCATATGCAAAACTACCCAGGTATATCACATATCAACCCATCATAATTCTCATCATTTTCCACCTTTTGGTGGGGGATTCCATACATATGCAAAAAGAGGACTTCACTTGTCAAAGAAGGATGATCGTTACCCTCGTATATTATTTTGGACCAATGGTGAAGTCTTCAAACTAGATGGAAAGGATCGCCTCATTTTCCACTTCGCAGATCGTGCTTCGGCTCCTGATTCCGACCATAGAATCTCTTCCTCCAAACTTGCAAAGCTCAATCTCAGCCTTCTTCTTCCTTTCTTCTAAAAGCTTGATGAGAGAGATGAGAGAGATGAAAGAGAGTGAGAGAAGAGAAATGATTCTTCTCTTCACCTCTACTCTGGTTAAGTAGCCTCAAAAATAATCCTAGCTGCATGATCTTCTCATCAATAGGAATGAAGGGCCACGATTTTAGCTGACAAGTCAAACTTATAGCTATCATCAGGCTATATCCGCTACTGCCTGGGCAATATCATTGCTAGCCCCTTCGACTCCAGTCAACACTACTCTTTGGTCATTTTATGGTCATCTGACACATATCATGTTATCGCTGAATGATATCCGTTATCACCACGTGATAGTCTAATCAACCATTTATTGAGTGCACTGAGTGCGTTGAGAGGGTCGAGTATATCGAGTGGTATCACCAACGATACCCACTATTGTCTGGCGATAGCCACATTTAGTTCTATTTTTTCAATTTTTTGAGGTGTTACAAACCTCCCCTCCTTAAATAAATTTCGTCCTAAAATTTTATTCAGTTAAAGCAAAAATAGTACAAACTATTACAACACCACTTTACAAGAATAACTCGAGAAACTCATCTTGTATGGTTTGCTTACGCTCCCACGTCAGTTCATCATGGACACAATTGTACCTATAAACCATTCAAAGTGTTTGTTTTCAAGGGTAGCAAAACCACCTAGAGGGGAAGGTGAAACGGTTTCTAGGTACTTAGTATATCTTTTAACTTTTATAAGTTTAGGCTATTAGTGGTGATTAATTTCCTAGTTCTTTCAAGACATTAAACCAGAAGACGCAGCAATTTATGGTGGTTACCCAAATTTTGGGTACGTCCACTGTCCCTCCTTCCTTTCTAACAGTGTGTTAGATAAGGCACTTCTCCAATATTTTGACTCCAAAGAGCTTACAATATGATCCTGCAGGACCACTCAGTCTCCTCCAAGACTTACAACTCGGGCACAAAGTCCTACAACTTAATGATTAGAAAATCACCTACCTCAGTCCAACGACCCAACTATTTAGGCTGGGAGGACAACCCTACACTAATATTCTTAACAAAATCCTACCACTCAGATTCACTCTTGAATCCAACTTTAGATGTATAACAGATCCTATAATCTCAGCCTTTATAACATAGGATTACAGCTCAGATCCAAGAGAATCTTACATAGAGAATAAGGTTTGATGTTGATATAACACCAGAGAAATTATATCTGTCTTTCTCCTTCTGTAATGAGAAATCAGTCCAGATTTCTTATTCATAGCTCCAGAAAATAGTCTTTAGGATTTGCTTAGCTTGGGTTGTGAAGTGGTCATAGCTAGGGTTAGCCCTTGCTGCTCCTTCTTTCTTGTTGTTGATGATGAAGATGACAACAACTAATAGGAATAAATTTGAGGTTGATTGATTTGAGCTTCTGCTTCTTGTCTCATCAATAATTGCGAAGACGACGATGATGTTCTCTCGCTTTACGAAAAGACGAAGCCCAAAAAGTTAATTTGATTTCTCCAATCTCATTCCTTTTATCTTCGGTCATACAATGGCTTTCTTGACCTGTGGGCCCAGCTTTAATTGCAGGTTTATAGACTACCTTTTATATAATATATCATACAGTTGGCTATTGGCGCCATCAGTGGTGGATTCCAACTTTCTCGCAACGAGTTTGAATTTCATTGACTTTTGTTGACTTTTGGCTGACGTCACCATCTATAGACTTAGCCAAATTCTCAGTTCCAACCCAGGCATTGAGTGCGTTGAATGAAAAAGCTTCACTTAACGATTCTGGACTTAGCCAACTTTCTAAACCACAAGGCATTGAGTGCATTGAGTGAACTAGCTTCACACAACGATTCTGGACTTAGCCAACATTCTACTTCCTCGGCCATTGAGTGGGATGAGTGAAGACTTCATCACTTAATGCGTTTAGACTTGGCTCATCATTCTGCATCCAGACATTGAGTGAGTGCCCCTCACTCAATGCTTTTTAACTTAGCCAAACTTTCTACCTTGCCAGGTGTTTAGTGTGCTGAGTAAGCCTTCATCACTCAATGCCCCTGGACTTACCCGCTTCACTGATTGCAAGTCTTCATGCTTAGGCATTGAGTGAGCTGGCTTCACTAAATGCTTCTATACTTAGCCACAATTCTAAAATCTGCCAACTTGCTGAGGTGTTAAGCACGTTGAGTGAACTCGCTTCACTCAATGCCTCTGGACTTAGTCGATTTTTGTATTCTTTCTTCTTAGGCTTGACTACAGTAGTATGACTCAAAACTTATGCCAAACTGGCATTGAGTAAAATGGCTTCAATCAACGCCTGTGGACTTAGCTGTAATATTATCTCTGTAACATGCTGGGCTTTGACTGCCCTGTCTTTACTCAGCACTTTCGTTGTCCGGTATTGAGTGAACTGGATTCACTCAATGTTCGTGGACCTAGCACGTTTTTCTGCTTGCTAGTTGAGGCTTTGACACACACAACTTTACTCAGTACTTGTTATTGTATAGTGTTGACTGAACTGCCTTCACTAAACGCCTATGGACTTAGCCACAGAATTACTTTGTAGACTACTGGTCTTTGTCTGTCTACACAATAATCAATGTTTTTTAGTATTTGGCATTGAGTGAACTAGCTTCACTCAATGCCGGAGAACTTAGGCAATTTTCAGCCTTTCCAGCCTCTTTCTTTGACATTTGGCGTTGAGTAAACTGACTACACTCAATGCTTGTGGACTTAGATAGATTTTTGCCTCTCCACTCCTCCACCTTGTGACCACCTATCACAAGCACTTAAAACACTTGTCCAACCTGCATGCATGAACTTAAACATACATCAAATACAACTATATGTATATCATTGACTTGTTTGACTTCTACAAATCTGGGACATTATGAGCAATGGTCCCAACAACCTTGACCTTCTTGATTGCCTTATTTTTTAGTCGCCTGATCTCTGTATCCTCGATCTGAATGGGCCTGACCTTTGTCATCAGCCAACACTTGATTGTTACGTGATCACCAACCATCAATTGAGTCGGCTTTTTTAAATCATTAATAGTACTAATAAGTGAAACACATCATGCAAACCACTTAGCTCGTTGAAAGAGCTACTCGATAGGAAACTTCTCCAATCCGCTAAACTACTTCAAACGGGCCAAGATACCTCAGAATCAACTTTTTCAAGTTTTGAATCCTGGATATGCCTTTGAATGACTTTATCTTTAGATATACCAAATCTCCAACAGCAAGCTGCATGTTTCGGTGCTTTGAGTTGTAGTACATAACTCGCCTATCTTGGGTCACCAAAAGTCTCTCTCGTATAATGCATATAGTTGAAATTGCATCTTCAACCTCTTTACGCTTATACAATTTCGATTCGCATATTTCACCAGATCAAATGGAGTATGACACTTCTTACTGTATAAAGCTTCGAAGGGTGCCATCTAAATGCTAGCTTGATAGTTATTATTATAGGCGAACTCGATCTTATAAAGATAGTCCTCCCACCTCTTCCTGAAATCCAAGGCACACAGACGGAGAATATCCTCCATTGTCCTATTGGTCCTCTTGGTCTGACCATCCCTTTGCGTATGAAAGGTCGTACTGAACTTCAGTTGAGTGCCCAACAACTTGTAGATTAGCCTCCAATCATTCGAAGTAAAGAGGGCGTCTCGGTCACTGACGATGCTACAGGGTACACTGTGCAAACGTATTATGTTGTCAACATATAACATTGTTGGAACCCATGTTTTGATTTGGGATAGGTCACTTCTAAGGTTTGTTGACCCAAGATGTATTGTCAGGGTCACTATTTTCTTTCTAGGTTTTAGGCCGGTCCCCAAGTGTCAAGCTTCATTGACCTGCTTATTGTGGACTTCAGATTCAAGACTTAGAAGATTTTCAGTTGTCTGGAAATTAGTTCGATGTTCGTCAAACTCAGCTCAACAAACTTAGAGCTCAGGTCGACGATATTCAACAGAAGGATATATTTTGTGCTCGACGTTTTCTCCCAAACAGATTCTCAGCTCGACTAATTCTGTTTGTTCAAGTTCTGTGGTCGACGATATTTGAGTGTGGAACAGATTCTCTAGTCGACATTCTTGGAGCACAGAATCAGTTGTTTATATTCAATGTTTGCTTCACAGAGCTCAGGTCGATGAACAGGATTTCTCAGGTCGACGTTCTCTGAGTGAAGGTCGAAGAAATCTATTCTCTTGTCGACGAATTTTGTAAGTTGTCTGTTCTTTGTTCTTTCCTTATCTGTTCCCTCTTTATTATTATTTTAAGTCATAAATTCCCTGAGTAATCAATGCTTATATTCCCTATGAATATAGTCGTTCCTGGCAGCATTGATTATGATATTCATTAGAGGACTTATTTGACATATTTCTCGGGACAGGTTAGGAAACAAATAATGACATATTGGCTAGCTATTTTCCTTCCCAGTTTTCTAGCAAGGCATTAATTGCAGTTATTCAAATTTCTAAGGAAGATTGGTTATCGAACATAATATAGAGAGAATATTTTTCAAAAGAGACTGAAACTTAGAATAGAGGTTTAAAAAATTTCCTCATATAGTCGAAAAATTATAGAGGGAGGATATTCTTAGCAAGAGCAAAAAATTTACAGCAGCTCTCAATCGTCATCTCTCACTTTGCTCTCAATAATATAGAAGAATAAAAACACAAATTGATCAAGAGTCTTCTTCATCTTCTCTTTCTAGGAATTTACTGAGACAATAAAGACTCATCTATCTAAAGTTTCTGGATCAACTTTACACCAGATGAAGACCTACACACTCCTGAATAAAGCTTCTCAATCCTGAACTACTCTACATCTCAGGGGGAGTTTTGACAAGATCTGGAATCCACACAAAGTCTTCTCAAATTATTTTTGAGAAAAGAGAAGACTAACATAACTTTCTTTCCCACCCCACTGTACAGGGTTTTAACTCCCTTCAAAAGTTAGCCTGGTTCACAAGCCACATTCCAAAAGACTTGAGTTTCGTTTTTGGGCACCTGATCAAAAGCTCAAAGGGTTGCAATATCTCCCTGTAAATAGGATATTATGGTGGCAGTAACCTGATAAAAAACTGTAGTGGATTCCTACCATGGTGGTAGAAGAGTAGATGTACCCAGTTGGGGAACCAGTATAATATTCTTGTGTTGTCTGTGTGTTTGCTGTTTTCTTTTTCTGGTGTTGTGGTAGCTTAGTGTAACTTTTCTTTGCTCATGTTAACATCTAATAGCTATTACTATATCACCTATTTTATCATTTAATTTTATATTTGTAAAAAGTTGCAATAGAATTTTTATTAAACTCTATTCACCCCCCCTCTAGAGTTAATCAGAGCTTACTCTCACTTTTCTTTCAATTGGTATCAGAGGGAGGTTAGTCATTTCTATTTAAATAGACTAACACCTGGACTAACCAGGATCCTAAGATAATCTCGGATTCAATCTTATTCCTTTCATATTTTATATCATTACACAAAACAAGGATTATGCTAGCACTAGACCTCCAGTTTACAACTTAACTAAGTTTGCCATCTGGAAGGCAAGAATAAAACTCAATATGAACTCTATTGATAAAGACATATTCAATTCAATTTTGACAAGACCACCAACTCCAGTGGCCTCCACACCATCTACTTTAACAAATCTGAGTGTTGTTCCACCTCCTGATTGGATAGATACATAGAGGAAAGCGAAGATTGCAGATGCCAAAGCCATGAAAATCCTAGCTCAGACTATGTCTGATGATATATTTCAAAAGGTGGTTGAGTGCACTTCAGCAAAAGCTTACTGGGATTCTCTAAATCAGATGGTGGCTGGATCTGCTGATGAGAGAAAGTATAAGAGATCCAATCTCATCTCACAATATGAGAACTTCAAGAATGATGAAGCTGAGTTAGTAAGTGATATATACAATAGGCTTAGCTCAATCTTCAATGAGCTAAAGACCTTGGACAAGGACATCACTTTGATAGAAGTCAATGATAAAATTCTCATGTGCTTCCCTAGCTCATGCGATTCAAGAATCTAGCAAATCAGAGAAGCCATAAGCATGAGAGAGATCTCTACTGAATCACTTCTTGGAAAGCTTAAATCCTATGAGCAATTAATGAAGAACAGAAGACTCCAACACCTAACAGGAAGGAGCATAACATTGCATTCAAGGTTATTGAAGAGTCAGAAGGGACTCCAGTCAATGAAGAACTGATGAGCCTCTTTGCCAAAAGATTCTTCAAGATGGCAAAGAAGGACTTCAGAAGAAAGTCATCAAGGCAAGATGACAAGCCAAGGTATGACAAGCCTTTATCTAAAGAAATTGTTTGCTTTGGTTGCAGGAAGCCTGGATATTTCATCTATGAATGTCCAGAAACTCAGAAGAAGGACAGGAGAAGAGAAAAGGATTCCAGAAGAACACATCACAACAACCCCTCCTCCAGCAAACATAAGAGGAAGGAGAAAGGGTTTGTTGAAGAAACCTAGAGAGATACTGAAGAAGAGTCGTCATCATACAGCTCTTGTGATGATGAAGAAGAAGTGAAGGCAAAGGAGGTTTGCCTAATGATAATAGATGATTCCAGTAGTCAGTCAGAGGCTGAAGCTTCAGAAGATGAAGAAAATCTATCTGCAGAGGAACAGGTAATAACATCCCATGACTTTGATTTAGAAGAATTTAAAACTGAATTTAAAAAACTGTGCTTAGATCTAATAGGTTCTGAGAAGGAAATCAAATTTCTCAAAGAGAGATTAACTGAACAAGATAAGTGCATTGTTGAAAATACTAAACTAATAGATGAACTTACCTCAGCAAATGAACAAATTATTTTCTTCTAAACTGAATTAAGCAAAGCCAAGAAATTAGAAGAACCACTTAATGGTTGAAGCTTACAACTGTTAGACATGACTAGTACTCTAAATGCTAGGGCAAATAACAGTAAACTAAGACTAGGTGCATAAAATAGTGAACCACCTTTAATGAAAAATAACATATCTAAAACTATAAATTTCATTTTTGATAAGGGTAAGAAGAATACTGAACAAGTAGACAATGTAAATGAAGTCTTAAAACAAATGGAACTCAAACAAAAATCTAAGAACAAGAAGAAAATAACTACAACAATGTTCAACATATTTCGTCGAACTCAGATCGACGATATGTGTACAGTTCGTCGACCTCAGAATGACGAACTCCGAATGCCAACTATAATAATAGTCATTATTTGATCCATGATTGATGAAAGCAGTATGGTTCGTCGACTAAAGATCGACAATATTGGTGCGCTAAGAATGAATACTGTACAACCCCGTAGCCGGGCGAGTGGGACCCTACCCAAATATCGGCCTATGGGCGTGCTATGGGCGACGATTTGGTGCGGCCCCATTCGAAGTCGTGCGGGCCCTCGTGCATGTGTGCAGAGGTTTTATGTGCATGGTCTTTTTAAAATATAAATTAAAATATATTATATATATATATATGTTATAATATATATATGATATAATATATATATTATGGAAGGGATATATAATAAAGGGGGAAGAAGTGAGCAGGGGAAGAGGGGGCATCGGGCAGGGGGGAAGAAGATAAGAAAGCCCCTAGGGCTTTTCCCGGTCGGTCGGCATGGAGCAGCCCGACGCCAGCGCCGCCCCTCCCTTCTCCCTCTCTCTCGGCATGGAGCAACCCGACTCCACCCCTCTCTCTCTCTCTCGGCTCTCTCTCCCTCTCCCGTCGCTCCCGTCACCGACCAAGAGGGAGGCCATCGGGTTTCCTTGAAGGTATAGGGCAGCCGCAGGAAGCAAATTTTTCCAGATCTGCCTCTCTCTCTCTCTCGGTGCAACAAATCGACCTGGAGTAAAAAAGCAAGGCCGGCCGAAGCCTGGCTCTCCTTCTCTCCCGCCGCCTAGGGCAAAGCCATCCCGACCCCCAGCTCATCTCCCATCGTCGGCTGGAGCAAGGTCGTTCCCAAACTTCCCTTCACCGCAGCAACCACCCGGAATAGGGGTTGCTCGAGCCCTACCATTCTTCACCACCATCGCACCGCTCGTGCCTCTCCCTCTCGTACATAGCAAGGCTCGACCAACAAAGGGTGGAGATCGGGACTTCTACTCCTCTCCCAGAAAGGGCTCGACCGCCATTAGTGTACTCGGATTTATTTCTCCAGCAAGGGCTCGGCCACTAGAAAAAGAAGAGGTGGGGATCCATCACTCCCAGCAAGGTTGCCTGAGATTTATTCTCCCGACATCGCCTTCAATGATAATAGCCCGGAGCTCCTCTCCCGGCACCGCCGCCAAACACCCGTCAAGGGTAACTATGTTTCTTCTTGGGCAGGTGAAGCCCTCAATTTATACATTTGCACGGAAGCCCCTCTCCACCAACGGGTGGGGGAAGGGAGCTCTCCGACGGGTTGACATGTGTGTCCCCGCTATTAATTGCATTAGTACCCGGAAGTGCAAGTACTGGTTTAGGCATGCTGTGTGAAGCCCATCCGGACATGTGAGCCGGATTGGTGATTTTCTGGGGTTCCCGGAGAAGACTCCGTGGAAGTTATTTATTAGTCGCTTGCAGGGAATACGCACCATAGGCCCAATAAAGGGGGTGCGCGCATTATGTTTGGCCCGCTTATGTTAGCCGACCGATTCCTCGTTGGCCATTGCTCGTCGAGACGTTGGCGTACAGGTGTTGCAGTACCAAGCGGGGAATAGCGGGCTTAAGCCCAAGACTCGTGCCGGCCCTCAAAGGCCTAGTTTGTATATATTGCTGGCCTGCGTGACGATGTATGGAATTCATATTCCTGTAAATTTAATATGCCTGTGATGCTCTGTGATGGCCCTAAAAGGCCTATGTTATGTTGTTTGCGGCCTAGTTGGGGCTGAGTAAAGTAGAACTGCTCTGCGAGGTTATGCGACTGGTATGGCAGATGGGGAACATTTTATAAAGACCCGAGTTTGCACCTCTAGTTAAGAAGGAGTGGATCTTAAGATCCTCCTTAGATGTTCCAGTCGACCAAGAGAGCCCTCCGAAGGTGCCTTAGCTCAACCCTTGGCTTGGGAGGGGAAGAGTTTGTTAGTATTTCGGTTATGCGGCGGGACCTCCACGCTGAGACCTTGTGTCTGTCCCTTGTGTTCCTAGTCTTGTGCCTAGATCGTTCGCTTGAGGGTAGTAGGTGCGCAGTCACCCCTTCCCTAAGGGTCGAACTCCACAAAAACCGATTTTTCGGTTTCAACAAATACCTCCATTCTTCGAGCAGAGATCGAAGAGCTTATCCCAATTCGTCGACCTCAGGTTGACAAACTTACAAGAGTTCTTTGATCCCAGATCAATCTTACAGAAACTCTAATAATAATCTTAACCAACCTATGGAGAATATCAATCCATTCACCAGATGGATAATTCCTTCCAGAAGAATTCACCCCTTAGGTTATAAAAGCCAACCTAAATGTTCTTACATTTCTAGCTTTTCTTATTAAAAGAAACATGGTCCCAAGGTGACCTGGGTCAGGAACATCTAACTTATTTCCTTGCTGGTGAAGATCTATCCTACCACTAAGAATAAGTGGTATCTGGATAGTGGGTGCTCAAAGCACATGACTGGATGCAAGGTCAGCCTAAACAATTTCAAGACAAAGCTGGGTCCAAGAGTGATCTTTGGAGATTCCAGTTTTGGACAAACTGAAGGCTATGGAGACTTCAATTGTGGAGCTGTCACTTTCAGAAAAGTGGCATATATGGTGTCAAACATAACCTAATATCCATTAGTCAGTTATGTGATATAAGTTATCAGGTTTGCTTTACTAATTCCAAATGTATTATTTCTTCAAATAACAAAACTGTTTTAACAGGATGTGGACAAGGGAATATATACCTAGTAAACTTTAACTCTGCTCATTCAGAACTATGCTTATTTAATCTAGTTAGTAATAATAATATTATATGCAATAAGAGACTAGGTCATGTTAACCTTAGGTACATCTATAAGCTATCTAGGTACAACCTTATCACTGGATTGCCTTCTAGCCCCTACAAGAAGGAAATCATATGCAATGCTTATTAAGAAGGCAAGCAAAATAAAAATAGCTTTAAGTCAATTAATAAGAGTGACTCACCTAAGATTCTGTACTTGCTACATATGGATCTCTTTGAACCCATTGCTGTACAAATCTTAGGAGGGAAGTTTTACACTCTAGTTATCGTAGATGACTTCTCTAGATTCTCTTGGGTGTTCTTTTTGAGAAACAAGTCAGATAACTTTAAAGTCCTTATGTCTTTCTTAAGAGCATAAGGATTGAGTATTCTACTCTAGTTGAATTGATCAGAAGTGATCATGGTACTGAGTTTGAATCTCTTCCCATGCAAAGATTCTGTGAGGAGGAAGATGTCAGACATTATTTCTCTGCTCCTAGAACTCCTCAACAAAATGGGATAGCATAAAGGAAAAATAGAACCATCATTGAATCTACAGGAACATTACTTGCAGATGCATACATGCCCCTATCCTTTTGGGCAGAGGCTGTGAGCACAACAAACTATGTGCTGAATAGGAGTTTGATACACAAACTTAAGCATAAGACCCCCTATGAATTACTCAAAGGGAAGAAACCAAAAATTGATTACTTTAGAATCTTTGGTTGTAGATGTTTCATACATAACAATAATAAGAAACGCATTAGAAAATTTGAAGCTAAAACTACAGAGGGAATTTTTCTTGGATATTCCCAAGATAGCAAGGCTTATAGGGTATTCAATAAATCATCTTTAAAAAATGGAAGAATTTGTACATATTTCATTTGATGAAGCTAACATGTATTATAAGTAGAAGGATTCTTCTACCACATATTTTTTGCAGGTACCTCACTTGTGAGAGAAATTGGGTGGGTTAAACCTTACATAAAAGGTCATATCACATCCTCCTCCGCAAGGTGATGAAGCTAGTGAAGAAGAAATTTTGGAAGTGGTTTAACCTCCTCCAACAACAGACATTATTCCACAAGAGGAATTAATTCCAAATGTTATTACTGAACCAACTCCACCCACTGAACTTGTCACACTAAGGGATCACCCTAGATCTCAAGTGATTGGGGACATGTCAGTAGGTGTACAGACAAGGCATCAACTCAACCAAGATGTGATGTGTTAACCCCAGAATCCGCAACATTTCCAGCTAGGCATCTTGCCCTTCCCTCGCTGAACTCAAGTACTCAGTTCGCCCAGCTCGCCAGTTGACGTGGTCCGTCACCTAGGCGGACTCCAGCTATCAATCCGCTCAGTTCGCCCTCGGTTCCCAGCTCTGCTAGATCGACGACCTCCCATCGACGAGTCAAGCTCAGGCCGGCGAGCTCCGAGTCAGGCCGCCCAGGTCGCTCAGGTCGCAACTAATCTGAAAGGACCGCACTCGATGCGACCAAGGGAGGTCTCCAGCTCGCTGGCCCAGTCCGCCGGTCCCACGCGGAGTGCTTGTTCTTTCTCTTTTTTGATTCCCGTCACCGCTGCCCGGCTCTTTTGTACCCCGGACAGCCGGTTATTTTAGCCCTGCCCGCTTGGGCAGGCCCCCAGACTATAAATAGGGGGAAGTGGTGCACTCAAAGCACGCTGAATCGAGCCCAGGAGCCCACTTGTTAAAGGCTGCGGACTCGAATCTCTGGCTTTGCGATCTCCAGCTTGCTTTCTGCTTTGCTTTGCTTTTCCCTTCTTGTAACCCCTTCTTTGCAATCAAAAGTAAGCCCGTCGCAGGAGAGGCATTCAGGCCGCGACGGGCGAAGTCTGGTGTTGACGTGCTCTACGGCTCTTGCTTTTCTGTTCCTTTTCTAGTCCGCCAAGTAGACTGCTGCTCGCAGTTTGGTTTTCTTTTCTTCCCTAGGTGCTCGAACAGTTAGCTGCTGGTGCTTGTTTCCGCCTTCGCTTTTCGCGCATCAACAGTTAACACGCGACCTTCAGATTCGAGCAGTTTTTGAAACTGCGGATAGAAATGTCAGACCGCCGAGGTCGCCGCTCCGACCACTCCAGCTCCCCCGATGATTCGCTGTAGGAGGCATTGGAGCAGTCCCGCTGGGAAGCTGAAGTATCTCGAAGAGAGACTGACCAGCGGCTCGATACGATCAGCCAAGCCCTGTTAGCATTGACTCAGCGGCTTGCCCCCCAGGTTGCTGAAGAAGTTGCTGAGACACCTGTCCGCCAGACTCCAGTCCGCTGAACCCCGGCTCGTCGCACCCCTCTTCAGCAGTCGCCTGCGACTGCGCCTCCGCCTCTCCACCAAGCTCAGTCCGCAGCTCCCCTGCGACCTCAGGCTGATCAGTTCACCCCCCTGATGGATTTCTTCAAGGAAGCAGCCCGAGGGACCCCGGCTCGCTGACTAGACTTTGTTGATCGGCAGTCCGCAGAGCTCGCAGAGCTTCGTCCTCCAGTCCGCCCTTCTGCTGATTCAGAAACTCCCTCTCCCTTCGTCGATCAAATCCGATGGGAGTCAGCGCCAAGCAATTTCAGAGAGCCTCGTCTCCCTTTTTATTCAGGGGAGACTGATCCGGTCTCCCACCTGCAGGCATTCGAAGGGGCAGTTGCATTGAGGAGCCTCTCTGACGCCCTGAAATGTAAACTTCTGGTGACCACTCTTGATGGGCAAGCAAGAGAATGGTTTTATGAGTTGCCTCCAGGCACCATTTCCTCCTTCGCTGAGCTTCGCAGTGAGCTGCTCCTGAGGTTTGCAACCTCTAAGAAGAGAAAGGATGGGCCGGCAGCCCTTTTTGACATTAGACAGAGAGACAATGAATCGGTGGCAAGATTCGTTGATCGGTTCCAAAAGGAAATCCAAGGGGTAAGGAATGTGAACCCCGATTATTATAAAGTTGCCCTGATTCACGGCCTCCGGGAGGGCCCGTTGAAATTCAAAGTGACAACAAAGGCACCATCAACTTATCAGGAGCTCATAGCAATGGCTAATCGCTTTATTGAGGGAGAAAATGCCAACCCAACCTATATCTCATCCTTGACAGCTAAAGCTAGAGGAAGGGATGTCCCCAACTCCTCTTCCAACAATCAGTACCACAGTAAGCCTCCCCGGCCTGACTTCCATCCTCCACCTCAGAGGGGGCGTAACCTCCGCCATAAGAAACCGTTCCTTGGCCATCAACAGTTTCATGATCAGAGACTGTCGTTGGCCGTCACTCCCGCCGTTCCCCTTCAAGCGCTCCCCATTCTTCAGAGCGCCCTGCCAGCTTCAAATCCTCATGGGAGCAGCCCTATGGAAGAGCTTGCAGATCTGGGCATCGACTTTGAAGAGGTCGTCCAGATAATCCAGAGGAAGGCTGAAGAAAAGAGGCAAGGGCCTCAGAGAGACTGGAAGCCCAGGGATAACTCTCAGTTCTGTAATTTTCACAAGGAGAAGGGTCATCTAACTAAAGATTGCAAGGCTCTTCAGAAGCTAGTTGAGAGGTTGCTCGCCAAGGGTAAACTCGAGGACCTGGGCAGGAAGAGTGTTTCTTCAAAGCCTTCCACTTCCAAGGGCAAAGAGGTGGCTGAAGTTCACCGGGAGTGCATAGAGATAAGGGATGAGGGCCATCTGGGGCTCATTGATATCCCAAATGAGTGTATTGATGTTGTCGACGAGGGGGCCCTGGGAAGACTCTTTTTCATCCATGGCGGAGCAGGGACTGAGTCTACTTGGAAGTCTTCTCTGTCAAGACTTTCCCGAGCTGAGGTTGCTTCTACTTCTTCCGCCCCGCCTTCTGAAGTCGTCACCTTTGGTTCTGCGGACCTTCCTGTAACCGCGAACCCCTTCGATGATGCCATCGTAGTCCAGGCAGCCATCGGAGATTTCATAGTTGATAGAATTCTAATTGACACTAGCAGCTCCGTAAATCTCCTCTTCAAGTCAACTTTTGAGGCCCTGAGGACAGGAAAGTCTCTGCTTCCCACCGAGGGGCCACTTTATGGCTTCTCGGGCGAAATAAAGGAGGTTGAAGGAAATGTCACACTCCCAGTGACGCTCGGAGGGGTGACCAAGGAAATCCAGTTCATAGTGGTGGACGCCCCGAGCAGCTATCATGCTATCTTTGGGAGACCATTGCTGAACAAATATCGCGCCATCATTTCAACATACCATTTAGCCATCAAGTTCTGCAAGGATGGCCGCCAGTGCAGGGTCAGGAGCGACCCGAGGTAGGCTCGAGAGTGTTACCTCCAAACAGTCAACATGACTGAGGTTTCCCCCCCAGCTTTTCCAGCAGCAGCAGAAGCCTTTTCTCCATCAGAAGCTGCTGTGGATAGAGAAGGTGCTCACATGGAACCTGCCCAGGTGACTCAAGAAGTCCCCATCGCAAAAGGGGAAGGAAGAAAGCTCTCCATCAACTCCGAATTGCCAGAAGATCAAAAGGCGGAGTTGATATCTTGCCTATTGAGGAATCTGGATGTCTTCGCTTGGTCAGCGGAGGACATGCCAGGGGTGGATCCCGACGTGGCTTGCCATCATCTCAATGTTGATCCGGCTGCCAAGCCCGTCCAGCAAAAGAAGAGGGATGTAGCTGTCAAGCTAGCAGAGCCCATCAGAGAGGAGGTTGCCAAACTCCTCAAAGCACGCTTCGTTCAAGAGATTCAGTATCCCGAGTGGGTCTCGAATGTTGTAATGGTTAAGAAACCCGGGGGAAAGTGGCGTATGTGTGTAGATTTCACCCGTTTGAATAAAGCATGCCCGAAAGATTTCTACCCCTTGCCTCGGATAGATTAATTAGTTGATTCTGCGGTAGGATATCCGTTTATGAGTTTTTTAGATGCATTCTCTGGTTATCACCAAATAAGAATGCACAAACCTGATATCCCTTACACATCGTTCATCACTAATGACGGTTGCTATTATTATCTTGTGATGCCCTTTGGGCTTAAAAATGCTGGCGCAACCTATCAACACATGATGGACCAAGTGTTTAAAGAGCAAAAAAGTAGAAACCTCGAAGTGTATGTGGATGACCTTTTGATTAAGAGTAGGTCTTTTCCACAGCACTTGGTAGATCTAGTAGAGACCTTTTCCACTCTGCGAAGGCACAAAGTAATGCTTAACCCGTTAAAATGCATCTTTGGGGCAAGTAAAGAGAAGTTTCTCGGCCATCTCCTTACTCCTGAGGGTCTTGCCCACAATCCTGATAAGGTTAAAGCCATCCTTGATATGACTCCTCCCCGTTCACCAAAAGAGGTTCAACAGTTGGGGGGGAGGTTGGCAGGACTCGGGAGGTTCATCTCTCGAGTTGGAGATAAAAGTGCACAATTCTTTAAGACTCTTCGGGGAGCGTCCAAGTTTCAATGGACAGAAGAGTGTTCCTTGGCCTTTGAGCAATTAAAAAAGCAGCTAACCTCGACTCCTTTACTCCAAAGCCCCCGAGCAGGGGAGATGTTGTTCCTATACCTAGGGGTTGGTCCTGAAGCAGTTAGTTCTGTCCTGGTCCAAGAAGAGAGCAGGAGGCAGTTCCCCGTTTACTATGTCAGTCACATCCTGAAAGATGCAGAGGCAAGGTACCCCATCCTAGAGAAGCTAGCTTTGGCATTAGTTATGTCTGCCCGCAGACTCCGTCCATATTTCCAGGCTCATTCAATTCAGGTGGTTACTGATCAACCTTTGAAGAGTGTGCTAGAAAAACCAGAGCATTCAGGCAGGCTAGCTAAATGGGCAATTGAGCTGAGCGAGTTTGAAATTTCCTATGTGCCCAGAACAGTTATCAAGGCACAGGTGCTTGCAGATTTCCTGACTGATACGACAGAATCTAGCTCGGACCAGGCAGCAAGGTCTCCTTTAGCTTGGACCATTTATGTGGATGGAGCTTCTGGAAGAAACTCTTCGGGGGCAGGGGTAGTGTTGATAAACCCGAATGGTTTCAAACTTGAGCAGGCCATCAAGTTCTATTTTCCAGTGTCTAACAATCAGGCAGAATTTGAAGCTTTATTAGCCGGCTTGAGGCTTGCACGAGAGCTTGGAATTGATCACGTCCATATCAAGACTGATTCACTGGTAATGGCTTCACAAGTTCTTGGCAACTTCGAGACCAGGGAGCCAGTGTTGAAAAAGTACCTTGTGCTGGTAAAGGTTGAGGTTCGCAGGTTCAAAAGTTTTACTATTGAGCACATTCCAAGGACAGAAAACGAGGAGGCTGACGTTCTTGCCAAGTATGGGCTCTCGTCAGGAGGGACAACTTCTGAACTTTTCCACCCAGCGGTGGAGGAAGAAGGGCTAATGCAAATCGATCAGTGTTCCTCTTGGATGGACCCCTTCATTCTCTACCTATCAACCGGGAACTTGCATCAGTCAGTAAAAGATAAAAAGAGATTCAGGTTAAAAGCAGCACACTATTACTTGATATCCGACATTCTCTATAGAAAAACCTTCTTGTCTGCAATGACAAGATGTGTTTCAGAAAGTGAAATTCCCACTGTTCTTCAAGAAGTGCACTCTGGCGAGTGCGGGAGTCACTCGGGAGCAAGAACGTTGGAAAAAAGGATCCTGCGGCAAGGTTACTTCTGGCCTACAATAAAGAAAGACTCTGAGGCCTATGCAAGAAAATGTGTTCAATGCCAGAAATTCGCCCCTCTTCAGCATCAAGCAGCTCAATCTCTCAGATCGATTGTAACCCCTTGGCCCTTTGCTGTTTGGGGAATGGATCTTATTGGCCCTTTTCCCATGGCAAGTGGGCAGCGGCGCTTTATTATAGTTATGATCGACTACTTCAGTAAGTGGATTGAGGCTAAAGCACTGGCAAAGACAACAACCCAGGTCGTGAGGAATTTTATTTGGGGAGAGATAGTCTGCCGACATGGAATCCCTATGGCAATAATCACCGATAATGGACCACAGTTCAATAATGCAGAGATGATAGGCTTTTGCAGGCAGATCGGAACAGAGCTGCGCTTCGCATCAGTTCATCATCCCAGAAGCAATGGTCAAGTAGAAGCAGCTAATAAGCAAATCCTCAACTTGCTTAAGAAGAAAGTTCAAAATCTCAAGGGCAGTTGGGCTGATCAACTTCCCTCAGTCCTCTGGACCCTGAGAACAACACCTTCATCTGCAATAGGAGAAACCCCGTTCAAGCTTTCTCACGGGTCCGAGGCATTGATTCCTGTTGAGTTTGAAGTTCTGTTGCCTAGAGTACTGCTTGCTAGGCAAGGTACGGAGGATTGGCTTGAGTTGAACAGCGAGGGGATGAGGTTCAGTTTGGAGCATATCGAAGAGGTCAGAGACAAGGCTGCTATCAGGCAGGAGGAAGTTAAAAGAAGAATGGCCCATTACTTTGATAAGAACGTAAGGATCAAACACTTTCAAGTGGGAGATCTGGTTCTTAAAAAGGTCGATGCTGCTGCAAGAGCCAGCTCAGTTGGGAAGCTTAATCCTAGTTGGGCAGGACCATTCATTGTTAAGGAAGCATTTCAGAATGGGGCCTACCGGTTACAAACATTTGAAGGAGAAGATATGCCGCACACGTGGAGCGGAGATGACCTAATGTAACATCCCATTTCCGGCTAGACCCCTAAGAGTCGGTTGGTTGTGGTAGAACCCTAGGGAGCCCAAAACTTGAAATAAATCGACTAAGGAATCGGCTCACGGGTTGGTCACGCCCGTGACCCGCCATGTCACGCCCGTGACAAGGGCGTGACACGCTCGACGATCGTCGATCCCAACTCGACGATCGTCGAACCAAATTCGGCCACACGGGTCTGTCACGCCCGTGACCCTCCAGGTCACGCCCGTGACAAAGGGCGTGACACCCTCGACGATCGTCGAACCCCACTTCGACGATCGTCGACCCAAAATTGACCACGCGCCATGTCACGCCCGTGACTTGCATTGTCATGCCCGTGACATTGGGCGTGACCGCGCTCGACGATCGTCGATTTCTGTTCGACGATCGTCGACCCAGAACTAGTCATCAGGCATGTCATGCCCGTGACCCGCATTGTCACGCCCGTGACATTGGGCGTGACCACGCTCAACGATCGTCGATTTCAGCTCGACGATCGTCGACCAGAATTAGTCACCAGGCCTGTCACGCCCGTGACCCAAGTGTCACGCCCGTGACCACCCTTCGACGATCGTCGATCTCAGTTCGACGATCGTCGAACCCAGAACTGCTAACCGGGCCTGTCACGCCCGTGACCTATGTGTCACGCCCGTGACCAAGGCCGAAACGTCAGCCAGACTGGAAGTTTCGGTAACCGACGCCTTAATAAATTCTGGCTGTGGGAATGAAAAATCAAGAGTATTTATGGGTCGTTCCCTACTTTAATTATGTTAATAATTAAGGAAAGTGGGTCCAATAGGAAACTGCCACCTGGCAAGCACCTCTTCATTTCCAACTTTCCAACTGCCATTCGGCATAACCGAAACGTCATAAGAATATGATTAATGGCCGCCAATGTTTCATCTCCAACGTTTCACCCTTTCCCCTCCCCATTTCCTCATCTATAAAAGATTCCTGAGTGCAAGAGGAAAAGGTTACACTCCCTCAACTGTTCAGACTTCCTCCTTGCTGTTGAAGAATTTCCGGCGACGCCACCACCGCGCAAATGGCTTCCCGACGCTCTGCACGCCTTCAACCCGCGAACAAGGTCCTCCCCTCCCTCTTCTTCTGCGGATAGATCTTAGGAATCGTTAGGAGAGATATCGGGCTCAAAAGAGCCAGATCGGGTGAGCGTAATGGTGGTTTTCCGAAAATATCATGGTGGCGGGTTCGCCGGAAACCGCCTCTCCGGCGGCCGTGCCGCCGCCCGACGTTAGCCCTCGCCTCAACGGAGGTGGTGGTGGTGGTGGCCGGCCAGGGAGATGGCTGGGTGGCCGGGAAATAGCTTGGAAAGGCTACAGGAAAAATTAGGTTTTCAGTCTCTGGTTCGGGCTGTAGAAGAAGATGAACAGTGCCTTTAATTAGATTTTATTTGTAAAATCAATTTCTGAATGAGATTTCTGTCATGTTAAATAATTTGGGAAAAATACTTAGAGGCTCCTACAGGAAAAGTAGTCAACATAGAAACTGTAGCCCTTGAAGTCTAGGTTTATTCAAAATTAATTTCATTCAATTTGGATTCCTGGTTAGACCACAGCACCCTTTTTGGTGAGGTCTATCCAGAGGGCTGCCTTGACCTTAGAAAAATTCCCCACTCCAATCCAGTCGTCCAAACGACTTGAAATTTGGGATGTGGTCTAATCTTACATATATCTAGGTGCTATCCAAAAATGAGAATTTATGGAGAATATTTTTCTATAGTTTTTAGAAAAATTCAATAATCATAGCCGAATTTAATTAGGTGGTTAAATAATTTCCAAACCCTCCCAAATTTTGGTGAGTGGTCCCTGGGTTCACCATAAGGTTCTGTATAATTTTTCATCTCATTTGGAGATGGTTTGGTTTAGAATTGATCAACCCTAAGTTTTGCCCTAATAAGGGGTCTTAGGTTAAAAGTGCACTTTTGAAGTTTGAGTGGTGAGATCACCTCAACAGAGGCTGAGATTTTTACCACTGGCTAGTAATGTTCTCTAGCACCCCCTCATGGAGTTTGAGGTGGATCGGGGTAAGTTTACCCTAAGGACCAAGGCCAAACCCTAAGGATGGATCTTGGTGGTTTGTGAAGGTCATGTGGTCAAATAACCTTGGATTGACCCGAGGTCGGGTTATGAGAACCATAGGGCTAATATAGTTCTCTGGATGAAATTTTAGTGGATTTGGAGATCGTTGGGATGTCTAAAAACCTAACCCTAGTTTAGGGCGCAAAACTTATAGAGATAGGAAATGACACCAAACCACATTGAAAAGTGATGAGAATTGGGTAGAGTGGATTATAGGGGTAGTACAAGCTCTGGATATGTTTCTATGAATTTTATGCTCACTATTTTGGGTACTTCTTTAATGAATTGGTAGTTGCATGATTTGCTTAGAAAATTTATTATGGAGTACAAACTTCCTGGAAATTGATGAAATTTAGGCAGAGAATCTTTATTATGGTTTTAAAACTCTGTGAATTTTTATGGGATTTTTAGAAGTTTAATTCTAAGGCTTGCTTCATTAAGTGTTATTTATCATGGATATTGGATTAAATCTATTTTGGTGCTTAGCAAGCTGATAAAATTATGATTCTCTGCACAAAGATCTTTTATATATCATACTACTGACTAGTGATTTTTCTATAATTTTTAGATGAATAATTTCTGTACTTCCTTCATTAAGTAGGATTAACGTAATTATACTGACTAAATTAATTAGAGGTTAAATACTTTCTATAAAAATCTGAGAATTTGTATTTGAGGTTATCTTGCTGTTATTTAATGAACTTAATTTTTGGGTGGCCATAACTTAAGAATATCATATAGTTCATGTTAAAAAATACCCATGGCCAATCTTTGAGAAAAATAAAATAAATATCAGATTAATTAGGAAAATTATAAATTCCTGGATTTAAGCTAATTAAGTCATGATAGTCCTCCGGTAAATATTATAGGAGATTTGGAAGATAATTTGGAGTACCTCCCCTTGTGTACCACATATAGCTTAGGATGGTCTGCATTTAGTAAAACCACGGAATTCTGATAATCGATGGTTGGTAGGGCAAATTTAGAATGAGTTCATTATTAGAAGTCAGGATAAGTAGAATGTGGGACTGGTTAGGATAAGAGAGTACGGGAACGACGAAAGATCGTCCGTCCCGGGAGGAAGAGGAAGAGTCTTAATACGCTAGGGTTAGATTCATTATAACATTAAAAGGGGATTGGGTAAAGGGTAGACAACCAATAATAATAAGTGCCTTGCGAAAGGGAACTTCGGGCTGTAATGCACCGTCTTGGTTCCTAGTGCCCCTTGAGAGCCCTTCACGGGGTATACCGGGGGCAGTCCTGGGCTAACGTAAACCATAGGAGTAATAAATCAAAAGAGCAACTAGTATAACTAGGATTGCACACACTCACTCCCCGGTAGTTAGGAAAGTAGAATTATAGGATTACTTGCCATCAGACAGTAGCTCTGAAGGTAGATGCACGGACAGTACTGTCCGGGGGGCCGCGGGCTCGAGGGTTGGAGTACGGAGAAAGGTGGTGGGTCATCGGTACTAGGCGATCGATCACACCGACAGCGGTACGATGACTCGGAGAAAAGTCTGGAGGGTACATCCAGCAGCAGTACGCGGATACTCTAGGTTGTGTTCTTCTAGGGGCGTACGGAAGGGCTAGGCCTGGTAGTGTGGTTACCCGCCTAGGTGTGGGGGGCCCGACCCACTGTCTCCGTTTGCCACTACGGAGGTTCCTGGGGGTGAAGCTAGCCTCCCGAATAGGGGGAACTAAAGGTCTGTGCGCATAGAGTCGTGTGTGTGGGTTGCACTTGCATGAATCATGGCATAGCATGTTTGCATATAACCGTCACCCCAACGTATAAATCGGTATGGGACTTTTTATACGATGGGAGCCTTGCAGAAGATCCCTTAACTTATAAGTTTGTATGGGCATTCATATAAGTTAAGGTTACTTACATACTTACCTACTGTTCTCTAGTTGTCTTTTTATATAAATTGCTTCTTATTAATTGTTCTACCTATTACAACATCTATACTGCTCCCCGATATAACTTGCTAGTTAGGTCCACCGACACTTGCTTGTCTATTCTCCACTTTTGTAGCTTCCCTTTCCTCCTCTCCGCCCGGTGCTTAGGAGCCGTGGTGGGAGGGGTAGGGGATGATAGGGCTTAGTCTTTATGACTAATAGTTTTCGAACCAAACATTACAGGAGCTCCGGATGGGAGACAGGGACCAGCACCAGCGGAGTACGGTGCGCATGGAGGTGGGACAGTCTAGCACCGGTGCACCTGCGACCAGCTCCGTGAGTGATTAGCATTTTCTTAGCTTCCGCGATGAGAGACTTGTAGTGAGGACTCTGATGTACTGGGCTCAAGCCCATTTATCTATTTTCCTATTATTGTATTGAAGGACTGGATATGATTCTCTTTTATATACATGTTTTCTGTGGACTTGTTTACACTTTTGTATAAATGCTTCTCTCGTTTGTGATCGAAAAGGGCCGGCAGAATTGGCGATTTGTAGTGGTTGCCTTCCCGAGATGTCGGTGCCACCGCAAAGCGGCAATTCTGGGCTAAGACCCCCGGTGGTTGAAAAAGAAAAAAAAGGGGGTCTTACAAGTGGTATCAGAGGAGACCTCGATCGAAAGAGAAGTAGTCCACAGAAACCTTGGGCCACCCCCGTGCGAGCTTAGTTTGCGGACAAACTAGCAGCGGAAGCAGTGGTGTGCCCATAAGGGAAATCACATGTGAAAGTCCATTATAACTCTTCTTAAATTCCATTCATTCGCTCTCTAACAAATGGAATTTTTGCTTGTAGCCTGCGACGAACCCTACATCGCAGCAGGGGACACCTCAGGCCCCGGATGTGGTCCTGACTCCGCCAGCACCCGTTCCGTTCCAGCAGACGGAGATGGGGCAAACATTGACGGCCATCTTGGAGGCCTTCAGAGCTCAGCAAGCCCCGGCCCCACAGCCGAACCCCGGGGCCAATTGGATGACTGTCTTCCGGGGACTATCCCCTCCATCCTACCAGGGGACGGAGTCCGCAGTACATACGGAGGAGTGGTTGGACACCATTTACGAGATGCTGGCAGGGATTCGATGCCCCACGGAGGAGGCAGTTGCCTTGGCAGTCTCCTGCTTAGAGTCACACGGAAAGAGATGGTGGAAATCTCAGCTGGACACCACCTTTGCAGGGGTGGATTGTGCTGATATTACCTGGGAGGAGTTCAGAGCAGCGCTCTTGGGACACTTTGTACCTCAATCGGCGAGAGATGACCTGGAGGATAGGTTCCTGCGGTTGAGGCAGGGGAGCAGGACTGTGGTGGAGTACTATTAGGAGTTCACACACCTGGCCCGTTATGCGGATGCTTACCAGTTAGACGATGCTGGCTATGCCCGGAGGTTTTATAAGGGGCTGCAGGATGACATGAGGCAGGCCCTCCTTTTCGTTTCTGAGGGGAGTCTGGCCAGGATTCTGGAGATGGCTAAGAAGAGAGAGGCGGATCAGCTTACAGTGAGGAGCCGGAAGAGACCGGCTGATGATACAGTGATTGGAGGACGTAGAGACCGCCCTCGAGGCCAAGTTATTGGAGAGAGAAGGAACGGGGATCAGCCCCGTCAGGAGTTTGGGCAGGAGCAGAGGACTCGGGGGATATTGGCTCCCCAGCCTATACAGATGCTGGAAATGCCAAGGACGGCAGGGCAGCCACCGGTATGCTATCAGTGCAACCAGCCGGGGCATATCAAGCGGAACTGCCCTGTGGGGCGAGCACCCCCACCAGCACATCAGGGCGCTCCACCCCCCCAGACAGTTTGGCGGACGAGGACAGGACCGAGGACGAGGATTTCAGGATCGAGACCGTAGGCAAGAGAGAGAGCAGGTGTACGCTCTAGACCTGACACAGCCTCGGAACCCGGAGCAGGTTATCACAGGTATGGCAGCACTTTTAAATTTTCTTCATACAAACTACTATTTCAGACGTAACCTGCTTAGAAATTTAAGAGAAGATGAACTGCAACAAAATACTAAGACACTTAATCACCCCAGGCATAGTTTTCATTAGCGGCAAGCCCGCTCACACCCTCTTTGACACCGGTGCGTCGCAATCATTCGTGTCAGAGGATTTCGTGAAAGGACTGGCAGGAGTGGAGCTGAGCACCGGGAAGATGCTGAGGGTGCGCCTACCCGATGGATCGGAGATATTGACCTCTACTCATTGTGATATGGAAGCAAGGATCGGCGGAAAGACGTTTGAGGCACCCGCGACGGTTTTGAGGATGCCAGATTACGATCTGATTCTGGGCATGACCTGGCTGTACTGGAACCATGCCCAGATCGATTGCGTGGCAAAGAGGATCACCGTGAGGCACGGCGACTCCTTCATTGTTATCGAAGGTATTACATCAGCACCCCGTGCCTTACTTTCTTCTATACAGGCCGTTAAGGCCCACCTGCAGGGGGAAGAGGTTTATCAGATCCTCTTTGAGGCGGTCGTAGCCAAGGACTCCACTGCAGATATTCCAGTGGTGCGGGACTTCGCCGACGTGTTTCCGGAGAAGCTACCAGGGTTACCCCCGCACCGAGAGAGGGACTTTCAGATTCAGCTTATACCAGGGGCTAAGCCGGTATCCAGAGCTCCCTATCGAATGGCCCCAAAGGAGTTGGTGGAATTCCGGAGTCAGCTTCAGGAGTTAGTGGAGGCCGGGTTCGTTTGGCCTAGCTTTTCACCATGGGGAGCTCCGGTGCTGTTCGTTAAGAAGAAAGACGGGACCCTCCGACTGTGCATAGATTACCGAGCTCTGAACAGGTTGACGGTCCGGAACACTTACCCCTTACCACGGATAGATGAGCTTTTTGACCAGCTGGAGGGAGCCCATTGGTTCTCAAAGCTGGATCTGAGATCAGGATACTACCAGCTTCGCATTCGGGAGGAGGACATCCCGAAGACGGCGTTCAGCAGCAGATACGGCTTGTACGAGTTTACCGTGATGCCGTTCGGGCTCACGAATGCACCCTCCGCATTCATGACTTTGATGAATCGGGTGTTCGAGGAATACCTGGATGTCTTCGTCATTGTATTCATCGACGACATCCTCATCTATTCAAGGACGGAGGAGGAGCACGCGAGACATCTAGCCTTGACCTTGGAGAAGCTGCGGGAGCACGAGATGTATGCCAAGTACAGCAAGTGCCAGTTCTGGCTAAAGGAGGTGGCATTTCTGGGTCACGTCATCAGTGGAGCAGGTCTGGCAGTGGATCCGGCAAAGATCCAGGCAGTACGGGATTGGCCACCACTAAAGTCAGCCACGGATGTTCGGAGTTTCTTGGGGCTTGCCGGTTACTACCGGAAGTTCGTAAAGGGGTTATCTCAGATTGCCCTTCCTCTTACGTCTCTGACGAAGAAGGAGTCCCCTTTTACTTGGACGCCGCGGTGCGAATCTGCCTTCCAGGAGCTGAAGGATCGTCTCAACTCGGCCCCCATCCTTGCTCTCCCATCAGGGAGGGAGGGATTTCAGGTATATGCAGATGCTTCCTATCAGGGGATGGGCGCCGTCCTTATGCAGAATGGGCACGTAATCGCCTATGCCTCCCGTCAGTTGAAGCAGCACGAGTAGAACTACCCCGTGCACGATTTGGAGATGGGGGCAGTCATTTTTGCCATTAAGATCTGGCGGCACTATCTCTACGGGGTACATTGTGATATCTTCTCCGACCACAAGAATCTGAAGTACGTCGACACCCAGAAGGAGTTAAACATCAGGCAGAGACGCTGGGTGGAGTTTCTTTCGGACTACCAGTATACCATGCACTACCATCCGGGGAAGGCGAACGTGGTTGCGGATGCTCTGAGCCGGAGAGCGAATACGACTGGAGTAGGCCCGCAGCTGATGGCCTTGGAGTTGATTAGATCATTCGAGGAGATGCAGATTTCGCTAGTATCTGAGGATGACCCGGAGCTGTACATGGAGTACTTGGGGTCGATGGCTACTACAGATGACATCCGAGACCGCATCAGAGATGGGCAGAAGCTGGACGAGAGAGCTGAGCCGATATTCCGGGCCTTGGAGGAAGGCACGACAGGAGATTACACTTTGAGGGATGGGCTTCTGTGTTTCCGGGGCAGAGTCTACATACCAGCAGGAGGACGGATCCGGGAGGACATTTTGGAGGAAGCTCACTGCAGTCGGTATTCGGTACACCCGGGGATCACCAAGATGGTAAAGGATTTAAAGAGGACGATGTACTGGCCGGGTATGAAGAAAGATATTACATATTTTGTGACACATTGTGAGGCCTGCCAGCTCGTGAAGGCGGAGTGTAGGAACCCGGCAGGATTGCTGCAGCCGCTTCCAGTGCCGGAGTGGAAGTTTGAGGACATAGCCATGGACTTTATACATGGGCTACCTAGATCCCGTGCGGGGAACGACTCGATCTGGGTGATAGTGGACAGGCTGACAAAGGTGGCCAGATTCATCCCAGTGGCGAAGGACACACCGGTCAGTGTTTTAGTACGGAGGTTCATCGAGCAGTTTGTGCGTTATCATGGGGTGCCCAAGACTATCGTTTCGGATCGGGATGGGCGGTTCACATCCAGGGAATGGAGGTCAGTCCAGGCCCATCTGGGTTCTCGGTTGACATTCAGCACAGCTTTCCACCCTCAGACCGACGGACAGACAGAGCGCACAAACCGTACACTGGAGGACCTGTTACGACTGTGTATTTTGGATCGTGGCGAGCCTTGGGAGAGATTGCTGCCACTGGTCGAGTTTTCGTACAACAACGCTCATCAGTCCAGCATAGGCATGGCTCCATACGAAGCGTTGTACGGAAGGAGATGCAGAACCCCACTATCATGGGTTCAGGATGAGGATCCGCAGGCACTGGGCTCGGAGTTTGTGGGAGATACAGATGCTCAGATTAGGTTGATCCGAGACAGGATGTTGGAAGCCCAGAGTAGACAGGCGAAATACTACGATGCGAGGCATCGTCAAGTGGAGTTCCAGGTGGGGGACCGAGTTTTCTTGAAGATACGGCCGATGCACGGAGTCTCGCGGGTTCGCGGGCGGAGGAAGCTCAGTCCAAGGTATATGGGGCCCTACAGGATCCTGGAGCGGATCGGCCCCTTAGCCTATAGACTGGAACTACCGCCGGAGTTAGCGGGATTGCATGACGTCTTCCACGTCTCCTCACTTCGGAGGGCTCTGCTACGCCCTGAGCAGCTGATTCCCTCGGCAGATGGCCCGGTGGCCTCGGATCGGTCAGTCAACGTGGAGCCTATCAGGATTGACGATACGGCAGTGCGGGTCTTGCGGAGAAAGAAGGTCCCGTTAGTCAAGGTTCTGTGGAACAATCATGGGCAGGAGGAGCATACATGGGAGCCACAGGACTTGATGCGGCAAAAATATCCGGAACTTTTTCGTCAGGTATACCTCAACACCCCTCTGGACAATCAATTGCCTTCCTGTTTTAAACCAATGGAATTGAAATTTCAAGAATAGGGGCTAATCTTTTGTTTATTGGGGCGTATATACCTAGTTAGGTGGGCGAATTAAACCTTAGATTCGAAATCGCACAAGCAAACGTAACGTAGGGAGGTAATCAGTCGGTTCTCATGGGATGTTACAAGTTTATTTTCCCGATTTGAGTCCCGTAGGCTTAACCTTGATTTCGGGGACGAAATCTTTGTTTTGTTTATTGGGATTTGTAACATCCCATTTCCGGCTAGACCCCTAAGAGTCGGTTGGTTGTGGTAGAACCCTAGGGAGCCCAAAACTTGAAATAAATCGACTAAGGAATCGGCTCACGGGTTGGTCACGCCCGTGACCCGCCATGTCACGCCCGTGACAAGGGCGTGACACGCTCGACGATCGTCGATCCCAACTCGACGATCGTCGAACCAAATTCGGCCACACGGGTCTGTCACGCCCGTGACCCTCCAGGTCACGCCCGTGACAAAGGGCGTGACACCCTCGACGATCGTCGAACCCCACTTCGACGATCGTCGACCCAAAATTGACCACGCGCCATGTCACGCCCGTGACTTGCATTGTCATGCCCGTGACATTGGACGTGACCGCGCTCGACGATCGTCGATTTCTGTTCGACGATCGTCGACCCAGAACTAGTCATCAGGCATGTCACGCCCGTGACCCGCATTGTCACGCCCGTGACATTGGGCGTGACCACGCTCAACGATCGTCGATTTCAGCTCGACGATCGTCGACCAGAATTAGTCACCAGGCCTGTCACGCCCGTGACCCAAGTGTCACGCCCGTGACCACCCTTCGACGATCGTCGATCTCAGTTCGACGATCGTCGAACCCAGAACTGCTAACCGGGCCTGTCACGCCCGTGACCTATGTGTCACGCCCGTGACCAAGGCCGAAATGTCAGCCAGACTGGAAGTTTCGGTAACCGACGCCTTAATAAATTCTGGCTGTGGGAATGAAAAATCAAGAGTATTTATGGGTCGTTCCCTACTTTAATTATGTTAATAATTAAGGAAAGTGGGTCCAATAGGAAACTGCCACCTGGCAAGCACCTCTTCATTTCCAACTTTCCAACTGCCATTCGGCATAACCGAAACGTCATAAGAATATGATTAATGGCCGCCAACGTTTCATCTCCAACGTTTCACCCTTTCCCCTCCCCATTTCCTCATCTATAAAAGATTCCTGAGTGCAAGAGGAAAAGGTTACACTCCCTCAACTGTTCAGACTTCCTCCTTGCTGTTGAAGAATTTCCGGCGACGCCACCACCGCGCAAATGGCTTCCCGACGCTCTGCACGCCTTCAACCCGCGAACAAGGTCCTCCCCTCCCTCTTCTTCTGCGGATAGATCTTAGGAATCGTTAGGAGAGATATCGGGCTCAAAAGAGCCAGATCGGGTGAGCGTAATGGTGGTTTTCCGAAAATATCATGGTGGCGGGTTCGCCGGAAACCGCCTCTCCGGCGGCCGTGCCGCCGCCCGACGTTAGCCCTCGCCTCAACGGAGGTGGTGGTGGTGGTGGCCGGCCAGGGAGATGGCTGGGTGGCCGGGAAATAGCTTGGAAAGGCTACAGGAAAAATTAGGTTTTCAGTCTCTGGTTCGGGCTGTAGAAGAAGATGAACAGTGCCTTTAATTAGATTTTATTTGTAAAATCAATTTCTGAATGAGATTTCTGTCATGTTAAATAATTTGGGAAAAATACTTAGAGGCTCCTACAGGAAAAGTGGTCAACATAAAAACTGTAGCCCTTGAAGTCTAGTTTTATTCAAAATTAATTTCATTCAATTTGGATTCCTGGTTAGACCACAGCACCCTTTTTGGTGAGGTCTATCCAGAGGGCTGCCTTGACCTTAGAAATATTCCCCACTCCAATCCAGTCGTCCAAACGACTTGAAATTTGGGATGTGGTCTAATCTTACATATATCTAGGTGCTATCCAAAAATGAGAATTTTTGGAGAATATTTTTCTATAGTTTTTAGAAAAATTCAATAATCCTAGCCGAATTTAATTAGGTGGTTAAATAATTTCCAAACCCTCCCAAATTTTGGTGAGTGGTCCCTGGGTTCACCATAAGGTTCTGTATAATTTTTCATCTCATTTGGAGATGGTTTGGTTTAGAATTGATCAACCCTAAGTTTTGCCCTAATAAGGGGTCTTAGGTTAAAAGTGCACTTTTGAAGTTTGAGTGGTGAGATCACCTCAACAGAGGCTGAGATTTTTACCACTGGCTAGTAATGTTCTCTAGCACCCCCTCATGGAGTTTGAGGTGGATCGGGGTAAGTTTACCCTAAGGACCAAGGCCAAACCCTAAGGATGGATCTTGGTGGTTTGTGAAGGTCATGTGGTCAAATGACCTTGGATTGACCCGAGGTCGGGTTATTAGAACCATAGGGCTAATATAGTTCTCTGGATGAAATTTTAGTGGATTTGGAGATCGTTGGGATGTCTAAAAACCTAACCCTAGTTTAGGGCGCAAAACTTATAGAGATAGGAAATGACACCAAACCACATTGAAAAGTGATGAGAATTGGGTAGAGTGGATTATAGGGGTAGTACAAGCTCTGGATATGTTTCTATGAATTTTATGCTCACTATTTTGGGTACTTCTTTAATGAATTGGTAGTTGCATGATTTGCTTAGAAAATTTATTATGGAGTACAAACTTCCTGGAAATTGATGAAATTTAGGCAGAGAACCTTAATTATGGTTTTAAAACTCTGTGAATTTTTATGGGATTTTTAGAAGTTTAATTCTAAGGCTTGCTTCATTAAGTGTTATTTATCATGGATATTGGATTAAATCTATTTTGGTGCTTAGCAAGCTGATAAAATTATGATTCTCTGCACAAAGATCTTTTATATATCATACTACTGACTAGTGATTTTTCTATAATTTTTAGATGAATAATTTCTGTACTTCCTTCATTAAGTAGGATTAACGTGATTATACTGACTAAATTAATTAGAGGTTAAATACTTTCTATAAAAATCTGAGAATTTGCATTTGAGGTTATCTTGCTGTTATTTAATGAACTTAATTTTTGGGTGGCCATAACTTAAGAATATCATATAGTTCATGTTAAAAAATACCCATGGCCAATCTTTGAGAAAAATAAAATAAATATCAGATTAATTAGGAAAATTATAAATTCCTGGATTTAAGCTAATTAAGTCATGATAGTCCTCCGGTAAATATTATAGGAGATTTGGAAGATAATTTGGAGTACCTCCCCTTGTGTACCACATATAGCTTAGGATGGTCTGCATTTAGTAAAACCACGGAATTCTGATAATCGATGGTTGGTAGGGCAAATTTAGAATGAGTTCATTATTAGAAGTCAGGATAAGTAGAATGTGGGACTGGTTAGGATAAGAGAGTACGGGAACGACGAAAGATCGTCCGTCCCGGGAGGAAGAGGAAGAGTCTTAATACGCTAGGGTTAGATTCATTATAACATTAAAAGGGGATTGGGTAAAGGGTAGACAACCAATAATAATAAGTGCCTTGCGAAAGGGAACTTCGGGCCGTAATGCACCGTCTTGGTTCCTAGTGCCCCTTGAGAGCCCTTCACGGGGTATACCGGGGGCAGTCCTGGGCTAACGTAAACCATAGGAGTAATAAATCAAAAGAGCAACTAGTATAACTAGGATTGCACACACTCACTCCCCGGTAGTTAGGAAAGTAGAATTATAGGATTACTTGCCATCAGACAGTAGCTCTGAAGGTAGATGCACGGACAGTACTGTCCGGGGGGCCGCGGGCTCGAGGGTTGGAGTACGGAGAAAGGTGGTGGGTCATCGGTACTAGGCGATCGATCACACCGACAGCGGTACGATGACTCGGAGAAAAGTCTGGAGGGTACATCCAGCAGCAGTACGCGGATACTCTAGGTTGTGTTCTTCTAGGGGCGTACGGAAGGGCTAGGCCTGGTAGTGTGGTTACCCGCCTAGGTGTGGGGGGCCCGACCCACTGTCTCCGTTTGCCACTACGGAGGTTCCTGGGGGTGAAGCTAGCCTCCCGAACAGGGGGAACTAAAGGTCTGTGCGCATAGAGTCGTGTGTGTGGGTTGCACTTGCATGAATCATGGCATAGCATGTTTGCATATAACCGTCACCCCAACGTATAAATCGGTATGGGACTTTTTATACGATGGGAGCCTTGCAGAAGATCCCTTAACTTATAAGTTTGTATGGGCATTCATATAAGTTAAGGTTACTTACATACTTACCTACTGTTCTCTAGTTGTCTTTTTATATAAATTGCTTCTTATTAATTGTTCTACCTATTACAACATTTATACTGCTCCCCGATATAACTTGCTAGTTAGGTCCACCGACACTTGCTTGTCTATTCTCCACTTTTGTAGCTTCCCTTTCCTCCTCTCCGCCCGGTGCTTAGGAGCCGTGGTGGGAGGGGTAGGGGATGATAGGGCTTAGTCTTTATGACTAATGGTTTTCGAACCAAACATTACAGGAGCTCCGGATGGGAGACAGGGACCAGCACCAGCGGAGTACGGTGCGCATGGAGGTGGGACAGTCTAGCACCGGTGCACCTGCGACCAGCTCCGTGAGTGATTAGCATTTTCTTAGCTTCCGCGATGAGAGACTTGTAGTGAGGACTCTGATGTACTGGGCTCAAGCCCATTTATCTATTTTCCTATTATTGTATTGATGGACTGGATATGATTCTCTTTTATATACATGTTTTCTGTGGACTTGTTTACACTTTTGTATAAATGCTTCTCTCGTTTGTGATCGAAAAGGGCCGGCAGAATTGGCGATTTGTAGTGGTTGCCTTCCCGAGATGTCGGTGCCACCGCAAAGCGGCAATTCTGGGCTAAGACCCCCGGTGGTTGAAAAAGAAAAAAAAAGGGGGTCTTACACCTAAAGCGGTTCTTTTCCTGAACCTCTTTTCTTTTCTTCCTATGTAAACTCTTTAAGAGGTTTATTATTAATAAAAAGTTCCTTGCTAACACTTTTATCAAGTATCTTCGTGTTTCAAGTGTTGACAGTTAAATATATGGAGCAAGGATAACTCTAAACGGTTCTCTCTGAACTCTCTATTTTATGATTATACGAATCTCTCAAAATTGATATTTGTCTAAATACTCATACAAACACTTCTTCGAATGCCCTTTCCTTCTTACCTCCTCGAGCAACTCCCGACAGTTGCTTGATACCAGGAGATATCGTCGTGTTCAGCAAAAACCTCCCCTAGAACCGTTGGTGTCAGCATAACACCACGACGACCAGGTGTTGCGGGGAGATTTCGCACCGTGTAGTGGGAGCCTACCAACTCTAGTGCGGCAGGATACTGAATTTCGGATCCCGGCTAGTACCTGACCCCACTTCTGCATTATGGAGGAGCAGAGTGGTGGACAGATCTACCATGCCACTTAAGGGATATCATTACAACCCAGATGATCGCGTGAGGAAAGCAATGCCGCTCCGGCCGCACCTGCCCCCAGACCATCTTAAGGTTGTAGCCCTCGAACACTCCTTGGTACCCTCAAGCAGTGCCTGCAGGAGACCCACAGTCTTGTCGATCTCAAAGGAAAGCGATGCCGCTCCGGCCGTACCTGCCCGAGAGATCGACTTAGACTGTACTCCAGGCAAGAGGGCAGTGAATTGAGTTATTGAGTCTGCAGATATCGAGGTCCAGTGAGGAAAGCAATGCCGCTCCGGCCGCACCTACCCGCTTGGCCTCCAGACTGCGGCTTTCTTCTTCACAGGGGTTGTCATTATTAATAAAGTGCAGACTCCAGTTGTCTTATCCGCTCAGTCCGCCGTCCCTTGGGTTGATTCTGTAATTCATAACCTTGTGAGGAAAGCAATGCCGCTCCGGCCGCACCTAACCGCTTGGTTGTGAATTACAGGTCATTTCTGATATTGTTTATTAATGAAGTGCGGACTCCAGTTGTCTTATCCGCTCAATCCGCCGTCCCTTGGTTGATTCTGTAGTCCATAATCTTGTCAGGAAAGCAATGCCGCTCCGGCCGCTCCTACCCGCTTAGCTATGAATTACAGGTCATTTCTGATGTTGCTGACTGATGCAGTGCGGACTTCGGTTTTCTAATTCGCCCAGTCCGCCTAGTTCGCCTATTCTCGTTATTCAAGTGGGCAGATTGTCGTTTTCTTGGTTCTGTTCTGCAAAGCGCGGACTGCCAACCGAACTCGTCCAAGTTCGCTTTACATGTTCTCTTCGCTTAGAATATTTTCATATTACAGCAAGCTGTGGTTATGCAATTTCAGCAAGCTCTAAACATACAGCAAAGCAATGACAAAGATTTACATATAAAGTGCGACCTCTAAACATAAGCAAGGGAAAAAAGCAGAACATCTCAGATCAAAAATATCCTTTTTCTATTCATTCAAAAATATGTTTACATGTCTTGGCAGGCTCGCGCAGAGTCCGCCCCCTTACATTAAAGAAAACCAAAAAATTACAATATATATTCCTATTCTGTCCTCTGCTTCTTGTCCGCAGGCTTCTCCGGGCTCGACCCATCCACATCCACTATAGGCGAGTAGCCGCCTGAGTCACTGCTACTGCTGTCATCAGAGTGAGAAGCGGCTGAGGGTTCTGTTCGCGTGCTGCTCTCACCAGAGCCGGAGTTAGCGGACTGATCCGACTGACCTCCTTGCTGCTGACTTGAGGCCACGTCTTCAGCGGCTTCCTCGTCAGCGGACTCCTCCTCGTCATCCTCGGCAACCGCTTTCCCCTTGGCAGCTCGCTCGAACTCGACAACCTTATCCTTTAGCTCCGGGAAAAGCTTCAGGAAAGGAATAGAGTCTACCCCAGCCTTCGCGTACCAATCGCTGATAATGCGCTCGATCACGACCTCGACGCTTTCCTTTACAAAAGGAAACATGGCCTTTTGAAAGTCTGGGTTGGTCACCTCATATGCGGTCTGCAAAAGAAATCAAAACATCAGTCCGCGAAAGATAAGCAAGATTAATGGCGATTAACTAAGCACTTACAGCCTTGTCTTCTTTATATTGATTAACTTTTACACCAAGTCGCTTATTCCTTTCTTTCAGCGAATGGCTTTCCTTCTTATGCCGCGCATTGTCCCTAAGCAGCTCACGCGTAAGCCTGCCTAATAAGTGGTTGGTGATGGCGGAGTTCGCACTGGCCTGCGCAGCGAGAAGGGGGAGGTCATCAGGTGCCACACCTTGCAGATCGCGAAGGTTTTACTTCCCGTACAAGGCGGACAGGGCGACGTGGGCATGGCGAGATGGGCGCGGACTCCTCCAGGAGGGAAGAGCCGTTGATAGGCGGACATACTTTTTCTTCTCATGCCAGTGGATCATGGGGTTGCCCCTCAGATCCTTTTGCTTCTCGCCGAAGCCCGCAATGTCAAAGCTGCCATCGGAAGAGTAACCCGCGGCGGGGTCTCCATCTTCCCTCCTCTTTTTTGCGATTTCTTTTCTCCTTTCCCCTTGTGTAGGAGTCTGTCCGGCAGGCGCAATGGGCAGATTTGCGGACACCGCCAAGGTCGCTGCAAGAGAAAAAGTTAGCTAAAATTCCCAGGTTGTTGCGGATACAAATGAAGGTCGCAAGACTTACTCTCTTGGCGGCTAACAATATCCAGCCCAGGCAGCAGCGGGATGTAATAGTCGACATCCAGCCTCGCTCCATCAAGGAACTTGACGATGGCGGCCTCGGCATCGTTCAGCCGCACGCTCTTGAAGTCAGCGTCTATGCGCAGCTGCGGATTGGTATGAAGGAACCCCAGGTCGCCTTCAAAGATAAGATACCTAGAGGTCCAGTTGTGGATCTTGTTCGGCAAGCCCACAACTTTCATTCCCCTGCAGTAGAAGTAGATGATGCCTTTGTACTCACGGTCTCCCGTCGGAGTGATGGAGCGGACAGAGAAAATTTTCCTGAAAATCTTCAAGGAAAATTCAACCCTCTCAGCTCGCAGGTAAGCAATGAAACTGCAGATGGCAACCATACTGTTCGGGGCAAGCTGGCCCGGAACCACCCCATAATGCTCAAAGATCTCCGCGACCTCCCAGAGCAGGGGGAATTTGAACCCGCAGTCAAAATGATCTATTGGAACTGCGAGCTGGGTAGCGGTTGAAAAGTTCAGTCGTTCGTGGTGTTCGGGGAGCCGCGCGAGTACGGGCGAGCCCGCCATATGAACTTCCAAGAAAGCCTCCAGGTCGACTTCGGTTAGCCTACTCCTTTTATGCTCAGCAGCATGGAAGGCGGCTGCGGCCTCAGTGCGTGCGGATACCATGTTTTCAGACCGCAAGGCTTCAGCTCCCACTGTTTTCTATACAAAAAGAGAATGACGACCCTATTTATATAAAAACCATCTGACATGACAGCCGTCAATCCGCTCAGATCGATAAGCTAGTCTGCTCAGCTCGCTTCTTCCCTGTTTTCCCTGCAATATCAGATATTTCTTAAGGCTTTGCAGATCGATAAGCCAGTCCACTCAGCTCGCTTCTTCCCTGTTTTCCCTGCAATATCAGATATTTCTTAAGGCTTTGCGGATGCAAAGCCAGTCCGCTCAGCTCGCTTCTTCCCTGTTTTCCCTGCAATATCAGATATTTCTTAAGGCTTTGCAGATCGATAAGCCAGTCCGCTCAGCTCGCTTCTTCCCTATTTTCCCTGCAATATCATATATTTCTTAAGGCTTTGCGGATTCAAAGCCAGTCCGCTCAGCTCGCGTCTTCCCTGTTTTCCCTGCAAATAATTGCAAACTCACAGGAAATCCGCAGAAACCACAGTTTGCCAATAAAACGCCAGCCCGCATAACTTACATTCCATAGCGGGATTATCCGAAAAAATAATAGTATACAAAAAGCAGAGTAGCATCACAGCACAGATACAATCATACAACAAAGATGTTCAGCAACAATATTATACAGCAGCTTAAAAAATAAAAAACAAATGTTTAGGCCTTAGCGCCTTCCGCGGTCTCTCAGAGCAGGTCGCATCTCCTCCTCCATTCCAACATGAGCAGCCTGGTCGCTTCCTCGCAAGATCTCGCAGTAGAGCTGGGAAACTAGATGGTGCATATTATTGAAGGTGCGGTGCATATGAGCCATGTCTCTGACTACCCGCAGAAATGGAATTAATTGAACTGCCGGGGTTGGATCTGCGACCACCGCGGGCTGCCCGCTTGCCGCAGGGGCCGATCCCTCCCCCACAGCAGGCTGAGACGTTTGCGACCTCACCCCAACGGCTTCGCTTACTTACTTTTTTCCTTCTCTCGCCAAAGCCAAATATTTATTCCTATAATGGCTGACATCTCTGCTCAGTCGATTTTTCTCCTGTTCGCTCCTTCGAGTGCGGATGAAAGGCCGGCGACCTCGCTTTCTAGGATCTTTTCCCGCGCTTTGCTTTTCTTTAGTTCAGTTCGAAGCTCGCATAACTCTTCCTCATATTTCTTCGCTAACAGTGCGCTGTCTTCTTTAGCAGGCAGCTCCTCCTGTGCGAGCTCATCAGCGGTCCGCGCTGCAGCCTCCGATACATTTGGTGGCGTGGGCACGATCTCGCCGACCTCGACAGAATCAGGCGTGGACTTCTGAACTGCAACAAAGAAAATAAAATCGCCTCAGTATCCAAGCCGCAATAGCCCCCAAAAAAAAGAAAAAAGGGGAAAGGCTTTTATTCACTTTTGGTTATCTTCGCGGCGATCTGGCGACTATCAAGGATAGGTCGCCTCACGCGCTACGGATCAAAAGCCTCTAGGCGACGCCTCCATTCTCGGCGGACTATTGCTCTTGTCTCGGCCAGCGATCTGCTCGAGGCGACTATGTCATCAGTTTCTGTAAGGATCTTGACTGGCCGCGACTTTCGTGGAGGGGATTTGTACAACCAAGAGCTCTGAAACCGCTTGGTAGCCGGCTGCAACTTACCAGATCGCATCAGTTCGGCAGCAATCCGAAGATCCTCAACCCGCTTATCCACCACGAGCTTCTCCGAGGCCGCTTCAACCTTCGCCTTCATCATTGTGAGTTGCTCCTCGGTCTTCTCCCTCTCTTCAGCTGGAAGAAAAGAAGAAGGGTCGGCAAGATTTTCTCCTCTAGTTGCGATATCAGGCTGCAGCACCTCCAGTAGAGAGCGATTTATACTCGCAAGCTGATCATTATCTATAGAGTTGAGTATCTCAGTGGTTGATAAGCTGAGCGTGGAAGGGGGATCACCTTCTGCGGGCAGAGGATCGGGGGTGACGAGATCATCTTGGACTTCCTTTTCTCGCGGCTTATGCTGCAAGCTCGCAGCTCCAGTCCGCTTGGAGATATTTTTCTCTTTCCTAACTTTCAGTTTCTTCTCTACCCGCTCGACGACATTACTATCTCTCTTCCTCTTTTTCTTCTCAGGAGTCTTCTCTAAGTCGATGACGACCGGCTTTGGTTCGGGAACTGAGGTTGGAGCGACAACCAGCGCCAAGGAAGATACTGGCTCTACAACTTGCTTTTCGATGGAACTTTTAGCCGCGTTTTCGGCAGACTCCTTAGCTCGCTCCTCGGCAACCTCCTCTCCCCTTTCCACTATCGGCTCGCCAGCAGGAAGCTTCTCCTCGATCCCCTGCTGCTGGACTTTCGGCGATGAAACTTCCTTATCCGTGTCTATCCGTAGCAGGATAGTCCCAAAAGGAGAGCGATGCACCTCCATGCTGGTAGAGTTCACAGGGTTTTGGTCAGAAACGGAGGGCGGATTTGGTTTCTCCCGTAGAAGACTTAGAGGAGCATTCGCAGTCTTTTCAGTATCGCAGACTGGATCTTGCTTCACCTGCCCTGAACTCTCCCCCTGATGGCGGGCAGGCACATCTTTTTGATGGCTCGATTTCTTAGGCCGGGAACTCGCTTTCGGCTTCTCAATCGGAGCAGCAAGGTTGTCGAAGAAGGATCCTAGCCTTGCCATGCCGGACTGGAAAGTTGAGACCACAAGTGGTGAGTAACGACCTGTCGCGCAGACAATTCTGACAGAGGACAGGGCTTCCGACAGTATTTATAGCACAAACAGCATTAATGATAGTTGCGGACTCAGCGGTTAATGAAACATTTTCGGAATTTTCCAAAACTCAAAAATGTGCGGGGATTATGTTAACACCAGAATCCGCAACATTTCTAGCTAGGCATCTTGCCCTTCCCTCGCTGAACTCAAGTACTCAGTTCGCCCAGCTCGCCAGTTGACGTGGTCCGTCACCTAGGCGGACTCCAGCTATCAATCCGCTCAGTTCGCCCTCGGTTCCCAGCTCTGCTAGATCGACGACCTCCCATCGACGAGTCAAGCTCAGGCCGGCGAGCTCCGAGTCAGGCCGCCCAGGTCGCTCAGGTCGCAACTAATCTGAGAGGACCGCGCTCGATGCGACCAAGGGAGGTCTCCAGCTCGCTGGCCCAGTCCGCCGGTCCCACGCGGACTGCTTGTTCTTTCTCTTTTTTGATTCCCGACACCGTTGCCCGGCTCTTTTGTACCCCGGGCAGCCGGTTATTTTAGCCCTGCCCGCTTGGGCAGGCCCCCAGCCTATAAATAGGGGGAAGTGGTGCACTCAAAGCACGCTGACTCGAGCCCAGGAGCCCACTTGTTAAAGGCTGCGGACTCGAATCTCTGGCTTTGCGATCTCCAGCTTGCTTTCTGCTTTGCTTTGCTTTTCCCTTCTTGTAACCCCTTCTTTGCAATCAAAAGTAAGCCCGTCGCAGGAGAGGCATTCAGGCCGCGATGGGCGAAGTCTGGTGTTGCCGTGCTCCGCGGCTCTTACTTTTCTGTTCATTTTCTAGTCCGCCAAGTAGACTGCTGCTCGCAGTTTGTTTTTCTTTTCTTCCCTAGGTGCTCGAACAGTTAGCTGTTGGTGCTCGTTTCCGCCTTCGCTTTTCGCGCATCAACATGATGCATGTCTGTTTGCTCTCTCAAGTTGAGCCTCAATTCATAAATGATGCAGATTAAGATCTCTATTGGATTATTGTAATGCAAGTGGATCTCAATCAATTTGAGAGATGTAGAGTTTGGGACTTGGTTCCAAGGCTCAAAGGCTATCCACTAATTGGAACCAAGTGGGTTTTCAGAAACAAACTTGATGCCCATGTAGTCATTATGAGAAACAAGGCTAGCCTTGTTGCTCAAGACTATAGGAAAGATGAAGGCATTGACTCTAATCAAACCTTTGCTCCTATTGCAAGGCTTGGAGCAATAAGAATTTTTCTTACTTATGTTGCTTTTAAGAAGTTTAAAGTCTACAAGATGGATGTCAATAGTGGTTTCTTGAATGGAGAGCTAAAGGAAGAGGTTTATGTTGAACAACCTCCTTTTTTTATCTCTTTTACTCATCCCTCATATGTTTTTAAATTGCATAAAACTCTTTATGGTCTAAAGCAAGCTCTAAGAGCTTGGTATGAAACCTTAGCTTGTTTCCTTTTAGAACACAAGTTCTCTAGAGGCATGGTAGATATGACCCTTTTTACTAAGTTGCATCATGATAAAATTTTAGTAGTACAAATATATGTAGATGACATCATATTTGGCTCTACTGATCTCAAACTATGCAAGAGATTCTCTAATCTAATGCATTCAAAGTTTGAGATGAGTAGCATGGGAGAGCTATCATACTTCCTTGGCCTACAAGTGAAGCAATCCCCTGATGGAATATTCATATCCCAATCTAAATATGCAAATGAGCTTATTAAAAAATCTGGGATGGTTGATGCCTCCTCAATGAAAACTCCATGGCTGGCAATGCTGCGATTTACTCTAATGAACATGGAAAACCAGTTGATCAGATTAAGTGTAGGGCTATTGTTGGATCCCTACTTTATCTTACAGCAATTAGACTAGATATCATGTTTGTTGCATGTCTTTGTGCAAGTTTCCAAGTGAGCCCGAAGGAATCTCATCTTATTTTCATTAAAAGAATTTTAAGATATATAAAGTGTTGTCCTAATCTAGGACTCTGGTATCCAACATAGTCAGTATTTGAGCTTACTGGATTTTTTGATGCTGACTATGCTTGATGGAGAGTGGACAGGAAAAGCACATCAGGAACATGACAATTTCTTGGTGATAGGCTTGTGTCCTGGTTCAAGAAGCAAACATCTGTGTCCATATCAACTGTTGAGGTTGAATACATAGAAGCTGGTAGCTACTGCTCACAGATCTTGTGGATACAAAATTAACTCCTGGATTATGGGTTCAATCTAAATAATTCAATCATATTTTGTGATAGTACCAGTGCAATCTCTATTGCATGTAATCCAGTGCATCATAGTAGGACAAAGTATATAGATATAAGACACCATTTAATAAGAGAATGTGTGGACAAATAGAAAATTTATCTTGAATTTATTTCCACTGATTTGCAAAGGGCAGATATTTTCACCAAGCCCATAGATGAATCTAAACATTTGTTCTTTCTGAATCAGTTAGGAATGATAGATGGAAAGGCTTAATTTTAAATCTGTCCTTAGTGTAAATGATCTGGAAACAATTCGTCGACCTGAGATTGACGATTTGCAAACTTTTCATTGGGAGTTCGTCGACCAGAGATCGACGAAATCTTTGTGTTAAGTAAATTTTGTAGACCTGAGATTGAAAATCCTATTTCAGGGAATATTTTTGAGGACCAGGAAATATCTCCATATCTTCAGTCTGAGATCGACAAATTTATCTCTTCATGAGATTTTTCGTCGACCTGAGATCTAAGAATTCTCTTTTTCTTCGGGTTGAGCTTATCAATTCATTTTCTGAAAACAATTATTAGGCCTTCTTCTTCGATCTCTATCCCGCGCTTTAAGAATTTCCTTTTGCACTTGATTGATATTGTTCTTGCAGAAGTTTTCTCTGAGCCATGACGACCTATGGATCTTCTCTCATCGCGATGATGTATGATAGTGGTTTTGATATTCATTTTGATTCCTTCAGTTAGTCGGACAAAATCTTCACCGGCATTCTCCAGCTTTTTGAGGAACAGAATCTGAAGAAACTCATGACCACCAGAATAAGGTTGTCGGCGGCAGAAATTCGAGAATAGGTATATTCATCTACTGCATCAAAAATAGAAATGATTGGCACAATCTCTAGAATACAGGTTACTCTATCCCCTACTGTTTTGTCTGATGTTTTCGGTTTTGTAAATGGTGTAGATGATATAGAATTAGATTCCACTGAGTATGAGAACATGTTGACTATTATGGGTCACTTTGATGGAAAACCTAATAAGCTGTTAAAGAAAAACTTGTTAGCGGCTTACAAATTTTTAACCGATGTCGTGTGCAAAGTGCTGCTTGGGAAACACACTGCTCATGACTACATTACAAGGCAACAGTTCCTTGTGATGTGTGCTCTAGTTAACAAAAGGAAGATTAATTGGGGGCAAGCTCTGCTGATCTGATAAGAAGGAAGAACTCCAAGAAGGAAGTAAGTTTTGCCAGGATATTAGGTCTTTTCTTGCAGGCAAAGGCAAATGAACTACTAGTCTCACCGACTGTGTTCATCAATACTTCTAAGAGGCTGACATATGCCCTGTTTTATAGATTGTAGAGGACCATCTCAAAGCCCTCAAAGGCTCCATCCTCTTCAAATGCTTCTGAAAGCACAAGGGTGGTAATAACCTCTCACTCACTGGTTGAAGAAACCCCTTCATCTGTTCCTTCACCACCTCCTTCCCCTCTTCCACCTCAACTGGAAAACATCTCATCCTCCAACATCCTCTCATCCCCAACATTTGAACTTATAACATCAGGTTCATCGCCTCACCAATCCCCTCAACATATTTCATCCCAAGAAACCCCATCTTTTTCCCCCTCGTCGTCACCACCTGGAACACCATCTCACATCCCTACCTCACCTATCATTCCTCCATCATCTCTCCTCATCCAGGATAAAATCCTGACAGATTTTATTCCTCCTCTAGCAGTCATTCCATCATCAACCCTTGCACCATCTCCTTTGGACAATAACTCCATCTCCATCCTTATATCTCACCTTACCCCTCTTCTAAAGCAACTCATAGCAGAGGCAATTTCACATCTTACTTCTTCCATCAACTCCATTTGTACCATACTTTCTGCTTCCTCTATCTCCCCTCCTTCAACCAGGAGCCTGGTTCCAATATATACTAAAACCATGTAGGGGGAGATGCTTGATGAAGAAGTAGTAGCAGAAGCAGCAGCAGTCTTTGTAGCAGCAGAAGTTGATTTTATTTTGTCTGAGATCTTGACTATTGGTGATTGTATCATCAATCCCATAGTAGATTTAATTGATTTATTACATTCCTTTGATTATTTATTCTTTAGTCATCTTCCAGTAGTAGAAGCAGGCTATGCTAAGGCCATTGTGTGCTATTCTCCTCCAACAAGCTCTGATGTCATAACTTTAATTAAGGCCAGTTTAGCAGTTGTTTTGGATCCTGATATACTTAAATTTCAAAGGGTATCAGTGGCTGAGTCAAAGGCTATGTTTCCAACTACATATGTAATGGATGACTCTCCAATGCCTGAATTGGACTCTTTTCTAGCTGATGACACAGAAGATGCTTCTTTGCTTATGTCAGATCTAGATGAATCTTCTCCAGTAGAAGTCCTTGTCCAAGATCCAATTCAAGTTCCTGCTCCTCAAGTTCCTCCTTCTAAAATCACAGCAGAACAACTGAAAGAGATAGATGACCTATATGATTTTCAAGAATCAGCTGATGAAAATGATGATGATGATGATGAAGATGATGATCCAAGTACTAAGAAGAGAAAGCTTAAGAAGAAAGCTCCTCAGCCTGCTCCAAAACCCAATCCAACCCATGAAACCCCATTTTACATTCTGAACAATATCAAACCTTACCCAGGGATGCCTCACTGGATGAAGCTATCTAAAAATGAACAGAAAGCCAGGAAGAAAACCAGGACATACTCTCCTTCCCCTCCTCTAAAAAGGGATGGGGGGAGGTCCTCTTCCTCCTCCTCTAACTACTGGTACAACTAGAAATGTTAGCAAGAGACCCTCATCAGTTACTAAACCCTATCAAACGTAAGTCAGACCCCATCAATCATCTGGAAGTAGATATCCCAAACAGCAACATCATCACTATTCTAGAAGGCATGCTCCTCCTCCTCTTGCCAAGCATCAAAGCCCTCCTAGAACCTCTTCATCTCCTAAACGAGACAATAGTTTGGAAAGCCCTCCTATTGTTGCCTATGATCCTAAAATGGATCCAAATACAAGATGGCTAGGTTTAATGAGCTGGTTGCTCTATCTTATATATGGAAAGCAAGAGAGGAAGGTAAGGATACTTCCAAATTCTCTATAGTGTCATCTTATAGAAAAGAAGAACTGAACAGGTATACTAAAGTAAACAAGTTCTTTAATGTTGATGAGTATATGAAATTGCATCCAGAGGCTATTGTACCCAGAACATCTCCTCTGAACATTATTGGTGCATCTGAGATATTCATGTCCAAGAGAGAAGATGTTAACCCTAATAGAGAAATCTTATTCTAACAGTTTTCTGAAAAGTCTGAGAAAGCAATTCCCAAGTTTAAACAATTATTTTGTTATTGTAATTGTATTGTTTAAACTCTATTTCTGCTTATATCATAAAGCATATGTTGTAAATATCTGGGGAATGTATTATTTCTATCAGATATATGTTTTCTTGCTTTATGATTTTTTTATATATTTTTTATGAAGTAACCTCACCCAAATAGGGGGAGATTGTTGGAACCCCTATTTTGATTTGGGCTAGGTTCACTTCTTAGGTTTGTTGACCCATGATGTATAGTTAGTCACTATTTATCTTTCTTGGTTTTAGTCTAGTCCCCAAGTGTCAAACTTCTTGGACCTGCTTGTTGTGGACTTCAGATTCAAGACAGTTGTCTGGAAATTAGTTCGACGTTCGTCGAACTCAGCTCAACAACTTAGAGCTCAGGTCGACGATATTCAATAGAAGGATATATTCTGTGGTCGACATATTCTGCCAGACAGATTCTCAGCTCGACTAATTTTGTTTGTTCAAGTTTTGTGGTCGACGATCTTTGAGTGTATAACAGATTCTCTGGTCGACATTCTTGGAGCGTAGAATCAGTCATTTATATTCAGTGTTTTCTTCGCAGAGCTCAGGTCGACGAACAGGAATTCTCAGGTCAACGTTCTCTGAGTGCAGGTTGACGAAATCTGTTCTCCAGTCGATGAATTCTGTAAGCTTGTCTGTTCTTTGTTCTTTCCTTATTTCCCTCTTTATTATTATTTTAAGTCATAAATTCCTTGAATAATCAATGCTTATATTCCATATGAATATAGCCGTTCCTGCCAACATTAATTATGGTATTCATCAGAAGTCTTATTTGACATATTTCTCGGATAATTGAGGAAACGAATAATGACAGATATGCTAGCCGTTTTCCTCCGCAGTTTGCCAGCAAGGCATTAATTCAAGTTATTCAAATTTCTAAGGAAGATTGGTTGTCGAACAAAATATAGAGAGAATATTTTTCAAAAGAGACAGAGACTGAGAATAGAAGTTTAAAAAATTTTCTCACAGAGTGGAATAATCGTAGAGAGAGATATTCTTAGCAAGAGCAGAAAATTCACAGTAGCTCTCAAACTTCATCTCTCACTTTGCTCTCAAGAAGGTAGAAGAACAATACAAACTGATCAAGAGTCTTCTTCATCTTCTCTTTCCAAGAATTTGCTGAGATAGTAAATATCCATCAATCTAAAGTTCATGGATCTGCTTTACACAATCTAAAGACCTACACACTCATGAGCAAAGCTTCTCAATCCTGAACAATTCTACATCTCATGGGGAGCTTTGACAAGATCAGGAATCCACAAAAAGTTTTCTCAAATTATTTTTGAGAAAAGAGAAGACTAACATCACTTTCTTTCCCACCTCACTGTACAGGGTTTTAACTCCCTTCAAAATTTAGCCTGGTTCACAAGTCACCTTCCAAAAGACATGAGTTTGGTTTTTGGGCACCCGATCAAAAGCACAAAGGGTTGCAATATCTCCCTGCAAATAGATATTGTGGTGGCAGGCACCTGATCAAAACCTGTAGTGGATTCCTACCATGGTGGTAGAAATGTGGATGTACCCAGTTGGGGAACCACTATAATATTCTTATGTTGTTTGTGTGTTTGCTATTTTCTTTTTGTCTTGTGTTATGGTAGCTTAATGTAGCTTTTCTTTGATCCTGTTAACATCTCGTAGCTATTACTATATTACCTATTTTATCACTTAATTTTATATTTGTAAAAAGTTGCAATGGAATTTTTATTTAACTCAATTCACCCCCCCCACCCCTCTAGAGTTAATCAGAGCTTACTTTCCCTTTTCTTTCAAACTTAGCCAATATTTCAACTGAATCATCCTTCTTGTTCGGTATGAAGTGCAATTCCTTTGTCAATCGGTAAACAATTACCCACATGGCATCATTCCGACTATGTGATCTCGACAACCCATGCACGAAATTGGTAATGACTTAAGGAAAACTCCAAACCGTATTGGCAATGACTTCATCGAACTTCCACATCGCAATTGACAATGACTTCAGGAAACCTCCATGCTTCTAAGATTCATCTTTTACTAAGGAATAAGTTTGGCACTTTGCCACATAAAGAGCTATGTCTTTCTTTAAACCAAACCACTAAAAAATCTTTTTCATGTCCTTGTACATTTTTGTACTCCCTGGGTGGATTGAGTATTTAGTAAAGTGTTCCTCATACATCAACTCCTCTTATAGTTTATCCACATTTGGGAAGCACAAATAACAGTCCTTTCTTAAAAGACCATCATCCAAGGAGAATTGGCAATTTGACCCATCCGTTGCATAGCACTTCATACACTCATCGAGTTCCATTGCTTGTCGAACTCTGTCTGCGAGATCATATTACGCCTTCATCCAGTTCAAGCATGCAATTACAGCGGCATTCTTGTCAACAAAAGAAATTTCTACGGCCTCTAACTCTTGGATCAAATGCTCATCATGCATCTGTAGCAAACTTGCACATACTGGAGTCCTACAACTCAAGGCATCTGCGACCACAATTCCCTTCCTGGAAGTGTAATGTATCTATAAATTGTGTCCCAGAGGAACACCATCCATCTCCATTATCACATGTTCAGATCCTTCTAATCTATTAAAAACTTAAGGGTTTTATGGTCCGTGAATATATCAACTTTCACCCAAAAATCACTGCCGCCAACGCCAAGTTATGGACTTATAGTTTTGCTAGTGCACTTTCAGCTGGTGTGAGCCATAAGCTATAATATTTCAAAATTGCAGAAGAATGCAGCCTAAACTGCTCCCTGAAGTATCACTGTATAACTCATAGTCATCTGTACCACATGAAAAACTCAAGATAGTTACCGTGGTTAAGCAGCTCTTTAACTCCTCAAAAGCCCGTGTGCACTCAGGCGTCCAAACAAACTTCTGATCTTTCCTCATCCGTGTAGTGAGAGGTAAGGCTATCCACAAAAAGTTTTTCACGAAGCGCCTGTAGTAGCCAACAAGTCCATGGAAACTCTTGACTACCGCTACCATAGCACAGGCCATTCTCATACTGTAACTATTTCGGCGGATTCACCGTAATACCTTCTCCACTAACCACATGGCCCAAAAAAGCAACTAACGACAGACAAAACTAACACTTTGAGAACTTTGCATAGAGTTTATTCCTTCTCAGGGTGTGCAAAACCATCCTCAAGTGACTTGCATGATATTTTTCTGATTGAGAGTATACCAGTATGTCGTCAATAAAGACAATCATAAACTAACCTAAGTACTCTCGAAAAGTTTGGTGCATCAAGTCCATGAATACTGATGGTGCATTTATAAGCCCAAACAACATTACATCAAACTCATAGTGACCATATCGTGTTTTGAACGCTATCTTGGGAATGTCACATTCACTAATATGTAACTCGTAATATCTAGTCTTTAAATCTAGCTTTGAATAGATAGTTGATCCCACTAGCTGGTCAAATAAGTCATCAATCTGTTGAATTAGAAACTTGTTTTTCTCCATCAGCTTGTTCAATTTTCGATAATCAATGCATAGACACATGCTTCTATCATTCTTCCTCACAAAGAGGACTAGTGCACACCAATGTGACATACTTGGATATATACAACCTTTTCTAGAAATTTTTGTAATTGAACTTTCAATTTTGCCATCTCTTTTGGCTCTACACGGTACAGTGAGTGGGCACAGGTTTCGCACCTCTCACCAATTCAATAACGAAGTCAATTTCTTGTCGGGGTGGTAACCCAGGGAGATCTTTAGGAAAAATATCTGCATAATCCGATATAATCGGAACGTCACTCAAATTGAACTTCGGCTCAACAGTCTCTAACAGCGTGAAGAACAACTCAGTGTCCTTCCGAATAGCCTTGACTACATGGAGAGCAGAAATCAATATCTTGCTTGATGCTTGCATAACAGCAAATTTACTCTCTCGTTCAGTTTTCTGTCCTAGTGTGTCTTCTTTAGAGTGGCACTTTATACATGCACGATACTCTGACAGACAGTCCATGCCAAAGATTACATCGAACTCAGATATCAGTAGTACCGATGCTTCTAGCCCAAAATACTGACTTCCTATCTTCACCTCAACACAACAAGGCCTATAAGCACACATTACGCATCTGTTAGGTAACAACACCTTCAATCTGTCTGTTAATATAAGAGTAGGCAATCTGATCTGTGATACGATGTCCTAAGAAATGAATGAGAATCACCTATATCAAATAGTGCTCTCGCCGGATAGTCCTGAATAAGGTCGAAGCCTACATTCATAAAGTTATACAAAAGCAAATCAAAAGTTATAAAAGATATAAAGCATGAAATCTATATACTCCTCATACCTGTGATGACATCAGCCGTTGGATGGACTCTTGTTGGGCAAGATTGTAAACCCTTGGTTGAGCTGGAGCATATTGGGATGTAGTGGGTCCCACTACCTTTCCCTTCTCAACGTAAGATGATCCTGCCTTTTTATCCACATTTGGAGGAACACTTTGACAATCTCGGGCTGCATGTCCCGGCTTTCCACAAATACAACATGTATGTATGCTTTGTAAAGTTGCTGCTCTAGAAACAAAAGTAGATAGAGCCTTCCCAGAAGCCTTGGACTTCTTATTCCACTTCCGATAGCGATGTTTTGAAGAATTCAACACTTTGAACTTGGGCTTTATCACAACCAAGTATTTCTTGCCATGTACCCTCTTCATTTCCTTCTCCAATGAACGAGCATTATTAAGCAATACTTGAAAACATTGATTCATTGGACAAGAAAGCAGTAACATGAGCTCATCCTACAGTCGCTCATAGACCCTATTGGTCTTACACTCCTCGTCTACGAAAGTAGACCCCGTATAGCACCCCAACCTCATAAACTCATGCAAGTAGTTATCCATACTACCCTATCCCTGAATCAAATACTAGAACTCATTTTCTATGACAATCCGCAGCTAAGAAGGCATATGGTTTGCCAAGAAAAATCATGAAAACTCCTCTATCGAGATCTCAGAAAGTCGTCTGCCTGTAAAGTGGTGTAACTCTAACTCATCCCACCAAAGTCTAGCCTCTCCTTCGAACAGGAAAGTGGCCAAGGTTACCTTCTGCCCCTATTCGGTTTCAATCTCCGTCAACACTCTCTTGACACATGAAAACCAGTCCTCTACCTGCATTGGGGATCGTGTAACCGTGAATATAGGAGGACTACAACTCACAAAGTGCTTAAACTACCTTTTAATCGCTCGCCTATTAACGAAAGCCTCAGTAAGCACCAGCCTAACTGCTATAGGCTCTGCTACACCAAACCGTACTGGCACTATCTCGGGCCACTCCTGCCCAGTTGGCTATATATTTATCATATCAAACACTGCCTTAGCAGTTAAGAGTATCATTTCTATAGAAGGGGGACGTGCGGGAACATCAAATATTGTTACAGTTTCCACAGAACGTTGTGGTTTCATACTGCCCCGCACCACTCTGAGTTACTTTGTTGGATCCCTAGTTGGATTTGGGCTAGGTTTACTAAGTTAGGATATGACCCAACATGTATAGATCAGGGTCATAATTGTGTCCTAGAGTCTAGGTAAGGTCCTTAGAGTCAACAACAAAAAGGACCAACCTCCAACACTGCCAGAGATTCAAGACTTAGAGAAAATTCAAGACTTAGAAAAAGAGTTCTACGTTCGTCGATCTCCGGTCGACAAAAGTCGAGCTCAACTAGACGAACTCAGGGAAAAATTCTCTGAGCTCAGCTCGACGAACTTGGTTCTCAGCTCGATGAACTTAGTTCTCAGCTCGACAAACTCTAGACAAGGTGATTCAACACTCAATGCCAGATGACATTACACTCAATGTCAGATGACTTTACACTCAACGCTAGAATGGTGTTTTAACACTCAAATCCAAAGGACATCTCACTCAATGCCAAAATGTTACTTCAACACTCTACACCTTAAAATAGTCTAAGTCAAGAATCAAAACTCAGCTCGATGATCTAGGACAAGCTGGACGAACTCAGTTCTTAGGGCTCAGCTCGACGATCTTAGATCTCAGCTCGACGAACTTGGTACACAAAATAAGAAAGTTATCAAGCAACATTCAGAGGTCGATGATCTTGGATCTCAGCTCGACGAACAACTATTCTCAGCTCAACGAATTGTGGACTCAGGTCGACGAATCCAGTCTTGGCTATTTTCCTCTTTTGTCGTTATTATATGGCAATGATTCCTGAGTAATTAATGCTCTAATATTCTTTGAATATTACCGTTAGACAAGAACATTAATTATGGTCTTCATCAAGATTATTGCCTGTCATTTTTCTAAGGGACAGTTTGTAAGACCCCAACCTCGGAGATGATCGCGTTCGGGCACCGTTTTGAGGGTCAAAACGGTGTCGGGTGGAAAAATGGTCAACATGAATTTTGTTCGTCTCGACGAGATCTACAACTTTTATGTTGACCACTTTTCGATTTGAGGTCATCTCAGGGGCACACGGCTAGGCACACGGCCGTGTGCCTACCCGTGTTCAGTGGTCGAATGCGTTTTTGTGCAGTCTCGAGTCAGAGAAGGACACGGCCTGAGACACACGGCCGTGTCTCAAGCCGTGTGTGGGGCACACAGCCTCCAACACGGCGTGTCAAGACCCGTGTCGATCGGCGAATGAGCTACACGGCCAGACACACGGCCGTGTGTCAAGCCGTGTTCGGCCCAGTTTTTGGGATTTAAGATCTAATCTCGATCGTTCGTTTCCTTGGCTTTGGATCCGACGGTGGGGGGCTGCTCCTGGGTGGTTATAGTCGGGAAATAGGGTTTAGAAACCCATTTTCCTTTGGCCATTCTCTCTCTAAGATTTTAGAGAGAAGGGAGAGCAAGGTGGAAGGAGGAGTTCAAGATCCGGCCGCCGGAGGAGCTTCGGAGCTCCGATTCTCGATCCGAGTCCGGATCCGCGAAGGCGAGGCCGATACGGTGCTTTCCATCCGAGTGGATCGTCATGGCGCCGAGGAAAAGCGAAAGGGTAACGATTCTCTTCTTGAGCATGTGAAGCTCTTCTTCCTTTGCATGGGAAAACCCCTCTCCCGCGAGTGTGCGGCGAGATCGTGGTATTCCTTGGGGTAGATAAGTAAAGTCCCCCTTGTTAGAGTCTGGAATCGTAGTACGGACATAGGCATGTTATGTGAAGCCTACCCGGACGTGTGTTCCGGATCGGTGATGTTTTGTTATGCATATTTTAGCCGGAGAAGACTCCGAGCGTTGTGGTTGTTTTCGGGTTGCTATGCGGTAGAATGCATCAGGGAATCTTGGGGATTAACCCCGAGGTGCACCCGGAAATCTGGGCAGAAACGAAGTTCTGCCATCTCGGTGGCCTGGGTGCCAGCCGGGAACATAGCGGGGCTATGTATCATGTTTGATTGCGGCAGGGAGCCTTGGGGGTGAAACCCGAGGTGCACCCGAAAATCTTGGACGGAAATGTAGTTCTGTCATATCGGTGGCCTGGGAGCCAACCGGGTACTTAGCAGGGCTAAGTACCGTGTTTGATCGTTATTTGGGACTGGGGAAAGCTTAGTCCGCGCCAAAGGGCCAAATGGCAGTGGCGGAGTGAGCAACGGACTAGTAGCCCTCTACCCGCTCCACCTGCTCGGTTAAAGCGACCTAAAGTTTACGTGGGACTTACTGAGATTTGGAGATCGAGTCTAGGCTGCGGCTGAGAAGACTAAATGCTCACAAAGATTGCCATCCTGGGGGTGGTGGTGGAGTCGAGGACCGGACGGGGTTCGGACTGGCTTCGCCGAGTAAGTGCCCTGAGAGCACGGGGTGTACGGCCGTGAGAGCGTGCACCTATGTTGAGATGCTTGTTTGGCTGTGTTGCGTGTTTTGCTAACAAGTGCAGGGAAGAAGCTTTGCCGCCCCGGTTTGGGGGCGGAATCGTTATAATTTGGTCAGCATTGCTGACCGTTGCCTTTGTTTACCACCGTGCGGTGGGTTGTTGCTTGCAGGTGCTGCGGAGCCGAGAGGTAAATAGCGGGCTAAAGCCCAAGTTGCTGTGCTGGCCCCCAAAGGCCTTGTTTTGAGTGTTTTACCTCTTGTACTCATGTGTGGCCGGCCTGCGTGCCGAGGTTTGGAAGACACTATTTTGTTAAGTGAACATTGTAAGGCCTTAAGGCCAGTTCTCTTTTGTGTATGTACTCATTCCTGGGTTGTAGTGGACATTCATGCTTTGTGGCAGAGTTCTTATCTTTTTGCAACTTAATTAAATTTGCTTCCGCTAGGTGTTGTGTAGGACGCTCTGATTAGTTGTATGGTTTCAATGCGTAACCAACCGGTCTGTCCGTAGTATATGGCGTCGGGCCCCGGCCTGACCTTCTGCTATATGCTATCCGACGGATAGGGGTGTTACAAATTGGTATCAGACTACTGGTTTCGGTCAAGCTTAAATGAATTCGTGGACGAATTCACTTTAAGGGGTGGTGAGCACATGTATGTGCGTCATCGTTATAACATGAAAAGAACCCATGAATGTCCACTTAGGAATGAAAATACACATGTTTGGGGAACCTGCGTGTTCCTATAATTGCTTTTTGCAATTTTGTTCGGTCCCTTATTGGTGTTCTGTACGATTGTAGGTGTACGAGTGTGGCGCGTGGCAGTCTGAATGCACACTTTCTGGGAAAAGTACTGCACCCAGCGACGTGCCGGAGACCCCTACGTCTTTGGAAACCATAAGAAGGGTGGTTGAAGCGGTGTTCGCTGTGACCAACGCACATCATGGGAGTAATGTGCAACCATTTGTCCCTGAGGTGGCCCCAACATCGGGTGGTATGTTGGAGCAAAGGGCATTTGGGGGTCAAGTAGAGCAGCAGGGGAGCCTAACTGTGGCGCAGGGAGCGCATTCGGTGGACGCATATTTGCGGACGTTCCTTATGGTAAGGCGCTACCCAGGCTTTGAATGGGAAAGCGAGCAATCTATAGTGGATAGATTTTATAACGGTCTGCGCAGCGAGTTGCGTATCCTACTGCTAGGACCAAAGTTATTGGGATTCCGAGCTTTGGTGGAATCGGCCAGAGCTTTGGAAGTGGAGTTGGGGGAAACCCACTGAGTACCGGTGAATATGGTACCAAACCTTACAGATCCTATAAGGACTGCGTATCGAAAGATGACGAGAGAAGAGGCTGGGTCATCTACTACCCAAACTACCGTCAAATGTTATTCTTGTGGCAAGAAAGGGCACCTCGCCAGAGAGTGTTGGGAGAGTGCTCAGAAGACAAGGAAAGTTTTGGCAGGAACAGTCGGAGATCCTGTGGCAAAAGATTCGGTGGTCAAGCGGACAACTTCAAAATCTGGGTACCGTAGGTGGTACAAGAAGGCTAGGAGGTCGGGTCTAGTCCCTTCCTCTAGCACATCCGGAGCGACTACAGTCCAAACCCTGGATGAATGCTTTGTTTGTGGAAAGCCGGGGCACTATGCCCGGGATTGTTGGTTTGGACGCCCAATGTCCAAAAAGAAGTCAGGGGCAATATCTGAGGAGAAGGGAAAGGCGGTGGCATTCGTCACACCGCTGTTTACTCCGATCCAACTGGGAATGGACAGCCTTGGCCAGCAGGAGGCCGTGTGGCCGACCGTCGGGAAGACAGGTATGGTTTAATTGATAGCAATTTAGCTTCTTATACCTGCCACCCTTTTGCGTGTTAGCTTAGGACTGGAGGTTCTAGGTTTTGTTTGGATTATTGGCAATCCGGCGAGAGCATTTTTCGATACGGGAGATTCGCGCACCTTTTGTCCAAGGGATTTATATCATGTATTGAAGTACCTTCTTCGATGGCAAAGGACAAATTGGATGCGTTGGGGCGTTACGGATGTTCAATGCGCGAAAAGAGATTCTGTGTTGCAAGGTTACGGTTTAGGGGTCAGGGATTCGACGTGCAAGCGTCGTTACTGCCATCATGGGAGGCTTTGAAGCCTGAGCCTACATTGAGTAGTATGTCGGGTATATTCCTGATGTGTTTCCCTGGAGTCCCTCCGTAGCGAGCAATCGTTGTCGTGAGTGAGCTGGCGCCAGGTGCCAAATCTGGGTCATGCTCTCCTCATAGGCTAACGCCTAATGAGTTGGCAGAACTGAAAGTTCAATTTGAAGAGCGTATGGATGAAGGTTTTGTGCGTCCAAGTTTGTCGTCTTGGAGCACACCGGCCCTCTTCGTGTAGAAGAAGGACGGGAGTTTGCGGCTCTGAATCGTTTATGAAGAACTGAGCAAGTCGTTAAAAGAGATCAAGTACCTGATCCCAAGTATTGGCGATCTGTTTGATCAGTTGGGTGGGTCATCGGTGTACTTAAAGCGGGATCTTAAGTCTGGTTACTATCAGCTGAGAATCAGGGAAGTGTTATCCCAAAGACAACGTTCAAAACAAGATATGGTCATTTCGAGTTTACGGTCATGCCGTTCGGGCTGACTAATGCGCCATCGGTGTTCATGGTTTGGATGAACAAAACGTTCAGGGAGTACGCTAAGGAGTGTTGGGATCGTCTTTATTGACGACCTATTGGTGTGCTCGCAGTACGAAGTAGATCGCCTCAAGCACCTGTGTTTGGTTTTGGAGACGCTAAGGAGGAACGAGCTATACGTAAAGTTCTCCAAAGGCGAGTTTTGGTTATCCTCAGTGGCATTCCTTGGTCACGTAGTTAGTGGGGAAGGTGTTGCGGTGGATCCGGCGTAGATTGTTGCGATACGAGAGTGGCCTATGTTGTCTTTGGTAGAGGAAGTCCGGAGTTGCTGGGGCTTGCCGTCTATTACAGGCGCTTCGTAGAGAACTTCTCGCGGGTAGCGTTACCTCTCACGAAGTTGACAAGGAAGGATCAGAAATTCTTGTGGACGCAAGAGTGCGTGCAAGCTTTTGAGGAGCTGAAGAGGCGGTTGACCACGGCGCCAGTGCTAAGTTCGCCGAGTGGGACCGAGGGCTTTGAGGTGTATAGCGACGCTTCGGGTAGCGGTTTGGGCTGCGTGTTGTTGCAGCATGGTAGCGTGATAGCGTATGGATCGCGTCAGCTAAAGGTGCATGAAAGAAATTATCCGGTGCACGACTTGGAGTTGGCGGCCGTGATATTTGCACTCAAGTTGTGGAGGCACTACCTATACGGAGTAAGGGTCGACATATACACCGATCACAAGAGCCTAAAATACTTGTTGGATCAAAAGGATCTCAATATGAGGCAGAGGAGGTGGATGGAGTTCCTGGGGACTACACCTTCAAAATACATTATGTACCCGGGAAGGGCAACGCAGTTGCGGATGCGCTGAGCTGCAGGGCTCCCGCCCGAGCCAACTGGTTGTCGGTGCATGATGAGCGGCTAGTGCGGGAGTTGGAGGAGCTTGAGATCTGTTGCGTGGACAAGCAGACGAGCGCCAAAGCAATGTCAAACTGGACAGAGGTGCAGTATGACCTGGCTGACCGGGTTCGGCAGGCATTGGAGTTAGATGACTCCATGAAAGAGCTTTTGGAGGCCGCTTTGGATGGGTCAAATTCCCAGTTCTCGGTAGAAGATGGGTTATTAAGGAAGGATCATCGTTTGTGCGTCCCAAGTGGGGGTAACCTCCGGGCGGAGTTGATGTACGAGGCTCATCATACCAAGTACTCAATCCACCCAGGGAGCACGAAGATGTATCGTGATCTCAAAAAGTTGTTTTGGTGGCCGGGGCTTAAGAAAGATGTGGCGTTATACGTGGCTAAATGCCAAACGTGCGCCTTGGTGAAGGCGGAGTGCCAAAAGCCGGGAGGATTTCTGAAGTCCTTGCCTATACCGGAGTGGAAATTCGACGATATATCCATGGACTTTGTGCACGGGTTGCCAAGGTCGCAGAAGGGGAACGACGCCATCTGGGTGATCGTAGATCGGCTAACTAAGGTGTCGCATTTCTTTCCGCATAGGAAGGATGATCCAGTGGAGAAATTGGCAAAGTTGTACGTTGACAATATTGTCAGGCTGCATGGAGTGCCTCGTAGCATTGTGAGTGATCGCGATGGGCGGTTCACGTCAAATGATTGGAGGTTGGTGCAGCAGATGCTGGGGACAAAGTTAAAGTTCAGTACAGCTTTCCATCCGCAGACGGATGGGCAGACCAAGAGGGTCAATAGAACGTTGGAGGACATGCTACGCATGTGTGTTCTAGATTTCGGTAAGCATTGGGAAGACCACCTTTATTTGGTGGAGTTCGCGTACAACAACAGCTACCAAGCGAGTATACAAATGGCTCCCTTCGAGGCCCTGTATGATAGGAAGTGTCGCACGCCGTTATCATGGCTTGAAACGGGTGAGGCAAGGTTGTACAAGAAGCAGGAGGTGGAGAGTGCTACCTCGTTAGTGCGGATCATTCGGGAGCGCTTGTTGATCGCTCAGGACCGGCAAGCGAAGTATTACAATGCCAAGCACCGGAACGTGGAGTTCGCGGTAGGCGATTGGGTATATCTGAAAGTGAAGCCGTTCAAGGGGTTTCGCGGGTGAGACGCTTGAAGAAGCTGAGCCCAAGATACCTTGGACCTTTTGAGGTTCTGGAGCGAGTCGGCGAAGCGGCTTACCGTTTGAGGCTATCGGAGGAATTGGGTGGTTTACATGATGTGTTCCACATTTCTGTGTTGCGGAAGGCGGTGCAAGAGCCTTCGCAAGTGATCGCAGTTGATCAGGTGCCGGTTGAGGAAGGGTTGACAACGAAAGTCAAGCCCATATCTATTGAGGATTTCGAAGTCAAGCGGCTTCGGAACAAGGAAATCAGAATGGTGAAGGTCCGTTGGGATAACTGCGGATGCGAGGAGCTCTCTTGGGAGCGAGAGAAGGCAATGCGCGAGGAGTACCCAGAGTTGTTCCCCTTAGGTACTCGTTATGTTTATTTTGTGTAGTCTCTGTTCTTAATTTCGGGACGAAATTCTCTTAAGGGGGAGGGAGTTGTAAGACCCCAACCTCGGAGATGATCGCGTTCGGGCACCGTTTTGAGGGTCAAAACGGTGTCGGGTGGAAAAATGGTCAACATGAATTTTGTTCGTCTCGACGAGATCTACAACTTTCATGTTGACCACTTTTCGATTTGAGGTCATCTCAGGGGCACACGGCCAGGCACACGGCCGTGTGCCTACCCGTGTTCAGTGGTCGAATGCGTTTTTGTGCAGTCTCGAGTCAGAGAAGGACACGGCCTGAGACACACGGCCGTGTCTCAAGCCGTGTGTGGGGCACACAGCCTCCAACACGGCGTGTCAAGACCCGTGTCGATCGGCGAATGAGCTACACGGCCAGACACACGGCCGTGTGTCAAGCCGTGTTCGGCCCAGTTTTTGGGATTTAAGATCTAATCTCGATCGTTCGTTTCCTTGGCTTTGGATCCGACGGTGGGGGGCTGCTCCTGGGTGGTTATAGTCGGGAAATAGGGTTTAGAAACCCATTTTCCTTTGGCCATTCTCTCTCTAAGATTTTAGAGAGAAGGGAGAGCAAGGTGGAAGGAGGAGTTCAAGATCCGGCCGCCGGAGGAGCTTCGGAGCTCCGATTCTCGATCCGAGTCCGGATCCGCGAAGGCGAGGCCGATACGGTGCTTTCCATCCGAGTGGATCGTCATGGCGCCGAGGAAAAGCGAAAGGGTAACGATTCTCTTCTTGAGCATGTGAAGCTCTTCTTCCTTTGCATGGGAAAACCCCTCTCCCGCGAGTGTGCGGCGAGATCGTGGTATTCCTTGGGGTAGATAAGTAAAGTCCCCCTTGTTAGAGTCCGGAATCGTAGTACGGACATAGGCATGTTATGTGAAGCCTACCCGGATGTGTGTTCCGGATCGGTGATGTTTTGTTATGCATATTTTAGCCGGAGAAGACTCCGAGCGTTGTGGTTGTTTTCGGGTTGCTATGCGGTAGAATGCATCAGGGAATCTTGGGGATTAACCCCGAGGTGCACCCGGAAATCTAGGCAGAAACGAAGTTCTGCCATCTCGGTGGCCTGGGTGCCAGCCGGGAACATAGCGGGGCTATGTATCATGTTTGATTGCGGCAGGGAGCCTTGGGGGTGAAACCCGAGGTGCACCCGAAAATCTTGGACGGAAATGTAGTTCTGTCATATCGGTGGCCTGGGAGCCAACCGGGTACTTAGCAGGGCTAAGTACCGTGTTTGATCGTTATTTGGGACTGGGGAAAGCTTAGTCCGCGCCAAAGGGCCAAATGGCAGTGGCGGAGTGAGCAACGGACTAGTAGCCCTCTACCCGCTCCACCTGCTCGGTTAAAGCGACCTAAAGTTTACGTGGGACTTACTGAGATTTGGAGATCGAGTCTAGGCTGCGGCTGAGAAGACTAAATGCTCACAAAGATTGCCATCCTGGGGTTGGTGGTGGAGTCGAGGACCGGACGGGGTTCGGACTGGCTTCGCCGAGTAAGTGCCCTGAGAGCACGGGGTGTACGGCCGTGAGAGCGTGCACCTATGTTGAGATGCTTGTTTGGCTGTGTTGCGTGTTTTGCTAACAAGTGCAGGGAAGAAGCTTTGCCGCCCCGGTTTGGGGGCGGAATCGTTATAATTTGGTCAGCATTGCTGACCGTTGCCTTTGTTTACCACCGTGCGGTGGGTTGTTGCTTGCAGGTGCTGCGGAGCCGAGAGGTAAATAGCGGGCTAAAGCCCAAGTTGCTGTGCTGGCCCCCGAAGGCCTTGTTTTGAGTGTTTTACCTCTTGTACTCATGTGTGGCCGGCCTGCGTGCCGAGGTTTGGAAGACACTATTTTGTTAAGTGAACATTGTAAGGCCTTAAGGCCAGTTCTCTTTTGTGTATGTACTCATTCCTGGGTTGTAGTGGACATTCATGCTTTGTGGCAGAGTTCTTATCTTTTTGCAACTTAATTAAATTTGCTTCCGCTAGGTGTTGTGTAGGACGCTCTGATTAGTTGTATGGTTTCTATGCGTAACCAACCGGTCTGTCCGTAGTATATGGCGTCGGGCCCCGGCCTGACCTTCTGCTATATGCTATCCGACGGATAGGGGTGTTACACAGTTGGGGAAACAAATCAATGCAACATAATTCCAAGGACTGTCAGCATTAATTACAGGAAGAATTTCAAAATTCAAATGGACTTTCACATGAAAAACATAAAAATGACCAGTTTTCCTTCTTCCTGAGACATATTCTTAGAGACATACAAAATTCTTGAGGCATAGAAAATTGATCAGTCAAGAAATCAACAATTGCTAGACTAGAAGAAGAACAATCTTTCTAAAGAAGAAGAACAACCTTCCATATAAAGAGTCTTCTTCTGCCACCCTCTCAGAAACCTTCAGTAGGACAACAATACTGCATCGGTCAAGAAGGTTCTGAAGTTCTTCTGGTTAAAACTGAAAATCTTGAAGGCCTATCACCCTGAAGCAAAGTTCCATACCACCCTGAACAAACTCAATATCTCAGGGGGAGATTTTTGCCAAAATCAAATCCACAAGTCTTCTCAATTGTATTTGAGAAAGAGAAGACACCATCGCTCTCTTACCCCCTCTATAAAAAGGGTTTTCTACTCCCTTAAAAAGTGATTCTTGGTTGCAAGTCTCCTAACCAAAAGACTTGAGGTTTGGTTTTTGAGCACCTTACCAAAAGCTCATTGGTGGCAGTCACCTGATTAAAAACCTGAGTGGATTCCTACCAGGGTGGTAGAAGAGTGGACGTACCCAGGTTGGGGAACAACTATAAATTCTTGTGTCGTTTGGTTGCCCTCTTCTTCTTGTACTTGCTGTGGCTGTGTTACTTAGTCTTTTTGTGTTTTTCATTTATTTCATTTTGGTATGCTGTGATATAGTATCTAAGTTTAGGAATAATTTTTATAGTTGTGTAAAATTTTTTAAATATATATACATACTCTATTCACCCCCCCCCTCTAAAGTATATCAGATCTAACCCTATCTTTCAATTGGTATCAGAGGAGGTTCTTTTGGTTCTATAAGTTAAACCCTTGAACCAAAGATCCTAAGTTAGATCTGTTCCTTTATCTTTACTAGATCTATTTACACAGCATGGCACATAACAAAGAATATGGAAGTACCAGACCTCTAGTGTGCAACTTGTCCAAGTTCATAATCTGGAAGGCAGGAATTAGGCTTTACATGAACTCTATTGATGAAGATATATTTAATTCTATCTTAATAGGACCACCAGCTCTAGTTGCTTCAACCTCAGCTACATCAACTGACATGAGTGCAGTTCCACCCCCTGGATGGGCAGATACACAGAAAAAGGCTAAGATAGTTGATGCTAGAGCCATGAACATACTGGCTCAAACAATGTCTGATGAAATATTTCAAAAGGTTACTGAGTGACAATCAGCTAAGGCCATTTGGTACTCATTGAACCAAATGGTGGCTAGATCAGCAGATGAGAGGAAAGATAGAATATCAAACCCCATTACTCAGTATGAAAATTTCAAGAAGGATGAAGTAGAAATAGTTAAAGTAATGTAGAATAGACTTAGCTCCATCATTAGTGAGCTAAGGACCCTAGATAAAGAAATCACTCTAACTAAAGTGAATGACAAAATCCTTATGTGCTTTCCCAGCACATGGGACTCAAGAATTTGGCCCATCAGAGAAGCCAGAAGCATGACAGAGATCTCAACAGAATCTCTTCTAGGAAATCTAAAGTCCTATGAGCAACTGATGAAAGCAAGAGAAAAACAGGTGAAGTGAAGACTCCTACACCAACTAGGAAGGAGCACAATATTGCCTTCAAAGCTACAGAAGATTCTGAAGTCATTCATGTGAATGAAGAGTTGATGAGTCTCTTTGCTAAGAGATTGTTCAAGATGGATATGAAAAGACTTTAGAAGGAAACCATCCAAATATGAAGATAAGCCAAGGTATGATAAAACACCATCTAAAGAAATAGTTTGTTTTGGATGTAGGAAACCAGAGCATTTCATCTCAGAGTGCCCAGAAGTTAAGAAGAAGGATAGAAGAAAGGAGATGGACTCAAGAAAGAGTCACTTCAACAAGCCTTCCTCAAGGTAGCAAAAGAGGAAAGACAAGGGCTTTGTTGCTGAAACATGGAGTGACACTGAAGAAAAGTCAACATCCTCCAGCTCCAGTGAGGATGAAGAAGAGCAGAAGGCTAAGGAAGTTTGCCTCATGGCCATTGAGGCAGGTAGTAGCAGATTAGATACAGATGAATCTGAAGATGAGGAATTCTTATCAGCTGAAGATCAGGTAATAGCATCCTATGATTTTGAATCAGATGAATTTAAATTTGAATTTAAAAATTTGTGCATAGACTTGATAAGCTTTGAGAAGGAAATCGAACTTCTCAGAGAAAAACTAAATGCTTTAGATAAAATTACCTTAGAAAATGCTAATCTAACTAATGAACTAATTTTTGCTAATGAACAAATAACTTTTCTAAAACCTGAACTTAGCAAGGCTAAGAGGTTGGAAGAATCACTAAATGAAAGAAGTTTGCAACTGCAAGATATCACTAGTACTATAAATGCTAGGATTAACAATAGCAAAGTAGGACTAGGTGCCTCCTCTTGTGATCCACCATTAATTCACAAAAATAACCTGTCCAAACTAGTAAAGTTCATATCTGACAAAGGGAAGAAGAACACAGAATAAGTTAATGTGGTTAATAATTTTCTTGAACAAATTGAAACTAATACTAAACTTAACAACCAGAAGAATAACAAAAATAACAATGTTCAGCAGTTATCTTCGAACTCAGATCGACGATACATGAGCAGATCGTCGAACTCAGAACGACGATCTCTGAACGCAAACTTAAGTAATAATAATTCTTCGATCTATGATCGACGATACCAGTATGGTTCACCGACCAGAGATCGACGATTTTGGTACCCCAAGAATTAATATCTTCATTCTTCGAGTAGAGATCGACAATCTCGTCCAACATCGCCGAGCTCAGGTCAACGATCCAACAAGAAATCGTCGATCCCAGATCCTAACAATAGAAACCTGAATCTCAATGGCACTTTAATCCTTTTAGTAGATGGATAATACCACCAAGAAGATATCACCCCAAAGGCTATAAAGATCAACCTGAATGTTCTTACATTTCTAGTTACAGCTATGTAAATCAACAAGGACCCAAGGTTTCCTAGGTCTAGAACAACAAACTGTAATATTTGCAGATGAAGACCTATCCAGCATATAATTAACATTGGTATCTGGACAGTGGCTGCTTCAAGCACATAACAGCCAACAAGGACAATATAATTTATTACAAGTCCAAGCTGGGACCAAAGGTCATCTTTGGTGACTCTAACTTTGGCCAAACAGAGGGCTATATGGGAAAGTCAAGATTGGAGCAGTAACTTTCAAGAAAGTTGTATATGTAAGTGGACTAAAGCATAACCTCATCTCTATATGCCAACTCTGTGATTAAGGTTATCAGGTATCATTCAACTCTAGCTCCTGTACTATTACTTCTAAATAAAACAAACCAGTTTTAATTGGCAATAGACAAGGAAACATATACCTAGTTAATTTTCATTCTGTTACTTCAGACATATGTTTGCATAACATAGTTAGCAGTCAAAATGACTTGTGGCATAAAAGATTAGGACATGTAAATCTAAAAAATATTGCTAGGCTATCTAAGGACAACCTTATTAGAGGTCTACCTTCTGACCCCTACAAGAAGGAAGGACTCCGCCGGGCTTGTCAACTAGGCAAGCAAACTAAATGTAGTTTCAAATCCATTAATAAGACCTAGGATATTGTACTTACTATATATGGATCTTTTTCGCTCTGTGGCTGTACAAAGCCTAGGAGGGAAATCTTATACCTTAGTGGTTGTAGATGACTTCTCCAAATTCTCTTGGGTATTCTTTTTGAGATTTAAGTCAGATATATTCAAGGTTCTTACAGATTTTCTCAAGACCATACAGATTGAGTACTCTATTCATATTGCATTGATCAGAAGTGATAATGGTACAGAGATGGAGTCTCGTCTTATGCATGAGTTTTGTGAGAAGGAAGGTATCAGGCACTGCTTCTCAACTCCTAGAACTCCTCAACAAAATGTGGTAGCTGAAAGGAAAAATAGAACACTCATTGAAGTTGCAGGCACATTACTTGCAGATGCTTACATGCCCCTATCCTATTGGGCAGAGGCAGTAAGCACAACAAACTATGTCCTAAATAGAAGCTTGATACACAAACTAAAACATAAGACTCCTTATGAATTGCTCAAAGGGAAGAAGCCAATAATCAACTATTTTAAAGTTTTTGGCTATATATGTTATGTTCATAATAATGACAAAAAGCATATTAGAAAATTTGAAGCAAAGGCTACAGTGGGAATTTTTCTAGGATATTCCCAAGTCAACAAAGCTTATAGGGTCTTCAATAAATCTACATTGAAAATAGAAGAATCTATGCATATTATTTTTGATGAAGCTAACATGTTTTATAAGGAGAAAGAGATTTCTACCAAAGACTCCTTCTAGGTACACAACTTGTGTGAGAGATTGGATGAATTAAACTTTACCCCAAGAGTTATATCTCATCCCTCTCAACAAGTCAATGAAGAAAGTGATGAAGAAACTGTGGAGGAAGTTGACCCTCCTACCATAACAGAAGTATTCTGCAAGAGGAATTCTCTCCAAATGATGTTGCTAAACCAACTCCACCCACTGATCTTATCACAGTGAGGGATCACCCAAGATCCCAAGTGATTGGAGACATAACAGTAAGTGTACAGACAAGGCATCAACTCAATCAAGACTTGATGTATGCCTGTTTTCTCTATCAAATTGAGCCTCAATCCATAACTGATGCATAACAAGATCCCCACTGGATCATTGCAATACAAGAGGAGCTTAATCAATTTGAGAGATGCAGAGTTTGGGATTTGGTTCCAAGACCAAAATACTGCCCAGTCATTGGAACCAAATGGGTGTTCAGAAATAAGATTGATGCCCAATGTGTGATTGTGAGGAATAAGGCTAGGCTTATTGATCAGGGATATAAGCAAGAGGAAGGGATTGGCTATGATCAAACTCTTCCTCCAGTTGCCAGGCTAGAAGCTATAAGGATGTTTCTGGCTTATGTTGCATTCAAAAAGTTCAAGGTCTATCAAATGGATATGAATAGTGCCTTCTTGAATGGGGAACTTAAAGGAGTGGTTTATGTTGAACAAACTCCAAGTTTTGTTTTTCCAACTCATCCCTCTTATGTGTTTAAATTGCATAAAGCTCTTTATAATTTAAATCAAGCTCCAATAGATTGGTATGAGACCTTAGCCAACATTCTTTTAGAGCATGGTTTTTCAAGAGGCATAATAAATAGGACATTATTTACCAAAATGCATCATGATAAAATACTGTTAGTGCAAATATTTGTGGATGCCATAATATTTGGATCTACTGATCCCAAATTATTCAAAAGATTTTCTGATCTAATGCATTCAAAATTTGAGATGAGTATCATGGGTGAGCTCTCCTACTTCCTTGGTCTCTAAGTGAAGCAGCTTCCTTATGACATCATCATCTCCTAGGCTAAATATGCTAAAGAGTTTATTAAAAAGTTTAGGATGGCTGATGCCTCTGCAAAGAAAACACCCATGTCTACAAATGTTGTAATAGATTCTGATGTACATGGGAAACCTGTTGATCAGAAATTTTATAGGGCATTGTTGGGTCCCTACTATACCTTACAACAAGCAGCCCTGATATTATGTTTGTCACATGCCTTTGTATTAGGTTCCAAGTGAACCCTAAAGAATCTCATCTAACTTTTCTAAAAAGGATTTTAAGATATATAAAGGGTTGTCCTAGTCTAGGTCTTTGGTATCCTGCTGAGTCAGAGTTTGAGTTAACTGGATACTCAAATGCTTTCTTTGCTGGATGTAGAGTGGACATAAAGAGTAATTTAGGAACATGCCAATTCCTTGGTATGAGATTAGTGTTCTGGTTTTGCAAGAAACAATCATCTGTGTCCACATCAACTGCTGAAGCAGAATACATTGCAGCCGACAGTTGTTGTTCCCAGATACTGTGGATTCAAAACCAACTCCTAAACTATGGGTTAAACTTAAATAATTCAAAACTACTATGTGATAATACAAGTGCTATAGCTATGGAAAAAAATCCAGTTCATCATAGCAGGACCAAACATATAGTCATTAGACATCATTTCATTAAAGAGTGTGTGGACAAAAACAAAATTAATCTTGTCTATATCTACACTGATTTACAAAGAGCTAATATTTTCACCAAACCCGTGGATGAAAGAAATCACTTGTTCTTTATAAATCAGCTTGGAATGATAAATGGAGAAGGCTTAATTTAGTTTATGTCTACAATCGACGAATTTTTCAGAGTTCGTCGAACGGAGATCGACGAACTAGGAAAAGTTCTTGAGATTTTCGTCGACCAGTGATCGACAAACTCTCTGTGAGTGAAGTTAGCTTCATTAAACTGCGACAAACTTACTTCAGAAAACTTTCGTCGACCAGAGATCGACGAAATGTCTTTAAACCTTCCAATTGAGGTCGACGAACTGTTTAACTCCAAATTATTTTGTCGACCTCAGATCGAAGATCTTTTCATTTTTTTCGTGGAACGGAGTCTGTCGATTCATATTCTGGAAAACACTATATCTAGGTTTTCTTCGACCTCCATCCCGCGCTTTCAATTCTTTCGCACTTGATCTTTGTTTTCCTTTGCAGGTGCTCACATGGAGATCCTAGCAGAAAATCTTGCGGCAATGAAATTCAACACCGGTTTTGATTTGGAATTCGAGTCTTTCCAGTACTCCGATCAAATCTTCCTGAACATTCTTCAACTTCTTGAAGACCAACAACTAAAGACTCTTCTTTCGACTCGTATCAAGATATCTACAACAGAGATCAAGGAGTTCATTTATACAGCTACTACAGACGAGAATACGATGACTGGAACCATCGCAGGTAATGCTATTTCTCTTACCCCCGATATTTTAACTGATATTTTTGGGCTGAATAATGGTGAGAAAGAATTAGAAATCGATTCTTAAGAATTTGAGATGATGCTAAGCATACCGTACACGACTACATCACCAGCCATCAGTTCCTGGTTATGTGTGCCATATTCAAAAAGAAAGCCGTGAACTGGGCATAGATATTATTTGATTTGATTAAAATGAAGAACAACAAGAACGAAGTGTGTTTTGGAAGGGTCCTAGTGATCTTTCTCAAGAACAAGGCTGTTGGATTCCTTGTCTCTCTGATCATATCCATTAATGCTTCTAAGAGGCTCACTTGTGCTCTTTTTAGCAAGTGGGGGAGAACTATAACAAAGCCAACTAAGGTTACATCCTCCTCTTCAAAAACTTCTGAGAGTACAAGGGCTGTACCAGCCTCTCCCCACCCCACTGAAGGGATCCCATCCACCCCTCCACAACCTCTTGTCCATCCAGTTCCATCCCAATCACAAATCCAACCAACCCCACCCTCCACTACCATTCTAGTTCATACCCCTACACCACCAGCATCTCCCATTCCTCCCTCTCCTACCCATATACCATCCACTCCTTCCTCCACCCAGCCTGATATATCTATACCTACACCACCCCAATCCCCCCTTCCATCTCATCTTGTTGATATCCCCCACACCAACCTAGTATCCCTCCCATCCTTCAACTTGTTATCATCTCCACTGAACACTCCCTCTCATCAACATGACTCCCCCCTAGACACTCCAATTCCACCTCCACCTCCACCTCTCACTCCTCCAGCAATTATAATCTCCACTAAACCAGCTACTGCCCCACCATCTATCTCCCAATACTTGGATCCATCTCTTGCCACCCCACTCATTACTCTCCTTACACCCCTACTCAAATCCCTTATAGCAAATGCTATTTCTCCTCTAGCTACCTCCATATCCTCTGTTGCTGCTCAAATATCTGCCCTCACTACTACTCCCTCTTCATTTGGGGGCCTAGCTTCAGTATCTACTGAAACCAGGCAGGGGGAGATACTTCATGAAGAAGTAGTAGCAGTTGTAGCAGCAAAAGTAGCAGAACTAGTTGTACAGGTCTTAGATACATCAGATATAATAGTAATTGATACACAAGTAAAAGCTGAAGCAGATGATACAAATTTATTTGAATTGATTAATTTTATTGAAACTGACATGGATATAGATGAGTCAGTTATACAGGAAATAAATACTGTTGGTGATATTATTATCAATCCCATAGTAGACTTAATAAGTCTGTTAAGATCTTTTGATACAGTTTATCTGAGTCTCCCTCAAGCTGATTATACTAAGCCATCATTGGCTATTATCCCCTACTCTTCTCCAATAAGCCCTAAAGTTGTCAAGCAACTTAAGGCTAGTTTTGCTACCCCTGCAATTCCATCCTCTCCACAAATTCCTTCTCCTATTATATCTTCTCCCATGGCTCCAGTATTTATAATGGATGACTCTCCAATGCCTGATCTAGATGCCTTGATCATGGCTGACATTGAGGAAGAGAATAAGTCTGCTGCTCAAAGTACTGATGTATATAGTTCTCCAGTTTCCTTTCCAGTTCCCTCACAGACAGAAAAGAAAACAATTTCTGAGGACACACTAAGAGAAATTGATGCTATGTATGAAAATTCTCAGTCTGATGATGATGATGAGGACCCAAAGAGGAAGAAAATCTCTAAGAAAAGGAAGGCTCCTCCTCCTCCTGCTCCTAAGCCAGGGAATACAAATGACACACCCTATTATATTCTGTAAAACATAACTCTATACAAAGGGATGCCAGCTTGAATGTGTCTATCAAAGAATTAACAAAAAGCAAGAAAGAAAAGAAGAAGATACTCCCCTCCTCCACCTCATAGATACAGGAAGAATCGCCCTCCTCCTCCTCCTCCTCCAGCTGTTGGTGCTTCAGGAACCATTTCTCAAAAGTCAGATGCACCCTCCTAGCCTACATCCTTCACCAAAACTTATCAAAGGCAAGAAAGGTCATCTAGGCATCAATCTCATGGAAGCAGTCAGCAAAGGGACATTGGTTCTACAAAGCAGGTAAAGGAAGTAGTCAATCAGAAATCAGAGTTCTCTCCTCCCCAACAGGAAGTTCAATAAAGAAGACATTCAGAGTCACACAAACAAAAAGAAAAATATAGTGAGACTGCACCTCCAAAGTCTCTATATACACAAAGCTATGAAAGCCAAATAGCAACTAATTTGCAAGCACAGTCCACACAATTTAGGCCTGTTACCTGCTACCCTCTCAAGATGATCAATCATCTGACAGTCAGGATGTTGATCCCAACTTCAGGATGGCTAGGCTCCAAGAGTTGATTTGTCTGTCATAAATAAAGAAGGTCAGGGAAGAAGGATAAGATCCAACCAAGTTCACTACTATGTCCTCATACAAAGAGAAAGAGATAGAAAGACTTCAGGTAAGCAAGAAGGTATTTAATCCTGCAGATTATTTGTCCATACACCCAGTGGCTGTAGTTCCCAGAACCTCTACCTAGATAGTGATTGGAGCAGCAGATATGTATATATCAAAGAAGGAAGCTGTCAATCCTAACAGGGAAATTTGTTTTACTTAGCCTGGTGATAAGAAGAAAGAAGCAATGTCAAAGGAGAAGAAACAGAAAAACTAGAACATGAACTGTTATATGTTTGTGGTATTTTGTTTTTGATAAACTGTGTTTTCTTGTTACAAAGCTAACTGTGTAAATATATCTGCTGCATATTTGTTGTTTAATTCTCTGCCAGATATATATTGTATTCTTGCTTTGTACATTTTCTTGTATTGAGTCTATAATTAGTGACCTAACCAAAATAGGGGGAGATTGTTAGATCACAAGTTGGATTTGGGATAGGTTCACTAAGTTAGGATATGATCCAACATGTATAGATCAGGGTCATGGTTGTGTCCTAGAGTCTAGGTCAATTCCTTAGAGTCAACAACATAAAGGACCAGCCTACAACACTGCCAGAGAGTCAAGACTTAGAGAAAATTCAAGACTTAGAAAAAGAGTTCTACGTTCGTCGATCTCCTGTTGACGAAAGTCGAGCTCAGCTAGACGAACTCAGGGACAAATTCTCTGAGCTCAGCTCGACGAACTTGGTTCCCAGCTCGATAAACTTTGTTCTCCGCTCGACGAACTCTATACATGGTAATTCAACACTCAACGCCAGATGACATTACACTCAACGCCAGATGACTTTACACTCAATGCTAGAATAGTGTTCTAACACTCAAAGCCAGAGAACATCTCAATCAACACCAAAATGGTACTTCAACACTCTATAACTGAAAATAGTCTAAGTACAAAATCAAAACTCAGCTCGACGATCTTGGACCAGCTGGATGAACTCAATTCTCAGGGCTCAGCTCGACGAATTTAGATCTCAGCTTGACGAACTTGGTACACAGAATAAGAAAGTTATCAAGCAGTATTCAGAGGTCGATGATCTTGGATCTCAGCTCGAAGAATAACTATTCTCATCTCGACGAACTGTGGACTCAGGTCGACGAATCCAGTCTTTGTTGTTTTCCTCTTTTGTCCTTATTATGTGGCAATGATTCCCGAGTAATTAATGCTCTAATATTCTCTGAATATTACCGTTAGACAAGAGCATTAATTATGGTCTTCATAAGGATTATGTCCTGCCATTTTTCTAAGGGACAGTTGGGGAAACAAATCAATACCAAATTATTCCATGTACCGTCAGCATTAATTACAGGAAGAATTTCAAAATTAAAATGGACTTCCACATGTAAAACATAAAAATGACAAGTTTTCCTTCTTCTTGAGACATATGCTTAGAGACATACATAATTCTTAAGACATAGAAAATCGATCAGTCAAGAAATCAACAAGTGCTAGACTAGAAGAAGAATAATCTTTCTGAAGAAGAAGAACAACCATCCATATCAAGAGTCTTCTTCTGTCACCCTCTCAGGAACCTTCAGTAGGACAATAATACTGCATCTGTCAAGAAGTTCCTGAAGTTCTTCTGGTTAAAACTTAAAATCTTGAAGGCATATCACCCTGAAGCAAAGTTTCATTCCACCCTGAACAAACTCAATATCTTAGGGGGAGCTTTTTGCCAACATCAAATCCACAAGTCTTCTCAGTTGTATTTGAGAAAGAGAAGACACCATCACTCTCTCACCCCCTCTATAAAAAGGGTTTTCTACTCCATTCAAAAGTGATTCTTGGTTGCAAGTCTCCTAACAAAAAGACTTGAGTTTGGTTTTTGAGCACCTTATCGAAAGCTCATTGGTGGCAGTCACCTGATCAAAAAACTGTATGGATTCCTACCAGGGTGGTAGAATAGTGGACGTACCCAGGTTGGGGAACCACTATAAATTCTTGTGTCATTTATTCTCGATCGACGAAGGGAGAGGGAGTTTCTGAATCAGCAGAAGGGCGGACTGGAGGACGAAGCTCTGCGAGCTCTGCGGACTGCCGATCAACAAAGTCTAGTCGGCGAGCCGGGGTCCCTCGGGCTGCTTCCCTGAAGAAATCCATCAGTGGGGCAAACTGATCAGCCTGAGGTCACAGGGGAGCTGCGGACTGAGCTTGGTGGAGAGGCGGAGGCGCGGTCGCATGCGACTGCTGAAGAGGGGTGTGACGAGCCGGGGTCCGGCGGACTGGAGTCTGGCGGACAGGTGTCTCAGCAACTTCTTCAGCAACCTGGGGGGCAAGCCGCTGAGTCAATGCTAACAGGGCTTGGCTGATCGTATCGAGCCGCTGGTCAGTCTCTCTTCGAGATACTTCAGCTTCCCAGCGGTACTGCTCCAACGCCTCCCACAGCGAATCATCGGGGGAGCTGGAGCGGTCGGAGCGGCGACCTCGGCGGTCTGACATTTCTAGCCACGATTTCAAAAACTGCTCGAATCTGAAGGTCGCGTGTTAACTGTTGATTCGCGAAAAGCGAAGGCGGAAACGAGCACCAGCAGCTAACTGTTCGAGCACCTAGGGAAGAAAAGAAAAACAAACTGTGAGCAGCAGTCTACTTGGCGGACTAGAAAAGGAACAGAAAAGCAAGAGCCGTGGAGCACGGCAACACTAGACTTCGCCCGTCGCGGCCTGAATGCCTCTCCTGCGACGGGCTTACTTTTGATTGCAAAGGAGGGGTTACAAGAAGGGAAAAGCAAAGCAAAGCAGAAAGCAAGCTGGAGACCGCAAAGCTAGAGATTCGAGTCCGCAACCTTTAACAAGTGGGCTCCTGGGCTCGAGTCAGCGTGCTTTGAGTGCACCACTTCCCCCTATTTATAGGTTGGGGGCCTGCCCTAGCGGGCAGGGCTAAAATAACCGGCTGCCCGGGGTACAAAAGAGCCGGGCAGCGGTGACGGGAATCAAAAAAGAGAAGGAACAAGCAGTCCACGCGGGACCGGCGGACTGGGCCAGCGAGCTGGAGACCTCCCTTGGTCGCATCGAGCGCGGTTCTTTCAAATTAGCTGCGACCTGGGCGGCCTGACTCGGAGCTCGCCGGCCTGAGCTTGACTCGTCGATTGGAGGTCGTCGATCTAGCAGAGCTGGGAACCGAGGGCGACCTGAGCGGATTGATAGCTGGAGTCCGCCTAGGTGACGGACCACGTCAACTGGCGAGCTGGGCGAACTGAGCACTTGAGTGCAGCGAGGGAAGGGCAAGATGCCTAGCTGGAAATGTTGCGGATTCTGGGGTTAACAGGAATAGTTGGCTCTCTACTATATCTCACTGCTAGCAGACTAGATATTATGTATGCTACATGTGTCTGTGCTAGGTACCAAGCCTGCCCTAAAGAATCTCATTATACCGCTGTCAAAAGGATTCTGAGATATCTTAAGGGCACACCTCATCTAGGCCTTTGGTACCCTAGGAATAGAGATTTTCTACTAATAGGTTATTCAGATACAGATTTTGTAGGCTGTAGAGAGGATAGAAAGAGTACTACAGGTACTTGTCAATTCTTGGGAGGAAGACTGATATCATGGAGCAGTAAGAAGCAGACCAGTGTGGCAATATCCACAGCTAAGTCAGAATATGTTGCTGTTGGAAGCTGTTGTACACAACTATTGTGGATACAACATCAATTGAAGGATTATGTTATTCAAGTAAGTAGAACACCTTTATTGTGTGATTCTAAGAGTGTTATTTCTATTGCTAACAATCCTGTTTCTCATAGTAGAACTAAGCATATAGAAATCAAATATCATTTTCTTAGAGAGCATGTAGAAAGAGAAGACATCTCATTGGAATTTGTTAAAACAGATTATCAAATAGCAGATGTATTTACTAAGCCACTGGATGAAACAAAATTCAATAAATTTAAAATTGAATTAGGAATGCTGACCATTGACTAGTATATCAATAAACTTTCAAGTGGTATCAACAAACAAATATTGGCTAAGTAAAATGGTGTCGACACTTATAGTGATAAAGTGTCGAATGAGTGAAGTCTGGTCGACTAGTCAGAGAAATTGTGTCGACACAGAGAATATGTGTCGACACTTAAGGGTCAAATAGTCAACTCATCCAGAAATATAGTGTCGACTTCACTAGAACATTGGTGTCGACACTTACAGATTTTGTGTCGACACTTGAACAAAGAGTCGACACAGAATTTCTGATGCTCTACTATGTATCTCAAGTGTCGACATATCCTCAATTGGTGTCGACACATAGTAGACAGAATTGTTTGTCGAGACAATAGAAATTTGTGTCGACACATTCCATCTGTGTCGATACATTTAGATTGTTTTTGCCCGACTTTTGATCTTCTTTCTTTAGAGGGTATAAATAGGTCAAGAACGTATTCTGTCGACACGCACACAAGGTTTTCGAGACTAAAACCCTGTGTCGACATTCTCTCTCCTTCTCTCAAGCTTTCTCGACTGATTCAATGGTGCCTAAGGTTGAAGATAATGTGAATGAAGGATATGAGCTGGTTAGGGCTGCGTTCGACACCGCCGCACCAGAATTCAAACAAGTGATTTCCCTTATTGCTAAAAAAAGATTGGAATTTCTGGTTTCTGAACCAACAAAGATCTGGAAGAAGGAGGTACTTGAATTTTACACTTCTGTAACAATGGATTCTTCTGGACTCAAGATCAAATCCACAGTTCATGGCACCAAGGTCAAACTTACTCTACGGAGTTTAAGACAAATTCTTCAATTGCCAAGCATTGAGAATGAAGAAGAGGTTCCAGCCTCTAAGACAAGGGATGCTCTCCAATGGTGTGGGTTGGATCCAACCATAAAGATTGGAGCAGCCATCAATAGAAAAGGAATGAATCACCAGGGCAAATTTCTGTCTGAGATAGTTAGAAAGGTGATTTTGTGCAAACCTAGAGGACATGATAGGGTCTCAGCCTATATGTTCTGCCTTATGACAAGAATTGTTTTTAAAATTCCAACTGACTGGTCAGCAGTTGTATTTGATAAGATCAAGGAAGGACTTAAGAAGCCAAATCTGGCTAGGATTTTGAGTTTATACTTGGTTGGTGTGATTCCAGAAGTCCTACAACAGATATCAGGGAATAAGATCAATCACATGAGAAAGATGGACATGAGATTATTCTCAAGGTGGGATAGAGTACTATCCAAAGAGATGCCTGAAGAGGTCAGGCAAGACATAACTGAGATGTCACCTGGACATGAGCAAAGTACTGAACAATATCAAGGAGATCAAGTGAGAGAATAGGGTGAAGATCAGTCTGGATCAACTCTAGTCCAGAAAGAAACATTACCTGCACAGGAGCAGGGGGAGCAAGTTCATTCTCCTACTCAGGATATTACTGATCCAGCTCAGGTGCAGGGGGAGCAAGGTTATTCTCCTGCCCAGGACATTCCCAATACTGAACAGGTACAGGGGGAGAAAATTTCTGAACAAGTCCAAGAGGTAGAAAGGGAAAACCTACCAGAAGATCTGAATATAGCTGATCTAGATGTCTCATCTTCTGCTCCAGCTCAGTAGGAATTCACTCTAGATGAGTTGTTTCCTAATGATGGAATTGCTAATGATGGAATTGCTGGTGATGGAATTGCTGATGAAATTGAGGTAGAGCAAGAGGTTGAGAAAGAACAAGAGGTTGAGAAAGAGCTAATTGTTGCTGAGGAGCAAGTTGTTGAGGGGGAGCCTGTGTATGTTGAGGTTAAACAACATGTCACTGAGGCAGAAATTCCTGCTCCTTCTCATGAACAAGTTCAGATTGACAGCCCTTCAGAATCTGAGACTGCAGAAGCCAAAGAGGCAAAGAAAAGGAAGCTTATAGTCTTCAAGAGAAGAAGCCAAACCTATAAGCAAGCTCTCCAAATTGCAAGTCACCAAACTCCTGCTGCTTTTGATTATAATAAGTTCATGGTGGACTTGCAAGTTAAGTTGGATGAACACAGATTGGCTGTGGAAAAATATGTTGATGAGAATAATAAGTCACTTTAGTTTGACTTAGCTCAGGATATTAAATCAATCAGATTTGAAGTTAACTTGAACAAAAATGAAATGACAGATTACTTCCATAAGGGAGGTAATGCTGTAGTATTTTTGGCTAAACAACAACAGTCAATTCTTACCAAGGTAGATGATATTGCACTAAAGCAAGGTTATGTTCTAGAAAATCAGCTGAGAATGAATGAGAATCTGGCTGAATCTCAGCCTGAAATTCTTGATAAGTTGAAAAAGAGTGCGACAGGAATGACTGAAGCAAGAGCACAAGAGATGGTAGATTTTGATAAGAAACTCAAGGATGCCTTAGATTCAGTTCAAACTGCTATCACAACCTCTCAGACAGAGATATCTACTAAGCTTCAAAAGTTGAAACTATATTTTAAAGAGGGTGTGAATTATCTTGATGGCCAGATCAGATTTCAGAAGGATGATCTCAGAGACCATATTGAAAGAGAAGTCCTAAAGGGGGAGAGATTATTAGTTCATGCTGGTTCATGCTGGCTCAGAACACACCAAATGGCTGACTAATAGTATTCGAGCCACATTGGGATATCCACCTTTATGTGATGATGATATGGTGGCTGAGTCAGGAATTCAACAAGGTTTACTTGAAGGCAATCAACCTGAGGTTGCCCAAGTCATTTAACACCCTGCAGATTTTGATATGATTAATCAGCAAGTACAGGCTATGTATAGTCCTCCACAGGAGGTTACAAATGTTGTTATTGAGAAAGTTGATAAGCCTGATGCAAGTTTGAAAGAACAACAAGATGCTCTACTGTCCAAGAAAAGATTTAGAGAGCAAGCTGAACTTAGGCCTGACTTTGAGCAATGGAGTCCCACTTCAAGAAACATTATACTGACAGCATGGAATGTTGTAAAGGATCAAGTCCATGAAAGAGGAAAGTGGTATAATGAGATTGAATGGCAAAAGTATGAAGCTAGGTAGGAGGCTATAGTTCAATATAGAAGAAAAGCCAAGATGGGGAGGCTACCACCAGATGCTCAGGAGCCAAGAAAATATTTTCCAAAGCCCTTTCACTACTTTGAAAGGCAAAGACTCAAGGAAAAAGCTCAGAAGAAAGCTGATCTGAAAGGCAAGAAGCCTGTTGAGGTTGCTGAACCAGCTGTGAAGGATCAAATTCAATCTGGCAAAGGAATTGTCATAAGAAAGCCTGATCAGTCTTAGCTTAAACTTACCAGTCCTTTCAATTGTTTTGTAATGTTTTATTAAGTCATTCAATGTAAACATCTGTAACAAACATTTCCAAGTTATAAACAAAACATTGTTCTGTAATCATTTATTAATGTTCATCTTTATTCTGTGATGAATTTGCTGTATGTTTTGTTTATTAAAGTATTCCTGTAATGTCATGCTTATATACATCATCATATTATATTTTTTAAATGGTGTATATCATTAGCTAAAAGGGTTATGACTTCTCCAAATAGGGGGAGATTGTTGGGTATATTGGAAAATGTGAACCTGATTTGAAGAAGCCTAACTTAGCTTTATGATATACATCAAGGTGTATTTGATGTTATTTTGAGTTGACATGTGCAGATTAAGAAAGTACTAAAAGTACAGGAAATTATTCTAAGTCCATGTGTCGACACCAGAAAAAGCTATGTCGACACTTCAGAAGAATTATGTCGACACTTGAAGAAGACTGTGTCGACACAGAGAAAAATAGTCGACCACATTTGTGTCGACACTGTGAAGTAGTGTCGACTTACAGAAGTAGAGTCAACAATAGCTGTATCAACACTGGGAAGCTGTGTCGACACATTGAGGCAGAGTTGACACCAGAAGGTAGTGTCGACACATTGAGGCAGAGTCGACACATATTGGCAGGGTCGACGATAGTTGTGTCGACACCAGAAGACAGAGTCGACACATTGAGGCAGAGTCGACACCAGAAGGCAGTGTCAACACATTGAGGCAGAGTCGACACATATTGGCAGGGTCGACGATAGTTGTGTCAACACCAGAAAACAGAGTCGACACATATTTGCAGAGTCGACAAAAGCTGTGTCGACACCTGAAGGAGTATCGACACATACTATGTTCTGAATCTATAACAACTGTGTCGACACACAGGACTTGTGTCGACACACTGCAAGTCTAGACCAAGTCATTTCCTGAAGAATGATGAAGTGCTTGAGTCGACACAAATTCTCAGTGTCGACTCATCCTCAAGATGAAGGTCTGAAGAAGCTGTGTCGACACCAAAGTAACTTGTGTCGACACATATAGACAGATGGTGTCGACACTTTCTGACAGTCAGTCTCGACACTTTGCTGATCAAGACAAAGGCTAAGGATCTGTTTGAAGACTTGACAGCTGTGGGTTGCAACAGTTTATCTGAAGCTGTCAGACATGTCAGAAGACAGTTAGAAACCGGATCAGATGGTTACCATGAAGAAGGTCTATAAATAGACAGATTCAGAAGGCAAATAAAAAAAAAGAAGAGAAGATTGATTTAAGAAGAAACACACATACAAACTGATCAAGAAAGTGCAAGGCACGGAAGAAGATCTTCATCAGAAGATCTAAGAAGACATTCTGAAGGGTTCAACCTATCAGGATCTGTCTAAGGAGAATTCGTTCAAGAATTCTGAAGAAGTATCAAAGGGATTGGATAGAGAGGGATCCAGCCATTTGAAGATCAAGAAGGAAGCTGTTACAAGTTTCTCAAGAAGCTGTTTGGAAATCAACTCAGCTAGTTCAGATTCAAGAAGCTTTGAAGAAAGCTAAGATTCAGTTGATTTCATCCATCAGCTAATCAAGTATTGTCCTGTCCTTACTCTCTCATCTAGGACAAAATTCTGTAAAACTCTTTTCTAATTTCTATAGGATCTATTAAGGTAGATCTGAGTTGTAAGCCTAAATTATAAAGGCTGAATGTAGGAGAGTTGATCTCTGAGTGGTAGGGCTGTGTTGCCTGAGTGTAGGAGAAAGTTTTTCTCTGAGTTGTAGGCCTTGTGGCAAGGCTGAGGTAGGGCTGATTAGCCTGAGTTGTAGGAACCATTTTGGGTTCTGAGTTGTAGGAACTTTTCCAGGTTCTGAGCTGTAGGATCTGCTGATCTGAGTTAAAGAGGAAGTTTGGCTGAATCTAGCACACTGCTAGATAGGTGAAGGGGGAAAGTGGATGTACCCAGACCTTGGGGAACCACTATAAAACTATGTGCAATCTGTGTTGTATGAATTTCTGTGATTGCTGTGCTGTGTGATTTAATTCAGTTATTATATTCTGCCTAAAAGTGAGAACAAGCATTAGAACCTATTCACCCCCCCCCCCCCCCCTCTAGGTGTTTAGGTAATCTTGAAAGTAAAACTATCACCATGGGTGTGAAATTGCGCATTCTTTTGTTGGGGGTATACGCATTGTGCTCCCCATGGTTCTTTTTGTAGTTATTGATTCCATTTTGGTGCTGGGAGCTGGTGCCCCAGTTGGTTTATTTGCTACGCAGGTAGTCGGGACGTCCCAGATTGATTTTTCAGTTTTTGTGTAAAATGCACGGTCGTGCGCATTTCTTCGCGCATGGTTCTAGTGCAATCATGCTTTTCACAAGGCAATTCAGGGGACTTCTGTTTCTACCCGTGCATTTTGTCACCGCATCATTTCGGCCAAACCGTACGAGAAGGAATCGCACCGCCTACATTATTTTCTCTTGATTCCTGCATTCTGGGGTAAATCGTGCATTTCCTTCACGCACGGGCAAATGCGCACGTGCGCGAGTAAAACGCACGGTTCCCTTATTTTCTTACGTTCTGTGTTTACCTGTGGGATTTCCTTCACGCACTTGTGGACGTGCCCGTGCGCGAAGGAAATGCACGGGTCAATGCTTCTTCTTCGCGATCAAGATCTGCAAGTTAATAATGCACGGTTAGCGCACGGTCGTGCGCGGGACCGTGCGTGACCGTTTTTCTGATCTTTTACTATTTAAAGCGCAGATTTTTACCAATGTTAGGGGGCTTTGTTCCAGTCACTTCCCTCGGAATTTCTTGGGAAAAACTCTGCCGTTTCATCAAGGAGAGGAGATCCGGGCAAGCATTCAATGCCAAATCCAAGACAGAGCTTCCTCTCAGCCTCCTCCATCATCTCTTGGGCTCTATTTCAAGTTTGGCGCCATATCCACAAAGAAAAGGGAAGCTTGCAACTTTCTCCCGCAATCGTTACACTAACAAGATGGGTCTATTGGAAGGTGGTGACAGTCCTTCTCTACCTCGGACACAGTTGAGGACCGAGGTAGGACGCAGATTGACAACCCGGCGACTCCTTCGGTGAACCCTCTACAAGACTTCGGATTCGGTCGATCTCTTTGCCTTGTTCTTCCATTATTATTATTTTTGTGTTGTTGTAAACTTTATTTATAGATGATGTGCTTTTTGTTTGTAAGATGTTTATGTTTAATCATGTCTATGTGATTATATGTATTTCATTATATTTACTTGAGGTGCGCCATTTTCCATCAGCCACCATCCACCCTTGTCGCACTAGCAATTGCTAATGGCGTGCATTGCGGAGAGGTGCTCTCAACCCTCATTTCGCAAGCCTACACGCCCATCTGCCTAGAAATTCGGTGCATAGCGGCCCGACTAGTCTTCCATCCCGCCTGGCGAAGCATCGCATAGCGGCGTTGCATAGGAGTAGTTGTTAGATTTTTATTTCTTTTTCCACAAATACCAAAACCCCTATTTTCGTTAACTTCGACCTAAGGACTTCAATCTCAAGTCCTCCTCAAAAATTAACTCCACCTTACTGTGTTTCTTGAGAGATCGATACTTGGGAAAATTCGCCCATTTTATATTAGTTGTGCGACCGGTATACTTTTCGTCGAACGCATCATATATATATATATATATATATATATATCTACATACATATATATATATATATATATATATATATATATATCAAGAAAGTTCATAGTTGGAGGGGGGCAACCCACAACACTCAACACAAAATATATGATATATGATTGTTAGTTCTTCTTGCTCTGCCTCTTCAATCTCTGCCTACCAAAATTTGCCCTTAGATTTGGAAAGTACTTTGGAGGGGTTGGAGGCATAGGATCAACATTCTAGTTATTTCTGAAGTGTAACATTCTATTTGTGCAAGCCAGCTTATACTTGTTCCACTCTTCTTGGTCGTAGTAGAGTTCAAATTTTTCACCATAAGATCGACCAAGGAGAAGGTGTCCAAGATAATCCCTCTGGAAATAGGACTCCACATGTAACGTCCCGATTCGCGCTAGGCCCCTTGTGTTCTTTTTTGGTCAGGAGAGCTGGGGTAGGCCCAAAGGGGTACAGGTGATCGGGTGTGTACTTGCGGGAAATGGATAAACAAGCGGAAAATTGGAATTTAGGGTGACACGGGTAAGGACACGGTCGTGTCCCTACCCGTGTTCAATGCCCCCTGGCGGTTGTGGCATTAGGTGATTATGAGGTCGCATCGGGTGGATTGTCCCGAGAAGGACATGGGTAGAGACACGGGCGTGTACCTACCCTTGTACTACAAGGACAGGCATACTGGATTGTCCCGAGAAGGACACGGGTAGAGACACGGGCATGTCCCTACCCGTGTACTGCATGCCCAGATTGACAGTTTTTGTCCCGAGGAGGACACGGGTAGAGACACGGCCGTGTCCATACCCGTGTACTATTGACGGTTTCCGTCCCGAGAAGGACACGGGTAGAGACACGGCCGTGCCCCTACCCGTGTACTGTAACACCAGGTCGATGGAAAATCATCCCGATGAGAACATGGGCTTCAACACGGGCAGGTGACCTGGCCGTGTCACCTGAACACGGGTACGGACACAGCCGTGTGCCTACCCGTGTCCATTCTGTATAAAAAGGAAAAGTGAAACCCTAGTCGTTTCACTACTCATTACAACCCTAATTTCTAAAGGAGTTTTTTGGAGGAGGAAGGGATCTTGCTGGAGCCGCCTTTAGAGGAGGAGAAACGCCACCGCCGTCAAGGAGAAGATGATGCCGCAGAGAAGGACAACGAGATCCATGGCCGGCAATGGTGGTACCGCTGGAAATGAGGTGAGCTTCCTCCACTCTCCCTTGGTGCTAGATCTGTAGTTAATAATCTAGGAGAGATATCGAATCCATAGAGTCTAGATGGTGAGGAGGAGATTTCCTAGAGAAGCCATGCCTATGTTTGTTTTCTATGCTTTAATCTTCTTCAACCTCTTCATCCTTCAAAGTGAAGATGAGAGAGTGATTCGTGGAGAAGTACGGCTTTGTAAGGGTGAATAAGGGTGGACGAAATTCTGGAGGAGTTTTTTGGCGATCGGCGCAAGGAGGAAGATGAATGGATGTCATTCATCTCACCTTAAGATGCGTGCAGAAATTTGATTTCTGCACGCAACGATCTTCGTGGCCAATTTCGGGGGTATTCTAGCCAGATCTGGGTTTTCGACTCAACATGAAAGTCGTAGCACTTGAAATTATATTTCCAACGAGTGGTTGCACATTTCCAGGTAAAACCTGTAGCCACAGGAAAGTCAGTTCGAATCTACTGCGATTGGGGGAAATTACAGCCAAGAAATCTATATCCTTTACGCAGCATGCTTCGAGTTGAATTTCTGGTGCTGATGAGTTGTAAATATACCCAATTTTCCTATGTTTTTATTATGTTATTTTAGTTTATTTTTGCCTTTTTAAGTTAGTTTTATTTAATAAATTGCTTATTTTTGTAAATATTATTTCTAACTTAGCTTTATTTTTATTCCAGAAAAATTACAGATAAATTCAAGAAAAAGTCAAAAAATTGACTAACACGCCCGTGTCATTGCCCGACACGCCCGTGTCAGGCACTCAATGCCATCGGTTAGTCGACACTAAACGATTTTACAGTTCAACACTCAACGCCGTCATGACACGCCCGTGTCCAAGCTGTCATGCCCGTGTCAAAGCCGGCACTCAACGCTTTTTCAACGTTCAACAATGCTGACATCAACACTGCAACCTAGCTCGACACGCCGTCCTGTCACGCCTGTAACATGCTTGTCACGCCCGTGACCGCCACGTGGACCACCCCGAAGTCAAAGCTGGCGTTGAATCACCAGTCCAACCACCCCGACACGCCCAGAGTCATGCCCGTGACCTGTGGCGTGACCGCCACATTTCAGCCAAATCGTCAATTTTGCAGTCAAATCGCCAACCGCCATGTGAATAGTAGTGACACGCCCCCCTGTCACGCCCTAGTCACGGGCGTGTCGCACCCAAAATTTTGCCTATAAATAAGGGCTTTCAGAAAATTTTGAGGGTCCACTTTTTGACAACTTTGCTTAGGGGAGGTGCTTCCCATGTGAATTCCAAATACTATGTAAGGGAATTTTATCCCCCTCTCTTTTAGTTTGTATTAGGGTGTTTGTTTTAACTTCTTTGTAATAGCTTTTGTTATAAATAAAATGTTAGCTTGTTTTTCTCTCTTCATATGGTTTGGAATTCAATTAAGCACCCTTCTCTTTGCAATTTTTCGTTCCCTTTTTTTGTTCTTTTTATGTTTTATCTTTTAAAGCTTTGATAACTTAGTTAAATTTAGGAATTTAGGGCATTTCTAGCCGTTGTAATGTCCATTTTATTTTCATTTTCCGCCCTTTTTAGCTTTAGCTTTTCCTTTTTCATTCTCAAGACTTTATAAAAACACCTAAAAAGTGTTATTTCTATTTTCTTTAACTTAGGCTCTTAGGAATGTAAAAACTTTTCGTTCTTTTTTAGTTTTATTCTCACTTTTTTGGAGGTTTTATAAAAACTTAAGAATGAAAATATAGTCATTTCAATTTTTCGAGCACTTCACTTTTGCGTTTATTTGCAAAAACTTTTCGCTCAGTTAATTTTTATTTTCTCTTTTTATGCATTTCTACCGCATTCTAGCGGTAGAAATGCAGTTGTTTTAATTTTCTGGTTACTTTGTTTTTCTTAATTTTCTGTAGAGTGCGTGCGTGTATGAGGCTAAATTTTCATGCTTTCATTCTCCTGCCCACTCATTTGAGACGGGACTCGCAATTTTATCGTTTTGATTTTATCGCTTTGATTTTATAATTTTCTCAATTATGTAGAGTGCGTGCGTGTAGAAGATAATTCTTCATGCTTTGTTTATCGATTTCTTCATTTATGTAGAGTGTGTGAGTGTGTGCATTTATTTACCGCCTACTCAGTTTTGAGTAGGACTTGTCATTTACCGCCTACTCAGTTTTGAGTAGGACTAGTTATTTCACGCCTACTCAGTTTTTAGTAGGACTTGTTATTTCCCGCCTACTCAGTTTTGAGTAGGACTTGTTATTTCCCGCCTACTCAGTTTTGAGTAGGACTTGTACTTGCATTTATTTCCCGCCTACTCAATCGAGTAGGACTTTCTTTACTTAATTTCTTTATGGTTTTGAAGTGTGCGTGAGTGCCTGCATCAATTAGCTTTCTTTTAATTTTATCTAAACGCCTTTTTTTAATGTTTTCTCTTATAACTGTTCAGAACTTAAATTCAAACTCACGTTTCACTAAAAACCATAAAGCCGTCCCTATACCGATGATGGCTAATCTCTTTATCCCTCGACATCGAAGAGCATTGGGACACATAAAATGATTTGAAATAATTAATGAACTTTATTTTTACTTTAATATTAGGACTTAAGGTTTACCCCGGGTTAACGATGCGTAGGACCACATAATCGATGTGTGAGCTCTATTTCCGTTATCCATACGCAACGCCGAGAGGCCGCACGTATGGACAGATCCCCCTTGGATAAATAGAACTGCATACGCCCCCTCGAAAGAGGAGAAGCGTAGTTCTACCGGATTGGGTTCCCCACCCAATAGCGGGGTTCTTAGCGTAAAGCGGGCGTTAAGCGGAATCCTTCGTCAGACTAACGTTCGGTCGAATAGTCTTAGCGTTCAAATGAGCAATATTCCTAGAGATAAGTGCGCTCATACTTATGGAACCTCTACGGCCAAGTGCCTTTTATTAATTTAAAAACTAAGTTCAATAATTATTAAGAATTATTTTAGTCTTAATCCGATTCGATGCCGAGCGTTAACCCGTCATCGAACTAACTTAAAATTTCCCTGCTTTCTTTTTCGTTTTAAAAAAAAACCCACCTTACTGAAAGTAAAATAATAGTCTTCTTGGAAGAGTAAGTATAATCAACGTGCCCCCAAGAATAATACGACCTTGGTATTCCCCCGAATACCGAGTTCTACGTGATAGGTGCACTTGCCTCCTCTCGTTAGAAAACTCGATCTTCTAACTCGGCCCGCGAAATCTTACCATTTCGAACCACCCACAGTCGGTCTCTGTTCTACGAGCTCCATCAAGTTTTTGGCGCCGTTGCCGGGGACCGAACCCGGGTCACCCGCGGGACAGGCGGGAATACTCACCACTATACTACAATGATGTGTCAGGCACTCAACGCCATCGGTCAGTCGACACTCAACAATTTTACTGTTAAACACTCAACGTCGTCATGTCACTCCCGTGTCCAAGCTGTCACGCCCGTGTCAAAGCCGGCACTGAATGCTTTTTCAACGGTCAACAATGCTGACATCAACACTGCCAGCTAGCTCGATACGTCGTCCTGTCACGCCGGTGACATGCTTGTCACGCCCGTGACCTCCACGTGGACCACCCCAAAGTCAAAGATGGCGTCGAATCATCAGTCCAACCACCCCTGTAACGTCCTTAGCCGATCCAACGTGACGATGTCACGGCTCCGCTCTAGGCGACGCTATTGGGCTGCAGCCCAAGCACCCCAACCCCTCTCCCTCCACAGGCGGGTTGTTGGTGGCCACAGCCTCCCTTTGATGAGCGAACTCGACAGTTAAGATGGGCCGTATGGGGACTTCCCAGGAGGTCACCCATCCCAGTACTACTCTCGCCCAAGCACGCTTAACTGTGGAGTTCTTTCAACCTTCATCACCAATTGAGCTGCACTTTTTATTGTAACGACCTTAGCCGATCCAACGTGGCAGTGCCACGGCTCCACTCTAGGCGTCGCTACTGGGCTGCAGCCCAAGCACCCCAACCCCTCTCCCTCCACAGGCGGGTTGTTGGTGGCCACAGCCTCCCTTTGATGAGCGAACTCGACAGTTAATATGGGCCATACGGGGACTTCCCAGGAGGTCACCCATCCCAGTACTACTCTCGCCCAAGCACGCTTAACTATGGAGTTCTTTCAACCTTCATCACCAATTGAGCTGCAGTCCCCGTACGGCCCATCTTAACTGTCGAGTTCGCTCATCAAAGGGAGGCTGTGGCCACCAACAACCCGCTTGTGGAGGGAGAGGGGTTGGGGTGCTTGGGCTACAGCCCGGTAGTGTCGCCTAGAGCGGAGCCGTGACATCGTCACGTTGGATCGGCTAGGCATGTTATAACCCCGACACGCCCAGAGTCACGCCCGTGACCTGGGGCGTGACCGCCACATTTCAGCCAAATCATCAACTCTGCATTCAAATTGCCAACCGCCTTATGAATAGTAGTGACACGCCCCCTGTCACGCTCAAGTCATGGGCGTGTCGCACCCGAAATTTTGCCTATAAATAAGGGCTTTCAGAAAAGTTTGAGGGTCCGCTTTTTGACCACTTTGCTTAGGGGAGGTGCTGCCCAAGTGAATTCCAAATACTATGTAAGGGAATTTTATCCCCCTCTCTCTCTTAGTTTGTATTAGGGTGTTTGTTTTAACTTCTTTGTAATAGCTTTTGCTATAAATAAAATGTTAGCTTGTTTTTCTCTCTTCATATGGTTTGGAATTCAATTAAGTGCCCTTCTCTTTGCAATTTTTCGTTCACTTTTTTTGTTCTTTTTATGTTTTATCTTTTAAAGCTTTGATAACTTAGTTAAATATAGGAATTTTACGGCATTTCTAGCCGTTGTAATGTCCGTTTTATTTTCATTTTCCGCCATTTTTAGCTTTAGCTTTTCTTTTTTAATTCTCAAGACTTTATAAAAACACCTAAAAAGTGTTATTTCTATTTTCTTTAACTTAGGCTCTTAGGAATGTAAAAACTTTTCGCATTTTTTTAGTTTTATTCTCACTTTTTTGGAGGTTTTATAAAAACTTAAGAATGAAAATATAGTCGTTTCAATTTTTCGAGCACTTCACTTTTGCATTTATTTGCAAAAACTTTTCGCTCCGTTAATTTTTATTTTCTCTTTTTATGCATTTTTACCGCATTCTAGTGGTAGAAATGCGGTTGTTTTAATTTTCTTGTTACTTTTTTTTCTTAATTTTGTGTAGAGTGCGTGCGTGTAAGAGGCTAAATTTTCATGCTTTCATTCTCCCGCCCACTAATTTGAGCCGGGACTCGCAATTTTATCGCATTGATTTTATCGCTTTGATTTTATCGCTTTCTCAATTATGTAGAGTGCGTGCGTGTAGGAGATAATTCTTCATGCTTTGTTTATCGCTTTCTTCATTTATGTAGAGTGTGTGAGTGTGTGCATTTATTTACCGCCTACTCAGTTTTGAGTAGGACTTGTCATTTACCGTCTACTCAGTTTTGAGTAGGACTTCTTATTTTTGGCCTACTCAGTTTTGAGTAGGACTTGTTATTTCCCGCCTACTCAGTTTTGAGTAGGACTTCTTATTTCCCGCCTACTCAGTTTTGAGTATGACTTGTACTTGCATTTATTTTGCCGACTACTCATTCGAGTATGACTTGCTTTACTTAATTTTTGTATGGTTTTGAAGTGTGCGTGAGTGCCTGCATCAATTAGCTCTGTTTTAATTTTATATAAATGCCTTTTTTTATGTTTTCTCTTATAACTGTTCAGAACATAAATTCAAACTCACATTTCACTAAAATTCATAAAGCCGTCCCCTTACCGATGAGTGGCTAATCTCTTTATCCCTCGACATCGAAGAGCATTGAGACACATAAAATGATTTGAAATAATTAAAGAACTTTATTTTTACTTTAATATTAGGACTTAAGGTTTACCCCGGGTTAACGATTCGTAGGACCACATAATCGATGTGTGGGCTCTATTTCCGTTATCCATACGCAATGCCGAGAGGCCGCACGTATAGACAGATCCCCCTTGGGTAAATAGAACTGCGTACGCCCCCTCGAAAGAGGAGAAGCGTAGTTCTATCGGATTGGGTTCCCCACCCAATAGCGGGGTTCTTAGCGTAAAGCGGGCGTTAAGAGGAATCCTTCATCGGACTAACGTTCGGTCGAATAGTCTTAGCGTTCAGGTAAGCAATATTCCTAGAAATAAGTGCGTTCATACTTATGGAACCTCCACGGCCAAGTGCCTTTTATTAATTTAAAAACTAAGTTCAATAATTATTAAGAATTATTTTAGTCTTAATCCGATTCGATGCCGAGCGTTAACCCGTCATCGAACTAACTTAAAATTTCCTTGCTTTCTTTTTCGTTTAAAAAAAACCCCACCTTACTGAAAGTAAAATTATAGTCTTCCTGGAAGACTAAGTATAATCAACGTGCCCCCGAGAATAATACGACCTCGGTATTCCCCCGAATACCGAGTACTACGTGATAGGTGCACTTTCCTACTCTCGTTAGAAAACTCGATCTTCTAACTTGGCCCGCGGAATCTGACCATTTCGAACCACCTACAGTCGGTCCTTGTTCTGCGAGCTCCATCAAGTTTTTGGTGCCGTTGCTGGGGACCGAACCCGGGTCACCAGCGTGACAGACGGGAATACTCACCACTATACTACAACGACATGTCAGGCACTCAACGCCATCGGTCAGTCGACACTAGATGATTTTACTGTTCAACACTCAATGCCGTCATGTCACGCCCGTGTCCAAGCCCGCCCGTGTCAAAGCCGGAACTCAACGCTTTTTCAACGGTCAATAATGCCAACATTAACACTGCCAGCTAGCTCCACATGCCGTCCTGTCACGCCCGTGACATGCTTGTCATGCTCGTGACCGCCATGTGGACCACCCCGAAGTCAAAGCTACCGTCGAATCACCAGTCCAACCACCCCGACATGCCCAAAGTCACGCCCGTGACCTGGGGCGTGACCGGCACGTTTCAGCCAAATCGTCAACTATGTAGTCAAATCGCCAACCGCTATGTGAATAGTAGTGACACGCCCCCCTGTCACGCCCTAGTCACGGGCGTGTCGCACCCGAAATTTTGCATATAAATAAGGGTTTTCAGAAAATTTTGAGGGTCCACTTTTTGACCACTTTGCTTAGGGGAGGTGCTGCCCAAGTGAATTCCTAATACTATGTAAGGGAATTTTATCCCTCTCTCTCTTAGTTTGTATTAGGGTGTTTGTTTTAACTTCTTTGTAATAGCTTTTGTTATAAATAAAATGTTAGCTTGTTTTTCTCTCTTTATATGGTTTGGAATTCAATTAAGCGCCCTTCCCTTTACAATTTTTCGTTCCCTTTTTTTTGTTCTTTTTATGTTTTATCTTTTAAAGCATTGATAACTTAGTTAAATTTAGGAATTTTACGGCATTTCTAGCCGTTGTAATGTCTGTTTTATTTTCATTTTCCGCTCTTTTTAGCTTTAGCTTTTCTTTTTTCATTCTCAAGACTTTATAAAAACAGCTAAAATGTGTTATTTCTATTTTCTTTAACTTAGGCTCTTAGGAATGTAAAAACTTTTCGTTCTTTTTTAGTTTTATTCTCACTTTTTTGGAGGTTTTATAAAAACTTAAGAATGAAAATATAGTCATTTAAATTTTTCGAGCACTTCACTTTTGCGTTTATTTGCAAAAACTTTTCACTTGGTTAATTTTTATTTTCTCTTTTTACGCATTTCTACTGCATTCTAGCGGTAGAAATGCGGTTGTTTTAATTTTCTGGTTAGTTTGTTTTTCTTAATTTTCTATAGAGTGTGTGCATGTATGAGGCTAAATTTTCATGCTTTCATTCTCCCGCCCACTCATTTGAGCCGGGACTCGCAATTTTATCGCTTTGATTTTATTGCTTTCTCAATTATGTAGAGTCCGTGCGTGTTGAAGATAATTCTTCATGCTTCGTTTATCGCTTTCTTCATTTATATAGAGTGTGTGAGTGTGTGCATTTATTAACCGCCTACTCAGTTTTGAGTAGGACTTGTAATTTACCGCCTACTCAGTTTTTAGTAGGACTTGTTATTTCCCGCCAACTCAGTTTTGAGTAGGACTTGTTATTTCCCACCTACTCAGTTTTGAGTAGGACTTATTATTTCCCGCCTACTCAGTTTTGAGTAGGACTTGTACTTGCATTTATTTCCCACCTACTCATTCGAGTAGGACTTGCTTTACTTAATTTCTTTATGGTTTTGAAGTGTGCGTGAGTGCCTGCATCAATTAGCTTTCTTTCAATTTTATCTAAATGCCTTTTTTTATGTTTTCTCTTATAACTGTTCAGAACCTAAATTCAAACTAACGTTTCACTAAAAACCATATAGTTGTCCCCATACCGATGAGTGGCTAATCTCTTTAGGCCTCGGCATCGAAGAGCATTGGGACACATAAAATGATTTGAAATAATTAAAGAACTTTAATATTACGATGCATAGGACCACATAATCGATGTGTGGGCTCTATTTCCGTTATCCATACGCAACGTCGAGAGGCCGCACATATGGACAGACCCCCCTCAGGTAAATAGAACTGTGTATGCCCCCTCGAAAGAGGAGAAGCGTAGTTTTTCCGGATTGAGTTCCCCACCCAATAGCGGGGTTCTTAGCGTAAAGCGGGCGTTAAGAGGAATCCTTTGTCGGACTAACGTTCGGTCGAATATTCTTAGCGTTCAGGTGAGCAATATTCCTTGAGATAAGTGCGCTCATACTTATGGAACCTCCACGGACAAGTGCCTTTTATTATTTTAAAAACTAAGTTCAATAATTATTAAGAATTATTTTAGTCTTAATCTGATTCGATGCCGAGCGTTAACCCTTCATCGAACTAACTTAAAATTTCCCTGCTTTCTTTTTCGTTTTAAAAAAAACCCCACCTTACTGAAAGTAAAATAATAGTCTTCCTGGAAGAGTAAGTATAATCAACGCGCCCCCGAGAATAATACGACCTCGGTTTTCCCCCGAATACCGAGTACTACGTGATAGGTGCACTTGCCTCCTCTCGTTAGAAAACTCGATCTTCTAACTCGGCCCGCGAAATCTGACCATTTCGAACCACCCACAGTCAGTCTCTATTTTGCGAGCTCCATAAAGTTTTTGGCATCGTTGCCGGGGAGCACGGTTGTTATATTGAATCCGGGACTCTATTAATTTTACTTAATTTTAAAAAAAAACTTTTAAAAAAAAATTACTTCCCCCTTCATTTTTTTAGGGTGTATGGCCCGTGGACAACCTTCCAGTTCTAAAAATCTTGAATTCGACCCTAAGATCGACCGCTCTCTTGCGCGTATCCAATCTCAACGTTGAATTCCCTTTTTAGACCCGGAAGAATCCACCGGAGAACCCTCTATCTCTTCTATGGCCGACCCTGGTAATGCCCAAGCGGCCGAGCGTACTATGTCTTACTACGCTCGACCCAACTTGGATGTTACCGGGTCGAGTGTTATTCACCCTACGGTGGCGAATAACAATTTTGAAATTAAGTTAAGTGTGATTCAAATGATCCAAATTTCCGTGCAGTTCGATGGACTGCCCGATGAGGATCCAAATGTCCACTTGTCTAATTTTCTGGAAATTTGCGACACGTTAAAAATCAATGGCGTCACTGATGATGCCATTCATCTGCGCTTATTTCCCTTCTCCGTCAAAGCCAAAGCCAATGCGTGGTTGAATTCCCTCCCGTGAGGATGTATCACCACCTGGGCTGTGTTGACAGAACGGTTCCTAACGAAGTACTTTCCGCCCGCAAAAACTGCAATGTTGCGGGTGAACATTTCTTCGTTTATGCAAAATGATTCTGAGTCCCTATATGAGACTTGGGAACGATTTATGGAACTCCTCCGCCGGTGCCCGCACCACGCGCTGCCTACGTGGTTGCAGGTACATATTTTTTATAATGGCCTTAACTTCCAGACGCGTCAAATGATTGACGCGGCAGCCGGGAGCACCCTTAACAATAAGAACCCCGAGGCCGCCCAGACTTTATTCGAAGAGATGGCTATGAATGCCTATCAATGGAACGTCCCGCGGGGACGCCCGAAGTCGGCGGCTAGCCTTTATGAAGTGGATGTCACTACTCAACTAGCCCTTCAAGTCGAATGGCTAACTAAGCAGGTGGCGGAGATGTCTGCTTCCTCCTCCACTCTGCCTTGTTTTGTTCCCCCCTCTAATGCATGCGTAGTCGATGAGTTCGTGGACTACATGGGAAATCCGGTTCGTCCCTCCTTCCCCCAAAACAACCCTTATAGTAATACCTATAATCTGGGTTGGAGGACTTACCCAAATTTTTCATGGAGCAACCTGAACAATGCACAGCGCCCTCCCCCTCCTCCTTTTGCGCCCACATTTCTTCCTCCTCCTCCTCCAAAGCTTCTTCCGGTGGAGGAAAATTTTAATAAATATGTTGCGTCCAACGAGTCCAATATCCGGAACATCACCGGATCGCTAAAAAACTTAGAACTACAGGTTGGACAGTTGGCGCGACTCTTGTCGGAACGCGCGCAGGGGGCACTGCCAGGGAATACGGAGCCCATCCTGCGGGAAAACCTCAACGCTATAACCCTCCGTAGTGGTAAGGAGGTGATCGATCCAAAACGGATCAATCCTCAGGTACACATCTCTCCTCCGACCCCTCTTCCCTCTTATTCGTCTACGCCACCTTTACGGATTTTAAAAGAAAAAATTATTTTAAACAAGGCGCTGCCCTACCCGCATAAGTTAGATAACGAGCGAGTGAACGCGCAATATGAAAAATTTATTTTATTGCTTAAACAAATTCACATCAATGTTCCTTTTTGCGAGGCTATCTCGCAAATGCCCAAATATGTGAAATTTTTAAAAGAACTACTTTCTAATAAAAGAAAACTCGAGGATATTTCGCATATATCTCTCAACGCTGTCTGCTCGGTGGCTCTTATTAATAAATTGCCCACAAAACAAAATGACCTGGGACGGTTTTCCATCCCGTGCCTTTTTGGTAATATATTAGTAAAGTACGTCTTAGCCGATTTAGGGGCTAGCATTAATTTGATGTCGTTCTCGCTCTTTCAACGTTTAGGTTTGGGTACTCCTCGTCCAACCAATATGCGCATCCAACTAGCAGATCGCTCGGTTAGGTTCCCAATTGGGGTAGTTGAGGATGTACTTGTCCGAGTAGACAAGTTCACCTTCCCGGTGGACTTTGTCATCTTAGACATCGAGGAGGATGTCGAGGTACCAATAATATTCGGACGACCTTTCCTCGCAACCTCACGTGCGCTAATCGATGTAAGTAACGGTCATCTTCTCCTTCAGGTAGGAAACGACCAAGTTACTTTTTATATTAACCCCTCAATGGAAGACTCGTCATCGAGCTACGATTTCTGCTACTCTTTAGATTCTTTTTATGGAGATTGTTCTTCTCCAGTTTTCGAGTCAGAGTTTTTACCCGAAAATATTTTTTCACTCAAAACATTTTATTGCGATGAGGATGCGTCTCCGGATATTCCTTTTGAACTAATTGGTTCAAAAGACATCAACACTAAAACCTCACTAGAAGAACCGCCCACCCTAGATATCAAACCATTACCCGAATCCCTTAAATACGGCTTTTTGGGGAAAAATGATACACTCCCTGTAATCATTTCTTTGCAATTAAGCGATTCGGAGACCTCTGATTTATTGGAGGTTTTGCTTAAACATCGCCACGCAATTTCGTGGCAAATTTCTAACCTTAAGGGGATTAACCCTTCTTTCTGCACTTATAAAATTTTCTTAAATGATAATTTCCGCAAAACCAATCAGCCGCAGCGACGTCTTTACCCAAACATGAAAGACGTCGTGAAAACTGAGATAATTAAATTATTAGATGCGGGGATTATTTATCCCATTTCTGATAGTGCATGGGTTAGTCCCATTCATGTCATGCCCAAGAGGGGCGGTCTGACCATAGTGGCGAATGAGCACAACGAGCTCATCCCAACTCACACTGTTACGGGTTGGCGTGTGTGCATCGATTATCACAAACTGAATTATGCCACCCGCAAGGACCATTTTCCACTACCGTTCCTTGACAAGATTCTCGAGCGTCTTTCTGTTCATCCATATTATTATTTTTTCGATGGTTTATCGGGGTTTTTCCAAATCCCCATTTCCCCCGAAGACCAAGTGAAAACAACTTTTACATGCCCGTTTGGCACCTTCGCCTACAGAAGAATGTCATTTGGCCTCTGCAATGCGCCAGCTACATTCCAAAGATGTATGCTAGCAATCTTTGACGAGCTAGTAGAAGATATTATTGAAGTATTTATGGATGACTTTTTTGTATTCGGACGCTCATTCTCGGATTGTCTTCGTAATCTCGATCGTGTCCTCAAGCGATGCGAGGACACGCATCTTGTTTTAAATTGGGAAAAGTGTAACTTTATGGTCCGAGGAGGTTTGATCCTCGGCCATAAGATTTCGATTAAGGTGATAGAGGTAGATAAGGCCAAAGTATAAATCATAGAAAAACTTCCTCAGCCGACTAACGTTAAATCTATTAGGAGTTTCTTAGGCCACGCGGGCTTTTATAGGCGCTTCATTCAAGATTTTTCAAAAATAACAAAGCCGCTTACTCACCTCTTGGAAAAGGAATCACCTTTTGTCTTTAGTAGCGATTGCGAGTCTGCTTTTAATTTTATAAAATAAAAACTTATCAATTCTCCAATTCTAGTGGCCCCTAATTGGTCCCTTCCATTCGAAATCATGTGCGACGCGAGTAATATTGCCTTAGGTGCCGTTCTTGGCCAGCGAATAGAAAAACATTTTCATCCTTTTTATTACGCTAACAAGACGCTCACTTTCGCACAAGTGAATTACACAACGACAGAAAAGGAACTCTTAGCCGTCGTTTTCGCTTTCGATAAGTTTCGCTCATATTTAACACTATCTAAAGTTATCCTTTTTACCGATCACTCCGCCCTTAAGTATTTACTAGCTAAAACTGATGCGAATCCCCTCCTTCTTCGATGGATCCTCCTCCTTAAAGAATTTGACTTGGAGATCCGGGATAAGAAGGGCGCAGAAAATCTTGCGGCAGACCACCTCTCCCGTCTAGAAAATCCTAGCGCAGAAGCGCTCGTCGAATCTCAAATAAATGACAGATTCCCCGAGGAATGCCTCCTTGCCATTAGTTCGTCTTCGTCATCTTCGCCCTGTTTCGCAGATTTTGTGAACTATTTAGTTGTGCGGGTGCTTACAAAGGAGTTCTCAAGTCAGCAAAAGAAGAGTTTCTTTTCTGACTTGAAAAATTTCTTTTGGGAGGACCCGTTTCTTTTTCGAATCTGTGCGGACCAAGCGGTCCGAAGATGAGTTGTGTGTGTGGAGTGCACGCAAATATTGAGGCACTGCCACGAGGGTCCAGCCAATTGGCACTATCAAACCAACCGGACCGCTAGGAAGGCGCTAGAGGCAGGCTACTTTTGGCCCACTCTCTTCAAAGACGCTCACACTTTTGTGCGCGCATGCAATAGTTATCAGCGGTCGGGTAACATTTCTCGTCGAGACGAGATGCCCCAAAACATGTTTTAAGAATGCGAAGTCTTTGATTTGTGGGGCATAGATTTTGTAGGCCCCCTACCTCCTTCTTATACAAACGTATATTTTAGTGGCGGTCGACTACGTTTCAAGGTGGGCGGAAGCACAAGCTCTCCCCACCAATGATGCGCGAGTCGTCGTTACATTTCTAAAAAAATTATTTTCTCGCTTCGGCACGCCTCGTGCTATTGTTAGTGATAGGGGAACGCATTTCTGTAACGCTCTAATGGCTAAGACGTTAGCTAAATACGGAGTCACGCACAAGCTTACCACCCCCTACCACCCGCAAACAAGTGGCCAAGTTGAGGTAGTAAATCGAGAGATAAAACGCATATCAGAAAAAATCGTTTCACTTAATATGACAGATTGGTCCGTTAAACTTGACGACGCGTTTTGGGCGTATCGTATGGCGTACAAAACCGCTACCGGATGTACTCCGTTTCGATTTGTCTATGGCAAAGCGTGCAATTTACCCGTAGAACTAGAACACCGCGCACTTTGGGCTTTAAAACTTTTAAACCTCGACGCCAACTTAGCCGTAGGAAACTGCAACTAAATGAGCTCGATGAATGGCGTGCGAACGCTTACGAAAGCAATAAATTCTATAAGGAGTGTTCTAAGTTCTATCACGATCGAAAAATCAAAACCCCCAAAATTTTTTCTCCGGGCGATCTTGTCCTTCTTTGTAATTCTCATCTTAAACTTTTTCCTGACAAACTCAAATCTCGTTGGTCCTGTCCCTTCTTAGTTGAAGAAGTTTTTCCATATGGGACCGTACTCATCTCCCACCCGGAAAAAGGCTCGTTTAAAGTGAACGGTAATCGGTTAAAGACTTACATAGCGGGCGACCCTGTGATCGGTAGAAGCGAAACCATATCCCTCCTCGACTTATAAACCTGCCAATATAGTCAAGCTACGTGACTATAAACAAAGCGCTCCTGAGAGGCACCCCACGCTTATCTTTTTTTATGTCTTTATTTATTATGTTTTCTATTTGTCTAAATAACTGCAGGGTTTCTAATGGGCTTCCCCGCGCGCGGATCAGGGACATTTTCTGCCCCCCCCCCCCTTTTATTTCCTTTTTTTTGTACATATAGCTGCTATTTTGTTGCTCATGCTTAGCATACAACATTGGGGACAATGTTGGAACTAAGTATGGGGGTGTTTTCCCTTTCTCTGCACCTTTATTTTCCGTATTTCATTTCAAAAAAAAAACTTCAAAATTTTTAAAAAAAAACAAAATTTCAAAACAAAACCAAAAAAAATATAAAACACAAAAAATCAAAAAAAATTATAAAAAAATTTTGCTATCAAGTTTCATTTTTGAAACTTTGACCCCTTCCCTTTTTTTTAACTCGGACCGCGAGATCTGGCTCATCGAGCCATCCACATAACGTGTCATCTCGCGGCAACCTAGTTTTTATTTTTGTAAATATTTTTGTAAGTAATTTTTGTAAATAATTTTTGTAAAAAAATCTTTGTAAGTATTTTTTTTTTGTTTTTGTAAATATTCTTTCTCTTTCCCCTTTTGCCCTTTCATCCTTGTAAAATAACTCCCCTTTTTCCCCAATTTTTTGTAAATAGAATGAAAATTTTCTTAAAAATACAAAAAAAAAATCACAAAACTTAAAAATACAAAAAAATTCGCAAAACTCAAAAAAAAATATAATAAAATAAAAAGATAATAACTCTTAAAAATTTAAAAATATATATATATATATATTCTATAAAACAAATAAATCGAATATACCATCCTTAATTTTCTTGCTATCCAAATATTTTGTGTTGAGTTTATTTATTTGTGAATTTTATTAATTCTTCGTTTACTATCCGTTTGTTAATAATTGATTGAAAAATTTAAATAGTCGGGGTTAAGTTTTAAAGAATTTATTATACTTTGTAAAAAGATAGGGAACTAGTTTTTTGACACTACTTCTAATTTTTCATTGATAGGAGCACCTGTATCATGTTAGAAAGCAACGACTATAGAATTCAATTATGGTTACTCTAAGCTTTCTTGAAATTAGGAACGTATAGTTTATAAAGGTTGCTCTCAAAAGATTTTCTTTAAAAGTCTAGTTTTCTTTTCTCCCCATATTTATCATGACCTACTTGGCATGATAATTAAATTTTACCCCTAAAAGATCTTATGTCAATGGGAATAAGATTTCATTCCGTAAACATAGGCACCCAATATTTAAAAGATTATATACGGAGTAAGAGGATAAAATTCATTACTCCTGTTCATATACATTGGGTTTAGTATTATGAAGTTGAAAATATATATATATATGTGAGGAAAATAAGATTTCATTTTCCTAATCATCCAAAAAAAATTTGAGATTCGAGAAAAAATTACCTCGCCTCATAATTCAAAGCCCTCTTCATAAACCATACAACCCCCTTAGCCAATTTCATGATTCTAGAATTAAATTTTAAAATCTTTTTGAGAGCATAATTTGTAAATTGCATTATTTCCTATAAACTCCTATAAGCTAACGTTCGTATAACTCCAAGCTATTTTTGTTAACCTAACACGTACAATTATTGCTTTCTATTTGATTACATCAAGAAGTCTTTTTGGTCAAAACTTTTTCTCTATTTTAAATTATCTTCATAATTTTAGGACTTAACTCTTTTTCCCCGTATATTTATTTCGATCTTTCATTTAAATTAATTAAGCGGTAGCAAAACTTAGAATTTTTTTTATTCCTTATAAATTCACCTCAAACTTTTGCTCTGGAATAGCAAAAGCTTAAGTATGAGGGTATTTGATGAGTTTTAAATATACCCAATTTTCCTATGTTTTTATTATGTTATTTTTGTTTATTTTTGCCTTTTTAAATTAGTTTTATTTAATAAATTGCTTATTTTTGTAAATATTATTTCTAACTTAGCTTTATTTTTATTCCAGAAAAATTCCAGAAAAATTTCAGAAAAAGTCAAAAAATTGACTGACACGCCCGTGTCATTGCCCGACACGCCCGTGTCAGGCACTCAACGCCATCGGTCAGTCGACACTCAACGATTTTACTGTTCAACACTCAACGACGTCATGTCACGCCCGTGTCCAAGACGTCACGCCGGTGTCAAAGCCGGCACTCAATGCTTTTTCAACGGTCAACAATGCTGACATCAACACTGCCAGCTAGCTCAACACGCCATCCTGTCACGCCCGTGACATGCTTGTCACGCCCGTGACCGCCACGTGGACCACCCCGAAGTCAAAGCTGGCGTCGAATCACCAGTACAACCACCCCGACATGCCTAGAGTCACGCCCGTGACCTGGGGCGTGACCGCCACGTTTCAGCCAAATCGTCAATTCTGCAGTCAAATCGCCAACCGCCATGTGAATAGTAGTGACACGCCCCCCTGTCACGCCCTAGTCACGGGCGTGTCGCACCCGAAATTTTGCCTATAAATAAGGGCTTTTAGAAAATTTTGAGGGTCCACTTTTTGACCACTTTGCTTAGGGGAGGTGCTGCCCAAGTGAATTCCAAATACTATGTAAGGGAATTTTATCCCCCTCTCTCTCTTAGTTTGTATTAGGGTGTTTGTTTTAACTTCTTTGTAATAGTTTTTGTTATAAATAAAATGTTAGCTTGTTTTTCTCTCTTCATATGGTTTGGAATTCAATTAAGCGCCTTTCTCTTTGCAATTTTTCGTTCCCTTTTTTTTTGTTCTTTTTATGTTTTATCTTTTAAAGCTTTTATAACTTAGTTAAATTTAGGAATTTTACGGCATTTCTAGCCGTTGTAATGTCCATTTTATTTTCATTTTCCGCCCTTTTTAGCTTTAACTTTTCTTTTTTCATTCTCAAGACTTTATAAAAACACCTAAAAAAGTGTTATTTCTATTTTCTTTAACTTAGGCTCTTAGGAATGTAAAACTTTTCGTTCTTTTTTAGTTTTATTCTCACTTTTTTGGAGGTTTTATAAAAACTTAAGAATGAAAATATAGTCGTTTCAATTTTTTGAGCACTTCACTTTTGCATTTATTTGCAAAAACTTTTCGCTCGGTTAATTTTTATTTTCTCTTTTTATGCATTTCTATCGCATTCTAGCGGTAGAAAGGCGGTTGTTTTAATTTTCTGGTTACTTTGTTTTTCTTAATTTTCTGTAGAGTGCTTGCGTGTATGAGTCTAAATTTTCATGCTTTCATTCTCCCGCCCACTCATTTGAGCCGGGACTAAAAATTTTATCTCTTTGATTTTATCGCTTTCTCAATTATGTAGAGTGCATGCGTGTAGGAGATAATTCTTCATGCTTTGTTTATCGCTTTCTTCATTTATGTAGAGTGTGTGAGTGTGTGCATTTATTAACCGCCTACTCAGTTTTGAGTAGGACTTGTCATTTATGGCCTACTCAGTTTTGAGTAGGACTTATTATTTCCCGCCTAGTCAGTTTTGAGTAGGACTTGTTATTTCCCGCCTACTCAGTTTTGAGTAGGACTTATTATTTCCCGCCTACTAAGTTTTGAGTAGGACTTGTTATTTCCCGCCTACTCAGTTTTGAGTAGGACTTGTTATTTCCCGCCTACTCAGTTTTGAGTAGGACTTGTACTTGCATTTATTTCCCGCTTACTTATTCGAGTAGAACTTGCTTTACTTAATTTCTTTATGGTTTTGAAGTGTGCGTGAGTGCCTGCATCAATTAGCTTTCTTTCAATTTTATCTAAACGCCTTTTTTATGTTTTCTCTTATAACTGTTCAGAACTTAAATTCAAACTCACGTTTCACTAAAAACCATAAAGTCATCCCCATACCGATGAGTGGCTAATCTCTTTAGCCCTCGACATCGAAGAGAATTGGGACACATAAAATGATTTGAAATAGTTAAAGAACTTTATTTTTACTTTAATATTAGGACTTAAGGTTTACCCCGAGTTAACGATGCGTAGGACCACATAATCGATGTGTGGGCTCTATTTCCGTTAATCATACGCAACGCCGAGAGGCTGCACGTATGGACAGATCCCCCTTGGGTAAATTGAACTGCGTACACCCCCTCGAAAGAGGAGAAGCGTTGTTCTACCGGATTGGGTTCCCCACCCAATAGCGGGGTTCTTAGCGTAAAGCGGGCGTTAAGAGGAATCCTTCGTCGGACTAACATTCGGTCGAATAGTCTTAGCGTTCAGGTGAGCAATATTCCTAGAGATAAGTGCGCTCATACTTATGGAACCTCCATGGCCAAGTGCCTTTTATTAATTTAAAAACTAAGTTCAATAATTATTAAGAATTATTTTAGTCTTAATCCGATTCGATGTCGAGCGTTAACCCGTCATCGAACTAACTTAAAATTTCCCTTCTTTCTTTTTCGTTTTAAAAAAAACCCCACCTTACTGAAACTAAAATAATAGCCTTCCTGGAAGAGTAAGTATAATCAACATGCCCCGAAGAATAATACGACCTCGGTATTCCCCCGAATACCGAGTACTACGTGATAGGTACACTTACCTCCTCTCATTAGAAAACTCGATCTTCTAACTCGGCTCACGGAATCTGACCATTTCGAGCCACCCACAGTAAATCTCTGTTCTGCGAGCTCCATCAGGTTCGAGGAGACCAGATATGGGTTTTCGACTAAAAATGAAAGTCATAGCCCTCGAAATTATCTTTCCAACGAAGGGTTACACGTTTCTGGGTGATACCTGTAGCCACGGGAAAGTTAGTTTGAATTTGCTGCGGTTGGAGAATTATGCCCAGGAAATCTATATCCTACACGCAGCAGACTTCGAGTCGAATTTCTGGTATGATGCGACCAGATCTGGGTTTTCGACTCAACACGAAAGTCGTAGCCCTCGCGAATACCTTTACAACTAGTGGTTGAGCACTTTTAACGGATTCCTGTAACTCTAGGAACATTAGTTTTAATGGTTGTTTATACTTTATTGATGCTCATATGTTATCTTGTTTAGATATACTCTTTTGCGATAGTTGTGTGGTACGATTTATGTTACCTTGCTCCCTTAATTGTGATGCTTTAATAACCCTCATGAACATTGTGATTAGTATTGGTATCCATCTAGGTTATTAGTGATGTGAATTGTGATTGGATGGCTAGTGAACAATGGAGGTTGGGCTTGGTTGTAGAACATATCGATTATGTGATGAATCAAGGTGATCGGTTGAAAAGATAGATAGTAGTGAATGTGATAAGATCAGATAGTAAAAGTAAACTCTCGCGTGAGAATTGAAGTACTATAGTCATGTAGTTGGTTAAACATGAATGAGTGGCAGGTCTATGGGCTCGCCAATTGTCACACAGATGGGAGTCGATAGTTAGACCTTGGGCGGTTGGGCTAGACTCTTGGTGTCCATAACCCAAGGATTCCTCCACGCCAAGAGAACGGCTGGGCTTGCGCCTCATGCGATTCCGAGGTTCCTTCCGGTTTGAATCAAAGGCCAAGTTGGGCTGTGTTCTTGGCGCACATCTACTCAAGACCCCTTCTGAGCCGCAGTACGCGTGTGAGCTCCGCTGTTGTGTTCTTAGCGTTGAGGCGTACAGAGGCCTAGGATAGGTAGTGTGGATACCACCTAGTAGTGGAGACGCCCGCTCCACTATCGCCGTCTGGCCACGACGTATGACGCCTGAGAGGTTAGCTACCTACTCGAAAAGTGGGAACTTCAAGTCTATGTCGACATAGCAAACTTGCATGTGTGTGAGCATTGTTCGGTCATAGCATAGAATTCATATCATACCATTCATTTCATACACAAGATCCTTATCGTATAAGTTTGTATAGGCACTCTTATACGATGAGTTACATTACTGTTAAGCTGAACCTTAAGTTATAAGTTTTTATGGGCACTCTTATAAGTTAAGTTACTATTTCTATTGCAGATGATTTGTTAGAAATAGTAGAACTGTTAGTTTGCTTAGTAAAAGTTATACTCTTACCTGTTTATTGTCACCTGCTTGATTATTCTTGTTATGTATATATATATTGTACATGTTTCCTTTCTTTGCCCGGTGCCGAGGAGTCACCGGGGGAGCGAATGTGAAGCCACTTAGTCTTTATGAATAATGGTTTCTACGTCTTCCATTTAAGGAGGAAACCTCGCGGATAGGGCAGCAGCAGGATAACTAGGCCAAGATGATAGGACCTGAGGTGGCGGTACCGTCGATACCATCCGTGACAGTTGTGAGTGTTTTGTTGTATTCTTTTTGGCAAACTAGTTTAGACTCTGATGGTACAGAAGCATTGTTATGCTTCTTTTTATTCCGCTTTATTTTGGACTATAAACTATGTGTGGATTGACCTTCTTTTTTTATTATGGTTGGGTTGGCATGGCTTTATGATATTGGTTGTAGCCGGCCGAATAGGCATCTTGTTGTATAGGCTAACCCGTGTGTTGGTACTACCACAAGACGGCTATTCTTGGCATAAGACCCCTTGCGTCCCGTGTGTTGTGTTCCGGGGGAGGGGTTTTACAAATGGTATCAATTTGCCACGATCCTCAACTAAAGAAGTCATTTAACAATGGACCACTCCCGGTCGACTGGTCAGTTTGTGGACAAACTGACTTAGCGGAAGCAGTGGTGTGCCCATATGTAATTCACACTAAGTCTGTCCAACTTTGACCTTAGTTTTAGCCAACCTAACCCTAGTTTGTACCTTATGTGTAGGTCCCAGGGCAGGTGGAACCGGTTGGAGGTACTCCTACCCCTTCCGTTCCTTCATAATTCCAACAATTAGAGCTGGGGAAAACGCTGTCAGCGATATTAGATGCCTTTAGAGCCCAACAAGCTCCAGTGCAGCAGCAAGCTCCACGCTCCAACTGGTTGAGCACCTTCCGTGCCCTGTCCCCTCCTGCCTACCTAGGGACAGAGTCGGCGGTGCGCACCGATGTATGGCTGGATACCGTTCAAGAGTTGATTGCCGGTATAAGGTGCCCGAGCAACATGATAGTAACTTTGGTAGTGACGCTGCTGGAGCTGCACGCTAAAAGGTGGTGGAAGTCTCTCATGGGCTCCACCTTTCAAGGGCGAGTGTACACGGACATTAGTTGGAGTGAGTTCATTGAATCTTTCTTGGAACACTTCATCCCCTCTTCTGCTCGGGATGAACTTGAGGAGAGATTTCTGCAGCTGAAGTAGGGATCAAAATCAGTGACGGAATACCAGCGAGAGTTTCAACACCTCGCCAGGTTTTGCCGATTCTTATGACATGGATGATAGAGGCTATGTGAAGCGCTTTTACAAGGGGTTAAGGGACCCCCTGAGGCAAGCCCTTTTGTTTATAGCCGACGCTAGCCTGGCAGAATTTATTGACATGGAGAAGAGACTAGAGGCAGATCACATTGGAAGTAGTAAGAGATCTGCAGAAGGGGTGATGGAAGTCGGCCCCAGTAATAGAAGGAGGCATGATCATGGTTGAGGAAGAGGAAATCAGAGAGGAGGCCGGTGGTTCAACCGGAACTATTGAGTGGAGCACCCGATTTCGCAGCCACCATCTTTGCCTCCACCACCACAGCAGCAATAATTTCAACAACATGGAGGCCGACGTGACATAGTGTGTTTCGAGTACAACCAACCGGGGCACATCCGGCGTTTCTTCCCGCGGTTGTTCGCGAATGCTCCTCTTTCTCTCCCTCCAGCTGCTCCACGTGGACGGGGGAACATGCGTGGTCGAGGGCGAGGACCACCAGGGAGAAATCAGGGGAATGCACGGGAGCAGATGTTCGCATTGGATATGACTCAAGAGCGGAACCCGCAGGAGGTTATCGCAGGTACGTGCTGAATTTGTTAATAGTGTATGAGCATGTTTATTTTATGATACATAGAACATGCACAATTCTAGATAGTGATTACATCTTGGAATTTAGGCATCGTCAAGGTTGGTGGGAGCCCCGCTTATACATTGTTTGATACGGGCGCAACTCACACGTTCATTTCGGCAGACTTCGTGAAAGATTTAGAGAGGGTGCACCACTTTACGGACACAACTCAAAGGGTGCGTCTTTCGGATGGATTCGAAATGACTTTGTCTACAAGTTGTGACTTCGACACGCTCATAGGAGGGAAATTCTTTGAAACTCCAGTGATGGTATTTGTGATTTCGGAGTTTGGCCTCATTTTAGGCATGGATTGGTTGGACTGGCACCACGCCAGAATAAATTGTGCGGAGAAGCAAGTTACTTTGAGGCATGGAGACTCGAAAGTCGTCTTCCAAGGTATTAGGCTCGCACCACATTTACTATTATCTTCGATTAAGGTTATAAAATCTCATATGGAGGGGGACGAAGTTTATGTAATTTGCTTCGAGTTGAAGAGGATGGCATTAGATGTCAAGGATGTGCGGGTGGTGCGATAATTCCCCGAGGTATTTCCCGAGAAATTGTCAGGACTACCCCCGCATAGAGAGGTGGATTTCCAAATCAAGCTAGTTCTGGGTGCCAAGCCCGTTTCACGGGCTCCATACCGAATGGCTCCGAAGAAACTTGTAGAGTTTAGAGTTCAACTTCAGGAGTTGGTGGAAGCAGGGTTCGTTTGCCCAAGTTCGTCTTCTTGGGGAGCACCTATTTTGTTCATTAAGAAGAAGTATGGCACCCTGCGATTGTGCGTAGATTATCGAGAGTTGAATCGGATAACGGTGTGGAACAGCTACCCTCTACCTCGCATCGATGAGTTATTCGATCAGTTGGTGGGATCACATTGGTTCTCCAAGTTGGATCTACGGTCAGGGTATCATCAGCTGAGAATAAAGGAGGTTGATATCCAGAAAACGGCGTTTAGCTCGAGATACGGTCTATATGAGTTCACCGTGATGTCGTTCGGGCTCACGAACGCCCCTTCAGCCTTCATGAGTTTGATGAACAAGGTGTTCGGTCGCTATTTGGATATATTCGTCATCATGTTCATCGATGATATTCTGGTCTACTCCAAGACAGAAGCAGAGCATGTCGAGCATCTAGCCATGGTGCTGAGGAAGTTAAAGAAGCATGCTTTATTTGCCAAGTTCAACAAATGCGAGTTTTGGCTCCAAGAGGTTGCCTTCTTGGGCCATGTGATTAGTGGGGCTGGGCTAGCGGTGGATCTGGCTATGGTGCGGCCTGTGAAGGAGTGGTCACCATTGAAGTCGGCGGCCGATGTACGGAGCTTTCTTGGACTTGCCGGGTACTATCGCAAGTTTGTGAAAGGCTTCTCGAAGATCGCCCTTCCCCTTACTACACTGACGAAGAAAGGTTTGCCGTATGAATGGACACCCCAGTGCGATGCTGCGTTCCAAGAGTTGAAGGACTGGCTGACGACCGCACCCATCCTAGCCCTTCCATCTGGGAAGGAAGGCTTTCAAGTTTACACGGATGCGTCGTACCAAGGGATGGGAGCCGTGTTGATGCAGAGTGGGCACGTGATCGCTTATGCTTCAAGACAGTTGAAGAAGCATGAAGCCAACTATCCGGTGCATGATTTGGAGTTGGGAGCGGTGGTATTCGCCCTGAAAATTTGGAGACACTATCTGTATGGCATCCACTGCGAGATCTTCTCGGATCATAAGAACCTAAAGTATGTCCATACTCAAAAGGAATTAAATTTGAGACAATGGCGGTGGTTGGAGTTTTTTGTGACAATGAATTCACCTTGAACACCACCCCGAAAAAGTTATTTCTGTAGCTGATGCTTTGAGCCGAAGAGTACCGGAACGAGCACAGAGTTTTGTTTGATGAGTATGGAGTTAGCTCGGATACTAAAAGAAATGGAGATCACGTTTGTATTTAAGGATCAACCGGAAGAGTATATGGAATACTTAGCCGCGATGAGTATAGTTTGCAATATACGAGATCGGATTCAGGCGGAGCAAAAGAAGGAGGCGGCTCTAACCCCGGCTTTCAAATCAATTGAGGATGGGACGACGGAAGAATACTCCCTAAATGACGGCCTCGTTCATTTTTGTGGCCGGCTTTACATCCCTGATGGTGACAATATTCGGGAGGATATTCTATGGGAGGCTCATTGCTCCAAATATTCGGTATATCCTGGGATTGCAAAGATGTACCCCGATTTGCGGAAGACGATGTGTTGGTCGGGAATGAAGAGAGATGTCAAGTATTTTGTTACTCATTGTGTGGCTTGCCAAATGGTGAAGACAGAATGCAGAAGCCCCGGTGGAATGTTACAGTCATTGCCCATCCCAGAATGGAAGTTTGAATATATCTCCATGGACCTCATCCACGGGATACCTCGCTCACGCTCGGGAAATGATTCAGTGTGGGTGATAGTTGATCGCTTGACCAAAGTAGCCCGGTTGATCCCAATAAAGAAGGAGGCGCATGTGGATGTCTTGGTGCGTCTCTTTGTGGAACAATTTGTGCGGTATCATGGTGTGTCGAAGACAATCGTCTCTGACCGTGATGGTCAATTTACCTCAAGAGAATGGAGAGCTGTACAGGCTTACTTGGGCTCCCGTCTCACTTTTAGCACCGCCTTTCATCCACAGATGGACGGGCAATCTGAAAGAACAATAAGGACATTGGAGGATTTATTGAGGTTGTGTGTGTTGGATATAGGAGAACCATGGGAGAGACTCTTACCCCTCGTAGAGTTCTCTTATAATAACAGTCATCAAGCCAGTATCAGAATGGCGCCCCATGAAGCTTTATACGGAAGGAGATGTAGGACACCCTTATCTTGGGTGCAAGACGAAGACCCAAAGGCATTGAGAATTGAGTATATTGATGATACTGATGCGGTAGTCATATTGATACGGGATCGCATGCTTGAGGCTCAGAGTCGGCAAGCAAAGTATTATAACGTGAAGCACAGGATGGTGGAATTTCAAGTAGGTGACAAGGTGTTTCTGAAGATCAGGCCGATGCATGGAGTATCCCGAGTACGAAGTGTGAAGAAGCTTAGTCCAAGGTACGTTGGACCTTATGTCATAGTGGAAAAGATTGGACCGATGGCCTACCGATTGGAGTTACCAATAGAACTGGAGAACCTCCACGATGTGTTCCATGTATCGTCTCTCCGAAAAGTAGTATTGCGGCCTGAACAATATGTTTCCACCACTGACGGAGCAGTTGCGACTGATAGGTCGGTGCGGCTAGAGCCTGTACGAATTGTGGACAATGAGATGAGAACTCTGCGCTGTAAAAGTGTCCCTCTAGTTAGTGTTGTAGTCTAACCATGGGAAGGATGAGTATACATGGGAGCCGATGGACTTGATGTAAAGGCGCTGCCCGAAGCTATTTCATCAAGGTAATGTTTAATAAGCATAAGTTTATATTCATTTTATTTCATGCTTGTTATCTCCCGTAGCCGTAGCCTGATTTAGAGGACGAAATCGTTTATTTTGTTTATAGGATTTGTAACATCCCGATTCGCGCTAGGCCCCTTGTGTGCGTATTTGGGTCAGGAGAGCTGGGGTAGGCCCAAAGGGGTGCAGGTGATCAGGTGTGTACTTGCGGGAAATGGAGAAACAAGCGGAAAATGGGAATTTAGGGTGACATGGGTAAGGACACGGTCGTCGCCCTACCCGTGTTCAATGCCCCCTGGCGGTTGCGGCCTTGAGTGATTTCGAGGTCGTGTCGGGTGGATTGTCCCGAGAAGGACACGGGTAGAGACACGGGCGTGTCCTTACCCATGTACTGCAAGGCCAGGAAGACTGAATTGTCCCGAGAAGGACACGGGTAGAGACACGGGCGTGTCCCTACCCGTGTACTGCATTCCCAGATTGACAGTTTTTTTTCCCGAGGAGGACACGGGTAGAGACACGGCCATGTACCTACCAGTGTATTACAACACCAGGTCGAAGGAAAATCATCCCGAGGAGAACACGGGCTTCAACACGGGCAGGTGACCCGGCCGTGTCACCTGAACACGGGTACGGACACGGCCGTGTGCCTACCCGTATCCAGGCAATATAAAAAGGAAAAGTGAAACCCTAGCCGTTTCATTCTTCATTTAACCCCTAATTTCTGAAGGAGTTTTCTGGAGGAGGAAGGGATCTTGCTGGAGCCACCTTTGGAGGAGGAGAAACATCACCGACGTCAAGGAGAAGATGATGTCGCGGAGAAGGACTACGAGTTCCATGGCCGACAATGGCTGTACCGCTGGAAATGAGGTGAGCTTCCTCCCCTCTCCCTTGGTGCTAGATCTATAGTTAATATTCTAGGAGAGATATCGACTCCATAAGGAGTACATTGTGAGGAGGAGATTTCCTAGGGAAGCCATGTTTAGGTTTGTTTTCTAGGCTTTAGTCTTCTTCAACCTCTTCATCCTTCAAAGTGAAGATGAGAGAGTGATTCGTGGAGAAGTACGGCTTTGTGAGGGTGAATAAGGGTGGACGAATTTCTGGAGGAGTTTTTGGGCGATCGGCGCAAAGAGGAAGATGAACGGTTGCCGTTCATCTCACCTTAAGATGCGTGCAGAAATCTGATTTCTGCACGCAGCGATCTTCGTGGCCAATTTTGAGGTTGTTCTGGCCATATCTGGGTTTTCGACTCAACATGAAAGTCGTAGCCCTTGAAATTATATTTCCAATGAGTGGTTGCACGTTTCCAGGCGATACTTGTAGCCACAGGAAAGTCAGTTCGAATCTGCTGCGATTGGAGGAAATTACACCCAGGAAATCTGTATCCTGTACGCAACAGGCTTCGAGTTGAATTTCTTGTGTGATGCGACCAGATCTGGGTTTTTGACTCAACATGAAAATCGTAGCCCTAAAAATTATCTTTCCAATGAATGGTTACACGTTTCTGGGCGTTACCTGTAGCCACGGGAAAGTCGGTTTGAATCTGCTGCGGTTGGAGAATTATGCCCAGGAAATCTGTATCCTGTACGCATCAGACTTCGAGTCGAATTTCTTGTGTGATGCGATCAGATCTGGGTTTTCAACTGAACACGAAAGTCGTAGACCTCGCAAATACCTTTCCAACGAGGGGTTGAGAGCTTTTATCGGATTCCTGTAGCTCCAGGAACATCAGTTTTAATGGCTGTTTTTACTATATTGATGCTCATATGTTATCTTGTTTAGATATACTCTTTTGCGATAGTTGTGTGGTACGATTTATATTACCTTGCTCCCTTAATTGTGATGCTTTAATAACCTTCATGAGCATTGTGATTAGTATTGGTAGACATCTAGGTTATTAGTGATGTGAATTGTGATCGGATGGCTAGTGAACAATGGAGGCTGGGCTTGGTTGTAGAACATATCGATTATGTGATGAATCGAGGTAATCAGTTGAAAAGATAGATAGTAGTGAATGTGATAAGCTCGGATAGTAAAAGTAAACTCACGCGTGAGAATTGAAGTACTATAGTCATGTAGTTGGTTAAACATGAATGAGTGGCAGGTCTATGGGCTCGCCAATCGTCACACCGATGGGAGTCGATAGTTAGACCTTAGGCGGTTGTGCTAGACTCTTGGTGTCCATAACCCAAGGTTTCCTCCGCGCCAAGAGAACAGTTGGGTTTGCGCTTCGTGCGATTCCGAGGTTCCTTCCAGTTAGAATCAAAGGCCAGGTTGGGTTGTGTTCGTGGTGCACATCTACCCAAGACCCCTTCTGAGCCGCAGTACGTGTGTGAGCTCCGCTGTTGTGTTCTTAGCATTGATGCGTACGGAGGCCTAGGATAGGTAGTGTGGATACCACCTAGTAGTGGAGACGCCCGCTCCACTGTCGCCGTCTGGACACGACGGATGACGCCTTAGAGGTTAGCTACCTGCTCGAAAAGTGGGAACTTCAAGTCTGTGTTGACATAGCAAACTTGCAATTGTGTGAGCATGGTTCGGTTATAGCATAGCATTCATATCATACCATTCATTTCATACACAAGATCCTAATCGTATAAGTTTGTATGGACACTCTTATACAATGAGTTACTTTATTGTTAATCCGAACCTTAACTTATAAGTTTGTATGGGCACTCTTATATGTTAAGTTACTATTCCTGTTGCAGATGATTTGTTAGAAATAGTAGAACTATTAGTTTGCTTAGTAGAAGTTACACTCTTACCTGTTCATTGTAACTTTCTTGATTATTCTTGTTATGTATATATATATATATTGTACCTGTTTCCTTTCTCCGCCCGGTGCCGAGGAGTCGCCGGGGGAGCAGATGTGAAGCCACTTAGTCTTATGACTAACGGTTGCTACGTCTTCCATTTTAGGAGGAAGCCCCACAGATAGGGCAGCAGCAGGAAAACCAGGCCAGGATGATAGGACCTGAGGTGGCAGTACTGTCGATACCGTCCGCAACCGTTGTGAGTGTTTTGTTGTAGCCTTTTTGGCAAACTAGTTTAGACTCTGATGGTATAGAAGCTTTGTTATGCTTCTTTTTATTCCGCTTTATTTTGGACTATAAACTATGTGTGGATTGACCTTCTTTTCTTATTATGGTTGGGTTGGCATGGTTTTATTATATTGGTTGTAGCCGGCAGAATAGGCGTCTTGTGGTACAAGCTAACCCGTGTATTGGTGCTACCACAAGGCGGCTATTCTGGGCATAAGACCCCTTGCGTCCTGTGTTTTTTGTTCCGGGGGAGGGGGTTTTACACCACACCTCCTCCATCTTTCTGCTGGGCTTTGATCTGACAGCCGACGGGCCTTCCCCATATCTTCTTCTCTTGCGAACTGGAGCATCTAGAATGTCTTCAACAAGTTGAACATTTGGAGCATCAGTAGTAGCAACAGCAGCAACCTCTGTGTCTGCCTAATATTGAGAGTAATCCTCAATAGGATGAACCTTATCATGAGCATGCACAATAGGTATTTGAGTCTCCTGGCCTGACCTACCAAAGATCTCCTTGTGAAGCCACGAGAAGTTATCAAATTTGTAAGTATTTACTCCTTCAAAGTTTGCTAGAATGTCTTCCTCAAGTGCATTTACCTTTGCTATTGCCTTAGTTGTCATGATCCGCTCCCCCTTTCCAACTTCTTCAACTAGATAATTTTCATAATATTCTATGCTGGTATCATAATGTGCCATTGAATTATTGTGAGCTGCAATCATGGTTTTGGCATTTTGTATCAACATTGCACAGAACATTCAGATTCCTCTTTAATCCTTTCATAACAAAATTAAGTCCTTTTTGCCTTGAGTAAACCATGATTCTAGCTTGGCATCGAGCTTGTCAAATCTTACTTTAACCTTTGCTAGCCCGTTGTTTATATCTTTTATGTTTCCTTGACCTTTTTCAGAACTCTTCGCATGGAGGAATCAAAATAAGCTTTTTGCTTGGCCAACATTGCTTCTATGCTCTCTAGAATTTAATTATCAGTAATAAAACTTATGATATCGGGAATAGAAGTGCTAAGCAGATCCTCCCTGAAAGACTCATCTATTAGAGAAAAGTGAGCTTTAGAAGTTATACCAAGGTCTTCAGTAATAGTTAGAACTAGAGTCTGCTCCTCCGCATCTCCCTCCTTATCTGAAAGAACCACAACCTCCTCCTCAGCAGCAGGAGGTGCATCTGGCATCTTGCCTATCCTTTTTCTCAAGATTGCACATGAGCCTAACAACCTCAATAATAATTGATACTGAGGGCCTAGTCAACTCTCGGTCAGAAGATGAAGTAGGAACAATTTCCTGGAGAGGGACAATCAGGTTCTCTATTACCATTAGCTCACCAGTAGCAACAACATCAGCAATAGCAATAAAGGTCATACTAACAACATTCTCATTCTCATAATCCTCTACAGTAAGGTCATCAGCAGCACCATCATCATTATCCAATTCATCTTCAGCATTAGCACCATCACCCAAGATATCAGCTGCCTCTTGCTCAGATGGAGCTTGATCCTCTTCCATATCCGGCTCTTCCCTAGCAGCAGTAGACAAAAGCTATGAGATAGCTACAAGGCCTATGTTAGTCAGCTCAGAGAGCAAAAACACTGTCTCTATCTTTGTAACTGGAGCATCAGGGATTAGCCCTAACTTTGGAGCTGGAATAACTATATCTGGAGCTTCTATCATAATGTCTGAAGGCACACAGAAGTGCACTACGCTAGTATCCACTTGTGTTCCTGATGTCTCCCCCTCAATTCCTGCACTTGAGCTATCAGGAATCTCACTGGGTATGGAGAAGTAATCCTGACATAAGGAGTAGAAGTTTGAACATCTTAGTAGAAAGGTAGTTGATGAATTGTAAATATTCATATTTTTTATGTATATAAGTATTTTTTGGTTTTTTTTTGTTTTATGTTATTTTTCTCCAATAAATTATTCCTTCTTTTGTAAATACCCTTATAACTTAATTCTATATTGTTTTCCAAATTTTTTGTAGAAAGCTCAAATATTTCAAAGTACACGCCCGTGTAAAATTGGTGATGCCCGTGACCTAGGCGTGTTACTCTGATTCTAGTGAAAGAATCTGCTTCTGCATTGAAATGACCGCATTTGTCTAGCAGTACACGACGAATTTGATCCCAGTGCATGACAAATTTCACAGGGTCAGTGCTCGACGTTTGTCGAGCAGCGCTTGATGATTCGTCGATCTGCGCTCGATGAATTTCTTGTCAGGTCAATGCTTGACGAATTTCAACGCCATTCATTCGTTGATCAACATTCACTTGACGATTTGCCGATTAGCACTCGATGAATTAATGTCAGACTCTGCACTCGATGAATTGATGCAAGACTCTACACTCGATGAATTTATGCAGGAGCAACTCTCGACGAATTTGATGTTAGACTCTACGCTCAACATCTTTTTATTGCCAGCTAGTTCGTCGAACATAGATCAATACTGCATGCTCAACATTCGCCGAACGCAACTCAATGTCGTTCTCGACGAATTTCATACCTGGCACTACAAATGATGTTCGTCAAACTAGACCAAATTTCAATGCCAGCCGTTTGACGTTCGTCGAGCATCGCTAGATGAATTTTCCTCCACTAAATGCTTTACTGTCTGTTGACGCTCTATGCTTCCAGTAATGATGACCATGATGTTTCCTGCTCCCGCTGCTTCTAGAACCTGACCTATCGTCAAATTCTTGGCTTCCCCTGCACACACGCGTGCCACTTCCCATAAATTTTTTTGCTTATAAATAGAACTTCTCTGTAAGGTCCAAGGATTCAAATTTTTGAGTCATTTTGCTATTGGACTGTTGCTTAGTTGCTTTTTGTGCTATGTATGGATATTTTTTCCCCTCCTCTTTGTGTTTGTTTAACTTTTGTAATCAGACTTTCTACTTAATAAATGTCTTAGTTTCCTTCCTCATATTGTACTAGAATGCCTCTGAGTGCTTCTCTTTCAGTAATCTTAAGTATCTTTGTCTTTCTCTTTAAAATGTGTGTGTGGGTGTATGAGTTTAATTTTATGTGGTCATATTTGTATGTTTTTATAGTTCTGATAGCTTTTATTTTTCTTTTCCCTTTGTTTAGGTTTAGGTTAAGTTTTTTTTAGTACTTTACTTTCACTTTTATAAAATTATAAGCATGAAAAAGTTATCATTTTAATACTTTCAAACACTTCGATTTTTAACTTTTATGTCCAAAAACTTTTGCGCTTTTTATTTTTGTTTCATATTTTGTGTCTTTTTAGCAAGTTCTAGGAGTAGGAATATAATTGTTTTAATTTTTCATTACTTTGGTTTTATTTTTAAAATTTTGTGTGTGGGAGTGTATGAGATTAAGTTTCATCTTGATATTTCAACTTCATGTAGAGTGTGTGAGTGTATGAGAAAAATTTTCTTGCTTTCTTTGATTCCTCTCTTTATTCATTTCTCAATTTCATGTTGAGTGTGTGTGTATGAGATAAATTTTATTGCTTTCTTTCAATTATGTACAGTGTGTGTGTGCATTTATTTCCTGCCTACTCATTAGATTCAGACTCGCTTTCATTTCCCGCATACTCATTTGAGTAGGACTTGTCATTTCCCGCCTACTCATTCGAGTAGGACTTGTAATTTCTCCCTTACTCGTTTTGATAGGACTTGCCATTTTCCGCCTACTCATTTGAGTAGTACTTGAAATGTCAGTTATGTTTTCTGTTTGTGTAACTTAGATTTTCCTTAATTATGGGTTCGTTGTGCGTGTGAGTTCTTTGTTAGCAATTAAAGTTTTTATCCTTTTGTTCCTAATGTTATGTTATTTTTATCTCCTCTTTTTATAACCATTTAGCATCTAGTTTTTAACTCGTGCCTCATCCAACTCATAAGCTGTCCCCATTTTGATGAGTGGCTAATCGTTCTTAGCCCTTGGCATCGAAGAGCATTTGGGACATATAAAATCACTCTTAATACTTAAAGGATTTTTTTTATCAATTTAATTAAAGGGATTAAGGTTTACCACGGGTATACAACGCGTAGAACCACATATAGATGTGTGGACTCTATTTCCGTTATCCATATGCTAGCTAGCAGAGAGGCCGTGCGTATCGACTGATCACCCTTGGGTAAAAAGAGTAGTGTGCATACAGTCGAGAGAGCAGAAGTGTAATTCTACTTGATTGGCTTCCCCACACAATAGCGGGGTTCTTAGCGTAAAGCGGGCTTTATGAGGAATCCTTCGTTGGACGAGAGTTAGCTCGAATAATCTTAATGTTCAGGTGAGCGATATTCTAAGAGATAGGTTATCTCATGTTTGTGGAACCTCCACGACCAAGTTTCCTTTAATTATTTTGATAAAAAAGTTCTATAATTATTAAGAGTCATTTTAGTTTTGATCTTATTCGATGTCGAGCGTCTAGCCTTCATCGAATTTTTCTTAGTCCCTTTCTTATAACTCTCTTTTATAACCGCTTTAGTTAACTAAAACCCGACAAGTTATTTTTGGTAAAATAATAGTCCCTCCGGAAGGATTAGAAATAGTAAACCTGCCCCGCAAAATATGACTTCGATATTCCCCACAGGAATATCATGTACTACCTACGATAGGTGAACTTTCCTCCTATCGCGCCATGCGAAAGCCGAGCTTCATGCGCATCAAGTTTTTGGCATCATTGCCGGGGGAGTCTTTTGTGTTGCTATTTTGAATTTCGGTGTCTATTAATTTTTCCTATTTTCAAAAAAAAAACTTAAAAACTGTACTTAAAACCCCAAAAACATTTAGTATATATTTTATGGTGTATGACAAGTGGACAACCCTTATGGGCTGAAACTTTTATTTCGATCCTGAGATCGAGCACTCCTTTGCGCGTATTTTATCTCAATGCCGAAATACTTTTTAGACCACGAAGAATCTATGATGACTACTTTTAGTTATCAGTTTTTGGGATAGTTTAGTATAATAATTCCTAAGTTTATTTATATTTCTATGTATTTTTATGCATGTTTTATTTTATTTATGTTTAATGTCTTTTTATGTTTTGATTTAAAATACCCTAGTTTTAATTATTTTTCTATGTAATTTTTATGCTTATTATCTTGCATTTTATTACTTGTGTTTTGTTTTAGAATTTAACTAACGATTATTATGTTTTGTTTTTATTTTGTAGGTTCAATGTTCAAGCCCACATCAACATACAACCCAAGCTCCACATGCAGCCCTCAACACCAAAACCAAGCATCCAACTTGCATTTGATGCAGCCCATGCAGTCCCCAAACATCAAATCCGACCCCATGCAGCCCACAACATCAAATCCCTCTCCATGTAGTAGCCCGTTGAAGCTCAAGAAGGCCCCCTCATGTCAAACCTAACCACATGCATGCAATTCTTCATGCATGTTGCCATCCCCCTCTCTCTCTCTCCTCCTTTATTATTTTTCCCTTTTTATTTCACATTCACCCCTTCTTTCCCTCTCTCTCATGCTCATTTAAGACTCATCCATCCCCCCTCTCTTATGTTTAATTTTCTTTTCATTTTTCTAAAATAAAATGCATGAATCTAGCCTTCTCTCTCCCCCTCATTTATGTCATTCATACATCTCTTCAATCACACATGGTCGGCCACCCCCTTGTCTCCTCCTCTTCATTTCATTCTAGAACCGTCCCCCTCACTTATAAAAGGACCCCTTGCCTCATGCTTTGAGAAGTGAAGTTTTTGTGGCAGGAAGTATAGTGCTAGTTCAAGAGTGTTACGTTCTTGTCAAGTTCCTTTTATTGTAATTTTTTTCCTTTAGTAGAATAATTTTGTCTTTTTCTTATTCTGTGTACCCTTTTATTATATATCAATGAAAATGAACTTCTTTTATCTTTTTGTCTCCTTTTTAATCTTGCTTAGCTAATTATATTTTGTGCCCGATCACGACGAGCTTTACGAAAAAATAACACATCTTTGATTTTATGTTTGCATTTTTATTTTTCCTATTTTGATCCTTCTTTGATTTTTATCGTGTCGACTCTGTTTTCCGGGATACGGTAGTAGGCAATTTATCTCATTTCATAGAAGTTGAGAGACTCATTGATTTGAAAGATCGCTCAAAGAAGGAAGGAGTTGCACATAAGCCTAGAGATAGGACGACGTAAATCCTCTTGATTGGAGTCAAATCCAATAGTGCGGGTCACTTCGGTAATGCGACTTTAGGACATTTTGACTTGTAAAGGGATTTCAGTCAAAACGTCTACAAGTTAGGGGATTTAATGCTCTAGCGAGATTACTTCCTAATATCAGATCCGTCACGGTCTTAATAGAATTTCAAATGTTAAAATAAATTATTCCGTCATTTTATTTCAAAATGAATCACCGATCGAGCACTCTTCCGCAATATTTTATTTCTCTTTTAATTAAGCTTAGTTCATTTTAATTTTCAAATCCATCAATAGTTCGGTAGGATAATAGAATCGTTGTGAGTAATAGTGATTACCTGCCCGAGTTTTTATACCACTTGATATATTTTTATCACTATACTATAAAATGATAGGTACACTTATCTATTCGGATTATAGTCCGTGAGACGATTTTTACGCATCAAGTTTTTGGCGTCGTTGCCGGGAACTATTTTTGTCAATATTACGAAAGCACTGAGTTTATTACTTCTTCTAATTTTCAAAAAAAAAACAAATAAAAAAAAAATAAATTTTCTTTCTTTTTGGTAACAGTTTTTTTATGGAATCATCATCTTTTTGCGCTTTTTGCGGGTCGCTCGACCATTTTAAATTTACATGTCTTTCGGGAACCCCTCCCTCTTTTGATTTCAATTTTTCTGGAGCAGGTCAAAATGGCCAATTTGACCCTTACTCCAATTTTAATCCTACTTGGGAGATGGGGAATCCGTCTTAATTTTCATATGATTTTGCCCCGCAAAGCGCCGTGCTTCCAAATTTTAATTCTATCAATAATGGGTTTTTTGAATTGCAAACTTCTCTTGATAATATTAATTCGCATTTCAACACCATTATGGATTATTTTTCTTGTGAGGCTGCATCTTTTTCTTCGTCTTCTTCTCCGTCTCCTCCAATTTCATTATGTAATGAGTCACCAAATATCCCAGCTTGTCTTTTTCCTCTCGAGGAGGATAACTGTTCGGATATTCCGGATTGTTTCCTTCCTCCTTTGGATGACACACCCATGGATACTCCGGCGTGCTTCTTACCTTTTGAGGATGACGAGACGTATCATCATTCTTTTTCTTTTTCTGAAGACGTTTGTGATTCCATTTCGCTCCAAATTTCAACTGCTCTAAATTTTTCTACTTTTAGCAAATCTTTTTTTTCTTCTTCTTTTATTTTAGATAATTCTTCTTTAGTCCTCTCTACCCTTTCTTCACCCAAAATTTCACAAGTCTCTCCTTCTCCTTGTGAAATTTTCGTTGATAAAATTTCTTTTTCAACGTCGTTTATTCCTCTTTCTATTTCGCCTTCTTTTTTCTCTTCTTTTGACGACCCCTTCTTTCCCATTTTACATACGGCAGAGTTCTTCTATAACTCCTTCCGTTCATTTTTTGGCGTCATTCCCTTGAAGATTCCATCGCATGTCGGTGCGATTATTCAATTTTCCCTCTTTTTGATTTACTCTCCTAAGCACATACTTAGGGAGTTATCTCTTCATTTCAGTTTTTATTTTCCATTTAGCTAACCAATAACGTCAGGCTCAGACGACGTTAAACAAAGAGCGTTCTTGGGAGGAACCTCTTGCTTATCACTTTTTTTGTTTTTTTCTTTTTGTTTGCTTATTTTGTTTTGCAGGAATAATGCCCCCGGCGGTTCGTTTGGCTCCATCATTTCTTCTCTTCCTTAGGCCTGAGTCGGTTTCCAGCTTAAGCCTGGGGGAGCGAAATCAGCATTCGGCCTCACGACTCCGGGGAAGTCATTTTTTTTAAGTATTTACTTTATCCCCCCCCCCCACCTTCTTTTCTTTTTTTCTTTTTCTTTCCTCATACTTACTATTCAACATTGGGGTCAATGTTGAACTTTAAGCATGGGGGAATGTTTTCACTTTCTTTTTAAGTCTTTCAAAAAAAAATTACAAAAATTGAAAAAACCAAAAACACAAAAAATTATTATTATTGTACTATATTTTTCATTAGCTTTATCAAAAATAAAAAAAAACTAGAAAATGTAAAACCCAAAGAATTTAGAAAAATCAAAAATTCCAAAAAGAGAGATCATATTTCAAAACCCCCAAAAAAGAAAAAATCTTAGAAAAATCTAAAAATATAATAAACCCCCTTGCTTAGCTTTTTGATATTTTCAGAAATTTAGTTTGAGTTTGTTTATAAGCATTTTATTAATTATTTTGCTAATTTTTTATTTCATCATATTTAGTTAAATCTAATATTTAGTGATTTAGTTTTGAGGACAATCTTATGATTTTAATTTGCTTAGAGTAATTTATTTAGCACTTTTTCTTTTTTATTTTAAATAGTTTCAATTTTGTAGTAATTTTGCTTAATAATTTTCGATTCTAATTATTATTACTTCATGCTTTTTGATTCTTAGGAAATCTAAATCTACTAGTACTTGCTCTCTAGTATTTTAGTTTATTTTCTAAAATCTTGTTTAACCCCTTATCCTTACCCAATTCTCTTTTTCTTTTTTATTTGTTAGATCATATGTCATGAGAATAAGGAGATGTTAGTTCCTTATTCTCTAGTAAAAATATGCACCCTAAAATGAAGAGAGAAATTAAAAGTTTATATATGTTGTGGGAAGTGATAGAATGTTAGTCTATCATTTTCTGGTATTACATATATATTTTATTTTAAAAAAAATTATGTGGGGTATGAAGAAAAAATAATGATGATCACCTCCAATCAAAGACCTCTTCATGATGATTTCCTCCCTAAACCTCTTAGCCAATATTATTGTCTTAGTTTTAAAATTAAAATATTGGGAGAGCATAAGTAGTAGGTTGCATTTTTTTCCCTTAAGTTTCTTATAAGTTATGGTTTTTATAATTTCAATCTAACCTTGTTTGCAATTTACTCAATTTTGAGTGTTAGTTTATTTATTAGAGAATTTTTGGCTAAATATTTCTCTCTTTTCACTTTAATTTCATAATTTAGGACGTAATTCGTAAATCCCTAAATTTTTCTTTTGGCTTGATTTTGGTGTAAATCAATTTTTAGTTTAATTGAAAATCTTATTAATGTCTTATAAATATTTTTCATACTTTTGCTCTGGAATAGCAAAAGCTCAAGCATGGGGGAATTTGATGACTACTTTTAGTCATCAGTTTTTGGGATAGTTTAGTATAATAATTCCTAAGTTTATTTATATTTCTATGTAATTTTATGCATGTTTTATTTTATTTATGTTTAATGTCTTTTTATGTTTTGATTTAAAATACCCTAGTTTTAATTATTTTTCTATGTTATTTTTATGCTTATTATCTTGCATTTTATTACTTGTGTTTTGTTTTAGAATTTAACTAATGATTATTATGTTTTGTTTATATTTTGTAGGTTCAATGTTCAAGCCCACATCAACATGCAACCCAAGCTCCACGTGCAGCCCTCAACACCAAAACCAAGCATCCAACTTGCATTTGATGCAGCCCATGCAGACCCCAAACATCAAATCCGACCCCATTGCAGCCCACAACATCAAATCCCTCTCCATGTAGTAGCCCGTTGAAGCTCAAGAAGGCCCCCTCATGTCAAACCCGACCACATGCATGCAATTCTTCATGCATGTGGCCGGCCCCCTCTCTCTCTCCTCCTTTATTATTTTTCCCTTTTTATTTCACATTCATCCCTTCTTTCCCTCTCTCTCATGCTCATTTAAGACTCATCCATCCCCCCTCTCTTATGTTTAATTTTCTTTTCATTTTCCTAAAATAAAATGCATGAATCTAGCCTTCTCTCCCCCTCATTTATGTCATTCATGCATCTCTTCAATCATGCATGGCCGGCCACCCCTTGTCTCCTCCTCTTCATTTAATTCTAGAACCGTCCCCCTCACCTATAAAAGGACCCCTTGCCTCATGCTTTGAGAAGTGAAGTTTTTGTGGTAGGAAGTAGAGTGCTAGTTCAAGAGTGTTACTTTCTTGTAAAGTTCCTTTTATTGTAATTTTTTTCCTTTGGTAGAATAATTTTGTATTTTTCTTATTTTGTGTACCTTTTTTTTATATATCAATGAAAATGAACTTCTTTTATCTTTTTGTCTCCTTTTTAATCTTGCTTTGCTAATTATATTTTGTGCCCGATCACGATGAGCTTTGCGATAAAATAACGCATCTTTGATTTTATGTTTACATTTGTATTTTTCCTATTTTGATCCTTCTTTGACTTTTATCGTGTCGACTCCGTATTCCGGTATACGGTAGTGACAATTGATCTCATTTCATAGAAGTCGAGAGACTCATTAATTTGAAAGATCACTCAAAGAAGGAAGGAGTTGCACACAATCCTAGAGATAGGACGATGTAAATCCTCCGGATTGGAGTCAAATCCAATAGTACGGGTCACTTCGGTAAAGCGACTTTAGGCCATTTTGACTTGTAAAGAGATTTCAGTCAAAACGTCTAAAAGTTAGGGGATTTAATGCTTTAGCGAGATTACTTCCTAATATCGGATCCGTCACGGTCTTAATAGAATTGCAAATGTTAAACTAAATTATTCCGTTATTTTATTTCAAAATGAATCGTCGATCGAGCACTTTTCCGTAATATTTTATCTCTCTTTTAATTAAGTTTAGTTCATTTTAATTTTCAAACCCATCAATCGTTCGGTAGGATAATAGAATTGTTATGAGTAATAGTGCTTGCCTGCCCTGAGTTTTTATACGACCTTGATATATTTTTATCACTATACTATAAAACGATAGGTACACATGCCTATTCGAATTGTAGTCTGTGAGACGATTTTTACGCATCAATCTATCGTAGAACCCTCTGCCGTAGTTATGGCCGACCCTAACCCTTCCCAAGCGGCTGAGCGTACTATGTCTTATTATGCTCGACCTAACTTTGATAATACTTGGTCTAGTATTGTTTGCCCTACGATGGCGAATAATAATTTTGAAATAAAATCGAGTGTCATTCAAATGATCAAAAATATCATGCAACTTGATGGACTGCCGGTTGAGGACCCAAATTTTGACTTATATAATTTTTTTGAAATATGCGACACCTTTAAGATTAACGGTGTCATTGATGACATCATTCGCTTGCGCTTATTTCCTTTTCCCCTTAAATAAAAGCTAAGGCGTGGTTGAATTCCCTCCCGCATGGATGTTTCTCCACGAGGGCCGAGCTTGCAGAATGGTTCTAAACAAAGTATTTTTCATCCGCAAAAATTGCAAAGTTACGGGCGAACCTTTCCTCATTTGTGCAGAACAATCAAGAGTCTCTATTTAAGACTTGAGAGAGGTTTAAAGAATTCCTCCATAAGTGTCTACATCATGCGTTGCCAGTGTGGTTGCATATACAAATCTTTATAATTAGCTTAACTATCAATCACGTCAAATGATTGATGCGGCTGTCAGGGACAATTTAAATAATAAAACCACCGTGGCTGCCCTAGCGATTATCGAAGAAATAGTTGTGAACGCCTACTAGTAGAATGTCCCATGGGATGCACTATGAAGGCGACCGACCTTTTTGAAGTGGATGCGACAACTCTCTTTACCCTTCAAGTTGAAAGGTTAACAAAGAAAGTGGCAGATATGTCTGCTGCCTCCTCCAATCTGCCTTGTTTTATTCCCCCTAACATCTGCATAGCCGAAGAGTTCGTAGACTTCATGTGAAATTCAGGTCATCCTTCCTTCAACCCCAACAATGAATATAGTAACAGCTATAATCCGAGTTGGAGGAATCACCCCAATTTCTCTGGGAGCAATTTAAACAATGCGCAACTGATGGCGGCGGCCATAATGAAGGCATATATGGTGATAAAGATGATGACGTCCATGGCGTACTTGATGATGATGCTCTACCGACCAAAGACATGCGGCGCCGTAGAGGGTCAAGGCTACAATCTTTGCCAACACAACAAGATTTAATTTTAGTTATTCTCGCTAGTTTATGATCAATTTGATTAGTTCTGTTATTTTAATAGTGGTGTGTGTTTAGCCACTTTGTCTTTATTGGACTGCTAATAGCTTTTTTTGATGTCAGCCTTATAAAAGGCCAAGACTATTATTGTTTTTTTAGTCAAGAAAGAAATTAAAACAAGAATTATCTTAAACCTAATCCCCTTCGTCCTCTCATCTTCCCCTAAGCCGCCGCCCCCTCTCCTTTCAACCTCACGGCCGTCTCTCTCCCTCTCAAGCTCTCGGCCACCACTTTCTCCCCCACCTCTCCTCCTTTATATCTTTCACTCCCTCCACCCTTGCAAAACCATCCATACAACCTATCCCCTATCCATAAATTTCGGCCACCCCCTTGAAAGAGAGAAGTCAAGTGCAAGTAAGAAGGTTTTCCATTGGAGAACTTCCTCGGCGTGAAGCGGAGAAGACGGACGAGTTCTTCATCTTTGGTGCATCTCCCGCCGAGTCCAAGGAAAGCGATCGTTTCTTAGTGGATCCAAACATCTCAGATCTACTTTTCTGAGAGGGGTAACAAAACTTCCTACTCAAGAGTTTTCTTTCTTAGTTAGTTCATGTGGTGGACGAATTTTGCATGAAATTTTGAATCGTTGATTTTTGCGGTATTAATTTTATAGGTTTGTCATTTTCGTTTGGTTTTCCGAAGAACTTTCGAGAGGAGTGGCAATCTTCGCTATTTTTCTTTAGTTGGGATAGATCCTACCATTTCCGGAATCGTATTTTCTTGGTGGATCTATTTTGGTACAACTCCATGCTCGAATTGGAATCAATATTATTCCATTTAGCCGGAAAGGATTTTGGCATATAGCCATCCTCCATTCCACTTGCGGATCGGCTATCCGTATGTTAGCACGAACGATAAATAAATCTCATTGTGGTTGCTGCGTGTCATTAGCGTGCGGGTTAGATAGCGTTGAGCGTTGTAATAGTCGTTGTCACGCCGTCTGTGTAGGATCCATAGAACCTACCCCTACATCAATTTGGTATCAAAGACAGGTTGTGTTGATTTCTCAATCAACACCATCCTTACTCCTTTCTATCGTAGGGTTTTCAACTCTAACTTGGCTGTGCACAATCCATCATAAACAACGTAAAAAATGAAATTTCTACGATCTGGTCTGCGTTTAGTAAAAAAAACATAAAAAACAATTCTGCAGAAAATTTCTAAAAAACTTCCTGAGTAATCTCCTTATTTTTCTAAGAACAAAAGTTAAAAAAGTTTTTTCGTCAGCCCACTCTAAAAGCGTAAAAAAATTCCAGCATTATAAATTTAATCTGGACAAAACCACCTATTTCTCATGTGTTCATGCACACTAGGCTTGACACAGAATATTCCACGTCCACGATAACCACGGCAGATGGCCATGATGAAGAGCACCCTCCGGCCATGATCGCAGAGCTTCGAGAAGAGTTTAACGCTAGGTTCGATGCACTCACCCAATTAATTCAAGGGTTAGCGTTAAATCAAGCGGCGCCGGTATGGGTAGAAACAGTCCGGGTCCCGAACCCCAGGCAGCCAACCCACGAGATGAAAGTCAAAATCAACCTCGTGATCAGGACAATGAGTACGCGTCTCGAGCCCCTTATGAGTTAGACATAAGTAGAGCCGTTAAGCTAGATTCACCATCATACGATGGTATGGGGGAACCCCAAAATTTTCTAGAATGGATTATGGGAATCGATTGTTATTTTGAGTGGCACAACTTGACGGACGTTGAGAAGGTGCGGTTAGCACGGATGAAGCTTCTAGGTATGGCCAAAACGTTCTGGTTGAACGAAGAGGTGCGACTAGGCACCGTGAATGGAGCACCCCCAATTGGGTGGGCTGCCATGAAAGAATTACTGAATTATCAATATGTCCCTGCGTATCACCGCACCCAAATGTTCGACGAGCTAGCCACCCTTCGTCAAGGGGGCCAATCGGTAGCCGAGTATATTGGACACCTTAAAGAAATGATGGTGTGTTTCGACATTCGAGAGATGCCCGAAGTAAAACTCTCCCGATTTCGTAAAGGACTCAACACGGACATCTAAGGCAAGCTTCTATGTTATGGTCACACGGACCTTAACACAACATTCAATGCAGCTTTAGATATAGAAAAGCACAATGCCTACAAGTCCAAGGGACACGAATTCCAGAAGGGAAAGTCCATCTTAGGACCCCCACCTTCGTCCTCCATGCGGGACAAAGGAAAGTTCCGGTCGACTGACTCAAGTTCCATAGTAATTACCGCTAGGAACAATAAAAATCCCAATGGTGAGAGAGTTCCAATAGGACAAATTAATAAGACTAATGCTACATGTTATTCGTGTGGAATTCAAGGACGCTACTCTAGTGAGTGTCCCACAAAGAGTAAACCACTGGCACTATTAGATTCCACGTCTGAGCCTGCCGAGCTCGTCTATAAAGCTGGCAGTGAATCAGATGCCGAGCCGAGTGATATCGAAGATTAGTCTTATATGATGGTTATGAGGTGCATTCTGGCCACACCGCATGCGTCGGATGAGTATAATAGGATGAACATCTTCTCGTTAAATTTTAAGGGCGGTGAAAAGTGGTGCAAGTTAATAATAGATAGCGGAAGTTGCATGAATGTCCTTTCGGAAAATGTCGTCACTCGTATGCATCTAGTCCCCGAACCACACCCCCGTCCGTATAAAATAGCGTTGGTAAACAAAACATCTATCGCTATTTCCAAGCATTGTTTAGTGCCACTTACGGTGAAAAGCTATAGCGATAAGATATGGTGCGACGTCATCCTCATGGATGTATGTCATGTACTGCTAGGACGCCCGTGGCTCTAATATTATGACGTGACCCATTTCAAAAGAGCCAACACGTACGAGTTCAAGTATAATGGTAAGACCATTATCTTGAAACCCTCACCGCCCAAGGATCCTTCGATTGCCTCCAAGGACACAATTGTGTCTGCGGAACCGAAAAATATAAGCTTGATAAGTAAGAAGGAGTTAGAACGTGAGACCTTTTTGGATGGCGTCATCTATGCGTTAGTATGTCTGCAAGCTAAGGAAGATTCATCTTTGCTAGAGAACCTACCGTTATCTCTGCGACCTCTATTGGAAGAGTACAAGGATGTGTATCCGGCAGATCTACCATCTAAGTTGCCACCTATACGGGATATTCAGCAAGAGAATGATTTCATCCCGGTCTCATCTTTGCCCAATCAGCCCCATTACCGTCTCAATCCCTCCGCACATAATGAGTTGCAAAATTAAATTTCAGATTTATTAGCAAAGAAATTTATCCGTCATAGTAAGAGCCCATGTATTGTCCCTGCCCTGTTGGTCCCAAAGAAAGACAAGATGTGGAGATTATGTGTAGACTATCGGGCCATCAATATAATAACTGTTAAATATAGATTTTCCATTCCCCGTTTGGATGATTTATTAGACATGCTATCAGGAGCCGCCAAATTTTCTAAATTGGATCTTAAGATTGGTTATTATCAAATAAGAATACGGGAAGGAGACGAATGGAAAACGGCATTCAAGTCTAAGGATGGGCTCTCTAAGTGGTTAGTTCTTGGAGAGGGGCTTACCAACAGACCAAGTACGTTCTCACGGTTGATGACCCAAGTCTTTAAGCCATACAAGCATAAATTTGTAGTGGTATATTTCGATGATATATTGGTATTTAGTCTCTTGTCAATGGATCATGAAACTCACCTAAGTACAATCCTTACAACCTTGCGCCAAGAAAATTTATTTATTAATCTTAAAAAGTGTGTGTTTTGTGTGCCGTCCGTTGAGTTTTTAGGATACATACTGAGTTCCGAAGGTATTCATGTTGACCAAAAGAAGGTCCAAGTGATTAGAGAGTTGCCAGGACCTCAAAATATTAGGGATGTTAGAAGTTTCCATGGATTGGCCACGTTTTACCGAAGATTTATTCGAAATTTTAGTAGTATTATGGCACCAATCACCGAATGCATGAAGAAGGGTGAGTTTAGTTGGACTAAAGCGGTTACGAGTGCTTTCCAAACGATTAAGGAACGGATGTCCGAAGCCCCACTACTCCGGTTACCGGATTTTAGTAAGGTGTTTGAACTATCATGTGACGCATCTGGGATAGGAATCGGGGGAGTGTTAAGTCAGGAGGGACATCCATTAGGGTACTTTAGCGAAAAACTAGCAGGTCTAAAGTTAAACTATTCCAATTATGATCGTGAGTTTTATACCGTGATATGTTATCTCCAACATTGGCGAAACTACCTTATATCAAAAGAATTTGTGATATTTTCGGACCATGAGGCGCTAAAATTTGTAAACTCTCAAAGTAAAATAAGCCCTCGGCACGCCAAATGGGTCTCATACTTGCAAGAGTACACATTCATTATCAAGCACCTTAAGGGGTCGTTAAATCGTGTGGCGGACACACTTAGTCGGGTCACCCTATTAGTATCTACCATGGAAGTCTCGTTCATAGGATTTGAAAGAATTAAAGATGAATATGCTCAATGCCCGGATTTCAAGAATATTTACTTCACCGCTCAGGACAATTCCCCCTCCTCTATCTCGGCATTTTACATCCATGACAGGTATTTATTTAAACATATGCAATTATGTATTCCCCACTCATCATTACGTCAATTTATTATATGGGAGTTACATAGTGGAGGGTTAGGCGGACATTTCGGTCGAGACAAAACGATTAAACTTGTAGAGGACAAATTCTTTTGGCCGGGCCTCAAACCAATGGTCAATAAAGTCATAGGGAGTTGTCGTGTATGTAAATTAGCCAAGGGGAGCAAGACCAACGCGCGTATTTACACACCACTTCCAATTCCGTACCAAGGGTGGACTTTAGCATGGACTTTATATTGGGCCTACCTATGACATTTAGGCGACACGATTCCATTCTGGTTGTAGTAGACCGTTTCTCCAAAATGGTCTATTTTATCGCTTGTCATAACACCAACGATGCTTCACATGTCACCAAGTTGTATTTCAAGGATGTCATGGCACATCGGGGCATCCCCAAAATGATAGTGAGTGATAGGGATGTTAAATTTACTAGTTATTTCTGGAAAACACTTTGGAAACTCTTGGGTACCAAACTTCTGTTTTCGTCGGCCTATCATCCCCAAACGGATGGACAAACGGAAGTAGTTAACCGCAGCTTAGGAAGTTTGCTACGTTGCTTAGTGGGCGATCATAAAGGTACATGGGGCCTTATTCTTTTGCATGCTCAATTAGCATACAATAATTCTAAGAATAGGTCCACCGGTTTGTCCCCGAATGAGATAGTGCATGGATATAAGGCACCCGTGCCTCTTGACTTGGTTCCGTTACCACCCTCCTTTAAATCTAGTCAATTTGCACAAGACTTCGCCTCGCACATTCACACACTCCATGAGCACATTGGCAAGAGGTTAGCTAAACAATATGTTATTTATCAATCGAATGCTAACGTACACAGGCGAGCAGTTCCCTTGAATATTGGTGATTTGGTCATGGTTCGTCTTATCCAAGAACGGATTTCGTCGGGCACCGTCAAGAAATTAGCGAATAAGAGAGCTGGTCTTTTCGGGTTTTAAAGAGGCAAGGCGAAAATGCATATTTATTAAAGTTACCCGCTGATTGGGAAATCTCCCCTATTTTCAACATTTCAAATTTAACGCTTTATGTCGCTCTGCCACCTAAACTTTCTGTTGGAACACCCTATTACTAATTTGGGTAAGGATCACTATGCTTGTCTTAGGATCCTAGTTGACCTAGTTGTATAGTTGAGAAGGTCAACATTAGAATGAGTCTAGGGCATAGAACTTAGTTTTGAAGCTGCCCCCAAGACCACTCCAAGATCAAGGATGAAGAGCTAAGTCTAAAGCAATTTTCGTCGAGCTCAGGTCGACGAATCGTCGAACTCAGTTCGACGCTCTCTGAGCTCAACTTCAACAAATCGTCGAACTCCGGTCGACGATCTTCGAGCTTAGATCGACTATCTGCTTTTAGCTAGCTTCTGCTTAGTCGTCGAACTCCCCTCGACTATCGTCTAGCTCAGTTCGACGATGCCTCCTTCAGCTGTTTCTCAGGTCGCTGAGCTCAGTTCGACGATCTTTGTGCTCAGTTCGACGATTTCTGTCTGCTTATCTCAGTTCATCTCTGAGCTCAGTTCGACGATCGTAGAGCTCAGATCGACGATTGTTTGGAGAGATCAACGTCTTCAAGATTTCAAATGCTGCTGATTCTTTGGAATGTTTTTGAATATTATCAGCATTTATGACAGAAGATCTCCCAGCCGTTTGGAGCAAGTTTCAAGGTATCATTCAGAGATTGTTTGCTGGACTTTCCTCTAAAAGACAAGACCATTTATGGAAAACATTTATGACTGACCAACGACCATCTTTGGACAAGGAGAATATTCAGAAAATCAATTCTATTACTATGGTCCTTAGATATACAGAACCATAACAACAAAAAACACACAGAGCTGATAGACAGAAAGAAAAAGAAAACACACAGAAGAATACTGTTAGTAGAAGAACAAGAAAACTACAACATCAAGATCTTCTAGCTGACTAAGTGTTCTTGCATCCTCATCTTAGATCTCCAGACACATCATCTTTCAGCTGCCTGCTGAAACCATTCTTTGCTGGAGATCAAGTTCTGAAGACCTATCACCCTTCTGCAAAGCTTCTCTGCCTGAACCTCTCTACATCTCAGGGGGAGCTTTGACATCTTCAATCCACTTGTGCTTCTCTCATTTGACTGAGAACAGAGAAGACAACTTCAACTTTTACTTTTTCTTTTCCTGCTGTAAAAGGGTTCTTGAACTCCCTTCAAAAGTTCTGTCTGGTTCTGAGAGCCTTGTCAAAACTCAGTGGTGGCAAGACACCTTATCAAAAAATCTAGCTTTGGTTTTTGAGCACCTTATCAAAAGCTCATTGGTGTCAGGACACCTGATCAACTCAGTCCTGAGTGGATTCCTACCAAGGGTGGTAGAAGAGTGGATGTACCCAGTTTTGGGGAACCACTATATTCCCTTGTGTCTTCTGGTTGTGCTTGTGTGATTTGTCTGCTGTGTGCTGTGTCCTTTTCCTTTCAGTTTTTAAGTTTCTGTTAGCACTCTACACTATAGCTTAAATAGAATTTTAATTTGTGCTATTTTATTAATCTGTGAAAAATTATTTTAAGTAAACTCTATTCACCCCCCTCTAGAGTTGAGATAGATCTTACCCTCACTTTCAATTGGTATCAGAGGAAGGTTGGTTGCTCATACTGGTTAACACCTGAACCAAAAGATCCCTGATAAGATCAATCTCTGTAGAGGATTACTTTCTATACATCTATCTACTCATTTAGAGACATGGCACATAACAAAGATTATGCAAGCACCAGACCACCAGTGTGCAACCTCTCCAAGTTTGCACTCTGGAAGGCAAGGATTAGATTATATATGAATTCTATTGATGAGGATATCTTTAATTCTGTCTTGACAGTGTGTCCAACTCCACCAGCAAGCTCAAGTACAAGTGCTGTTCCACCTCCTTCTGGAACAGATGCAGATATAAAGAAGTGGAATATTGCAGATGCTAAGGCTATGAACATCTTAGCCCAAACTATGTCTGATGATATTTTTCAAAAGGTAGCTGAATGCAACTCAGCCAAAGAAACCTGGGACAAACTCTCTGAAATTGTCTCAGGATCTGCTGATGAAAGAAAGGATAGAAGGTCTCATCTGATAAGTCAATATGAGAACTTCAAGAAAGGAGAAGCTGAATCAGTGGCTGACATGTACAATAGACTAAGTCTAATTGTCAATGAGCTAAAGACTTTGGACAAGGAAATCTCTTTAACTGAACTAAATGATAAAATCCTGATGTGCTTTCCCAGCACTTGGGATTCAAGAATCTGGCCAATCAAAGATGCCAGAAGTCTGAATGAGATTACCACTGAAGCTCTCCTGGGCAAGCTCAAATCCTATGAGCTGCTCATTAAAAATAGAGAAGAAGAACAGAAGGCTGCCTCTCCAGCCACAAGGAAAGAAAAGACCATAGCCTTCAGGGCTGCAGAAGAGGAGCCTGAAGATAAAGCCACAGGAAATGATGAGCTCATAAGTCTACTGGCTAAGAGATTCTACAAGATGGCCAGAAAAGATTTCAGAAAAAGGCCATACAAGGGTCATGATAAACCAAGGTATGATAAATCAAATAACAATACAGAAATCATATGCTTTGGTTGCAGGAAACCAGGACACATTGTGCCTGACTGTCCAGAGAACAAGAATAAGGACAAGAGAGATAGAAGAGAAAGAAGAAAAGGAAAGGATCACAAGAAGAACAACTCAGACAAAGCCTCCTCCAGCAAAAACAAACATACAAGGAAGGGCTTTGTTGCTGAGACATGGAGTGAGACTGAAGAGGAATCTGAAGCCTCATCCAGTTCCAGTGATGATGAGGATGATACAGATGAAAAGGAGTTCTGCATGATGGCCATCAATGCATCACAACAAAACTCTGATGAAGAATCAGAATCAGATTCAGACACTCACCCAGATGAAGATCAGGTAATCAATTCTTTTGATTTTAATTCTGAAGATTTCAAAAGTGAATTTAAGACACTATGCCTAGACCTATTAAAATCTGAGAAGGAGATAATATCTCTAAGGAATCAATTGTCTGAGCATAGTATCCTAAACTCAAAGAACCTCAAGCTCTCTGAGGAGTTAGAATGCTGTAGGGAGGAGATAGCTTCACTGAAAAGTGAACTATCAAAGGCCAAAAAGTTTGAAGAATCTCTAAATGGGAGAAGTATCAGACTGATGGACATCACAAGCACAGTGAACTCTAGATTCAATAGTACACTGGGCTTGGGTGCCTCATCCAGCCAACCTATAGTGTTAACAACTCCAATCAAATTTGTCTCTGACAAAGGAAAGGGAGTAGTAGAGGTGGCTAGGAAGAATGCAGACCTGCCAGAGAAAATTTCAGTTCAACAAAATGCGTCGAGCAGAGCTCGACGATCGTCGAACGAAGCTCGACGATCTTACCAAAGATCGTCGACCTCAGCTCGACGACACCCAAACTCCGAACTCAAGCACTATCGATCTTCGAACAGAGATCGACGATCTGACCCAAGATCGTCGACCTCAGCTCGACGATCGTCGAACAGAGTTCAGAATTGTGAACACATTTTCAATGGCTCAGTCAAATTCAATCCTAGAAGTTGCACATCCCATGGACTCAACCCCTATACTGAATGGATAGTACCTCCTAGGAGATACCATCCTGAAGGCTATAAGAGTCAACCTGGGATGTCCTTTATTTCAGAATTTAAAGGTTATCAACCTAGGCCCAAGGTTAACTGGGTCAAAAACAAATAAGCTGTTTTTGTGCAGGTGAAGACCTATCCAGCATCAAACCATCAATGGTATCTGGATAGTGGGTGCTCAAAGCACATGACAGGGGACAAGGACAATTTCACTTCCTTCAAAGCCAAGCTTAGACCCAAAGTAATTTTTGGAGACTCAAGCTTTGGAACTACAAAAGGATATGGTGCAGTCCAAATTGGCTCAGTCACCTTCGAAAAGGTGGCATATATTGAAGGACTCAAGCACAACCTGATAAGTATCAGTCAATTGTGTGATGAAGGATATCAAGTAACCTTCAACAAAGCCATATGCAAAGTCCAGTCAGTGGACAACACAACTGTGTTGACAGGTAACAGAAGAGGTAACATTTACTTAGTGAATTTTCTTTCACCTGTAGTAGATATCTGCCTGTTTAACTCCATTTCAAAACCAAACATTTTGTGGCATAAAAGACTAGGACACATTAACCTTAGAACCATTGCTAGGCTATCCAAAGACAACCTTGTTAGAGGACTACCTTCTGGTCCCTACAAGAAGGAAGAACTTTGCAAGGCATGTCAACTAGGCAAGCAAACTAAAAGTAGTTTTAACTCAATTAATAAGAGTGATTCACCTAGGATTTTGTACCTATTGCATATGGATCTTTTTGGAACCATATTAGTGCAAAGCCTAGGAGGGAAATCCTATACTTTAGTGATTGTAGATGACTTCTCAAGATTCACTTGGGTATTCTTTCTGAGGAAGAAGTCTGATAACTTCAAGTGTTTGACAGATTTTCTCAAATGCATTCAGATTGAGTTCAATACTCACATTGCCCTGATCAGAAGTGATCATGGGACAGAGTTTGATTCTCTTCTCATGCAAGAGTTCTGTCAAAGTGAAGGGATCAGGCACACTTTCTCAGCTCCTAGAACCCCTCAACAAAATGGGGTAGCTGAAAGGAAAAATAGAACCCTAATTGAATCTGCTACTACATTGTTGTCAGATGCTCACCTACCTCTATCCTTTTGGGCTGAGGCAGTGAACACCTCCAACTATGTGTTGAACAGAAGCCTGATACATAAACTGAAGGGCAAGACTCCCTATGAATTGCTCAAAGGGAAGAAACCTAAAGTAAACTATTTTAAAGTTTTTGGTTATATTTGCTATGTTCACAATAATGACAAGAAATATCTAGCTAAATTTCAAGCCAAAGCTGATGAAGGAGTGTTTCTGGGATACTCCATGATCAGTAAGGCCTATAGGGTGTACAACAAATCTTCTTGTAAAATTGAAGAGTCTGTTCATGTTGTTTTTGATGAAGCTAACATGTCTTTCAAGGAGAAGAATGCTTCTACCATAGAACCTTTGCAGGTACATTCTTTAGCTGAAGACTTGAACAAACTGCAAGTTACTGAAAAGAATGACAGCAGTGATGATGAAGAAGAAGTTCAACATCTAAAAGAAAATCACCTTGAAGAACCAGTTGTTGTTCCACTAGAGGAAACAACAACACAGGCTGGTGAACAATCAACACCTCCTGTTGATTTAGTAACAATAAGAGATCATCCAATTTCCCAAGTTATTGGAAACATCTCAGCTGGTGTGCAAACCAGAAATCAGGTCAACCAGAACCTAATGCACACTTGCTTCCTATCTCAATTTGAGCATCAATCCATTCAAGATGCAGAGCAAGATCCACACTGGATCATTGCAATGCAAGAGGAGCTGCATCAATTTGAAAGAAATCAGGTTTGGGAACTAGTGCCTAAGCCAAAAGATCATCCCATTGTTGGAACAAAGTGGGTCTTCAGAAATAAGCTGGATGATCAAGGAGTCATAGTCAGAAACAAGGCAAGGCTTGTTGCTCAAGGGTACTCTCAACAAGAAGGAATAGATTATGATCAGACCTTTGCACCAGTTGCAAGGTTAGAGGCCATCAGAATATTCCTAGCATATGCTGCTCACAAAGGATTCAAAGTATAGCAAATGGATGTGAAAAGTGCATTTCTTAATGGGGACATCAAAGAGGAAGTCTTTGTTAGACAACCTCCAGGTTTTATCTCTCTAACTCACCCTGATTATGTTTACAAACTGCATAAAGCATTGTATGGTCTCAAACAAGCTCCCAGAGCATGGTATGAGACCCTAGCATGCTTTCTTCTGGAAAATGGTTTTATTAGGGGGAGAGTAGACCAAACTCTTTTTATTAGAACCCATAAGTCCCACACCCTACTAGTACAAATCTATGTAGATGATATCATATTTGGCTCTACTGATTCAAATTTGTGCAAGAGGTTCTCCAACCTAATGCATTCCAAATTTGAAATGAGTAGCATGGGTGAGCTCTCCTTCTTCTTAGGATTGCAAGTCAAGCAACATGCTGAAGGCATCTTTATTTCTCAAGCCAAGTATGCAAAAGAATTGGTCAAGAAGTTTGGTATGTCTGAAGCATCTTGTATGAAAACACCCATGCCTACCAATGCTGTATTGGATGCTGATCAGCATGGGAAGCCAGTTGATCAGACAACATATAGAGCAATAATTGGCTCTCTACTGTACCTTACAGCTAGCAGACCAGATATAATGTTTGCTACATGCATATGTGCTAGATTACAAGTTAACCCTAGAGAGTCACACCTAACACTAGTTAAAAGGATTCTTAGGAATGTAAAGAGTTGTCCAAATCTAGGACTCTGGTATCCAAAAGAATCAGGATTTGAATTAACTGGATTTTCAGATGCTGATTATGCTGGATGCAGAATAGACAGGAAAAGCACCAGTGGAACATGTCAGTTCCTTGGTGACAGACTTGTCTCCTGGTTTTGTAAGAAGCAAACATCTGTGTCAACTTCAACTGCTGAAGCTGAGTATATGGCTGCAGGCAGTTGTTGCTCACAAATATTGTGGATACAAAATCAGCTTCTAGACTATGGTTACAACTTAGAGCAGTCAAAAATTTTTTTGATAATACTAGTGCTATTTCTATAGCACAAAATCCAGTCCTCCATAGTAGGACAAAACACATAGAAATCAGGCATCATTTCCTAAGGGATAATGTAGAGAAAAACAAAATTGAACTTCAATATATTCCTACTGATTTGCAAAGGGGAGATATTTTCACCAAACCCTTGGATGAAAAGAAACACAGGTTCTTCCTAAATCAGTTAGGCATGATAGATGGAGGAAGTCTTAATTAAAATCCAAGATTTTGAAAAGCTAAAACAGACCAAGACTAGGCTAAAAATTCTGTCTTTTGAATGAGTTTAGACTCTGAACTGCGCTCGACGTTTTCTCAAAAATCGTCGAATGGAGATCAACGATTTTCCAAAAATCGTCGACCAGAGATCGACGCTTTTGCTATCGTCGATCTGAGTTCAGAGCCTTCGCTAGATCTAGAATCCTTCTTCTTCTGTTCAGAGGCCGTCGAGCTGAGCTCGACGTTTTTCAACATCGTCGAACGAAGATCGCCGGTTTTGACGACTCTTCAGATTCCCTCTGTAGCCTAAATCGTCGAGCTGAGATCGACGCTTCGTCGAGCTGAGCTCAACGATTTTCTTTTTCGCCGTCGAACCCTAATATAAAATCATTTTTCAGCCGTCGTTCTCCTTTTTACGCTTTCATACTCTGCAACTTTCTGCCCTTTCCCTCCAAATTTTCTACGCTTGGTCGTTTTTGGTTTTCTGTCGCAGGTACACATGGCTGATTCGAGTGCTGCTATTGCCAAGATGAAGTTCGACACCGGTTTCGACATAGACATAAACTCATTTGATGGAAGCGACCAGCGCTTCAAGGATGTTCTGAATCTATTCAGAGAACAACAGCTAACCCAGATAATGACTACCAGGATGAAGATTGCATCAGAGGAGATTAAGGAATGGTGTTATACCGCAGCAGATGAGACTGAGAATACTGTTGTCGGCACCATTAAGGGGACCCAGGTAATTCTATCCCCAGCTTTATTAACTGAAGTCTTTCAACTCAGTACTGGAGAAGACTCCATTGATCTGTCTGGAGAGGAGTATGCCTCCATGTTAGATAGGATGGGTCATAATGTAATTAACCCTAATAAGCTGCTGAAAAAGAATCTGGCTATAGAATTCCAGTTCCTGGCTGATGTAGTTGGGAAGGTGCTGTTGGCCAAGCACTCAGCTCATGACACAATTTCCAGGTATCAGTTCTGCCTGATGGGAGCCTTACTGGATAAGAAACACCTCGACTGGGGCTCCATCTTCTTCACCCTGATTAAGAAGAAGATAAGCAAGTCTGCAGTCAGTTTTGGAAGAATCTTGGGGGTCTTTCTGCACTCAAGGTGCCCTGACCTTTTGACCTCTTCTGGGATGTTCATCAATGCATCCAAGAGGCTCTCCTGTGCCCTCTTCAGTAAATGGGACAGGCAGATAATCAACCCCTCCAGGGCTGCTGCAACACTTCACTCAGGCACAAGGACCAATCTGGTCACTCCTTCAGTAGAAGAGCTGCCTGCTTCTTCTTCTCCTCAAGCCATATCCACCCAAGCCACATATACCCAAGCCATCACCTCCTCACCACCAGTCTCCACCATCATTATCTCATCTCCCATTACCATTTCCTCACCTATGTCATCCCCTCCACCATCCTCCTCAGAGAACTTCCATCCTCTCTTTTCCTATCCAATCCACACTCAACCATCATTCTCCCTTTTAGAGGATTCCTTCATGGATGACTCTCCCTCTTCTCCTCCTGAGACATCTTCCCTCCACCAAATGCTCACTGACATCCTCTCTCAACCCTCCTTCATACCCTCCTTTACTCTCCCACTCTCCACCTCAACCTTCTCTATCCCCATCATTCCATCTTCTGAACCAACAATCCCTACTCCTCCTACCTCCACCTTTTCAGCTTCAGTCACCATCCCTCCATCCACCTTGACTATTACCTCTGCTCAAGCCTCACTTGGGCATGTAGATCTTTCTAGCCTGGCTGACAGGCTCTATGAGTTGCTAGCTCCCAAGCTGGTATCTATGCTGGAGTCCTCCCTGACTCCACTCCTGAAGCAAGTCCAGGAGCTGTCCACCAAGCTTGATTCTTTTTCCTCCTCCCAGGCAATCCCTTCTACTGGGTGCCTTGGTTCACCTCTCTCTGAACCAAGGCAGGGGGAGATGCCTTATGAAGAAGTGGATGTGCCAGCTCCAGCTCCAGCTTCTACTCTCTCAGCAAGCTCAGGATGTGCTTTTGCACTTAATCTGCAGAGGTTGCTATCCAGATTTGATACAGCCTATTTCAGCTATCTGCCTCCAATTACTGCTGAAGATCTGTCCAAGGCCATTGTGCCTGTACCTGTCTGTAATCCCAGCCAGATTGTTTCCTATATCAAGTCATGGAAGGCTGTGGATGTATCTGATGCTGCTACTAAGGCCACTGTGCCTCCTTTTGTTGATAATGCTGCTGCTGCTGACATAGAAATGATTCCAGCACCTAATGCTGAGGAAAATGTTGTTGAAACTGATGATGCAAAGCTTACCTCATACTTGGAAGATCCCACTCCTCCTGCTGCTGATTCTGCTATCCCTGCTGCTTCCTCTCCTCCTGCTCCTGCTCCTGCTGCTGCTGCAAAGCTCAAAGCTCAAGAAGAATATCTCAGAAGAATTGATGCTTTATATGATCAACCTCAGAGTTCTGAAAGTGATCAGTACAGAACTGATTCTGATGATTCTGCCAGCACAATTGCCAAAAAGAGAAAAGCCAGAAGTAAAGCAATGATGTCAGTTCCTCCTGCCAAAGCCAAAGTCTCCAATGACATTCCATATTACATTCTGCATGACTGCCCCATCACTGAACCATGGATGCAATTTTCCAAGAACCAACTAAAGGCAATGAAAAAGAGAAGAAAGCTGGACAAATATGAAAAAGGATCATCTCAACATCAGCCTCCTCCTCCTCCTCCTCCAGACTCTGGATCAGGCTCAGCTCCTCAAGCTCCAGCTCCTAGACAAAGTTCCTCTCAATCCTATTCTAAGTATTACCAAAAGGGACAACATCAAAGAGGATATCAACCCAGAAGGGGTAGTTACAGAGGAAATCAAAGAGGACAGAGACCCTATCAAAGGGAAGGACAAGGCCATTCTGACTCTACTTCAGGTCCTTACCCTTACAAACTGAAAGACACAGTTGCTCCAAGGACCTCTCCTGCTCCTGAATCTCTCAACAAATATGAACCTGCTGTTCCATATGAGGATCCTGAGAACAATCCTGTGGCCTGGACTGCTAGGATGAAAGAGTTGGCTGCTCTTGATCAGATTAAGAAGGCTAGAGAACAAGGCAAAGAAATATCCAACATTACAACCTTATCAGAACAAAGAAAGAAAGAACTGTAAAAGTATGCCTCAAGGAAATTCTTCAATCCAGAAGATTACATGAAGCTGCACCCAGAGGCTGTAGTTCCAAGGCCAAGATCTCAAACCTCTCTAGGTGCAGAAGATGACAGAAGGTCCAAGAAAGAAGCCCTAAACCCTAACAGAGAAATTTTATTTAAAAAGGGAACTGAAAAGAAGTGATCTGTGTAAGCAAACATATCATCCACCTTTGGATATCTGCTGCTATTTATCTGTGATATGCATTGCTGTTTCTCTGCATTTTGTATTTAACTTCTGTATTATTGAATGCTCTTTATGATTGTCTGTAAATAGTAATCCTAACCCAAATAGGGGGAGATAGGTATCAGAGCAGTTGCTTAGTGGGCTATCAGTCACGTCAAATGATTGATGCGGCTGTCAGGGACAATTTAAATAATAAAACCACCGTGGTTGCCCAAGCGATTATCGAAGAAATAGTTGTGAACGCCTACTAGTAGAATGTCCCATGGGATGCACTATGAAGGCGACCGACCTTTTTGAAGTGGATGCGACAACTCTCTTTACCCTTCAAGTTGAAAGGTTAACAAAGAAAGTGGCAGATATGTCTGCTGCCTCCTCCAATCTGCCTTGTTTTATTCCCCCTAACATCTGCATAGCCGAAGAGTTCGTAGACTTCATGTGAAATTCGGGTCATCCTTCCTTCAACCCCAACAATGAATATAGTAACAGCTATAATCCGAGTTGGAGGAATCACCCCAATTTCTCTGGGAGCAATTTAAACAATGCGCAACTGATGGCGGCGGCCATAATGAAGGCATATATGGTGATAAAGATGATGACGTCCATGGCGTACTTGATGATGATGCTCTACTGACCAAAGACATGCGGCGCCGTGGAGGGTCATGGCTACAATCTTTGCCAACACAACAAGATTTAATTTTAGTTATTCTCGCTAGTTTATGATCTATTTGATTAGTTCTGTTATTTTACTAGTGGTGTGTGTTTAGCCACTGTCTTTATTGGACTGCTAATAGCTTTTTTTGATGTCAGCCTTATAAAAGGCCAAGACTATTATTGTTTTTTTAGTCAAGAAAGAAATTAAAACAAGAATTATCTTAAACCTAATCCCCTTCGTCCTCTCATCTTCCCCTAAGCCGCCGCCCCCTCTCCTTTCAACCTCACGGCCGTCTCTCTCCCTCTCAAGCTCTCGGCCACCACTTTCTCCCCCACCTCTCCTCCTTTATATCTTTCACTCCCTCCACCCTTGCAAAACCATCCATACAACCTATCCCCTATCCATAAATTTCGGCCACCCCCTTGAAAGAGAGAAGTCAAGTGCAAGTAAGAAGGTTTTCCATTGGAGAACTTCCTCGGCGTGAAGCGGAGAAGACGGACGAGTTCTTCATCTTTGGTGCATCTCCCGCCGAGTCCAAGGAAAGCGATCGTTTCTTAGTGGATCCAAACATCTCAGATCTACTTTTCTGAGAGGGGTAACAAAACTTCCTACTCAAGAGTTTTCTTTCTTAGTTAGTTCATGTGGTGGACGAATTTTGCATGAAATTTTGAATCGTTGATTTTTGCGGTATTAATTTTATAGGTTTGTCATTTTCGTTTGGTTTTCCGAAGAACTTTCGAGAGGAGTGGCAATCCTCGCTATTTTTCTTTAGTTGGGATAGATCCTACCATTTCCGGAATCGTATTTTCTTGGTGGATCTATTTTGGTACAACTCCATGCTCGAATTGGAATCAATATTATTCCATTTAGCCGGAAAGGATTTTGGCATATAGCCATCCTCCATTCCACTTGCGGATCGGCTATCCGTATGTTAGCACGAACGATAAATAAATCTCATTGTGGTTGCTGCGTGTCATTAGCGTGCGGGTTAGATAGCGTTGAGCGTTGTAATAGTCGTTGTCACGCCGTCTGTGTAGGATCCATAGAACATACCCCTACATCAATTTAGTATCAAAGACAGGTTGTGTTGATTTCTCAATCAACACCATCCTTACTCCTTTCTATCGTAGGGTTTTCAACTCTAACTTGGCTGTGCACAATCCATCATAAACAACGTAAAAAATGAAATTTCTACGATCTGGTCTGCGTTTAGTAAAAAAAACATAAAAAACAATTCTGCAGAAAATTTCTAAAAAACTTCCTGAGTAATCTCCTTATTTTTCTAAGAACAAAAGTTAAAAAAGTTTTTTCGTCAGCCCACTCTAAAAGCGTAAAAAAATTCCAGCATTATAAATTTAATCTGGACAAAACCACCTATTTCTCATGTGTTCATGCGCACTAGGCTTGACACAGAATATTCCACGTCCACGATAACCACGGCAGATGGCCATGATGAAGAGCACCCTCCGGCCATGATCGCAGAGCTTCGAGAAGAGTTTAACGCTAGGTTCGATGCACTCACCCAATTAATTCAAGGGTTAGCGTTAAATCAAGCGGCGCCGGTATGGGTAGAAACAGTCCGGGTCCCGAACCCCAGGCAGCCAACCCACGAGATGAAAGTCAAAATCAACCTCGTGATCAGGACAATGAGTACGCGTCTCGAGCCCCTTATGAGTTAGACATAAGTAGAGCCGTTAAGCTAGATTCACCATCATACGATGGTATGGGGGAACCCCAAAATTTTCTAGAATGGATTATGGGAATCGAGTGTTATTTTGAGTGGCACAACTTGACGGACGTTGAGAAGGTGCAGTTAGCACGGATGAAGCTTCTGGGTATGGCCAAAACGTTCTGGTTGAACGAAGAGGTGCGACTAGGCACCGTGAATGGAGCACCCCCAATTGGGTGGGCTGCCATGAAAGAATTACTGAATTATCAATATGTCCCTGCGTATCACCGCACCCAAATGTTCGACGAGCTAGCCACCCTTCGTCAAGGGGGCCAATCGGTAGCCGAGTATATTGGACACCTTAAAGAAATGATGGTGTGTTTCGACATTCGAGAGATGCCCGAAGTAAAACTCTCCCGATTTCGTAAAGGACTCAACACGGACATCTAAGGCAAGCTTCTATGTTATGGTCACACGGACCTTAACACAACATTCAATGCAGCTTTAGATATAGAAAAGCACAATGCCTACAAGTCCAAGGGACACGCATTCCAGAAGGGAAAGTCCATCTTAGGACCCCCACCTTCGTCCTCCATGCGGGACAAAGGAAAGTTCCGGTCGACTGACTCAAGTTCCATAGTAATTACCGCTAGGAACAATAAAAATCCCAATGGTGAGAGAGTTCCAATAGGACAAATTAATAAGACTAATGCTACATGTTATTCGTGTGGAATTCAAGGACGCTACTCTAGTGAGTGTCCCACAAAGAGTAAACCACTGGCACTATTAGATTCCACGTCTGAGCCTGCCGAGCTCGTCTATAAAGCTGGCGGTGAATCAGATGCCGAGCCGAGTGATATCGAAGATTAGTCTTATATGATGGTTATGAGGTGCATTCTGGCCACACCGCATGCGTCGGATGAGTATAATAGGATGAACATCTTCTCGTTAAATTTTAAGGGCGGTGAAAAGTGGTGCAAGTTAATAATAGATAGCGGAAGTTGCATGAATGTCCTTTCGGAAAATGTCGTCACTCGTATGCATCTAGTCCCCGAACCACACCCCCATCCGTATAAAATAGCGTTGGTAAACAAAACATCTATCGCTATTTCCAAGCATTGTTTAGTGCCACTTACGGTGAAAAGCTATAGCGATAAGATATGGTGCGACGTCATCCTCATGGATGTATGTCATGTACTGCTAGGACGCCCGTGGCTCTAATATTATGACGTGACCCATTTCAAAAGAGGCAACACGTACGAGTTCAAGTATAATGGTAAGACCATTATCTTGAAACCCTCACCGCCCAAGGATCCTTCGATTGCCTCCAAGGACACAATTGTGTCTGCGGAACCGAAAAATATAAGCTTGATAAGTAAGAAGGAGTTAGAACGTGAGACCTTTTTGGATGGCGTCATCTATGCGTTAGTATGTCTGCAAGCTAAGGAAGATTCATCTTTGCTAGAGAACCTACCGTTATCTCTGCGACCTCTATTGGAAGAGTACAAGGATGTCTATCCGGCAGATCTACCATCTAAGTTGCCACCTATACGGGATATTCAGCAAGAGATTGATTTCATCCCGGTCTCATCTTTGCCCAATCAGCCCCATTACCGTCTCAATCCCTCCGTACATAATGAGTTGCAAAATTAAATTTCAGATTTATTAGCAAAGAAATTTATCCGTCATAGTAAGAGCCCATGTATTGTCCCTGCCCTGTTGGTCCCAAAGAAAGACAAGATGTGGAGATTATGTGTAGACTATCGGGCCATCAATATAATAACTGTTAAATATAGATTTTCCATTCCCCGTTTGGATGATTTATTAGACATGCTATCAGGAGCCGCCAAATTTTCTAAATTGGATCTTAAGATTGGTTATTATCAAAAAAGAATACGGGAAGGAGACGAATGGAAAACGGCATTCAAGTCTAAGGATGGGCTCTCTAAGTGGTTAGTTCTTGGAGAGGGGCTTACCAACAGACCAAGTACGTTCTCACGGTTGATGACCCAAGTCTTTAAGCCATACAAGCATAAATTTGTAGTGGTATATTTCGATGATATATTGGTATTTAGTCTCTTGTCAATGGATCATGAAACTCACCTAAGTACAATCCTTACAACCTTGCGCCAAGAAAATTTATTTATTAATCTTAAAAAGTGTGTGTTTTGTGTGCCGTCTGTTGAGTTTTTAGGATACATACTGAGTTCCGAAGGTATTCATGTTGACCAAAAGAAGGTCCAAGTGATTAGAGAGTTGCCAGAACCTCAAAATATTAGGGATGTTAGAAGTTTCCATGGATTGGCCACGTTTTACCGAAGATTTATTCGAAATTTTAGTAGTATTATGGCACCAATCACCGAATGCATGAAGAAGGGTGAGTTTAGTTGGACTAAAGCGGTTACGAGTGCTTTCCAAACGATTAAGGAACGGATGTCCGAAGCCCCACTACTCCGGTTACCGGATTTTAGTAAGGTGTTTGAACTATCATGTGACGCATCTGGGATAGGAATCGGGGGAGTGTTAAGTCAGGAGGGACATCCATTAGGGTACTTTAGCGAAAAACTAGCAGGTCTAAAGTTAAACTATTCCAATTATGATCGTGAGTTTTATACCGTGATATGTTATCTCCAACATTGGCGAAACTACCTTATATCAAAAGAATTTGTGATATTTTCGGACCATGAGGCGCTAAAATTTGTAAACTCTCAAAGTAAAATAAGCCCTCGGCACGCCAAATGGGTCTCATACTTGCAAGAGTACACATTCATTATCAAGCACCTTAAGGGGTCGTTAAATCGTGTGGCGGACACACTTAGTCGGGTCACCCTATTAGTATCTACCATGGAAGTCTCGTTCATAGGATTTGAAAGAATTAAAGATGAATATGCTCAATGCCCGGATTTCAAGAATATTTACTTCACCGCTCAGGACAATTCCCCCTCCTCTATCTCGGCATTTTACATCCGTGACAGGTATTTATTTAAACATATGCAATTATGTATTCCCCACTCATCATTACGTCAATTTATTATATGGGAGTTACATAGTGGAGGGTTAGGCGGACATTTCGGTCGAGACAAAACGATTAAACTTGTAGAGGACAAATTCTTTTGGCCGGGCCTCAAACCAATGGTCAATAAAGTCGTAGGGAGTTGTCGTGTATGTAAATTAGCCAAGGGGAGCAAGACCAACGCGGGTATTTACACACCACTTCCAATTCCGTACCAAGGGTGGACTTTAGCATGGACTTTATATTGGGCCTACCTATGAAATTTAGGCGACACGATTCCATTCTGGTTGTAGTAGACCGTTTCTCCAAAATGGTCTATTTTATCGCTTGTCATAACACCAACGATGCTTCACATGTCGCCAAGTTGTATTTCAAGGATGTCATGGCACATCGGGGCATCCCCAAAATGATAGTGAGTGATAGGGATGTTAAATTTACTAGTTATTTCTGGAAAACACTTTGGAAACTCTTGGGTACCAAACTTCTGTTTTCGTCGGCCTATCATCCCCAAACGGATGGACAAACGGAAGTAGTTAACCGCAGCTTAGGAAGTTTGCTACGTTGCTTAGTGGGCGATCATAAAGGTACATGGGACCTTATTCTTTTGCATGCTCAATTAGCATACAATAATTCTAAGAATAGGTCCACCGGTTTGTCCCCGAATGAGATAGTGCAAGGATATAAGGCACCCGTGCCTCTTGACTTGGTTCCGTTACCACCCTCCTTTAAATCTAGTCAATTTGCACAAGACTTCGCCTCGCACATTCACACACTCCATGAGCACATTGGCAAGAGGTTAGCTAAACAATATGTTATTTATCAATCGAATGCTAACGTACACAGGCGAGCAGTTCCCTTGAATATTGGTGATTTGGTCATGGTTCGTCTTATCCAAGAACGGATTTCGTCGGGCACCGTCAAGAAATTAGCGAATAAGAGAGCTGGTCTTTTCGGGTTTTAAAGAGGCAAGGCGAAAATGCATATTTATTAAAGTTACCCGCTGATTGGGAAATCTCCCCTATTTTCAACATTTCAAATTTAACGCTTTATGTCGCTCTGCCACCTAAACTTTCCATCTCTCCGTTCAATATTTTCACTATACCATCTAATGGGGTAGGGGTGAGATTGTTTCTGGATCGCCCTCTTCTTCGGATTCTCCGGGAGGTATGTTTCCTACTACTGATGAAACTTGTTTTTCCTCTTCGCCTAACGCATTTCCAAGGTTCCCCCGGACCGATTTCTTGCCTGACAGGATTTTGCAGGATGCGGTGTTTCCCATACCCGACGGTGACATTCACAGGTTTTTGATACGATGGCGTGGTCATCCTGCTTCAGACGACTCTTGGCTCTCTGCTGCACAGGTGGATCTTCTAGATGCGGACCTCTTGCGCCGTTACATTCCCGCCCACTCATCGGTGATGAGTCCTTTTGAGCGGGGGAGGATTGATGGCGGCGGCCATCATAAAGGCATATATGGTGATAAAGATGATGACGTACATGGCGTACTTGATGATGATGCTCTACCGACCAAAGACATGCGGCGCCGCAGAGGTCATGGCTACAATCTTCGCCAACGCAACAAGATTTAATTTTAGTTATTCTCGCTAGTTTATGATCTATTTGATTAGTCTGTTATTTTAATAGTGGTGTGTGTTTAGCCACTTTGTCTTTACTGGACTGCTAATAGCTTTTTTTGTTGTAAGCCTTATAAAAGGCCAAGACTATTATTGTTTTTTTAGTCAAGAAAGAAATTAAAATAAGAATTCTCCTAAACCTAATCCCCTTCCTCGTCTCATCTTCCCCTAAGCCGGTGCCCCCTCTCCTTTCAACCTCACGGCCGCCTCTCTCCCTCTCAAGCTCACGGCAACCACTTTCTCCCCCACCTTTCCTCCTTCTTATCTTTAACTCCCTCCACCCTTGTAACCCATCCATACAAACTAGCCCCTATCCATAAATTTTGGCCACCCCCTTGAAAGAGAGAAGTCAAGTGCAAGGAAGAAGGTTTTCTGTTGGAGAACTTCCTCGGCGTGAAGCGGAGAAGACGAACGAGTTCTTCATCTTTGGTGCATCTCCCGCCGAGTCCAAGGAAAGCGATCGTTTCTTAGTGGATCCAAACATCTCAGATCTATTTTTCTGAGAGGGGTAACGAAACTTCCTACTCAAGAGATTTATTTCTTAGTTAGTTCATGTGGTGGACGAATTTTGCATGAAATTTTCAATCGTTGATTTTCGCGGTATTACTTTTATAGGTTTGTTATTTTCATTTGGTTTTCCAAAGAACTTTCGAGAGGAGTGGCAATCCTCGCTATTTTTCTTTAGTTGGGATAGATCTTACAATTTCCGGAATCGTATTTTCTTGGTGGATCTATTTTTGTACAACTCCAAGCTCGAATCAGAATCAATATTATTCCATTTAGCCGGAAAGGATTTTGGCCTATAGACATCCTCCATTCCACTTGCTGATCGGCTATCCATATGTTAGCACGAATGATAAATAAATCTCATTGTGGTTGCTGCGTTTCGTTAGTTTGCGGGTTAGAGAGCGTTGAGCGTTGTAATAGTCGTCATTACGCCGTCCGTGTAGGATCCATAGAACCTAACCCTACATCAGCAGTGCCCCCTAATTCTTTTGAGCCCGTATTTTTCCCGCCTCCTCCTCTGAAACCTTCTCCGGTTGAGGAAATTTATTATAAATATATAGCGTCCAACGAGTCAAATATTCGGAACATCACCAGACCGCTAAAAAACCTTGAACTACAAGTTGGACAGCTGGCGAGAAGGACGTGAAAGGTAGGGGATAAATTTGATTTATCCTAGGGGGTGAATAGAGTGATTTAAATCTTTTTACTATTTTTAAAATCTATCATTAAAATTAGTGATAGTAGTAGTTATATAAAATTAAAAAGGAACTAAGCTAACTACACAACTATAGCACAACAAAGTAAGGAAAAATGAACACACAGACAACACAAGAATTTATAGTGGTTCCCGAAATCTGGGTACATCCACTCTTTTACCACCCTGGTAGGAATCCACTAACAAGTTTTGATCAGGTGCTTTGCCACCACGGGTTTTTGCTCAGGTGCCCTTTCACCACACTATCTATTTTGAGAGATCTCACCACCCTTTAGGCTTTTTATCAGGTGCCCAAAAATCAACAGAAGTATTTTGTTAAGGAGACTTGACAACCATGTGATAACTTTTGAAGGGTGCTAAAAACCCTTTTTAACATGGGAAGTAAGAGTGATGTGGTCTTCTCTTTCTAAAAAAACAACTGAGAAGACTTTAGTGGATGTTGTTGTCAAAGCTCCCCCTGAGATGTTGAATTATTCAGGAAGAAAAGAGTTTTGTTCATGGTGTAGGCTTTGATGAAGATCTTCAGAAAATTCATGAAGTGGTATTGATTAGTTGTCCCTTTGAAGCTTGAAGCAGAAACTGAAGAAAACTAAAGATCTGTGTATTGATGTTCTTCCTCAAATTACTGTGAGAATGATTGCAGTACTTCTCTCTATATCAATTATTGTATATCTGTAAAAACTATCATATTTTTCAAAAAGATCTATATGTATCCTCTGAGAGAATTTCAGCCTTTGAATTTGAAAAAAATATCCTTGATTGATGCTGAGATTCTGGGAGTTCAAATAACTGGAATATGTCTTTAATGTATTTCCTTAACTATCCCAGTAAATAAGTCAAGTAATTAACACTGTGAAATCCATAATCAATGCTGCCTACCAATGGCTATATTCTTGAGAGTATAAGCATTAATTATCAGAGAATTACTATCTTAAAATAATACCAATTCAAATCATGACAATGAAATCATCAAACTAAAACTAACAGAAATCATCGACCTCAGAATAGATTTCGTTGACCTGAACTCAAAGTTCGTCGAGCTGAGAAATCGCCTTTATCAACCTGAGCATAGAGAAAATAATCTGGAAGGAAACTGTCAAAGCTGAGCTCCACGTTCGTCGAACTGAGGTAGAATATCATCGACTAGAGAAACTGAGAGAGATAAGGGTGTTCATCAACCTGAGTTCAAATATCGTCGAGCTCAACTCAGAGAAGGAACTCTAAGTTTGTCGATCTTAGATCGACGATCGTTGAGCTGAGTTCGAAGAACTTCGAACAGATTACTAAACTCTCTTAAAAACTATAATTCTTCTAAGTCTGGATCTCTGAAGTCTTCTGAAGGCTGGATCAAGGATGTCTATCCTAGTCAGACTTAACCTAAACCTTAAAACTGACAAATTGACCCTAGGCTATACATAACGGGTCAACAATCCTTATTAGTGAACCTAGCTCAAATCCAAACTAGGGATCCAATAATCTCCCCCAATTTGGGTGAGGTCACTAAACAAAAAAGAGAACCAAAAAAACAAAGCAATATAAATATCTGACAGAATTTGAAATTATCCAGCAGATATAATATGGCTAAGTTTAGAACACATATACATCATAGAAAAAATAAATGTTCATGATTTGTCAGAAGGAGGAGCATAGGATGATTTTGTAAATATAATCTTTCTGAGGGGATCTTCTGCTTCCTTCTTAGAAATTTTCATGTCTTAGACTCCAAGATGTATAATGTTTGATGCTCTGGGAACTATACCCTCTGGATGTACCTGCATATATGCATTTGGGTCAAATAAATGTTTGTCTACCTCAAATTTGTCAAGTTCTTTTTGCCTATAGTTAGACATTTGCAGTAAATTGTGATGGATTAGATCCTTCTGCTTTAGCTTTGTTTATCTTAGATAAGCCAATCAATTCTTAAAATCTAGCCATTCTGAAGTTGGGTTCTAACTCAGGTTAATAAACTTGAGAGACAGGTCTCTCTAAATCAGATTTAAAAACATCCTGTGTAGATTTTTGAGAATTTTTGAATATAATTGATTTTTGTTGAAAATTTATTAGAGGTAGAGACAGTTGAGATTTCTTTGATAATAGGACTTTGGATGGCTGCAATGATTGTACTTTCCAGGTGGTCTAGAGGACTGGTAGGAAGATGGTATTGGAGCTTGAGAAGTGCTTGAAGCAGGCTTCTGATGCAACACTTCCTGAGGATTGAGAGAAATTTCCTATAGCACCTGCATCAGGAGGAGGAGGAGGAGGTCCTCTCTAGTTCCTTTGAGGAAGAGGAGAGTATCTCCTGCTCTTCTTCACAGCCTTTTGCTCATTTTTATAAAATCACATCCACTTAGGCATACCTGGATAAGGAGTAATATTATTGAAAATATAGTATGGTGTATCAGCAGTTGGGTTTGGCTTAGGAACAACCTTAGCATGAACTTTTCTCTTCTTAGATTTAGTGTTCTTAGGACTAGAGTCTTCAGAATCATCATCATCGTCATCATCATCTGATGATCCAAGACAATGGGCATATAAATCATCAATCTCTTTTAGAGTTTCCTTAGAGATCTGCTTCTCAGCTTGAGGCTATTCTAGAATTAATGGCTCTGCAACACTTCCATTAACAATTTGATTTTTTTCTTCTTCCATGTCAACTAGTCAACTAGTATTTCTGAAATTGGATATCATCCAAATCTGGCATTGGGTACTTAGTCCACATACGAGGAGGAGGACTGCAAACCTCTTCATCAACTAGTATTTCTAAAATCACAGGTGCTGCAAAACATGCCCTTAGTTGATCTACAACTTCAGGACTTATTTGAGCAGAATAACAAACAATTGCCTTGGAGTAATCAACATAAAAACTAGCCAAAGCATTATTGTAAATTCTGTAAATTGGATTGAAAGAATTGAGCAAAGAATTCAGATCAACTATGGGATTTATAATAAATTCACCAACAGTGCTAATTTGTTCATCTGTATTATAAGCCATATCAGAACCACTTATGATATCTATAAGATCTGTTGGAATGTTTGTTTCTACTACTGTTGCTGGAGGAGGGAGAGCTGGAACTTCTTCATAAGACACCTCCCCCTGCCTGGTTTCAGAGGGTCCTGAAGCTAGGCCCCCAGAAGAAGGGACAGTAGAGAGTGCAACAATTTTGGTGGAGAGAGAATTCATAGAGGCAGAGAGAGGAGCAATGACATTAGCTATTAATTGCTCAAGTTAAAGATGGTTTGACAATACCACCTAAGGTGTTAAATCAACTTAGCTCTAAAGTGGGTGGGTGAATAGAGATTTAAAAACCTTTTTACAGAATTTAATTTGCGGAATTAAGATAGCGATATTATTATGTGCAAAAGGTGAAGTGCAAAAAAGAAAACTACCGCACACAGCATAATAAGTAAAAGATATCATCATAGACGATACAAGAAATTTATAGTAGTTCCCTTAAACTTGGGTACATCCACTCATTTACCACCCTGGTAGGAACCCACTCAAGTTTTTGATTAGGTGCCCCGCCACCAATTAGTTTTTTGCTCAGGTGACCTATCACCACAAGATCTATTTCAAGGGAGATCTCAAAACTCTTTAGGCTTTTGATCAGTTGGCCAAAAACAAAATCAAGTCTTTTGATTAGGAGACTTGAAACAAAGGTGAATAACTTTTGAAGGCCGTTAAGAAATACTTTATATAGTGGGTGAAAATAAAATAAAAACAATACGGAGTTCTTCTCTTTCTCAAAAAACTGAGAAGACTATTGGATTTTTCTTGATGATGTCAAAGCACCCCATGAGATAGATATTTGATAAGGAAGATGGAAGCTTTACAGGGCGTGTTGGTCTTCTTGAGAATGATCTCCATAAAGCTTTAGAATAATGGTGATTGTTGTCTCTTGAATTCCTTTGGAGATGCAAACTGATGATGAAGAAAGATGTTCTCAATCTCTTGTGCATTCTCAATTCTGTCGCTCTACTACTTCAACTATCTTCAAAGCTTTTGAAAAACTTTTTTTATATTTACTATATTTTCTTGCAGCAAAGTCTGAATTTCCTTCTTTAATTGACTGTTGATTTCTTAGAACTTGGACAAACGGCTAAAAGGCCAATAAAATAATTCCTTAACTGTCCCAAAGAATTAGTTGTATATTGACTCTATGAAATCCAGTAATTAATGCTGCCATTTGAACGACTATATTCAAAGAATATAAGCATTAATTTTTCAGAGTAAAATAAGCTAAAATATAAGCTTTAATCAATCTAAAATAACTGCAAAGAAATAAAAAATGAAATGACCTTTATTATCAATCTGAGATCCAAGATCGTCAAACTCAAACCTCTCATTTGTCGAGCTGAGCCTTGAGAAGTCTGAATTGAATTGTTACTTTGTTTTCTAGGCTCCAAGTTCGTTGAGCTGATATGGAAGAATATCAAACTCAACCCTGATGAAGATTGATTAGATAGATGAGAAATTTTGGCTTTGGTGAAAATGAAATGAAAAGAGGAGCTATCAAATGAAATCAGAAAAAAGGCGCAAAAGCGGCTAACTAGTGGTAAAAGTTTTTAGGTTCGCAGGAAAGCTCAAACGAAAACAAAAATGGCCTAAATCATTTTCACGCTTTTAAATTTATTTAAAACAAAGGTTGAAAAATTTCAAAAAGCAAGTCCTAGATAATAAAAGAAGATTGATGAAATTATCTTGAAAATAAAAATAATAGGTGACTTTGATCGTTCACATCTACAACGCTAATCAAAAGTTGACCTTACAAAAATTATTCAAAAACGAAAAAGGAAATATTGGATGATGAATTTTTGAGAAAGTAAAGGAAATAAAGAACGAAAAACCATAATAGAAATGCGAGTTTTAGAAAAATATTTCACCTTAACATGCTATCGTGAATTAGAAACACAGCATGACCGACATTTTACTTGTGAAACATAATTAAAAAGAATGATTAGAAATATTATAATTAACGAAGTTGTTTATAACAAATTTTGAGTAAAACAAAACAAAAACAAGGGGTACTATTGAAATACAAAAATGTCTAAACTATTAAAGTAAAAACAAAAAGCATATATATATATATATATATTTATTTATTTGTGAAATATTCTCTTTTTTAGATTTTGCAAATATTTTCTTCTTTTTTTGGAATTTTAAAATATTCATTTTATAAAAATATACACAAAAAACAAGAATATTTACACTAAGCTAAAATGAAGGAGGAAGTCCTCCCCCAAGCTTAAAATAGTCATTGTCCTCAATGGCAAAAGAAGGGGATTGGAGAAGGAGAGAAAAATAAAGTACAGAATTGAAAGACAGAATTGAAAAATAGGTACTTCCCCGGATTTATTCGCTACGAAAGCTGAGTGATGCCGCTCTCCTGAATGTCTTCTTTGGACTTCGTGATGGATTCAACAATGTTTGAGCAGGCGATCGCAGAAGGTTCCGCTTGTCGCAGCCGTCCGGGGCAAAAATTGTAAAATAAAGAAAATAGAAAAAGATAACTTGGGTTGCCTCCCAAGAGCGCCCTTTGTTTAAAACGTCGTTGAGCTCGACGCATCAGAAAAATAAGATTGTCCAAAATAATTGTTTTCCAGAAATAAAATTGTTTTTGATAAAAAAAAGTTCGAAGTTTAGAGTTCGTGCAGCAGATACTTCATACTATTTGGACTGACATCGTCATCACCAGAGAAATACAGTTTAAGGTGCTGACAATTCACTTTGAAATTGCCCTTATCAGAGTGAGAAATTAAAACAGTTCCATATGGGAAAACTTCTACAACAGAAAAGGGCCCAAACCAACGAGATTTTAATTTGCCCGGAAATAAACGTAATCGAGAATTGTATAAAATAACTTGGTTTCCCGGCTTAAAATTTTTTTGGATTCCTTAATTGCTTATCGTGTAAATGCCTCGTCCTCTCTTAATAAAGTTTATTATTTTCATAAGCGTAAGAGCGCCACTCATCGAGTTCATTAAGTTGAAATTTTTTAAGGTCCCCGACTGAGTGGGGATCGAAGTTTAAAAATCTTAAGGCCCAAAAAGCGCGGTGTTCTAATTCTACAGGCAGATGGCATGATTTTCCATAGACCAGCCGATACGACGTACACTCGAGGGCAGTTTTGTACGTTGTTCGGTAGACCCATAAAGCATCGTCTAATTTGGCTGACCAGTCTTTCCTAGAAGTTGAAATAGTCTTTTCTAATATTTTATTTTATTTCTCTATTTACTACTTCGACTTGTCCTTTAGTTTGGGGGTGGTAGACAGTTGAAAGCTTTTGTGTAACGCCGTATTTTGTAAGGATTTTTGAAAATTGCGCGTTACATAAATGGGAACCCCTGTCGCTAATAATGACGTGCGGCGTACCGAATCTAGAAAATAATTTTTTCAAAAACATGACTACAACTCGGGAGTCGTTCGTAGGAAGAGCTTGGGCCTCTGCCCATCGTGAAACATAATAAACTGCAACTAAAATAAACTTGTTTCCGAAGCTAGAAAGAAGGGGGCAAACAAAATCGATTCCCAAGAGGTCGAAAATTTCGAACTCAAGGAAATAATTTTGCGACATTTCATTTTTATTGGAAATGTTGCCCGGTCGTTGGCAACTATTACACCTACTCACAAAGGCTTGTGCGTCTTTAAACAGGCTAGGCCAGTAAAAACCCGCGCAAAGTACCTTGTGAGCGATTCAAGCAGCTTGATAGTGCCTACCTGTCGGACCTTCATGTAAATGTTTAAAAATATCAACTCCTTCATAAGAAACACTTCTCCTTATCACTTGATCCACACAGATTCTGAAAAGATGCGGGTCTTCCCAAAAGTAGTTCTTCAGCTCAGAAAAGAATTTCTTCTTTTGCTGAGAGGAGAACTCTTTTGGGAGCACCCGGGCCACTAAATAGTTGGAGATATGCACGAACCAAGGAGAAGTAGATGTGCTAATTGAAAGTAGCTTCTCATCAGGAAAATAATCATAAAAATATTTTTCATTTAATTTTTCTATAAAAGGATTGTCTAATTTGGATAGATTGTCGGCGGCTAAGTTCTTGGCTCCTCGCTTATCACAGATCTCTAAGTCAAACTCCTTGAGGAGTAAGACCCGGCGAATCAAGCGCGGCTTGGCATCCATTTTGGCAAGAAGATACTTGAGGGCCGATTGGTCCGTAAAAATGATGATTTTTGAAAGCGTAATGTAAGGACGGAATTTATCAAAAGCAAAAAACTACAGCGAGGAGCTCCTTCTTAGTCGTGGTGTAATTTTCCTGTGCAGATGTGAGCGTTTTACTAGCATAATAGATATGGCGGAAGTTTTTAGATATTTGTTGACCTAATATGGCTCCCAACGCGAAACTACTCGCATCGCACATTATCTCAAAAGGAAGGTCCCACATCGGAGCTATTATAATTGGTGTATTAATTAACTTTTCTTTTATTAATTCGAAGGCAGAAAGACAATGGTCATCAAAAATGAATGGGGCGTCTTTTTCTAGAAGATGGGTAAGGGGCTTAGTGATCTTGGAGAAGTCTTTTATGAAGCGGCGGAAGAAAATAGCATGACCTAAGAAACTTCTTATAGCTTTTATATTCGTTGGTGGCGGCAGTTTCTCGATAACTTCTATCTTTGCAATATCTACCTCAATACCTCTCTCCGAAATTGTATGACCCAAAACTAACTCTTCCCTCACCATAAAATGACATTTTCCCAATTTAGGGCAAGGTTAGTTTCTTCGCATCGTTCTAAGACTTTTTTGAGGTTTTCTAAACATTTATCAAAGGAATCGCCGAACACGGAGAAATCGTCCATAAAAACCTCCATAATGCTTTCTACGTACTTGTCAAATATAGCGAGCATACATCGTTGGAATGTAGATGGCGCATTCCACAATCCAAAAGGCATTCTTCGGTAGGCAAAGGTGCCGAAGGGACAAGTAAATGTAGTTTTCTCTTGGTCCTCGAGAGGGATGGGGATTTGAAAATACTCCGAGAGGCCATCGAGAAAACAGTAAAAGCTATGGCCGAATAATCATGCTGAAATCTGATCGATAAACGACAAAGGAAAGTGGTCCTTGCGGGTTGCATCATTTAGCTTCCAATAATCTATACATATATGCCAACCTGTCACCGTCCGTGTCAGGATTAATTCGTTATTTTCATTACTAACTACCATTATCCCTCCCTTCTTTGGTACTACCTGAACAAGGCTCACCCACTTACTATCTGATATAGGGTAGATAATTCCTGCGTCTAATAATTTCATAACCTCACCCTTAACTACTTCTTTCATATTGGGGTTTATACGGCGCTGAGGTTGAATGGAGTGACGCAAATTATCTTCCATTAAAATTTTATGAGTGCAGAAGGATGGGCTTATGCCCTTGATATAAGATATCTGTAAAGCAATAGCTCGGCGATGTTTATGTAAAACTAAAAGAAGTTTTTCACTTTGGACATCCGTGAGGTAGGCCGAAACTATGACTGGCAGCTTAGAGTTCTTTTCTAAGAAAACATACTTGAGATGTTCAGGAAGTTATTTAAGTTCTAGGGTAGGGGGTTCTTCATAAGAGGATTTAGAAATTCTTTCTTTTTCAAAAACAATATCTTCGTAAACTTTTTTATAAGGAAAATTAAAAGGGGTGGGGCTAGCGGCAAATGCGGCTTCTTGCAGCGATTTAGTAGGAAGGGTAGAAGAGGAACAAAAATGAGAAAATTCTTTTCCAAAATAGGCTAGAAGAGAAGAGGACTCTACACTTTCTTTTAGCGATTCAGTTGGAAGAGAAGAAGAGGAAAAAAATCAGAAAATTCTTTTTCAAAGATGGAGAGGCAGTAGGAGGATCCATCACTTAAGGCATCTACAAAAAAACAGGAGTCATCATTTGCTAGGGTGTTCTTCAATTAAGGGGTGATAGAGAAAGTGACTTCGTCGTCGCCTACTCGAAGGAAGAGCTTACTATTGCTTACCTCAATGATGGCTCGGGAGGTGGCAAGGAAGGGTCGGCCAAGGATTAGGGGAACCTCGACGTCTTCTTTGATGTCCAAAATGACAAAGTCCTCCGGGATGATGAACTTTTCGACTTTTACTAGAACATCCTCCACTATTCCTAACGGGTACTTAACGGATTGGTCGGCGAGATGGATACTCATGCGTGTTTGGTTGAGGCTACAATTTCCTAACTTTTTAAACAATGAGAGGTGCATTAGGTTTATACTCGCACCTAAGTTGGCTAACGCGTGTTTGACAAAAAGATTACCGAAGACACACGGGATAGAAAACTACCCGGGTCACTGATTTTCTTTGGAAAACCGTTTGTCAAAACAGCGAAGCACTCAGCATTTAACGTGACATGCGAAAGGTTCTCTAACTTTTTGTTATTGGTCAGGAGGTCCTTAAGATACTTGGCGTACTTCGGTATTTGCGAAATCACTTCATGGAAAGACAGATTTATGTGGATTTGCTTGAAGATTTCTAAGAAATGAGAGTACTAATAGTCCTGACATTGTTTATTAAGTTCGGAAGGGTAAGGCGGGATCAGATCATTTTTAAAGATGGGTGTTGGAGTGAGATCTTTTTCTAATGTGGAGAGAGGGGTGATAACTTCTTCGGCAGAGGGTGGAATTTTTAAAACGGTAGCAGAGCTTTGATTTTTAAAAGTGGGGGTGGAGCTTGCCTTAGGCTCTTCACTTACCATACCGGGAACTTTCTTCCCACTCCGAAGAGTTATAGCTTTCGCTTGCTCTCTCGGGTTGGGCTCGGTATTAGAAGGAAGAGACCCCGTGGGTCGCTCAGAAATAATTTTACGAGCTGTCCTACTTGATTTTCTAGACTTTTTATGGATCCGATTAGGGTCCTTATCGTAGCATCATTTGTGGTGATATATTTGGAAAGTAACTTTTCCAAGCTTGGAGGTTTTGGATAATTTTGAAGAGGTGGTGGTGGTGGTGCAAAAAAATCATTTTATGATTGCGGGCGCATCGCATTCGATGGATTACTCCACAAAAAATTTGGATGATTTCTTAAGGCAGGATTATTACTATTCGGAAAATTAAAATAAGGAGGATGAAAATTCGCAGTAGAAAAATAATTAAAAGCACTTCTAGGCATGTTGTTAACAAAATCTAATTGTTCTGAGGTAGGAGTTGCAGATTCCCATACCTGAGGAGCGGAGGCAGCAGTCATCTCCGTTATCTTTTTGCTTAATATTTCCACCTATAGCGCGAGCTAGGAGACATTATCAACTTAATAGATACCTGCAGGCTCGTTCGGGCGGGACCTAGGCACATTCCACTGATAAGTGTTCATGGCCATGTCCTCAAAAAGCTCAAGAGCTGCTGTCGGGATCTTATGATTTAAAGTACCGCCAGAAGCTGTGTCTATCATTTGCTTTGTGCTTTGATTTAGCCCGTTATATAATGTCTACACTTGTAACCATATAGGCAGCGCGTGATGTGGGAATCGTATTAATAATTCTTTAAATCTCTCCCATGTTTCATATATGGTTTCAGAGTCTATTTGTTTTAAGGCAGAGATGTCGTTCCTAAGTTTTGTAGTTTTAGCTGGCAGAAAATACTTTGCCAAAAAAATTTCAGTTAATTCATTCCAGGTGGTTATGCTATTTTTAGGTAGAGTGTTCAGCCACTGCTTAGCTTTAGTTCTTAAAGACCAGGGGAAGAGTCTTAGCCTGATTTCATCATTTGTGACACCATTTATCTTGAAGTGGTCACAAATTTCAAGAAATCTTGCTATATGTGCGTTCAGATCTTCATCTTGAAGTCCGTCAAATTGCACATACTGCTGCACCATATGAATTATGCTAGGCTTTAATTTGAAGTTATTATTTGCTATAGCAGGGCAGACTATGCTTGATTCTGTTACCTCGAGATTTGGTCATGCATAATAGGGCATAGTCCTTTGCAAGGCTTCATCTATATTGGGTTCTTCCATCCTTAGAGTAACAAATGACTCGGAGTCCTCAACCGGCACTTGGATAGTAGGACCTTGAAATCGCTATCTTCTCCAAAGAGTACGCTCAATTTTGTGGTCCAAGTCCAAAATAACCGACGGACTCCCGCGGGTCATGCACTGAAAGAAGAGAAGAGAAGAAAATAAAGAGAAATAAAATAAACTAGAAAGAAAAGCTAGATATTTTTTTAAAATAGATTTTTTTATATAGATTTACTCCCAAACATCCGAAGGACTACCCGGTGAATGGTTCGCAAGGTACTAGACAAGATTGTGGCGCTTAAAGCCCTTGGCCCTTTTTGAGAGAATTAAGTGGCGTAGAAAAATTGTGGAGTGGGTTACTATTAAGAGCGGTAATAGATTTTTTTTAAAAAAAAAAATTTTAAGAAAGTGGATGAGAAAGAGGAGATAAAATTAATAGGTTCGTGTTTTCAATATATCAACAAAAGTTGCTCCCCGACAACGACGCCAAAAACTTAGTGTGGTCGTTAACTTCGAGGAAGATAATCGCAACCGAACTAGCAATCCATATAGGCAAGTATACATATCAAACTATAGCTAGGAGACACAAGTATCGTATTGAAATCCGGGAACTGTTGAGTATGCTTACTCACACGAAGGCTATTATCTTATCGACGGAAAAACTGGGGTCTGAGAAACTAATTGCAATAAAGGAAAGAAAGCAAATGCTAGAAAGAGAACTACCGCAATTAATTAAAGATCATAAAATAAGCGATTATAACGAAAGACTAAAACTGTGAAATGGAAGAGCACTCGATCGAGAATCACCTCGCCTAAAGACGACTAAGAAAATATGATAAAAATAAACCTAAAATTAATAGGGTAAAGGTCCTTGACCGTGGAGGTTCCTAAATCTTAAACATGCTTCTCTCGAAGTCGTGCCAAACTGAGTTTAGGAAGGTCCGACCGGCTCTCGTCTAAATCGGAGGCCTAAAGCTCGCTTTACACGGTGAATGCCACTATTGGATTTTACTCCAATCCGGGAGATTTGGACGTCGGCCTCTCTAGAGGGGTGCGTACAACTCTCTTTACTCTTGAATGCTCACTTCATTCTATCGGTCTCTCAGCTAACCCAGAATGAAAGCAAAGATGGAGAGTATATATCGATAATATACCTCCAACCCATGAAAAATTAAGAGTAATCCAATGCCTAAACCCTAAAAAGAAAAGGTAAATTAAAAGCAAAATAACTTAATCGCTCGAACCTCGGATCATCAAGATCGAGTACAAAGAGGATTTGTTACTCATGGTGAAATGGGGGAGGGGGGGATGAGTAGTAAATCATAAAAGGAACACAAGTAAGAAAAGAGCACTTTTATTAATAAAGAAAGAGAGCTACACTTAGGAAATGAAAATTACATTTGCATGAAATGAAAATCTTATTCTAGCCCTACCATTAGCAACTAGGTAAGAGCAAAGATTACAACAAAAACTATTACAAAATCTAAAACTAAACTAGGATTAAGAAAAACTAAAATGAGGAAGAGAGAGAGAGAGAAAGAGAGAGAAAGAGAGAGAGAAGCATAAAAACAAGAAAAGGATTCAAGAAACCAAGGGGCAGCACCTCCCCTCTCAACCCAAGCTCTCTGAAATGAGGGGGGTCTAAATTTATAGGAAAAAATTATGGGTTGGTCACGCCTAGCGACACGCCCAGGGAGGGTGTGTCAGGGGGCGTGACAGGTATGACATTAACCTCGGGTGCTGGAATCTGGCAGGAAGGATGATTGCTTCGGTACGTCGGTCGACACGCCCATTGTCATACCCGTGTAAGGGGGCGTGACACGTACGTTGCGTCGAAATCATTGGTCAGAAATCTGTTAGTCATCAAAAATGGAGGGGTCACGCCCTGTATCACGCCCTGTGTCACGCCCTGTGTCACGCCCGTGATAGGGGACGTGACAGTACTATTGTCGTGTTGACGCAAAATTGCATTTAATGGGGCGGCAGGCTTTGCGACAAAGGGCGACATGCCCCGTGTCATGCCCGGGGACACGCCCGGGGAGGGCGTGTGAGGGGGGCGTGACAGCCGTTTTTCCTGGTTTTCTGTCTTTGTCATCATACATCATCGGGATCAGGCGACACGCCCAAGGTCACGCCCGAGGAGGGCGTGACAGGGGGGCGTGTCAGGTCATTTTTGGCCCATTTTCTGGAAACAAGCAAAAAGACAATAAAATGTTAGTGGCAATAATATTTACATAGAAATGATAAAAAATAAGGTAATAAGACGTGATTTGTACATTATAAAATATAAAATACGATAATAGTTTTGGCCACAAAATGTATTATCAAAGATCATAGTTTGTCGAGCTCAGTTCATCTTTCGTCGCTCTCAGTTCAGTGAAGAGACTCTGAGATTGTCGAACAGAGAACAAAGATCATCGATCTCAATTCAGAGTTCATCGAACGACTTCTTCAATAAAGAAAATTTTGCCTTGTTTTGGTTTCTTTAGTATTCTAAGTCTTCTGAGGGATTGGTCTGATCAATATGACTTGTTGACCTGCCCTATACTCTAATGAAGACCTATGACCCTAGATTATATAAAGTGGGTCAATCTGTGCAACCCTAATAGTGAACCTTAGCCCAAATCCCTAACACATGTGTTGTTCCAATAATCTCCCCCTATTTTGGCGAGGTCACTATGTACAATGTATAAAACAAAGAAAATACAAACATAAAAGACAACAACAGATATCTGATAGAATTGACAGTAAATTCAGTAGATATAACTGTATATACACAGAGAAAGAAAATTGTTCTAAGAACTGTTAAAAGGAGGAGCAGAAGAAGATTTAGTAAACACAATTTTCCTGAATTAATCTTTTGCTTCATACTTGGACATTTGTAGTTCCTGAGCTCCAAGAAGTGTTATATTTGAAGCTCTTGGAACAACAGCTTATGTATGTCTAACGTCCCAATTCGCGCTAGGATTTTGAGTCAGAAGAGATGATTTGGGCTCAGGGAAAAGAATTCAGTCCAGAGTTGGACACGGGTAGTGACGCGGGCATGTCCCTACCCTTGTGGGAAATCATGGAATTTCCAGAGAAGGACACGGGTAGTGATATGGACGTGTCCCTACTCGTGTGAATGAGGAAACGGATAGGGGCACGGGCATGTCCACTACTCGTGTGCGTAATTGGCATTGTCAATCATGCATCAAGAGCAAGACGCGGGTAGGGACACGGGCTTGTCCCTACCCCTGTGAATATCTCTAGGAAGCCGGTCGTGTCTCCCGAGCAGGACACGGGTAGAACATGGGCTTTAACACGACCATGTCTCATGGATACGGGTAGTGGACACGGGCATGTCCCGACCCGTGTTTGTGTCCATACGACACTCTAATTATCGATTGCACTTCACCCGAGTAAGACACGGGTAAGAACACGGGCGTGTCCTTACCCGTGTTGGTCCTATTTATATAGGATTTCTGAAACTTGGTCGTTTTTCATTCTCTGCCTAAGCCATTTCTGTGAAAGATTTCTGGAGAGTAAGAAGATGGTGTGGAGCCAACCTTCATTCCGTGGAGAGCCAATGCCGCTGAGAAGAAGAAGATGCCACCGTGAAGACTAACGAGATCCATGGCCGGAAATAGCGGAAATGTTGGAAATGAGGTGAGCTTCCTCCCCTCTCCATTGGTGCTATATATGTAGTTAATCCTAGGAGAGATATCGACTCAAATGAGTTTTAATGTGTGAGATGAAGACTTCTAGGAAGAGGTCCTACTAGGACTTGTGTTTTAGGGTTTAATCATCTTAGACCTCTCCTTCATTCAATATGATGCTGGGGATGGTCTCATGAAGAGAAATGACCTGATGAGGGTGAATAAGTGAGGAGGAATCCTGGGTGTGATTTAGGAAGATTGGCTAGTGGAGGAAGATGAACTGATGATGTTCTTTCCGCTTTAAGATGCATGTAGAAAACTGTGATCTGCACGCAGTGATCTTTGTGGACATTTTCAGGTATGACATGGCCAGGTCAAGGCTTCTGACTAAACACAGAAGACGTAGGCCTTGGAGAGATCTTTCCAACGAGTGGTTACACGTCTTCAGGCTATGTATGAAGCAACAGGAAAACCTGATCGAAATTGATGTCTAATAATATAAACGTGCAGAAAACTGTATTTTGCACATAGTAGTCTTAGAAGCCAATATCAAGTGTGATACGACCAGATATGGGCTCCCAACTTAACATGAAAGTCGTAGCCCTTGGAAATACCTTTCCAATAAGGGGTTAAATGTTCTCACTAGACTCCTATAATATCAGGAATCCCCATTTAAAGTTCTGCACTTAATACAATTCCTGCATGCTTTGTTATTTTTTTTATGTAAACCTTATTTAGAATTATTAGAGAGATTGTCGATAGTTAGCATAAAGTTTGTTGTGAGTTGTTGGTTTTATCCGTTGTAATCAAATGATGAGGTGAAACATTCTAGGTTGAAATGATTTGGTTGATTGATGCCTAGGTGAACTACTGCAAAGATGAGTTGGACGGTATAACCAAACAATTTATGTAAACTGGTAAGATGAGATTGATACTAGCAATGCAATGAATACTGTGTTGAAGAGGATTAAATAAGGTTAGTGCATGAATATTTGGAAGTGATGATGGTGCGTGAGTGTTTGCCGCACTTGGTCGATATCGTTGTTAAGGGACTCGGTTAGGAGCCCTTATGAGCTGTTGAGCTCGAAATGTGAGGTTATATGCGGTGTGAGTCGACATGTGTTGTTGTAATCTTGGATTAAGGATAGTGTGGCAGGTCTACGGGCTCGTCAGTCATCACACTGACGGGAGTTGATGTTTAGACCTTGGGCGGTTGGGCTTGGTCCTCGATTCTCATTCTCGGGGCTCCTTCCGTGCCAAGTGAACGGTTAGGCTTAGTCCTCGTGTCTTTTTCGAGGCTCCTTCCGGGTCAAAACTTATGCTAGTTCAGGGCTTGGTTCTCAGTGCACATCTACCCGAGACTCCCGCTGAGCCGTAGTATGTATGTGAGCTCCGATGTTGTGTTCTTAGCATTAAGGCGTACAGATGCCTAGGCTAGGTAGTGTGTATGCCAGCCTAGTAATGCTCTACTGTCACCATCTGGCCCTGACGGTTGGCGCCTGAGAGGTTAGCTACCTGCTCGAAAAGTGGGAACTATAGAGTCTATGTCGACACGGTAATTGCTTGTCTGTGTTCATGTATGAGTCATAACATAACATTCATGGCATCACATTACATTGCATACACAAGATCCTCATCGTATAAGTTTGTATGGGCACTCTTATACGATGAGTTACTTTAGTGCTAAACTGATGCTTAACTTATAAGTTTACATGGGCATTCTTATAAGTTAAGTTACTTTTCTGTTGTAGATCTATATGCTTTGACCAACTGTTATAGGTGTGTAGAACTGCTAGCTTAGAATGCTGATAATACTGTTATACCATACTTTATTAGTACTCATGTCTTATATACTACTCCACCTGCTTGTTCTACTATTTAAATAATATATTGTACCATGTTCCTTTCTCCTCCCAGTGTCGAGGAGTCGCCGGGGGAGCGAATGAGAAGCCACTTAGTCTTTATGACCAATGGTTGCTACGCCTTCCTTTTTAGGAGGAAACCCCGTAGGCAGAACAGCAGCAGGAAATATAGCAGGATAGCCAGGCCAGGACGATAGGGCCTCAAGGTACGGTGCAATCGCTAACATCAGTGATAGATGTGAGTCTTTGAGAGACTCTTGGTGTAGCCCTTTGGGCAAGATTACTCGTACTCTTGTAGTTTAGAAGCTTGATGTAGCTTCCATATTTGTTGTACTTTGGACTATTATATACTTTTGTGGATTTGACTTCTGATTTATTTATTCTGGTTGGGTTGGCATGTTTAATATTGATTATAGCTGGCAGGATAGGCGTCTTGTGGTACAGGTTAGCCCAAGTGCTAGCGCTACCACAAGGCAGCTGTTCTTGGCATAAGACTCTCCTCGTGTCGTATTTTGTTTTCTGGGAGGGGGGTCTTACAAATGGTATTAGCTTGCTACGATCCTGAATTAGAGAAGTCATTTAACAATGGTCCCACTCCCATCCGATTAATTTGTTTGTTGACAAATTGACTTAGCGGAAGAAGTGGTGTGCTCATATGTAATTCACACTAAGTTTGTTCAGCTTCGACCTTAATATTGGCAAACATGACCTTAGGTTTATATTCTATGTATAGATCCGAGTGCACGTTGAGCCAGTGGTGGGCACACCTGTCCCTTCCGTACCCACACAATATTTGCAATCAGAGCTAGGGTAGACACTCACAACGATCCTAGATGCCTTTATATCCCAACAGGCCCCCGTACAAAAACAAGCTCCAGGCTCCAACTGGTTGATAAATTTTCGAGCTCTCTCCCCTCCCGCTTACCTTGAGACAGAGTCGGTAGTGCGTACAAAAGAATGGCTCGACACTGTGCAAGAATTACTGGCGGGAATCAGGTGCCCGAACAACATGGTCGTGACCATGGTAGTGTCACTCCTAGAACTGCACGCCAAGAGGTGCGGGAAGTCCCTCATGGGCTCTACCTTTCAAGGTAAAGTGTACACGGATATCAGCTGGAACGAGTTCTCGGGAGGTTTTTAGAGCACTTTATCCCCTCGTCTGCTCGGGATGAACTCGAAGAGAGGTTTTTACAGCTAAAGCAGGGATCCAAGTCAGTGACAGAGTGTCAGTGGAAGTTTCAGCATCTGGCTAGATTTGTTGACTCCTATGAGTTGGAAGAAAGAGGATATGCAAAAAGGTTCTATAAAGGGCTATGGTACCCCCTGAGATATGCCCTTTTGTCTATAGCAGACTCAGGTCTGGCAAAAATTATTGACATGACAAAAAGGTTGGAAGTAGACCACTTGGGAAGTGGTAAAAGACCTGTTGAATGGGTGATTGAAGAGGGACAAAGCAATAGAAGGAGACTTCACTATGTAGGAGGAAGAGGGCAATAGAGATGTGGAAGACATTTCCACCGAAATTTTAGAGTGGAGCACCCGGCTCCGCAGTAACCAGCATTGCCTCCACCACCACCGCCTCATCTATTTCAGCAACCCCGGGGCGGCATGAGCGAGTGTGCTTCGAATACAACCAACTGGGCCACATCCGATGCTACTGACTGCAACTGTTCGGAAATACGCCTCTTGCTCCCCCTCTTATAGCTCCTCGAGGGCGGGGACATATGCATGGTTGAGGACGAGGACCACAAGGAGGAAACCCAGGACCTTCTCAGAATCAGGTCTATGTGTTGGACATGACACGGGAGCATAACCCTCAGGAGGTGATTGCAGGTGATGAGTTCGATTTATATAGGGTTTTTCAGACTCATATGGGTTAGTTTTCATAAGTTTGCACTTCACTTTTAGTTATATATCATTCATATTTCTTCTAGATTTATTTCCTCATGAAGTGCACATTTTGGCTCATTGTGGTGTGCAATTGCGCATTATTCTATTGGGGGTAAGCATATGGTGCTCCCCAAGTCTCTATTTTAGTTTTTTATTTCTATTTTGTATGTTGGTGGCTTGTGCCCCCATTATGAAGTTTTCTGTGCAGGTGGTTAGAAAGCCCAGCCTACAGATTGTTTCCTATGTAAAACGCACGGTTGTGCGTTTTCTTCGTGCACTATTTCTGTGTGATCATGCATTTTACTCAGTTATTTCCTGGTATTTCTGATCCGCCCGTGTGTTTGGTTCCTGCATAGTTTGTTCCAAACCGTGCGAGAAGGAATCACACGACTTGCTGTTTTGGCCTTGTTCTGGGTGCTCTGTGTCTACCCATGCGTTTTGGCCTCGCACGGTTGATCCCAACCGTGCGTGACCATTTTCGCACGCTTTTATTACTTATTCCTGATCGCACGGTCATGTGTTTCCTTCACGCATGTTTCGGGCCGGTCATGCGCGATCATTTCTCAAATTACTGAGTTCTGTTTCTACCCGTGTATTTTTATTCACGCACGGTCTGCGCTCGTGCATTTTGCCTGTGTGTTAAGAAAATTTTGCACGATTTCTGTTTAAACTGCCATTTTTTAGGGTTTCGCGGACGGGGATTGGGAGCAAATTTCTTCCGCCGAAAGGTGGTTTTTTCCCTACTCTTCATCCTCCAAGCTAGGGATTTGCACCCTCTGAAGTTCCCTTGCATCCATAGCGTAAAGAAGTGAGTTTCCACTCTACAATCTCCGCAAAGTAAGGAAGAAGTGAAGGTTTGACATGGACAACGTAGTCCAACGAGAAGACGGGTGCTTAGGAAGCGGTGAGAGCCTTCCCCGACCCCGGACATAACCAATGAGTGGCTCGCTGGACACGGATTGACAATACGGTGCTTCCTCCCATGTCTATGGCAAAGACTCATTCGTTGTTTGTATCTCTACCTTTCTCTTCCGTATTTATAGGTTTTTGTATTGGACTTTCATTATTATTTGATGCAAGAACTTTGATGAACCCTGGGCTTAATATTATATCCAATTGTTCATGCTAGTGAGTGATGCGATGGTTTATTTTCTTATGTTACTTATGGTGTGAATGTTTGTGTTTGCTACACTAGCAAGTGTTAGGTGTGAGCGTTGCGAAGAGGTGCTCTCGACCCTCATTCCGCAAGCGTTCTCGGCCATCTGCCCAGCGATTTGGTGCTTAGCGGTCCGAATAAGCTTCCATCCCTCCTGGCGAAGCATCGCATAATGGCGTTGCATAGGAGTAGTTGTTTGCATTTTACTTTAGTTTTTTGCAAATATCAAAACCCCCATCGTATAAGCTGACTGTTAACCCCAGAATCCGCAACATTTCCAGCTAGGCATCTTGCCCTTCTCTCGCTAAACTCAAGTACTCAGTTCTCCCAGCTCGCCAGTTGACGTGGTCCGTCACCTAGGCGGACTCCAGCTATCAATCTGCTCAGTTCGCCCTCGGTTCCCAGCTCTGCTAGATCGACGACCTCCCATCGACGAGTCAAGCTCAGGCCGGTGAGCTCCGAGTCAGGCCGCCCAGGTCGCTCAGGTCGCAACTAATCTGAAAGGATCGTGCTCGATGCGACCAAGGGAGGTCTCCAGCTCGCAGGGCCAGTCCGCCGGTCCCACGGGGACTGCTTGTTCTTTCTCTTTTTTGATTCCCGTCACCGCTGCCCGGCTCTTTTGTACCCCGGGCAGCCGGTTATTTTAGCCCTGCCCGCTTGGGCAGGCCCCCAGCCTATAAATAGGGGGAAGTGGTGCAATCAAAGCACGCTGACTCGAGCCCACGAGCCCACTTGTTAAAGGTTGCGGACTCGAATCTCTAGCTTTGCAATCTCCAGCTTGCTTTCTGCTTTGCTTTGCTTTTCCCTTCTTGTAACCCCTTCTTTGCAATCAAAAGTAAGCCTGTCGCAGGAGAGGCATTCAGGCCGCGACGGGCGAAGTCTGGTGTTGCCGTGCTCCACGGCTCTTGCTTTTCTGTTCCTTTTCTAGTCCGCCAAGAAGACTGCTGCTCGCAGTTTGTTTTTCTTTTCTTCCCTAGGTGCTCGAACAGTTAGCTGCTGGTGCTCGTTTCCGCCTTCGCTTTTCGCGCATCAACAGTTAACACGCGACCTTCAGATTCGAGCAGTTTTTGAAACCGCGGATAGAAATGTCAGACCGCCGAGGTCACCGCTCCGACCACTCCAGCTCCCCCGATGATTCGTTGTGGGAGGCGTTGGAGCAGTCCCGCTGGGAAGCTGAAGTATCTCGAAGAGAGACTGACCAGCGGCTCAATACGATCAGCCAAGCCCTGTTAGCATTGACTCAGCGGCTTGCCCCCCAGGTTGCTGAAGAAGTTGCTGAGACACCTGTCCGCCAGACTCCAGTCCGCCGGACCCCGGCTCGTCGCACCCCTCTTCAGCAGTCGCCTGCGACCGCGCCTCCGCCTCTCCACCAAGCTCAGTCCGCAGCTCCCCTGCGACCTCAGGCTGATCAGTTCGCCCCCCTGCTGGATTTCTTCAGGGAAGCAGCCCGAAGGACCCCGGCTCGCCGACTAGACTTTGTTGATCGGCAGTCCGCAGAGCTCGCAGAGCTTCGTCCTCCAGTCCGCCCTTCTGCTGATTCAGAAACTCCCTCTCCCTTCGTCAATCGAATCCGATGGGAGTTAGCGCCAAGCAATTTCAGAGAGCCTCGTCTCCCTTTTTATTCAGGGGAGACTGATCCGGTCTCCCACCTGCAGGCATTCGAAGGGGCAGTTGCATTGAGGAGCCTCTCTGACGCCCTGAAATGTAAACTTCTGGTGACCACTCTTGATGGTCAAGCAAGAGAATGGTTTTATGAGTTGCCTCCAGGCACCATTTCCTCCTTCGCTGAGCTTCGCAGTGAGCTGCTCCTGAGGTTTGCAACCTCTAAGAAGAGAAAGGATGGGCCGGCAGCCCTTTTTGACATTAGACAGAGAGACAATGAATCGGTGGCAAGATTCGTTGATCGGTTCCAAAAGGAAATCCAAGGGGTAAGGAATGTGAACCCCGATTATTATAAAGTTGCCCTGATTCACGGCCTCCGGGAGGGCCCGTTGAAATTCAAAGTGACAACAAAGGCACCATCAACTTATCAGGAGCTCATAGCAATGGCTAATCGCTTTATTGAGGGAGAAAATGCCAACCCAACCTATATTTCATCCCTGACAGCTAAAGCTGGCGGAAGGGATGTCCCCAACTCCTCTTCCAACAATCAGTACCACAGTAAGCCTCCCCGGCCTGACTTCCATCCTCCACCTCAGAGGGGGCGTAACCTCCGCCATAAGAAACCCTTCCTTGGCCATCAACAGTTTCATGATCAGAGACTGCCATTGGCCGTCACTCCCGCCGTTCCCCTTCAAGCACTCCCCATTCTTCAGAGCGCCCTGCCATCTTCAAATCCTCATGGGAGCAGCCCTATGGAAGAGCTTGTAGATCTGGGCACCGACTTTGAAGAGGTCGTCCAGATAATCCATAGGAAGGCTGAAGAAAAGAGGCAAGGGCCTCAGAGAGATTGGAAGCCCAGGGACAACTCTCAGTTCTGTAATTTTCACAAGGAGAAGGGTCATCTGACTAAAGATTGCAAGGCTCTTCAGAAGCTAGTTGAGAGGTTGCTCGCCGAGGGTAAACTCGAGGACCTGGGCAGGAAGAGTGATTCTTCAAAGCCTTCCACCTCCAAGGGCAAAGAGGTGGCTGAAGTTCACCGGGAGTGCATAGAGATAAGGGATGAGGGCCATCTGGGGATCATTGATATCCCAAATGAGTGTATTGATGTTGTCGACGAGGGGGCCCTGGGAAGACTCTTTTTCATCCATGGCGGAGCAGGGACTGAGTCTACTCGGAAGTCTTCTCTGTCAAGACTTTCCCGAGCTGAGGTTGCTTCTACTTCTTCCGCCCCGCCTTCTGAAGTCGTCACCTTTGGTTCTGCGGACATTCCTGTAACCGCCAACCCCTTCGATGATGCCATCGTAGTCCAGGCAGCCATCGGAGATTTCACAGTTGATAGAATTCTCATTGACACTGGCAGCTCCGTAAATCTCCTCTTCAAGTCAACTTTTGAGGCCCTGAGGACAGGAAAGTCTCTGCTTCCCACCGAGGGGCCACTTTATGGCTTCTCGGGCGAAAGAAAGGAGGTTGAAGGAAATGTCACACTCCCAGTGACGCTCGGAGGGGTGACCAAGGAAATCCAGTTCATAGTGGTGGACGCCCCGAGCAGCTATCATGCTATCTTTGGGAGACCATTGCTGAACAAATATCGCGCCATCATTTCAACATACCATTTAGCCATCAAGTTCTGCAAGGATGGCCGCCAGTGCAGGGTCAGGAGCGACCCGAGGCAGGCTCGAGAGTGTTACCTCCGAACAGTCAACATGACTGAGGTTTCCCCCCCAGCTTTTCCAGCAGCAGCAGAAGCCTTTTCTCCATCAGAAGCTGCTGTGGATAGAGAAGGTGCTCACCTGGAACCTGCCCAGGTGACGCAAGAAGTCCCCATCGCAAAAGGGGAAGGAAGAAAGCTCTCCATCAACTCCGAATTGCCAGAAGATCAAAAGGCGCAGTTGATATCTTGCCTATTGAGGAATCTGGATGTCTTCGCTAGGTCAGCGGAGGACATGCCAGGGGTGGATCCCGACGTGGCTTGCCATCATCTCAATGTTGATCCGGCTGCCAAGCCCGTCCAGCAAAAGAAGAGGGATGTAGCTGTCAAGCTAGTAGAGCCCATCAAAGAGGAGGTTGCCAAACTCCTCAAAGCACGCTTCATTCAAGAGATTCAGTATCCCGAGTGGGTCTCGAATGTTGTAATGGTTAAGAAACCTGGGGGAAAGTGTCGTATGTGTGTAGATTTCACCCGTTTGAATAAAGCATGCCCGAAAGATTTCTACCCCTTGCCTCGGATAGATTTATTAGTTGATTCTGCGGTAGGATATCCGTTTATGAGTTTTTTAGATGCATTCTCTGGTTATCACCAAATAAGAATGCACAAACCTGATATCCCTTGCACATCGTTCATCACTAATGACGGTTGCTATTGTTATCTTGTGATGCCCTTTGGGCTTAAAAATGCTGGCGCAACCTATCAACGCATGATGGACCAAGTGTTTAAAGAGCAAAAAAGTAGAAACCTCGAAGTGTATGTGGATGACCTTTTGATTAAGAGTAGGTCTTTTCCACAGCACTTGGTAGATCTAGCAGAGACCTTTTCCACTCTGCGAAGGCACAAAGTAATGCTTAACCCGTTAAAATGCATCTTTGGGGCAAGTAAAGGGAAGTTTCTCGGCCATCTCCTTACTCCTGAGGGTCTTGCCCCCAATCCTGATAAGGTTAAAGCCATCCTTGATATGACTCCTCCCCGTTCACCAAAAGAGGTTCAGCAGTTGGGGGGGAGGTTGGCAGGACTCGGGAGGTTCATCTCTCGAGTTGGAGATAAAAGTGCACCATTCTTTAAGACTCTTCGGGGAGCGTCCAAGTTTCAATGGACAGAAGAGTGTTCCTTGGCCTTTGAGCAATTAAAAAAGCAGCTAACCTCGACTCCTTTACTCCAAAGCCCCAGAGCAGGGGAGATGTTGTTCCTATACCAAGGGGTTGGTCCTGAAGCAGTTAGTTCTGTCCTGGTCCGAGAAGAGAGCAGGAGGCAGTTCCCCGTTTACTATGTCAGTCACATCCTGAAAGATGTAGAGGCAAGGTACCCCATCCTAGAGAAGCTAGCTTTGGCATTAGTTATGTCTGCCCGCAGACTCCGTCCATATTTCCAGGCTCATTCAATTCAGGTGGTTACTGATCAACCTTTGAAGAGTGTGCTAGAAAAACCAGAGCATGCAGGCAGGCTAGCTAAATGGGCAATTGAGCTGAGCGAGTTTGAAATTTCCTATGTGCCCAGAACAGCTATCAAGGCACAGGTGCTTGCAGATTTCCTGACTGATACGACAGAATCTAGCTCGGACCAGGCAGCAAGGTCTCCTTTAGCTTGGACCATTTATGTGGATGGAGCTTCTGGAAGAAACTCTTCGGGGGCAGGGGTAGTGTTGATAAACCCGAATGGTGTCAAACTTGAGCAGGCCATCAAGTTCTATTTTCCAGTGACTAACAATCAGGCAGAATATGAAGCTTTATTAGCCGGCTTGAGGCTTGCACGAGAGCTTGGAATTGATCACGTCCATATCAAGACTGATTCACTGGTAATGGCTTCACAAGTTCTTGGCAACTTCGAGACCAGGGAGCCAGTGTTGAAAAAGTACCTTGTGATGGTAAAGGTTGAGGTTGGTAGGTTCAAAAGTTTTACTATTGAGCACATTCCAAGGACAGAAAATGAGGAGGCTGACGTTCTTGCCAAGTATGGGCTCTCGTTAGGAGGGACAACTTCTGAACTTTTCCACCCAGCGGTGGAGGAAGAAGGGCTAATGCAAATCGATCAGTGTTCCTCTTGGATGGACCCCTTCATTCTCTACCTATCAACCGGGAACCTGCATCAATCAGTAAAAGATAAAAAGAGATTCAGGTTAAAAGCAGCACACTATTACTTGATATCCGACATTCTCTATAGAAAAACCTTCTTGTCTGCAATGGCAAGATGTGTTTCAGAAAGTGAAATTCCCACTGTTCTTCAAGAAGTGCACTCTGGCGAGTGCAGGAGTCACTCGGGAGCAAGAACGTTGGAAAAAAGGATCCTGCGGCAAGGTTACTTCTGGCCTACAATAAAGAAAGACTTTGAGGCCTATGCAAGAAAATGTGTTCAATGCCAGAAATTCGCCCCTCTTCAGCATCAAGCAGCTCAATCTCTCAGATCGATTGCAACCCCTTGGCCCTTTGCTGATTGGGGAATGGATCTCATTGGCCCTTTTCCCATGGCAAGTGGGCAGCGGCGCTTTATTATAATTATGATCGACTACTTCAGTAAGTGGATTGAGGCTAAAGCACTGGCAAAGACAACAACCCAGGTCGTGAGGAATTTTATTTGGGGAGAGATAGTCTGCCGACATGGAATCCCTATGGCAATAATCACCGATAATGGACCACAGTTCAATAATGCAGAGATGATAGGCTTTTGCAGGCAGATCGGAACAGAGCTGCGCTTCGCATCAGTTCATCATCCCAGAATCAATGGTCAAGTAGAAGCAGCTAATAAGCAAATCCTCAACCTGCTTAAGAAGAAAGTTCAAAATCTCAAGGGCAGTTGGGCTGATCAACTTCCCTCAGTCCTCTGGACCCTGAGAACAACACCTTCATCTGCAACAGGAGAAACCCCATTCAAGCTTTCTCACGGGTCCGAGGCATTGATTCCTGTTGAGTTTGAAGTTCTGTCGCCTAGAGTACTGCTTGCTAGGCAAGGTACGGAGGATTGGCTTGAGTTGAACAGCGAGGAGATGAGGTTCAGTTTGGAGCATATCGAAGAGGTCAGAGACAAGGCTACTATCAGGCAGGAGGAAGTTAAAAGAAGAATGGCCCGTTACTTCGATAAGAACATAAGGATCAAACACTTTCAAGTGGGAGATCTGGTTCTTAAAAAGGTCGATGCTGCTGCAAGAGCCAGCTCAGTTGGGAAGCTTAATCCTAGTTGGGCAGGACCATTCATTGTTAAGGAAGCACTTCAGAATGGGGCCTACCGGTTACAAACATTTGAAGGAGAAGATATGCCGCATACGTGGAGCGGAGATGACCTAAAGCGGTTCTTTTCCTGAACCTCTTTTCTTTTCTTCCTATGTAAACTCTTTAAGAGGTTCATTATTAATAAAAAGTTCCTTGCTAACACTTTTATCAAGTATCTTCGTGTTTCAAGTGTTGACAGTTAAATATATGGAGCAAGGATAACTCTAAACGGTTCTCTCTGAACTCTCTATTTTATGATTATACGAATCTCTCAAAATTGATATTTGTCTAAATACTCATACTAACACTTCTTCGAATGCCCTTTCCTTCTTACCTCCTCGAGCAACTCCCGACAGTTGCTTGATACCAGGAGATATCGCCGTGTTCAGCAAAAACCTCCCCTAGAACCATTGGTGTCAGCATAACACCAGGACGACCATGTGTTGCGGGGAGATTTCGCACCGTGTAGTGGGAGCCTACCAACTCTAGTGCGGCAGGATACTGGATTTTGGATCCCGCCTAGTACCTGACCCCACTTCTGCATTATGGAGGAGCAGAGTGGTGGACAGCTCTACCATGCCACTTAAGGGATATCGTTACAACCCAGATGATCGCGTGAGGAAAGCAATGCCGCTCCGGCCGCACCTGCCCCCAGACCATCTTAAGGTTGTAGCCCTCGAACACTCCTTGGTACCCTCAAGCAGTGCCTGCAAGAAACCCACAGTCTTGTCGATCTCAAAGGAAAGCAATGCCGCTCCGGCCGTACCTGCCCGAGAGATCGACTTAGACTGTACTCCAGGCAAGAGGGCAGTGAATTGAGTTATTGAGTCTGCAGATCTCGAGGTCCAGTGAGGAAAGCAATGCCGCTCCGGCCGCACCTACCCGCTTGGCCTCCAGACTGCGGCTTTCTTCTTCACAGGGGTTGTCATTATTAATGAAATGCGGACTCCAGTTATCTTATCCGCTCAGTCCGCCGTCCCTTGGGTTGTTTCTGTAATTCATAACCTTGTGAGGAAAGCGATGCCGCTCCGGCCGCACCTACCCGCTTGGTTGTGAATTACAGGTCATTTCTGATATTATTTATTAATGAAGTGCGGACTCCAGTTGTCTTATCCGCTCAGTCCGCCGTCCCTTGGGTTGATTCTGTAATTCATAACCTTGTGAGGAAAGTGATGCCGCTCCGGCCGCACCTACCCGCTTGGTTGTGAATTACAGGTCATTTCTGATATTGTTTATTAATGAAGTGCGGACTCCAGTTGTCTTATCCGCTCAGTCCGCCGTCCCTTGGGTTGATTCTGTAATTCATAACCTTGTGAGGAAAGCGATGCCGCTTCGGCCGCACCTACCCTCTTGGTTGTGAATTACAGGTCATTTCTGATATTGTTTATAAATGAAGTGCGGACTCCAGTTGTCTTATCCGCTCAGTCCGCCGTCCCTTGGGTTGATTCTGTAATTCATAACCTTGTGAGGAAAGCGATGCCGCTCCGGCCGCACCTACCCACTTGGTTGTGAATTACAGGTCATTTCTGATATTGTTTATTAATGAAGTGCGGACTCCAGTTGTCTTATCCGCTCAGTCCGCCGTCCCTTGGGTTGATTCTGTAATTCATAACCTTGTGAGGAAAGCGATGCCGCTCCGGCCGCACCTACCCGCTTGGTTGTGAATTACAGGTCGTTTCTGATATTGTTTATTAATGAAGTGCGGACTCCAGTTGTCCTATCCGCTCAGTCCACCATCCCTTGGTTGATTCTGTAGTCCATAATCTTGTGAGGAAAGCAATGCCGCTCCGGCCGCTCCTACCCGCTTAGCTATGAATTACAGGTCATTTCTGATGTTGCTGACTGATGCAGTGCGAACTTCGGTTTTCTAATTCGCCCAGTCCGCCTAGTTCGCCTATTCTCGTTATTCAAGTGGGCAGATTGTTGTTTTCTTGGTTCTGTTCTGCAAAGCGCGGACTGCCAACCGAACTCGTCCAAGTTCGCTTTACACGTTCTCTTCGCTTAGAATATTTTCATATTACAGCAAGCTATGGTTATGCAATTTCAGCAAGCTCTAAACATAAGCAAAGGAAAAAAGCAGAACATCTCAGATCAAAAATATCCTTTTTCTATTCATTCAAAAATATGTTTACATGTCTTGGCAGGCTCGCGCAGAGTCCGCCCCCTTACATTAAAGAAAACCAAAAAATTACAATATATATTCCTATTCTGTCCTCTGCTTCTTGTCCGCAGGCTTCTCCGGGCTCGACCCATCCACATCTACTATAGGCGAGTAGCTGCCTGAGTCACTGCTGCTGCTGTCATCAGAGTGAGAAGCGGCTGAGGGTTCTGTTCGCGTGCTGCTCTCACCAGAGCCGGAGTTAGCGGACTGATCCGACTGACCTCCTTGCTGCTGACTTGAGGCCACGTCTTCAGCGGCTTCCTCGTCAGCGGACTCCTCCTCGTCATCCTCGGCAACCGCTTTCCCCTTGGCAGCTCGCTCGAACTCGGCAACCTTATCCTTTAGCTCCGGGAAAAGCTTCAGGAAAGCAATAGAGTCTACCCCAGCCTTCGCGTGCCCAATGCTGATAACGCGCTCGATCGCGACCTCGATGCTTTCCTTTACAAAAGGAAACATGGCCTTTTGAAAGTCTGGGTTGGTCACCTCATATGCGGTCTGCAAAAGAAATCAAAACATCAGTCCGCGAAAGATAAGAAAGATTAATGGCGATTAACTAAGCACTTACGACCTTGTCTTCTTTATATTGATTAACTTTTACACCAAGTCGCTTATTCCTTTCTTTCAGCGAATGGCTTTCCTTCTTATGCCGCGCATTATCCCTAAGCAGCTCGCGCGTAAGCCTGCCTAAGGAGTGGTTGGTGACGGCGGAGTTCGCACTGGCCTGCGCAGCGAGAAGGGGGAGGTCATCAGGTGTCACACCTTGCAGATCGCGAAGGTTTTGCTTCCCGTACAAGGCGGACAGGGCGACGTGGGCATGGCGAGATGGGCGCGGACTCCTCCAGGAGGGAAGATCCGTTGATAGGCGGACATACTTTTTCTTCTCATGCCAGTGGATCATGGGGTTGCCCCTCAGATCCTTTTGCTTCTCGCCGAAGCCCGCAATGTCGAAGCTGCCATCGGAAGAGTGACCCGCGGCGGGGTCTCCATCTTCCCTCCTCTTTTTTGCGATTTCTTTTCTCCTTTCCCCTTGTGTAGGAGTCTGTCCGGCAGGCGCAATGGGCAGATTTGCGGGCACCGCCAAGGTCGCTGCAAGAGAAAAAGTTAGCTAAAATTCCCAGGTTGTTGCGGATACAAATGAAGGTCGCAAGACTTACTCTCTTGGCGGCTAACAGTATCCAGCCCAGGCAGCAGCGAGATGTAATAGTCGACATCCAGCCTCGCTCCATCAAGGAACTTGACGATGGCGGCCTCGGCATCGTTCAGCCGCACGCTCTTGAAGTCAGCGTCTACGCGCAGCTGCAGATTGGTATGAAGGAACCCCAGGTCGCCTTCAAAGATAAGATACCTTGAGGTCCAGTTGTGGATCTTGTTTGGCAAGCCCACAACTTTCATTCCCCTGCAGTAGAATTAGATGATGCCTTGGTACTCACGGTCTCCCGTCGGAGTGATGGAGCGGACAGAGAAAATTTTCCTGAAAATCTTCAAGGAAAATTCAACCCTCTCAGCTCGCAGGTAAGCAATGAAACTGCAGATGGCAACCATACTGTTCGGGGCAAGCTGTCCCGGAACCACCCCATAATGCTCAAAGATCTCCGCGACCTCCCAGAGTAGGGGGAATTTGAACCCGCAGTCAAAATGATCTATTGGAACTGCAAGCTGGGTAGCGGTTGAAAAGTTCAGTCATTCGTGGTGTTTGGGGAGCCGCGCGAGTACGGGCGAGCCCGCCATATGAACTTCCAAGAAAGCCTCCAGGTCGACTTCGGTTAGCCTACTCCTTTTATGCTCAGCAGCATGGAAGGCGGCTGCGGCCTCAGTGCGTGCGGATACCATGTTTTCAGACCGCAAGGCTTCAGCTCCCACTGTTTTCTATACAAAAAGAGAATGACGACCCTATTTATATAAAAACCATCTGACATGACAGCCGTCAATCCGCTAAGATCGATAAGCCAGTCCGCTCAGCTCGCTTCTTCCCTGTTTTCCCTGCAATATCAGATATTTCTTAAGGCTTTGCGGATGCAAAACCAGTCCGCTCAGCTCGCTTCTTCCCTGTTTTCCCTGCAATATCAGATATTTCTTAAGGCTTTGCAGATCGATAAGCCAGTCCGCTCAGCTCGGTTCTTCCCTGTTTTCCCTGCAATATCAGATATTTCTTAAGGCTTTGCGGATTCAAAGCCAGTCCGCTCAGCTCGCGTCTTCCCTGTTTTCCCTGCAAATAATTGCAAACTCACAGGAAATCCGCAGAAACCGCAGTTTGCCAATAAAACGCCAGCCCGCATAACTTACATTCCATAGCGGGATTATCCGAAAAAATAATAGTATACAAAAAGCAGAGTAGCATCACAGCATAAATACAATCATACAACAAAGATGTTCAGCAACAATATTATACAGCAGCTTAAAAAAATAAAAAACAAATGTTTAGGCCTTAGCGCCTTCCGCGGTCTCTCAAAGCAGGTCGCATCTCCTACTCCATTCCAACATGAGCAGCCTGGTCGCTTCCTCGCAAGATCTCGCAGTAGAGCTGGGAAACCAGATGGTGCATATTATTGAAGGTGCGGTGCATATGAGCCATGTTTCTGACTACCCGCGGAAATGGAATTAAATGAACTGTCGGGGTTGGATCTGCGACCACCGCGGGCTGCCCGCTTGCCGCAGGGGCCGATCCCTCCCCCACAGCAGGCTGAGACGTTTGCGACCTCACCCCAACGGCTTCGCTTACTTGCTTTTTTTCCTTCTCTCGCCAAAGCCAAATATTTATTCCTATAATGGCTGACATCTCCGCTCAGTCGTTTTTTCTCCTTGTTCGCTCCTTCGAATGCGGATGAAAGGCCGGCGACCTCGCTTTCTAGGATCTTTTCCCGCGCTTTGCTTTTCTTTAGTTCAGTTCGAAGCTCGCATAACTCTTCCTCATATTTCTTCGCTAACAGTGCGCTGTCTTCTTTAGCAGGCAGCTCCTCCTGTGCGAGCTCATCAGCGGTCCGCGCCGCAGCCTCCGACACATTTGGTGGCATGGGCACGATCTCACCGACTTTGACAGAATCAGGCGTCGACTTCTGAACTGCAACAAAGAAATTAAAATCGCCTCAGTATCCAAGCCGCAATAGCCCCCAAAAAAAAGAAAAAAGGGGAAAGGCTTTTATTCACTTTTGGTTATCTTCGCGGCGATCTGGCGACTATCAAGGATAGGTCGCCTCACGCGCTCCGGATCAAAAGCCTCTAGGCGACGCCTCCATTCTCGGCGGACTATTGCTCTTGTCTCGGCCAGCGATCTGCTCGAGGCGACTATGTCATCAGTTTCTGTAAGGATCTTGACTGGCCGCGACTTTCGTGGAGGGGATTTGTACAACCAAGAGCTCTGAAACCGCTTGGTAGCCGGCTGCAACTTACCAGATCGCATCAGCTCGGCAGCAATCCGAAGATCCTCAGCCCGCTTATCCACCACGAGCTTCTCCGAGGCCGCTTCAACCTTCGCCTTCATCATTGCAAGTTGCTCCTCGGTCTTCTCCCTCTCTTCAGCTGGAAGAAAAGAAGAAGGGTCGGCAAGATTTTCTCCTCTAGTTGCGATATCAGGCTGCAGCACCTCCAGTAGAGAGCGATTTATACTCGCAAGCTGATCATTATCTATAGAGTCGAGTATCTCAGTGGTTGATAAGCTGAGCGTGGAAGGGGGATCACCTTCTGCGGGCAGAGGATCGGGGGTGACGAGATCATCTTGGACTTCCTTTTCTCGCGGCTTATGCTGCAAGCTCGCAGCTCCAGTCCTCTTGGAGATATTTTTCTCTTTCCTAACTTTAAGTTTCTTCTCTACCCGCTCGACGGCATTACTATATCTCTTCCTCTTTTTCTTCTCAGGAGTCTTCTCTAAGTCGATGACGACCGGCTTTGGTTCGGGAACTGAGGATGGAGCGACAAACAGCGCCAAGGAAGATACTGGCTCTACAACTTGCTTTTCGATGGAACTTTTAGCCGCGTTTTCGGCAGACTCCTTAGCTCGCTCCTCGGCAACCTCCTCTCCCCTTTCCACTATCAGCTCGCCAGCAGGAAGCTTCTCCTCGATCCCCTGCTGCTGGACTTTCGGCGATGAAACTTCCTTATCCGTGTCTATCCGCAGCAGGATAGTCCCGGATGGAGAGCGATGCACCTCCATGCTGGAAGAGTTCGCAGGGTTTTGGTCAGAAACGGAGGGCGGATTCGGTTTCTCCCGTAGAAGACTTAGAGGAGCATTCGCAGTCTTTTCAGTATCGCGGACTGGATCTTGCTTCACCTGGCCTGAACTCTCCCCCTGATGGCGGGCAGGCACATCTTTTCGATGGCTCGATTTCTTAGGCCGGGAACTCGCTTTCGGCTTCTCAATCGGAGCAGCAAGGTTGCCGAAGAAGGATCCTAGCCTTGCCATGCCGGACTGGAAAGTTGAGACCCCAAGTGGTGAGTAACGACCCGTCGCGTAGACAATTCTAACAGAGGACAGGGCTTCCGGCAGTATTTATAGCACAAACAGCATTAATGATAGTTGCGGACTCAGCGGTTAAGGAAACATTTTCGGAATTTTCCAAAACTCAAAAATGTGCGGGGATTATGTTAACCCCAGAATCCGCAACATTTCCAGCTAGGCATCTTGCCCTTCCCTCGCTGAACTCAAGTACTCAGTTCGCCCAGCTCGCCAGTTGACGTGGTCCGTCACCTAGGCGGACTCTAGCTATCAATCCGCTCAGTTCGCCCTCGATTCCCAGCTCTGCTAGATCGACGACCTCCCATCAACGAGTCAAGCTCAGGCCGGCGAGCTCCGAGTCAGGCCGCCCAGGTAGCTCAGGTCGCAACTAATCTGAAAGGACCGCGCTCGATGCGACCAAGGGAGGTCTCCAGCTCGCAGGGCCAGTCCGCCGGTCCCACGCGGACTGCTTGTTCTTTCTCTTTTTTGATTCCCGTCACCGCTGCCCGACTCTTTTATACCCCGGGCAGCCGGTTATTTTAGCCCTGCCCGCTTGGGCAGGCCCCCAGCCTATAAATAGGGGGAAGTGGTGCACTCAAAGCACGCTGACTCGAGCCCAGGAGCCCACTTGTTAAAGGTTGCGGACTCGAATCTTTGGCTTTGCGATCTCCAGCTTGCTTTCTGCTTTGCTTTTCTTTTCCCTTCTTGTAACCCCTTCTTTGCAATCAAAAGTAAGCCCGTCGCAGGAGAGGCATTCAGGCCGCGACGGGCGAAGTCTGGTGTTGCCGTGCTCCACGGCTCTTGCTTTTCTGTTCCTTTTCTAGTCCGCCAAGTAGACTGCTGCTCGCAGTTTGTTTTTATTTTCTTCCCTAGGTGCTCGAACAGTTAGCTGCTGGTGCTCGTTTCTGCCTTCGCTTTTCGCGCATCAACACTGACCTAAGGACTTCAATCTCAAGACCTCCTCGATATTAACTCCCCCCTTACTGTGTTCCTTGAAGAGATCGATACTTGGAAAAGCCACCAATTTTATATTACTTGTGAGACCGGTACACTTGCCTTTCAAACGCATCAAGTTTTTGGCGTCGTTGTCGGGGAACACAGTCGTGTGAGTTTTTGGAGATGGAGATAAGAGATAGAAGCCCTTTTCCATTTGTTCATATCATATTTATTCTTTGCTTTAGTTTTAAAATTTTGTTGCTTATTTTTCTTTGCTCCTTTTCTAGTTTTAATTTTGCAGTAGAAGGCATTCCTTTTTATTTATCTGCTAGCGTGTGGTTAATTTTTTCTTAGAAAATTCTATTGATGAATTATTTGCGGTTGCACCATGTATTCTTATATGAATATGCGTTGTCGATAGTGCGGGGATTATAGGCATGGTACTGATGAGTGCCCCGCTGAAGATTGGGAGAATAATTCTCGTGGTTTTGTATATGGAGCACCGTCTTCTTATGATACTTCATACACCCAACCCAGGTCTTATGGTCACTTCTCTTCTACACCTTCTCCTTCTTCTTATTCCTCTTCGGTTCCACCTAGACTGAGGAGTAATGGAAAATGGTTTTACTATTGTCATAGCATCGAGCACGTGCTGATAGATTGGGCATAATTTCAGCGCCAGTTGGAGGAGAATGATGAACCGGGTTCCCTCTCAAATGGTTGCTCCTTCTGATTCTGATGATGTATTCGCAGTACCAACTTGCTATGGGGGATAGCTGCGGATATACCTATCAGTCTTTCTACTACTCGTTGTGACGACATTGTAGTGCAATCTCTTCCAATGCACTCTTCCCCTCTTATTGATTCACCCCTAGAGGAACCTGTACATATTTTCTCTGAAGTTGTTGTTCCTCCGCTTTCTATACAAGAATTATCTTATCCTCTGTCTTGTGAGTTGGTTGATGATGTTGTGCCTGATGGTGATTTTGAGCCTGAGGTTGCGTCATGGTGTGACGAGGAAGTTATTCTCATCAATGGAGAGTATTACGTCTTGGAACATGATGACGCACCGAGGTGTGTTGATGAGGAGATCTTTTTTGATGAGGAAGTTTCCACTTCCTTGTTAGAAGAGGAGGTCCAAACCACCATCGAGGATCTCATGCTCTCAGATTCCCCTCGTCATGACTCATATGACGCCGAAAGTGATCATTGTTTGGAGCCTGCTGAGAGTTATACCGGGATCACTCTCCCTATTTCTGGTTCTTTTAGTTTTTCCTCTCCTTTATTACTTGATCACCTTTCTCTATCTGAGCCTGTGTAGGTTGAATATCCATGGGTAAGTTGGGTTGACGTTGAGCCTTGCGCTCATGCTGTTGACAAGTGCATCCTCTTGTATGAGGAGGTTCCTACCTCCTTCGCAGTGGAAGCCCCTGTCGTCACCTTCGCCCCTAGCGAACTTGTGGTGGACGATACCTTACTAGGCAAGGATTTGTTTTGTGGTGAGATGACTGAGGGCCAGTGCTCCTCCTCATCTTACTTCCTATTTCCTATACCTGTGTTGGGTAGGTATTATTACTTAGGTAGAGGGGTAAATGTTTTATCACCGTATCGGTACCCATTACCGAAACGGATAATGGAACAATTTTCTGTGCATTTGTCTTTTCATAGGCCGATTAGCTAGACATGTATAGAATTTAATAAGTCGTGCTGGGATTAAAATAACCCCAATACTTATCTTTCATTTTTTGCATTTTGTTTTTCATGTCTATTTAGTTTAGTATTTCTTTGTAGTTTGTATATTTTTCTTTTGTGTTTACGGAGCTCACCCCTGCAGGTAATCTTTATAACTTCGTATTGGAGGGGTTATGATTCTTCGTATGGCGGACCTGCCTTTGTTTTTCATGCGTCTTTTGGTATGCTCACCGGCTGAGTATTGGGTAACCTCTTCCCTTGTCTCTAATATGATTTAAATGTATCATATGCTGTGAAGTTTAGTTTAAGTTTGGGGGAGAGCAATTACTAGTTACCTTTTGCACGGACACATTTCATGTGCATACTAGAAGCTTTTATTGTTTTTTTTATTTGTTCATTGCATCACACACCATTGCACCCACATGAGCACGTGCTTAGCTGTTAGCGTGCCGCGAGTAAATCTAATTTCTTTTGTATGAATTGGGAAAATTATTGTGCTGCATAGGATTGTGAGACAGAGTAAAATGTTGACTCATGTAGTGCTCCTAGTCGAGTGCTCTCGTATCATGTAGAAATTCGAGTAGATTTCATTTTTTTTGTATGCTTATAGTTTTATATTTTTCTATTTACGTAAACACTTTTTATTCAACTCAAAATTGGTGAATCCAGTTTGTATCAAATGGTAGTGTAGGGATGTGTGTAGCCGTCACTAGACTCATTTTGCTCGAGTCGGGAGGAAGATTATCTTTCTCGACGGCTAAGAACTTGCCCCAAGCAACTTTCGAAGCGTTGGCACATTGTCAGTCTAGCATGAGCGTTATGTAGGCCATCATTTTGGCCTGGTTGAGCTTTGTACTGCTCCTAACATCTTATTCTCGCTAGCCCCGTTTTGCCTACCCCTTCCTTTGATTCAGCTCCACCTTTATTTCATTAAAGCCTAATAGTCGATCCAAGTCGCACACCAAAGTCGAGCTTTAGTGTTTTATATTTTCATTTTGGGGTGTTGATGTGGTGATATCTTTGTGAAAATGTGGATGTGCTCCAAGGTTTATATTTGCTGAAATAAAAAGATGAAGAAGAAAAAGATACATGTTAGAAAGAAATTAAAAAAGAGAAAGCATAATTGAAAATCCTTTTGGTTATGTGATTGTATTTGGAGTAGGCGGTGAACACAACCATATATGTTAAAAGTTAAGTCTAGGGGTGTGGTGAACCTTGGTGTATTTTGGTTAGTTGTTGGATTTTTTTATGCTAGCTCATTTGGGTTAGGTGCATAGCCTTCTTATTTATCTTTATTTACCTCATCATAACCCAAGCCCCATCATTTTTTATTTCATACGGATTCAGGCTTGATTCATGCTAGTGCCGCATAGAGAGTGTGAACGGGCAAGCGTATGGTCCCCGACATTGGTGGATTCCTTTGGAGGTGAACCTGAGCCTCAGTCTTCAGTAAAGCTCACCTTAGTGGCCTTCCTACTTTCTTCCTATGTGTGACCGGTTGATTCACCGTGATTCCATTTTTGATTAGTAATAAATTGAAAGTGAGGGGTAAGATCTACCTTTACTCTAGAGGGGGGGGGGGGAATAGAGTATATTAAAATAATTTTTAATTTAAAAAATTATTTGTAGTGGAAGACTTGATTTAAGTATAGGTGTAATGTGCTTGCAGTAAATAAAAACTAAGATAGAAAGAAAGCAAAAACAAAGCACACAGCAAAGCAAAACACAGCAATCCAGAAGACACAAAGATCTATAGTAGTTTCCCAAATAACCTGGGTACATCCACTCTTCTACTACCCTAGGTAGGAATCCACTGCAGGAATAGTTGATCAGGTGTCCTGGTCACCAATGAGCTTTTGATAAGGTGCTCAAAAACCAAACCCAAGTTTTTTTATAAGGTGTCTTGCCACCACTTAGTTTTGACAAGGTCTGAGAAACCAGACACAAAACTTTTGAAGGGAGTTTTGAGAAACCCTTTTACTGCAGAGAAAAGAAAGAGAAAAGAGTTTGTTGTTCTTCTCTGTCAACAGTCTAAGAGTAGACTAGTGGATGATGTTATCAAAGCTTCCCCTGAGATCTGCAATTGTTCAGCAAGAAGAGCTTTGCACAGGGTGATAGGTCTTCAGTAAATTTAGATCTCCAGCAAGAGATGATTTCAGCAGTTGCTGAAATATGATGTGTTTGGAGACTTTGATGAAGAAGCCTTTGAACACTTGAATCAAAAAGATCTTGAAGGAGTACAATAGAAGGATTCTTTTCTGTTTGATGATCTCCTTCACTGTATTATTCCTTGTGTTCTGTATGAACTCTATAATCCTGTAGACTTGTGTCTCCAAAATCTATTCCCAGAATTGTAGTCTTAATTCTTGATTGATATCTCTCTATATCTTTTTCTAAGTAATTGTTTTGAGATACACTAAAAATCTATCTTTTAGATAGCCGTTAACCAGTGATAAATAACTTCCTTAAATGATATTTGTCTCTGGAGGAAAGTCCTAAGAAACATTCCTATTAGTCTTCCTTGAAACTTGCTCTAGATTAGTTGAAACGGCTACAAAATCCTTTGAAATAAATGATGATAATAAATCAGATTGAATTCCATAACTGTCTGAATTTGAATTACTGAAATCGTCGATCTCTCCAGAAAATCGTCGATCTGAGCTCAACTATCGTCGACCTGAGCTCAAAGACTGGAACTAGACTTGAAACAAAAATCATCGATCTGAGCTCAACTATCGTCGACCTGAGCTCAGAGACTTGGATTATAGCTAGAGAAAGAAATGTCGATCTGAGCTCGAAGATCGTCGAACCGAGTTCGACGACTCGTTGAACTGAGCTCAGAGATAGTCGAACTGAGTTCGATGTTTCGTCGACCTAAGCTCGACGAAAAATGTCTTAGTCTTCTGCACTTGTATTCTAATCTTAGAAGGTCTTGGGGGCAGCTTCCAAACCTAAGTTCTAACCCTTAGACTCATTCTAGTTCACCTTTAAGACTATACAATGAGGTCAAAATATTTTCCTAAGAACATAGTGATCCTTGCCCAAATTTGTAATAGGGTGTTCCAACAATCTCCACCTATTTGGGTTAGGATTACTAATTACATGACAAATAGGAAATAACAACCATATAGGAAGAATTAAAAAGCAAAAACCTTAATGCAGAGAAAAGAATTTGCAGCATTGCAGAAGCACAGATAGTATCACAGCAGATTGTCAGAATTTAGATATATATTGTCAGCTTACACAGTTACTTCTTTTCATTGCTCTTCTTGAATAAAATTTCTCTGTTTGGATTGAGAGCTTCCTTCTTGGATCTCCTATCATCATCAGCACCTAAGGAGGTTTGATATTTGGGCCTGGGAACCACAGCCTCTAGGGGAAGCTTCATATAGCTTTATGGATCAAAGAATTTTCTTGATGAGTATCTTTCTAGTTCCTTCTTTCTTTGCTCAGATAAGGTGGTGATATTTGAGGTGTCTTTTCCCTGTTCTCTTGCCTTCTTTATCTGATCCAAAGCAGCCAACTCTTTCATCCTTGCAGTCCAAGAAAGTGGATTATTTTCGGGATCTTCAAAAGGGACCGGAGGTTCATATCTATTCATTGTCATTGAATCAGTAGGAGGAGTTCTTGAAGCAACAGTATCTTTCAGCTTATAAGGGAAAGGACCAGAAGTTGAGTCAATGGGTCCTTGTCCTTCCCTTTGATATAGATGTTGTTTGGATTGACCTCTGGAGTAAACTCTATAATCTCTTTGGTATCCTCTATACTGGCCTCTCTTGGATTGATAGCCTCTTTGTTGATATCCTCTTGATTGAGATCTGTCTTGAGATTGAGAGGAGCTTTGATTTATAACAAATGAGCTCTTAAAAGCAGAACCTCCACCAGTTCCTGCATCTGGTGAGGGAGGAGGAGGAGGAGGATTAAAGTGAGAAGATCCTTTATCATACTTCCGCTTTTTCTTCATGGCCTTCAGTTGGTTTCTTGAAAATTGCATCCAAGGTTCAGAGATTGGGCAGTCATGTAGAATATGGTATGGAATGTCATTGTCATCTTTCACTTTCTCTAGAGGTACCCTCTTCAAGGCTTTGCTTCTGGCTTTCCTCTTCCTTGCAATGGTTGTAGAGGAGTCATCAGAATCAGTTCTGAATTTGTCACTGTCAGAGCTCTGAGGATTGTCATACAGTTCATCAATCATTTTAATGTATTCCTTTTGTTAATTTGATTGTTCAGTAGGAATAACAGCAGCAGCAGTGATAGAAGCAACACTAACAGACACATCAACAGCAACAGACTCATCAACAGCATAAACAACTGGGGCAATAGGAGCAGCAGAAACAGAAACTTCAGTAGCAGCAGATTCTGAAATAATATCATCAGTAGCATTAGGCTCATCATTATGAACAGCAGTCTCTGAGTCATTAGCCTCTGTCATCAGTAAATCTTCAGCAATATCAGAACAAGCTACATAAATAGAAATAATACATTCCACAGCCTTGAAGGACTTGAAATATGAAGAAATCTGGCTGGGCTCACAATTGGCAATAGGCACAATGGCCTTAGTGTGGTCTCCAACTTCCTGAGCTGGAAGACAGCTGAAATAAAGTGAATCAAAAACTGATAACAGTGACATGAGGTCATGTAAGACCCCATTTTTTTTTCTTCTTCAACCACCGGGGTCTTAGGCCCAGAACCGCCGCTTTGCGGTGACTCCTTCACATCCTGAAGGGTCATCACCACAAGGCGCCGATTCTGCCGGCCAATTCGATCACAGAAAAGTAGCATAATTATTGAAGTAAGAACAATGCAGTCCACAATAATACATCACATGTAAATAAGATAAAATCTCCATGAAGGGAGTGCCCACAGAAATCATCAGAGTACTATAAATACGGGCTTATGGCCGGTACAATATGTCCTCTCTACAAGTCTCTCATGCGGAAGCGAAAACAGAAACTACTCAAGGTCGAGACTCACGGTCCCGACTGTGTGAACTCCGGAGCTAGACTGCCCCATCTCTAGGCGCACCGATCTCTGGGGCTGCTCCTCCATGCTGGGCTCCACGATCCCCTAAATGATGCGGTTCGAAAACCGTTAGTCATAAAGACTAGGCCCTATCATCCCCTACCCCTTCCCCCATGGCTCCTAGGTACCGAGCGGGGAGGAAGAAAGGGAAGGACATGATGGTAGAGATAAATCAAGAAACAGGTGACTATGGACTTAATCTAGCAGGATGTATTCGGTGAGCAGTTAATATGATTGTTATAATAGGTCTAGCAATAAGAAAAGCAAATATATGAATTTAAACCTTCACTTATGCGAGAACACATAAGCAAAAGGGATCTTTTGCAAGGCTCCCATCGTATAGAGTGTCCCATACCACTTATATGTTGGGGTGTCGGTTATCAAACAGCAATGGTTGTTATATATTGAAATTAACGTTTGATTTATAAACTTGTCCACACAAGCTTATAGACCAAGGGGTCGTTTTGCAGGTCCTAATGTATAAGCGTCCCATACCACTTATACTTTAGGTGTCAGGGTTAAATGAATCGATTATGCTATGACATGCTAGTGGGTATGATGAAACATGCAAGTGCAACTCACACACCCGACTCTGTGCACACAGACCTTTAGTTCCCCCTTTCGGAGCCGTTACCTCCCAGGATACCTCCGTAGTGGCAGACGGAAGCGGTGGGTTGGGCCTCGCCCACCTCAAAACCAGTAAAAGCACCACTGGTCTGACCTATCGTACGCCTCAATGCTTGGTGCACTAAGCGGACGTCTGCGTACTCTTGCCGGCTGGCGCACCGGACTTCTGTTGGCGAAGTGCTAACCACCTCGCCGAGTCAACGATATCGGTGTCGGTGCAATCGAACTCCCCGATATCGTAAAACCCACCACCTTAACTTTTCCTATCTTATGCACATGCAAGTTTAATCGCAAACACACAAAAAAACCGAGCCGAAACTCCCCGGACCAAAACGTCCGTCTCCAAAACAACCGAGCCGAAGCTCCCCGGACCATCCCGTCCGTCTCCAAACCGACCGAGCCGAAGCTCCCCGGACCATCCCGTCCGTCTCTTTAACCAACCGAGTCAAAGCTCTCATCAATCTTCCTGTGCCAACAGTGTTTGTGAAAAGTGCAGCCCTAGTTACCTAGTTACTCTTGTCGATTTGTTATTACAGTTTACGTTAGCCCAGGACTGCCCCTGGTATACCCCGTGAAGGGCTCTCAAGGGGCACTAGGAACCAAGACGGAGGCATTACGGCCCGAAGTTCCCTTTCGCAAGGCACTTAATATTATTGGTTTATTTCCCTTAGCCCGATTCCCTTCTCATATTACAATAGACTATCCTAGGGTAATTTTTAACCTTCCTCTCTTCGGGAAAAGCGATCTTTCGCCCAACCCGAGCACCTCTTAACTCTAGCTATCACCACTTCTCGCCATTCTTTATATCTTCCTATAGTGATTTCCTCCACTATTGCCCACCCAAACAAAATGAGTTATTTAACTCCAATGTCTTCCTCAAATCATGTCTTATTTCAATTCACAATTGCTATATGCAGACCGACCTAGGCTACATGTCGAACCGGTTATGCAATGATCCATTACTCATCCAAATGCCCTAAATTATTTACTGGAGACTTACCATGATATAAATGACCTAAGTCCAGAAAATGGAAATTTTCCTAATTTATTTGGCATTTAATTAAATTCCTCGAAAATCCCAAGGACTACCGGTTTGAACATGAACTACCCTAAGTTCTCATGCAAGATGTCCAGAAAATTTATGATAAATACTAGGTTATCTCAATAGGTTAAATCCTAAGTATCATAATTTTTTTATCATTAAAAGGGAATGAAAACTATTTTAGAAATAATCTCTAACTTCTGTTGTTTATGAATCAAGTACAAAAAATATTCTTCCAAAAATTATAAATAATTTATGCCATGCAAATAAATGCCTAAAATTAGTATTGGTCAAGTTTCATAATTTTCCAGCAAGTATTTTATCCATAATTAATTTTTAAACATAAAAGCTCTTTCTATCATCTGTGAATAAAGTACTAGATTTACTCAACATAAAAATTCTATAAAAATTCAGTGATCAATGTTCTACTGGTCAAGATCTAAATCCAGAATTTTAACTGATTATAATTGATTTAAAACCTCCAAATATTTGAAACAACAATTCGGGCTAATAATCTTTTAACACATGAAGTATTATATTTATTAATCATAAAATTCCAGGAAAATTACCATAAGTCTAAAGCATCCTAAAACTCCCTCCTCCCGAGTTTCGTAACTTTTGGATTAGATTTAGTGCTTAAAATAACTAAATTACATTTCTATCCCAATTCAAACTCTCAACTTCCGAGGTACCCAATTACCTCCAATTCCTTCACTATTTCAACCAGAGGGTTTTCAGCATATCATGCCACTCTCCTCCAAATTTCAAGGGCATACAAGAGCTTTTGCTCCTATGTCCTTTACAAACCTCAAAACCCTTCATTTAAGATTTGGGTTTGGATCCTAGGGTAAAACAACCCTAAACCACTCCATCTTTCTCCACGCAGGTTATAACACCATTCTAAGTCAGAGATCAAAAAATCAGCCTCTGTTGAGGCGATTTGACCTTTCCAAATTCTCAGTGCACTTTTTATTAAAAGGTGTCTCACCTACGCCTAGTTAAGGGTAGAAGATTTCTCACCCAAAACTCCTCCAAATCAATTGGAATTTTACTCAGACCTAGGTTTTATAGCCAGGGACCACTCACCAAAATTTGGGAGGGTTTGGAGGTCATTTGACCATCTAAATAAATTCCTCTAAGTTTATTAAATTAAAACAAAAACTTTAGGCAAAGTATCTCCAAAAATTCCCATTTTTGGACAGCCTCTCGATATACATATCATAGACCTCCAGCCCAAATTTCAAGTCATTTGGACATGTTATGAACTATGGGCAACCATTTCAATTTCTGGTTAGCCTAGGTCTTGATCCCACCAAAATGAGTGCTGTGGCCAAACCACTCACCCAAATTGAATAAAATCAATTTTAAATTAAAGTCGACCCAGAGGGCTACAACTTTTGTGACTGGTCATTTTTCCTAAATCGGCCTCTAAGTGCCTCGTTTCGCAGCCTCAAAATATGTCCAAATAATCTATTTTCCATTAAGTAATATATAATAATCTATGTATTATAATATTAATTCTACTGTTCATCTTCTTCATGAACCCGAACAGACACAGGAAAACATTTTTCCTGTAAGCATTCCGTGACCCGTCGCCGGCCGTTCGGTCACTTCCCTGGCCAGCCACCACCACCACCACCTCCGTTGAGGCGATGGCTAGCGGTCGGCGGTGGTTTGGCCGCCGGAGGTGGCGGTTTCCGGCGAACTCAAAATATCTTTTTCAAGGTTTTTCCATGAAAACGAGAGATGGGTCCGGCTCCGTTGAGCGCGAACCTCCTTTTTAAGAATCCTAAGATCTACCCATGAAAGAGAAGGAGTAGAGGAGGACCTTGTTCGCGGTTTGAAGGCGAGAAGAACGACGGGGTGCCATGGCGCGGTGGTGGCGCTGCTAAACTTCTCCTACAGCAAGAACAAAGGTCTGATCCGTTTGCTTGAGCGTGTAACCTTCTCCTCTGATTCCAGGTGGGCTTTTATAAGTCAGAAAGTGGGAAGGTGAATGGGTAAAGCCTTTATGGCCATGAAGGTTCTCCCCTTAACGTTTCGGTTATAGTGAAGGGATAAGAAACGGTGGAAACTGAACAGGTGTGTCCAGCTGGCGGCTTCCTATTGGACCATATCTTCCTCATTTATTATATAATTACAGAAGGAAAACGGCCTGAAATTACTCCTGGTGTAACTTCCCACACCAGCATTTATTACCACGCGTGTTAGAGTAATTTCGGGCCTGAACCGTCGTTTCGGCCAATGTCACGGGCGTGACACATAAGTCACGGGCGTGACAGGCCCGAATAGCCAATTCTGGGTTCGACGATCGTCGAACTGAGATCGACGATCGTCGATGGATGGTCACGGGCGTGACACCTTGGGTCACGGGCGTGACACCTTGGGTCACGGGCGTGACAGGCCCGAATGGCAGATTTTGGGTCGACGATCGTCGAATTGAGATCGACGATCGTCGAAGGCTGGTAACGCCCTAGGTCACGGGCGTGACCTCTAGGTCACGGGCGTGACATGCCCGAACGGCAAATTTCGAGGTCGACGATCGTCGAATTGAGATCGACGATCGTCGAAGGCTGGTCACGCCCTAGGTCACGGGCGTGACACTCATGTCACTGGCGTGACATGCCCGGGCCGCGAGGTCGACGATCGTCTCACGGCGATCGACGATCGTCGATGGGGTCACACCCATAGTCACGGGCGTGACACCTTGGTCACGGGCGTGACATGCCCAGACAGCACGTTCGACGATCGTCTCGTGGAGATCGACGATCGTCGAAGTAGTCACGCCCAAGTCACGGGCGTGACGGGTCAGTCACGGGCGTGACCAACCCGTGACCCGAAAATATTGATCGCTTTATTTCAAATTTTGGGCTTCCTAGGGTTTTGTCACAACTAACCGACTCCTAGGGGTCTAGCCGGAAATGGGATGTTACAAATCCCAATAAACAAAACAAAAATTTCGTCCCCGAAATTGAGGTTGAGCCTACGGGGATTTCTATTAGAATAAATTAAACTTGTAACATCCCATACGATCTTTCTATTGGGTTCAGGCGACTGTTCGTTTGATAACGAAGACAATCTCCCCAATAAACAAAAGATTAGCCCCTACCTTTCTGATTAAGTGCGCATGCCTAGGTCCTGGATTTTCCTTATCTAGTCTTAACATTCCAAAACAAGAAGGCAGTCTATAGTATACCGAGAGGTGGTGAGATGTACCTGACTGAACAACTCCGGGTATCTTTGCCTCATCAGATCCTGCGGTTCCCAGGTGTGCTCCTCCTGACCGTGGTTTCTCCACAGAACCTTGACTAAGGGGATCTTCTTGCGGCGCAAGATCCGCACTCCTTTGTCGTCGATCCGAACCGGCTCCAAGTGAACAGATCGGTCTGAAGCTACCGGCCCTTCGGTGGTCAAAATCCGCTGCTCCGGGCGTAGTAGAGCCCTTCTCAGCGAAGAGATGTGGAAGACGTCGTGTAGAGCTGCCAGCTCTGGTGGCAACTCTAGCCTGTAGGCTAGGGGTCCGATCCGCTCCAGGATCCGGTAAGGGCCCATATACCTAGGGCTGAGTTTCTTCCTCCGACCGCGCACCCGTGAGACTCCGTGCATGGGCCGAATCTTCAAGAACACTCGATCCCCTACCCGAAACTCCACCTGACGATGCCGGGTGTCATAGTATTTAGCCTGTCTGCTCTGCGCCTCCAACATCCTATCTCTGATCAGTCTCACCTGAGCCTCGGTGTCTTCAACAAAATCCGATCCCAATAGCTTCGGATCCTCATCTTGAACCCAAGAAAGCGGGGTCCTACATTTTCTTCCATACAAGGCTTCATAAGGTGCCATCCTGATGCTGGACTGGTAGCTATTATTATAGGAGAACTCGACCAACGGTAACATCTTCTCCCACGGCTCCCCTCGGTCCAGTATACACAGCCGTAGTAAATCCTCCAAGGTCCGGTTGGTGCACTCGGTCTGCCCGTCCATCTGAGGGTGGAAGGCCGTGCTAAAAGTCAACCGGGTGCCCAAATATGACTGCACTGACCGCCACTCCTTGGATGTAAACCGTCCATCGCGGTCCGATACTATCTTCCGGGGCACGCCATGATACCGGACATACTGCTCCACAAACTTCCGTACCAGCACTCCCACCGAGTCATCCTTCCTGATCGGTACAAAGCGGGCCACCTTCGTCAACCGATCGACAATCACCCAAATCGAGTCGTTCCCTGTCCGAGACCGGGGAAGACCATGTATAAAATCCATCGCTATATCGTCAAACTTCCACTCCGGCACCGGGAGTGGCTGCAACAGTCCTGCGGGGTTCCTGAACTCCGCCTTCACCAACTGACACGCCTCGCAATGGGTCACGAAGTACGTAATGTCCTTCTTCATGCCCGGCCAAAACATCGTCCTCTTCAAATCAGCGGTCATCTTTGTGATCCCCGGGTGCACCGAGTACCGGCTGCAATGCGCCTCCATCATAATATCCTCTCGGATCTGGCCTCCTGCGGGTATATATACTCTGCCTCTGAAGTGGAGCAAACCATCTCTCAGGGAATAATCTTCTGTCGAACCTTCCTCCAAAGCTTGGAACATCGGCTCCGCCCACGCATCTGTCCTATGTCCGTCCCGAATGCGATCCCGAATATCGTCTATGGCCACCATCGATGCCAGATACTCCCTATACAGAACTGGGTCATCCTCGGACACTAGGGATATCTGCATATCTCTGACTGACTGGACTAGCTCCATGGACATAACCTGGGGCCCAGCTTCGGAAGTGGCAGCTCTCCGGCTCAACGCGTCGGCCACCACGTTTGCCTTCCCTGGATGGTAGTGCATCTCATACTGATAATCTGCTAAGAACTCCACCCAACGCCTCTGCCTGATATTCAGCTCCTTCTGCGTGTCCATGTATTTCAGGTTCTTGTGATCGGAGAAGATGTCGCAGTGGACTCCATAAAGATAATGGCGCCAGACCTTCAGAGCAAAAACGACCGCTCCCATCTCGAGGTCGTGCACCGGGTAGTTCCTCTCATGGGTCTTCAGCTGGCGGGAGGCATATGCTATGACATGTCCGTTCTGCATCAGCACCGCTCCCATCCCTTGGTATGATGCGTCGGTATACACCTGGAATCCTTCCTTTCCGGATGGAAGGGCCAGAATAGGGGCCGAGATGAGTCGGTCCTTCAGCTCCTGGAAAGCCGCCTGGCACTGCGGGGTCCAAACAAAAGGTGCCTCCTTCTTCGTCAAAGATGTGAGGGGGAGGGCAATCCGAGAGAACCCCTCCACGAACTTCCGGTAGTAACCGGCAAGTCCCAAGAAACTGCGTACATCGGTGGCTGTCCTCAGCTGCGGCCAATCGCGAACAGCCCGAATCTTTGCTGGATCTACTGCTAACCCGGCTCCGCTGATGACGTGGCCTAGGAAGGCCACCTCCTTCAACCAGAACTGACACTTGCTGAATTTTGCATAAAGGCGATGCTCCCGCAGCCTCTCCAAGGTCAGTGCCAGATGCCGAGTGTGCTCCTCCTCCGTCCTAGAGTAGATCAGGATGTCGTCTATGAATACTATGACGAACACATCCAAGTAGGCCTCGAAAACCCGGTTCATGAGACTCATGAACGCCGACGGAGCATTCGTGAGCCCAAAGGGCATCACGGTGAACTCATACAGGCCATATCTGCTACTAAAGGCCGTCTTCGGGATATCCTCCTCCTGGATCCGCAGCTGGTAGTATCCTGATCTCAAGTCCAGCTTCGAGAAATAATGGGCCCCCTCCAGCTGGTCGAATAATTCGTCTATCCGTGGGAGCGGATAGGTATTCCGGACGATCAGCCTGTTTAGTGCTCGATAATCGATGCACAGGCGGAGTGTCCCATCCTTCTTCTTCACGAACAGGACCGGTGCTCCCCATAGCGAGGAACTCGGTCTAACAAAACCTGCCTCAACTAATTCCTGCAACTGAGTCCGAAACTCTGCCAACTCCTTTGGGGCCATCCGATAAGGTGCCCAAGACGCCGGCTTGGCTCCCGGCACAAGCTGTATCTGAAAATCCTGCTCTCGGTGTGGAGGTAGTCCTGGCAGTTTCTCCGGAAAGATGTCAGCGAAATCTCGCACCACCGGGATGTCTGTCACCGACTCCTTAACTTCCGCCATCTCAAAAAGAATCTGATAGACCTCCTCTCCCTGCAGATGGGCCTTAACGGCCTGTACCGAAGATAAGAGTATACGAGAGACAGGTCTTATACCTTCGATGGTAATGAAAGAGTCCCCGTGTCTCACGGTGATCCTCTTTGCCTGGCAGTCAATCTGGGCATAGTTCTAGTGCAGCCATACCATGCCCAGGATCAGGTCGTAGTCCGTCAGCTTCAAAATCGTCGCTGGAGCCTCGAACGCTTTTCCACCAATTTCTGCCTCCATATTGCAGTGATCCGTGGTAAGGAGCTCAGATCCATCTGGTAGTCGCACCCTCATCCTCGAGCCTATGAACCGCTCCACACCTTCCAGTCCTTCTACGAACGACTCCGACATAAAGGAGTGAGTAGCTCCAGTATCGAACAGCGTGCGGGCAGGCTTGCCGCTGATGAAGACTATACCTGGGGTGATTAAATATCTTAGGGTTCTATAAAGAATTTTCTTTCCTTGTTAATCTATCTAGTGCGGTTCTGAGTTTTAACAACTTAAAGGGAGATTCTATGAAAATAAAGAAACACTGCAGTGTACCTGCGATGACCTGCTCCGGATTTCGAGGCTACGCAAGGTCCAAAGCATATACCTGCTCTCTTCCTTGTCTACGATCTTCCCCCTAGTATCCTCGACCGCGGCCGCGTCCTCGGCTTCCGTAATGCTGAGCTGGTGGGCCGCCCTGATGTGCTGGAGGTGGTGCCCCCCTCATGGGGCAGTTCCTCCGAATGTGCCTAATCTGATGGCAAAGAAAACACTCTGGTGGGGGATACGCCATTCCCCCGGGTCTCGGCATCTCCTGCATCCGAAGAGGTGGAGGGGCCAGTACCACCTGTTCCCTCGGCTCCGGCCTCACGTCCTGACGAGGCTGGTCCTCTGTCCTCCTCCCCTCTGGTACAGCACCCCGCCGCTGGTCATTCCTACCTCTCCGTCCCTGATCCTCTGCTGGCCGCTTCCGGCCCCGGGTGGTGTGCCAGTCAGCCTCAATCCTTTTGGCCATCTCCAAGATCCGGGAGATGGGCCCGTCAGATACAAACAACAGAGCCTCCCTTAAGTCCTCCCGCAGGCCCTTATAGAACCTCCTGATATACCCTGCCTCGTCCAGCTGGTAGGAATCTGCGTATCGAGCTAGATGGTCAAACACTCGATGGTACTCCACCACGGTCCGGGTACCCTGCTTCAGCTGTAAGAACCGCTCCTCCAAATCATCCCTAGCCGACTGAGGAACGAAATGCTCCAGCAGTGCGGCCCTGAACTCCTCCCAAGTAACCTCCGCAACCTCCCTATCAGCAAATGTCGTGTCCAACAGCGTCTTCCACCACCTCTTTGCATGGGACTCCAGGCAGGAGACAACCAGAGACACCCTCTCCTCCCATGGACACCGAATCCCGGTCAGCATCTCGTACATGATATCTAGCCACTCTTCCGTCTGAACAGCCGACTCTGTCCCCAAATAGGACGGGGGAGCCAGTCCTCGGAAGATGCTTAGCCAGTTGGCCCCCGGATTTGGCTGCGGGGCCGGAACCTGCTGGGCCCTGAAGGCCTCCAGAATGGCAGTCAGGGTCTGTCCCATGTCTGACTGAAGGAAAGGTGTGGGGGCCGGTGGGGGTGGTGCAACATCCTGAGCCTGTTGAACTCCACCTTGTGGCGTTGTCCGTGCTGGAGGCTGCGTAACAAAAACACACGCTGAGAAAACGTTCAAATATTACATAAAGGTGGACAATTTATATGTGATCCCCATATGGGCACACCACTGCTTCCGCTGCTTAGTTTGTCCCCAAACTAAACTCGAGCGGGGGGTGACCTAGGGTTTGTGGACTGCTACTTCCGTCTGATCGATGTTTCCTCTGATACCACTTGTAAGACCCCATTTTTTTTCTTCTTCAACCACCGGGGTCTTAGGACCAGAACCGCCGCTTTGCGGTGACTCCTTCACGTCCTGAAGGATCATCACCACAAGGCGCCGATTCTGCCGGCCAATTCGATCACAGAAAAGTAGCATAATTATTGAAGTAAGAACAATGCAGTTCACAATAATACATCACATGTAAATAAGATAAAATCTCCACGAAGGGAGTGTCCACAGAAATCATCAGAGTACTATAAATACGGGCTTATGCCCGGTACAATATGTCCTCACTACAAGTCTCTCATGTGGAAGCGAAAACAGAAACTACTCAAGGTCGAGACTCACGGTCCCGGCTGTGTGAACTCCGGAGCTAGACTGCCCCATCTCTAGGCGCACCGATCTCTGGGGCTGCTCATCCATGCTGGGCTCCACGATCCCCTAAATGATGCGGTTCGAAAACCGTTAGTCATAAAGACTAAGCCCTATCATCCCCTACCCCTTCCCCCATGGCTCCTAGGTACCGAGCGGGGAGGAAGAAAGGGAAGGACATGATGGTAGAGATAAATCAAGAAATAGGTGACTATGGACTTAATCTAGCAGGATGTATTCGGTGAGCAGTTAATATGATTGTTATAATAGGTCTAGCAATAAGAAAAGCAAATATATGAATTTAAACCTTCACTTATGCGAGAACACATAAGCAAAAGGGATCTTTTGCAAGGCTCCCATCGTATAGAGTGTCCCATACCACTTATACGTTGGGGTGTCGGTTATCAAACAGCAATGGTTGTTATATATTGAAATTAACCTTTGATTTATAAACTTGTCCACACAAGCTTATAGACCAAGGGGTCGTTTTGCAGGTCCTAATGTATAAGCGTCCCATACCACTTATACTTTAGGTGTCAGGGTTAAATGAATCGATTATGCTATGACATGCTAGTGGGTATGATGAAACATGCAAGTGCAACTCACACACCCGACTCTGTGCACACAGACCTTTAGTTCCCCCTTTCGGAGCCGTTACCTCCCAGGATACCTCCGTAGTGGCAAACGGAAGCGGTGGGTTGGGCCTCGCCCACCTCAAAACCAGTAAAAGCACCACTGGTCTGACCTATCGTACGCCTCAACGCTTGGTGCACTAAGCGGACGTCTGCGTACTCTTGCCGGCTGGCGCACCGGACTTCTGTTGGCGAAGTGCTAACTACCATGCCGAGTCAACGATATCGGTGTCGGTGCAATCGAACTCCCCGATATCGTAAAACCCACTACCTTAACTTTTCCTATCTTATGCACATGCAAGTTTAATCGCAAACACACAAAAAAACCGAGCCGAAACTCCCCGGACCAAAACGTCCGTCTCCAAAACAACCGAGCTGAAGCTCCCCGGACCATCCCGTCCGTCTCCAAACCGACCGAGTCGAAGCTCCCCGGACCATCCCATCCGTCTCTTTAACCAACCGAGCCGAAGCTCTCATCAATCTTCCTGTGCCAACAGTGTTTGTGAAAAGTGCAGCACTAGTTACCTAGTTACTCTTGTCGATTTGTTATTACAGTTTACGTTAGCCCAGGACTGCCCCCGGTATATCCCGTGAAGGGCTCTCAAGGGGCACTAGGAACCAAGACGGCGGCATTACGGCCCGAAGTTCCCTTTCGCAAGGCACTTAATATTATTGGTTTATTTCCCTTAGCCCGATTCCCTTCTCATATTACAATAGACTATCCTAGGGTAATTTTTAACCTTCCTCTCTTCGGGAAAAGCGATCTTTCGCCCAACCCGAGCACCTCTTAACTCTAGCTATCACCACTTCTCGCCATTCTTTATATCTTCCTATAGTGATTTCCTCCACTATTGCCCACCCAAACAAAATGAGTTATTTAACTCCAATGTCTTCCTCAAATCATGTCTTATTTCAATTCACAATTGCTATATGCAGACCGACCTAGGCTACATGTCGAACCGGTTATGCAATGATCCATTACTCATCCAAATGCCCTAAATTATTTACTGGAGACTTATCATGATATAAATGACCTAAGTCCAGAAAATGGAAATTTTCCTAATTTATTTGGCATTTAATTAAATTCCTCGAAAATCCCAAGGACTACCGGTTTGAACATGAACTACCCTAAGTTCTCATGCAAGATGTCCAGCAAATTTATGATAAATACTAGGTTATCTCAATAGGTTAAATCCTAAGTATCATAATTTTTCTATCATTAAAAGGGCATGAAAACTATTTTAGAAATAATCTCTAACTTCTGTTGTTTATGAATTAAGTACAGAAACTATTCTTCCAAAAATTATAAATAATTTATGCCATGCAAATAAAGGCCTAACATTAGTACTGGCCAAGTTTCATAATTTTCCAGCAAGTATTTTATCCATAATTAATTTTTAAACATAAAAGCCCTTTCTATCATCTGTGAATAAAGTACTAGATTTACTCAACATAAAAATTCTATAAAAATCCAGTGATCAATGTTCTACTGGTCAAGATCTAAATCCAGAATTTTAACTGATTATAAATAATTTAAAACCTCCAAATATTTGAAACAACAATTCGGGCTAATAATTCTTTAACACATGAAGTAGGATATTTATTAATCATAAAATTCCAGGAAAATTACCATAAGTCTAAAACATCCTAAAACTCCCTCCTCCCGAGTTTCGTAATTTTTGGATTAGATTTAGTGCTTAAAATAACTAAATTACATTTCTATCCCAATTCAAACTCTCAACTTCCGAGGTACCCAATTACCTCCAATTCCTTCACTATTTCAACCAGAGGGTTTTCAACATATCACGCAACTCTTCTCCAAATTTCAAGGGCATACAAGAGCTTTTGCTCCTATGTCCTTTACAAACCTCAAAACCCTTCATTTAAGATTTGGGTTTGGATCCTAGGGTAAAACAACCCTAAACCACTCCATCTTTCTCCACGCAGGTTATAACACCATTCTAAGTCAGAGATCAGAAAATCAGCCTCTGTTGAGGCGATTTGACCTTTCCAAATTCTCAGTGCACTTTTTATTAAAAGGTGTCTCACCTACGCCTAGTTAAGGGTAGAAGATTTCTCACCCAAAACTCCTCCAAATCAATTGGAATTTTACTCAGACCTAGGTTTTATAGCCAGGGACCACTTACCAAAATTTGGGAGGGTTTGGAGGTCATTTGACCATCTAAATAAATTCCTCTAAGTTTATTAAATTAAAACAAAAACTTTAGGCAAAGTATCTCCAAAAATTCCCATTTTTGGACAGCCCCTCGAAATACATATCATAGACCTCCAGCCCAAATTTCAAGTCATTTGGACATGTTATGAACCATGGGCAACCATTTCAATTTCTGGTTAGCCTAGGTCTTCATCCCACCAAAATGAGTGCTGTGGTCAAACCACTCACCCAAATTGAATAAAATCAATTTTATATTAAAGTCGACCCAGAGGGCTACAACTTTTGTGACTGGTCATTTTTCCTAAATCGGCCTCTAAGTGCCTCATTTCGCAGCCTCAAAATATGTCCAAATAATCTATTTTCCATTAAGTAATATATAATAATCTATGTATTATAATATTAATTCTACTGTTCATCTTCTTCATGAACCCGAACAGACACAGGAAAACATTTTTCCTGTAAGCATTCCGTGACCCGTCGCCGGCCGTTCGGTCACTTCCCTGGCCAGCCACCACCACCACCACCTCCGTTGAGGCGATGGCTAGCGGTCGGCGGTGGTTTGGCCGCCGGAGGTGGCGGTTTCCGGCGAACTCAAAATATCTTTTTCAAGTTTTTCCATGAAAATGAGAGATGGGTCCGGCTCCGTTGAGCGCGAACCTCCTTTCTAAGAATCCTAAGATCTACCCATGAAAGAGAAGGAGTAGAGGAGGACCTTGTTCGCGGTTTGAAGGCGAGAAGAATGACGGGGTGCCATGGCGCGGTGGTGGCGCTGCTGAACTTCTCCTACAGCAAGAACAAAGGTCTGATCCGTTTGCTTGAGCGTGTAACCTTCTCCTCTGATTCCAGGTGGGCTTTTATAAGTCAGAAAGTGGGAAGGTGAATGGGTAAAGCCTTTATGGCCATGAAGGTTCTCCCCTTAACGTTTCGGTTACAGTGAAGGGATAAGAAACGGTGGAAACTGAACAGGTGTGTCCAGCTGGCGGCTTCCTATTGGACCATATCTTCCTCATTTATTATATAATTATAGAAGGAAAATGGCCTGAAATTACTCCTGGTGTAAATTCCCACACCAGCATTTATTACCACGCGTGTTAGAGTAATTTCGGGCCTGAACCGTCATTTCGGCCAATGTCACGGGCGTGACACATAGGTCACGGGCGTGACAGGCCCGAATAGCCAATTCTGGGTTCGACGATCGTCGAACTGAGATCGACGATCGTCGATGGATGGTCACGGGCGTGACACCTTGGGTCACGGGCGTGACAGGCCCGAATGGCAGATTTTGGGTCGACGATCATCGAATTGAGATCGACGATCGTTGAAGGCTGGTCACGCCCTAGGTCATGGGCGTGACCTCTAGGTCACGGGCGTGACATGCCCGAATGGCAAATTTCGAGGTCGACGATCGTCGAATTGAGATCGACGATCGTCGAAGGCTGGTCACGCCCTAGGTCACGGGCGTGACACTCATGTCACGGGCGTGACATGCCCGGGCCGCGAGGTCGACGATTGTCTCACGGCGATCGACGATCGTCGATGGGGTCACGCCCATAGTCACGGGCGTGACACCTTGGTCACGGGCGTGACATGCCCAGACAGCACGTTCGACGATCGTCTCGTGGAGATCGACGATCGTCGAAGTAGTCACGCCCAAGTCACGGGCGTGACGGGTCAGTCACGGGCGTGACCAACCCGTGACCCGAAAATATTGATCGCTTTATTTCAAATTTTGGGCTTCCTAGGGTTTTGTCACAACTAACCGACTCCTAGGGGTCTAGCTGGAAATGGGATGTTACAGGTCAACTGTTAAAATTGGAACTGGAGCTAGAACTTGAATCTCTGGCAGACTTGGAAGGAATTCTTCTTATGTAGGCATCATCTCTTCTTAATGAGGCATCTCCCCCTTCCTAGATTCAGTATACACTAGATCAAGGCACCCCACAGAAGGGATTTCCTGAGGAGGAGAAAAGGAAGATAGCTTCGCAGATAACTCCTGGATGGATTTCTGGAGTGGAGCCATGGAGGTCTCCAACAGGACTGCTAGCCTGGGAGCTAACATCCCATATAGCCTATCTGCTAGGGCAGGAAGGTCTACTTGCTCAACTGATACTTGAGTAGAGGTAGATGAGAGTGTGACAAAGAGTGATGTTGGAGGGGCTGCAGATATGGGAAGAGAAGATGTGGATGGTAGGATGGATGGTTGAGAAATGGGAATTGTGGAGATGGAAGTTATTGGAGTGGAAATGGATGGGGTGAAGGATGGTTGTGCATGGATGTGTTGGAGTAATTGTTGGTAGGAGGTAGAGGATGAAGGGGGCTCAAGAGGTGAGGAATGGGAATCATCCATGTCGGAATCATCTATAAAACTGAATGATGGAATGGATGAATCAATATCAAGTGGTGGATAATAATGTAGAGGATGGAAATGATCTTCAGTAGTAGCTGGTGGTGGTGAAGGAGTTGAGACTGGAGATGAAATGGTGATGGGGGATGAGATGGAGGTAGTGATGGTGGATGTAGGAATGGTTGAATAAACAATGGGGTGAGATGGCGGAGAAGAGGAGGAGGCAGGAAATTCTTCCAATGGGGCAGTTGCCTGAGGGGAAGTGACCTGAACAGTCCTGGTGCCTGAAGTTGAGACAACTGCAGGAGCTCTGCTTGCTTTGGCAATTTGTCTGTCCCATTTTCCAAATAGGGCACGGGACAGCCTCTTGGAGGCATTAATGTGCATCCCACTGGACACAAGCAACTGAGGGCATCTGTTATGCAAAAACAGCCCTAGAATCCTCCCAAAATTTACAAAGTTCTTATTCACCTTTTTCTTGATTAAATCAAAGAAAATCTCTCCCAGATTCAAATGTTTCTTATCCACTAAAGTAGCCATCAAACAAAATTGATACCTTGAAATTGTATCATGAGCATAATGCTTGGCTAACAACACCTTTCCCACAACATCAGTTAAAAACCTATATTCCACTGACAGATTCTTTTCAAGTAGTTTATTAGGTTTTGCTGCTGAGTGACCCATTCTATCTAGCATACTAGTAAATTCTTCTCCAGATAACTCAACTGAATCATGCCCAGTGCTTAATTGAAAAACTTCTGTTAGGAGTGCATGGGTTAGGGATACCTGTGTACCGGCTATTATACTAAACACTAAATTCTGATCCAGGTTATAAGCCGTATACACCCACTCTTTGATTTCATGAGCATCCAGTTTCATCATTGTGGACATGATATACACCAACTGTTGTTCCTTGAATAATTCTAGAATGTCTTTGAAGATTTGGTCACTGCCGTCAAAAGAGTCCATGTCGAAGTCGAATCTAGTATCAAACTTCATCGTTGCTAGAACTGCAACAGAGACGACCATTGTTTACCTGTAAAAATGAACAAACGAGACCAAGTGCAGAGAAGTTTGGAGGGAAGGAAAAGTTCTGTAGAGAGTATGAATACGCAAAAGGAGAACGACGACCGAAAAATGAATTTTATATCAGGGTTCGACGCCGAAAAGGAAATATCGTTGAACTCCATTCGACGATCTGGGCTTCTAAAGGAATCTGAAGGGTCTTCAACATTGTCGATCTCCATTCGACAATATTGGAGAGCGTCGATCTCCGCTCAACGATCTCTGAATAGAAGGAGATAGCCTAGCGCTATCTGGAAAGCGCTGAACTCTGGTCGACGATTTCGGAAAACGTCGATCTCCGTTCGACGATCTTTGGGAAAATCATCGAGCGCAGTTTAGAGACCAGAAACACCCTATAGACACTAGAAAAACCATGTTTTAAACCTAGTCTTGGTCAATTTTAGGGTTTTAAAATCTTGGATCTCATTTTAAGCTTTCTCAATCCAACATTCCTAACTGATTCAGGAAGAAAGTGTGTTTATTTTCATCAAATGGTTTGGTGAAAATATCTCCCCTTTGCAAATCAGTTGGGATATATTGAAGTTCAATTTTATTCTTCTCAACATTATCCCTTAAAAAGTGATGCCTAATTTTTATATGTTTTGTTCTACTATGGAGGACTAGATTTTGTGCTATAGAAATAGCACTAGTGTTGTCACAAAAGATTTTTGACCTTTCTAAGTTATAACCATATTCTAGGAGCTGGTTTTGAATCCACAAAATCTGTGAGCAACAACTACCTACTGCCATATATTCAGCTTCAGCAGTTGATGTGGACACAGATGTTTGTTTCTTACAAAACCAGGAGACAAGTCTGTCACCAAGAAACTGGCAAGTTCCACTGGTGCTTTTCCTGTCTACTCTACATCCAGCGTAATCAGCATCTGAAAATCCAGTTAATTGAAATCCTGAGTCTTTTGGATACCCGAGACCTAGATTTGGACAACTTTTCACATACCTAAAAATCCTTTTTTACTAATGTTAGGTGTGACTCTCTATGGCTTACTGGGAATCTAGCACATATGCATGTAGCAAACATAATGTCAGGTCAACTAGCTGTAAGGTACAATAAAGAGCCAATCATTGCTCTATATGTTGTCTGATCAACAAGTTTCCCATGTTCATCAGCATCTAATACAACATTAGTAGGCATAGGTGTTTTCATACATGATGCTTCAGACATACCAAATTTTTTAACCAATTCTTTTGCATACTTGGTTTGAGAAATAAATATGCCATCAGCATGCTGTTTGACTTGCAATCCTAGAAAGAAGGAAAGCTCACCCATGCTACTCATTTCAAATTTAAAATGCATTAGGTTGGAAAACCTTATGCACAAATTTGAATCAGTAGATCCAAAGATAATATCATCTACATAGATTTGTACTAGTAGGGTACTGGACTTATGGGTTCTAATAAAAAGAGTTTGGTCTACTTTACCCCTTATAAAATTATTTTTCAAGAGAAAACATGCTAGGGTCTCATACCATGCTCTAGGAGCTTACTTGAGACCATATAATACTTTATGCAATTTAAAAACATGATCAGGATGAGTTGGAGAGATAAAACCTGGGGGGTTGTCTAATATAGACTTCTTCCTTGATATCTCCATTGAGAAATGCACTCTTTACATCCATCTGATAGACCTTGAATCCTTTGTGAGCTGCATAAGCTAGGAATATTCTTATGGATTCGAACCTTGCAACTTGTGCAAAGGTCTGGTCATAGTCTATTCCTTCTTCTTGAGAGTATCCTTGTGCAACTAGCCTTGCCTTGTTCCTTACAATGATTCCTTGATGATTTAATTTGATTCTGAACACCCACTTTGTTCCAACAATGGAGTAATCCTTAGGCCTTGGCACTAGCTCCCAAACTTTGTTCCTTTCAAATTGATGTAATTCCTCTTTCATTGCAATGATCCAGTGTGGATCTTGTTCTGCATTTTGTATGGATTGATGTTCAATTTGAGATAGAAAGCAGGCGTGCATCATGTTTTGGTTGACCTAATTTTTGGTTTGCACACCAGTTGAGATGTCTCCAATCACTTGGGAGATTGGATGATCTCTTGATGTTACTAAATCAACAGGGGGTGTTGATTCTCACCAACCTGTGTTGTTGTTTCCTCTTGTGGAACAACAACTGGCTCTTCAAGATGATTTTCTCCAAGATGTTGAACATCCTCTTCATCTTCACTGCTCTCATCCTTTTGTTGGATATGTGAGTGTGTTGTTTCCTTTTCTATAATATGTAACCTGTCCAAATTTTTTGAAAGAAAGTGTACCTGCAAAGGTTCTATGGTAGAAGTATTCTTCTCCTTATAAAACATGTTAGTTTCATCAAAAGATACATGTACAGATTCTTCAATTTTAAGAGAAGTTTTGTTATACACCCTATAAGCTTTAATGATCATGGAGTATCCCAAAAACACTCCTTCATCAGCTTTAGCTTGAAATTTTGCTATATACTTCTTGTCATTATTGTGTATGTAACAAATGCAACTAAAATTTTTGAAATAATCTACTTTAGGTTTCTTCCCTTTGAGTAATTCATAGGGAGTCTTGCCCTTCAATTTATGTATCAAACTTCTATTCAACACATAGTTTGAGGTGTTCACTGCCTCTGCCTAAAAGGATAGAGGGAGGTGAGCATCTGTCAATAATGTAGTAGCAGATTCAATAAGGGTTCTATTTTTCCTTTCAGCTACCCCATTTTGTTGAGGAGTTCTAGGAGCTGAGAAAGTGTGCCTGATCCCTTCACTCTGACAGAACTTTTGCATAAGAAGAGAATCAAACTCTGTCCCGTGATCACTTCTGATCAGGGCAATGTGAGTATTGAACACAATCTGTATGCATTTGAGAAACTCTGTCAAACACTTAAAGTTATCGGACTTCTTCCTCAGAAAGAACACCCATGTGAATTTAGAGAAGTCATCTACAATCACTAAAGGGTAAGATTTCCCTCCTAGGCTTTGTACTGTAATGGGTCCAAAAAGATCCATGTGTAACAAATACAAGATCCTAGGTGAATCACTCTTATTAAGTGACTTAAAACTATTTTTAGTTTGCTTGCCTAATTGACAAGCCCTGCAAAGTCCTTCCTTCTTGTAGGGGGTAGAAGGTAGTCCTCTTACAAGGTTGTCCTTGGATAGCCTAGCAATGGTTCTAAGGTTTATATGCCCTAATCTCTTATGTCATAGATCATTTGTTTTACAAATAGAATTGAATAAGCAAATGTCTACCTTAGTTGAAAGAAAATCTACAAGATATATGTTACCTTTCCTTTTACCTGTTAACACAGTTATGTTGTCATCTGATTTGATTTTGCATGAGGATTTGTTGAATGTCACTTGGTAACCTTCATCACATAGCTGACTGATGCTGATTAGATTGTGCTTCAGTCCTTCCACATAAGCCACCTTCTTGAATATGACTGAGCCAATCTGGACAGCACCATATCCTTTTGTTTGTCCAAAGTTTGAATCTCCAAACATTACTTTGGGTCCAAGTTTGGTTTTGAAGGATGTGAGATTCTCCTTATTTTCTGTCAGGTGCTTTGAGCACCCACTATCCAGATACAATTGTTGGTTCATTGCTGGATAGGTCTTTACCTGCACATAAACAATTTATATATTTTTGACCGAGTTTACCTTGGGCCTAGGTTGATAACCTTTAAACTCTGAAATGAATGACATCCCTGGCTGACTCTTATAGCCTTCAGGATGATATCTCCTAGGAGGTATTATCCATTCAGTATAAGGGTTGAAGCTCTGGGATGTAGGACCTCTAGGATTGAAGTTAGATTTACATTTGGAAAGTTTATCAAAGCTCTGAGCTCCGTTCAACGATCTCTGAGCTGAGTTCGACGATCTTGGGTCAGATCGTCGAGCTCTGTTTGAAGATCGACTTTGCCAGAGTTCTGAGTTCAGAGATCGTTGACTTGAGTTCGACGATTCAGCCTTAGATCGCTGAGCTCCATTCGACGATCGTGGAGCTCCGTTCGACGTTTTCTGTTGAACTTTAGTTTTCCTAGGCAAATAAGAATTCTTCCTAGCCACCTATACAACTCCCTTTCCTTTATCTGAGATAAAATTTATTGGGGTTGTTAACACTATAGGTTAGCTGGATGAAGTACCCAAGCCCAGTGTGCTATTGAGTCTTGAGTTCACTGTGCTTATGATGTCCATTAGTTTGATGCTTCTCCCATTGAGGGATTCTTCAAACTTTTTGGCCTCAGATAGTTCACTTTTCAGTGAGGCTATCTGCACTCAACAAAATTCCAACTCCTCAGAGAGTTTGAGGTTATCTGATTTTAAAGTACTATGGTCAGACAATTGATTTCTGAGAGAGATAATCTCTTTCTCAGAGTTTAACAGGTCTAAACAAAGTGCCTTAAATTCAAATTTAAATTCCTCTGAATTAAAATCAAAAGAATCTATTACCTGGTCTTCTTCAGCTTGAGTTTCAGATTTTGATTCAGACTCTTGTTATGCATCAGAATTGTGTTGGGAGGCATTGATAGCCATCATGCAGAACTCCTTCTCTTCAGCATCATCTTCATCATTACTTGAGCTTGATGAATCCCTTGATTCTTCTTCAGTTTCACTCCAGGTTTCAGCTATAAATCCCTCCCTTGTATGCTTGTTCTTGCTGGAGGAGGATTTGTTATTGTTGTTGTTGTTTCTCCTGGAGTCCTTGTCTTTTCTCCTCTCTTTCCTATCCTTCTTGTCCTTATTCTGATTCTCTGGACAATCAGGCACAATGTGACCCGGTTTCCTGGATCAAAAACAAATAATTTCTTTGTTACTGGTCTTTTCATACCTTGGCTTCTCATGCCCTCTGGATGACCTTTTTTTGAAATCTTTCCTAGCCATCTTATAAAATCTTTTGGCCAGTAAGCTTAGTAGCTCTTCATCGCCTGTGACTTTGTCTTCAGGCTTATCTTCTTTAGCTTTGAATGCTATTGTCTTCTCCTTCCTGATTGTTGGAGAAGCAGCCTTTTGCTCTTCCTCTCTATTCTTGATGAGCAGATCATAAGACTTGAGCTTGCCCAATAGGGCCTCAGTGGTGATCTCATTTAGGCTTCTGGCATCCTTGATTGGCTAGATCCTTGAGTCCCAAGTGCTGGGAAAGCACATTAGGATGTTGTCATTGAGTTAAGTTAGTGAGATTTTCTTGTCCAAAGTTCTTAACTCACTGACTATTAGGCTGAGCCTGTTGTACATGTCAGAAACTAACTAAGTTTATCCCTTTTTGAAATTCTCATACTGGGTTATGAGATGTGATCTTCTATCTTTCCTTTCATCAGCAGATCCTGATATAATTTCAGATAACTTATCCCATATTTCTTTTGCTGAGTTACATTCAGCCACCTTCTGAAATATCTCATCAGACATAGTCTGAGCCAGAATATTCATTGCTTTGGAATCTGCAACTTTACATTTCTTAATTTCTGCATCTGTTCCTGAAGGAGGTGGAACAGCACTTGTGCTTGTATTCTCTGGGGGTCTTGGACACACTGTCAAAACAGAATTGTAAATGTCCTCATCAATAGAATTCATATATAACCTTATCCTTGCCTTCCAAAGTGCAAACTTAGAAAGGTTGCACACTCTAGGTCCGGTGCTAGCATAATCTTTGTTCTGTGCAATGGTTTTGTACGAAAACAAATATAATAAAAATAATAACCCTATATAGAAGATTGATCTTATCAGAGATCTTTTGGTTCAGGTGTTAGCCTGTAGGAACAACCAATCTGATGAAGATTCAGTTGTTGAGTAACCAGCCTGGCTCAGATACCAATTGAAAGTGAGGGGTAAGATCTACCTTTACTCTAGAGGGGGGAGGTGAATAGAGTATATTAAAATAATTTTCAATTTAAAAAATTATTTGCAGTGGAAGACTTGATTTAAGTATATGTGTAATGTGCTTGTAGTAAATAAAAACTAAGATAGCAAGAAAGCAAAAAAATAGCACACAGCAAAGCAAAACACAGCAATCCAGAAGACCCAAGGATCTATAATGGTTCCCCAAACAACCTGGGTATATTCACTCTTCAATCACCCTAAGTAGGAATCCACTGCAGGAATAGTTGATCAGGTGTCCTGGGCACCAATGAGCTTTTGATAAGGTGCTCAAAAACCAAACCAAGATTTTTTTGATAAGGTGTCTTGCCACCACTGAGTTTTGACAAGGTCTCAGAAACAAGACACAAAACTTTTGAAGGGAGTTTTTAGAAACCCTTTTACAGTAGAGAAAAGAAAGAGAAAAGAGTTTGTTATTCTTCTCTGTCAATAGTCTAAGAGAAGACTAGTGGATGATGTTGTCAAAGCTCCCCCTGAGATCTGCAATTGTTCAGCAAGAAGAGCTTTGTACAGGGTGATAGGTCTTCAGTAAATTTAGATCTCCTACAAGAGATGATTTCAGCAGTTGTTGAAATATGATGTGTCTGGAGTCTTTGATGAAGAAGCCTTTAAACACTTGAATCAAAAAGATCTTGAAGGAGTAGAATAGAAGGATTCTTTTCTATTTGATGATCTCCTTCACTGTATTATTCCTTGTGTTCTGTATGAACTCTGTAATCCTGTAGACTTGTGTCTCCAAAATATATTCCCAGAATTGTAGTCTTAATTCTTGATTGATATCTCTCTATATCTTTTTCTCAATAATTCTTTTGAGATATACTGAAAATCTGTCTTTTAGATAGCTGTTAACCAGTCATAAATGACTTCCTTAAATGACATCTATCTCCTGAGGAAAGTCCTAAGAAGCATTCCTATTATTCTTCCTTGAAACTTGCTCCAAATTAGTTGAAACGGCTACAAAATCCTTTGAAATAAATGCTGATAATAAATCAGATTGAATTCCATAACTGTCTGAATTTTAATTCCTGAAATCGTCGATCTTTCCAGAAAATCATCGATCTGAGCTCAACTATCGTCGACCTGAGCTCAGAGACTGGAACTAGACTTGAAACAAAAATCATCAATCTGAGCTCAACTTTCGTCGACCTGAGCTCAGAGACTTGGATTATAGCTAGGGACAGAAACGTCAATCTGAGCTCGAAGATCGTCGAACTGAATTCGACGACTCGTTGAACTGAGCTCAGAGATAGTCGAACTGAGTTCGACGTTTCATCGACCTGAGCTCGACGAAAAATGTCTTAGTCTTCTGCACTTGTATTCTGATCTTAGAAGGTCTTGGGGGCAGCTTCCAAACCTAATTTCTAACCCTTAGACTCATTCTAGTTGACCTTTAAGACTATACAATGAGGTCAAAACATTTTCCTAAGAACATAATGATCCTTGCCCAAATTAGTAATAGGGTGATCCAACATAAATTTTTAATACGAAATGTGAAAAGTCTAAACTATTTTGCATACTTAAATTTTTTTTCAATTATATTTGTATGCGTGCAAGTATGCGACTTCGCATGGTACTCCGTATCGCAATTTCCTTGTTAGCTAAATCATTTTTCCTATCTGCATTGATTTTGTTTGCTCGAGACGCGCAAACAGGTAAGTCTGGGGGTGTGATGAATATTGGGTTTTTCAGACTCATCTCGGTTAGTTTTCACACGTTTGCACTTCACTTTTAGTTCTATATCATTCATATTTCTTCTAGCTTTATTTCCTTATGAAGTGCACATTTTGGCTCATTGTGGTGTGCAATTGCGCACTATTCTGTTTGGGGTAAGCACATGGTGCTCCCCAAGTCTCTCTTTTAGTTTTTTCTTTTTATTTTGTATGTTGGTGGCTTGTGCCCCATTGTGAGGTTTGTTGTGCAGGTGGTCAGAAAGCCCAACCTAAAGATTGTTTCCTATGTAAAATGCGCGGTCGTGTGTTTTCTTCGCATACTGTTTCAGTATGATCGTTTATTTTACTCAGTGGTTTCTTGGGATTTCTGATCCGCCCGTGCGTTTGGTTCCCACACAATTTGTTCCAAACCGTGCGAGAAGGAATCACACAACCTGCCTGTTTTGGCCTTATTCTGGGTGCTCTGTGGCTACCCGTGCGTTTGGCCTCGCACGGTTGATTCCAACAGTGTGTGACCATTTTTGCACGCTTTTATTACTTATTCCTTATCGCACGGTCGTGCGTTTCCTTCACGCACATTTCGGGCCGGTTGTGCGCGATCTTTTCTCAAATTACTCAGTTTTGTCTCTGCCCGTCTATTTTTCTTCACACACGGTCCGCGCCCGTGCATTTTGCCCGTGTGTTAAGAAAATTCTGCAGGATTTCTATTTAAACCGCAGTTTTTCAAGTTTTCACGGACGGGGATTGGGAGCCAATTTCTTCCGCCGAAAGGGGGTTTTTTCCACGTTCTTCATCCTCCAAGCTAGGGATTTGCTCCCTATGAAGTTCCCTTGCATCCTTGGTGTAAATAAGTGAGTTTACACTCTACAATCTCCACAAAGTAAGAAAGAAGTGAAGGTTTGACGTGGACAACGTAGACCAACAAGATGACGGGTGCTTAGGAAGAGGTGGCTGCCTTCCCAAACCCCGGACGCAACCGATGAGTGGCTCGCTGCACACTGATTGACAACCCGGTACTTCCTCACAGGTCTACGATAAAGACTCATTCGTTGTTTGTATCTCTACCTTTCTCTTCCATATTTCCAGATTTTTGTATTGGATTTTCATTATTAGTTGATGCAAGAACTTTGATGAACCATGGGCTGAATGTTATTTCCTATTGTTCATGCTTGTGAGTGATGCGGTGCCTTGTTGGCTTAAGTTATTTATGGTGTGAATGTTTGTGTTTGCTATAATAGCAAGTGCTAGGTGTGAGCGTAGCGAGGAGGTGCTCTCGACCCTCATTCTGCAAGCCTTCTCGGCCATCCGCCCAGCAATTCGGTGCATAACAGCCCGACTAGTATTCCATCCCGCCTGGCAAAGCATCACATAGCGACATTGCATAAGAGTAGTTGTTAGCATTTTTATTTTAGTTTTCAGCAAATATCAAAATCCCCATCGTATAAGCCGACCTTAGGACTTTAATCTCAAGTCCTCCTCGATATTAACTCCCCCCTTACTGGTTTCCTTTAAGAGATCGATAGTTGGGAAAGCCACCCATTGCAGTTCAAATGCATCAGCAAGTATATTGCAGTTAGTTTTCACATCTTCTTTATTTACCCTTAGTTGCTTAAGACATACTAGACACCTAGCTTGAGTGTTGCTATTGACACTTAAGCACCGTGGTGGTCGGCGAGAAACCGACCTATACGTTATTTGACACCGGGGCCTCTCACTCGTTTGTGTCTGAGGACTTTATTAAAGACGTAGATGGAGTGCAATACTTCACTGGTATTGCTCGAAGTGTGCGCCTTCCGGATGGCTCATAGATGACTGTAACCACGAAGTGCAAATTTGAGGTTCACCTTGGAGGAAAGCTCTTCGACACCACTGCCACAGTTTTAAGGATGCCAGAGTTCGATCTCAATCTAGGCTTGGCATGGATGGATTGGCACTATGCAAGGATTGACTGTGCGGAGAAGAGTATTTCCTTGAAGCATGGAGACTCTGAAGTCATCTTTCAAGGTATTAGCTTCGCACCCCGTATGTTGTTATCTTCAGTTCAGTCCATAAAAGCCCATATGAATGGGAATGAAGTCTTCATGATTTGGTTCGAGCTAAAGGAGGGGATGTTGGACGTCAAAGATGTACGGGTAGTGCGGGATTTTCCTGACGTATTTCCTGAGAAATTGCCAGGATTACCCCCGCATAGGGAGGTGGATTTTCAAATTAAGTTGGTAACGGGTTTCAAAGCCGTCTCTGGGCCCCGTATCGGATGGCCATGAAGGAACTCACGGAGTTTAGAGTTCAGTTGCAAGAGTTGGTTGAATCAGGGTTTGTTCGCCCCAGCTCATCACCTTGGGGAGCCCCTATTCTGTTCGTTAAAAGAAGGATGGAACCTTGCATTTATGCATAGACTAACGGGAGCTCAACCGACTGACGGTACGGAACACCTATCCGCTACCCCAGATCGATTAATTGTTTGACCAATTGGTAGGAGCGCATTGGTTCTCCAAATTGGATTTGCGCTCGGGGTATTATCAGTTGAGAATACAAGAGGATATTAAGAAAATGGCCTTTAGCTCGAGGTATAGCTTGTATGAGTTCACTGTCATGTCATTTGGGCTAACAAATGCCCCTTCAGCCTTCATGAGCTTGATGAACAAGGTGTTTGAGCCTTATTTGGACATCTTAGTCATCATTTTCATCGACGACATCCCGATCTACTCTAAGATAGAGGAGGAGCACGCAAAACACCTGACCTTAGTACTGAGGAAGCTAAATGAGCACGTCTTGTTTGCCAAGTTCAGCAAGTGCGAATTTTGGCTCCAAGAGGTTGCCTTATTAGTTCATGTGATCAGTGGGGCTGGGTTAGCAGTGGATCCATCCAAGGTTCGTGTCATGAAAGAGTGGTAACCATTGTAATCAGTGGCCGATGTTCGAAGCTTCCTTAGACTTGCCGAGTATTATCGCAAGTTTGTAAAAGGGTTCTCAAGATTGCCCTTCCTCTTACTAGGCTGATAAAGAAGGGATTGTCGTATGATTCGACACCCCAGTGTGAAGCTGGGTTTCAGGAACTGAAGGACCGAATTACATCTGCACCCATCCTAGCCCTTCCGTCTAGGAAGGAAGAATTTCAAGTTTACACTGATGCGTAGTATCAAGGGATGGGAGCGGTATTGATGCAGCACAGGCATGTGATTGCATATGCTTCGAGACAGCATAAGAAGCATGATGTCATCTATCCGGTACATGATCTTGAATTGGGAGCGGTGGTGTTTGCCTTGAAGCTTTAGAGACATAATCTATACGGTGTCCACTGTGAAATCTTTTCAGACCACAAGAATCTAAAGTACGTCCATATCCAGAAGGAATATAATTTGAGACAGCGGCGGTGGTTAGAGTTTTTATGCGATTATGATTTCACCTTGAACTACCACCTTGTAAAAGCAAATTCTGTAGCTGATGCATTGAGAAGAAAGGTACCGGAATCAAACACTGAGTCCCAATTAATGAGCCTGGAGTTAGCTCGAATTATTGAAGAGATGGAGATTACACTGGTACATAAAGACTAATCAGTATGGTATACAGAGTACTTGATCGTGCAGAGCAAGGAAGGGATGCAGAACTGGCCCTGGCAATCAAGTCATTCGAAGATGGGACTACTGACAAGTATTCTCTAAAGAACGACCTTGTCCACCTCCGTGGCTGGCTTTATATTCCCAAAGGTGGTAAAATCTAGGAAGATATCCTGAGAGAGGCTCATTGCTCTCAGTATTCTGTGCACCCTGGGATTGCCAAGATGTACACCGACTTGTGAAATACCATGTGTTGGCCAAGAATGAAGAGGGACGTCAGACATTTTGTTACGCACTGCGAGGCCTGTCAAAGGTTGAAGGCAAAGTGCAGGAGTTTCGGTGGATTATTACAGTCATTGCCCATCCTAGAATGGAAGTTCGAGGATGTCTCCATAGACTTCATCCACAGTTTTCCCCGCTCACGCTTAGGGAATGATTTAGTATGGGTGATCGTTGACCGCCAGAAAAAGGTAGCTCGGTTTATTCATATGAAGAAAGAAGCCCGTGTGGATATTTTTGTACGCCTTTTTTTGGAGCAGTTTGTATGGTATCATGGTGTGCCAAAGACAATTATTTTTGACCGGGATGGTAAGTTTACCTCTAAAGAATGGAAGGCGGTACAGGAGTTTTTGGGTTCATGTCTTACCTTTAACACAACATTTCATCCTTAGACTGACGGACAATTTGAGAGGACTATCAGAACATTGGAGTATCTATTGAGGCTGTGCGTATTGGATAGAGGAGAGCCGTGGGAAAGGCTCATACCCCTGGTAGAATTTTCATATAACAACAGCCACCAAGCAAGTATCGAGATTGCTCCCCATGAAGACCTTTACGAAAGAAGGTGTAGAACTCCCTTGTCATGGGTACAAGATGAAGACCCAAAAGTTTTAGGAATAGAGTACATCGATTATACTGATAAGGTTGTCAGACTTATACCTGATTGCATGCTTGAGGCTCAAAGTCGGCATGCTAAATACTATAATGCAAAGCACCGGGTGGTAGAATTTCAAGTGGGTGACAAAGTGTTCCTGAAGATCCGGCCGATGCATGGAGTGTCAGGGGTACGCGATATGAAGAAGCTCAGCCCAAGGTATGTTTGGCCAAACACTATATTGGAAAAGATTAGCCCTTTGGTCTACCGGTTGAAGTTACGACCACTGCTGGAGAATCTTCATGACATATTCCATGTATCGTCTCTCTGAAAGGTGCTGTTACGGCCCGATCAGCATATTCTCACCATTCACGGAGCAGTAGCGACCAATAGTTCGGTAGGACTAGAGCCAGTACGGGTAGTAGACAACGAGACAAAGATTTTGCTCCACAAGAGGGTTCCTTTGGTAAAGGTGCTGTGGTAAAATCATGGGAAGGAGGAGTATACATGGGAGCCGGTGGCCTTGATACAAAAGAGCTACCCGGAGTTGTTTCTTCCTGGTAAAATTTAAAAGCATGTTTTATTTTATTTTTCATGCTTTCCTCTCCCCATAGACTTAGGCTAATTTCAGCGATGAAATCATTTATTTTGTTTACAGGATTTGTAACTTCCCAATTCGTGCTAGGCCCCTAGTGTGCGCTTTTGAGTCAGGAGAGACGATTAGGGCTCAGGGAAGAAAAGTCAGTCCAGAGAGGGGCACAGGTAGTGATACAGGCGTGTCCATACCCGTGTGGGAAATCATGGAATTTCTAGAGTAGGACACGGGTAGTGACATGGGCGTGTCCCTACCCGTGTGAATGAGGATAAGGGTAGGGGCATGGGCATGTCCACTACCCATGTGAATGATGTACCTGCATGTAAGCATTAGGAACAAAAATTTGTTTATCTACCTCAATTTTTCAAGCTCCTTTTGTCTATATGTAGACATGGTAGTAAACTAAGAGGGATCTGTTCCTTCTTCCCTTGCTTTATTCATCTGTGATAAACCTATAATCTCAAGGAATCTTTGCATTCTGAAGTTTGAATATAACTCAGTTTCACATACAGGAGATGGAGGTCTCCCTGGGTTAGCTTTTGAAACATCCCGAGCAGATCTTTGAGCTTTCCTGTACATTGTAGACTATTGCTGAAAGTTTGTATAATGATAATTCTTTGTAGATTTTCCAACAAAATAAGAGCTTGGTTGTTTAAATTCATTATAATTTTTAGCATATCAACTTTGGTGTTGTCTTCCTCTCCCACTAGAGTATCCACCTCTGGAATTAGATCTATAGGATCTTCTTTGATAATGAGGGGCATAGGGCTTTGATTGCTGGGAAGAGGTTGACCTAGGTGCATGAAGCTCTTAAACTACAAGACTGTCCTGAATGGCCTGTAAAACTTTTTTGCTCACTGGAGCTGTATAGCAGACAATGTCTGTGCAATATTGAGGGGAAACAAATGAAAGAATGTTTCTATACGGGAGGTCAAAAGAATCTAGAACTGAATTCAGTTCAACTGCTGGAGGGATGGAACAGTCTCCAAAAAGAATGACCAAAGAATCATCTATCTCTGCAGAATCTGCATCCAAGAAATCTGTAAGCTCTACTTCTGGTATTTCAGTATCAACAATCTTTATTACTTCTGCTGCTATTACTGCTGTCACTGCTTCTACTACTGTTGGAACTGCTGGAGAAGAGACTTCTTCATTGAACATCTCCCCCTACCTGGTATCAGGAATGTCTGATGCCAGTCCCCTAAATGAAGAAGAGCCAAAAATTGAAGCAAGCTTAGTAGAGAGAGAGGTGATGGAATGAATTAGAGGCATAATGGTAGCCTCTATGAGAGATTTGATGGTTTGGGTGAGAAGAGAAATAATGGTAGATGGATCAGATGAGGATAATGGAAGAGATGTGGTGGTGTTACCACTTGAAATACAGATATTGAATGAAGTTGATGGAGGTGGAGGTAAAATTGGAGTGGGGATGAATTGAGGGATGTCAGGAGTGATATCCATAGGGATGTCATCAACAATTGGATATGTTGGAGGAGTTTGTATTGGTGATGGGGATTGTGTTGGTGTTGGAATGAGATTGAAGGTAGGTGACATTTGTGTAGAAATAGAGATGGTGGATTGGATTTTCTCTATGTAGTGAGGTAGAGGAGATGGAGAGGGAGTTGAGATTACTATGGAGACAACAGGGATGGAGGGTTGTTGAAAGACTTATTTCAAGAGCCTAGACACCTAGAGGGGGGGTTAATAGGTTCTAATTTTCTTGAAAAAATTTAGGCAGTTAACAAGTTCTTACTCAGCACAGAAAATACAAATCACATCACAGAAAACACATCACAGAAATCACATCACAGCATACACCAGATTTATAGTGGTTCCCCAAGGTATGGATACATCCACTTCCCCCTTCTTCTATCCAGTAGAGAACTAGATTCAGCCCAACTTCCTTACACTAACTCAGATCCAAGATCTTACAACTCAGAACCATATTGGTTCCTACACCTCAGACTTTCACAAGTCCTACCTCAGATCCTTCCCCAAGAATCCTACCTCTGGCCTCAGCCCTACATCAGCCTTTATCACTAGGCTTACAAGTCAGACTTTCACAAGTTCTACACCTCAGGCTCTCTGCCTACCTCAGCCTTTATAATTATAGGCTTACAACTCAGATCTTACAAAAGATCCTACAAGAAATTGATTATTTAAGAGATGCAAAGATATCACAAGATAGATCTATCTATAGGTGTAAGCTTCTTAATCTATTCTTGAATAAACTGATTCTTCAGATTCAACCCAACTTAGTTGTTTCAAAGCTTCTTGATAAAACAAAATAAGGTTGAACTTTTCTTAATGTAGAATTTGATCTCCTGTTAGCTCCTTCCTTGAATTCAGAATAAGATATGAATCTTCTTAGTAGACTGTTCTGGATCTGACTCCTTAAGGGTTTCCCCTTTTCTTGTTGTAGATTTCTCCCTCTGAAAGATTCACTTGCTTAGTTGTTGGCTTGCTATGTCTCTTTAGGTTGTCACGGATCAGTCCTTTAAATAGAGTTTCCTCTTGATTACCGGCTGATTTGGTTTGTAACAACCTTTTGATAGTTCTGACAAAGGTGTCAGAACAGTTGGTTATGACAGTTGTCGACCCACCAGTCATGACAGTTGATTCCTCAGAGACTTATAACTTAGCATGATCCACTCACCAGACTGCTTCACATGTGTCGACACAAGTAGACTAAGTGTCGACCCAAGTCTTGATGATGTCAACATATACTCCATGTGTCGATATAGTCATTCTTCTGCTTCTCGACACAGCTTTTGCTAGATGTTTCGACACAAGTCCTGTGCGTCGACACAACTCCTTTAGGTCTTGACAAAACACTTGTTCAGAGTTATTGTTGAGTGTGTGTCGACACAAGTCTAGCGTGTCGACACAATTCATTCTGGTATTGACACAGCTGTTGTTGAGAGTTGATGTGTCGACACAAGTCACGTGTGTCGACACAATTCTGCTTCTGGCTTTGACATGAATCCTGGGTGTCGACACAACTTCTTCTTTCAGGTGTCGACACAATTCCTTCCTCAGGTGTCGACACAACTTCTGCTTTTAAGTGTCGACACAATTCCTTCCTTAGGTTTCAACATAGCTTCTGGGTGTCGACACAATTTCTGGGTATCGACATAATGCCTTCTTCAGATGTCAACATAAACTTCGCTTCAGGTGTCAACACAATTCTGGGTGTCGACACAACTCCCGCTTTAGGTGTCGACATAAGTCTTTGGTGTTGACATAATGCTTTGTTTCTGGTGTCGACACAACTCTTGGGTGTCGACACAATTCTTCTCAAGTGTCCACACTTGTACTTAGAATATTTTCTTCCAATTCTTAAACCTGCACAATGAAACTCAAATATACATCAAATATAAATTGATACATATCATTGACTAGGATGAGGCTTCTCCAAATTTGGTACATACTTTCAGTGTACCCAACAATCTCCCCCTATTTAGAGAAGTCACAACCCTTAGTCAAAGATATACATGTCTCATAATGAAACACATAGAAATAGATGTACATTCATTGCAGTGCAAGATAACATACAAACAAACAATTTAAACAACTAAAGTCAATAGTAAAGCTGATTTTATTTATTAATCAGAAAATTCTGGGTTTACATGTTTTTCCTTAGAATAAAAGCAAAAAAGTTACATTATTCTATACATAAGCCTATTTATCCTATGATTGACTACGCTCCTTAATTACAATATCTTTGCTAGACCTAATCTTTGCCTGCACAGTAGGTTTTGTATCATCAGCAGGTTTCTTCCCTTTGAGATCCTTCTTCTTCTGTTTTTCAGCCTTTATCCTTTGCCTTTAAAAATAGTGAAAGGGCTTTGGGAAGTATTTACTATGCTCTATAGCATTAGCAGGTAACTTCCCAGCTTTTGCACTCATTCTGTGCTGAAGAATAGCTTCCTGCCTGGCATGAACTTATTCCATTCCTGCTCAAAATACCATTTACCCCTGTCATGGGTCTTATCCTTTACAGCCTTCCAGGCAGTCAAAATGATATTCCTTAAAGTAGGGCTCCATTATTCAAAATCTGGCTTCAACTCAGCATGTTCTCTGAACCTTTTCTTGGATAGTAATGCTTCCTTTTGAGCTTCCTTGGCAGCCTCTGACATTTCTACTTTTTCAATAATCACCTTGTGTGCCTCCTGCAGAGGGCTGTACATTGTCTGCACTTCGTGTTGAAGCATATCAAAATCGGCAGGAGGGTAAATAACTTGTGCAACTTCAGGCTGATCTCCTTCAATATAAGCAAGTTGCACTCCAGACTCAGCCATATTTTCATCATCACATAAAGAAGAAAAGCCAAGTGTAGCTCTGATGGTATTGGAGACCCATTTGGCATGATCAGAGCTAGCTTTGACTAACAATCTCTCCCCCTTTATGACTTCTCTTTCAATATGAACTCTGAGATCATTCTTGTGGAATCTGACCTGACCTTCCAAATGGTCAATTCCTTCTCTGTAGTAGTTTCCAAACTTATGAATTTGAGTGGTAATAGTTTGTTGTGCAACCTCTATTACTGTTTTGACAATAGCAAGATCATCCTGAATTTGTTTTGAAACTTCAGTTGTAACAGCAGTAGTTATCCCTGCAATCTTAGTGAGAATTTCAGTATAAGAATCTATCAGATTCTCAATCATTCGAATTTGATTCTCTAATATATAAGCTTGTTTCTCTATCATGTCAGCTGTTTTAGTTTTCAGTTCTTGCTGTTGGGTGGCCAGATACACAACTACATGACCCCTTTCTCAAATCATCTGTCATTTCCTTCTTATTTAGATTCACTTCAAATCTGATGGACTTGATATCTTGTGCTAGTTGGGATTGCATCTCCTTGTGTGTTTCATCTACCTACTTCTCTAAGGATTTCATTTGTTCATCTAACTTAATTTGCATCTGGACTAGTAGGGAATTGAAGTCCATGCTTGGAGCTGGTGGTGGATTGATTGTTTGCAAGGCCTTTTTTTAGCCTGATCTCCTTTTCTTCATAATAACAATTTTTCTTCTCTTAGCCATAGTTGTTTCTTCATCATCAGATGATTTGGAAGAGCTTTCTATATCAACTATTTCTTTGTTTATTAGGGCATTCAGCAGCTCCTCCCCCTCAGTTCCTGGCTATCCCTTGTCTTCTATTTGCTACTCCCCCTCAATCGTTACTACAAGTAGATCAGGGAACAGCTCCTCCATGGTTACCTCCTATATTATTTGAACAGGAGGAACAAGATTAGCTGGGGAATCAAAAGGTTCTCCCTGGACATCTAGATCTTTTTCCAGGAACTTCTCTAGAAAAGAGATACTTACTTGCTCATCCTGAGTAGTATTTTTAATCTGCGCATCTTGTGCCTCTTTGTCAACATTTATCAGTGCTTCTTTATTGATATCTGATACAATATCCATTATTGTATCTGCTGCATACTCACTCTCTAGAGTAGCAGCATCAATTCCTCTCCCTTGAGTACGCAGCTAAAAAAGTACAGTATCTTGTGCTACTAGTTCTGGGTTTTCTCCCCCTGGAGTGGTGACTATTTGTTGCTCTGGGAGCACACTGCTTTCCACTTGATCTTGTGCTTCTCCTTTTTATCTGTCTTCATCTTAACTGACGACCACTTCCTCTTCAGAATCACTGGAGGATTCTGCTTGTTGAACAATTTCCTTCTTCTTCTTTCCTTTCTTGGTCTGTTCTTGTGGAGTAGAAACCTCCTTGGTTAATACTCTATCTCACCTAGACAGAATTCTTGTATTAATCCTCATCATATGGTTGATTTTAGTTCCTGGAAGTTGGCTCATTACATTAGGTATTACTGAAGATAATTATAAACTCAGGATTATTCCCAGATTTGGTTTCTTTACTCCTTGTATTTTGTCAAATACTATGGATGCCTAGTCTTTTTTTAGCCTGAATACTATCCTTGTCATTAGGTTGAACATAGAAGCTGAAATTCTATCATGTCCACCTGTTTTAAATAGAATCACCTTGCTTACTATTTCAGACAGGAACTTCCCTTGTGAATTCATCTCTTTCCTGGTGGTGGATGATACAACCTTGGTATTAGAGTTTAGCCTGCACCAAATTAATGCATCTTTGGTCATGGATGGAATTATGTCATCTTCATCCTTAACCTTATGTAGTTGAAGTGATTTCCTGAATATCTTCAGTGTAAGTTTTACTCGGTAATCTTGAACTGTGGTTTTAATCTTCTTCTTGTCAGCGTCCACAGTGGGTGATGAATAAAATTCCATGACTTTCTTCTTCCAAATCTTAGTCGGTTCTGAGACAAAGAATTCCAACCCATTTTCTGAAATTAGGGTAATTAAACCCTAGATTTCTAGGGACGCTGTCGTGAATCCACCACGAACAAGCTCATAGCCTTCGTTCACCTTCTCATCCTGATGGGGCGCCATTGTCGAGAGAGAGAGATTGAAGAGAAAAGAAGAGGTCTTTTGTCGACACAAGGTGCAGTGCCAAGAATTCTGAAAGCGTAGTCGACTAGATTTTGGCTTCACATATTTATAGTCTTGGTGTAAGGGATAGTTCAAAAGACGCGCCTTACTAGTCGACAAAATCTTACATGTATCAACAGAAAAGACCTAGGTCTCGACAATACTTAGTTTTAGTCGACACATCTATGTGTCGACATTCTTACATCAGTGTCGACATGGACTGGCTATGTCTCGATAGAGTGTGTCGACATTGATTTTTTGTGTGTCGACACAAAAGTCAGCTAACTTAAAGTCTCGACATAGTTGTGTCGACACCAACTTTTGTGTGTCGACACAAAAAATCTCTTATAAGATCTCGACATAGTTGTGTCGACATCTATTCTTTTGTCGACACAGATACTGTTTCTGTGTAAACACATCATTTTTCTTTGTCGACTCAGCATACTGAATGTGTCGACACTAAGTCTGCTTGTGTCGACACAAACTTGATACTTAGACAATTTTCCTGAGAAATTTTGTGCTTACATATTCTACTTAAGAAACCTTGTGCTAACCTAGTCTAGGTTCAACATACCTAATTCAATTTAAAAATAATTGAATTTATTTTCATTCAGAGGTTTTGTAAAAATATCAGCTATTTGATTATTTGTGTTTACAACTTGTAGGCTAATATATTATTTCTCTACAAATTATTTGATGAAATGAAACTTAATTTCTATATGCTTGGTTCTACTGTGTGATACAGAATTCCTAGCAATAGAAATTTCACTAGTAGAATCACAAAAATGTGGAATTCTACTTACCTCAATGTCATAATCTTCAATTTGGTGCTTTATCCGTAATAATTGTGCACAGTAGCTACCTGCAGCTACATATTTAGATTCAGCTGTTGATATAACTACACTAGTCTGCTTCTTGCTGCACCATGACTCCAGCCTTCCTCCTAGGAATTGACAGGTACATGTAGTACTTTTCCTATCTTCTTTGCATCCTTAAAGTCTGCATCTGAGAAACCTGTTAGTATGAAATCTTTATTCTTAGGGTACCAAAGATCTAGATTAGGTGTGTCTTTAAGATATCTCAAAATTCTCTTAACTGCAGTATAATGAGATTTCTTTGGGAAAGCTCGGTACCTAGCACAAACACATGTTGCATACATGATGTCAGGTCTACTAGCAGTCAAGTAGAGTAGGGAGCAAATTATCCCTCTATACAAAGACTCATCAACAGGTTTCCCTGCCTCATCCTTGCCTATAGGCATACTTGTACCCATTGGAGTTTTCATGGTGGAGGCTGAGTCCATTCAATATTTCTTAATCAACTCCTTGGTGAACTTAGACTGGGATATGGACAATCCATCATCAGTCTGCCTGACTTGAAGTCCCAAAAGAACTTCAGCTCACCCATACTTCTTATCTCAAACTTCCCTTACATAAGTTTGGCAAACTTCCTACAAAGGTTGTTTTCAGTAGATCCAAAGATAATATCATCAACATATATCTGGACTAGGATTAAATTGCCTTTGGATTCCCTAAAGAATAAAGTTTTATCTATCTTTTCTCTTGAGAATTTATTCTCGATAAGAAAAGCAGACAAGGTTTCATACCAAGCCCAAGGGGCTTGTTTCAAACCATATAGAGCTTTCCTAAGCCTATATACATAATCAGGATAATGAAAATTTACAAAACCTTAGGGTTGTTCAACATAGACTTCCTCTTTTAAGTCACCATTCAGAAATGCTGACTTTACATCCATTTGATATACCTTGAATCCTTGATAAGCATATGCCAAGAACATCCTTATAACCTCCGGCCTTGCTACTGGGGCAAAGGTTTGATCAAAGTCAATCCCTTCCTCTTGCCTATAGGCTTTTACCACCAGCATGGCCTTATTCTTGATAATAGTGATTCTCATCAAGTTTATTTATGTAGATCCACTTGGTTCCTATAATGTTATGATCCTTTGGTTTAAGAACTAGTTCCCAGACTTTGCATCTTCTGAATTGATTCATCTCTTCTTGCATAGCATCAATCCAGTTTGTGTCTAGCATGGCTTCTTCAAACTTTTTGGGTTCTATCTATTACAAGAAGCTAGAACATAGAACTGTGTTCATGCTCTTGCTCCTCGTTAGAACACCTTGACTTGCATCATACATGATTAGGTGAGTTGGATGATCCTTCAGGTGTCTTCTAGCTGGAGGAAACCTTTCAGCCTCATGGCCTTCTTCATTTTCCTCAACCTGATGCTCCTCATTGTCTTCATCATCCAGTGAGTCTTGTTACCCCTGGACATCATGCATCTTTTTCTTCATCCATCCAAGCAGGAGCTTCATCTTTGATGGTCAGCTTGTCCAGCCTGTCTGTTAGACATGTAGAGCTAATTAAAGAACTAGACAATTCACGGTTAATCAATTTAGACTCATAAAATACAACATGGACTGATTCTTCTACAACTTGGGTAATCATGTTGTAAATTCTGTATGCCCTACTTTTATTGTTGTGCCCAACAAATATCCCTTCTAGGGATTTGGCAGCAAACTTTGTTTGGTAATGCTTACCATTAACTAGGACATAACACTTGCTACCAAAGATTTTGAAGTAGGAAATGTTTGGTTTTCTACCTTTCAAAATCTGATAGGGAGTCATATTATGTTTCTTATTAATGGATGCTCTATTGAGTACATGACAAGTAGTATTTACTGCCTCAGACCAGAAATATTCAGGGAGAGTAGTGTCACTTAGTAGTGTTCTACCATCCTCAATAAGAGTCCTATTCTTTCTTTCAGCAATTCCATTTTGCTGAGATGTTTTAGGTGAGGAGAACTCTTGATGAATCCCAATTTTTTCACAAAACTTTGTCATACATTCAGACTGAAATTCAGTTCCATGGTCACTTCTAATTTTGACCACTGAATTGTTAAATTCATTCTAAATTTTTCTAACAAAAGTCTGGAAAACAGTAGGATTTCAGATTTCTGCCTCAGTAAGAAAACCCAAGTGTATCTAGAATAGTCATCCACAACAACTAGTGTGTATACTTTCCTACCAAGACTATGAACTGGCATAGGACCAAACAAATCCATATGTAAGAATATAAACATCTCAATGAATCTTTGGTATTTAGTGCATGAAAAGAGGACTTTGTCTGTTTTCTCTTTTGGCAAGCTGAACACACTCCCTCTTTAATGCACTTAACTTGAGGACCATTCCTCACTAATCCCACGCTAAACAGCTGTCCTATATACTTATAGTTCGGATTAGCAAGCCTCTTGTGCCATTTAACACAAAGTGAAGCTTACTCACCTGCAACTAGGAAAATGGGTGAGTTGTTAAACTCACAATCTATGTTAAGACAATAAACATTCCCTTTCCTAGTGCCAGTCAAACTGATCTCTTGATCACTTGACCTCCTTATTTGGCACTCCCCTTTTTGGAAAGAGGTGTCATAACCTAGATCACTAAGTTGACTTATGCTAATTAGGTTATGTTTTAGACCCTTCACATAAGCCACTTTAGTGATAGTAATTGAATCATTAGAAATATTACCAAATCCTTTGATGATCCCTTTTTCTAATCCACCAAAGAGTACTTTGGGTCCATTCTCTATGGGTACATAGTCCCTCAACATTCTTCTTGTTCTATTCATATGTCTGGAACATCCACTATCCAAGTACCATATAGGGGTATGGTCACTTGGATGCACCTGCATCAAATAAAGAATTACTTATCCTTAGAACCCAAATTATTTTTGGGTCCTAGGTTTTTGTTAGTTTGAAAAGTATTATGTTTACCTACAGCTTTTCTGATAGGTAAACTATTCTTGATTTTAACACTAGTGTTAAACCAGCAATCCATAGCAAAGTGACCTATCTTTCCACAACACCAACACTCAAATCTATTGTACCTTCTCTTAGGTACAGACTTCACAACCTTATTGCAAGTAGCCCTTTAAGTGTAGGTGCTGGAGCAGAAAACCCTAAGAATTCCTTTTGAATCTGATGAGCTTGCCTATAGAGTGGTATATTGGTATTTGCACACTTTCCATTGTGATCTCCATACACACAGTGACCATTAGTAATTTCATGATCATAACTGTTTGTAGGTTACATCACCTTCCTAAAGAAAATAGGGGGCTTAGAGGCTAAAGGCTGAACTGGGGCCTTTCCTTTTCCAAGTGAATTGGTGGCCCTTGTTCTTCCCTTAAAGCCTAGACAAGTCTTTCTTTATGAGAAATGAAGTTGTCTATTAAAGGTAAGACTGATTTTGTCTTAGAGAATTTAGCCACTAATGCTTTTTCTTTCTGAAGTTTTGCCACCAGATTCAAGATATGATTTTCCTTGAAAGAGATTGTGCCCATCTGAATAACAGTTATGTTCTTCAGTTTGGCAACCTCTTTCAGTTTCAAATCCATCAAGTTAGCTGATTCAGATGCAGTCTGCTTAAGAGATTCAATCTCCTTTGTCTGCTCTTGGGCAAGAATCTTGCTTCTCTTTAGAGCTTTCAACAACCCACCATACTCATCAATGAGTTGGTGTACATCCCCTCAAACTCAAAACCATCCACATCTCTTGATGCAGATGCTTCTTATTCTAATCCAGTATAGTAATCAGATGCTAAAGGAGAAATGTACACGTTTCTAGGACCAGGATGATCCTAGCTCTAATCATTTTCTAATAGGGCCATCAGCCCAATACGATAATAGTCTTCCACTCCATTATGGAGTCCAGCATTTGTACGAATTCTAATTTATTAGAATCCTCTTCAGTTGAGAAAAGCCCAGCATATGCTTCAGCATCATTTTCTTCTCCTGATCAAGATGATGAAGAGTCTGTTCAACTCTTCTACTTCTAAGCAACAAAGGATTTCTCCTTCTTTCCCTTCAGTTGATTCTTCTTCTTGTCCTTAGATTCAGTTCACTTGTCTGGACAGTCAGCTATGACATGTCCTTGCCTGTTGTAACAATAGAAAATAATCTTAGAGTTAGTTTGTTTACTAGATTTTGAGGCATACCTATCCTTCTTGGGAGTCTTCTTTTTCTTGTAATACTCATCCATGGAAAAGGATGTAAATTGTGTGGTTCTCCACTTCTTTTTCTTCATAAACCTTTGGAACTGCCTTGTGAAGGCAGCAAAGTCCTCATCAGAGGTGTGGCTGTCTGATGAGGTATTATCAAGAATTCTTTCCTCTACCTCAGCACTCCTTTTGGGTGGAGAAGGAGATTTTCTCCTACCCTTTCTTGTGCCTTTAGCATTGAAGGCTACTAATTTATCCTTGTACTCAGACCTGCTGCTCTTCTCTTCCTCCTTCATGGCAGTATGCTGCATTTCAAATGATAGTAGCTTTCCAAACAGTGTGGGAGGATGTGTATCTACAAGCTTGGCCACCTCTCTGATTACACATATCTTTGTCTCCCAGTCCTTTGTCAGAGACCTGAGAAACTTGTCATTCAGTTCATAAGTGCTGAAGACTCTTCCATAAGTCATCAGCTCATTAAGTATCCTATAGAACTTTTTGTAACATTCAGCTATGCTGTCAGTCTTGGCTTGTCTAAAGCTCTCATATTCTTGATTCAGCATAGATTTCATGTCCTCTCTATCATCTTTTGTTCCCTCCATGTAGAAAATCAGGGTGTCCTACATCTCCTTGGAGGTTTTATAATGCACCAGATTCTGAAATATGGCATCATCTATAGCACTTACAATAATGTTCTATGCTCTTTTGTCTAGTATTGTCAGGATGATCACATCGTTTGTAATTTCAGAATAGTTCTTAGGGGTTTTAACATTTGCATCAAGAGCTGATACCTTCATTGAAATGAAGGGTCCTTCTTGTACAGTGATGTAGATTCTTGGATCAGAAGCTTTCATAAACAATTTGACCCTCTCCTTCCAAATGCCAAAGCATTCTTTCCTACAGATAGGCATTTTCATAAATCCAATCTCCTTTTGATTCTCATTTGAAGCCATTCTTGAAATCTGTTAATTGCCTTAGAGATTCACTCAGACTATTAGGTCAATATTTTAGCAACCTCCCTTTAATACCACTTGAAAGACTTATTTCAAGAGCCTAGATACCTAGAGTGGGGGGGGAGTGAATAGGATCTATTTTTCTTGAAAAAAGTTAGGTAGTTAACAAGTTCTTACTCAGCATAACAAATGCAAATCACATCACAGAAAACACAGCACAGCATACACCAGATTTATAGTGGTTCCCCAAAGTATGGGTACATCCACTTTCCCCCTTCGACTATCTAGTAGAGAACTTGATTCATCCCAACTTCCTTCAACCAACTTAGATCCAAGATCTTATAACTCAGAGCCAAATTTGTTCAAAAACCTCAAGCTTTCACAAGTCCTACCTCAGATCCTTCCCCAAGAATTCTACCTCAGGCATCAGCCCTACCTCAGCCTTTATCACTAGGCTTATAACTCAGACTTTCATAAGTCCTATACCTCTGGCTCTCTGCCCTACCTCAGCCTTTTTAATTATAGGCTTATAACTCATATCTTACAAAAGATCCTGCAAGAAATTAATTATTTAAGAGATACAAAGATATCACCAGATAGATCTCTCTATAGGTGTAAGCTTCTTGATCAATTCTTGAATAAACTGAATCTTCAGATCCAACCTGATTTAGTTGTTTCAAAGCATCTTGATATAATAAAATCAGGTTGAACTTTACTTGATGTTGAAGTTGATCTCATGTCAGCTCCTTCCTTGAATTCTGAATAAGATATAAATCTTCTTAGCAGACTGTTCTGGATCTGCCTCCTTAAGGGTTTCCCCTTTTCTTATTGTAAATTTCTCCCTCTAGAAGATTCACATCCTTAGTTGTTGGCTTGATGTGGCTCTTTAGGTTGTCACAGATCAGTCCTCTATATAGAGTTTCCTCATGATTACCGGCTGATCCGGTTCGTAACAACCTTCTGACAGTTCTGAAAAAGGTGTTCGAACAGTTGGTTATGATAGATATCGACCCACCAGTCATGATAGTTGATTCCTCAGATACTTTACAACTCATCATGATCCACTCAGCAGACTGCTTCACATGTGTCGACACAAGTAGACAAAGTGTTGACACAAGTCTTGATGATGTCAACACAACACTCCATTTGTTAGCATAGTCATTCTTCTGCTTCTCGACACGGCTTCTGCTAGATGTGTCGACACAAGTCCTGCATGTCGACACAACTCCTTCAGGTCTTGACACAACACATGTTGAGAGTTAATGTTGAGTGTGTTTCGACACAAGTCCAGCATGTCGACACAATTCCATTTGGTCTTGACACAGCTGTTGTTGATAGTTGATGTGTCGACACAAGTCCAGTGTGCCGACACAATTTTGCTTCTGGCATCTACATGACTCATGGGTGTCGACACAGCTTCTTCTTTGAGGTGTCGACACAATTCCTGCCTCAGGTGTCGACACAACATCTGCTTTCAAGTGTTGACACAATCCCTGCCTTAGGTGTCGACATAGCTTCTGGGAATCGACACAGTTTTTGGGTGTCAACACAATGCCTTCTTTAGATGTCGACACAAACTCTGCTTCAGGTATCGACACAATTCTGGGTGTCGACATAACTCCTGCTTTAGGTGTCGACACAAGTCTTAGGTGTCGACACAATGTTTTGCTTCTGGTGTCGACACAACTTCTGGGTGTCGACACAATTATTCGAAAGTGTCAACACTTGTACTTAGAATATTTTCTTCCAATTCTTAAACCTGCACAATGAAACTCAAACATCCATCAAAAAAAATTGATGCATGTCATTGACTAGGATGAGGCTTCTCCAAATTTGGTACATATTTTTAGTGTACCCAATAGTTGTTGAGGAGGTGGTGGAGGTGGTAGTCTAGGAGAAGGTGGAGGAGGTAAAATTTCTGGTGCCTCTTTGTCAACAGGTGGGGGATCTACTCTGGGACTCTTTGTGTCCTCAGAAAGTCTAGAGGAATAGGAGGCCCTATCGGGCTTATTGATGGTCCTCTCCCACTTCCCAAAGAGGGCCGAGGTCAGCCTCTTGGAAGTATTTACGAAAACTGTTGGGGAAACCAATAGTTGGGGACATTTTTCCTGGAGGAAGATGCCCAATATCCTCCCAAAACAAACTCCTCTTTTGTTATTTTTCTTCTTTATCAAATCAAACAATATAATGCTCTAATTACTTATTTCTTATTCACCAGCACACCCATCACCAAAAACTTGTGCCTGGTTTTGTAGTCATGAGCGGTGTGCTTCCCGAGCACCATCTTGTCGACCACATCAGCGAGAAACTTGTACTCCACTGACAAGTTCTTTTTCAGCAGCTTACTAGGGTTTCCCTCGGAGTGACCCATCCTTGTAAGTATCTCAAAAAACTCAGTCGAGTCCATTTCAAAATCATCATCACCATCTATAAAACTAAAAACTTTAGATAAAATATCAGGAGTAAGAATAATCTCCCTCCAGATATGGTGCCGACTAGGGTTTGTGTGTCTGCGGATGATGATGTAAAAACTCATTCCTTTATTTCTACAACTAGCAGCTTCATCCTTATAGTCATAAATTTTTGAAGGTGCGGCTCATCGAACAACACCAGTATGTCCTGGAAGATCCCAACTTCCATTGATATACTCAATTTCACTTTACCAAGGCCAACCAACTTCTAACTGCAGATCATATACCCTAATCAATTGTTATCGTATCTTCTGCAGATTTACTAAATGCAGACCACCTTATGCTATATAATGTACATGATTGGAGGTACTGTAAATCCTCATCCAAACACCTTAACATAATTAATGGAGGTCTATTATGATATTTATAGCATAAATCAAGAAACTTGGAATTTTTCTAATTAAACTGATATTTATTTATTTTCCCTGAAAATCCAAATGCCCTAGTTTTGAATATGAAGTGGCCTTTTCATGAATGCAAAATGCTCCACAAAATTATGATAAATACTAGGCAGCTAATTGACAATAAAATCAAGTCTCCGAATTTTTTTGCAAGGTTAGGACTCTGATCCAAAATTTTAAATAAAAATAAATATTTATCAATTAAAGAAATAAGTACTACAAATAGACTTTCAAAAAATATGAGAAAATTCAAGCACGACTAATTTATTCGAAAAGCACTCCTGGCCAAGTTTCCAAATTTTCCAGTTAATAATAAACTCTAATTTTAATTTAGAACAATAATTCTTTTTCATAAATTAATTAAACAACTACTGAAAATATTCATCTCAAAATTATGATAAAATTTCCTCATGAGCATACTACCTAAGAACGCCACTGAAAAACTTTAACAATTTTCTAACAAACATTGAGCTCTAAATCTATTATTGAACATATTTGCATAATTATAAACTTGTGAAGTAAGTATTGAAAATATGAATCCAAAAATTATAATGAAAATCAGGTATGAGTATATAAAACTTAAACTTCCTCTGCACAATTTTCATAATTTCCCAATGAACAGTGAGATCATAATAAACAAATGACTATCAAGGCCAAATCCATGTATTACAAAGGACGTACTAAATTTATTGTTCAGAAATTTCCGATAAAATTACCAGGGGCTCATATTAATCCTATGACAACACTACCCAAGTTTCACAACTTTACATAAAGTTTTGATGGCATATCTTACATCTATAAGGTTTGTGTCCTAAACTAGAGTTAGGGTTTTGGGGACTTTAACAGCCTCTGAATCTCATATTATTTTAACCAAAATACCTTGACAACACTAAAGTCCTCTCCACCAAGTTTCAAGTCATTTCATGGTCACTTGACCCCTTGACCTTCAAACTCTAGATTTGCAGACCTATGAATACCCTAGAGTTCTAGGGCTCCACCCTTCAACTTCGACCCAAAATCAATGGAGGGGATATTTTATATGCTAAAAGGGCTGAGTGAAAAGATCCATCACCATTGGATGAGGTTGGCCAACTCAGGGTAACTTAGGGCATTTAGTCCTAATTTGACTTAAAAGGGATCAACATTTGGCTACACAATTTCCCTTTAAAACCAAACCCAAAATGGACTAAATTTTTACCAGAGCCTAATAATACTCCCCAAGATCACCCTCAAAAATTTGAGGGGTTTTTGAGGTGTTTAAGACACCTAATTAAATTATACATGATTTACTTAATTTTTCCAAAAACTATAGAAAAAGTATCTACCAAAATTCCCAATTTTGGATAGGTATAGGTTAGGGTGACTCCATGTCCAAATTTTAGGTCATTTGGACAAGGGATAAAGTGGGGTTACTCATTTTAGTCTCTGACTAATCCTAGGTATACACCCCACCAAAATGAGTTCCCTGGTCAAACCAGAAATCCAAATTGGTTCAAACTAATTTTAAATTAAGTAAACCCCTAGGCTACAACTTTGACATTTATCATTTTTAACTAGTGGTTTCTAGCTATTTTTAATAATTAAAAACATTAAACACAAAATATGTGATAGAAAATCATATGAAATGAATATTATCCTATGATTTAATATAAATCAGCACGAATCTTGGTGCAAGGAAGGACGACATCGGGTCATCTTCTCCAGCAAACCAATGGCCAGGACTTCATCTTCTTGGGCCATCTTCAAACCGCTGTAGTCCACGACCCAGCCACCTCCCTGGACAGCCACCGCCACCACCACCTCCGTCGAGGTGGTGGCTATCGCTAGGCGGCGGCACCGCCGCCGGAGGCGTGGATTCCGGTGATCCCAATAGGTCGATCTTCATGGAAAATAGGGAAAATTCCTTCCCTGATTGGTCTCAATTGATGTCGATTTTCATCCCTAATAATTTCAACGATCTACCCACAGAGAGAGGAGGAGGGGAGGACCTTATTGGTGGTCTAGAATAGAGCAGATCGTCGGGTTTCCATTTGCGGTGGAGGTGTCGTCGGAGTTCTGCAACAGTGTTGTGGACAAGCTCGAAACCATTGGGGGAAGGGTTGAAATGAATCCTTGGTGCCCAGTGATGCTTTTAAAACACCCAAACGAGGTAGGGGAAGAGTGTAGGTTGAATGGCCATTAATGGCCATTAAAGGCCATTCTCGGCCATGGTGGTGGGGGTGAACTTGGGCAGGTGTGGCCAAAAAACATCTGGAAATTCCTTCCCTTCCCCAGAGGAGTTGAATCCATTCATCAAAGGTGGCCGTTGGCCACCCTATGCGATTAATGGTCTCTTCCTCCCTCTTTCTCTCTCCTCCATTAAAGGGTAAAATATGGTTTCCTCTCTCCTTGTCATCAAGGCTGACTTGGTAATCTATTTAGGCTATTTGCAGCCCAATAAATCATATCATCATATAATTTGGAGGTGGTTAGGCCAAATGGAAAAGGGCTGAGCTTGAGTTAGCCAATTTGGGCTAAATTTGACCTAAACTATGCTAGGGTTGACCTTGGTCATTTTGAATATTTGAGTTGACCTCAATGGGTCCTTGGCGACACATTGACCTTGCCTAGGGTCTAGGTAGGGCTGGGTAGGGTTGACCTGGCACTTTGGTGGTCACTTGACCCTTAGGAAGGGTACTTTGACCAAGTTAGGGCTTAACTTGACTTTGGTCAACATGACCATTTGGGTTGAACCCAAGGGGTCCTTGCTGAACCCTTGGCATTCCTCTAAGGTCTGGGAAGGGTTGTGTAGGGTTTACTTTGCACACTGAAGGTCACTTGCCCCTTAATTAGGGCACTTTCACCACTTTAGAGCTAGGATTGACTTCGATCAAGTTAGGCTCTAAGGTTGACCCCAATGGGTCTTTGGCGACCCATTCACCCCACCTTAGGTCTAGGAAGGCTTTGGTAGGGTTGTTTGGCCTCATTAGGGGCACATTGCCCTTAGTTAGAGCACCTTGCCCAATTTCGGACGAGGATTATCCTAGGTCAACTTGGCCACCGAGAGTTGACTCTAATGGACCCTTTGGGCCTTTCAATAGATTGGTGAGGTTGTGGTGGGGTCTTGAAGTCATGGTGAAGCCCCTTGATGGTCCCAACCTTGTGTTTAGAATATATACTATTGGCAGACCATAGTGATCCCACCTACATTCCTAGGTCTACTTGATCTTCTTGGGCTTCCTAGGGTTTTGTCATGACCTAATAATGACAAAACCACTCCTCGAGGGTCTATTTGTTTGAGGGATGTTACAAATCCATTACATAAACAAAAAATTGTTTCCTCGAAATTCTAGTTAGGCCTACGGGGTTTCAAGTATGAAAAGTAAAATGTAACATCCCGAGAGGTTATAAGGAATACATGACTGAAAAGCTCCGAGAGGTTGTAAGGCCCACGGGGTTGCATAAGATCCTGTGGCAACCATTTATGCTCCTCTTGGCCATGATTCCTCCATAGGATCTTGAACAGTGGAACCTTCTTGCGGCGCAAGACTTATATCCCCTTGTTTTCCATCTGAACCGGCTCCAGGTGAACTGACCTATCAGATGTTCCCGGCCCATCTGTGATCGTAATCTGCTGCTCCGGGCATAGTAGAGCCCTCCTAAGGGAGGATACATGAAGCACATTATGTAGACACTCCAACTCAGGTGGCAGCTCCATCCTATATGCTAATGGACTGATCTGCTCCCAAATCCTGTAAGGCCCCATATATCTCGGGCTGAGCTTCTTCTTCCGAACACGCACCCGTGAAACTCCATACATCGGTCGGATCTTCAAGAGTACCCAGTCTCCAACCTGGAACTCCACCTGACGATGCCTCGTGTCGTAATACTTGGTCTGCATGCTCTGCGCCTCCAGCTTTTGATCTCGTATTATCCTCACCTGAGCCTTAGTGTCCTCAAAAAAATCTGACCCTGGCACCTTCAAATCCTCGGCCTGTATCCAAAACAGAGGAGTCCTGCATCTCCTCCCATATAAAGCCTCATAAGGGGCCATGCCGATGTTGGACAGGTTGTTGTTATTGTACAATAACTCGATCAACGGTAGCTTCCTCTCCCAAGGTCCCCACTATCAAAATGCTAAGACGCAGAAAACCCTTCAGGGTTTGATTGGTGCGCTCTGTCTGTCCATCTGTCTGAGGGTGGAAGGCGGCACTAAAAGTCAACTATGACCCCAAATAAGCCTGAACTGCCCTCCATTCCTTAGACGTGAAATGACCATCCCGATCATACATTATCTTCCTTGGCACACCCCATGGTATCGAAAAAACTGCTCCAGAAACTTCCATACCAATTCACCCATCGGAGTATCCTTCCTGATTGGTAGAAACCGAGCCACCTTCTTCAATCGATCGACGATCACCCATATTGATTTGTTCCCCATACATGACCGAGGAGGACCATATATGAAGTCCATGGCGATGGTGTCGACTTCCACTCCGACACCGAAAGTGGCTGTAATAATCCGGTCGGGTTCCTACACCCTGCGTTCACCAACTAACTGGCCTCGTAGTGGGCCATGAAGTAGGTGATGTCCCTCATTATGCCCGACCATTACATTATCTTCATCAGGTCGGTCATCATCTTGGTGATGCTTGGGTACACCGAGTATATGCAGTAGTGAGCCTAAGTCATGGTTTCCTCCCGGATTCTTTCCCAAACCGGTATGTACACTCTACCTCTGAAGCATATCAGCCTGTCTCTCTCTGTATATTCCCCAGCCATGCCTGCCTCCAAGGATCTGAACACTGGCTCTAGCTTGTCGTCTTTTCTCTGCTAAACTCTGATATGATCCCGAATGTCATCGGTGGCAACTGACAATGACAAATACTACCAGTATAGCTATGGGTGATCCTTGGAGACTAGGGATATCTGCATCTTGTTTAACATCTGGAACAACTCCATGGCCATCAACTGAAGTCCTGCTCCTGAGGTTGTAGCCTTCCGGCTCAGCGTGTCTGACACCACATTCACCTTCCCTGGGTGATAGTGTATCATGACTCATAATCTGAAAGGAACTCTATCCATCATCTCAGGCGAACATTTAGCTCCTTCTGTGTATCAACATATTTATATTCTTATGATCCATTATCTCTGGAGCCATTGTTATAGAGCCTGAAGGAGAAGTTAAATATTCTGATCTGAGAGTTCAACTAGTTAGTTGTTGTATTAATATCCTAAACAGCAAGACCATAGATATTTAGTGCGGAAGTAGAAGCATCCAAGGCTTGAGCCAAGTTATAGCTGATCTGAAAGCCATTAAGAGATAGTTATTGAGAGCAACACATTCAACAACAAGATCATAGAAATTCTCTGAGTAAACTAAAAATGTAAGTTGTTACCCTATATGCAGCAACTAGAAAATAATCAAAGTTAGTTGTTATCCTCTCCACCATCAATAGTAGTTCAGATTAAATCTTTGAGTGAGAAGGTGCCAAAAAAAATTAACCTTAGTTGTAGCCACTTCACAGTTCCAGATGTATAGTTCTGGAGAATATTTTCTTGAGGCTGTGAAGAAGAAGTTAGGACTTAGCTTTTAGTTTAGTCCATGAAGGAAAGAAGAAGCAGAGCAGGGTTCTACAGGTTAATTCTAGCACAAACATCTGCGTATTGAGGATATTCCCTTGTTGCTGGGAAGAAGATATGGCTAAGTATTTCTCAGTTCAGGAAGTTGTAGACCTGAGGAATATATTTCCTGGAGTCAAAGTTGGGACGAGTTTATCTCAGTCCAGAAAGGTTGGAACAGAGAAATTTCTCATGTGCCAAATCAACTAAACAAACCACTTACATTCTATAGGATCCTTTTGAATCTGAGTTGTAGGGCAGATTTGCCTGAAAGTAGGATCTAGTTGTGGATCAGAGGAAGGGCAGTTTAGCCTGAGTTAAGATTCTCTTGAGAATATGAGGTAGGTCCTGTGTGTCTAAGGTAGGTCATTGGCCTGAGAGTAGGATCTAGTTTGGATCTAAGGTAGGGCTTTTGAGCCCGAGGTAGGAGATTCTTCTCTCTGAGTTGTAGGGCACTTGTGCATGAGTTGTAGGATCCTTTGGATTTGAGGTAGGACCTTTATTCATTAGCTATAGGAGATTCATTCTCTCTTAGGTAGGGTTGTCCTCCTTGCCTGAGTTGTTGGGCCTTTGGGCTAGAGGTAGGTGATCTTTGGGCCACTAGGTTGTAGGTCCTTGTGCCTGATCTGTAAGTCTTGGAGGAGACTGAATGGTCCTGCGAGATCATGTTGTAAGCTCTTAGGAGCCGATATTTAAGATGTGTCTTGTCTAACTAGCTGTTAGAAAGGTGGGAGGGAAAGTGGACGTACCAATAATCTTGGGAACTATTATAAATTCTGTGTGTGCTCTTTGTGTTAAGCATGTGTGTGTTATGAAAGCAAAAAACTACTAATTCACAAAGAACTTAAAGAAAGATAATTAAAGATCATCACAAGAGACTAAGAAACCTATTCACCCCCTCCCCTCTAGGTGATTTAGCTATCCTTGAAATTAAATACTTTCATTTCTCATAGCCCCTTATTCCACATGGCAAGCATAAAATAGGTGTCGTGGTCAGATGACTTTTCAATTCTTCGAAAGCTTGCACACACACTAGAGACCATACAAATTTCTAATCCTTCCTTTTTAGGGTCGTGAGTAGTAATGATATCCACGAGAAGTTATCCATGAAGCCCATGTAGTAAGTGCCAAGTTCGAAAAAACTCTGGACTTCCGCCACAGAAGATAACACAGGCCAATCCTATTTTGCAACCACCTTCACCGGATCTACCGCAATTCCCTTTCCACTAATAATGTGACTAAGGAATGACACCAAAGATAACCAAAACTCATACATAAAGAACCTGGCGTAGAATTGACTACTCGGTCTCCAGAACAATATGTAAATACTTTGTATGATCATCCTCATACTGGGAGTGCACTAGGATATCATCAATAAAAACTATCATGAACTGATCTAAATACTCCCTGAATGTCCAGTTCATTTAGTCCATAAACACGGATGCCGCATTTGTCATCTTGAAAGCCATGAAAGTGAAATTGTAATGCCCATATCGTGTACTGAATGTTGTATTGGGGATATCACTTTCATGGATTCTCAACTGATAATATCCAGACTTTAGATCAGCTTCGAGTATACAGTCAATCCAACTAGCTGGTCTAACAGATCATATAACATCGCGATTCCCATTAGACCCCTTATGCGCTTTTTCAGGTCAGGAGAGTGGACTTGGGCTTAGGGTGCACTAGTTGATAAGACTACACTCGAGCTGGGGGAAGTGCTTACTTAAAGTGAGTGTTTGGACACTAATGCATGGCAGTAGTAGGTACCGCGCGGCGGTATCCTTCATCACGTATATATGGTCAATACCCCCATGAAGTCGAAGGCATTGGGTGATTGTCAAGTGCTCTCAATGATCGTTGAGAACTACCACTCGACAGTAGCCTTCGCTGAGTATATGCGACAAATACCCCATGGAGTCAAAGGCGTTGAGTTATCATCGAGTATACTCAATGCTCGTAGTGTAGTATCATGCTGTGGTAGCAGGATACCATGCGGTGAAAGTCGCTTGATTTAATTTGCATATAGCTCGTGAAGTAATCACCTAGTGTTAGCATTACCGCGGGCGGTATCCCAGCTAAATTATTTGTCAAGGCATTCGTTAAGATATTGTGCGGTGGTAGTAAGAGTAACATGTGGCGATAGCGTACAAGTGGTGTTACCTGATTGGGCAGTTTGGATGGTGGATTGTGGAGGAAGTCAATTTTGACGTTACCGCGCGGCGGTAGCCCTATGTTTGGGAAAATCATAGATTTACTTGGTCGTTTCCTTTATATACGGATGTTCAAGACTTGGCTGACACTTCTCTTCTGCAATTTTCCTAAGAGAACAAAGGATGTGAAGCTTTTCTTGGAAGGACAAGTAATGGACGGACTTTCTCTCGGATGAGGAAGAGCGAGAGCCGAGGCCGACACCGGCATGCCGCCAAGGAGGATAACAAGGTCCATGGCCAAAAAAGAGGTGAGCTTCCTACCCCCTCCCTTGTTGCTAGATCTTTAGTTATGACATAGGGTAGATGTTAAATCAAAAGAGGCCGACTTGTACGTGATAAAGATTGAAAGAATTGGATTCAAGATATCCTAAACACCTAGAGGGGGTGGGGGGTGAATAGGTTTCTCTTCTTTTGAATACTTGGGCAAAAAACTTATGCAAGTAATATTATATTCCTAGTAACTATCACAGCACAGTACAAAAACAATCACAGCCAATCACAAAGTGCACACAGATTTATAGTGGTTCCCTAAATGATGGGTACATCCACTCTCCCCCTCCGCCTATCTAGCAGTACACTAGATTCAGCCTAACTCCTCTTTCCTTTTTCTCAGATCCTCAGATCTTACAGCTCAGAACCCAAAGAAGATTCCTACAACTCAGAGTGAATCCACACTCCTACCTCAGGCCCTCGCCCTACCTTAGCCTTTATAGATTTAGGCTTACAACTCATAGAGACACCTCTCCTACCTCAGGCACACAGCCTTACCTCAGCCTTTCCCCAGGTCTACAACTCAGATCTAGAATAGATCCTATAGAACAAAAAATAATAGTATGTAAAGAATCTTCACCCAACCAAAAAGAACATTGGTTGAAGATTTCTTGGTAAGTTCTTGATTGATCTGACAGCCTCTGGTTAAATCTGTCTTAGCTTTCTTCAAAGCTTCTTGAATCTAAACAAAGTAAGATTGATCTTCAACCAGCTTTCACTATTACCTCAAAATTTAATCTGAATTCACCATGCAAATTTGATATTGATTTGCACTAAGAGACACGCTAGAGATTATCTCTTTCTTCCCTTGAATACTCCCACTTTTTTGCCCTTTTTGTCTCCAAAAAGTTCCCTCTTATTCTTTTTTTTCTGGAAGATAGTATCTGTCTTTATATAGACTTTTTTCAAGGTTACCGGCTGATCCGGTTGATAACAACCTTCTAACAACTCAGACACTTGCCACAATACTGTTGAACATGACACTTGTCAAGTCACCAGTCATCAAATGAATCTTTCTCTTAGTCAGCAAAGCGTCGAGTCATTTCTCCATATGTGTCGACACAAACAAGTTTAAGTGTCGACACAATCCCTGATGTACTTGACACAGCTCCATAGTGTCGACACAACTCCCATAGTCTCGACACATCTTCTTGATATGGTTTCTGTATGATGTTTCGACACAAGTTCTGTGTGTCGACACAACTTCTTGACATGGTTGAATTCTGGAATGTGTCGACACAAGTCCTGTGTGTCAACACAGCTTCTTGTAGACGTAATCCAGATGAGTGTCGACACTAGTCCCGTGTGTCGACACAATTATTGTTGACATATTTTTCGTGTGTCGACACAAGTCCTGTGTTTCGACACCATTTCTTGTTGACAGATTTTCTGTGTGTCGACACAAGTCCTGTGTGTCGACACAGCTTCTTGTTGATAGATTTTCTGTATGTTGACACAAGTCCTGTGTGTCGACACAATCGGCCGTCTGGTGTCGACACAGCTTTCTACAAGTGTCGGCACTTGTACTTAGAAAATTTCCTTTGCAATTATTTAACCTGCACAAGGTAACTTAAAATACCATCAAATACACATTGATGAATATCATTAAGTTAGGTGGGACTTCTCCAAATCTGGTACACATATTCCATTGTACCCAATAATCTCCCCCTATTTGGAGATGTCATAACCCTTAGTCAAAGATATACATCATTTTTTAAAATAATACTAACGATTATTATTTTAACATAAATCCAAAGACATGAGTAATAATATTGCATGTAATATTAAATTCACAGAATATATTAAAACAAGAAGAACATGCATCCACAGAATTTGAATATATAACAACAGATTAAATTTTAATCAGTGTTCAGAATTACAAACATTCAGTTCAAAATATTACGTAGATTTACACAGTTAAAATTTAGTAGAACTATTCTAGGGCTGATCAGGCTCATTGATGACTATTCCTTTGCCATATTGAATTTTAGCTTGTACACTTGGCTCAGTGTCTTCAGCTGGCTTCTTTCCTTTCGGATCTTTCTTCATGAGCTATTCAGCCTTAATCTTTTGTCTTTCAAAATAGTGATGAGGCTTAGGGAAGTATTTGTTTGGCTCAACAACAGTAGTAGGTACCTTCCCAGCTTTATGATTCTTTTTGAACTGAAATATAGCCTCTTGTCTCTGTTGATACTTTGTCCATTCTTGTTCAGAGCACCACTTGCCTCTATCATGCATATTGTCTTTGACAGCTTGCCAGGCAGTAAGTATAATGTTCCTTGATGTAGGACTCCATCTTTCAAAATCTGGCCTTGACTCAACATGCTATCTAAATCTTTTTTTGGAAAGCTGAGCTTCTTGTTCTTTCTTCAATGCAGCCTCAGACATTTCCACTATCTCATTTATCATATTCTGGACATCTGATGGAGGGCTATACATCTGTTGTACCATTTGTTGAATTCCCTCAAAGGTAGAAGGAGGAAATATGGTTTGAGCCACCTCTTGTTGGCCCCCTTCCAGAACTTCATCTTAGATGCCAGATTCAGCTGTATTATTATCATCATATAAAGGAGGATAGCCAAGAGTGGCTCTGATGGCATTAGTAATCCATTTAGCATGATCAGAGCCTGCAGTGACTAATAACCTCTCCCCCTTTATGACTTCTCTCTCTATATGATCCCTAAGATCATTCTTCTTAAATCTAATTTGATCAGCTAAGTAATTAGTGCCCTCTTTATAGTAAGCCTTTAACTTTGTGAGCTGATCAGAGATTATACTTTGAGATTGTTGAATAGAAGTTTTAAAAGAGGCCAAGTCTTCTTGAAGCTTCTGATCAAATTCTGACATCTCTTTAGTCTTTTTTTTAGTTAGAGATGTGGCTGTGTTCTTCAATTCAGTAAGGATCTCATCATGTGATTGAGTGAGATTCTCATTCAACCTCAGTTGGTTTTCCAACACAAATCCTTTCTTAACCACTAGATCATCTATCAGTGTCTTGGCTTGCTGTTACTGCTCTGCCAGATAGACTACAACCTTGCCTCCCTTATGAAAATAATCTGTCATTTCTTTTTTATTTAGAATGACTTCAAATTTGATGGATTTGATGTCCTGAGCCAAGGGAAACTGAAGATCCTTGTGGCTTTCATCCAAATACTTTTTAATTACAGTTCTTTGTTCATCCAACTTAATTTGTAGTGCCACCGGCAGTGAATTGTAGTAAACTTCTGGGGCTTGTGGTGGGGTAACAGTCTGCAAGGCCTTCTTATAACTTCTGCTCCTTTTATTAACCATCATTAATTTTCTCCTCTTTTCTTTAGATGCTTCTGCATCATCAGATTCTGATGAGCTTGCTATGTCAACTGTCTCTTTAGGACTAGATGACAGCTCCTTCTCAGTCATAAGAAGCTCCCCCTCAGTCCTTTGAAGCTCCCCCTCAGTCCTAACTTCTTGGCCTTCAGAAAACAGCATGTCAATTTTGAATTCTATTGGACTGTTGACAGATGGAGTATTAGTTACTAGAGCAGTGGATGGAATAACAGCAGGTGTTGATGTGTTTATCATGACTTGATCCTGTGCTTGGATGTTGTCTTGGTTTGTCTGTTGAACATCAGTTAAATTCATAGATAGTGTATGAGACTCAGTTTGTTTATCTACTTCATTAAGATCACTTATTACCTCAAGTATTGTGGCAGTGGCCAGTTCACTCTCTAGCTGAGTGGGCTCTAGCATAGGATGATGCTCCCCCTGAGATGGATCCAAGAGGATGGTGCTTTCAAGTACTTGTTCTCCTTGCACCTGAACACCATCTGTATTGGCTGGTGCATCCTCTAGGTGTTCTTCATCTGAGCTGAAAGTAACTAGTTCTTCTGAATCACTAGAGGATTCAGTTGTATGAGGGGTTGATTTCTTGTTTTTCTGAGGTGGTGAATTTGATGATGTAGGAATGTCCTTTGTAGCACCCTTTCCAATCTGGAGAGAATTCTCAAATCCATTCCTCTCATATGATTGATCTTAGAACCTTCAAACTGTTGCATCACTGCAGGTATAGTCTCAGCTAGATAGAGACTTAGTATTCTCCCTAGATTTGGTTTCTTGATGTTGTCTTTAATCCTTTTGAAGATAACTGAAGACCAGTTGGTCTTGATCTTGAAGATGATTATGGTCATAAGTTTGAACATGTAAGTGGAGATCCTATCATGCCCTCCAGTCTTACACAATATAACCTTGTCGATTATCTCTGAAAGAAATTTTCCGTGGGTATTCATCCCTTTCCTGTTTATAGAAGATCCGATTTTAGTGGTGGGATTCAGTCCACACCATTGGAGCGCTTCCTTAGTATTGGAAGTTTGGACTTCATCTTCTTCTTGAACTCGTGCCAGGTGAAGAGTCTTTCGTAATCTTTTCAAGGTGAGTTTTTCCTTTGTTCCTTGAACGGAGCATTTTCTCTTCTGTGCAGTTGAATCCAAAGTTGTAGTAGCATAGAACTCAAGAACCTCCTTTTTCTAAATCTTTGTAGGTTTTGACACAAGACACTCTAGTCCATTTTCGGTGATTAGGGTAATCACCGTTTGGATTTCTTGATCTGCGCCATCAAAGGCGTTACACATGAGTTCATAACCCTCGTTAATGTTATCGTCATGTTTGGGCGCCATTAGAATTGAAAGAGAGTTGGAATTTAGATGAAGAAGAACATGTCGACACAGGGATTTGGTCTCGAGAATATGGAGAGTGTATCGACAGAATTTGGTTTCGACCTATTTATATGGTTCTAAACATAGAAGGTGAAAATGCGGGGTTAAAAGAATTATAATGTGTCGACACAGTTGAAATGGTGTCGACACATAGCTTTAAAGTTTCAACAAAAGCATTCACTACTGTGAGTCGACACTAATATCTCGATATTAATAACTGGGTGTCAACACCATCCTGAGTGTTGACACAATGTCTACAAGCAAGAAATTCTAAGTGTCGACACCACTTACTGATTGTGTCGACACACATTCTATACGCTAGAAATTCTAAGTGTCGACACCTATTCTAAGTGTCAAAACCACTTACTTATTGTGTCGACACTATTCCCTGCACGTGTTGACACAGAATTACTTAGCTATTCTTGACATACTATTCTATGTTCAACATTCCTAATTCATTTTTTAAGTTATTGAATTTGGCTTCATCTAGTGGTTTGGTGAATATGTCTGCAAGTTGAAGTTTTGTATTGACAAATTCTAAACATATATCTTCTTTTTCAACATGATTTTTAATGAAATGAAACCTTATTTCTATATGCTTAGTTCTGCTATGTGAAACAGGATTTTTTGCAAGAGAAATAACACTTGTAGAATCACAAAACAATGGAGTTCTACTTACCTTGAGGCCATAGTTTTCAAGTTGATGTTGAATCCATAATAACTGAGAACAACAGCTGCCTGCTGCAACTTATTCTGACTCAGCAGTAGAAATTGCTACACTGGTCTGTTTCTTACTGCTCCAAGACACCAATTTACCACCTAAAAACTGACAATTGCCACTTATGTTTTTCCTGTCTTCTTTACAACCTGCAAAATCTGCATCTGAATACCCTGTTAGTAGAAAGTCTCTATTCTTAGGATACTAACGCCCAAGATTAGGTGTTCCCTTAAGATATCTCAAGATCCTTTTAACTACAGTATAGTGAGATTCTTTAGGGCATGCCTAGTACCTAGCACAGACACATGTAGCATACATGATGTCTGGTCTACTAGTAGTTAAGTATAAAAGGGAATCAATTATCCCTCTATACAAAGACTCATCTACAGGTTTTCCTGCATGATCTTTGTCTATAGGCATATTTGTCCCCATGGGAGTTCTCATGGTGGAGGATGACTCCATACCAAACTTCTTAACTAACTCCTTTGTGAAATTAGACTGTGATATGGACAAGCCATCATCAGTTTGTCTAACTTGGAATCCCACGAAGAATATCAGTTTACCCATACTGCTCATTTCAAACTTACCTTGCATCAGTTTTGTAAACTTCCTACAGAGGTTGTTTTCTGTTGATCCAAATATAATATCATCAACATATATCTGAACTAGGATAATCTTTCCTTTAGATTACCTAAGAAATAGAGTCTTGTCTATTTTCCCCATTGAAAATTTGTTCTCAATGAGGAAAGTAGACAATGTTTCATACCAAGCCCTGGGAGCTTGTTTCAGTCCATATAGGTCTTTCTTCAATCTATAAACATACTTAAGATAAAGAGGATCTACAAAACCTGAGGGCTATTTAACATAGATTTCCTCTTTTAAGTCACCATTTAGAAATGCTGACTTTACATCTATTTGAAATACCTTGAACTCGTGATAAGCTGCATAGGCAAGGAACAACCTTATTGCTTCCAATCTTGCCACTGGAGCAAATTTCTGATCAAAGTCTATTCCTTCTTCTTGCATATATCCTTTGGAAACCAGTCTAGCTTTGTCCTTGACTATGCTACCATTTTTATCTAGTTTATTTCTGTAAATCCACTTAGTTTCAATCACATTGTGATTCTTTGGTTTTGGAACCAGCTCCCATACTTTGCATCTCCTGAACAGATTCAGCTCCTCTTGCATTGCATCAATCCAGTTTGAATCATGTATGGCTTCTTTAAATTTCTTAGGTTCCAACAGAGACAAGAAACTTGAATATAGTATTGTGTTCATGTTCCTGCTTTTGGTTTGAACACCATGTCTAGGATTACCGATAATTTGATGTGTTGGATGATCCTTCAAGTGTCTAATAGCTGGTGGCAATCTGTCTACAGGTTGAGCTTCTTCAATCTCCCCATCATGTTATACTTCATGGTCTTCATCAGCATCTAGTGGGTCTTGTACTCCCCCTGGATAGCAGCCATCATTTTCTTTATTCTGTCTTGTAGTCTGATCTTCTCTAATGGTTAGAATGTCCAGTTTTTATTTTAAACATGTAGATATATAAGACTTACTAGATAACTCACAATTAATAAACTTAGATTCATCAAACACTACATAAACTGATTCTTCTACAACTTGTGTAGTCAAGTTGTAGAACCTGAATGCCTTACTCATGTTACTGTACCCAATAAATATCCCATCATGGGATTTGCCAGCAAACTTAGTTAAGTCTTGCCATTGTTAAGTACATAGCACTTGCTACCAAAGATCCTAAAATAGGATATATTGGGTTTTCTGCCTTTCATAACCTCATAGGGTGTCTTCTTCAGGCTTTTGGTTATGGATGCTCTAAAGAGAACATGGTATGCAGTATTTATTGCCTCAGCCTAGAAATATTCTAGGAGAGAAGTATAACTTAACGGTGTTCTTCCAGCCTCAATCATTGTCCTATTCTTTCTTTCTGCAATTCCATTTTCCTGAGGAGTTCCCGGTGAAGAAAATTCTTGATGAATCCCATATTCTTCACACAAGTTTGTCATACTTTCAGACTAAAATTAAGTTCCATGATCACTTTTGATTTTGACCACTGAATTATTAAGTTCATTCTTAATTTGTTTAACAAAATTGTGGAAGATTGTTGGAGTTTCAGATTTCTGCCTCAAGAAGAAAACTCATGTAAATCTAGAATAGTCATCAACAACCACAAAGGTATAGACCTTCCTACCTAGACTATGAACTTGTATAGGACCAAATACATCCATATGTAAAAGGTACAAAAACCTCACTGAGTCTTTGGTATCAAGACTGTGAAAGGAGGATTTGGTCTGCTTGCCTTTTTTACAAGCTTAGCATATGCCATCGCTAATGCACTTAATTTGAGGACCATTCCTCACTAACTCTTTACTAAAGAGCTGTCCAATGGTCTTGTAGTTAAGATGAGCTAGCCTCTTGTGCCATTTTACACAATGAGAGGCTTTCTCATCAGCAACAAGACAAATAGGAGAATCATTTTGCTTACTTACTAAGTCTTGGCAATAAACATTTCCTTTCCTATAACCAGACAAGATAATCTTCTGATCACTAGACCTTTTAATCTGACACCCATTCTTAAAAATGAAGTGTCATAACCAAGATCACTCAATTCGCTTATGCTTATCAGGTTATGTTTCATACCTTTCACATAAGCTACTTGGGTGATAGTAATAGAATTGTTAGAAATTTTACCAAACCCTTTGATGACTCCTTTTTCAGATCCACCAAAGATTACTTTGGGTCCATTATCTATTGGTGTGTAGTAATTCAACATTCTCCTAGTTCCAGTCATGTTCCTGGAACATCCACTGTCCAAGTACCATATTGGAGTATGGCCACTTGAACTTACCTGCATCAAATAAAATTAATTAACCTTAGAACCCCAATAGTTATTGGGTTCTAGGTTCAGGTTAGTCTAAAATCTGTCAAACTTACCAGCATACTTATTGACAGGTAATCTGACATTCTTCCTAATAGTTGTATTATACCAACAGTCTATGGCATAATGGCCCACCTTGCCACAACACCAACACTCATATCTTTTATATCTTCTTTTCAATAAAGTTTTAACAGCATTGCTATCAGCAGTCTTTAAAACTGTAGTTTGGTTGGACCTTTCTTGAGAGCTGGGGCTGGAGCATCAACCAATGATGACTCATGATGATAATGTGTGATATCATGATGAAATCTGTTAGTTGGCTTCACAACTTTCCTAAATAAAATAAGAGGTTTGAAAGCCAAAGACTGAACTGGGGCTTTGCCTTTTCTTGTGGAATTTGCATCCCTTGCATTTCCCACAAAGCCCAAACCTGTCTTACCCTTTTGAGGAGTGAAGTTATCAATCAAGAGTAAGATTGATTTTGGCCTAAAGAATCTAGCCACCAGATCCTTCTCTTTCTGAAGTCTCACTTCCAAACATTTGATTTGATCATTCTTGAATGTAATTGTACCCATCTGAATAAATGTAATATTTTTCAGCTTGGAAAACTCATTCAATTTCTGATTCAACACTTTTTCTGAATTAGATACAATCAGCTTAAGAGAAGTAATTTCCTTAGTCATATTTTTAAAAGGTTTCTGCTCCTCTTAAGTGCACACAGCAAGTCACCATATTCATCAATGAGTTGATGAACATCTCGTTCAGATTAAGATCCATCCACATCTTTTGATGGTGATGCTTCTGATTCTGATCCAGTGTAATAATCTGAATCTGCAGATAGGTCGTTTACCTTACTGTGGCTAGGATGATCCTGACAGTGATTTTCATCAGTCATTACCTTCAGCCCTTTGCAATGATTATCCTCATTCTTGTTTATAGATTCTAGCATTTGTAAGAACTCAGTCTCTTTTGAATCCTCTTCAGTTATAAACAGACTAATGTATACTTCAGCTTCAGCTTCAGCTTCAGAATCTGATGTTGAGGAATCTGTCTAGCTTTTTTGTTTCTTAGCAACAAAGGACTTCTCCTTCTTGTTCTTGTATTGATATTTCTTTTTGTTAGAAGATTCCTTTCTTTTGTTAGGACATTCAGCAACTATATGTTCATGCCTGTTACAACAATAACAAACAATCTTATTAGAAGTTGATTTGCTAGGTTTAGCTCCATACTTGTCCTTTCTAAATGATTTCCTTTTCTAATAATAATCATCCTTGGAATTTGAGGAGGATGGCTGGGATCTCCACTATTTTTTCTTCAAGAATCTTTGAAATTGCCTTGTGAAAGCAGCAAAGTCCTCATCAGAATTATGGCTGTCTGACGTGTGATTGTCAGAACTTTCTTAGACAACTTCTGCAACTTTCTCAGGATAAGATGGAGACATCCTCCCGACTGTTCTTGTGGCTTCACCCTTGAAAGCCACAGACTTTTCTTTGTGTTCACCCTTATTGTTTTTCTCTTCCTCTTTTCTGACCATAAGCTGCATTTAGTATGATAGTAGTTTTCCAAATAGAATAGGAGGAGAGATTTCTGTAAGTCTGGCCACCTCCCTGATTGCACATATCTTGGGGTCCCAGTCCTTGGTTAGGGATCTAAGAAATTTATCACTTAGTTCATATGTGCTGAAAACTCTTCCATATGACATTAGTTCATTAACAATTCTGAAGAACTTCTTATAACACTCAATAATACTATCAGTTTTCCTTGTCTAAAACTTTCATATACTTGATTAAGCATAGATTTCCTATCTTGTCTCACTTCTTCTGATCCCTCCATGTAGATAATCAAGGTGTCCCACATCTCTTTGGAGGTCTTACAGTGAATCAAGTTTTGGAAGGTTGAGTCATCTATAGCACTGGCTATTATATCCTGTGCTCTCTTATCCATGATAGCTAAAATGATCTCATCCTTGGTCATTTTAGAATATTCTTTTGGTGTCTTGAGATTTACATCAAGAACTGAGATCTTCATTGGAATAAATGGCCCTCCTTGAATTGTAATATAGATTCTTGGATCAGATGCTTCCATGAATAATCTGATCCTCTCCTTCCAAATACCAAAAATTTCTTTCCTACATATGGGTAACTTCATTGATAAAAGTTCCTTGTGATTTTCTCCTGAACCCATTTTAACTAATCTTACTTCTGCCTTAGAGATCAGCTCAGACTGTTAAGTCTAATTTTGAGCAACCTGGCTCTGATAGCACTTGAAAGAATTGGATTCAAGATATCCTAAACACCTAGAGGGGGGGGTGAATAGGTTTCTCTTCTTTTTAATAGTTAGGCAGAAAACTTATGCAAGTAAGATTATATTCCTAGTAACTAACTATCACAGCACAGTACTAAAACAATCGCAGCCAATCACAGAATGCACACAGATTTATAGTGGTTCCCCAAATGATGGGTACATCAACTCTCCCCCTCCGCCTACTTAGTAGTATACTAGATTCGGCCTAACTCCTCTTTCCTTTTTCTCAGATCCTTAGATCTTACAGCTCAGGACCCAAAGAAGATTCCTACAACTCAGAGTGAATCCACAATCCTACCTCAGGCCCTTGCCCTACCTTACCCTTTATAGATTTAGGCTTATAACTCAGAGAGACACCTCTCCTAACTCAGACGCATAGCCTTATCTCAGCCTTTCCCCAGGCCTACAACTCAAATCTAGAATAGATCCTACAGAAAAAAAATAATAAGATGTAAAGAATCTTCACCCAACCAAAAAGAACAATGGTTGAAGATTTCTTGGTCAGTTCTTGATTGATCTGACAGCCTCTGGTTCAATCTATCTTAGCTTTCTTCAAATTTTCTTGAATCTAAACAAAGTAAGATTGATCCCCTTGAAGTTGATCTTCAATCAGCTTTCACTATTACTTCAGAATTTTATCTGAATTCTCCTTGCAAATTTGATCTTGATTTGCACTTAGATACACACTGGAGATTGTCTCTTTCTTCCCTTGAATACTCCCAATTTTTTGCCCTTTTGTCTCCAAAAATTTCCCTCTTATTTTTTTTTCTGGAAGATAGTATTTCTCTTTATATAGACTTTTTTCAAGATTACCGGTTGATCCAGTTCATAACAACCTTCTAACAACTCAGACACTTTTAGAAATATTGGAAAATAGGCTCTTTTAGAAATAAAAATGAGATATAGGTCTAATAACCTTATAAAATTCTAAAATCTTAATATAAGCCCTAATAGGACATTTTACATCTTTGGAAAAATTTATGAGTCTGTTCAAAGATTATATCTTATGTATTTAGTAGATTTATAATTTTATCCATTTGGGATTTAAATCAAAAGTAGGGGTAATACTATTTGAAAACTTATGAAAAAATGCACAGTCTCTTATTTTTGTGATATAAACCTCTGTATATTTATTTAAGAATTTTCGAATGACTAATTATGCTAAAACCTTAATAGTGACATTTTGGTAATATTTTCACATGCATATTTTAGGGCAAATCACTAGTTAGAATTATGAATTTCTGTCTTGAGTGTTATTATTGCAATGTTGATCCCCAGTAATTTTCCATGAATATTTGGTTGAATATTTTAGGTACTACATTTGGAAATGGAATAATTGTGGATTTAATCATAAATAGAAATTGAATGGTAAATCAAAAGGAAAAAAAATTAGGATTCTTGGAGAACAGTCATTGTCAGCCTAGATTAACTCCAGGAAATTTACTTGGATATCATGGACCATTAGATATTGTAGTTCATATACAGAGTGATCTACGTCGCTTAATTAAATGATTTAATTTATGGTCCAAGACAATTAGAAAACTAGAAAACTGATGAAATTCTGAAGGGTTAATATTATGCATATGAGAAACCCATTATAAATAGTTAGGGGCCTTTGGTCCATGAATCTTTGTCTTAGTCAGCAAAGCGCAGAGTCATTTCTCCATATGTGTCGACACAATCAAGTTTAAGTGTCGACACAATCCCTGATGTAGTTGACACAGCTCCATAGTGTCGACACAGCTCCCATAGGATCGACACAGCTTCTTGACATGTTTTTTGTATGATGTGTCGACACAAGTCATGTGTTTTAATACGCTTCTTGACATGGTTGAATTCTAGAATGTGTCGACACAAGTCCTATTTGTCAACACAGCTTCTTGTAGACATAATCCAGATGAGTGTCAACACTAGACCCCTGTGTCGACACAATTGTTGTGGATAGATTTTCCGTGTGTCGACACAAGTCCTTTGTGTCGACACAATTTCTTGTTGACAGATTTTCTGTGTGTCGACACAGCTTCTTGTTGACAGATTTTCTGTGTGTCAACACAAGTCCTGTGTGTCGACACAATTGGTGGTCTGGTGTTGACCCAGCTTTCTACAAGTGTCGAAACTTGTACTTAGAACATTTCCTTTGCAATTACTTAACCTGCACAAGGTAACTTAAAATACCATCAAATACGCATTGATGAATATCATTGAGTTAGGTGGGACTTCTCCAAATCTTGTACACATAATCCAATGTACCCAACAAAGATCTCATAGGAAAAGACAATGCAAGGACCTCATCCAAAGGATTAGTTGTGTTCAACCTCTCCTCTCTTTGTTGTGAAGATGGTGGACTGGTTTCTTGAAGAAGGATGGCCTTTGAGGGTGAATAAGGGTGGAGGAAGTGTTGTATCTGCTTTTGAACAAATGTCTATAGGAAGAATACGAGCAGATGTCATTCATTTTGATTTAAGAAGCGTGAAAAAATCTATTTCCTCCACGCAGCGGACTTCGTGGCCATTTTCGAGCATAATACGGCCAGAGCTATGTTGATGCACGAAATGCGAAGGAGAAACGAGCACCACCAGCTAACTATTCGAGCATTAGGGGAAGGAGGAAAAAACAAACTGCGAGCAGCAGTCTACTTAGCGGACTAGAAAAGGAACAGAAATAGAAGAGCCGTGAACCACGGCAACACCAGACTTCGCCCAACGCAGCCTGAATGCCACTCCTGCGACGGGCTTGATTTTGATTGCAAATAAGCGGTTACAAGGAGGGGAAAAGGAAATGATGCGGAAAGCAAGCTGGAGATCGCAAAGCCAGAGATTCGAGTCCGTAGCCTTTAACAAGTGGGCTCCTTGGCTCGAGTCAGCGTGCTTTGAGTGCACCACATCCCCCTATTTATAGGCTAGGGGCCTGCCCAAACAGGAAGGGCTAAAATAACCGGCTGCCCGGGGTACAAAAGAGCCGGGCAACGGTGACGGGAATCAAAAAAGAAAGAACAAGCAGTCCGTGCGAGACAGGCGGACTAGGCTTGTGAGCTAGAAGCCTCCCTTGGTCGCGTCGAGCGTAGTCTTGTCAGAAGAGTCTCGACCTGAGCGACCTGAGCTACCTGATTCTGGAGCTCGCTGAAACCAGGCAAGATCTGAGAGCAAACCAAGGGCGACCTGGGCGGACTGAGAACTTGAGTCCGCCTAGGTTGTTGGGATCATGCCAACCGGCGATCTGGGCGGACAGAGAGCTTGAGTCCGGCAAGAGAGGAGCAAGATGCCTAGCTGGAAATGTTGCGGATTCTGAGGTTTACATAATCCCCGCACATTTTCGAGTTTTGGAAAATTCCGAAAATGTTTCCTTAACCGCCGAGTCCGCAACTATCATAAATGCTGACTGTGCTATAATACCGCCGGAAGTCTTGTCCTCTGTCAGAATTGACTGCGCGACGGGTCGTTACTCACCTCTTGCGGTCTCAACTTTCCAGTCCGGCATGGAAAGATTAGGATCCTTCTTCGGCAGCCTCGCCACCTCGACTGAGAAACCCAAAGCCAGTTCCCGGCCTAAGAAGGCGATTCATCGGGATGATATACCTGCTTGCCATCAAGGAGAGAGTTCAGGTCAGAAGAAAACAAAACTAGCCCGCGACATCGAGCATGAGAAGACCGCGGCTTCTCCTGCTGCTCAAAATCTATCGACAGAGAGCTCGACTAAGAAACTGAACCCGCCATCCATCTCTGATCAGAACCCCGCGAGCTCTTTAAGTATGGAGGTGCACCGCTCTGCCTCCGGGACTATTATGTTTTGGATAGACCCAAACAAGGAAGTATCATCGCCTAAGGTCCAGCAGCTTAATATCAAGGAAGAACTTCCAACTGATGAGCAGGTGGAGGAGAGGGTAGAAGAGGTAACTGAGGAGCGAGCTAAAGAGCCCGCCAAAGCCGCGGCTAATAATTCTGTCGAGAAACAAGCTGAGGAACTGGCGCCCTCTCTTGCGCTGATTATCGCACCGACCTCAGTTCGCGAATCGCAACAGATCGTTATACAGTTGGATAAGACACCTGAAAAGAAAAAGAGGAAGAGGGACAAGAGTACTGTTGCGGAGCGAGTAGAAAAGAAACTGCGAGTTAGGAAGGAGAAGAATATCTCTAAGCGGACTGGAGCTGCGAGCTTGCAGCATAGGTCGTGTGAGAAGGAAGTTCCGGACAACTATCTCGTCACCCCGGATGCTCTGCCAGAAGAAGGTGACCCCCCCCCCCCTCAACGCTTAGCATATCAACCACCGAGTTACTTGACTCTATTGACAACGAACAGCTCGCGAACTTGAATCGTTCTCTGCTGGAAGTGTTGCAGCCTGGTCCTGAGAACATGGCAGAGAAGCCTGCTGACTCTTCCTCCTTCCTTGCAACCGAGGAAAGGGAAAAATCGAAGGACCAGCTCGCAGTAATGAAGACAAAGATTGAGGCAGTCTTGGAGAAGCTTGCTGCGGATAAGCAGGCTTAGGATCTGCAGACCGCTCCCGAGCTTATGCAATCAGGTAAATTGCACCCGACGCCTAGGCGTTTCCCGAGCCCATGGCTATATAAATCCCTGCCTCGGAAATCGCGGCCAGTTAAGATTATTACAGAGACCGGCGATATAGTGGCCTCAAGCAGATCGCTGGCCGAGACAAGGGCGAAAGTTCATCGGGAATGGAGGCACCGCTTAAGCATCTTTGACCCAGAGTGCGTGAGGCGACCTACTCTCGATAGTCGCCAGATTGCTGCCGTTATTTCAAAAAGTGAATTAATAATAATTTTTTACCCTTTAAGCTCATTGTGACCTGGAAACTAAGCCGAGTTCTATTTCCTTTGCTGCAGTACGGAAGTCCACACCCGACTCCATTGAGGTCGGTGAAATTGTGTCCTCGCCTGCAGATGTGTCCGTGGAGGCTGTGACGTGATCTGCCGCTGACCCCGCGCAAGGGGAGCGGTATGGCTAGGAGACATACGTGTTATTAGCAAGGAAGTATGAGACGGAACTGAATGAAATTCGAATTGAGTTAAAGAAAGTAAAAGAGCGAGAAAAGATCCTAGAGAACCAGGTCGCAAGTCTTTCTTCCACGGTTGAAGGGTTAAAGAAGGAAAAGCAGTGGCTAAGCGGAGACGCCAGTCATTGTAGGAGCCGATATTTGGCTTTGGTGAGAGAAGGGAAAAAGCAAGTGGGCGACGGTGCTGGGGCGAGGCCGCAAACGTCTTCTCAACCTGTTGCAGGAGAGGCGTCAGCCCCAGTGACAATCGTGCAGCCCGCGGTGGCCACAGATCCAACATCAGTAGGTGTCCCGGCAATCCCGTTTACTCGGATCGTTAGAGACACTGCCCGTATGCACCGCACTTTCAATAATATGCACCATCTCGTCAGTCAGCTCTACGGGGAAATCGTGCGAAGAAAAGACCAGGCGGCCCATGTTGGGGTGGATGAGGAGCAACCTGCTCAACGAGACTGCAGAAGTCGCTGAGTCGAACATTTAGTTTAAACTGTGCATTGTATAATTTGGTGTCTTTCGAACATTGTCTCTGTTTTATTTGTGATGTGATGCGACTTTCACTTGTTGTGTGATATTATTATTATTATAATTATTTTTTTAATTCTGAACAATCCTGTTGCGATGAATGCAAACTATGCAAATTGATTTTATGTTCGCTCATTTTACTTCCTTGAAAGTTGCGATCTTTGCGGACTGCATGTGAGTTCGTGATTACTTGTAGAAAATTTGCAGGAAAACAGGAAACGTGCGGGCTGAGCGGACTGCCATTGAGTTCGCGAAGCCTTGAGAATGTCTGAAATTGCAGGGAAAATAGGGAAGACGCGGGCTGCGAGGAATGCCTTTTAGTTCGCGAAGCCTTGAGAATGTCTGAAATTGCAGGGAAAACAGGGAAGAAGCGGCTGCGCAGACTGTTTTTGAGTTCGCGAAGCCTTGAGAATGTCTGAAATTGTAGGGAAAACAGGGAAGAAGCGGGCTGCGCGGACTGAGCAATTTGTCTGGGCGGATTGACTGCTTTCATGTCAGATGGTTTTCTATAAATAGGGCCTTCATTTTCTCTTTGCATAGGAAACAGTCAAAGCTGAAGCCCTGCGTTCTGAAAAGATGGTATCCGCGCGTACTGATGCCACAGTCGCCTTCCATACTGCCGAGCACAAAAGAAGCAGACTGACGGAGAATGATTTGGAGGCTTTTGGGGAGGCACATATGGTGGGCTCGCCGGTGCTCGTGCGACTTCCCGAGCATCAAGAGCGATTGAACTTCTCCACAGCCACGCAGCTCGCGGTTCCCATTGACCATTTCGATTGCGGGTTCAAATTCCCCCCGCTTTGGGAGATCGTGGAGATCTTTGAGCACTATGGGGTGGTTCCAGGCCAACTCGCGTCAAACAGCATGATCGCCATCTGTAGCTACCCCGCCTACCTTCGATCTTAGAAGATCGAGTTTTCCTTGAAGATCTTTAGGAAGATTTTTTCTGTCCGCTCCATAACTCCAACAGGAGACCGCGAGTACAAGGGTATCATATACTTCTACTACAGGGGGATGAAAGTTTTGGGCTTGCCGAATAAGATCCACAACTGGACCTCTAGGTACCTCATCTTTGAAGGAGACCTAGGGTTTCTTCACACTAACCCGCACCTGCGACCCAACGATGACTTCAAAAGCGTGTGGCTGAGCGAGATCGAGGCCTCCATCGTCGAGTTTATTGCTGGAGATAGGCTCGACGTTGACTACTACGTTCCGCTGTTGCCCGAACTAGACACCGTAAGCCGCTAGGAGAGTAAGTTCCGCGACTTTCATTTATATCTGCAGCGACCTGGAACTTTGGCTAACTTCTCTTCTTGCAGCGACCTTGACGGTGCCCGCGAACTTGTCCCATGCGCCAGCTGGACTAACTCCTACACAGGGAGAAAGAAGAAAAGAAATTGCAAGGAAAAGGAAGGAAGATGGAGATCCTGCCGCGGACTATTCCTCCGATGATAACTTCAATATTGCGGGCTTCGGCGAGAAGCAAAAGGATCTAAGGGGTAATCCAATGATCCATTGGCATGAGAAGAAGAAGTACGTTCGCCTTTCGACAGCTCTTCCCTCCTGGAGGAGTTCGCTCCCATCTCGCTATGCCCATATCGCCATCTCTACTTTGTATGGGAAGAAAAACCTTCGCGACCTGCAGAGTGTGGCCCCTGACGACCTTCCTCTGCTTGGCGCCCAGGCCAGTGCGAACTGCGCCGTCACAAACCACTTCATGGGCAGGCTTACGCGCGAGCTGCTTAGGGAAGATGCGCGACATAGGAAGGAAAACAACTCACTGAAAGACAGAAATAAGCGACTAGGCGCAAAGATTAATCAGTATAAAGAGGACAAGGCTGTAAGTGCTAGTTAACCGCCGTTTATCTTCGTCGCTTATCTGTTGTGGACTGACGTTTTGATTTCTTCTGCACACCGCGTATGAGGTAACCAATGCCGACTTCCAAAGGACGATGTTTCCTTATGTAAAGGAGTGCGTGGAGGTTGCCATCGAACGTGTCATCAACGATGGGTATGCGAAGGCGGGAGTAGAGTCAATCCCTTTCCTGAAGCTGTTTCCCGAGCTGAAGGATAAGGTGACTGAGTTTGAGCGGGCTGCCAAGGGGAAGGCGGTTGTTGAAGACGATGAGGAGGAGCCTGCCGCTGAGGAAGCTCCTGAAGATGCGGCCTCAAGTCAGCAGCAGGGAGGTCAATCGGATCAGTCCGCCAGCTCCGGCTCTAACGAGAGCAGCACGCGAACAGAACCCACAGTCTCTTCTCATTCCAGCGATAGCAGTAGAAGCGACTCGAGCGGCTACTCGCCCGTGGTGGACGTTGATGGATCAAGCCCAGAGAAGCCTGTAGAGAAGAAACAGAAGACCGGATAGGAGATAATGTAATTTTTTGATTTTTAATGTAAAGGGCGGACTCTGCGCGAGTCCGCCAGAACATGTGTATATAACATTTTTGAATGAATAAAAAAGGATATTTTGGATGTCTTCTGAGATGTTCTGCTTATTTCTTGCTTGTACTTAGAGGTCGCACTCCTTATATCAATTCGCGTCATATAGCTTTATAGCATGTTTAAAACTCTTGCTGAGATTGCTTACTCACAGCTCGCTACAACATGAGACGAGCTAACGTGCTTTCTTAATAGAAGGGAATGAACGAAGCGGACTCTGACGAGTTCGGACAGCAGTCCGCGTCTTGCAGAACAACCTCTGCCAGTTTTGAGAGAACCAAGATGATGAAAGCCGCAATCTATTATAACACAAATAATGTTGATATGCGAACTTGGCGGACTGGGATCACCGTCCGCTGATATTTATAGTCAACTTTTCAAATAAATAATCATTAAGTTATATGAACTGAAATGAATCCTGCGGACTAGGCGAACTAGAAAACCGAAATCCGTACTCAAATCAATAATAACAGAAATGACCCATAGCTCAACCAGGTGGGCAGGTGTGGCCGGAGCGGCATTGCTTTTCTCATAGGGTTATGAACTATAGAATCAACCCAAGGGACGGTGGACTGGGCGGACTAGAAAACCGGAGTCCGCACTATACAAATAATAATAACAGAAATGACTCATAGCTCATAACCAGATGGGAAGGTGCGGCCGGAGCGGCATTGCTTTCCTCACAGGGTTATGAACTACAGAATCAACCCAAGGGACGACGGACTGGGCAGACTAGAAAACCGGAGTCCGCATTATACAAATAATAATAACAGAAATGACCCATAGCTCATAACCAGGTGGGCAGGTGCGGCCGGAGTAGCATTGCTTTCCTCACAGGGTTATGAACTACAGAATCAACCAAAGGGATGGTGGACTGGGCGGACTAGAAAACCGGAGTCCGCACTATACAAATAATAATCAAAACCCCTGTGAAGAAAAAAGCTGCAGACTAGTGATCAAGTGGGCAGGTGCGGCCGGAGCGGCATTGCTTTCCTCACAGGATCTCAAGATCTGCAGACTTAACAACACACTGCCCTCTTTCCTGGAGTACAGTCTAAGTTGATATTTTGGGCAGGTGCGGCCAGAGCGGCATTGCTTTCCTCTGAGATCGACAAGACTGTGGGTCTCCTGCAGGAACTGCTTGAGGGTACCAAGGAGTGTTCGAGGGTTACAACCTTAAGATGATCTGGGGGCAGGTGCGGCCGGAGCGGCATTGCTTTCCCCGCGCGATCATCTAGGTTGTAACAATATCCCTTTAAATTGCATAGTAGAGCTGATTACCACTCTGCTCCTTCATAATTCAGAAGTGGGGTTAGGTACTAGCCGGGATCCGAAATCCAGTGTACTGTCGCACAAGAACTGGTAAGCTCCCACTACACGGTGCGAAATCTCCCCGCAACACGTGGTCTTCGTGGTGTAATGCTAACACCAACGGTTCTAAGGGAGGTTTTTGCTGAACTCGGCGATATCTCCTTGTATTAGGCAACTGTTGGAGTTGCTTGGGGATCCAAAGGAAAGAAGACACTTGAAGAAGTGTTAGTATGAATACTTTGATAAATATCAATTTTTGAGAAACTTGCATAAGAGAGAAAAGAGAGTTCAGAGGTAGAACCGTTTATAGTTGTCCTTGCTCAATATATTAACTGTCAACACTTAAAACAAAAAGGACACTTGATGAAGTGTTAGCAAGGAGCTTTTATTAATAGTGAATCTCTGAAGAAGTTTACGTAAGAAGAAAAGGAAAAGAAGTTCAGGAATAGAACCGCTTTAGGTCATCTCCACTCCACGTGTGCGACATATCTTCTCCTTCAAATGTTTGCAACCGGTAAGCTCCATTCTCAAGTGCTTCCTTAACAATGAATGGCCCAGCCCAATTTGGATTAAGCTTTCCAACTGAGCCGGCTCTTGCAGCAGCATCGACCTTTTTAAGAACAAAATATACCACTCGAAAGTATTTGATCCATACATTCTTATCAAAGTAGCGGGCCATTCTCCTTTAAACTTCCTCTTGTCTGATGGTAGCCTTGTCTCTAACCTCCTCAACATACTCCAAGCTGAACCTCATCTCCTTGCTGTTCAGCTCAAGCCAATCCTCCATGCCTTGCCTGGCAAGCAGCACTCTGGGCGATAGGACTTCAAACTCAACAGGAATTAACGCTTCGGACCCATGAGAAAGCTTGAATGGGGTTTCCCCTGTTGTAGATGAAGGCGTTGTTCTCAGGGTCTAGAGAACTGAAGGAAGTTGATCAACCCAACTGCCCTTGAGATTTTGAACTTTCTTCTTAAGCAAGCTGAGGATTTGCTTATTGGCTCTTCTACTTGACCATTGCTCCTTGGATGATGAACTGATGCAAAGCGCAGCTCTATTCCGATCTGCTTGCAAAAATCTCTCATCTCAGCATTTTTGAACTGTGGTCCATTATCAGTGATTATTGCCATAGGGATACCGTGCCGGCAGACTATCTCACCCCAAATAAAATTCTTCACAACCTGAGTCATTGTCTTTGCTAGTGCCTTAGCTTCGATCCACTTACTGAAGTAGTCAATCATAACTATAATGAAACGCCGCTGCCCACTTGCCATGGGAAAAGGACAATTGAGATCCATCCCCCAAACAGCAAATGGCCAAGGAGTTGCAATTGATTTGAGAGATTGAGATTCTTGATGTTGAAGAGGAGCGAACTTCTAGCACTTAACACATTTTCTTATGTAGGTCTCAAAATCTTTTTTCATTGTGGGCCAAAAATAACCCTGCCTCAGGATCCTTTTTTCCAAGGTTCTTGTCCCCGAGTGACTTCCACACTCGCCAGAATGCACCTCCCGAAGAATAGTAGGGACTTCATCTTTTGAAACACATCTTGCCATTGTAGATAAGAAGGTTTTTTTGTAGAGAATACCGTATATCAAGTAATAATATGCTGCTTTTAACTTGAATCTCTTCTTAACTCTGACTGACTGATGCAGATCTCCAGTTGATAAGTAGAGAACGAACGGATCCATCCAAGAGGAATGCTGATCAATTTGCATTAACTCTTCCTCCTCCACTGCTGGGTGGAAAAGTTCAGAAGTTGTCCCTCCTGATGATAGCCCGTACTTGGCAATGACATCGGCCTCCTCATTCTCTGTCCTCGGGATGTGTTCAATAGTGAAACTTTTAAACCTACCAACCTCAATTTTTACCAGTGAAAGATACTTCCTCAACACTGGCTCCCTAGTCTCGAAGTTGCCAAGAACTTGTGAAGCCATTACCAGGGAGTCAATCTTTACATGAACATGATCGATTCCTAACTCTCTTGCGAGCCTCAAGCCGGCCAATAAAGCTTCATACTCCGCTTGATTGTTAGTTACTGGAAAATAGAACTTGATGGCTTGCTCAAGCTTGATGCCATTTGGATTTATCATAACTACCCCTGCTCTAGAAGAGTTTCTGCCTAAAGCCCAATCAACATAGATGGTCCAAGCCAAAGGAAACCTTACTTCCTGATCTGAGCTAGACTATGTTGTGTCAATCAGAAAGTCTGCAAGCACCTGTGCCTTGATAACTGTCCTGGGCACATAGGAAATTTCAAACTCACTCAGCTCGATTGCCCGCTTAGCTAGCCTGCCTGAATGCTCTGGCTTATCTAGCACATTCTTCAAAGGCTGATCAGTGACTACTTGAATTGAATGTGCCTGGAAATAAGGATGGAGCCTGCGAGCAGACATAACCAATGCCAAAGCCATCTTCTCAAGGATTGGGTACCTTGCCTCTGCATCTTTCAGAATGTGACTGACATAGTAAACTGGGAACTGCCTCCTGCTCTCTTCTCGAACAAGGACAGAACTAGCTGCCTCGGGACCAACTCCCAGGTATAAGAATAACATCTCCCCTGCTCGGGGGCTTTGAAGTAAGGGTGTCGAAGTCAGCTGCTTTTTCAGCTACTCAAAGGCCAAAGAGCACTCTTCCGACCATTGGAACTTGGACGCTCCCCGAAGAGTTTTAAAGAATGGCGCACTTTTATCTTTAACTCGAGAGATAAATCTCCCAAGTCCTGCCAACCTCCCCCCTAACTGCTGAACCTCTTTGGGAGAACGGGGAGGGGCCATATCTAGGATATCTTTAATCTTATCAGGATTAGGGGCAAGGCCCTCTGGAGTAAGGAGATGGCCGAGGAATTTCCCCTTACTCTCCCCAAAAACACACTTTAAGGGTCTCCATCTTACAAATACTCCAACTCCATCTCCACCATGCAAATTAAAAATACTCATGATGGCTAACTACACCCATCATGACATGAAAAAAACTATAGTTTGCAACATGAAATAAGATAACGAGGATGGTTATAGGTCTCCATCTTACATGAAATTAAAATATGAAATAGAATTATAATTTGAAATAAAAAACACATAATAAAATATATTATTACTCAATAATAATTTATTAAAATATATTATTAATAAATAATAATTGGGCTTGCGCTCCGGATGGCTATTTTTGCGACGTGCCATGTGTTTGTCCGAGAGCATGTCGTCACCATACTCAAGTTATTGTGGGCCGTCATCTCCATCCATATGTATCGGGTCACCATCATCATTAGAGGGAGGACGTTCCAAAAAAACCAGTCGTGGGAAGTCGGCTCCATCAATCCTCGCCCTCTTAAAAATACTCATCACTGATGAGTATACCTGTGTGTACTCTCCTGGAAGGTAATCGGTGGGGAAGAAGAACCTGCATGGCAAAAAGTTGTCTTGGAGGGACCTCAAATACGCATTAGCCAAAGAAGGAAAAAGAATTTCAACAACATCCACCAACATACCTCCGATGGAAACCGAGAAGGAGAACGATCCTAGGAAACTGTCACCACCCAACCCAATAGAAAGCATAGTGGAAAATATATACAGAGAGGTAGACATTTCCAATGGAACAAAAGCATAAAGCGTAAAGTACATAACGATGAAAATATGAGCTATGCCCCAATCAGTGGAAACTTTTACCTTCACGGCAGAATCCATAGCCCGAGGTCAACCCAGTACATGTCACGCCCCCTAACATGCCCTCCCCTGGCATGACCCAGGGAATGACCAACTCGTGGGAAATTATATAAATTTAGTGGTTCTCCATATTATCCAGAGAAGTTTTGGGGTGAGAGGGGAGGTGCTGCCCCTTAGTTTCTTGGTTTTTTTAGTGTTCTTCCCCTCTCTCTTTCTCATTTTGTGTTTTTTTCTTAACTCTAGCTTAGTGCTTATTTTGTATTAGCTTTTGTTGTAGTTTTTGCTCTTGCTCTAGTTGCTAAATGTAGGGCTAGAATAGGTTTTTAATTCCAATGCAATTGTAATTTTCTTTCTCAAAGTGTAGCTCTCTTTAATATTAATATAAGTGTCCCTTTGTTTGCATAGTGTTCTTAATGCTTTTCTACTCATCCCACCTCCTCCACTTCACTATGATTAACTAATCCTCCTTGTACTCGATCTTGATGATCTGAGGTTTGATTGATACAGTTAATATGCTTTGAATTTACCTTTTATTTTTAGGGTTTAGGCCTTCGATTTACACTTGATCATTCATGTTTGGAATTATAACATCGATATATAATTTCCATTTCTGTTTTCACTCTTAGTTAGCCGAGAGACTCGTAGTGTGAAGTGAACATTCAAGAGCAAAGAGAGTTCTATGCACCCCTCGAGAGAGGTAAATGTCCAAATAGTGGGGTTCAACGGGTAAAATGAGTTTTAGGCCTCCAATTTGGATGAAAGTTCGGTTGGATCTTCCTAAACTTAGTTGGGCACGACTTCGAGAGAAGCATTTTTTAAGCTTTAGGAACCTCTACGGTCAAGGGCCTTTACCCTATTAAGTGTTGATTTATTATAACATTTTTAATCTACTTTAGCTGACGTGATTCTCGATCGAGTACAGTTCCATTTCATCGTTCCAACCCTTTATTATAATCGTTTCTATTAGCTCTCTACTTAACAAAAATCTACTATCTTTTATGCAATATTTCCTTTCTTTAGTGTGTTTAGATTTCTCTTGAACCCTAAAGCTTTCCTTCGATAAAATAATAGTTTTTCGTGTGAATAGGTTTACTCAACAGTTCCCGGATTTCAATACGACACTTGTGTCCCCTAGCTATAGTTCGATAGGTATACTTTCCTAGTTGCATTACTAGGTCGGTTCTCTTTTCTCAAGCAGAAAGCGATCACCACATAGTTGAACTGATTGGAGTCCTCATCAAGGTTACATTCTCCATTCTGAATTTCTTAAGTAATTCTTTGGTGAACTTTCTCTGAAAATTCCATCATCAGATTCTTTCACCTAAATTCCTAAGAAATACTTCAGCTCTTACATACTGCTCATTTCAAACTTCCCATGTATGATTTTAGAAAACTTCTTGCAAAGGTTGTCTTATGTAGAGCCAAAAATAATGACGTCTACATAGATTTGCATAGCAAAATCTTGCCTTTTACTTCCCTAAGAAATAATGTATTGTCTATCTTTCCTCTTGTGAACTTGTTCTCAAGAAGAAAGCTAGACAACGTCTTATACCAAGCTCGGGGAGCTTTTTTAAGTCGTATAGAGCTCTATTAAGAAAATATACATAATTAGGGAAAGTTGAGTTGACAAAACCTGGGAGTTGTGCTACGTATACTTCCTCTTTTAGATCTCCATTGAGGAATGCTGACTTCATATCAATCTGATAGACCTTGAAACCTTTTTGACCAGCGTATACAAGAAACAACCTCATCGATTTGAGTCGGACCACTAGAGCAAAGGTCTGGTCAAAGTTGATCGGTTCTTCTTTTATGTACCCTTGAGCTACAAGCCTGAATTTATTCTTTATAATCACTCCATTTTTTCCCAACTTGTTTTTGAATACCCATTTGGTACCGATCACATTCTATCATTTAGGCCTGGGCACCAACTCCCAAACCTTGCACTTTTCAAACTGGTGGAGCTTCTATTGCAAAGCCATAATCCAAGAGGCATCCTTGTTTGCTTCTTCAAACTTCTTTGGCTCTTCCTTGGACAGAAAGCTAAGATATAGAACTTCGTTAGCAGTACCTCTTATGGTTCTAGCACTATCGTCTGTCTCTCTAATGATCAGATCAAAAGGGTGATCTCTTAATTGTCTGAATACTATATTTCTTCCTCTCTCACTAGCAGGATCTACCATTTCTGTTGCATCTCCTGTAGGTTGAGGTAGTACCTCACCAGTTGTTTTTCATCCACCACATTTAGATCGACGACCTTGACTGAGCTTGAAGCATCTTTCTTGATTTCTACTTCTAAGCTTAGTTCCATTAACATGGTAACTGCATCTACACCAACAACACTAGATGAGCTGCTATGAAGCATGCTTGTCTCATCAAATACAAAATTTGCAAACTCTTCTATCACCAGGGTTTTCTAGTTAAAAATCATATATACCTTACTATGGCTTCTATAACTTATAAAAATTCCGTCAAAACACTTTTCTCTAAACTTCATGCGATAATACTTCCCATTGTTAAGTATGAAGCATTTGCTTCCAATGATCCTAAAGTAGGTAAAGTCAGTTTTCTGCCCTTCAACAGTTCATAGGGAGTCTTACGATGGCTTTTGTTGATTAGTGCTCTGTTTTGCACATGGCATGCTGTGTTGACTGCTTGAGCCCAAAAGTACTCTGGTAGTGATGCGTCACTCAATATAGTTGTACATACTTCATTGAGACTTTTAGTCCTTATTTCAATAACTCCATTTTGTTGTGGAGTATGCGGAGAGAAAAACTCATGAAAGATACCTTGATTTCCACAGAATTCATTCATAGCACAAAACTAGAATTCTATCGCATGATCACATCTAATTTTTACCACCGAGCAATTTAATTCGTTCTGAATTTGCCTTACAAAATTAGTGAAATCCTTACAGGTGTCCGACTTGTTTTTTAGAAAGAACACCCAAGTAAAACGAGAGTAATCATCAACAATGATTAATGTATAGACTTTACCTCAAAAACTGTGAACTGGCATAGGAACGAATAACTCCACATGAAGTATGTACAACCTTATAGAGGAATCTTTTTCAACAATGCCCGTAAAGTAGTTCTTATTGCTTACCCATTTGACATGCATGACATGGACTCCCTTTAAGGCACTTAATGTTGGTGCATCACAGCCTAAGTAAACAGAAAATAACATATTTATAGTTTTGAAGTTAATATATGCTAAACTCTTGTGTCATTGGTCACAGGGAGATGCGCTATCTTTCGCCAAAAAGCACATTGGTGTAAAATTATCTAGACATAGAAAGTTGAAGTATAAAAATTTCTACTCCGAGTGCCTGTTAAGATAATCTCCAGATTAGCAGATGATTTTATCAGACACTTGTCCTTGTAGAACTCAATGATATATCCTTTATCACATATTTGGCTCATGTTTATGTGATTATGTTGTAATACTTTAACATAAGCCTCATCTTCGAAGAAGAATATAGAGTTGTAATCATACCATAGCCTTTTCTTATTCCCCAATCAGACCCTCCAAAGATGACTTTTGGTCCGTCTTCAATTGGGGTATATTCTTGCAATAGGCTTCTTATCCTAGTTATGTGCCGAGAGTATCCGCTGTCCAAATGCCAGATTAGAGTTTTGTAACCGTTGGACATACCTACAACCATATATTATTTTCCCTTAGGAACCCAAACAGGTTTGTGTCCTTGATACCTTGTTAGTTTAACACCACTTGGAACATTAACGTTATGAGTGGTCAGTCTCGCACTGCTAACTCATGGAGTTTCAAGATTTACCGAATGATACCAACAATCTACGACAAAGTGACCAATCTTGTCGCAACACCAATAACCAAACCTGTTGTACCTTCTCTTGTACTCATACTTTACCTTGCGAATGGGAGGTCTAGCAAGGGAAACTGACATGGAGGAAGAAGCAACATAATTACAGCAGACACAAGTCTTCTCTATTTTCTTAAGCTTGGAAGCAACAATTTTTGCTTTGGGTGCCATCTTAAAATTTTGTCCATGAACGTAGGGACCACACTCTTTGAGAGTTATTTCTCCATAAGGTGCGGTGAAAGCACTTGCACCAATGTCTAGGGGATGGGTCCATCCTTTGTAGCGCTTTTTAGGCTTCACATAAGTTTGCCTTACAAAGTGTCCATAGGACGTCTCAAAGACATTTCTATTTAAATGGAAGATTACCATCTTAAAAGAGGCTTGACTTTGAGTTCCCTTCACTTTGCCTTTGGTTTCTTCTTTTTTAGTGGCCTTACCTTTCTCAACAATATGGCCAAGACCACTATTCTTCTTAGGAGCAGAGAATTCATCAATGAGAGGAAGAATGGTCTTTGGTTTAGAGTAACTTTCAACAAGTTTCCTTTCCTCTAAGAGCTTTTCTTCTTGCTCAAATAAGTGCTTCTCCTTCTGAATTAACAGTTCAGTAAAACATTTTAATTCCTCTTCCAAAGAGTGAACTTAATATTTGAGAGGAATTAATTAAGCAATTTCCTCCTTCGGGCTTGATTCCACTGCCTTGAGAGAAGCAATCTCTTTTGATTACTTTTTGACTTCCTTGCGGTATTTGTCAATGACTCTCAAAATTTCTTGATGTCGAGCCATCAAGTTAGATTCATCTTCCTCAGAAGAATAGTTTTCATGACCATTAGTAAATGTTTCAAATTCAGATAGCATTGTGTAAGAGTTTACCTTCCCATGGAATTGGGAGTCGCCTACTTCCTCATCTGATTCAGCCATGATCCCGAAGTAAGCTTCTTCATTTTCAGAGCTTAACACTTGAGTCACTATCGCTAAGAGTCTTTGACTTCTTTGCAACAAAAATCTTCTTTTCCTTCCTCTTACCTTTGAAGGATCTCTTGTCTTCATTCTTGGATCCTTCCTTCTTATTATACGGACACTCAGCAATTACATGCTCTGGCTTGTTGCAAAATTAACAAACTATGTTAGAGGAAGAATTTTTGTTCAGTTTATATTTATACCCGTCCTCTCGGTTGTAGCTTTTCTTAGACCGATCACCATCATGATGTGATTTTCTAAAGTCTGGGGAGGAGGACGGATTTTTCATTTGCCTCCTCTTGCTGCTTAGAGAATAGGAAGAACTCTCCATCAGACAACTCAGTGCCTGACGTGCTTGCCTCAGAATCTTCTTGGGCATCAGAAGCTCGTGTCCATACTGGCGATATGACTTTAGATTTTCTTATCCCTTCTGCCTGTATGGCTACTGAATTCTCTTTGCCTGAAGTCCTGCTGCTTTGCTCCTCTTTATTTTGATATTCATTTGTAGTTCATATGAGTGGAGTTTGCTAAACCGATTCTGTGGATCAATCTTGGAAAGCTTTCCGAATTCCCAAAGGGCTACTACCTTAGTGTCACTGTCTTTTTTCAGGCATTTGAGGAATTTATCGTTGAGCCCACCATTAGTGAATGTACGACCACAGTTTCAGATACCGTTGACAATCATAAATCATTCTCGTAGCTATCATCAATTGTATCATTTTTTCATTGCTTGAATGCCTCGTATTCTTGATTAAGTAGAGATCTCTGATCATCTCTAACTTCTTTAGTTCCTTCCATAAGAACTATGAGATAGTCCAACATCTCCTTGGTAGATTTTCCGTGGAATAAATTTTGCAGCATTGAATCTTCCACTGCACTAGCTATGATATTCTTTGCCTTTTATCCCAGGAGACTTGAATAATTTCATCCTTAGTCAAGTCCATCATTTTTTTTAGAATCATTATAGTAGGATTTAAAGTAGATAGATGTGTAGGAATGTGAGGTCCCTCTTCAACAATCAAAAATATGCGAGGATCAAGAGCTTCCATGTAGAATCTTACTCTTTCCTTCCACATGGGGAAGTTATCCTTAGTGCACACAAAAAACATCATTGAAGACATGTCCTTGCTTCCATCCATTACAACTGAGCAGTATCTCTTGTTAACTAGATAGGGGATCTTGTTCACGCTGTTAACCTTATATCGAATAACCTCCCTCTGATACAAATTAAAAGTATATAGTGTGAACAAAAATCACCTAGAGGGGGTGAATATGTGTGTTCTGCATCTTTTTGCAGAATAAAAATTAGGACAAATAAACACATAGAAACATAAATATTTATAGTGATTCCCCGAGTTGGGTACATCCACTATCCCACCTCACCTAACTACCACGAAGGGCTAGATTCGGCTACTTCATCTTTATCTCAAATTACAAACAATCTTACACCTCAGAGTCTTAACTTCTACAACTCGGAGACAATACACATACAACTTGATCCACAAATAAGGATCTATAAATCGATCCTAAAATAAGGATATATAGCTCGGAGGGAAAAATCTCCTATAATTCAAAAAAGATTTACATAGGAAAAGATTAAAAATAATCTTCTGTAGATTTGAATTCTTTGATCCCTCGGTCCTCTAAAAGTTTGATCTTGAACGTCTTGAAGAATAAGAGAAACCAAAGTCTTCGAAAACTTGATCTAAACACACATATCAACTAGATTTATGTATAATCAAAATCTTCAGAGATGAATGATCTAGTCGACTAGCTTAAGGAAAAATGATTCATGCAGCAAGAAGTCGTCTGCCGTATGAGTTACGAAGAACATATCGTGCGCTGAGAGGGAATCTTCATTCTTAATATTTCTTATTTTTAATAATAAGTACGATCAGGGGTTATTGAAATCCACCCTACATATATATAGGAAACCTTATTCAGTAACATCTAGAAACATCCTTCCTTATTGAGAAATCTAGAAACACTAAACACGGCAATCTGGACAAACCGAGCCGGAAATTTGAAAATAGAAGAAATAACCCTAAGTAAAATTTGTCGAGTATCGTCAAGTATATGCAGGTATACTCATCAAAACACTTGGAAACTCGACGAAATTTACCTGGACAATTCCATCCATATCGATCATGTAACTCAATGCTTGGCAGAACAGATACTCGACGAATTCAACGAGTATCAGGTAGTATACTTGACGAATTCAATGAGTATCAGCTAGCTGACTCGACGCTTATTTAAGTGATATTTGACAAATATCACTTAGAGAAATCCAGAGAAGTAAAATCAAGATGACTCGACAAATTTATCATTTATCGACTTGTATATTTGACGAATTCGATGAGTATCAATAGAAATACTCGATGAATTTTATGTGTATACACGATGATACTGGACGACTTTTACTTAACTGATTTACAGGAATTCGGAGATCATTACCTAAGTAAATACTATGAATTCGACGAGTGCTAGTAAGCAAACACGATGAATTCGACGAGTAATCATGAGTATACTCGATGAATTAGACGAGTATCCGTTACTAGACTTGACGAATTTTACTTAGAGAAAATTTACTCTTCTGAAAACTACAACTTGATCTTCTTGGATTCTTCTAATATTCTTAATATAGAAGTACATCCCAATAGAGAGATTACACATGAGTCAGGACCTTGGTATGCACAATGAAGGATTACATTGTATAGTCATGTGTTTCAAGGTCCACTATAACCTGACATTGGTTGTACTTAGCAATTGTAAGATCCGACTCCCCCTTCTGGGAAGTTAACCCGGAACTTATGCCTAGAACTGTCGCCTTACGGTGACACTAATGCACAGGTTAGTCGGTACCGCAAGGTGCCGATTCTGCTGGCTAGTACGATCATAACCTGTTCGGCCAATATGAGAAATATAAGTGAAAACTAATCATAGTACATTAATATCCAGTCCACATCACAGTACAAATCATATATGAAAAAGTGCATAGAGTCCACAATGAATATAATATAGAAGAGTAATAAGGGCTTATGCCCGGTACATCATATCAAATCTCTCTCTCACGAATCAAATGCGGAAGCTAGTCAACTAATCTCATCCCACCTAAGGTCGTGCTCCAGTAGTAGTAGGTAGCACGGGTATCTGCTCCTCATGTCCTGCCTCCTTAACGTGCTTTCCCATCTCCTCGAGCTCCTAAAATGATATGGTCACCGACCATTAGTCAAAAAGACTAAGTCGTTTCCTCCGCACCTCGCCCCGTAACTCCTAGGCACCGAGCGGGAGGACGAAGCGGAGGACAATAAGGGGTATCAAATGTAAAATAGGTGACAAGAAGCTAACCATCAAGTATGTGTATATTTCTATTCTAGCAGTACTAAATGTTAACCTGGAATCCGCGACTAGTTCTCCAGGCTTTTTAGTCCGGTCGGCTTGTTCTTTCTAGCTGCCATTCTCATCTAGCCGGGCGGCCTCTCCGTCAGACCTCCGCCGACTCCAGCGCAGCTCAACGCCAAGTCCCAGGGCCAGCCATCGTCCGCGGGTCGGCCTGTCCTTGCCCAAGCCGCGCGACCTATATTCCAGGTCGCCGTCAGAGGGAGCCCAGATCTGCCCGTCCATAGGCCGGGCCTATCAACTCGCCGGAGGAAGTCCGCCAAGCCGCGCGGCCTTTCCTATGCTCTCTTCTCCTCTTCTTGGTTGATTTCCATCACCGCTGCCCGGTTCTCTTGTACCCCGGGCAGCGTGTAATTTTAGCCCTACCCGTTTGGTTCGGCCCCCAAGACAATAAAAAAGTGGCGGGAGTACACCCAAAGCACGCTGACTCGAGTCCAGGAGCTCGCTTGTTAAGAGCTGCGACCTCGATTCTAGTCCTTTGCGGTCTATTGGTCGGCCGGCTTCTTTCTCATTTCTTTGCTTTCCAAGTGTAATCACTCCGTTTTATATAAAAGGAAAGCCCGCCGCAGGAGAGGCATTCAGGCCGCGGCGGGCGAAGTGTGGTGTCGCCGCTATTCGCGGCTTGCTTTGATCTTTGTTCTGATTCTTTCTCTAACCGCTAGTAACCGACTAGCCGACAGTCTTCTCCCTATACCTTCCCCAGTGATCAAACGGTTAGCTGGTGGTGCTCGTTTTCCCTTTCGCATTTCGTGCATCAACAGTTAACACGCGACCTTCAGATCTCGGTTGGCCGGTGAAAGTCCGCGGTTAGATATTGTCAGACCGCTCGGCTGCTAGAGCTTAGTGGCTAGTCGAGCAAACTGGGGCAAAGACGGTTAACCTGTTTGGTTACGGCCTGCCATTCTGTCCGCTCGGTCAAACTATAGCTGTTCGACGATTTCTAAATACGTGTTGGTTATCATCTATTATTTGAAATGGATCTTCCGAGGAATTACAGTAATTTCTCATCATCTATTTGGGATCTCTTAAAGGGGCAAAATGGTTCTCATCCTGATAATGTGGCGCTTGACGGCGGTAATGAATCCTCTAATAATCAAGCAAGGGATACATTGTATCATGAAACAAGAGAAGTATCCAACCCTCCACATGGGCATCGCAATGCAAACATAACCGCTTATCGTAATCAAGCTTGCATAAAGCAAACACCTCTCTCTAGAGAAGAGGAAGTTTCTTTTCCGTTCATTGATCAAATTCGCTGGGATACCGTTGTTGATGATTTCAGAGAGCCTTGTTTGCCACGCTATTCTGGGATTAGTGATCCAGTTTCACATCTACAAGCATTTGAAGCGGCTACTTCTTTAAAATCCATGTGAAAGTGAGGAAAAGATCTACCTTATCTCTAGAGGGGGGTGAATAGAGTATTTTAAAATAATTCACAATTAAAATAGTATAGCAGTGGAAGACTTAAATTTATGTATATGTGTAAGGTACTTACGGAGAAGTAAAAACTAAAGCAAGAAATAAAGAATCACACAGCACACAACAAAGACAAACACACAGCAACCAGAAGAAACAAGGATCTATAGTGGTTCCCCAACAACCTGGGTACATCCACTCTTCTACCACCCTTGGTAGGAATCCACTGTAGGAAGGGTTGATCAGGTGTCCTGGGCACCAATGAGTTTTTGACAAGGTGCTCAAAAACCAAACCAGATTTTTTGATGAGGTGTCTTGCCACCACTGAGTTTTGATCAGGTCTCAGAAACCAAGAGTTCACTTTTGAAGGGAGAGATAACCCTGTACAGATGGTGGTAAAATAAAAAGGTGATGATGTCTTCTCTGTCTCAAATCACTGAGAGAAGACTAGTGGATTGTTGATGTTGTCAAAGCTCCCCCTGAGATGTAGAATGGTTCAGGAGTGAAAGCTTTGCTAGGGTGATAGGTCTTCAGATGCTTCAGATCTCCAGCAGAAGATGATTTCAGCAGATGCTGAAACGTTTGGTGTCTGGAGTCCTTGATGTTGAATCTTTTTAACACTTGAAGATTGGAAGAGTTGAGTAGCAGAAGATCTCCTCTACAGAAGAATTTTCTTGTGTTCTTGAAGATTCAGTAGATTTGAAAATCACAAAAGATGAACTGTTGATCAGAGAAGTTCTATTGTTCAATCTTCTGTGTTGTAATCTAATTCTTCTGTGTCTCTTTGTATTCTCTGTGTATTGTTGTTATTATTGTAGTCTCTATTCTCTTGTGCAGGAGTATATCAAAAATCTGACTTAGATGACCGTTATTCAGTCATAAATGGCTTCCATAAATGACAACTGTCTCTGGGGAAAGTCATAAGCAACATTCCATTTAGTCCTTCCTTGAAACTTGCATCAGATTGCTTGAAACAGCTAGAAAATCCTTTGTAATAAATGCAGAAAATAAATCTGAAGGAATTTGAATTAATTCCATAACTGATCTTCAATTTGAATTCTGAAAGCATCGATCTCTCACAGAAATCATCGATCTGAGCTCTACGATCGTTGAACTGAGCTCAGAGATTGGATTTTCACAGCAGAAAGAAAACGTCGACCTGAGCTCTACAATCGTCGACCTGAGCTCAGCGACTTGGAAAATAGCTGAAGACAAAACGTTGATCTGAGCTCGAAGATCATCGACCGGAGTTCGACGATTTGCAGACTTGAGCTCAGAGAACGTCGAACTGAGTTCGACGTTTCGTCGACCTGAGCTCGATGAAAATTGTCTTGTCTCAGTACTTAGTCCTGATCTCTTAATGGTCCTGGGGGCAGCTCCAAACCTAAGTTCTAAGCCCTAGACTCATTCTAATTTGACCTTTTCAACTATACAATTAGGTCAAACAATTTTCCTAATAATATAGTGATCCTTGCCCAAATTAGTAATAGGGTGTTCCAACAATCTCCCCATATTTGGGTTAGGATTACTATTTACAGGACATAATCAGGAAATACAGAATAATACATACAGAAACAGAAATACTAAACTAACAATGCTGAAAAGATAATCAAAGCAGCATTGCAGAACTCAAAAGGAAATCATCAAAAGTTCAGATATAGAAGTACTGTCTGCTTACAGAATTCATTTCCTTTCACTACCTTTCTTAAATAAAATCTCCCTGTTGGGATTGAGAGCATCCTTCTTTGATCTTCTGTCATCTTCTGCACTTAGGGAGGTTTGGGATCTAGGCCTTGGAACTACAGTCTCAGGATGCAGTTTCATGTAATCTTCTGGATCAAAGAACTTTCTTGAAGCATATCTCTCCAGTTCTGTCTTTCTTTGTTCTGAAAGTGTAGTGATGTTAGAAGTATCTTTCCCTTGTTCTCTGGCCTTCTTCAACTGATCTAGAGCAGCAAGCTCTTTCATCTTGGCAGTCTATGATAAAGGATTATTTTCTGGATCCTCAAAAGGAATTGAAGGTTCCTATCTATTTATGGTTTCTGAAGCAGTAGATGTTCTTGTAACAACAGTATCTCTGAGTTTGTAAGGAAAAGGACCTTGAGTTGAATCCATATGCCCTTGTCCTTCCCTTTGCTGTTTGGAATAGGTTCTATATTCTCTCTGACTTCCTCTGTGTTGTCCTCTTCTTGAATGATAACCTTTTTGATACTGTCCTATGGGCTGATATCCTTGAGAGGGTTGAGAGGAACTTTGCTTTGAATCTGAAGATTGAAATGCAGAGCCTCCAACAGATCTAGAATCTGGAGGAGGAGGAGAAGGAGGAGGTTGATACTGAGAGGATCCTTTCTCACACTTGTCCAGTTTCCTTTTCTTCTTCATAGCCTTTGACTGATTTTTGGAATATTGCATCCAGGGCACTGTAATCTGGCAGTCATGCAGATTATAATATGGTATGTCATTTGCATCTTTGGCCATGGCAGGAGGAACTCTCATCATAGCTTTGCTTCTATCTTTCCTCTTTTTGGCAATGGTGCCAACAGAGTCATCAGATTCAGTATTGAATTTGTCACTGTCAGAGCTCTGTGGTTTGTCATAAATATCATCAATTCTTTGTATATATTCCTCTTGAAGTTTGGATTTCTCAGAATCAGCAGGAGCAGGAGGTGTTGGAATAGCAGCAGGAATCTCAGCAGGAGCAGTTGGAATAACAGACACTTGTGGAGCAGTTGCATCAACAGGATTCTCAGAAACTTGTTCTTCCAGATAACTTGCCAGTTCTTCAGCAACAGTAGTATCAGCAGACAGCATCTCAATATCAGTAGATTCAATAGAAATATCAGCAGCAGCAGCACTAACAGTAGAAACAGTTTCCTCAGCCTTGAGAGACTTGACATAGGATATGATCAGGCTGGGATCACATACAGAAATAGGCACAATGGCCTTAGTGAGATCTTCAACTCCCTGAGTTAGTAAGCTTCTTCTGTGAAGAAGATCAAAAGCAGACAACAGTTACCTGAGGTCCACTGTGAGAACTGGTTCTGGAGCAGCAGGCATTACTTCAGCTTCATAAGGCATCTCCCCCTGCCTTGATTTAGACATGACTGGATCAAGGAACTCCATAGAAGGAACTGCCTGAGGAGAGGAAAAAGTGGTTAGCTTGTCAGATAGCTCCTTTATTGATTGCAGGAGTGGAGCCATGGTGGTCTCCAGCAGGCTTACTAGCTTGGGGGCTAGTATCCCATATAACCTATCTGCTAAAGCTGATAAATCCACGTGCTCAAGTGGGACTTGAGTAGAGGTGGAGGATGGAATTTCTTGAACTGATGGTGAATGGGCTGCAGTTGATGCTGTGGTTGATGGGATTATTGATGGTTGAGATATAGGGATGGTGGAGATGGATGGTATGAGTGTGGAGATGGATGGAGTGAAGGATGGTTGGGAGAGTATATCATGAAGAAGTTGTTGTTAGGAGGAGGAAGAGGGAAGCTCAGGAGGAGAGGAAGGGGAATCATCCATGAGGGAATCTTCCAATATGTTGAAGGATTGAATGGTAAGAGGTGGATAGTAATGGAGTGGATGGAATGATTCTGAGGTGGCTGGAGGTGAAAGACGTGATGAGATGGTAATGGGGGATGAGATGGTTATGGTTGAGGATATTGTTGTGGTTGATGTGGAGCTGGAGGTAGAAACAAGAGGAGGAGAAGAAGGAGCAGAGGTGGAGGCAGGCAGTTCTTCCATGAGGGCTGGAGCTTGAGGGGAAGTGACTACAGGAGTCCTTATGCCTGAAGCTATAATAGTCCTGGCAGGATTGATGATCTTCCTGTCCCATTTCCCAAATAGGGCACTGGTTAATCTTTTAGATGCATTAATGTGCATCCCATTGGAAACCAGTAGCTCTCACCTGGAGTGCAGGAAAACCCCTAAAATACTCCCAAAATTAACAAAACTTTTATTAATTTTCTTCTTGATCAAATCAAAGAAGATTGTTCCCCAATTCAGATGTTTCTTGTCCACTAGAGCTCCCATCAAACAGAACTGATACCTTGATATGGTATCATGTGCTGAGTGCTTAGCCAGCAGCACTTTCTCCACAATATCAGCCAAAAAACGAAATTCAATAGATAGATTCTTTTTCAATAACTTATTAGGGTTTGCAGCAGAGTGACCCATTCTATCCAACATAGAATCAAATTCTTCTCCAGACATATCAGTAGAATCATCTCTAGAACATAAGTTGAATACCTCAGTGAGAAGGGTAGGGGATAATTATACCTGAATCCCGCTGATAGAACCGACTAGGGTATTCTCATCCAGACTGTTTGCAGTAAATACCCATTCCTTTATTTCGTCAGCCGCAATCTTCATTCTGGTCGACATAATATCCACTAGCTGTTGTTCCTTGAATAGTTCCAGGATATCCTTGAAGATTTGATCGCTGCCATCGAATAGATCCATATCAATATCAAACCCGGTATCAAACTTCATCTTCGCGAGAGCCATAACATTCACCGCCATTGAAGACCTGCAAAAAATTACCAAATACAACCAAGTGCAGCAGAGTTTGGAGGGAAAGAAAGAAATTACAGAGAGTATGAATGCGTAATCGAAGAACGACGACGAAAAATGATTTTTATATTAGGGTTCGATGGCGGAAAGGAAGGATCGTTGAACTCCGTTCGACGATCTAGGCTTCTAATGGAATCTGAAGAGTCTTCAATAACGTCGATCTCCATTCGACGATACTGGAGAGCGTCGAACTCCGTTCGACGATCGTTGACCAGAGGAAGATAGCCTAGCGCTATCTGGGAAACGCTGAACTCCGGTCGATGCTTATTAGAAAGCGTCGATCTCCGTTCGACGATTTTTGGAAAAACGTCGAGCGCAGTTCAGAGACAAAACAGAACCTACAGACACTAGAAAATATAAGTTTTTAGCCTAGTCTTGGCCTGTTTTTAGATTTAAAAATCTTGGGATTTATTTTAAACTTCCTCCATCTAACATTCTTAACAATTTAGGAAGGTGTGTTTCTTTTCATCCAAACATTTGGTGAAAATATCTCCTCTTTGCAAATCAGTTGTGATATATTGAATTTCAATTTTATTTTTCTCTACATTGTCTCTTAAAAAGTGATGCCTAATTTCTATATGCTTTGTCCTATTATGGAGGACTTGATTTTGTGCTATGGAGATAGCACTAGTATTATCACAAAATATTTTTGACCCTTCTAAGTTGTAGCCATAGTCTAGGAGCTGGTTTTGAATCCACAGAATCTGTGAGCAATAACTGCCTGCTGCCATGTATTCAGCTTCAGCAGTTGAAGTGGACACAGATATCTGTTTCTTATAGAACCAAGAGACAAGTCTGTCACCAAGGAACTGGTAAGTTCCACTAGTGCTTTTCCTGTCTACTCTACATCGTGCATAATCAGCATCTGAAAATCCAGTTAATTCAAATCCTGAGTCTTTTGGATACCAGAGTCCTAGATTTGGACAACTTTTCACATACCTGAGAATCCTCTTTACTAAAGTTAAGTATGACTCTCTAGGGCTTACTTGGAACCTAGTACATATGCATATAGCAAACATTATATCAGGTCGACTAGCTGTAAGGTACAGTATAGAGCCAATCATTGCTCTATATGTTGTCTGATCAACATGTTTTCCATGTTCATCAGCATCTAATACAGCATTAGTAGGCATAGGTGTTTTCATACAAGATGCTTCAGACATACCAAATTTCTTAACCAGTTCCTTTGCATACTTGGTTTGAGAAATGAATATGCCTTCAGCATGTTGTTTGACTTGCAATCCTAGAAAGAAGGAAAGCTCACCCATGCTACTCGTTTCAAATTTAGAATGCATTAGGTTGGAAAACTTCTTGCACAAATTTGAATCAGTAGAACCAAAGATAATATCATCTACATATATTTGTACTAATAGGGTATGGGACTTATGGGTTATAATAAAAAAGATTTTGGTCTTCTCTACCCCTTATAAAATCATTTTTCAGAAGAAAGCATGTTAAGGTCTCATACCATGCTCTAGGAGCTTGCTTGAGACCATATAATGCTTTATGCAATTTGAAAACATGGTTAGGATAAGTTGAAGAGATAAAACCTGGAGGTTGTCTGACATAAACTTCCTCTTTGATGTCTCCATTGAGAAATGCACTCTTCACATCCATTTGGTAGACCTTGAATCCTTTGTGAGCAGCATAAGCAAGGAATATTCTTATGGCCTCTAACCTTACCACTGGTGCCAAGGTCTGGTGATAGTCAATTCCTTCTTCTTGAGAGTAGGCTTGAGCAACTAGCCTTGCCTTGTTCCTTACAAAAACTCCTTGATCTTCCAACTTGTTTCTGAACACCCACTTTGTTCCAACAATTGAGTGATCCTTAGGCCTTGGTACTAGTTCCCAAACTTGATTCCTCTCAAATCGATGTAGTTCCTCTTACAAAGCAATTAACCAGTGTGGATCTTGTTCTGCATCTTAAATGGATTGAGGCTCAACTTGAGATAGAAAGCAAGTAAGCATCAGGTTCTGGTTGACCTGATTTCTTGTTTGCACACCAACTAAGATGTCTCCAATCACTTGGGAGATTGGATGATCTCTTGTTGTTACTAAATCAACAGGGGGTGTTGATTGTTCACCAACCATTGTTGTTGTTTCCTCTTGTGGAACAACAACTAGCTCTTTCAGATGTTGCACATCCTCTTCATCATCACTGCTCTCATCCTTTTGCTGGATAGGTGGAGGAGCTGTATCCTTTTCTTTAACCTGTAATCTGTCCATACTTTCTGAAAGAGAGTGTACCTGCATAGGTTCTATGGTAGAAGCAGACTTCTTCTTATAAAACATGTGAGTCTAATCAAAAGAAACATGAACAGATTCTTCTATTTTAAGAGTAGATTTATTATACACCCTATAAGCCTTGCTGATCATGGAGTATCCCAGAAATACTCCTTCATCAGCCTTAGCTTGAAATTTTACTAAGTATTTCTTGTCATTATTGTGAATATAACAAATACAACCAAAAATTTTTAAATAGTTTACTTTTGATTTCTTCCCTTTGAGCAATTCATAGGGAGTCTTGCCCTTCAGTTTATGTATTAGGCTTCTGTTGAACACATAGTTTGAGGTGTTCACTGGCTCAGCCCAAAAAGATTGAGGTAGGTGAGCATCTGTCAACAATGTAGTAGCAGATTAAATTAGGGTTCTATTTTTCCTTTCAGCTACCCCATTTTGTTGAGGAGTTCTAGGAGCTGAGAAAGTATGCTTGATCCCTTCACTCTGACAAAACTCTTGCATAAGAAGAGAATCAAACTCTGTCCCATGATCACTTCTGATCAGGGCAATGTGAGTATTGAACTCAATCTGTATACATTTGAGAAACTCTATCAGACACTTAAAGTTATCAGACTTCTTCCTCAGAAAGAATACCCAAGTGAATCTGGAGAAGTCATCTACAATCACCAAAGTATAAGATTTCCCTCCTAAGCTTTGCACTGTAATGGGTCCAATAAGATCCATGTGTAACAGATACAAAATCCTAGGTGAATCACTCCTATTAAGTGACTTAAAACTATTTTTAGTTTGCTTGCCTAATTGACAGGCCCTGCAGAGTCCTTCCTTCTTGTAGGGGCCAGAAGGTAGTCCTCTAACAAGGTTGTCCTTGGACAGCCTAGTAATGGTTCTAAGGTTTAAGTGTCCTAGTCTCTTATGCCATAAATCATTTTGATTGCAAACTGAATTAAATAAGCAGATATCTATGTTGGTTGAAAGGAAATCTACAAGATAAATGTTACCTTTCCTTTTACCTGTTAACACTGTTGTGTTATCCTCTGACTTGATCTGGCATAAGGATTTGTTGAATGTCACTTGATATCCTTCATCACAGAGTTGACTGATGCTGATTAGGTTGTGCTTCAGTCCTTCCATATAAGCCACCTTCTTGAATGTGACTGAGCCAATCTGAACAGCACCATATCCTTTTGTTTGACCAAAGTTTGAATCTCCAAAGATCACTTTGGGTCCAAGTTTGGCTTTGAAGGATGTGAGATTGTCCTTGCTCCCTGTCATGTGCTTTGAGCACCCACTATCCAGATACCATTATTGGTTCACTTCTGGATAGGTCTTCACCTGCACATAATTAGCTTATATGTTTTTGACCCAGTTTACCTTGGGCCTAGGTTGATATCCTTTAAATTCAGAAATAAAAGACATCCCAGGTTGACTCTTATAACCTTCAGGATGGTATCTCGTAGGAGGTACTATCCATTCAGTATATGGGTTGAAGCGTTGGGATGAGGGACTTCTAGGATTGACTTGAGATTTACCTCTGAAAGAAGGTTCAAAGCTCTGAGCTCCGTTCGACGATCGTCGACCTGAGTTCGACGATCTTGGGTCAGATCGTCGAGCTTCGTTCGAATATCGACTATACTAGAGTTGAGAGTTCAGAAGTCGTCGATCTTAGTTCGACGATCCATCCTTGGATCGCCGAGCTCTGTTCGACGTTTTCTGTTGAACTTTATTTTCCATAGGTAAATCTGGATTCTTCCTAGCTACCTCTATAACACCCTTTCCTTTATCAGAAATAAATTTAATTGGGGTTGTTAATACTATAGGTTGGCTGGATGAAGCACCCAAGCCCAGTGTACTGTTAAATCTTGAGTTCACTGTGCTTGTAATGTCCATCAGTCTAATGCTTCTGCCATTGAGGGATTCTTCAAACTTCTTTGCCTGGGATAGCTCACTTTTCAGTGAAGCTATCTCCTCCCTACAACATTCTAACTCCTCAGAGAGTTTGAGGTTATTTGACTTTAGGATACTGTAGTCAGATAATTGATTTCTGAGAGAGATTATCTCTTTCTCAGACTTTAGCAAATCTAAACACAGTGTCTTAAATTCAATTTTAAAGTCCTCAGAAGTAAAATCAAAAGAGTTTATTACCTCATCCTCTTCAGATCCAATTTCAGCTTCAGAATCAGACTCTTGTTCTGCATCAGAGTTTTGCTGGGAGGTATTGATTGCCATCATGCAGAATTCTTTTTCCTCAGCATCATCCTCATCATCACTTGAGCTGGATGAGGCTTCTGATTCTTCTTCTGTATCACTCCAGCTTTCAGCTACAAACCCCTTCCTTATATATTTATTTTTACTGGAGAAGGATTTGTTGCTGTTGTTCCCCTAGAGTCCTAGTCTTTTCTCCTATCTTTCCTGTCCTTCTTGTCCTTGTTCTGATTTTCTGGACAGTAAGGCACAATATGGCCTGGTTTCCTGCATCCAAAACAGATTATTTCTTTATTATTTGATTTGTCATACCTTGGCTTCTCATGCCCTCTTGATGACCTCTTTCTGAAATTTTTCCTGGCCATTTTATAGAATCTTTTGGCCAGCAAGCTCATTAATTCTTCATTGCCTGTGACCTTGTCTTCAGGCTTCTCTTCTATGGCTTTGAAAGCTATGGTCTTCTCCTTTCTGATGAATGGAGAAGTAGTCTTTTGCTCTTCTTCCCTATTCTTAATGAGCAGCTCATAATATTTGAGCTAGCCCAAAAGAGCTTCTGTAGTTTTTTCAGTTAGACTTCTGGTATCTTTAATTGGCCAAATTCTTGAATCCCAAGTGCTGGGGAAGCACATTAGGATTTTGTCATTTAGTTCAGTGAGTGTGATCTCCTTATCCAATATCTTCAACTCACTAACTATCAGACTGAGCCTGTTGTACATATCTGCAACTTACTCAGCTTCTCCTTTCTTGAAATTCTCATATTAACTTATGAGATAGGATCTCCTGTCCTTCCTTTCATCAGCAGATCCTGAGAAAATTTCAGATAACTTGTCCCATATCTCTTTTACTGAACTACATTCAGACACTTTTTGGAATATCTCATCAGACATGGTCTGAGCAAGAATATTCATAGCCTTTGCATCTGCAACTTTCCATTTCTTTATTTCTGCATCTGTTCCTGAAGGAGGTGGAACAGCACTTGTACTTGTGATCACTTGAGGTCTTGGACAAATTGTCAAAACAGAGTTAAAAATGTCATCATCAATAGAATTCATGTAAAGCTTAATCCTTGCCTTCCAAAGTGCAAACTTAGAGAGGTTGCACACTGGAGGTCTGGTGCTAGCATAATCTTTGTTCTGTGCCATGGTTTTATATGAAAATAAATATAATATAAAAAGTAATAACTATCCTCTATAGAAGGTTTATCTTATCAAGGATCTTTTGGTTAAGGTGTTAGCCTGTTCAACCAATCTGTTGAAAATTCAGATGTTGAATAACCAACCTGCTCTGATACCAATTGAATGTGAGGAAAAGATCTACCTTAACTCTAGAGGGGGAGTGAATAGAGTATTTTAAAATAATTCACAATTAAAATAGTATATCAGTGGAAGACTTTAATTTATGTATATGTGTAAGGTGCTTGCAAAGAAGTAAAAACTAAAGCAAGAAATAAAGAATCACACAGCACACAGCAAAGACAAACACACAGCAACCAGAAGACACAATGATCTATAGTGGTTCCCCAACAACCTGGGTACATCCACTCTTCTACAACCCTTGGTAGGAATCCACTGCAGGAAGGGTTGATCAGGTGTCCTGGGCACAAATGAGCTTTTGATAAGGTGCTCAAAAACCAAACCTAATTTTTTGATCAGGTGTCTTGCCACCACTGAGTTTTGATCAGGTCTCAGAAACCAAGAGTTCACTTTTGAAGGGAGAGATAACCCTGTACAGATGGTGGTAAAATAAAAAAGTGATGATGTCTTCTCTGTCTCAAATCACTGAGAGAAGACTAGTGGATTGTTGATGTTGTCAAAGCTCCTCCTGAGATGTAGAATGGTTCAGGAGTGAAAGCTTTGCTAGGGTGATAGGTCTTTAGATGCTTCAGATCTCCAACAGAAGATGATTCCAGCAGATGCTGAAACGTTTGGTGTCTGGAGTCCTTGATGTTGAATCTTTTGAACACTTGAAGGTTTGGAGGAGTTGAGTAGCAGAAGATCTCCTCTACAGCAGAATTTTCTTGTGTTCTTGAAGATTCAGTAGATTTGAAAATCACAAAAGATGAACTGTTGATCAGAGAAGTTGTATTGTTCAATCTTCTGTGTTGTAATCTAATTCTTCTGTGTCTTTTTGTATTCTCTGTGTATTGTAGTTATTGTTGTAGTCTCTATTCTCTTCTGCAGGAGTATATCAAAAATCTGACATAGATGGCCGTTATTCAGTCATAAATGGCTTCCATAAAAGACAACTGTCTCTGGGGAAAGTACTAAGCAACATTCCATTTAGTCCTTCCTTTAAACATGCATCAGATTGCTTGAAACGGCTAGAAAATCCTTTGTAATAAATGCAGAAAATAACTCTGAAGGAATTTTAATTAATTCCATAACTGTTCTTCAATTTGAATTCTGAAAGCGTCGATCTCTCATAGAAATCGTCGATCTGAGCTCTACGATCGTTGAACTGAGCTCAGAGATTGGATTTTCACAGCAGACAGAAAACGTCGACCTGAGATCTACGATCGTCGACCTGAGCTCAGTGACTTGGAAAATAGCTGAAGACAAAACGTCGATCTGAGCTTGACGAAAATTGTCTTGTCTCAGTACTTAGTCCTGATATCTGAATGGTCCTGGGGGCAGCTTCAAACCTAAGTTCTAAGCCCTAGACTCATTCTAATTTGACCTTTTCAACTATACAACTAGGTCAAACAATTTTCCTAATAACATAGTGATCCTTGCCCAAATTAGTAATAGGGTGTTCCAACACCATGTAAGATGGAATCAAATGCAAGCTTTTTCTAAAGACCTTTGACGGTCTTGCTCAGGAATGGTTTCATGGTTTGCCTTCTCAATCTATCACTTACTTTGGGGATTTTCAAAAACAGTTCCTTTTGAGATTTGAAACCTTCAGGAAGCGGAAGAGAAACCGAGTAGCTCTCTTTCAAATCAAGTAGGAAGTTGATGAGTCTACTGCTCATTTCGTCGATCGGTTTCAAAAGGAAACACTTGATGTCATTAACGTTCATCCAGACTTTTATAAATATGCCTTGATAAGCGGATTTCGAGAAGGTCCTCTCAAATTTAAAGTTAGCAAAAAGGAGCCAAAGACCTATGGAGATCTTATTAAAATAGCTAATCGGTTCATAATGGGTGAAGCAGCAAACGCCAACTATATATCTTTCTTGAATCAAATGACTAGGGAACATCAGAAAAATTCTTATCATCAACAATCCGGTTCTTCCCAAAATGCTTCGGAGCCTCCGCAATAGGATAAAGCATCAGAGTTTGTGGAAGCTTGCCCTATAATGTCGTTTGATCCTAAAACACTCAAGTATGAAAGGTATTCAGACAGGTATGTCAAGTTCAGAATTTCTATGGAAGATCTTCTACCAATTCTTGCTAGTATGAAAGAATTTAAAAAGCCTCGACGTATGAAATCAAAGATTGAACATCATCACAGAGAACTTTTTTGTAAATATCATAAGGATATTGGTCACGACACAGAAGATTGTCGGGCTCTCCGGAAACTAGCAGATTAATTCGCAAAGACAGGGAAATTACAAGACTATGTTATCCTATGATCCTCCAGCACATTCTCCACTGACAAAGCCGATGCTGCAAATGAAGATTCTGCTGTTAGATTGTGAAAGTGTTTGAAGTTGTAGTATCTTGTTTGTCTTTCTTACATATTTCGTATATCTCCCATGTGTTCGGAGTTTCTTGCATTTGTTCCTTTTCTTTTGACAATGATAATTGTAATAGATATAGCAGCAAATTAGCCCTTACCAGCATCCAGCTTCACAAATATCCTTCTACAGTCGTCGACAATTGGGTTCAATAAGGCTTCAAATCCATATCCTTTTACAATGCTTTCCACTAGGAATAAGCATTCATATGCCCTCTAAATTCTGCTTCTTAGCTTTACATTTAACATCGACATGCGTGTGGACATTTACTTATAACAAAAATAATACCACTTATTTGACCCTCCACATCCCGCACGACATCAGTCGCAGATGTGTAGTGGCAATCCCGCACGACATCAGTCACCGATATAAACCCCGCTCGAATCATTCGCAGATAAGTTAAAATGTGTTGGGTATTATATCCACAATTACCTGGATTTGAGGAAGCCTCCTGTCAAGCTAAGATGAAGTCATAATGTATTTGATGAAATCTTTCAAGTTGTGTTTGCAGTTATTCCTCGCTAAGTATACACCAATGTCAGGGTGCAGTAGGTCAATATACACGGGTCTGTGCAACGTAATCCTTCGTTGAGCAGATCAGTGCATTGCCTTACGTGTACTCTCTCTATTGGAGTGTACTTACTTTCAAGCATAGGGTTTAGAAAGATCGAGAGCAGACAAGGAGAAAGGATGGGCCAAAGACCTGCTCACGGGAAGAAAAGATGAAAATCGTCTAAGTAGAAATCGTCTAGAATCACTAAGTGATTCTCGCCGATTCGACGAGAATCAATAGTGATTCTCGCCGAATTGTCGAGAATCACTCGCTGGTTCTTGCCGAATGCTGTCGGCCGTCTCAACGCCGCCCTGAATTCTGCTAAGGCAGAATCGGCGAGAATCACTAAGTGATTCTCGCCGAATCGTCGAGAATGATCTTGCATTCTCGCCGATTCGGCGAGAATCAAATGTGATTCCCGTCGATTCTCTCCGGCTTGTTATTTCTATGTAGCTAGAATTCAGCTAAGTGGAATTCGGCGAGAATCGTAGGTGATTCTCGCCGATTCGTCGAGAATCACCTACGATTCTCGCCGAATTTGACTTAGGCAAATTTCTGCTACTCTCTGGACCGGTCCAAGTTAACATGCGCTGTTTGGAGCCGGTCTTAGGGCTTCTTTTTGGTGGGGCCCACAACGGTCATTTTGGATGACCTAATGTATAAATACATCGGTATTGTTGAGCAGTAGAAGAACGAACAGAGAAGAAGAAAAGCCGAGCCGCCGACGTGACCTAGATCGGGAGGCTTGTTCCGTCGCCGTCGCCGCTCGTGTTAGTTGGTCGCCGCCGCTGATCGTGGTTACTTCCTGATCTCCCGGCGACAGAAGCTTTGCCTCGCAACGCGTCTCACGTGTCCTTCTTGAGAACCTTTGTCTCTTGATTTGTAGATCGGGGATACCTTCCCTATCCGAATCGATTGATACGATTGATCCAAGAAAGACCGTTGGTAGACCTTGCCGGCTTAGCTACGAAGTTTGGATCTACATAGCATCGCCGCCTCATTCTTTGCCGCCGCCGATCTAGAGAAGATCCTTTCCAAGTGAGATCTAAGGTCGTGGACTCTTCGTCGTCTTCAAGAACACGTCATTGAACGAAGAGGGACACCTTATTCTCCATAAGTAGTTTGTATTTCTTATACACTCCATTTTCAATTTTGTTGTAAAGGAACGTTGGTTCCTAGTTGTAAGGGTTGGGTGCAACCCATGGTGTAGTAGTGGTGACTCCTTCATTGGGAAGGGTTCCTTCCGTTAGTGTGAGGATTGGATTTCAATCCTGTTGGTGAAGTGACCGAGTCATCCCTGGTTGGGAGATAGGTCGAAGGGGGAGAGTGGACGTACCCAAATCGGGGAACCACTATAATTTGCCTGTGTATTTCTGTGCTGTGTTGTTTGGTTTCTTTGTGCAGGTACAATTTTAATTCTGCAAAAACGCTGCAAGACACCTATTCCCCCCCCCATAGGTGAAGGTAGTTGGCACTAGGTGGACTTTCAAGTGGTATCAAAGGGAGGTTCCTCATCAAAAAGGTTCACACCTTGAGTAGAATCCTGCCACCAGTGTCAACAAAAATGGAGGTGGATTATGATATCTCTCCATTAAGACTCCCCGTGTGCACAAAGGAGTATTATCCCATCTGGAAGATGAGAGTGTCTTTTCACTTGGAGGCTATCGATCCTCGGGCATCACTCATCTTGGAAGAGGGCCCATTCATTCCCATGAAAACCTCCAGCTTTGGAAAGGATATCCAAATCCCCAAGTGCATTACTGAGATGTCTGAGACTGAACTCTCATTGTACAATCTAGATAAGGTGATTCGTCAGATCATCATTGATGTCTGGTCTGGACCTTCTCAATCTAGACTGGAAAAATGTAGGACGGCCAAGGCAATGTGGCAAACCATCTCAGACCTCATGGAGGGATCAGAGAAAGCAGGGACCAGTTGTCAATAAGAGGATGAAGCCTATGTGGGGGTCCTCGTCTCTGAATACGAATGTAATGACCAATCTGTCAGTATCAAGGCTTCGGTGTCCTTGTCGGAGACTGAAGAAGATATTGAGGAAAGTAGTTCTGATGAAGCTGACTCAACGGTCTCTGCCGATCTTAACAGTAACTCTGAAGAGCTGAATTAGGAGCAGGTAACTTCCTTATCTTGCCCCTCTTCCCTTGATGTTCCTGAAGACAGGAATAGCTCAGATTGCTGCCCATCTAATGATGCACGGTATATGGAGAATTTCAATCAAAAGATTGAAAATCTTGATTCCCTGGAGAGTGCCCTTCAGAAAAGCAACTTACTTGTTGAGGAGAAAGCTAAGGAGATTGCTCGACTGAAGACCTTGATGGATCTCCAATTGTCATCCATCAAGGTAAAGGACTCAAAAATCTCAGATCTAGAGAGTCGTCTAGAGAATGAGAAGAGGATAGTGTCTAACTTTTCCAAGGTAGATGCTATCAAGAGAAAAAGTGAGAATGGGTGGATCTCCCGAATTCTTAATTCATGGAGAAATGGGGAGACTGTGTTCAGACCTCCCACCCCAAGTAGGAAGGGCACTCATCATGCCTTCAGGTATGACCACAAGAACAACCATGGTCACTGCAAGGATGATCAGCCCTCATGTGGAAACAGCCACAGTGCAAGGGCTGTCATGGCCACCCATGAGAGAATACCTAAGGCTCATCCTGAACCATTTGTATTCTCGGCCTCTGCCCCAACTCGTCATGAATCTGCCGGAACCAGCTCTCACGGCAGTACTGTCCACCCTAGGACACAGGAAAGGGGGGTCTGGAAAAATGTGGTAAGCTCCCGTGGGGCCTTTGGGAGCGTGCTGACTGAAAGGAAGGCACCACCTCCCAGGCCTCATGACTCGCACCACATGCATTCTTTCCTCCCTCCCATGTGTCATGGCGGAAAAGGCAAAGTTATGAGCAGAACCGGCTCTATCCCGTTTAGACCTGAGATCATGACTACCTCAGTCAGTAGGTCAGGTCTGAAAAGGCAATACAACATTCACGAGTGTTGGTGCTGTGGCAAGGTGGGTCACTTTGCCATAGATTGTTGGCACAACCCCTCTGTGTCAAGGGCAGGGGCATATCCACCTCCTCTGTGCAGAGTTAGCCTTCCTGACAGGATTCCTGTGGGAAGGCATTCGAGTTTTTATGCTGACAAGAACCTAGGACCTAATATATATTGGGTTCCTAAGGTAAGGTAATTCTCTTTTGCAGGGTAGTCTTGGTTCCCGTAAACTTGATGGGAACCAGACAGGAGATGTTCCAAGAATGACTTGGAACAAGTATCTGGAATAGGAGCAGTGCCATCGACACAGGCATACTCAAATTGACCACCTAGTGTGCCTTAAACAGAAGATCTAAATGATAAATCTTATAACCCCAGGTACTTGCATTCAGTTTCAATATTTGAGTCACATTGTATCGATATTTACATAAATATATATATGTATATTTACATATCCACACAAATTTATGAATTCCTTCTCTCGAAAGTAAATGGTTATGTGTATATATACACATATATGCTTGTACACCTAAGGAAAGATTAAAATTGTAAAATGACCTTGAGATACAATATTAAAGAATTCTTGGTAGATACACACTTATACATTTGAAAATGAACCTCAACAGGCATAAGTCAGCCCACTGAAAATTAAGAAGGTACGTCAATGGGAGTTACAAAAGATTACAACTGATATCAGAATATTGTGTTCATCTCGATCGAGCAGTAACTTAATAAATTTTCCTGCCTCAGTTATTGTCTAGGGTGCACCAGAATTAATTTGCATCCTTACAAATATATTGAACTAGGGTATAACATAGTCCTTATGCCTAATAACGCTGTGTGAAAAATTCCGTCTAAACTCTCAGTACAAAACAGTTAGGAAAATCTGTCGGAATCACGTCGAACCCGCCCGGTTCGCTACTGTATATATAGATCGCGTAAATCCCGCCGATTTCTCCCTACGCCTTAATCCCGTCGATTTGCCTTCCTATTACACTAACATCCCACTGATTCGCTGGTTCGTGTTCTGCCCATCGATTCGCCTGGTTAGTGGATTCCCTTCGATCGCCCGAACCCAACGGAATCGCACAATCCCGACACCATCCCAACGATCACAGCTGCGATCGCCGAGGATCTCCTCTATGCCTCCGACGACTAAGAATAAAGGACAGAAGGGCTTCCACTCGACATTAGGGTAACTGTCTATTCCCGTTCTTCCTCCTTTTTAGTGGCTTGTCTAATGTGTAGCCTCCTACTAGGATCGCTGATAAGATATCGACTTGGGTATTTCCTCCCTAGGTCTATAATGGCTCCAAGAACCACCGCCGGCCTGGTCACTGGATGTGTACTAGTTCGAACCGATTTTTCACATGCCTCAGATGAGTTCAGGAACATCATCCTCATGCTTGAAGAGGCTGGACTCACATTTATACTGGAGCACGCCTGCAAGATATTGGATAAGGAGGTGATGGAGTTCTTTACGACTGCCAAACTTCGGGATGAAGACACTGTCATCAAGTGTAAGATTGTCGGTGCTAGGATCAAGATGTATGCAAGGAAACTGACTCGATACTTGCAGCTTTGCAGCTCTGATCACGAGGATTATCTGGAAGAACAAGATAGAGTCAGGACTCTTCTATTCTGCGGCCTACCCAAAGGAATCAAATCCATCAAAAGGAAGGAGATGAACGAGGAAGGCAAGCTTCTATCTGACATCGTTGGGAAAGTCCTGATATGTAAACCAGGCTCCCACGATCATATCTCAGGGGAGATGTTTAAGATCTTAATGTTCATCGTCTGTAGAAAGTGATTCAACTGGGGGGCCATGCTGTTTGAGAAAATTAAGGACACTCTGAGAACCCCCAGCTTTGGACAGATCATTAGTCTTTATCTAAACCAACTGGATGGCGATAAGTTTGATATGAGCAAAGGAGTTCCCATCCACTATCTGAAGAAGATGGACTCCAGTGTATTTGGTAGATGGGAGAGACGGATAGGGCAAGCTGTCGTGGGAGAAGAATGAGATGAATCTCTGGCTGTGTCACATAGGGCTGAGGACAATAGAACTCCAGCAGATTCTGTGGCTGTCCCCGGTGAAGTTCCTGATGTACTGACTGCAGGAACTGAGGGGGAGCCTCTACCCGCTCCTGCTGATGTCATATCTGATATCTCTCAGATAGCTAGGGATGAAGTTGAGAACCTGCAAGAAGGAAGTGTGGATGTGGAGAAAGATGGAGCGGCCCTGGACAATACTAATATGGGAGATGGAGGTGCTTTTCTGGAGGATGATGAACTGGATGTGGACGCTGTTGCTGATGAGAATGAGAATATGGATGATGAGGAGGAGGAAGAAGGAAATGAGAGGGATGAAGAGATGGATCATCGGGATGATGCTGAAGTTCCATCTGGGGAATGAGCTCCTGAGGAGTCTGGTGCTCAAATGGAGGGGGAGTTCTCCCAGCAACTATCGGTAAGCATTCCTGAAAAACCTACCGTGGCTGCCCAAATTCCCCCTGTGGAAACAGTACTTGTGTCCAGCTCACCAAGTGCATCTACTGAAGAGCCAGATCAAGGCTTGCCTGAAGATCATCCACTGCAAGCCAATCTAGCAAATCATACTGTCAATATAGTTCAAGGAATTCTGGATGAGCTAAAGGCCTCGTTTGAGAAAACATAAGCCAATGTGCTCAAAAGGGTTAAAGAATCTGAGGATCTAATGTTAAAGAACATTGTGGAAGTCAATCACAAGTTGGACGTTATGGAAAAGAAATTCGAGGCAAAGTATACTGAAGCCGGCACAACTGTCTCTCTGCTGATGCAAGGTCTTAAGAAGAACATGGATGATCTGGCTGTCGTTAATCAGAACGCACATGTTGTGGCAGATAACATTCAAAAATTTGATGCCAACATGGTGACCCTAAACGCCAATCAAAAGACATTGCTCGCTGAATTTACAAAAACTGTGAAACACATCGATGAGTCCCTGCACGCTTACGCAAACTCAATTGTAGTGGAAGCCAAAAAGGGGGAGGAAGAGTACAAAGCTAAGATGGATGGGCTTCAACAGATAATCATCGAAAATTTCGATCAGTCTAATAGGTATGCTCTTAAACTCTAACAAAATCATAATTGACACCTTCAATCAATCTAATAGATAATAATTGACAAATTCGATCAATCGAATAGGTATGTGTTTGAAATGGCCCATTGGTTAGTACAACAAGCCTCGGGCATACACGTTCCCGTTGCTCCTCCGGAGCAAGAGGAGTATACTGCTGCTGTTGCTGAAGAAGAGGCAAGTATTGAAGAAGTTATACTGAGTGAGGCTGAAGCCAAAAAGGCTGTTAGGGCTGCTATAAGAGCAGAACGCAGTGGCTGGTTTGACCAAGAAGCCCTAGCAAAAGCTAAAGGCAAAAGAAAAATTCAAGAAGGAACCTCAAAGGACTAGCCAACTGAAAAGAGAATCAGACTGAAGGAGGATGAGGTGCGAAATGAAAGGTGGAGCCCAGTATCAAGAAGCATCATTTTGGACATATTTGTGTTGCAACATAGGGGGGAGATAAAAAGGAACGATGTCTACAGTCAGTATGAGTGGGAGCTGCACAAGACCTTTTAAGCCAAAAGAAACATCTTCTTCAGGTCCAAAACAGTGGCAAATAAAGCTCCCCCTCCCAGATACTACCCTAAGCCAAAGGAATACTTTGAACGTAAATGCAGCAAGCACATGGCGCAGCAGCTAAAAGATGAAATAGTTAAGGATAAAGAGATTTAGGAATTTAGCTAATGTACTCCTTATGTTTTTATTATTATCATCATGTATACATATGAACAATTATCGTGGATATCTATATCTATATATATATATATATATATATAAGTTGATGATTGTCTCTCATATTGCTCTGTTTGCTTTTATTGTTCCTCTCTTGTTTTAATGCATGTATTATCTTGATTGGTGAAATTCATCTTAGCTAGTAGGATTTTGGCTTCTTCAAATAGGGGGAGATTGTTGGGTATTGTACCCACAATTATCTGGATTTGAGGAAGCCTCCTGTCAAGCTAAGATGAAGTCACAATGTATTTGATGAAATCTTTCAAGTTGTGCTTGCAGTTATTCCTCGCTAAGTATACACCAATATCAGGGTGCAGTAGGTCAATATACACGGGTCTGTGCAACGTAATCCCTCGTTGAGCAGATCAGTGTGTTGGCTTACGTGTACTCTCTCTATTGGAGTGTACTTACTTTCAAGCACAGGGTTTAGAAAGATCGAGAGCAGACAAGGAGAAAGGATGGGCCAAAGACCTGCTCACGGCAAGAAAAGATGAAAATCGTCTAAGTAGAAATCGTCGAGAATCACTAAGTGATTCCCGCCGATTCGACGAGAATCAATAGTGTTTCTCGCTGAATCGTCGAGAATCACTCGCTGGTTCTCGCCGAATGCTGCCGGCCGTCTCAACACCGCCCTGAATTCTGCTAAGGCAGAATCGGCGAGAATCACTAAGTGATTCTCACCGAATCGTCGAGAATGATCTTGCATTCTCGTCGATTCGGCGAGAATCAATTGTAATTCCCGCCGATTCTCTTCGGCTTGCTATTTCTATGTAGCTAGAATTCAGCTAAGTGGAATTCGGCGAGAATCGTAGGTGATTCTCGCTGATTCGTCAAGAATCACCTACGATTCTCGCCGAATTTGACTTAGGCAAATTTCTGCTACTCTCTGGAGAAGTACAAGTTAACATGCGCTGTTTGGAGCCGGTCTTAGGGCTTCTTTTTGGTGGGGCCCACAACGGTCATTTTGGACGACCTAATGTATAAATACATCGGTATTGTTGAGCAGCAGAAGAACGAACAGAGAAGAAGAAAAGCCGAGCCGCCGACGTGACCTAGATCGCGAGGCTTGTTCCGTCGCCGTCGCCGCTCGTGTTAGTTGGTCGCCGCCGCTGATCGTGGTTACTTCCTGATCTCCCGGCGACAGAAGCTCTGCCTCGCAACGCGTCTCACGTGTCCTTCTTGAGAACCTTTGTCTCTTGATTTGTAGATCGGGGATACCTTCCCTATCCGAATCGATTGAGACGATTGATCCAAGAAAGTCCGTTGGTAGACCTTGCCGGCTTAGCTACGAAGTTTGGATCTACATAGCATCGTCGCCTCATTCTTTGCCGCCGCCGATCTAGAGAAGATCCTTTCCAAGTGAGATCTAAGGTCGTGGACTCTTCGTCATCTTCAAGAACACGTCATTGAACGAAGAGGGACACCTTATTCTCTATAAGTAGTTTGTATTTCTTATACACTCCATTTTCAATTTTGTTGTAAAGGAACATTGGTTCCTAGTTGTAAGGGTTGGGTGCAACCCATGGTGTAGGAGTGGTGACTCCTTCGTTTGGAAGGGTTCCTTCCGTTAGTGTGAGGATTGGATTTCAATTCTGTTGGTGAAGTGACCGAGTCGTCCCTGGTTAGGAGATAGGTCGAAGGGGGAGAGTGGACGTACCCAAATCGGGGAACCACTATAATTTGCCTGTGTCTTTCTGTGCTGTGTTGTTTGGTTTATTTGTGCAGGTACAATTTTAATTCCGCAAAAACACTGCAAGACACCTATTCCCCCCCCCCCCATAGGTGAAGGTAGTTGGCACTAGGTGGACTTTCAAAATGAGATCTGTTGGTACCCTAGTTTTGATTTGAGTTCATATCCACTGACCTTCAGAGAGGTGATATTTTCCCCAAGCCTTTAGATGAACAGAAGCATCTGTTCTTTTTGGTTCAACTAGGCATGATTAATGGAAAAGACTAAGTGTGATGTCTGCCTTTGTTGAAACATGTTTGAAGATCGTCGAACGACGTTCGAAGAAAGTCGATCGGATCAAGCCTATCGTCGACCTATGGTTGATGATAGCTTATCTGCTTGAAGATCGTTGACCGACGTTCGCAGATCGTCGAACAAGTCGAGCTTATCATCGATCTATGGTTGACGGCAGCTTGTTGTTTGTGAAGATAGAAATAGTCGAACGATGGATCGACTACTCTGCTTCAGGAACGATCGTCGAACGACCGTTCGACCATCGTCTCCAGTATCTTTTATAATAGATCGACTATTGCTGGTTTAATATAAAACCGATGGTCGACCTAGGTTAAGAGATCGTTCTTTTTATCATTGACGGAGAGCGTCTTCTCGCATTCCGTCTTTCTGCTTGCTCCCTGTCTCGCGATTTCTGTCGTTTTGCCTTCGCCGTCTCTCTCGTCTTCTCCAACCCCTTCGATGGCAATTGCTCCAGCCCTCCTGTCCGTGGTAAAGTTCGATGCTGGCTTCAGCGTGGACTTCGACTCTTTTAGCTGCTGCGAGTCTGCAATAGTGGAAATCCTCAACTTATGCAAAGATCAAGGATTGGAAAAGCTCATGTCAACAAGAATAAAGATAAACATTCCCGAGATTAAAGAATGGGCATTCACTTCGTCCTCCAATGACGACTCTATGACCGGAACAATAGGCAGAGAAGAGGTAATTTTGACTCCCGCCGTTTTAACTGAAATTTTTGGATTGTTAAATGGGGAAGAGGATTATGAGCAAGATACCCCTGAGTTTGGGAGGATGTTGACTGAACTAGGACATGCCAAAGGCATTCCTTCTAAGCTGCTAAAGGTAAATTTTTCGTTGAAAATAAAGTTCCTTGCTGAACTCGTCGGAAAAGTGCTACTAGGAAAGCACTCTGCCCATGATAATATCACCAGGCAACAGTTTGCCCTGATGTGTTCCATCGTGAACAAGAAGCAAATTAACTGGGCAGGAGTTTTGTTTGATTTAATAAAGAAAAAGAATAGCAAGAAGGAAGTCACCCTGGGTAGGGTGGTTGGGATTTTTCTAAAGGAGAAATATCCCCATCTGTTGGTCTCTGTTTCTACTTCAATAAATGCCAGCAAAAAGATGGACCCAACGGTGTTTGTCAAGTGGAAAAGGAGTTTTCTGAAGCCCGCTCCAGCAGGGGTAGCTCCAGTTGCATCTGAGAGCACAAGGACTGCTTTAGTCACTCCCCCCCCCCTTCAAGAAGCAGGCTCAGCCAATCTCTCCATTCCATCCACTTCTTCTGCATTACCTTCAACCTCTATTGAAGTGCCACCATCTACTTCAGTTGAAGTTCCATCTTCTGCATCTCATCTTCTTGATTCCTCCACAATTCTCCATGCATCACCTTCAGCATCTCCTCTCCCTTCTCATCTTGCTAGGATATCTCATCCTTGTTTTGATTTATTGGCTTCTGAGCTTTCCACTCCTCCTCAGTCTCCAATTATTCATTCAGATCATGTTGATCTTCTTGCATCTACCCATCATTCCCTAGTTCACTCTCCATCTCATCAAGAATACACCATTACTGATGTTCATCCATCTAATGTGATTCCCCCACCTTCATTTGAAATCACCCCAGCATTCATCTCTAGCATCCTGGATTTAATTACTCCTTCAATAAAAATCATGATTTAAGAAGCAATTGCTCCCCTTGTATCCCCCATCTCTTCTTTGACTGCCGCCATCCAAGCTCTCTCAAAATCTGATGAGCCCTCTTCATCTAGGGGCCTGGTTTCAGTTTCCACTGAAAACAGGCAGGGGGAGATGCTCTATGAAGATGCCTCTGAGCTGCCCTTGGCCTCCCTTCCAGCAGATCCTCCTGTAGATACAGAAAAAGAGATAGAAGAATCAGCACCTCCATTGTCTGAAACAGATATTTCTGATGCTATAATGAAATCTGAGTTTGTTGTCAAAGTTTGCCTAGAAGAATGCTCCACTCCCCGGGTTGCCCTCTACCTAGAAGGAGTCATTACCTCCTTCCTAGATGAATTATTGGAGTTAGGACATTCAAAGGAAAATTCTGAAGGTATCCCTTATACTCATTTTTTTAGACTTGATAACTGACATGCTAGTATGGGAATACCTAGAAGGAATGATAAAATGTCATTTAGCAAATTTGTGTTCATAATACTACATATATAATGGAAGAAGTATTACCTGTCCAAGAGCTTGACCATCAACCAGCTTTAGAAGTTCAACCTGAACCAGAACCAATTGTTCAAGATCCTGAGGCTGCTCAGCCAGCTCAGTTAGCAGTGCAAGAAGAACTGGTCTCCATGACAGTTATTGATGAACAAGAAAAGGCTTCAAAAATTCAAATAGAAAAGTCTACTGTCTGGGATGACACTCCTGGATTAGACCTAGACACTCTTCTGGCACAGGATGCCCTGGAAGAAGAGTTAGAAAAAGCTATCTTAAAAGAGAAGGAAAAAGCTGTGTAAGAGGCGTTTGACCCGTATGATCTTCCTCCTTCTTCAAATTCTGAGGATGAGGATGATTCTGATGAATCTGAAGAATCCAAGAAAAAGAAATCTGCAAAGAAGAAAAGAAAAGCTGTGTCTCCTCCTCCTCCAAATCCTGATAATGATATCCCCTATTATATTTTGAAAGGTATTGATCCCAAATCTAAAGAGTTTCAGCATTGGATGGCATTTTCTAAGAATCAGCAAAAATTAAGGAAGAAGTCGAAAATGTATGACAGTCCTGCCCCAAGATGTACTCCTAGAGGTGCTCCTCCTCCACCTCCTAGTGCAGGAGCCTCTGGAAACTTATCTACAAATCCTTCTTCTCAGTCTGATAGGTTTACTCCATCTCAGTCCTCTCAAAGGAAAAGCTCTCAAGGATATCAAGGCAGATCGTAATCTGGTTACCAAAGACATGATGCTGATGTAAAGGAACAAGTGAAGGAGGTGGTTTATCAAAAACCAACTTTTTCTCCTCCTCCTTCCAAAGCAATCAAGAGCACATCTTCTTCAAAGCCAGATCATGCAGTGAAAGCTGTTTCAAAAGGTAAAAGAATTATTTTCTCTGAAAAATCGAGCCAGCTGAAAGCCTGCTAGATATGTCTATTAAATTTAAAGCTGTGAAACCTGTAGATACATCTTGTGAAAATGTGTATGAAAGCCAAGAGCTTGATCCTGATTTTAGGATGGCTCGATCTCTTGAGCTCGTTGGATCAGCCCAAATTAAGAAAGCTAAAGCTGAAGGTAAAGACACTGCAGGATTAACAACTATGTCCAAATTCAGAATGAAGGAACTTGATAATTTCCAGGTTAGACCTGAGGTATTTGACCCTTCAAAATACATGGAAAAGCATCCTGAAGCAGTTGTCCCAAGGGCATCAGAAACTAAAATCATTAGAGAGCAAGATCTAAAGCTGTCAAAGAAAGAAGCTCTAGACCCTTTTAGGAAAATTACTTTTATTCCTAGTTCCTCTGAACCTAAACCAAATTCTGAAGCTCCTTAAAATTCATTGATTGACAGTTATTTACTTATCTATTTGATTGATGTTATCTGCTTAGCTATTTCCCTTCATGCATTTTATTTATTTTCAGTAGTTTGTTTTGTATGTTTAGTTGTTGAGAGACTAACTCAAATAGGGGGAGATTGTTGGTACCCTAGTTTTGATTTGAGTTCAGTTCTCTCTTTCTGTCTCTTGACCCAAGATTTATCTATGGTCAAAGGTTAGTTGTTTAGTTAGGTTGCTCTAGATTTAGAGTTGTCACTTTTCCAGATGAAAATTTGGTTAAGTTGTTTTTTGTTCGACTATGGTCGAACGCCGCTCGACTATCGTCTATCGACTGTTCGACGATTGTCTATCAGTTGGTCGACGTTTGTCTATCAGCAGATCGTCTATCTATGAGTTAGTTCAACTCTTGGTAGCTCGACATTCTGTGGAATCTGCCTCGCCGATCGTCGAACCCCGCTCGACGTCTTTTGACCAGACAGATTTCTTGATAGTTCAACTATCTTCTTGGATAGTTCAACTATCTGATAGTTCGACTATCTGTTTGATAGGTCGACTATCTGTGTTGTTTGATAGTTCGACTATCTGTCTTGATAGGTCGACTATCTGTTGTGTTTGATAGTTCGACTATCTGCTTGGATAGTTCAACTATCTGATAGTTCGACTATTTATTTGATTGGTCGACTATCTGTTTTGTTTGATAGTTTGACTATCTGTTTGATAGGTCGACTATCTGTTTTGCTTGATAGTTCGACTATCTGTCTTGATAGGTCGACTATCTGATAGCTCGACTATCTGTTTGATAGGTCGACTATCTGTTTTGTTTGATAGTTCGACTATCTGTTTGATAGGTCGACTATCTATTTTGCTTGATAGTTCGACTATCTGTCTTGATAGGTCGACTACCTGATAGCTCGACTATCTGTTTGATAGGTCGACTATCTATTTTGTTTGATAGTTCGACTATCTGTTTGATAGGTCGACTATCTGTTTTGTTTGATAGTTCGACTATCTGTCTTGATAGGTCGACTATCTGATAGCTCGACTATCTGTTCAGATAGGTCGACTATCTGCTGTGGTAGTTCGACTATCTTCTTTGATAGTTCGACTATCTGTTTCGTTCGACTATCTGTTTGATAGGTCGACGATCTCTGTGCTTCGGTCGACGATCTCTGTGCTTCGGTCGACGATCTCCGAGGGTCGTTCGACGTTTTGCTGTACGTATTTAGTAATTTTGTCCTCTTCTATTCTATGATTTATTTCATATTTATTTGGCATATTATTTCTATAAATTTGTGATATTATTTCCATGCAATCTCTGCTCCATTCCTTATGCATGAGCCAATCTTTATCTGACAAAGTGTTTTGTCTTATTAGTTGAAAATACATTTTTTGCTTTATCTGCCAGGTTGTCCTTATAGCCGTTAGACTCAGAAAGTCTTTTCTGGCTGTAAAGAGTTCTTTCTGATGTGACCTTTTTCCTGCACCCTTCTTATCTGATTGGTTATGCAGCTTCTTAGAAAGCTTTATCCTCTTATAGTATGTCTGTCTGCAGGATTTGTTTTTGCTTTATGCTTTTTGCAGCCCAGATTGCTGATTCCAGAAGAAGACAAAGATTAAAACTCAAATTAAAGCCGTTGCAAAGGCTCATATATAAAGAGCTTCTTTTTGAAAGAAGATAACAGAACTGATATAGAACACATACACTCAGCAGCATAGAAAAAGAGAGAAAGCAAGAAAGTTCTACAGCTCTCAGAATTTCACAATCAACTGAGAAGATCAAAGCTCTTCTGCATTATTCTTCATCCTGAGTTCATCCTACTTACAGGAAGACTTTCACTCAGAGGCCTTTAGAAGAAGAAGAAGAAGAAAGGAAGCTGTTTGAAGAAGAACACCTGTTCCCAATCAAGAATCTTCTTCAAGCTTCTCCTTCAGAACCTCAAGACAATTCTTTATCTTAGTTCAGAAGAGTTCCTGCACCCTGAAGCAAGACTCCTTCCTGGATATTCTCTAAGCCAGGGGGAGCCTTGATTCTTTAGAGCTATCTAGCTCTGTGCAATCCACTAGCTTCTTTAATCTGTTTAACAATAGAGAATAAGCCTTAACTCTCTCAACCTCCTGTATAAAGGGTTATTACTCCCTTCAAAAGTGAACCCTTGGTGGCAGGGCACCTGATCAAAAACCTGTGTTGGATTTTGAGCTCCTGATCAAAAGCTCAAAGGGTCTACTTGATCTACCTGAAGCAGATCAGTTGGTGGCAGGGCACCTGAACAAAAACCTGTAGTGGATTCCTACCAGGGTGGTAGAAGAGTTGACGTACCTATTTAGAGGGAACCACTATAAAATTTCTTGTGTTGTCTGTGATGTTTATTTAATTCTTTGTACTGAGGCTGTGAGTATAAATAACTAGGATTGCTAGTTGCAGTGATAGGATCCCAAGCTTAACTGTAATTACAGTTAGCTCTCTCTTGTGCACTACACTTCGTGTTAGGCTCTAGGGTTATCAATATCTATAAACTAATTCCGCAAATTAACTCTAAGGGAGTTGAGTAGGGTGTCATAATTTTTGAATACTCTATTCACCCCCCCTCTAGAGTTGTATCTATCATCACTTTCAAGATCTTCTTTAGAAGAGCTATTATTCTTAGTTTATGTTGTAAGACAGTTCAGGCAGAGTTTTTGTTATCTTTTCAACCTGCAAGTTACAGTGGTAGATAAATTATGATTTTCACATATTATAATTGTTATGCTGATCAGTTTGTAGACCTCGCAATTATCCGTTCCAGCTTATCCACCGTCTCACGGTCTTACAGCCTAGCCGATTTATATTGCACAGTGCGCAAACCGCGCGGTTACATATTTCGTTTATTCTATTCGGCTATGACATCTCTCTCGGTTTATTACTAATATATTCTGGAATTCGGCCGACTTGATTCTGTCAACTAATTCTAGTCCGCCGGCTTATGGTATTCATTCAAATCAATTTGCGGCTTGCTAAGTAAAGAAGTCGCAATATGTTTATCTCTATCCTTCAGTAATTTCCATATTGGAAGCGTGTTTTGTATTAAAGTTCGGACAAGCCGCCACCGTCAGCTTGATTATTACAGTATCCTATTGGTTTATTTCCTTGTCTGAGCGGCTTGTCGATCGCCATATATCTTCTTGATCTCCAATTAAACTACGGCCTATCAGCACTCAACTACATTAATCTTGCGACTTCATGTTGAATATGAACCCTCAACAGTTGAACTACTTTATCTTCTTGGCGAATACTCTCCTGACCGCTCGGCTTATGGCTTTATATACGTTCAAGGGTGATCGGATTGCTATAAATTCGCAGACGACTAATATACCCGGCTACTGGTATTCTATTCGAGTTTAACCGGAGCAAAGGTACTTATTATTCGGTGAAGTCATCAATGAGATTTCTTAAGTCAGAAACGAGTAAGAAAGATTAAGCCGCATAAACAAACAAGTTAAATTGCAGTATAATGGATTTTCACAAAAGGTAAAATATTTCCATTTCTAATGTCAAGTACAAAAGGTAGATCGCGCGGTTTACAAAATCATACCCCCGGTCTCAAAAAATGTAAAAACTATTACAAGTAATCTGTCCTAGTTTTCCGGCTTTAGTCTTTTAGACGCAGGAGTGCCAGAGTCCGGTTCACCGTCGATGTCGACTTCAGAAGGCGAGTAGTCGCCTCTATCAGATGAGGATGAACGCAAACTGCCAGTGTCCCTTGTCTCGGACTTGCTGGACTCAACCTGCGCGGTCTCCGACGCTTGACCGCCGGTTTCTGAAGAAGCGCTCTCGCTCCTGCTTCCCTCGTTGTCCTCCTCTTCCTCTTCCGCCTTGCCCTCGCTTTCACCATCGACCTTCTCCTTGCCCTTCAATGCTCGGTAAACCGTGGCTACCCTTTTCTTCAAGGGTGGATACAAGTTGGCGCAGGTGAAGTCGGTGAAGCCTGGGGCGAGACCGCCGCGATTCCGGAGCCGATTAAGCGCTCCATCAATCCCTTGGATGAGCTGCGGAAAGGCAGCGTCCTGGAAGGCCGGGTTGGCCGGATCATGCATTTTCTGCAAAGGAAAGGAAAAAGGTCAATCTGGGCGGCTTGATAAATGAAGCCGCAAGGATCAGGTAATATCTTACCCCATTCAACTCCTTTAGCTGTGCGATTTCTTCATCCTTTTCGGCGAGTTGCCGCTTTAGGTCGCCTTGACTCGCGACTAACCGCTTATGGGCCAGGCCCATGTAGTGGTTAGCCACAAAGCTTCTGGCGCCGACCTGCGCGGCAAACCGCGAGAAGTCTTCTTCTGGTATCTTTTTCAGCGCTTTCAGGTTGGGCTTACCATATAAATCCGCGCCAGCCGCGGAGGCATGGCGGCTTATCCTTTCCCTCCCTCAGTCAGGGAGGGCGGCGGAGATTTGGACAGATTCTCCATTGGCACTCCACTGTATGGTGGGGTTGTCGTGGAGGTCCTCCACGTGGCTGCCCATTCCATGCAGCGTAAAGTCACTGGAGGAGTCTGATTCCCCTTCCTCCTCAACTCGCTCCAGCCTGATTCTCTTAGCCCTTTTCTCCCTTTGTGTAAGGGTTAAGCCGCCTGGAGTCAGTGGCTTATTCAGCGAGACCGCGACAACAGCTGTAAGACAAATTCAACAAGTCAGTTCGTAAGCCGTGCGGCTAGTAGAGCAGTTCGGTTGGCTGGTACTTACTGTCCTCCACATGCACATCCTACAAAGTTGGGAGCAACGGGAGGTAGTGGACGATGTCTAGCCGCTCCCCCTTGAAGAAGTCGAAGATATCCTTCTCCAGGCCGTCTAGTCCGCTGCTGCCAAAGACGGCTTTGTCGCGAACCTGTGGATTGACCGGCAGGAGTCCGAGTTTACCCTCAAAGACTAGGTACCTCTCTGACCAATTCGGTACTTTGTTCGCCAGGTTGATGACCTTCATCCCCCGGCAGCCAAAGTACAGATGCCCTCTGAAGATTTTTGTTCCAGAGTCCGGAATAGACCGGACAGAGAAGCATTCTCTGAACAGCTTCATAGAGAAGCGAACTCTCTCGGACCTCAAGTAGGTGATGAAGTTATAGATATCCGCAATGGAGTTCGGTGGCAGCTGTCCTGGCACTACCCCATAGTGTTCGAAGATCGCTACGACTTTCATCAGCACGGTGAAGCGGAAGCCGCTGTCAAAATTATCGATAGGGATGGCGATTTGGTTGGCTGTGGAGGTGTTGATTCGTTCGTGAGGAATAGGATGTCGCACGAGCAGCGGGTTGTCCTTCATGTACTTCTCTGTAAAGTTGTCAAGCTAGGCTTGGGTAAGCCGGCCTTCCTTGGGGTCTGCCGAATGGAAGGCAGAAGCCGCATCGGTCCTAACGGCTGGAGCTTTGTCAGACCGCATCGCCTTTGCTTTAGCTCGCATTCTGATCTTTCGTGCCGAAATCTCCGGGATCATCTCAATTTATAGATTTTCTAAGCAGCTATAGTGGTGGTTGTCAAATCGCAGTTAGCTATCAGGCCGCACGGCTTAACCTGCAAGAGAAAATATTCTAACCGCAGACTAGTTCGGCAGTTCGCGCGACTAAATTTCAAGTACTTGGCAAAATTTCCAAAGAAGAAAAGACAGCGATTATGATATTTAAACCGCATAAGCCGCAAGCAATTCGTAATAATATACAAACAGATATATAAAGATTGTCCACAGCAATAAAATAGTCTGGTATCATGAGTTGATGCTTATTACAAAGCCAAATAAAATGTTCAAGATGATTTATCTCTACCCTCAGGAGCTTCTCGCCCTACCCGCGCGACTTGGTCGCCGACCCATACTAGCTTAACATACACTTGACTGACGAGGTTGTGGATGGAATGTAGAGTTCGGTGAACCCGCGAGGTATCACGCTCTACGCGGGCAAATGGAACCAGCGGTAGAGCGCGATCTCCCGAGTCGCCAGAAGCTACGACCTGCCTAACCGCCGCGACTAATGGCGAGTCCGAAGTCTCTCCAGAAGCCGGGCGGTTTGGTAGTTGCTGCTGTTCCCTTCCCTTGCCATATCGAGCGATGTCCGCCCTTTCTCTCTCAATCCGGCCCGCCATCAGCACCAGGTCTTACATATCAAGCTTCTCTGCCTTCTCCTGCTCCAGGTTGGCCAGCGCCTCCTGTGTCTTCTGCTCTGCGGCCTCCAACGCAGTCCGCATCAATGTTCTCTCCACCTCCAAGGTGGTCAATGCCTCCCGTGCCTTTTGTTCAGCGGCCTCCAGCGCAGTCCGCGTTGCTGCCTTCTCTAGCTCCCAGTGCTCATGCGCCTCCTATCTCCTTTTTTCCGCGGCCTCCAGCTTAGACCGGCTCGCAGCTCTCTCCAGATCCATGCCGGTCAGTGCTTCCCGCGTCCTTTTCTCTGTAGCCTCTAGCTCAGACTGGCTCGCAGCTCTATCCAGCTCCAGGTCTTCCAACACCTCTTGTGTTCTCTTCTCAGCGGCCTCCAGCATAAACCGCTGATCTTCCTCTTGAAGTCGCCACTCTACCTCCTTGGCTTGAAGGGCCTCGACATGCTCCCTTACTCTAGCTTGCAAGGCAGCTACCTCCTCTTGGAATTCGGCTGCCCTTTGGTCATGGATCTTCGGAAGTAGCGGGGGCATCATTGGAGGTAAGAAAGTCGTCAGGTCGCCCGACTTGATGGCGGTTTCTGGTGCACCTGCAGTGAGTAAACAAGCGGTCAGATTTCAATCACATAATCGATACCTTTTAAAGGATCTCAGTTGATTGAGACCGCAGCTCGGGCTTATCTTTCCTTCTAAAGCCGCAGTGCCAAATCTAAACGCTGGTCGCCTAAACCGCTCGTAGTCTATTCGCTTCAGCTTTTCTTTCCATATCTGCGCGGTCTCTTGAGCTTTACTTTTCAGTTCTGCCATGGTCAGGAAGAAGCTCGTTGGCAGATTCAAAATAGTGTCCGCTCATTTCTTCCATGACCGCGGCTTGTAGAATTTTACAATGCGCTTAACTTCTTTATGTTTACCTTGCAGGGGAGGAAATGTAGCCGCCACCTGCTTCCCGGCAATTATTTTCTTCATCTCCTCTATCCTCTCTCTGAGTTTTAATTTTTCAACTCCTTCTGAAACCGCAGAAGCCGTTTCGCCTAGCTTCTCTCCTGTAACTTTGACATCGACGTCGGCGGTTTCTTCCAAAGCCGACGGAGTACTCAATAACTTGTCCTGCTGCTAGAATTTCTCCATCCCCTTTAGGATGTCGCTCAGAGATTCGCTAACCGCAGCCATACTCTCTGGCTCATCTGGCTTGGAGGATGGAGTCGACGGACTCTTGGGGACTTCTTTCTCCCACGGCTTATGATGGAGGCTAGCCGCTCCAGTCTTCACAGAAACATTGCGGTTGTCAACCCGCATCTTCCGCATTTTCCTCCTCATCCTTTCCTCAAGGGTCTCGTCTACTTCCTCTTCTCAGACAGAGACCGCTCGGCCTCCAGTGGCTTCACTGAGTCATCCTCATCAACGACGATCAAATTAGCAGATGTGGGCAGCTCGCGCGGTTTGGAGGAATCGACACTCTTCTCCTCCGCCCCAGCAATCCTCAAGAGAGGTTCACCAGATGGCGAGTAGGTGATATCGAAGGATTTTGTTGTTCCGGCTTGTGGGAGAGCAGATTTGGAAACTTCTTCAACTTTGGTCGCGGCCAGCGAGGATTCCGCGACAGCTTCTATCGGTTTCTTTCCAGAAACCAAAGCTGCCAGGCTGATCGGCTTCTCAGCTTTCTTTTCAGGCAATTAGTCAGAGTTGTCCGCTTTCCTGCTCCTCTTTTTCGCCCCAGACGACTTCTTTTCACGAACTAGAATTGAGGACATAACATCCATCTTGTAGAAGTCGTTGTCAGCTTGAAGGATTCTAACCGCAAGGGGCGAATAGTGACCCGTGGCTTGACAGAAATCTTGACGAAATGGCAGGATCCTCGGCATTTTATAGACGCAGAAGCATTAATGGCAGTCGCGGCCTCCGGCTTAGTTCTACATTTTCGAAGTTTTTCAGAAACTTAAAAATGTGTGGGGATTATGTTAACCCAGAATCTGCAACTAGTTCTCCAGGCTTTTCAGTCCGAGCGGCTTTTTCTTTCTAGCCGCCATTCTCATCTAGCCGGGTGGCCTCTCCGTCAGACCTCCGCCGACTCCAGCGCAGCTCAACGCCAAGTCCCAGGGCCAGCCATCGTTCGCGGGTCAGCCTGTCCTTGCCCAAGCCGCGCGACCTATATTCCAGGTCACCGTCAGAGGGAGCCCAGATCAGTCCGTCCAGAGGTCGGGCCTATCAACTCGCCGGAGGAAGTCCGCCAGGCAGCGTGGCCTTTCCTCTGCTCTCTTCTCCTCTTCTTTGTTAATTCTCATCACCGCTGCCCGGTTCTCCTGTACCCCGGGCAGCGGGTAATTTTAGCCCTGCCCGTTTGGTCAGTCCCCCAAGCCTATAAATAGGGGGCGGGAGTACACCCAAAGCACGCTGACTCGAGTCCAGGAGGTCGCATGTTAAGAGCTGCGGCCTCAATTCTAGTCCTTTGCGTTCTATTGGCCGGCCGGCTTCTTTCTCTTTTCTTTGCTTTCCAAGTGTAATCGCTCCGTTTTATATAAAAGGAAAGCCCGCCGCAGGAGAGGCATTCAGGCCGCGGCAGGCGAAGCGTGGTGTCGCCGCTATTCTCGACTTGCTTTGATCTTTTTTCTGATTCTTGCCTTAAACGCCAGTAACCGACTAGCCGACAGTCTTCTCCCTATACCTTCCCCAGTGCTCGAACGGTTAGCTGGTAGTGCTCGTTTTCCCTTTCGCATTTCGTGCATCAACCCGCATCTTCTGCATTTTCCTCCTCATCCTTTCCTCAAGGGTATCGTCCTTCTTCCTGTGTCGCTTCAAGTGGCCGACTATTGTCTCTGTCCGCTTCCTCTTCTAAGACAGAGACCGCTCAGCCTCCAGTGGCCTTTCTGAGTCGTCCTCATCAACGGGGATCTAATTAAAAGATGTGGGCAGCTCGCGCGGTTTGGAGGAATCGACACTCTTCTCCTCCGCCCCAGCAATCTTCAAGAGAGGTTCACAGGATGGCGAGTAGGTGATATCGAAGGATTTTGTGGTTCCGGCTTGTGGGAGAGCAGATTTGGAAACCTCTTCAACTTTGGTCGCGGCATGCAAGGATTCTGCGACAGCTTCCATCGGTTTCTTTCCATAAACCGAAGACGCCGGAGTGATCGGCTTCTCAGCTTTATTTTCAGGCAGTTGGTCAGAGTTGTCCGCTTTCCTGCTCCTCTTTTTCGCCCCAGACGACTTCTTTTCACGAACTAGCATTGAGGACATAACATCCATCTTGTAAAGTCGCTGTCGGCTTGAAGGATTCTAACCGCAAGTGGCGAATAGTGACCCGTGGCTTGACAGAAATCTTGACGAAATGGCAGGATCCTCGACATTTTATAGACGCAGAAGCATTAATGGCAGTCGCGGTCTCCGGCTTAGTTCTACATTTTCGAAGTTTTTCAGAAACTTAAAAATGTGCGGGGATTATGTTAACCTGGAATTCGCGACTAGTTCTCCAGGCTTTTCAGTCCGGGCGGCTTGTTCTTTCTAGCCGCCATTCTCATCTAGCCGGGCGGCCTCTCCGTCAGACCTCCTCCGACTCCAGCACAGCTCAACGCCAAGTCCCAGGACCAGCAATCGTCCGTGGGTCGGCCTGTCCTTGCCAAAGCCGCACGACCTATATTCTAGGTCGTCGTCAGAGGGAGCCCAGATCAGCCCGTCCATAGGCTGGGCCTATCAACTCGCCGGAGGAAGTCCGCTAGGCCGCGCGGCCTTTCCTCTGCTCTCTTCTCCTCCTCTTGGGTGATTCCCGTCACCGCTGCCCGGTTCTCCTGTACCCCGGGCAGCGGGTAATTTTAGCCTTGCCCGTTTGGTAAGGCCCCCAAGCCTATAAATAGGGGGCGGGAGTACACCCAAAGCACGCTGACTCGAGTCCAGGAGCTCTCTTTGTTAAGAGCTGCGACCTCGATTCTAGTCCTTTGCGGTCTATTGGCCGACCGGCTTCTTTCTCATTTCTTTGTTTTCCAAGTGTAATCGCTCCATTTTATATAAAAGAAAAGCCCGCCGCAGGAGAGGCATTCAGGCCGCGGCGGGCGAAGCGTTGTGTCACCGCTATTCGCGGCTTGCTTTGATCTTTGTTCTGATTCTTGCTCTAACCACTAGTAACCGACTAGCCGACAGTCTTCTCCCTATACCTTCCCCATTGCTCGAACGGTTAGCTAGTGGTTCTCGTTTTTCCTTTCGCATTTCGTGCATCAACACTAAACACATGGTATGAGTGACGTAAAAGTATAGTACAATGAATAAAGAACTATAGTAAGAGCAGAAAAGTAAAGCTAAACTACCACAACTCTACCATCACAATTCGTACCTTAACCTATAAAAAATGCCCATACAAATTTATAAGTTAAGGTTTCCATGAATTTTAACTTATTATATGAAAGAGCCCATACTAATTTATATGATAAGGATCTATGAAGCGTATGTCCTAATATGAATGAATGTTATGATGCAAATTATGCAATAGGCAAGTGAAACTCACACACAATGACTCTGTGATCACAGACCTTTAGTTCCTGCTTTTCGGAGCTAGCATCACTCTCTAGTACTGCCATTGTGGCTACGTCAGCAGTGGAGTGGGCATCTCCACTCCTAGGCAGGTACACACTACCAAACCTAGACCTCTCATACTCCTCTATACACGTCCTAGGTGCACTCTAGAGTCTTGTGTACTAATTGTTGACTGGCTGTCAGTCTTGTTGGGTCAGGTGTGCATTTTCGTGGATTGTCCTCCAGACCGCAGTATAAACAACCTACTGGCCCCTCATACCCTCACACTTGCCTGAGTCACCGTACTGTCATCGGTGTGACGATTGGCCCAGTACCGCATGACCTGCCACTATATAGTTTTATGCACATGCAAAGTATTTCAACTCGAGCCTTCAGCTTGCAGGACTAAACCTGCCCTGAATCCCTCCAACCCTACACGGGTGAGAATGCTACCACAAATCTCTCCAACACTACATGGGTGAGAATGGTGATATGATGCCTAACCTATTAGGCTACTCTTGTCTACGGATTATTATACTTAGTGACTTAAGGTTAATCCCAGGACTGCCCAGGGCATGCCCAGTGAAGGGATCTCGGGGGCATTAGGAACTACGATGGGCTGAAGCCCAAAGCTCCCTTTCTCAAGGATATTTACTTTAGTTGTTGTCTACCCACAATTCCCTTTGCTCTCAGTGTTACTCTTGAGCAATCCTAATGACTTAAGAAGTTACTAGAGGAGCGATGGTCTTCCGCCATCCTCCACCTAGTCGCTATCCAAAGGCTTGCACTTTTACTCTCGTCACTAGGACATAACTGTCAATTAGGGTCAAATTCCAAATACAACCTTAAGCTGACCGTTGATCTATCCCCCTGTGGTCCTTATAGTGTAACCTACTTTTGCTATACGCAGCCCATGACTTATTACCACCCCGGAGTATGACTTACAATTTCCTTAGCCACATGCCCCAATCTATTTATCCTAGGATGGTATGGACCTATATGTGGACCATGATAAATTTCACTATTTTCTAAATTATTTAAATCATTAAATTAAATCCTTTCTTTAGTTTCCTAGGCCAGTTAAAACATGAAGTACTATAATTGATGATCCCACTTACCTAAGGAATTTTTCTATAGCTGTGTCATGGTAAAATATTGCTGTCTATCAAAATTCATAATTTTCCTTTGAATATATATATTTGTTCCTTTATTAATATAAAACTCAAATAATTGCCATTTTCCAAATGAAGTATAAGGAATACACTACCCAAAATTCTAGGAAAATTACAGAGCACAAGTATCATTAATTTTAGGCTAATGGCAGAGTTTCATCAACTTCTATAATGTAGTGACTAACCAAACTCAATTCATACTAATTTACCAAAATGTCATTATGCTAGTTTAAACATTATTATTGCATCCAAAAATTTTGAGATAATTATACAAGGCTAAGCATACATTTATACAGCACTATAAATTTTTCCAACATTTTCTAATAAATATTTTCATCAATTTCCTAATTATGTGCATTAAGGGCAAAATTGTAATTCCTACATAACTCCTATCAAAGTTCATCAAACAGTGCCCTAACATTTTTCAAGAATTTATTATGATGATATAATGACCTTGAAAGAGTTTGGAAATTTTATCCCAATAATAAATCTATTTTTAAATTTATTTTCCCAAAGTTCAATTAATTCAAAATTTCCAAATAATGGGATTCTTGTTTCCAAAAATCCCAAAATCTCTATGAGGGGTAAACTCTATTCTAATGAGCCTCTCGACTAAGTTCCATGATTTTTGGATGTATAAAATAGGCTGAATATACAATATTTCAAAAATTGCTATTTGCACTCCAAAGCTATATATAGCCAACACATGCAAGTGGGTTAACCCAACATACAGTGGTCCAAATGTGCTGAAAACTTTACCTTGCACATATTATGTCCCCAAAGACCTGCCACCAAAATTTGGGGCTCATTGGAGTTGAAATACTCTAAAAATCACATTTATCATATTTTGACTAAAACTATAGAAAAATATACTCCAAAAATTCTCATTTTTGGGGAGGGTCTAGACAGGACCAAATAAGTCACATGCCCAAAATTTCACCCCATGTGGACTTTTGGTTTGGCATGGGCATCCATTTTACTTTTTGCCCTAGCCTAGAACCAATCCTAGAAAAATGGTCATACAGGTCAGACCACTGGACCAAAACTCAAGTTAAGGGTGGCAGATTAAATCTAACCCTACTGGCTATATTTTCCATGTTTATCATATTTTAAGGGGATGGCTTTAAGAGCCCTAATATTAACATGCAAAATCACTGAGTATCACACAAACAAAAATTTCATTTTCATTTCATTAAATCATAACAGAATTAATTAATTTTAATAAAATGAATTGCACGAATCTTAAAGCTAGATTGGACGGAATCCGGTTATCTTCCTCAAGTGTTTGATGGCCGAGATCGATCCGACCTGGAACTTCTTGCGAGCCATTTCCGGCCACCTGAGGCGGTGCCACCCCCGGCCAACGGTGACATCACCTTCATGGAGGTGGTGGCCGAGTTTTCCTGGTGGTGAGAAGGCGGGAGGCGGCTCCTCCGGCGATTCCGAGCGGGTTGAAAAACTTGGAAAAATATCCTACTTCTCACATGGCATCGGGCTCAATTGAGCCCGATATCTTCCATAGTTGATCTAAGATTATAGTACGGGTAGAGGGGCCGTGAAATGAACCGGTGTTGGTGGATTGAGGCGAGGATGGAGGCGGGTGGCCATTCCTGACCTTTCTCCGGCGGCTCCTATCGGGTTCATGGATTCTCCGCCAAATGTCCAGCTCCAGCACTCGATTTTTACTCTCCTTTGCCCTCTGAAGCTAATGGAATCAATATCTTTGGCTAAGAGGGGGTATATGGGGAGATACAACGAAGGCAAGCTCGGTTTGGATCTTTGATTGTATTACCCTTTATGCTAAGTTGCCCTCAGCTTCTCACCTCCTCCTAATAGCTCTAAAGGGGGTCTGCCAGCAAGTCATGGCTGAAGAGAAGGAGCCATGTGGCCTCCTCCTCTTAATTTCACCTTTGTCTCTCCTCTTTTTGGGTGGTTTCTCCAAAATGCCCCCATGCATGTATTCTCTCTCCTATTTCAGAGGGGTAGGGTTTGTCTTTGACTCCTTGGGCTGATAATGAGCCATGCTTGGTGGCTTAGCCCAAAGGATGAGGCTTGGGTTCATTTCTCCCTCCTTTAGGCCTTATGTTGACCAAGTTTGAATTTTAGGGTTGACTTGGTCAACTTGATGAGAGGGTTGGCCCCACTTGATGGTCATGGTCCTAATGGTACCACCCAACTTGGGTTGGGTCAAGGAGTGCCATACTTAGGCTAATTGGGCCTATAGGTATGGGTTTGACCAAATTAGGGCTAAGGTTGACTTGGGTCAACTAGGGCCAAAGGGTTGACCTAGTGACATGCCCTAGGGTCCAATTAGATTATTTTAGGGGTTAAGACAACATGGTGGGGTCATGGTATGGCTAGGGTTCCTATTTAGGCTAGGTTGACCTAGTTTGGCTTTAGCCCCTTAGTGGGCCCCACATGGCTACAACCCACTCCCAAGGGTCAAACCTAGATAAATTCCCTATCATCCACACCATGCCTAACCCAATCTAAGTTAAGGGGTCTAGGAGTAACATGGGATGTTACAATTCCCAATAAACAAAAAAATAATTTCATCCCCGAAATTCAAGTTTGGGTCTATGGGGTTCTATTTGTAACAATTTGAGTAATTTTAAAAACATAAATTACAGCATACTTGAAGTAAACAACTCTGGGTGCCGCTCTAACATTAGATCCTTCAGCTCCCAGGTGTGCTCCTCCCGTCCATGGTTGGACCAAAACACCTTCACGAGAGGGACCTTCTTCTTCCGCAACACTCGGATGGCCGTGTCATCAATCTGGATCGGCTCCAATCGAACGGATCTGTCTGGTGCTATCAGACCAGCTATAGTAGTAATGTGCTGCTCTGGCTGAAGGAGGGCTCTTCGCAAGGAAGATACATCGAAGGCGATGTGTAAGGTATTCAACTCCGGTGGCAGCTGCAGTCGGTAAGCTAAGGGGCCGATCCATTCCAGGATCAAGTATGGCCCCATGTATCGAGGACTAAGCATCTTGTGTCTCCGCACCCGAGAGACAACATGCACTAGACATATCTTCAAGAAAGCTCCGTCTCTAACCTGGAATTCCACCTTCTGGTGCCGAGCATCATGATACTTTGCCTGCCTACTCTGGGCCTCTAGCAGCTGATCCCTAATCAAACGAATCTGAGTCTCTGTGTCTTCCACAAAATAAGATCCATGAGCCTTGGTGTCCACATCCTGAACCCAAGACAGTGGTGTCTGACACTTCCTTCCGTAAAGTGCCTCATATGGAGCCATCCTGATGCTAGCCTAGTGGTTTTTATTGTAAGAGAATTCGATCAATGGTAACAGCCTCTCCCAAGGCTTCCCTGTATCTAATATGCATAACCTGAGCAGGTCCTCCATAGTCCTGTTTGTTCGCTCTGTCTGGCCGTCGGTTTGTGGATGGAAGGCAGTGCTATAGGTAAGTCGGGAACCCAAGTAAGCATGCACTGCCCCCCACTCATTAGAAGTGAACCGACCATCGCTGTCCAACACAATAGTCCTGGAAATGCCATGGTATCTGACGAACTGCTCCACGAACAATCTCGCCAACACTACAACTAGAGCATCCTTCCTGACTGGGATAAACTGCGCTACCTTTGTCAGTCTGTCGACTATGACCCAAATGGAATTGTGCCCAAAGTGGGAGTGAGGCAGTCCGTGTACAAAATCCATAGCAATGACCTCGAACTTCCACTCTGGGACTGGCAGTGGCTGTAATAAACCCTCTGGGCTCTTACATTCTACCTTCACGCGCTGACAGGTCTCGCAGTGTGTCACAAAATAGGTGATCTCCATCTTCATCCCAGGCCAGTACATTGTCTTCCGTAAGTCTGCCCACATCTTTGTAATGTCGGGATGTACTGAATATCTGGAGCAGTGTGCCTCTCTGAGTATGTCATCTCGGATACCATCTCCTGCTGGTATGTATACTCGTCCACGGAATCGAAGGAGATCATCTTGTAGCATATAATCTTCAAACTTTCCCCATTCCAGGGCACCGAAAATCGGCTCTAATGCAGCATCCAGCCTCTGATGTGTAATAATGCGCTCCCGAATATCATCATCACTGATTAATGAGCTTAGGTACTCTCGGTATACCGCTGGTTCGGCCTCAGATACCTTGGTAATATGCATGTCTTCAAACATCCGTACCAGCTCTATAGACATCAACCGAGGCTCCGGTCCAGAAGTATTGGCTGTCCTGCTCAAAGCATCTGCTACTGTGTTTGCCTTCCCTAGATGGTAGTGGATCTGATAATCATAGTCATAGAGGAATTCCAGCCATCTCCTCTGTCGCAAGTTCAGGTCCTTCTGCGTATCGATATATTTAATATTCTTGTGATCCAAGTAGATATCACAATGAATCCCATATAAGTAATGTCTTTATATCTTTAGGGCGAATACCACAGCCCCGAGCTTTAAGTCATGTACTGGATAATTATGTTCATGCTTCTTCAACTGTCTCAAAGCATAAGCAATAACATGTCCATGCTGCATCAGAACCGCACTCATCCCTTGGTAAAAGGCATCCATGTAGATCTGAAATCCTTCACTCCCGGATGGGAGCGCAAGGATAGGAGATGAGGTGATTCGGTCCTTCAGCTCCTGAAAAGCTGCCTCGCACCGCTCTGACCAAATAAAATATGCATCCTTCTTCGTCAAGGACGTGAGGGGGAGGTCTATCCTCGTGAATCCCTCCACGAACATACGATAGAAACCTGCTAATCCAAAGAAGCTGTGGATGTCTGACGCTGTCTTTGGCCGTGGCCAATTCCTTTCTACCTCTATCTTGGCTGGATCTACTGCCAATCCAGCCCCACTGATAGTGTGTCCCAGGAATGCTACCTCCTGTAGCCAGAACTGACACTTATAAAATTTTGCATACATATGGAACTCTCTCAGCCTCTGCAAAACCTGTATCAAGTGCTCTATGTGCTCCTCCTGAGTCCGGGAATAGATCAGAATATCATCAATGAACACAATGACGAAGCGGTCTAAGTAGGGTTCGTATACACGGTTCATTAGGGTCATGAATGCGGAGGGGGCATTCGTGAGCCCAAAAGGCATCACTGTGAACTCGTATAGCCCATATCGTGAACTAAATGCCATCTTCGGTATGTCTACTTCCCGGATGCGAAGCTGGTATTAACATGACCGCAAATCTAGATTAGAGAACCAGAAGGCTCCCTGCAGCAGATCAAATATTTCATCTATCCGAGGCAGCGGATAGGTATTGCGGACCGTCAACCGGTTCAGCTCCCGATAATCTATACATAATCGCAATGATCCGTATTTCTTCTTCACAAAAAGAACTGGTGCTCCCCACGGTGATGAGCTCGGTCGTACAAATATCGATTCCACAATTTCCTGAAGCTAAGTCCGGAACTCTGCCAATTCTCTGGGGGCCATCCTGTAAGGTGCCCGGGACACTGGCCTCGCCCCTAGCACTAACTGGATCCTGAAATCTAAGTCACGAACTGGTGGTAGTCCGGTAAATTTCTCCGGAAATACATTGGAGAAATCCCGAACCAACGGGATATCAGCTATAGAACTCTCTGCTGCTACCATCTCGAAGCAAATGAGGTACACCTTGTAACGCCCCCGATTTTTCTGCGATTATTTAATTCTCGTTTGGCATTACGTTGACGCATTTTCGTGGCTCATGCCATTTGTGGAGTGTGGCCTTAACTCCTTAGAACTGGGTGCCCTATTTTGTAGTCGGTTGGCAAGATCTCCCTAGCAAGCCGAGTCGTTTTGGGTGACCCGGTGTGGCCTCTCAGGGGATGCTTGTGTTTTGACTTCGGGAGGGTATAACTCGAGTTTTGTTCGTCGAAAGTTAGTTTCGACTTCGCCGTTGTGTTCGTAGCATGGATATTTAGCTACGGTGCGAATTTCGTCAAATTCCGAGATAGTTTGGTTTTCGCGTCGTTTTTGGTGTGCCATTAGTAAAGCCTATTAGAGAATTCTCTTGATTTAAAAAGGGAGCCGGCGGTTAGGATTCGGTTTTGCTGAACCAATGCGTTTAAAGCTTATAAAAAGGCTTTATTAAGAAGTGGCGGGCCACTCTCTTCTTTCTTCCCAAGACCGAAACCGTCGCCTGCCCCTGTTCGCGGAAAACATAGGAAACCGTCGGACCTGCTTCTCCTTCGGACGGCGATTCCGGGAGTGTTCATGGACGGATTTCGATTCCGAAAGTGGCGTTGTCTTGCTCTCGCTTAGATCTACATTTCGACGGTAAGAGGTTTGTTTTTTGGGGAGTTTTAGGAGACTTGGATTTTCGGTTTCTTGTGGTTTTCCGCCATTAATGTGCGGGTTTGCTTGTTAGGTGCTTCTCCTTCTAGTGCAGAACGAAGAGGAGGGAAAGCCGACCAAGCTTCGCCGGAAATCGAGGCAAGTGGTATTCTTTCCCTTGCCATTGTTATTCTTTTGAATTTTGGAATGTTTCCCGGTTAGCCCTAGGGTAGAAACTAAACATATTCTCCTTTATCTTGCTAATTTTAGGGCTTAGATTCTCCTATGAGCCCCATCCTTGGGCTGTTTCCTCAACCCGATGGTTATTTTGACAATTTAGACTCCAGATATGTGGTTCTAGTTGGGTGCTTTTGCGGGTGGAGTCGAGAGAGAGAGTGAGGGAGGTTGTTGTGGTAGGGCTCTGGTTAGAACCAGTCTTGGTAGACTCTCGGGTTTTGGTGTCGAGTGTGGTGCACACACTCAAAGCCAAAAGCCGTCCGGACTTGGCGTTGAGTGTGGTGGACACACTCAAAGCCATAGTTCGATTTGTTATTTGCGGCTGAGTGGTGGGGTGATTGAGTGAAAATTTTCGTCTAAGTCAAAATCAACGAGAATCATCCTTGATTCTCGCCGATTTCGACGTGATTCCCACCGATCGGCGAGAATCATCCTTGATTCCCGTCGATTCGGAGAGAATCATCCTTGATTCCCGCCGATTCGGTGAGAATCATCCGTGATTCCCACCGATCGGCGAGAATCATCCGTGATTCCAGCCGATCGGCGAGAATCGTCCTTAATTCCCGCCGATTCGACGAGAATCATCCTTGATTCCCGCCGATTCGGCGAGAATCATTCTGGATTCCCGCCGATCGTCGAGAATCATCCTGCATTCCTGCCAATTCGGCGAGAATCAGTCGGCATTCCTGCCGACCTCCTCTTGTTGGCGTTGGCTTAGGGTTTTCTTGCGGGAATGAACTTTGGCGTAGAGTGAGTTGACCTCACTCAATGCCAAAGCTGATTTGGCGTTTAGGGAGGTTGACTCACTCAATGCCGCTATTAGGTTTTTTGGTTTTGCTGAAGGCATTGAGGGAGTGGACCTCACTCAACGCCATAGCTATTTTGGCATTGAGTGAGGTTAGCTCACTCAACGCCACTGCCTCTTTTGCTGAAGGCGTTGAGGGAGTGGATCTCACACAACGCCATGGCTGTTTTGGCATTGAGTGAGGATAGCTCACTCAACGCCAGAGTTGTTCTTGCGGAAGGTGTTGAGGGAGTGGACCTCACTCAACGTCATGGCTGTTCTGGTGCTGAGTGAGGCTAACTCACTCAACGCCAAGGTCTGGTTAAGCGTTGAGTGGGTCCCACTCGATGCCAAGCCATGATGAGTGATTTCAATACTATTTCCCTTACCTCGATTTTCGTTCCCGAGTGAATTCCCTGATTATATTTGTAATTTCCTTGTCGGCCATGTTTCTCTTTCCTAATGGCCGAATCGTGGGTCGTGGTTAGTAGTGGTGGGTTGAAGCTCTTCGTGGTGGAGGTGTTGTGCAATTTAGCCAAGGCCACCCTTATTCTTCTATCTTGCTCCAGGTACGAGCTGGGCAAGGGGGTGGAAGGTCCCTTATGTTTTCACATGTAGACCCTTGAGCATGTTTGCTTGGAAATGGTGGTTGAGGGACTGAGTTTTCCTCCAACCCGGATCCATGCCTTTTGTTTTTGCTACTACCATCTCCCACAACTTAGGGTGTTAGAAGTTTCTTCCTTGGTAGATTGCAGCACTTTGGGCTCTTGGTAGCCTAGTAGACCCTGCAGGATGTAGTTTCTGGGCAGGGTTGGTGTTGTTTCCTTGCACATAGTGCATTTCTTATTGTCTTGCCTTGGGCAGTTGTGACTTTTACTACTGTGTGTTTTTCCTCTTTTATTTATTCCCTGGTTGACACTTTCTTGCAGTTTTTTTCTATTTTGCTTGCTGAGGTATTCTTTCTTCTTTCGAATGCCTCAAGTTCTGAGCAGTAGCCGGTTTGGTGGCTAGGTTGCGGTGGTGTTACTGTTGGTCTCTTAGACTTTGGAGATCATGTTGCTTTGTTAGTGAGGTAGTTTTTCTGTACTTTTCTTACAGACATACATATTTGTCAGCGGGTTTGTGTCAGGTTGTTGGCGCCCACTGGTAGTTTTTACCTTTGTACTAGATATATTACTTTTACTGCTACCATTTTCTGGAGATAGTCTACTTGCTCTGGGGAGGATTTATGCTAGGTTGCTAGTTATTTTAAAACTACATTTATTATTATTGTAAATATAGTACATGATCAGCATGATTTATAAAAGTAAATCACTATTTTCCAAGTAGGGCATAAAGATCATTTTCCTATATATAATATAAATTAAATGTAGAGTCTTGCATAGCATAAGTTGTCCTCTTAGGGCACTTATGCTCTTCTTAGGATGTCAAACCTGAATAAAATATTTTTCCGCAGCGCTTAAGTATAGTTTTTAACTATGGACTAGGTGATCCACCGAGCCGAGGGATACGGCCTCTAAAGTATAACTGATTTTCTAATCATTAAACTCATAAATTTCTTTCATAAAGAGTAGTAGTTGGTTTTGCCTGAGCGTCAGCAGGTATCCCCTGCTTGACGTGGCATCATGACGTGTGTTTTCTCATACTCTGATAATTCTTTAATTCGGAGAAAATGCGGGTTGTAACAGTTGGTATCAGAGGGAGGTTGCTTGACAAGTTAGTCGGGCAACCTTCCTTTGATTGCTTTAGTAGTTCAACATCATGTCATTCACACACCAATATGTCATCAGCACGTCTTGGCAAAAGCACGAACACTACACTCATAGCATAACATAAAGTATATGGGGCATATTATGTAATATGGGATGCATAATATGTGTTCGTATATGGATCCACCATAGGGGCAACATGTGAGGGTTATGTAGTATGGGATGCATAACCTCACCACATGACTGAGACTAGCACATTTTCTTTTCTTCGTTGCATGCGAATGTTATGTAGTATGGGATGCATAACATTTTCATGTGTACGCCGCTCATAACATGCATTAGGGCCTTTTTAGAATGCATAGCACAAACATGCATATCATAACATTACAAAAGCACAATGTGCCAAGCTAAAGACTGGCAAGATGACATGTACACACATAAGTTTTCGAGTCAAAAATAATATAAAATCATGCATTCCCGATCTAGGCACAAGAATTAGTATGATGGTGGTTAACCATCCTAGGTTAGGGCATAACATCAATTTTTGTAAAAAGATAAACTCCCAGAGCAAGTTTAGGAGCTTTAAGTTCATATCTATATTTGTATTGTCTGTACTAGTAGTTGGGTCTTGCTGTTGTACTAGGATCTAACTAATGTTGCTATGACTTTAGAATGGCAAGACGTCCTTCAACTAGATCAACTCCCCTATCTGAGGGTGAGTCATCGGGAGCGCATAATGATGCGGTAATCGAAAGCCTGCGACAGAGTAGCGATTCCTTGAGCAGGCAGTTGGTGGAGGTGCGAGCCCAGATCCAGTCTTTGGTAGCAGTTGTGGCAGGTCAGACTCAGGGAGTGCAAGGCCCTACATGGGGGATTGCTGTTCCTCCCCCTCCTGCACCCTTAAGACCTCCAGTGGTGGTGCCAGCAGAGATGGCCTTCATCTCGCAGTTTCAGAGGCTGAGCCCTCCCACTTATGACGGGAAGGCAAATTTCATGGTGATAGACGACTGGCTGATCTCCATGGAGGAGATGTTCTCATACTCAGGGATTGTAGACGATCAAAGGGTGATGATAGCCGCCTATCAGCTTAAAGGATTGGCTAAGAGTTGGTGGCTGAGAGAGAAGAAGAGCTTGGTAGCTGGATGCTCTTGGGAGGTGTTCAAGGAGATGCTATTGAGGAAGTTCTTACCCTCGGTCGAGCGTGACCGCCTCATGAACGACTTCCTCCATCTGAAGCAAAGGCAGCTTACGGTGGGTGAGTATGAGATAGAGTTCAGCAAGCTGAGCCGTTTTGCCCCATGATTGATCAGCATTGAGGCTGATCGAGTTAAGTGATTTCTCGGTGGTTTGAGGAGTGAGGTGCAGCAGCTGACCAGTGCTTATGGGTCAGAGACTTATGTAGGAGTAGTGGAGGCTGCTCTGAAGGTGGAGGCTATTGAGACTGCGAAGAGCAGAGGACAGTAAAGTAGGAAGGATAAGAGGAAGTCTGTGGAGGAAAAGAAACCCCAGGTACCCGGTACGGTTCCTGGGAAGAAGAGTAAAGTGTTGTGCAGTTTTTGTGGCCGGTCAGGCCACCCTGTCGAGAGATGTTTAAAGAGGGCAGCAGCTTAGAGGAAGGAGCAGGTTCATGCGATTTAGGGTGCTCCTAGGAGAGATGTCTCCTGTTCTATTTGCAAGCGACCCAGGCATGATGCTGCTCAGTGCTGGTCCAAGGATAAGCTCTGTTTTCAATGTGGGCAGAAGGGACACATCAAGTCTAGGTGTCCTCAGGTCCAGCCTGCTCTTCATGCAGTTCCTCTTCAGGCATTACCTCCACCCTAGCGTGTGGACAAGGGAAAGGGAAAGCTGAACGTGATCTCTTCCGAGGAGGCCGAAGCTTCGACTCTGGTCATCTCAGGTTAGTTGTCTTCTAGCCTGAATGTTTTATTCTTGTCTTACTAGAATGTTTGTAGTATTGTTGTGGTAGTTCCTTAGTTATATATGTTCCTATAGGGAAGTTGAAGGTGGGGAACCGCTGGGCGTGGGTTCTGTTTGACTCTAGCGCTACCCACTCGTTCGTGGCTAAAGCCTTTGTAGAGCGACATTGGTTGACTTTAGATCGAGTTCAGGATACTTTTCGTGTCAAGTTCCCCTCTGGTGAATCTGTGTTGTCAGATTTGGGCATGTTAGATTGCCCTATTTTGTTGGGGGACATCCTTGCGAAGGCAGACCTGAAGATGATTGATCTGAAGGACTTCGATGTTATTTTGGGCATGGACCGGCTGTTTAGGTATGATGCAGTCATTCAGTGCAATGGGAAGCGCTTGGACTTCATCAGGGACGATGGTCAGCCCAGAATCGTGTATGCAGATCTGAGCCAGTATTCTTCTGTCATCTCTGTGGTATGTGCTCAGAAGCTTTTTATTTCGGACTGTTTTGCTTGTTTGGTCTCGGTGGTTGGGACCGCTGTTAGTGTACCGCGCTTAGAGGAGATTCCAGTTGTTCGTGATTTCACCGATGTTTTTCCTGATGGCCTTCCTGGTCTTCCTCCCGAGCAGGATGTTGAGTTTGTGATCGATTTGGAGCCCGGTACGCGTCCTATTGCTAAGGCGCCGTACCGGATGGCCCCTCGAGAGCTAGAGGAGTTGCGAGTCCAGTTAGATGAGTTGTTAGCGAAAGGGTTTATCAGGCAGAGTTCGTCGCCTTAGGGTGCTCCTGTTCTATTTGTGAAGAAGAAAGATGGGTCAATGCGGCTTTGCATCGACTATAGGGAGTTGAACAAAGTCACAATTAAGAACAGGTACCCTCTACCGAGGATCGATGATTTATTTGACCAGTTGCGCGGTAGCACGGTCTTCTCCAAGATTGACCTTCGTTCAGGCTATCATCAGCTTAGGATCCGTGAGACAGATATTCCACGGACTGCGTTTAGATCGAGGCACAGACATTTTGAGTTCTTAGTGATGTCATTTGGATTGACCAACGCTCCATCAGCGTTCATGGATATGATGAACCACGTGTTCAAGGATTTCCTAGATAAGTTCATGGTGGTCTTCATCGATGACGTGTTGGTTTATTCTCGCAGTGCTGAGGAGCATGAGCAGCATCTGCGCTTGGTTCTATCGGAGTTGAGGAACCATAATTTATTCGCCAAGTTAAGCAAGTGCGAATTTTGGTTGCCTCATGTCTCGTTTCTGGGCCACGTGGTGAATGAGGATGGGATATCGGTTGACCCGGAAAAGATCGCAGCAGTGATGGATTGGAGTAGGCCGGGCACGCCCAAGGAGATCAGGAGCTTTCTAGGATAGGCCGGCTACTACAGGAGGTTTGTGGAGTGTTTCTCTACCCTAGCTGCACCTTTGACTAAGCTGACTCAAGAAAAACGTGGCTTTTGTTTGGAGCGAGAAGTGCGAAGAAGCCTTCCTGGAGTTAAAGAGGAGATTGTGCACTGCTCCCGTTCTGACCCTGCCTACCGAGGGCATGGATTATGATGTATACGTGGATGCTTCCCATGTGGGTCTGGGATGCGTATTAATGCAGGTGGGTAAGGTGATTGCCTATAGGTCAAGGCAACTGAAGACTCATGAGAAGAATTATCCAACTCATGACCTCGAGTTCGCAGCGGTTATTTATGCGTTGAAGCTGTGGAGACACCTACTTTATGGGGCTCAGTGCAAGATCTTCACCGACCATAAGAGCCTGAAGTACGTGTTCACGCAGAAGGAGTTAAATCTGCGTCAGCGTCGGTGGCTAAAGTATGTGGCCGATTATGATGTAGAGATCCAGTATCATCCAGGCAAGGCCAATGTGGTGGCCGACGCCTTGAGCCGAAAGACGGGAAAGATCTTTAATCTCACCGTCGATCGTGTAGTGGAGGAGTTCCTCCTTATGGATATATCAGTGAGATGCTGTGGCTTGCAAAGTAGTTTGTCAGTGGCAGAGCCGTCTTGGATTTCTTTGACCAGACTTCACCAGAAGGACGACCCGGATCTTCTACACTTGTACTCCAGGACTGAGAGAGGAGAGTTGCCGGATTATTCCATCGATGATGCGGGAACTTTGAAGTACCGCGACAGATTTTGCGTCCCCGCGGTTGGGGACATTCGGGGTATGGTTTGCAGAGAGGCTCATGGATCCAGCATTGCCTACCATCCAGGATCTACAAAGATGTATCGGGACTTAAAGCAAATTGCCTGGTGGTATGGCATGAAAGGAGATATAGCCCGATTTGTTGCGGAGTGCCACACTTGCAAGCGGGTGAAGGCCGATCATGGAAGGCCTGGTGGCAAGTTGACTCCGTTAGAGATCCCGACTTGGAAGTGGGAAAGTATATATATGGATTTCATCACGGGTTTACCGCGATCCCCGAGGGGATTTGATTCCGTTTGGGTCATAGTGGATAGACTAACGAAGTGTGCTCACTTCGTGCCATATAAGATTGATTACCCGATGAAGAAGATAGCGGAGTTGTACTTGAATGAAGTCATCCGACTGCACAGTGTGCCGGTTAGCATCATTTCTGATCGAGACTCCCGATTTACTTCTCGTTTTTGGCAGAGTCTGCAGGAGGGTTTGGGTACGGATCTGAGGTATTCTACTGCGTACCACCCACATACTAATGGGCAGACGGAGCGAGTGAATCAGATAGTTGAGGATATGATCTGATGCTACATTTTAGACCACGGTGGAGCGTGGGATGAGCGGCTGCGACTTATGGAATTTGCATACAACAATAGTTATCAGGAGAGCTTGCAGATGGCTCTGTTCGAAGCCTTGTATGGGAGGCGTTGCAGAACTCCGTTGTTTTGGGCTGATGCTGGTGAGAGGTCATTGTTGGGTCCTGATGCACTCGAGGAAATGGAAGTCGCAGTGAAGCTTGTTCGAGAGAAGCTTCGTATAGCTCAGGAGAGGTACGAGAAGAACGCCAATCGGCGTAGGTCTTCCTTGGAGTTTTCTGTAGGGGACCTTGTATTTCTTAAAGTTTCCCCGATGGTTGGTGTAAAGAGGTTTGGTAGGAATTGGAAATTAGACCCGAGGTATGTGGGCCCGTTTAAGATTTTTGAACAGATTGGCGTGTCAGCTTACAGGTTGGAATTGCCAGCAAACTTTCCAGGTGTTCATAATGTTTTCCATGTTAGTCAATTGCGGAAGTGTGTGCGTAGCAGTGGGCAAGTTTTGGATGTTGTGCCCCAGTTGTAACCCAACCTCTCGTTTGTTGAAGTGCCGGTTGGTATTTTGGATACTCAGGAACGGGTGCTGCAAAAGAAGTCTATTCCGATGGTGATAGTTCTTTGGAAGAATCAGGATTTGGAGAGCGCGACTTGGGAGGTAGAGTCGGCTATGAGGGAGGCTCACCCTCAGTTGTTTCCCTGATTAGTTTGGTTTGTTTTTCTTCTTGTAATGTTTGAATTATTACTTTCCTTCTATAGTAGAAGTGTTGTGCGTAAAGTTTCGAGACGAAACTTTCTTTTAGGTGGAGTGACTGTAACGCCCCCGATTTTTCTGCGATTATTTAATTCTCGTTTGGCGTTACGTTGACGCATTTTCGTGGCTCGTGCCATTTGTGGAGTGTGGTCTAAACTCCTTAGAACTGGGTGCCCTATTTTGTAGCCGGTTGGCAAGATCTCCCTAGCAAGCCGAGTCGTTTTGGGTGACCCGGTGTGGCCTCTCGAGGGATGCTTGTGTTTTGGCTTCGGGATGGTATAACTCGAGTTATGTTCGTCGAAAGTTAGTTTCGACTTCGCCGTTGTGTTCGTAGCATGGATATTTAGCTACGGTGCAAATTTCGTGGAATTCCGAGATAGTTTGGTTTTCGCGTCGTTTTTGGTGTGCCATTAGTAAAGCCTATTAGAGAATTCTCTTGATTTAATAAGGGAGCCGGCGGTTAGGATTCGATTTTGCTGAACCGATGCGTTTAAAGCTTATTAAGAAGTGGCGGGCCACTCTCTTCTTTCTTCCCAAGACCGAAACCGTCGCCTGCTCTTGTTCGCGGAAAACAGAGAAAACCGCCGGACCTGCTTCTCCTTCGGACGGCGATTCCGGGAGTGTTCGTGGATGGATTTCGATTCCGAAAGTGGCGTTGTCTTGCTCTCGCTCAGATCTATGTTTTGACGGTAAGAGGTTTGCTTTTCGTGGAGTTTTAGGAGACTTGGATTTTCGGTTTCTTGTGGTTTTTCGCCATTAATGTGCGGGTTTGCTTGTTAGGTGCTTCTCCTTCTAGTGCAGAACGAAGAGGAGGGAAAGCCGACCAAGCTTCGCCGGAAATCGAGGCAAGTGGTATTCTTGCCCTTGCCATTGTTGTTCTTTTGAATTTTGGAATGTTTCCCGGTTAGCCCTAGGGTAGAAACCAAACATATTCTCCTTTATTTTTGCTAATTTTAGGGCTTAGATTCTCCTATGAGCCCCCTCCTTGGGCTGTTTCCTCAACCCGATGGTTGTTTTGACAATTTAAACTCCAGATTTGTGGTTCTAGTTGGGTGCTTTTGCGGGTGGAGCCGAGAGAGAGAGTGAGGGAGGTTGTTGTGGTAGGGCTCTAGTTAGAACCAGTCTTGGTAGACTCTCGGGTTTTGGTGTCGAGTGTAGTGCACACACTCAAAGCCAAAAGCCGCCCGGACTTGGCGTTGAGTGTGGTGGACACACTCAAAGCCATAGTTCGGTTTGTTCTTTGCGGCTGAGTGGTGGGGTGATTGAGTGAAAATTTTCGTCTAAGTCAAAATCGACGAGAATCATCCTTGATTCTCGCCGATTTCGACGTGATTCCCACCGATCAGCGAGAATCATCCTTGATTCCTGCCGATTCGGCGAGAATCATCCGTGATTCCCGCCGGTTCGGCGAGAATCATCCGTGATTCCCACCGATCGGCGAGAATCATCCGTGATTCCCTCCGATCGGCGAGAATCATCCTTGATTCCCGCCGATTCGGCGAGAATCATCCTTGATTCCCGCCGATTCGGCGAGAATCATCCTTGATTCCCGCCGATTCGGCGAGAATCATCCTTGATTCCCGTCGATTCGGCGAGAATCATCCTTGATTCCCGCCGATTCGGCGAGAATCATCCTTGATTCTCGCCGATCGTCGAGAATCATCCTGCATTCCCGCCGATTCGGCGAGAATCATTCTGGATTCCCGCCGATCGTCGAGAATCATCCTGCATTCCCGCCGATTCGGCGAGAATCAGTCGGCATTCCTGCCGACCTCCTCTTATTGGCGTTGGCTTAGGGTTTTCCTATGGGAATGAACTTTGGCGTAGAGTGAGTTGACCTCACTCAACGCCAAAGCTGGTTTGGTCTTGAGGGAGGTGGACTCACTCAACGCCGCTGTTAGGTTTTGTGGTTTTGCTGAAGGCGTTGAGGGAGTGGACCTCACTCAACGCCATATCTGTTTTGGCGTTGAGTGAGGTTAGCTCACTCAACGCCGCTGCCTCTTTTTCTGAAAGCGTTGAGGGAGTGGACCTCACTCAACGCCATTGCTGTTTTGGCGTTGAGTGAGGATAGCTCACTCAACGCCAGAGCTGTTCTTGCGGAAGGCGTTGAGGGAGTGGACCTCACTCAACGCCATGGCTGTTCTGGCATTGAGTGAGGCTAACTCACTCACCGCCAAGGTCTGGTTAAGCGTTGAGTGGGTCCCACTCGATGCCAAGTCGTGTTGAGTGATTTCAACATTGTTTCCCTATCCTCGATTTTCGTTCCCGAGTGAATTCCCTGATTATATTTGTAATTTCCTTGTCGGCCATGTTTCTCTTTCCTAATGGCCGAATCGTGGGTCGTGGTTAGTAGTGGTGGGTTGAAGCTCTTCGTTGGGGAGGTGTTGTGCAATTTAGCCAAGGCCACCCTTATTCTCATATCTTGCTCCAGGTACGGGCTGGGCAAGGGGGTGGAAGGTCCCTTGTGCTTTCACATGTAGACCCTTGAGCTTGTTGGCTTGGAAATGGTGGTTGAGGGACTTCGTTTGCCCCCAACCCGGATCCATGCTGTTTGTTTTTGCTACTACAATCTCCCACAACTTAGGGTGTTAGAAGTTTCTTCCTTGGTAGATTGCAGTACTTTGGGCTCTTGGTAGCCTAGTAGACCCTGCAGGATGTAGTTTATGTGCAGGGTTTGTGTTGTTTCCTTGCATGTAGTGCATTTCTTATTGTCTTACCTTGGGCAGTTGTGACTTTTACTGCTGTGTGTTTTTCCTCTTTTATTTATTCCCTTGTTGACACTTCCTTGCAGTTTTTTTTCCTGTTTTGCTTGCTGAGGTATTCTTTCTTCTTTTGAATGCCTCAGGTTCTGAGCAGTAGCCGGTTTGGTGGCTAGGTTGCGGTGGTGTTGTTGTTGGTCTCTTGGACTTTGGAGATCCTGTAGCTTTGTTAGTGAGGTAGTTTTTCTATACTTTTCTTACAGACATACATATTTGCCAGTGGGTTCGTGTCAGGTTGTTTGCGCCCACTGGTAGTTTTTACCTTTGTACTAGATATATTACTTTTGCTGCTACCATTTTCTAGAGATAGTCTACTTGCTCTAGGGAGGATTTATGCTAGGTTGCTAGTTATTTTAAAACTACATTTATTATTATTGTAAATATATTGCATGATCAGCATGATTTATAAAAGTAAATCACTATTTTCCAAGTAGCGCATAAAAATCGTTTTCCTACATATAATATAAATTAAATGTAGAGTCTTGCATAGCATAAGTGGTCCTCTTAGGGCCCTTATGCTCTTCTTAGGATGTCAAACCTGAATAAAATATTTTTCCGCAGCGCTTAAGTATAGTTTTTCACTGTCGAGTAGGTGATCCACCAAGCCGAGGGATACGGCCTCTAAAGTATAACTGATTTTCTAATCATTAAACTCATAAATTTCTTTCATAAAGAGTAGTAGTTGGTTTTGCCTGAGCGTCAGCAGTTATCCCCTGCTTGACGTGGCATCATGACGTGCGTTTTCTCATACTCTGATAATTCTTTAATTCGGATAAAATGCGGGTATGACACACCTCCTCCCCCTGCTCATAGGCCTTGACAACCTGTACATAAGATAACAAAAGATGGGGGATAGGTCAGATACCTTCAATAGTGACATAAGAGTCTCCATGTCTGAGCGTGATCCTTTTCGAGGGGCAGTCGATCTGAGCACGGTTCCAATGAAGCCAGATCATGCCCAAAATCAAATCAAAGTCCGGTATCCTCAAAACTGTCGTCGGAGCTTCGAATGCCTTGCCTCCTATCTCGACCTCCATATTACAGCAATCCGTTGTCCGTAGCTCCGAGCCATCAGGAAGATGCACCATCTTTTTTATGCCAGGGAACCTTTCCACGCCCTCTAGTCCTTCAATAAAAGTGTCCGACACGAATGAGTGTGAAGAACTCGTATCGAAGATTGTACGAGCGGGCTTGCCGCTGATCATAACTATGCCTTGGGTTTATTTGAGTTAAAAGAGAGGCTATAATTCTTTTTATGATTTTCAAGGTATTATTAAGGTTGAAAATTCTAAATTACAATAATTTAAGTACCACTAATCACTTCTTCGAAGTTCCTTTACTCCGTGAGATCTAATGCACACAACTATTCCTGGCCACGTCCTTGGCCATGATGTCCACGACCTCAGCCTCGACCTAGTCCTCATCCTCGGCCCTTGTGTATTGGAGGGGCCACTAGAGGTGGAGGAGGAGGAAGATGGTGGATCTGATATTGGGGGAGGCCCCTGATCCTGCCTGATGTTGGGATGACGACGTGCCCCACCCCTCCAATAGCTGATAACCTTACCCCTCTGGGAAGCCCTGCTACCATCTCAGGAGGATGACCCCTCTAGCGGCCTTTTTCCTCTGCCCTGCACCATTAGCTGGTCAGCCTCCAGCTTCTTCGCCATCTCTATAATCTGTGCAGTGGTGCCATGAGATATGAACAATAAGGGCTGCCTCAAGGAGTCTCGGAGACCATGGTAGAATCTTTTAACATACTTCCAGTCATCCCAGTCATGGAATCCGGCAAACCTGGCCAGATGGGAGAATTCTCTTTGGTATTCAATCACAGATCTGCTCCCCTACTTGGGGTTCAGAAATCTTGCTTCCAAAGCATCTCTGTCCATTGTGGATACGTAGTGCTCCAGGAACGACTCGCTGAATTCCTCCCAATAGATGTCTATCAGCTCCCTATCAGCATATATAGAGTTCCGGGCAGACTTTCACCACCTCTTCGCATGTGCATCCAGTGCAGAAGTGTCAAGAGGGACCGCCTGTCTGACATGGAAGCTAATTCCAGCCAACAGCTCCTAAATAGTCTCCAGCCATTCCTCTGTCTTCACAGTGTCCTTTGTTCCGCGGTACAGAGGCCAGACTCTTAAAAGCACTCAATCAGTTTGAACCTGGATTTGGCTGTGGGGCCGGGGCCTTCTGGGCTCTGAAGGCTTCTAGGATAGCCGTCAGAGTTTGCCCCATCACCGTCTGCAAATAGGGAGTGGCAGCTGGAGGGGGAGGAACAGTATTTTGCTGCGGAGCGACCTGCAGAGGTTGCAAAATAGGTAAAGTTTAATAAAAATTGGTCTAACTCAATACTTAAAGAGGACTGTTAATGTGACTTTTACACATGGGCACACAATTACTTGCGCTACATAGTTTGTCCGTAAACTAATGCTCGAGCGGGGTGTTCCAGTGTTGTGGACTTCTTTCTCATATGATTGTTTGTTCAAGTGATACCAGTTTGTAAGATCCGACTCCCCCTTTTGGGAAGTTAACTCGGATCTTATGCCCAGAACCGCCGCCTTACGGTGACACTAACACACGGGTTAGTTGGTACCGCAAGACGTCAATTCTATCGTTTAGAACGATCATAACCTGTTCGGCCAATATGAGAAACAGAAGTGAAAACTAATCAAAGTATATCAATATCCAGTCCACAGTCACAGTACTAATCATATATGAAAATGAAAAGTACATAGAGTCCACAATGAATATAATATAGAAGAGTAATAAGGGCTTATGCCCGGTATATCATATCAAATCTCTTTCTCATGAATCAAATGTGGAAGCTAGTCAACTAATCTCATCCCACCTGGGGTCGTGCTCCAGTAGTAGTAGGTGGCATTGGTATCTGCTCCTCATGTCCTTCCTCCTCAATGTGCTGGCCCATCTCCTCGAGCTCCTAAAATGATATGGTCACCGACCATTAGTCAAAAAGACTAAGTCATTTCCTCCACACCTCACTCCGCAACTCCTAGGCACCGAGCAGGAGGATAAAGCGGAGGACAACAAAGGGTATCAAATGTAAAACAGGTGACAAGAAGCTAACTATCAAGTATGTGTATATTTCTATTCTAGCAGTACTAAACACATGGTATGAGTGAGGTAAAAATATAGTACAAGTGAATAGAGAATTGTAGTAAGAGCAGAAAAGTAAAGCTAAACTACCACTACTTTACCATCACAATTCGTACCTTAACTTAAAAAAAATGCTCATACAAATTTATAAGTTAAGGTTTCCAGGAATTTTAACTTATCATATAAAAGAGCTCATACTAATTTATATGATAAGGATCTATGAAGCGTATGTCCTAATATGAATGAATGTTATGATGCAAATTATGTAACAGGCAAGTGCAACTCACACACAACGACTCTGTGATCACAGACCTTTAGTTCCCGATTTTTGGAGCTAGCATCACTCTCTGGTACCGCCATTGTGGCTACGGCAGCAGTGGAGCGGGCATCTCCACTCCTAGGTAGGTATACACACTACCAAACCTAGACCTCCCATATGCCTATGTACACGTCCTAGGTGCACTCTAGAGTCTTGTGTACTAATTGCTGACTACCTGTCAGTCTTGTTGGGTCGGGTGTGCGTTTTCGAGGATTGTCCTCCAGACCGCAGTATAAACAACCTACTGGCCCCTCAAACCCCCACACCCTCCTGAGTCACCGTACTGCCATCGGTGTGACGATTGGTCCAGTACCGCATGACCTGCCACTATATAGTTTTATGCACATGCAAAGTATTTCAACTCGAGCCTTCAGCTCGCAGGACTAAACCTGTCCTGAATCCCTCCAACCCTACACAGGTGAGAATACTACCACAAATCTCTCCAACCCTATATGGGTGAGAATGGTGATATGATTCCTAACCTATTAGGCTACTCTTGTCTACGGATTATTATACTTAGTGACATAAGGTTAATCCCAGGACTACCCAGGGCATGCCCGATGAAGGGCTCTCAGGGGCATTAGGAACTACGATGGGCTGAATCCCAAAGCTCCCTTTCTCAAGGATATTTACTTTAGTTGTTTTCTACCCACAATTCCCTTTGCTCTCAGTGTTACTCTTGAGCAATCCTAATTGTTGATGCAAAAAATGCGCCCTCAAGTTCCTGCAAGAAAGGAAGAAGAGAGAAAGGGACTGCAAGCAACCGCTTACTAATGGACCGAGGTAAAATGGGAGGTAGCACAGATTTGAGACCGCGAATGTCTGAGATGTGAGTCTGCAGCCTTTACCCAGTGAACCTCTGGGGTCGAGTCTGCCTGCTTTGGGTGTACTCCCGCCCCCTATTTATAGGCTTGGGGGCCTGCCCAAACGGGCAGGGCTAAAATAACCGGCTGCCCGAGAGACAAAAGTGCCGGGCAGCGGTGACGGGAATCAAAAGAGGAAGAACAAGCAGTCCGCACGAGGCCGGCGGACTGGGCCTGCGAGCTGAAAACCTCCCTGGTTGCGTTGAGCGCAAACCTGCCAGACTAATTGTGACCTGAGCGACCTGGGCGACCTGACCTGGAGCTCGCCGAAACGAGGTCGACTATCGCCGAACGGGGTTCGACTATATAGCAGAGTTGATCTCGACGATCCAGGCTTTACCTGAGCTCGACCATTGGCGACCTGGGCGGATTGAGCTTTTCGAGTCCGGTAAAGGAGGAGCGAGATGCCTAGCTGGTTATGTTGCGGATTCTGGGGTTAACATAATCCCCGCACATTTTTGAGTTTTGGAAAACTCCGAAAATGTTTCCTTAACCGCCGAGTCCGCAACTATCATAAATGCTGTCTGTGCTATAAATATCGCCGGAAGCCCTGTCTTTTGGCAGAATTGATTGCGCGACGGGTCGTTACTCACCACTTGCGGTCTCGACTTTCCAGTCCGGCATGGCAAGACTTGGATCTTTCTTTGGTAGCCTCGCCGCCTCGACTGAGAAGCCGAAGGCGAGTTCCCGACCTAAAAAGTCGAGCCACCGGAAAGATGTGCCTGTCCGCCAGCAGGGAGAGAGCTCGAGTCAGAAGCAAACAGATCCAGTCCATGATATTGAAAAGACTGTTATTGTTCCTCCTTTGAATCCTCCGCATGAGAAGCCGAATCCGCCATTTGTGTCTGACCAGAACCCTGCGAACTCTTCCAGTATGGAGGTGCATCGCTCTCCTTCCGGGACGATTATGTTGCGGATAGACACGGATAAGGAAGTTTCATCGCCGAAAGTCCAGCAGCAGGTCATCAAGGAGAAGCTTCCTACTGACAAGCTAATAGAGGAAAGGGAAGAAGAGGTTGTTGAGGAGCGAGCTGAGGAGCGAGCTGAGGAGCTCGCCGAAACCGCGGCTAAAAGTTCCGTCGAAAAGCAAGCTGAGGAGCCAGTATCTTCCTTGGCCCTGGCTGTCGCTCCAACTTCGGCTCCCGAGCCAGAGCAGGTCGTCATCGACTTAGACAAAACTCCTGAGAAGAAAAAGAGGAAGCGAGATAGTACTGTCGCGGAGCGAGTAGAGAAGAAACTGAAAGTTAGGAAGGAGAAGAATATCTCCAAGCGGACTGGAGCTGCGAGCTTGCAGCATAAGCCGCGAGAAAAGGAAGTCCAAGACGAGCTCGTCACCCCCGATCCCCTGCCTGCTGAAGGTGATCCTCCTTCAATGCTCAGCTTATCAACCACTGAGATTCTTGACTCTATAGATAGCGAGCAACTGGCGAGCATGAATCGTTCTTTGCTGGAGGTGCTGCAGCTTGATACTGAGACTAGAGGAGAAAAACTTGTTGATCCTTCTTCTTTTCTTCCAGCTGAAGAAAGGGAAAAGACCACGGAGCAGCTCGCAGTTATGATGGCGAAGGTTGAAGCGGTCTTGGAGAAGCTCGCTGCGGATAAGCGGGCTAAGGAGCTCGGGTTGCTGCCGAGCTGATGCGATCCGGTAAGTTACAGTCGGCGACCAGGCGATTTCAGAGTTCTTGGTTGTACAAATCCCCTCCACGGAAGTCGCGGCCAGTCAAGATCCTTACAGAAACTGATGATATAGTCGCCTCGAGCAGATCGCTGGCCGAGACAAGAGCGATAGTCCGCCGAGAATGGAGGCGTCGCCTAGAGGCCTTTGATCCAGAGCGCGTGAGGCGACCTACCCTTGATAGTCGCCAGATCGCTGCGATGATAACCAAAAGTGAATAAAAACTTTTACCTTTTTGGGCCTATTGCGGCTTGGATACTGATGCGATTTTATTTTCTTTGTTACAGTTCAGAAGTCTACGCCTGATTCTGTCGAGGTCGGCGAGATCGTGCCTACGCCACCAAATATGTCGGAGGCTGCGGCGCGGACTGCTGCTGAGCTCGCACAGGAGGAGCGACCTGCTCAAGAAGACAGCGCGCTGTTGGAGAAGAAATATGAGGAATAATTGTGCGAGCTTCGAGCTGAATTGAAGAAACGCAAAGAGCGGGAAAAGATCTTGGAAAGCGAGGTCGCCAGTCTCTCATCCGCACTCGAAGGAGTGAAGAAGGAGAAGCAGCGACTGAGCGGAGATGCCAGCCACTACCGAAATAAATACTTGGCCTTGGCGAGAGAAGGAAAGAAGCAGGTAGGCGAAGCTGTTGGGACGAGGCCGCAAACATCTCAGCCTGTTGGGGGAGAGGGGTCAGCCCCTGTGGTGAGCGAGCAGCCCGCGGTTGTCGTAGACCCAGCCCCGGCAGGTGTTCTCTTGATTCCGTTCCCGCGAGTAGTGAGGGATGTCGCGCACATGCACCGCACCTTCAACAATATGCACCATCTGGTTTCTCAGCTCTATTGCGAGATATTGCGAGGAAGCGACCAGGCGGCTCATGTTGGAATGGACGATGAAGAGCGACCTGCCCCGAGAGACTGGAGGAGGCGCTGAGGCTTTATTATTTGCTTTAAGCTGTTGTATAATATTATTGCTCGAACATCTTTGTTGCATGGTTGTATTTGTGCTGCGATGCTACTCTGCTTGTTGTATAATATTATTTTTTAAACTTTGGATATTCTTATTGTTGAATGCGAGTTATGCGGGCTGGCGTTATGCTCGCATATTTTGTTTATGGGTAAATTGCGGTTTCTGCGGATTTCCTGTGAGTTCGCAATTATTTGTAATTACAGGGAGCAGGGAAGAAGCGAGCTGCGCGGGCTGGCTAATCGACATGTGCGGATTGACGACTGTCGTGTCAGACGGTTTTCCTATAAATAGGGTCTTCATTCTCTTTTTGTATAGGAAACAGTTGGAACTGAAGCCTTGCGGTCTGAAAAAATGGTATCCGCTCGTACTGATGCCGCAGCCGCCTTCCATGCTGCCGAGCATAAAAGGAGCAGGCTAACTGAAGTCGATCTGGAGGCCTTCTTGGAAGTACATATGGCGGGCTCGCCTGTACTTGCGCGGCTCCCCGAACACCACGAACGACTGAACTTCTCGACCGCTACCTAGCTCGTGGTGCCAATAGATCACTTTGACTGCGGGTTCAAATTCCCCCTGCTCTGGGAGGTCACGGAGATCTTTGAGCATTATGGGGTAGTTCCAGGCCAGCTCGCCCCGAACAGCATGGTTGCCATCTGCAGCTTCATTGCTTACCTGTGAGCTGAGAGGGTTGAATTTTCCTTGAAGATTTTTAGGAAAATTTTCTCTGTCCGCTCCATCACTCCACCCGGGGACCGCGAGTACAAAGGCGTCATCTACTTCTACTGTAGGGGAATGAAAGTTGTGGGTTTGCCGAACAAAATCCACAACTGGACCTCTAGGTATCTTATCTTTGAAGGCGACCTGGGGTTCCTTCATACCAATCCGCAGCTTCGCTCAGACGCCGATTTCAAGAGCGTGCGGCTGAACGACGTTGAGGCTGCCATCGTCACGTTCCTTGCTGGAGCGAGGCTGGATGTCGATTATTACATCCCGCTGCTGCCCGGGCTGGATACTATAAGCCGCCAAGAGAGTAAGTCTCGCGACCTTTACTTGTATCCGCAACGACCTGGAAGTTTAGCTAATTAATTTTTTTTTCTTGCAGCGACCTTGGCGGTGCCCGCAAATTTGCCCTTTGCGCCGGCCGGATAGACTCCTACACAAGGAGAAAGAAGAAAAGAGATTGCAAGGAAAAGGAAAGAAGATGGAGATCACGCCGCGGGCTACTCTTCTGATTATAGCTTCAACATCTCGGGCTTTGGCGAGAAGCAAAAGGACCTGAGGGGCAACCCGATGATCCACTGGCATGAGAAGAAAAAGTATGTCCGCATGTCAACGGCTCTTCCCTCCTGGAGGAGCCCGCGTTTATCTCGCCACGCCCATATCGCCCTTTCCGCCTTGTACGGGAAGCAAAACCTCCGCGAGCTGCAGAACGTGGCTCCTGATGACCTCCCCCTTCTCGCCGCGCAAGCCAGTGCGAACTGCGCTGTCACCAACCACTTCTTAGGCAGGCTTACGCGCGAGCTGCTTAGGGACAACGCGCGGTATAAGAAGGAAAATCATTCGCTGAAAGAAAAGAATAAGCGACTTGGCTTAAAGGTCAATCAGTATAAAGAAGACAGGGTCGTAAGTGCTTAAGTTAATCGCCATTAATCTTGCTCATCTTTCGCGGACTGATGTTTTGATTTCTTTTATAGACCGCATATGAGGTGACCAACCCGGACTTCCAAAAAGCCATGTTCCCTTTTGTAAAAGAAAGCGTGGAGGTCGCGATTGAGCGCACTATCAGCGGAGGGTATGTGAAGGCTGGGGTAGACTCTATCCCTTTCCTGGAGCTTTTCCCAGAGCTAAAGGATAAGGTTGCTGAATTCGAGCGGGCTGCCAAGGGGAAAGCGGTTGCTGAGGATGACGAGGAGGAGTCCGCTGATGAGGGAGCTGCTGAAGATGTGGCCTCAAGTCAACAGCAAGGAGGTCAGTCGGATCAGTCCGCTAACTCCGGCTCTGATGAGAGCAGCATGCGAACAGAACCCTCAGCCGCTTCTCACTCTGATGACAGCAGTAGCGGCGACTCAGACGGCTACTCGCCCATAGTGGACGTGGATGGATCGAGCTCGGAGAAGCCTGCAGACAAAAAACAAAGGACAGAATAGGAGTATATATTGCAATTTTTTGGTTCTTTAATGTAAGGGGGCGGACTCTGCGTGAGTCCGCCAAGACATGTAAATATATTTTTGAATGAATAGAAAAAGGATATTTTTGATCTGAGATGTTCCGCTTTTTCCCTTGCTTATCTTAGAGGTCACACTTTTATATGTACATCTGTCATTGCCTTGCTGTATATTTAAAGCTTGTCGAAATTGCAAAACCACAGCTCGCTGTAATATGAAAATATTCTAAGCGAAGAGAACGTGTAAAGCGGACTTGGACGAGTTCAGTTAGCAGTCCGCACTTTGCAGAACAGAACCAAGAAAACCGTAATATGCTAACTTAAATAACGAGAACAAGCGAACTAGGCGGACTAGGGTCATCGTCCGCAGATATTTATAATTGAATCTTTCCCAAATAATTAGTATAAATTGAACGAATCCTGCAAACTGGGCGAACTAGAAAAACCGGAGTTCGCATTATGCCAGCAATAATATCATAAATGACCTGTAATTCATAACTAAGCGGGTAGGTGCCGCCGGATCGGCATTGCTTTCCTCACAGGGTTATAAATTACAGAACCAACAAAGGGATGGCGGACTGAGCGGATAGAATAAACGGAGTCCGCACTTCATCAATAAGCAATGACCTGTAATTCATAACCAAGCGGGTAGGTGCCGCCGGATCGGCATTGCTTTCCTTGAGAAGTTGGTGGAGGTTGAAAATATTAATTAATTTTTTTTATGACAAAAAGGGAACACACCGCTCTCTTGCCTGGGATTTAGACCGATTTGATCAATTGGGCAGGTGCATGCGGGATGCATTGCTTTCCTCAATAGATCAACTGGGTCGTGAGCTCCCTACAGGCACCGCTTGAGAGTACCAAAGAGTGTTCGAAGGTACGAACTTTGATGATCTATGGGCAGGTGCCAGGTGACATTGCTTTCCTCAAAGAGATCATCAAAGTGTATGTTATCCCTACGAAGCTTAGTAGAGCTGTCAACCGCCCTGCCCCTCCAAAAATGCAGTGGTGGAGTCAGGTTCTAGCCGGGATCCAAAATCCAGTAGCCCACCGCGCAAGAATCTGCATGCTCCCACTACACGGTGCGAAATCTCCCCGCAACACGTGGTCATCGTGGTGTTATGCTAATGACAACAATTCTTGGGGGGGTCCAAGCTGGACTTGGCGATGTCTCTTGGTCTGGTGATTTTCGTTTTGAGTTTCAGATAAAGGAAAAAAGATTGTGCCACATAGAAAAGATCATTTAACCAGAAATTCTTCATGAATATAATTGCCAAAATGATCAACAGATGACCAGTGTTTTGCTTAAGCATAAAAACGTTTCAGATCATTGTCGTTCCAAGTATGGGGTATATCTTCTCCGTCACAGGTGTGTAGTTGGTATGCCCCATTTCTCAGAACTTTCTTAATGATAAATGGTCCACTCCAGTTTGGGTTTAGCTTGCCCACAGAGCCAGTTCTTGCGGCTGCATCCACCTTTTTAAGGATGAGATCACCCACCGAGAAATGTTTGACCCTGACATTTTTGTCAAAATATATTGCCATTCTTCGTTTGACTTCCTCTTGCCTGATGACGGCTTCATCCCGCAATTCTTCAATTTGGTCCAGGCTAAGTTTCATATTCTCATCGTTAATTTCAAGCCAATCCTCCCAGCTTTGTCTGGCCAATAATACCCTGGGAGTTGGAACCTCAAATTCTACTAGGATGAGAGCTTCCAAACCATGAGATAATTTGAAAGGAGTTTCCCCAGTAGCTGTGGAAGGAGTTGTTCTGAGGGTCCATAGAACTGAAGGAAGTTCCTCTGCCCAGTTTCCTCTCAGATTATGCACTTTCTTTTTCAGCAAATTATGTATCTGTTTATTCGCAGCTTCCACTTGGCCATTACTCCTGGGATGGTGAACTGATGAGAATCTCAGTTCTATGCCGACTTGCTTACAAAAGTTCTTCATCTCTTCATTGTTGAACTGCGGCCCATTATCTGTAATTATTGCCATTGGGATGCCGTGTCTGCATATTATCTCCCCCCATAAAAAATTTTTTATCACCTGGGTTGTTGTTTTCGCTAGCGCCTTTGCTTCAATCCACTTGCTAAAGTAATCGATCATAACCAAGATAAAGCATCGCTGTCCACTTGCCATGGGAAATGGCCCAAGGAGATCCATTCCCCACACTGCGAAAGGCCATGGTGTGGAGATTGACAAAAGCCGCTGCGAGGGTTGGAGTTGAAGAGGAGCAAACTTTTGACATTAGGCACACTTCTTTGCGTATAATTCAGAGTCTTTTCTCATCGTGGGCCAGAAATACCCTTGTCGCAATATTCTTTTCTCTAAAGTTCTAGCGCCTGAATGGCTGCCACACTCTCCAGAGTGAATTTCTTGGAGTACCGTGGGAACTTCTTCTTCAGACACACACCTTGCCATTGGCGAGAGGAAAGTCTTTCTATAGAGAATCCCAGAGATAAGCTTGTAATTTGCTGCTTTCATTCTAAATCTCCTCTTATCTTTCAAAGCTTGTGGCCATTCCCCTGTCGAAAGATATGATTTGAATGAGTCCATCCAAGAGGGTCGTTGCTCTATTTGCATCAATTCACCTTCTTCTATAGCCGGATAAAAAAGTTCTGACGTTGTTTCCCCGGAAGGGAGGCCAAACTTTGCCAGCTCATCTGCTTCAGCATTGTGCACTCTTGAGACATACTCAATGGTGAAGCTTTTGAATCTTCCAATCTCTGCCTTCACCAGCATTAAGTATTTCTTTAGGGTGGGCTCTTTGGTCTCGAAATTCCCCAACACTTGGGACGCCATTACTAATGAGTCGGTTTTAACGTGCGCATAGTCTATGCCCAATTCTTTTGCGAATCGCAGGCCTGCCAGGAGTGCTTCATACTCTGCCTGATTATTGGTGGTTGGGAAAGAGAACTTTATGGCCTGTTTTAATTTGACTCTGTTGGGATTAATGAGAACTACTCCTGCCCCCGAAGAGTTTTTGCCCGAAGCTCCATCTATATAGATTGTCCATGCTAGCGGAGATCGATCAGCTTGATCAGTATTAGACTCAGTTGTGTCTATTAAAAAATCTGCTAGTACCTGTGCCTTGATAGCTGTTCGGGGTACATATGAATTATCGAACTCACTGAGTTCAATTGCCCATTTGGCTAGTCTCCCGGAATGCTCCGGTTTTTCCAGAATATTTCTTAATGGCTGATCTGTAATCACTCTAATTGAATGTGCTTGGAAGTATGGTCGAAGCCTTCTGGCAGACATTACTAATGCTAATGCATGCTTCTCAAGAATCGGGTACCGAGTTTCAGCATCCTTCAATATGTGGCTGACATAATATACCGGATACTGCCTTCTCCCTTCTTCTCTGACAAGGACTGAACTTATTGCTTCCGAGCCCACTCCTAGATAGATGAATAGCATTTCTCCAGTGCGAGGGCTCTGAAGTAAAGGGGTGGAGGTGAGTTGCTCCTTAAGTTGTTCAAAAGCTTCTATGCATTCTTTGGTCCATTCAAATTTAGACCCTCCGCGAAGAGTCTTGAAGAACGAGGCACTCTTATCTCCTACTGTGGAGATAAATCTCCCAAGACCTGCGAGTCTTCCCCCTAATTGCTGTACTTCTTTTGGGGAACGAGGTGATGGCATATTGAGAATAGCCTTAACTTTATCTGGGTTAGGGGCGAGCCCCTCATGGGTAAGGAGATGACCGAGGAATTTTCCTTTATTTGCCCCAAAGATACATTTTAATGGATTCAATTTCATGTTATACTTTCGCAAAGTAGAGAATGTTTTTGTAAGGTCTTGTAAATGCAAAGGAAAGGTTTTGCTTTTAATAAGAAGATCGTCGACATATACTTCAAGATTTTTTCCTTTTTGTTCTCTAAATACAGAGTCCATCATGCGTTGATAGGTAGCGCCTGCATTTTTTAACCCAAAGGGCATTACCAGATAACAATAACAGCCATCATTTGTGATAAAGGATGTATGGGGGATGTCAGGTTTATGCATTCTAATCTGGTGATAACCAGAAAACACATCTAAAAAACTCATAAAGGGATATCCAACCGCAGAATCTACTAAGGCATCTATTCGAGGCAGCGGATAACAATCTTTCGGGCATGCTTTATTTAACTTGGTAAAATCAACGCACATCCTCCATTTTCCTCCTGGCTTTTTTACCATTACAACGTTGGATACCCAATCCGGGTATTGGATTTCACGAATGAACTTGGCCTTTAGAAGCTTTACAACCTCTTCTCTGATTGGCTCGGCTAGCTTGGTTGCCACCTCCCACTTCTTTTGCTGAACATGTTTGAAATTGGGGGAAATATTGAGGTGATGACAAGCTATATCAGGATCCACTCCCGGCATGTCTTCTGCAGCCCAGGCAAAGACATCCAGGTTCTTTAGTAAGCACGCGATCAGCCTTCTTTTTTCCTCTTCGGGGAGTTCCGAGTTGATTGTAAGCTTTCTTCCTTCGCCTGCTCCAATTGGGACTCCTTGGGTTGCTTGAGCAGGCTCTAGATGAACTCCTTCCGGGGCTTCCTTCTGATTCTCAACCTCCTCTTGGGGAGCCTTCTCTTCTGAGGCAATGACTAGGGCCGCTTGGGGAGGCGCTTGCTCAATTGTGTTGACTGCTTTGACGTAGCATTCCCGCGCCTCCCTTGGGTTGCCTCTAACTCGGTACTGCTTTCCTCCTGCCGAAAATTTGATCGCCAAGCGATAAGTGGAAACTATTGCTCGGTATTCGTTAAGAAGAGGTCTTCCAAAGATGGCACAATAACTGCTTGTCGCATCAACTATCACGAATGTGATAAGTTTTGACACTCCCCCGAGCGTTACTGAGAGTTTGACGCTTCCTTCAACCTCTTTCTTCTCGCCCGGGAAGCCATACAGTGGTCCCTCGGTGGAGAGTAAAGTCTTTTCGGACCTTAGGGCCTCATAAGCATTTTTGAATATAAGGTTGACCGAACTTTCTGTGTCGACCAAAATTCTTGGGACTGTATAGTTCTCAATGATTGCCTTGATCACGACTGCGTCGTTGAACGGGTTGGCCATCTTTGGGAGATCATCTGGACCAAAAACAACAACCTCTGCCGGGGGAGCTGTGGAATTCATGGCTACCTCGTGCCGTGAGATCCTTGCTAAAGAAGACTTTCTGCTTGATTCGACACCCGATCCTCCGTGGATGCAAAAGAGGTGCCCAAGGGCACCCACGTCGTTTGCATCGACGTTCTCTCCTATCTTAATGTTGCCATAGTATCCCGTTCTCTTAATGTCTTCGTCTTCCCAAGAGACTTCGGCCACTTCTTTGCCTTTAGAGGTGGATGGCTTTGATGAGGCCTCCTTTACTCCGAGGCCCTTCATCTTTCCTGCGGCAAGCAGTCTCTTCACGAGCTGTCGGAGCGCTCTGCAATCTTCAGTCGGATGTCCCTTTTCTCTATGGAATGCGCAGAAAAGGTCCGTGTTTCGAGTCTTTCCTTCCACTTTTTGGAAATCCTTCTTCTGTTACGTTTTCTTTTGCAGGACCTGGAGAACTTCATCTATTGTCAAGCCCATAGCAGCGAGCTCTTCCAAGGGATCATGGTTCCGATGATCATCTGAAGATGAGCTATTTCGAATTTGAAGGACAGGCAAGATTCGAGGAGCAACTGGGACAGGGGTAGCGGCCAGCGGTGGCTTTTGCTCATGAAATTGCTGATGGTTTTGATAAGGCCGTTTGTGTCGGAAATTTCTTCCCCTATACGCTGGAGGCTGATACTCTGGTAAGGAAGGCTTGGATGATCGATTGGCTGTATAGGAATTGGTGACGTCTCTTTTTTCCGCCTTCGCAGTTAAATTGGATATATAGGAAGGGTTAGCGCTCTCCCCTTCTATAAAGGTGTTGGCAAAGGCTATTAGATCTTGGAAAGTGGCTGGATCCTTGGTGGTTGCCTCAAACTTCAACGGTCCTTCTTTGAGTCCGTTAACTAGGGCAATCTTATAAAACTCGGGGTCTACATTCCTGACTCCCAGCTTTTCTCTTTGGAAGCGATCCACAAATTGCGCCACTAACTCATTGTCGGCTTGCTTGATCTTAAAAAGGGTAGCCGGCCCACTCTTCCTCTTCCTGGAAGTGGCAAACCTCAACAGGAGCTCTTGCCGCAACTCAGCAAAACTAGCGATGGATCCGGGATACAGTTCATGAAACAATTCTCGGGCCTGGCCGTCGAAAGTAGTCACCAAGAATTTGCATTTCAAACCATCTGTCAAACACCTCATCGCTACTGCATCCTCAAAAGCCTGGAGATGAGCGACGGGATCTGTGTCCCCAGTGTAAAATGGAATGCGAGGTTCCCTGAAGTTGCTAGGAGCTTGCTCTTGATGGATCTTATCAACAAAAGGGGACTCCCCGATTTGGGCTATAGCCGAAGTCGCAGGAGGTCGCACGGCCTGATTATCTTCCGCAAAATTAAGTCGGCGGGCTGGACTTCCCCGGGCTACCTCGCGGAAAAAATCCATAAGTGAAGTGAGCTCATCGGCTTGAGACTTCGGTAGGGCTGCGGGCTGGATCGGCGAGTTCGCGAGCAGTGGCGTCGTAGTTCACGCTTGGCGGACTGGGGTATTGCGGACTGGCTCCTGCTCGGCCACCCTAGGTTGGTCGAGTCGTTGAGTGATCGCGACCAAAGCCTGGCTGATCGCGTCAAGGCGCTGATCGGTCTCCCTCCAGGACTGCTCGGCTTCTCTCCTGGATCGGTCGAGCGCGTCCCACAGGTCGCTTGAGGAGCTTGAGCGACCTGAGCGGGCATGACAATGAGTCGATCGATGATCCGACATCTTGGTCTGAGAGCTTCAGCGATAGCTTCAATCTGAAGGCCGCGTGTTGATGTTGATGCAGAAAATGCGCCCTCAAGTTCCTGCAAGAAAGGAAGAAGAGAGAAAGGGACTGCAAGCAACCGCTTACTAATGGACCGAGGTAAAATGGGAGGTAGCGCAGATTTGAGACCGCGAATGTCTGAGATGTGAGTCCGCAGCCTTTACCCAGTGAACCTCTGGGGTCGAGTCTTCCTGCTTTGGGTGTACTCCCGCCCCCTTTTTATTGGCTTGGGGGCCTGCCCAAACGGGCAGGGCTAAAATAACCGGCTGCCCGAGAGACAAAAGTGTCGGGCAGCGGTGACGGGAATCAAAAGAGGAAGAACGAGCAGTCCGCACGAGGCCGGCAGACTGGGCCTGCGAGCTGAAAACCTCCCTGGTTGCGTTGAGCGCAAACCTGCCAGACGAATTGTGACCTGAGCGACCTGGGCGACCTGGGCGACCTGACCTGGAGCTCGCCGAAACGAGGTCGACTATCGCCGAACGGGGTTCGACTATATAGTAGAGTTGATCTCGACGATCCAGGCTTTACCTGAGCTCGACCATTGGCGACCTGGGCGGACTGAGCTTTTCGAGTCCGGTAAAGGAGGAGCGAGATGCCTAGCTAGTTATGTTGTGGATTCTGGGGTTAACACTAATGACTTAAGAAGTTATTTTAAGAGCGACGGTCTTGTGTCAGCCTCTACCTAGTCGCTATCCAAAGGCTTGCACTTTTACTCTCATCACTAGGACATAACTGCCAATCAGGGTCAAATTCCAAATACAACTTTAAGCTGACCGTTGATCTATCCCCCGATGGTCCTTACAGTGTAACCTACTTTTGCTATACGCAGCCCATGACTTAATACCACCCCGGAGTATGATTTCAAATTTCATTTGCCACATGCCCTAATCTATTTATCCTAGGATGGTATGGACCTATATGTGTACCATGATAAATTTCACTATTTTCTAAATTATTTAAATCATTAAATTAAATCATTTATTTAATTTCCTAGGCCAGTTAAAACATGAAGTACTAATTAATGATCCCACTGACCTAAGGAATTTTTCTTGAGTTTTATCATGGTAAAATATTGTTGTCTATAAAAATTCATAATTTTCCTTTGAATATTTCTATTTTTTTCTTGATTAATATAAAACTCAAATAATTGTCATTTTCCAAATGAAGTATAAGGAATACATTACCCAAAATTCTAGGAAAATTACAGAGCACTAGTATCATTATTTCAAAACTAATGGAAGAGTTTCATCAACTTCTATAATGTAGTGACCAACCAAACTCAAGTCTTACTAATTTACCAAAATGCCATTATGCTAGTTTAAACATTATTATGGCATCCAAAATTTTTGAGATAATTATACAAGGCTAAGCATACATTTATACAGCACTAGAAATTTTTCCAACATTTTATAATTAATATTTTCATCAATTTCCTAATTATGTGCATTAAGGGCAAAATTGTAATTCCTACATAACTCCTATCAAAGTTCATCAAACAATGCCCTAAAATTTTTCAATAATTTATTATGACAATATAATGACCTTGACAGAGTTTAGAAATTTTATCTCAACAATAAATCTATTTTTAAATTTATTTTTCCAAAGTTAAATTATTTCAAAAATTCCAAATACTGGGATTCTTATTTCCAAAAATCCCAAAATCTCTATGATGGGTAAACTCTATTCTAATGAACCTCTGGACTAAGTTCCATGATTTTTGGATGTATCAAATAGGCTGAATATGCAATATTTCAAAAATTGCTATTTGCACTCCAAACCTATTTATAGCCAAGACTTGCAAGTGGGTTAACCCAACATGTATTGGTACAAATGTGCTGAAAACTATACCATGCACATATTATGTCCTCAAGGACCTGCCACCAAAATTTGGGGCTTATTGGAGTTGAAATACTCCAAAAATCACATTTATTTCATTTATCATATTTTGACAAAAACTTAAAAAAATTATTCCCCCAAAATTCTCATTTTTGGGGAGGGTCTAGACATGACCAAATAAGTAATATTCCAAAATTTTCAGCCCTTGTGGACTTCTGCTTTGGCATGGGCATCCATTTTACTTTTTGCCCTAGCCTAGGACAAGTCCTAGAAATATTGTCCTACAGGTCAGACCACTAGACCAAAACTCAAGTTAAGGGTGGCAGATTAAAGCTAACCCTACTGGATACATTTTCCATGTTTATCATATTTTCAGGAGATGGCTTTAAGAGCCCTAATATTAACATGCAAAATCACGTAGTATTTGTGACAAAAAAAATTCATTTTCATTTCATTAAATTATAACAGAATTAATTAATTTTAATAAAATGAAATGCACAAATCTTAAATCTAGATTGGACAGAATTCGCTTATCTTCCCCAAGTGTTTGACGGCCGAGATTGAGCCGACCTGGAACTTCTTGCGGGCCATTTTCGGCCACCTGAGGCGGTGCCACCCCCGTCCAACGGTGCCATCACCTTCACGGAGGTGGTGGCCGAGTTTTCCCGGAGGTGAGAAGGCACGAGGCGGCTCCTCCAGCGATTCCGAGCGGGATGAAAAACTTGGAAAAATCTCCCATTTCTCACATGGCATCAGGCTTAATTGAGTCTGATATCTCCCCTAGTTTATCTAGGATTCTAGTACGGGTAGAGGGGCGGTGAAACAAACCTGTGTTGGTGGCTGGCGGCGAGGATGGAGGCGGGTGTCCATTCCCGACCTTGCTCCGGCTGATCCTCTTAGGTTCATGGATTCTCCACCAAATTTCCAGCTTCAGCACTCGATTTCTACTCTCCTTTGCCCTCTGAAGCTAATGGAATCAATATCTTTGGCTGAGAGGGGGTATATGGGAGATACAACCAGAACAAGCTCATTTTGGAGCTTTGGTTGTATCACCCTTTATGCCAAGTGGCCCTCAGCTTCTCACCTCCTCTAATAGCTCTAAAGGGGGTCTGCCAGCAAGTCATGGCTGAAGAGAAGGAGCCATGTGGCCTCCTCCTCTTAATTTCACCTTTGTCTCTCCTCTTTTTGGGTGGTTTCTCCAAAATGCCCCCATGCATGTATTCTCTCTCCTATTTCAGATGGGTAGGGCAGGTCTTTGACTCCTTGGGCTGATAATGAGCCATGCTTGGTGGGCTTAGCCCAAAGGATGAGGCTTGGGTTCATTTCTCCCTCCTTTAGGCCTTATGTTGACCAAGTTTGACTTTTAGGGTTGACTTGGTCAACTTGATGAGTGGGCTGGCCCCACATGATGGTCATGGTCCTAATGGCACCACCCAACTTGGATTGGGTCAAGGGGTGACAAACTTAGGCTGATTGGGCCTATAGGTATAGGTTTGACCAAATTAGGGCTAAGGTTGACTTGGGTCAACTAGGGCCAAAGGGTTGACCTAGTGACATGCCCTAGGGTCCACTTAGATTATTTTAGGGGTTAGGGCAATGTGGTGGGGTCATGGTATGGCTAGGGTTCCTATTTAGGCTAGGTTGACCTAGTTTGGCTTTGGCCCCTTAGTGGGCCCCACATGGCTACAACCCACTCCCTAGGGTAAAACCTAGATAAATTCCCTATCATCCACACCATGCCTAACCAAATCTAAGTTAAGGGGTCTAGAAGTAACATGGGATGTTACAACAATATCGTCCTGTAAGCACATAACTAGAAAACATCATCAAATACAAACACAATTCATCTTAGTTTAAGAGACACTTTGTCAAATCAGAGTTATTGTGGATACAATACCCAACAGGCGCGTACCTTTGAATATTTGAAAAAAAATTCAGATATAATAATAAAGAAATTCTGAATAAGAACATTGGTCAAAATCTCACATGAGTGCTCATCTAATTCTTCTAAAGTTCACGTGAGTGCTAGTCTTGTTCATCGAAAGCTCGTGTGATTGCTCGCCAAATTCGTTGAAATGACTAGCGATGTCTCGTGATTCTTTAAGATATCTTGTCAATTCATCGAAAACACTTAATTCTTCTAAAGTACTTGCGTGAACTTGAAGATAATTTCTTCACTTGGATAGATTTCTTCAATGCTTCATGATTCCTTGTTGAGCATTCCAATTTTATTTTGAAGAAAGTCAACTTGACTTCATCTAGCGGCTTCATGAAAATATCTGCAACCTGCTTGTCCATTGAAATATAATGCATATTGATATCCTTGTTCTCCACATGCCCCATATAAAGGTATATAATATCTTGATATGCTTTGTCCGGCTATGAGAAACTTGATTGTTAGCAATTGCTATAGCACTAGATAAGTCACGGAATATTATTAACCCCTTCAACTTAATATTATAGTCTTCTAGTTGATTTCATATCCATAGAAGCTACACACAACAACTACATACAGAGACGTACTCTGACTCAATAGTAGAAATAGCCACACATTTTTTCTTAGTGATACTCCATGAAATAAGCCTCTTTACAAAGAATTGACACATTTCAGAAGTGCTTTCCAATCATCCCTGCTTCCTATAAAGTCAACATCTAAAAAACCAATAACTCGTAGTCATTGCTTCTTGGGTACCATGAGATAAGATTCGGTGTACCTTTAATGTATCTCAAAATCCTCTTTGCAACAGTATAGTGAGATTCCTTAGAGTTCACCTGGAATCCAGCACAGACACATATTGAAAATAATATATCTAGTCTACTGGCAGTGAGGTAGAGCAAAGATCTAATTATACTTCTATACTTGGTTTCATCAAAAAAATTCCATTTCTTATCCTAGTCTAGAGACATAGTTGAACCCATTGGTATCCTCATAGAGGTTGCATTCTCCATTCAAAAAATTTTAAGTAACTCATTGGTGAACTCTCTCTGAGAGATGAAAATTCCATCTTTAGATTGCTTCACATGAAGTCCTAGGAAATACTTTAGCTCACTCATACTATACATTTTGTTATAACACTTTATTACTGATTTTGGCTAGGATTACTATTCTCTATTTAGGTTGTTTCTTTTGACCCAACTTGTATAGACTAGGGTCATAGGTTATTTTCAGAGTTCTTATTTCATAATGTATTCCAGATAAGCTTAGTTTGATGAATGCAGAGCTCATTTGGATGAACGCAGAGCTCAGTTCGACGAACTCCATTCCATAACTCTAAGATAAGTTTGATGAATGCTGAATTGAGTTCGACAAACTCAGATCTCAACTCAAAGCTCAGTTTGACGAAAGCCAAGCTCGGTTTGACGAACTCTGATCTTAATATAAAAACTCAATTCGACGAAAGTCAAGCTCTGGTTGATGAAATCTTTGCTGAGTTCGACGTCAGGCAGTATCTTTACAGAAGGCAGAATGTTTTCAAATGTTCAGTAACTATCAATTAAAAATCTGATATTTAATGCTAAATATGCTAATGAATATAGATGTTTAAGACATCATTAAATATGGATTTATCACAGAGTTTTAAAGATATTTAATTCCAAGGGAGTTACATTCTCAAGGGATTCTTCAAATGTTTTAAGAATCAATTAATTTAAATTTTTTGAATTCTTCTCAGAAATTATACAAATATATTCAGAAGAATGCTTCTTGAAGTAGACATTGATAGACATATAGACTCCCATATACAAATATATAGAGTTATACATATTCTGCTTCAGACTCTTCCAATCATAAATCTTCAAATCTGAGAAACAACCTAATACAATTCTTTCAGAAACATCTACTGGAGAGCAGAAGCATACATGAAGGCCTACACCCTAAAGAAAAGTTTTGTCTCCTAATCACCATTGCTATTCAAGTCAGGGGGAGCTTTTTGCAATATCATCCACTAAGTCTTCTTAGAGATACTTAACAGAGAACATAACATCTAAATCTTTTAGTTTACCTTTAAACTATGTACAAGGTTTTAACTCCATTCAAAAGTTAACTCTTGGTTCCGAAGTCACCTGATCAAAAGACTTAAGCTTAGTTTTTGGGTACTTGGACAAAAGGCCAAAGGATTGTTAGATCTCCCTTAGAAAATAGATCTTCTGGTGATAGGACACATGAGCGAAAACCTATAGTGGATACCTACTAGGGTCGTATAAGAGTAGACATATCAATACTTAATGGGGAACTACTATAAAATCCTTATGACATATGTGATTGTTGGTTTCTATTTTGTGTAATGTGTTTATCATCTATCTATATATAAACTAATTTTAAATCCGCTATAAAAATAAATCAAAGTTTTTAAAATACTATATTCACCCCCCCCCTCTAGAGTAAAGTTAGATCTATCCCTCACTTTCACATTTCAAACTTCCCTTGCATCAAGTTAGAAAACTTTTTGTAAAGGTTGTCGTCTATAAATCCAAATATAATATCATCGACAAATATTTGTACTAGTAGGATCTTGTCTTTACTTCCCTAAGAAATAAGGACTTATTTATCTTTCCTCCTAAGAACTTGTTTTCAAGAACAAAGTTGGATAATGTCTCATACCATTTAGGAGCTTGTTTTAAACTGTATAATGCTTTATTCAGAAAATAGACAAGATAAGGATAGGTTGGGATAAAAAACCTAGGGGTTGTTCCACATATACTTTCTCCTTTAAATTACCATTGAGAAAGGCTGACTTTACATCTATTTGGTAGACTTTAGGACCTTTGTGTGCAACATACGCTAGGAACAATTTGATTGCTTCAAGTTTGGCCACCAGAGAAAAGTTTGGTCGAAGTCGATTCCTTATTCTTATCGGTAATCTTGAGCTACCAGCCGGGCTTAATTATTTATAATAACTCCATTTTTGTCCAACTTGTTTTTGAAGACCCATTTCATCCCTATAACATTTTGACCTTTGGCCCTTAATACCAGCTCCCACATCTTACACCTTTCAAACTGATTAAGCTCTTCTTGCATCACAACGTACCAAAAAGCATTCTTATTTGCTTCTTCAAACTTCTTCGTCTCAATCTGAGATAGAAGACTCAATTGCAAGACTTCATTTGTTATACCTCTTGTTGTTCTAACACCTTTACTTGGATCTCCAATTATAAGATCAACGGGGTGATCTCTTGAATGTCTGATCTCTAGATTCCATGCCGTGTTATTAGAAGGTTCTGCTTCTTTTGGTGCACGTTCTTTAACTTGATGCTCTTCATCTTCAATCAAGTTCGAAGTATTTACTTTGATAGAACTTGAGAGTTCTTCTTTAAACACTTCTTCTAAGCATAGCTCTTTTAGCTTTGAACCTGCATCTTTAATAGAAGAACTTGAATAATATTTATGCAGCATACTGAACTCATTAAATATAACATTAATAAATTCTTTTACAACCACGATTTTCTTATTTAAAATCCTATATGCCATACTTCGGCTACTATATCCTACAAATGTAACTTGAAAATATTTATCACTAAACTTAGTTTTGTGATACATCCCATTATTAAGTGCGAATCATTTACTTCCAAAAATTTTAAAGTAGGGCACAGTCGGTTTTCTGCCTTTCAGGAGTTCATAAGGTGTCTTATGATGATTTTTATTTATTAAGTCTCTGTTTTGCACGTGACAAGCTATATTTCATGCTTCGGCCTTGAAGTACTCTGGTAATGAAGAGTCATTCAACATTATGGTACATGCCCCAAGGAGTGTTCTGTTCTTTCTCTCAATAACTCCATTTTACTGTGGAGTACGAGGAGAGGAAAACTTATGAAAGATCAATAGGCTTACACAAAACTTTTCCATGACACCAGACTTAAATTTTTTTCCATGGCCAGTTCTGATTTTGAGCAGTGTAATTTAATTCATTATGTATATATTTGGCAAAGCTAGTTGTAGAGTCAAAGGTATCTGACTTGTATTTCAGAAAGATTACCCATCCAAAATGTGAGTAGTCATCAACAATAACCAATGTGTAAGCTTTACCACCTAAACTACGGATGGTCAAGGACCAAATAAGTCTATATGCTGCAGATATAGGAATCTGGAATAATCTTAGGCAATAATTCTTTTAAAAGTAGCCCTTTTTTTCTTACCCATCTGGCATGGGTGACAAAGTCTCTCTTTAATGTACTTAATATCAAATACATCACCACTAAGATGTGAGAGAATAGCGTACCTATAGTTTTGAAATTTATATGTGCTAATTTCTTGTGTCATTGATCACAAACAGATGCACTATCTTTTGCCAAAAAGCATAATAGGGTAGAAGACTCTAAGAAAAGAAAATTAAGACAATATTTCCACCCTGAGTGCCAGATAAAATAGTTTCTAAGTTAACAGAAGATTTATTCAAACACTTTTCCTTGTAAAACTCAACCAGATACCCTTTATCACATAATTTACTTATTCTTATGAGATTATGTTGTAATCCCTTAATATAAGCCATGTTTATGAACGAGACTATATCATTTGTAATCATACACAGCCTTTTGAAAATACTCTATTGAATGTGCTAAAAGTTAATTTTGGGCCGTCTTTGATAGAAGTATAAATTTGTAGAAGGCTTCTTATTCTGGTCAAATGCCTGGAACATTCACTGTCCAAACACCAGATAGGAATATTGTTGTCCTTTGGGCATACCTACATTCATAGATTAAATACCATTAGGAACCCAAACATATTTGGTTTCTTGCTTCCTTATTAGATGAACACCACTATGAATGTTAATATTGTGAGGGGTCATTCTTGCATTGTTAACTCATGGATTATTATAATTATTTGAATTGAACCAACAATCTATGGAAAAATTACCAATTTATCCACAACACCAACAATCAAATTTATTGTTCCTTCTTTTCTTCTCCTGCCTTACCTTTTGAATGGGAGGTCTTGTAGGAGCTACTGATCAAGAAGTATAAGCGTCATGAGAACAACATACGCTTGGCTTCTTTGTCTCATGTAGCTTTTTAACAACAAGTTTGACACTTGGTGCTTTTTTATCACTCGATCTATGAATGAATGGACCATAATGCTAAAAGTTGATCTCTTCAAGAGATGTATTGAGAGCACTCATTTCAAGATTTCTATGACTGCTCCATCCTTGGTTATTCTTGTTAGAGCAAAATGTCCGTAGGATGTTTCAAGGTCAAACCTATTTTTTGAAAAGATTACCTTCTTGAAAGAATATTGACTATCTAGTGCCTTCCCTTTATACTTAGCAGCATTATATCCTATACCATTCTTTTTAGTGGCTGAAAATTCATCAATGAGATGAAGTATAGTCTTTTGCTTCGAGAAGCTTTCTACATGCTTCCTTTCAATAAATAACTTTTTTTCCAATTTATTCATGAATTTTTCTTTCAGACTTACTATCTTAGTAGAGCATTTCACTTTCTCTTTCAAGGATTTAATTTTTCTCTGAGAGGGATCAATTTCTCAATTTCCTCCCTCAATTTAGATTCAAATCCCTTGAGAGAGGCGATCTCTTTGGTTTGAGGTTTGACCATCTTACAACAATTGTCAAATCCCTTCAGTAGTGCTCGATGCTGCACCATTAAGGCTAAATACTGCTCAGATGAATAGTCTTTATTAAACTTGCAGGATGTATCAGTTTCAAATAGAGGAGTATGTGAATTTACCTTCAGATTAGATTAGGAGCCACAGTTATCCTCATTGGTATGTGTCATAAGCCCAAAATAGGCTTTTCATCCGAGCTTGACTCATTCGAGTCACTATCGCTGAAATTCTTCGGCTTCTTAGTGATGAAACTCTTTTATTTTTTCTTTTTAACCTTTGAAAGATCTCGTTTCTTCTTTATTGGCTACTTCCCTCTTCTTATGTAGGCATTCAACGAGCATGCGCTCTGAATTATTATAATAATAGCAAAGTATGTCAGAAGAAACATGTTTGTTCTATTTTTATTTATACTTGTCGCGGCTGTTGCAGATCTTCTTATGATGATCACCATCATGACGAGATTTTCTATAATCAGAAGAGGAGCTCTGATTTACATTTGCCTCATATTGTTGAGCATCCTAATAAAATATCTGGAGAGAAGAAAACTCTCTATCTAGCATGTTAGAATTGGTGGTATCTGTTGCTGATCTGTCCATGCTAGTAACACAACTCTGCCTTTCCTTGACCCTTCAACATTCAGTGATATAGGCTAATATCAGACTTAAGTCTTGCTTCCCTCTTCTTCTGACTTTATAGCATTGAGTTGTAGCTCGTGAGAAAGAATCTTCCTATCACAAACCTTAATATCCTATTCTTTGGTCAGGGATCTCAAGAATTTGTCATTAACTTCATTGTTGCTAAATACATGACCATAATTTCTTAGGCCATTGACAATCTTCTAGTACTCTTTGTAGCAGTCAGAAATTGCATCCTTCTAATCATTCTTGAAATACTCATACTCCTGATTGAGGAGGGATTTCCTATCATCACTAACTTCCTTCATTCCTTCCATAAGAATAATTAGAGATTATCACATCTCCTTAGCAGCCATACAGTGGGTTCAATTTTGTAGGAGTGAATCGTCCAACGTACTAGCAATGATGTTCTTCACCTTCTTATCCAAAAAGACAAGAGCAATCTCATCTTTGTTTAACTCCATCATCATTTTGGGAAGCATAAGATTTGGATTAATTGTTAATGAAGTCATAAGAACATGTGTACCTTCTTCAATAATTATGAAAATACTGAGATCACAAGCTTCCATGGAGAATTTTACTCTTTCCTTCCATATAGAGAAATTTTCTTTGGAGCACATAGGCAGCTTCATCGATGATAAATCCTTGCTCTTGTCCATTCCAGACATGCTCGTCTCCTTTGACAATTAGATGAGGATCTATTCAAGGTTTTAACCTTTTAACGAATAACCTAGCTATAATACCAATTGAAAGTATCTAATTGTCGACCTAAATCACCTAGATGAGGGTGAATAGGTGAGTTTTGTGGCTTTTAGCGGAATTAAAAATTTAACAAAATAATAGACCACATCATAGCACTGACACAAAGATTTATAGTGGTTCCCCAAAGAGTGGTTCATCCACTTTCCCGCCTCTCTTATCTAGCACTTCGGGCTATACTCAGCTACTCGGATAAAAACTCAGATTATAATAATCTTACACACAAAGTACCCAATGTAACACCCCTATCCGTCGCATAGCATATAGCAGTAGGTCCGGCCGGGGCCCGACGCCATATACTACGGACAGACCGGTTGGTTACGCGTTGAAACCATACAACCAATCAGAGCATCCTACACAACACCTAGCGGAAGCAATTTAATTAAGTTGCAAAAAGATAAGAACCCTGCCACAAAGCATGAATGTCCACTACAACCCAGGAATGAGTACATACACAAAAGAGTTCACGGCCTTAAGGCCTTACAAAAGTGTTCGCTTAACAAGATAGCGTCTTTCATACATCGGCGCGCAGGCCGGCCATACATGAATATGAAAAAGCTAATAACTAAGCCTTCGAGGGCTGGCACTGCAACTTGGGCTTTAGCCCGCTATTTGCCGCTTGGCTCCGCAACAGCACCTGTAGAAACAACCCACCCAAGAGGTGGCAATACAAAAGGGCAATGGTCAGCAAAGCTGACCAAATTATAACGACCCCGTCCCGTTTCTCGGGACGGCGGTGCTCCTTCCCTGCATATAAAACTACCATAGCAATTCTATAAAGTATTCTATTCGCCACAAGTGTCGGCACGCACGGCCGCACACTCCGTGCTCTCAGGGCACTAATCGGTGAACCCGGTCCGGACCCAGTCCGACACCGCGATTCCACCACCATCCCTCGGATGGCAACACACGTGAGCATTTAGCCCTTTCAGCCGAAGCCTAGGCCCGTTTCAAGCCCCCCGGGAAGTCCCATGTACTTTAGGTCGCTTCTACCGAGACCACTTGGAATGGGTAGAGTTCCACCCGCCCGTTGCTCACTTCACCACGACCATTTAGCCATCGGTGCGGGCCAAGTTTCTCCTCATTCCCACAATCGATCAAAACATGCACATAACCCCGATATGTACCGATTTGCCCTCCAAGGCAACATCGTGGCGGCAATGCGATTCCGCCCAAGCTTTCCGGGTGCGCCTCGAGGTTAACCCCCAAGGATCCCTGTATGCAATCTACCGCGTAGAAATTTCGGAAAACTAAAATCATCGGCGCGGAGTCTTCTCCGGCCATGCAATGCAAACATCACCGATCCGGGTTAAACCCGAATAGGCTTCAAACACAATGCCTACGCCCGTACTCCGATTCCGGGCTCTAACAACGGGGACTTTACATATCTACCCGAAGGGATTCCGCGCCTCAACGCTCACTCGCGAGAGGGGGATTTCCCCATGCATAGAAAGAAGGGCGACTACACATGCCCTATGAAGAGGATCGTTACCCTCGCGTTCTTCCGCGGCGCCATGAAGATGTAGACGGATGGAAAGCTTCGCCTCGCCCTTGCCTTCGAGGATCCGGACTCGGATCGCGAGTCGGTGCTCCGGTGCTCCGCCGGCAGCCGGAACTTTGCTCCTCCTCCTCTTGGCTCTCACCTCTCTCTAAGAGTTTAGAAAGAGAAAGGGTTGGGTTGGAATGAGGGAATTCAGCCCCAAACTCAACCCTAATACCCCCTAGGTTAACCCACAGCCGTTAGATCCAACATAAAAGATCCGGACGGCCCGGATTCAACCCAAAATATCAGTTACGCCGATCCACACGGGTCCTGACACGGCCGTGTGCCACGGGCCGTGTTACCTGGAGCTTCAGGACGATCGTCGGGCTTCATGAACACGGCTTCGAACACGGCCGTGTTCGAGGCCGTGTGCCCCACACACGGCTTGAGACACGGCCGTGTGTCTCAGGCCGTGTACTTCTCTGACTCGAGACAGCACAAAAACACAATAAATTACTGAACACGGGTAGGCACACGGCCGTGTGCCTGGCCGTGTGCCCCTGTTCAGACCTCCAAAAGTGCCGTTTGATCGCCCCGCGATCATCTCCGAGGTTGGGGTCTTACAACTCCCTCCCCCTTAAGAGAATTTCATCCCGAAATTAAGAACAGAGACTACACAAAAAGAATAAACATAACGAGTACCTGAGGGGAACAACTCGGGGTACTCCTCGCGCATTGACTGCTCTCGCTCCCAAGAGAGCTCCTCGCGTCCGCAGTTATTCCAACGGACCTTCACCATTCTGATCTCCTTGTTCCGAAGCCGCTTGACTTCGAAATCCTCAATAGATATGGGCTTGACTTTCGTTGTCAATCCTTCCTCAACCGGTACTTGGTCGGCCGCTAACACCTGCGAAGGCTCTTGCACTGCCTTCCGCAAAACCGAGATGTGGAATACATCGTGCAAAGCACTTAACTCTGCTGATAACCTCAACCTATAAGCTGCTTCTCCGATCCGCTCCAGAATCTCAAATGGCCCAAGGTATCTCGGACTCAACTTTTTCAAGCGTCGAATCCGTGAGACACCCTTGAACGGCTTGATCTTCAAGTACACCCAATCGCCAACACTGAATTCCACGTTCCTATGCTTGGCATTATAATGCTTGGCTTGCCTATCCTGGGCAATCCGCAACCGCTCCCGTATAGTATGCACTAAAGAAGTGGCATCTTCAATGTCTTGACGCTGATAAAGCTTGGACTCACCCGTTTCTAACCACGACAACGGCGTGCGACATTTTCTTCCGTAAAGAGCTTCGAACGGCGCCATCTGAATGCTTGCTTGATAACTATTGTTATAAGCAAATTCGACCAAGTATAGGTGGTCCTCCCACCTCTTTCCGAAGTCCAACGTACACATGCGGAGCATGTCTTCCAAGGTTCTGTTGACTCTCTCGGTCTGGCCATACGTCTGCGGATGAAACGCCGTGCTAAACTTCAGTTTGGAGCCCAACATTTGATGCACTAGCCTCCAGTCATTGGACGTGAAACGCCCATCGCGATCACTCACAATACTGCGGGGCACCCCGTGCAAGCGCACAATGCTATCCACATAGAGCTTTGCCAACTTCTCTACTGGATCATCCTTCCTCATTGGTAAGAAATGCGACACTTTCATCAATCTGTCAACGATCACCCAAATGGCGTCGTTTCCCTTCTGCGATCTTGGCAATCCATGCACAAAATCCATGGATATGTCGTCGAATTTCCACTCCGGTATAGGCAAGGACTTCAGAAATCCGCCCGGCTTTTGGCACTCCGCCTTCACCAAGGCACACGCTTGACATTTGGCCACATACAACGCCACATCTTTCTTAAGTCCTGGCCACCAAAACAACTTTTTAAGATCACGATACATCTTCGTGCTCCCTGGGTGGATTGAGTACTTGGTATGATGAGCCTCGTACATCAACTCCGCCCGGAGGTTGCCCCCACTTGGGACGCACAAACGACGATCCTTCCTTAATAACCCATCTTCTACCGAGAACTGGGAATTTGACCCATCCAGAGCGGCCTCCAAAAGCTCCTTCATGGAGTCATCCAACTCCAATGCCTGCCGAACCCGGTCAGCCAGGTCATACTGCACCTCTGTCCAGTTTAACATTGCCTTGGCGCTCGACTGCTTGTCAACGCAACAGATCTCAAGCTTCTCCAACTCCCGTACTAGCCGCTCATCATGCACCGACAACCAGTTGGCTTGGGCGGGAGCCCTGCGGCTCAGCGCATCCGCAACTGCGTTGCCCTTCCCGGGTACATAATGTATCTTGAAAGTGTAGTCCCCCAGGAACTCCATCCACCTCCTCTGCCTCATATTGAGATCCTTTTGATCCAACAAGTATTTTAGGCTCTTGTGATCGGTGTATATGTCGACCCTTACTCCGTATAGGTAGTGCCTCCACAACTTGAGTGCAAATATCACGGCCGCCAACTCCAAGTCGTGCACCGGATAATTTCTTTCATGCACCTTTAGCTGACGCGATCCATACGCTATCACGCTACCATGCTGCAACAACACGCAGCCCAAACCGCTACCCGAAGCGTCGCTATACACCTCAAAGCCCTCGGTCCCACTCAGCGAACTAAGCATTGGCGCCGTGGTCAACCGCCTCTTCAGCTCCTCAAAAGCTTGCACGCACTCTTGCATCCACAAGAATTTCTAATCCTTGTCAACTTCGTGAGAGGTAACGCTACCCGCGAGAAGTTCTCTACGAAGCGCCTGTAATATCCGGCAAGCCCGAGAAAACTACGGACTTCCGCGACAGAAGATAACGCAGGCCACTCCCGTATCGCAACAATCTTCGCCGGATCCACCGCTATACCTTCCCCACTCACTATATGACCAAGGAACGCTACCGAGGGTAGCCAGAACTCGCACTTGGAGAACTTTGCGTAAAGCTCATTCCTCCTCAAAGTCTCCAACACCAAATGCAAATGCTTGAAGTGGTCTTCTTCGCACTGCGAGTATACCAAAATATCGTCAATAAAGACGATCACAAAGCAATCCAGGAAATCTCTGAACGTCCTGTTCATCAGATCCATAAACACCGACGGCGCATTTGTCAGTCCAAACGGCATGACCGTGAACTCGAAATGCCCGTACCTCGTACTGAACGCCGTCTTTGGGATATCACATTCCCTGATCCTCAGCTGATAGTACCCCGACTTCAAGTCCAACTTGGAGTATACAGACGATCCGACTAACTGATCAAAGTGATCATCAATCCTCGGGATCGGGTAGTTGTTCTTCTCCGTCAACTTGTTCAATTCTCTGTAGTCGATGCACAGCCGCATACTACCGTCCTTCTTTTTAACGAAGAGGACTGGTGCGCTCCAAGGCGACGAACTTGGACGCATATAACCTTGCTCCATCAGCTCCTCCAGCTGAACCTTCAACTCCACCATCTCCTTTGGCGCCAACCTATAAGGAGCACGTGACACGGGTTTGGCACCCGGCACGAGCTCGATCGTAAAATCAATCTCTCGCTGCGGTGGGGCTCCAGGAAGGCTAACTGGGAACACGTCTGGGTACTCGCATACCACGGGGATCTCATCCAAAGTGGCCTTCGGCTTTGCGGCCTCCACTAATGCGAAGAACAGCTCTGCACCAGCACGAACCGCCTTCACCACCTGAAGAGCAGACATCAGTGTCTTGCTCGACCCCTTAAGCCCCTCGAATGTAGTCTCCCGCCCTACACCCAGCTTGACCTCCTTACGGTCGCAATCGATCCAAGCCTTCTGCTCTGACAGCCAATCCATTCCAAAGATAACATCGAACTCTACTAACGGCAGTAATGACGCTAGCAAGTCGAACTCTTGGCTCCCTATGTGAACCTTCACGGCGCACACTCTGTCCGCACGCATCGAGCACCCATTCGGTAGCAACACATCTAACTTGTCCTTCGCCATCGAAGAAGGGACTCCGATACGCGATATAAACTGTTCGGACAAGAAAGAATGCGAAGCACCAGTATCGAACAGTGCTCGTGCCGGACTATCGCTAATCACCACAAAGCCTAAGCAAAAGACATTAGCTTAACAAGCAATAGGTAATAGTAATCTCAAGTCAACTTGCATAAATTAACTCATACCTGTCACCACATCCGCTTGCTTGATGGCCTCCTGCTGGCCCAAGTTGTAGACTCTAGGCTGAGTCGGAGCATAGTGGGACGCGGTCGACTCCACCGCTTTGCCCTTTTCCTCGTAGGTAGCTCCTTGTTTCCTTTCGGACTTTGAGCGTCCACTCCAGCAGTCACGGGCAAAGTGCCCCGGCTTTCCACACGTGAAGCAAGCGCCCGGGGTTCGATTGGTAGTTGCCCCTGAGGCACCTGCAGAAGAAGCTGGACCCGACGTCCTAGAATTCTTGGAGAATCTGCGGTAGCCCGACTTCGATGTAGTCGGCGCCTTGAACTCTGATCTCTTGCCACCAGATTCCCTCTCCTTCTTCGCTTGTACGTTTCTCATATCCTTCTCCAAGGACCGGGCCGAACTGACCAGGGTCATGAAACCCTGCGCCTTGGGCCCCGACAGCAGCAACCTCAAATCATCCCTTAGCCCTTCATAAAAGCGGCTCGTCTTGCGCTCCTCGTCTGCGAAGGTAGCGCCGGCATATCTCCCCAACCGAGTAAACTCGTGGAGGTATTCATCAACGGTGCTATCACCCTGCACCAACTTCTGGAATTCGCTCTCTAGCGCGATCCTCTGCGCCGAGGGGAGGTATCGAGCCATAAATAGTCTCGCAAACTCCTCCATCGGGACTTCGGCCAATGGCCTTCCCCTCAACTGATGCAGCTCTAGGCCCTCCCACCACAGTCTTGCGTCCCCATCCAAAAGGAACGTCGCTATAGTGGTCTTCTGCCACTCTTCAGTTTCCATCGCAGTCATCACCCTGTTGACCCTTGAGAGCCAATCCTCTGCTTGGGTCGGGGTTTCTGCCCCCGTGAACACCGGTGGATGAAAGCCCATGACATGCTTCAGTTGTCTTTCAGTTGCTCTCCGCGGCAACTCTGGCTCCAACACAACTTGCTCAACCCTCCTTCGCTCTGCCGTCTGAACCGGTACTTGCTCCACAGCAGGAGCAAGCTGCTGCACCTGCCTTGCAGGCTGCGCATTAATCATTGCCATGACCGCTTCCGCCACCAACCTAATGGTCTCGGCAGACAAAAGTGTTGCAGGCGTATCGCTTGGCGCACTGCTCGCCTCAGAACCTGGCCGTTCAGACGGCCCAGCCCCACTTCTGGTCACCTATATTCGTGCAAAAACACCGATAAGCGACCAAACGTTACTGCAAACAGCAATTAAAGGAACACGCAGGTTCCTCAACAAGTGTATTTTCATTCCTAAGTGGACATTCATGGGTTCTTTTCATGTTATAACGATGACGCACACAATGTGCTCACCACCCCTTAAAGTGAATTCGTCCACGAATTCATTTAAGCGTGACCGAAACCAGAAGTCTGATACCAATTTGTAACACCCCTATCCGTCGCATAGCATATAGCAGTAGGTCCGGCCGGGGCCCGACGCCATATACTACGGACAGACCGGTTGGTTACGCGTTGAAACCATACAACCAATCAGAGCGTCCTACACAACACCTAGCGGAAGCAATTTAATTAAGTTGCAAAAAGATAAGAACCCTGCCACAAAGCATGAATGTCCACTAACACCCAGGAATGAGTACATACACAAAAGATTTCACGGCCTTAAGGCCTTACAAAAGTGTTCGCTTAACAAGATAGCGTCTTTCATACATCGGCGCGCAGGCCGGCCATACATGAATATGAAAAAGCTAATAACTAAGCCTTCGAGGGCTGGCACTGCAACTTGGGCTTTAGCCCGCTATTTGCCGCTTGGCTCCGCAACAGCACCTGTAGAAACAACCCACCCAAGAGGTGGCAATACAAAAGGGCAACGGTCAGCAAAGCTGACCAAATTATAATGACCCCGTCCCGTTTCTCGGGACGGCGGTGCTCCTTCCCTGCATATAAAACTACCATAGCAATTCTATAAAGTATTCTATTCGCCACAAGTGTCGGCACGCACGGCCGCACACTCCGTGCTCTCAGGGCACTAATCGGTGAACCCGGTCCGGACCCAGTCCGACACCGCGATTCCACCACCATCCCTCGGATGGCAACATACGTGAGCATTTAGCCCTTTCAGCCGAAGCCTAGGCCCGTTTCCAGCCCCCCGGGAAGTCCCATGTACTTTAGGTCGCTTCTACCGAGACCACTTGGAATGGGTAGAGTTCCACCCGCCCGTTGCTCACTTCACCACGGCCATTTAGCCATCGGTGCGGGCCAAGTTTCTCCTCATTCCCACAATCGATCAAAACACGCACATAACCCCGATATGTACCGATTTGCCCTCCAAGGCAACATCGTGGCGGCAATGCGATTCCGCCCAAGCTTTCCGGGTGCGCCTCGAGGTTAACCCCCAAGGATCCCTGTATGCAATCTACCGCGTAGAAATTTCGGAAAACTAAAATCATCGGCACGGAGTCTTCTCCGGCCATGCAATGCAAACATCACCGATCCGGGTTAAACCCGAATAGGCTTCACACACAATGCCTACGCCCGTACTCCGATTCCGGGCTCTAACAACGGGGACTTTACATATCTACCCGAAGGGATTCCGCGCCTCAACGCTCACTCGCGAGAGGGGGATTTCCCCATGCATAGAAAGAAGGGCGACTACACATGCCCTATGAAGAGGATCGTTACCCTCGCGTTCTTCCGCGGCGCCATGAAGATGTAGACGGATGGAAAGCTTCGCCTCGCCCTTGCCTTCGAGGATCCGGACTCGGATCGCGAGTCGGTGCTCCGGTGCTCCGCCGGCGGCCGAAACTTTGCTCCTCCTCCTCTTGGCTCTCACCTCTCTCTAAGAGTTTAGAAAGAGAAAGGGTTGGGTTGGAATGAGGGAATTCAGCCCCAAACTCAACCCTAATACCCCCTAGGTTAACCCACAGCCGTTAGATCCAACATAAAAGATCCGGACGGCCCGGATTCAACCCAAAATATCAGTTACACCGATCCACACGGGTCCTGACACGGCCGTGTGCCACGGGCCGTGTTACCTGGAGCTTCAGGACGATCGTCGGGCTTCATGAACACGGCTTCGAACACGGCCGTGTTCGAGGCCGTGTGCCCCACACACGGCTTGAGACACGGCCGTGTGTCTCAGGCCGTGTACTTCTCTGACTCGAGACAGCACAAAAACACAATAAATTACTGAACACGGGTAGGCACACGGCCGTGTGCCTGGCCGTGTGCCCCTGTTCAGACCTCCAAAAGTGCCGTTTGATCGCCCCGCGATCATCTCCGAGGTTGGGGTCTTACACCCAAATCCTACAATCTCAGAGAACAACCTCTCTTACACTCAATACTTCAATAAGGATATGCAAAAACTCAGAAGAAACAACTTCGTACAAAGCAATAAGAAAAATATTTGATTGAAAGTAATGTTTTTTCTCAGATCTGACAACAACCCTTGTTCGTTCCAAGAAGATTTGTCTGAAATATTAATGAATATGATGGATCGGAAATTTGTGAACACCGATCTGATCTTGCGAAAAGACTGATCTCTGAGAGTATTTGAATCTGAAATCGTGAGATCAATCGAGTCTTTTCTTTGTAGGTGGAATCACAAATCGAGAGTAATGTCGGCGACAATATTCTTCGTGAAATCGAATTTGAGTTCACGATTGTTTTTTGGCAATTTGAAATTAGATAATTGATTTAATTTGCTATTAGGGTTTTCTAAAAGATCTATTGGGTATAACGCCCTTCAATGTTACCTAGGATTTGAAGAGGCATCACAAATCAGGCTAAGGGGCAGAGTGTATTTGATGTTTGTTCTAGTATTTGTTTGTAGGACAGTACTTGATTGGACAAGGGTACCCAAAAAAGTAAGCTGGAAAGTTAGATTTTTTTGTCTAAGGAAAAAAGCATTGAGAACATGTATTAGTCTCAGCACAATAGTTGAGACAAGTGTTTATCTTAGCTGAGAAGAAGAAAGAACTGGACAACTATGAAGAAGAATTGCTAAGACAAGGAACTGCTGAGACAAAATTAGTAGAATTACCTTATATATAGAAGCGCTGAGTGAAGCAGTTTCACTCAATGCTTCTAATGTAGGGCCAAGTATATGCATGCTGAGTGATTTAACATCACTCAACGCTTGATTGTTTCTGGAATTTTTCTATATCCAGAAAGGGATGATGCCAGTTGATGTCACCAGAAGTCAACATATCAAAGCTTTTCAAAGCCATTATGGGAAAGCTACAATAGTGTCGGAAGCTACTGTTTGTCCTCTTCCGAGGAAGGTGGCGCTCATCCTGCATGGCTAGGCCAAGTGTACAATTAAGAGCCGTTGAATCTCAAGGACATATAAAAAGGATATGTTTAACTTGAAAACAATTAACTTTAGGGTTTGGAAAAAGAGGCGGTCGTACATCATCGTCTTCTCCAACGAGCTTGAAAGAACAATCCAGCAGAGAAAGCCAGAGGGTAGATAAAGATAGCTGAAGCTTCTTTTACTCTAGCAGAACAAGATAATTTATTCTTCTTATTCAACAAGAGTGAAGATAGATGTTGAAGAGGACTCATTCCTTCAATAATAGGTAGCTGAGTAAATCTGATCAGCAAAGAAGTTAGCTGGTGAAGAGGACTCTTTTCTTTAATAGCAAGAGGCCTAGACTGAACTCTACTCTGTCCAGCAAGGTATACTCAGAGATTAATCTCTGAGTCAGTTATTTAATCTTTTCATGTAAATTACCCTGTAGGATTCAATGTTTACTGAATCTGAGTGTATGCCTAAGTAATTAGGCTGAGTGCTAGATTTACTTGATCTGAGCAGTATAAACACTTGGTGTTTTGAGCTGTAAGATCCAAGTGAGGATTTGAGAGTAGGGTTGTCCTCCCAGCCTGAGTAGTAGGGCTTTATGCCTGAGGTAGGTTACTGTAAAGTCACTGAGTTATAAATGATAGGAATGTCACTAATCTATAGGTCTTGGAGGAGACTGAGTGTCAGGCCTTTGTGTCTGATGTAAGTGATTAATTAATCACTGAGTTGTAGATGCTTGGAAGGGCACTGAGGTAGTTACCTGTTGGGAACTGAGTTGTAGGAGTACTGCAGCACTATGAGAGTAGGGTTTTGTGCCTAAAACTATAGGTCTGAGAATCCTGATCTGTAGGCCTTTGTGTAAGTCTGAGGTTGGTGGCTTGAGAGTCATTGAGTGTTGGAGCACTGCAGAGCTCTGAGGTTGGAACTTGTTGGTTCTGAGTTTGGAACCTGTTGGTTCTGATGTAGGTGTCCTAAAAAGGATATTGTGTGTAGGAACTTTCAAAAGTTCTGAGTGTAAGGCTGAGGGCCTAAGGTGTAAGCTCTGAGGACCATATTTGGAGGAGTTTTGCCTTATCTAACAAGAATTAGAAATGTGTGAGGGATAGTGGATGTACCCATTATTTTGGGAGCTACTATAAATTTTTGTGTGCATGTTTATGTGCTAGTTTGTGTGCTTATTCTTCTTTAATTAATTGTAGGTGTTAAGGACAAGCTCTAGATCACCCTAAGATGAAAACTAAAAGAAAGCATCAAGATAGATAAAAAGACTTTAAGAGATTTAAAGAACTATTAACCACCTCTAGGTGACCAACAAAGCTTGAAAAAAAGATCTTTTAAGTGGTATCAGAGGGAGATTGCTTAAAAAGGACCTAACAGTCTGAGTAACACTCCAAGGTTAGGTAGAAATTATTACATATGGGTTTAGGTATGAACTATAAGGAGTTGGGGGCTATGAAGCTTCCTATCTATAGGAAGGAAGGATTTGGCCTCTGGAAACAAAGGGTCAGATTGTTCATGGAAGAATCTGACCCTAGGATCTATGTAATATTACAGGCAGGCCCTTTTATCCCCACAAAGGACTCCACCATAGATCTAACTCTAAAAGTGCCTAAGGCATATATTGAGATGGATAGAGATGATGTAGTGTTGTACACCCTGGACAAGAGGGCACAAAATATAACAGCCAGTGTCATTTGTTGATGCGCGAAAAGCGAAGGCGGAAACGAGCACCAGCAGCTAACTGTTCGAGCACCTAGGGAAGAAAAGAAAAACAAACTGCGAGTAGCAGTCTACTTGGCGGACTAGAAAAGGAACAGAAAAGCAAGAGCCGTGGAGCACGGCAACACCAGACTTCGCCCGTCGCGGCCTGAATGCCTCTCCTGCGACGGGCTTACTTTTGATTGCAAAGAAGGGGTTACAAGAAGGGAAAAGCAAAGCAAAGCAGAAAGCAAGCTGGAGATCGCAAAGCCAGAGATTCGAGTCCGCAGCCTTTAACAAGTGGGCTCCTGGGCTCGAGTCAGCGTCCTTTGAGTGCACCACTTCCCCCTATTTATAGGCTGGGGGCCTGCCCAAGCGGGCAGGGCTAAAATAACCGGCTGCCCGGGGTACAAAAGAGCCGGGCAGCGGTGACGGGAATCAAAAAAGAGAAAGAACAAGCAGTCCGCGCGGGACCGGCGGACTGGGCCAGCGAGCTGGAGACCTCCCTTGGTCGCATCGAGCGCGGTCCTTTCAAATTAGCTGCGACCTGAGCGACCAGGGCGGCCTGACTCGGAGCTCGCCGGCCTGAGCTTGACTCGTCGATGGGAGGTCGTCGATCTAGCAAAGCTGGGAACCGAGGGCGACCGAGCGGATTGATAACTGGAGTCCGCCTAGGTGACGGACCACATCAACTGGCGAGCTGGGCGAACTGAGTACTTGAGTTCAGCGAGGGAAGGGCAAGATGCCTAGCTGGAAATGTTGCGGATTCTGGGGTTAAAATAATCCCCGCACATTTTTGAGTTTTGGAAAATTCTGAAAATGTTTCCTTAACCGCTGAGTCCGCAACTATCATTAATGTTGTTTGTGCTATAAATACTGCCGAAAGCTCTGTCTTCTGTCAGAATTGTCTGCGCGACGGGTCGTTACTCACCACTTGCGGTCTCAACTTTCCAGTCCGGCATGGCAAGGCTAGGATCCTTCTTCGGCAACCTTGCTGCTCCGATTGAGAAGCCGAAAGCGAGTTCCCGGCCTAAGAAATCGAGCCATCGAAAAGATGTGCCTGCCCACCATCAGGGGGAGAGTTCAGGCCAGGTGAAGCAAGATCTAGTCCGCGATACTGAAAAGACTGCGAATGCTCCTCTAAGCCTTCTACGAGAGAAACCGAATCCGCCCTCCGTTTCTGACCAAAACCCTGCAAACTCTTCCAGCATGGAGGTGCATCGCTCTCCTTCCGGGACTATCATGCTGCGGATAGAAATGGATAAGGAAGTTTCATCGCCGAAAGTCAAGCAGCAGGGGATCGAGGAGAAGCTTCCTGCTGGCGAGCCGATAGTGGAAAGGGGAGAGGAGGTTGTCGAGGAGCGAGCTAAGGAGTCCGCTGAAAACGCGGCTAAAAGTTCCATCGAAAAGCAAGTTGTAGAGCCAGTATCTTCCTTGGCGCTGGTTGTCGCTCCAACCTCAGTTCTCGAACCAAAGCCAGTCGTCATCGACTTAGAGAAGACTCCTGAGAAGAAAAAGAGGAAGAGAGATAGTAATGCCGCCGAGCGGGTAGAGAAGAAGTTGAAAGTTAGGAAAGAGAAAAATATCTCCAAGCGGACTGGAGCTGCGAGCTTGCAGCATAAGCCGCGAGAAAAGGAAGTCCAAGATGATCTCGTCACCCCCGATCCTCTGCTCGCAGAAGGTGATCCCCCTTCCACGCTCAGCTTATCAACCACTGAGATACTCGACTCTATAGATAATGATCAGCTTGCGAGTATAAATCGCTCTCTACTGGAGGTGCTGCAGCCTGATACCGCAACTAGAGGAGAAAATCTTGCCGACCCTTCTTCTTTTCTTCCAGCTGAAGAGAGGGAGAAGACCGAGGAGCAACTCGCAATGATGAAGGCGAAGGTTGAAGCGGCCTCGGAGAAGCTCGTGGTGGATAAGCGGGCTGAGGATCTTCGGATTGCTACCGAGCTGATGCGATCTGGTAAGTTGCAGCCGGCGACCAAGCGGTTTCAGAGCTCTTGGTTGTACAAATCCCCTCCACGAAAGTCGCGGCCAGTCAAGATCCTTACATAAACTGATGACATAGTCGCCTCGAGCAGATCGCTGGCCGAGACAAGAGCAATAGTCCGCCGAGAATGGAGGCATCGCCTAGAGGCTTTTGATCCGGAGCGCGTGAGGCGACCTATCCTTGATAGTCGCCAGATCGCCGCGAAGATAACCAAAAGTGGATAAAAACCTTTTCCCTTATTTCTTTTTTTTTTGGGGCTATTGCGGCTTGGATACTGAGGCGATTTTATTTTCTTTGTTGCAGTTCAGAAGTCCACGCCTGATTCTGTCGAGGTCGGCGAGATCGTGCCCACGCCACCAAATGTGTCGGAGGCTGCGGCGCGGACTGCTGATGAGCTCGCACAGGAGGAGCTGTTTGCTAAAGAAGACAGCGCACTGTTAGCGAAGAAATTTGAGGAAGAGTTATGCGAGCTTCGAACTGAACTAAAGAAAAGCAAAGCGCGGGAAAAGATCCTAGAAAGCGAGGTCGCCGGCCTTTCATCCGCTCTCGAAGGAGCGAACAAGGAGAAAAATCGACTGAGCGGAGATGTCAGCCATTATAGGAATAAATATTTGGCTTTGGCGAGAGAAGGAAAAAAAGCAAGTAAGCGAAGACGCTGGGGTGAGGTCGCAAACGTCTCAGCCTGCTGTGTGGGAGGGATCGGCCCCTGCGGCAAGCGGGTAGCCCGCGGTGGTCGCAGATCCAACCCTGGCAGTTCAATTAATTCCATTTCCGCGGGTAGTCAGAGACATGGCTCATATGCACCGCACCTTCAATAATATGCACCATCTGGTTTCCCAGCTCTACTCCGAGATCTTGCGAGGGAGCGACCAGGCTGCTCATGTTGGAATGGAGGAGGAGGTGCGACCTGCTCTGAGAGACCGCGGAAGGCGCTAAGGCCTAAACATTTGTTTTTTATTTTTTTTAAGCTGCTGTATAATATTGTTGCTGAACATCTTTGTTGTATGATTGTATCTGTGCTGTGATGCTACTCTGCTTGTTGTATACTATTATTTTTTCGGATAATCCCGTTATGGAATGTAAGTTATGCGGGCTGGCGTTTTATTGGCAAACTGCGGTTTCTGCGGATTTCCTGTGAGTTTGCAATTATTTGCAGGGAAAACAAGAAAGAAGCGAGCTGAGCGAACTGGCTTTGAATCCGCAAAGCCTTGAGAAATATCTGATATTGCAGGGAAAACAGGGAAGAAGCGAGCTGAGCGGACTGGCTTTGAATCCGCAAAGCCTTGAGAAATATCTGATATTGCAGGGAAAACAGGGAAGAAGCGAGCTGAGCGGACTGGCTTTGAATCCGCAAAGCCTTGAGAAATATCTGATATTGCAGGGAAAACAGGAAAGAAGCGAGCTGAGCGAACTGGCTTTGAATCCGTAAAGCCTTGAGAAATATCTGATATTGCAGGGAAAACAGGGAAGAAGCGAGCTGAGCGGACTGGCTTTGAATCCGCAAAGCCTTGAGAAATATCTGATATTGCAAGGAAAACAGGGAAGAAGCGAGCTGAGCGGACTGGCTTTGAATCCGCAAAGCCTTGAGAAATATCTGATATTGCAGGGAAAACAGGAAAGAAGCGAGCTGAGCGAACTGGCTTTGAATCCGCAAAGCCTTAAGAAATATCTGATATTGCAGGGAAAATAGGGAAGAAGCGAGCTGAGCGGACTGGCTTTGAATCCGCAAAGCCTTGAGAAATATCTGATATTGCAGGGAAAACAGGGAAGAAGCGAGCTGAGCGGACTGGCTTTGAATCCGCAAAGCCTTGAGAAATATCTGATATTGCAGGGAAAACAGGAAAGAAGCGAGCTGAGCGAACTGGCTTTGAATCCGCAAAGCCTTGAGAAATATCTGATATTGCAGGGAAAACAGGGAAGAAGCGAGCTGAGTGGACTGGCTTACCGATCTGAGCGGATTGACGGCTGTCATGTCAGACGGTTTTTATATAAATAGGGTCGTCATTCTCTTTTTGTATAGAAAACAGTGGGAGCTGAAGCCTTGCGGTCTGAAAACATGGTATCCGCACGCACTGAGGCCGCAGCCGCCTTCCATGCTGCTGAGCATAAAAGGAGTAGGCTAACCGAAGTCGACCTGGAGGCTTTCTTGGAAGTTCATATGGCGGGCTCGCCCGTACTCACGCGGCTCCCCGAACACCACGAACGACTGAACTTTTCAACCGCTACCCAGCTCGCAGTTCCAATAGATCATTTTGACTGCGGGTTCAAATTCCCCCTGCTCTGGGAGGTCGCAGAGATCTTTGAGCATTATGGGGTGGTTCCGGGCCAGCTTGCCCCGAACAGTATGGTTGCCATCTGCAGTTTCATTGCTTACCTGCGAGCTGAGAGGGTTGAATTTTCCTTGAAGATTTTCAGGAAAATTTTCTCTGTTCGCTCCATCACTCCGACGGGAGACCGCGAGTACAAAGGCATCATCTACTTCTACTGCAGGGGAATGAAAGTTGCGGGCTTGCCAAACAAGATCCACAACTGGACCTCTAGGTATCTTATCTTTGAAGGCGACCTAGGGTTCCATCATACCAATCCGCAGCTGCGCGTAGACGCTGACTTCAAGAGCGTGCTGCTGAACGATGCCGAGGCCGCCATCGTCCAGTTCCTTGATGGAGCGAGGCTGGATGTCGACTATTACATCCCGCTGCTGCCTGGGCTGGATACTATTAGCCGCGAAGAGAGTAAGTCTTGCGACCTTCGTTTGTATCCGCAACAACCTGGGAATTTTAGCTAACTTTTTCTCTTGCAGCGACCTTGGCGGTGCCCGCAAATCTGCCCATTGCGCCTGCCGGACAGACTCCTACACAAGGGGAAAGGAGAAAAGAAATCGCAAAAAAGAGGAGGGAAGACGGAGACCCCGCCGCGGGTTACTCTTCCGATGGCAGCTTCGACATTGCGGGCTTCGGCGAGAAGCAAAAGGATCTGAGGGGCAACCCCATGATCCACTAGCATGAGAAGAAAAAGTATGTCCGCCTATCAACGGTTCTTCCCTCCTAGAGGAGTCCGCGCCCATCTCGCCATGCCCACGTCGCCCTGTCCGCCTTGTACGGGAAGAAAAACCTTCGCGATCTGCAAGGTGTGGCACCTGATGACCTCCCCCTTCTCGCTGCGCAGGCCAGTGCGAACTCCGCCGTCACCAACCACTTCTTAGGCAGGTTAACGCGCGAGCTGCTTAGGGACAATGCGCGGTATAAGAAGGAAAGCCATTCGCTGAAAGAAAGGAATAAGCGACTTGGTGTAAAAGTTAATCAATATAAAGAAGACAGGCCGTATGTAAGACCCCAACCTCGGAGATGATCGCGGGGCGATCAAACGGCACTTTTGGAGGTCTGAACAGGGGCACACGGCCAGGCACACGACCGTGTGCCTACCCGTGTTCAGTGATTTATTGTGTTTTTGTGCTGTCTCGAGTCAGAGAAGTACACGGCCTGAGACACACGGCCGTGTCTCAAGCCGTGTGTGGGGCACACGGCCTCGAACACGGCCGTGTTCGAAGCCGTGTTCATGAAGCCCGACGATCGTCCTGAAGCTCCAGGTAACATGGCCCGTGGCACACGGCCGTGTCAGGACCCGTGTGGATCGGTGTAACTGATATTTTGGGTTGAATCCGAGCCGTCCGGATCTTTTATTTTGGATCTAACGGCTGGAGGTTAACCTAGGGGGTTTTAGGGTTGAGTTTGGGGCTGAATTCCCTCATTCCAACCCAACCCTTTCTCTTTCTAAACTCTTAGAGAGAGGTGAGAGCCAAGAGGAGGAGGAGCAAAGTTCCGGCCGCTGGCGGAGCACCGGAGCACCGATTCGTGATCCGAGTCCAGATCCTCGAAGGCAAGGGCGAGGCGAAGCTTTCCATCCGACTACATCTTCATGGCGCCGCGGAAATCTTCGAGGGTAACGATCCTCTTCATAGGGCATGTGTAGTCGCCCTTCTTTCTATGCATGGGGAAATCCCCCTCTCGCGAGTGAGCGTTGAGGCGCGGAATCCCTTCGGGTAGATATGTAAAGTCCCCGTTGTTAGAGCCCGGAATCGGAGTACGGGCGTAGGCATTGTATGTGAAGCCTATTCGGGTTTAACCCGGATCGGTGATGTTGCATTGCATGGCCGGAGAAGACTCCGCGCCGATGATTTTAGTTTTCCGAAATTTCTACGCGGTAGATTGCATACAGGGATCATTGGGGGTTAACCTCGGGGCACACCCGGAAAGCTTGGGTGGAATCGCATTGCCGCCACGATGTTGCCTTGGAGGGCAAATCGGTACATAACGGGGTTATGTGCGTGTTTTGATCGATTGTGGGAATGAGGAGAAACTTGGCCCGCACCGATGGCTAAATGGCCGTGGTGAAGTGAGCAACGGGCGGGTGGAACTCTACCCATTCCAAGTGGTCTCGGTAGAAGCGACCTAAAGTACATGGGACTTCCCGGGGGGCTGGAAACGAGCCTAGGCTTCGGCTGAAAGGGCTAAATACTCACGAGTGTTGCCATCCGAGGGATGGTGGTGGAATCGCGGTGTCGGGCTGGGTCCGGACCGGGTTCACCGATTAGTGCCCTGAGAGCACGGAGTGTGCGGCCGTGCGTGCCGACACTTGTGGCGAATAGAATACATTTTAGAATTGCTATGGTAGTTTTATATGCAGGGAAGGAGCACCGCCGTCCCGAGAAACGGGACGGGGTCGTTATAATTTGGTCAGCTTTGCTGACCGTTGCCCTTTTGTATTGCCACCTCTTGGGTGGGTTGTTTTTTACAGGTGCTGCTGCGGAGCCAAGCGGCAAATAGCGGGCTAAAGCCCAAGTTGCAGCGCCAGCCCTCGAAGGCTTAGTTATTAGCTTTTTCATATTCATGTATGGCCGGCCTGCGCGCCGATGTTTGAAAGACGCTATCTTGTTAAGCGAACACTTTTGTAAGGCCTTAAGGCCGTGAACTCTTTTGTGTATTTTCATGTTCGTCATTCCTTTGTGGTAAATTTATTACTAGTGGACATTCATGCCTTATGGGGGTTCTTTGTTTAACTTTAAAATGCTTCCGTTAGAATGCGTTGTGTAGGACGTTGTTGTTGAATTGGTTGGAATGGTTGTCCATATTCGTAACCTTCCGGTCTGTCCGTAGTATATGACGTCGGGCCCCGGCCGGACCTACTGTTATATGCTTTGCGACGGATAGGGGTGTTACAAATTGGTATCAGACTACCGGTTTCGGTCAAGCTTAAATGAATTCGTGGACGAATTCTTTTAAGGGGTGGTGAGCACGGTCACGTGCGTCATCGTTATAACATGAAAAAGAACCCATGAATGTCCACTTAGGAATGAAAATACACTTGTTGAGGAACCTGCGTGTTCCTTTAATTGCTGTTTGCAGTAATGTTTGGTCGCTTATCGGTGTTTTTGCACGAATATAGGTGACCAGAAGTGGGGCTGGGCCGTCTGAACGGCCAGGTTCTGAGGCGAGCAGTTCGCCAAGCGATACGCCTGCAACACCTTTGTCTGCCGAGACCATTAGGTTGGTGGCGGAAGCGGTCATGGCAATGATTAATGCGCAGCCTGCAAGGCAGGTGCAGCAGCCTGCTCCTGCTGTGGAGCAAGTACCGGTACAGACGGCAGAACGAAGGAGGGTTGAGCAAGTTGTGTTGGAGCCAGAGTTGCCGCGGAGAGCAACTGAAAGACAACTGAAGCATGTCATGGGCTTTCATCCACCGGTGTTCACGGGGGCAGAAACCCCGACCCAAGCAGAGGATTGGCTCTCAAGGGTCAACAGGGTGATGACTGCGACGGAAACTGAAGAGTGGCAGAAGACCACTATAGCAACGTTCCTTTTGGATGGGGACGCAAGACTGTGGTGGGAGGGCCTAGAGCTGCATCAGTTGAGGGGAAGGCCATTGGCCGAAGTCCCGATGGAGGAGTTTGCGAGACTATTTATGGCTCGATACCTCCCCTCGGCGCAGAGGATCGCGCTAGAGAGCGAATTCCAGAAGTTGGTGCAGGGTGATAGCACCGTTGATGAATACCTCCACGAGTTTACTCGGTTGGGGAGATATGTCGGCGCTACCTTCGCAGACGAGGAGCGCAAGACGAGCCGCTTTTATGAAGGGCTAAGGGATGATTTGAGGTTGCTACTGTCGGGGCCCAAGGCGCAGGGTTTCATGACCCTGGTCAGTTCGGCCCGGTCCTTGGAGAAGGATATGAGAAACGTGCAAGCGAAGAAGGAGAGGGAATCTGGTGGCAAGAGATCAGAGTTCAAGGCGCCGACTACGTCGAAGTCGGGCTACCGCAGATTCTCCAAGAAGTCTAGGACGTCGGGTCCAGCTCCTTCTGCAGGTGCCTCGGGGGCAACTATCAATCGAACCCCGGGCGCTTGTTTCACATGTGGAAAGCCGGGGCACTTTGCCCGTGACTGCTGGAGTGGACGCTCAAAGTCCGAAAGGAAACAAGGAGCCACCTACGAGGAAAAGGGCAAAGCGGTGGAGTCGACCGCGTCCCATTATGCTCCGACTCAGCCTAGAGTCTACAACTTGGGCCAGCAGGAGGCCATCAAGCAAGCGGATGTGGTGACAGGTATGAGTTAATTTATGCAAGTTGACTTGAGAATACTATTACCTATTGCTTGTTAAGCTAATGTCTTTTGCTTAGGTTTTGTGGTGATTAGCGATAGTCCGGCACGAGCACTGTTCGACACTGGTGCTTCGCATTCTTTCTTGTCCGAACAGTTTATATCGCGTATCGGAGTCCCTTCTTTGATGGCGAAGGACAAGTTAGATGTGTTGCTACCGAATGGGTGCTCGATGCGTGCGGACAGAGTGTGCGCCGTGAAGGTTCACATAGGGAGCCAAGAGTTCGACTTGCTAGCGTCATTACTGCCGTTAGTAGAGTTCGACGTTATCTTTGGAATGGATTGGCTGTCAGAGCAGAAGGCTTGGATCGATTGTGACCGTAAGGAGGTCAAGCTGGGTGTAGGGCGGGAGACTACGTTCGAGGGGCTTAAGGGGTCGAGCAAGACACTGATGTCTGCTCTTCAGGTGGTGAAGGCGGTTCGTGCTGGTGCAGAGCTGTTCTTCGCATTAGTGGAGGCCGCAAAGCCGAAGTCCACTTTGGATGAGATCCCCGTGGTATGCGAGTACCCAGACGTGTTCCCAGATAGCCTTCCTGGAGCCCCACCGCAGCGAGAGATTGATTTTACGATCGAGCTCGTGCCGGGTGCCAAACCTGTGTCACGTGCTCCTTATAGGTTGGCGCCAAAGGAGATGGCGGAGTTGAAGGTTCAGCTGGAGGAGCTGATGGAGCAAGGTTATGTGCGTCCAAGTTCGTCGTCTTGGAGCGCACCGGTCCTCTTCGTTAAAAAGAAGGACGGTAGTATGCGGCTGTGCATCGACTACAGAGAATTGAACAAGTTGACGGAGAAGAACAAGTACCCGATCCCGAGGATTGATGATCTCTTTGATCAGTTAGTCGGATCATCTGTATACTCCAAGTTGGACTTGAAGTCGGGGTACTATCAGCTGAGGATCAGGGAATGTGATATCCCAAAGACGGCGTTCAGTACGAGGTATGGGCATTTCGAGTTCACGGTCATGCCGTTTGGACTGACGAGTGCGCCATCGGTGTTTATGGATCTGATGAACAAGACGTTCAGAGATTTCCTGGATCGCTTTGTGATCGTCTTTATTGACGATATTTTGGTATACTCGCAGTGCGAAGAAGACCACTTCAAGCATTTGCATTTGGTGTTGGACACTTTGAGGAGGAATGAGCTTTACGCAAAGTTCTCCAAGTGCGAGTTCTGGCTACCCTCGGTAGCGTTCCTTGGTCATATAGTGAGTGGGGAAGGTATAGCGGTGGATCCGGCGAAGATTGTTGCGATACGGGAGTGGCCTGCGTTATCTTCTGTCGCGGAAGTCCGTAGTTTTCTCGGGCTTGCCGGATATTACAGGCGCTTCGTAGAGAACTTCTCGCGGGTAGCGTTACCTCTCACGAAGTTGACAAGGAAGGATCAGAAATTCTTATGGACGCAAGAGTGCGTGCAAGCTTTTGAGGAGCTGAAGAGGCGGTTGACCACGGCGCCAGTGCTTAGTTCGCCGAGTGGGACCGAGGGCTTTGAGGTGTATAGCGACGCTTCGGGTAGCGGTTTGGGCTGCGTGTTGTTGCAGCATGGTAGCGTGATAGCGTATGGATCGCGTCAGCTAAAGGTGCATGAAAGAAATTATCCGGTGCACGACTTGGAGTTGGCGGCCGTGATATTTGCACTCAAGTTGTGGAGGCACTACCTATACGGAGTAAGGGTCGACATATACACCGATCACAAGAGCCTAAAATACTTGTTGGATCAAAAGGATCTCAACATGAGGCAGAGGAGGTGGATGGAGTTCCTGGGGGACTACACTTTCAAGATACATTATGTACCCGGGAAGGGCAACGCAGTTGCGGATGCGCTGAGCCGCAGGGCTCCCGCCCAAGTCAACTGGTTGTCGGTGCATGATGAGCGGCTAGTACGGGAGTTGGAGAAGCTTGAGATCTGTTGCGTTGACAAGCAGTCGAGCGCCAAGGCAATGTTAAACTGGACAGAGGTGCAGTATGACCTGGCTGACCGGGTTCGGCAGGCATTGGAGTTGGATGACTCCATGAAGGAGCTTTTGGAGGCCGCTCTGGATGGGTCAAATTCCTAGTTCTCGGTAGAAGATGGGTTATTAAGGAAGGATCATCGTTTGTGCGTCCCAAGTGGGGGCAACCTCCGGGCGGAGTTGATGTACGAGGCTCATCATACCAAGTACTCAATCCACCCAGGGAGCACGAAGATGTATCGTGATCTTAAAAAGTTGTTTTGGTGGCCGGGACTTAAGAAAGATGTGGCGTTGTATGTGGCCAAATGTCAAGCGTGCGCCTTGGTGAAGGCGGAGTGCCAAAGGCCGGGCGGATTTCTGAAGTCCTTGCCTATACCGGAGTGGAAATTCGACGACATATCCATGGATTTTGTGCATGGATTGCCAAGATCGCAGAAGGGAAACGACGCCATTTGGGTGATCGTTGACATATTGACGAAAGTGTCGCATTTCTTACCAATGAGGAAGGATGATCCAGTAGAGAAGTTGGCAAAGCTCTATGTGGATAGCATTGTGCGCTTGCACGGGGTGCCCCGCAGTATTGTGAGTGATCGCGATGGGCGTTTCACGTCCAATGACTGGAGGCTAGTGCATCAAATGTTGGGCTCCAAACTGAAGTTTAGCACGGCGTTTCATCCGCAGACGGATGGCCAGACCGAGAGAGTCAACAGAACCTTGAAAGACATGCTCCGCATGTGTACGTTGGACTTCGGAAAGAGGTGGGAGGACCACCTATACTTGGTCGAATTTGCTTATAACAATAGTTATCAAGCAAGCATTCAGATGGCGCTGTTCGAAGCTCTTTACGGAAGAAAATGTCGCACGCCGTTGTCGTGGTTAGAAACGGGTGAGTCCAAGCTTTATCAGCGTCAAGACATTGAAGATGCCACTTCTTTAGTGCATACTATACGGGAGCGGTTGCGGATTGCCTAGGATAGGCAAGCCAAGTATTATAATGCCAAGCATAGGAACGTGGAATTCAGTGTTGGCGATTGGGTGTACTTAAGATCAAGTCGTTCAAGGGTGTCTCACGGATTCGACGCTTGAAAAAGTTGAGTCCGAGATACCTTGGGCCATTTGAGATTCTGGAGCGGATCGGAGAAGCAGCTTATAGGTTGAGGTTATCAGCAGAGTTAAGTGCTTTGCACGATGTATTCCACATCTCGGTTTTGCGGAAGGCAGTGCAAGAACCTTCGCAGGTGTTAGCGGCCGACCAAGTACCGGTTGAGGAAGGATTGACAACGAAAGTCAAGCCCATATCTATTGAGGATTTCGAAGTCAAACGGCTTCGGAACAAGGAGATCAGAATGGTGAGGGTCCGTTGGAATAACTGCGGACGCGAGGAGCTCTCTTGGGAGCGAGAGCAGACAATGCGCGAGGAGTACCCCGAGTTGTTCCCCTCAGGTACTCGTTATGTTTATTCTTTTTGTGTAGTCTCTGTTCTTAATTTCGGGACGAAATTCTCTTAAGGGGGAGGGAGTTGTAAGACCCCAACCTCGGAGATGATCGCGGGGCGATCAAACGGCACTTTTGGAGGTCTGAACAGGGGCACACGGCCAGGCACACGGCCGTGTGCCTACCCGTGTTCAGTGATTTATTGTGTTTTTGTGCTGTCTCGAGTCAGAGAAGTACACGGCCTGAGACACACGGCCGTGTCTCAAGCCGTGTGTGGGGCACACGGCCTCGAACACGGCCGTGTTCGAAGCCGTGTTCATGAAGCCCGACGATCGTCCTGAAGCTCCAGGTAACACGGCCCGTGGCACACGGCCGTGTTAGGACCCGTGTGGATCGGCGTAACTGATATTTTGGGTTGAATCCGAGCCGTCCGGATCTTTTATTTTGGATCTAACGGCTGGGGGTTAACCTAGGGGGTTTTAGGGTTGATTTTGGGGCTGAATTCCCTCATTCCAACCCAACCCTTTCTCTTTCTAAACTCTTAGAGAGAGGTGAGAGCCAAGAGGAGGAGGAGCAAAGTTCCGGCCGCCGGCGGAGCACCGGAGCACCGATTCGCGATCCAAGTCCGGATCCTCGAAGGCAAGGGCGAGGCGAAGCTTTCCATCCGACTACATCTTCATGGCGCCGCGGAAATCTTCGAGGGTAACGATCCTCTTCATAGGGCATGTGTAGTCGCCCTTCTTTCTATGCATGGGGAAATCCCCCTCTCGCGAGTGAGCGTTGAGGCGCGGAATCCCTTCGGGTAGATATGTAAAGTCCCCGTTGTTAGAGCCCGGAATTGGAGTACGGGCGTAGGCATTGTATGTGAAGCCTATTCGGGTTTAACCCAGATCGGTGATGTTGCATTGCATGGCCGGAGAAGACTCCGCGCCGATGATTTTAGTTTTCCGAAATTTCTACGCGGTAGATTGCATACAGGGATCCTTGGGGGTTAACCTCGGGGCGCACCCAGAAAGCTTGGGCGGAATCGCATTGCCGCCACGATGTTGCCTTGGAGGGCAAATCGGTACATAACGGGGTTATGTGCGTGTTTTGATCGATTGTGGGAATGAGGAGAAACTTGGCCCGCACCGATGGCTAAATGGCCGTGGTGAAGTGAGCAACGGGCGGGTGGAACTCTACCCATTCCAAGTGGTCTCGGTAGAAGCGACCTAAAGTACATGGGACTTCCCGGGGGGCTGGAAACGAGCCTAGGCTTCGGCTGAAAGGGCTAAATGCTCACGAGTGTTGCCATCCGAGGGATGGTGGTGGAATCGCGGTGTCGGGCTGGGTCCGGACCGGGTTCACCGATTAGTGCCCTGAGAGCACGGAGTGTGCGGCCGTGCGTGCCGACACTTGTGGCGAATAGAATACTTTATAGAATTGCTATGGTAGTTTTATATGCAGGGAAGGAGCACCGCCGTCCCGAGAAACGGGACGGGGTCGTTATAATTTGGTCAGCTTTGCTGACCGTTGCCCTTTTGTATTGCCACCTCTTGGGTGGGTTGTTTTCTATAGGTGCTGCTGCGGAGCCAAGCGGCAAATAGCGGGCTAAAGCCCAAGTTGCAGCGCCAGCCCTCGAAGGCTTAGTTATTAGCTTTTTCATATTCATGTATGCCCGGCCTGCGCACCGATGTTTGAAAGACGCTATCTTGTTAAGCGAACACTTTTGTAAGGCCTTAAGGCCGTGAACTCTTTTGTGTATTTTCATGTTCGTCATTCCTTTGTGGTAAATTTATTACTAGTGGACATTCATGCCTTATGGGGGTTCTTTGTTTAACTTTAAAATGCTTCCGTTAGAATGCGTTGTGTAGGACGTTGTTGTTGAATTGGTTGGAATGGTTGTCCATATTCGTAACCTTCCGGTCTGTCCGTAGTATATGACGTCGGGCCCCGGCCGGACCTACTGTTATATGCTTTGCGACGGATAGGGGTGTTACACCGTAAGTGCTTAGTTAACCGTCGTTAATCTTGCTTATCTTTCGCGGACTGATGTTTTGATTTCTTTTGCAGACCGCATATGAGGTGACCAACCCAGACTTTCAAAAGGCCATGTTTCCTTTTGTAAAGGAAAGCGTCGAGGTCGCGATCGAGCGCGTTATCAGCGATGGGTACGCGAAGGCTGGGGTAGACTCTATTCCTTTCCTGAAGCTTTTCCCGGAGCTAAAGGATAAGGTTGCCGAGTTCGAGCAAGCTGCCAAGGGGAAAACGGTTGCCGAGGATGACGAGGAGGAGTCCGCTGACGAGGAAGCCGCTGAAGACGTGGCCTCAAGTCAGCAGCAAGGAGGTCAGTCGGATCAGTCCGCTAACTCCTGCTCTGGTGAGAGCATCTCGCGAACAGAACCCTCAGCCGCTTCTCACTCTAATGACAGCAGCAGCAGTGACTCAGGCGGCTACTCGCCTAGAGTGGATGTGGATGGGTCGAGCCCGGAGAAGCCTGCGGACAAGAAGCAGAGGACAGAATAGGAATATATATTGTAATTTTTTGGTTTTCTTTAATGTAAGGGGGGCGGACTCTGCGCGAGCCTGCCAAGACATGTAAATATATTTTTGAATGAATAGAAAAAGGATATTTTTGATCTGAGATGTTCTGCTTTTTTCCCTTGCTTATGTTTAGAGGTCGCACTTTATATGCAAATCTTTGTCATTGCATTGCTGTACGTTTAAAGCTCGCTGAAATTGCATAACCACAGCTTGCTGTAATATGAAAATATTCTAAGCGAAGAGAACGTGTAAAGCGAACTTGGACGAGTTCGGTTGACAGTCCGCGCTTTGCAGAACAGAACCAAGAAAACGACAATCTGCCCACTTGAATAACGAGAATAGGCGAACTAGGCGGACTAGGGTCACCGTCCGCAGATATTTACGTTTGAATTTTTTCTAAGTAATCATTGTATGCATCGAACAAATTCTGCGGACCAGGCGAATTAGAAAACCAAATTCCGCACTGCATCAGTCAGCAACATCAGAAATGACCTGTAATTCATAACTAAGCGGGTAGGAGCGGCCAGAGCGGCATTGCTTTCCTCACAAGATTATGGACTACCGAATCAACCAAGGGACGGCGGACTGAGCGGATAAGACAACTGGAGTCCGCACTTCATTAATGAACAATATCAGAAATGACCTGTAATTCACAACCAAGCGGGTAGGTGCGGCCGGAGCGGCATTGCTTTCCTCACAAGGTTATGAATTACAGAATCAACCCAAGGGACAGCGGACTGAGCGGATAAGACAACTGGAGTCCGCACTTCATCAATAATGACAACCCCTGTGAAGAAGAAAGCCGCAATCTGGAGGCCAAGCGGGTAGGTGCGGCCGGAGCGGCATTGATTTCCTCACTGGACCTTGAGATCTGCAGACTCAATAACTCAATTCACTGCCCTCTTGCCTGGAGTACAGTCTAAGTCGATCTCTCGGGCAGGTACGGCCGGAGCGGCATTGCTTTCCTTTGAGATCGACAAGACTGTGGGTCTCCTGCAGGCACTGCTTGAGGGTACCAAGGAGTGTTCGAGAGTCACAACCCTAAGATGATCTGGGGGTAGGTGCGGCCGGAGCGGCATTGCTTTCCCCGTGCGATCATCTGGGTTGTAACAATATCCCTTAAGTGGCGTGGTAGAGCTGACCTCCACTCTGCTCCTCCATAATGCAGAAGTGGGGTTAGGTACTAGCCGGGATCCGAAATCCAGTATCCTACCGCACTAGAGTTGGTAGGCTCCCACTACACGGTGCGAAATCTCCCCGCAACACGTGGTCGTCGTGGTGTTATGCTGACACCAACGGTTCTAGGGGAGGTTTTTGCTGAACACGGCGATATCTCCTGGTATCAAGCAACTGTCGGGAGTTGCTCGAGGAGGTAAGAAGGAAGGGGCATTCGAAGAAGTGTTAGTATGAGTATTTAGACGAATATCAATTTTGAGAGATTCGTATAATTATAAAATAGAGAGTTCAGAGAGAACCGTTTAGAGTTATCCTTGCTCCATATATTTAACTGTCAACACTTGAAACACAAAGATACTTGATAAAAGTGTTAGCAAGGAACTTTTTATTAATAATGAACCTCTTAAAGAGTTTACATAGGAAGAAAAGAAAAGAGGTTCAGGAAAAGAACCGCTTTAGGTCATCTCCGCTCCACGTGTGCGGCATATCTTCTCCTTCAAATGTTTGTAACCGGTAGGACCCATTCTGAAGTGCTTCCTTAACAATGAACGGTCCTGCCCAACTAGGATTAAGCTTCCCAACTGAGCTGGCTGTTGCAGTAGCATCGACCTTTTTAAGAACCAGATCTCCCACTTGAAAGTGTTTGATCCTACGTTCTTATCGAAGTAACGGGCCATTCTTCTTTTAACTTCCTCCTGCCTGATAGCAGCCTTGTCTCTGACCTCTTCGATATGCTCCAAACTAAACCTCATCTCCTCGCTGTTCAACTCAAGCCAATCCTCCGTACCTTGCCTGGCAAGCAGTACTATAGGCGACAGAACTTCAAACTCAACAGGAATCAATGCCTCAGACCCGTGAGAAAGCTTGAACGGGGTTTCTCCTGTTGCAGATGAAGGTGTTGTTCTCAGGGTCCAGAGGACTGAGGGAAGTTGATCAGCCCAACTGCCCTTGAGATTTTGAACTTTCTTCTTAAGCAGGTTGACGATTTGCTTATTAGCTGCTTCTACTTGACCATTGCTTCTGGGATGATGAACTGATGCGAAGCGCAGCTCTGTTCCGATCTGCCTGCAAAAGCCTATCATCTCTGCATTATTGAACTGTGGTCCATTATCGGTGATTATTGCCATAGGGATTCCATGTCGGCAGACTATCTCTCCCCAAATAAAATTTCTCACGACCTGGGTTGTTGTCTTTGCCAGTGCTTTAGCCTCAATCCACTTACTGAAGTAGTCGATCATAACTATAATAAAGCACCGCTGCCCACTTGCCATGGGAAAAGGGCCAATGAGATCCATTCCCCAAACAGCAAAGGGCCAAGGGGTTGTAATCGATCTGAGAGATTGAGCTGCTTGATGCTGAAGAGGGGCGAATTTCTGGCATTGAACACATTTTCTTGCATAGGCCTCAGAGTCTTTCTTCATTGTAGGCCAGAAGTAACCTTGCCACAGGATCCTTCTTTCTAATGTTCTTGCTCCCGAATGACTTCCGCACTCGCCAGAATGCACTTCTCGGAGAATGGTGGGAACCTCACTTTCTGAAACACATCTTGCCATTGTGGACAAGAAGGTTTTCCTGTAGAGAATATCGGATATCAAGTAATAGTGTGCTGCCTTCAACCTGAATTTCTTCTTATCTTTCACTGACTGATGTAGATTCCCAGTTGACAGGTAGAGAATGAACGGATCCATCCAAGAGGAGCATTGATCAATCTGCATTATCCCATCCCCCTCCACTGCCGGGTGGAAAAGCTCAGAAGTTGTCCCTCCTGATGAGAGCCCGTACTTTGCAAGAACGTCGGCCTCCTCATTCTCTGTCCTTGGGATGTGCTCAATAGTAAAACTTTTGAACCTGCCAACCTCAACCTTTACCAGCACAAGGTACTTTTTCAATACTGGCTCCCTGGTCTCGAAGTTGCCAAGAACTTGTGAAGCCATTACCAGTGAATCAGTCTTGATATGGACGTGATCAATTCCAAGCTCTCGTGCAAGCCTCAAGCCGGCTAATAAAGCTTCATATTCTGCCTGATTGTTAGTTACTGGGAAATAGAACTTGATGGCTTGCTCAAGCTTGATGCCATTCGGGTTTATCAAAACTACCCCTGCACCCGAGGAGTTTCTACCAGAAGCTCCATCCACATAAATGGTCCAAGCTAAAGGAGACCTTGCTGCCTGTTCCGAGCTAGATTCTGTCGTATCAATCAGGAAATTTGCAAGCACCTGTGCCTTGATAGCTGTTCTGGGCACATAGGAAATTTCAAACTCACTTAGCTCAATTGCCCATTTAGCTAGCCTGCATGAATGCTCTGGTTTTTCTAGCACACTCTTCAAAGGTTGATCAGTAACCACCTGAATTGAATGAGCCTGGAAATATGGACGGAGTCTGCGGGCAGACATAACTAATGCCAAAGCTAGCTTCTCTAGGATGGGGTACCTTGCCTCTGCATCTTTCAGGATGTGACTGACATAGTAAACAGGGAACTGCCTTCTGCTTTCTTCGCGGACCAGAACTGAACTATCTGCCTCGGGACCAACCCCTAGGTATAGGAACAACATCTCCCCTGCTTGGGGGCTTTGGAGTAAAGGAGTCGAGGTTAGTTGCTTTTTTAATTGCTCAAAGGCCAAGGAACACTCTTCTGTCCATTGAAACTTGGACGCTCCCCGAAAAGAGTCTTAAAGAATGGTGCACTTTTATCTCCAACTCGAGAGATGAACCTCCCGAGTCCTGCCAACCTCCCTCCTAACTGCTGAACCTCTTTTGGTGAACGGGGAGGAGTCATATCAAGGATGGCTTTAACCTTATCAGGATTGGGGGCAAGACCCTCAGGAGTAAGGAGATGGCCGAGAAACTTCCCTTTACTCGCCCCAAAGATGCATTTTAACGGGTTAAGCTTTATTTTGTGCCTTCGTAGAGTAGAAAAGGTCTCTACAAGATCTACCAGGTGCTGTGGAAGAGACCTACTCTTAATCAAAAGGTCATCCACATACACCTCGAGGTTTCTACTTTTTTGCTCTTTAAACACTTGGTCCATCATGCGTTGATAGGTTGCGCCAGCATTTTTAAGCCCAAAGGGCATCACAAGATAACAATAGCAACCGTCATTAGTGATGAACGATGTGCAAGGGATATCAGGTTTGTGCATTCTTATTTGGTGATAACCATAAAATGCATCTAAAAAACTCATAAACGGATATCCTACCGCATAATCAACTAATAAATCTATCCGAGGCAAGGGGTAGAAATCTTTCGGGCATGCTTTATTCAAACGGGTGAAATCTACACACATACGCCACTTTCCCCCAGGTTTCTTAACCATTACAACATTCGAGACCCACTCGGGATACTGAATCTCTTGAACGAAGCGTGCTTTGAGGAGTTTGGCAACCTCCTCTCTGATGGGCTCTGCTAGATTGACAGCTACATCCCTCTTCTTTTGCTGGACGGGCTTGGCAGCCGGATCAACATTGAGATGATGGCAAGCCACGTCGGGATCCACCCCTGGCATGTCCTCTGCTGACCAAGCGAAGACATCCAGATTCTTCAATAGGCAAGATATCAACTCCGCCCTTTGATCTTCTGGCAATTCGGAGTTGATGGAGAGCTTTCTTTCTTCCCCTTCTGCAATGGGGACTTCTTGCGTTACCTGGGCAGGTTCCAGGTGAGCGCCTTCTTTATCCTCAGCAGCTTCTGATTGAGAAAAGGCTTCTGCTGCTGCTGGAAAAGCTGAGGGGGAGACTTCATTCACATTAACTGTGCGGAGGTAACACTCTCGAGCCTGCCTCGGGTCGCTCCTGACCCTGCATTGACGGCCATCCTTGCAGAACTTGATGGCTAAATGGTATGTTGAAATGATGGCGCGATATTTGTTCAGCAATGGTCTCCCAAAGATAGCATGATAGCTGCTCGGGGCGTCCACCACTATGAACTGGATTTCCTTGGTCACCCCTCCGAGCGTCACTGGGAGTGTGACATTTCCTTCAACTTCCTTCCTTTCTCCTGAGAAGCCATAAAGTGGTCCCTCGGTGGAAAGCAGAGGCTTTCCAGTCCTCAGGGCTTCAAAAGTAGACTTAAAGAGGAGATTTACGGAGCTGCCAGTGTCAATGAGAATTCTATCAACTGTGAAATCTCCGATGGCTGCCTGGACTACGATGGCATCATCGAAGGGGTTGGCGGTTACAGGAAGGTCCGCAGAATCAAAGGTGACGACTTCAGAGGGTGGGGCGGAAGAAGTAGAAGCAACCTCAGCTCGGGAAAGCCTTGACAGAGAAGACTTCCGAGTAGACTCAGTCCCTGCTCCGCCATGGATGAAAAAGAGTCTTCCCAGGCCCCCTCATCGACAACATCAATACACTCATTTGGGATATCAATGAGCCCCAGATGGCCCTCATCCCTTATCTCTAAGCACTCCCGGTGGACTTCAGCCACCTCCTTGCCCTTGGAGGTGGAAGGCTTTGAAGAATCACTCTTCCTGCCCAGGTCCTCGAGTTTACCCTCGGCGAGCAACCTCTCAACTAGCTTCTGAAAAGCCTTGCAGACTTTAGTCAGATGACCCTTCTCCTTGTGAAAATTACAGAACTGAGAGTTGTCCCTGGGCTTCCAATCTCTCTAAGGCCCTTGCCTCTTTTCTTCAACCTTCTTCTGGATTATCTGGGCAACCTCTTCAAAGTCGATGCCCAGATCTGCAAGCTCTTCCATAGGGCTGCTCCCATGAGGATTTGAAGCTGGCAGGGCGCTCTGAAGAATGGGGAGCGCTTGAAGGGGAATGGCGGGAGTGACGGCCAACGGCAGTCTCTGATCATGAAACTGTTGATGGCCAAGGAAGGGTTTCTTATGGCGGAGGTTACGCCCCCTCTGAGGTGGAGGATGGAATTCAGGCCGGGGAGGCTTACTGTGGTACTGATTGTTGGAAGAGGAGTTGGGAACATCCCTTCCTCCAGCTTTAGCTGTCAGGGATGAGATATAGGTTGGGTTGGCATTTTCTCCCTCAATAAAGCGATTAGCTATCGCTATGAGCTCCTGATAAGTTGATGGTGCCTTTGTTGTCACTTTGAATTTCAACGGGCCCTCCCGGAGGCCGTGAATCAGGGCAACTTTATAATAATCGGGGTTCACATTCCTTACCCCTTGGATTTCCTTTTGGAACCGATCAACGAATCTTGCCACCGATTCATTGTCTCTCTGTCTAATGTCAAAAAGGGCTGTCGGCCCATCCTTTCTCTTCTTAGAGGTTGCAAACCTCAGGAGCAGCTCATTGCGAAGCTCAGCGAAGGAGGAAATGGTGCCTGGAGGCAACTCATAAAACCATTCTCTTGCTTGATCATCAAGAGTGGTCACCAGAAGTTTACATTTCAGGGCGTCAGAGAGGCTCCTCAATGCAACTGCCCCTTCGAATGCCTGCAGGTGGGAGACCGGATCAGTCTCCCCTGAATAAAAAGGGAGAAGAGGTTCTCTGAAATTGCTTGGCGCTGACTCCCATCGGATTCGATCGACGAAGGGAGAGGGAGTTTCTGAATCAGCAGAAGGGCGGACTGGAGGACGAAACTCTGCGAGCTCTGCGGACTGCCGATCAACAAAGTCTAGTCGGCGAGCCGGGGTCCCTCGGGCTGCTTCCCTGAAGAAATCCATCAGTGGGGCGAACTGATCAGCCTGAGGTCGCAGGGGAGCTGTGGACTGAGCTTGGTGGAGAGGAGGAGGCGCGGTCGCAGGCGACTGCTGAAGAGGGGTGCGACGAGCCGGGGTCCGGCGGACTGGAGTCTGGCGGACAGGTGTCTCAGCAACTTCTTCAGCAACCTGGGGGACAAGCCGCTGAGTCAATGCTAACAGGGCTTGGCTGATCGTATCGAGCTGCTGGTCAGTCTCTCTTCGAGATACTTCAGCTTCCCAGCGGGACTGCTCCAACGCCTCCCACAGCGAATCATCGGGGGAGCTGGAACGGTCGGAGCGGTGACCTCGGCGGTCTGACATTTCTATCCGCGGTTTCAAAAACTGCTCGAATCTGAAGGTCGCGTGTTAACTGTTGATGCGCGAAAAGCGAAGGCGAAAACGAGCACCAGCAGCTAACTGTTCGAGCACCTAGGGAAGAAAAGAAAAACAAACTGCGAGCAGCAGTCTACTTGGCGGACTAGAAAAGGAACAGAAAAGCAAGAGCCGTGGAGCACGGCAACACCAGACTTCGCCCGTCGCGGCCTGAATGCCTCTCCTGCGACGGGCTTACTTTTGATTGCAAAGAAGGGGTTACAAGAAGGGAAAAGCAAAGTAAAGCAGAAAGCAAGTTGGAGATCGCAAAGCCAGAGATTCGAGTCCGCAGCCTTTAACAAGTGGGCTCCTGGGCTCGAGTCAGCGTCCTTTGAGTGCACCACTTCCCCCTATTTATAGGCTGGGGGCCTGCCCAAGCGGGCAGGGCTAAAATAACCGGCTGCCCGGGGTACAAAAGAGCCGGGCAGCGGTGACGGGAATCAAAAAAGAGAAAGAACAAGCAGTCCACGCGGGACCGGCGGACTGGGCCAGCGAGCTGGAGACCTCCCTTGGTCGCATCGAGCGCGGTCCTTTCAAATTAGCTGCGACCTGAGCGACCTGGGCAGCCTGACTCGGAGCTCGCCGGCCTGAGCTTGACTCGTCGATGGGAGGTCGTCGATCTAGCAGAGCTGGGAACCGAGGGCGACCTGAGCGGATTGATAGCTGGAGTCCGCCTAGGTGACGGACCACGTCAACTGGCGAGCTGGGTGAACTGAGTACTTGAGTTCAGCGAGGGAAGGGCAAGATGCCTAGCTGGAAATGTTGTGGATTCTGGGGTTAACATCATTGATGACTCAACCTTCCAAAATCTAATGCATTGCAAGACCTCTAAGGAAATGTGGGACACTCTTGTGCTCTATATGGATGATTTTGAGGAATTTAGAGATGACATGAAGTTCATGCTCAACCAAGAGTATGAGGACTTCAGGCAAAACAGGTCTAAGAAAGTAACTAACTGTTTTGAGAGGATCTTTAGTGTTAACCCAGAATCCGCGACTAGTTCTCCAGTCTTTTCAGTTCGGGCGGCTTGTCATTTCCAGCCGCCGTTCTCAGCTAACCGGCTTATTGTCAGGCAAGCCGGGCAGCCTCTAAGTCAGACCGCCGCCAGTTCCAGTCCAGCCATCATCTAAGGGTCGGCCTGTCCTTGCCCTAGCTGCGCGACCTATGTCACAGGTCGCCGTCAGAGGAGGTCCAGACCAGCCCGCCCAGAGGCCGAGTCCTGTAGCTCGGCAGAAGAAGATCGCCAGGCCGCTCGGCCTGTCTCTTGGCTTTTCTTCTTCTTCTCGATTCCCATCACCGCTGCCTGATTCTCTTGTACCTCGGGCAGCCGGTAATTTTAGCCCTGCCCGTTTGGGCATGCCCCCAAGCCTATAAATAGGGGGCGGGAGTACACCCAAAGCACGTTGACTCGAGTCCAATAGCTCGCTTGTTAAGAGCTGCGGCCTCGATTCTAGTCCTTTGCGGTCTATTGTCCGGCCGGCTTCTTCCTTTCTTCTTTCCTTTCTAAGTGTAATCGCTTAATTTCTTATAAAAGGAAAGCCCGCCGCAGGAGAGGCATTCAGGCCGCGGCGGGAGAACTCTGGTGTCGCCGCTAGTAGCGGCCCTTTCTCCCTTTTTTCTATCCGGTCCTATCCGCCATTCCTAGCCGCTAGTAACTGATTAGCCGACAGTCTTGTCCCAATACCTTCCCAGTGCTCGAACGGTTAGCTGGTGGTGCCCGTTTTCCCCTTCGCATTTCGCGCATCAACAGTTAACATGCGACCTTCAGATCTCGGTTAGCCGGTGAAATCCGCGGCTAGATATTGTTAGACCGCTCGGCCGCTAGTGCTTAGCGGCTAGTCGAGCAAGCAGCGACAAGGGCGGTTAACCTGCTTAGTAACCGCTGGCAATTCTATCCGCTCGGTCAGACTGTAACTGTCCGGCGGTCTCTAAGTTCGTGTTGGTTGTTATCTATCATTTGCAATGAATCTCCCGAGGAATGACAGAAATTTCTTATCATCTATGCGGGATTCCTTAACGAGGCAAGATGGTTCTCATTCCGAGAATGTAGCTAAGGATGCATTTCAGGCTTGCATGAAGCAGACACCTCTCTACAGAGAAGAAGAAGTTTCTTTTCTGTTCGTTGATCAAATTCGCTGGGATACCGTTGCTGATGATTTTAGAGAGCCTCGCTTGCCACGTTATTCTGGGATTAGTGATCCAGTTTCACATCTACAAGCATTTGAAGCGGCTGCTTCTCTAAAAGCCATGTCAGATGGAATCAAATGCAAGCTTTTTCTAATGACCTTTGACGGTCTTGCTCAGGAATGGTTTCATGGTTTACCTTCTCGGTCCATTACTTGCTTTGGGGATTTTCAAAAACAGTTCCTTTTGAGATTTGATACTTTCAGGAAGCGGAAGAGAAACCCAGTAGCTCTTTTCCAAATCAAGCAGGAAGTTGACGAGTCTACTGCTCATTTCGTTGATCGGTTTCAAAAGGAAACGCTCGATATCGTTAACGTTCCTCCAGACTTTTACAAATATGCCTTGATAAATGGACTTCGAGAAGGTCCTCTCAAATTTAAAGTTAGCAAAAAGGAGCCAAAGACCTATGGAGATCTTATTAAAACAGCTAATCAGTTCATAATGGGTGAAGCAGCAAATGCCAACTATATATCCTTCTTAAATCAAATGGCTAAGGAATATCAGAAAGATTCTTATCATCAATAGCCCGGTTCTTCCCGAAATGCTTCAGAACCTCCGCAACAGGATAAATCATCAGAGTGTAGAGAAGTTTGCCCTATCATGTCTTTTGATCCTAAAACACTCAAGTATGAAAGGTACTCGAACAGGTATGTCAAGTTCAAAATTTCTATGGAAGATCTTCTGCCAATTCTTGCTAGTATGAAAGAATTTAAAAAGCCTCGACGTATGAAATCAAAGATTGAACATCGACATGAAGAACTTTTTTGTAAATATCATAAGGATATTGGTCACAACACAGAAGATTGTCGGGCTCTCCGGAAACTAGCAGATCAATTTGCAAGGGCAGGGAAATTACAAGACTATGTTGTCCTATGATCTTCCAGCACATTTTCCACTGATAAAGCCGATGTTACAAATGAAGATTCTGTTGTTAAATAGTGGAAGTGTTAGAAGCGGTAGTATCTTGTTTGTCTTTCTTTTACATATTTCGTATATCTCCCATGTGTTCGGAGTTTCTTGCATTTGCTTCTTTTCTTTTGATAATGACAGTTGTAATAGATATAGCCGCAAACCAGTCCTCACCAGCATCCAGCTTCACAAATATCTCTCAACGATCATCAGCAATTGGGTTCAATCAGGCTTCAAGCCCATATCCTTTTACTAAGCTTTTCTCTAGAAATAAGCATTCATATGCCCTCTAAATTCTGCTTCTTAGCTTTACACTTAACATTGACATACGTATGTGGACATTTACTTATAACAAAAATAATATTACTTTTTTGGCCCTCCACATCCCGCACGACATCAGTCGCAGATGTAAACCCCGCTCGAATCATTCGCAGATGAGTTGAAATGAGATCTTCTTTAGGAGAGTAATGATTCTCAGTTTATGTTGTAAGACAGTGCAGGCAGAGTTTTCGTTATCTTTTCAACTTGCAAGTTACAGTGGTAGATAAATTATGGTTTTCACATATTATTATCGATATGCAGTCCGCAGACCGCACGGTTACAAGTGTCGGTTTATTCTATTCGGCTATGAAATCTCTCTCGGATTATTACTAATATATTCTGGAATTCGGCCGACTTGCTCCTGTCAACTAAATCTAGTCCGCCGGCTTATGGTATTCATTCAAATCAATTTGCGGCTTACTATATAAAGAAGTCGCAATATGTTTGACTCTATCGTTCAGTAGTTTCCCTATGGGAAGCGAGTTTCGTATAAAAGTTTGGACAGGCCGCCACAATCAGCTTGGTTTTTATAATATCTATCCGGTTTACCCCCTTAGCCGAGCGACTTGTCGATCGCCATATATCTTCTTCATCTCCAATAAAATTACGGCTTATACATTAATCGTGGGACTTCATGGTTGAATATGAACCTTCAACAGTAGAACTGCCTTATCTTCTTGGCGAATAATCTCCTGACCGCCCGGCTTATTGCTGTATATACGCTCAAGGATGATCGGATTGTTATAATTTCGCCGACGACTAATATAACCGGTTACCGGTATTCTACTCGAGTTTAACCAGAGCAAAGGTAGTTATTATTCGGTGAAGTCATCGACGAGATTTCATAAGTCGGAAACGAGTAAGAAAGATTAAGCCGCATAAACAAACAAGTAAGTAAAATTACAATAGATTCTCACAAAAGGTAAAATATTTTCATTTCTAGTGTCAAGTATAAAAGGTAGACCGCGCGGTTTACAAAATCTTACCGGAGGTCTCAAAAAATGTAAAGACAATAACAAGTAATCTATCCTAGCTATTCGGCTTCAGTCTTTTGGACGCAGGAGTGCCGGAGTCCGGTTCACCGTCGATGTCGATCTCAGAAGGCGAGTAGTCACCGCTGTCAGACGAGGATGAACACGAACTGCCAGTGCCCCTGGTCTCTGACGTGCTGGCAACAACCCGCGCGGTCTCAGACGCTTGACCGTCGGTTTCTGAAGAAGCGCTCTCGCTCCTGCTTCCCTCGCTGTCCTCCTCTTCCTCTTCTGCCTTGCCCTCTCCCTCTCCATCGATCTTCTCCTTGCCTTTCAGTGCTCGATAAACCACGGCCACCCTTTTCTTCAATGGTGGATACAGGTCGGCGCAGGTGAAGTCGGTGAATCCCGGGGTGAGGCCGCCGCGATCTCGAAGGCGTTTCAGCGCTCCGTCGATCCCTTGGACAAGCTGCGGAAAGACCGCGTCCTGAAAGGCCGAGATGGCCGGATCATACATTTTTTGCAAAGGGAGGAAGAAGGTCAGTCCGAGCAGCTTGTTAAATGAGGTCGCATAATTGAGGTAATATCTTACCGCATTTGACTCCTTTAGCCGTGCGATTTCTTCATCCTTTTTGGCGAGTTGCCGCTTCAGGTCGCCTTCACTTGCGACTAACTGCCTATGGGCCAGGCCCACATAGTGGTTATCTACGAAGCTTGTCGCGCCGACCTGCGCGGCAAACTGCGAGAAGTCCTCTGCTGGTATCTTTTTCAGCGCTTTTAGGTTGCGCCTACCATACAAAGCCGCGCCAGCCGCGGAGGCGTGGAGGCTTATTGTTTCCTTCCCCCAGTTAGGGAGGGCGGTGGAAACTTGGACCGATTCGTCGTCGGCGCTCCACTGCATGGTGGGGTTGCCGCGGAGATCCTTCAAGCGGCTGCCCATACCATGCAGCGTGAAGTCGCTCGAGGAGTCCGATGCTCCTTCCTCTTCAGCCCGCTCCGGCCTGGCCCTCTTGGCCCTTTTCTCCCGCTGGTAAGGGTTAGGCCGCCAGGAGTTAGCGGCTTGTTCAGCAGGACCGCGACGGCAGCTGCAAGGCAAAGTTAACAAGTCAGTTGGTAAGCCGTGCGGCTAGCAAGGCAGTTCGGCTGGGCGATACTTAATGTCCTGCGCATGGACATCCTCCAAAGTCGAGAGAAGCGGGAGGTAGTGGGTGATGTTGAGCCGCTTGCCCTTGAAGAAGTTGAAGATCTCCTTCTCCACGCCGTCCAGTCCGCTGCTGCCAAAAGAGGCTTCGTCGCGAACTTGCGGATGGACCGGCAGGAGTCCGAGGTTACCCTCGAAGATCAGGTATCTTTCTGACCAATTCGGGATTTTGTTCGCCAGGTTGACGACCTTTAGCCCCCGGCAGCCAAAGTACAGATGTCCTCTGAAGATCTTTGTCCCAGAGTCCGGAATAGACCGGACCGAAAAGCATTCTCTAAAAAGCTTCATTGAGAAGCGAACTCTCTCCGACCTGAGGTAGGAGATGAAGCTGTAAATCGCTGCAATAGAGTTCTACGACAACTGTCCTGGCACCACTCCGTAGTTGTCGAAGACCGCAACGGCTTCCATTAGCACAGGGAAGCCGAAGCCGCAGTCAAAGTGATCGATTGGGATAGCGATCTGGTTGGCTGCGGAGGTGTTAATCCGCTCGTGAGGAAGCGGAAGCCGCGCGAGCAGCGGGCTTTCTTTCATATGCTTCTCTGCAAAGCTATCGAGCTCGGCTTGGGTAAGCCGGCCTTCCTTATGATCCGCCGAATGGAAGGCAGAAGCCGCGTCGATCCTAACGGCTGGAGCTTTGTCAGACCGCATCGCCATTGCTTTAGCTCGCATTTTGATCTTCTGTGCCGAAGACTCCGGGATCATCTCAATTTATAGATTTCCTACGCAGCTACAGTAGTGGTTGTCAAATCGCGGTTAGATATTAGGCCGCACGGCTCAACCTGCAAGGTAAAGTATTCTAACTGCATTCTAGTTCGGCAGTTCGAGCGACCAAAATTCCAGTACTTGGCAAAATTTCCAAAGAAGAAAAGACAGCGACTAGAAAGTATTCAAACTGCAAAAAGCCACAAGCGATTCGCACTAATATACAAACAGACAATAACAATTGTCCACAGGAATCAAACTGTCCGGCATCACGAGTTGATGCTTATTACAAAGCCAAATTAAAGGTCTCATAATTATCTCTCTCCACTCTCTAGAGCCTCTCTCCCAACCCGCGCGACTTGGTCGTCGGCCTGTACCAGCTGGACATACACTTGACTAACGAGGTTGTGGATAGAGTGCAGAGTCCGATGAACTCGCGAGGTATCACGCTCTACGCGGGCAAATGGAACCAGCGGTAGAGCGTGATCTCTCGGGTCGCCAGAAGCAGCGACCTGCCTAACCGCCGCGACTACTGGTGAATCCGAAGTCTCTCCGGAAGCCGGGTGATTTGGTAGTTGCTGCTGTTCAGCAGTCTGAGAGGACTTAGCGCTACCAACTGCACCAAAAGACCGGCCTGAAGGTCAAAGGCGCATACTAATCTTTATATCAAAGGTCCTCGGGCGGATCCACGGGGCAGCCAGTTAAGCCATTACCGCATAGCACCGCAGCGCGGGGGCGATTCCGGACCGCAGCCCCAACAATCCCCCCCCCCCCCCCCCCGCCCCCGGAAACGACCCCGGGGTTTCGAACCCGCGACCCCCTCTGATACCAATTGAGAGGACTTAGCGCTACCAACTGCACCAAAAGACCGGCCTGAAGGTCAAAGGCGCATACTAATCTTTATATCAAAGGTCCTCGGGCGGATCCACGGGGCAGCCAGTTAAGCCATTACCGCATAGCACCGCAGCGCGGGGGCGATTCCGGACCGCAGCCCCAACACAGTCATCCCAGCAGGTCGCAAGCCTCTGCCGACCTCCTCTGGTCGATCCTTATCCCTTTCCTCATCAAGTCGAGCGGTGTCCGCCCTTTCCCTCTCAATCCGGCCGAGCATCAGAACTAAAGCCTGCAGGTCAAGTTTCTCTGTCTTCTCCTGCTCTAGGTGGGCCAGCGTCTCCAGTGTTCTTTGCTCAGCGGCTTCCAGCGCAGTCCGCATCATTGTCTTCTCCTCCTCCCAGCTGGCCAGGGACTCCTGCATCCTTTTGTCAGCGGCCTCCAACGCAGTCCGCTTTGCTGTTTTCTCCATGTCCGCGCTAGCCAGTGCCTCCTGCACCGTTTTGTTAGCGGTCTCCTGCGTAATCCGCATCGTCATTCTCTCCAACTCCAGGATGACCAGGGCCTCCTGCGTCCTTTTCTCAGCGGCCTCCACCTCAGACCGCATCGTTTCTCTCTCTGGCTCCAAGTCTTTCAGCACTTCCTTTATTCTCTTTTCAGCGGCCTCCAGCATAAACTGTTGATCTTCTTCTTGAAGTCGCCACTCTTCTTCCCTGGCTCGAAGGGCCTCGGCATGCTCCCTTATCCTAGCCTGCAAGGCAGTGACTTCACACTGGAATTCGGCTGTCCTTTGATCGCGGATATTGGGAGGTAACGGTGGTATCAGTGGAAGTAGGCAGGTGGTCAGATCGCCCGGCTTGATGGCAGTTTCAGGTGCACCTGCAGCGAATAAACAAGCGGTTAGATTCAGTAACATGACCGGCACCTTTTAAAAGATCTCGTTAGAACAAGACCGCGGCCCGTGATCATCTCTCCTTCAAAAGCCGCAGTACAAAGTCTAGCCGCTGGTCGCCTAAACCTTTCGGAGTCTATTCGCTTCAGCTTTTCTTTCCATAGCCGCGCGGTCTCTTTAGCTTTGCTTTTCAGTTGTGCCGTTGTCAGGAAGAAGCTCGTCGGCGGATTAAATATTGTATCCACTCCCTTCTTTCGTGGCCGTGGCTTGTAGAATTATACAATACGCTTAACTTCATTTTGTTTACCTTGCAGGGCAGGAAATGTAGTCGCCACCTGCTTCCCGGCGATTAATTTCTTCATCTCCTCTATCTTCTCTCTGAGTTTTAGTTTTTCAGCTCCTTCTGAAACCGCAGGAGCCGGTTCGCCAAGCTTCTCTCCTATAACTTCGACATCGGTGTCGGCGACCTCCGCAGAAGCCAGCGGAGTTGCCAGTAACTTGTCCTGCTGCTGGAATTTCTCCATGCCCTTCAGGATATCACTCAGAGATTCGCTAACCGCAGGCGTACTCTCTAGCTCGTCCGGCTTGGAAGATGGAGTCGACAGACCCTCAGACACGTCTTTCTCTCGCGCCTTATGCTGGAGACTAGCCGCTCCAGTCTTCACAGAAACATTACGGTTATCAACCCACATCTTCTGCGCCTTCCTCTCCAACCTTTCCTCAAGGGTCTCGACCTTTTTCTTACGTCGCTTCAAGCGACCGACAATTGTCTCTATCCGCCTCCTCTTCTCGACCAGAGACCGCTCGACCTCCAGTAGCTTCTCCGAGTCATCCTCTTCAACAATGATCAAATAAGCAGATGTGGGCAATTCGTGCGGTTTGGAAGAGTCGACACTCTTCTCCTCCGCCCCGGCGATCTTCAAGAGGGGTTCACTTGAGGTTGAGTAGGTAATATCGAAAGATTTGGTGGTTTCGGTTTGCGGGAGAGCAGATTTGGAAACCGCTTTGACTTTGATCGCGGCCTGCGATGATTCCGCGACGGCTTCCATCGGTTTCTTTCTAGAAGAAGAATCCGCCGGTGTGATCGGCTTCTCAGCTTTCTTCTCGGGCTGTTGGTCAGAACTGTCCTCTCTTCTGCTCCTCCTTTTCGACCCAGACGACTTCTTTTCGCGATCTAGCATCGAGGACATGACGTCCATCTTGTAGAAGTCTCTGTCGGCTTGGAGGATTCTAACCGCGAGTGGTGAATAGTGACCCGTGGCTTGGCAGAAATCTTGACAAATGGCAGGGCCCTCAGCATTTTATAGACGCAGAAGCATTAATGGCAGTCGCGGTCTCCGGCTTAGTTCTACATTTTCGAAGTTTTTAAGAAACTTAAAAATGTTCGGGGATTATGTTAACCCAGAATCTGCGACTAGTTCTCCAGTCTTTTCAGTTCGGGCGGTTTGTCATTTCCAGCCGCCGTTCTCAGCTAACCGGCTTATTGTCAGGCAAGCCGAGCGGCCTCTAAGTCAGACCGCCACCAGTTCCAGTCCAGCCATCATCTAAGGGTCGGCCTGTCCTTGCCCCAGCTACGCGACCTATGTCCCAGGCCGCCGTCAGAGGAGGTCCAGACCAGCCCGCCCAGAGGCTGAGTCCTGCAGCTTGGCAGAAGAAGATCGCCAGGCCGCTCAGCCCGTCTCTTGGCTTTTCTTCTTCTTCTTGATTCCCGTCACCGCTGCCCGATTCTCTTGTACCTCGGGCAGCCGGTAATTTTAGCCCTGCCCGTTTGGGCAGGCCCCCAAGCCTATAAATAGGGGGTGGGAGTACACCCAAAGCACGCTGACTCGAGTCCAATAGCTCGCTTGCTAAGAGCTGCGGCCTCGATTCTAGTCCTTTGCGGTCTATTGTCCGGTCGACTTCTTCCTTTCTTCTTTCCTTTCTAAGTGTAATCGCTTAATTTCTTATAAAAGGAAAGCCCGCCGCAGGAGAGGCATTCAGGCCGCGGCGGGCGAACTCTGGTGTCGCCGCTGGTAGCGGCCCTTTCTCCCTTTTTTCTATCCGGTCCTATCCGCCATTCCTAGCCGTTAGTAACCGATTAGCCGACAGTCTTGTCCCAATACCTTCCCCAGTGCTCGAACGGTTAGCTGGTGGTGCCTGTTTTCCCCTTCGCATTTCGCGCATCAACATTTAGGACAGTTAATAAACTAAGAACCTATGATAGGGTTTTCAACAACTATGAGCTAAATGACAAGTTACTTATATATCTCACTAGAGATTGGGACACCAAGATTAGTGCAATTAGGGAAATGGCTAAGCTGGGTGACACTCCTCCACAAAATCTATTTGGGAAGCTACTATACTATGAGATGCAGCTAGTTACTAGACAGGAGGAGGAAAAGTACATCCAATCCAAGACCAAGTATAAGACAATAGCACTCAAGGCAGAAGCCCCAAGAAGGAGCAGAAGAAACTTTCTCACCACCAAGGAGGGAAGCTGAGTCCAACTCAGAAATGTCTGGGTCAAGTACTTCAGACAACTACATGTCGGGTGAAGATTTTATTGCCTTCTCTAGGAAATTTCAGAATTTCTTGAAAAAAAACACTTGAAGAGAAGACCGTCTTCATCCTCTCATCATAGGAAGCCCTCCAAAGAAGAATTGTTTGGCCCTAAAACTAATAAACAGATTTTATCTAAAGTTGTCTGTTATCTTTCCAGCAAGGCTGGGCATTTTATTGCTGACTGCCCAGTCAACAGAAAGGAAGAAGATGAGAAGAAGAAGCACCACCATCACCACAAGTACAAGAAGTAGGAGATGTCCTTTGTGCGTAAGAAGGAGAAAGGCTGGACAAACTCTTCCTCCTCAAAGTTAGAAGAAGAAGAAGAAGCCTATATTGGGCTAATTTTTGCTGCTACAAGTCTAGAAGAAGAAGAAGAGAAATATCCTAATTATAAGATAGGAATCAAGACCCCTCTGTCACACTCAGACGGTGACAATGAGGAGGATGAGGAAGTCAGTGGATGTCATAGATTGATGACAATAATAGAAGAAGAAAGAAGTCAGGTAGATACAAAATCAATCAAGGTACAACATCCCTCCAATTCTTCATCTTCCTCCGACTATGAAACCAGTCTAGACACTAAAGCATCTTCATCTTTTGATGAAGATTGCACAGTATCTGACACTGATGTCAATCAATTGATTAATAAGTATGGACTACTCCTTGAAGCTCTAAAGAAGAGCAGAAAGCTTGCCAAAAGACAAGCAAATGATATTGAACTCCAGCCTTATAAAACTCTATATAACAATAAATCTTTTGAGTTTCATAAGAAAAGTCACGAGGTATTTGAACTCAAGAGAAGTCTTGATTGTCAGACCATGCTTCTTGAAGAGAAGTGTAAACATATTGATAACTTGAACAAAAATTGAGTGAGAGATTAAAGATTTTGGTAAATCATCCTCAGTCACAAGATTGTTTCCAAAAGTTATAACTAGCCAAGTCCCTGAGATGTTGGGAATAGATCACACAAAATCATCAATTCAAATCAAAATTCCCTAATAAGAGGATAGTATTTCAAAAGGTAAATTTACCTTCTAAATTTATCATGTTTGGACCTTCTCATGAGGATCCATCTTTTGTGTGTTCTATTAGTGGGGTAAAGTCACCTAATCTCAGTAGTAGTAATGTTGACCTCTCTATAAATCAAGTTCTGGATAATTTCTTTAGATTTGGATCCAAATATCCATTATCTAAAGTGATGAGAGAGGCCACTAGATGGCAGGCTTCACAAGTTTAAATACAAATGGTCCATCCTGGACCAGTTGCATTTAGTACCCCAGCACCTTCACTTAGGAAGAAGGAAGCAGCAAACCCCAATGCTCATTCAGCTAAGTCTGTGGCTGCTAACTTCTCATATATGCAGCAATTAAAATCCTCCACCTTCTGTACTGTCCAGAAGAGAAGGTACAATATTTATGAATGTTGGTGTTGTGGGAAAGTGGGCCACATTGCCATTGATTGTTGGCATATGCTGAATATTGCCAGTGGAAAGAAAGGTGCTCAGCCCAGGCAAAGAGTTGGGAAAAAGCTTTATAATGCTAACATGAACCTAGGACTCAATAACCATTTGGGTTCCTAGGGGAAAACAAACTTTCTTTCGCAAGATAGTCCAAATACCTATCTAAATAAGACTTGGTATTTGGACAATGGATGTTCTAGGCATATGTCTGGGATAAGATGATTGCTCAAGGACTATGCTCCAAGTAAAGAAATGAACAAAAGTTGAGGCTATTAAGTGTGTAATCCTCAAAAGCTAGAGACAGACAACCTCAAGGTAAGTCTCTCTCTTTGTAGACATACTAAGTTTACAAATTTCTGAATTAAGTTAGATGTGCTTAAGTTAAAACAAATCAAGCACATCAGTTGGAGAACAATGATTTAGTTATCTATCAGATTATCTGCACTGTTAAATTTCTTAGATTTTTTATCTCTAGATCAAATAACCTGTAAACAGTGCACAATAAGTTTGCTAATAAAAACTACCTTATTAGTATAATAGGTCTCCATTCTATTCAAAATTGATAAAATGTTTGTATAATATTAGTGTACATCAAAACAGTGATGTGACATGTGGTCACAAAGTGAAGATGCTGGAAAGGCAGGAATTTGCCTAAGTACATAGGCGTTGAGTAGAGTTGACACACTCAACATAATAAAGCAAGAATATGAGTTCATCGAACTCAGTTAAGAATTAGTCGAAGTAACTTCAGCATTCATCGAGCAAAGCTCATCGTTCGTCGAACTAAACTCAGAGTTTTAGAATCTGAATTCGTCAAACTCAACTCAGAATTCATCGAATTCAGCTCAGAATTTGTCAAACTAAGTTCAGAGTTGGGTACACTGTCTCATAATAGGAAGCGAGGAATAAGCTTTAAAGCCTAAAGTAAAATCGTAAGCTAACATGCTTAATCACTTAATCTTATGATAAAGTAATTCAACATTTTCAAAATATATATAAGGGCGACATAAATTGAGAAGCCTCTCTATTCTAAAAAGCCCTAAATCCAGCCGTCTAGACAAAACCCCTCTTAGCGACTCGCCGCACTACTTCAATGGCATCGAAGATCTCAATGGAGCTCTAGGATGACTATGAAATAGTGAGAAATGGATTAGTTCTTTCCTCTTCTGAGATTATAGAAGTCATAAAGATTATTGAGTCCTCAGGATTGGAATACACCCTATCTGAGCCCTCCATCATTCTGAGAAAAGAGGTAGTTGAATTCTTCTCTAATATAAAGCTTTCTTCTACTAAGAACTCCGTTAAGTCTAAGATTGAGGACCTTAAGATTAACCCCTAAGATGCTAGGCAAAGCTCTTCAACTACCCTCCAATAGCCCTACTAAGAAAGAAGAACTCACCATCAAGGACAGAGACAGAGCTCTCAGATGGTGTGGATACAATGATGCCAAATTTAGGTCACTCAAAAGGAAATTCTTCAATCAAAGAGGAAAAATACTAGAAGATATAGTAGGAAAAGCCCTAATCTGCAAACCTGGATCTCATGACACCATCTCATTATCCTTCACAAGCAGCATGGGCAACCCTCATCTTTTAGAGGTTGGTAGACTTCCATCATGCTCCTAGCTTGGCCAGAATTCTTTCACTCTACCTAGTGAACACACATCCAGATAGCTTCCCGTAGGAGCAGGGTGTGAAGATCCATTACTTCAAAAGAATGGACATCAAAACCTTAGATAGATTCACTAGAGTACTTCCTATGAGCCAACCCTCTAAAATAAAGAACTTTTTAAGGCATAAAGGGAAGCAACCTATTGAAGAAAATAGTTCTTCCAGCTCTAAACCTGAGCATGGAACCAATCCTCCTACTGATTCTGGACTTCATGTTGACTTATCTCTTAGTCAATCCTCTACAAACATATAGCTACAGGATAGTGTTGGTCATGTTAATGAAATTCATGCTAGTCCAAGGTATCAACAACTATCAGAGGCTGCAGCTTAAGATGAGATTGCTGCTGAAGATGCGGAAGGTGTAGATACTGCTAAAGATGTCACTGCTATAGAAGATAACAGTGAGCCTGCTGATGCCTTAGATGTTTACTTTGATGGGACAAGCCTAGAGGAGTAGAATGCTCACTCTGATGGGGAGCATGAATAGGTGGAGCTGACAACTTTGGATCAAGTTGTCAATAGGATTGTTGATTCTGCACCTTCTTTAGGTGTTATAAGTGAGGGAGAGTCTTCATAGGTACCTGCCCAGGATGATATCCCTTCTCTAATGAGCCATCCATCCAATACCTCAATATCAAATGAGTCACTCCTAAGCCAGATCTAAGCACTCTTAGATGCTCAGATCTCATCCCTAAAGATGTATGTTGACCAGTAAGTTGCTAAGCTTAAGCATAAACTGATGACTGAAGTCAAAAATAATAGAGAAGAAACTTCTCATTTAAACAAGCAGGTAACCACCTGGGTTGACAGTGGTGGAAATTTTGGTAAAGTGTTGACCACCATCATGAAATCCATGGAAACAAGCCAAAAATTCTCTGAAATTGACATAAAATATGTCAAAAAATTTGTGAGTGCCATTGATGAGGTGATATGGGGTGATGCAGATAGTATAAACTAACATGTATCCAATGTTGCCTTCCACTCCATGGGAGAGGCCATCCTATTAAAAGATGAGTTGCTTGATGATCATGAGAAAATATTTCAAACCATATAAAGTAGAATTGAAGCAACCTCCACACTAATGCAGGATATGATCTTTGAAGAAAGCAGAAAGGTGGATTAAGGCCATGCTAAGATAGCAAAACTCATTTAAGATCAGGCCTTCAATGTAATTCAGGGTACCAGGGTGGCACTGCACCTGCTCCTCGTAGACAAAAATAGGCCAGAAGACCTAAACTTCCCAACACAAGCTAGAGTTGCACAAGATGCACAACTTGTTGCTAGAAGGAAAAGGGAAGGAACCTAGTTGGCTAAAGAGTTCATGACATGGAGGAGGGTTGAGAACAAAGATGATTCAGACCATGAACAATTGAATGATGCTTCTGAGTCCATCATCATCAATGCATGGTCAAGCCATTGATAGGTTTTAAAGAACATTAACAGTGTATACCCTTCTGGGGAATGGATTAAACATCTGGAAAGAAATTCACAAAGAGAGATAATATTCAAAGAAAATATGGGAAGGAAAAATAACCCAAAGAAGATACCTCCCATATATATTCCCAAGCCCTTCCCATAATTTAAAAGGTAGAAGAATAGAGATAAAAGTCTAAAGCTGGATGTTAATGCTGATAAGAGTGATGAATCAAGTTCATCAAAGAAGAGTAGACATGAGTGATCGCAAGGCATAGGGTTCTTTAAATTTTTTAAATCAAGGTCTTGTAATGAGAATCAATGATGCAATAATGTCATAATTCTATCAATGAAATTAATATTAGAATGTCGTGGTCATATTGTTTGTGATTGATAAGCGTGTAGTTTATATATATATATATATATATATATATATATATATATATATATATATATATCTTAAATCACAAGTTTACCCTACAGTTGATTGGCTAAGGTTCTCTAAAACTGTAAATGATTATGTATCTCTTAATAATTACATTAATAATGACTATAAAATTCTTAATCTTATTGTTAATGGTTATGAATGTTCTAATCATAAAGTTAGCCACCTATCACTGGGCTAGGTTTAAAATTGTTAATGATTGATAGTTCACTCAAATTGTTGGTTAATCAATCACAGTGCAAAGCCTATATCATATGGGGAGAGTTAGCCCTCAACATGACTAGCTAGTTGTCATGATAATGTATTATCAGACATATCATAATACTTTTTGTGTTGGTGCACCTTAGAATGGATGGGTGTTCTTCCTTCTTCAAATAGGGGGAGATTATTGGGAATAGAGCCCTTCAATGTTCCATAAGATTTGAAGAGGCATCACAAATTAGGCTAAGGGGAAAAGTGTATTTGATGCTTCGTCTATTTTTTGATTGCAGGACAATCCTTGATTGAACCTGGGTACCCAAAATAGTAAGCTTGCAAGTTAGATTTTTGTCTAAGGCAAAAGAATTGAGAACAAGTGTTAGTCTCAGCACAACCGCTTAGATAAATTTTTGTCTCAACTGAGAAGAAGAAAGCGCTGAGAAGGCTGAACCTCTGAGTCTAGGAACCGCTAAGACAAAGTCAGCAGAATTACACTATGTCCAGAAGCATTGTGTGAAGCATTTTCACTTAAAGCTTCTAATGAAGGGCCAAGCCTATGAATGAGTGATTCAACATCACTAAATGCTTGATTGATTTTGGAATTTTCCTAAGTCCAGATAGGGATCACGTTAGCTAATGTCACCAGAAGTAAATAATTCAAAGCTTTTCAAAGCCGTTGCGGGAAAGCTACAATACTATCGGAAGCTATAGTTTCTCCTCTTTTGAGGGAGGTCATGCTCATCATCCATCGCTTGGCCAACAGCACTATTAAGAGCCGTTGAATCTCAAGGACATAAAAAAAATGAAATGTTTAACTTGAAAATGATTAACTTTTAGGGTTTGGAAAAAGTGGGAGCTGAACATCAGCGTCTTCTCCGACGAGCTTGAAAGAACAGTCCAGTAGAGAGCTAGAGGGCAGATAAAGAAAGCTGAAGCTTTGTCATCCCAAGCAGGATTGTTCTGGGTAGAACAAGATAGCTTATTATTTTGATTTAGCAAGAGTGAAGATAGCTGTTGAAGAGGACTCATTCAATCAGCAACAGGTAGCTCAGTAAATCTGATCAACACAGAAGTTAGCTGGTGAAGAGGACTCTTTTCTTCAACAACAACTGGCCTGGACAAAAATCTTCTCAGTCTTATAAGATAGACTCAAAGATTAATCTTTGAGTCAGTTATTTAATCTTTTCATGTAAATTACCCTATAGGATTCAGTGTTTACTGAATCTGAGTGTAGGGCTAAGTTATTATGCTGAGTTCTAGATATATTGGATTTGAGCAGTTGGAACAATTGGTGTCCTGAGCTGTAGGATCCAAGTGAGGATCTGAGAGTAGGGCTGTACTCCTAGCATGAGTAGAAGGGCTTTGTGACTGAGGTAGGTGACTACAAAGTCACTGAGTTATAGGTGACAGGATTGTCGCTGAACTGTAGGTCTTGGAGGAGACTGAGTGTGGGGCCTTTGTGCCTGAGGTAAGTTATTAATTAATCACTGAGTTGTGGGTTCCTGGAAGGGCAATAAGGTAGGTACCTACCGGGTACTGAGTTGTAGGTATGTTGTAGCACTTTGAGAGTAGGGTTGTGTGCCTAAAACTGTAGGGCTGAAAAGCCTGAGCTGTAGGCCTTTGTGTAAAGGTGAGGTAGGTGGCTTGGGGATCACTAAGTGTAGGAGCACTGCAGAGCTCCGAGGTAGGAACCTGTTGGTTATGATGTAGGTGTCCCGAAAAGGCTACTGAGTGTAGGAACTTGCTAAAGTTCTGAGTGTAAGGCTGAGGGCATGAGGTTAAAGTTATGAGGAGCATATTTGGAGGAGTTTGGCCTTTTCTAACAAGAATTAGAAAGGTGGGAGGGACATTGGATATACCTATAATTTGGGGAACAACTATAAATCTTTGTGAGTTTGTTTGTGTGCTTATTCTTCTTTTATTAATTGCAGGTATTAAGGACAAGCTCTAGATCACCCTAAGCTGAAAGCTAAAAGAAAGCATCAAGGTAGTTAAAAAGACTCTAAGAGATTTAAAGAACTATTCACTCCCCCTTTAGGTGACCACCTAAGCTTGAAAATAAGATATTTCAAGATCACTTGACTATATATAGGCGATTCCTACCTATTGGCTAGTTTTCAAACTAAATTCTACCGTCCACATGTACTGCATGTGGCGGAAGCCCTAAATCTAGAATGAAGTCAAAATTTTTACGTTAATGTTGTGGAGGCACTACAGAAGATTTGTGGAAAACTTTTTATCGATAGTCTTAACCCCAAAGTACGCAACGTGTACAAAGTTCAGAGGTCACATGAAGCTTAATCGACGGACACGATTCAGCAGTCCGCCCAACTCATCAAACATCAGCATGATCAAGATCCAGCTCTCTGATGGCGGACTTATCTGCTAGCTCACCTAGGTCATCCCGCCTCTGGAGATCGGCTCCCTAGATTTCCCTGCTTCCTCTTCTAGCAGACTCAGGCATCATTTTGCATAGGGCGCGGCCCTTCGGCCAGGATCGCACCCTACAAAAATAGACAGAAGCTCCAGATCGCAAGCCTAGTCTGCTCATCTTCCGCGGACTGGTGTGTCTTTTCCTTTTTGCTTCCCATCACCGCTGCACGAGTTTCTTGCACCGTAGGCAGCCAGTTATTTTAGCCCTGCCCATTTAGGCAAGGAACCGAACGTATAAATAGAGCAAAGTGGTATACCCAACACACTCTGACTCGTGCCCAGGAGCCTACTTGTTAAAGACCGAGGACTCGAATCTCAGGATTTGTGGTCTCCTCCTTGCTCTTCTTACAGTTCTTTCTCTCTACTTATAATCAATCCATTTGTAATCAAAGTAAAGCCCATCGTAAGAGAGGCATTTAAGCCGTAATGGGTGACGTCTAGTATTGTTGTGTCTCACAACCCTGCTGCCTTTTTCTCCTGTCAGCTAGTAGATAGCTGTCTGCAGTCATCTTTTTTCCTTCTCCCCCGTGATCAAACCGTTAGCAGGTGGTGACCATTTCCATGCATCAATAGTGGACATACGACCTTCAAATATCAAGAAATTTTTGAATCAGTGAACAGACATGTCAGACCACCAAGCTCGCCACCCAGACTGCTCCAGTTCATTTGACGAATCATGGTGGGATACGATCGAACAGTCCCATTAGGAGGCTAAATAATCCCGCAATGAGACCAATCATTGCTTGGATGTGATCAGTCAGGCTTTAAATGTGCTGACTCAGCGGCTTGCGCCCCAGATTGATGTAGATCCCGTGGATAGTCCAGTCCACCAGACTATAGCTCGCCGAACAACTTCTCGGAAATTTGCGGCAGTTACGCCATCCACTAAGCCTTGTCATCCAGCCCAAGGAACATCTCCCTTGCGGCCTCAAGAAGATCAGTTTGCCTCTCTGATGGACTTCTTCAGGGAGTTGGCCAGAGGCTCGCCTGTCCGCAAGCTCAACTTCACAGAACGCCTGTCTGCAGACTTTCCTGCTCCAGTCCGCCCCTCCTACCGCACTAATTCTGAAGTAACCTCTCCCTTCGTTGATCGAATCCGATGGGATTCGTCTCCAAGCAGCTTTAGAAAACCTAGTATTCCTCTCTATATAGGGGAGATCAATCCTGTTGCCCATCTGCATGCATTCGAAGTGGAAATTGCATTGAGATGCCTCTCCGATGCCATAAAATGTAAACTCTTAGTTACCACCCTCGACGGACAGACAAGAGAGTAATTCTATGAGTTGCCTTCAAGCATGATTTCTTCTTTTACCGAGTTCCGCAACGAGCTCCTATTGAGGTTTGCAACCTCCAAGAAGATAAAGGATGGTCCAACAGCTCTTTTTGATATCAAGTAAATAGACAACGAGTCGGTTGCTCGATTGGTTGATCGATTCCAAAAAGAGATCCAGGGGGTGAAGAATGTGAACCACGACTACTATAAAGTTTCCTTAATACACGGCCCCCGAGAAGGCCCTTTGAAGTTCAAGAAAATAACTAAAGTACTAGGAACTTATAAAGGGTTGATTGCCCGGGTCAATAGTTTCATTGAAGGCAAGAACGTCAATCCGACATACATCTCATCCCTGACAGCCAAGGCTGAAGGAAGGGATGCTCCTCATTCTTCCTCTGTTGATCGTCATCACAACAAACCTCCTCATCCCTACTATCAGCCTCCTGCTCAGAGTGTGAAAGGAGGGGTTAGATCTAATTACTCTAGGGGGGGTGAATAGAGTATTAAAACTTTTGGTTATTTTAATTTTATATCAGAGTAAAATAGTGATACCATGTAATAAAAAAGGAAAAATAAATAGGCTAACTATTCTAGAGATCACAGCCACAACAATAACAAAATAAGCAGAAAAAGAGCAACCAGACAACACAAGAAATTTATAGTGCTACCCCTAAACAAGGGTAAATCCACTCTTCTACCACCCTGGTAGGAATACACTAGCAGTTTTTTGATCAGGTGATTGCCACCAGAATATCTGTTTGAAGGGAGATATCACACCCTTTCGAGCTTTTGACCTGGTGGCCAAATACCAAACTCAAGTCTTTTGAAAGGACACTTGTGAACCAGTCTAACTTTTGAAGGGAGTTAAAAACCATGTACAGTGGGGTGGAATGAGGTTGATGGGAGTCTTCTCTTTTCTCAAATCAACTTGAGAAGACTATGTGGATTTGATGTTATCAAAGCTTCCCCTGAGAAGTTGAGGTTCAGTAAGAATGGGAGCTTTGCTTCAGAGTGAGTAAGTCTTCAGCTTTTGATCTGCCAATGTCCAGGATATCCAGTGACTGATGTTGAATAGAATATGTCTGTAGATTTCTGGAGCTAAGATGAAGAAGACTCTTGATTTTGTTGTGATTGTTCTTCTTCAGTCTTGAGTATTGGCAGGGAAAGAATAATACTGAGAGAATGAGAATGTCGTCTGCTGGTTGGTAAATGTTCTCTATGCAGTGCTTCTGAGTTCTTCTCTCTGTATCTTTGTGTCTCGAAAAAGAGACAATCTCTTTTATTATATTTCCCATTAAAATTTTCCTTGGAATTTGAATTTTATCCATAAATGCTCGCTGATCTGGAGAATTTAAAACGGCTGGAATAAAACCATTAATGAGTTTCCCCAACTGTCCTTGATAGAATAAGTAAATAATTATTCTGATTAATACCTTATTTAATGTAGCCAATAACGGTTATATCCAGAAGAATATTTTCATTAAACACTCAGAATAATACTGCTAATAAATAAGAATAAAGGAATATGAGCAAGGAAAGACTCATTCTGGAACTGGACAAAAAACGTCGAACACTAAATGGAATTCGTCGACCTGAGATCCAAGATCGTCGACCTGAGAATTCCAATTCATCGACCTGAGCTCTGCGAACTGCTAACTGGGAATAACTTGACAAATCTGCACCCTGAGTTCATCGAGCTGAGAATCTGTCTTAAGAAAACTAAAAGTCGACCTGTGCTCGAATATCGTCGAGCTAAGCACAGAGAATTAACTATGAGTTCATCAAGCTGAGTTCGAAGAATTTCGAACCGATCACTGTCTTCTGAAATCTTCTAAGTCTGAGTCTCTAGGGTCCTCTGCTGGCTGTTCCAAGGTAGAACAACTAAAAGGACTTAGCCTACAACATTAGGACTACTAGACATGACCCGTGCTATAAAATGTTGGGTCAGACACAACCTAACTTAGTGAACCTAGCCCAAATTGAACTAGGGATCCAAAAATCTCCCTATTTGTGCGAGGTAACTAATACAAAACAAAATTAAACAATCATAGAGAAAAAGAAAATATATCTGAAAGAAATAAACATTCAGTAGATATTTACAGAATGTGCTTCATGATATAACAAAAATAAAGTTCAAATGAAAATAAGAACAACAAAAATAAATAGACTCATTTCCTCTGCTTGGCCTTATCTTTGTCTGATCCTTTAGAAGGTTGTTTGAATATGATTTCCCTATTTGGATTGGTAGCTTCTTTCTTTGACATATACATATCAGATGCTCCAATTACAATTTGAGATGAAGTTCTTGGTACAACAGCCTCTGGGTGCAGATTCATATAATCATCAACATTGAAAAACTTATTAGCCTTTGCCTACCTTTTCAATTCCTCTTTTCTGTAGGTTGACATTGTTGAGTACTGAGAAATGTCCTTGCCTTAAGCTTTTGCTTTGTTGATTTGTAAAAGTCATATAAGCTCATGGAGTCTGGCCATATTGGCAGAGGTCTGCTGTTCTGGATCAACAAAAGGAATGAGAGGAGAGTCTGGCCTTTTTGGACTGGAATCCTGCATTTGATCTTCAGTAAGAACTTTCTTTTGAAGGGTCTAAAGGAGGATTGCTTGAAGAGGATTGCTGACTGCTTGGCCTGTGTTGTCTCTGATATGTTCTGGTTACAGAAGCAGGTTTCTGAATGATGTTTCCTGAGAAGCCTGAAGGGGGAGGAGGAGGAGGAGGAGGAGGGTCTTTACTGAATTGTCTTGGAGGAGACCTGTACATTATCCTCTTCTTCCTTTCTTTTTGTTCATTCTTTGAATACCACATCCATTGAGGCATACCAGGATAAGGAGAAATCTTTTGCAGTATATAGTATGGAGTGTCATTATTAGGGTTTGACTTTGGAACAGCCTTATGTGGAGCTTTCCTTTTCTTAAACACTTTCTTCTTTCCATTGTCAGAATCTGAATCCTCGGCTGGATCATCTTTAGAAGAAACCTGTGGATTTTCATACATGCATCAATCTCAGCTTTGACTTCTTTTTGAATTTCCTTTTCAGGTGGAGGTGTGATAACTGGAGGAAGAACTACTTTAGTAGGAACTTCTTCAGTTTCCTGATCCATGTCCTCAGTAAGGATCTCATCCAAGTCAGACAGTAGAGAGGTATAGAAGACAAAAGTGGGAGGAGAAAGAGCCTTGGGCTCTGAAGATTCATCCTTAGCCACCTTGATAAGCTCAGCCTCTGGAACTAAATCAAGTTCAGGCCCTGAATCTTCAAAGTTTTTCTGAATCTACTGTAAAATCTCTGAACTGATTGGAGCTGAGTAGCAAACTATATATGTACATAACTGAAAAGAACCAAAAGGAAGATAGTCTCTGTACAAAAGATCAAAAGAATTAAGAATTTAATCCAGTTCAAGATCTGTAGAAATGAAACAGTCTTCATAAAGAAAATCTATAGAAGGTGGTAATTCAGCAGTCTCAAAATCTAAATCCAAAAATTCGACAAGTTTTGCTTCAGGAAGTTCTGTATCAACAATATCTACAACTGTTGTTGCTGCTGTTACTACTACTGCTGCTGGAGCTGCTGCTGCTGCTACTGGAGCTGCTTCTTCACAAAGTATCTCCCCTACCTTGTTTTAGTGGCTACTGGATCCAGGCCCCTAACAAAAGAAGGAGGGACATGGAGGGAGCTGAGCAGCAAGAGTGGAAGTAGAAGAAGCAAGAGGTGAGATGGCCTCTGCTATAAGTTGTTTAAGAATAGGTGTGATGGAGTTCAGTATGTTGGAGATGGAGGGCGAAGGAATGTCCAAGAATTCTAGAGGGGTTTGAGTAGATATAGATGGATTGATGGAAGAAAATAAGGGATGAGTGTCTTCTGGCGGAGATAGAGAATTGTTGGGATAAGAAAAAAGACTGAAAGAAGGTAATGAGGTTAGAGTATGAAGTGGCGGTATATCTGTAAGGTGAGATGGAAGGGGGGGATAGAGTAGGAGTATTTGAATCTGGAGATAGAGGTTGCTCGATATGTTGTTTTTCTTATTGTTGTTGCACTAGAAAAGAAATGATGGGGGACTATGGAGGTATAGGTTTAAGAACAGGTGAAGAAGGCAGGAGGTGTTGATGTTGCGGGTGGGGGGAGCAGGTGGTGTTGGTATAAGTGTGGGTTGATGAACTGGAGATGTAGAGATTTGTTGGGTGGATGTGGAAGGAGTCTCAACAAGGGGAGGAGGAGGAGGAATGGAACTGTCCTCTGCAGGGTGGGGAGTGGCTATAACATCCCTTGTACTCTCAGAAGATTTGGAGGAGGAAGACCTTGATGGCTTAGGGATGTTCCTCTCCCACCTACCAAACAAAGCACAGGTGAGCCTCTTAGAGGAATTGATGAATATGGTAGGGGCAACCAGGGATTAAGCTGCCTTTTCCTGAAGGAAAATTCCTAGAATTTTCCCAAAACACACCTCTTTCTTGGTGTTTTTCTTCCTTATCAGATTGAACAGAATCCTTGCCCAATTAATAGCTTTCTTATTAACCACAACACACATAACTAGAAACTTTTGTCTAGTAATATGATCATGGGTTGTATGTTTGCCCAGTAACACATTGCCAACTACATCTGAGAGAATCTTATACTTGGCAGATATGTGCTTCTTCAACAATCTATTTAGGTTGTCTCCAGAATAACCCATCACAGTCAACATTTCATCAAATTCAGAAGATTCAATTTCAATATCTTCTTCCCCGTTTACTAGTGCAAAAATTTCAGTAAGAATATCTGGGGTTAAAGGAATGGTGTTACCCGATATTATTCCAACCATGGTGTCAGCATCTGGAGTCGATGAAGTGTAAACCCATTCTATGATTTCGGTAGAAGCAATCTTCGTTCTAGTAGTCATCAAATTATTTAGGTGTAGTTCTTCAAATAACTGTAGAATATCTATAAATATCTAGTCTGAGTGTTGAAATAATTCAAAATCAATGTCAAATCCCATATCAAATTTCATTCCAGAGAGAGCGCCTGCCGGAATCGTCATTGTCACCTGCAACAAGAAAACAGAAAGATCAAGTGCAAGGGAACAAAAAGCACGGAATGGAGGTCAAAGAAAACCTAAATATAAGGTTTTATCAGAATATAAAACGACAAAATTCCTCTTGCGAATTAAAAGAAATCTTCGAGCTGGGGTAGACGAAATTTTTTATTGACAAAAGAGTTCGTCGATCTCAGTCAAAAGAGAGAAAAACTTTTCGTCATACTCAGGTCGACGAAATTTTTTCTAAAGCTAGATCATCGATCTCAGGTCAATGAGAAATGACTTCCACAGAGAGTTCGTCGATCTCAAGTTTACGAAATATCTCAAGAACTTTCCTCACTTCGTCGAGCTCCGTTTGACGAAACTTGGAAAATATTTTGACAATAGACAGAGAATTAAATTAAAGTATCACCATTCGTCATGCCAAGCTGATTCATAAATGATAGATGTTTCTTCTTATCCAAAGGTTTGGTGAAGATATCTGCCCTTTGCAAATCAGTGGGAATGAAGGTAATATTAATTTTCTTCTTATCCACACACTCTCTAATGAAATGGTGTCTAACATCTATATGCTTGGTCCTAGAATGATGCACTGGATTCTGTGCTATAGATATATCAATGGTACTGTCACAGAATAGAGTTGAATTATTTAAGTTGTATCCATAGTCCAGGAGTTGATGTTTTATCGATAGCATCGGTGAACAACAACTGTCAGTCGTTATATATTCAGCTTCTACTATTTATGTAGACACAATGTCTGTTTTTTACAAAAATAGGAGACAAGTCTAGCACCAAGGAACTGGCATGTTCCTGATGTGCTTTTCCTGTCCACTCTACATCTAGTAAAATTAACATCTGAGTATCTAGTTAACCCAAATTCTGACTCAATTGAATACCAGAGTCCTAGATTTGGGCAACTCTTTATATATCTTAAAGTTCATTTTAAGAAAATTAGATGAGATTCTTTAGGGTTCACTTAGAACCTAGCACAAAGACAAGTAGCAAACATTATGTCAGACCTACTTGTTGTGAGATATAGAAGGGACCCAATAATGGCCCTATACAATTTCTGATCACCAGGTTTCCCTTGTTTATAAGAATCAACTACAGCATTTATAGCCAAAGGTGTTTTTGAAAGACTTATTTCAAGAGCCTAGACACCTAGAGGGGGGTGGGGTGAATCGATTCTAATTTTTCTTTAAAACTTTGTGCAATTAATCAGTTCTTGCTTGGCATAGATAAAGTAAAACACAACACAGAAATCACAGCACAGAAATACAAGATTTATAGTGGTTCCCCAAGGTATGGGTACGTCCACTTCCCCCTTCGCCTATCCAGTAGAGAACTGGATTCAGCCCAACTTCCTTTCTCTTTCTCAGATCCAAAGATCTTATAACTTAGAACTAGAAATGTTCCTACACCTCAGACTTTTACAAGTCCTACCTCAGATCCTTCCCCAAGAATCCTACCTCAGGCCTTAGCTCTACCTCAGCCTTTATCACCAGGCTTACAATTCAGAATTTCACAAGTCCTACCCCTCAAGCACATAGCCTTACATCAGCCTTTATAATTATAGGCTTACAACTCAGATTTCACAAATGATCCTACAAGAAATTGAGTAATTAAAGAGATACAAATATTCCACCAGATAGATCCCCTATAGGTGTGTGCTTCTTGATCAGTTCTTGATCTTCAGTTCAAACCTGACTTAGCTGTTTCAAAGCTTCTTGATAGAACAAAATAAGGTTGAAATGTAATTGATGTAGAAGTTGATCTCCTGTCAGCTCCTTCCTTGAATTCAGAATGAGATCTGAATCTTCTCTGTAGACTGTTTTTGATCTGCCTTCTTAAGGGTTTCCCCTTTTCTTGTTGTGGTTTCTCTCTCTTAGTTGTTGGCTTGTTGTTCTTCTTCCACTATCTTTTTGGTTGTCAAGGATCAGTCCTTTATATAGAGTTTCCTCATGATTACCGGCTGATCCAGTTTGTAACAACCTTCTGACGGTTCTGACAAAGGTGTCAGAATAGTTGGTTATGACAGCTGTCGACCCACTAGTCATGATAGTTGATCCCTTGGAGACTTAACAACTCAGCATGATCCACTCAGAAATCTGCTTCATATGTGTTGACACAAGTAGAAAAAGTGTCGACAGAAGTCTTGATGATGTCGACACAGTACTCCAAGTATCGACACAGTCATTCTTCTGTTTCACGACACAGTTTCTGCTAGATGTGTCGACACAAGTCCTATGTGTCGACACAACTCCTTCAGGTCTTGACACTGTACTTGTTTAGAGTTGGTGTGTCGACACAAGTCTAGTGTGTCGACACAATTCTGCTTCTGGTGTCGACATAACTCTTCAATGTCGACACTTCTTCTTCTTTCAGGTGTCGACACAATTCTTGCCACAAGTGTCGACATAAGTTCTGCTATCAAGTGTCGACACAATTTCTGGCTTAGGTGTCGACATAAGTTTTGGGTGTCGACACAGTTTCTGAGTGTCCACACAATTTCTGGGTGTTGAAACAAGTATGACTTCTGGTGTCGACACAAGCCATGGGTGTCGACACAACTTCTGCTTCAGGTGTCGACACAACTTTTAGGTATCGACACAATGCTTCTCTTATGGTGTAGGCATAACTTTTGGTTGTCGACACAATTATTCATAAGTGTCGAATATTTTCTTCCATTTCTTAAACCTGCACAAAGAAACTTAAACATCCATCAAATACACATTGATGTATATCATTGACTAAGATGAGGCTTCTCCAAATCTGGTACATATTTCTAGTGTACCTAACAGTTTTCTTAGCCGAGGCATCAACCATCCCAAACCTTTTGATCAGCTCTTTAGCATATTTGTATTAAGATAAGAAAATGGAATCAGGAGTCTTCTTCACTTGAAGACCAAGGAAGTAGGAGAGCTCACCCATGCTACTCATCTCAAACTTTAAATGCAAAATGTTGGAAAACCTTTTGCATAGTTTGGGATCTGTAGAGCAAAATATATTGTCATCTACATATATTTGTACTAAAAGAATTTTATCACGATGATGCTTAAAAAATGAAGTCCTATCTACCATGCCTCTAGAAAACTTATGCACTAAAAGAAAGCTGCCTGAGGTTTCATACCAAGCTCTTGGGGCTTTCTTTAAACCATAAAGAGTTTTATGTAATTTAAAACATAAGAGGGATGAGATGAAGAGATAAAACCTAGAGGTTGTTCAACATAAACCTCTTCTTTTAGTTCTCCATTCAGAAATGCACTCTTGACATCCATCTGGTAGACTTTGAATTTTTTGAAAGCAGCATAAGCAAGGAAAATCCTGATTGCCTCAATCCTGGCAATAAGTACAAAAGTCTGATCATAATTAATCCCCTCCTCTTGCATATAGCCTTGAGCAACAAGTCTTGCTTTTTTCCTTATGATTGATCCTTGAGCATCAAGCTTATTCCTGAAAACCCACCTAGTTCCAATGATTGGGTAGTCTTTGGGTCTTGGAACTAAGTACCAAACTCTGCATCTCTCAAATTGATTGAGCTCCTCTTGCATAGAAATAATCCATTGTGGATCTTGCTCAACATCTTTATTGGATTGGGGCGCAATTTGAGATATGAAGCAAACATGCATCATATCCTGGTGGAGTTGATTCCTTATCTGCACACCAGCTGATATGTCTCCAATTACTTGAGATGTCGGGTGATTCATAAGTGTGATAAGTTCAGTTGGTGGAGTTGGTTTAGCAAATGCCTGGGGAGTTCATTCCTCTAGTGGAATTGGATTAGCTGTTGTTTGTTCAACATAGATATCAACTTCTTCATCATCACTTTCTTCAGCATCATGTGGAGGAGAATGTGTAATAACCTTATTGGTGAGGGTCAACTCATTTATCCTTTCACACATGTTAGGTACCTGCAAAGAGTTACTAGTAGAAGCTTCCTTCTCCTTGTGAAACATGTTAGTATCATCAAAAGAAACATGAATAGATTCTTCAATTTTTAAGGTTGATTTGTTATAAACCCTGTAAGCCTTTCTTACTTGGGAATATCCAAGAAAAATTCCCATTTCAGACTTGGCTTCAAGCTTTCTAATGTGTTTCTTATTGTTGTTGTGAATATAACATAGACATCCAAAAATTTTAAAGTAATCTACTTTAGGTTTCTTCCCTTTAAGTAGCTCATAAGGAGTCTTATTCTTAAGTTTGCGTATATTACTTTTATTCAGTACATAATTTGTTTTGCTTACAGCCTCTGCCCAAAAGGATATGGGCAAATAAGCATCTGCAGTAATGTGCCTGCTGATTCAATTAGTGTTCTATTTTTCCTTTCAGCAACCCCATTCTGCTAAGGTATTCTAGGAGCTGAGAAGCACTGTCTGATACCTTCCTTCCTATAAAACTCTTTCATAAGAAAATACTCAAACTTCATACCATGATCACTTCTGATCAATGCAGCTGGAGTAGAGTACTCAATCTGAATGTTCTTGAGAAAGTCTGTAAGAATCTTAAAATTATCGGACTTTGATCTCAGAAAGAAAACCCAAGTGAATCTAGAGAAGTCATCTACAATTACTAAAGTATAAGATTTCCCTCCTACTGCTATAGGGTCAAAAAGGTCCATATTTTTAATGATTTAGGACAATAGTCTAGGTGAGTCACTTTTATTTAATGATTTAAAACTATTTTTTGTTTGCTTGCCTAATTGACAAGCCATGCAAAGACTTTCCTTCTTGAATGGGCAAGAAGGCAATCTGTTTGATCGCTAGTTGGATTTGGGCTAGGTTCACTAAGTAAGGATATGACCCAACATGTATAGATCAGGGTCATGGTTGAGTCCTAGAGTCTAGGTCAAGTCCTTGAAGTCAACAGTAAAAAGGACCAGCCTTCAACACTGCCAGAGACTCAAGACTTAGAGAATTCAAGACTTAAAAAGAGGAGTTCTATGTTCGTCGATCTTCGGTCGACGAAAGTCGAGCTCAGCTAGACGAACTCAGGGAAAATTCTCTGAGCTCAGATCGATAAACTTAGTTCTCAGCTCGACGAACTCTTGACAAAGTAATAACTCCTCTAAGTCAAACCTTAGTCGACGAACTAAGAACATAAGCTAGAAGAACCCTGTTCTCTGGTCGACTAATTCATGATAAGGTGATTCAACACTCAACATCAAAAAATATTCTAAGTCAAGACTTCTGGACTCAGCTCGATGATCTTGGACTCATGCTGGACTAACTCTGTTCTCAGGACTCAGCTCGACGATCTTGGACTCCTATTGGACTAACTCTATTCTCAGGACTCAGCTCGACGATCTTGGACTCCTGCTGGACTAACTCTATTCTCAGGACTCAGCTCAACGATCTTGGACTCTTGCTGGACTAACTCTGTTCTCAAGGCTCAGCTCGATGATATTAGACTTCAGCTCGACGAACTTGATGCACAGAAGAAGAATGTTATCAAACAACATTCAGAGGTCGACGATCTTGTATCTCAGCTCGACGAACAGCTATTCTCAGCTCGACGAACTGTGAACTCAGGTCGACGAATCCAGTCTTGGTTGTTTTCCCTTTTGTCCCTATTATGTGGCAATAATTCCTGAGTAATTAATGCTCTAATATTCTATGAATATTACCGTTAGATAAGAGCATTAATTATGGTCTTCATCAGGATTACTGCTTGCCATTTTTATAAGGGACAGTTGGGGAAACAAATCAATGCCAAAAATATTCCAAGTCCTCAGCATTAATTGCAGAAGGAATTTCAAAATTCAAATGGACATTCAGATTGAAAATATAAAAATAAAGATTCTAATTATTCTGACACAGAACAACAATACATAGAGAACAACATTCTGAGAGACATACATAATTCTAAAGATTGAAAATCGACCAGTCAAGAATCAATAGTTGATAGATAAGAAGAAGAACATCTTTCTGAAGAAGAAGAAGAAGAACAACCATCAAAATCAATTATCTTCTTCTATCACACTCTCAGGAACTCTCTTAAAGACAACAATACTGCATCTGTCAAAATAGTTCCTGAAGTTCTTCTTGTCAAGATTAAAAGCTAGAAGCCCTATAACCCTGAAGAAAAAGTTCCATCCCTCCATAAATAAATTCAATATCTCAGGGGGAGCTTTTTTTGTCAACATCAATTCCACTAAGTCTTCTCAGTTGTATTGAGAAAGAGAAGCACCATCACTCTCTCACCTCCTTTGTAAAAAGGGTTCTCTACTCCCTTCAAAAGTGAATCTTGGTTGCAAGTCTCCTAACCAAAAGACTTGAGGTTTGGTTTTTGAGCACCTTATCAAAAGCTCATTGGTGGTAGTCACCTGATCAAAAACCTGAGTGGATTCCTACCAGGGTAGTAGAAGAGTGGATGTACCCAGTTTGGGGAACCAATATAAATTCTTGTGTTGTCTGGTTGCCCTTTTCTTTTTGTTCTTGCTGTGGCTGTGTTGTTTAGTTTTTTGTGTGTTACTTAGTTTTCGTGCGATTATACTTATTTCACTCAGTATACTGTGATATAGTATCATAGTTTAGGATTACTTCTTATAGTTCAGGAAAAGTTTTAAATATTCCTATATTCTCTATTCACCCCCCCCCCCCTCTAGAGTATATCAGATTTAACCCTCACTTTCACAATCCTCTAACAAGGTTGTTTTTAGATAACCTAGCAATATTTTTCAAATTATCATGACCTAATCTCCTATGACAAAGGTCATTGTAATTACAAGTTGAATTAAATAGACAGATTTCAGATTTGGCTGATTGGAAATTAACTAGGTAAATGTTTCCTACTCTAGTGCCAGTCAATACTACACTATTGTGTAAAGAAGTGATAAAACAGGAGGTTTTAGTAAATGATACCTGAAACCTTTCATCACATAATTGACTAATGGAGATGAGGTTGTGCTTCAGTTCACTTACATAAGCTACATTCCTGAAGGTGACAGCTCCAACTTTAACTTTTATATAGCCCTCAGTCTGGCCATAATTTGAGTCACCAAATATCACTTTTGGTCCTAACTTTGCCTTGTAGTGTGTTAGGTTGGATTTATTTCTTGTCATATGCTTAGAACAGCCACTATCCAAATACCACTATTGCTCTGTGGTAGAAAAGTCTTTTACTTATAATGAAATAGATTAGTAATTTTTGACCCAGGTTAGTAATTACAAGTTGAATTAAATAACATTTCTCTCTTTAGCATGACGTAAGTTAAATAACTCCTTATATGTTGTCGGTTTATTACCCTGACTTGACCATTCTTTCAGGTGATAACGTGTTGACCGATATGGGGCAAGAAATCCTTGGTCGTTCGTGTATCTAGCATCAACAAGATAATATATTCCTATACACCAAACACATGTTTATTTACTATATAGTTGTACATATTTCATTTTTGTTTGGAAAAAAAATAATTCTATTTTATTACCTGTTGGCACTTCAAAGCGGTCTTGTCGTTCCAACGCGTCTCGTAATACACGAGAGTCATATGTTGAGCCCTCCCAACCAGGTAATACATATAAAAATTTCATGTTACTATCACATACACCAAGCACATTTGTGGTGATAGTCTGTTTACGGTTTCGATATCTTCCCTGATCTTCAATGGGTACAGTTACGTCAATATGTGTACCGTCTAAAGAACCAATGCTATCTGTGAACCATTTAGATTTGTGTTGTTATCTGTTTCCAGGCAATCGAATGTAATCGTTTGAGAGTCTTAGAACTGCATTCAAGATATTGTTGAAGTGCCTGCTAATAGTATCTGTCGATCGGATAAACGTGCCACCAGCAATTCAAAACTTTGTGTTATGTGCCAAAATATGTAGAAATATGGCAACTGATTCCTTAGTGGATACAGACTGTGTGTCGCATACAAACCCTTTTGCGCGGAGAATACCACAAATCTCATTGAAGGGTGCTTTACCCATGCGTAGGTGGCTGAAGCAGTTAACCTCTTGTCCATCATACAGTCGTTTTAAAATTATATTACGGAGAACATCTTTATCTACCGTGTCAACCGGGTTTCTGGGAATGGATTCCATAACAACCACAGCTGCTCCATAAGCCGCAGCAACCGCTGACTTGATTATAATATCCATCTTACGTTTTTTCTCTAACTCAACGAGCTCCATGACAAAATCCTAGATTTACAAATGAAAATGCAAAAAGCACGCATCAAGGTTAAATAGGAATTATATATCCAGCACAACACCTATGGTTGCATATCTATGGTTGCAAATCTAATGAAAAAATAATGTCATGTTATACACATGATTACGGATCAAAAATCGTGGATGTAAACCATGGAATGTCTAATGTTATGATATTTATCACTGTCTTGGGTTCCAGGCTCATTGGACCACTTTTTTGGTCAACCATGGCTTGGGCATGATAATTATAATTACCCTTTTACATCCCAACATCAGATAGATTAAACACATCAAGTATACTTACAATTTTCTAAAATGAATCTTCCAGTCTCCATTTTATACTCTTTTCACATAATATACTGAAGAACTTATTAAATTTAGCACTCATACTTAACTTTTTAATTTATATCACAGTTCTTTTAAACAATACATCAAGATATTTAATCATAAAACCTAGGTATCCTTTTATCTTAAAAAATAGTGACTTAATATCACATCTAGTAAATTTGTATATCGTATACAAAATCATTGTTCTATTAACTCTAACCTCTCTCACCTGAATAAGCTATACTCAAGGCACTGCACTTAAATGTTCTTTGTAATATTCATAACCAATAAAAGAATATATGCCTTTTCTTGATGCAACCTTACTTTAATTCAGTTTGAGCTTGTTAGTGCTTAATCACTAAAGTTGTTAATTCCAACATACCCCAACAAACATTTATTTCTTAGCATGCGCAAAATCTCTTTTTCTAGTATCATCATAACACCGTTACCATCAAAAACCATACCCCAACTATCATCATAACAACCATACTTCCACTATTATCAACTATCAAGACTTGCTCAAGTTATTAAATGTACGCAAGGCAAATCATCATAACAACATTCAACCATCTAAAGTATAATGAAGAAGAAGTGAGGTTGAGGAGGAAGAAGGGACGGCCATTGAAGGAGCTCGGGAGGAAGAAGAAGAAGAAAGGAGGAGGAAGAAGAAGTGAGGAGGAGGAGGAAGAAGAAGAAGTGAGGAGGAGGAGGAAGAAGAAGAAGTGAGGAGGAGGAGGAGGAAGAAGAAGAAGTGAGGTTGAGGAGGAAGAAGAAGGGGCTCGGGAAGAAGCAGAGGATGAAGAGAAGATAAGAGGAGGAGGAGGAGGAGGAGGAGGGGTTATACCTGCGGCGGAGAGAGCGGTGGAGGAGGCTCGGCGAGGAGAAATTCGGCGTCGGGCGGAAGATGACCTAAAAAATCGCGTGAAGCCGGCGTCGGGGGGTAAGAAATGAGGAACAGGATATTTAGGTTATAATGAAAACCGGCAGCTTTAATTCAAAAGACGATTCCTGGCCAATTCCAACCCGCCGAACTATAACACCCCAAAATGCTGTAGGAGCGACGGGGATTACTTTTGGCCAAGACAAAGTTTTGGTGCAGGTGACACGGGCCCCGACACGAGCGTGTCGGAGGCCGTGTCGGGCGTGTCGAGCTAGGGCCGTCGAGCTGGCCGTGTAGTCGACCAGTTCGGGTCGACGATGCTCGTGTTGAGGAACACGGCCTAGGACACGGGCGTGTCCCAGGCCGTGTCACACCTGGGCTGTACGGTGGGGTACACGGGCAGTGACACGGGCACGAACACGGGCGTGTCTAGTTTGACACGGGCGTGTCTGATGCCGTGTCACCAAGCCGTGTACCTCTCTGACTGCGAAGTGTTGATCGATTGCACACGGGGGGCGTGACACGGGTCCCGACACGGGCGTGTCGCAGGTGACACGGGCGTGTCGGAGGCCGTGTCACATGTCGTGTTGCTGGTTTTCAATTTTGGTCGAGACGGCGAATGAGCTACACGGCCATGTGTGAACCCGTGTTCGGCCCAGTTTTTGTGATTTCAGATCTAATCCTGGCCGTTCGTTTCCTTGGCTTTGGATCCGACGGTGGGGGGCTGCTCCTGGGTGGTTTTAGCCGGGAATAGGGTTTTGAAACCCTTATTTCACTTGGGTACTCTCTTTCTAAAATCTAGAGAGAAGGGAGAGCTTGGAGGAGGAAGAAGGAGGTCAACTCCGGCGGCCGGTGGAGATTCGGAGCTCCAAATCGCGAGCCGTCTTCGGATCCGCGGAGGCAAGGAGATTGCGGTGCTTTTCATCCGCATAGATTTTCATGGCGCCGCGGAAGAACGCAAGGGTAACGATTTCTCATCCTTGGGCATGTGAAGCCCTCTTTTCCTTTGCATAGGAAGTCCTCTCTCGCGAGTGAGCGAAGAGTTGGAGCGTTCCTTGGGGTAGATATGTGAAGTCCCCCTTGTGTAGAGTCTGTATGCGTAAACGGACATAGGCATTGTGTGTGAAGCCTATCCGGACAAATAGAGTCGGATCGGTGATGTTGCATCTCATTTGAACCGGGCAAGAATCCGGATGTTTGGGTGTTTTCGGGTTTTCTACGTGGTAGATTGCATCAGGGAGCCTTGGAGAATAAGTCCAAGGTGCACCCGGAAAACTGGGCAAAAGCGTGTTTTGCCAAAACGATGGCCGGGGAGCCAACGTGAACATAACCGGGTTATGTGATTATTGTGGTGGAAACGGTACTCGGTGAGTCTTGGCCTGTGCATATGGCTTAAATTGTCGTTGCGGTATGAGCACGGGTCAGGTGGAACCGTACCCGGTCTATGTCGTTCGGTAGGACCGTTGGCATGGATGAGGGTATTCGGCGGTCTATGGCTTAAATTGCCGTGACCAAGGCCAATAAGACAAAATGCTCATATGGATGACCGTCCAAGAGGCGGTGGTGGATTGGGAACGTCTATGGCTTGAATTGACGTGACGTTGGCCGGTTCGCCGAGAATGTGCCCTGAGTGCACGGGGTGTGTGGCCGTACGAGCCTACGCCTGTGGTGAAGTGCAAATACTTTATATAAGTGCCTATGCTAATAAAGTGCAGGGAAAGAGCATCGCCGCCCCGAATGTGGGGGCGGGATTGTTATAATTTGGTCAGCATTGCTGACCGTTGCTATTGTTTGCCACCGGGCGGTGGTTTATTGCTTGCAGGTGTTGCGGAGCCGAGCGGAAAATAGCGGGCTAAAGCCCAAGTTGCTGCGCCGGCCCTCGAAGGCCAAATTTTGAGTGTTTTTATTGTATTCACATGTGACCGGCCTGCGAGCCGAAGTATGAAAACACTTCTTTTGTTAAGTGAACAGTGTAAGGCCTTAAGGCCATTTCTCTTTTGGTGTATGTATACATTCCTGAGTTTGTAGTGGACATTCCTGTTGTTGTGGCTGGGTTCTTATTTCTTTTGCAACCCAATAAATTGCTTCCGCTAGGTGTTGTGTAGGACGACATGATTGGTTGAATGGTTTCAACGCGTAACCAACCGGTCTGTCCGTAGTATATGGCGTCGGGCCCCGGCCGGACCTACTGCTATATGCTATACGACGGATAGGGGTGTTACAAATTGGTATCAGACTTCTGGTTTCGGTCAGGCTTAAATGAATTCGTGGGCGAATTCACTTTAAGGGGTGGTGAGCACATGTGTGTGCGTCATCGTTATAACATGAAAAGAACCCATGAATGTCCACTTAGGAATGAAAATACACATGTTTGAGGAACCTGTGTGTTCCTATAATTGCTGTTTATAGTAATTTTTGGTCGCTTATCGGTGTTTTGCATGATTATAGGTGACCAGGAGTGGTGCTGGGCCGTCAGAACGGCCAGGTTCTGAGGCGAGCAGTGTGCCAAGCGATGCGCCTGCAACACCTTTGTCTGCTGAGACCATTAGGTTGGTGGCAGAAGAGGTCATGGCAATGATCAATGCGCAGCCTGCAAGGCAGGTGCAGCAGCCTGCTCCTGCTGTGGAGCAAGTACCGCTTCATACGGCAGAGCAAAGGAGGGTTGAGCAAGTACGGGTGCAGCCAGAGTTGCCTCGGAGAACAACTGAAAGACAACTGAAGCATGTGATGGGTTTTCATCCACCAGTATTCATGGGGGCAGAATCCCCGACCCAAGTAGAGTATTGGCTCTCAAGGGTCAACAGGGTGATGACTGCGACGGAAACGGAAGAGTGGCAGAAGACCACTATAGCGACTTTCCTTTTGGATGGGGACGCAAGATTATGGTGGGAAGGCCTAGAGCTACATCAGTTGCAGGGAAGGCCGTTGGCCGAAGTTTTGATGGAGGAGTTTGCGAGACTATTCATGGCTCGATACCTCCCCTCGGCGCAGAGAATCGCGCTAGAAATCGAATTTCAGAAGTTGGTGCAAGGGGATAGCACCGTTGATGAGTACCTCCACGAGTTTACTCGGTTGGGGAGATATGCCGGCGCTACCTTCGCAGACGAGGAGCGCAAGACGAGCCGCTTCTATGAAGGGCTAAGGGATGATTTAAGGTTGCTACTGTCGGGGCCCAAGGCGCAGGGTTTCATGACCCTGGTCAATTCGGCCCGGTCCTTGGAGAAGGACATGAGGAATGTGCAAGCGAAAAAGGAGAAGGAATCCGGTGCTAAGAAATCGGATTTCAAGGCGCCGACTACGTCGAAGTCGGGCTACCGCAGATTCTATAAGAAAGCTAAGACGTCGGGTCCAGCTTCTTTAGGTGCCTCTGGGGCAACTACCAATCGAACCTCGGGCGCTTGTTTCACGTGTGGAAAGACGGGGCACTTTGCCCGTGATTGCTGGAGTGGACGCTCAAAGTCCGAAAGGAAACAAGGAGCTACCTATGAGGAGAAGGGAAAAGCGGTGGAGTCGACCGTGTCCCACTATGCTCCGACTCAGCCTAGAGTCTATAACTTGGGCCAGCAGGAGGCCATCAAGCAAGCGGATGTGGTGACAGGTATGAGTTAATTTATAGCAAGTTAGCTTTAATACCGTTATCTATTGCTTGTTAGCCTAATATTCTTTGCATAGGCTTTGTCTTGTAGATAGTCCGGCACGGGCACTGTTCGATACGGGAGCTTCACACTCCTTCTTGTCCGAAAGTTTTATATCACGCATCGGAGTCCCTTCTTCGATGACGAAGGACAAGTTGGATGTGCTGCTACCGAATGGGTGCTCGATGCGTGCGGACAGAGTGTGCGCAGTGAAGGTTCGCATTGGGAGCCAAGAGTTCGACTTGCTAGCATCATTACTGCCGTTAGTAGAGTTCGACGTCATATTTGGAATGGATTGGCTGTCAGAGAAGAAGGCTTGGATCGACTGCGACCGAAAGGAGGTCAAGCTGGGTGTTGAAACTAGTCGAACTAGTTTCTCCTAAAAGCTCGGATCTAAGGCTGCAACCCACGCTTACTTTCTTTGAACCACGCTCCCAACAAGACACCTAAAGGAACAGACCGGGAGCTTCAGCTCGGAGGTCCCACCGCTCACCCGGAAGGACTAGAATCCTTCCCCTCCCTAGCCAGTGCTGAGCTAGGTGCCTGAGTGAGAAGGAAAAAGAAGGTTCCACATGCCCTCTTCTCAGACACCTTACCGGTCTATTTATAGGCTTCAGGATTTGAACTGCAAATAACCAAAACAAGCACCTGTGAAATTACCTGAATACCCTGGGGCTGGGTCTGCCAACAGCCAACCTCCGCTGTTCTGAAGGGCTATGAGCAGACCACCGAGGGTAAAAGAGTAAAAAAGGCCAAAAAGGATGAACCGCTGGCTAAGTGAACCGGTTCCCACCCAATTGCTGAACCGGCCTTATCTCTTCCTGCCGACCCGATGCTTGGTGAGAGGACCACCTTGCGGCTGAAAAGGATTACCTCGCAGGCGAGACCCTCAGACGGCATATAGACAATCTTCCTTTGACCCCCACCTGCCAGGCGAATGGACCAACGTTTTGGCTCCTCTCGCCTATTGCGAGTGGACCCTCTTTTGGGCTCCTCTCGCCTATTGCGAGTGGACCCAGCTTTAGGCCCTTCTCGCTTAGTGCGAGTGGTCTTTGCGTCGGGCCCCTCTCGCCTAGGGCCTTATCTCCTTTTGAGGATTCTTCTAATTCCCTCTCTGCTGGGTTCCCTCCTGTGAGCCCGAGGTTGTACACAATCCCCGCTCTTTTCGGGGTTGTCTAAGCCCGAAAAGAAAAGTCCAACAGAGGCTCACGTCACCTCAGCGACTTTAAAGCGGAATCTTTTCCGGGTGAGATTCCCCCCCCCCCATAAGTCTATAAATATTGGGATCCAACACGCGGCCTTGAGATTCCCCCCCCCCCCCATGACTCTGACGTGCTTATCAAAATATCTTGACATCCGGCGCTTCACCTCCTCCTGTCGGATAGATGCCAGCTCTCTAAGCTCCTCCACCAAGTCGAGGGAGAGCCTTTGCTCTTCGTCATTATCTACCAGCCACTTCTCATCTCCCTTCCTTACCGCAGCTACTCTAGGTGACTCAACCTCGAACTCAACAGGTATGACGGCCTCAGAGCCATGGGAAAGTTTGAACGGTGTCTCCCCCGTGGCGGAACTTGGCGTGGTCCTTAAGGCCCAGAGGACGGAGGGGAGCTGCTCCACCCAACTTCCCCTCAAGTTTTCCACCTTTTTCTTTAAGAGATTCACGATGACCTTATTCGCGGCTTCCACCTGCCCATTGCTTCGAGGATGATGCACTGAAGTAAACCGAAGGTCTATACCTAGTCGTATACAGAAATCCACGAACTCTCTGCTGGCAAATTGCGGTCCGTTATCCGTGACAATGGCCAGAGGGAGCCCATGCCTACAGATGATTTCCCCCCATACGAAGCTTTTGACCACTTGAGACGTCACCTTCGCCAATGCCTTCACCTCCAGCCATTTTGAGAAATAGTCTACCATGACCAGCAGGAACCTCCTCTGGCCACTGGCTTGAGGGAATGGACCCACCAGATCTAGCCCCCATATGGCGAAGGGCCATGGAGCTGTGATCGTGCGCAACCTTTGGGCCGGGAGGAGCTGAAGAGGGGCAAATTCCTGGCACTTTCTGCACTTCCTTGCGAATTCCTCGGCATCCTTCCTAAGGGCGGGCCAGAAATAGCCTTGCCTCAACACCCTTCCTTCCAAGGTCCGACTCCCGGAATGGCTGCCGCACTCTCCAGAGTGAATTTCTTCCAGCACCCTCGCAACCTCCTTCTCGGATACGCATCGAGCCAACAGCCCCGACAACGTCTTACGGTATAAGATCCCTTCTTTTAGCAGGTAGTACGCCGACTTGTACCTGACTTGCTTCTTCTCGAGCTCTCCCTCGGGCAGACGTCCCGTCGTCAAGTAGGTGGTAAATGGATCCATCCAGGATCTCTGCTGATCTACTTCCATCAGTTCTCCCTCTTCGATGGAGGGCCTAAAGAGCTCTGTCATGGTTCCTCCGGCCCGAGGACCGTGCTTGGCGAGCAGGTCTGCCCGAATATTTTCTTCCCTTGGGACGTGTTGAACTGAGAAACTGCGGAACTGCCCAATGATTCTCTTTACCTTTGTTAAGTACAACTGGAGGGTGGGCTCTCTTACCTCAAATTCTCCTTTTATATGCCTTGCCACTATCATAGAATCCGTGGAGACCTTAATATCTTGTATACCGAGCTCACGAGCCAACCTCAGCCCTGTTATAATGGCCTCGTACTCCGCTTGATTGTTGGGGAGGATGAAATGAACCTTCAGGGCCTGTTCGATCCGTGTTCCCTCAGGACTTACCAAAACCATCCCTCCTCCAAAAGAATTCTTTCCCGAGGCCCCATCTACAAGCATCTCCCAAGCTACTACGGGAGACGTCTCGGCCTCCTTGACCTCCACCGTGTAATCTACCAAGAAATCTGCTACAGCTTGCGCCTTGATAGCCAACCGAGGAACATAAGAAAGGTCAAACTCACTGAGTTCTATTGACCATTTAGCTAATCTCCCTGAGTGCTCTACCCCTTCCAAAATACGGCGGAGAGGGTGGTCCGTCACGATCTGGATGGAATGGGCCTGAAAATAGGGCCTGAGCTTTCGAGCTGAGATAACGAGGGCGAAGGCTAGCTTCTCCAGGATAGGGTACTTTAGCTCTGCCTTTTTGAGGACTCTACTTACATAGTAAACCGGGAATTGCTTTTTTACCTTCTTCCCGCACGAGGACCGAACTCACTGCCCCTGCCCCTACCCCTAGGTACAAGAATAGAATCTCTCCTTCTCTCGGGCCTTGGAGTAGCGGTGCCTTGGTGAGCTGCTGCTTCAAGGCTAGAAAAGCACTCTCGCACTCGGAGGTCCACTCAAATATCTTCCCCCCCCCCCCCCTCAATGTCCGAAAGAAAGGTGAGCACCTCTCTCCTGCCCTGGAAAGGAATCTGCTGAGCCCCGCCAACTTGCCAGTAAGGCGCTGGACCTCTTTGGTATTCGTTGGAGGCTCTAGTTCTAGGATAGCTCTTACCTTATCCGGGTTAGGCTCTACTCCTGCTGGGGTGAGGAGATGTCCTAAGAACTTTCCCCTACTAGCCCCGAATACGCACTTTGACGGATTGAGCCTCATCTTGTACTTCCTTACAGTTGCAAACGTTTCTTCAAGGTCCGCAATATGAGACTTGAGATCTTGGCTCTTGATCATCAAGTCGTCTACGTAGACTTCGAGGTTCCGTCCCTTTTATTCTCGGAAGATCCGATCCATCATTCGTTGGTAGGTGGCCCCCGCATTCTTCAACCCAAAAGGCATCATGTTATAGCTGAAGCATCCATCCTCGGTGATAAAGGTGACATCCTTGATGTCCGGTGGATACATGCGTATTTGATGGTATCCTGAAAAGGCATCTAAAAAATTCATTAGTGAAAAACCGACGGCTGAATCAACCAGCGCGTCGATTCGAGGCAGAGGGTAACAATCCTTGGGACATGCTTTATTCAAAAGAGAGAAGTCAATACACATTCTCCACTTCCCTTCCCCCTTCTTTACCATCACAACATTGCTCACCCACCCCGGATACTTGTTTGCGGATATGAATCCGGCCCGGAGCAGCTTTTCCACCTCCTCCCTGATAGGCTTGGCCATCCTGGAAGCGATGGCCCTTTTCTTCTGCTGGATGGGACGAACCTTGGGGTCCAGGTTGAGACGATGGCATGCCACGTCTGCGTCAATCCCTAGCATGTCGGCCGCGCTCCAAGCAAAGATATCAATGTTTTCCTGCACGCATTTTCGGATCTCCTCCTGGTCCTCAAGACCGAGCTCTCCGCTGATTCTGATCTTTTCTTTCCTTCCTTCTTTTGTTAGAATGTCCACCTCCTGTAGCTCGACTGCAGCCTTCAGCCTCGAGGGATCTTCTTCTTCCTCCTGATCTTTCGGAATCTCCTCTTCCTCTCCCAGCCCCTCCTCCTGGTTTCCGAGCTCTTGCTCTCCACCCTCTTTTTTCTCCACTGCCATGTCTACTTTCTCTACGAACCTCTCCTCCACCCGCACCGGGCCTCCTCCTAGCACTGACTCTTCCATCTCTCCTATTTTTCTTTTCCTTCCTCTCTCCTCTTTCCCTTCTCCTCCGACCCTTAACTCCCCTGCCATTACTGGCTCCTCCGCAATGCCACCTCCCCACTCCTCAACTCTACTCTCCTCTTCCCCTTCTCTTCCGACCCTTGACTCCCCTGCCATTACTGGCTCCTCCGCAATGCCACCTCCCCACTCCTCAACTCTACTCTCCTCTTCCCCTTCTCTTCCGACCCTTGACTCCCCTTCCATTACTGGCTCCTCCGCAATGCCACCTCCCAGCTCCTCAACTCTATTCTCCTCTTGTTCCTCCCGTTCCAGTCTTCTCTCTAACTCTTCCGCATCCCCCCTCCATGAGATAGTGTTTACTGCCGTCACATAACATTCCCGGGCCGCCTTCGGATCTCCTCTCACCCTGATCTTGGTCCCTCCTGAATTGAGTTTCAAACATTAATGAAAAGATGATGGTACACACCTAAAGGCACTAATCAAAGGGCGCCCGAAGATGGCGTTGTAACTGCTGGGAGCGTCCACTATCACAAAGCGGCAGTTCCTGGACAGCCCTCCCAGGGTTACCTGGAGACCGACTCCCCCCTCTACTTCTTTCCTTTCTCCTGAGAATCCGAACAGCGGTCCATCCGCTGCTAACACCCTCCTGGCTTCCACCCTCATCTCATTGAATGCCTTTTTGAAGATAACATTAACCGAGCTTCCATTGTCCACCAAGATCCTTGATACCGTGAAACCCTCGATAGCCGTCCGAATCACCAGCGCATCGCAGAACGGGTCTTCGTGATCCGGCAAGTCCTTCCTGGAGAAGGTGATCTTCTCGTCCGGGGGCGGAGCTTGCGATGTCGAGGCGACACCTCGACGGTACATTGTATGAAGGCTGGCCTTTCGGGTAGCCTCGATTCCCACCCCACCATGAATCACCCCGATCCCCCCTCTATCCCCCACATCTGACCGATCTACACATCTATCCTCCTCCCCTACTCCGGTCATCTCTACTATCCGCGCTGGTGGCTGCTGCTCTCCCGCTCCTCTTCTCCCCTTCAGCTCCAGAAACTCTGGACATGTAGCTGTCGCGTGACCTTCCTCCTCATGGAAGTCACAGAATGGTATAGCTACTTCTCCCTCCTGCCTCCCTTCTTGGTGATTCCTTCTCCTCCCTGCTCCGGCTCCCCCCCTTCCTCGCTCTCTTCCTCTTCCTCTTCCCCAGCCTATAGCCATAGCCTGCTGAGGCGGGGGTGGGAGTGGCCTAGGTCCCTGTCTCCACCCCAGCTGTGGCAACCTTCCTGCTCCTCCATGGTAGTAGCTCCTTCCCCCCGGGGGAAGACCTCTCCATTGCCCTTGAACTGGGCCTTCCGGTTGCCTCCAACCCAACTCCTGCTGTGCCGGCCCCCTTGGCTCCTCCCTTCTCCTCCCTTCCTGCTGCCTCGCTCCTCCTGGTTCTCTGGACTCTACCTCCGTCAGCCTTGCTAGTTTCTTGGCAAAAGCCGGGTTTGCTGCCTCCATCGCTATCTCCTTGGCTGCCTTCTCCATCAACCCTTCAAATGATAAGGGTGCCTTCCTGGTGAGGCTCATTTTGAAGAAGCCTTCCCTGAGACCCACAGTAAAGGCCATTTGGAGAGCAAATCCCGGTACCTCCTGAATGTCCAGGATTTCCTCTTGGAAGCGATCCACGTACTGGGCTAAGGACTCGTCTGCCTTCTGCTTGATCAGGAAGATGGACTCCGGGTTTTTCTTCCTCTTCTTCGAGGTCGAGAAGCGCAACTGGAAGCTCCTACTCAAATCTTCAAAACCATATATTGACCCTGCTGGGAGTTGATGAAACCAGTCCCGGGCCTTGTCCTTCAAGGTGATCGCGAAAAGGCGGCACTTGAATGCATCCGTCATCGGCCTGATGGAGACCGCATCTTCGAACCATTGCAAGTGTTGGAGGGGGTCATCCTTCCCCACATAATAAACCATCTCAGGCTCGCGGAACCCCTCCGGGACGGGAGCCGAAAGAACCAGCTTGCAAAAGGGGGACCCTCTCGCCAGGGGTCTCGCCGTCTCCATTCGCGCGACGAGGTCTACTGGCGAGACGGCGCTCGCCGGGCTGGGGAACAACTCCCTTCCTGCCAGATCTCGCCCGTTTCCTTCCACCACCTTCTCCTTTCTAGGCCGCCCTCCTGGCGCATCCTCGCCCACCCTTGCCGAGACGGCTCCTTCCGGAGGCGAGAGGCCCGGCCCCTGAGGTAGAGGGGTCACGCACTCGCCTCGCTGCGAGATCTGCTGCAACATCCCCATGATGCCCCCGATGGACGCCATGAATTCTTCCCTCCCAACATATCCTCCTGGGTTCTGGGACCCGCCCTCATTTCCTCCGCCCTCATCTCCTCCTCCTAGATCTCCTGCCATGAGATGATCCAAAGTTCTTCGACGCTGGCTGCGATCCACGCTCACCGCACCAAAAATGTTGAAACTAGTCGAACTAGTTTCTCCTAAAAGCTCGGATCTAAGGCTGCAACCCACGCTCACCGCACCAAAAATGTTGAAACTAGTCGAACTAGTTTCTCCTAAAAGCTCGGATCTAAGGCTGCAACCCACGCTTACTTTCTTTGAACCACGCTCCCAACAAGACACCTAAAGGAACAGACCGGGAGCTTCAGCTCGGAGGTCCCACCGCTCACCCGGAAGGACTAGAATCCTTCCCCTCCCTAGCCAGTGCTGAGCTAGGTGCTTGAGTGAGAAGGAAAAAGAAGGTTCCACATGCCCTCTTCTCAGACACCTTACCGGTCTATTTATAGGCTTCAGGATTGAACTGCAAATAACCAAAACAAGCACCTGTGAAATTACCTGAATACCCTGGGGCTGGGTCTGCCAACAGCCAAACTCCGCTATTCTGAAGGGCTATGAGCAGACCACCGAGGGTAAAAGAGTAAAAAAGGCCAAAAATGATGAACCGCTGGCTAAGTGAACCGGTTCCCACCCAATTGCTGAACCGGCCTTATCTCTTCCTGCCGACCCGATGCTTGGTGAGAGGACCACCTTGCGGCTGAAAAGGATTACCTCGCAGGCGAGACCCTCAGACGGCATATAGACAATCTTCCTTTGACCCCCACCTGCCAGGCGAATGGACCCACGTTTTGGCTCCTCTCTCCTATTGCGAGTGGACCCTCTTTTGGGCTCCTCTCGCCTATTGCGAGTGGACCCAGCTTTAGGCCCTTCTCGCTTAGTGCGAGTGGTCTTTGCGTCGGGCCCCTCTCGCCTAGGTCCTTATCAACTTTTGAGGATTCTTCTAATTCCCTCTCTGCTGGGTTCCCTCCTGTGAGCCCGAGGTTGTACACTGGGTGTAGGGAGGGAGACTACATTCGAGGGGCTGAAGGGGTCGAGCAAGACACTGATGTCTGCTCTTCAGGTGGTGAAGGCGATTCGTGCTGGTGCAGAGCTGTTCTTCGCATTAGTGGAGGCCGCAGAGCCGAAGTCCACTTTGGTTGAGATCCCCGTGGTATGCGAGTACCCAGATGTGTTCCCTGATAGCCTTCCTGGAGCCCCACCGCAGCGAGAGATTGATTTCACGATCGAGCTCGTGACGGGTGCCAAGCCCGTGTCACGTGCTCCTTATAGGTTGGCGCCAAAGGAGATGGCGGAGTTGAAGGTTCAGCTGGAGGAGCTGATGGAGCAAGGTTATGTGCGTCCAAGCTCGTAGCCTTGGAGCGCACCGGTCCTCTTCGTTAAGAAGAAGGACGGGAGTATGCGACTGTGTATCGACTACAGAGAGTTGAACAAGCTGACGGAGAAGAATAAGTACCTGATCCCGAGGATTGATGATCTCTTTGATCAGTTAGTCGGATCGTCGGTATACTCCAAGTTGGACTTGAAGTCGGGATACTATCAGCTGAGGATCAGGGAGTGTGATATCCCGAAGACGGCGTTCAGTACGAGATATGGGCATTTCGAGTTCACGGTCATGCCGTTTGGACTGACGAATGCGCCATCGGTATTTATGGATCTGATGAGCAAGACGTTCAGAGATTACCTGGACCGCTTTGTGATCATCTTTATTGATGATATTCTAGTGTACTCGCAGTGCGAGGAATACCACTTCAAGCACTTGCACCTGGTGTTGGAGACTCTGAGAAGGAATGAGTTATACGCAAAGTTCTCCAAGTGCGAGTTCTGGCTACCCTCGGTAGCGTTCCTTGGTCATATAGTGAGTGGGGAAGGTATAGCAGTGGATCCGGTGAAGATTGTTGCGATACGGGAGTGGTCTGCGTTGTCTTCTGTCGCGGAAGTCCGTAGTTTTCTCGGGCTTGCCGGATATTACAGGCGCTTCGTAGAGAACTTCTCGCGGATAGCTTTACCTCTCACGAAGTTGACAAGGAAGGATCAGAGATTCTTGTGGATGCAAGAGTGCGTGCAAGCTTTTGAGGAGCTGAAGAGGCAGTTGACCACGGCGCCAGTGCTTAGTTCGTCGAGTGGGACCGAGGGCTTCGAGGTGTATAGCGACGCTTCGGGTAGTGTCTTGGGCTGCGTGTTGTTGCAGCATGGGAGCGTGATAGCGTATGGATCGCGTCAGTTGAAGGTGCATGAAAGAAATTATCCGGTGCACGACTTGGAGTTGACGGCCGTGATATTTGCACTCAAGTTGTGGAGGCACTACCTTTACGGCGTAAGGGTCGATATATACACCGATCACAAGAGCCTAAAATACTTGTTGGATCAAAAGGACCTTAATATGAGGCAGAGGAGGTGGATGGAGTTCCTAGGGGACTACACCTTCAAAATACATTATGTACCCGGGAAGGGCAACGCAGTTGCGGATGCGCTGAGCCGCAGGGCTCCCGCCCAAGCCAACTGGTTGTCGGTGCATGATGAGCGGCTCGTACGGGAGTTGGAGGAGCTTGAGATCTGTTGCGTTGACAAGCAGACGAGCGCCAAAGCAATGTTAAACTGGACAGAGGTGCAGTATGACCTGGCTGACCGGGTTCGGCAGGCATTGGAGTTAGATGACTCCATGAAGGAGCTTATGGAGGCCGCTCTGGATGGGTCAAATTCCCAGTTCTCGGTGCAAGATTGTTTATTAAGGAAGGGTCATCGGTTGTGCGTCCCGAGTGGGGGTAACCTCCGGGTGGAGTTGATGTACGAGGCTCATCATACCAAGTACTCAATCCACCCAGGGAGCACGAAGATGTATCGTGATCTCAAAAAGTTGTTTTGGTGGCCGGGGCTCAAGAAAGATGTGGCGTTCTACGTGGCTAAATGCCAAACGTGCGCCTTGGTGAAGGCGGAATGCCAAAAGCCGGGAGTATTTCTGAAGTCCTTGCCTATACCGGAGTGGAAATTCGACGACATATCTATGGACTTTGTGCACGGGTTGCCAAGGTCGCAGAAGGGGAACGACGCCATCTGGGTGATCGTAGATCGGCTAACTAAGGTGTCGCATTTCATTCCGCATAGGAAGGATGACTCGGTGGAGAAGTTGGCGAAGCTATATGTGGACAATATTGTTAGGCTGCATGGGGTGCCCCATAGCATTGTGAGTGATCGCGATGGACGGTTCACGTCAAATGATTGGAGGTTGGTGCAGCAGATGCTGGGAACAAAGTTAAAGTTCAGCACAGCTTTCCATCCGCAGACGGATGGGCAGACCGAGAGGGTCAATAGAACGATGGAGGACATGCTACGCATGTGTGTTCTGGATTTCGGTAAGCATTGGGAAGACCACCTGTATTTGGTGGAGTTCGCGTACAACAACAGCTACCAAGCAAGTATACAAATGGCGCCCTTCGAGGCCCTGTATGGTAGGAAGTGTCGCACGCCGTTATCGTGGCTTGAAACGGGTGAGGCAAGGTTGTACAAGAAGCAGGAGGTGGAGAGTGCTACCTCGTTAGTGCGGATCATTCGGGAGCGCTTGTTGATCGCTCAGGACCGGCAGGCGAAGTATTACAATGCCAAGCACCGGAACGTGGAGTTCACGGTAGGCGATTGGGTATATCTTAAAGTGAAGCCGTTCAAGGGGGTTTCGCGGGTGAGACGCTTGAAGAAGCTGAGCCCAAGATACCTTGGACCTTTTGAGGTTCTGGAGCGAGTCGGCGAAGCGGCATACCGTTTGAGGCTATCAGAGGAATTAAGTGGATTACATGATGTGTTCCACATTTCTGTGTTGCGGAAGGCGGTGCAAGAGCCTTTGCAGGTGATCGCGGTTGACCAAGTGTCAGTGGACGAGGGGTTGACGACTAGGGTCAAGCCCATTCGTATTGAAGATGTTGAGGTCAAGAGGCTTCGTAATAAGGAGATCCGGATGGTTAAGGTCCGGTGGGATAATTGCGGGCTAGAGGAGCTCTCTTGGGAACGGGAGCAGACTATGCTGGAGGAGTACCCGGAATTGTTCCGCTCAGGTACTGATTTACGTTAAGTCCTATTTTTCCTTTATTAATTTCGTGGGCGAAATTCTTTAAGGAGGGTAGAATTGTAACACCCCAAAATGCTGTAGGAGCGACGGGGATTACTTTTGGCCAAGACAAAGTTTTGGTGCAGGTGACACGGGCCCCGACACGGGCGTGTCGGAGGCCGTGTCGGGCGTGTCGAGCTCGGGCCGTCGAGCTGGCCGTGTAGTCGACCAGTTCGGGTCGACGATTGTCGTGTGGAGGAATACGGACTAGGACACGGGCGTATCCCAGGCCGTGTCACACCTGGGCTGTACGGTGGGGTACACGGTGAAAGTGAAGGGATAGATACTACTCTAGAGGGGGGGGTGAATAGAGTAATCAAATTTTGCACAATACAAAACTTAACTGTCTACCCAACTCCCTTGGAGTGAAGTGCGGAATGAAGAGATTATAGATTTTGGTTTAACCTTAAAGCCTAACACAAGTGTTGTGCAAACACAAGCTAACTGTAATTACAGTTAAAGCCTGGAAAACCTAAGCAGCAACTAGCAACCTAGTTATATCTATTCACAGCCACAGTACAAGAAAAATAATAAGCAAGCCAGACGACACAAGGAATTTTATAGTGGTTCCCCAAACAACTTGGGTACGTCCACTCTTCTACCCAAACGGTAGGAATCCACTACAGGTTTTTGCTAAGGTGCCCTGCCACCAATGATCTGATTCAGGTAGATCAAACAGACCCTTTAGACTTTTGATCAGGTGTCTAAAAAACCAAGCACAGGTTTTTGATCAGGTGCCCTGCCACCAAGGGATACTTTTGAAGGGAGTAATAACCCTGTACAGGAGGGGGAAGAAGGTTAAGATGTCTTCTCTATTTTACAATAGATTAGAGAAGCACAAAAAGCTTGCACTGAGCTAGAATGCTCTAAAGAATCAAGGCTCCCCCTGGCTCAAAGATGTCCAGGTGAAGTCTTGCTTCAGTGCAGAAACTCTTCAGAAAATTCTGAAGGAAAGAGCTACAGGAAGAAAATAAATAACAAAAAGAAATCTCTTCAAGCAGCTATTCTTCTTCTTCTTCTTCTTCAAAGAAACTCTGAGTTGAACTTCCTGAAAGCAGGAGAACTCAGGTGAAGAAGAGATGAAGATCTTAACACTTCTCAGTTAGATGGAGTTTGCTGAGAGCAGGAAGCTTGAGCTTGATGAAGGCTTGAGTGCTTTTGAATATGTGTGTAACACTCCTGTTCACTAGAAAACTAGCTTGAATCCTTCTGCAAAAGGTTCTTTATATATTAGCAGCAAGCAACGGCTCTCTTCCATTTGAATTCTTTGTCTTCTTGTGAGCCTTGAGACCTGGGCTGTAAATATCAAGAAGACAGAAATATCTCTGCAGCAATACATTCCATAAAAAGGAATAAATCTCTTTCTAAGAAGCTGCAGGTTTAAATCAAATAAACAGAGGACTAAATAAAGTCACATCAGAAACTATCTCTTTATAGCAAAAGAAGACTTTTCAGTCCAACGGCTATAAAGGGGTTGACAGCGGATAAAGTAATTTAAATAGACAGCTAATAAGACAAACAACTTTATCTTAAAAGATTTGAACTCAGGCAAATAGAATGAAGTAAATAATGCCTGGAAACTTTATCATACAGCTTAAAATACTGTGCCAGAAAATGTATTAAATAATTAAATATAATAAATAAATACAAAATCCAAAGGCAGACAGAAAACGTCGAACGACCTTCGAAGATCGTCGAACGACGCCAGGAGATCGTCGAACTATCGGGCAGATAGTCGAACGATCCAGATAGTCGAGCTATCAAATGGATAGTCGAGCTACCTCAGCAGATAGTCGAACTATCAGGGCAGATAGTCGAACTATCAGATAGTCGATCTATCTAGGACAGATAGTCGAGCTATCAAGCGCACAGAGATAGTCGAGCTATCAAGCAGATAGTCGACCTACCTCAGAAAACAGATAGTCGATCTATCAAACGATAGTCGAACTATCAAAACAGACTAGATAGTCGAACTATCAACAGATAGTCGAACTACCAGCGCAGAACAGATAGTCGAACTATCAACAGATAGTCGAACTATCAGCGCAGAACAGATAGTCGAACTATCAACAGATAGTCGAACTATCAGCGCAGAACAGATAGTCGAACTATCAACAGATAGTCGAACTATCAGCGCAGAACAGATAGTCGAACTATCAACAGATAGTCGAACTATCAGCGCAGACCAAGGCGTCGACCAACTGATAGACGATCGTCGATCAGTCGATAGACGATAGTCGAACGGCGTTCGACTATAGTCGAACGAAAAACTACTTAACCAAATTCTCAATTTGGAAAAGCGAGGACTCTACAGCTAGACTCCTAACCATTGACCATAGATATTTCTTGGGTCAAAGGGGCACAAAGGAGAGGACTTAACTCAAATCAAACTAGGGTACCAACAATCTCCCCCTATTTGAGTTAAGTCTCTCAACAGCTAAAACAACTAGCTATAGAAAACTAAAATACTACAGAAAAAGAATAGCAACAAGATTGGCAGATAAACAATTTAGATAAACCAATATATCACATATATCACAGCAGTTTAAATAAACTATTAAGAGTTTTTGGGATCAGGTAATGGATCAGAAGAACTAGAGACAAAGGAAATTTTTCGCAGAGGATCATCTGATTCCTTTTTCGACATCTTCAAATCCTGCACTCCAAGAATCTTTAGCTCTGTTGCTCTGGGGACCACAGCTTCAGGATGTTTCTCCATATACTTTGCTGGGTCAAAGATCTCAGGATTAACTTGGAATTTCTCAAACTCTTTCTTTCTATAAGATGACATGGTAGTGAAACCAGTCACATCTTTTCCTTCAGCTCTTGCTTTTCTAATCTGGGCTGCTCCTACAAGCTCTTGAAAGCGAGCCATCCTAAAATTAGGATCGAGCTCAGGATTTTCATATACGGGCTCTGGAGAAGCAGCAGCTATTATATCTAGATACAAACATAGAATAAACTTAGCAAAAGGGACTTGCTAGAAGGTTTTAAAACACTGTAAGCTATTTACCTTTTGAAACACTCTTCTCAGATTGAACTGGAGAAGGAGGTGGGGAAAAGGTTGGTCTTTGGGCCACAACCTCCTTCATTGGTCTTTGAGATCCATAAGATGATCTGCTTTGAGAACTTTGATGACCTTGCCTAGATTGGGGCTGAGCAGATGCAGATTTTTCATAAGCAGCAGATCGACTAGCAGGTAGATTCCCAGAGGCTCCTGCACCAGGAGGTGGAGGAGGACCTTTGGGAGTCCATCTGGAGACTGGACTGTCATACCTCTTTGTTCTCTTCCTTTCTTTTTGCTGATTTTTCGAGAACCTCATCCAATGCTGAAAATCTTTAGATTTGGGGTCAATGCCCTTCAGAATATAATATGGAATGTCATTATCCTTATTTGGAGGAGGAGGAGGAGGAGCTTTTCTTTTCTTAGCAGCAGTTTTCTTCTTCTTTGAATTTTCAGAAACATCTGAATCATCATCATCATCAGAATGGGATGATGGAGGGTTCTCATAGGGATCATAGGCTTCTGAGACAGCCTTTTCTTTAAGCTTTGAACTAGATTTCTCCCTTTCTTCTTCCAGGGCATCCATAGCCAGAAGAGAGTCTAAATCTAAACCAGGAGAATCATCCCAGATGGATGACTTCTCAAATTGCAACTCTTTCTCTTTTTCTTGTAAAGATTTTACTCTTAAGTCCCAAGCAGCCCTCGCTTGAATTTCTTCCAAATTTAAAACAGGAGAATCAACTTTGATTTCCTCTTGATTTTCATTCTCTTTATCATTTAAAAACACATCCAATTCTGGATCTAATTTAGTATCAGAATCACTTGGAGCAGCCTTAGAAACAACTGCTATTTTCTTGGCAGTTAAATCTTCTTTAATAAAATCTGTAGAACACAGATCTGCTAAATAAGCTTGAATCATCCCTTCAAGGTATACACCAGCAAGAAAATAAATTGACTCATCAATAAACCGGATTAGGGAATTACCTTCATATTTAACCATCTCCCAGCAGTCATTCAGATATTTAGTTATGATTCCTTCCAGGAATCTGGCAATTGTAGGAGAGGTTATATCTTCTAAGCATACTTTCACAGCAATTTCTGATAGCAGAATACCATCTGATATTTCCTTCTCAGTCAAGACTGGAGCTGAAACTTTCTTAGCAGGAGCACTCTCTTCCTCAGCTGGAACAATTTCTTCCTCAGCTGGAACAATTTCTTCCTCAGCTGGAGTTGCCACTTTCTCAGCTGGAACAATTTCTTCCTCAGCTGGAGTTGCCACTTTCTCAGCTGGAACAGTCTCTTCCTCAGCAGGAGCTGTTTCTTCCTGATCAGTCATAGCAACATCTTGAACTTCTTCTGGCTCAACTGGAGCAGATTCTGGCTGTACAGATACGACAACATCTGGAGCTATCTCTATTTCAGCTGGAGTAGAGGCAGGAAGGTCTGAGACATCTTCATTGGACATCTCCCCCTGCCTGATTTCAGTAACAACTGAAACCAGGCCCCTAGAGGTAGATGGCTCAGCAGAGTTAGAAATGGATTGGATGGAGGCAGTGAGACGGTCAATGGAGGCAGCAAGGGGAGCGATTGCCTCGTCAATCATGGTTTTGATTGACGGGGTAATCAGCTCCACGATGCGGATGATAATCTCAGGAGAGATTTCAAAAGATGATGGTTGAGAGGTGGATGGATCAGCAGCAGAGATGGTAGATGTGCTGGGATGGAGGATGGTGTGAGCAGGGGATCGAACTGGAGATGCAGCAGGAGAGGGAGCAGGGGATGGGGAATGAACTGGGGAATTAACGGGAGATGCATGAGGAGTAAGAATTCTCTCTGAACCTAACAAATCGAAGCTAGGAGCAGATATCCTAGCCAGATATGCAGGTAGAGGAGAGGCTGGAGGAGACCGAGGAACAACCACGGTTGTTTCAGGTGCAGCAGAAGAGGAGGGTCGTACCTCAGCAGAAGTTGATGGTACTTCAACTGAGGTAGACGGCAAAACAGAGGAGGAGGAAGGGATAGCTGAGCCAGCTTCACTAGGTTGAGGAGCGACTGAAGCAGCCCTTGTGTCCTCAGATTGCGCTGGAGCAGACTTCACGAACGACCTCTTCCACTTGGAGAACAGATGAGGGTCCATCTTCTTGCTGGCATTGATGGTTGTTGCGGCAGAATTCAGCAGCTGGGGGAATTTCTCCTTCAGAAAAATTCCAATAACCCTTCCCAGGGTAACTTCCTTCTTTCCTGTCTTCTTTCTGATCAAATCAAACAGAACAGCAGCCCAATCGATCCTTTTCTTATTAACAATTGCACACATCAGTGCGAATTGCTGCCTTGTTATGTTATCATGGGCAGAGTGCTTTCCAAGAAGCACTTTTCCGACGACCTCAGCGAGGAACTTTATCTTGAAAGGGAAATTTACCTTAAGCAACTTGGAGGGAATGCCTTCAGCATGTCCCAGCTCGACGAGCATCCTTCCAAACTCCTGAGCGTCTTGCTCATAATCTTCGTCACCGATAACTAGACCAAAAACATCAGAAAGAACGGCCGGAGTCAGGGTAGCTTCTACTCCGCCGATGGTACCGATCATCGCTTCGTCTGTGGAAGACGACGTGAACGCCCATTCTTTTATCTCTGGAATATTAATCTTGATCCTTTCAGACATCAGCTTCTCTAGACCTTGATCTCTGCAGAGCTGGAGAACTTCCACTATGCCGGCATCGCAACTGCTGAAAGCTTCAAAATCTACACTGAATCCGGCATCGAACTTGACGACAGCTAGAACAGCTGGGGAAATCGCCATCGAATCGCTGGAGAAACGCGAGAAGGAGGAGAAAGACGAAGGAGACGGAGCGGCAGAAAATCGCAAGCGGGAAAGCAGAATGCGAAAGGGCACGTTCCGTCGACGATACAGCAACAGATCTTTTAACCTAGGTCGACTATCGGCTTTATATTGAACCGGATATAGTCGGTCTATTTAAAAAATCTTGAACCGATAGTCGAACGGCCGTTCGACGATCGGCTCAGAAGCAGAGTAGTCGGACAATCGTTCGACTATTTCTGGCTTCTCAAACAAAAGGCTATCGTCGTCCGGAGATCGACGATGAGCTCAGCCTGTTCGACGATGGTCGAACGTCGATCGACGATCTTCAAACAGAAGCTATCATTAACCAGAGGTCGACGATAGGCTCAATCCGTTCGACGATCTTCGATCATCGTTCGACGATCTTCAAGCAGACCTCAACATAGGCAGATATCGTCATACTTAGTCTCGTCCATTGATCATGCCTAGTTGGACTAAAAAGAACAGATGCTTCTGTTCATCTAAAGGCTTGGTGAATATATCACCTCTCTGAAACTCAGTGGATATGAACTCAAGACAGATCTTGTTCTTTTCCACACAATCTCTCAGGAAATGGTGCCTAATCTCAATGTGCTTGGTTCTAGAGTGGTGCACTGGATTTTGTGCAATAGAAATAGCACTGGTACTATCACACATGATCTTGGTGTTCTTGTGTGAGTAACCATAATCCACAAGCTGGTTTTGAATCCACAGGATCTGTGAACAACAACTGGCAGCTGCTATATATTCAGCCTCTGCAGTTGAAGTTGAGACAGAAGCCTGCTTCTTACAGAACCAAGAGACCAATCTCTCTCCCAGGAACTGGCAAGTTCCTGAGGTGCTCTTCCTGTCAACTCTGCAACCAGCATAGTCAGAATCAGAATATCCAATTAATTCAAACTCTGACTCAGCTGGGTACCAAAGTCCTAGATTTGGACATCCTTTCAGGTATCTCAGGATTCTCTTTAGAAGAATCAGATGAGATTCCTTGGGGTTGACCTGGAATCTAGCACAAAGGCATGTAGCAAACATTATATCTGGCCTACTTGCAGTTAGATATAATAGGGAACCAACAATGGCCCTATAATTCTTTTGATCAACTGGCTTGCCGTGATCATCAGAATCAATAACTACATTGGTAGCCATGGGTGTAGGCATTGCTGAAGCATCAGCCATCCCAAATTTCTTTACCAATTCCTTGGCATATTTGGATTGGGAGATGAAGATACCATCAGCATCTTGCTTAACTTGGAGACCAAGAAAGTAAGACAGCACACCCATGCTACTCATCTCAAACTTAGAGTGCATCAAGTTGGAAAACTTTTTGCAAAGTTTGGGATCAGTGGAGCCAAAGATAATATCGTCTACATACACCTGGACTAACAGGATTGTGTCCTTGTGATGCTTAACGAAAAGGGTTCTATCAACTACTCCCCTAGTGAAGTTGTGCTCTAACAGGAAACTAGCTAGAGTCTCATACCAAGCCCTAGGAGCTTGCTTTAGTCCATAAAGAGCTTTCTGCAACTTAAAAACATGAGAAGGCTGAGTTGAAGAAACAAACCCTGGTGGTTGTTCAACAAACACCTCTTCCTTAAGCTCACCGTTCAGGAATGCACTTTTGACATCCATTTGGAACACCTTAAACTTCATGTAGGCTGCATAGGCCAAGAAGATCCTTATTGCTTCTAGCCTTGCAACAGGAGCAAAGGTTTGGTCATAGTCTATACCTTCCTCCTGTCTGTAGCCCTGAGCTACAAGCCTAGCTTTATTCCTTACTATTATTCCATTTGCATCTAACTTGTTTCTATACACCCACTTGGTGCCTATGATCAGTTGGCCTTTAGGTCTTGGAACCAAAGTCCAAACTTTACATCTCTCAAATTGATTGAGCTCCTCTTGCATTGCAATGATCCAGTGGGGATCTAGCTCTGCATCTTTAAAGGTGAGGGGCTCAACCTGTGAGAGGAAACAAGCATGCATCACATCCTGTCTTAATTGATGTCTTGTTTGCACACCAGCTGATATGTCTCCAATCACTTGAGATGTGGGATGATCTCTAAGTGTGACAATATCAGCAGGTGGGATGTGATCTTCAGCAACAGTTGGGATTAATTCCTCAGGAGGAATTTGATCTACTGTTGGTGGAACAACAACAGCTTCAACAGCTTCAGCAATGTCTTCATCACTGTCTGATTCAGTGATCTGAAGAGTTGAAAGTTGAAGGATTTCTTGAGGGGCATCATGTACCTGCAAAGAACTGGAGGAAGGAGAATTTTCTTTCTCCTTGTAAAACATCTGAGACTCATCAAAAGTCACATGCACAGATTCCTCTATCTTACAGGTTGATTTGTTATAAACCCTATAAGCTTTGCTTACTTGGGAATATCCAAGCATGATTCCCATTGAAGCTTTTGCTTCAAATTTTCTAATATATTCTTTATTATTGTTATGAATATAAACAGTACAGCCAAAAATTCTAAAGTAATTAATTTTTGGTTTCTTTCCTTTAAGCAACTCATAAGGAGTTTTACACTTAAGTTTGTGTATCAAACTTCTATTCAAGACATAGTTAGCTGTACTAACAGCTTCTGCCCAATAGGATAGAGGCATGTTAGCATCTGCCAACAATGTGCTAGCAGCTTCAATTAGTGTTCTATTCTTCCTCTCAACTACCCCATTTTGTTGGGGAGTTCTAGGAGCTGAGAAGCTATGTTTGATACCTTCTCTCTCACAGAATTCTTGCATGAGAAGAGAGTCAAACTCAGTACCATGATCACTTCTGATCAAGGCCACATGAGTAGAGTACTCAGTCTGCACACAAAGTAGAAAGTCTGTAAGGGCTTTGAAGTTATCAGACTTAGTTCTCAAAAAGAAAACCCAACTGAACCTAGAGAAGTCATCTACAATTACTAAAGTGTAATACTTCCCTCCTAGACTCTGTACATTTATTGGGCCAAAAAGGTCCAAGTGTAATAAATACAGGATTCTAGGTGAATCACTTTTATTAACAGATTTAAATGAATTTTTGGTTTGCTTGCCTAGCTGACAGGCCTTGCATAGGCTCTCCTTCTTGTAGGGGCAAGAAGGTAAACCTCTAACAAGGTTGTGCTTAGATAACCTAGATATGTTCTTGAGGTTTACATGACTAAGCCTTTTATGCCATAAGGAATTATTATTAAGGGTTAATTCATTAAACAGGCAGATTTCAGAGCGAGATGAATTAAAATCTACTAAATATATATTGCCTATTCTATTACCTATCAAGACAACATTATTATTCAAAGTAATATTGCAAGAGGAGTTAGAAAAAGAAACCTGGTAGCCAGCATCACATAGCTGGCTAACTGAAATCAGGTTGTGCTTCAGTCCACTGACATAAGCAACTCTCTTGAATGTAACAGCTCCAATTGTGATCTTGCCATATCCTTCTGTCTGACCACAGCTGGAGTCTCCAAAGATAACCTTTGGGCCGAGCTTTGCTTTGTACTTTGACAGTAGCTCTTTGTTTCCTGTCATATGCTTAGAGCATCCACTATCCAAATACCACTTATTTTGAGTGATTGGATAGGCCTTCACCTGCAAGACAACTATTTAGACAGAGTGGACCCAGGTAACCTTGGGTCCCTTGTTTTTCACATAAGAAAAACTGGAGATATAAGAAAATGCAGGCTGAGGGTGATAACCTAGAGGGTGAGATCTCCTAGGTGGGATTCTCCATGCAGATGATGGGTCAACAAACCTAGGGTTTCTATTTTCATTTAAGTTTCTATGGAATGGATTATGATTTTGAAAATCATGTTGAAATCGTCGATCGACGTTCGACGATAGGCGCTCAGATCGTCGAGCTTCGTTCGACCATGGAGCATCCGATCGTCGAGCTGCGTTCGACGCTTTTTGCATTTCTTTGAAAAACTTCTTTCTCTTTTCTCTCTTAGCCTTATTTAATGTTTTATTTACAAGGTTTACTTGCTCAGTGTTCTTCTTTCCACTAGCTGAAATGAAGTTCACTGGAGTTGAAAGGTTATTTTTAAGCAAGACTGGGGGTTCACTGGGAGAAGCTCCTAAGCCTAATTTATCATTTCCTGTCCTAGTGTTAGCCATGCTGGTAATTTCTAACAGCTTAAGGCTTCTACCATTAAGTGACTCTTCTAGTCTCTTAGACTTAGCTAATTCCATTTTAAGGAATTTGATTTCTTCACTACAAGTAGTGAGTTCTTCCTTTAACCTAACATTTTCAGAGGCTATTGATTCAGAGTCAGCTAGCCTATTTCTAAGTTCTTTTATCTCTTTTTCTGAACTAATTAAATCTAAACATAGAGATTTAAAATCTAACTTAAACTCTTCTAAAGTAAAATCATAAGATGAAAGTACCTCATCTTCAGTAGGCATTTCTTCATCTGAGTCAGAACTCTCTGCAGCAGAGTGGTTGCTGCAGGCATCTATTGCCATGAGGCAAACTTCTTTTGCCTTCTTTTCTTCTTCATCCTCACTAGAGCTTGAGGATGAGGATTCTTCATCAGAATCACTCCAGGTTTCAGCAATGAAACCTCTCTCCTTTTTCTTGTTCTTGTAGGAGGATGGCTTGGAGTGCTTCCTGTGCTGCTCCTTTTCTTTTCTCTTTTCCTTGTTCTTCTCCTCTGGACACTCTGGCAAAATGTGTCCAGGCTTCCTGCACCCATAACAAATAATTTCTTTAGATGGAGTACGATCATACCTTGGCTTTTCTTCATACTTTGAAGATTTTCTTCTGAACTCTTTTCTCCCCATTTTGAGAAATCTCTTGGCAAACAATGCCATGAGCTCCTCATTTGATTGGCTGCCTTCTGAGGCTTCAGCAGCTTTAAGAGCTAGAGATTGCTCTTTTCTTGTTGGAGTGGGGGTCTTGGCTTCTGCTTCAGCTTCCCTTGTCTTCAGCACTTGCTCAAAAGATTTGAGCTTGCCGAGAAGGGCTTCAGTTGATATCTCATTGGTGCTTCTGGCTTCCTTGATTGGCCAGATCCTCAAATCCCATGTGCTAGGGAAGCACATAAGGATCTTATCATTGACCTCTGTCAATGAGATATCCTTGTCAAGGGTCCTCAGCTCATTGATGATTGAGCTGAGCCTGGTGTACATTGCTTCAACTGATTCAGCATCAGTCTTTTTGAAGTTCTCATACTGTGAGATAAGGTTGGACCTCCTGTCCTTCCTTTCATCAGCTGAACCAGCTACAATCTGGTTCAGTGTGTCCCACATGGCCTTTGCTGAAGAGCAATCAGCAACCTTCTGGAACACTTCATCAGACATAGTCTGAGCCAGTATGTTCATTGCTTTGGCATCAGCAATTTTTGCCTTCTTGTACTCATCATTATAGTCTGGAGGAGGCACTGCACTCATATCAGATGATGAGGCAGTGGCTGCAGCAGGTGCTCTTGGGGGACCTGACAAAATAGAAGCAAAAATACTCTCATCAATAGAGTTCATATAAAGTTTGATCCTTGCCTTCCAGATGCCAAACTTTGCTAAGTTGCATGCTGGAGGTCTGGTGCTAGAATAATCCTTAGACTGGGCCATGATAGTGAATTTCTATAAACTCTTGGTATCTATCAGGATCTTGTGACTTAGGTGTTAGCCTATACAGTCAGTCAACCTCCCTCTGATACCAATTGAAAGTGAAGGGATAGATACTACTCTAGAGGGGGGGTGAATAGAGTAATCAAATTTTGCACAATACAAAACTTAACTGTCTACCCAACTCCCTTGGAGTGAAGTGCGGAATGAAGAGATTATAGATTTTGGTTTAACCTTAAAGCCTAACACAAGTGTTGTGCAAACACAAGCTAACTGTAATTACAGTTAAAGCCTGGAAAACCTAAGCAGCAACTAGCAACCTAGTTATATCTATTCACAGCCACAGTACAAGAAAAATAATAAGCAAGCCAGACGACACAAGGAATTTTATAGTGGTTCCCCAAACAACTTGGGTACGTCCACTCTTCTACCCAAACGGTAGGAATCCACTACAGGTTTTTGCTAAGGTGCCCTGCCACCAATGATCTGATTCAGGTAGATCAAACAGACCCTTTAGACTTTTGATCAGGTGTCTAAAAAACCAAGCACAGGTTTTTGATCAGGTGCCCTGCCACCAAGGGATACTTTTGAAGGGAGTAATAACCCTGTACAGGAGGGGGAAGAAGGTTAAGATGTCTTCTCTATTTTACAATAGATTAGAGAAGCACAAAAAGCTTGCACTGAGCTAGAATGCTCTAAAGAATCAAGGCTCCCCCTGGCTCAAAGATGTCCAGGTGAAGTCTTGCTTCAGTGCAGAAACTCTTCAGAAAATTCTGAAGGAAAGAGCTACAGGAAGAAAATAAATAACAAAAAGAAATCTCTTCAAGCAGCTATTCTTCTTCTTCTTCTTCTTCAAAGAAACTCTGAGTTGAACTTCCTGAAAGCAGGAGAACTCAGGTGAAGAAGAGATGAAGATCTTAACACTTCTCAGTTAGATGGAGTTTGCTGAGAGCAGGAAGCTTGAGCTTGATGAAGGCTTGAGTGCTTTTGAATATGTGTGTAACACTCCTGTTCACTAGAAAACTAGCTTGAATCCTTCTGCAAAAGGTTCTTTATATATTAGCAGCAAGCAACGGCTCTCTTCCATTTGAATTCTTTGTCTTCTTGTGAGCCTTGAGACCTGGGCTGTAAATATCAAGAAGACAGAAATATCTCTGCAGCAATACATTCCATAAAAAGGAATAAATCTCTTTCTAAGAAGCTGCAGGTTTAAATCAAATAAACAGAGGACTAAATAAAGTCACATCAGAAACTATCTCTTTATAGCAAAAGAAGACTTTTCAGTCCAACGGCTATAAAGGGGTTGACAGCGGATAAAGTAATTTAAATAGACAGCTAATAAGACAAACAACTTTATCTTAAAAGATTTGAACTCAGGCAAATAGAATGAAGTAAATAATGCCTGGAAACTTTATCATACAGCTTAAAATACTGTGCCAGAAAATGTATTAAATAATTAAATATAATAAATAAATACAAAATCCAAAGGCAGACAGAAAACGTCGAACGACCTTCGAAGATCGTCGAACGACGCCAGGAGATCGTCGAACTATCGGGCAGATAGTCGAACGATCCAGATAGTCGAGCTATCAAATGGATAGTCGAGCTACCTCAGCAGATAGTCGAACTATCAGGGCAGATAGTCGAACTATCAGATAGTCGATCTATCTAGGACAGATAGTCGAGCTATCAAGCGCACAGAGATAGTCGAGCTATCAAGCAGATAGTCGACCTACCTCAGAAAACAGATAGTCGATCTATCAAACGATAGTCGAACTATCAAAACAGACTAGATAGTCGAACTATCAACAGATAGTCGAACTACCAGCGCAGAACAGATAGTCGAACTATCAACAGATAGTCGAACTATCAGCGCAGAACAGATAGTCGAACTATCAACAGATAGTCGAACTATCAGCGCAGAACAGATAGTCGAACTATCAACAGATAGTCGAACTATCAGCGCAGAACAGATAGTCGAACTATCAACAGATAGTCGAACTATCAGCGCAGACCAAGGCGTCGACCAACTGATAGACGATCGTCGATCAGTCGATAGACGATAGTCGAACGGCGTTCGACTATAGTCGAACGAAAAACTACTTAACCAAATTCTCAATTTGGAAAAGCGAGGACTCTACAGCTAGACTCCTAACCATTGACCATAGATATTTCTTGGGTCAAAGGGGCACAAAGGAGAGGACTTAACTCAAATCAAACTAGGGTACCAACACACGGGCAGCGACACGGGCACGAACACGGGCGTGTCTAGTTTGACACGGGCGTGTCTGATGCCGTGTCACCAAGCCATGTACCTCTCTGACTGCGAAGTGTTGATCGATTGCAAACGGGGGGGCATGACACGGGTCCCGACACGGGCGTGTCGCAGGTGACACGGGCGTGTCGGAGGCCGTGTCACATGCCGTGTTGCTGGTTTTCAATTTTGGTCGAGACGGCGAATGAGCTACACGGCCAGGCACACGGCCGTGTGTGAACCCGTGTTCGGCCCAGTTTTTGTGATTTCAGATCTAATCCTGGCCGTTCGTTTCCTTGGCTTTGGATCCGATGGTGGGGGGCTGCTCCTGGGTGGTTTTAGCCGGGAATAGGGTTTTGAAACCCTTATTTCACTTGGGTACTCTCTCTCTAAAATCTAGAGAGAAGGGAGAGCTTGGAGGAGGAAGAAGGAGGTCAACTCCGGCGGCCGGTGGAGATTCGGAGCTCCAAATCGCGAGCCGTCTTCGGATCCGCGGAGGCAAGGAGATTGCGGTGCTTTTCATCCGCATAGATTTTCATGGCGCTACGGAAGAACGCAAGGGTAACGATTTCTCATCCTTGGGCATGTGAAGCCCTCTTTTCATTTGCATAGGAAGCCCTCTCTCGCGAGTGAGCGAAGAGTTGGATCGTTCCTTGGGGTAGATATGTGAAGTCCCCCTTGTGTAGAGTCCGTATGCGTAAACGGACATAGGCATTGTGTGTAAAGCCTATCCGGACAAATAGAGCCGGATCGGTGATGTTGCATTGCATTTGAACCGGGCATGAATCCGGATGTTTGGGTGTTTTCGGGTTTTCTACGTGGTAGATTGCATTAGGGAGCCTTGGAGATTAACTCCAAGGTGCACCCGGAAAACTGGGCAAAAGCGGGTTTTGCCAACACGATGGCCGGGGAGCCAACGTGAACATAACCGGGTTATGTGATTATTGTGGTGGAAACGGGACTCGGTGAGTCTTGGCCTGCGCATATGGCTTAAATTGTCGTTGCGGTATGAGCACGGGTCAGGCGGAATCGTACCCGGTCTATGTCGTTCGGTAGGACCGTTGGCATGGATGAGGGTCTTCGGCGGTCTATGGCTTAAATTGCCGTGACCAAGGCCAATAAGACAAAATGCTCATATGGATGACCGTCCAAGAGGCGGTGGTGGATTGGGAACGTCTATGGCTTGAATTGACGTGACGTTGGCCGGTTCGCCGAGAATGTGCCCTGAGTGCACGAGGTGTGTGGCCGTGCGAGCCTACGCCTGTGGTGAAGTGCAAATACTTTATATAAGTGCCTATGCTAATAAAGTGCAGGGAAAGAGCATCGCCGCCCCGAATATGGGGGCGGGATCGTTATAATTTGGTCAGCATTGCTGACCGTTGCTATTGTTTGCCACCGGGCGGTGGTTTATTGCTTGCAGGTGCTGCGGAGCCGAGCGGAAAATAGCGGGCTAAAGCCCAAGTTGCTGCGCCGGCCCTCGAAGGCCAAATTTTGAGTGTTTTTATTGTATTCACGTGTGACCGGCCTGCGAGCCGAAGTATGAAAACACTTCTTTTGTTAAGTGAACAGTGTAAGGCCTTAAGGCCATTTCTCTTTTGGTGTATGTATACATTCTTGAGTTTGTAGTGGACATTCATGCTGTTATGGCTGGGTTCTTATTTCTTTTGCAACCTAATAAATTGCTTCCGCTAGGTGTTGTGTAGGACGACATGATTGTTGAATGGTTTCAACGCGTAACCAACCGGTCTGTCCGTAGTATATGGCGTCGGGCCCCGGCCGGACCTTCTGCTATATGCTATACGACGGATAGGGGTGTTACACGAACACACCAAACGGAATTGGCTTTGGCCAAAGCCAATATCCGAAAGCCAATTCCGTTCCGCCGAACGGACCATAAGAGTATTTAGGTTGGCTTTTATAATCTAAAGGATGATATTTCCTAGGTGGAATAATCCATTGATTAAAGTTATTATTAAATGTTCTAGGTTGATTATAGGTTTCAAAAGAATTAAAACATCTGTTAAACTGATCTGCGTTCGACAAATTCTGGTGAGTTCGTTGACCTAAGTTCGACGGTCGGGGTTGAGTTCATCGAGCTCCACTCAGAGAATAAAAATATTCATTTTTTGAGCCCCAATAATGTTGATCTCCAGTCGAAGACCATACTGGTTTCATCGATCATAGTTCAGAGAATAATTATAGTACATGTTTGCGTTCAGAGTTCGTGGACTTGAGTTCGACAAACTGTACACATTTCATCGATCTGAGTTCGACAAAATCAGCTGAATATAGTTTTTATTATTGTTCTTATTACTTCTTTTCTTTTTCTTACTTTTGTGTTTTAGATCTGTATGTTTAGGATTATTATTTTCTATCTTTTCTTTTCCTTTTTTAGAAACAAATTTAACTGGTCTTGTTAGTATATTTTTCTAAATTAAGGGGATAGGCTTGATGAAGCACCCAAGCCTAGCTTGCCATTTAACCTGGCATTGATTGTGCTTGTAATATCAATCAGCTTAAGGCTTCTCCCATTGAGAGATTCCTCAAGTTACCTGGCCTCACACTATTCAGTCTTTATTTTGATTATCTGTTCATTAGCTAAGGTTATTTCATTTTTTTATTTATCATTTTCTAACATTAGGTTACTTTGTTTAGTTAATTTCTCCCTAAGTTGTTTAATTACTTTTTAAGAATTAATTAAGTCTATGCACATGGTTTTAAATTAAATTTTAAAATTATCAGAGCTAGAATCAAATGATGAAAGTATCTGATCAGCTTCTGATTCTGATACTTCTTCATTTTTAGATTCATCTTCAACATCTGAAGGGCTGCAAGAGGCAATGATAGCCATGAGGCAGATTTCCTTTGCCTTTGCCTCTTCTTCCTCTTCACTGGAGCTGAAAGATGTGGATTCATCTTCTGTGTCACTCCAAGTTTCAGCAAAAAATCCCTTTTCTTTCTTTTTATGCTTGCTGGAAGAAGGCCTGCTGTAGTGCTTGTTTTCGGAGTCTTTTTTCTTCTCTTTTCCTTCTTGTGATTCTCAAGGCATTCTGACATGAAGTGTCCTGGTTTCCTGCATCCAAAACACACTATTTCTTTAGTGGAAGTTTTATCAAACCTGGGCTTGTCATCATTCCTTGATGGCTTTCCCCTTAAGTCCTTTCTTACCATTTTATAAAATCTCTTAGCAAGGATACTCATCAATTCTTCATCGACTGTTGAAGCTTCAGTCTCTTCAGCAGCTTTAAATGCTATATTTTGTTCCTTTCTTGTTGGCGGAGGAGTCCTTTGTACTGCAGCTTCCCATGATTTGATAAACTGCTCATATGATTTGAGCTTTCCCCTGAGAGATTCTGTGGAAATCTCATTCAAGATTCTGGTTTCTTTGATTGGCCAGATCCTGGAGTCCCATGAGCTTGGAAAGCACATTAGGATCTTATCATTCACCTCTGTTAGAGAGATATCTTTGTCCAAGGTCTTCAACTCATTGATGATAGAGCTTAATCTGTTCTACATGTCACTGACAGATTCAGCTTCATCTTTCTTGATATTTCCATGTTGTGAGATGAGAGTGGATCTCCTGTCCTTTCTCTCATCTGCTGAGCTAACAACCATCTAGTTGAGAGAATCCCAGATAGCTCTTACAGAGGTGCATTCAGCCACCTTTTGAAAAATGTCATCTGACATAGTTTGAGCCAATATGTTCATTGCTTTGGAATCTGCAATTTTGGCTTTCTTCTATGCATTTGTACACTCAGGTGGTGGAATAACATAAGTGCCTGAGGTAGAGGTAGAAGCAGGTTCTACAGTAGGAGGTACTATCAAAATAGAATTGAAGATATCCTCATTAATAGAGTCCATATACAATTTTATTCTTACCTTCCAGATGGCAAATGTATTGAGATTGCACACTAGAGGTCTGGTGCTTGCATAATCCATGTTCTAAGATATTGTGATTGTAGAATAGTTGAGAAGAAAATCTGATCTAACTGGATCTTGGTTCAAGTGTTAACTTGTACAACCAAACAAACGCACCCTCTGATACCAAATGAAAGGAGGGGTTAGATCTGATTACTCTAAAGGGGGTGGGGGGTCAATAGAGTATTAAAACTTTTGGTTATTTTAATTTTATATTAGAGTAAAATAGTGATACCATATAATATAAAAGGAAAAACAAATAGGCTAACTATTCTAGAGATCACATCCACATCAATAACAAAATAAGCAGAAAAAGAGCAACCAGATGACACAAGAAATTTATAGTGGTTCCCCTAAACTTGGGTAAATCCACTCTTCTACCACCCTGGTAGGAATACACTAGTAGTTTTTTGATCAGGTGGCTGTCACCAGAATATCTATTTGCAGGGAGATATCACAACCTTTTGAGCTTTTGACCAGGTGCCCAAAAACAAAACTCAAGTCTTTTGAAAGGAGACTTGTGAACTAGTCTAACTTTTGAAAGGAGTTAAAAACCCTTTACAGTGGGGTGCAAAGAGGTTGATGGGAGTCTTCTCTTTTCTCAAATCAACTTGAGAATACTATGTGGATTTGATGTTATCAAAGTTCCCCTTAAGAAGTTGAGGTTCAAAAAGAATGAGAGCTTTGCATCAGGGTGAGTAGGTCTACAACTTTTCATCTGCCAATGTCTAGGAAATCCAGTGACTGATGTTGAATAGAATATGTTTGTAGATTTTTGGAGCTAAGATGAAGAAGACTCTAGATTATGTTGTGATTGTTCTTCTTAGTTTTGAGTATTGGCAGGGAAAGAATAACACTGAGAGAATGAGAATGCCGTCTGTTGGTTGTAAAATGTTCTCTATACAGTGCTTCTGAATTCTTCTCTCTGTATCTCTGTGTCTCGAAAAAGAGACAATCTCTTTTGTTATATTGCCCATTAAAATTCTCCTTTGAATTTGAATTATATCCATAAATGATGGTTGATCTGGAGAATTGAATACGACTGGAATAAAAGCATTAATGAGTTTCCCCAACTATCCATGATAGAATAAGCAAATAATTATTCTAATGAATACCATATTTAATGCAGCCAATAATGGCTATATCCAGAAGAATATTTGTATTAAACACTCAGAATAATACTGCTAAAAAATAAGAATAAAGAAACAAGAGGAAGGAAAGACTCATTCTGGAACTGGACAGAAAGCATCGAACACTTAATGAAATTAGTCGACCTGAGATCCAAGATCGTCGACCTGAGAATTCTAGTTTTTCGGCCTGAGCTCTGCGAACTGCTAACTGAGAATAACTTGACAAATCTGCACTCTGAGTTCGTCGAGCTGAGAATCTGTCTGAAGAAAACTAAACGTCGACCTGAGCTCGAATATCGTCAAGTTGAGCACAGAGAATTAACTTTGAGTTTGTCGAGCTGAGTTCGAAGAATTTCAAACTGATCACTATCTTTTGAATTGTTCTAAGTCTAAGTCTCTGAGGTCTTCTGCTGGCTGGTCCAAGATAGTACAACTAAAAGGACTTAGCCTACAACACTAGGACTACTAAACATGACCCGGGCTATATAATGTTGGGTCATACTCAGCCTAACTTAGTGAACATAGCACAAATCCAACTAGGGATTCAATAGAGGGGGCGAGACTTCTGCCACAAGAAACCATTTCTTTACCATCAACAGTTTTGTGATCAGAATCTGTTGTTGGTCATCATTCCCACCTTACAAGCTCAAGTTCTACCCATCCATCAAGATGCTTTGCCTGGTCCAAGGCACTATTGCAGTGACTCCACGGAGGAGTTTGCAGATCTGGGCCTATACATTGATGAGGTCATCCGGATTTTGCAGAGGATGGCTGATGATAGGAAGCCTGGACCTCAAAAAGAGTGGAGGTCCAGAAACTCGGATTTATTTTGTGTATTTCACAATGAGAAGGGACATCTGACTAAGAATTGCAGAGCCCTTCATCAACTGGTTGAGAAGTTAATCGTTGAAGGCAAGATGAAAGATTTGTGTAAGAAGGATGCCTCATCCAAACCGTCCAACTCCAAGGGCAAGGAGGTGGCCGAGACATACTAGGAGTGCGTAGAGGTCGATGATGCTAGTCATATGGGCAATATCAACATTCAAAGTGAGTGCATTGATGCTGATGATGAAGGAGCCTTATGGTGGCTCTTTTGCATTCATGGTGGAGCAGAGACCGAATTAACTTTAAAATCTTCAATCATGAGAGTCTCTTGGGCAGAGGCCGCCTCTTCTTTTTTTTCCACATCAAGGGGAAGTGTCACTTTCGGAAAGGACAACCTTCCCTAAACTTCCAACCCATTCAACGATGCCGTTGTAATCAAGGCAGCCATCGAGGACTACACCGTGGACAGAATACTAATCAATGCAGACAGTTCTATCAACCTTCTCTTCAAATCAACCTTTGAGGCCCTAAAGACTGGAAAGCCTCTGCTTTCCACCGAATGGCCACTCTATGGATTCTCTAGAGAAAGGAAGAAGGTTGAAGGAAGTGTTGCACTTTTAGTGAGGCTTGCAGGAATTACTAGACTGATTAAATTCGTGGTAGTTGATGTTCCAAGAAGCTACTATGCGATCTTCGGGATACCTCTACTCAATAAGTATCAAGGGGTGGTCTCAAAGTACCACATGGAAATAACGTTCAACGTTGATGGCCAGCAATATAGGGTCAGCAGCGACCCAAATAAAGCTCGGGAATGCTATGTTTGCACAATCAACATGACTGAAACTAGTCATCCCACTTTACCAGCTTAAGCACCAGAAGTCCCCTCCAGTTTATAGGCAGCTGATGATAGAGAAGGAGCTCACCTGGAACCTGCCCAGGTGACTGAAGGAGTCCCCATTGTTGAAGGGGAGGATAGGAAGCTCTTTATCCACTCAGAACTACCAGAAGATCAAAAAATCGAGTTGATCTCTTGCCTGCAAGAGAACCTGAATGTCTTCGCTTGGTTAGCGGAGGACATGCCGGGAGTTGATCCAGATGTCACCTGCAACCATCTCAATATCGACCAAAGCTTCAGGCCCTTGCAACAAAAGAAAAGAGATGTGGCGAACAAGCTTGCTGATCCAATCAGAGAGGAGGTCTCAAAGCTTCTCAAGGCGAAGTTTATCTGTGAAATTCAATATCCCTACTGGATATCTAATCCTGCAATGGTAAAAAAACTAGGAGGCAAATGTCGAATGTGTGTAGATTTCATGCGATTAAATAAAGAATGCCCCAAATATTGTTACCCCTTGCCTCAGATAGATTATTTAGTTGATTCCACGGTTGGGTATTCTTTTATTAGTTTCTTAGATTCTCTGGTTATCATCAAATTAGAATGCATAATCCTGACGTTCCTCATATGTCATTCATTACAAGCGACAGTTGTTATTGTTACCACGTGATGCCTTTTGGGCTTAAGAATGCTGGTGCGACTTATCAACACATGATGGATCATGTATTTAAACAACAAAAAGGAAGAAACCTTGAGGTGTATATTGATGATCTCTTGATCAAAAGTAAATCTTTCTCTTTAACTTGCAAGATATAGCAGAGACTTTTGCTACTCTGCGAAAGTATAAGATGAAACCCAATCCAATAAAGTGATCCTTTGGGGCAAGTAAGGGGAAATTTCTTGGTCACCTCCTTTATCCAGAAGGACTTGCCCCTAATCCAGATAATGTTAAATCTATTCTTGATATGATACCTCCTAAATCACATAAAGATGTTCAAAAATTAGGAGGAAGGTTAGCAGGACTTGAAAGATTCATCTCTCGAGTTGGAGACAAGAGCGTCTCTTTCTTTAGAACTCTTCAAGAAATGTCCAAATTTGAGTGGACAGAAAAGTGTTCAAAAGCCTTTGAGCAGCTGAAGAAACTGTTAACTTCAACACCACTATTGCAGAGCCCTCGATCAGGGGAAATGATGTTCTTATACCTGGGAGTTGGCCCGAAGGCGATCAGCTAAGTACTTGTTCGAGAAGAGAACATGAGGCAATTTTCAGTTTACTATGTTAGCCATATCCTCAAGAGCGCAGAAATAAGATATCTGATTTTGGAGAGCTTGGATTTAGCACTAGTAATGTCTGCTCGGAGACTCCATTCATATTTCCAGGTGCATGCAATTCAAGTTTTGATAGATCAAACTTTGAATAACATGTTGGAAAAGCCAGAGCATTCAGGAAGGTTGAATAAATGGGAAATAGAGTTAAGTGAATTTGAAATCTCTTATGTGCCCAGAATAGACATCAAAGTTGAGGTACTGTCAGACTTCCTAGTTGATACAACAGAATCTAGCTTCGGTCAAGCAGAAAGATCTCCTTTGGCTTATAAGATCTATGTTAATGGAGCCTCAGGGAAAAATTCCTCAGGAGCAGGAGTGGTTCTAATTCATCCTAATGGCATCAAGATAGAGCAAGTAATAAAGTTCTTCTTTCCAGTTACAAACAATCAGGCAAAGTATGAGGCTTTGTTAGCGAGCTTGAAGCATGCAAGGGTACTTGGGATTGAATGTGTTTACATCAAAACTGATTCTTTGGTAATGGCATCACAAGTCTTGGGCAACTTTGAAACCAGAGAAATGATATTAAGGAAATACCTTGCCCTCATCAAGATGGAAATCATTAAGTTCAAGAGTTTTACCATTGAGCACATTCCAAGAGCTGAGAATGAAGAAGCGCGTGTTCTTGCTAATCATGGACTTCCAACGGGAGAAAAAACTTCAGAACTCTTCCTCCCGGCAATGGATGAAGAATAGCTGATGCAAATTCATCAACGCCCCTCCTTGATGGACCCATTCATCCTTTATTTGTCTACAAGAAATTTCACCCATTTATCAAGGATAAGAGAAAGTTCAAAGTAAAAGTGGCTTATTACTATTTGATATCAGACATTCTATATAGAAAGACCTTCCTATCAATAATGGCAAGATGTGTCTCAGAAGAGGAAGCTCTTATTGTGCTTCATGAAGTTCATTCTGGTGAGTGTGGGAGCCACTCATGAGCGAGGACCCTATAGAGAATCCTCCGACAAGGATATTTTTGACCTACCATGATGAAAGATTCAGAAGCTTATGCAAAGAAATGCGCTCAGTGCAAGAAGTTCACCCCACTTCAACATCAATCAGCTCAGCTGCTCAGATCAATCGCAATACCTTGGCCCTTCGCAGTATGGGGAATTGATCTCCTTTGTCCTTTTCCCGTGGCAAGTGGACAATGACGTTTCATCATAGTAATGATTGAATATTTCAGCAAGTGGATCTAAGGCAAGGCATTCGCTAAAACAACAACTCAGGTTGTAAAGAACTTCATCTGGGGTGAGGTAGTCTGTCGGCATGGAATTCCAATGTCTATTATCATTGACAATGAGCCACAGTTTAACAAAAATGAGATAGTTGATTTTTGTAAGAAGATCGGAACAGAGCTGCTCTTGGCATCAGTCAATCATCCCTGAAGTAATGGCCAGGTTGAAGCAGAAAACAAGCAAGTGCTCAGCTTGCTCAAAAAGAAAGTGCAGAATATCAAAGGCAGTTTAACTGATCAACTTCCTTCAGTCCTCTGGACCTCAAGAACAACAACTTCATTAGCAACTGGAGAGACTCCGTTCAAGCTTTTCCATTATTCAAAAGCGCTCATTCAAGTTGAGTTTGAAGTCCCATCCCTAAGAGTTCTGCCTGCTAGACAAGGCTAGGAAGATTGGCTTGAGCTGAATAATGAAGAAATAAAATTCAGCTTGGAACACATTGAAGAGATCAGAGATAAAGCAGCAATAAGGCAGGAAGAAGTAAAGAGAATGATGGCCCGATACTCTGATAAGAACATGAAGATCAAACACTTTCAAGTGGGAGACCTAGTTCTTAAAAAATTTGAAGATGCTGCAAGAGCCGACTCAGTAGGAAAGCTAAATTTGAATTGGGCATGTCCATTCATTATAAAAGAGTACTAAAGAATAGGGCTTATCGCTTGCAAACCTATGAAGGAGAGGATGTATCACAAACATTGAGTGGGGATGATCTAAAATTACTCTATTCCTGAACCTCCTCCATTCTTTTCCTTATGTAAATTTCTCAAAGATTATTATTAATCAAAGGCTCTTTACCGACATTTTTCCAAGTGTTTTGTCTTATACATAACTCAAAAGCAAGGATAACTGACACCAGGAGACATCGCCGGGTTTAGCTTAGCCCGACCAATTGAATCGTTGTCATTAGCGTAACGATGAACACGTGTTGTGTGGACATTTCGCATCATGTAGTGGGAGCTTGGAGATTCTAGAAAGGTGGGCTACTGAATTTCGGATCTCGGCCAGTACCTAACCCACCTCTGCAATATGGATGGACAGGGTGGGTGCTAGCTCTACCTTGCCTTTTAAGTGATATTGTTATAACTTTGATGATCGCGTGAGGAAACCAATTCTATATGCACCTTCTCGCAGATCATCTTAGCTTGTGACCCTCGAATACTCCTTGGTGCCCCTCAAGCAATGCCTGCAGGAGACCCAAAGTCTTGTTGATCTCAGAGGAAAGAATGAGCTCTAAGTGCACCTTCCCGATACATCAACCTTGACTGTACTCCAGGAAAGAGGGTATTAGACCTTTCTTCTCTCATTGAGTGAGGATTGAGTCTACAGCTTTTTGACACTGCGAGGAAAGTAGTGGTCTTCATGCGCACCTGCCCGCTTGGTCACCCAAGCCTGTAGCTTATTCTCATTCCACAGGGAAGAATTCAGCCAAGGCATGGACTGCATATTGGTATCCTCCCAATCAACTGGTGTTTGCAGGGGGTTGATCTTACAGCTTCTGTGACCCTATGAGGAAAGCAATGGGCCTGAGCGCACTGCCCCCTTGGTCACTTAAGTTGTGAATCATTTCTTTTCGACATGGACTGCATATTGGTATCCACTCAGTCCGATGATTTTCAGAGGTTTATAACCCATCTTGAGGAGCTCATAAAGTTTATATATAATTCTCTTAGTTCGCAACATCTACAATCTATGCTTTCTCAGATCGCAAAAGTATGTCATCAGTCTAGGTCAATGAAATTGCGGACTAGAGTTGTTACACCAAACCGCGCTTCAACACTTCATTACATGTCTTAACAAGCAAGCAAATCATATTCATATCATACTCAAGTTGCGATGATGAGCTTTAACTAAATTATTTTCCTGTTATATTATATGGGTGAAATAGAAAATCTATTGTCGTAGCCTGAACTATTAATCATTTTTGTTAAACTATTTATGCAATCTCTAAGAAGGCGACCTTGATTTTAAATTACGTGGACAGGTGTTCATTAAACTACTGGTGGCGATCATTGTTCATGCTCATTTCAGGCATTGAAATACAAATAAACAATGAAAATAACAAAGGACGCGAGCTGATCAAGATATCCTTTATATTTATCAATATAAAATTTATAACTTTAAAAAAGATGGCGGCCTATAAACCTGAGTCCGCCACTTCCTGTACAAAATAAAAGCAAAATACATCAGTTGGGCGATCTCTTGCGCTTCTTTTCTACAGAAGCAGTATCTAGACTTGATCCCTCGATGTTGATGTTAGAGGAGTAGCCCTCCGAGCCACTTCCTCTAGTGTCTGTGCTCTCGCTGTCTGCGAACTCGTTATGCGAGCCCCATCATCAAGGATAGACAAAGAGTCAGACTCGGCGGACTTGTCTCCCGCCCACTGGCTTGAGCCTGGAATGCTTGTGGCTTCTTCTTCCTCTTCCTCTTCAACCTCTTCAGTCACTGCTTTTCATTTTACATCCCGCTCCAGTGCCGCGACCTGCTCCACCAACTCAGGGAAGAGCTTGTTGGAGTTTGGCGTTGACCGTTGACCAGGCCCACTTGCAAGTGGGGAGTTATTATGAGTTTTATGTATTTTATGCGTTTTATTTTTATGCATTTATTATGGTGAGAGAGTGTGGTGGTTTTCATTGCCTATATAAAGGCCCCGCTTTGTAAATTGTTTGCACAAGAAATTAGTGAGAGAAAAATCTTCCCAAAAGGCTTCCCACTTTGAGAGAGAGAGGAGAGTGAAAAGGTGCAGCAGCACTTTATTGTTTTGCTGCCCGACGTACAGCAAGAGAGAGGTGTTTTATTTTCTTCTCCCAAGGCAAAGGGCTGTACCTAGTTTTCTCCCGCAGGAAAGCTCAGGTTTTTGTCCATCTCGCCATTTTGTCTAAGAGATAATAGAGTTCTCGCAACCCCACCCAGCTGGAAGTACCATCTCGCCAAAGCAGTGAGGAAGGATATCGTGCCGGAGGAGTGAGCTAGTGCTGCTCTCGCCGTCTGGTCAAGTCGCCGCGAGAAAGGTCCGCCGGGAGGAGAGCTCGCAGGGTGAAGGTCTCGTGGTCGTAGTCGTTCTCGCTGGAGGCGCGCCGTTGGTGGAGTTCTCGCCGGAGTGCTGTGAAGTTCTCACCGGTGGTGTTGGTGAGTTCGCAGGATTGATCTCGTCAGTGTTGAGGGAGAGCTCGAGCGGTTTGGTTTGTCTCGCCGGGGTTGGAGGAGCAGTTTGTGCGAAGTGGTGCTGTGGGGGATCGTCTCGCCCGCAGGTTGTACTCGCCAGGGTGAAGGAGGTGAAGGAGCTGTGCATCTCGCCGGAGCTCGCTGGTGTTGATCTATCCGCAGGGTGATCTCGCCAGGAGAAGAGTTGTTTTTGGCCGAGTGAGAGCTCGCCAGTTTTGTGGTTTTGGAATATTGAAAGTTGTGAATTTTTTTGTGTGTGTCAAGTCTCCTGGAGTAGGAGGTGTTACTTTTGAAGTTGCAAGGAGAAGGCCCATATCACCGTTTCCAATAAGTGGTATCAGAGGGAGGTTCAATCCTCAGAAGTGTGCTCGAAAGTTTGTGACGAGAAGAGATGGAGATGGGAAGCGGGATGCCGGGGCAAGTCCCCAAGTTAAGCAAAACGAACTATGGGAACTGGAGCATCGAAATGAAAGTACTACTAGCCTCCAAGGAGTTGTGGGAGGTAGTAGAGGATGGAGTTGAGAAACTGACTGCCGAAGCAGAAGCTGCGTTGACGAACGCTCAGAGGGTGGCGTGGAGAGAATCCAAGAAGAAGGACAAGAAGACGTTGTTCATCTTGTACCAAGGAGTGGATGAAGCGACTTTTGAGAAGATCTTGGACGCCGAGACTTCAAAGGAAGCATGGGAGATACTGCAGCGCTCCATGCAAGGAGTGGACAAAGCGAAGAAAGTGAAGTTACAATCACTTCGGGCTCAATACGAGGTGATGAGGATGCAGAGCTCGGAGAAGGTGGGAGACTACGTGACACGTCTACGGACGCTCACGAATGAGATGAAGAGAAATGGGGAGACGATAGACGAGGTCAGCTTTATGGAGAAGCTCCTGCGATCTATGTCCAAGAAGTTCAGACACGTGGTGGTGGCCATCGAGGAGTCGAAGGACCTCACCACGATGGAGGTGGATGAACTCGTTGGGTCGCTGCAAGCCCACGAGTACCGTATGCTGCAGGATGATGAGGAGTCGAGTGGCTTGGGGAAAGCACTCCAGACTCAACTAAATTTTGGAGAGAGCTCTGGAAGAGGAGGAGGCCAGCGTGGCCGTGGCTACCAAGGAAGAGGTAGAAGAGGAAGAGGTAGAGACAAAGGAAGGTACCAACCGCACCAGAAGGAGGTGGAGCATAACCAAGGCTGGAATGCCGGAGGTAGAGGTAGAGGCCAAAGTAGAGGCCAAGGCAGAGGTCAGGGAAGAGACCAAGGCAGAGGTCAAGGCAGAGGAGGAGGAAGAGACATGTCCCAGACTCAATGCTACAACTGTGGCAAGTTCGGGCATGTGAGCTACGATTGTTGGGCTCCCAGGAAGGGAGGAGATGCCAACCATTATGCGGAGACTAGCAATACGGGAGGCGACCCGATGATGTTCCTTACCATCCAAGGGGCTGGAGGCGGAAGGAATGGAACATGGTACTTGGACACCGGAGCCAGTAACAACATGTGCGGAGAGAAGGAGCTGTTTACGAGCCTTGAACCAAATGGTGGTGAGGTGAGTTTCGGCGATGCTTCTAAGATCTCAGTTGAAGGAAGAGGAGTAGTGGCGGTTGTGTTGAATGGGAAGGAGGTGCTCATCAACGACGTCTTCTACGTGCCAGGCTTAAGGAGTAACATCCTAAGTATCGGGCAACTGGTGGAGAAGGGATACCGGGTCCTACTACGGGATGGCACCCTAGCCGTGAAGGATGGTCAATGGAAAGAAGTGGTGAGGGTGAAGATGACGACGAACCGTCTCTTTACTTTGAACATGAATGTGAAGGAGACGGCGTGTCTCGTGAGGACTGAAGAGGAGGAAGAAGCTTGGTTGTGGCACCACCGGATGGGACATCTGGGGTTCACAGGCCTGAAGTTGTTGTCTGGATCTAAGATGGTGGAAGGGCTGCCTATGATCACACCTCCTCAAAGGGTCTGTGAGGCATGCACAAAGGGGAAGAAAAGAATGGAGACTTTTGAGGGTGGCAAGTCCCGAAGAGCGACAAGGCCATTGGAGTTGGTTCACTCGGACATCGCTGGTCCGTTTGAGACTACTTCAATTGGAGGAAGCAGGTACTATATCACTTTCACCGACGACTTCAGCAGGAAGTGTTGGGTTTATTTTCTAAAGGAGAAGGCCGAGGCTCTGGACAAGTTCCAAGAGTTCAAGGCAATGGCTGAGAAGGAGGTTGGTCAACCGCTGAAAGTACTTAGAACGGATAGGGGTGGGGAGTACACCTCTAGGCTATTCGGCGAGTACTGTAGGCAATGAGGGATCTCTCATCAGCTGACAACAGCATACTCGCCTCAGCAGAATGGCGTGGCAGAAAGGAAGAATCTTACAATCATGAACATGGCGAGAAGCATGGTGAAGGGCAAGGGGTTGCCAAAGAAGTTCTGGGCAGAAGCAGTGCAGGTGGCAGTGTATTTGCTGAACCGGTGCCCAACCAAGAGCGTGAAGTTCAAGACACCGTTTGAAGCTTGGTGTGGGAGAAAGCCAAGTGTGAAGCACCTGAGGGTCTTCGGGTGTGTAGCTTACTCTCACATCCAGGACCAGAGGAGGAGGAAGCTTGATGATAGAAGCGAGAAGTGTATTTTTGTAGGCTACACTCCTGCGAGCAAGGATTTCAAGTTGTATAATCCGGAGACCGAGAAGCCCATCATCTCAAGAGATGTGGTATTCGAAGAGGGGAGCAGCTGGAGCTGGGATGAGGCGACGAAGAACATCAAGGGGATGTTCTTTGAGGATGATGAAGAAGAAGATGGGAAGGAGGCTGAAGCCGAGTTGGATGGAGCGGAGCCGCCATCACCACCTAGCGGAGGTTCAGGGGGAGCTCTCACCCCTTACTCTAGTGGTGCAAGTACTAGTGGAGGTAGCTCTGGAGGAGCAAGCACCAGTGGGAGCAAGGATCATCGCCCTCAACCCAGGATGAGGAGACTGGATGATATCTACAAGGAGACGGCACCGGCTCTTAATAATTTTTCATCATATTGTCTTTTGGCAGATGTTGAGCCGTGCTCCTACGATGAAGCTGCAAAGGAGAAAAGCTGGAGGAAGGCGATGGATGCGGAGATCGCCTCCATCAAGAAAAATGAGACCTGGAAGCTGGTCGACCCTCCTGCTGGCCACAAACCCCTCGGGGTGAAGTGGGTGTACAAGGTGAAGAAAAATAAAGATGGAGGCGTGGAGAAGCACAAGGCGAGGCTAGTCGTGAAGGGATACCGCCAAGTTCAAGGGGTCAACTATGATGAGGTGTTCGCCCCTGTAGCACGGATTGACACCATTCGCTTGATCATCGCCCTAGCTGCACACCATGGGTGGAAGATCATGCAGATGGACGTTGTCTCTGCCTACCTGAACGGGTACCTGGAGGAGGAGGTATACATCGAGCAGCCTCCAGGGTACGTGGTGAAGGGACAAGAGAGGAAGGTCTGCAAGTTGGTGAAGGCACTCTACGGGTTGAAGCAGGTGGAGCTGAAGACCGTGGAGGTCAAGTATTGCCCGACCGGAGAGCAAGTGGCGGACATCTTTACCAAGGCGTTGAAGGTGGACACGTTCCTGAAGCTCAAAGGCAAACTCAACATGCTATGCCAAGTTTGAGGGGGAGTTTGTTGGAGTTCGGCGTTGACCGTTGACCGGGCCCACTTGCAAGTGGGGAGTTATTATGAGTTTTATGTATTTTATGCGTTTTATTTTTATTCATTTATTATGGTGAGAGAGTGTGGTGGTTTTCATTGCCTATATAAAGGCCCCCCTTTGTAAATTGTTTGCACAAGAAATTAGTGAGAGAAAAATCTTCCCAAAAGGCTTCCCACTTTGAGAGAGAGAGGAGAGTGAAAAGGTGCAGCAGCACTTTATTGTTTTGCTGCCCGACGTACAGCAAGAGAGAGGTGTTTTATTTTCTTCTCCCAAGGCAAAGGGCTGTACCTAGTTTTCTCCCGCAGGAAAGCTCAGGTTTTTGTCCATCTCGCCATTTTGTCTAAGAGATAATAGAGTTCTCGCAACCCCACCCAGCTGGAAGTACCATCTCGCCAAAGCAGTGAGGAAGGATATCGCGCCGGAGGAGTGAGCTAGTGCTGCTCTCGCCGTCTGGTCAAGTCGCCGCGAGAAAGGTCCGCCGGGAGGAGAGCTCGCAGGGTGAAGGTCTCGTGGTCGTAGTCGTTCTCGCTGGAGGCGCGCCGTTGGTGGAGTTCTCGCCGGAGTGCTGTGAAGTTCTCACCAGTGGTGTTGGTGAGTTCGCAGGATTGATCTCGTCAGTGTTGAGGGAGAGCTCGAGCGGTTTGGTTTGTCTCGCTGGGGTTGGAGGAGCAGTTTGTGCGAAGTGGTGCTGTGGGGGATCGTCTCGCCCGCAGGTTGTACTCGCCAGGGTGAAGGAGGTGAAGGAGCTGTGCATCTCGCTGGAGCTCGCTGGTGTTGATCTATCCGCAGGGTGATCTTGTTGGAAACGTGTATGGGCTCCCGCTCTTAGACAATACTAACTCAAACACACCTCGAATTCCACTTGGCGAGAACTTCACTTAGCCGGCCTACCCGCTCGGTTAGGCGAGTAGCCACTTGCGCCTCCGAAGCAAATTTGCTTAACACCAAAAACCACTAACCGGCGAGTTCGCCCACTCTAGCCGCCTACCCGCGCGAGTTCCCGCCTGCAAGCTTACCAACGCGAGACCGCCACACCAGAGCCTACTCGCCAACCCTTCTGCGAGATCTTGCCTTCACGCGGGATCCACCCCTCTTGGCGAGACCGACTACTCGCCCAGCCAACACTTCAACTGCGCGGTTAGGGACCCGGCGAGTGCTCCAACTCCCACTCGCGACCACACCCAACTACTGCCGAGTCCACTTCCCTCTCGCGGCTAGACCTCCACCAGCGAGTCCACCACACGCGAGACCCTTCTCACGGCGAGAAGATCAAACCGCCCGGCTTCTCCCTTAACCGCTCGGCAAGCTCACCGCCGGCAACCTTCTCTCACTAGAAACCTTGGCGCTGCGGCGCTCTCTCCTCTCTCTAAAACGCAAACAAGGAGTGGGGAATTTTCTTCTATTGCATCAATCTTACAAGTGAACAAACCAAGCCTTTATATAGGCAATTACAACTAATAGGAAAACGCCAAATGGCAAAGTAATAAAAGCTAATAACAAAACTATTAACTCTTACCCCCTCATCTTCCAACTATCCATCTCCCCAAATTAATTACATTCACTCCCCCTTAATGCAATTAAAACCAAAACTCATAACTCCCATACATGTGGGGCCCAGTCAACAAGTCAACTCCAGGAAATCCAACAGATCTCGCCAGGAGAGGAGTTGTTTTTGGCCGAGTGAGAGCTCGCCAGTTTTGTGGTTTTGGAATATTGAAAGTTGTGAATTTTTTGTGTGTCAGGTCTCCTGGAGTAGGAGGTGTTACTTTTGAAGTTGCAAGGAGAAGGCCCATATCACCGTTTCCAACAGAGCTGAGAAAAGGCACTCCCTCCACACCTTTACTAGTAAAGCCGCCTTCGATGAACCGCTGGATAGCGATCTCAAAGCCTTCCTTCACATAAGGAAGTATAGAGTTCTGGAAGCTGCCATTCTTGAGTTCGTATGCGGTTTAAAGGGAAATAAACACATGTCAGGCTATCGCGGACTTGATAAGAGGACTGTTGCAAATTCATCAACTTACCTCCGCCGCCTCCTTCTGCACAATGACCTTCTTTCCTATCCGCTTGTTGCATTCTTTCAATGTATTCATCCTATCTCGAAATTGGTCATTTTCCTTGAGCAGGTCCCTTGCCATGCAGCATAGGAAGTGGCTTATCAACCTACTATTCTCATTAGCCTGGGCGGCAAGGAGAGGGAGGTTAGCAAGAGGAAAAATCTTCAGCTCGCACAAGTTACACATCCTGTAAAGTGCGGATATTGCCACATGCGCATGACAAAATATTCTTTGGCTCCTCCAATAAGGAAGAGCAGAATATAGGCGGACATGCTTGTTCTTGCTATACCAATGGATCCTCGGGTTTCCCCGCAGATCTTTTTTGTTCTTTCTAAAGACTTATATACCGAAGCTTTTTGAAGAAGAGTAGCCCGCAGCGGGATCCCCGTCCTCCATTCTTTTTATTGCAATTTCTTGATTTATCTCCATATGTGTAGGGGTCAGGCTGCTCGGTGTTTGATGCAGACGCGGTGGCACCGCCTAGACCGCTATAAAGAGAAATATAGTCAGTTCACTACAGATCACGGCGACTACAAAGGAAGGTCACAGAGCTTACTATCTTAACGAGCTACGTTGTCCAAGCCCGTCGGTAGTGGGATGTAGTACTCAATGTCCAGCCTTGCTACTGCAAGGAATTCAACAATCTCGGTCTCCACCTCGTTAAGCTTTACACTCTTGAAGGTGGAGTCTGCGTGCTTGTGCAGGTGAGTGTGCACGAACCCCAGGTCACCCTCGAAGATCAGGTACTATGAGGTTAAGTTATGGATCTTGTTCGGCAGACCCATAACCTGCATACCTCTGCAATAGAAGTAAGTAATGCCCTTATAAGGGCGGCCTCTGGCTGGAGTTATGGAGCGGACTGAGAAGATCTTCCTGAAAATATTCAAGGATAACGCGATCTTCTTAGATCACAGGTAAGAAATATAACTATAGATGGCGGACAGAGTGTTCGGTGCGAGCTGGCCAGGCACCATGCCATAGTGTTCAAAAATCTCAGCAATTTCCCACAGCAAAGGTAACTTGAACACACAGTCAAGGCGGTCAACAAGCACTGCGATCTGATTCTCTGTGGAGAAGTTAACCCTTTCTTGATCCACTGGCAGCCAGGCGAGCATGGGTGAGTTTGCCATTTATTTATCGATGAAGGCCTCGAGGTCGACCTCGGACAGCTTGCATTTTTTATGATCAGCAGCATGAAAGGCGGTCACGACATCAGTTCGGTCAGATACCATTTTCATAAACCGCAAGGACTTCTTCTTCGATCGAATTTCCTGCATTAAAGAAACAATGAAGCCATATTTATTGCAATTTGGGTCTGGCAGCTCCTCAGCCAGACCATAGAGCTTGATCAATCAGTCCTCCCAAGCACGCAGAAAATCCTGCAATGTTAAGATAAAAGGTTGAGGACACAAAATTTAGTCTGCCAAGCTCGCTGTGTTTGAGAGTTCCAAACATATTTCAAATCAAAACAAGCGGATTCAAGCGTCAGTCCACACAAGCCGCACATTCAAAATATTATCCTACAAAAGATCTAGTCTAGCAAACTGCAACGTTCTTCAAATCACAGATCAATATCAAACATAAATTTTATAACAATTAAAATAAGGCATTATTTGAGCACAAATTATACATCAAATATCAGTTTGTTCAGAGCAAAGGCAGGCCTAGTGGTCTCCATGGTCAGTTTGCGTAGGCCTCTCCTGCTTATCTCTACAAAGATGTGTTTTCTGGTAGCTTACTCGCAGTTCTTTGCCATATAACAGGTAGATGAGGTGGTGCATGTAGATGCAGGTTAGATGCAAGTGCGCAGCCTCCCGATCCACCCGAGTCATAGGAACTATAGACTCGGTTGCTGTCCATGAAACCTTGTCTGCAACGGGCTTATTGCCTCCTATAGGTGTCGGAGCTTCCGATGGAGCAGCGTTATCTTGCAATTGCAGCCTCTCCACCTGTACTTTGGAAGCTTGTACGTTCCTTTCTTCCTGCAATAGAGCCAAGTACATCCCTTTGTTGAAACCGGAACCGTTTTCAAGCCACCTCCTATCTTTATCACACCTCTCTAGTGCCATACAGATATTGGCAACCTGATCCTCCAGAGCTTTCTCTCGCTCTACTCTCTTTCTTAACTCAGCTCGAATATCCTTGATTTCATCTTCAAGATGCTTTCTCTCTAATACTGCCATATTGACCAGGCCGAGCTGCTCGCCTTGAGCGGACTCGTCAAGGGAGATCATGCAAGGTTGCTCTGAAGTGGCTGCATCCAGAGTGTGAATGATCTAACCAGCCTCAACTGAGCAAGGTGGCAACTTCCAGCCTGCAACAAAGAAAGCAAGGTTCATATTCAAATCAAGGTCACGTCGGACTCAAAATACAAAGATAAAAATCAAACTTTGGGCAATCGCCACGGTGAGATGGCGACTATCGAGTCGCATTCTCCATTCACAATGAACTTTAGTTCTTTTCTCTGCCACCAAGCTTGTTGAAATGACTATATCATCAGATCGGTGATTATCTTGATTGGCATCGAGTTCCATTGGGGCGACTTATAAAGCCACTTAAGCTTAAAGTGCTTACGCGCCGGATGAAGTTTACCTGACCGAAACAGTTTAGCTGCAGCCCACAGTTTCGTAGCCTGCTTATCCGCAACGAACTTCTTCGAGGCCGCCTCCACTTCCGCCTTCTGGGTGGGGATCTCTTCCTTCTGTGTAGCAATCCACTTCCTTAGCTTCTCCTCGTCGTCTCCTCCAAATACAGATGTAGATGAGAGGTCGCCAGCCACCCCTAAAATATCGACTTTAGATAGCAATACCTCCAACAGGGATTGATTAATTATAGGAAGTTGGTCGATACCTATGGAGGTGAGAATTTAATCAGTTGACAAACTGACTGTTGAAAGGGAATCACTTTCCGAGATTAGAGCCTTTGGAGTAACGAATTCGGTCTCTGAAACTTCCTTTTTCTCGCGGCCTGTGCTGCAAGCTCATAACCCCAGTCCGCACGGAGATGTTATTCTCCTTCCTATCCCACATCTTCTTCTCAACCAGCTCGACAACAGTGGACTTGTCTCTATTCCTTTTATTCTTTTTAGAAATGCCTTCTTTCAGATAGATCCGCAAAGGCCTGCTCCAAGTTCGGTAGACACTTACGGACTGGCTCAGGGTTAATAATGACTCGGGCCTGAGAAAGCACCTCTTCCCTAGCTCCTCCTCCTACAGGTCACTTTTCTTTATCCAGGTCGATGATAAGTTGCTGAAAGTCTTCTGAAGAAACCTCATTCCCTGTGTCTATGCATAGCATGAGTGTTCCTGAAGCTGATGGGAACACATCCATGTCCACTGCGTCCGCAAGGTTCTGTTCATAAATCGCGGGAAGATTCTGAGCTTCAACACTCTTTGGGGGATTTCAAGAACGAGAGGCGGTTGCATCTGCAGAATTCTCACGTATAGGCTCATCAAACTGCCGGACTTTGACTGGTGGATTATCCCTTTGGGAAGACTCTCCTGCAAAGTGGACATTCACTCCGACTCTTTTCACTTCTTTCTCTGTCTTTATGGTCAGCCTGGGCTTTTCTTCCTTTGAATAAAAACTGCCAAAGTACGCTCCTAGACACGTCATGGAGGACTTCCATGCATAGACCACAAGAGGTGAGAATTGACTCGTGGTGATAACAACTTTTGGAAAATACAGAGTTTCTAGTGATATTTATAGCGCTGATAGCATTAATGGGGGTTGCGGACTCGGCGGTTAAGCTAACATTTTCGATGTTTACAGAAACTTTAAAATGTGCATTGATTATGTTAACCCTGATGTCCGCAACATGTACAAAGTTTCAAAGTCACATGCAGCTTAATCAACAGACTCGATACGGATGTCCGCCCAGCTTATCAAGCCTCAGCATAATCAAGATCCATCTCTCTAGTGGCGAACTTATCTGCTAGTTCGCCCATGTCATCCCACCTAAGGAGATCGGCTCCCTAGAATGCCCTCCTTTCTCTTACGTCAGACTCAGGCATCAGTTCACATAGGTCACGGCCCTTCGGCCAGGATTGCGCCCTGTAGCAATAGACGAAAGCTCTAGATCGTGAGCCCGGTCCCCCGTCCTGCACGGACTAGTGTGTCTTTTCCTTTTTTGCTTCGCGTCACTTAATAGGGCAGCCAGTTATTTTATCCCTGGCCAATTTGGTAGGCCCCAAACATATAAATAGCGGGAAGCGGTACACCCAATGCATGATGAATCGTGCCCAAGAGCCAACGAATTAATGGATGTGGATTGAATCTCAGGATTTGCGGTCTCCAGCTTGCTCTTCTTACAGTTCTTTCCCTCTACTTATAATCAATCCATTTGCAATCAAAAGAAAGCCCTTAACAAGAGAGGCATTTAGGCCGCGATTAGAGAAGTCTGGTGTTGTCGTGGCTCACGGCCCTACTGCCTTTTTCTCCCATACGCTAGTAGATAGCTGCTTACAGTCATCTTTTTCCCTTCTCCCCAGTCATCGAACCGTTAGCTGGTGCTATCTATTTCCGCACATCAACAGAGAGCTCAGCCCCTCACTACTCTAACTCATAAGGACCAGAAGTTTGTGTGGACTCAGGAGTGAAATTAAGAATTTGATACCTTGAAGGAAAGGTTGATATTAGCTCCAATACAAATTGTCTCTAAAGTGGCTGAAGGATTTCAGATTTTCAGTGACGCGTCAGGTTGCGGTTTGGGTTGTTTACTAGTGCAACATGGCAAAGTGATAGCCTTTAGGCCTAGACAGTTGAAACCTCATGAGAGGAATTACCATGTCCATGACTTTGTATTTGGAGGCGGTAATTTTTGCATTAAAGTTGTGGCAGCACTACGTGTACAGTGCGAAGGTAGAGATCTTCACGGACAATAAGAGCCTGAAGTATCTTCTAGATCAAAAAGATTTGAACATGCAGCAACACAAGTGGGCCAAGTTCCATGGGGGATACGACGCGGCGATTCATTATATGTCGGGCAAGGACAACATGGTGGTTGATGCCTTGAGTAGGAAATATTTTGGACAAGTGAATTGGATTAAAGCTTATGATGAGTGGTTGGTGCAGGATTTTGAGTCCTTCGGCATTGAATGTGTAGCAAGAGGCGTGTCTACCATGGCTTAGTTGAACTACATAGAGTTGTAGATTCCCTTGTCTGATCATTTCTGGGAAGCGACTAGTATGGATTCAGAGTTCCAGCCATTTGCGGTGGAAGCTCAAAAAGGCGAGGGTAATACCTGGAAGATGGTTGGTGGGATCTTAATGAATGATGTAAAGGTATGTGTACTGCAGTTCAACAATATCCGTGAGGAGTTAATGTTTGAAGCCCATTTCACAAAGTACTCCATTCACCCAGGCAGTACATAGATGTACTTGGATATGAAAAAAATCCTTTTGATGGCCTAGTTTGAAGTGGGACGTAGCTTTGTATGTGAGTCGGTGCCAAACTTGTGCCATAGTGAAGGCTGAGTATCAAATTGTGTCGGGTTCCTAAAGCCTCTTCCTATCCCTGAGTGGAAATTTGATGACATCTTCATGGATTTTGTGCATGGCTTACCTCGGTCGCAGCAAGGTAGCGATGCGATTTTGGTGATCATGGAGCGCTTGACCAAAGTGGCTCACTTCATCCCGAATAGGAAGGACGGTAGCGTGGAGAGGCTGGTAGAACTATACGTTAACAATATTATGCGGTTGCTCAGAATTCTAAAGAGTATTGTTAGTGATCGCAATGAACGGTTCAGGTCTAAAGACAGGAGATTTGTACAGAAGAGTGTGGGAAAAAGCTCAAGTTTTGTACGACGTTCCATCCTCAAATCAATGGTTAAATGGAAAGAAGAATCGTACAATGTAGGATATTTTTAGAATGTGTACCCTTGATTTTGGCAAGGGATGGGAAGATCACTTTCCATGGTGGAGTTTACCTACAATAATAGTTTCCAGGAAAGTATCAAGATAGCGCGCCATACGAGGATTTGTTTGGAAGGCAGTGCCGAACACCGATGTCATGGGTAGAGGCAGGAGACTCCAAAATTTTGGGAAAAGAGGTGGTTGCCTATGTTTGCGGAGTGGTGCGAACAATTCAGGAGTGCACAAAGGTTTCTCTAGATCGACATGAGAAATATTTAAATGTGCGCCGGAGAAATGCAGAGTTCGCGGTAGGCGACTGGTTGTATATAAAGATTAAGCGTTCAAAGACATTCTACGGATTTATCGACTCAAGAAGTTGAGTCTGAGATTTTTGGCGCCGTTCGAAGTTATGGAAAGCATTGGAAAAGCAGCCTATCTGTTAGCATTGACCCAAGAGTTAAGTGGATTACACGATGTCTTCCATGTTTCAGTTTCAAGGAAAGCTTTGATGGAGATAAGTATTGTAGTCGAGTCGGTGATAGTGACAATAAAAGTGGACTTGAGGATGAAAGTTCGTCCAGTCAGCATAGAGGATTCATAGGTTCGACAGTTGCGAAATAAAGAGGTAAAGCTTGTAAAATTGCACTGGGATAACTTAGGGAAAGATGAATTCTCCTGGGAGCATGAGCAAGTGATGCAGGAAGACTTTCCTTATCTTTTTGCATCAAGTATGCTTCATTGTTTTTATACATTCTAAATTTCGAGGAAGAAATTTTTTTCGGGGGGGAGGAGTTGTAACACCCAGTTTTCTGAAATTGAGGCTCATGACATTACTATGCGGTGGTTGGTCGCTATCACCCGGCAGTAGCCTTCGGGCTTTGAGTGGAGCCGGTGAGTGGTAGGCATTAAGTGCATCGAGTTGCAAACATTGAGTGTGTCGAGTGGTAGCATGCGACGTTAGTTAATTACCGCTCAGCGGTAGACCAATGTATTGAGACAAAATCATTTAGTGAGCTACCGTGCAGCGGTAGTACTAGCATCTGTCCTACCGTTAGTACTGCATATTCTTGATTAAGTAGATATCTCTGATCATCTCTAACTTCTTCAGTTCCTTCCATGAGAACTTTGAGACAGGCAACAAAAACCCTTCTTCGTTCTACGAAGAATTGTTTGAAATATTGAAGAAGAAGAAGGATCTGAAGTTTGAGAACACAAATCTGATCTTGAGAAAATACTGATCTCCTAAAGTATTTGAATCTGAAATTTTAAAATCAATCGAGTCTTTTCTTTGTAGGAGGAATCACAAATTGGCAGTGCTGTCAGCGACAGTGTTCTTTGTGAAATCGAATTTGAATTCCCGACCGTTTTTGGCAATTGGCAATTAGATAATTGATTTAATTTGCTATTAGGGCTTTCTGAAAGATCCTTAACTATATATATGTGATTCCTCACTAATGGCTAAATTTCAAACTTAGTTTTACCGTCCATGTGTACTGTATGTTGCAGAAGCCCTAAATATGGAAAACAGTCAAAATGAGAATGAAAACTGTTTAAGTCAAAATTCGTCAAGACCCTAGTGAATTCTCCAAACCACTTGACAAACCAATCAAAACTACTTGAGAACGAGCCTGAATGAGATATCTTGACATCACGAGACCTTTCAACAAATTATATGAAATCTCTCGAGAGTACTCAACAAATTGACTTTAGTACACGATGAATTGGCTTGAACTGGATAAGTCTTCAAACTTTCTCTGGAACCTTAAAGTAGTTACCATGACTTCTCGAGAGTACTTGACAAATTTCACGAGTACTTGCGTAAGTACTCAACAAGTTTGTTGAGTATATACGAGAGGTCTAAGGCATTTTAACAAAGCCATTCTGGACAACAGTTCAATGATCACATATAATCGAGCACGGATTCGCTGTGGGGACCAGAAAATTATGTGGTGCATAATTTAATGGAGCTGCTGTCATCCGATCATCATCACCAGATTATACGGTAGCAGCGTAATGCTTGTGGTACAGAAGATAACTGTTATGCCACCACCAGCTAGCGATAGAGCGGTACTGGCACCATCGCTGGTTAACTCGCCAGGGGCCGGTGACCTTCCAGCAGGTGGTCTGGAGGCCCAGCGCCACAATCCACCACCAAATTCTACATCCCAAGAGCGGGGTGGTGCGGCTACTCTGCTCACTGTATTGTCGTTCCGCTCTGCCTCTTTTGAGGCTTCCCACAATACGACCCCTAGTCGGTGCGCCGGGGGTCGTGCTCCTCTAAGGCAGTGGTCCGGTGGCCCTGCGCCACTTGACACTGCCGTAGAAATAAAGAAAATAATTTTATCTTAAAGGGTGCTACTAGAAATCATTTTCTGGTGACACCGCCTCCCTACATCGCCGGGATTGTCTCCTCTAACGGTGTTGCATCACCCAAGAAAAACTCTCGTCATCAAGGGGGGATCTCTTGTACGGACAAATCCCGAGCTTGGAGCTTGGCTCGGGTGGCGTCAAAGACCAAATGGGACATGCAGAACGTCCAAGGGACGGGGTAGGGAGAGGGGGAAGAGTTCCCACCTAGAGTTGGGGGGCTCGGTAAGAATTTGGTCGGGATTCCATAAAGGTAGCGGAGGAGGAGGGGCTCTAGTTTTGGTTTTACAGTGAATTAGAGTTTTGTCCATGTGGGGGAAGCTTGTTCTTAGTTGGTGAGGGGAATAGCAGGGGGAATGGCCTTATATGGGCAAGGAGGAGGGGCCATTTGGCTTGGGAGTAATGTGGGATTAATCCTATTAGGAGAGAATGAACCCTTCCTCCCTCTAGCTAGCTGAGACACTTGGCACTCATTTAGAGTGCTTGTACAAACCACAGGGCTTTCATCTAAAGGGTAAGAGGATAGGCTTGCGCTTTGGGTAGAATGAAAAGAGAGGGGAAGGTGGAGATATAATTCTTTTAGGCTTTTCATTAGCCAATTCCTTATACAAGCTGGCTAGTTTGGTGGCCCAAGGAGTAAGGGTATTAAAGCCCAAATCAAGCTATGGAGAGGAGGTGGGCTCCTCCATGAGAAAAATTCCTAAAAAGTACTTTTATGGGGGTTTAACCAAAGTCAACACTACGATGGGTTCCCCTTGTTGGTCAAGGTCTATGTATGTCCAAGTTATCGGAGGTCGGGTCAACGTTGGGGTTTCGCATCGTAATTGGTTTGTGCATGCTTTTCACCGCACGATTGTGCTCTATTTGACCACAGATTGACCACACATTGTTAAAATTGATCGAGGTAAACTCCGTTGAATTCGTATTGACCATACAAATCCAACTCCATTGACCAAGGTCTAATCGGAGTTTGTTTGTTAAAAATCTAATTTTCTGCATCACAACGCACTGAAACGGTTATATTTGCTATTTGACATTGATTTTCTTCAGTTAGGGCCATGACGCTGAACACATCATACTCTTCAAAGTCACTATCAACAGAGGACAGTTGACCTCTTATAGCAGTTGAGGTAGCTAGGTGATCAACCTCCACTCCAATAGAAATGAGACCAGTATAGGCCTCTACTTCCACTGATTCTAAGACTCAGAATCACTATCTGACAAGCTAAATTTCTTCTTGGCCAAGAAGCTCTATAGCCTTCTTATCCTTGTAATGCTTCTTGTCATCAGATTTCTTGTGATCCTTCCTATTGATTGGATATTTTGCAATGACATATCCACTTCTTTAGCAACAATAACAAACAAAATTAGTCTTAATGTCTTTGTTTTGCTTAGAACCATACCTTTACCCAGAGGGGTCTTCTCTAGAATTCTCCATGATAGATTAAGGCTTTCTCGAGGTGGAGTTTTAAGAGCCCTTGTTCTCCCACTGTCTTCTCCTGCTCAACATTTTCTTGAACTATTTGGAGAACAGGTCCAGTTTTCCATCTAATAGTTCATTGCATGAGGAGCAAGGATCTGAGCACTCCGACTCTGCAAATTTCCTTGGTGGAGAAGGTGACTTTTTTCTGGTCCTCCATATTGCTTTAGCTTGGAAGGCCACAGCCTTCTCTCTGGTAAGATTTTTAGTAGCATTTTCTACAGTCCTTCTACAGTTCAGTTGTATTTCATGAGACAGCAACTTCCCAGATTAGTTTTGAGGCATAGTGTTGGCCAACTTACCAACTTCATTAATGGCACAGATCTTGATATCTCATCCCTTATTGAGAGATCTCAAGAGCTTGTAATTTAGCACATAATTTGTGAATTGTTATCATAAGTGATCAAACTGCTCACTATCATGAAGAACTTTTCATAACAATCAGCTACGGAATCTCTACTGTCTTGCTTGAAGGCCTCATACTGCTAATTCTTGAGGGATTTCCTATCATACCTAACCTCCCTTGTCCCTTCTATATACAATATCTGAGAAACCCAAATCTCTTTAGTAGTTTTGCAGTGGACCAAGTTCTGGAATGTGGAGTAATCTATGGCTTTAACAATAGTTTTTTGAGAACTTCTGTCCATAGTTGCAATAATGACTTCATCCTTGGTCATATCCGTGTATTTCTTGGGTGTCTGGATATTATCATCAATAGAAGTAACCTTCTTGGGAATGAAAGGTCCCTCTTGATCAATTATGAATATCCTATTGCTTGAGGCTTCCATAAATAACCTAATCATTTCCTTCCAGATCCCAAATATTTCCTTCCCACATATAGGAAGTTTTACATAGCTCAACTCCTTATGGTTCTCACCTGAACCTATTGAGATAATCTTCTGCTACCCTTGGAAATCTATTTAGACTGTTAAGTACTTTTCGAACAACCTCTCTCTGATACCACTTGAATTCTTTATTCAAGAGTAGTTGCACACCTATAGGAGGTGAATAGGTATGTTTTAAATATTTTTAAGACCTTTACGCTTTTTCAAGTTGTGCGTTAGATTTAGTTGCTTAGCTTTTAAGAGTCACAAAACACTAAAGAATTTAGTGTGGTTCCCCTATCTAGGGTACATCCACTTTCCCTCTTCACCTATCTAGCAGTGAGCTAGATTTGGCAAACTCCTCCTTTTACTCTGCTCCTTGATCTTACACCTCTGATCCTTCAGGACCCTACACCTCAGAGTGAAACTCACTCCTACAACTCAGAGTATAACAACTCCTACCTCAGGCTTAGCAGCTCTATACTCATAGGTTCACAGATCTCCCTCCTCAAATCTACACAGAGATCCTACCTCAGGCACAAGCCTTACCTCTGATCCTTAATAGGATCCTACAACTCAGAGACAGGGCTCCTACACTCAGCCTTTATTACACAAGATAAAAACTCATATCAAACAATGATCCTATAGATTGAGTAATGATTTTTTGATGTTTGACCAGAGAAATGATCGTCTAAGTTACCTTCCTGAACTGAATAAACTCAGTCCAAAATCTTAACAACTACAAAATATGTATTCTGTTCTTGCTGAAGGGGACTTATAGTTTTTTGATTCTTATTACTTTAATCAGCAAGTAACTTTTTGTATTATATTACGCTTTTGTAAATTCGAGAGTGATTGATTGAGCAGCTCTCTAGAAGTCTTCTTTAATATTTTTGTAAAGGCTTTTTATAGCCCTCCATCCAACGGTTCTTTGATTTGTATTGCCAATCCAAAATAGCAGCTGTAAAGTTACTTTAGCTTTAACTATAGTTTAGAAAATGTTCGGCTCCATTTGGCTTCTAATGCGCAAATCCCGCTTAATTTGAATTTGGATGACGTCAGCATGACACAGTGTTTTTGGACTTAGCAGTTCTCACGGTCAATCTGTGCATGCATTGAATGAAGATTTCTGACTTAGCGTAAAAACACATAGTAGAAAATTTGCTTTTCAAGGCGTTTAGTAAGCCTTCATCTCTCAACACTTTTATCTTAGACAGCTAAACTGATAAGGCATTTAGTGAACCTTCATTACTCAATGCATTTGTACTTGGCAGAATTCTTCTGGTTGAAGGTGTTGAGTGAATCTAATTTACTCCATGCTTCTGAACATATTAGTTATCCTTACTGAAGGAATTGAGTGAGTCTTCTACACTTAACGCTTCTAGACTTGTACTGAATGTCTAAATAAAGGCATTAGTGAAGCCTTATGACTAAATGCTTCTGGACTTTGTTGAAATATTTATAAGGCATTGAGTGAGCCTTCTTCACCTGACGATTCTGTACTTAGATAAATTTCCTTTTGAGTAGGCATTGAGTGAACAACCTTCACTCAACCATTTTGGACTTAACCATATTTGAGTCCAGCACCACTGAGGCTTTGAATACTTGATCTTTTGTCAACGCTTTTATCCTTCTGGAATTAAGTGAAGTGTACTCAGTCAACACTTCTATACTTAGCCTAATTTCTACTTTTCTATCATCTTGCCTTGAGTCCAAATGGCATTCTAACCCTGACAACCCATTTTATTATAGAACAGTAGACATCATGAATATATTGAACTTGAACATATATAAAATACAATAATGTGTATACTATTGACTTGAAGACCTTCTTCAATATGAGATATTATGATTAATGGACCTAACAAAGATGTCAATCTTCACGCCATATAAGTATTGATGCCAGAGCTTAAGAGCGAAAATTATGGCTTCCAACTCCAAGTCATGGACCAGATAATTCTTCTCCATCACCTTTGATTGGCAAGAGCCATAAGTTATAACCTTTTTGAACTGAAGAGAAATGTAGCCTAAGCCTCTTCCTGAGGCATCACTATATATCACATAACCTTCTATACCATATGGGGAACAAAAAATTGGCGACGTTGTTAGACTACTCTTTAACACGTCAAAATCTCGCATGCATACCGATTATCATATCCATGTCCGTCACATAACGCATAACAGAAGGTCAAGCCGGGACCCGATGTCATATACTACGAACAGTCAAAGGAGTTACTAATTTAAAACAAAATCAAAATACACGCATCCTATAACTGAGTGCATTCTAGCAGAAGTAATTTAAAGGTTAACAGGAAGACATCTAATTGAATGTCCACTAACATAAAAGAAGGAATGATAAACTAAATACATAAATAGTCTTGGCCTTAAGGACTTATAATGTTCAACTCAAATTAAAATGGCTTGCATATATCGGCACGCAGGCCGGCCACACATGAACGATAAATTAAACGAGTAATTTGCTTTGGCCTTAATGGGCCATCTTAGCAGCTATGTGCTCCAGCCCTCTATTTCCTGTCTAGCTCCGTTGTACCTACAAGAGACATTTCACCACAATGGTGGCAAACATAGCAACGGTCAGCATTAGCTGACCAAATTATAATGACCCCACCCCTTATCTGGGTTGGCGATTCTCCTTCCCTCCAGGCATTAGCATATACAAATTTTGGCAATCGAAACATGCAAATTAAGCACCATTTACCATAGACATTGGCATAGGCGTCCAATGCCCTGTGCTTTCAAGGCATATTCTCAGTATACAGGACCTCAGGGGTCACACCTCCGTTCATTGCGACAGTCAATAATGTTTGAGCTTTTAGTCTTATTAGGCCAAAGCCAAAGACAATGCCCTACGACTATGACCAAGTCATGTGATTTACACTTTGACTCACTCTAGTTTGATCGGCATAGGGTTGGGTACAGTTCAGTTCTTTCTTGTGCTCAAATCGTTAGGTGTGCAAGCCACGATGCGGGATAACATCCCTTTTCCTATTTCCGTATGATCCATAACCCCGTTATGATCCTAGGATAGCACTCACGACCGTCTAAGCTGGGCCACACAAGCTCTTAGCTCAACTTACTAGCCCCAAGGCCTTCACAAGACAGGCCTCATCAAAAGATGGCTCCCAGGTCTCCCAAAGACAGGCCTAAGTAAATGACCTCAAGGTTTCCAAGAAACTGTCCTCAACAAATGACCACCAGGTCTCCAAGGCATAGACCTAATAATCAATACAATGCTCACTATGAGAAATCTCCAGCAGTAGCGCTACTGCCGCGCGGTATGGGACAGACTATAGATTCTTCCCCTAGTTCGGATGTGTTCCTAGAGTCTACCTCTAGTACTCTCAATGCAGCCATCTGCTCTCCTCGTGACTCTGAAATCTACGTGATTACCACGGAGTCTTTTCCGGTATACAAAGCATACAAACATCACCAATGAAGACCAAACTGTCCAGATGGGCTTCACACAACATTCCTATTCCTTACTTCGATTCCGGATCTAAGTGCAAACTAATGGGGATACACGGATATACCTCTCGAGAGATCCACTTCTACGTGTTTGTGGAGCATCTTTCCTCAAATGCCAAAAGCAAAAGACTTCACAAGTCCAAGGAAGAGGATTGTTACCCTAGAAGTCTGTTTCGGCGCCATGGAAGATATTCTAGCTGGATGAAAATGACCATTTTTGCTTTAACTCCATAGATCCGAACTCGCCTCGCAAATCTGAGCTCTGAATCTCAAATGGTGACGGGATCTCCTCTCTCTCCGGTGCTGCTTCTCGTTCTCCAAAAGTCCAGCACAAAATGAAGTTAAAACGACCAAACCAATACTATAAACAGAGATACTACCGCTTGGTACCTAGTTACATCTGCATGGTACCGTTAATCAATTCCTCATTTTGTGTGCCTCCGCTTTGGCCCTCCAACCACATGCCATCACGTGGCTATGTTATTATAGCTTCACTATTGTCGCGTGATAGGATTCTAACGTCTCGCAGTAGCTAGTGACAGTTATGGCACGGTCGCTTTGCCTACAGCTACGCGATATTTACTACCACCCTAGATACTGTCTGCGGTATACCTACCACTGAGCAATAAATTCCCAAGAGCTTGGTAAATTAATTGGATAACACCATGCGATAATAACCTATCACTGCGTGGTAAAAAATGTATCGAGTCAACAAGCTTTACTTGACGATCTCGATGCCTGACGCTACCACCACGTGGTATCATGAACGCCACGTGGTAACTCCTTTTCTTGCATACAAAAACTTGGGGCGTTACACCGACGATCAAAGGAAATTTTTATCCATTCTTGCCAATGTTGTGAGAGGTAAAGATATCCTAAAAAAGTTCTTTATGAAGTGCTTATAGTGTCTGGCAAGTCTTGGCAAACTCTAGACTTTGGTCGCAGTAGTCAACACAGGTCATTCTCGAATCGCAACAATCTTTGCCAGATCCATTACAATAGCTTCTCCAATTACTACATGACCAAAGAAAGCCATAGAAGATAGCTAAAGCACAAACTTAGAGAACTTGGCATATAAATAACTTCTCCTCATGGTATCTAGAATAATGCATAAAGGAATCGTATGTTTTTCCTCTGACTGAGAGTAAATAAGTATATCATCTATAAAGATGATCAAAAACTAGTCCAAATTCTCTCCAAAAGGTTCAACTTATCAAATCCATGAATTCCAATGGCACATTTGTTAGCCCAAATGACATTAATGTGAACTCATAATTCTAGTAACGTATACTAAATGTCATCTTGGGAATATCACTTTCCTTGATTCTCAACTAGTAGTAACCAAGATTCAAGTCCAACTTTGAATACACAATTGATCCAACAAACTGATCAAACATATCATCAATTCCTGAAATCATATACTTATTTTTCTCTGTCACCGTATTCAGTTCATAGTAGTCTATACAAAGATGCAACTTCAGTTCTTCTTCTTCAAAAGAGGAGCGATGTACTCAAAGGGGATGAACACAGATATACATAACCTTGCTTCAATAACTCATGTAACTTAACTTTAAACTTTGCCATCTCTTTTGGCACTATTAGGTATGAATAACATGATAAAAGTTAGGCACCTGGCACCGGCTCAATTGTGAAGTCGATATTTCGCTGAGCTGGAGCTCCAAGGAAATCATTTGGAACATTTGTATAATCCGATACTATTAGAACATCAATTAAATTAGGATTGGGATTTTAAGCCTCCAATAATGTGAATAATAACTCTCCACCTTTTTGATGACCACCTGGACAACAAACATCAATATCTTGCTCGACCCACGCATACCATCAAAAGTGATCTCATGTTTTGTGTTTTGCTTTAGTATGACTTCTTTCAAATTGCAATCAATGCATGCACGCTGCTATGAAAGCTAATTCATGCTAAAGATCACATCAAACTCTGATATTGACAACATCAATACTTCCAATTCAAACTCATGACTTCCTATCTACACCCTAGCAACACAATTTCTATCTACACGCATCATGCACCCATTTTGCAGCGATACAACCAATTTGTCTTTTGATATGAAAGAAGGCACTCTGATACATTTTACGAAGTCCTTACACAAAAAGATTGAGAAGCTCTCGTGTCAAACAAAGCTTGTGTCAGATAGTTTTGAATTAGGATAAAGTTTGGCACAAATAAGTTATCAAAGTAATTGCACAATGTAGAAAGTATATAAAGAAATAAAATCTATATACTAAATCATAAATGTCTCCATATCACTTTGTTTGATTGTCTCATACTGGCCAATATTATGCGCTCGGGGCTGAGCTGGAATGTAATGAGATGTAGTTGACTCCACCGCTTTCCCTTTCTTTGCATATGATGCACCAATAGTTTTTTTATCTTCTGATCACCACTTCAACATTCTCTCACCAAGTTTCACACCTTACCATAGTTGTAGCAAGCGAGCGGTCCTCGCCAAGTAGTTGCTCCTGAAATAGTATAAGAAGCTGGCTTTAAAAATATAGACTTCTTACACCACTATCGTTATACAGGCTTTGAAAAGCTCGATATTTTGATCTCTAACTTTCTCATAAAATGGTCCTTCTTGCTATGGACGCTCTCTAAGAACACTCCCCTTACCTGGGAGACTCCCGGCCTTATGCCCAGAACCGCCGTCATACGATGACACAAACTCATGGGTTAGTCGACACCGCAAGATGCCGATTTTGCCGGCTAGTACGATCATATAACCTGTTCGGCCAATAGAGAAATAGAAGTATATAACATAGTTAATAACAGCTAGTCCATAAGTCACAGCACTATCATATATATATATGAAATGCAAGTATAACAAGTCCAAAATGATTACACAAAAAGAGAAAGGGCTTTTTCCCTGTACATGCTATCAAACCCCTCTCTCACATAATATCAACATGCGGAAGCTAAACTTTCATCAGTAAAGTCGTCCCACCTGACGACGAGATGTAGAAGTAGTTAGTGGTGGTCATATCAGCTCGTCACGTCCTGCCACCTCGTCTTGCTGGCTGGGCTAGTGCTCCATCACCTCGAGCTCCTAAAATGATTTGGTCACAACCGGCCGTTAGTCATAAGACTAAGCCATTTCATCCTCACCTCGCCCCCGCAACTCCTAGGCACCGGGCGGGAGGACGAAGTGGAGGATAACAAGGTATAATAAAAAGGAAGCAGGTGATAGTGGGACTAAACTAACAGATAGATATAATAGTAGTTATAAATCTCTACTTTAGCAGTTCTATAAGGTACAAAAACAGTAAGTAAAGGAAGTACTGTAATGAAGTGCTGTAAGTAGAGAACACTAAGTAAACTATGCTACCACTACAAAACTACCATCACAGAAGTACCTTAACTTATATGAATGCCCATACAAACTTATAAGTTAAGGTTTCCAAAGGTAACTTATTATATTAAAGAGCCCATACTAATTTATATGATAAGGTTCTATGGTGCGTATGACCTAAATATGTATGTATGATATGTATGTAGATTACGATTCACACAAGTGCAACTCACACACACGACTATGTGATCACAAACCTTTAGTTCCCACTTTTTTGAGCTAGCATCACTCTCTTGTACCACCATTATGGCTACGACATCAGCGGAACGGGCACTTCCACTTCCTAGGTGGGTATACACTCTACCAAGCCTAGACCCTTTGTATGCCTCTATACACGTCCTAGGTGCACTATAGAGTATCTGCGTACTAATGTTGGTCAACTGCCAGACTTTCTTAGTCGGGTGTGTGTTTTCAGGGATTGTCCTCCTGACCGCAGTATAAACAACCCACTGGCCCCTCAAACCCTCACACCTCACTAGAGGCACCGTACTGTCGTCGGTGTGATGTTTGGCCCAGTACCGCATGACCCGCAACTAGTTTATGCACATGAAATATATTCCAACCCGAGACTCAAGCTTGCAGGACAAAACTGTCCTGAAACCCTCCAACCCTTCACGGGTGAGATTGCACATCAATGCCTTAATTCTGAATCCCTCCGACTAGTCATGGGTGAGAATGTTACCACAATCTCTTAGTCTATTAGACTACTCTTGTCTAATGTATGTTATGCCTAGCAATTTGGGGTTAATCCTAGGACTGCCCAGAGCATGCCCGATGAAGGGCTCTCGGGGGCACTAAGAACTACAATGAGTTGAAACCCAAAGCTTCCTTTCTCAAGGATATTTACTTTTGTTAGTATCTACCCACGACCCATACCAACTCTTGTTATTAGTTTGGAACAAACTTAATAGCTTAGGATGTTATTGGGGGCAATCGCAGGTCTTCCGCATGTCTCTGTTCTAGCTATTACCCTTAGGATTTGCACTCTACCACTCATTACCAAGAAGTGCCCTAATGTACACCAACCAGGGTTTATCTTCCTAATATAGGCCCCTTCTCAATCATTAATCTTTTCCCCTATGGTCCTAGAAGTATGTACTACTTATGCTACGCGCAACACATGACTTAAAGTTAACTCGTATGATGCGACTTTCAAATCCTTAGGCTAATTGCCCCAAACTAATTATCCTAGGTTGGTATGGTTGGTGGTATTGACCATTCAGGATCTTTCTATTTCTCCAAGTGATTAATGGCATAATTTAAATCTTTTAATTGGGTGGCCTAGGTTACATTGCATATGAAGCACTACTTTTATTGGTCCAGACCACCTAAGGAATTTATCAAGTAATCCATGAAGTTAAACATGACTCCGTACTAGATTTCATAATTTTCCTATATGAATTTCTATTTAATTTTCATTTAAAATTGAAATCATAATTTGGCCACTTTCCAAATGAAGTACATGGAATACATTCCCATAAATTCTAGGAAAATTTTTGCAGATCCATATTAATGTTATGGAACTATATACAGAAATTCAAAGTCCTAAACAATCATTTGGCCTAACAAATATTAAAAGTACCATTATTACTAAAATGCCATTAATAGGGTTTTCAACATACTGAAGCATCCAAAAATTCTCAGATAATTACAAAAGGATTAGATCATGAAAAAAAGCTACTACAAAGTTTTTCATATTAATCCAACAATAATTTCCTTTATCTTCAATTAATTTATATAATGGGCAAAATAGTAATTCTACTTAAAATCTAAGATAAAATTATTTAACAGCCCCATGAATTTTTCTAGAGGTAAGCTATGATCCATTAAAGCTTGTGACATAATTTGAGAATTTAATATCATCTCTAGCCATAGTTTCAAATTTTTGTTTTTTAATGGCCTAATTTTCAAAAAATCCAAATAATGGGATTTTTGATTCAAAAATCTCATTATTTCTGTGTGTGTGTGTGGGGGGGGGGGGTATATTTCACCCCTATAAACCACTGTCCAAAGTTTCATGGACATGCAATGTTCTAAATGGCCAAAATTCCCATTTTGCTAATTTTGACTATTTGCACCCCAAACCTAAACCAACCTTTCTCATGCAGGTGGGATTACCCAATATGCAGGGGTCAACGGAGGCTAAAATTTCTACAATGGTCTTATATTGACCCTATGAACATGCCACCAAAATTTGGGGCCATTTGGGATTGTATTTCTCCAAATATACAATTAATTTAAATTTGTGTATTTTACCAAATACTATAGAAAAAGTTTCTCCAAAAATTCTCATTTTTGGGTAGAGTCTAAGTTTAACCTAATCACAAGCATGCCCAAAATGTTGGGTCATGTGGACTTTTGGTTTGTCTAGGGCATGCATTCAGAGTTCTTCCCCAGCCTAGGACCAGCCTTGGTAGAATGGTCCTACAAGGAGTTCTACTGCTCCAAATCTTGAGTTTAGGGTGGAAAAATGAAGCTAAGGTCAAGGCCTCCGTTTTCTCTATTAATCACAAGCTCTGAAAATGCCTCTCAAAGCCCTACAATAAACTTGTAAAATGGCTATAAAATTGTGACATAATTAAGACTATTCATTATTAATATCTGGAATATTTAATAATGAAATAATTTTGACAGCATCGGGTCGTCATCCCCATCTGCCAACAGATGAGATTTAGCCAACCTGGGCCAGGTTTGCTGGCTTATTCCGGCCACCTGGGTCGGCGCCACCACCGACGATTATTGACACCACCTCCGTTGTGGTGGTGGCTAGCGTTTTACGACGGTGAGGCTGCCGGAGGCAGCTCCTCCGGCGATCCAGAGCAAGAAGAATTTCTCGACAAAATGTTCATAACCTCGCTTGGTATCGGGCTCAATTGAGCCCGATGTCTCTCTTAGTTGAGCTAGAATACTAGTACATGGTGAGGTGAGGAGAAACAGACCTGGAGTCGGTCTTGGCGGCGGGTTTGGTGGCAGTAAGCCATGGCCGAATATTGCTTTGTTGATCTACTCTGATTCCTGGATTCTCCGACAAAAGTAGTGTTCCAGCAGTCGAATTCCACTTGCCTGAGCTCACTGAAGGTGATGGTGGGCTTGCTTTTGGCTGGTTGTTGGTGTATAGGGAGATATCACCAAAGTGGATTTCGGTCACCACTTTGGATGATTCACCCTTGGTGTCAAGTGGCCACCAGCCCCTCCACCTTGCTGGAATGAGGCTGGGAGTTCAGCCCAGAGGCATGGGCAGAAGGGATGAGAGCCACATGGCCTGCATCCTCTCTTTCCCTTCTTCTCTCTCCTCATTGCTCAAAAATCCCCAAATTACCTACCATGCATGTGTTCTCTCTCCTAATTCAGAGGGGCAGGGGAAGTCCTTGACCTCTTGGGCTGGTCATAGGCCTTGACTAATGGGCTTAGCCCATGGGGAGTGCGCTTGGCTTCTTCTTTCTTCTTTTAGTCCCTATGTTGACTTGTTGACATTTTAGGTTGACTTGGTCAACATGATGAGTGGGCTGGCCCCACTTGATGGTCATGGAACCCAAGGTGTCACCCAACTTGGGTTTTGTTATGGTGGTACCCTACTTGGACTAATTTGTCCCCTAAGTGTGGGTTTGACCAAAATAGTGTTAGGGTTGACTTGGGTCAACATGGGTCAATAGTTGACCCAATGACATGGCTTATGAAAGTGAGGGTAAGATATATCCTTCACTCTAGGGGGGGGGGGTGGGGTTGAATAGAGTGATTTAAAATAATTTTGCTAAATTAAAAATTATTTTATCAGTGGAAGACTTGATTTAATAAGTGTAGAGTGCTAAGCAGAAACTGAAATAAAGCAACTACAAAAGGACAAATTCACAGCAGCACAAGAAAGAGCAAGCAATCCAAAAGACACAAGGAACTATAGTGGTTCCCCAAAACCTGGGTATATCCACTCTTCTACCACCCTTGGTAGGAATCCACTACAGGATAAGTTGATCAAGTGTCCTGGGCACCAATGAGCTTTTGATAAGGTGCTCAAAAACCAAACTAGATTTTTTGATCAGGTGTCTTGCCACCAAGCAGAACTTTTGAAGGGAGTTCAACAACCCTTTTACAGGAAAAGAAAAAGAAGTAGATGTTGTCTTCTTTGTCAATGATTTGAGGGAAGCACTAGTGAATGGGAAGTTGTCAATGCTCCCCCTGAGATGTAGCAGAAGTTCAGGATCTGGAAGCTTTGAAAGGGTGATAGGTCTTCAACGAAATGATTGCTCCAGCACTAGATGGTTTCAACAAAAACTGAAATGTTTTTTGTCTGGAGAATGAAAGATGAAGACTTGAGAAAACTTTTTATCAGCAGGAATCAGCATGCCAAATTATTGAGTTTTCTATATGTTGTTGATCTCCTTTATTTCCTAGTTTTTATATCTATATCATTGCTTTCTCTGATATCATATTGATACTTCCAGTCGTCAAATCTTCCTGGTAGCCGTTGGAAAAGTCAAAAAAGCTTTCCTTAATTCTCAACTGTCTATGAAGGAAATAATCTAAGTACATTCCTTTCTTATTTCCTTGAAACTTGCTCTAGATTTATTATAACGGTTAGAAATCTTCTTCATTAAATGCTCTGATTTGAAATTCTTAACAAGCTAACAAAATCCCAGAAATCGTCGATCTCAAAATAAAATCATCGATCTGAGCTCAACTATCGTTGAACTGAGCTTAGAGATATTAGAATTTGACTTGGACAGAAATCGTCGATCTGAGCTCAGAGATCGTCGAACTGGGTTCGACGCCTAGTCGACATGAGCTCAGAGATCGTCGAACTGAGTTCGATGCTTTGTCAACCTCAACTTGGAGATAGTTAAACTGAGTTCGACTCTTCATCGATCTGAGCTCGACGACAACTTCAATTCTTCTTCTTGGCTTCTTCATCAGAAGTAGGAGGTCTTGGGGAAATCTTCAACCCTAAGTCCTAAGCCTTAGACCTAACTAGTTGACCTTTTCTCTATACAGTAAGGTCAAAACAACAATCCTATTGACATAGTGATCCTGACCCAAATTAGTAATAGGGTGTTCCAACAATCTCCCCCTATTTGGGTTAGGATTAATATTTACATGAGTTATAGAAAATAGAAACAATAACAATAAAAATATAGAAGCAACATTGCAGAACCACAGATAAGATTATATCCCAGTACAAAAGTAGTTCAGCAGAGATATAATATAGTTTTCAGCTTACATCCAGATTAATGCTTGTCATCTGTCCTCTTCTTGAAGATGATTTCTCTATTTGGATTTTCTGAGTCTTTCTTTGATCTGAAATCATCAGCAGCACCAAGAGTCCTTTGGCTTTTGCTTCTAGGAACTCAGCTTCAGGATGTAACTGCATGTATTCCTCAGTATTGAAGAATCTCTTGGACCTGTATCTTTCAAGTTCCTGTATTCTTTGTTCTAATAGAGTAGATATATTTGTAGTGTCTTAGCCCTGCTCTCTTGCCTTTTTAATTTGATCTAGAGCAGCCATTTCTTTAAGTCTGGCTGTCCAGGAGACTGGATTTTTTCTAGATATTCAAAAGGTACTGGTGGCTCATATCTGTTTATGGTGTCAGTATGAGGATATTTTGAGTGAAAAATTTCTTTGAGCTTGTAAGGAAAGGGACCAGTAGTTGAATAAGTTGGGCCTTGTCCTTTCCTTTGATAAGATTGCCGCCTGGGTTGTCCTCTTGAATAAACTTGATAGTTTGTTTGATTTCCTCAATACTGTCTTCCTCTAGGCTGATTTCCTCTTTGCTGATAACCTCTGGATTGAGATCTTCCCTGATAGGTTTGCTGGGGTTGAGAAATGTTGGAAGCTTTAGGAGCTGAGTCTTCACCAAATCCTGCTCTTGGAGAAGGAGGAGGAGGAGGAGGATTGAAGTGAGAAGTTCTTTTGTCATACTTTCTTCTTTTCTTCATTACTTTCAACTTGTTCTTAGAATATTGCATCCAATGTTCAGTAATAGGACAATTGTGCAGAATGTAATATGGTATGTCATGATCAGTTGTAGCTTTGGTCAATTGAACCATTTTCATAGCCTTGCTTCTGGCTTTCCTCTTCTTTGCAATGGTTGTAGAGGAATCATCTGAGTTAGTCCTTAATTCATCATCCTCATCAGAACTCCGAGGCTCATCATACAGAGCATCTATTTCCTTGTAAGTTGCTTTGGTGGTGGAAGCAGGAGCAGAAGCAGGAGGTGTAGTAGAAGAAATAACAGCAGCAGCACTAGAAACAACAGTTGAAATAGCAGTAACAGTAGTAACACTAACTAAAGCAGTAGGCTCAGTAACTAAACAAACTGGCACTTCAATAGCCTTTGAAGAATCAATATCAGCAGCAGCAGACTCAAGAATCACAGAATCATTCTCCACAGATTGAACAGAATTTACATACATATTTATTAGGTTTGGATCACAGCAGGGGAGGTGAACAATGGCCCTGGTTAAATCTTCAGCAAGAAGAGGTGCTGGAAGATGGCTACTGTAAATAGAATCAAACAATGATAATAATGAATATAAATCTATTGTACGGCAGATGGTCTGAGCTGGAGCAAGAACTGCCACTTGTTCTGAAACTGAACTCTCTGGAATCTGCATTGCTTAAGCAAAGTTCTCTGAAGGCAGCAATTCTTCATAAGGCATCACCCCATGCCTAGCTTCAGTGAAAATTGAATCTAGGCCCCCAGAAGAAGGGATGGCCTAAAGGGAGAGGGAAGAAGAGAGTCTAATAAATAAGTCAGTCAGATTCTTGACTAAAGGAGCCAAGGCTAAATCTAGTAAGAGTGTTAGCTTGGGGGCCAATAACTCATATAGTTTAACTGCCAGAGGAAGAAGATCTACTTGCTCAAGATTAACTTGAGTAGAGATAGAGGGTTGTGCTGCAGAGATGGATGGAATAAATGTTGGGAGAGTTTGTATGGATGGCTGAGAGATGGGGATGGATGAAATAGATGGAGTTGGGATGGTGACTGTTGGTAGGAATGAGGAGTTGGTAGTTGAAAAATATGGTTGAGAGATGATGTCATGAAGTATTTGTTGGAATGATGTTGAGGAGGATGGGATGTCTGGAGGTGTAGAGGGGGAATCATCCATGAAAGAATCATCAAGGAGATTGAAAGATGGAAGTTGGGAGGATGATTCTAAGTCAATGGAGGAGAAGAAGGGTAGAGATTGGAAATCTTCTGGGAAAGTGGCTGGAGGGGATGATGGAACTGCAGGAGGTGGAGAGAGAGGACAAGATGTGGAAGATGTAGCTGGGTGTGGAGATAGAGGAGAGGAAATTGAGGGGGATGGCAACACTTCTACTGGGGTAGTGGATTGAGGAAGAGTGACTGAAATAGTCCTTGTGCCTGAAGAGGTGTGTGTTGCAGGACCCCTACTTAGTTTGACAATCTGCCTCTCCCATTTGCCAAAGAGAGCAGAAGACAGTCTCTTGGAAGCATTGATAAGCATTCCAGTTGACACTAACAGCTGAGGGCACCTATTCTGCAGGAATAGGCCCAAAATTCTTCAAAAAATTACAAAGTTCTTATTAATTTTCTTCTTGATCAAATCAAAGAAGATGGCTCCCCAATCCAAGTGCTTCTTATCTACTATGGCGGCCATTAAGCAGAACTGATGTCTTGAGATTGTGTCATGAGCCGAGTGTTTGGCTAAAATCACTTTTCCTATAATGTCTGCTAAGAATCTATACTCCATAGATAGATTTTTCTTTAACAGCTTATTAGGGTTTGCAGAATTGTGACCCATTCTGTCTAACATTTCAGTATATTCTACCCCTGATAGGTCTATATTATCATGTCCAGTACTTAACCCAAAAATTTCTATAAGAATGGTCGGGGTTAGGGATACCTGAGTTCCTGAGATGGTTCCAATGACTGTGTGTTGATCCAGATTGTGAGCAGTATAGACCCATTCTTTAATTTCATCTGCTGCTAATTTAATTCGGGTTGTCGTGATATTCACAAGTTGTTGCTCCTTAAATAGTTCCAGAATATCCTTGAACATTTCATCAGTTCCTTCAAACGAGTCCATGTCAATGTCAAACCCAGTATCGAACATCATTGCTGCTAAAATGGTGACTGAAACCGACATGTTTCCTGCAAAAACAAACATGATCAAGTGTAGAGGATTTCGGAGGGAATGAAGGTTCTTGCAGAAAGTATGAAAGTGCAAGGGAGAATGGTGCCTGAAAAAATGATTTTATATCAGGGTTCGACGCTAAAAAGGAAAGATCGTTGAACTCGGTTCGACGATTCACGGCTCTAGGGGAAACTGAAGGGTCTCAACATCGTCGACCTTCGTTCGATGATTTTTAACATCGTCAATCTTCATTTGATGATAATCAAGATCGCTGACTGAGAGGGATAGTCCAGCACTATCTAGCGAACACCGATCTCTGTTCGAAGATTTCTTTCATCGTCGATCTCCGTTCGACGGAAAATAAAAGATAGTTAAATACTATCTGGAAACGACGAGCTCCGTTCGACGATCTTCAGGAAACTCGTCGAGTGCAGTTAAGATACATAGAAAACTTATAGACACTAGGAAATACAAATTTTTTTAACCTAGTCTTTGTCTCTTTTTAGTTTTAAAGGTCTTTGAACTTAATTAAGACTTTCTCCATCTAACATTCCTAACTGATTGAGGAAGAAGTTGTGTTTCTTTTCATCCAAGGGTTTGGTGAAAATATCTCCCCTTTGTAAATCAGTTGGGATATATTCCAATTCAATTTTATTCTTCTCTACATTATCTTTTAAGAAATGATGTCTGATCTCTATGTGTTTTGTCCTAATATAAAGGACTGGATTTTGAGCTATTGAGATAGCACTAGTGTTATCACAAAAAAATTTGGACTTTTCTAAGTTGTAGCCATAGTCTAGGAGATGATTTTGAATCCATAATATCTATTAGCAACAACTACCTGCTGCCATATATTCAGCTTCAGCAGTTGAGGTAGACACAGATGTTTGTTTCTTGCAAAACCAGGAGACAAGTCTGTCACCAAGAAACTGACAACTTCCACTGGTGCTTTTCCTGTCTACTTTACATCTAGCATAATCAGCATCTGAAAATCCAGTTAGATCAAATCCTGAATTAGTTGGATACCAGAGACCTAGATTTGGAAAACTTTTCACAGACCTAAGAATCATCTTAACAAAAATAAGGTGTGACTCTCTAGGGCTGACTTGGAATCTAGCACATATGCATGTAGCAAACATTATATCAGGTCTACTAGCTGTAAGATTCAATAAGGAGCCAATCATTGCTCTATATGTTGTCTGATCAACTGGTTTCCCATGTTCATCAGCATCTAATACAACATTAGTAGGCATAGGTGTTTTCATAGAGGATGCTTTAGACATACCAAATTTCTTAACCAACTCTTTTGCATACTTGGTTTGAGAAATAAAGATGCCATCAACATTTTGTTTGACTTGCAATCCTAGAAAGAAGGATAGCTCACCCATGCTACTCATTTCAAATTTGGAATGCATTAGGTTGGAGAACCTTTTGCACAAGTTTGAATCAGTAGAACCAAAGATAATGTCATCTATATAGATTTGTACTAGTAGCATATTGGACTTATGTGTTCTAATAAAAAGAGTTTGGTCTACTCTACCCCTTTTAAACTCATTTTTCAAGAGAAAGCAAGCTAGGGTCTCATTCCATGCTCTTGGAGCTTGTTTGAGACCATATAATGCTTTATGCAATTTATAAACAAAATCAGGGTGAGTAAGAGAGATAAAACCTGGGGGTTGTTTTACATAAATCTCTTCCTTGATGTCACAATTGAGGAATGCACTTTTGACATCCATTTGATAAACTTTGAACTTCTTGTGAGCTACATATGCTAGGAAGATTCTTATGGCCTCCAACCTTATGACTGGTGCAAAGGTTTGGTCATAGTCCATGCCTTATTCTTGAGAGTAACCTTGAGCAACTAGCCTTGCGCTGTTTCTTACTATCACACCATGATCATCCAACTTATTTTTGAATACCCATTTTGTTCCAACAATGAGATGATTCTTTGGCTTTGGTACTAGTTCCCAAAATTTGTTTCTTTCAATTTGATTTAATTTCTCTTGCATTGCAATGATCCAGTTTAGATCTTGTTCTGCATCTTGTATGAATTGAGGTTCAATTTGAGAAAGGAAGCAAGTGAGCATCAGATTTTGATTGATCTGATTTCAAGTTTGCACACCAGATAAGATGTCTCTAATCACCTGGGAGATTGGATGATCTCTTGATGTTACTAAATAAACAATGGGTGTTGATTTTTCACAAACCTGTGTTGTTGTTTCCTCTTGGGGAACAACAACTGGCTCTTCATTCAAATTGTCACCATGGCTCTCTAAGATCTGACTGTCATCTTCATTTTCACTGCTTTTAGCTTCTTGTTGAATGAATGAACGTGATGGATCTTGTTCAATGATATGTAGCCTGTCCAAATTTTGTGATATAGAATGTACCTGCAAAGGGTCTATAGTAGAAGTGCTCTTCTCCTTGTAAGACATGTTAGGTTCATCAAAAGAAACATGCATAGTCTCTTCAACTTTATGAGATGATTTATTAAAAACCCTATAGGCCTTGCTGATCGTGGAGTATCCCAGAAACACTCCTTCATCAGCTTTGGCTTCAAATTTTGCTAAGTATTTTTTATTGTTGTTATGAATGTAGCAAATACAACTAAAAATTCTAAGATAATCAACTTTAGGTTTCTTCCCTTTGAGTAATTCATAGGGAGTCTTGCCCTTTAGCTTATGTATCAAACTCCTATTCAAAACATAGTTTGAAGTGTTCACAGCCTCTGCCCAAAAGTATAAAGGGAGGTGAGCATCTGTCAATAATGTTATGGCAGATCAATAAGGGTTCTATTCTTCCTTTCAGCTACCCCATTCTGTTGAGGAGTTTTAGGACCTGAGAAAGTGTGTGTTGGATATTGTATCCACAATTACCTGGATTTGAGGAAGCCTCCTGTCAAGCTAAGATGAATTCACAATGTATTTGATGAAATCTTTCAAGGTGTGCTTGCAGTTATTCCTCGCTAAGTACACACCAATGTCAGGGTGCAGTAGGTCAATATACACGGGTATGTGCAACGTAATCCCTCGTTGTGCATACTAGTGTGTTGGCTTACGTGTACTCTCTCTATTGGAGTGTACTTACTTTCAAGCACAGGGTTAAGAAAGATCAAGAGCAGTCAAGGAGCAAGGATGGGCCAAAGACCAGCTCACGGGTAGAAAGACGAAAATCGTCTAAGTACAAATCGTCGAGAATCACTAAGTGATTCTCGCCGATTCGATGAGAATCACTAGTGATTCTCACCGAATCGTCGAGAATCACTGGCTGACTCCCGCCGTTTGCAGCCGACTGTCTCGATGCCACCCTGAATTCTGCTAAGGCAGAATCGGCGAGAATCACTAAGTGATTCTCGCAGAATCGTCAAGAATGACCATGCCTTCTCGCCGATTCGGCGAGAATCAATTATGATTCCCGCCGACTCTCTCAGGCTTGCTATATCAGTGCTGCTAGAATTCTGCCAAGTGGAATTCAGTGAGAATCGTAGGTGATTCTCGCCGATTCGTCGAAAATCACCTACGATTCTCGCCGAATTTTACTTTGGCAATTTTCTGCTATTCTCTAGACCGGTCCAAGTTAACAGGGCTATTTCAAACCGGACTTAGGGCTTCCTTTTGGTGGGGCCCACAACGGTCATTTTAGATGACCTAATGTATAAATACATCGGTATTGTTGAACAGTAAGGTATGGATTAAAAAGAGGGAGAAAGCCCGAGCCGCCGTCGAGACCTAAATCGTGGAGCCTTTCCGTCGCTGACGCCGCTCGTGATAGTGGTCGCTACCATTGATCGTGGTTTCTTCCTGAACCTCCGGCGACAGAAGCTCTGCCATACAACGCGTCTCACGTGTCTTTCTTGAGAACCTTTGTCTCTTGATTTGTAGATCGGGAACACCTTCCCTATCCGATTCAATCGAGACGATTGATCCAATAAAGACCGTTGGTAGACCTTGCCGGCTTAGCTACGAAGTTTGGATCTATATAGCATCGCCGCCTCTTTCATTGCTGCCGCCGATCTAGAGAAGATCCTTTCCAAGTGAGATCTAAGGTCGTGGACTCTTCGTCGACTTCAAGAACACGCCGTCGATCGAAGAGGGACACCTTTATCTCCATAAGTAGTTTGTAATTTTTACAATCCATTTTCAATTTTGTTATAAAGGAACGTTGGTTCCTAGTTGTAAGGGTTGGGTGCAACCCGTGGTGTAGGAGTGGTGACTCCTTCGGAAGGGTTCTTTCCATTAGTGTGAGGATTGGATTTCAATCCTGTTGGAGAAGTGACCGAGTCGTCCCTTGTTGGGAGATAGGTCGTAGGGGGAGAGTGGACATACCCAAATCGGGGAACCACTATAATTTGCTTGTGTCTCTCTGTGCTGTTTGGTTTATTTGTACAGGTACAATTCTAATTCCGCAAAAACGTAGCAAGACACCTATTCCCCCCCCCATAGGTGAAGGTAGTTGGCACTAGGTGGACTTTCAAGTGGTATCAGAGGGAGGTTACTCATCAAAAAGGTTCACACCTTGAGTAGAATCCTGCCACCAGTGTCAACAAGAATGGAGCTGGATTATGATATCTCTCCGTTAAAACTTCCGACGTGCACAAAGGAGTATTATCCCTTCTGGAAGATGGGAGTGTCTTTTCACTTGGAGGCTATCGATCCTCGGGCATCACTCATCTTGGAAGAGGGTCCATTCATTCCAATGAAGACCTCCAACTCTGGGAAGGATCTCCTAATCCCCAAGGATATTACTGAGATGTCTGAGATTGAACTCTCTCTGTTCCAATTAGATGAAGTGATTCGTAAAATCATCATTGATGTCTGGTCTAGACCTTCCCAGTCAAGACTGGAAAAATGTAGGACGACCAAGTCCTTGTGGAAAACCGTATCGGACCTCATGGAGGGATCAGAGAAAGCAGGGACAAGTTGTCAGCAAGAGGTGAAGCCTATGTTGGGGTCCTTGACTCTAAAGATAAAGGTAATGACCAATCTGTTATTATAAGGGCTCCAGTGTCCCTGTCAGAGACTGAAGAAGAAATTGAGCAAAGCAGTTCTGATGAGGCTGACTCAACTGTCTCTGCCGATATCAACAGCAACCCTGATCAGCAGAATCAGGAGCAGGTAACTTCATCTTACTGCCCCTCTTCCCTCGATGTTCCTGAAGACAGTAATAGTTCTGATGGCTGTGTGTCTAATGATGCAAGGGATAAGGATAGCTTCAATTAAAGGATTGAAAATCCTGATTCCCTTGAGTGTTCCCTTCAGAAAAGTAACCTACTTATTGTGGATCAAGCTCAGGAGATTGCTCGACTGAAGACCTTGATGGATCTCCAATTGGAATCCATCAAGGTAAAGGACTCTAAAATCTCAGATCTAGAGAGTCGTCTAGAGAATGAGAAGATGATAGTATATAACTTTTCCAAGGTAGATGCTATCAAGAGAAAGGGAGAAAATGGGTGGATCTCCCGAATTATCAAATCATGGAGAAATGTGGAAACGGTATTCAGACCCCCCACCCCAGGCAGGGAAGGTACTCATCATGCCTTCAGATATGACCACAGGAACAACCGTGGTCACTGCAAGGATGATCAGCCCTCGTGTGGAGACACCCATAGTGCAAGGGCTGTCATGGCCACCCATGAGAGAATACCTAAGGCTCATTCTGAACCCTTTGTATTCTCGGCCTCAGCCCCAACTCGGCATGAATCTGCAGGTATCAACTCTCACTGCGCTTCTCACCACCCTAGGACACAAGAAAGGGGGGTTAGAAGTCATGCAGTTAGTGCTCATGGGGCCTCTGGAAGGGTGCTGACTGAAAGGAAGGCACCACCTCCCAGGCCTCATGACGCTCGCTACATGAATTCCTTCCACCCTCCCACATGTCACGGTGGAAGAGGCAATTCTGTGAGCAGATCCGGCTCTATCCCGTTTAGACCTATGACCATGACTACCTCAGTCACCAGATCAGGTCAGAAACGGCGATAAAAACATTCACAAGTGTTGGTGCTGTGGCAAGGTGGGTCACTTTGCCATAGATTGTTGGCACAACCCCTCTGTGTCAAGGGCAAGGGCATATCCACCTCCTCTGGGTAGAGTTTGCCTTCCTGACAGGATTCCTGTGGGAAGGCATTCGAGTTTTTATGCTGACAAGAACCTAGGACCCAATACTTATTGGGTTCCTAAGGTAAGGTAACTCTCTTTTGCAGGGTAGTCTAGGTTCCCGTAAACCTTATGGGAACCAGACAGGAGATGTTCCACGAATGACTTGGAACAAGTATCTGGAGTAGGAGCAGTGCCATCAACATAGGCACACTCAAATTGACCACCTGGTGTGCCTTGAGCATCTAAATGATATATCGTATGATCCCAGGTAATTGCAATCAGTTTCAATATTTGAGCCATAGTGCATCGATATTTACATATATATATATATGTATATTTACATATCCACACTAATTTGTGAATTCCTTCTCTTGAAAGTAAATGGTCATGTGTAGATATACACATATATGCTTGTACACCTAAGGAAAGATTAAAATTGTAAAATGACCTTTAGATACATTATTAAAGAATTATCTGTAGATCCACACTGGTACATTCGAGAATGAACCTCAACAGGCATAAGTCAGCCAACTGAAAATTAAGAAGATACGTCATTGGGAGTCACTAAAAAGTACAACTGACATCAAGAATATTGTGTACATCTCGATCGATAAATAACCTATTAAATTTGCTTGCCTCGGTTATTGTCTTGGGTACACCAAATTTGAAATGCCTCCTAACAAAATTATTTTTCAAGGGTGTAACAAAGTTCGTATGCCTCCTAACGCTGTGTGGAAAACTCCCTCTAAACCCTTGGTTGATGACATATAGAATTATATGTCGGAATCTCGTCGAACCTGCCTGATAAACCCTCCATAGATATATATTGAGAAATATATATTTAGAAGATTGGTATTTAGAAGATTTCCCGCCGACCCTTCACATTCCGCCTATCGCAAGAATCCCGTCGACTTCCCGCAAGAAACCCGTCGACTTCCCTATCGCAAGAATCCCGTCGACTAAACCTTCCTTCCCTCTTCCTGACGACTTCCCGCCTCCAGGGTTCCAGATTCCGTCGACCTAGTCCTGGGTTGGCCGTCGATCGCTTCCATCGACTCCGTCACCATCGTTTCGCACCCTCTCGGCATTTGGGTAACCACTTCTTCCTCCTTATTGTGACTTACTCTTAGTATAGCTTTCTACTAGAGTTCCTGACTGGGCGTAGACTTGGGATTCCCTCCCTAGGTATAAAATGGCTCCAAGGACCTCCGCCGGCCTGGTCACTGGCTGTTAGCTGGTTCGAACCGGTTTCTCACATGCCTCAGATGAGTTCAGGAACATCATCATCCTGCTTGAAGAGGCTGGACTCACCTTTGTACTAGAGCACCCCTGCAAGATTTTGGATAAGGAGGTGATGGAGTTCTTTGCAACCGCGAAACTTCGGAATGAAGACACTGTCATCAAGAGTAAGATTGCAGGTGCTAGGATCAAGATGTCTGCAAGGGAACTGACTCGATGTTTGCAGCTCTCCAGCTCTGATCACGTGGATTATCTGGAAGAACAAGATAGAGCCAGGACTCTTTTATTCTATGGACTAGCTAGGGGAACCAGATCAATTAAGAGAAAAGAAATGAATGAGGAGGGGAAGCTCTTGTCAGACATCATAGGGAAAGTTCTGATATGCAAACCCGGCTCACACGACCACATCTCAGCTACATGTTCAAGATTCTTGTGGCTATAGTCTGCCTAAAGAGATTCAACTGGGGGGCTATGCTCTTTGAGAAGATTAAGGACACTCTCAGATCTCCAAGTTTTGGAAGAATCATCAGCCTACATCTCAATCAGTTGAACGGAGATAGGTTCGATATGAGCAAAGGAGTTCCTCTGCATTATTTGAAGAAAATGGACTCAAGCATATTTGATAGATAGGAGCGACGAATAGGGCAAGCTGTCGTGGGAGTAGAACAAGAAGAATCTCCGGCCGAGGACAATAGAACTCCAGCACATTCCGTGGCTGTCCCCGGTGAAGTTCCTGATAAACTCACTACAGGAACGGAGGGGGAGCCTCGACCCGCTCCTGCTGATGTCATATCTGATATCTCTTAGATAGCTAGGGATGCAGTTGAGAACCTGCAAGAAGAAAGTGTGGATGTGGAGAAAGATGGGGAGGCCCTGGACAATACTGATATGGTAGATGGAGGTGTTGTTCAGGAGGATGATGAACTGGATGCGGACGCTGCTGCTGATGAGAAAGAGAATATGGATGATGAGGAGGAGGAAGAAGGAAATGAGAGGAGTGAAGAGATGGATCATCGGGATGATGCTGAAGTTCCATCTGGGGAACGAGCTCCTGAGGAGTCTGGTGCTCGACTGGAGGGGGAGACCTCCCAACAACTATCGGTAAGCATTCCTGAAAAACCTACCAAGGCTGCCCAAATTCCCCCTATGGAAACAGTAATTGTGTCTAGCTCACCAAGTGCATTTGCTGAAGGGCCAGATCAAGGCTTGCCTGAAGATCATCCATTGCAAGCCAATCTGGCAAATCATACGGTCAATATTGTTCAAGGAATTGTGAATGAGCTGAAGGCCTCGTTTGTGAAAGCACAAGACGTAGTGCTAAAAAGTGTAAAAGAATCTGTGGATCTAATGTTAAAGAACATTGTGGATGTCAATCACAAGTTGAACGTTATGGAAAAGAAATTCGAGGAAAAGTATACTGAAGCCGGCACAGCTGTCTCTCTGCTGATGCAAGGTCTTAAAAAGAACACAGATGATCTGGCTGTCGTAAATCAGAATGCACATGTTGTGGCTAACAGCATCCAAAAATTTGATGCCAACGTGGTGATTCTGAATGCGGATCAAAAGACCCTGCTGAATGAATTTTCAAAAACTTTGAAGCACATCGATGAGTCCCTGCACGCTTACGCAAACTCAATTGCTGTAGAAGCCAAAAAGGGGGAGGAAGACTACAAAGCTAAGATGGCCGGGCTTCAACAGATAATCATCGAAAACTTCAATCAGTCTAATAGGTATACTCTTAAACTTTAACAAAATCTTAATTGACGCCTTCAATCAATCTAATAGATAATAATTAACAAATTCGGTCATTCGAATAGGTATGTGTTTGAAATGGCCCATTGGTTAGTACAACAAGCCTCGGGCATACACGTTCCCGTTGCTCCTCCGGAGCAAGAGGAGCATACTGCTGCTGCTGCTGAAGAAGAGGCAAGTAATGAAGAAGTTATACTGAGTGAGGCTGAAGCCAAGAAGGCTGCTAGGGCTGCTGCAAGAGCAGAACGCTGCCGCTGGTTTGATCAAGAAGCCCTAGCAAAAGCTAAAGGGAAAAGGAAAAATCAAGAAGCAACCTCAAAGGAAATGCCAACTGAAAATAGAATCAGACTGAAGGAGGAAGAGGTGCGAAATGAAAGGTGGAGCCCAGTATCAAGAAGAATCATTTTGGACACATTTGCGTTGCAACAAAGGGGGGAGATAAACAGGAACGATGTCTACAGTCAGTACGAGTGGGAGCAGCACAAGACCTTTGAAGCCAAAAGAAACATCTTCTTCAGGTCAAATACTGTGGCAAATAAAGCTCCCCCTCCCAGATACTACCCTAATCCAAAGGAATACTTTGAACGTCAAAGCAGCAAGCACTTGGCGCAGCAGCTAAAAGACGAAATAGCTAAGGATAAAGAGATTGAGGAATTTAGCTATTGTACTCCTTATGTTCTTATTATTATCATCCTGTAAACATATGAACAATTTTTGTGGATATCTATATATATATGTGTGTGTGATTTGATGATTGACTCTCATATTGCTCTGGTTGCTTTTATTATCTTTCTCTTGATTCAATGTATGTATTATCTGGATTGGTGCAATTCATCTTAGCTAGTAGGATTTTGCCTTCTTCAAATAGGGGGAGATTGTTGGGTATTGTATCCACAAATACCTGGATTTTAGGAAGCCTCCTGTCAAGCTAAGATGAATTCACAATGTATTTGATGAAATCTTTCAAGGTGTGCTTGCAGTTATTCCTCGCTAAGTACACACCAATGTCAGGGTGTAGTAGGTCAATATACACGGGTATGTGCAACGTAATCCCTCGTTGTGCAGACCAGTGTGTTGGCTTACGTGTACTCTCTCTATTGGAGTGTACTTACTTTCAAGCACAGGGTTAAGAAAGATCAAGAGCAGTCAAGGAGCAAGGATGGGCCAAAGACCAGCTCACGGGTAGAAAGACGAAAATTGTCTAAGTACAAATCGTCGAGAATTACTAAGTGATTCTCGCCGATTAGACGAGAATCACTAGTGATTCTCACCGAATCGTCGAGAATCACTAGCTGACTCCTGCCGTTTGCAACCGGCTGTCTCGACGCCGCCATGAATTCTGCTAAGGCAGAATCGGCGAGAATCACTAAGTGATTCTCGCAGAATCGTCAAGAATGACCTTGCCTTCTCGCCGATTCGGCGAGAATCAATTGTGATTCCCGCCGAATCTCTCAAGCTTGCCTTATCAGTGCTGCTAGAATTCAGCCAAGTGGAATTCGGCGAGAATCATAGGTGATTCTCGTCGATCCGTCGAGAATCACCTACGATTCTCGCCGAATTTGACTTGGGCAATTTTCTGCTATTCTCTGGACCGGTCCAAGTTAACAGGGCTATTTCGAACCGGACTTAGGGCTTCCTTTTGGTGGGGCCCACAACGGTCATTTTAGATGACCTAATGTATAAATACATCGGTATTATTCAACAGTAAGGTACGAATTAAAAAAGAGGGAGAAAGCCCGAGCCGCCGTCGAGACCTAAATCGCGGAGCCTGTCTGTCGCTGACGCCGCTCGTGATTGTGGTCGCTACCGTTGATCGTGGTTTCTTCCTGAACCTCCGGCGACAGAAGCTCTGCTATACAACGCGTCTCACGTGTCTTTCTTGAGAACCTTTGTCTCTTGATTTGTAGATCGGGAACACCTTCCCTATTCGATTCAATCGAGACGATTGATCCAATAAAGACCTTTGGTAGACCTTGTCGGCTTAGCTACGAAGTTTGGATCTATATAGCATCGCCGCCTATTTCATTGCCGCCGCCGATCTAGAGAAGATCCTTTCTAAGTAAGATCTAAGGTCGTGGACTCTTCGTCGACTTCAAGAACACACCGTCGATCGAAGAGGGACACCTTTATCTCCATAAGTAGTTTGTAATTTTTACAGTCCATTTTCAATTTTGTTATAAAGGAACGTTGGTTCCTAGTTGTAAGGGTTGGGTGCAACCCGTGGTGTAGGAGTGGTGACTCCTTCGGAAGGGTTCCTTCCGTTAGTGTGAGGATTGGATTTCAATCCTGTTAGAGAAGTGACTGAGTCGTCCCTGGTTGGGAGATAGGTCGTAGGGGGAGAGTGGACGTACCTAAATCGGGGAACCACTATAATTTGCCTGTGTCTCTCTGTGCTATTTAGTTTATTTGTACAGGTACAATTCTAATTCCGCAAAAACATAGCAAGACACCTATTCCCCCCCCCATAGGTGAAGGTAGTTGGCACTAGGTGGACTTTCAGTGTGCCTGATCCCTTCCCTCTGATCGAACTCTTGCATAAGAAGAGAATCAAACTCTGTCCCATGATCACTTCTGATCAGGGCTATGTGAGTATTGAACTCAATCTGTATACATTTGAGAAACTCTGTCAAACACTTGGAGTTATCAGACTTCTTCCTCAGGAAGAACACCCATGGGAATCTAGAGAAGTCATCTACAACTACTAAAGTATAAGATTTCCCTCCTAGGCTTTGTACAGAAATGGGTCTAAATAGATCCATATGTAATAAGTACAAAATCTTAGGTGAATAACTCTTATTAAGTGACATAAAACTATTTTTAGTTTTCTTGCCTAACTGACAAGACTTGCAAAGTCCTTCCTTCTTGTAGGGGCCAGAAGGTAGTCCTCTAACAAGATTGTCCTTGGATAGCCTAGCAATGGTTCTAAGGTTGATATGCCCTAGTCTCTTATGACATAATTCATTAGGTTTGCTAAGTGAGTTAAATAAACAAATGTCTACATGGGTTGAATGAAAATCAACTAGATAGATGTTATCTCTTCTGTTACCTGTCAATACAATTGTGTTGTCTTTTGATTTGATAAAGCATGAAGACTTGTTGAATGTGACCTGGTAGCCTTCATCACACAGCTGACTAATGCTGATAAGATTGTGCTTCAGTCCTTCCACATATGCCACCTTTTTGAATATGACTGATCCTCTTTGAACTGCACCATATCCTTTGGTCTGTCCAAAGTTTGAATCTCCAAACATGACTTTGGGTCCTTGTTTGGCCTCTAATGATGACAGGTTATCCTTGCTTCCTGTCATGTGATTGGAACACCCACTATCCAGATACCAATGCTGGTCCATGGTTAGATAGGTCTTCACATGCACAAATAACAATTCATTTTTTTGACCCAGTTTACCTTGGGACTAGCTTGATAACCTTTGAAATAATAAATGAAAGACATCTCTGGTTGACTTTTATACCCTTCAGGATGATATCTCCTAGGAGGAATTATCCATTCAGTATAAGGGTTGAACCCTTGAGATGCAGGATATCTAGAAATAACTTTTGATGTTCCCTTGGAGAACTGGGCAAATCTCTGAGCTCCGTACGACGATCGTGGAACTGTGTTCGATGATCTTGGGTCAGTTCGTCGAGCTCTATTCAGCGATCGATCTTGCCTGTGTTCAGAGAGCAGAGATCATCAACCTGAGTTCGACGATTCAGCATGAAGTCGTTGAGCTCTGTTCGAAGATCATCGAGCTTCATTCGATGATTTTTGTTGATCTTTGTTCTTTTTGGGTAGATAAGAATTCTTTCTAGCTACCTCCACAACTCCTTTTCCTTTATCAGAAATTAATTTAATAGGAGTTGTTAACACACAAGGTTGGCTGGAAGAGACACCCAAGCCCAGCATACTATTGAATCTTGAGTTCACTGTGCTTGTGATGTCCATCAGTTTGATACTTCTCCCATTGAGGGATTCTTCAAATTTCTTGGCCTCAGATAGTTCATTTTTCAATGAAGCTATCTGCTCCATACAATAACTTAACTCATCTGAGAGTTTGAGGTTATCTGAACTTAAAATGCTGTATTCAGATAATTGATTTCTGAGTGAGATGATCTCTTTCTCAGACTTGAGTAAGTCTAAACACAGTGCTTTAAATTCAGATTTAAAGTCCTCAGAATTAAAATCAAAAGAACTAATTACCTAATCTTCTTCTAGCTCTGGTTCAGATTCTGATTCAGATGCATGTTCTGAATAAGTGTTGTTTTGTGATGCATTGATTGCCATCATGCAGAAGTCCTTCTCTTGTGCATCATCTTCATTATCACTTGAGCTTGATGTTGCATCAGATTCTTCTTAAGTTTCACTCCAGGTTTCAGCTACAAATCCCTTCCTTGTATGCTTGTTCTTGCTGGAGGATCTGTCATGATGATTTCTTCTAAAGTCTTTGTCCTTTCCCTTTTCCCTCTTATCCTTTTTGTCCTTATTTTGATTTTCTGGACAGTCAGGCAATATGTGGCCTGGTTTTCTGCAACCATAACAGATAATTTCTTTGTTATTTGTCCTATCATACTTTGGATTCTCTTGGCCTCTAGATGACCTTTTTATGAAGTCCTTCCTAGCTATTTTGTAAAACCTTTTGGCTAGAAGACTCATCAGTTCTTCATTGCCTGTGATTTTGTCTTCAAGCTATTCTTCTGTGGCTTTGAAAGTAATTGATTTCTCCTTCCTGACTGCTGGAGAAATTGTCTTTTGTTCTTCTTCTCTATTTTTGATGAGCTGCTTATAAGATTTTAGCTTGCCCAATAGAGCTTCTGTGGTAATCTCATTCAGGATTCTGGCATCCTTGATTGGACAGATTCTTGAATCTCAAGTGCTGGGGAAGCACATTAGAATTTATCATTGATCTCTGTGAGAGAGATCTCCTTATCCAAAGTTTTGAGTTCACTACAATTAAGCTTAGTCTGCTGTACATGTCAGATACTGACTCATTTTCTGCCTTTTTGAAATTTTCCTATTGGGTGATGACGTGAGATCTTCTGTCTTTCCTCTCATCAGCTGATCCTGATACAATTTCAGATAGTTTGTCCCAAATTTCCTTAGTTGAGTTGCATTCAGCTACCTTTTGAAAGATATCATCAGACATTGTCTATACCAGGATGTTCATAGCTTTGGCATCAACAACCTTCCATTTCTTTATTTCAGCATCTGTTCCTGAAGGAGGTGGAACAACATTTATACTTGTGCTTGCAGGAGACTTTGGGCAATCTGTCAAAACAGAATTAAATATATCTTCATCAATAGAATTCATGTATAATCTAATCCTTGCCTTCCAAAGTGCAAACTTGGAGTGATTGCACACGGGAGGTCTGGTGCTAGCATTGTCCTTGTTTTGTGCCATGAATTTAAAGTAAAATAGATATAATAAAAATAACCCTCTATAAGGATGGATCTTAAGATAGATCTTTTGGTTCAGATGTTAGTCTGTATTAACAACCAATTTTGTTGAGCAACCAACCTGGCTCTGATACCAATTGAAAGTGAGGGTAAGATCAATGATTCACTCTAGAGGGGGGGGGGGTGAATAGAGTGATTTAAAATAATTTAGTGCTAAGCAGAAACTGAAATAAAGCAACTACAAAAGGATAAATTCACAGCACACAGCACAAGAAAGAGCAAGCAATCCAGAAGACACAAGGAACTATAGTGGTTCCCCAAAACCTGGGTACATCCACTCTTCTATCACCCTTGGTAGGAATCCACTGTAGGATGAGTTGATTAGATGTCCTAGGCACCAATGAGTTTTTGATAAGGTGATCAAAAACCAAACTAGATTTTTTGATCAGGTGTCTTGCCACCAAGCACAACTTTTGAAAGGAGTTCAAAAATCCTTTTTCAGGAAAAGAAAAAGAAGTAGATGTTGTCTTCTCTGTCAATGATCTGAGAGAAGCACTAGTGAATGTGAAGTTGTCAAAGCTCCCCCAGAGATGTAGCAGAAGTTCAGGATCTGTAAGCTTTGCAAGGGTGATAGGTTGTAAAGACCCGAGTTTAGAGCTCAGAGGCCGCAGCTTGTCTCGCCCCACGACGTCGCAACCGGGCTGTAGCCCAAGCACCCCAACCCCTCTCCTTCCACAGGCGGGTTGTTGGTGGCCACAACCTCCCTTTTATGAGTCAAACTCGATAGTCAAGCCCGCACTACGGGGACTTCCCAGGAGGTCACCCATCCCAGTACTACTCCAGCCCGAGCACGATTAACTATGGAGTTCTTTCAACACTCATCAACAGTTGAGTTGCAGATCAACTGGTGATGAGTGTTGAAAGAACTCCATAGTTAAGCGAGCTCGGGCTGGAGTAGTACTGGGATGGGTGACCTCCTGGGAAGTCCCTGTAGTGCGGGCTTGACTATCAAGTTTAACTCATCAAAGGGAGGCTGTGGCCACCAACAACCCGCCTGTGGAGGGAGAGGGGTTGGGGTACTTGGGTTGCAGCCCGGTAGCGACGCCGTGGGGCGAGACAAGCTGCGGCCTCTGAGCTCTAAACCCGGGTCGTTACATAAAAAGTGCACTTTTTATTGTAACGACCCAGGATTTTTCCCGAAGCCCCCCTGCATCACTACAAGTATATCGGCCCGGCCGTGCCCCGAAGGGACTTACCAGGACACCATGGCGCCGATACCGGGCTGCAGCCCAAGCACTCCAACCCCTCTCACTCCACGGGCGGGTTGTTGGTGGCCACAACCTCCCTTTGATGAGGCAAACTCGATAGTCAAGCCCGCACTACGGGGACTTTTAGGATGATACCAACTGTCACGACCCGCATTTTTTCCGAGGTTAAGAAGTATCAGAGTAAGGGAAAAACACGCGTTGTGATGCCACGTCGAGCAGGGGATAACTGCCGACGCTCAGGCGACGCACCAAAACCATAAATCACAAGTTTTAATTTAATAGAAAACCAGTTTATTTGAAGGCTGTATCCCTCGGCACAGTGGATCAGATAGTCCACGCTAGGAAAAAACATATATTTGCTTACAGCGAAAAAATACTTTGATTTAGTTAATTTGACACCCTAAATGAGTATAAGGGCCTTCAAGGGACCACTTATAGAATGCTCGACACCTAAGGTGAGTATAGTATTTATATTTAAAAGATATGTTTTACGCTTTAAGAAAATAATGCTTTAGTTTGCAAACATGATATGCATGAGATATATATAATAGTATAGGGTTTTAAAATACCTAACATGCAACCTTGAATATAACCTTCCCAGAAGCAAGAAAACAATCCCAAGAGGGCAAAAACAGCTGTCTTAATTCATATTTAGAAAAACAAGTAAGCCACCAGTGGGCGTCGACAACCCGACACGAACCCACCGGTGAGTGTGCATGTCCATACAGAAAAGAGAAATAACTACCTCACAAGGTGAATGATCTGCAACTTTTCTACCTTGGAGGCTACCAGCAAGTCCTACTAAAAGGAATCAGCCGCTCAATCGGCAACAACCTGGACCTGAGGCATTCAAGAAAAAGAAATGCCTCAGCAAGGAAATAGTCAAAAGAAAAGGAGTATAAGATTACTTAAATAAAGAAGGGTTTTCCAACCCGGCAACAAAGTACTAATCAACAGAAGAAGGAAAAAGAAATAATTATTGTTAAAAAGGCAATAAAGGCAAATCACACCAAGTGTGAGAACAAAAACTACCTGCTCTGCGGAAATAATCAACCTGCAGTAGTAAAGCATCAAAATAAAAGAAGGAAAAGCCAAAAGTAGACAACAGGAAGCTAACAGTCCTAAGTTTGTGGGAAAATGACCGGGGTGTAAAAAAAATAAGGGGCTGGAGTGTGTGGCAGTACAGACACCAACAACCAGACCCCAAAAATACTCAAGGGTGAAACACAACCGGTGGCAGCTTTAGGGTCCACACACCTAAATAAGTTGGCCACAGTTTCAAAACTTAGTGGTGTCCACAGCTCAACACACACAATTCACCCCTCCAGAGTCCAAACAACACCCCCTCAGGCCATAGCCCACGAGTCGGCGTGCAAAAACTAGCCGAACACCCCCAACATCCCCCTTAGGAAGGTAAAACTCCTCTAACATCCCTAAAGAAGCTCACATCCCAAGGCTATAACATTAGCCTAAAAAAGAACTACGGCGTTGAGTGAGGTACCCTCACTCAACGCCAAGAGCTAAACCGCAAGCCCTGGCTGTGGCGTTGAGTGAGTCTACCTCACTCAACGCCAAACCTGCTTTGGCGTTGAGTGAGGTCGACTCACTCAACGCCATCGGGCTAAAACGCAAGAGAATAGCTTTGCGTTGAGTGAGTCCCCCTCACTCAACTCCAAACCTGCTATGGATTGAGTGAGGTCGACTCACTCAACGCCATCGGGCTGAACTATGGCGTTGAGTGAAGCCTCTTCACTCAACGCCATCTGGCTAAACTATGGCATTGAGTGAAGCCTCTTCACTCAACGCCATCTGGCTTAACTATGGCGTTGAGTGAAGCCTCTTCACTCAACGCCATCTGGCTAAACTATGGCGTTGAGTGAAGCCTCTTAACTCAATGCCAAACCTGCTATGGCATTGAGTGAAGCCTCTTCACTCAACGCCATCAGACATGACAGCGGGGAAAAGACTTGGCGTTGAGTGAGTCTTCCTCACTCAACGCAAAACCGTCTTTGGCAATGAGTGAGGTCGACTCACTCAATACCATCAGGCTTGACAACGGCGTTGAGTGAGTCCTAATCACTCAATGTCATCAGACTTAACTGCAAGTCTTAGCAGTGGCATTGAGTGAGTTCACCTCACTCAACGCCAGACCTGCTTTGGCGTTGAGTGAGGTCGACTCACTCAACGCCTCAGCACTTAACCGCAAAAAAGCATCTGGCGTTGAGTGAGTGGACCACACTCAATGCCATAACCCTAACTGTCTAGGGGTTGAGTGAGGTACACTCACTCAACGCTTTTGACTTAGCATAAAAAATCAGAAAGCTCCTGGAGCTCACCCGGCCCAGCTCCTTCAGCTCCTCCTAACCCGAGAGCTGGAGTTTAATTCCAGCCCTCACTCTTACCTTTCCTACTCGACCACAGCAGCCCTAAACTAGCTTACCATTAAGCTAAGCCTAATCCTAATACTAACCAAGTCTGGACATCACCCGAGACAAACAAAGCCACCAACAAAACAACAAAAAAGAAAATAGCTGCTTCTAAAGTAGAAAAAGGGAGCAGAGAGAGAAAAGAAGATCTCTTGCTACTTTACTTCTAGGGAAAAACAACCAGAAACAAACTAGGGGTTAGGATAATATACACGGCAAGGGAAAGAGAGCCACTTGCCTCTACCTCAAGGAAGACGGCAGGAAACCTCCAACCTTCAGCTCCGGCGGCAAGACCGGCCACCTAGAAGTAAAGCTGGAGAATTAGGGAAGAATAAGGAGAAACCACCGGAACCCTAGCTCCTATAGGCAGCCCGAAAAGCCAAAATACATACCTAGGAAGCTAGCTCTCGGCGAGAGCAGCTCGGATCCGAAGTTTCCCGAGCAAACCGATCACTGGAATAGCTGAAATCGCCGGCCAAGGCAGCAGCTTCACCGCCTCCCATTTCTTCCACTGGAAGCCAACCCGCTCGGGTTTGGGGAAGAAGATAAGGGATGGCTTTAATTACTCTATCCACTAGCTATTATTATACTATTATCTAGCCATACTAAGCTTAAACTATACTAATATATTCGGCCACTACCCAAAGCTTGAAGCTTATCCTAATACAACCACTATAACTATTAAAATGCTAAGCCTAAGCAGTACTAGCAGCTATCCCGAGCCCCCCTCACTCAACCAGCTCACAGCCACTAACCGAATAAATAAATAAATATATATATATATATACATATATATATATTTATATATTTATACACACAACACACAAATATATATATATATATATACATATATACATACAGCAAAATTGGCTAACCAAACTTAGCCTAAAATAAGCACCGGCCTTACCAAGCTCGATCACACAAGGCCACGCACTACAAACAGGTTGCCACTACCGGCTAACAAAACGCACGTCGAAACGACGTGAAAAACAAATGATCTCGGATTTCGACAAAACTCGCACCGTAGCTAAACTTCATAGCTACAAACACAACGGCGAAGTCGAAAACAACATCCGACGATCAAAACTTGGGCTAACACTACCCGAAGCCAAAATACAAGCATTCCCTGAGAGGCCCAATCGAGTCACCAAAACAAACTCCGGCTAGTTGGGGAATCTTGCAAATAGGCAACTAAAGGACCACTAAAGGAACCTAAAGAGCTATGACCACGCTCTAACAATGACAAAAGCCGACAACACGTCCTCGTAACGCCAAGCAATGATCAAACAAAACGCAGAAAAATCGGGGGCATTACAGTCACTCCCCCTAAAAGAAAGTTTCGCCCCGAAACTTTGCGCACAACCCTTCTAACAAAAGGGAAAAGAATAAGCTAATTAAAATCCATAAAAGAAAGAGTGCAAACATACCAGGCACAAGTCAAGGGAAAAGGTCAGGGTAAGCACAAGTCGCGGTTTCTACATCATGGTTCTTCCACAATATTTTCACCATAGGAATTGTTTTCTTCCGCAACACGCGATCCTAAGCATCCAAAATGCGGACAGGCACTTCCACATAAGAAAGGTTCGGCTCTAACAGAGGCACAGAATCCAAAACCTGCCTGTCACTATGTACACACTTCCGCAGCTGACTGACGTGAAAAACATCATGCACGCCAGGAAAATTTGCGGGCAACTCCAGCCTATAAGCTGCCACACCGATCCTCTCAACAACCCTGAATGGACCCACATATCTCGGGTCCAACTTTCGGTCCTTACAAAATCTCTTGATCCCAATCATCAGAGAAACCTTTAAGAACACTTGTTCCCCTACAACAAATTCCAAATCTGATCTACGCCGGTTGGCGTTCTTTTCATATCTCTCCTGGGCTAATCGAACATTTTCCCGAATAAGCTTCACCGAAATCTCCATCTCCTCGAGTGCTTTTGGGCCCAGCAACGGTCTCTCGCCAACCTCAGCCCAAAACAAGGGAGTCCTGCAGCGCCTCCCATATAAAGCCTCAAACGGAGCCATTTGCAAGCTTTCTTGATAGCTATTGTTATATGCAAACTCCATAAACCGCAAACGCTCGTCCCACGCCCCACCATGATCCACAATATAGCATCAGATCATATCTTCCACAATCTGATTTACTCACTCTGTCTGATCGTTGGTCTGCGGGTGGAAAGCAGTGGAATACCTCAAATCTGTCCCCAATCCTTCCTGAAGACTCCTCCAAAAACGAGACGATAACCTGGAGTCTCGATCTGATATGATGCTCACGGGGACGCCATGTATTCTGATGACCTCCTCCACATACAACTCAGCTATCTTCCTCATCGGGTAATCAATCTTGAATGACATGAAGTGGGCACACTTCGTCAGTCTGTCCACGATCACCCATACTGAATCATGCCCCCTCGGAGACCTTGGTAAGCCAGTGATGAAATCCATCGAGATGCTTTCCCACTTCCAAGTCGGAATCTCCAAGGGAGTCAGCTTGCCACCTAGTCTTCCATGATCAACCTTCACTTGCTTACAAGTGTTGGATTCAAAAACAAATTTGGCTATGTCTCCCTTCATCCCATACCACCAGGCAATCTGCTTCAAATCGCGGTACATCTTAGTGGATCCTGGGTGGTAGGCAACGCTAGACCCATGGGCTTCCCTGCACACCATAACCCTGATATCGCCAACAGCGGGAATGCAAAACCTGCCTCAGTACCTCAAGGTACCTGAATCATCTATAGAAAAATCCGGCAACTCGCCTTTCTCAGCTTGAACATACAACCGCAGAAGGTTAAGATCATCTTTCTGATGCAATCTCGTGAGCGCGATCCATGAAGGCTCTGCCACTACCAGGCCGCTCTGCACATCACAGCTATCCATAGAAATGCCCATCAACAAAAACTCGTCTACTAACGACTCGGCTGTGAGACCAAAGATCTTCCCTGATTTCCGACTAAGGGCGTCGACCACCACATTGGCCTTGCCCGGATGATACTGAATCTCAACATCATAGTCGGCCATGTACTTTAACCATCGCCGCTGATGCATGTTCAACTCCTTCTCCGTGAAGACATACTTTAAGCTCTTATGATCAGAAAAAATCCTGCACTTCACACCATATAGAAAATTCCTCCACATAGAGTATAGATCACAACAGCAAACTCTAGGTCGTGCGTAGGGTAATTCCTCTCATGAGTCTTTAGCTGTCTCGACCCGTACGCAATCACCTTCCCGCCTTACATCAGCACACATCCAAGCCCGATATGTGAAGCATCCACATACACCTCATACTCAACACCTTCGGTAGGCAAAGACAAAATAGGGGCTGAACATAGCCTTCTCTTTAGCTCCTCAAAAGCCTCTTCACACTTGTCATCCTATACGAAGGATACATTCTTCTGCATCAACCTGGTCAATGGCACAGACAGGGTGGAGAACCCCTTCACAAATCTTCTATAATAGCCCGCCAAACCCAAGAAGCTTCTGATCTCATGAGGAGTAACAGGTCTCGCCCATTCCATAACTATATCGATCTTTTTAGGGTCTACTGAGATCCCCTCCTTGCTAACCACATGGCAAAGGAAAGATACTTGAGGCAGCCAAAACTCAAATTTGCTTAACTTGGCGTAAAGCTTATGGTCTCTCAAAGTCGCCAAGACTAGACGCAAATGTTTATCATGCTCTTATGCATTCCGGGAGTACACCAAAACATCGTCAATAAAGGCAATCACAAACTTGTCTAAGTATTCCTTGAACACGTGGTTCATCAAATCCATGAAGGCTGAAGGCGCATTAGTCAAACCAAATGACATGACAAAGAACTCAAAGTGCCCATGACGAGAACGGAACGCCGTCCGCGGAACATCTGACTCCCGAATCCTCAAATGGTGATAGCCCGAACGAAGGTCTATCTTTTAAAACACAGCACTACCACACAACTGGTCAAACAAATCATCAATCCGAGGCAGTGGGTACTTGTTTTTAATTGTAACCTTGTTCAGCTCTATGTAGTCGATGCATAGCCTCATCGAACCATCTTTCTTCTTTACGAACAGTACAGGCGCACCCCAGGGAGACGAACTCGGCCTTATAAAACCCTTTGCCAACATCTCATCTAGCTGGATCCGCAACTCCTCCAGCTCTCGCAGGGCCATGCGGTACGACGCCTTAGCAATAGGATGCGTACCCGGCTCCAAATTAATGACGAACTCGACGTCTCTATCGGGTGGAAATCCGAGAAGATTAGCAGGAAAAACATCAGGGAACTCACAAACAACAGGAATCTCTTCCAACCGCGGCACACTAACATCTGCCCCTACCAGAGAGACCAAACAAGCAAAATAGCCCGGAACAAGCAAATTGCAAGCACGTACCGCAGAAATAATTGGAGTCTCCTGGAGAGGATCAGCATAAACGCTCCCGGGCTGACCGTCATCCTTCACAAAATCCAAGCGCTTACCCTTACACTGGATAACCGCATCATATCTGGACAACCAATCCATGCCTAGGATAACGTCGAAGTCCTCTAGATCAATCACTTTCAGATCCGCCTTAGCTAGAAATTCTCCCAACAAGATTGGGCAGCCCTGAATACCCAAGTCTGAAATCACAGAGTCGCCCAAAGGGAACTTGACGTTGAAAGCTCCACCAATATGATCTTGGCTCAAATGGAATCGCTCCACGAAATCCCTAGCAAAAAAAGAGTGGGTGGCACCAGAGTCGAAAAGAATGCGCGCCCAACGGTTCTTTACCTTATATTTCCTTATACAGCAATCCACACAACTAAGGGAAAACAAAAGCTAAACTATACAAGAGGTAGAAAATTCAAGTTAGGAAGAAATCTAACCTAAAATGACCTGGGTCGAGGTCAACGCTTCCTCTGAAGAGATAACATTAAGCTTCCCCTTGCCTTTATCCGCGCGCGGGGGTGGTGGCAACGCCTGCAAAAGAACCACTGGAAGAACGTGCTGCGCTTAAGGGCACCTCGTCTTGAGATGGCCCTTTTTCCCACACTGAAGCAAACTTTATCTTTCGACCAACAACGTGCCACATCATGCCCCTTCCTTCCACACCAGGAACACACCACATCCCCTCTGGGAGCGCCCTGGATAGCATGGACCTGCTCTTTCTTCTGAGCTCCCAGCCTTTTGAAACACCTCTCCAAGGGGTGACCTGGCCGGCCACAAAAACTTCAAACCTCTTTGCTTCTCTTCCTTGAAGAAGCACCAGGTACCTGAGAACCCTTTCCTTCAACTACTTTCCTCTTATCCTTTCTCATTAACTGCCCTCTCTGCTTAGCATTCTCAATTGCCTTAACTTTCAAGGAAGCTTCCACCACGCCAGTATAGCTTGAAGATTCGTAAGCACTTGCTAACTACTGGACATCACTTCTTAAGCCACCAAGGAAACGCTTCACTCGCTCTGCCTCAGAGCTTACCATGTCGGGTGCAAACCGACTCAGTTTGCTGAACTCGATCTCATACTCACTAACTGTGAGATGCCTTTGCTTCATATGTAAAAACTCATTCATCAGGCGGTCCCGCTCGACCGAGGGAAAAAACTTCCTCAGTAGCATTTCCTTAAAGGACTCCCAAGAACATCCTTCCTTCAAGCTCTCCTTTACTCATAACCACAAACTCTTTGCTAAACCCTTGAGCTGACAAGCAGCGATCATCACCCTCTGATCGTCGGTGACTCCAGAATAAGAAAACATCTCCTCAATTGCTATCAGCCAATCATCCAAGACCATGAAATTTGCTTTTCCATCATAGGTAGGTGGTCCAAGTCGCTGAAACTGAGAAATAAATGTCATCTCCGGTGGCACCACAATAGGAGGTACCAGAGGAGGAGGAGGAGGAACAGTTACACCCCCAACGGGGTCCTGAGCTCTCTGAGCTTGCCCTGCCACTACTGCTACCAAGGACTGGATCTGGCTCTGCATGTCCACCATCTGTCTTGAACAGGCTTCATTACTTAGCCGCAAGCTCTCAATCAGGGCCTCGCTCTGGGATCCTGAAGACTCACCCGCAGATTGGGGAGTCCATCACGTTGCAGGACGCTTCGCCATCCTATAATCGCACCAACCCTAATTAAAACCAATCCTAACTACTAGAACAAATCTACCCGGTACAGACAAGCATACTTAAATATGAATTGTAACTGCAAATCTTGCTCAACTGGTGATGAAGGTTGGAAAAACTCCATAGTTAAGCGTGCTCAGGCTGGAGTAGTACTAGGATGGGTGACCTACTGGGATGTCTCCGTAGTGCGGGCTTGTCTATCGAGTTTGACTCATCAAAGGGAGGCTGTGGCCACCAACAACTCGCCTGTGGAGGGAGAGAGGTTGGAGTGCTTGGGCTGCAGCCTGGTAGCTACTCCGTGGGGCGAGACAAGCTGCGGCCTCTGAGCTCTAAACCCGGGTCATTACATAACAGGTAAATCAGATTGTAGAAGATATGATCCGATGCTATATTCTGGACCATGGTGGGGCGTGGGACGAGCGTTTGCGGCTTATGGAGTTTGCATATAACAACAGCTATCAAGAAAGAATTCAAATGGCTCCGTTTGAGGCTTTATATGGGAGGCGCTGCAGGACTCCCTTATTTTTGGCTGAGGTTGGAGAGTGACCGTTGCTGGGTCCAGAAGCTCTCGAGGAGATGGAAATTTCGGTGAAGCTTATTCGGGAAAAGCTTCGAATCGCCCAGGAGAGATATGAAAAGAACGCCAACCAGCGTAGATCAGATTTGGAATTTGCTGTGGGGGACCAAGTGTTCTTAAAGGTTTCTCCGATGATTGGGATCAAGAGATTTGGAAAGGACCGAAAGTTGGACCCAAGATATGTGGGGCCATTCAGGGTTGTTGAGCGGATCGGTGTGGCAGCTTATAGGCTGGAGTTGCCCGCAAATTTTCTTGGCATGCATGATGTTTTTAACGTCAGTCAGCTACGGAAATGTGTGCATAGTAACAGGCAGGTTTTGGATTATGTGCCTCTGTTAGAGCCGAACCTCTCTTATGTGGAAGTGCCTGTCCAGATTTTGGATGCTCAGGATCGTGTGTTGCGGAAGAAAACAATTCCTATGGTGAAAATCTTTGGAGGAACCATGATGTAGAAAGCGCGACTTGGGATCTAGAGTCGGCAATGAGGGAGGCTTACCCTCACCTTTTCCCCTGACTTGTGCCTAGTATGTTTGCACTCTTTCTTTTATGGCTTTTGATTAGCTTGTTCTTTTTCCCTTTTGTTAGAAGGGTTGTGCACAAAGTTTCGGGGCGAAACTTTCGTTTAGGGGGAGTGACTGTAACACCCCCGGTTTTTCTGCGTTTTGTTTGATCATGGTTTGGCGTTACGATGACGCATTGTCGGCTTTTGCCATTGTTAGAGCATGGTCATAGCTCTTTAGGTTCCTCTAGTGGTCCATTAGTAGCCTGTTTGCAAGATTCCCCAGCTAGTCGGAGTCTGTTTTGGTTACTCGGTTGGGCCTCTTAGGGAATGCTTGTGTTTTGGCTTCGGGCAGTGTTAGCCCAAGTTTTGATCGTCGGATATTGTTTTCGACTTCGCTGTTGTGTTTGTAGCTGGGGTGTTTAGCTACGGTGCGAGTTTTGTCGAAATCCGAGATCATTTGTTTTTCACGTCGTTTCGACGTGCGTTTTGTTAGCCGGTAGTGGCTACCTGTTTGTTGTGCGGGGACTTGTGTGATCGAGCTTGGTAAGGCCGGTGCTTTTTTTAGGCTAAGTTTGGTTAGCCAATTTTTGCTGTATGTATATATGTATATATATATTTTTGTGTGCTGTGTGTGTATATATATATAGGTATATATATATATATAGGTATATATATATATAGGTATATATATATATATATATATAGGTATATATATATATATATATATATATATATATATATATATATATATATATATATATATTCGGTTAGTGTCTGTGAGCTGGTTGAGTGAGGGGGGCTCGGGATAGCTGCTACTGTTGCTTAGGCTTAGCATTATAATAGCATAGTGGCTGGTTTAGGATAAGCATCAAGTTAGTGGCTGGATATTTTATGATAGAATATTATTTTATAATAGCTAGTGGGCTGAGTAATCAAAGCCATCCCTTATCTTCTTCCCCCAAACCCGAGCGGGTTAGCTTTCAGCGGAAGAAGCGGAGAGGCGGTGGAGCTGTTGCCTTGGCCAGCGATTCCAGCGGTTCCAGTGGTCGGTTTGCTAGGGAAATTTCAGATCCGAGCTGCTCTCGCCGAGAGCTAGCTTCCTAGGTATGTAATTTGGCTTTTAGGGCTGTCTTTAGAGAGCAGAGATTTTCGGGTTTCTCCTTCTTCTCCCCTAATGCTCCAGCTTTGCTTCTAGGTGGCCAAACTTGCTGCCGGAGCTGTAGATTGGAGGGTTCTTGCGGTTTCCGAGAAGTAGAGGCAAGTGTCTCCCTTGCCCTTGCCTAATTTCCTTCTAACTCTTGCTCAATTAATTTCTTTCCTGCTCAATAATTTGATCAACCGTCCGCAAGCCGCTTCTTTTTCCTCTTATTTTGTCTCGGTTGGTGTTTAGCTTAGTAGCTGGTGCAAGGGTTTGGGCCTAAGTTTATTATAGAATTAAGATTAGTGTTGTTGTGGTCGGGTAGGAGGGGTAGGGGAGAGTTCTGGGATGATTTCCCAACTCCCTCTGCATGCCTGGTGCTGGGAGGAGCTAGGGTTGGGTCTGGAATTTTTCTAAGGACCCAGGCGTTGAGTGAATGTCACTCACTAAATGCCAGGTGAATGTTTGCGACTAAGGACCCAGGCGTTGAGTGAGGTCCACTCACTCAACGCCAGTTGCATTTTTGCGGTTAAGTGCTGAGGCGTTGAGTGAGTCGACCTCACTCAACGCCAAAGCATGTCTGGCGTTGAGTGAGGTGAACTCACTTAACGCCACTAGTAAGATTTGCGGTTATGTCTGATGATGTTGAGTGAAGAGGCTTCACTCAATGCCATAGCAGGTTTGGCGTTGAGTGAGTAGGCCTCACTCAACGCCGTTGTCAAGCCTGATGGCGTTGAGTGAGTCGACCTCACTCAACGCCAAAGCAGGTTTGGTGTTGAGTGAGGAGGACTCACTCAACGCCAAGTCTTTTTCCCTCTGTCAAGTCTGATGGCGTTGAGTGAAGAGGCTCCACTCAACGCCATAGCAGGTTTGGCGTTGAGTGAAGAGGCTTCACTCAACGCCATAGTTTAGCAAGATGGCGTTGAGTGAGGAGGCCTCACTCAACGCTATAGTTCAGCCCGATGGCGGTTAGTGAGTCGACCTCACTCAACGCCATAGTTTTAGCCCGATGGCGTTGAGTGATCTTACCTCACTCAATGCCATAGCAGGTTTGGCGTTGAGTGAAGGGGACTCACTCAACGCCAAGCTGTTCTCTTGCGTTTTTGCCCGATGGCGTTGAGTGAGTCGACCTCACTCAACGCCAAAGCAGGTTTGGCGTTGAGTGAGGTTGACTAACTCAACGCCACAGCCAGGGCTTGCGGTTTTGCTCTTGGCGTTGAGTGAGGGTACCTCAATCAACGCCGTGACCGTTTTGGCATTGAGTGAGGGTACCTCACTCAACGCCGTAGTTTATTTTCTTGCTAATGTTATAGCCTTAGGATGTGTGCTTCTTTAGGGCTATTAGAAAAGTTTTACCTTCCTAAGGGGGATGTTGGGGGTGTTCGGCTAGTTTTTGCATGCCGACTCATGGGCCATGGCCGGAGCGGGTGTTGTTTGGACTCTGGAGGGGTGAATTGTGTGTGCTGAGCTGTGGACACCACTAAGTTTTGAAACTGTGGCCAACTTATTTAGGTGTGTGGACCCTAAAGCTGCCACCGGTTGTGTTTCACCCTTGAGTATTTTTGGGGTCTGGTTGTTGGTGTCTGTACTGCCACACACTCCAGCCCCTTTTTTTTACACCCTGGTCATTTGCCCACAAACTTAGGACTGTTAGCTTCCTGTTGTCTACTTTTTGTTTTTCCTGCTATAATTCTGATTCTTTACTACTGCAGGTTGATTCTTTCCGCAGAGCAGGTAGTTTTTGTGCTCACACTTTGTGTGATTTGCCTTTATTGTCTTTTTAAGCAATAATTCTTTCTTTTTCCTGTTTCTACTGATTAGTACTTTGTTGCCGGGTATGAAAACCCTTCTTTATTTAAGTAATCTGATACTCCTTTCTTTTGATTATTTCCTTGCTGAGGCATTTCTTTTTCTTGAATTCCTCAGGTCCAGGTTGTAGCCGATTGAGCGGCTGATTCCTTTCAGAGGGTCTTGTTAGTAGCCTCCAGGGTAGTCGAGTTGCAGACCATTCACTTTGTGAGGTAGTTATCTTTCCTTTCTGTATAGACATGCACACTCACCGATGGGTTCGTGTCGGGTTGTCGACGCCCACCGGTAGCTTACTTGTTTTGCTAAGTATGAATTAAGACTGCTGTGTTTGCCCTCTTGGAGTTATTGTCTTGCTTCTGGGAAGGTTTTATGCTAGGTTGCAGGTTAGGTATTTTAAAACCCTAAACTATTATATGTACCTCATGCACATCATGTTTGCAAACTAAAGCACTATTTTTTTTAAAGCGTAAAACATATCTTTTAAATATAAATACTATACTCACCTTAGGTGTCGTGCATACTATAAGTGGCCTCTTGAGGGCCCTTATACTCATTTAGGGTGTCAACTCAACTAAATCAAATTATTTTTCCACTGTAAGCATATATATTTTTCCTAGCATGGACTAGCTGATCCACTGTGCCGAGGGATACGACCTTTAAATAAACTGGTTTTTTTATTAAAATAAAACTTGTGATTTATGGTTTTGGTGCGTCGCCTGAGCATCAGCAGTTATCCCCTGCTCGACGTGGCATCACAACGCGTGTTTTCCCCTTACTCTGATACTTCTTAATCTCGGGAAAAATGCGGGTCGTGATATAGGTATTCAATGAAATGATTGCTCCAGCACTAGATGGTTTCAGCAAAAACTGAAATGTTTGTTGTCTGGAGAATGAAAGATGAAGACTTGAGAAAACTTTTTATCAGCAGGAATCAGCGAGCCAAATTGTTGAGTTTTCTATGTGTTGTTGATCTCCTTTATTTTCTAGTTTTTATATTTATATCATTATTTTTTCTGATATTATATTGATAATTCTAGTCGTCAAATCTTCCTGATAGCAGTTGGAAAAGTCATAAAATCTTTCCTTAATTATCAACTGTCTCTGGAGGAAATAATCTAAGTACATTCCTTTCTTGTTTCCTTGAAAGTTGCTCCAGATTTATTATAATGGCTAGAAATCTTCTTCATTAAATGCTCTGATTTGAAAACCTTAACAAGCTGACAAAATCCCAGAAATCGTCGATCTCAAAATAAAATCGTCGATCTGAGCTCAACTATCGTTGAACTGAGCTCAGAGATATTGGAATTTGACTTAGATAGAAATCGTCGATCTGAGCTCAGAGATCGTCGAACTTGGTTCTACGCCTCGTCGACTTGAGCTCAGAGATCATCGAACTGAGTTCGACGCTTTGTCAGCCTCAACTTGGAGATAGTCGAACTAAGTTCGACGCTTCGTCGATCTGAGCTTGACGACAACTTCAATTCTTCCTATTGGCTTCTTCATTAGAACTAGGAGGTCTTGGGGAAATCTTCAACCCTAAGTCCTAAGACTTAGACCTAACTAGTTGACCTTTTCTCTATACAATAAGGTCAAAACAACAATCCTACTAACATAGTGATCCTGACCCAAATTAGTAATATGGTGTTAAAAAAGCTTATGATTCACTTAGATTGCTATTAGAGTTAGGGGTATAGTGGAGGGGTCAAGATGTGGCTAAGGTTCCAATTTAGACTAGTTTGACCTAAGTTGACTTGGGCCCTATAGTGGGCCCCATGTGACTACACCTTAACTACATGTTCAAACCTAGCCTAAACCCATGCCCCCACCACATGTCCTAACCCAACCTAGGTTGAGGGGTCTAATAGGGAATGAGATGTTACAAATCCCAATAAACAATGAAATAATTTCGTCCCCGAAATTTAAGTTCGGGTCTATGGGGTTTCTAGACATAAGAGTTTAAGCACTTAAAGCAAAAATTAAATAGTACCTTAGGTAAAAAGCTCCGGGTGCCGCTCTAGCATCAGATCCCGCGGCTCCCAGGTGTGCTCTTCTTGTCCATTGTTAGACCACAACACCTTCAACAGGGGTACCTTCTTCTTCCGTAGCACTTGGACCGCTGTATCATCGATCTAGAGCGGCTCTAGACGGACTGATCTGTCAGATACTATCGGGCCAGTAGTAACGGTAATGTGCTGCTCTAGTCGAAGGAGGGACCTCCGTAGTGAAGAGATAAGGAAAATGTCATCAAAGGTTGCTAACACTAGCGGCAGCTCCAGTCTATAAGCCAAGAGGCTGATCCGCTCTAGGATCAAATATGGCCCCAAATATCGAGGGTTGAGCTTCTTGTGTCTCTGCACCCGAGAAACACCATGCACAGGACGTATCTTCAAGAACACTCTATCCCCTACCTAGAATTCCACCTTACGATGCCACGCATCGTAGTACTTTGCCTGCCTACTATGATCCTCCAGCATCCAATCCCTGATCAGTCGTATCAGAGCACCCGTATCCTCTATGTATTCCAATCCAAGTTCCCTGGAATCCTCATCTTGAACCCATGATAGTTGTGTTCGACACTTTTTCCCGTATAGATCCTCATAAGGTGCCATCCCAATGCTCGCCTTGTGACGGTTGTGATAAGAGAACTCAATCAGTGGCAATATTCTCTCCGAGGGCTTTCCCATATCCAGTATGCACAAACACAGCAGATCCTCCATAGTGCTGATGGTTTGCTCTGTCTGGCCATCAATTTATGGATGGAAATGGTGCTAAAAGCAAGATGAGAACCCAAGTATTCCTACACCGCTCTCTACTCCCTAGAAGTTAACCGGCCATCACAATCCGAGACGATCGTCTTGGGAACGCCGTGGTACCTTACAAAATACTCCACAAACACTCACACCAAAATAGCAACTGATCTGTCATTCCTGATCGGTATGAATCGGGCTACCTTGGTCAATATATCGACAATGTCCCAAATTGAATCGTTCCCAGAGTGGGAGCGAGGCAATCCGTGCACAAAATCAATAGTGATATCTTCAAATTTCCACTTTGGCACCGGCAGAGGCTGTAGTAGTCCACCTGGGCTCTTGCACTCTGCCTTTACTCACTGGCATGTCTCGCAATGTGTCATATAATGGATGATCTGCCTCTTCATTCCCGTCCAATACACGCTCTTCCGTAGATCCGTTGTCATCTTTGTTATTCCGGGGTGCACTGTATACTGAAAACAGTATGCCTCCCTGAGTATATCCTCTCGGATACCACCTCCTGCGGGTATATAAACACGACCACGGAAGTGAATGAGGTCATCACGCAATGAATAATCCTCTGACTTGCCCCCTTCCATGGCCCTGAATACCGGCTCCAAAACAACATCTAGCCTCTTGTCTGTCCTAATGCGGTGTAACGCCCCCGATTTTCCGATGATTTTATTTAAAAAGGGAAACGTCATATTTACGACGTCGTGACGTAACTTTTAACGTCGAGTTGACGGCGCAATACCGTTAAGGCATTTTCGTGCCATTGTGGTCGAGTTGGCCGAATTCTTGTTGTATTGGGAAAATTCTTGATTTTTAAATTTTGGACTTGCTTGTCAAGTTTCGTCGCAGTCCGAGCATTTTTGTAGTCTCGGCGCATGATTTAATATCTCGAGAATGGTACGTCGGATTCTAAGGTTGTCTACGCTGTTTATTCGTACAGTCAGTGATTTATTCCAAAATATTAGTCAAATCAGAACTTTTGCGATTTGTTCAGCTTGTACTCGAGAAGCCCTGCTCTAGTTCTTGAGAAGTCTGTTCTAGTTTTTGAAAAGTCCATCCTAGTTCTCGAGAAGTCTATCTTAGTTCTCGAGAAGTCCGATGCTGTTCTCGAGAAATCCGTTTTGGCCTGCGTTCGGGCGCCGCTTTGCTTGTCAAAACGGCATCGTATCAAAAAATGGTAAACATGAAATTTGTTCGTTTCGATGAGATCTACAACTTTATTGTTGACCACGTTTTGATTTGGAGTCATCTTACACCTCTATTTTTTGTTTTCCCGTAGCCACTCAAAAATTATACGATTTAGACAAAAAATTTTATAAGTACGTTTGTATGTATATATATATATCTGAACTTTTAAGTTGAATAGAACTTCATCTTCTACGATTCCTTTCGTCCTGAACCAGAGAGGCATGAGCGTGAGAGAGAAATTATTTCGTGAACCTTTCGGTGGCTGCCAACTGTGCTCCGGTGCTCGAAATCTTCATCCGAATATAGATCCGGAAAGCTCTCACCGAGAGCTACGCTATCGTGGTAAATTTTTCCCTTTCCTTGAGTTTTCTCGTTAGGGTTTTTCGGCCCTAACTCCCTTTTTTGCCATTTTTGTTTAGATTTCAACTCCTCCCGTGTTCTTTTGCCCCGATCTACGACGCGAAGCGATTAAGAGAACTTTTTCGGTAAAACCAAGGCAAGTGGTGGTTTCCCCTTGTTTCTCCTTGTCTACTTGATGGTAACGACTATGTTTTTCATGTTCCTTAAATTTTCTACGCTTATTCATCCAAAGTATTGTTATAATTATCCTTCTCAATTCACTTGAGGTTGTAACATTTTGTTATGATGAACTCAATTTTGTCCGAATATGTTTGATCATTCTTGAACAGTCTTATTGATGGCTTTAAATGCATTAGAATTCATTATTGAACGGATTAGAGTTATTTAGGATTGTAAATCATTCTTAAGAGTTGAACAACCATGTCATGTATCTAGAAATGTCAAGTAGAATCCGACGAGCCAAATCTCTAGATATGTGGTGTTTTCTTGATGGTTTCTTGATTGCGGGAGTTAGTGGATGATTCCACCTCTATGGTGTTTGTTTCCTTCATTAGTTCCCTGTGGAAGCCTACCTGTGTTTACTTGGTTGGTGTGTCCAAGAGTGACCACCTCGCCCGTGTGTTTGGGTAGTGAGTCCAAGAGTGACCACCTCGCCCGTGTTTTGGGTAGTGAGTCCAAGAGTGACCACCTAGCCCGTGTTTCTGAGTAGTGTGTCCACGAGTGACCGCCTCACCTGTGTTTTTGGGTAGAGTCAACCACAGGTGCCTAATAAGGGCTTGTATTTCTTCCTTATGAATGGTTCATGTTGTCACCTTATAGCCTCGGGCGTCTGGTGTACTATTGTTATACGTGATGATTCACGTAAGAGTTCTTTTTCCCGATGATAATTTGTACCTCTTTTGTGCTTTATTTCAGTGTTATTGGTCTTGGGTTGGTACCCCTTGATCTTTGTTTATTTTGGCTTATGTATTCCCTGCCACCATTTGTACTTTCTTGCTGAGGTGCTTTATTTTTTTTGGAATGCCTCAGGTTCAGAGCAGTAGCAGATAGCAGAGCTTGTTTTGGTGTTGTTGGGCGGCAGTGTTGGCCGTGGTTGTTACCTCGTATCAACGAGGTAGTTTGTAGTTTTGTTTTTGTTACTAGTTCAGACTTACTATTCTGTAAGTGGGTTCGTGTCAGTTGTTGGCGCCAACATTTCGTTATTTGTTGATACTTGCTAGTTGCTTATTTCCCTTTATGTGGAGGTGGATTACTTGCTCTCTGGGATGCTAGGAATGCATGTTAGGTATTTTTAAGAATAAAATCTATTACTATTACATCATGCACTGCATAATTTAAAAGCTCTAACTTGTTACATTTAGCGACCATAAAAGCTATCCTTACTACTATTATAAATTTAGAGTTATGCATAGCATGAGTTGCCCCCTGGGGACGTCTTTACTCATGTAGGATGTTGGAGTCAATCTAAATAAGTATTTTTCCGCAACGTATAATTATATTTTGATTCGTGGACTAAATGAGCCATTGAGCCGAGGGATACGACTACTATCATAACTTAAACTAGATTTCATCCATAATAATTTATGTTTTCTTTTAAAATTGTAGAGTTTGGAGTCTTGCCTGAACGTCTGTAGTAATCCCCTGCACGGCGTGGCATCACGATGCATATTTTCCCATTGCTCTTATATAATTAAATTGTTGGGAATAATGCGGGTTGTGACAGTTGGTATCAGAGGGAGGTTGCTCGACAATTTTACGGGCAACCTCCCATTGTTAGTGTTAGTGGTTTAGTAACATTTCATACATACACCGATGTGTAATCAGTACGTCTTAGCCGAAGCATAGACACTACACTCATAGCATGATAAGAAGTATACGAGGCATATTATGTAGTATGGGATGCATAATATGTGTTTGTAAATGGATCCACCATAGGTGGCAACATGTGATGGTTATGTTGTATGGGATGCATAACCTAATCACATGAATGCCCATTAGCACGTTTTCCTTTCTCGTTGCATGCAATGTTATGTAGTATGGGATGCATAACATTTCATGTGTACGCCGCTCATGCATGCATTAAGGCCTTTCTAGAATGCATAACACTACATACATTGCATGTCATCGCATAAGCACGCTTTCTAAGTTAAGGTTTACATGATGACACATGTACACACATGATTTTAAATGAGAATAAAGAATACATGCATTCATGTCATAGGCACAGAAGTTAAATAGGATGATAGGATATCATCCTGAGTAGGACATATCATCACCATATAGTCCCAGAGCAAGTTGCAGCGTAAGCAAGTGTCTTTCTAGTATGGTCTGAACTAGTTTTGTTTGCCCTAGTCGTAATCTAGGAGGTTGCTTGAGTGTTTGTTTTGTTTTTAGAAATGCCTCCAAAGCGTATTGCGACGAGGTCGACACCCCAGTCGTAGGGTGAGTCATCAGGTGCGCAGAGTGATGCGTTGATTGAGAGTTTGCGCCAGAGCAACAAGGCTCTATCAAGGCAAGTAGTTACGATGCGATCGCAAATTCAAACCTTATTGTCTACCGCTCCCGCACAGCAACCCTTAGTGCAAGATCTGCCGTGGATCAAGCCATACCTAGTACCCCTGCTCCTTTCGTGCCCCCGGTGATGCTACCACCAGAGATGAATTTTATCTCACATTTCCAGCGATTGAGACCTCCTACTTATGATGGGAGTGCTGACTTCATGATTTTAGATGATTGGATCATCTCCATTGAAGAGATGTTTTCATATTACGGAATTCTAGAAGCCTAGAAGGTTATGATTGCTGTCTATCAGTTAAAAGGCCTAGCAAAGAGTTGGTGGATTCGTGAAAAGGAGAGTCTGAAGGAAGGCTCCTCCTGGGAATCTTTTAAGAAGATGCTGCTGAAAAAGTTTCTGCCCTCGGTCGAGCAAGACCGTCTTATGAATAACTTCCTGCATCTGAAGCAGAGATAGCTCACGGTGAGCGAGTACGAGATTGAGTTTAGCAAACTGAGTAGGTTTGCTCCTGATTTGGTAGCTTCTGAGGAGGGTAGAGTGAAACGTTTCTTGGGAGGATTAAGAAGTGATGTACAGTAGTTGGCATGCGCTTACCGAGCTGAAAGTTATGCTGAAGCAGTGGAAGCCGCTTTGAAAGTGGAGGCGATCGAAAATGCTAAGGACCGTGGTGCTGCGGAGAGGAAAGAGAAAAGGAAAGGTGTTGTGGATGGTAGCTCCAGGGCGTTTGGCCCTTCTGTGAAAAATAAAAGTAAGGAAGTGTGTAGCTTCTGTGGTCGCCCTGACCACCCTTACGAAAGGTGTTTCAAGAGGACTGCCACCCTGAAGCAGCAGCAGCAAGTGCACGCCATCCAAGGTACACCCAAGGGAGAGCTTGTGTGCTCGTTCTGTGCAAGGAAGGGTCACTATGTGAGTCATTGCTGGATGAAGGTAAGGACATGCTTCCAGTGAGGACAGAAGGGACCACGAAGTCTTCGTGCCCCCAGGCTCAGTCCCCACTGCAGCCTGCCCCCTCTTCGAGCTCTACCACCGCCACCAACCCTGGATAAAGGAAAAGGAAAACTGAACGTGATGACCAACGAGGAAGCTCAAACCTCTACGCAAATAATATCAGGTTAGCCCAAAGTTTAAAATATCCTTATTATTTATCATTGTTGCCCTAGTTGTCGTTCGTTTAGTTATGTATATTACGGTTTTAGGGGAGTTTAAGGTGCGGAATAGGTGGGCGCGCGTTCTTTTTAATTCGGGTGCCGCCCATTCCTTTGTGGCCCGGAGATTTGTTGATAAACATCGCCTGAATGTGGATCAATTAGGAGACTCTTTTGAAAGTGAAGGGATAGATACTACTCTAGAGGGGGGGTGAATAGAGTTATCAAATTTTGCACTAGACAAAGTTTCAAGGTCTACCCAACTCCCTTGGAGTGAATTGCGGAATTAAAAGATTATAGATATAGAATTAACCTTAAAGCCTAACACAAGTGTTGTGCACAAACTCAAGCTAACTGTAATTACAGTTAAGGCTTGGAAATCCTAATCAGCAACTAGCAACCTAGTTATATCTATTCACAGCCACAGTGCAGGAAATAAACAAGGCAATCCAGAAGACACAAGGAATTTATAGTGGTTCCCCAAACAACTTGGGTACGTCCACTCTTCTACCAACAAGGTAGGAATCCACTCAGGTTTTTGATCAGGTGCCCTGCCACCAACAGGATCTTCTTCAGGTAGATCCAGAAACCCTTTAGACTTTTGATCAGGTGTCTAAAAACCAAGCACAGGTTTTTGATCAGGTGCCCTGCCACCAAGGGATACTTTTGAAGGGAGTAATAACCCTGTACAGGAGGGGGAAGAAGGTTAAGATGTCTTCTATATTTTACAATAGATTAGAGAAGCACAAAAACTTGCACTGAGCTAGAAAGCTCTAAAGAATCAAGGCTCCCCCTGGCTCAAAGATGTCCAGGTGAAGTCTTGCTTCAGTGCAGAAAACTCTTCAGAAAGCTCTGAAGGAAAAACTACAAGAAGATAATAAATAATAAAATTAAAGATCTTCAAGCAGCTATCTTCTTCTTCTTCTTCTTCAAAAGAACTCTGAGTTTGAACTTCCTGAAAGCAGGAGAACTCAGGTTGAAGAAGAGTAGAAGATCTTAACACTTCTCAGTTAGATGAGTATTGAGAGAGCAGAAGACTTGATGAAGGCTTGAATGCTTAAGTGAACAACTGGTTAGCTATTAGCTAGCTTGAATCCTTCTTCAAGGGGTCCTTTATATAACAGCAGCAAGCAACGACTCTCTTCAATTTGAATTACTTGTCTTCTTCTGAAACTTGAGACCTGGGCTGCAAATAACACACAGCAAAACAAACTCTGCAGCAAGACATCCTATAAAAGGAATGGACCTCTTTCTAAGAAGCTGTAGGATCAAATCAAATAACAGAAGGACTAAATAAAGTCACATCAGAGAAATACTCTTTATAGAAGAAGGAAGACTTTTCAGTCTAACGGCTATAAAGGACTATCAGCAGATAAAGTAAAATACAAAGTCAGCTAATAAGACAAACAACTTTATCTAAAAAGATTTTACACAGGCAAAAAGAATAGAGCAGATATGCCTGGAAATATTATCATAAAACAACTGAAAAGATATGCCAGATAATGTATTAATTAATTAAATATAATAAATAAATACAAAATATAAAGGCAGACAGAAAACGTCGAACGACCTTCGGAGATCGTCGACCGACGTACGGAGATCGTCGAACTATCGGACAGATAGTCGAACGATCCAGATAGTCGAACTATCAAAGGAGATAGTCGAACTATCACAGCAGATAGTCGAACTACCAGAAGATAGTCGAACTATTAGATAGTCGACCTATCAACAGATAGTCGAACTATCAGATAGTCGACCTATCAACAGATAGTCGAACTATCAAAAACAAACAGATAGTCGACCTATCAACAGATAGTCGAACTATCAGATAGTCGACCTATCAGCAGATAGTCGAACTATCAGGGCAAAACAGATAGTCGAGCTATCAGCAGATAGTCGAGCTATCAGATAGTCGACCTATCAACAAATAGTCGAACTATCAAAAACAAACAGATAGTCGACCTATCAACAGATAGTCGAACTATCAGATAGTCGAACTATCAAAGCAGATAGTCGAACTATCAAGCGAGAACAGATAGTCGACCTATCAACAGATAGTCGAACTATCAACGCAGAACAGATAGTCGAACTATCAACAGATAGTTGATCTATCAGATAGTCGACCTATCAACAGATAGTCGAACTATCAAAAACAAACAGATAGTCGACCTATCAACAGATAGTCGAACTATCAGATAGTCGACCTATCCAAGAAGATAGTCGAACTATCAAAGCACACAGATAGTCGAACTATCAACCGATAGTCGAACTATCCACGCAGACAGAAAGTCGAACAACTGATAGACGATCGTCGAACAGTTAGTCGACGATAGTCGAGCGGCGTTCGACGATAGTCGAACGAACAAACTACTTAACCAAATTCTCAATCTGGAAAAGTGATGACTCTACAGCTAGACTACTAACCATTGACCATAGATATTTCTTGGGTCAAGGGACTAAAAAGACAAGACTAAACTCAAATCAAACTGGGGTACCAACAATCTCCCCCTATTTGAGTTAAGTCTCTTAAAAACTAAAACACAGAGCTAGCTATAGAACACTATAAACAATACAGGAAATAGATAGCAATTAACTAGCAATTTTCAAACAGATAGATAAATAACAGTCAAACAAAACTAAGGATCAACAGAGTCAGGCTTAGATGCAGAAGAGCTAGAAACAAAAGAAATTTTTCGCAGAGGATCAATGGCCTCTAACTTAGACATCTTTAAATCTTGCAAGCCAATGATCTTTAATTCTGTAGTCCTTGGCACAACAGCTTCCGGGTGCTTTTCCATATATTTAGAAGGGTCAAAAACCTCAGGGTTAACCTGAAACTTTTCTAATTCCTTCTTTCTGAAAGTAGACATGGTGGTTAAACCAGTGGTGTCCTTCCCTTCAGCTTTTGCTTTTCTGATTTGGGCTGCTCCAACTAATTCGTGAAAACGAGCCATCCTAAAGTTAGGATCAAGCTCAGGACTTTCATAAACATACTCTGGAGGAGTAGCATCTGATTCTTTATCTAGATAAGACATGGGAGCAGACTTAGCAAAGTTCTTGCTAGAGTATTTAAAACAAAATAAACTACTTACCTTTTGAAACAACTTTTTCAGACTGTGCTGGTATTGGAGAAGAAGCTCTTTTCTTTGGAGAAGGAGGAGGAGAAAAAGTTGGTCTTTGAAACACAACCTCCTTCACTTGTCTTTGAGAACCAGAATAAGATCTGCCTTGGGAACTTTGAGAGCTTTTCCTTGACTGAGGTTGAGAAGGTGCAGATTTTCCAGAAGAGGCAGATGGATTAGCAGATAGGTTCCCAGAGGCTCCTGCACTGGGAGGTGGAGGAGGGGGACCTCTGGGAGTCCATCTAGAAACAGGACTATCATACCTCTTAGATCTTTTTCTCTCTTTCTGCTGGTTCTTGGAGAACCACATCCAATGTTGAAATTCTTTCGATTTGGGGTCAATTCCTTTAAGAATATAGTATGGAGTATCATTGTCTCGGCTGGGAGGAGGAGGAGCAATTGCTTTCCTTTTCTTTTGAGCAGCTTTCTTTTTCTTAGCATTCTCAGATAAATCAGAATCATCTTCATCATCAGAGTGAGATGATGGAGGATTATCATAAGGATCATAGGCTTCAGAAACAGCCTTTTCTTTTAACTTCAGAGCTGATTTCTCTCTTTCCTCTTCAATGGCATCCTGAGCCATAAGGAAATCTAAATCCAACCCTGGTGAATCATCCCAAATAGTTGACTTTTCAACTTGCAACTCTTTTTCTTTCTCTTTTAAAGAATCTTGTACTCTTTGATTCCAGGCAGCTCTTGCCTTTTCTTCTTCCACACTCAGAACAGGAGTGTCATCTTTGATTTCATCTTGTTTTTCAGACTCATCTTCTCTATCATCTAAAAATGAATCCAGTTCTGGATCTGCTTGAATATCAGGAACATTTGGGGCAGCTTCTGAAACAATTACTATGATCTGAGTAGCTAAATCTTCTCTAATATAATCTGTAGAATTATGAACACAGATCTGCTAAATAAGCAATAATCATTCCTTCTAGGTATTCACTAGCTAGCAAATTAATTGACTCGTCAATAAAGCGAATGAGTGAATTACCTTCATATTTTACCAACTCCCAAGACTCATCTAGGTAGGATGTAATAATCCCTTCTAGGAAATTTGCAATCACGGGAGAGGTGAGATCTTCCAAGCAAACTTTCACAACAAATTCAGATAACATAATAGCATCAGATATTTCCTTTTCCGATAATACAGAGGCTGATTCTTTTTCAGCTGGAGCAGACACTACTTGAACAGTCATCACAGTATCTGTTACTGCTGGAAGGGAGGCAGGATGCTCTGAGGCATCTTCACAGAACATCTCCCCCTGCCTGATTTTAGTGGAAACTGAAACCAGGCCCCTTGAGGAAGAGGGCTCAGCAGATTTGGAAAGTGATTTGATGGTAGCGGTTAAGGTATCAATGGAGGAGGCAAGTGGAGCAATTGCCTCTTCAATCATAATTTTGATTGAAGGGGTAATCAACTCCACAATGCGGGAGATGAGTTCAGGGGTAATCTCAAAAGAAGATGGAGGTGCAGTGGATGGAGATGCAGCAGATATGGTTGTAGTGCTGGGATGAAGAATGGTGTGGAGTGGGGATTGAATTGGAGATGGAGCTGGAGAGTTAATAGGAGTATTAACTGGAGAATGAATGGGAGACTGAGGAGGTGTTGGAATCCTCTCAGATCCTAACAAATCAAAACTAGGAGCAGATATCCTAGCCTGATGAGAAGGAAGAGGAGATGCTGGAGGGGAAGGGAGAACAACCGTGGTTGTTTCTCTAACAGGAGAAGGGGAAAGTCGTACTTCAGCTGAATTTGATGGAACTTCAACTGAGGCAGACTGCATAGCAGAAGAAGAGGGAAGGGAAAGAGCTGAGCCAGCTTCTACAGGGTGAGGAGCGACCGAATCAGTCCTGGTGCTCTCAGATGTCGTTGGAGCAACCCCTGTGAGAGCGGGTTTCACAAAGGTTCTCTTCCACTTGGAGAACAGGTTTGGATCCATCTTCTTGCTTGCATTTATTGTTGTTGCGGTTGAACTCAGCAGCTGGGGATATTTTTCCTTCAGGAAAATTCCAATAACCCTTCCGAGGGTAACTTCCTTCTTACTATTCTTTTTCCTGATCAAATCAAACATTACTCCTGCCCAATCAATCTTTTTCTGATTAACAATTGCACACATCAGTGCAAATTGTTGCCTTGTTATATTGTCATGAGCAGAGTGCTTAGCGAGGAGCACTTTTTCGACCAACTCAGCAAGAAACTTAATCTTGAAAGGGAAATTTACCTTGAGCAGCTTCGTGGGAATGCCCTCTGCATGTCCCAGCTCAACTAACATTCTTCCAAATTCTTGAGCATCTTGCTCATAATCTTCTTCACCATTTATCAAACCAAAAATATCAGTCAGAACGGCCGGAGTTAAGATTACCTCTTCTCCGCCGATGGTGCCAGTCATCGAGTCGTCGGTGGAGGACGACGTGAAAGCCCATTCCTTGATCTCAGGTATATTTAACTTAATCCTTGAAGACATTAATCTTTCTAGTCCTTGGTCCCGGCACAACTGAAGAACTTCCACGATCCCTGCTTCGCAGCAACTGAATGCGTCGAAATCAACACTGAAGCCTGCATCGAACTTTACAACTGCTAACACTACGGGAGAAATCGCCATTGATTGCTGGAGAAAGCGCGAGAAGGACGGCGAAGACGAAGGGGATGAAGCGGCAGAAAATCGCAAGCGGGAAGACAGAATGCGAAGAGTCACGCTCCGTCGACGAAAGAACAAAAGATCTTTTAACCTAGGTCGACTATCGGCTTTATATTAGACCGAAGATAGTCGATCTATTAAAAAGATACTAGACCCGATAGTCGAACGGCCGTTCGACGATCGGCTCAGAAGCAGAGTAGTCGAGCCAGCGTTCGACTATTTCTGGCTTCTCAAACAACAAGCTGTCGTCGTTCAGAGATCGACGATGAGCTCGACTTGTTCGATGATGGTCGAACACCGGTCGACGATCTTCAGACAGATAAGCCATCATCAACCAGAGGTCGACGATAGACTTGATCCGTTCGATGATCTTCGATCATCGTTCGACGATCTTCAAACAAGTTTCAACATAGGCAGATATAGTCACACTTAGTCTCGTCCATTGATCATGCCTAATTGAACTAAAAAGAACAGATGCTTCTGTTCATCTAAAGGCTTGGTGAATATATCACCTCTCTGAAACTCAGTGGATATGAACTCAAGACAAATATTGTTCTTTTCCACACAATCTCTCAGGAAATGGTGCTGAATCTCAATGTGCTTCGTTCTAGAGTGGTGCACTGGATTTTGTGCAATTGAAATAGCACTGGTACTATCACACATGATTTTGGTGTTCTTGTGTGAGTAACCATAATCCACAAGCTGGTTTTGAATCCACAGGATCTGTGAACAACAACTAGCAGCTGCTATATATTCAGCCTCTGCAGTTGAAGTTGAGACAGAAGCCTGCTTCTTACAGAACCAAGAGACCAATCTCTCTCCCAGGAACTGGCAAGTTCCTGAGGTGCTCTTCCTGTCAACTCTGCAACCAGCATAATCAGAATCAGAATATCCAATTAATTCAAATTCTGACTCAGCTGGGTACCAAAGTCCTAGATCTGGACATCCCTTCAGGTATCTCAGGATTCTCTTTAGAAGAATCAGATGAGATTCCTTGGGGTTGACCTGGAATCTAGCACAAAGGCATGTAGCAAACATTATATCAGGCCTACTTGTAGTTAGATATAATAGGGAACCAACAATGGCCCTATAATTCTTTTGATCAACTGGCTTGCCGTGATCATCAGAATCAATAACTACATTAGTAGCCATAGGTGTAGGCATTGCTGAAGCATCAGCCATCCCAAATTTCTTTACCAATTCCTTGGCATATTTGGATTGGGAGATGAAGATACCATCAGCATCTTGCTTAACTTGGAGACCAAGAAAGTAAGACAGCACACCCATACTACTCATCTCAAACTTAGAGTGCATCAGGTCAGAGAACCTTTTGCAAAGTTTGAGATCAGTGGAGCCAAATATAATATCATCTACATACACCTGAACTAACAGGATTGTGTCCTTGTGATGCTTGACGAAAAGGGTTCTATCAACTACTCCCCTAGTAAAGTTGTGCTCTAAAAGGAAACTAGCTAGAGTCTCATACCAGGCTCTGGGAGCTTGCTTTAGTCCATATAGAGCTTTCTGTAACTTAAACACATGTGAGGGCTGAGTTGAAGAAACAAACCCTGGTGGTTGTTCAACAAACACCTCTTCCTTAAGCTCACCATTCAGGAATGCACTTTTGACATCCATTTGGAACACCTTAAAATTCATGTAGGCTGCATAGGCCAAGAAGATCCTTATTGCTTCTAGCCTTGCAACAGGAGCAAAGGTTTGGTCATAATCTATACCTTCCTCCTGTCTGTAGCCCTGAGCTACAAGCCTTGCTTTATTCCTTACTATAATTCCATTTGCATCCAACTTGTTTCTATACACCCACTTGGTGCCTATGATCAGTTGGCCTTTAGGTCTTGGAACCAAAGTCCAAACTTTACATCTCTCAAACTGATTGAGTTCCTCTTGCATAGCAATGATCCAGTGGGATCTAGCTCTGCATCTTTAAAGGAGAGGGGCTCAACCTATGAGAGGAAACAAGCATGCATCACATCCTGTCTTAATTGGTGTCTTGTTTGCACACCAGTTGATATGTCTCCAATCACTTGAGATGTGGGGTGATCTCTAAGTGTGACAATATCAGCAGGTGGGATGTGATCTTCAGCAATAGTTGGGATTAATTCCTTAGGAGGAATTTGATCTACTGTTGGTGGTACAACAACAGCTTCAGCACTGTCTTCATCACTGTCTGATTCAGTGATCTGAAGAGTTGATAGTTGAAGAATTTATTGAGGAGCATCAGGTACCTGCAATGAACTAGAGGAAGGAGAATTTTCTTTCTCCTTGTAAAACATCTGAGACTCATCAAAAGACACATGCACAGATTCTTCAATCTTACAGGTTGATTTGTTATAAACCCTATAAGCTTTGCTTACTTGGGAATATCCAAGCATGATTCTCATTGAAGCTTTTGCTTCAAATTTCCTAAGATATTCTTTATTGTTATTATGAATATAAACAACAACTAAAAATTCTGAAATAATTAATTTTAGGTTTCTTTCCTTTAAGCAACTCATAAGGAGTTTTACACTTAAGTTTGTGTATCAAACTTCTATTTAAGACATAATTGGCTGTACTAACAGCTTCTGCCCAATAGGAGAGAGGCATGTTAGCATCTGCCAACAATGTGCTAGCAGCTTCAATGAGTGTTCTATTCTTCCTTTCAACTACCCCATTTTGTTGAGGAGTTCTAGGAGCTGAGAAGCTATGTTTGATACCTTCTCTCTCACAGAATTCTTGCATGAGAAGAGAGTCAAACTCAGTACCATGATCACTTCTGATCAAGGCCACATGAGTAGAGTACTCAGTCTGCACACATAGTAGAAAGTCTGTAAGGGCTTTGAAGTTATCAGACTTAGTTCTCAAAAAGAAAACCCAACTGAACCTAGAGAAGTCATCTACAATTACTAAGGTGTAATACTTCCCTCCTAAACTCTGTACATTTATTGGGCCAAAAAGGTCCAAGTGTAATAGATACAGGATTCTAGGAGAATCACTCTTATTTACAGATTTAAAAGAGTTTTTGGTTTGCTTGCCTACCTGACAAGCCTTGCATAGGCTCTCCTTCTTGTAGGGGCAAGAAGGTAAACCTCTAACAAGGTTGTGTTTAGATAACCTAGATATATTTTTAAGGTTAACATGACTAAGCCTCTTATGCCACAAAGAATTATTATTAATTGTTACTTCATTAAACAGGCAGATTTCAGAATGAGATGAATTGAAATCTACTAAATAGATATTACCTATTCTAATACCTACTAAAATAACATTATTATTTAAAGTAATATTGCAAGAGGAGTTGGAAAATGAAACCTGGTAGCCAGCATCACATAGCTGGCTGACTGAAATCAAATTATGCTTCAGTCCATTGACATATGCAACTCTCTTGAAAGTAACAGCTCCAATTGTGATCTTGCCATAGCCTTCTGTCTGACCACAGCTAGAGTCTCCAAAGATAACCTTTGGGCCGAGCTTAGCTTTGAACTTTGACAGAAGATCTTTATTTCCTGTCATATGCTTAGAGCATCCACTATCCAAATACCACTTATTTTGAGTGATTGGATAGGCCTTCACCTGCAAGACATTTATTTAGACAGTGTGGACCCAGGTAACCTTGGGTCCCTTGTTTTTCACATAAGAAAAACTGGAAATATATGAAAATGCAGGCTGAGGGTGATAACCTAGTGGGTGAGATCTCCTAGGTGGGATTCTCCATGCAGATGATGGGTCAACAAACCTAGGGTTTCTATTTTCATTTAGGTTTCTATGGTACTGATGATGATTTTGAAAATCATATTGAAAACGTCGATCGACGTTCGACGATGGGTGCTCAGATCGTCGAGCTTCGTTCGACCATTGAGCTTCCGATCGTCGAGCGGCGTTCGACGCTCTTTGCATTTCTTTAAAAAATTTCTTTCTCTTTTCTCTCTTAGCTTTATTTAAAGTTTTATTAACTAGGTTTACTTGCTCAGTGTTCTTCATTCCACTAGCTGAAATGAAGTTTACTTGAGTTGAAAGATTATTTTTAAGCAGAACTGGGGGTTCACTGGGAGAAGCTCCTAAGCCTAGTTTGTCATTACCTGACCTAGTGTTAGTCATATTGGTAATTTCTAACAACTTAAGGCTTCTACCATTAAGTGATTCTTCTAACCTCTTAGACTTAGCTAACTCCATTTTAAGAAATTTAATTTCTTCACTACAAGTAGTGAGATCTTCCTTTAACCTAACATTTTCTGTAGCTATTGATTCTGAGTCAGCTAACTTATTTCTAAGTTCTTTTATCTCCTTTTCTGAGCTAATCAAATCTAAGCATAACGATTTAAATTCTAATTTAAATTCAGCTGAGGTAAAATCATAAGAAGAGAGTACCTCATCTTCTGTAGGCATCTCTTCATCAGAATCTGAACTCTCTACAGCTGAGTGGTTGCTGCAGGCATCTATTGCCATCAGGCAAACTTCTTTTGCCTTCTTCTCTTCCTCATCCTCACTGGAGCTTGATGAGGAGGATTCTTCATCAGAATCACTCCAGGTTTCAGCAATGAAACCTCTCTCCTTCTTCTTGTTTTTGTAGGAGGATGGCTTGGAGTGCTTCCTGTGCTGTTCCTTTTCTTTTCTCTTGTCTTTGTTCTTCTCCTCTGGACACTCTGGTAAGATGTGTCCAGGCTTCCTGCAACCATAACAAATAATTTCTTTAGCAGGTGAACGATCATACCTTGGTTTGTCTTCATAGCGTGAAGACTTCTTTCTGAACTCCTTTCTCCCCATCTTGAGAAACCTCTTGGCAAACAATGCCATTAGTTCCTCATTTGATTGGCTGCCTTCAGAAGCATCAGCAGCCTTAAGAGCTAGAGATTACTCTTTTCTTGTTGGAGTAGGGGTCTTTGCTTCTGCTTCTGCTTCCCTTGTCTTCAGCACTTGCTCAAAAGACTTGAGCTTGCCGAAAAGAGCTTCAGTGGAGATCTCATTTGTACTTCTGGCTTCCTTGATGGGCCAGATCCTTAGATCCCATGTGCTAGGGAAGCACATAAGAATCTTATCATTGACCTCTGTCAATGATATGTCCTTGTCAAGGGTCCTCAGCTCATTGATGATTGAGCTGAGCCTGGTGTACATGGCTTCAACTAATTCAGCATCAGTTTTCTTGAAGTTCTCATACTGTGAGATCAGGTTGGACCTTCTGTCCTTCCTTTCATCAGCTGAACCAGCCACAATCTGGTTCAGTGTATCCCACATAGCTTTTGCTGAAGAGCAGTCAGCTACCTTCTGGAATACCTCATCTGACATTGTCTAAGCCAGTATGTTCATTGCCTTGGCATCTGCTATTTTGGCCTTCTTGTACTCATCGTTGTAATCTGGAGGAGGCACTGCACTCATATCAGATGATGAGGCAGTAGCAGCAGCAGGTGCTCTTGGGGGACCTGACAAAATAGAAGCAAAGATGCTTTCATCAATAGAATTCATATATAATTTTATCCTTGCCTTCCAGATGCCAAACTTAGCTAAGTTGCATGCTGGAGGTCTGGTGCTGGAATAATCCTTGGACTGGGCCATGATAGTGAATATCTATAAGCTTTGGTATCTATCAGGATCTTGTGACTTAGGTGTTAGCCTATTCAGTCAGTCAACCTCCCTCTAATACCAATTGAAAGTGAAGGGATAGATACTACTCTAGAAGGGGGGTGAATAGAGTTATCAAATTTTGCACTAGACAAAGTTTGAAGGTCTACCCAACTCCCTTGGAGTGAATTGCGGAATTAAAAGATTATAGATATAGAATTAACCTTAAAGCCTAACACAAGTGTTGTGCACAAACTCAAGCTAACTGTAATTACAGTTAAGGCTTGGAAATCCTAATCAGCAACTAGCAACCTAGTTATATCTATTCACAGCCACAGTGCAGGAAATAAACAAGGCAATCCAGACGACACAAGGAATTTATAGTGGTTCCCCAAACAACTTGGGTACGTCCACTCTTCTACCAACAAGGTAGGAACCACTCAGGTTTTTGATCAGGTGCCCTGCCACCAACAGGATCTTCTTTAGGTAGATCCAGAAACCCTTTAGACTTTTGATCAAGTGTCTAAAAACCAAGCACAGGTTTTTGATCAGGTGCCCTGCCACCAAGGGATACTTTTGAAGGGAGTAATAACCCTGTACAGGAGGGGGAAGAAGGTTAAGATGTCTTCTATATTTTACAATAGATTAGAGAAGCACAAAAACTTGCACTGAGCTAGAAAGCTCTAAAGAATCAAGGCTCCCCCTGGCTCAAAGATGTCCAGGTGAAGTCTTGCTTCAGTGCAGAAAACTCTTCAGAAAGCTCTGAAGGAAAAACTACAAGAAGATAATAAATAATAAAATTAAAGATCTTCAAGCAGCTATCTTCTTCTTCTTCTTCTTCAAAAGAACACTGAGTTTGAACTTCCTGAAAGCAGGAGAACTCAGGTTGAAGAAGAGTAGAAGATCTTAACACTTCTCAGTTAGATGTGTATTGCTGAGAGCAGAAGACTTAATGAAGGCTTGAATGCTTAAGTGAACAACTGGTTAGCTATTAGCTAGCTTGAATCCTTCTTCAAGGGGTCCTTTATATAACAGCAGCAAGCAACGACTCTCTTCAACTTGAATTACTTGTCTTCTTCTGAAACTTGAGACCTGGGCTGCAAATAACACACAGCAAAACAAACTCTGCAGCAAGACATCCTATAAAAGGAATGGACCTATTTCTAAGAAGCTGTAGGATCAAATCAAATAATAGAAGGACTAAATAAAGTCACATCAGAGAAATACTCTTTATAGCAGAAGGAAGACTTTTCAGTCTAACGGCTATAAAGGACTATCAGCAGATAAAGTAAAATACAAAGTCAGCTAATAAGACAAACAACTTTATCTAAAAAGATTTTACACAGGCAAAAAGAATAGAGCAGATATGCCTGGAAATATTATCATAAAACAACTGAAAAGATATGCCAGATAATGTATTAATTAATTAAATATAATAAATAAATACAAAATATAAAGGATGACAGAAAACGTCGAACGACCTTCGGAGATCGTCGACCGATGCACGAAGATCGTCGAACTATCGGACAGATAGTCGAACGATCCAGATAGTCGAACTATCAAAGGAGATTGTCGAACTATCACAGCAGATAGTCGAACTACCAGAAGATAGTCGAACTATCAGATAGTCGACCTATCAACAGATAGTCGAACTATCAGATAGTCGACCTATCAAAAGATAGTCGAACTATCAAAAACAAACAGATAGTCGACCTATCAACAGATAGTCGAACTATCAGATAGTCGACCTATCAGCAGATAGTCGAACTATCAGGGCAAAATAGATAGTCGAGCTATCAACAGATAGTCGAGCTATCAGATAGTCGACCTATCAACAGATAGTCGAACTATCAAAAACAAACAGATAGTCGACCTATCAACAGATAGTCGAACTATCAGATAGTCGAACTATCAGAGCAGATAGTCGAACTATCAAGCGAGAACAGATAGTCGACCTATCAACAGATAGTCGAACTATCAACGCAGAACAGATAGTAGAACTATCAACAGATAGTTGAGCTATCAGATAGTCGACCTATCAATAGATAGTCGAACTATCAAAAACAAACAGATAGTCGACCTATCAACAGATAGTCAAACTATCAGATAGTCGACCTATCCAAGCAGATAGTCAAACTATCAAAGCACACAGATAGTCGAACTATCAACCGATAGTCGAACTATCCACGTAGACAGAAAGTCGAACAACTGATAGACGATCGTCGAACAGTTAGTCGACGATAGTCGAGCGGCGTTCGACGATAGTCGAACGAACAAACTACTTAACCAAATTCTCAATCTGGAAAAGTGATGACTCTACAGCTAGACTACTAACCATTAACCATAGATATTTCTTGGGTCAAGGGACTAAAAAGACAAGACTAAACTCAAATCAAACTGGGGTACCAACATCTTTCAATGTCAAGCTTCCCTCCGGTGATTCAGTGATATCTAGCCAAGGAATTCTGAGATGCCCCATTTATCTTGGCAATTTTCTGGCCTTTGCCGATTTGATGATTTTTGATCTGGCTGACTTCGACGTGATTTTAGGCATGGACTGGCTCTCCAAGTGTGATGCGGTCATCAAGTGCAAGGCTAAGCGACTTAATTTCAGGATGGATGACGGTCAACCAATGAGCGTCTATGGATTTCAGGACAAAGTATCCCCTATCATTTCTGCTGTACGTGCTTGTTGTGTTTTAGAGTCTGGTTGCGAGGCGTTTTTAGTTTCTATTTCTGCTCTGGAAACAGCTTTTGTTAAACCATGTCTCGATGATGTCTCGGTGGTGCGAGAGTTTCCAGATGTATTTCCTGTTAGTCTTCTAGGACTTCCTCATGAAAGGGAGATAGATTTTGTGATAGACCTCGAGCCAGGTACTCATCCTATTACCAAGGCACCATACTACATGGATCCGCGTGAGTTGGATGAGTTGCGTACTCAACTCGATGAGTTGCTGAGGTGTGGTTTTATTAGACCAAGTTCTTCTCCGTGGGGTGCTCCGATTTTGTTTGTAAAGAAGAAGGATGGATCGATGAGGCTTTGCATCGATTATAGGGAATTGAATAAGGTGACCATTAAGAATAGATATCCTCTGCCAAGGATTGATGATCTGTTCGATCAGTTGCGTGGTAGCTCGGTATTTTCAAAGATCGATCCTCGCTCAGGCTACCACCAGTTGAGGATTCGTGAGGCGGATATTCCTCGAACCGCATTCCGTTCGTGGCATGGACATTATGAGTTTTTGGTGATGTCTTTCGGATTAACTAATGCACCCTCTGCTTTCATGAATTTGATGAATAGGGTGTTTAAGGATTTCTTGGACCAATTTGTTATTGTGTTCATAGATGATGTCTTGGTGTATTCCCGCAATGTTGAGGATCATACTCAGCATTTGCGTTTGGTTTTGTCGACCCTAAGGGAGCATAAGCTACATGCGAAGTTGAGCAAGTGTGAGTTCTGGCTACCTCAGGTGTCCTTTCTGGGTCATGTGGTAAGCAAGGACGGTATTTCTGTAGACCCGACCAAGATTTCTGTTGTGATGGAATGGGAAAGACCTTCTACACCTATGGAGATTAGGAGCTTCTTAGGCCTGGCTGGCTATTATAGAAGATTTGTGGAAGGATTTTCGGTGTTGTCTGCTCCTCTAACTAGGCTTACTCAGAAGAACACTGCATTCATTTGGAGTGATAAGTATGAAGAGGCTTTCGAAGAGTTGAAGAAGAGACTGTGTACTGCCCCAATTTTAACCTTACCTACTGAAGGAGTTGAATATGTTGTGTATGTCGATGCATCACACATCGGACTTGGTTGTGTTTTAATGCAAGACGGTAAGGTGATCGCGTATGGATCGAGGCAACTAAAGATTCATGAGAGAAACTATCCTACGCATGATTTGGAGTTTGCTACCGTAATTTATGCACTGAAGTTGTGGCGACACTTATTATATGGCGCGCTGTGCAGGATCTATACTGACCATAAGAGTTTAAAGTACGTCTTCACTCAGAAGGAACTAAATCTGCGCCAACGTCGGTGGTTAGAATATGTGGTGGATTATGAAGTGGAAATTCTTTATCATCCAGGAAAGGCTAATGTAGTAGCCGATGCTTTGAGTAGAAAGACCGCTAAAATATTCAATTTATCAGTACAGTCCTGAGTAGAAGAATTCTTGATGATGAATATTGAGGTTGGGAGTCATACTACACCTGCTAGTTTGGAAGCGGAAGAACCCTCTTGGATTTCCCTTACTCGAGCACACCAAATGGAAGATCCTGATTTGTTGCACCTCCGAAATAGAACTAAAAAAGGAGAGTTACCTGATTTCTCTTTGGACGAGTTAGGTACTTTGAGATATCAGAGTAAAATTTGTATTCCTACCATTGGTGACATTCGGGCTAAGATTTGTAAAGAAGCTCATGGTTCCAGTGTTTCTTACCATCCTGGTTCCACCAAGATGTATAAATATCTAAAACAAATTGTTTGGTGGTCAGGAATGAAGAATGACATAACAAAGTTTGTATCGGAATGTTATACGTGTTAGCGTGTCAAGTTTGATCATAGAAGGACTTGTGGTAAATTGACACTGCTTGATATCCCAAGTTGGAAATGGGAGAGTATTTCAATGGATTTTATCATCGGTCTACCAAAATCTCCTCGTGGGCATTACTCTGTTTGGGTAATAGTCGATAGGTTGACAAAGTGTGCTCACTTTGTGCCCTATAAGATTGGGTATTCCATGAAGAAGATAGTTGGGTTGTATCTTGAGGAGGTCACCAGATTACATGGAGTGCTTGTCAGCATCGTATCAGACCGATTTTCCAGATTTACGTCTCGTTTTTGAAAGAGTTTACAAGAGGGGTTGGGTACCGATTTAAGGTATTCCACCGCCTATCATCCTCAGACGAATGGGCAAACAGAAAGAGTAAATCAGATCGTGGAGGACATGATTAGATGTTATATTTTGGACCACGGTGGGGCGTGGGATGAGCGCCTGAGGCTAATGAAGTTTGCTTATAATAATAGTTATCAAGAGAGTCTGCAGATGGCCCCGTTTGAGGCCTTATATGGGAGGCATTGTAGAACTCTGTTTTGGGCTTAAATTGGTGAGTGGCCGTTGCTAGGTCCGGAAGCTCTTGACGAGATGGAGTGTGCTGTGACATATATTCGAGAAAAGCTCCGTGTAGCTCAAGAGCGCTATGAGAAGTACACCAATCAATGAAGGGTTGATCTGGAGTTTACCATTGGAGACTTGGTTTTTCTGAAGGTTTCTCTGATGTCTGGCGTTAAAAGGTTTGGAAGGAACCACAAGTTAGACCCCCGGTACGTTGGACCTTTCCAGATTCTTGAACGCATCAGAGTGTCAGCTCATAGGGTGGATTTTCCTGCGACCTTCCCTGGTGTCCATGATGTGTTCCATGTGAGCCAGGTTCGGAAGTGTGTTCGTAATGATCGTCAAGTCCTCGACTCGATGACCCTGATTCAACCCAACCTTACGTATGTGGAAGAACCTATTCGTATTCTGGATTCTCAAGAGCATGTGTTGCGAAGAAAGACCATTCCCATGGTCAAGATTCTTTGGAGAAATCAAGACGTCGAGAGCGCGATGTGGGAATTGGAATGAACGATGAGAGAATCTCATCCACAACTCTTCTCTTAGTTTCGGGTATGTCGTTGTATTTACAGTAATGTTGATTTATCGTCTTGATTTGTTTTTGGAGTTGTGTTAAGTTTCGAGACAAAACTTTTTTTAGGGGGAGTGACTGTAACGCCCCCGATTTTCCGATGATTTTATTTAAAAAGGGAAACGTCATATTAACGACGTCGTGGCGTTACTTTTAACGTCGAGTTGACGGCGCAATGCCGTTAAGGCATTTTTGTGCCCTTGCGGTCGAGTCGGCCGAATTCTTGTTGTATTGGGAAAATTCTTGCATTTTGAAATTTTGGACTTCGTTGTCAAGTTTCGTCGTAGTCCGAACATTTTTGTAGTCTCGGCGCATGATTTAATATCTCGAGAATGGTACGTCGGATTCTAAGGTTGTCTACGCTGTTAATTCGTACAGTCAGTGATTTATTCCAAAATATTAGTCAAATCAGAACTTTTGCGATTTGTTCAGCTTGTACTCGAGAAGCCCTACTCTAGTTCTCGAGAAGTCTGTTCTAATTTTCGAATAGTCCATCCTAGTTCTCGAGAAGTCTATCTTAGTTCTCGAGAAGTCCGATGCTGTTCTCGAGAAATCCGTTTTTGCCTGCGTTCGGGCGCCGTTTTGCATGTCAAAACGGCGTCGTATCAAAAAATGATAAACATGAAATTTGTTCGTTTTGACGAGATCTACAACTTTCATGTTGATAACGTTTTGATTTGGAGTCATCTTCGACCTCTATTTTTGGTTTTCCCGTAGCCACTCATAAATTATATGATTTAGACAAAAAATTTTATAAGTACGTTTGTATATATATATATATATATATATATATATATATATATATATATATATATATATATATATATATATATATGGACTTTTTAGTTGAATAAAACTTCATCTTCTCCGATTCCTTTCGTCCCGAATCAGAGAGGCGTGAGCGTGAGAGAGAAATTATTTCGTGAACCTTCCGGTGGCCGCCGACGGTGCTCCGGTGCTCGAAATCTTCATCCGAATATAGATCCGGAAAGCTCTCACCGAGAGCTACGCTATCGTGGTAAATTTTTCAACTTTCCTTGAGTTTTCTCGTTAGGGTTTTTCGGCCCTAACTCCCCTTTTGGCCATTTATTTTCACATTTCAACTCCTCCTGTGTTCTTTTGCCCTGATCTACGACACGGAGCGATTCGGAGAACTTTTTCGGTAAAACCAAGGCAAGTGGTGGTTTCCCCTCGTTTCTCCTTATCGACTTGATGGTAACGACTATGTTTTTCATGTTCCTTCAATTTTCTACACTTATTCATCCAAAGTATTGTTATAATTAGCCATCTCAATTCACTTGAGGTTGTAACATTTTGTCATGATGAACTCAATTTTGTTCGAATATGTTTGATCATTCTTGAACCGTCTTATTGATGGCTTTAAACGCCTTAGAATTCGTTATTGAACGGATTAGAGTTATTTAGGATTGTAAATCGTTCTTAAGAGTTGAACAACCATGTCATGTATCTAGAAATGTCAAGTAGAATCCGACGAGCCAAATCTCGAGATATGTGGTGTTTTCTTGATAGTTTCTTGATTGCGGGAGTTAGTGGATGATTACACCTCCGCAGTGTTTGTTTCCTTCATAAGTGCCCTGTGGAAGCCTACCTGTGTTTACTTGGGTGGCGTGTACAAGAGTGACCACCTCGCCCATGTGTTTGGGTAGTGAGTCCAAGAGTTACCACCTCTCCCGTGTCTTGGGTAGTGAGTCCAAAAGTTACCACCTAGCCTGTGTTTCTGAGTAGTGTGTCCACGAGTGACCGCCTCACCTGTGTTTTTGGGTAGAGTCAACCACAGGTGCCTAATAAGGTCTGGTATTTCTTCCTTATGAATGGTTCGTGTTATCACCTTATAGCCTCGGGCGTCTGGTGTACTATTGTTATACGTGATGATTCACGTAAGAGTTCTTTTTCCTGATGATAATTTGTACCTCTTTTGTGCTTTATTTCAGTGTTATTGGTCTTGAGTTGGTACCCCTTGATCTTTGTTTATTTTGGCTTATGTATTCCCTGCCACCATTTGTACTTTCTTGCTGAGGTGTTCTGTTTTTTTGGAATGCCTCAGGTTCAGAGCAGTAGCAGATAACAGAGCTTGTTTTGGTGTTGTTGGGCGGCAGTGTTGGCCGTGGTTGTTACCTCGTATCAACGAAGTAGTTTGTTGTTTTGTTTTTGTTACTGGTTCAGACTTACTATTTTGTAAGTGGATTCGTGTCAGTTGTTGGCTCCCAAAGTTCGCTATTTGTTGATACTTGCTAGTTGGTTATTTCCCTTTATGTGGAGGTGGATTACTTGCTCTCTGGGAAGATTTATGCTAGGAATGCATGTTAGGTATTTTTAAGAATAAAATCTATTACTATTACATCATGCACTGCATAATTTAAAAGCTCTAACTTGTTACATTTAGCGACCGTAAAAGCTATCCTTACTACTATTATAAATTTAGAGTCATGCATAGCATGAGTTGCCCCCTAGGGACGTCTTTACTCATGTAGGTTGTTGGAGTCAATCTAAATAAGTATTTTTCCGCAGCGTAAAATTATACTTTGATTCGTGGACTAAATGAGTCATTGAGCCAAGGGATACGGCTACCATCATAACTTAAACTGGATTTCATCCATAATAATTTATGTTTTCTTTTAAAATTGTAGAGTTTGGAGTCTTGCATGAACGTCTGTAGTTATCCCCTGCACGGCGTGGCATCACAACACATATTTTCCCTTTGCTCTAATATAATTAAATTTTTGGGAATAATGCGGGTTGTGACATGCAGTCCCATGTATCACATTCAATGATCAAGGAGCTCAAGTACTCCCGATATTTCTTTGGCTCCGATACAGAAACCATAGTGTTGTGCATATCCTTTAGCATATATATCAACTCCATAGCCATCATCCGGGGATCTGTACCAGTAGTACCGGCTCTCCTGCTCAAAGCATCAACCGCATTGTTTGCCTTCCCTGGGTATAATACATCTTGTAGTCATAATCACAAAGGAGCACCAACCATCTCCTCTGGCGAAGGTTCAAATCCTTTTGCGTATAAATATACTTGAGGTTATTGTGATCTGAGAAGATGTCACAATGAACCCCATATAGGTAATGCCTCCAGATCTTAAATGCAAAAACCATCACCCCGAGCTCTAAATCATGTAAAGGGTTGTTTTGCTCGTGCTTCTTCAAATGTCTCGAAGCATAAGCGATGACTTGTCCGTGCTGCATCAGGATCACACCCATCCCCTGATATAAGGCGTCTGTGTAAATTTGAAATCTTTTCTTCCTAGATGTAAGTGCAAGGATAGGGGAAGAGGTGAGCCTGTCCTTTAGCTCCGGAAATGCTGCCTCGTACTTCTCTGTCCAAGTGAAAGCTGCCTCCTTCTTTGTCAAGGATGTGAGGGTAAGTGCTATCTTCGAGAACCCCTCTTTGAACTTGCGATAATATCACGTGAGCCCCAGAAAATTACGCACATCCGATGCTGACTTCATCAGCGACCACTCCATAACTACCTGCACCTTGACTAGGTCCATGGCCAACTCGACCCCACTGATAATATGCCCCAATAATCCCACTTCTTGTAGCCAGAACTGACACTTAGAGAACTTAGCGTACATCTAGTGCTCTCTCAGTTTTCTAAAACCAATGCCAAATGCTGCGTGTTGTCTTCCTGTGTCCGGGAGTAGATTAGAATGTCATCAATGAAGACTATGACAAACCTATCTAGGTTGGGATTGAAGACACGTTCATGAAAGCCATATAGAGCAGGAACTCGAACAATATAGAGCAGGAACTGAAAGCCATCTTCAGAATATCCTCGTCCTGGATCCGCAGCTGATAGTATCTATATCTCAAATCCAACTTGGAGAACCAGAAGGCTCCCTGAAGCTGATCAAAAAGCTCGTAGATCTGTGGCACGGGGTATGTGTTCAGGACCATCAACCGGTTCAACTCCCGATAGTCGATGTAGAGCCGCAACGACCCATCCTTCTTCTTGACAAATAACACTGGTGCTCCCCACGATGATGAGCTCAGTCGGAAAAATCCTGACTCCATAAACTCCTGTAGCTGTGTCTTGAACTCTGCTAACTCCTTTGGAGCCATTCGGTACAGTGCCCAAGATATGTGCCTTGCCCATGGCACCAACTGAATCAGGAAATCCATGTCCCTGGTCGATGACAGTCCGTGTAATTTCTCCTCGAATACGTCGTGGAAATCCCGAACCACCGGGATGTAAGCAATAGAAGCCTCTTCTCCCGCCATCTCAAAGCAGATAATGTATACCTCCTCTCCCTGCTTGTGGGCCTTGACAGCTTGTACAAATGATAATAAAAAGTGGGAGACAGGTCTAATACCTTCGACAATGACGTAGGAGTCCCCGTGCCTCAATGTGATCCTCTTCGATGGGAAATCGATCTGGGCATGGTTCCAACGCAACCATGTCATGCCCAGGATCAAGTCAAAGTCTTGCATCTTTAGGATCGTTGTCGGTGCTTCAAATGCCTTTCCGCCAATTTTGGCCTCCATGTTGCACTTGACATATGATAATAGCTCCGATCCGTCAGATAGCCGCACCCTCATTGGCAAGCTCGTGAATCATTCTACGCCTTCTAGTCCTTCCACGAAGGCTTTTGTCACGAACGAGTGTGAAGCACCCATATAGAACAGGGTATGAGCTGGCTTGCCACTGACAAAGACTATGCATGTGGTTGATTTGAATTTTTAAGTTTGGTTATTTATTCTACATGGTTAAGTCCTAAATATTGAATAAAATCTTAAATTCATAATATAATTTAAGTACCTATGATGAACTCCTCAAGATTCCTCGGCTCGTTGAGGTCTAATGCGTACACCTGCTCTTGTCTTATGCCTCGTCCATAAGGTCCTCAGCCTCTGCCTCGGCCTCAGCCTCATCCTCGGCCTTGACCTTATTGTGCTTGAGGGGCCACTAGAGGTGGAGGAGGAGGAAGTTGACGAAGCTAGTGCAAGCACTCAGATCTATAATGCCCTGGCTTGTGGCACCCATAACAAACTACCTGCCGCTGGCCACGATCATTTTGTCTCATCGAGTCATGCACCTGTAGAGGTGGGGGAGCTAATCTTGTAGGAGGTCCGTGCTCCTGCTTGAAGTTTGGACGATGACATCCCCCACCCCTCTTATATCCAATAACTATGCCTCTCAGGGAGCCCCTGCTGCTCTCCCCAGATGATGACCTGTCTAGAGGCCTCTTTCCTCTATACTGTCCCATCAGCTGGTATGCTTCCATCTTTTTAGCCATCTCTATGATCTGTGTCGAGGTACCATGAGAAATGAACAGGAGAGAATGCCTCAAGTATTCTCTAAGCCCTCTGTATAATTTCTTGTCATACCTTCTATCATCCAAGTCATGAATCCCTTTAAATTTGGCTAGATGGGAGAACCCTCTCTAGTACTCAATCACTGACCTTATCTATTAGGTACACTGGAAACTGTGTACCAGATTTGGATAAACACCACTTTACTCAATGATATAAATCAACATGTATTTGATGGGATGTTGAGTTTCATTGTGCAGGTTAAAGAAATGCAGAAAATTTTCTAAGTGCAAGTGTCGACATATGTGAGGAAATTTTGTCGACACCAGAAGCAGAATTGTGTCGACACACAAGACTTGTGTGGACACCAGAAGCGAGATTATGTCGACACACAGGACTTGTGTCAACACACACTCAACGACATTTTCCAACTCCAACTATGTAAAGATCTGAAGGCTTGTGTCAACACACAGGGCTTGTGTCGACACACAAGACTTGTGTCAACACTCACTCAAAGACAACTGTCAATGACTGTTATACTGAGACTGGAAGGCTTGTGTCGACACACAAGACTTGTGTCGACACTTACTCAAAGAAAACTGTCAACACCAGCTATGTCGAGACCATAAGCAGTTGTATCAACACACAGGAAATGTGTCAACATATCTAACAGAAGCTATGTCGAGAAGATGAAGAATGATTGTGTCGACACATTGGGAGCTATGCCGATATCATCAAGACTTGTGTCGACACTTAGTCTCTTTATGTCGACACATCTAAAGTTTTATGCTGACTGTTCTCTACTGTGATAGAAGTTCAAGGAAGGATCTGTTGTTATGACTGAAGACCTGACAGCTGTCATAAGTAACAAGGCTGACACATCTATCAGAGCTGTCAGAAGGCTGTTATAAAGTGGATCAGCCGGTAACCTTGGATGAACTCTATATAAAGAACTTCTCTATCACAACCAAAGTAACGAACATAGAGAAGAAACTAACTCAACAGAGATAAAGAGCAAAAGAGGGGGAGCAAGAGGCAAACCCAGAAGAAGGGAGATCCTGAACAGTCTGCAAGAAAAATTCAGATATGATTCTGAATTCAAGAAGATAGCTGGATTGAAGATCAACTCTAGCTCTAATTGAAGATCAACCTTATTTTGTTAAAATTCAAGAATCTTTGAAGAAGCTAAGTCATATTGGATCTAGAGTAATCAGTTCAATCAAGAACTGATCAAGAAGCTTTCATCCTTTTATATTTCTATTTGGGTGAAGTTTTTATTTCTTTAAACAAACATTTCCTTGTAAGATATTTTATTGATCAGAGTTGTAAGCCTAAATTTATAAAGGCTGAAGTAGGGTTGACTAGCTGAGGTTTAGGACTTGAAGAAGTCTGAGTTGTAGGCCTGGTGATAAAGGCTGAGGTTGGGATGTTGTCTGAGGTACGATCCTTGGGAAGAATCTGAGATAGGACTTGAAGAAGTCTGAGTTGTAGAAACCAATTAGGTTCTAAGTTGTATGATCTATGGATCTGATATAGTGAAAGGGAGTATGACCGAATCTAGTTCTCTACTGGATAGCCGAAGGGGGAAGTGGACGTACCCATAAATTGGGGAACCACTAAAAATCTTGGTGTGATGTGCTATGTATTTTTCGTGATTGATTTTCTGTGTGTTGTGATAGTTATGTTGTGTTAGACATTGTTAATTGCCTAAATTATTAAAAAGGATTAGAACCATTCACCCCCCCCCCTCTAGGTGTTTAGGCCTTTTGAATCAAATCTTTCAAGTGGTAAACGGGGGAGGTTGCTCAAATATAGACCTAACAGTCTGAGTAAATCTCCAAGGCAATTAATCGTTAGACAGAATGGGTTCAAATGAGAATCAGAAGGAATTTGGATCCATGAAACTACCCATCTATAAGAAAGAAAACTTTAGTATATAGAAAGAGAGGGCCAGATTGTTCACGGAAGCATCTGATCCAAGAATATACATCATAATTCAAGAAGGTCCTTTCATTCCAATGAATATATCAGCTCTTGATGCAAATCTCGAAACCCCAAAGAGATATTCTAAAATGACTAGGGATGAGATCATCATAGGAACCTTAGACAAGAGAGCAAAAAACATAATTGTAAGTGCTATAGATGATGCTACATTTCAGAATCTGGTATATTGCAAAACCTCTAAGGAGATGTGGGACACCTTGATTGTGAACATTGAGGGAACTGAAGAAGTAAGAGAGGATAGGCAGTAAATGTTAAATCAAGAATATAAGAGCTTTATACAAGCCAAGACAGACAACATAGCTGAGTGTTACAAGAAATTCTTCAGAATTATAAATAAGCTAATGACCTATAGAAGAGTCTTTAGCACATATGAATTGAATAACAAGTTTGTTAGGTCACTAACCAAGAACTAGGATACTAAAATATGTGCCATCAGAGAGATGGCATGGCTTGCTGGTACACCTCCTCCAACCTTGTTTGGAAAACTGTTATCTTATGAGATGCAGCTCACTGCCAGAAAGGAGGAGGAGAAAATCAATAGGTCTGAGTATAAAGAAAAGTCAGTAGCCTTTAAGGCTAAAGCCTCATGAAAGGGTATTAGAAAGTCTCTTTCTCCACGCAGAAGAATTGTTGAGGCTGAAGAAGAAGAAAATCCTAATATCAGCACATCAGACAGCCACAACTCTAATGAAGACTTTGCTGCCTTTACAAGGCAGTTTTAGAGGGTCATGAAGAAGAAGAAGTGGAGAACAAGGGCATCTTCATCCTTCTCCAAGGATGACTACTACAAGAAAAAGAAAACTTCTAAGAAGGACAAGTATGGCCCTAATCCTAGTAAACATACTACCTCTAAAATTGTTTGCTATTGCTTCAACAGACCTAGACATGTCATAGCTGATTGTCATGATAGGAGAAAGGAGACTAAGGACAAGAATAAGCCTCAAAATAAGGGCAATAATGAGAAATCCTTTTTTGCCCAGAAGAAGAAGAGTTCGACTGACTTTTCATCCATAGAATATGAAGAAGAGAATGATGCAGAAGCCTATATTAGGCTGTTCACTACATAAGAGGATTCTGTGGAAACAGAATTCTTGTAAATGCTGGATTCCGTAAATGGAAGTGAAGATTATTGTTGTAGAGGGCTGATTGCTCTATCTAAAGAAAATCAGTGCCAGGATCAGCCTGATCCAAGTAAGGTATACAATCCATCCTTAGTTCCTGATTATTATACTGGATCAGAATCAGAAGAATCTGTATTAAGAGATGGGGATGGTTCTGAATCTGAGCGAGATGTACATCAATTAATTGATGAATATGTGTTGCAAGCTCTTAAGAGGAGCAAATTCCTTATCAAGAAGCAGGCCAAGGAAATTGAATCTCTCAAACAAGCTGCATCAGAGTCAGCAAAACTGATGGAGTTGAAATTGAAAGAGGTTGCCAAACTGAAAAACATAACTGTTATTTAGATGGGCACAGTCACTTTCAAAAATAATCACATCAAGAATCTGGAAGCAAGACTTCAGAAAGAAAATGATCTAGTGGCTAAGTTTTCAAAGCCAAAGTAGGTCTTGCCATTAATAGATAACTTCATATCTCATAAAGGAAATAAAGGACTAGGCTTCAAGGAAAGAATAAGGGCAGCCAATTCTCAAGAAAAGGCAAAGGCCCAGTTCAGCCACTAGCTCTGAAACCCCATATTTCTTTTAGAAAAGTGATGCAACCTACTAACAGCTTTGATCATGATGTCACTCATGGTCACTATAAGTATGGTAATTTGAATGGCAAGTGTGCAAATGCTAATAAGCCACCTCATGAGCAATCCCATTAGGTTCTTAAGGAATCCTTAGTGTTTACTACACCAGCTCCTGCACTTAAAAGGATTGTATATAGCAATATTTTTAAGCCTGTACCTAAGAAAAGGTACAATAGATTTGAGTGCTAGCGTTGTGGCAAGGTGGGCTACTTTTCCATTGATTGTTGCTTCAAAACTAGTATACAACATAAGGCCAACTTACCTTTCAGAAAAGCTGCAGGTAAGCATGTAAGATTTCATGCTAACCTGAACCTAGGACCCAATAACAATTGTGGTTCTAAGGAAAGATAATCTTATTTGATGCAGGTGAGTCCAAGTGTCCATACCCCTATATGGTACTTAGACAGTAGTTGTTCCAGGCACATGACTGGAATAAGAAGGATGCTCAATGACTAATCTCCCATAGAAAATGGACCCAAAGTCATCTTTGGCGGATCTGAAAAAAGACTCATCAAAGTGTTTGGCAACATTTCTAGTAACTCTATCACTATCACTCAAGTGGCTTATGTGAACGATTTGAAACATAACCTAATTAGCATAAATCAGCTAAGTGATCTAGGTTATGACACCTCTTTCCTCAAGAGTGAGTGCCAAATAAGGAGGTCAAGTGATCAAGAGATCATTCTGACTGGCACTAGGAAAGGAAATGTATATTGTCTTAACCTTGACTGTGAGAATAAGAACTCACCTATCTGTCTAGTTGCAGAAGAGAAAGCATCACAGTGTGTCCGATGGAACAAGAGGCTAGCTAATCTTAATTATAGGTCAATAAGACAACTATTTAGTATGGAGTTAGTGAGGAATGGTCCTCAGGTCAAGTGCATTAAAGAGGGTGTTTGTTCAGCTTGCCAAAAGGGCAAACAGACCAAGACCTCTTTCCATGGACTTGATACCAAAGATTCAGTGAGATGTCTATATCTCTTGCATATGGATTTATTTGGCCCAATGCCATTTCATAGTCTAGGTAGGAAAGCATACACATTAGTAATTGTGGATGAATATTCTAGATTTACATGGGTTTTCTTCTTGAGGCAGAAATCTGAAATCCCTACTATCTTCCAGACTTTTATTAGACAAATTCAGAATGAATTTAACAATTCAGTGGTCAAAATCAGAAGTGACCATGGAACTAAATTTTAGTATGATTGTATGACAAAGTTCTGTAAAGAACTTAGGATTCATCAGGAGTTCTCCTCTCCTAGAACTCCCCAGCAAAATAAAGTTGCTGAAAGAAAGAATATGACACTTATTGAGGCAAGTAAAACACTACTAAGTGACACTTTTCTCCCTGAATACTTCTAGGCTGAGGCAATAAACACTGCATGTCATGTTCTCAATAGAGCCTCCATTAAAAAAAGACATAAGAAGACTCCCTATGAGATTATGAAAGCCAGAAAACCAAACATATCCTACTTTAGAATCTTTGGTAGCAAATATTATGTCCTAATTAATGGAAATCACTACCAAACTTAGTTTTTTGCTAAATCCCTAAAAGGGATATTTGTTGGGTACAACAATAACAGTAGGGCATAAAGAATTTACAACTTGACTACACAAGTTGTAGAAGAATCTGTTCATGTAGTCTTTGATGAGTCTAAGCTAATTAACAGTGAATTGTCTAGCACTTCTGTAAGTTCAACAGGTTTGAAGAAAAGGATGGACAAGCTAACAATTAGTGAAGAACAACCTGCAAGACTGGATGAAGAAATATTGGATGTTGTCCAGGGGGAGTATGAGACTCACTGGATGAAGATGAAGACACTGAAGTGCATCTAGATGGGGAAAATGAAGAAGACTAAGGGGTTGACAGACTTCCTCCAACAAGAAGACATTTGATGGATCATCCAGCACACAAAATCATTGGTGATGCAAGTCAGGGAGTTCTAACCAGAAACAAGAGCATGAACACAATTCTATGTTCAAGCTTCCTATCACAGATAGAACCTAAGAAGTTTGAAGAGGTCACATTAGACACAAACTGGATTAATGCCATACAGGAAGAGCTGAATCAATTCAGAAGATGTAAAGTCTGGGAGTTGGTTCCTAAAGCAAAAGATAATAATGTTATAGGAACTAAGTGGATCTACAGGAATAAATTAGTTGAAAATGACACCATAATCAAGAACAAGACCAGACTGGTTGCAAAGGACTACAGACAGGAAGAAGGGATAGACTTTGATCAGACTTTTTCCCCAGTGGCAAGGCTGGAAGCTATAAGATTATTCTTGGCTTATGCTTCCTATCAAGGATTTAAAGTAATCCAAATGGATGTAAAGTCAGCATTTCTGAATGGTGACTTAAAAGAGGAAGTATATGTTGAACAACCTTTAGGTTTTGTAGATCCCCTCTATCCCAACTATGTGTATAGGTTTAAGAAAGCTCTATATGGATTAAAATAGGCCCCTAGGGCTTGGTATGAAACTTTGTCTGCTTTTCTTATTGAGAATAAATTCTCAAGAGGGAAAATTGACAAGACTCTATTCTTTAGGGAGTCTAAAGGTAAGATCATCCTAGTCCAGATATATGTTGATGACATTATCTTTGGATCTACTGAATACAATCTTTGTAGAAAGTTTGTCAAACTTATACAAGGGAAGTTTGAGATGAGCAGTATGAGTAAGCTGAAATTCTTATTGGGACTCCAAGTTAGACAAAATGATGATGGATTGTCCATATCTCAGTCTAAGTTCACCAAAAAGTTAATTAAGAAATATGGCACGGAGTCATCCTCCACCATGAAAACTCCAATGGGAACAAGTATGCCTATAGGCAAAGATGAAGCAAGAAAACCTGTTGATGAGTCTTTGTATAGAGGGATAGTTGGCACCCTACTTTACTTGACTGATAGTAGACCTAACATCATGTATGCTACATTTGTCTGTGCTATGTACCAAGATTGCCCAAAGGAATCTCATTATACTACAGTCAAGAGAATTTTGAGATATCTTCAGGGCACACCTAATCTAGGTCTTTGGTACCCTAAGAATAGAGATTTCTTACTAACAGGTTTGTAAGATGCAAACTTTGTATGCTGCAAAAAAGATAGAAAAAGTACCACTGGAACATATCAATTCCTAGGTGGAAGGTTGGTGTGATGGAGCAGCAAGAAGCAGATAAGTATAGCTATTTCCACTACTGAATCAGAATATGTAGCTGCAGACAATTGCTGTGCTCAGTTGTTGTGGATAAAACATAAACTTGAATTATATGACATCAAGGTAAGTAGAATTCCATTATACTGTGATTCTACTAGTGCTATTTCTATTACTAAAAATCTGGTTTCACACAGTAGAACTAAGCATATAGAAATTATATTTCATTTCATCAGAGAACATGCTGAAAAGGAAGACATAAGTCTAAAATTTTTCAACACTAACAACCAAATTGCTGATATATTTACAAAACCTCTGGATGAAAGTAAATTCAATTATTTTAAAATTGAATTAGGTATGTTGAACCTAGAAAAAGGTGATAAGTCAGTACAAAATTTCTCAAGAATTTTTGACTAAGTTAGAAAGTTGTGTTGACACAAGCTATTTGTGTCGACACTATCAGTAAAGTTGTGTCAACGAAGAAAAGAATTGTGTCAACACAGAAATAAGATCTGTGTCAACGGGAAAATTGGTGTCGACACAACTCTGTCGAGACCTTATATTAGTTTATTTTTGTGTCGACACACAAAAATCAGTGTCGACACATTCTGTCGAGACTTTAATAGTCTATGACAACAATGGCATAAGCAGTCGACACATAGACATGTCGAATTCAACGAAGTTTTATCAAGACCTAGGTAAACTCTGTCGATACATGTAAAATTTGTCGTCTAGTAAAATACCTAAGCTAGACGCGTCTTTTGACCTACCTTTACAAGTATACTATAAATAAAAGAAGACAAAATTTGGCCGACTGTGCTTTCAGAATTCTCGACTCTAGACTTTATGTCGACATGAAATTCTTATGTCGACTCTCTTCTCCTCTCTCTATTTCATCAGTGGCGCCACAATAGGATGACAAGATCAATGAGGGATATAAACTAGTACGCAATGCGTTTGAGACTGCTTCGCAAGAAATCAAGGGTGTGATTACCCTAATCACAGAGAATGGATTGGAGTATTTAGTATCCGAACCTTCAAGGATATGGAAGAGAGAAGTTCTTGAATTTTACTATTCCGTAACTATGGATTCTCAAGGAAAGAAGATGAAGTCCATTGTTAATGGTACATGAGTAAAACTCTCACCGAAGGCTATCAGAAATTCGTTACAACTTCCCAAGGTTAAAGAAGATGATGATATTGCTCCATCCATGACAAAGGATGCACTCCGATGGTGTGGGCTGGATCCCAATACCAAGATTGGGTCCTCAATAACCAGAAAGGCGATGAATTCCCATAGTAAATTTCTATTAGAAATTATAGGCATAGTTATTCTCTGTAAAATAGGAGGACATGATAGGATCTTTGCCTACATGTTCAAACTTATGACCAGAGTAATATTCAAAGTGAAAACAGACTGTTCATCTGTTATTTTTGATAAGATCCAAGAGAGTGCCAAGAAGCCTATTCAGGGTTGGATACTGAGCTTGTATCTGTCTTCCACCATCCTAGAGGTGATGAAACAAATTCAAGGATCCAAGATAAATCACATGAGGAGAATGGATTTGAGAATTCTATCCAGATGGGATAGAGTCTTCACCAAAGAAGTTTCTACTCCACAGAAATCTGCGAAGAAAGATAAGAAGAAGAAAACTACTGCTCATAAAGCAGAATCTTCCAGTTATTCTGAATAACTAGTTGTCTTCAGCTCAGATGAAGAGCAATAAAGGAAATCACCCACACCACAACTAGATAACTAAGTTCAAGCTAAAGGGTAAAGAAGTCTAATACTAGAGAACCAGATGGTCTCCACTCCATGGGGAGATAACACATATGTTACAATTGTTCAAGACCCTGAACAATCACAGCTGGCTGCCCAAGGGGGAGGTATTGTTGAAGTTGTAATGGAAAGTGAGTGTGCAACTGATACTGTAATGGATATAGTATCAGAAATAAACAAAACAACCATAGATATAATTGAAAAGGAAGCACGTGATGTGTAAATGCCAGATCCAGATCAAACTGAGCACCTCCACTCCTCCAGTTTAGAGAAAACCTTGGACAAGGATCTTGTTGTCCAAGGAGAACAATTTGATAGACAAGAAAGTATTATACCTCCTATTTAGATGCAGCAGGAGGTAACCTTTGAAGAATTGTTCCCTAACCTCCAAGATATAAGGATTGAGGGGGAGCGGCAAAGGACTGAGGGGGAGATGCCACTTCATGCCCCTAGTACTAAAGAAACTGTGAATATACAAAGTTCTTCAAATACATCTGATGATGAAGAAGCCCCCAAGGCTAAGAAGAGGAAGCTGGTTGCTCTCAGAAAAAGAAGCACATGCTATAAGGAAGCCTTACAAACAGTACCTCAAACATCTGTTCAAGGAATGGACTTTAATTTACTAATGGTGCAACTACAAGTAAAATTAGATGAGCAAAGACAAGCATTGGAGAAGTATGTGGATGAATCACATAAGGAAATGCAGTTCCGGCTGGCACATGATATTAAATCCATCAGATTTGAAGTTAATTTGAATAAGAAAGAGATAACAGATTGCTTTAAGAAGGGTGGTCATGCTGTAGTAAATCTGGCCACCCAACAACAAGAGATAAAGACTAAAATAGCTGATTTTGTAGAAAAAGGATATGTTCTAGAGAATCAATCCAGAATGAATGCGAATCTCCAAGATTCACATAAAGAAATTCTCACAAAAATTGGAGGTATAGCCACTGATGTGAAAGCTGAAATTTCTAAACAAATCAAAGATGATCTAGCTGTTGTCCACACGACAATCCAAGCTTCCCAAAAGGCTATTTCTATTTAAATAGAGAAATTTAGAGTTACTATAAAGAAGGAATAGACTATCTGGCTAATCAAGTGAGGTTTTAGAAGAATGATTTAAGAGATCATATGGCAAGAGAAGTCATAAAGGGGGCGAGAGTACTAGCCAAAGCCAACTCTGATCATGTTAAATGGGAATCTAATACCATCAGATCTACTCTTGGATATCCACCCATGAGTGATGAGGATAACATTGCTGAATATGGTGTTCAACCTGCTTACATTGAAGGGGTTCAGCAAAAAGTTGCACAAGTTATATATCCTCCATCAGATTTTGAAGCAGTACAGCAGGAAGTACAAAAAATGTATAGTCCTCAACAGGAGGAACATAATGTTATTATTGAAAAAGTTTAAATGTCTAAAGCAACTAAGGAAGCTCAGAAAGAATCCCAGCTCTCTAAGAAAAGATTCAGAGAATAGGAACAATTGAAGCCTAATTTTTAGCAGTGGAGTCCAGCTTCTGTAAATATTATTCTATCTTCTTGGAAAGCTTTGAAAGATAAAATGCTTGATAGAGGCAAGTGGTACTTTGAATAAGAATGGAATAAGTATTAGGCAAGGCAAGAAGCCATACTTCAGTTCAAAAGGAATGCCAAAGCTGAGAAGTTACCTGCTAATACTCTGGAGCCTAGCAAGTACTTTCCAAAGCCTTATCATTATTTTGAAAGGCAGAAAATCAAGGCTGAAGAACTCAAAAAGAGAGACCTGAAAGGGAAGAAGCCAGCTGATGATTTATAAGCTAATGTGCAAGCAAAGACAAAACCTGGCAAAGGAATAGTTAATAAAGAGCCTGATCAATCTTAGGATAGATAGGCTAGTATTTAGAACTATGTAATCTTCTGTTCTACAAAGAAACCTGTAAAGCTAAACCATTTTCTAATTAATGAATGATATCATATTTTGTGTTGATATTAGTTGTTATTTGTGTTTATAAGTTACCCTGATGTGAAATGAATGTATACATCTTCTTCTTTGTTTTATTATAAGTGGTGTATATCATTGACTAAGGGTTATGACTTCTCCCAGTAGGGGGAGATTGTTGGGTACACTGGAAACTATGTACGAGATTTGGAGAAGCCTCACTTTACTTAATGATATACATCAACATGTATTTGATGGGATGTTGAGTTTCATTGTGCCGGTTAAAGAAATGCAGGAAATTTTCCAAGTGCAAGTGTTGACACATGTGAGGAAATTGTGTCGACACTAGAAGAAGACTTGTTTTGTACACAGGACTTCTGTCGACACTAGAGGAAAGATTGTGTCGACACATAGGACTTGCATCGACACACACTCAACGACATCTGCCAACTCAAGCTATATAAAGATCTGAAGGCTTGTGTCGACACACAAGACTTGTGTCGACACTCACTCAAAGACAACTGTCAACAAATACTATATTGAGACTAGAAGGCTTATGTAGACACATAGGACTTGTGTCGACACTCACTCAAAGAAAACTGCCAACACCAACTATTTCGATACCAGAAGAAGTTTTCTTGACTAACAGAAATTGTGTCGACATATCCAACATAAGCTATGTCGAGAAGATGAAGAATGATTGTTTCGACACATTGGGTGCTATGCCGACATCATCATGACTTGTGTCGACACTTAGTTTATTTGTGTCGACACATCTAAAGTGTTATGATGACAGTTCTTTGTTGTAATATGAGTTCAAGGAAGGATCAGCTATTATGATTGAAGACCTGACAGTTATCATAAGTTACAAGGCTGACACATCTGTCAGAGCAGTCAAAAGGCTGTTATGAACCCGTTTAGTCGGTAACCTTGGATGAACTTTATATAAAGACCTTCTCTATCACAACCAAAGTAACGAACAGAGAGAAGAAACTAACTCAATAGAGATAGAGAATAAGAGAGGGGGAGCAAGAGGAAAACCCAGAAGAAGGTAGATCCTGAACAGTCTGCAAGAAAAATTCAGATCTTATTCTGAATTCAAGAAGATAGATGGATTGAAGATCAAATCCAGCTCTAATTGAAGATCAACCTTATTTTGTTCAAATTCAAGAAGCTTTGAAGAAGATATGTCAGGTTGGATCTAGAGTAATCAGTTCAATAAAGAACAAATCAAGAAGCTTTCAAACTTTTATATTTCTATTTGGGTGAAGTTTTTATTTCTTTAAACAAACATTTCCTTGTAAGATCTTTTATAGATCTGAGTTGTAAGCCTAAATTTATAAAGGCTGAAGTATAGTTGAGTGCCTGATGTGTAGGAGTTGAAGAATTCTGAGTTGTAGGCCTGGTGATAAAGGCTGAGGTAGGGCTATTGCCTGAGATAGGATTCTTGGGAAGAATTCTAGGTAGGATTTGAAGAAGTCTGAGTAGTAGGAACCAGTTAGGTTCTGAGTTGTAAGATCTGTGGATCTGAGATAGTGGAAGGGAGTTAGGCTGAATCTAGTTCTTTACTGGATAGGAGAAGGGGGAAAGTGGACGTACCCACAAATTCGGGAACCATAATAAATCTTGGTGTGATGTGCTGTGTATTTTCTGTGATTTATTTTTTGTGTGCTGTTGTAGTTATATTGTGTTAGACATTGTTAATTTCCTAAATTATTAAAAAGGATTTGAATCTATTCACCCCCTTTTAGGTGTTTAGGCTCTTTGAATCAAATCTTTCATAGTCCCATGCTAGAGGTTCAAAACTCTCTCATCTAGCTCGTTCCTGTTAGTGGTAGAGAAAAAATGCTCCAAAAATGCCTCGCAGAACTCTTCCCATAAGATCTCTGATGGCTCCCTATAAGAATATGTTGAGTCCAGCATGGACTTCCCCCACCTCTTCTCGTGGGCATCCAATGCAGAAGACGACAAAGGTACTGCTTGGCTGACACAGCAGCTGATGCCTGCCAGTAACTCCTTTATGGCCTCAAGCCATTCATCGGTCTTCACCGTATTCTTTGTCTCGTGGTACATCGGTGGGGACAAGCTCTTGATGTCACTTAACCAGTTTGATCCCGGATTTGGTAAATGGGTCGGGACCTGCTGGGCTCTGAAGGCCTCAAGGATGGCCGTCAGGGTCTACCCCAGCTCAGTTTGCTGAAAAGGAATGTCAGCCGGAGGGTGAGGGGTCACATTTTGCTGTACGGTGACCTATGGAGGCTGCCTAAAGGTAAGGTTTATATTAAAATTGGCCTAACACATTGCTTAGGTTGATTGTTTTATGTAACTTTTTACACATAGGCACACCATTACTTCTGCTGCATAGTTTTTCCGCAAACTAATGCTGGAGCGAGGTGTTCTAGTGTTGTGGACTTCTTTATCATATGATCATTTGTTCAAGTGGTACCAGTTTGTTAGAAAACTCCCCTTTAGAAGGGAGACCCCTCGGCTTTATGCCCGGAACCGCCGCCTTACGGTGACACTAACTCACGGGTTAGTCGACACTATAAGACGCCAATTTTGTGGGCTAGTACGATCATATAACCTGTTTGGCCAATAAAGAAATAAAAGTATACAACAGAGTGAATGACAGCTAGTCCACAAGTCATAGCACTATCATATATATATATATATATATATATATATATATATATATATATGAAATGCCAGTATAGCAAGTACAAAATGAGTACACAAAAAGAGAAAGGGCTTATGCCCTGTACATGCTATCAAATCCCTCTCTCACATAATATCAACATGCAGAAGCTAAACTATCATCTGCAAAGTCATCCCACCTGACAATGAGCTGTAGTAGTAGTAAGTGGTGGTCGTATCAGCTCCTCAAGTCCTGCCACCTCGTACTGCTGGCTGGGCTAGTACTCCATCTCCTCGAGCTCCTAAAATGATTTGGTCACAACCGACTGTTAGTCATAAGACTAAGACATTTCCTCCACACCTCGCCCCCGTAACTCCTAGGAACCGGGCGGGAGGATGAAGTGGAGGATATCAAGGGGTAACAAAAAGGAAGCAGGTGACCATGGGACTAATCTAACAGATAGATATAATAATAGTTATAAATCTCTTTTTTAGTAGTTCTATAAGGTTCAAAAACAATAAGTAAAGGAAGTACTGTAATGAAGTGATGTAAGTAAAGTAAGTAGAGAACAACAAGTAAACTATATTATCACTATAAAACTACCATCACAGAAGTACCTTAACTTATATGAATGCTTATAAAAACTTATAAGTTAATGTTTCTAAATATAACTTATCATATGAAAGCTCCCATACTAATTTATTTGATAAGGTTCTATGGTGTGTATGACCTAAATATGTATGTCTGATATGTATGCAGATTATGATTCATGCAAGTGAAACTCACACACACGACTCTGTGATCACAGACCTTTACTTCCCACTTTTTGGAGCTAGCATCACTCTCTGGTACTACTGTTATGGCTACAGCAGCAATAGAACGGGCACTTCTGCTTCCTAGGCGGGTATGCACACTTCCAGTCCTAGACCCTTCGTATTCCTCTATACATGTCCTAGGTGCACTCTAGAGCCTCTGCGTACAAATGCTGGTCAACTGCAAGACTTTCTTGGTCGGGTGTATGTTTTCAGGGATTGTCCTGCAGACCGCAGTATAAATAACCTACTGGCCCCTCAAACCCTCACACCTCACCAGAGTCACCATACTACCATCAGTGTGACCATTGGCCCAGTACTGCATGACCCGCCACTAGTTTATACACATGCAAGATATTCCAGCCCGAGCCTCCAGCTCGCAAGACCAAACTGTCCTGAAACCCTCCAACCCTTCATGGGTGAGATTGAACATCAAAGCCTTAATTTTGAATCCCTCCAACCCGTCATGGTGAGAATGTTACCACGATCTCTTAGCTTATTAGACTACTCTTGTCTAATGTATATTATACCAAGAATTTTAGGGTTAATTCCAGGACTGCCCGGGGAATGCCTGGTGAAGGGCTCTCGGGGGCACTAGGAACTACGATGGGCTGAAGCCCAAAGATCCCTTTCTCAAGGATATTTACTTTTGTTAGTATCTGCCCATGACCCATACCAACTCTCGTTATTACTTTGGAATAAACCTAATAGCTTAGAATGTTATTGGGGGAAATCGACGGTCTTACGCCGGTCTCCGTTCTTGCTACTACCCATAGGATTTGCACTCTACCACTCGTTAACAAGAAGTGACCTAATGGACACCAACCAGGGTTTATCTTCCCAATATAGGCCCCATCTCAATCATTAATCTTATCCCCTGTGGTCCAAGAAGTATATACTACTTATGCTACACACAACCCATGACTTAAAGTTTACTCGTATGATGCGACTTTCAAACCCTTAGGCCAATTGCCCCAAATTAAATATCCTAGGTTAGTATGGTAGTGGTATTGACCATTCAAGATCTTGTTATTTTTCTAAGTGATTAATGGCGTAATTTAAATCTTTTAATTGGGTAACCTAAGTCACATTGCATATGAAGCACCACTTTTATTGGTCCAGACCACCTAAGGAATTTATCAAGTATTACATGAAGTTAAACATGACTGCCTACTGATAACTCTAATTATTTCCTATTTTTATTATATTATTTTCAAATTAATTGTTAGATATTATATATTACTTTTATAATATTAAGTTATAATTAACTAGGTTTTACATTTTCTATTTATAAAATGATTTTTATTTTTGTAGGACTAATTTAAAGAAAATTTGGAGCAAAATTATAATTTTGCATTTTTGGCCTATACACGCCTTATGACACGCCCTACCTGGGCGTGACAAAACGGCATGACACGCGAAAATCTAGTCTGCTGCATAAACTTGTCGACCCGCGCCTGACGTTTGTCGACCTGCCCCGACACGCCCGTGTTGATGCATGACACGCCCGTGACACACCTACACAGGGCGTGCCAGCTGGAGGAATGATCATTGAGCAAATGCCACATCAGATTAAATTGACATGCTTGGGTAACGGGCGTGACCAAGGGAGTGTCAAGTACATTTCGAGCCAATTAACGCGCCATCCATGCTGTTGCCGCCGGATAACCGTTGCAGCTAGACACGCCCATGGTCACGAGCGTGACAAAGGGCGTGACACCTCCATCAAATGCAGTTTACTCCCGCCATTTTCAGCTTCCCGCCGTTTTCCAGAAACAGCTATGACACGTCCCAGGTAACAGGCATGACTAGGGGGCGTGACCCGTCAATTAGCAGATTTTGGCAGTTTCTCTTCCAACGTTCCCGGGCTTTCAAGAAGAAGGTTCCGAGTCTGACACGCCCTAGGTCACGGGCGTGACTCAGGGTATGACCAAACAGAAATTTTTCCTATAAATTTCAGACAACTTCAGATGCTCAAGAGTCGAATTTTGGGAGTTGGATCCTTGTAATTTTTTTTTTCTTTTTTTTTGTATTTTCTCATTTATACTTTAGATTTCCTATTGTTATTAGTTTTAATTCTACTTATCTTTGATTCAAGCATGTCTCACTCTACTTTATTTTGTAATTCCCCAATCATGATGAGTAGCTAACTTTCTTTTAGCACTTGATCATGATGAACCTTGGAATAAAATAAAATCTTCTCCTTCTTTTATCAATTTAATGTACTTAATTTTTACTCGCTACGATTTGTCTTTGATTTCTTTTTCATCGAATTCATATTACGCGGATATGATCTTCGATCTAAGATCTGTATCCTAAATGACCGAGAGGTTGCGGATACGAGGAGATCACTCAAGGATAAAAGGTGTTGAATGCACTCCTCGAGAGAGGACGACGTAAATCTTCCGGATTGTAGTCAAATCCAATAGAGGGGTTCACCGCTTAAAGCAAGCTTAGGGGTTTCGACTGGCCGAAAGGTCTTAATCGATCAACCTAAGGTGAGTCAGAAGCTTGAGCTCGAAAGAGACGCTTTTGTACTCTAGGAACCTCCACGGTCGAGCGAGTAGTTAAGAACTTGCATTGTTTTTTTTTCAAGAAGGTTTATTTTAGCCCAAGGGGATTCTAGATCAAGTGTTAGCTTCCTCATAACTTAATTTCTCTTCTGTAATATAACGCTTCTTTTTCCGCAACAAAAAGCAAATCTTTTTCCGATAAGATAATAGTTTTCCACGTGAGTAAAAGTACTCGATAAGCACCGAGTTGAAATACGACACTTGATTATATACTACGAACGATATGTATACTTGCCTCATCAATTAGAAACATGCGCTAGCATGGAGAAAATAGTCATCAAGTTTTTGGCGCCGTTGCCAGAGAAAGAATTTTTGATATTTTTAAAGCAAGGTTCTATTACTCTTATAATTTTCTTTTTCTTTCTTTCTTTCATAAAAATTTTGATTTTTAAATTTTTATAATTTAAACTTCTAGCGAAAGGGTCGTGTTGGGTTTTCATCCCACAAGACCACCTAGTACCTCGAGAACTCTTCACCGAGTATTCCTTGGGAAGACCTAGAATTTTTATTTTATAAATTTTTAATCTTAAAATTTTTATGTGTGGTGTATGACCCGAGGGAATCCGTCACCTTTTTTGATTTGGATCCGGAAATTGAGCATACCCTTCGGCACCGCTTACGATTTCGAGTTCCGAATTTTCAAGATACGAAATCCTTAGGGGACACTCCTAATCCTTCATTAATTCTCTCTCCGTCACCGTCTTCTTCTTCTCCTTCTTCATTTAGTTCTTCTTCCCATTCTCCTAGATCTTCTTCTTCTTTTTCTTCCAATATGGGTGAGCCAAATGCGGTCGAACAACGGACTATGTCCTATTATGCCCGTCCAAACTTGGACGAGGCTCAATCTAGTATTGTTCTCCCCGCTATTGCACCCAATAATTTTGAGTTGAAGCCAAGCATCATCCAAATGGTACAACAATATGTACAATTTGATGGGCTTCAAGATGAAGATCCAAACGCATATATTTCTAATATTTTAGAAGTATGCGATACTTTTAAAATTAATGGTGTATCCGATGATGCCATCCAGCTAAGGTTATTTCCATTTACATTGCGCACTAAAGCCAAGCAATGGTTGAATTCACTACCAAGAGGATCAATCACAACATGGGCTCAAATGACGGAAAGATTTCTTGCGAAATACTTTCCGCCGGCTAAAACGGCTAAATTACACAATGATATTACTTATTTCTCTCAACTTGATTCGGAAACATTATATGATACTTGGGAGTGTTTCAAGGAATTGCTTCGTCAATGTCCTCATCATGCAATTCCAGATTGGTTACAAATCAAAACCTTTTATAACGGCCTAAATTCTCAAACTAGGCAACATATCGATGTCGCCGCCGATGGAACGCTTAATAACAAAACACTGGCGGCCTCCCAAGAGCTTATAGAAGGCATGTCTTTGAATACATATCAATGGAGAACACCTAGGTCTAAACCACCTAAACCGGCCGAGATGTATGAAATTGATACGGTCTCCAATCTATCTATCCAGGTTGAGATGCTTAATAAAAGATTTGAAGAGATGTTTGCTTCCTCTTCTATACCTACCTGGGATCCTACTTCTTCCACCTCTTCAATTACGTTGGCCGAGCATGTGGATTATATCGGAAATCCGAATCGGCCACCCTTTAATCTAGGTAACACTAATTTTGGTAATACCTATCACCCGGGTATAATAAACCACCCCAACTTCTCTTGGTGTAATCCGGGGAACGCGGCTCGCCCACCTAACACCATTCCTCCTGGTTATTTTCCACCACAAGCTCCAAAAGCTCCCAATCTCGAGGAGTTGTTCACCAAGTATACGGCTACAAATGATGCCAACATCCGAAATCTCACCGGATCTCTTCGTAGTTTGGAGACCCAAATTGGGCAAATCACTAAAATGCTCTCTGATCGCCAACAAGGAGCGCTACCGGGCAATACGGAGCCCAACCAAAAGGAGTAAGCTAAAGCTATCACTTTACGGAGCGGGATGGAGGTAACCACTTCTACAATTCCAGTTAAAACTTCTCCAATTCCGGTTGATACGGAGGTAACTATTTCTTCATCTTCTCCTCCGATTAAACCTTCTAGTTATATAAAACCAAAAGCTTATAACCACCTCTCTCTTATCCGTCTAGAATGCAAAAAAGACCAGGTAGATTAGCATCATGGTAAATTTTTAGACATGTTTAAACAAATTCAAATTAATTTACCATTTTGCGAAGTCATTGCATAAATGCTGAAGTACGCCAAGTACCTCAAGGATCTTTTATCTAATAAAAAGAAACTTGAGGATATCTCTACGGTTCAATTGAACGCAGAGTGTTCGGCGGTTTTACTCAATAAATTACCTAAGAAATTACCCGATCCGGGTAGTTTCTCTATTCCATGTCTATTTGGTGATTTATTGGTAAAATATGCGTTAGCCGATCTAGGCTCCTCTATTAATTTAATGTCTTATTCTCTAGTGAAAAAGTTGGGATTAGGAGAACCTAAACCCACGAGAATGAGCATTCAATTGGCGGATCGGTCTATCAAGCTCCCTATGAGAATCATCGAGGATGTGCTTGTCAAGGTCGATAAATTTATCTTTCCAATAGATTTTGTCATCTTTGACATCGAAGAGGACACCGAGGTACCACTCATTCTCGGTCGCCCTTTTCTTGCCACCTCACGTGCTACCATAGACGTTAATAATGGTAAACTTCTTCTTAGAGTCGGAGATGAAGAAGTTACCTTTACTATTGACTCGTCTATGAAAAATTCGCTTGATAATGATGACTCATGTTATTACTTGGAGGCTTGTCCCAAAGATGACTCTCTTCCTTTTTTTAAAATTACTTTATCATCTATTGATCATGAATCTGATTTAGAAAATTTAGATTTAATTATTCATGAAAATAGTGATAATATTTCGATCACTCGCGCACCTATTTTTGAAATTTTAGAAATTGGTAGTGATCGTTTTAAAACATCTTATGATGAACCTCCCACTCTTGACCTAAAACAATTGCCTGATCATTTAGAGTATTTTTTTTTAGCGGAGGATTCTATACTTCCCGTTATTGTGTCGGCCTACTTGACCGATGATGAAAAAAATAAATTAGCTAATATTTTAAAACGTCATTGCCACGCAATTGCATGGAAGATCACGGATTTGAGAGGGATTAATCCCTCCTTTTGCACTCATAAAATTTTATTGGAGGATCACGCTCACAAAACTATTCAACCTCAATGCCGACTAAATCCTAACATGAAGGAGGTAGTCAAGGCCGACGTAAATAAATTATTAGATGCGTGCATCATCTATCCGATTTCGGATAGCTCTTGGGTGAGTCCGGTCCAAGTGGTGCCAAATAAAAGAGGATTAATGGTAGTTCCTAATGATAAAAATGAATTAACTCCTTCTCGAACCATTACCGGATGGCGGGTATGCATCGATTATCGCAAATTAACTGATGCAACCCGTAAGGATCATTTTCCTTTACCGTTCATTGATCAAATCCTTGAACGATTATCCGGACACTCTTTTTATTGTTTTCTTGATGGTCTTTCGTGATATTTTCAAATCCCAATTGCGCCCGAAGACCAAGAGAAAACAACCTTCACTTGTATGTTTGGCACCTTCGCCTATCGAAGGATGCCCTTTGGTTTATGCAATACGCCGGCAACCTTCCAAAGGTGTATGCTAGCGATCTTTGATGAACGAGTGGAGGATATCATGTTGGTCTTCATGGACGATTTCTCCGTCTTTGGAGACTCTTTTGATTTATGTTTATCAAATCTTTCCCGTGTACTCCAAAGATGTGAGGACACGAACCTAGTCTTGAACTGGGAGAAGTGTCATTTTATGGTGCGGGAAGGTTTGGTCTTATGCCACAATATTTCTAGCAAGGGAATATAGGTAGATAAAGCAGAAATTGAAATTATAGAAAAGCTACCTCCCCCCTCAAATGTTAAGGCCGTTCGTAGTTTCTTTGGGCACGCCGGTTTCTATCGTTGGTTTATTAAAGATTTTTCTAAAATAACTAAGCCCCTTACACACTTATTAGAAAAAGATACGCCATTTATTTTTGATGAGAATTGTTTGCGAGCTTTTTCACTTATTAAAGAAAAATTAATCAACGCACCTATAATGATCGCTCCCAATTGGGAACTTTCATTTGAGATAATGTGCGATGCTAGTAGTTTTTTCGTAGGTGCGATTTTAGGACAACCCATAAACAAGAATTTTCATCCTATTTATTATGCGAGCAAAACACTAACCGCCGCACAAGAAAATTATACTACCACCGAAAAAGAGTTGTTAGCCGTTATATTCGCATTTGATAAATTTTGTTTCTACTTAACCTTGTCTAAAATTATTGTTTTTACCGATCATTCAGCTTTGTGATGTTTACTAACAAAAACAGATGCAAAGCCAAGATTGATTAGGTGGATCTTATTACTCCAAGAATTTGACTTGGAGATTCGTGATAAGAGAGGAGCGGAGAACTTGGTGGCTGATCATCTTTCGCGGGTGGAGAATCCCATTTTGGGGGAGCTCATGGAGGAGGACATTGATGATACTTTCCTCGAGGAGTGCCTTCTCGCAATTCATAAGGTAATTGAAAGTGAGGCTAAGATCTATCTCAACTCTAGAGGGGGGGTGAATAGAGTATTTTAAAATAATTTTTCACAGTTGAAATGAACAGCACATATAAAATTTAATTTATGATATAGTGTAGAGTGCTAGTAAAAATGTTAAAAGCTAAGAAGTAAAAAGCACAGCACACAGCAAACAAATCACACAAACAAACCAGAAGACACAAGGAATTATAGTGGTTCCCCAAAAACCTGGGTACATCCACTCTTCTACCACCCTTGGTAGGAATCCACTCAGGATGAGTTGATCAGGTGTCCTGACACCAATGAGCTTTTGATAAGGTGCCCAAAAACCAAAACTAGATTTTTTGATAAGGTGTCTTGCCACCACTGAGTTTTGACAAGGCTCTCAGAACCAGACAGAACTTTTGAAGGGAGTTCAAGAACCCTTTTACAGCAGGAAAAGAAAAATAAGAATGAAGGGTGTCTTCTCTGTTCTCAATCAAATGAGAGAAGCACAAGTGGATTGATGAAGTCAAAGCTCCCCCTGAGATGTAGAAAGGTTCAGGAAAAGAAGCTTTGCTCTAGGGTAATAGGTCTTCAAAACTTTGATCTCCAGCACAAGATGGTTTCAGCAAGAAGGCTAAAGGTGAGGTGTCTGGAGTAATGAGATTGTGAACACTTTTCAGTCAGCAAGAAGATTTTTGAGTCACAGTTCTTCTGTTGTTCTTCTGCTATCAGTATATTCTATTCTGTGTGTTCACTTCTGTGTGTATTCCCCTAAAAAACTTAATAACACAGAAGAAAGGAATAATAAATTTTCTGACGATTCCTTGTCCAAAATTAGCCGTTGGGAGTCATAAATGTCTTCTAAAAATAGTCTTGTCTTCTAGAGGAAAGTCCAGCAAACATTCTCTGAATAATTCTTTGAAACTTGCTCCAGAATTAAAAACAAACGGCTGGGAGATCTTCTGACATAAATGCTGATAATATTCAAAAACATTCCAAAGAACAGCAACATTTGAATTCCTGAAAGCGTCGATCTCTCCAAAGAAAACGTCGATCTGAGCTCTACGATCGTCGAACTGAGCTCAGAGATCAAATGGACAAGCAGACAGAAAACGTCGATCTGAGCTCTACGATCGTCGAACTGAGCTCAGAGATCAAATGGACAAGTAGACAGAAAACGTCGATCTGAGCTCTACGATCGTCGAACTGAGCTAGAAGATAGTCGAGGGAAGTTCGACGACTCAGCGGAAGCTAGACAAAAGCAGATAGTCGATCTGAGCTCGACGATCGTCGACCGGAGTACGACGATTTGTTGAAGATGAGCTCAGAGAGCGTCGAACGGAGTTCGACGATTCGTCGACCGGAGTTCGACGAAAATTGCCTTAGACTAAGCTCTTCAACCTTGATCTTGGAATGATCCTGGGGGCAGCTTCAAACCTAAGTTCTAAGACCTAGACTCATTCTAATGTTGACCTTTTCAACTATACAACTAGGTCAACTGGGATTCCTAAGACAAGCATAGTGATCCTTACCCAAATTAGTAATAGGGTGTTCCAACAATCTCCCCCTATTTGGGTTAGGATTACTATTTACAGATAATCATAGGAAATGAAAAGCATACAACAATTCATAAGCTAATACAGAATGCAGAGAAGATATATAGCAGTAAAGCAGATCACAGATAAATATCAGCAGATGTCCAAAGGTGGATGAAATGTTTAGCTTACACAGTTCACTTCCTTTCAGATCCCTTTTTAAATAAAATTTCTCTATTTGGATTCTGACTTTCTTTCTTTGACCTTCTGTCATCCTCTACACCTAGAGAAGTTTGAGATTTGGGCCTTGGAACAACAGCCTCTGGGTGCAGCTTCATATAATCTTCTGGATTGAAGAATTTCCTTGATGCATATCTTTCCAGTTCTTTCTTTCTCTACTCTGATAAGGTAGTTATGTTTGAAGTATCTTTTCCTTGTTCTCTGGCCTTTTTTATTTGATCAAGGGAAGCCAATTCTTTCATTCTGGCTGTCCAGGATACAGGGTTGTTCTCAGGGTCTTCAAAAGGAATGGGAGGTTCATATTTGTTGATGATTTCAGAAACAGTAGAAGGAGTCCTGGAAACAATAGTGTCTTTCAGCTTGTAAGGAAAAGGACCTGAAGAAGGGTCAGGGGGACCTTGTCCTTCCCTTTGATAGAATCTTTGTTCTCTTTGATTTCCTCTGTAATTACCCCTTCTGGGTTGATATCCTTTTTGATGTTGTCCCCTTTGATATGATCTTTGATAATGCTGGGAAGAGCTGTGTCTGGAGACTGGAGCTTGAGGGGCTGAACCTGAGCCTGAATCTGGAGGAGGAGGAGGAGGAGGCTGATATAGAGAAGAACCCTTTTCATATTTGTCAAGCTTCCTCTTCTTCTTCATAGCTTTCAGTTGATTTTTGGAATATTGCATCCAAGGCTCAGAGATTGGGCAGTCATGCAGAATGTAGTATGGAATATCATTTGAGTCTTTGGCTTTGGCAGGAGGGACTGACATCATTGCTTTACTTCTGGCTTTTCTCTTCTTGGCAATAGTTCTAGCAGAATCATCAGAATCAGTCCTGTATTGGTCACTCTCAGAACTTTGATGTTGATCATACAGATCGTCAATTCTTCTGATAAGCTCTTCTTGAGCTTTAAGTTTTGCAGAAACATCAGGAGCAGGAGGAGAGGGAGCAACAGCAGAGCAGGCAGAAGCAGTTTCATCAGCATCAGTTGCTGGAATCATTTCTATGTCAGCAGTAGCATCAGCAGCAATTTCAACAAAAGGAGGCACAGTGGCCTTAGTAACAATTGAAAGAGGCACAGTGGCCTTAGTATCAGCATCAGAGATATCCACAGCCTTCCAGGATTTGATGTAGGAATCAATATGGCTTGGATCACAGGTAGCTATAGGCACAATGGCCTTAGACAAATCTTCAGCAGGAATTGCAGGCAGACAACTGAAATGGACTGTATCTAATATAGATAGCAGCCTCTGCAGATTCAGTGCAAAAGCACATCCAAGAGCTGGAGCTGGAGCAGACATAATATCAGCAGCTGGCACAACCACTTCTTCATAAGGCATCTCCCCCTGCCTTGGTTCAGAGAAAGATGAATCAAGGCACACAGAAGATGGGATAGCCAGGGAGGAGGAAAGAAAAGCAATCTTGGTAGACAGCTCCTGTACTTGCTTTAGGAGTGGAGCCAGGGAAGACTCCAGTAGAGATGTCAGCTTGGGAGCTAGCAACTCATACAGCCTGTCTGCCAAAATAGGAATATCTACATGCTCAAGTGGGGCTTGAGCAGAGGTAGAGGCAAAAGTAGATGGAAGGATGGTGGCTGAAACTGAAATTGTGGAGAAAGGTGGAGAGGGAATGGTTGGTTCAGAAGATGGAATAATGGAGATAGAGGAGGTTGAGGTGGAGATAGGGGAAGTAAGAGATGGTGTGAAGGAGGGTTGAGAGAGAATGTCATGGAGCAGTTGTTGAAAGGAGGAAGTGGAGGGTGGCTCAGGAGGAGTAGAGGGTGAATCATCCATGAAGGAGTCATCTGTAAGTGAGAAGGATAGAATGGTGAAGGTTGAATAGGAAAAGAGAGGATGGAATTCCTCTGAGGTGGATTGAGGAGGGGATGGCATAGGTGAGGAAATGGTAATTGGGGATGAGATGATTATGGTGGATACTGGTGGTGAGGAGGTGACAATTTGGGTGGTTAGGGTGGTTATGGCTGGAAGAGGGGAGGAAGCAGGCAGCTCTTCTGCTGAAGGAGTGACTAAAATAGTCCTTGTGCCTGAATGAAGTGTTGCAGCAGCCCTGGAGGGGTTTATAATCTGCCTGTCCCATTTACTGAAGAGGGCACAGGAAAGCCTCTTGGATGCATTGATAAACATGCCAGAGGAGGTTAATAGGTCAGGGCACCTGTTGTGCAGAAAGACCCCTAAGATTCTTCCATAACTAACTGCATTCTTGTTGATCTTCTTCTTAATCAGAGTGAAGAAGATGGAGCCCCAGTCCAGGTGTTTCTTGTCTAATAAGGCTCCCATCAGGCAGAACTGATATCTGGAAATGGTGTCATGGGCTGAATGCTTGGCCAACAGCACCTTCCCAACTACATCAGCCAGGAATTGAAATTCGATTACCAGATTTTTCTTCAGCAGCTTATTAGGGTTTACTGCATTGTGACCCATCCTATCCAGCATGGTGTCAAACTCCTCTCCAGATAGTTCAATGGAGTCTTCTCCAGTGCTGAGTTGAAAGACTTCTGTTAGGAGCGCCGGGGATAGAAATACTTGAGTCCCCTTAATGGTGCCGACAACAGAATTCTCAGACTCGTCTGTTGCGGTAAAACACCACTCTTTTATCTTTTCTGAGGCGATCTTCATCCTTGTAGTCATTATTGGAGTCAGCTGTTGTTCTCGGAATAAGTTTAGGATGTCCTTGAAGCGCTGGTCGCTTCCGTCAAAGGAGTTTATGTCGATGTCAAAACCTGTGTCGAACTTCATCTTAGCAAAAGCAGCACTCGATTCAGCCATATTTACCTGCAACAAAAAACCAAAAACGACCAAGCGTAGAGAATTTGGAGGGAAAAGAGAGAGAGTTGCAGAGTATGAAAGCGCAAAGGGAGAACGACGGCTGAAAGAAAGATTTTATATTAGGGTTCGACGCGAAAAAGGAAAATCGTTAAGCTCAGTTCGACGAAACGTCGAGCTCAGCTCGATGATTTGGGCTACAGAGGGAATCTGAAGAGTCTTCAAAATCGTCGATCTTCGTTCGACGATGTTGAAAAACGTCGAGCTCAGCTCGACGGCCTCTGATCAGAAGGAGAGAAAGCCTAGCTCTAGCGAGGGCTCTGAACTCAGATCGACGACTGCAAAAGCGTCGATCTCTGGTCGACGATTTTTGGAAAATCGTCGATCTCTGTTCGACGATTTTGGGGAAAACGTCGAGCGCAGTTCAGAGTCTAAACTCATTCTACAGACACAAAAAGAGGGAAATTTTTGACCTAGTCTTGGTCTGTTTTAGCTTTTCAAAATCTTGAAACTTAATTAAGGCTTCCTCCATCTAACATACCTAACTGATTTAGGAAGAAACTGTGTTTCTTTTCATCCAAAGGTTTGGTGAAAATATCTCCCCTTTGCAAGTCAGTAGGAATATATTGAATTTCAATTTTATTTTTCTCTACATTATCTCTTAGAAAATGATGCCTAATTTCTATGTGTTTTGTCCTACTATGGAGGACTGGATTTTGTGCTATAGAGATAGCACTAGTATTGTCACAGAAAATTTTAGACTTCTCTATGTTGTAGCCATAGTCTAAGAGCTGATTCTGTATCCACAATATTTGTGAACAGCAACTGCCTGCAGCCATATACTCAGCTTCAGCAGATGAAGTTGACACAGATGTTTGTTTCTTACAGAACCAAGAGACAAGTCTATCACCAAGGAACTGACAGGTTCCACTGGTGCTTTTCCTGTCTATTCTGCATCCAGCATAATCAGCATCTGAGAATCCAGTTAAATCAAATGTTGAATCTTTTGGATACCAGAGACCTAGATTTGGACAACTTTTAACATACCTAAGAATTCTCTTAACTAAGATTAAGTGTGACTCTCTAGGGCTAACTTGGAATCTAGCACAAATACATGTGGCAAACATTATATCAGGCCTACTAGCTGTAAGGTACAATAAAGAGCCAATTATTGCTCTATATGTTGTCTGATCAACAGGTTTCCCATGTTCATCAGCATCTATTACAGCATTTGAGGGCATGGGTGTTTTCATACATGATGCATCAGACATACCAAATTTCTTAACCAGCTCTTTTGCATACTTGGTTTGAGAAATAAATATGCCTTCAGCATGTTGCTTGACTTGCAGTCCTAAGAAGAAGGATAGCTCACCCATGCTACTCATTTCAAATTTAGAGTGCATAAGCTTGGAAAACTTTTTGCACAATTTTGAATCAGTAGAACCAAAAATAATGTCATCTACATAAATTTGCACTAGCAGGGTGTGGGACTTATGGGTTCTAATAAAAAGAGTTTGGTCTACTCTCCCCCTAACAAAATCATTTTCCAGAAGAAAGCATGCTAGGGTCTCATACCATGCTCTAGGGGCTTGCTTGAGACCATATAATGCTTTATGCAATTTGTAAACATAATCAGGGTGAGTTAGAGAGATAAAACCTGGAGGTTGTCTAACATAGACTTCCTCTTTGATGTCCCCATTGAGAAATGCACTTTTTACATCCATTTGATACACTTTGAAACCTTTGTGGGCAGCATAGGCTAGGAATATCCTGATGGCTTCCAGCCTTGCAACTGGTGCAAATGTCTGATCATAGTCTATTCCTTCTTGTTGAGAGTACCCTTGAGCAACTAGCCTTGCCTTGTTTCTGGCTATAACTCCTTGATCATCCAGCTTGTTCCTGAATACCCACTTTGTTCCAACAATGGGATAATCCTTTGGCTTAGGCACTAGTTCCCAAACCTTGTTCCTTTCAAATTGATGCAACTCCTCTTGCATTGCAATGATCCAGTGTGGATCTTGCTCTGCATCTTGAATGGATTGAGGCTCAATTTGAGATAGAAAGCAAGTGTGCATCAGGTTTTGGTTGACCTGACTTCTAGTTTGCACACCAGCTGAGATCTCTCCAATTACTTGGGTGATTGGATGATCTCTTGTTGTTACTAAGTCAACAGGGAGTGTTGATTGTTCACCAGCCTGTGTTGTTGTCTCCTCTAGTGGAGCAGCAACTGGCTCTTCAGGATGATTTTCTTCAAGATGTTGAACTTCTTCTTCATCATCACTGCTCTCATTCTTTTCAGCAACTTGCAGTTTGTTCAAGTCTTCAGCTAGAGAATGTACCTGCAGAGGTTCTATGGTAGAAGCATTCTTCTCCTTGAAAGACATGTTAGCTTCATCAAAAATAATATGAACAGATTCTTCAATTTTACAGGAAGATTTATTATAAACCCTATAGGCCTTGCTGATCATGGAGTATCCCAGAAACACCCCTTCATCAGCTTTTGCTTGGAATTTTGCTAGATATTTCTTGTCATTATTATGAATAAAACAAGTGCAACCAAAAACTTTGAAATAGCCTATTTTAGGTTTCTTCCCTTTGAGCAATTCATAAGGAGTCTTGCCCTTCAGCTTGTGTATCAGGCTTCTGTTCAACACATAGTTGGAGGTGTTCCCTGCCTCAGTCCAAAAGGACAGAGGTAAGTGAGCATCTGCCAATAATGTAGTTGCAGATTCAATGAGTGTTCTATTTTTCCTTTCAGCTACCCCATTTTGTTGAGGAGTTCTAGGAGCTGAGAAAGTGTGCCTGATCCCTTCACTCTGACAGAACTCTTGCATGAGAAGAGAATCAAACTCTGTCCCATGATCACTTCTGATCAGGGCAATGTGAGTGTTGAACTCAATCTGAATGCATTTGAGAAAATCTGTCAAACACTTGAAGTTATCAGACTTCTTCCTCAGAAAGAATACCCAAGTGAATCTTGAGAAGTCATCTACAATCACTAAAGTATAGGACATCCCTCCTAGGCTTTGCACAGATATGGGTCCAAAGAGATCCATGTGCAACAGGTACAAAATCCTAGGTGAATCACTCTTATTAATTGATTTAAAACTACTTTTAGTTTGCTTGCCTAATTGACAGGCCTTGCAAAGTCCTTCCTTCTTGTAGGGACCAGAAGGTAGTCCTTTAACAAGGTTGTCTTTAGATAGCTTAGCAATGGTTCTAAGGTTAATATGTCCTAGTCTCTTATGCCATAACACATTAGATTTTGAAATGGAATTAAACAGGCAAATATCTACCACTGGTGAATGAAAATCCACTAAGTAAATGTTACCTCTTCTGTTACCTGTCAACACAGTTGTGTTGTCCACAGACTTGACTTTGCATATGGCTTTGTTGAAGGTTACTTGATATCCTTCATCACACAATTGACTGATACTTATCAAGTTGTGCTTGAGTCCTTCAACATATGCCACCTTCTTGAATGTGACTGGGCCAATTTTGACTGCACCATATCCTTTTGTAGTTCCAAAGCTTGAGTCTCCAAAAATTACTTTGGGTCCAAGCTTGGCTTTGAAGGAAGTGAAGTTGTCCTTGTCCCCTGTCATGTGCTTTGAGCAACCACTATCCAGATACCATTGATGGTTTGATGCTGGATAGGTCTTCACCTACACAAAAACAACTTATTTGTTTTTGACCCAGTTGACCTTGGGCCTAGGTTGATATCCCTTGAATTCTGAAATAAAGGACATCTCAGGTTGATCCTTATAACCTTTAGGATGGTATCTCCTAGGAGGTACTATCCATTCAGTATAGGGATTAAAGCCTTGGGATGTGGAGCTTCTAGGATTGAATCTGAATGTGCCATTGAAGGTGTGTTCACAAGCCTGAACTCTGTTCGACGATCGTCGAACTGAGGTCGACGATCTTGGGTCAGATCGTCGATCGCCGTTCGAAGATCGATTATGCTGAGATTCAGAGTTTGGATATCGTCGAGCTGAGGTCGACGATCTGTAGTTAGATCGTCGAGCTCTGTTCGACGATCGTCGAGCTCTGCTCGACGCCATCTGTTGAACTGAGTTCTTCTCTGACAGATCTGCATTCTTCCTAGGTACCTCTATTACTCCCTTTCGTTTGTCAGAGACAAACTTGATTGGAGTTGTCAGAATTATAGGTTGGCTGGATGAAGCACCCAAGCCCAGTGTGCTATTAAATCTAGAGTTCACTGTGCTTGTGATGTCCATCAGTCTGATACTTCTCCCATTTAGGGATTCTTCAAACTTTTTGGCCTTTGATAGTTCATTCTTCAATGAAGCTATCTCCTCCCTACAGCATTCTAACTCCTCAGAGAGTTTGAGGTTCTTTGAGTTTAGGACACTATGCTCAGATAATTGATTCCTGAGAGAGATTATCTCCTTCTCAGATTTTAATAGATCTAGACACAGTGTCTTAAATTCATCTTTGAAGTCTTCAGAATCAAAATCAAAAGAGTTGATTACCTGATCCTCATCTGGTTGACTTTCTGAACCTGAATCTGATTCTTCATCAGAGTTTTGCTGTGATGCATTGATAGCCATCATGCAAAATTCTTTCTCATCTACATCATCCTCATCATCACTGGAGCTGGATGAGGCTTCAGATTCCTCTTCAGTCTCACTCCATGTTTCAGCAACAAAGCCCTTCCTTGTATGTTTGTTCTTGCTGGAGGAGGCTTTGTCTGAGCTATTCTTCTTGTAATCCTTTTCTTTTCTTCTTTCTCTTCTTTCCCTTTTGTCCTTATTCTTGTTTTCTGGACAGTCAGGCACAATATGGCCTGGTTTCCTGCAACCAAAGCATATGATTTCTTTAGTGTTATTTGATTTATCATACCTTGGTTTATCATGACCCTTGTATGGTTTCTTTCTGAAGTCTTTTCTGCCCATCTTGTAGAATCTTTTGGCCAGAAGACTTATGAGCTCATCATTTCCTGTAGCTTTATCTTCAGACTCCTCTTCTACAGCTTTGAAAGCTATGGTCTTTTCTTTCCTTGTAGCTGGAGAGATAGCCTTTTGTTCTTCTTCTCTATTTTTAATGAGCAGCTCATAGGATTTGAGCTTGCCCAGGAGAGCTTCAGTAGTAATCTCATTCAAACTTCTGGCATCCTTAATTGGCCAGATTCTTGAATCCCAAGTGCTGGGGAAGCACATCAGGATTTTGTCATTTAGCTCAGTCAGTGAGATTTCTTTGTCTAGGGTTTTTAGCTCATTGACAATTAGACTTAGTCTATTGTACATGTCAGCCACTGATTCAGCTTCTCCCTTTTTGAAGTTCTCATATTGGCTTATCAGATGAGATCTTCTATCTTTCCTTTCATCAGCAGATCCTGAGACAATTTCAGAGAGTTTGTCCCAGATTTCTTTGGCTGAGTGGCATTCAGCTACCCTCTGAAAGATTTCATCAGACATTGTTTGGGCTAAGATGTTCATAGCCTTAGCATCTGCAGTCTTCCACTTCTTTATATCTGCATCTGTTCCAGAAGGAGGTGGGACAGCATTTGAACTTGAGCTTGCTGGAGGAGTTGGACAAACTGTCAAGACAGAATTGAAAATGTCTTCATCAATAGAATTCATGTATAATCTAATCCTTGCCTTCCAGAGTGCAAACTTAGAAAGGTTGCACACTGGTGGTCTGGTGCTTGCATAATATTTGTTATGTGCCATGTCTTTAAATAAAAAGAAGATGTAGAGAAAATAATCCCCTTAAGAGATTGATCTTATCAAGGATCTTTTGGTTCAGGTGTTAGCCTGTATGAGCAACCAACCTCCCTCTGATACCAATTGAAAGTGAGGCTAAGATCTATCTCAACTCTAGAGGGGGGGTGAATAGAGTATTTTAAAATAATTTTTCACAGTTGAAATGAACAGCACATATAAAATTTAATTTATGATATAGTGTAGAGTGCTAGTAAAAATGTTAAAAGCTAAGAAGTAAAAAGCACAGCACACAGCAAACAAATCACACAAACAAACCAGAAGACACAAGGAATTATAGTGGTTCCCCAAAAACCTGGGTACATCCACTCTTCTACCACCCTTGGTAGGAATCCACTCAGGATGAGTTGATCAGGTGTCCTGACACCAATGAGCTTTTGATAAGGTGCCCAAAAACCAAAACTAGATTTTTTGATAAGGTGTCTTGCCACCACTGAGTTTTGACAAGGCTCTCAGAACCAGACAGAACTTTTGAAGGGAGTTCAAGAACCCTTTTACAGCAGGAAAAGAAAAATAAGAATGAAGGGTGTCTTCTCTGTTCTCAATCAAATGAGAGAAGCACAAGTGGATTGATGAAGTCAAAGCTCCCCCTGAGATGTAGAAAGGTTCAGGAAAAGAAGCTTTGCTCTAGGGTGATAGGTCTTCAAAACTTTGATCTCCAGCACAAGATGGTTTCAGCAAGAAGGCTGAAGGTGAGGTGTCTGGAGTAATGAGATTGTGAACACTTTTCAGTCAGCAAGAAGATTTTTGAGTCACAGTTCTTCTGTTGTTCTTCTGCTATCAGTATATTCTATTCTGTGTGTTCACTTCTGTGTGTATTCCCCTAAAAAACTTAATAACACAGAAGAAAGGAATAATAAATTTTCTGACGATTCCTTGTCCAAAATTAGCCGTTGGGAGTCATAAATGTCTTCCAAAAATAGTCTTGTCTTCTAGAGGAAAGTCCAGCAAACATTCTCTGAATAATTCTTTGAAACTTGCTCCAGAATTAAAGACAAATGGCTGGGAGATCTTCTGACATAAATGCTGATAATATTCAAAAACATTCCAAAGAACAGCAGCATTTGAATTCCTGAAAGCGTCGATCTCTCCAAAGAAAACGTCGATCTGAGCTCTACGATCGTCGAACTGAGCTCAGAGATCAAATGGACAAGCAGACAGAAAACGTCGATCTGAGCTCTACGATCGTCGAACTGAGCTCAGAGATCAAATGGACAAGCAGACAGAAAACGTCGATCTGAGCTCTACGATCGTCGAACTGAGCTAGAAGATAGTCGAGGGAAGTTCGACGACTCAGCAGAAGCTAGACAAAAGCAGATAGTCGATCTGAGCTCGACGATCGTCGACCGGAGTACGACGATTTGTTGAAGATGAGCTCAGAGAGCGTCGAACGGAGTTCGACGATTCGTCGACTGGAGTTCGACGAAAATTGCCTTAGACTAAGCTCTTCAACCTTGATCTTGGAATGATCCTGGGGGCAGCTTCAAACCTAAGTTCTAAGACCTAGACTCATTCTAATGTTGACCTTTTCAACTATACAACTAGGTCAACTGGGATTCCTAAGACAAGCATAGTGATCCTTACCCAAATTAGTAATAGGGTGTTCCAACAGTAATTACTCTCCCCACTCGTTGGTTTGCCGATTTCGCAAACTACCTTGTTGCGAGATTCCTCCCGAATGGTTTTTCTTATCAAGAAAAGAAGAGATTCTTTTCTGATTTGAAAAATTATTTTTGAGTGGATCCCTTTCTCTTTCGTGTTTGCGCGAACCAAGTAGTGCGGAGATGTGTTTCTTATGAGGAAGGAGCCCAAATTTTAAAGCATTGCCATGAGGGACCCGCCGGTTGGCAATATAAAGCTAATCGGACGGCACGGAAAGTTCTTGAAGCGGGCTTCTATTGGCCAAGCATCTTCAAGGATGCTCACGCCCATGTAAGTCGTTGTGAACAATGCCAATGCTCAAGTAATATTTCTCGTCGTGATGAAATGCCTTTAAATTCGTTTTTAGAAGTAGAAGTTTTTGACTTATGGGGGATCGACTTTATTGGACCGCTGCCAATGTCCTATGGAAATAAATATATTTTGGTAGTGATCGACTACGTGTCACGGTGGGCGAAAGCACAAGCTATTCAAACTAATGACGCCCGAGTCGTGACTCGATTTCTCAAAAAACTATTTCACGATTTGGAGCACCGCGGGCAATAGTTAGTGATAGGCACACATTTTTGTAACGCACAATTTGCTAAAGTATTATCTAAATATGGCGTTACAGATAGGTTAGCCACCCCCTATCACCCTCAAACTAGTGGCCAGGTAGAACTAGTTAACCGAGAAATTAAATGTATACTAGAAAAAATGGTTTCTACTAATAGAAAGGATTTGTCGGTCAAACTTGATGATGCTCTATGGGCTTATCAGACCGCGTACAAGACCACTATCAGTTGTACGCCGTATCGATTGGTCTATGGGAAAGCATGCCATCTACCAGTTGAGCTTGAACATCGTGCCTTTTGGGCACTTAAATTTTTAAATCTTGATGAAAAATTTTCCTCTTAGCTTCGCAAATTCCAACTTAACGAACTCGATGAGTTGCACTCCCTCGCTTATGAGAATAATAAACTCTATAAGGAGCGCACCAAATTATATCACGATAAGAAAATTAAGCACCCAAAGGACTTCCAACCGGGAGACCAAGTCCTTCTTTATAACTCACGCTTACGGCTATTTCCGGGTAAACTTAAGTCTCGTTGGTCCGGCCCCTTTGTCGTAAAGGAGGTTTGGCCCTACGGGACGGTGCTTATTTCACACCCGGAATGAGGCGATTTTAAAGTAAATGGGCACCGATTCAAATTATTTATTTTCGGTGATAATATTAACGCCCAATTGGACAACATAATGTTGTCGAATCCCTAAATCGTGCGCCCCACTATGGTCGAGCTCATTGACCATAAACAAAGCGCTCGTGGGAGGCATCCCACGGTTATCTTTTTGTTTTACTCTAATTTTCTTTTAAAGTTTTTTTTATAGGTATGAAGGATATCGACGCATGGCGATCAATTCTGAACGAGCATCAAGCCTACGCGTTTATTCATGTCGGTAAACTGTATTTTATTTTATTTTTATTTGGATTAAACACACAAAAATCCGAAAAAAAACAAAATTAAACAAAAAAAACACAACAACAATATATATATATATATATATATATATATATATATATAAAAAAAATTATAAAAAAAAATTGTATTTTTTTCATACACGCCCATGTCACGGGCGTGACCGATCGGTCACGGGCGTGACAAAGCCGTGATTAGCCTAACTCACGGGAGGTCCCTCCTCCCTCGAGTTCCTCGTCCGTCTTTCGGAGATGACACGGGCGTGAACAATGTAGGTCACGGGTGTGTTCTGCCAGTGTCGCGGGTATCCGAGGCGTTGTCCAGTCACGCCTCGGATTCCTTCTTCAGTGTCAGATTGGACTAACACGCCCCAGAGTCACGGGGGTGACACTGGGGCGTGATAACAGAATCCGAGGCCAGCGCCTCGGATGCCCATAGGATTCCCCCTACACGCCTATAGTCACGGCCGTGACTCTCAGAGTCACGGGGGTGACTCTGAGGTGTGACACCCGAGTCCGAGGCAGTTAGCCTCGGATTCCTTCCTTCTTTGACCCGTGCTTGTCATGCCACCTGTCACGGGCGTGAAAGGAGGCGTGACCGACCCGAAAATGCCTATAAATAGGCATTTTCCTCCTTCTCTTCTCTTCACACCTCCACCCTTCAAACCCTCTCTTCTCTCCTCCCTATAGCCAAAATTTCCTCCCTATTTTTCGCCATGCCTCGCCACCACCCTCGATCCACAGCTTCTTCCTTCGAGCATCCTGCCGATCCAGCCTCGACGGAGGCCATGCTCCTATTTGAGAAAGCCACCCAGCAAGATCGGAGCGAACGACTGCGCGCTAAACCCTTTGTCATATTTCGAATTCTGGACTGGGCCATCCTTGCCCAATTCGGAGCGGCAGAGATAGTCCAGGGATTTCTCTCTACTCAAGGGTGGGCTCCCCTTTTCTCCATTTCCGAGCCCACTTTTCTCGAGCTTACCATCGAGTTCCTGGACTCTTTTGAGTTCCGGTGGGCGGCGCATGATGATTTCATCATCTTTCGCATGGGAGGAGTGACGCACCAGCTCACCATCCGCCAACTCAATGTTGTCATGGGCTTTTGCTCGGAGGCATTTTCTCTTTCCCCCGCCTACCTCGACCTCAAAATAGATTTCCCTCCCGACTTCAACCTCCTCACTTTTTGGTCGAAAATTAGTAATGACACCGCCCCTTACACCCCAAAGAAATCCAAGGGTAGCCACCTCATTTCCCCCGCTTTGCGTATTCTCCACAATCTTCTCACATTTACCCTTTTCGGACGCGGCGATAGCCATGGCCTGGTTACTCAGGCAGACTTACTATACTTGTATAGTATGTTTTACCGGATCCCACTCAACCTTGGTTACATGCTTGCCATTTTCTTTTGGCACCAGGCCGAAAATGTGAGATTGGGAGCGGTACACGGCAGGAATTTCATCACTTTCCTCGCCAAGCAGTACGGCGCTGGGATGCCCTTCCGCGGCTCACTTGCATACAAACGCCGCAGGCCCTTCAATTTCCTACCCTTCAGGCCTTTGACCTAGCTCGCCGTTACGAGGGCGAGTTCGAGGCTATTCCCTCGTTAGTTGGTGGCGGGGATCATGATCTTGATTTTGGTGCCGGTCCCAGCGGTACTCATCCCTCTCCTCAGATTCCGCCACCACCGCTGCATGCTGCTCCGCCGCCCGAGCCTTCAAATTATTGGGATCCGCAATTTGGTGCGATTCATACACGCATAGATGAATTGCAAACCCATATTGACGGTCGCTTTGCTTCCTTTGATGCACGCTTTACCGTGCTCGAGGAAAACCAGACTTCTTCCATGACGCATATTACACGCGAGTTCGTGAACATGCGAACTTTCTATCAGGAGCACGGGGACGCTCCCCACAGGAGTAGCTATCTTTTTATTTCTTTGGGCTTGTAGAGGGTCGCCTCTCTATATTTGTATCTGTATCGTTTTTTTATGTATTTGTTATTATTATGCAAAAAAAAATCTGTAAAAATATTCTGTTTTGCTTTGTCACTCTTTTACAGGTCTCTTTTTATGCTGGTTGGATATTCTAAGGGAAGTTTCATTTTCCCGCCTTTTCTTAAATTTTTTACATTGGGGACAATGTATTGCTTAAGTATGGGGAGGGATATTTCTAAGGCAAAATATATATAAAAAACAAAAGCTATTTTTCTTTTTTTGCTTAAAAAAATAATAATAATAATAATAAAACTCTTAAATTTTATTTCAAAATTTCCAAAAAAAATTTATTTGTTATCAAATATTATTTTTCTTTAATATTTTGTCTTTCCAAAATTTAAAACAAACTTTCAAACAAAACAAAACAACAACAAAAAATAGAAAATCGAAAATTAAATTTCTTATAAAGGGACGTTTGGGATATCCCCTCATCTTACCTCCTAGTACCGTTGAGAGCCCTTCACAGGGTATACCTCAAGAAGTCTAAGAAATAGAAAAAACAAAATTAGGTTTAAAATTTAATTAGAGAAGTTGTTACTTCTATATTTATCCACATGCAAAATTCCTAGTAATTTAACTTTTATAGTGTTTAGAGAATCTAATGTTTTAATTGAATTTTGAATTTTGGAGTAAAACTATTGATCATGCTGTGTTTCTAGTCAAGTGCACATGTAAGTAGAATTTTATGTAAATTTAAATATTCAGCATATAATTAGATCTTCATTTTTCTAAATGCGTGGAAATGTTTTATCTTACTTTAATTCTGAAAACCGGTAAAACTCTAAAATAATTTAGTTGAGTAAGTAGAAGTTTGCTAGAGAGATATTTCGCGGACCAAGAGAGAGGTATTCTTTTTCATTGTCTAGAACTTGCCCTCAAACTATTCTCAAGACTTTGCATAAGTTAAACTAATTAGCATAAATATGATTTAGGCACTTCTTTTGGCCAGTTTGAGCTTTTGTACCTGTACCTAAAATTTTTATCTTTGTTAAGCCATTTTGAGACTATTTCCCTATTCCTTTGTTTTAGCTCCACCAAACATTTTACCAAAGGGTAAAAAGCAACCTAATTGCACACCTAAGACCAAGCTTGAACATAGATATACAAACATGGTTAGGAGTGATTAGGAGCCTTTTATTTTTAGTGGCTCTTTTCTTATAAAAAAAGTTGATTTGTTCTTCTCTCCTCTTCAAGATAAAGAAAAAATATTATTAAAAAATGAAGAGGTAGAAAAGTTTTTTTCAACATGAGAGTAAAAATAATAATAATAAGAAAAGAAACAAAAGAATTAGGAATTTTGCTGTGTCCTTAAAGACATAACAAATTTTTGTGTACAAGCTTTCTCTAGGTTTTGGTGTGACTAGCCATCGTCTTTATCTTTGTCCACCCTCACCAAAAACCTATTATCATCGACCGGCCCCGACACGCTCGTGTTGATGCATGACACGCTCGTGACACACCTACACGGGGCATGCCAGTTGGAGGAATGACCGTTGAGCCAATGCCACATCGGATTAAATTGACACGCCTGGGTCACGAGCGTGACCCAGGGCGTGTCAAGTACATTTCAAGCCCATTAACGCCCATCCATTACATTGCCGCCGGATAGCCATTGTAGCTAGACACGCCCATGGTCATGGGCATGACAAAGGGCGTGACACCTCCATCAAATGCAGTTTACTCCTGCCGTTTTCAGCTTCCCGCCGTTTTCCAGAAACAACTATAACACGCCCCAGGTCACGGGGGTGACTAATGGGTGTGACGCGTCAGTTAGTATATTTTGGCGGTTTTCTCTTCCAACATTCCTGGGCTTTCAATACGACGGTTCCGAGCCTGACACGCCCTAGGTCACGGGCGTGACTCAGGGCTTAACCTAACAGAAATTTTTCCTATAAATTCCAGACAACTTCAGATGCTCAAGAGTTGAATTTTGGGAGTTGGATCCTTGTAATTTTTCGTTTTCTTTTGCTGTATTATCTCATTTCTACTTTAGATTTCCTATTGTTATTAGTTTTAATTCTACTTGTCTTTGATTCAATCATGTCTCTCTCTACTTTATTTTGTAATTCCCCAATCATGATGAGTAGCTAACTTTCTTTTAGCACTTGATCATGATGAACCTTGGAATAAAATAAAATCTTCTCCTTCTTTTATCAATGTCCTATACTTAATTTTTACTCGCTAAGATTTGTCTTCGATTTCTTTTTCATCGAATTCATATTATGTGGATATTATCTTTGATCTAAGATCCGTATCCTAAATGACCGAGAGGTTGTGGATACGAGGAGATCACTCAAGGATAAAAGGAGTTGAATGCACTCCTCGAGAGAGGAGGACGTAAATCTTCCGAATTGGAGTCAAATCAAATAGAGGGGTTCACCGCTTAAAGCAAGCTTAGGGGTTTCGACTGCCTGAATGGTCTTAATCGATAACCCTAAGGTTCGTCAGAAGCATCAGCTCGAAAGAGACGCTTCTGTACTCTAGGAACCTCCACGGTCGAGCGAGTAGTTAAGAAGTTGCATTGTTTTATTTTGTAAGAAGATTTATTTTAGCCCAAGGGGATTCTAGATCAAGTGTTATCTTCCTCATAACTTAAATTCTCTTCCGTAGTATAACGCTTCTTTTTCCGCAACAAAAACCAAATATTTTTTCGATAAGATAATAGTTTTCCTTGTGATTACAAGTACTCGACAAGCCCCGAGTTGAAATACGACATATGATTCTATACTCCGAACGATGGGTATACTTGCCTCATCAATTGGAAACACGCGCTAGCATGTAGAAAATAGTCATCACCTACGAGATTTCATAATTTTCCTATATGAATTTCTATTTAATTTTCATTTAACATTGAAATCATAATTTTGCCACTTCCAAATGAAGTACATGAAATACATTACCATAAATTCTATGAAAATTATTGCAGATCCATATTGATGTAATGAAACTATATACATAAATTCAAAGTCCTAAACAGCTATTTGGCCTAACAAATATTCAAAGTACCATTATTAATAAAATGCCATTATTAGGGTTTTCATCTTACTGAAGCATCAAAAATTTCTCATATAATTACAAAAGGATTAGATCATGTAAATAAGCTACTGCAAAATTTTTCATATTAATCCAACAATAATTTCCTTTTTTTAATTAATTTACATAATGGGAAAAATAATAATTCTACTTAAACTCCAAGATAAAATTATCTAACATCCCCATGAATTTTTCTAGAGGTAAGCTATGATCTATTTAAGCTTCTGACAAAATGTGAGAATTTAATATCATCTCTAGCCATAGTTTCAATTTTTTGTTTCTAAATGGCCTAATTTTCAAAAATTCCAAAAAATGGGATTTTTGATCCCAAAAATCTCATTCTTTCTGTGTATGTGTGTGTGTGGGGGGGTATATTTCACCCCTATAAACCTCTGTCCAAAGTTTCATGGACATGCAATGTTCTAAATGGGCTAAATTCCCATTTTGCTAATTTTGACTATAAGCACCCCAAACTTAAACCTACATTTTTCATGCAAGTTTGATTACCCAACATGCATTGGTGAACAGAGGCTGAAATTTCAACCATTGTCTTATATTGACACTATGAACATGCCGCCAAAATTTGGGGCCATTTGGGGTTGTTTTTCTCCAAATATACAATTAATTTAAATTTTGGTATTTTACCAAATACTATAGAAAATGTTTTACCAAAAATTCTCATTTTTGGACAGAGTCTAAGTTTAACCAAATCACAAGCATGCCAAAAATCTTGGGACATGTGGACTTTTGGTTTAGCTAGGGCATCCATTCAAAGTTCTGCCTTAGCTAGGAGCAGTCTTTGTAGAATGGTCTTACAGGAGTTTTACTACTCCAAATCATGAGTTTAGGGTGGCAAAATGAAGTTAAGGTCAAGGCCTACATTTTTCCTGTTAATCAAAACTCTGAAAATGCCTCTAAAATGCCTAAAATCAACATGTAAAAAGGATGTAAAAGTGTGACATAATTAACACTATTCATTATTAATATCAGGAATATTTTATAAAGAAATAATTTGGATGACATCGGGTAGTCGTCCCCATCATCCAATAGATTAGATTGAGCCAACCTGGGCCAGGTTTGCTGGCTTATTTCGGCCACCTGGCCCGACGCCACCACCGACGATTATCGCCACCACCTACGTTGCGGTGGCGGCTAGCATTTCTCTGCGGTGTGGGTGCCGGAGGCGGCTCCTCCGACGATCCCAAGCAAGAAGAATTTTTCGAGAAAATTCTCACAAGCTCGCATGGTATCGGGATCAATTGAGCCCGATGTCTCGCCTAATTGAGCTAGAATTCTAGTACAGGGTGAGGTGAGGTGAAACGGACCTGGAGTCGGGCTTTGCGGTGGGTTTTGTGGCTGTGAGCCATGGCCAAAGTTTGCTCTGACAATCTACTCAGATTCCTGGATTCTCCAACAAAAGTAGTGTTCCAGCAGTCAAATTACACTCGCCTGAGCTCACTGATGGTGATGGTGGGCTTGCTTTTGGCTGGTTGTGGCAGTATAGGGAGATATAACTAAAGTGGATTTTGGCCACTACTTTGGATGCTTCACCCTCGGTGCCAAGTGGCCACCAGCTCCTCCACCTTGCTGGAATGAGGCTGGGAGTTCATCCAGGAGGCTAGGGGAGGAGGGCCACATGGCCTCCATCCTCTCCTTCCCTTCTTCTCTCTCCTCATTTCTCCAAAATCCCCAAATTACCCCCCATACATGTGTTCTCTCTCCTAATTTAGAGGAGTAGGGGCAGTTCTTGACCTCTTGGGCTGGTCATGGGCTTTGACTAATGGGCTTAGCCCATGGGGAGTGAGATTGGCTTCCTCTTTCTTCCTTTAGGCCCTATGTTAACTTTGTTGACAATTAGGTTTACTTGGTCAACATGATGAGTGGGCTGGCCCCACTTGATGGTCATGGATTCTATGGTGCCACCCAACTTGGGTTGTTTCATGGTGGTACCCTACTTGGACTAATTGGGCCCTTAAGTCTGGGTTCGACCAAAATAGTGTTAGGGTTGACTTTGGTCAACTTGGGTCAATGGTTGACACAATGACATGGCTTATGGTTCACTTAGATTGCTATTAGGGTTAGCGGTATAGTGGAGGGGTAAAGATGTACGTAAGGTTCCAATTTAGACTAGTTTGACCTAAGTTGACTTGGGCCCTATAGTGGGCCCCATGTGACTACACCTTAACTCCATGGTTCAAACCTAGCCTAAACCCATGCCACCACCACATGTCCTAACCCAATGTAGGTTGAGGGGTCTAATAGGGAATAGATGTTACACCCTCTCTATATCTTGCTCAAGGGATCTAGTTGTATTACCATGGTAAGAAAACCTTGCATCATCGGGCCTGCAAGAAATAACAATATATTGTCTCGTAGAGCTTCATAAAATATGTTGGTCTTCCATTCTTCATCATCGAATGACTATCCTGCATACCATCCCAGTCTGGTAAACTCATGTATGAAGTTATCTACCAAACCATCACCTTGAGCTAACCTCTAGAACTTCTTCTCCATTACAATGCAATGCACAAAAGGGGGATACCTTACCATAAATATTCTTGAGAATTCCTCCATCAAAACCTCAGTCAGTTACCCACGACATAGTAAACAAACAAGATAAAGTCTTACAAAATGAATCCAAACATCCAAATTAACATAGATCCAAACATTAGCGAAAGTATCTTTATTTAAATCAAAACACAACAGGAACCCCACTATACAAAGTAAGAATGAACATACATAACCAAATGTTTGTTCTTGTGGACGTACATACTGTTACATAATGTCTAACTACTTTATGCATTATAATAATCGGTATGCATGCCGGCAATATATGGAAGTTATAAACACAACACTTGGGCCTTCAAGGGCCAATACAGTAAAAGATCTTTAGCCCGTTATTTCTCCCTCGGCTCACCAGCACCTGCATAAGTACATTCCACTAAGATGCGACAAAACAAAATAAAATATCAATCAAATATAGTTGGCCACAATTATAATGACCCCACCGCATTCTAGGGGTAGTGGTACTCCTTCCTTGCACACAAAAAATATTGAAGAATGTAATCGTACAATCACTACAAATGATGACACACATGACCATACATTTCGTGCTCTCATAACACACTTTTGCTGTACTCCCTAAGTCCCACATCCATCCAAAGTATCAATCACTTAGATAGTTATTAAGCTTTTGCCGTCAAAGGCCACTTTGCCCTACGGACTTCCTATAACGCCCCGAAATTTTAAATTATTATTTTGATTTATTTAGTGGCGTAATAATGACGTAGAACGTTACGTTGACTCATAGTTAACAGTGCGCCGACATTAGTGGGTGTTATTTTCTCATTGGGGCGAGTCAGCTAGTTTTTATACTCATCAGAATTTGTGTTTTGACTTGGGAAAAATTAAGTGATTAATTTTAAGTGTGTTTGGAAAGTTTCATTGCGATCCGGGCTTAATTAGAATCTCATTGAATTTTATAATAATTATTTTTGTTTTAACTTCGGGAAATGTTACCCCATGTTTGGTTTATCGGATCCCGATTTCGACTTCGCCGTTGGATGGTTGTGTTACCATTGTTATTTGGAAGTGTTCAAACTGTGGCCTCACTGTCAACATAGTATGAGCCTATGGGTCACACATAAGAGCATTGGAGAAGTTGGTAATGTTTGTGTTGTCCTTGCTCATATATGATATAAGTGAAGGACCAAGCCTATAACATTTCAGGAGCTGTATTATGAATATGGGTCATCAGGTAAGTAGTCGGATGATTCTAAGGGAAATTCTTCTGAGCAGTTTCTACGAATGGTTTTAAATCGTCGAGTATCATCGTGATATCTCAACACTTATGTATCAGATTCATAAAATATCGTCAAGACAGATTCGACGAGTTAGACCCCAATTTGTTGTATATTGCCTTTATACTTGGACGGTTTGACCTGTCTCGATTCGTCGGGTATATCCATGTCATCTCGACGAATATCTTTTGATTTGTCGAATATCGATGTGATACTCGACAAATTCTGTTTCGTCCGGTTTATTTCCTTTTAGTCCGGTTTAGCTGGTCTGTGGGTATCTGTTGGTTTGTCTTTCTGTATAAATATAATTTGTATAGTGAGTCGATGAGATCATTCTCCTGACCTAATAGAGTGACGACGATTTCTTCGTGATGGAACTATTCTGCATACATGACCATCGTAGCTTCCCGCCGAACTTCATCCTTCTTGTCGTCTCCAAAAAGAGTTTCCAAGGAGATGTCTTTGTCATTGTCGGTTCTCCTCGAATGGATCTAGTAGACCATTGAGATGTTGAAGACATGCCTATTTTTGACCTAATCTTGTGTGAAAAGTCTCTAGGGTTCTCCGTGCTCATGTGGATATCCCTAGATATGTGGACAATAGTCAACGCTTGGAACTCCAGTCGTGCCTTTCATTGGAATTATTCGGAGCACCTTTGTTGAGTATAGACTAAAACCCTCAAAGGTAATTTTATTTTACCGCATTTACATCTTGATTAATGTTCATCGCTAGATCCGAACTCTTTCAGATTTTCTTGTTCTTTATTTTTGCTGCATGCACAGGTGTTGAGCCAACAAACAGTAGGATCAGTCGGAGGTTGATGCAATGATACTTGTTTCAAAAGTTACTAAATCCATTGCGTGTAGATATGGAAATTTTAGAAGTGTTCTAAGATGCCCAAATTTATTCTTGGAACATCAAATGTTGATGGTTTTTGTGTGGGATCGGTGGTTGTTTTTCAAAAATTAGTCAGGGCACTACCCCTCATGCCACAGGAGCTCTACCCCTTGGACCCCGTTAGGGGCTCTAACCCTAAGACCTCGCCAGCAGAGCGTTAGATTTAGAAGGGAGTTGTTGAGAGATGAGCTTGTCTACTGTGTAAGTGGAGTTGTTGATCATGTCCAGTGCATGATATGAGGATTTAGAAGGGTTCTAGAAGTTCAGATTTAGCTCATTTCATCAAGTGTTGATGATTTTATTGTGCACATCTTGGATGCATTTTGATTATGGATGCTATTTTATTTTATTTTGTAAATATGTACATTAGTAAATTTTTAACCGTGATTAAATGCTAATCAAGTGTCTAAAACCCTTAAGCAATATTAAGTATTCAGATGCCTTCTGATGGATGACACTCTTCCTACTTCGATTGATGAAGTGTGGGTTTGTCAAAGCAAGGTGCATTAATCTATCTTGGTAGCGAGCGGATAATTGTGATATCCCACTGTGGACATCAGGTCAAACTTAATTGGGTGACCTCAAAGTTTGAGTGCCCATAGGCATAGGGTTGGCATGCACTATATGATGGATGCAAATAAAGAGTTATTCACCGGCCATATTGGAATTGCATTGTGATGCAATTAGAAAGTGTTGCCTACCTAAATAACTACATTGTGAGAGAAAATCCAAAGCTGACTCATAGTGTTATTGAAATATAGATCTTGTCCACTAAGAGAGTAACTCGCATATACTCTCTTAATTGATATTGAGGGTTATCAGTTTGATAAACATAGTGAGAGCTATTTTAATTAAAGTCCTTATTGAAATTCTATAATGTATTTGGAAATGTGGTATTGATTTTTCTTTGCTTGATACTTGTAGAATTTCCATGGCAAGTGGTTCACACTCCAATCGGTCCCTCAAAGCAATCCTTGAGGAGAACCTGAGTGGTATGAATTTTTTCTGACTGGTACAGGATCATGAGAATTGTTCTAAGGAAAGACCGAAAACTCTTTGTTTTGTAAGAGGAATCCCCTGAAGAACCTGTCGGGAAAGCATCCCGTGCTGATATGAATGCTTATAAGAAGTATCTTGACGATTCCTTAGACGTCGAATGTCTTGTACTGACAATCATGAACTCTAAGCTCCAAAAATAACATGAGAATATGGGTTGCAAGGAAATTGACGAGCATCTCAAGAAAATTTTTCAAGCGAAAGCTTGTCAAGAGAGTTTGGACGTCACTAACGCATTATTCTTGTGTAAGATGGGAGCTTAGGACCTAGTAGGGACTCACATACTCAATATGATTGGGAATATAGAGAACCTTGAGAGCCTAGGCTTCCCACTGGGCCAAGAGTTGACCACAGACCTGATCCTACAATCATTGCCACATAATTATGAGCAGTTCATCTTGAACTATAACATGAATGAAATAAACAAGAAACTTCCCGTTCTCCTAGGCATGTTAAGAACTGCCAAAATCAACATGAAGAAGGTCAAGCCTGCTAGCCCCATAATGATGGTGCACAAAGGAACGGCAAGGTCAAGGGCTTCAGGAAGATGAAGGTAGTACCTATGTCTGCATTGGAGCCCAAGTCTTCAACACTGGAGAAGAAAGGCTCTACGAAAGAAGGGAAATACCACCACTATGGCAAGGCCGGTCATTGGAGGAGGAACTATCATTCATACATTGAGGGTCTGTGTAAGATGAAGGGTGGTATGACATCCACTTCAAGTATCTATGCAATAAAGATAAACCTTTCTGCACCTTCATCCTGGGTATTGGATACTGGATGTGGTTCTCATATTTGTGTAAATGTGAAAGAACTAGAAAGGAGAAGATTGTTGAGTAAAGGGGAGGTGGAGCTGAATGTTGGCAATTGAGTAAGAGTTACTGCTGTCACCGTAGGCGCTTACCGTATTTCTTTGCCCAATGGGCTTGTAATTGAACTTTATAATTATTATTATGTTCCTTCCATAACTAGAAATATTATATCCATTTCTGCTTGGACATGATTGATTTTTCTTTTATTATTAAGAAAAATTGTTTTTCTATATTTATTAATGATGTTTGTTATGGTATAGCCCAGATATTTAATTGTTTATATGTTTTGAACTTGGACCATCAGATTTATAATATAGAAAATACTAAAAGACTAAGAACAAATGAATCAAACCTACATATATTTGGCTTTGTCATTTGGGCCAAACAAATGAGAAACATATATCCAAGCTCTATAAAGATGAACTACTAAACTCATTTGATTATGAATCATTTGAGAGATGCGAGCCTTGTTTATTAGGTAAGTTGACTATGGTCCCTTTCACTGGTTTCAATGAGAAGGCTGATGATCTCTTGGGTATAGTACATAATGATGTATGTGAAACCTTGAGTTCGATAGCTAGAGGTGCATCTTTCTACTTTGTTACTTTTACTGATGATTTCAGTAGATACGGATACGTGTATCTTATGAAGTGCAAATCCAAGACCTTTGAAAAGTTCAGAGAGTTTAAGTGTAACACCCCTATCCGTCGGATAGCATATAACAGTAGGTCCGGTCGGGGCCCGATGCCATATACTACGGACAGACCGGTTGGTTACGCGTTGAAACCATTCAACCAATCATGTCGTCCTACACAACACCTAGCAGAAGCAAATTATTAAGTTGCAAAAGAAAATAAGAACCCTGCTACCAAGCATGAATGTACACTACAAACTCAGGAATGTAATCAAACACAAAAGAGAACTGGCCTTAAGGCCTTACATTGTTCACTTAACAAAATAGTATTTTCCAAACTTCGGCACGCAGGCCGGCCATACATGAAAATGGGAAAGATACATAAGCAATTAGGCCTTCGAGGGCCGGCACAGCAACAAGGGCTTTAGCCCGCTATTTCCCGCTCTGCTCCGCAGCACCTGCAAGCCACAAACCACCGCCCGGTGGCAAACAATAGCAACGGTCAGCAATGCTGACCAAATTATAATGATCCCGCCCCCAAAATCGGGGCAGCGATGCTCTTTCCCTGCACTTCATTAGTATAGGCAATTCTATTAATGTGAACACACATCAACACAGGCGTAGGCTCGCACGGCCACACACCCCGTGCACTCAGGGCACATTCTCGGCGAACCGGCCAACGCCACGTCAATTCAAGCCATAGACGTTCCCAATCCACCACCGCCTCTTGAACGGTCGTCCATATGAGCATTTTGCCTTCCTAGCCTTGGTCACGGCAATTTAAGCCATAGACCGCCGAAGACCCTCATCCATGCCAACGGTCCTACCGAACGACATAGACCGGGTACGGTTCTGCCTGACCCGTGCTCATACCGCAACGGCAATTTAAGCCATATGCGCAGGTCAAGACTCACCGAGTCCTGTTTCCGCCACAACAATCACATAACCCAGTTATGCTCACGTTGGCTCCCCGGCCAGCGTGTTGGCAAAACCCGCCTTTGCCCAGTTTTCCGGGTGTACCTTGGAGTTAATCTCCAAGGCTCCCTGATGCAATCTACCACGTAGAAAACCCGAAAAACACCCAAACACCCGTAGTTTTCCCCGGTTCGTATGCAATGCAACATCACCGATCCGGCTCTACTTGTCCGGATAGGCTTCACACACAATGCCTATGTCCGTTTTCGCATACGGTCTCTACACAAGGGGGACTTCACATATCTACCCCAAGGAACGCTCCAACTCTTCGCTCACTCGCGAGAGCGGGCTTCCTATGCAAAGGAAAAGAGGGCTTCACATGCCCAAGGATGAGAAATCGTTACGCTTGCATTCTTCCGCAGCGTCATTGAAAACTACACGGTTGGAAAGCACCGCAACGGCGTCGCCTCCGCGGATCTGGACTCGGATCGCGATTCGGGGCTCCGAAGCTCTTCTGGCGGCCGGATCTAGCCCTTCTTCCTCCTCCTTGCTCTCTCTTCTCTCTAGCTTTTAGAAAGAGAACCACTCAAGAGAAATGAGGGTTTCTAAACCCTATTCCCGGCTAAAACCTCCCAGGAGCAGCCCCCCACCGTCGGATCCAAAGTCAAGGAAACGAACGGCCAAGATTAAGCCCCAAATTATAAAATCTGGGCCGAACACGGGTTGGCACACGGCCGTGTGCCTGGCCGTGTAGCTCATTCGCCGTCTCGATCCAGATTGAAAACCAGCACACGGCATGTGACACGGCCGCCGACACGCCCGTGTCGCCTGCGACACGCCCGTGTCGGGACCCGTGTCACGCCCCCCGTGTGCAATAAATCGACACCTTGCAGTCAGAGTGGTACACGGCTTGGTGACACGGAATGGGACACGCCCGTGTCACATCTGACACGCCCGTGTCTGTGCCCGTGTCTCGGCCCGTGTACCACTTCGACGATTTCCTTGAGTGACACGGCCTGGGACACGCCCGTGTCCTAGGCCGTGTCCCTCCACACGACCAACGTCGACCAACACTGGTCGACTACACGGCCAATTCGACGATTCGAGCTCGACACGCCCGACACGGTCTCCGACACGCCCGTGTCGGGGGCCGTGTCACCTGCACCAAAAATCTAACTTGGCCAAAAACGATCCCCGCCGCTCCTACGACAAATTGGGGTGTTACAATTCTACCCCCCTTAAAGAATTTCGTCCACGAAATTAATAAAGGAAAAACAGGACTTAACGTAAAACAGTACCAGAGCGGAATAATTCCGGGTACTCCTCGAGCATAGTCTGCTCCCGTTCCCAAGAGAGCTCCTCACGCCCGCAGTTATCCCACCGGACCTTAACCATCCGGATCTCCTTGTTACGAAGCCTCTTGACCTCAACATCTTCAATGCGGACGGGCTTGACCCTTGTCGTCAACCCTTCGTCCACCGGCACTTGGTCATACGCGATCACCTGCGAAGGCTCTTGCACCGCCTTCCGCAACACCGAAATTTGGAACACATCATGTAATCCACTCAACTCCACTGATAGCTTCAAACGGTATGCAGCTTCGCCGACTCGCTCCAGGACCTCAAAAGGTCCAAGGTATCTTGGGCTCAGCTTCTTCAAGCGTCTCACCCGCGAAACCCCCTTGAACGGCTTCACTTTCAGGTATACCCAATCGCCTACCGCGAACTCCACGTTCCGGTGCTTGGCATTGTAATACTTCGCCTGCCGGTCCTGAGCGATCAACAAGCGCTCCCGAATGATCCGTACTAACGAGGTAGCACTCTCCACCTCCTGTTTCTTGTACAACCTTGCCTCACCCGCTTCAAGCCACGATAACGGCGTGCGACACTTCCTACCATACAGGGCCTCGAAGGGCGCCATTTGTATACTCGCTTGGTAGCTGTTGTTGTACGCGAACTCCACCAAATAAAGGTGGTCTTCCCAATGCTTCCCGAAGTCTAGAACACACATGCGGAGCATGTCCTCCATCGTTCTATTGACCCTCTCGGTCTGCCCATCCGTCTGCGGATGGAAAGCTGTGCTGAACTTTAACTTTGTTCCCAGCATCTGCTGCACCAACCTCCAATCATTCGACGTGAACCGCCCATCGCGATCACTCACAATGCTACGGGGCACACCATGCAGCCTAACAATATTGTCGACATACAACTTTGCCAATCTCTCCACTGGATCATCCTTCCTATGCGGAATGAAATGCGACACTTTGGTTAGTCGATCTACGATCACCCGGATGGCGTCGTTCCCCTTCTGCGACCTTGGCAACCCGTGCACAAAGTCCATAGATATATCATCGAATTTCCACTCCGGTATAGGCAAGGATTTCAGAAATCCTCCTGGCTTTTGGCACTCCGCCTTCACCAAGGCGCACGTTTGGTATTTAGCCACGTACAACGCCACATCTTTCTTAAGCCCCGGCCACTAAAACAGCTTCTTGAGATCACGATACATCTTCGTGCTCCCTGGGTGGATTGAGTACTTGGTATGATGAGCCTCGTACATTAACTCCGCCCGGAGTTTACCCCCACTCGGGACGCACAACCGATGATCCTTCCTTAACAAACCATCATCCACCGAGAACTGGGAATTTGACCCATCCAGAGCGGCCTCCAAAAGCTCCTTCATGGAGTCATCTAACTCCAATGCCTGCCGAACCCGGTCAGCCAGGACATACTGCACTTCTGTCCAGTTTAACATTGCTATGGCACTCGTCTTCTTGTCAACGCAACAGATCTCATGCTCCTCCAACTCCCGTACTAGCCGCTCATCATGCACCGACAACCAGTTGGCTTGGGCGGGAGCCCTGCGGCTCAGCGCATCCGCAACTGCGTTGCCCTTCCCGGGTACATAATGTATCTTGAAGGTGTAGTCCCCCAGGAACTCCATCCACCTCCTCTGCCTCATATTAAGGTCCTTTTGATCCAACAAGTATTTTAGGCTCTTGTGATCGGTGTATATATCGACTCTTACGCCGTATAGGTAGTGCCTCCACAACTTGAGTGCAAAAATCACGGCCGCCAACTCCAAGTCGTGCACCGGATAATTTCTTTCATGCACTTTCAGCTGACGCGATCCATACGCGATCACACTTCCATGCTGCAACAACACGCAGCCCAAGCCACTACCTGAAGCGTCGCTATACACCTCAAAGCCCTCGGTCCCACTCGGCGAACTAAGCACTGGCGCCGTGGTCAACCGCCTCTTCAGCTCCTCAAAAGCTTGCACGCACTCTTGCGTCCACAAGAATTTCTGATCCTTCCTTTTCAACTTCGTGAGAGGTAACGCTACCCGCGAGAAGTTCTCTACGAAGCGCCTGTAATATCCGGCAAGCCCGAGAAAACTACGGACTTCCGCGACAGAAGATAACGTAGGCCACTCCCGTATCGCAACAATCTTCGCCGGATCCACCGCTATACCTTCCCCACTCACTATATGACCAAGGAACGCTACCGAGGGTAGCCAGAACTCGCACTTGGAGAACTTTGCGTAAAGCTCATTCCTCCTCAAAGTCTCCAACACCAAATGCAAATGCTTGAAGTGGTCTTCTTCGCACTGCGAGTATACCAAAATATCGTCAATAAAGACGATCACAAAGCGATCTAGGAAATCTCTGAACGTCCTGTTCATCAGATCCATAAACACCGATGGCGCATTCGTCAATCCAAACGGCATGACCGTGAACTCGAAATGCCCATACCTCGTACTGAACGCCGTCTTCGGGATATCACACTCCCTGATCCTCAGCTGATAGTACCCCGACTTCAAGTCCAACTTGGAGTATACCGACGATCCGACTAACTGATCAAAGTGATCATCAATCCTCGGGATCGGGTACTTATTCTTCTCCGTCAGCTTGTTCAACTCTCTGTAGTCGATACACAGCCGCATACTCCCGTCCTTCTTCTTAACGAAGAGGACCGGTGCGCTCCAAGGCGACGAGCTTGGACACACATATCCTTGCTCCATCAGCTCCTCTAGCTGAACTTTCTACTCTGCCATCTCCTTAGGCGCCAACCTATACGGAGCACGTGACACCGGTTTGTCCCCCGGTACGAGCTCGATGGTGAAATCAATCTCCCGCTGCGGTGGGGCTCCGGGAAGGCTATCCGGGAACACATCGGGGTATTCGCAAACCACGGGGATGCTATCCAACGGGGACTTTGGCTCCACAGCCCCCACTATTGCAAAGAACAGCTCTGCACCAGCACGAACTGCCTTCACCACCTGAAGAGCAGACATCAGTGTCCTGCTCGACCCCTTTAACCCCTCGAATGTAGTCTCCCGCCCTACACCCAGCTTGACCTCCTTCCGGTCACAGTCAATCCAAGCTTTCTGCTCTGACAGCCAATCCATTCCAAAGATCACGTCGAACTCTACTAGCGGCAGCAATGACGCTAGCAAGTCGAACTCTTGGCTCCCAATGTGAACCTTTACGGCGCACACCCTGTCCGCACACATCGAGCACCCATTCGGTAGCAGCACATCCAACTTGTCCTTCGCCATCGAAGAAGGGAATCCGATGCGCGATATAAAGCTTTCAGACAAGAAGGAGTGTGAAGTTCCCGTATCGAACAGTGCCCGTGACGGACTATCGCTAATCACAACAAAGCCTATACTAACAATATTAGGCTAACAAGCAATAGATAACGGTATTAAGGCTAACTTGCTATAAATTAACTCATACCTGTCACCACATCCGCTTGCTTGATGGCCTCCTGCTGGCCCAAGTTATAGACTCTAGGCTGAGTCGGAGCATAGTGGGACGCGGTCGACTCCACCGCTTTGCCCTTCTCCTCGTAGGTAGCTCCTTGTTTCCTTTCAGACTTTGATCGTCCACTCCAGCAATCACGGGCAAAGTGCCCTGGCTTTCCACACGTGAAACAAGCGCCCGGGGTTCGATTGGTAGTTGTCCCCGAGGCACCTGAAGCAGCTGAACCCGACGTCTTAGCTTTCTTATAGAACCTGCGGTAGCCCGACTTCGACGTAGTCGGTGCCTTGAACTCCGCTTTCTTGCTACCGGATTCCTTCTTCGCTTGGACATTCTTCATGTCCTTCTCCAAGGACCGGGCCGAACTGACCAGGGTCATGAAACCCTGCGCCTTGGGCCCCGACAGTAGCAATCTTAGATCATCTCTTAACCCTTCATAGAAGCGGCTCGTCTTGCACTCCTCGTCTGCGAAGGTAGCGCCGACATATCTCCCCAACCGAGTAAACTCGTGGAGGTACTCATCAACGGTGCAATCCCATTGCACTAACTTCTGAAACTCGCTTTCTAGCGCAATTCTCTGCGCCGAGGGGAGGTATCGAGCCATGAATAGTCTCGCAAACTCCTCCATCGAAACTTCGGCTAACGGCCTTCCCCGCAACTGATATAGCTCTAGGCCTTCCCACCATAACCTTGCGTCCCCATCCAAAAGGAACGTCGCTATAGTGGTCTTCTGCCACTCTTCCGTCTTCGTCGCAGTCATCACCCCGTTGACCCTTGAGAGCCAATCCTCTGCTTGGGTCGGGGTTTCTGCGCCCGTGAATACAGGTGGGTGGAAGCCCATCACGTGCTTCAGTTGTCTTTCCGTTGCTCTTCGAGGCAACTCTGGCTCCAACACTACTTGCTCAACCCTCCTTTGCTCTGTCGTCTGGAGCGGTACTTGCTCCATAGCAGGAGCGGGCTGCTGCACCTGCCTTGGAGGCTGCGCATTGATCATTGCCATGACCGCTACTGCCACCAACCTAATGGTCTTGGCAGACGGAGGTGTTGCAGGCGCATCGCTTGGCGCACTGCTCGCCTCAGAACCTGGCCGTTTAGACGGCCCAGCACCACATCTGGTCACCTATAATCGTGCAAAACACCGATAAGCGACCCAAAAATTACTGCAAACAGCAATTATAGGAACACGCAGGTTCCTCAAACATGTATATTTTCATTCCTAAGTGGACATTCATGGGTTCTTTTCATGTTATAATGATGACACACGCATGTGCTCACCACCCCTTAAAGTGAATTCGTCCACGAATTCATTTAAGCTTAACCGAAACCAGTAGTCTGATACCAATTTGTAACACCCCTATCCGTCGGATAGCATATAGCAGTAGGTCCGGCCGGGGCCCGACGCCATATACTACGGACAGACCGGTTGGTTACGCGTTGAAACCATTCAACCAATCATGTCGTCCTACACAACACCTAGCGGAAGCAAATTATTAAGTTGCAAAAGAAAATAAGAACCCTGCTACCAAGCATGAATGTCCACTACAAACTCGGGAATGTAATCAAACACAAAAGAGAACTGGCCTTAAGGCCTTACATTGTTCACTTAACAAAATAGTATTTTCCAAACTTCGGCATGCAGGCCGGCCATACATGAAAACGGGAAAGATACATAAGCAATTAGGCCTTCGAGGGCCGGCACAGCAACAAGGGCTTTAGCCCGCTATTTCCCGCTCTGCTCCGCAGCACCTGCAAGCCACAAACCACCGCCCGGTGGCAAACAATAGCAACGGTCAGCAATGCTGACCAAATTATAACGATCCCGCCCCCAAAATCGGGGCGGCGATGCTCTTTCCCTGCACTTCATTAGTATAGGCAATGCTATTAATGTGAACACACATCAACACAGGCGTAGGCTCGTACGGCCACACACCCCGTGCACTCAGGGCACATTCTCGGCGAACCGGCCAACGCCACGTCAATTCAAGCCATAGACGTTCCCAATCCACCACCGCTCTTGAACGGTCGTCCATATGAGCATTTTGCCTTCCTAGCCTTGGTCACGACAATTTAAGCCATAGACCGCCGAAGACCCTCATCCATGCCAACGGTCCTACCGAACGACATAGACCGGGTACGGTTCCGCCTGACCCGTGCTCATACCGCAATGGCAATTTAAGCCATATGCGCAGGTCAAGACTCACCGAGTCCCGTTTCTGCCACAACAATCACATAACCCAGTTATGCTCACGTTGGCTCCCCGGCCAGCGTGTTGGCAAAACCCGCCTTTGCCCAGTTTTCCGGGTGCACCTTGGAGTTAATCTCCAAGGCTCCCTGATGCAATCTACCACGTAGAAAACCCGAAAAACACCCAAACACCCGGAGTTTTCCCCAGTTCGTATGCAATGCAACATCACCGATCCGGCTCTACTTGTCCGGATAGGCTTCACACACAATGCCTATGTCCGTTTTCGCATACGGACTCTACACAAGGGGGACTTCACATATCTACCCCAAGGAACGCTCCAACTCTTCGCTCACTCGCGAGAGCGGGCTTCCTATGCAAAGGAAAAGAGGGCTTCACATGCCCAAGGATGAGAAATCGTTACGCTTGCATTCTTCCGTGGCGCCATCAAAAACTACACGGTTGGAAAGCACCGCAACGGCGTCGCCTCCGCGGATCTGGACTCGGATCGCGATTCGGGGCTCCGAAGCTCTTCCGGCGGCCGGATCTAGCCCTTCTTCCACCTCCTTGCTCTCTCCTCTCTCTAGCTTTTAGAAAGAGAACCACTCAAGGGAAATGAGGGTTTCTAAACCCTATTCCCGGCTAAAACCTCCCAGGAGCAGCCCCCCACCGTTGGATCCAAAGTCAAGGTAACGAACGGCCAAGATTAAGCCCCAAATTATAAAATCTGGGCCGAACACGGGTTGGCACACGGCCGTGTGCCTGGCCGTGTAGCTCATTCGCCGTCTCGATCCAGATTGAAAACCAGCACACGGCATATGACACGGCCGCCGACACGCCCGTGTCGCCTGCGACACGCCCGTGTCGGGACCCGTGTCACGCCCCCCATATGCAATAAATCGACACCTTGCAGTCAGAGTGGTACACGGCTTGGTGACACGACATGGGACACGCCCGTATCACATCTGACACGCCCGTGTTTGTGCCCGTGTCTCGGCCCGTGTACCACTTCGACGATTTCCTTGAGTGACACGGCCTGGGACACGCCCGTGTCCTAGGCCGTGTCCCTCCACACGACCAACGTCGACCAACACTGGTCGACTACACGGCCAATTCGACGATTCGAGCTCGACACGCCCGATACGGTCTCCGACACGCCCGTGTCGGGGGCCGTGTCACCTGCACCAAAAATCTAACTTGGCCAAAAACGATCCCCGCCGCTCCTACGACAAATTGGGGTGTTACATTAAGAGCAAAGTAGAGAACCAATTGTGTTAGACGGTTAAAGCACTCTGATCTGATCGAGGTGGCGAATACGTAAGTTATGAGATTCGTGATTGAAGGATGGCAAAAGCTTTACCACCTAAGGGGATAAATCTATTTAACTCTAGGGGGGTGAATAGAGTATTTTAAAACCTTAATTAGTTTTTATAGCTAAATTAAAATAGTGATATATATATACATATATATATATATATATCTTAAGAGTGTAGGAATAGAAAACTAACACAGTACATAATAATAAGAAAAATAACAAGCAAAACAGACAACACAACAAATTTATAGTGGTTCCCCTAAACTTGGGTATATCATCCACTCTTCTATCACCCTGGTAAGAATCTACTACAGGTGTTTATCAGGTGCCCTGCAACCACAATATCTATTTTTTTAAGGGAGATCGAGCAACCCTTTTGAGCTTTTGACAAGGTGCCTAAAAAATGACACACAGATTTTGATCAGGTGCCCTGCCACCAAGAGTTTAACTTTTGAAGGGAGTTAGAACCCTTTACACAACGGGGTGAAAGATGTGATATTGTCTTATATTCCTCAAACTGCTGAGAAGGCTTTAGTATATTATTTGATGCTGTCAAAGCTCCCCCTGAGATGATTATAGTTCGGGAATTTGCCGGAAGATATGCAGGGTATAGGTCTTCTTTGATGATCTCAGGAAGCTTTTAGACTGATTGTGTTTGATGTCTCTTGAAAGATTGGAGAAGAGTTGTAGATGATGAACAATATGTGAGTATGCATATTGAATATGTTTCTCTGTCTGCCTATAAACCTTGGTCGATTCTACAACTTGTTATCTTCAATCTTTTGAAAAACTCTCTTATATTTCCTGCAATAATTTTGTAATTGAATTTTGAATTTTATTCTTTAATTTACTGCTGGAATCTTGGAACTTGGACAAATGGCTAGAAGGGCATTAAATTGAATCCTTAATTGTCCAAGTTATTAAGCTGAATATTAACTCTGCGAATTCTAGTAATTAATGCTACTAGTGAATGGCTATATTCATAAGAATATATGCATTTAATTACTCAAAGTAATATAGGCAATTAGATATTAGATAAGCCTTGGTCAATTTGGAAATAAACTGTAGAGAATAGAAAACAATGAACTGACAGATTTCATCGATCGGAGATCCAAGATCGTCGAACTTAATCCTCTCTTTCATCGATTTGAGCCCCAAGAACTTTGATGTCCATTCTAGGATCCAAGTTTATCGAACTGAGATAGTTGTTCGTTGAACTCAACAACTGATAGTAGATCATAGTTCGTCGAACTCAGTTAAACTTTTGTCGATCTCAACTTCAGAAAAAAACTCTAAGATCATCAAAATGAGAACGAAGATCATCAAACTCCATTCAAATTTCATCGAATGACTTCTTCAAAATAGAAAACTCTATTTTGTTCTGAAATCTTCAGTCTTCTAAGTCTTCTGAGGGATTGGTCTAATCAAACTAACTTGTTGACCTACCCAAAGATCTAATAAAGACCTATGACCCTAGACTATGCATTGTGAGTCAATCTATTCAATCTTAATAGTGAACCTAGACCAAATCAACCCTAAAATTGGTGCGGTTCCAACAATGATCATCTGAACGAGTGTGGTATTGTATCACAATTCACTCCACCAAAAACACTGTAGCATAATAGTGTGTCTGAGTAGAGTAATAGTACTCTATTAGATATGGTACGGTCAATGATAAGTCATGCATATTTGTCTGTTTTCTTTTAGGGCTTTTCTATAGAAAATGCAATTTTTACTCTAAATCGTGCTCCAACGAAAGCGGTTCTAAAGGCACCATATGAGATATAGACTGGGAAGCATCCTAGTATATCGTTTATCAAGGTTTGGGGCTATTAGGCATACGTGTGATGTCAAATTCCTGGCATGCTGGAACCAAAATCAGATAAGTGTTAACTTATGGGTATCCTATGGAAACTAAACGGTACTATTTCTACCTGCTGTCTGAAGGCAAAGTGTTTGTCGGAAGGATTGTTGTCCTTTTTAACAAAGAGTTCTTAAGTATAAAGACTGGCAGGGTAGAACTTGAAGTAGTTCAAGAACCACAAATTGTGAATGAAGTTGAATTAAAACCTGAGCCAGGACTACAAGTTTTTATAGCTAGAGAACCGTCTTAGGAAACACATGTTCCATGTATATCTGATATACCAAGGTTTGAGCCTAAGTGATGTGGATTTCTCATGTCTCAAATAGGTAATATGTTGCTTATGGATCATAATGATAAGCCAGCAATCTACCAAGAGGCTACGAGTGGACTGGACTCCAAGAAGTTGCTTGAGGCCATGGTATCTGAAATTGACTCCATGGATGAAAACCAAGTTTGGACCTTGGTGGAACCATCAAAAGGGTTATGACCCATAGGATGCATGTGGGTCTTCAAGAAGAAGACCAATATAGATGGGAACATACAGACATTCAATGGGTGACTGGAGGCTAAAGGTTTCAAAAAATTCATGGTATGGACTATAATGAGACTATTTTCATGTTGACATGGTTAAGTCAATCAGAATTCTGCTTGCTACTGCTGTATATTATGACTACGAGATCTTGCAGATGGATGTCAAAACAGGTTTCTTAAATGGAAACCTCCTTGAGGAAGTGTATATGACACAACCCGAGGGTTTTGTATCTTTAGGTGAAGCCACTAAAATATGCAAGTTGTAGTGATCCATTTATAGATTAAAACAAGCTTTGCAAAGTTAGAATCTTTGTTTTGATGAGAGGATCAAAGAGTTTGGTTTTATAAAGAATGAGGATGAACTGTGTGTTTGCAGGAGGATTAGTGGGAGCATCATTGTCTTCCTGATATTGTATGTAGATGACATACTACTAATTGGGAAAATAAACTGACCCTACAAGTTGTTAAGAATAACCTAGGGAACTGCTTTTATATGAAGGACTTGAGTGAAGCGACTTATATACTTGGTATTAAGTTTGATAGAGATAGATCAAAGAAGTTGTTGGATTTGACCCAAAGTACATACACTGATAAGGTATTGAAGCAGTTCAACATGCTTGAGTCCAAGAAAGGATTCTTACCCATGTCTCATTGTGTAAGTCTCTATAAGGACCAATATCCTAAGTCTTGGGAAGATAAGGACCGCATGAAGTTTATTCCAAATGCTTTGGCAATTGGGTCAATCATGTATGCAATGATATGCACTCAACCTAATGTCTCTTATGCCTTGAGCATGACTAGCAGGTATCTGTCTGATAATGGAGAAAGTCACTGCATTGTCATTAAGAATATTTCAAAGTACCTGCGAAGGAAAAAATATACGTTCTTGATATTTGGGGGAGAAGAAGAGCTCGTTGTATGAGGTTATATGGATGCTAGCTTCTAAACAGATAGGGACTAATTAAAGTCTCAGTCATGGTTCATATTTTTCCTATATGGAGGTGTTGTTAGATGGAAGAGTTTCAAATAGGAGACAGTTACTTATTCTACAAATGAAGCCAAATATATCACCGCTTCAAATGCAGCGAAAGAGGCTGTATAGATTAGGAAATTCATCGGCGAGTTAGATGTAGTTCCTAGCACTATTCATCCCGTAAATCTCTACTGTGACAACAACGGTGTAATTGCACTTGCTTTGGAACCTAGATCTCATCAGCATTCCAAGAACAAACTATGATGGTTCCATCTTATTCGAGAGATTGTCGATCGAGTAGATGTGATCATTAGTAGAGTGCTAACTAAAGAAAAAATTGTGGATCCACTGACAAAGACTCTAGTGTAGAGAAAGCATGTTTGCCATTATAGATCTATAGGTATATGATACCTTAATGATCAACCATAGTGGGAGTTTTTTGGATTGCATGTTTGTTGGCTGTAATAATTCATTTGATGAGTAGGGTATTGTATACATTTCATTTATATATATTTTGGCAATTTCGTTTATTTTGTAAATTTATTTCTATTATGATAGAATAATTTAACATAACAAATGCTCTTAGAATATTTGCTTCCATAGGAGTCAAGTGGTGACTTGATTATGAGAGTCTATATTTTAGAAGCTTCATTCTTAAATGGTCCCTGGTCAAGTATCATCTTAGAAGCTAAGGATGATGATGACACATTAAGAGTAGCATGTGCATTGACTAATGACTGGTTCTCATAGGTCATGATATTGTGATATCAAGTCATCACATGGGTGCTTGTTAGAGAAAAAGTAGTGCTGGACAGACCCACCATGAGAATTAGCGTGCTTTGATGATATCAAAAGTCCAGTATTGAGAAAGTGGGATGATAAAGGTGGTTATTGGGTATGTTACAAATTATTTGGGTGTTTGTGTGTGAGCAGATATGGAATTTGTACTCCTATATGACAGGAGTTGCATCCATTGGCCCCTTGATGTAATGGGACTGATAAATGCATGACCATGCTTGGTTGAATCAATATATGATATTGGGCAGACAAATTTCTGAATGTCCAATCTTGATCATGAAACTAGGATTGAACAGTTATGAGGGTGACATAGTCTATACCTCTAGTTCTATCTGGATGTAAGGGATAAAGGGACATGACAACACTGATACATTGGTAACAATGGCTTTCGAGTTTTAAACTCTTATTGCTTGGGGAGCAATGATATATTGCTAGATGCCGCTAATTTTTTGTGAAGCTTTTGTTTGATACTTTTAAGATCAAGTGGAAGATTATTGGTATTACCGTTGTGATTTGGAAGTGATCAAACTTGTGGACTCACTGCCAACACAGTATGAGCCTATGGGGTCGCACATAAGAGCAATGGAGAAGTTGGTAAGGTTTGTGTTGTTCTTGCTAATATATGATATGATTAAAGGACCAAGCCTATAACGTTCTGAGTGTGAAGGATTTTCATTTTGGGACCTGTATTGTGAATATGGGTTATTAGGTAAGTAGTCAGATGATTGTAAGGGAAATTCTTTGAGTATGGCTAAGAGGTTTTGACGAATGGTTTCAAATTATCTAGGATCATCGTGACATCTCAAGGCTTCTATCTCAGATTTGTCGAATATCGTCATGATAGATTCGACGAGTTAGACCCCGATTCGTCATATATTGTCTTTATACTTGGATAATTTGCCCTATCTATATTCATCGAGTATATCTGTGTCATCTCAAAGAATATCTTTTGATTTGTCGAATATCTACGTAATACTCGACAAATTCTGTTTCATCCGATTTTTTTCCTTTTAGTCTAGTTTGGCTAGTCTGTGGGTATCTGGTGGTTCGGCTTTCTAAAAAACTGTGATTTATACTGTGTGTTGATGAGTAACAGTTCATTTTCCTGACCTAACAGAGCGACGATGATTTCTTCACAACGAAAATGTTCTGCATTCGTGACTGTCACTGCTTTCAACCGACCACCGTCCTTCTTGCCATCGCCAGAAAGAGTTTCCATGGCATCGTCTACGTCATTGCTGCCTCCCTTTGAATGGATCAAGTAGTCCGTGGAGACGTTGAAGGCAGACCTATTTCCGACCTAGATCTTGTTTGACAAGTGTCTAGGGTTCTCCGTGCACGTACGGATATCCCTAGAGACATGGACACTATTCTATGCTCGAAACTCCAACCATTGCCATTCATTTCAATAATTCGGAGCACCTTAGTTAACTATAGGCTCAATCCCTCAAAGGTAATATTATTTCACCGCATTTACTTCTTGATTAATGTTCATCGCTAGATCCGAAATCTTTTGGGTTTTCTTATTCTTTATTTCTTCTGCATGTACAAATGTTGTGCCATCCTAGCATAACCCAACATTTGATTTGTAGAACCAAAATTTAGCTTTGGGGAGAATTTGATCGAGAACTAAGGTGATTTAGTTGCTCTCGTCTCGTGTATAGAATGAAGAGTCGTCGTTCCCTTCTTTGTGAAGCTTCCAGCCACCGTATCGGGAGCTTGGGCGATCAAAATCCTGATGGAGACAAAATCTGGAAACCTCTCGCAGAGGCCTACGTGGGCACGGTAAGTATTTTTTATTTCATGAATTTTTTGGAGTTAGGATTCTAAGCCTAACCCTCATTTTTGTCCGAAAAGTTTTAGAGATCGTAGACGAGGTCTTTTTGCGGCCGATTCTCGAAGCAGAGCTCTTAAGAGTCTGGTTTCTTGAAGATTTGCGGCAAGTGGTGGTTTGTCACCCTTGTATCCTACTTTTCATTTGTTCTTCCTTATCTTTATTTCTTAGCAGGTCCCTTGAAAATGCCGTTTTTTACTTCTGAAAATCTTTGATCACGTCGAACAGTTTTCGTAGGGATTGCGAGTGAAATTCGCCGAGTGTATCCAACGAGTTTGCTGAATGCCTTTTATTAGAGTCATAGCCATTTAGAACTTCCTTGTAGTTAATTATTAGTCTAGTAACCAAGTCAAATTTGTTTAATTTTTCCATGAACCCAAGAGTAATTCGCCGAGTCTAACCCAATTCGTCAAGTATCGATGTGAGGCCGAGTCTAATTTATCGAGTGTCTTTGTATCCATCGAGTCAATTCGTCAAATATCCCTTCATTTGACTAGTATATTTGTGTAACCAAGTTAAATTCACAAATTATCCCTTCAATTCATTGAGTGAAGCAGAAAGGCAATGAGTGAAGTGTTGGCGTCAAGTGCGTTGAGTGATTTTAGTGTATTCATTGAGTGTCTTGAAATTCGTCGAGTATTCTCGACGAATAGGTGTGTAGTTAGAATTTTTTCGTCATGCTAAATCCGTTGAGTATAATTAGGTTTATTTGAATTCGTTGAGTAGATTCAAAGAGTCTGATCTTATTGATCAATTGTAATTCGTCAAGTTTCGATTTCAGGTCAAGCGTAATTTGTCGAGTTTCGATTTGAAGACAAATGTAATTCGTCGAGTATTCTCGACGAATCTTCGTGGACTTAGAATTTTTTTTTCGAGTGCTTACGCAAAATTTGCCGAGTTTTTAAGGGTGTTATACTTAGAAATTTCTGGATTATTCTTCCCTCGCTAATTCTTGGGTACTTTTGGGTTATCTCTATATTATTGTTATTTTTTTTCCTTTGGTTGACAGGGGATAAAGGACTGCAACCGTAGTGCCTTGTTGAGAAGTTTAGTTTGATGGTTTGGGTTCGACAATGTGTCCACCACTGCAATGCCTTGTTGAGAAGTTTGGTCTGATGGTTTGGGTTGGACAATGTGGCCACCGCCTCAGTACCGTTTTAACCGGCAGATTTGTGTGTTTGAGCTGATCAATCTCATTTGCATTTAAATAAACATGTATATATATACACATTTTTGGTTGTGGAGTTACTCACACATGGTCTGAATTTTAGTTATATTTAACCCCCCCCCCCCTATGGTTTCTCTTACGCTTACTGTTTATATGACCTTGGTTATTATTGTTTGATTTCAGCTAGTCTTATTTGGGTTGGTAACCCTTAACTTCCCCTATTTAATTACTTTTGGCCTTTTATTGTCACTTATACATTTCTTGCTAAGGCATTCTTTTCTTTTGAATGCCTCGGGCTCAAAGCATAGCGGCCTAGGTTGCTAGAGTTTATGTTTTCTGTCGTGGACTTGTAGCAGTGGTTTTTATTCCCTCCCCTTCGTAAGGTAGTTTGGTAGTTCTTACTTTGCATCAGACATACATGTGGTTCTGTGGTGATGTTGACACTCCAGTGAATTATTGTAGACGATAGCCTATTTGCTTGTTTTGTTAGCTGTTATGCTATCTTTCTTATTTTTTGTCGTACCTACATGCTCTTTGGGAACGATTTATGCTAGGTTGCATGTTAGTTACTTTCAAAGTAAAAAAGGATCAATATTATTATCTAATGCTCATAGCAAACTTTTAAATCAAATGTCACTCTATTTTAACAAATGTAAAATCTCTTTTAGTACATATATTAAATCTAGAGGTGTGCACATCATGATTTGTTTTATTGGATTTTCATGCTCATACTGGATAATAAATGAACTAAATAAAGTATTTTTCGTTGCATATATATGTATATTTTTACCAGTGGACTAGTTGATCCACTGAGCCGAGGGACATGACCATCAAAACTTAAACTCAAACTATATTTTCATCATAACAAACTTTGGAATTTCATGGAAAATCTTAATTGTAGGCACTTGCTTGAGCGTTTGCAGTTATCCCCAATGAAAGTATCTAGCATCTATATAAATCACCTAGAGAGGGTGAATAGGTAATGTTTGCGTGTATTTGTGGAATAAAAATTATCTAAAGAACAAGCAAACAAACACAGAGATTTTATATTGGTTCCCCGAGTTAGGTTCGCCCACTATCCCATCTCGTCTATCTCCCACAAAGGGCAGATTTTGCTACTTCACCAAACTCAAATTTCATCAAATCTTACACCTCGGATTCGCAACTCCTACACCTCGGAGACGAAGCTCATACCACTCAGAGAACAAAATCTCTATAACTCGATCCATAAACTAGATTTACAAACTCTAACCTCAACCAGATCTACTCTCTCAATCCACAAGTGGATCGACAAACACTCGGAGAAAAATCTTCTATAATATTCAAAGAGATATTACAACAAACACACACAATTACAAGTCTATATTCGACGTTCTTTCAAGGATTGAGGTGGAAACTCGGAGAACTCAAAAACTTGAAATCTTTGGATCTTGAACCTTGATCTTCGACCAGCAAGGATTGGAGTAAATCAGATCTTGAACAAGGAAGCTATCCCATCAAAGATGTTGTCATCGAAGAGGACAGCTTGTAGTCGCAGCAGATCGAAAGGGTTTCGCGAAAATATGATCGTGCGGCTGACGATAGTTTTTTTGGGAAACTTGAAAAATCAATAGAGCAATTAGGTTTTTTAGATCCGTAGTCATTTCGAAATTACTTTAGGTATTTATATAGAGATTCAAAATGAAACGGCTATAAAAGATTTCCAAAATTGAACCCTAGAAAAGTACTGTACATGGTCGTCGGTTTTAAACTAGGAAATAATCAGAAAAATTGACAAGGAAAATTCAACTATAATCATCGAGTATCAGGTATGATACTCGTCGAATTAGGGTAATGAAAAATGCCAAATATTACCTAAGAAATACTTGGCGAGTATCGCTTGGGATATTTGTCGAACTCGGCGAGTATCATTAGTGATACTCGATAAATTCGGCGAGTATCACCAATGATACTCATCAAATTTGCCTTGGTCAAATACTGGAATCCGACAGAATTTATCCTAAGTATGTACAATGAATTCGACAGGTATCGGAAGCATACATGACGAATTCGGCAAGTATCAAGGGGATACTCGACGAATTCGACGTTTATGACTCACCATACTCGCCGAATTTTACTTAGGTAAAATTCTTCATTTCTAACTCCTTGTCTTTGGCCTTCATTGCTCCTTCTCCTGTACTTGGGATAAAAGTACACCCCAATAGAGAGATTACACGTGAGTCAACACATTGGCCTACATAATGAAGTATTACATTGAATAGTTAGTGTTTAGTGACCCACTGTAACCTGACATTGGTGTGTACTTGACATTGTAAACCTGCAAGTACAAAACTAAAAAGCTATATCAAATACAGACTCAATTCATCTTAGCTTGACTGGACCCTTCAAATCAGAGTTCTTGTGGATACAATACCCAACAATATCCCCCTATTTGAAGAATCTAAAATCCTACAATCTAAGGTCAATTGCACATACCAAATAAAATTAAATTAAGACTTGAAAAGATAAATGGAATAAAAATAACAACACACATTCCAAGACAATTAGAAGAATCAAATATATATATATCAAAGGTGTTTTCTATTAGGGAGGGCATCCCACTACACACGATAATGAAATATATAGAATAATTCAGGTCTTTTTGTTCTTCCCTTTCAACAGCTATTTTTTCAAAATATTCTATGGGCTTCAGATAGTACTTTGGAAGAGGAGGAGGCATAAGATCAACATTATTTTACTTTCAGAAATGAATCCTCCTCCTGGTGCAGGCTTCTTTATATCTGTTCCATTCTTCTAGACTATAGTGATCCTGATGCTTCTCCACTCTGAGCTCGTACAAGGAAAAGATGTCCATGATAATTCGTTTTGAAGTTGGGCTCCAAACTTCATCTATTTTACGGTTAGGCTCCAAACTTAATGCTAGTTCTGTTATGACATCGGAAGTGCCTTCTCCAAATTTCCTTTTCTTGAGAACCTGAGCCTCTGAGAATGCAGCAATGGAAGCATTAGTAGCATCTTGAATAGCTGGAGTCATAGCAGCAGCAATAACATGAGCCTGAGAGAAGTCATGTGAGTTTATCCAATATTAAGTATAGTCTTGAGTCGGATGAACATCAACATGAACAGGCTCAGGAGGAACTTGAGATGGGAAAAACTGTCCATGTAACCAAACGGTGTTGTCATATATGTAGTCATTTATTTGTTTGAATTGATCGAACATAGCCTTTTCAACACCGAAAATCTTAGTTATAAGTGCTTTCTCCCCCTTTTTGGCTTTGACATCAATGACATTTCCATACGTTTGCAAAGAAGAATCATAGTGTTTTATAGATCTCTAGTATTCGTCAATCATGGTGCTAGTGTTTTTGTTAGGAGTTGCAAGATAATATTTGTTGTTCATAAGTCCATTCATCATAAGTGTGGCTGCAGTAGCAGCTTTTTCAAACTTTTCATCAAACCTTTCCTCTAGCTTATCAAATTTTACTTTAATTTCAGTAAGCCCATCAAGGATAAACTTCTCTAATTCCTTAACTGTTTTGATCACTTTTTCCAACGAGGCATCAAACTTTACTTGTTGTTTGGCTAGCATGGCTTCAACAGCTTTCAAGATCTGATAACCTGAACTAAAGCTTGGAGCATCTGACAGTACTGGAAGAGAAACATTTGTAGAAATCAAACAAGGTTCCACCGAATCTAGGAGAGGTGCTGCACATCTGCACCTCCTTCCTTAGCAAAAAGATTAACTACCTATTTGGGCACTACCTAGTCTCTTTTCTAGGTTGCGTGTAAGTCTGGAAACCTCAGTGGAGATAGATATTCGGGACAGAGTTGTCTCCCCCCAGACATAGTAGAGGTGATCATCTCAGGGAGAGAAATTATTTGATTGTCCACTGACATAGGCTCTGAAACAACATGGCATAATTCGAAATATTAGCGGCAACAGACTTATCATGAACCAGCATATTCTCATCAGAAGCAGTCTCGAACTCATAATCAGTAGTAGGTAGATCATCATGATCAACACCCTCATCAATAACCTCAGCATCCTCGTCATGTTCTGAAGGAGCTGGATCCTCTTCCTAAGCATTCTCTTCTGAATCCTCAACTGTCCGAACCGCAATAATGGCAGCATCACCAATAGCAACAACAACTGCTAGGATATCCAATGACACTGAGTCTGGAAGCATTGTTTCTGTATCTGAATGAGCAACTATCTTCCCCTCAATTCCTGCACTCAATACAGCAGGAATCTCACTAGGATGTGGCGAAGGGATCCTATCATCAGGAATGTGTTCTTCCTCATCCACTAGGGTACTGGGGCGCCCCCTCTTTGGATAATACTCCTATCCCCATGAGTGAAGATTGTGGAGTTGATTATCTTCAAATGATGGATAGGAACTCCATTGGTCATATCAAATATATCACCATCGAGTTGATTCAGGTATAGAGTGATAATCCTTCCAAAGTTGTGAGTTCGTAGGCTATCCTTAATCTTATCGAATAGCAGAGCACCCCAGTCCATCTTCTTCCTGCAGACTATTGCTACTAGTATCTTGAACATTGTGGACAGATTGTTGTGCGAGCCTGTCTTGCAAATTAGCGCCTAGTAAATTATGTTTGAGAGGAGTTTTCCCTCCTCACTCATTCCTTTTCACTTGATGGCTTTGGTGCTTTTGGGAAAACAATAGAACGATAATATTCTGGAAAAATCTGCCCCTCTAGGTAGTCAACCTGATCACAGATGGGTAGCTATAAGTACCTAGAGAGTCGTGAGGCTTTCATTTTCTCCTTGAACTTCTAAACTTTGATTTTGATGACTGAGTCTTCATGTCGAAGTTTGGAGTTACGAAAGAAATCGAGAACTTCCTTATAAAGCACCTTGCAAGGGTGTTTGAGGATGAAGGAAAGTCCAGCTTTCTCCAGCATGAGAATAACATTCCGGAATTCATCTGAAGCTTGATCAAATCCAGTACGGACCTACTCACCTCCTCTGAGAAAGCCATTAGTGCTTCTAGGAGACATTGTAAGGTATGGAAACCTGGTTGAATTACTGAGGAACGAGATTTTTTGAGACTAGAGCTTCTAAAAATGTCAACACCTGCACTGGAGAATTTCTTGAATGGCTGCACTGTATCTAGAAAACTTCATTATATCAAGGAGATGGCTAAAATTTGGAGATTTTCTATCGTCAGTCGGCGGTGACACATTATAATCGACGATAACACACTGTAGTCGGCAGCAAGCTTGAAGCTAGGGCATGGTAGGAAGGCGGCAACGACGGGAATAGGCGAATCGGGAGCTGAAGGGCCGGTTAACGCAAACTGGCAAATCACCGGGTTTCGACGGCTTTTGAATTCAGCAAATACTGTGTGTATGCCCTCCCATTTTTATTTATAAAAGAATATATATGTCTGCATGTGATTTTTAAATTGTATTAAGATTGCGGGTACCTCAAATTTGATCGTCGAGTCTTCGGATCCAATATAGAAAATTTGAAATATTGCCCCAAATAGACTTCTTCGAAATTAGCTATTAGTGGAATCCAATTCGCCGACTATTGCACGATTATGCTACGAGTTGGTCGAAATTCACCAAATTTGACTTGCAAAAATTTCTACTTTGTTGAAATCAATCCCGAGATAATTTTTGCCAAATTGACCATCTTCATGGGTCATTGTTCTGCATACCCAACTCCATTTTGAAAAAGGAGAACTTGGTCTCCTCCAGCAGCTTCGTAAAAGTATCAGCAAACTGCTTGTCCGTCGGGATATAGCTGATGGCTATGTCCTTATTCTCCACATGCTCCTAGATAAAGTGGTAGCTAACCACGATGTGCTTAATACAGCTGTGAGAAACATGATTGTTTTCAATTTCAATGGTGCTGGGGGAGTCGCAAAACATAAGAATTTCTCTGAACTTCAAGTTATAATCTTTGAGTTGATTGCTTATCCATAGAAGCTGTGCACAATAACTACCCGCAGAGATATACTCTGACTCAGCAGTAGATGTTGCTACGTATTTCTACTTCTTAAGACTCCAAGAGATAAGCCATCTTCTGAGGAATTGGCATGTCCCGGAAGTGCTTTTCCTATCGTCCATGCTACCTGCAAAATCCGCATCTGAAAGCCACTTAGCTCGACGTCATTACTTCTTGGGTACCATAAGCTAAGATTAGGTGTACCCTTAAGAAATCTTAAAATCAGCTTTGATGCGATGTAATGAGTTTCTATAGTGTTCACCTGATATCTAGCGCAGACACATATTGAACATATTATATCTGGTCTACTGGTAGTCAGGTAGAGCACAGATCTAATTATGCTTCTATACTTGGTTTCATCAAAAGGTTTCCCTTTATCGTCCTTGTCCAGAGAAAGAGTTGAACCCATTTGAGTCCTCATAGAGGTTGCGCTCTCCATTCCGAATTTCTTTAGAAGCTCTTTGGTGAACTTCATCTAAGTGATGAAAATTCCATCTTCAGATTGCTTCACCTGAAGTCCTAAGAAATACTTCAGCTCTCCCATACTACTCATTTTAAACTTCCCTTGCATAAGTTTGTAGAAATTTTTGTAAAGGTTGTTTTCTATAGAGCCAAATATGATGTCGTCAACATAGATTTGCGCTAACAAAATATTTTCTTTAACTTCTCTAAGAAAATAATGTCATGTCTATCTTATCTCTTGTGAACTTGTTCTCAAGAAGAAAGCTAGACAACATCTCATACCAAGCTTGGGGAGCTTTCTTTAACCCATATAGAGCTTTATTTAATAAATAAACATAGTCAGATTATTTAGAATTAACAAAACCAGGGGTTTGTGCTACGTATACTTCCTTTTTAAGATTCTCATTGAGGAATGTTGACTTCACGTCCATTGGTAGACAGTGAAGCCTTTGAGGGTAGCATACGCAAGAAATAACCTGATCACCTCGAGTTAAGCCACTGGAGCAAATGTCTGGTCGAAGTCGATCCCCACTTCTTATATGTATCCTTATGCTACATGCCTGGCTTTGTTTTTGATCATTAATTCGTGTTCGTCCAGCTTGTTTCTGAATATCCACTTGGTGCTGATCACGTTCTATCCATTGGGTCTGGGAAGCCGCTCTCTGGCTTTGTATCATTCAAACTAGTTGAGCTCCTCTTGCATTGCCATTATCCAAGAGGCATCTTTTTCGCTTCATCAAACTTCTTCGATTCAACCTGAGATAGAAAGATGAGATGCAAAATCTCGTTAGTTGTACCTCTTTTAGTTCTCACACCATCTCCTGGTTCTCCAATGAATAGATCAGCTGGGTGATCTCTTAGGTGTCAGAACCCTAGATTCCTTGCCCTATATTCAGCAGGACCTGCAACATCTTGTACACCCACTATAGGTTGAGGCAATTCGTCCACTAGCAGTTCTACATCCCCCAAGCCTAGATCGATTATCTTGACTGAGCTTGGAATGTCATATTTGACTGGTTCATCCAAGCTAAGTTCTTTGAACGTGGTACCTGCATCAACACAAATAACACTAGACGACCTGCTATGAAGCATACTAGTCTCATCAAATACAACATTTATCGATTCTTCTACCACTAGAGTTTTCTTGTTTAAAATCTTATATACCTTACTATGACTATTATATCCTACAAAAATACATTCAATACATTTATCACTAAACTTTATGCGGTAATACTTCCCATTATTAAGTATGTTGGTACCCTAGTTTGGATTTGAGTTAAGTCTTCTTGTTTTGTCTCTTGGCCCCAAGATTTATCTATGGTCAAAGGTTAGTCGTTAGGCTAGATTTCTCTAGTTGTTTAGAGTTGTCGATTTTCCAGTGAAAATCTGGTTAAGTATTTTTGTTCGACTATGGTCGAATGCCGCTCGACTATCGTCTATCGACTGTTCGACGATCGTCTATCAGTTGGTCGACTATCTGTTGTGTTTGATAGTTCGACTATCTGCTTGGATAGTTCAACTATCTGATAGTTCGACTATCTGTTTGATAGTTCGACTATCTGTTTGGATAGTTCAACTATCTGATAGTTCGACTATCTGATTGATAGGTCGACTATCTGTTTTCTTTGATAGTTCGACTATCTGTTTGATAGGTCGACTATCTGTTTTCTTTGATAGTTCGACTATCTGTGTGATAGTTCGACTATCTATTGGTTGTTGATAGTTCGACTATCTATGTGATAGTTAGACTATCTGTCTGCTGTGTGATAGCTCGACTATCTGTCATTGATAGTTCGACTATCTTTTTGTATTGTTAGGTCGATGCTTTCTGTTAAGCTCAGGTCGACGTTTTTTCTCTGAGCTCAGGTCGACGCTTTCTGTCTAGCTCTGAGTCGGTCGACTATCTGTCTGATAGCTCGACGTTTGCTGTAGGTCGTTCGACTATCTCCGAGTGTCGTTCGACGTTTTCTGTCTGCCTTAGTCAATTTTATATTCGTTTTAATTCTGCTATTTTATTATTATTATCTGGCATATTTATTAAATTATATTAGACTGATTTTATGCTATCATTTCAAAGCAAATCCTTGCTTCTATCTTTATGCATAAGTCTTTCTTATTTGATAAAGTTGTTTGTCCTATTAGTTGACATTGTATATTACTTTATCTGCACCCGTCCTTTATAGCCGTTGGACTCAATAGTCTACTCTGGCTTTAAAGAGTTTTATCTGATGTGACATTATCTAATATTCTTTACTCAGATTTGATCTTACAGCTTCTTAGAAAAAAGCTTTATTCTTTTTATAGAATATATTTGCTGCGGATATGTTTTGCCTTGTGTTAACTGCAGCCCAGGTTCAAGATTTCGGAACAAGTCAAAAAGCACAAATCAAATAGAGTCGTTGCTGATGTTCTTATATAAAGAGTTCTTTGAAGAAAGAAATAAACGAGTTCACATAATATACAATCAGCTAGCTACAGCCAGTCAATACAGCAAAAACAACTTACAGCAATACGAAAACTTACAGCTCTCAGCTCCCTTCGCATTCGACTGAGAAGATTTGAATCTCTTCTACTCTTCTTCAACCTGAGTTCTCCTGCTTCCAGGAAGATCTGCACTCAGAGGCTTTTGAAGAAGAAGAAGAAGAAGGAGAAAGCTGCCCGAAGAAGATCTTTTATTTTATATCTTTAATCTTCTTCTTAGCTTTTCCTTCAGCTATTCAAGACAGTATTCTGTCGAGAATTCTGAAGAGTTTTCTGCACTAAAGCAAGACTCTTCCTGGAAATTCTTGTAGCAAGGGGGAGCCTTGATTTTGTAGAGCATTCTAGCTCAGTGCAAGTTCTTGTGCTTCTCTAATCTATTGTTAAAATAGAGAAGTCATTTTATCCTCTTCCCCCTCCTGTAAAAGGGTTGTTTACTCCCTTCAAAAGTAAAGCTTGGTGGCAGGGCACCTGATCAAAAACCTGTGTTGGTTTTTAGACACCTGATCTAAAGTCTAAAGGGTCTCTAGATCTACCTGCAGCAAATCTTGTTGGTGGCAGGGCACCTGATCAAAACCTGAGTGGATTCCTACCTTGTTGGTAGAAGAGTGGACGTACCCAAGTTGTTTGGGGAACCACTATAAAACTCCTTGTGTCGTCTGGTTGGTTGATTTAAATATTTGTATTGTGGCTATGATTAGATTTACTAGGTTTGCTAGTTGCTGTTTAGGACCCAAGCCTTAACTGTAATTACAGTTGGCTGCCTCTTGTGCACTACACTTGTGTTAGGCTTTAGGGTTATTCTAAATATCTATAATCTTCCATTCCGCAATTAACTCCAAGGGAGTTGGGTAGACCGTCAACTTTGCTAAGCTACAAAGTTTGATAACTCTATTCACCCCCCCTCTAGAGTTGTGTATCTATCCCTTCACTTTCAATTGGTATCAGAGGGAGGTTGACTGACTGTATAGGCTAACACCTAAGTCACAAGATCCTGATAGATACCTAAGCTTATATATATTCACTATCATGGCCCAGTTCAAGGATTACTCTAGCACCAGACCTCCAGCTTGCAACTTAGCAAAGTTTGGCATCTGGAAGGCAAGGATTAAGTTATATATGAACTCTATTGATGAGAGTATTTTTGCTTCTATTTTGACAGGACCACCAAGAGCACCTGCTGCAGCTACTGCTTCATCATCAACAGATATGAGTGCAGTTCCTCCTCCAGATTACAATGATGAATACAAAAAGGCAAAGATAGCAGATGCCAAAGCAATGAATATTCTGGCTTAGACAATGTCTGATGAAGTATTCCAGAAAGTTGCTGACTGCTCCTCAGCAAAAGCAATGTGGGATACACTGAACAAGATTTTAGCTGGTTCAGCTGATGAAAGGAAGGACAGAAGGTCCAACCTTATCCCCCAGTATGAAAACTTCAAGAAAACTGATGCTGAATCAGTTGAAGCAATGTACACCCGGCTCAGCTCAATCATCAATGAGCTGAGGACTCTTGATAAGGATATATCATTGACAGAGGTCAATGATAAGATTCTTATGTGCTTCCCTAGCACATGGGATCTGAGGATCTGGCCTATCAATGAGGCCAGAAGCACAACAGAAGCCCTTCTCGGCAAGCTCAAGTCCTTTGAGCAAGTGCTGAAGTCCAGGGAAGCTGAGGCTGAAGCAAAGACTCCAACTCCAACAAGAAAAGAGCAATCTCTTGCTCTCAAAGCTGCTGAAGCTTCTGAAGGAAGCCAATCCAATAAGGAACTAATGGCATTATTTGCCAAGAGGTTTCTCAAGATGTGAAGGAAAGAATTCAGAAAGAAATCTTCACGATATGAAGATAAACCAAGGTATGATCGTTCTCCTGCTAAAGAAATAATTTGCTATGGTTGCAGGAAGCCTGGACATATTCTTCCAGATTGTCCAGAGGAAAAGAATAAATAGAAAAGGAAGGAAAAAAGAACAGCACAGGATGCATTCCAAGCCCTCCTCCTACAAGAACAAAAAGAAGGAGAGAGGTTTCGTTGCTGAAAACTGGAGCGATTCTGATGAGGAATCTTCCTTCTCAAGCTCCAGTGAGGATGAGGAAGAAAAGAAGGCAAAGGAAGTTTGCCTGATGGCAATTGATGCCTACAGCAATCACTCTGCTGCAGAGAGTTCAGATTCTAATGAAGAAATGCCAACAGAAGATGAGGTATTGTCTTCTAACGATTTTACATCTGCTGAATTTAAATTAGATTTTAAATCTTTGCATTTAGATTTAATTAGTTCTGAAAAAGGAAATTAAGGACCTTAGAAATAAGCTTGCTGAATCTAAATTTATCTCTAATGAAAACATTAGGTTAACAGCAGAACTCACTAATTCTAGTGAAGAAATAAAATTCCTAAAGAATGAATTAGCTAAGTCAAAAAGGTTAGAAGAATCTCTGAAAGGTAGAAGCCTTAAGTTGCTTGAAGTAACCAGCATGTCTAACACTAGGTCAGGCAATAACAAATTAGGCTTAGGAGCTTCTCCTAGTGAACCCCAAATTATTCTTAAAAATAACCTTTCAACTCCAGTGAATTTTGTTTCAGCTAGTGGAATAAAAAACACTGAGCAAGTTAATCAGGTTAATAAAGCTTTAAATAAAGCTAAGAGAGAAAAGAGGAAGCAAATGTTTAAAGAAATACAAAAGCGTCGAACGCAGCTCGACGTTTGAAGGCTCAATGGTCGAACGGAGCTCGACGCTTTGAGCATCAACCGTCGACCTCAGATCGACGTTTTCAATATGAATTTCAAAACTTCAACCAGAACTTTAGAAACCCGAATGTAAATAGAAACCCTAGGTTCATTGACCCATCATCTACATGGAGAATCCCACCTAGGAGATCTTACCCGTTAGGTTATCATCCTCAACCTGCTTTTTCATTTATTTCTAGTTTTTCTTATGTGAAAAATAAGGGACCCAAGGTTACCTGGGTCCACAATGTTTAATTGATTTCTTTGCAGGTGAAGACCTATCCTATCACTCAAAATAAGTGGTATTTGGATAGTGGCTGCTCCAAGCATATGACAGGAAATAAGGAAAATCTGTCAAGGTTCAAGGCCAAGCTCGGACCAAAGGTGGTCTTTGGAGATTCAAGCTGTGGTCAAACTGAAGGCTATGGCAGGATTACCATTGGAGCTGTAACATTCAAGAGAGTTGCTTATGTAACTAGACTGAAGCATAATCTCATTTCAGTAAGTCAGTTATGTGATGCTGGATACCAGGTATCATTTTCTAACTCTCTTTGTAATATTACTTTAGATAATAATGTTGTGTTAGTAGGCATTAGACAAGGTAATATTTACCTAGTAGATTTTAAATCAACTGTATCCGAAATCTGCTTGTTTAATGAAGTAACTAATAATAACTCATTATGGCATAGAAGGCTTAGCCATGTTAACCTTAAAAACATATCTAGGTTATCTAAACACAACCTTGTTAGAGGTTTACCTTCTTGCCCTACAAGAAGGAGAGCCTATGCAAGGCTTGTCAATTAGGCAAGCAAACCAAGAATTCATTTAAATCAGTAAATAAAAGTGATTCTCCTAGAATCCTGTATTTATTACATTTGGACCTATTCGGCCCAATAAATATACAAAGCTTAGGAGGGAAGTATTATACCCTAGTCATTGTAGATGACTTCTCTAGGTTCAGTTGGGTGTTATTTTTGAGAACTAAGGCTGATAACTTTAAAGCCCTTACAGATTTTCTATTATGTGTGCAGACTGAGTACTCTACTCATGTGGCCTTGATCAGAAGTGATCATGGTACTGAGTTTGACTCTCTTCTCATGCAAGAATTCTGTGAGAGAGAAGGTATCAAACATAGCTTCTCAGCTCCTAAAACTCCCCAACAAAATGGGGTAGTTGAAAGGAAGAATCGAACACTAATTGAAGCTTCTAGCACATTATTGGTCGATGCTAACATGCCTCTTTCCTATTGGGCAGAAGCTGTTAGTACAGCCAACTATGTCTTGAATAGAAGTCTTATACACAAGCTTAAGTATAAAACTCCTTATGAGTTGCTTAAAGGAAAGAAACCTAAAATAAATTATTTTAGAGTATTTGGTTATGTAGTTTATATTCATAACAACAATAAAGAATACCTTAGAAAATTTGAAGCAAAAGCTTCAATGGGAATTTTTCTTGGATATTCCCAAGTAAGCAAAGCTTATAGGGTATTTAATAAATCATCTTCTAAAATTGAAGAGTCTGTGCATGTTTCTTTTGATGAATCTCAAATGTATTACAAGGAAAAGGAAACTACTTCTTCCTCAGGTTCATTGCAGGTACCTGAATCTACAAGAGATATTATTTAAGAGATTCTGCCTCTTTCAACTCTTCAGATCACTGAATCAGACAGTGATGAAGACTATGTAGTAGTAGCTGTTGTACCACCAACAGTAGATCAAATTGCTCAGGAGGAATTAATCCCAACTGTTACTGAAGATCACATCCCACCTGCTGATGTTGTCACACTTAGAGATCATCTTGTATCTCAAGTGATCGGAGACATAACAGCAGGTGTTCAAACAAGACATCAGCTAAGATAGGATGTGATGCACGCTTGTTTCCTTTCACAGTTTGAGCCCATCACCATAATCGATGCTGAGCAAGATCCCCACTGGATCATAGCTATGCAAGAAGAGCTCAATCAGTTTGAGAGATGTAAAGTGTGGACTTTGGTTCCAAGACCAAAAGGCCAACTGATCATTGGCACCAAGTGGGTGTATAGAAACAAGTTGGATGCAAATGGAATCATAATAAGGAAAAAGCTAGGCTTGTAGCTCAGGGCTACAGACAGGAGGAAGGTATAGTTTATGACCAAACCTTTGCTCCTGTTGCACGGCTAGAGGCAATAAGGATCTTCCTAGCCTATGCAGCCTATATGAAGTTCAAGGTTTTTCAGATGGATGTCAAGAGTGCCTTCCTAAATGGTGAGCTAAAGGAAGAGGTATTTGTTGAACAACCCCCCGGGTTTATTTCTTCAACTCAGCCCTCACATGTTTTTAAGTTGCAAAAAGCTCTATATGGACTTAAACAAGCACCCCGAGCATGGTATGAGACTTTAGCTAGTTTCCTGTTAGAGCACAACTTTACTAGGGAGTAGTTGATAGAACCCTCTTCGTCAAGCACCACAAGGACACCATCCTGTTAGTCCAAATCTATGTGGATGATATTATTTTTGGCTCCACTGATCCCAAACTTTGCAAAAGGTTTTCCGACCTAATGCACTCTAAGTTTGAGATGAGTAGTATGGGTGAGTTGTCTTACTTTCTTGGTCTCCACCTAAAGCAAGATGTTGATGGCATCTTCATCTCCCAATCCAAATATGCCAAGGAATTGGTAAAGAAATTTGGGATGGCTGATGCTTCAGCAATGCCTACACCTATGGCTACTAATGCAGTCATTGATTCTGATGATCACAGCAAGCCAGTTGATCAAAAGAATTATAGGGTTGGTTCCCTATTATATTTGACTGCAAGTAGGCCCGATATAATGTTTGCTACATGCCTATGTGCTAGATTCCAGGTCAACCCCAAGGAGTCTCATCTGATTCTTCTCAAGAGAATCTTGAGATACCTGAAGGGATGTCCAAATCTAGGACTATGGTACCCAGCTGAATCAGAATTTGAGTTAATTGGATACTCTGATTCTGATTATGTTGGTTATAGAGTTTACAGGAAAAGTACCTCAGGAACTTGTCAGTTCCTGGGAGAGAGATTGGTCTCTTGGTTCTGTAAGAAGCAGGCTTCTGTCTCAACTTCAACTGCAGAGGCTGAATATATAGCAGCTGCTAGTTGTTGTTCACAGATCCTGTGGATTCAAAACCAGCTTTTGGATTATGGGTACACACACAAGAACACAAAAATCATGTGTGATAGTACCAGTGCTATTTCTATTGCACAAAATAACGTGCACCACTCTAGAACGAAACACATTGAGATCCGGCACCATTTTCTGAGAGATTGTGTGGAGAAGAATAAGATTAGTCTTGAGTTTATACCCACTGATTTTCAGAGAGGTGATATATTCACCATGCCGCTAGATGAGCAGAAGCATCTATTCTTTTTGCATCAACTAGGCATGATTAATGGAAAAGACTAAGAGTATAGTCTGCCTATGTTGATTGATTGGAAGAAAGAAATAAATCGAGATTGCTGATTCAAGTTATATCTGCTGAGCCCTCTTCTCTAAGGGGCCTGAATTCAGTTCCTACTGAAATCAGGCAGGGGGAGATGTTTTGAGGAAGATGCCTCAGATTTGCCCACTATTTCTTTTCAGGGGAGATGTTTGTTTGAGGGGGAGATATTTGAGTTAAGATGCCTTTATTTATCTTCCAGCAGATCCTCCAGCTGAGTTTTTCAATTTCATTGGCTATTGGTATTAGAAATCAACTAGTTCAATTGGTATCAGAAGTTACACAAGAAGATTACTCTTGTTAGTTGTTTCAATTGGTATCAGATGTTCAGAAAAATCAGTCGCTTCAATTGGTATCAGAAAATGGCTGTAAATGTTTTCAATTGGTATCAGAAAAGTCATCTCCAGCAAAATTTGCTGTGAAAAGCTTCAAGTACCTAAGTCTGCTCAACCAGCTAAGATAGCTGAGAAAGAAAAACTGGTCTCTATGACAGTTATCAAAGTTCAAGAAGTTACAGAAGTTACAAAATATTATTAGAGTTTTCATCTTCAATTGGTATCAGAAGAAAAAGGAAAGTTGTTGTTGCTCCTCCTCCAATCCCAGATTGAGATTTTCTTTATGTATTAGTTTTTGATTTCTCCTTTTTGTCTGCTTAGTTTAGTTTTGTTTATTTTCCCTATAGTTTAAGGTTTTGGGAGACTTAACCCAAATAGGGGGAGATTGTTGGTACCCTAGTTTGGATTTGAGTTAAGTCTTCTTGTTTTGTCTCTTGACCCCAAGATTTATCTATGGTCAAAGGTTAGTCGTTAGGCTAGATTTCTCTAGTTGTTTAGAGTTGTCGATTTTCCAGTGAAAATCTGGTTAAGTCTTTTTGTTCGACTATGGTCGAACGCCGCTCGACTATCGTCTATCGACTGTTCGACGATCGTCTATTAGTTGGTCGACTATCTGTTGTGTTTGATAGTTCGATTATCTGCTTGGATAGTTCAACTATCTGATAGTTCGACTATCTGTTTGATAGTTCGACTATCTGCTTGGATAGTTCAACTATCTGATAGTTCGACTATCTGATTGATAGGTCGACTATCTATTTTCTTTGATAGTTCGACTATCTGTTTGATAGGTCGACTATCTGTTTTCTTTGATAGTTCGACTATCTGTGTGATAGTTTGACAATCTGTTGGTTGTTGATAGTTCGACTATCTGTGTGATAGTTAGACTACCTTTCTGCTGTGTGATAGCTCGAATATCTGTGATAGTTCGACTATCTGTTTGTTGCTGATAGTTCGACTATCTCTGTGATAGTTAGACTATCTGCCTGCTGTGTGATAGCTCGACTATCTGTCATTGATAGTTCGACTATCTGTCTGTATTGTTAGGTCGACGCTTTCTGTTAAGCTCAGGTCGACGTTTTTTCTCTAAGCTCGGGTCAATGCTTTCTGTCTAGCTCTGAGTCGGTCGACTATCTGTCTAATAGCTCGACGTTTGGTGTAGGTCATTCGACTATCTCCGAGTGTCGTTCGACGTTTTCTGTCTGCCTTAGTCAATTTTATATTCATTTTAATTTTGCTATTTTATTATTATCTGGCATATTTATTAAATTATATTAGACTGATTTTATGCTATCATTTCAAAGCAAATCCTTGCTTCTATCTTTATGCATAAGTCTTTCTTATTTGATAAAGTTGTTTGTCCTATTAGTTGACATTGTATATTACTTTATCTGCACCCGTCCTTTATAGCCGTTGGACTCAATAGTCTACTCTGGCTTTAAAGAGTTTTATCTGATGTGACATTATCTAATATTCTTTACTCAGATTTGATCTTACAGCTTCTTAGAAAAAGCTTTATTCTTTTTATAGAATATATTTGCTGCGGATATGTTTTGCCTTGTGTTAACTGCATCCCAGGTTCAAGATTTCGGAACAAGTCAAAAAGCTCAAATCAAATAGAGTCGTTGCTGCTGTTCTTATATAAAGAGTTCTTTGAAGAAAGAAATAAACGAGTTCACATAATATATAATCAGCTAGCTACAGCCAGTCAATACAGCAAGAACAACTTACAGCAATACGAAAACTTACAGCTCTCAGCTCCCTTCGCATTCGACTAAGAAGATTTGAATCTCTTCTACTCTTCTTCAACCTGAGTTCTCCTGCTTCCAGGAAGATCTGCACTCAGAGGCTTTTGAAGAAGAAGAAGAAGAAGGAGAAAGCTGCCCGAAGAAGATCTTTTATTTTATATCTTTAATCTTCTTCTTAGCTTTTCCTTCAGCTATTCAAGACAGTATTTTGTCGAGAATTCTGAAGAGTTTTCTGCACTGAAGCAAGACTCTTCCTGGACATTCTTGTAGCCAGGGGGAGCCTTGATTTTGTAGAGCATTCTAGCTCAGTGCAAGTTCTTGTGCTTCTCTAATCTATTGTTAAAATAGAGAAGTCATTTTATCCTCTTCCCCCTCCTGTAAAAGGGTTGTTTACTCCCTTCAAAAGTAAATCTTGGTGGCAGGGCACCTGATCAAAAACCTGTGTTGGTTTTTAGACACTTGATGAAAAGTCTAAAGGGTCTCTAGATCTACCTGCAGTAGATCTTATTGGTGGCAGGGCACCTGATCAAAAACCTGAGTGGATTCCTACCTTGTTGGTAGAAGAGTGGGCGTACCCAAGTTGTTTGGGGAACCACTATAAAATTCCTTGTGTCGTCTGATTGCTTGATTTAAATATTTGTATTGTGGCTGTGATTAGATTTAACTAGGTTTGCTAGTTGCTGTTTAGGACCCAAGCCTTAACTGTAATTACAGTTGGCTGCCTCTTGTGCACTACACTTGTGTTAGGCTTTAGGGTTATTCTAAATATCTATAATCTTCCATTCCGCAATTAACTCCAATGGAGTTGGGTAGACCGTCAACTTTGCTAAGCTGCAAATTTTGATAACTCTATTCACCCCCCCCCCCCTCTAGAGTTGTGTATCTATCCCTTCACTTTCAAAGTACGAAGCATTTGTTTCCAAAGATACTAAAGTAGGACACAGTCGGTTTTCTACCCTTCAATAGCTCATAGGCGGTCTTATGATAGCTTTTGTTGATGAGTGCTCTGTTTTGTATGTGACAAGCTGTGTTGACTACTTCAGACCAAAAGTACTCCGGAAGTGAAGCATCGTTCAACATGGTCGTATATGCTTCAATTAGAGTTCCTTTCCTTCTCTACAAAACTCCATTTTGCTATGGAGTGCACGGGGAGGAAAACTCATGAAAGATACCTTGAATTTCACAAAACTTTGCCATGCCACCATACTCAAGCTCTATTTCGTGGTCACTTTTGATTTTGACCAACGAGCAGTCAAGTTCGTTCTGAATTTGTCGGACAAAATTAGTGATAGAATAGAGGGTGTCTGACTTGTGTTTCAGAAAGAACACCCAAGTAAAATGCGAGTAGTCATCGACAATTACTCAGGTATAGACCTTACATCCTAAGCTGTGAATAGGCATAGGACCAAATAACTCCATATAAAGCAAGTATAAGGTTCAAAAAGAATCTTTCTCAGCAATACCCTTAAAGGTAGCCCGTGTATGCTTACCCATTTGACAGGAGTGACAGGGACTCTCTTTAAGGCACTTAATTCTAGGGGCATCGCACACTAAGTTTGTGAGAAAATAGCATATTGAAGGTTTTGAAAAATTAATATATTCTAATCCCTTATGCATGTGTCACAGAGAGACGCACTACTTTTTGCCATAAAACACACTGTGGTAGAATTGTTTAAACAAAGGAAATTGAAATAAAAAATATTTTTGCTCCGAGTGCCTATAAAGACAGTCTACAAATTTGTAGATGATTTTATCAAATACTTGTCCTTGCAGAACTCAACGATATAGCCTTTGTCACATAGTTGAGTTATGCTTATGAGATTATGGTGTAATCCTTCGACATAAGCAGCATCTGTGAAAGAGATCACGTCGTTGGAAATCATACCATAACCTTTTGTAGTTCTCCTGTCTGAACCTCCAAAATGACTTTGGGACCATCTTTGACTGTTGTATAATCATGTAAAAGACTTCTTGTCCCAGTCATGTGCCAAGAGCATCCACTATCCAAATGCTAGATCGGAGTTCTATTGGCCTTTGGACATACCTACCAAGATAAATAAGTTTACCTTAGGAACCCAAACGTATTTGGGTTCTTAATTCCTGGTCAGCGTACTCCCCCTATGAGCATTATCCTTGTGATTGGTCGATCTCGCATAGTTATCTCAAGGAGTCACAAGATTGGTAGGGTTATACCAACAATCTGCGCCAAAATGTCCAATTTTGCCACAACACCAACAATCGAATTTGTTGTACCTCCTTTTGTACTCCTACTTTACCCTTTGAATGTGAGGTTTAGCAGGGGTAGCATTTTTAGAGGTGGAGGCCTCCTGGTTACAACATATATAGGGGATTCCCATCTCCTTAGCCTCAGGCATAGGAAATTTAGCTTTTGGTGCCTTCATATTATTATGGCCATGCACATATAAACCATAACTCTTCATCTGAATTTCCTCAAATGGTGTTTTGAACACGCTAGCACCAAAGTCATGGGGATGGGTCCATCCCCGGTATCTGTTCTTGGGTATACATGAGTAGGCCAATCATGATGACCATATGATGACTCAAGGTCAAACTTGTTTGCCGGAAAGATTAATTTCCTGAAAGAAGGTTGACGCATGTGTGCCTTCCCCATTTCTTTGGTGCTAACCTTCTTGGTAGCCTTACCCTTTTCACCGACGTGGCCAAGATCACTACCCTTCTTCTGATTTTAAAACCCATCAATGAGAGGGAGAACAGTCTTTGGCTTGGAGAAACTCTCAACGAGTTTTCGCTCTACGATGAGCTTTTCTTCCAGCTCATCAAGATATTTCTCCATCAGACTTAATGTCTCATCCGAGCCCTTGAGTTCCTCTTTCAAGTAGTGGACTTCATCTCTGAGAGGAAGTAATTTTGTTATTTCTTCCTTCAGATTTGCTTTCACTTCCTTGATGAATGCAATCTCTTTTACCTACTTTCGTACTTCCTTACGACATTTGTCAAAAGCCTTTAATAACTGATCATGTTGTGCATTCAACTCTTATTCGTTCTCATCAGAGGAGTAGTCTTTATGACCATTGGAGGACGTTTAAGATTCTGAAAGAATAGTGTGCGAGTTTATCTTCCCATGGTATTCGTGGTCTCCCACTTCCTCGTCAGATTGAGCTATAAGCCTAAAGTATGCTTCTTCATTTTCAAAACTTGGCTCGCTCGAGTTACCATCGCTAAGAGTCTTCAAATTTTGGGCGACGAAGCTCTTTTCTTATTTCTTCTTCCCTTTGAAGGATCTCTTCTCGTCCTTCCTGTAGCTATCTTTATTCTTGTAAGGACACTCCGCAATCATGTGACCTTTTTTATTACAACAGTAACAAACTATGACAAAGGAAAACTATTTGTTATGTTTGGATTTGTACCTGTCCTCTTTGTTGTAGCTTTTCAACATTCTATCACCGTCATGATGTATTCTTCTAGAATCTGAAGAGGATGACCTATTTTTCATTTGTCTCCTCTTGCTCAGCAGCTTCTTGAATATTTTAGAGATGAGGGAAATTCTTAGACCGATAACTCAGAGCCAGAAATGATTAGCTCATAGTCTTTTGGAGTGTCGGGAGCTCGTGTCCTTACAGGTGACAAATCTTTAGATTTTCTTGACCCTTCTACGTTCGGATCGACAGAGTTTTCTCTACTAGACATTTTGTTGTTCTGCTCCTCCTACTTACATTTATTCATTCGAAGCTCGTAGGAGTGCAGCTTTCCGAAAAGGTTCTATGGATTTATCACTAGCAGCTTCCCAAATTCTCTAATGACAACCATCTTGGTGTCTCATTTCTTAGTCAGGGATCTTAGAAACTTGGCATTGAGTTCGCCATTAGTGAATGTGCGACCATAGTTCCTGAGGTCGTTGACAATCTTGAAAAAAATTCGAAGCTATCAACAATGGAGTCATTTGCACCTTGCTTGAAATCTTTGTATTCTTGGTTCAACAATGATCTCTGATCATATCTCACGTCTTTAGTACCTTCTATTAGGACAAGAAGACAGTCCCACATCTCCTTAGCAAACTTGCAGTGGAATAATTTCTATAGCATAGAATCTCCACTGCACTTGCTATGATATCCTTAGATTCTTTCTCAAGGGAGACTAAGGCAATCTCATCCTTAGTAAGACCCATCATATTATTTGGAATCATGATTGATGGATTTATCATTGAAGCTTGTGTAGGGATGTGAGGTCCTTCTTCCACTATCTGAAAGATCCTTAGATCAAAAGCTTCAGTGAGAACCTTACTCGTTCTTTTCATATGGGAGAGTTTTCCTTGGTACACAATGGTAGCTTCATAGATGAAATATCTTCTCTTCAATCCATGGTGAAAGTGTGGAATCTCTGAACACTAGATCATGGATCTTGTTCAAGATGTTAGCCTTATCGAACAAAAAACCCCTCTGATACCAATGGAATGTATGTAGCGTCTGCCTAAATCACCTAGAGGCAGGTGAATAGGTGATGTTTGCATCTATTTGCAAAATAAAAATTATCTAAAGAACAAGCACACAAACGCAGAGATTTTATAGTACTTCCCTGAGTTGGGTACATCCACTGTCCTGCCTCGCTTATCTCCCACAAAGGGAAGATTCGGCAACTTCACCAAACTCAGATTTTGTCAAACTTACACCTTGGAGTCGCAACTCCTACACCTCGGAGACGAAGCTCCCACCACTCGGAGAACAAACTCCCCTACAACTCGATCCACAAATCGGATCTAAAAACTCGATCCTCAACCAGATCTACTCCCTCGATGCACAAGCAGATTGACAAACACTCAAAAAAATTTCCTACAATATTCAAAAAGATATTACAACAAACACATACGATTGCAGTTCTTGATTCGACATTCTTGGAAGGATTGAGGTGGAAACTCGGAGAATTCAGAAAATTGAAATCTTTGGATCTTGAACCTTGATCTTCAACCAGCAAGGACTCTAAGATCTTGCACAAGGAAGCTATCCATTCAAAGATGTTGCCATCGAAGAGGATTGCACGTAGTCACGGCCGATCAGAAGGGCTTCATGAAAATCTGGGCCGACGGTAGCTATTTCGGGAAACTTTGAAATCAAAAGAGCAATTAGGTTTTTTAGATCAGTATTCATTTCGAATTACTCTAGGTATTTATAGAGAGATTCAAAATGAAATGGCTATAAAAGATTTTAAAAAATGAACCCTACAAAAGTACTGTACATGGCCGTCGGTTTCGAACCATGAAATATTTGGAAAATTTGACAAGGAAAATTCAACATTAATCGTCGAGTATCAGGTATAATACTCGACAAATTATGGTAATGAAATACGTTGAATATTACCTAAGACATACTCGGCAAGTATCTCTTGGGATACTCATCGAATTCACCAAATATCACTATTGATCCTCGACGAATTTGGTGAGTATCGCCAGTGATACTCGTCAAATTTTCCTTGGTCAAATACTAGAATCCCAGAGAATTTAACCTAAGTATATACAATGAATTTGGCGGTTATCAGGAAGCATACACGACGTATTCGGCGAGTATCAAGGGGATACTCGACAAATTCAATGTCTATGACTCACCATACTCGTCGAATTTTACTTAGGTAAAATTCTTCATTTCTGACTCCTCGTCTTTGGTCTTCCTCGATCCTACTCCTGTACTTGGTATAGAAGTACACAAAAATAGAGAGATTACACGTGAGTCAACACATTAGCCTACATAATGAAGGATTACATTATATAGTCTCGTTTTTAGTAACCAACTGTAACCTGACATTGGTGTGTACTTGACATTATAAACCTGCAAGTACATAACTAAAAAAATTTCAAATACAGACTCAATTCATCTTAGCTTGACAGGACCTTTCTTTAAATTATGGTTATTGTGGATACAATACCTAACACCCTGCACGGCGTAGCATCACAAAGCATATTTTCTCTTTCTTGAATATATTATTTAATGCTGAGAAAAGGTGGGTTGTGACAGTTTGTATTAGAGGGAAGTTGGTTTGATAATTTGGTCGAACAACTATCTATGGTAAAGATTTAGTTGTCTTATTCTATTACCTAAGCACACCGACGTGTCATCAGTATGTCTTGGCTGAAGCATGAACGCTACATTCGTAAGCACAATAAGAAGTATACAAGGCATATTATATAGTATGAGATGCATGATATGCATTTGTATATGGATTCCCATGGGAAGCAACATGTGACTGTTATGCAGTATGGGATGCATAATAATCAACACATGGATGCCCATTAGATTATGTTTTTTCATTACATGCGATATTATGAAGTATTGGGTGCATAATATTTCATGTTTATGTTGCTCATAACGCGCACTAAGGCCTTTATTAGAATGCATAGCGCTGCGTGCATAACATAAGATAGCATAAGCACTCATGCCAAGTAAAGATAGACATGATGACACACGTACACCCATGGTTTTAAAAAAAGGAATAAGATTTCATGCATTCATACTATATGCACATGAGTTGATAGGATGATGGTATATCATGTTAATTTAAAGCATAACCTCATTTTTGAAAATTACATAATAAGGTAGCAGCAAGAGCAAGTATCTATACAAGTATGGTTTGAACTACGTTCAGTAGTTTTAGTGTTATGGTGGGTTTTGATGAGTCGTTTGTTTATATTTGTAGAAGATGGCTCCCAAGCATTTTAGGTTTAGGAAGACTCCTAAATCTGAGGGTGTGCTTTCCGGTGCTCATTGTAACTCAATGTTAGAGAAGTTACGTCAGAGCATTGAGACTCTATCAAGGAATATGGTTGCAATGAAAGCATAATTGCAGGCATTATTGACTGCCACCTTGGTGTGGTAGTCTGGTGAGCAGAACCCCGCAAAGGATGAGCATGAGAGTCAGATAAGTAAAATTGATAGGTTTGCTTCTGAGTTGATAACTACTAAGGTGTGAAGAGTTTAAAGCTTCTTGTATGGTCTGCAAAATGATATCCAGTAGTTTTCCAATGCCTACCAATCTGACACAAATGAGAAATCAGTGCAAGCTTCCTTGAGGGTTGAGACTATTAGAAATGCCAAGGATTGTGGTATATTGTTGAGGAAAGAAAAGAGAAAGGTAGGGGATAGTGAAAGCCCTGGGACATCTGGCCCTACCCCAAAGAGAGGAAGCAAGGAGACATGTAGCTTTTGTAGACGTTCGGGCCACCCCTTCGAAAATTGTTTTAAGAGGTTGGGTGTTCAGAAGCAGTCCCTGGTGCTTGCGATGCATAACACACCCAAAGGAGATCTAATATGTGCTTCATATAAGCAGAAGGGGAATGATATTGCCCATTGTTGGTCAATGGATAAATTCTGTTTCCAGTGTGGGCAAAAAGGGCATTTGAAGTCTGGGTGCCCGTTGTCATATCCCATAGTACAGTTGCAGCATTTGGATAAAGGAAAATGTGAATTGATTGCGGTGACCGAGGAAGAAAGTCAGTGTTCAACTCGAGTGATTTCAGGCTCGATCCTGATCTAGTTGTTAGCTTGTGATTGTGGATATATTTTCGGTTATAGTAGTTACCTATACGATTTTATAAGTAAGTTTAAGGTAAAGACAAGTTGGGTGCGCATTCTCTTTAATTCTACTGATACCCACTTGATTATGGATATGACTTTCGTAGAGCATCTTTGCTTGACTCCTGATCAAGTTGGCGATTTGTTTCATGTTAAATTTTTCCCTTTAGTAACTCAATGGTGTCGAACCAGGATATCAAGAGTCATCTTATTCTTTTAGTTGGCTTTATAGCGAATGCCGATTGAAGGTGCTAGATTTAGGATATTTTGATATGATTTTGGGGCATGGAATGGTGGTCCATATGTGATGGTGTAGAACAATGCTAGGTTAAGCATCTAGAGTTGATAATGGGCAATGGCCAACACATGGGTGTGTATGATTTCCATATCAGAATTCTCCGATTATTTCCACAGTAGGTGCTCGAAAAAATTTTTATTCCTGTAGTTCTGCTTACCTTGTTTCTTTTTTGTAAACTGCTCGTGATGTGCCGCATTTTCAGGATATTCCCGTGGTGCGAGATTTTTCCATTTTGTTCTCTGCTGGATTTCATGGTTTTCCTCATGAGAGAGAGGTAGAGATTATTTTTGATCTTAAGCTTGGTATGCGTCCTTTAGAAAAAAGCTCCTTACCATTTGGCTCCATGTGAGTTGGAGGAATTGCGTACTCAGTTAGTCAACATGTTGCGGATTGCCTCTATTAATCCCAATTATGCACCTTAAGGTGCTCTGGTTTAGCTTGTAGAAAAATATTCTAGACCACTTGTGGCCATCCTTGTAGATGGCGTTTTAGTATACCCTTAGAGTGCAGACGAGAGTGCTGAGCATTTGCGATTACCGTGGTCTATATTAAGAGAGCATGAGTTTATTTACCAAGATGAGCAAGTGTGAGTTTTGGCTATCGCAAGTTTCTTTCCTGGGTCAAACTATAAGCAAGGGTGGATATTCGGCGCATCTAGTGATTATAGTTGTAGTGTTGGATTGGAGGAGACTAGCAATGCCTAAGGTAATAAGGGGTTTCTTAGGGTTGGCAAGATATTTTTGAAGGTCTGTGGAAGTATCTCTGTATTGTCTGGACCCCTGTCTGAGCTTATTCAGAACAATGTAGCATTTTTTTGGGGCGATGACTGCAAAGGAGCCTTTCAGGAATTGAAGAAGAGATTGAGCATTGCTCCAGTTTTGACTTTACCTACCAAAGGAGTGAAGTATATTGTTAATATAGATGCAGTGCACGTCGGGCTTGGGTATGTCTTGATGCAAGAAGAAATGGTGATCACATATTGTTTAAGGCAATTGAGGATTCATAAAAAGAATTGACCTACACATGAATTGGAATTTGTGACAATGATTTATGTCATACAGAATTGGAGACATTTGTTGTATGGTGCGTTGTGCAAAATTTTTACGGACCATAAGAGCATGAAGTATGTCTTCACTCAAAAGGAGTTGAATCTGCGTCAGAGTAGATGGATAGAATATGTTTTGGATTATGAATTTGATATTCTTTACCATCTTGATTCTAATAAGATGTATAGGGATTTGAAATAGATTATTTGGTGGTAAGGGATAAAGGATGATGTTGGCAAGTTTGTACCTAAATGTTTTACCTACAAGCACATTAAGGCAGATTATAGAAGTCTTGTTGGCAAGCTGACGCATTTAGATATTCCAAGTTGGAAGTGGGGGAGTATTTCCATGGATTTGATTAACGGTTTGTCGATATCTCCCCGAGGATAAGGTGACACTCATCCCAGGTATTAAACCACTTAAAAGAAAAGAGAGAACCCCTATTCTTCATCTTCCCAGACTTTTGTCCTGAGTGCATAAAGAAGAGTCAGCGTCCCCTTCTCCGGGAAGCTTCTGGTCGCCATATCGGGAGATCTATTGGGCAAAATCCTTGATGGAGCATAGATTGGGAAAGCTCTCACCGAGCCCTACGCGAGCGCGATAAGTATTTTGCATTTCGCGAAATTTTTGGAGTTAAGATTTTTAGCCTAACCCTCATTTTTGTCCGAAAAGTTTCAGAGATTATAGATAAGGGGTTCTTTCGGCCGATTCTTAAAGCGGAGCGCTTGAGAGTCCAGTTTCCTAAATATTTGAGGCAAGTTTTGGTTTGGAACCCTTGCACCCTTCTTTCTATTAGTTCTTCATTATCTTTATTTCTTAGTAGGTATCTTGAAACTGTCATTTTTTACTTCTGAAAATCTTTGATCGAGTCGAACGATTTTAGTTGGGATTGCGAGTGAAATTTATTTGGTTTTGGTATACGTTACAACACTTGTGCGCAGCGGAAATGAAACAAGAAAACTCAAAATAGTTCGGATCTAGCGATGAACATTAATCAGGTAGTGAAGTGTGGAAAATAAAATTTTACCTTTGAAGGATTGAGTCAATACTCATCAAAGGTGCTCTGATTGATTCCAATAAAAGACAATAGCTTGAGTTCCAAGCGTAGAATAATGTCCACGACTCAACAGGTGATCCATACAAATGGGAGAACCCTTAGACTCATGTCACACACGATCTACGTAAGAAGAAATAACTTTGCATCTTTATAGATTGCTAGGTCTACTCCAGAAGAGGCGGCAGGGATGAGTACTAATGCCCTTGAAACACTTTCCAGCAAGGTACAAGGACGGCGGACAGTCGGCGGTGAGATCGGCATAGTCGGCCTTGGCGAAACAGTTCTTCCAGGAGGGGAGAAGAGTCGACTCAGGATTAGGTCTTTTTGTAATTCACTTGCTCGATTTACTGTATATAATGTTTATATACTAAATACCGAGCCAACCCATACCAGCAGACCGCGCTGAACCAGACTTAGAGAAATTAAATCGGACAAAACAGAAATCGTCGACTATCATGTCGATATTCGATTAATCAACACTTTGCTTATCGAATTATTGAGTATACACATCGATATTTGACGAATCAACACTTGACTTGATGAATCGTTCAGTGCACTCAATACCTCGATGCCATACTATTTGTATCAATACTTGACTCGATGAATCGTTGAATGAACTCAACGCACTCAATGCTATTATTCGACGAGTCAACATTTAACTCGATGGAGGCATCGAATGATCTCGAAGCTCCTAGAACCTAATTTGACATGTCAACATTTGACTCTACGATGGCGTCTAGTTATTTCAACGCTCTTAATACCTAATCGACAAGTCAACATTTGACTAGACAAATGCATTGAGCGGTCTCGATGCACTCAATGCCTGTATGAGTATACATGATACACTCAACACAATCATTCGACAAATCAACGATTGACTCGATGAATCATCAAGTGGTCTCAACACTCTCAACGTTATCTCGATGAATCAACACTTGACTCGACGAAAGCTTTGAGTGGTCCGAATGCACTCCACACATGGCTGAGTCCAGTCCTTTACTAATCTCATGACAGTGCTTGGTCTTTCACTCATTATATGAGTAGGACCAACATAATCCAATCTTCAAAATTCTCCAAACATTCTTATGTGTAACCCTGATATGATCATACTACATTGGCAGTGAGAATACATGCTTGATCACTTCGAGATCGCAATGTAGAACCAACAGTCTCCCACTTGATCTTAAAAGTATCAAACAAAAGCTTCACAAACAATGAGTGGAATCAAGTAATGCATCATTGCTCCCAAATAAATAAGAGTTTAGAAATCAAAAGCCGTCATGGCCAATATATTAGTATTATCATGTCACTTTGTCCCTTACATCTGGATTAAACTAGTGGTATACACCAAGTCACCCTCATAGTTATTCAATCCCAGTTTCCTGATCTAGAATGGACTTCCAAAAATTGGTGAGTCCAATATCACATTTTGACTCAACCAAGCATGACCACGAATTTCTCAGTTACATTCTATCAAGGGTCCCATGGATGGAACTCTTCTCATATAGGAGGACAAATCCCATATCTACTCCACACAAACACCCAAATGATTCATAACATACCCAATAACCACCTTTATCATCAAATTTTCTCAAGACTGGACTTTTAATAGCATTAAAGCACGCTCTTCCTCACTTGATGAATGTTGTGATTTCAGGTCAAAGGACCACAAACACCATTGCCACTTGAGCCATACTTGTGACACGTTCATATAACTATCCACAAAGTATTCGCATGGTGGGTCTGCCAAGTACAACTTGTTCACTAACAAGTACCCATGTGATTACTTGATATAACAACATCATGACTCGTGAGAACCGGTCATCAGTCAACGGACATGCTAGTCTTAATGTATTCACATGGTGTGTCTCCAAATCTGGTACACAGTTTTTAGTGTACCCAATAATCTCCCCTTATTTGGAGAAGTCATAACACTTAGTCAATGGTATACACCACTTATAATAATACAAAGAACAAGATGTATACATTCATTTCTTAGAAGGGTAACCTATAAACACAAATAACAACAAATATCATCACAAAATATGATATCATTCATTAATTAGAAAATGGTTTAGGGTTTAGGGTTTAGGGTTTTAGGGTTTAGGGTTTAGGCCCATTAATATAAAATGAATGTATAGTACTCTATTCATCAAATGAATTATTACAACAACTGACAAATACATAATTTACAAGACTCCCACTAGGACTGATCATTAAGGTATCACATACCCGTAGATCTAACATGACCATCATGCTTTCTCTGCGCTAGAGGCTTTATTAGTGGATCTACTATATTTTCTTCAGTTAGTACCCTACATATTCTCACATCTCTTTGATCGACAATATCTCAAATAAGATGGAATCGCCAAAGTATGTGCATAGAGTGTTTATGAGATCTAGGTTCCAAAGTATGTGCAATTGCGAAGTTGTTGTCACAGTAGAGAACTACAGGACTAACAATGCTAGGAACTACATCTAACTTGTTGATGAATTTCCTAATCCATATAGCCTCCTTCACAGTATTCGCAGTAGTGATATACTCAGCCACAATTAAAGAATCTGGAAATGTGTCTGCTTGGAAGTCTTCCAACTAACAGCTCCTCCATTAAGGAAAAATATGAATGCTCACCGAGACTTTGAGTTGTAACCCTTTACAACGAGCTCTTCCTCTCCATAAAATACCAAGAATGTATCCTTAGTCCTTCTCAAGTACTTCAGGCTATTCTTGATGACAATCCAGAGACTTTCACAGGGATCAGACTGATACCTACTAAACATGCTCATGGTATAAGAGACATCGGGTCGAGTAAATATCATTGCATACAAGGTTGACCCAATTGTCAAAGCATATGGAATAAACTTTATGTGGTCCTTATCTTCACAAGATTTAGGACACTAGTCCTTAGAGAGACTCACACCATGAGACATGGATAAGAATCCTCTCTTGGACTTAAGTGTGTTGAACCGTTTCAACACTTTATCAATGTATGTACTTTGGGTCAAACCAAGCAACATCTTCAATTTATCTCTATAGATCTTAATACCAAGTATATAAGTAGCTTCACCCAAGTCTTTTATAGAAAAGCAGTTCCCTAGGTTGTTCTTAACAACTTGTAGAGTCGGTTTATCATTTTGGATCAGCAGTATGTCATCTACATATAATATTAGGAAAATAACGATGCTCCCATTAATCAACTTGTAAACACATAGTTCATCATCCTTGATAAAACCAAATTATTTGATCTTTTCATCAAAATGAAGATTCCAACTTCAAGAAACCTATTGTAATCCATAAATGGATCTCTATAGCTTGAATATTTTAGTGGCTTCACCTTTAGATATAAAACCCTCGGGTTGTGTTATAAACCCTTCGTCAAGGAGGTTTCCATTTAGAAAAGCTATTTTCACATCCATCTGCCAAGTCTCATAGTCATAATACTTAGCAATAGCAAGCAGAATTCTAATGGTCTTAACCATAACAACTGGGGAAAGGTCTCATCATAGTCAACACTTTTAATTTTCTTGAAGCCTTTAGCTACTAATCTCCCTTTGAATGTCTGTACATTCCCATCCATGTTGGTTTTCTACTTAAAGACCCACTTGCACCATATGAGTCATCCCCCTTCAAGTGATTCCACTCTGGTCTAAACTTGGTTTTCATACATGGAGTCCATTTCAAATTTCATGGCCTCAAGCCACTTCTTGAAGTCCTATCCATTTATAGCCTCTTGGTAGGTTGCAGGATAATCATTATGGTCCATAAGCAATACATTAGCTATCTAAGACACAAGAAATACATATCTCTCGTGCTCGAACCTTTGTCTACCAGATCTATACGGAACTTGTGTTTCTCGAGCAGACTCTATAGCTACAACAACTTATAGTCCTTAACTAGATTCCAATTACAGTTCATTCACGTTTTCTAGTTCTTGAACTTCTTCAAGTTCTACCATGGATGTCTTTCTACTTAAGAACTCTTTCTTAAGAAAACAACAGTCCCTGCGACAAACACTTTGTCCTCAGACGGTATGTAGAAATAACACCCTTTAATTTCCCTAGGATACCCCAAAAGATAAAACTTATCTGACTTGGGTACCAACTTGTCAGACATTTTACGTCTCACTTTTGCCTCATAGTCCCAAATCATAATGAATAATATACTAGGATGCTTCCCAGTACATATCTCATATAGTGTCTTTAGAACCGCTTTCGTTGGAGTATGATTTATAGTAAAAGCAGGATTTTCTAGAGCAAAAACCCAAAAGCACTTTACAATGTCTAACAAAGTACGATTCCTCTGCTCAAACACACCATTATGATGTAGTGTTCTAGGTGGAGTGAGCTGTGATATAATACTACACTCTTTTAGATGATCACGAAACTCATGACTCAGGTATTCACCACCTCAATTAGATCATATTGCTTTAACCTTCTTACCCAGGTAGTTTTCTACTTCATTTCTAAAATCTTTGAACTTTATAAAGGTTTCAGGCTTGTACCTCATAAGATACACGTATCTGTATCTACGAAAATCATCGGTAAATGTAATAAAGTAGAAGTACCCACCACTAGGCATAAAACTGTTTGGTTTTCAAGCATCCCCAGGTACTATACCCAAGAGATCATCAACCCTCTCATTGAAAATAGTTAAAGATACCTTAGTCATCTTGCCTAATAAACAAGATTCACATCTCTTAAAAGATTCATAATAAAATGAGTCTAGTAATCTGTCTTTATGGAGCTTGGATATGTGTTTCTTGTTAATATGGCCCAAATGAAAATGCCAAAGGTATGTAGGATTTGAGTCTTTCATTGTTAGTATTTTCGTATTTTCCATATTATAGATCTGATGATCTAAGTTCAAAACATAAAAACCATTAAACATTTGGGCTATATCATAACAAAAATCATTCTTAAATATAAAACCACAATTGTTCTTAATAACAAAAGAAAATCCAATCATGTACAAACATGAAATAGATATAATATTTCTAGTTATGTAAGGAACATAATAATAATTATCTAGTTCTATTACAAATCCACTAGGCAAAGAAAGATGGTTTACTCCTACGGCGATAGCAGTAACTCTTTCTCCATTGCCAAGATGTAGGTCCACCTCTCCTTTACTCAGTAATTATCTCCTTCCCTGTTCTTGCACATTTATACAAATATGAGAACCACATCTGGTATATAATACCTAAGATGATGGACTAGAAAGGTTTATCTCTATAACATAGATACTTGAAGCGGAAGTCATATCTCCCTTCATTTTCTATAGACCCATAATGTAAGAAGGACAGTTCGTCCTCTAATGAACAGCCATGCCACTGTGGTGGCATTTCCCTTCTTTCACTAAGCCTTTCTTTTTCAGTGCTCAATTCTTGGGATCAAGAGAAGACTTTAGGTCCCACCTTCATCTTCTTGAAACCCTTGTCCTTGCCCTTCCTTTATGCACCATCAGTGTAGGGCTAGCAGGTTTGGCCTTATTCATATTGATTTCAGCAGTTTTCAACATGCCTAGGAGCTCGCTTAGTGACTTGTCTATTTCAATCATATTACTGTTCAAGATGAACGACTCATAACTATCCCGCAATGATTGGATGGTCATGCTTGTAGCCAACTCTAAGCCCAAAGGAAAGCCTAGCCTTTCAAGGATCTCTATATAACAAATCATCTTTAGTACGTGAGTCCTTACTAGGTCACGAGCTCCCATCTTACACTGAAACAATGCCTTAGTGATGTCAATCCTTTCATGACGAGCTTCCCCTTGGAACATTTTCTTGAGATGCTCGAAAATTTCCTTGCAACCCATGTTCTCATGTTGCTTCTGAAGCTCAGAGTTCATGGTTGCCAGCATAAGGTATTTGACATCTAAGGAGTCAACCTGATACTTCTTGTCCTTTATCAGATCAGGACGCATCCCCGACAGGCTCTGCGCTAGAGGCTTTATTAGTGGATTTACTATATTTTCTTCAGTCAGTACCCTACAAATTCTCACATATCTTCGATCGACAATCTATCAAATAAGATGGAATCGCCGAAGTATGTGCATAGAGCGCTGATGAGATCTAGGTTCCAAAGAATATGCAATTGCGCCTTTGTTGTCACAATAGAGAACTACAGGACTAACAATGCTAGGAACTACATCTAATTTGCTGATGAATTTCCTAATCCATACAGCCTCTTTCACTATATTCGCAGCGGCGATATACTCAGCCTCAGTTGTAGAATCTGCAACTGTGTCTGCTTGGAATACTTCCAGCTAACAGCTCCTCCATTGAGGAAAAATAAGAATCCTCACCGAGACTTTGAGTTGTAACCCTTTACAATGAGCTCTTCCTTTCCACAAAATACCAAGAATGTATCCTTAGTCCTTCTCAAGTACTTCAGGCTATTCTTGATGACAATCCAGTGACTTTCACAGGGATCAGACTGATACCTACTAGTAATGCTCATGGTATAAGAGACATCGGGTCTAGTAGATATCATTGCATACAAGGTTGACCCAATTGTCAAAGCATATGGAATAAAATTTATGCGGTCCTTATCTTCATAAGATTTAGGACACTGGTCCTTAGAGAGACTCACACCATGAGACATGGATAAGAATCCTCTCTTGGACTCAAGTGTGTTGAACCATTTCAACACTTTATCAATGTATATACTTTGGGTCAAACCCAACAACTTCTTCAATCTATCTCTATAAATCTTAATACCAAGTATATAAGTAGCTTCACCCAAGTCTTTTATAGAAGAGCAGTTCCCTAGGTTATTCCTAACAACTTGTAGAGTCGGTTTATCATTCTGGATCAGCAGTATGTCATCTACATATAATATTAGGAAGATAACGATGCTCCCATTAATCCACTTGTAAACACATAGTTCATCCTCCTTAATAAATCCAAATTCTTTGATCTTTTAATCAAAATGAAGATTCCAACTTCAAGAAACATATTTTAATCCATAAATGGATCTCTAAAGCTTGAATATTTTAGTGGCTTCACCTTTAGATATAAAACCCTTGGGTTGTGTTATAAACCCTTCGTCAAGGAGGTTTCCATTTAGAAAAGCTATTTTCACATCCATCTGCCAGATCTCATAGCCATAATACTTAGCAATAGCAAGCAGAATTCTGATGGTCTTAACCATAACCACTTGGGAAAGGTCTCATATAGTCAACACTTATAATTTTTTGAAGCCTTTAGCTACTAATCTCCCTTTGAATGTCTGTACATTCACATACATGTTAGTTTTCTACTTAAAGACCCACTTGTACCCTATGAGTCGTCCCCCTTCAAGTGATTCCACTATGGTCTAAACTTGGTTTTCATACATGGAGACCATTTCAAATTTCATGGCCTCAATCCACTTCTTGAAGTCCTGTCAATTTATAGCCTCTTGTTAGGTTGCAGGATCATCATTATGATCCATAAGCAATACATTAGCTATCTAAGACACAAGAAATCCATATGTCTCGTGCTCGAACCTTGGTCTACCAGATCTATATGGAACTTGTGTTTCTCGAGTAGACTCTCTAGCTACAACAACTTATAGTCCTTAACTAGATTCCAATTACAGTTCATTCACGTTTTCTGGTTCTTGAACTTCTTGAAGTTCTACCATGGATGTCTTTTTACTTAAGAACTCTTTCTTAAAAAAACAACAGTCCCTGCGACAAACACTTTGTCCTCAGACGGTATGTAGAAATAATACCCTTTAGTTTCCCTAGGATACCCCAAAAGAAAAAACTTATCTGACTTGGGTACCAACTTGTCAGACATTTGACGGCTAACTTATGCCTCATAGTCCCAAATCATAATGAATAATATACTAGGATTCTTCCCAGTACATATCTCATATGGTGTCTTTAGAATCACTTTCGTTGGAGTATGATTTATAGTAAAAGCAGGAGTTTCTAGAATAAAAACCCAAAAGCACTGTACAATGTCTAACAAAGTACGATTCCTCTCCTCAAACACACCATTATGATGTGGTGTTCTAGGTGGAGTGAGCTGTGTTATAATACTACACTCTTTTAGATGATCACGAAACTCATGACTCAGGTATTCACAAGCTCAATCAGATCAGATTGCTTTAACCTTCTTACCCAGGTATTTTTCTACTTCATTTTTAAAATCTTTGAACTTTACAAAGGTTTTAGACTTGTACCTCATAAGATACATGTATCTGTATCTACGAAACTCATCGGTAAATGTAATAAAGTAGAAGTACCCACCGCTAGGAATAAAACTGATGGGTCAGCATGCATCACTAGGTACTATACCCAAGAGATCATCAACCCTCTCATTGAAACTAGTGAAAGAGACCTTAGTCATCTTGCCTAATAAATAAGATTCACATCTCTCAAAAGATTCATAATAAAATGAGTCTAGTAGTCCTTCTTTATGGAGCTTGGATATGTGTTTCTTGTTAATATGGCAAAAATGAAAATGCCAAAGATATGTAGGATTTGATTCATTCATTTTTAGTATTTTAGTACTTTCTATATTATAGATCTGATGATCTAAGTTCAAAACATAAAAACCATTAAACATTTGGGCTATATCATAACAAACATCATTCTTAAATATAAAACCACAATTGTTCTTAATAACAAAAGAAAATCCAATCATGTATAAACATGATATAGATATAATGTTTCTATTTATGTAGGCAACATATTAATAATCATCTAGTTCTATTACAAATCCACTAGGCAAAGAAAGATGGTTTACTCCTACGGCGATAGCAGTAATTCTTGCTCCATTGCCAAGATGTAGGTCTACCTCTCCTTTACCAGTAATTATCTCCTTCCCAGTTCTTGCACATTTATATAAATATGTGAACCACGTCTGGTATATAATACCTAAGATGATGGACCAGAAAGGTTTATCTCTATAACATAGATACTTGAAGCGGAAGTCATATCTCCCTTCATTTTCTACAGACCCACAATGTAAGAAGGACAGTTCCTCCTCCAATGAACAGTCATGCCACAGTGGTTGCCTTTCCCTTCTTTCGCTAAGCCTTTCTTTTTCAATGCTGAATTCTTGGGCTCAAGAGAAGACTTTAGGTCCCACCTTCATCTTCTTGAAGCCCTTGTCCTTGTCCTTGCCTCTATGCACCATCAGTGTGGGGCTAGCAGGTTTGGCCTTCTTCATATTGATTTCAGCAGTTTTCAACATGCCTAGGAGCTCGGGTAGTGACTTGTCTATTTCATTCATATTACTGTTCAAGATGAATGACTCATAATTGTCCCGCAATGATTGAATGATCAGGCTTGTAGCCAACTCTTGGCCCAAAGGAAAGCCTAGCCATTCAAGGATCTCTATATACCAAATCAACTTTAGTACGTGAGTCTTTACTAGGTCACAATCTCCCATCTTACTCTGAAACAATGCCTTAGTGATGTCAATCCTTTCATGACGAGCTTCCCCTTGGAACATTTTCTTGAGATGCTCGTCAATTTCCATGCAACCCATGTTCTCATGTTTCTTCTGAAGCACAGAGTTCATGGTTGCCAGCATCAGGTATTCAACATCCAAGGAGTCGTCCTGATACTTCTTGTAAGCATCTTTATCAGATCAGGACGCATCCCCGACAGGCTCTGTGCTAGAGACTTCGTTAGTGGATCTACTATATTTTCTTTAGTCGGTACCCTACAAATTCTCACATCTCTTCGATCGATAATCTCTCAAATAAGATGGAATCGCCGAAGTATGTGCATAGAGCGCTGATGAGATCTAGGTTCTAAAGCATGTGTAATTGTGTTGTTGTTGTCACAGTAGAGAACTACAAGAGTAACAATGCCTGGAACTACATCTAACTTGCTGATGAATTTCCTAATCCATACAGCCTCCTTCACTGTATTCGCAGCAGCGATATACTAAGCCTCAGTTGTAGAATCTGCAACTGTGTCTGCTTGGAAGTCTTCCAACTAACAGCTCCTCCATTGAGGAAAAATATGAATCCTCACCGAGACTTAGAGTTGTAACCCTTAACAATGAGCTCTTCCTCTCCACAAAATACCAAGAATGTATCCTTAGTCCTTCTCAACTACTTCAGGCTATTCTTTATGACAATCCAGTGACTTTCATAGGGATCAGACTGATACTTACTAGTCATGCACATGGTATAAGAGACATCGGTTCGAGTAGATATCATTGCATACAAGGTTGACCCAATTATCGAAGCATATGGAATAAACTTTATGCGGTCCTTATCTTTACAAGATTTAGGACACTGGTCCTTAGAGAGACTCACACCATGAGACATGGATAAGAATCCTCTCTTGGACTGAAGTGTGTTGAATCGTTTCAACACTTTATCAATGTATGTACTTTGGGTCAAACCCAGCAACTTCTTCAATCTATCTCTATAGATCTTAATATCAAGTATATAAGTAGCTTCACCCAAGTCTTTTATAGAAAAGCAGTTCCCTAGGTTGTTCTTAACAACTTGTAGAGTTGGTTTATCATTCCGGATCAACAGTATGTCATCTACATATAATATTAGGAAGATAACGATGCTCTCATTAATCCACTTGTAAACACATAGTTCATCCTCTATGATAAAACAAAATTTTTTGATCTTTTCATCAAAATGAAGATTCCAACTTCAAGAAACCTATTTTAATCCATAAATGGATCTCTATAGCTTTAATATTATAGGGGCTTCACCTTTAGATATAAAACCCTCAGGTTGTGTTATAAACCCTTCGTCAAGGAGGTTTCCATTTAGAAATGCTATTTTCACATCCATGTGGCAGATCTCAGAGTCATAATACTTAGCAATAGCAAGCAGAATTCTAATGGTGTTAACCATAACAACTAGGGAAAGGTCTCATCATAGTCAACACTTTTAATTTTCTTGAAGCTTTTAGCTACTATTCTCCATTTGAATGTCTGTACATTTCCATCCATATTGGTTTTCTACTTAAAGACCCACTTGCACCCTATGAGTCGTCCCCCTTCAAGTGATTCCACTTTGGTCTAAACTTGGTTTTCACACTTGGAGTCCATTTCAAATTTCATGGCCTCAAGTCACTTCTTGAAGTCCTGTCCATTTATAGCCTCTTGGTAGGTTGCAGGATCATCATTATGATCCATAAGCAATACATTAGCTATCTAAGACACAAGAAATCCATATCTCTCATGCTCGAACATTGGTCTACCAGATCTATATGGAACTTGTGTTTCTCGAGCAGACTCTCTAGCTACAACAACTTATAGTCTTTAACTAGATTCCAATTACAGTTCATTCACATTTTCTTGTTCTTGAACTTCTTCAAGTTCTACCATGGATGTATTTCTACTTAAGAACTCTTTCTTAAGAAAACAACAGTCCTTACGACAAACACTTTGTCCTTAGACGGTATGTAGAAAAAATACCCTTTAGTTTCCCTAGGATACCCCAAAAGATAAAACTTATCTGACTTGGGTACAAACTTGTCAGACATTTGACATCTCACTTATGCCTCACAGTCCCAAATCATAATGAATAATATACTAGGATGCTTCCCAGTACATATCTCATATGGTGTCTTTAGAACCGCTTTCGTTGAAGAATAATTTATAGTAAGAACAGGAGTTTCTAGAGCAAAAACCCAAAAGAACTGTACAATGTCTAACAAAGTATGATTCCTATGCTAAAACACATCATTATGATGTGGTGTTCTAGGTGGAGTGTGCTGTGATATAATACTACACTCTTTTAGATGATCACGAATCTCATGACTCGGGTTTTCTACTTCATTTTTAAAATCATTTAACTGTACAAAGGTTTCAGACCTGTACCTCGTAAGATACACGTATCTGTATCTACGAAAATCATAGGTAAATGTAATAAAGTAGAAGTACCCACCGCTAGGCATAAAACTGCTGGGTCTGCATGCATCACTAGGTACTATACCCAAGAGATCATCAACCCTCTGATTGAAACTAGTGAAAGAGACCTTAGTCATCTTGCCTAATAAACAAGATTCATATCTCTCAAAAGATTCATAATAAAATGAGCCTAGTAGTCCGTCTTTATGGAGCTTGGATATGTGTTTCTTGTTAATATGGCCCAAATGAAAATGCCAAAGGTATGTAGGATTTGAGTCATTCATTTTTAGTATTTTAGTATTTTCAATATTATAGATCTGATGATCTAAGTTCAAAACATAAAAACCATTAAACATTTGGGCTATATCATAACAAACATCATTCTTAAATATAAAATCACAATTGTTCTTAATAACAAAAGAAAATCCAATCATGTACAAACATGAAATAGATATAATGTTTCTAGTTATGTAAGGAACATAATAAAAATCATCTAGTTCTATTACAAATCCACTAGGCAAAGAAAGATGGTTTACTCCTACGGCGATAGCAGTAACTCTTCCTCCACTGCCAAGATGTAGGTCCACCTCTCCTTTACTCAGTAATTATCTCCTTCCCAGTTCTTGCACATTTATATAAATGTGAGAACCACATCTTGTATATAATACCTAAGATGATGGACCAGAAAGGTTTATCTCTATAACATAGATACTTGAAGCGGAAGTCATATCTCCCTTCATTTTCTACAGACCCACAATGTAAGAAGGAAAGTTCTTCCTCCAATGAACATCCATGCCACAGTGGTGGCATTTCCCTTCTTTCGCTAAGCCTTTCTTTTTCAGTGCTGAATTCTTGGGCTCAAGAGAAGACTTTAGGTCCCACCTTCATCTTCTTGAAGCCCTTGTCCTTGCCCTTGCCTTTATGCACCATCAGTGTGGGGCTAGCTGGTTTGGCCTTCTTCATATTGATTTCAGCAGTTTTCAACATGCCTAGGAGGTCGGGTAGTGACTTGTCTATTTCATTCATATTACTATTCAAGACGAACGACTCATAACTGTCCCGTAATGATTGAATGATCAGGCTTGTAGCCAACTCTTGTCCCAAAGGAAAGTCTAGCCTTTCAAGGATCTCTATATACCAAATCATCTTTAGTACGTGAGTCCTTACTAGGTCACGAGCTCCCATCTTACACTGAAACAATGCCTTAGTGATGTCAATCCTTTCATGACGAGCTTCCCCTTTGAACATTTTCTTGAGATGCTTGACAATTTCCTTGCAACCCATGTTCTAATGTTGCTTCTAAAGCTCAGAGTTCATGGTTGCCAGCATCAGGTATTCGACATCCAAGGTGATACTTATTGTAAGCATCTTTATAAGATCAGGACGCATCCCCGGCAGGCTAATTAGGGGATTCCTCTTACAAAATATAGAGCTTACACTCTTTCCTGGGAACAATTCTCATGTTTCTGTACCAGTCCAAATAATTTGTTCCACTCAGTTTCTCCTTCTCAAAGACTGCTCCGAGGTATATAGAGGAATAAGATCCATTTGCCATGGAAATTTTACAAGAATACATGTAGAGATAAATTAGTACTATATTTCAAAATACATTTTATCATTTCAATTAGGACTTTAATAAAAATAACTCCTGCTATTTTTATCAAACAGGCAACACTCCATATTAATTCGGAGATTATATGTGAGTTACTCTCTTACTGGACAAGATCAGTATTCACCAACACTATGAGTCAGCTTTGTCTTTTCTCTCAAAATGTAGTTATTTAGGTAGGCAACGCCTGCCGATTGCATCATAATGCAACTCTTGTATCGTTGGTTAATAACTCTTTATTCGTATCCATCATATGGTGCATGCCAATCCCATGCCTCTGGGCACTCAACCTTTGAGGTCTAAGAGTTAAGTTTGACCTAATGTCGACAGTGGGATATCACAATTATCCGCTCGCACCCTTACCAAGATAGATTAATGCGCCTTGCTTTGACAAGCCCACATTTCATCAATCCAGGCAGGAAGAGTGTCATCCATCAGAATGCATCTGAATACTTAATATTACATAAGGGATTTTAGATTGTTAATTATCACTTAATCATGGTTAACAATTAACCAATGTGCACATTCAAGAAATAAAACTAACAGTATTCTTAATCCAAATGCATCCCAGATTTGCACAATAAAGTCATCAACCCTTGATGATCTGGGCTAAATCTGAACATGTAGAACTCTTCTAAATCTTCAGATCTGCATGCACTAAACATTAGCAACACCAACTCCACATATACAGTAGACAAGCTCGTCTCTCTATGTGAGATTCAAAATCTAACAAACTAGGTTTCACAAACAAAGAAGAGGGATGGTTACTGTTAAGGAGTAACAAAGATATCATAATAAAATCACATGCGCTCCTGGCGGGGTTCCACAGGGCTCTGATTGATATCACAATGAAACCACCGATTCTACACAAAATCCATCACCATTTGATGTTCCAAGAGTAAATTTTGGCATTTTAGAACACTTCTTAATTATCCAGATCTACACACAATGGATTTAGCAATTTCTGAAACAATCATCATTACATCAACCTCACTCATATACTACTGTTGGGTTTTGTTATACAACACAACACTTGTGAACAACAGAAATGGAACAAGAAAACCGAAAAGAGTTTGGATCTAGCGATGAACATTAATGAAGAAGTAAAGTGTTGTAAATAAAATTTTACCTTTGTGGGATTGAGTCAATACTCAACCAAGGTTCTCCGATTGATTCCAACGGACAACAATGGCTTGAGTTTCGAGCATTGAATAATGTCCATGCAACAATAAGTAATCCACATTAACAGGAAAACCCTTCGACTATTGTCGTACAAAATCTAGGTCAGAAGAAATAACTCTGCATCTTCACTGCTTCTAGGTCTGCTCAAGAAGAGGTGGCGGGGATGAGTACAAATACCGTGGAAACACTTTCCGGCGAAGAACATGGACGGAGGATACTCGGTGTCAAGATCGGTATAGTCGGCCTTGGCGGAACAATTCCATCGGGAGGGGAGAAGAGCCTATTGATGCAAGAAATGTGCCCTCAAATTTTGGAAAAAAAGGAAGAAAAGTTTGGGGGGACTTCAAGTAATAATTTACTAATGGATGAGAAAGAAGTAATCAAAACCACTGATCGCGGTGGTATCCAAAAAGGTTGGATACCGCAAAGTCCGAGATTCAAGTCCGCAGCCTATAATATGTGGGCTCCTGGGCTCGATTCAACGTGCTTTGGGTGCACTGCTTCCCCTATTTATAGGTTTGGGGGCCTGCCCAAACGGGCAGTGCTAAAATAACCTGCTGCCCGGGATACAATAGAATCGGGCAGCGGTGACGGGAAACAAAAAGGAAAAGACAAGCCAGTCTGCGCAAGAGGGGAGGACTGGACTCTCAATTTGGAGCTTCCGTCTGGCTGCAGGTCGTGATCCTAGCTGATAGGTCGCGACCTATGCGGGCTGATTATTGAGTTCGCCTGAAGAGAGTTGGCGGACGATCTGGTAAAATCACGAGGTTGGGCGACCTGGACGTACTAGAGATTCGGGTCTGCAAGCCCTAGAGGTTCTCGTCGTTCGTCAAACCAATCTATTTGTTGAGCAGAGCTTGCTGACCTGAGTAGACTAGAGAGTTGAGTCCGCCAATAAAAGAAGAACCGAGTCCTTGCTAAACATGTTGTGGATTCTAGGGTTAACATAATCTCCGCATATTTTTAAAAATGAGAAGCACGCGAGATCAAATAATATTCAGAGGGGTGGAATGCCTGTCTGCCATGCATGAGAAACTTCCAAGAATGCACCATCGAAAAGTTTGGATAGAGTATCGAATCTGACGAATAACACTGACCAAAAACCCGTGAAATCAGCGGGTATTGAGGTGCACCCCTCTACTTCTTGGACTCTTATGATGAGGATAGAACTGTACAAAGGGGTATCGTCATTGGAGGATCGACAGCCGACTGTTGACCTTGGACAGGAGAAGAGGTCTGCTTAAGAGCAATCTAGGGAACTGCCATCTTCTCAGGCTCTGGTCATAGTCAATCAGTTAGTCTGCGAGAGTCTGCCAGACTCGATGAAGGTCTCCGCTAACTTGGAGGAACGTGCGCCCTCTTGAAAGAAGAGGAGGAAGCAAGACAAGTCTTCTATTGTCGAGCGGGTAGAGAAGAGGCTGTGGGCGAAAAAGGAGAAAAATATTTCTGTGCGGACTGGTACTACGAGCTTGTAGCACAGGCCGCGAGATAAGGAGGCTCCAGAAGCTGGCTTTGTCACCCAAGACGCTTTTATCCTGGGAAATGAATCTCTCTCAACGGTCAGTTTATCCACCTGTGAAATACTCAACTCCATTGATAATGAGCAGCTCGCTGATATGAATCAATAGTCACAACCCGCATTTTCTCCGAATTAAGAATTATTAGAGTAAGAGAAAACACGCGTCATGATGCCACGTCAAGCAGGGGATAACTGCTGACGCTCAGGCAAAACCAACTACCAACTTAATGAAAGAAAATCATGTGATTAATGATTAGAAAATCAGTTATAATTAGAGCCCGTATCCCTCGGCTCAGTGGATCACCTAGTCCACGAAAGAAAAACTATATTTATACGCTGCGGAAAAATACTTTATTTAGTTTTGACATCCTAAGGAGCACATAAGGGTCCCAAGAGAATCGCTCATGCTATGCAAGACCCTACATTTAATTTATATAATATATAAGAAAATGGTCTTTCTACGTGATTTGGAAAATAGTGAATACGCTTTATAAAACATGCTGATCATGAGCTTTATTTATAATAACAATTATAGTTTAAAAATAACTAGCAACCTAACATAAAACCTTCTCAGAGCAAGTAGACTATCTCTAGAAAATGGTAGCAGCAATAGTATATATATCTAGTACAAGTTAAAACTACCAGTGGGCGCCAACAACCTGACACGAACCCACTAGCACAAATATATGTCTGTAAGAGAGTACTGAAAACAACCTCACTAACAAGGTAAACAGAACTCCAAGGTCCGGGAGTCCACCAACAACAACACCTCCAACTAGCCACCAGACTGGCTACAGCTCAGAACCTGGGGTATTCCAAAAGAAAACAGAATACCTCAACAAGCTAAACAAAGAAAAACTGCATGAAAGAGTCAACCAAAGGACAAAGTAACAGAAAAACATGCAGTACAAAGAGTCACAACTGTCCAAAACAGGATCACAAGAAATGTACAACGTGCAAAGAAACAGTAACGACCCAGCCCAGGAACCACATCCTGCAGGGCCTACTAGGCTGCCAAGAGCCAGAATGCTGCAAACTACCAAAGAAGAAACTTCTAACACCCTAAACTGTGGGAAGTGATAGTAGCAAAACAACAACGAGGAACCGGATCGAAGGCAAACGCAGTCCCCCAATCCACCATGTCCAAGTCAAAAGCTCGAGGGTCAACATGTGAAAACACAAGGGACCTCCACCCGACATGCCCAGCCCGTACCTGGAGCAAGAAAACATGGGTGGCCTTGGCTATATCACACAACTCCACCCCCATAAAGAGCTACAACCACCACTACTAACCACGACCCACGATTCGGCCTTTAGGAAAATAAAGAAAACGGCCGACAAGGAAAACCCAGAAAATACAACTGGAAATCCACTCGGAAACGAAATACAAGGTAAAGGAAGAGTGTTGAAATAAACCAACACGACTAGGCGTTGAGTGAAACCCACTCAGTGCCTACCTAAACTTTGGCGTTGAGTGAGCTAGCCTCACTCGCCGCCAAAATAATACCACTACCCACAAGCCCACTAAAGAATACGAAGCTCGACGACAGTCGAACGACCAAGGCAGAAGATCCAGAACTCGAGTAGTTGCCTGCCACTTGAGTATCTAAACTCCCGCACTCGAAACCAGCTAAATTCACCTAGCAAAAGAAAATATACAAAGCGCACGATCAGTGACGCACGATCAGTGGTCGTGCGCACTCATCGGCTGATGATCGTGCGAAGCGAACCTGGAAAACCTGACAGAAAACCTAGCAACTGCGCACGATCAGTGTCGCACGACCACTGGTCGTGCGTACTGTTGCCAGCGCTCGTGCGATTTTCCGAGACAGAACTTTGGAAACTGAAAGACAGCCGCGCACGAGCAGAGGCACATGACCAGTGGTCGTACGCCCTAACGGTTGATGACCGTGCGCGGCTAACCTGTACCGTTTGGAATTTCCCGAACGACACCGGAACGCGCACACGACTCACGCCACTGCAGTAGCAGCAGACAACTATCAACGTCGCGCACCACTACCATACAAACTATGCCTAATCATTCGAGTAATACCTTAACGAAAAATCGGCAACCACACCCCCCTCCTAACTCTCCCTCTCGGCTACACCCGAACCAGAGCAACAATCAAAATAAAGGAAAACAACGGCTCCACGCCGACAATTTGGATTCCAATCATCACAAAATAGGGGGGGTTTCAGTAGGAAGAACTAAGCCCTATAGTTAGCAAGAAAATGAGATCAACAAGGCCTCTAACCTGGGCTAACCGGGATTTCAATTTCAGCAAGAAAATCGAAAAGAAAACTTGGCAAGGGCGAGAATACCACTTGCCTCAATCACAGCGAAGCTTTGGACTGCTTTCCTCCTCTTCGCACGGATCAAAACGGCCGCAACACCTAGAACAAAAACTCGGCCATTAATGGTGGAAAACTTCCAAAACCGGAAATTCCAATCCTCCCAAAACTCCACGAAAATCAAATTTCTTACCGCAGGAATGAAGGTCTTGACGAGAGCAATCCGAATCCACTCTCGGAATCGAATTCCGTCCACAAACGCTCCGGGAATCGGCGTCCGAAGGCAAGGGTAGTCCGGCGGTTTTTCTTTCTCTCGTACAGGCGGCGGTTTCTTTTAATCGGAGAAGATGATGCGTGCCTCTAATTCTATATATATATATATATAATTATATAATTAATTACAAAATTACATAAAGCACCAAATCGACGCGAAAACCGAACTACCTCGGAATTCGACGAAATTCGCACCGTAGCTAAATACCCATGCTACGAACACAACGGCGAAGTCGAAATTAATTTTCGACGAACATAACTCGAGTTATACCCAAATAAAGCCAAACACCAACATCCCCCCGAGAGGCCACACCGGGTCACCCAAAACGGCTCGGCTTGCTAGGGAGATCTTGCCAACAGGCTACAGAATAGGGCACTCAGTTCTAAGAAGCTAAACCACACTCCTCAAATGGCACAAGCCATGGAAACGCGTCATCGTAACGCCAAACGAGAATAAAAATAATCGCTAAAAAAACGGGGCGTTACAGTCACTCCCCCTAAAAGAAAGTTTTGTCCCGAAACTTTACGCACAACCCTCCTACTAAAGAAGGAAAAGTAACAAACAGAAGTTACAAAGGGAAACATACCGATCAAATCAGCGAAACAGGTGAGGGTACGCCCTCCTCATGGCCGACTCTAGCTCCCAAGTCGCGCTCTCCAAATCCTGATTTTTCCATAGGACTTTCACCATCGGTATGGACTTCTTTCGCAGCACACGCTCCTGAGTATCCAAAATACGAACAGGCACCTCAACAAAAGAGAGGTTGGGCTCCAACTGGGGCACAACATCCAAGAGTTACCCACTGCTACGCACACACTTCCGCAATTGGCTAACATGAAAAACATTATGAACACCAGGGAAGTTCGCTGGCAAATCCAATCTATAAGCAGACACACCAATCCGCTCCAAAATCTCGAACGGGCCCACATACCTTGGGTCCAATTTCCGATTTTTACCAAATCTCGTCACACCAACCATTGGAGAAACCTTGAGGTATACATGATCCCCTACTAAAAACTCCAAAGAAGACCTACGCCGATTGGCATTCATTTCATACCTCTTCTGAGCTATACGAAGCTTCTCCCGAATAAGCTTCACGGCGACTTCCATATCCTCCAGCGCATCAGGACCCAACAACGGCCTCTCACCAACCTCGGCCCAAAACAACGGAGTCCTACAACGCCTCCCGTACAAAGCTTCGAACGGAGCCATCTGCAAGCTTTCCTGATTACTGTTATTGTAAGCAAATTCCATGAGTCGCAGACGCTCATCCCACTCTCCACCGTGGTCTAAAATATAGCACCTGATCATATCCTCAACCATCTGATTGACCCGCTGTAACATCCCATTTCCGGCTAGACCCCTAGGAGTCGGATGGTCGAGTCAGAACCCCAGGGAGCACAAAAAGTGAAAATAAATCGACCGAGTTTTCGGATCAAGGGTTGGTCACGCCCGTGATCGACCCGTCACGCCCGTGACCTGGGCGTGACTACTTCGACGATCGTCGATCTCCACGAGACGATCGTCAAAAGTGCTGTCTGGGCATGTCACACCCGTGACCAAGATGTCACGCCCGTGACTATGGGCGTGACTCCATCGACGATCGTCGATTGCCGTGAGACGATCGTCGAGCTTGCGGCCCGGGCATGTCACGCCCGTGACATGAGTGTCACGCCCGTGACCTAGGGCGTGACCAGCCTTCGACGATCGTCGACCTCAATTCGACGATCGTCAACCTCGAAATTTGCCGTTCGGACATGTCACGCCTGTGACCTATAGGTCACGCCCGTGACCTAGGGCGTGACCAGCCTTCGACGATCGTCGATCTCAATTCGACGATCGTCGACCCACAATCTGCCGTTTGGGTCTGTCGCGCCCGTGACCCGAGGTGTCACGCCCATGACCTTCCATCGACGATCGTCAATCTCAGTTCGACGATCGTCGAACCCAGAATGGACTACCCGGGCCTGTCACGCCCGTGACTTATGTGTCACGCCCGTGACATTGACCGAAACGACGGGTCAGGCCCGAAATAATTCCAACACGCGTGGTAATAAATGCTGGTGTGGGAAGTTAGACCAGGAGTAACTACCGGCCGTTTTCCTTCTGAAATCATATAATAAATGAGGAAAAGGTGGTCCAATAGAAAACCGCCAGCTGGACACACCTGTTCAGTTCCGCCGTTTCTTATCCCTTCACCGTAACCGAAACGTTAAGGGGGAAACTTCATGGACATAATGGCTTTTACCATTTCATCTTCCCACTTCCTGAGTTATAAAAGCCCACTTAGGGAAAGAGGAGAAGGTTACACGCTCAAGTAATCAGAACAGACCCTTGTTCTTGCTGTAGGAGAAGTCCAGCAAACGCCACCACCGCGCCATGGCACCCTGACGTTCTTCTCGCCTTCAAACCGCGAACAAGGTCCTCCTCTACTCCTTCTCTTTCATGGGTAGATCTTAGGATTCTTAGAAAGGAGGTTCGCGCTCAACGGAGCCGGATCCATCTCTCGTTTTCATGGAAAAACCATGAAAAAGGTATTTTGAGTTCGCCGGAAACCGCCACCTCCGGCGGCCAAACCACCGCCGACCGCTAGCCATCGCCTCAACGGAGGTGGTGGTGGTGGTGGCTGGCCAGGGAAGTGACCGGACGGCCGACAACGGATCACGGAAACGTTACAGGAAAAATGGCTTCCTGGTTCTAGTTTCGGGTTCTGTGGAAGATGAACAGTAAATCGTTTTATACTTATAAATTATGTAAATAATTTTATAAGGAGAAATATACTCGGTTTAGTATAATTTAAGGCTGCAAAATGAGGCACTTAGAGGCCGAATTAGGAAAAATGACCAGACACAAAAGTTGTAGCCCTCGGGGTCTACTTTAATTTAAAATTGATTTTATTCAATTTGGGTGAGTGGTTTGAACACAGCACTCATTTTGGTGGGATCAAGAGCTAGGTTAACCAGAAATTAAAATGGTTGCCCACGGTTCATAACATGTCCAAATGACTTGAAATTTGGACTGGAGGTCTATAATATGTATATCGAGAGGCTGTCCAAAAAGGAGAATTTTTGGAGAACTTTTGCCTAAAGTTTTTGTAAAAATTTAATAAACAATATAAAATTAATTAGGAGATGAAATTAAGCCCAAACTCCCCCAAATTTTGGGTGGTGGTCCCTGGCATCAATATTAAGATCTGTACAAAATTTCAACTTGATTGGTTGAGTTTTGAATAGGGAATTATCAAGTCTTAGATAGGTCTTGGTGAGGGGTACTTTGGGGAAAAGTACAATTGGAGATGGAGTGGACAAATCTCCTCAAAAGAGGCTGAAGTTGTTGGCCACTGATTTGTTGAGTCTATGTCTACCCTCTTGGGTAACATGGTGTGGCTTAGGGTGGATTTTACCCTAAGAGATTGGCTCAACTCCAACGGGTGGGAGTTTGAGGTTTGTGAAGGACATAGGAGCAAAAGCTCTTGTATGCCCTTGAAAATTTGTAGGAGAGGGGGAGGATATGATGAAAACCCTCTGGTTGAAATAGTGAAGGAATTGGAGGTAGATAGGTACCTCGAAAGTTGAGATTTTGGAATAGGATAAACATGTAATTTAATTATTTTAAGCACTAAATCTAATCCAAAAATTATGAAACTCGGGAGGAGGGAGTTTTAGGATGTATTAGACTTATGGTAATTTTTCTGGAATTTTATGATTAATATATATTATATTTCATGTGTTAAAGAATTATTAGCCCAATTTGTTGTTTCAATTATTTGGAGGCTTTACATTAATTATAATCAGTTAAAATTCTGGATTTAGATCTTGACTAGTAGAACATTGATCCCTGAATTTTTATAGAATTTTATGTTGAGTAAATCTAGTACTTTATTCACAAATGATAGAAAGGGCTTTTATGTTTAAAAAATTATTATGGATAGAACACTTGCTGGAAAAATTATGAAACTTAGCCAGTACAAATTTTAGGCCTTAATCTTTATGTCATAAATTATTTAGAATTTTTGGAGGAATATTTTCTGTACTTGATTCATAAACTATAGAAATTAGAGATTATTTCCAAATAGTTTTTCAGGTCATTTTGATGATAGAAAATTATGATACTTAGGATTTAGCCTTCTGAGATAGCCTACTAATTATCATAAATTTGCTGGACATCTTGCATGAATAATTAGGATAGTTCATGTTCAAACCGGTGGCCCTTGAGATTTTCGAGGAATTTAATTAAATGCCAAATAAATTAGGAAAATTTCCATTTTCTGGATTTAGGTTATTTATACCAAGATAAGTCTCCAGTAAATAGTTTAGGGCATTTGGATGAGTAATGGATCATTGCATAACCGGTTCGACATGTAGCCTAGGTCGGTCTGCATATAGCAGGTTGTGAGATGCAATAGGACACGATCTGAGAAAGTCTTTGAGGTTTAAACATTTTGTCTGGGTGAACAATTGTGGAAGAAATTACAATAGGAAGATATAAAGAGTAGTGAGTAGTGGTGATAGCTAGAGTTAAGAGGTGCTCGGGTTCGACGAAAGATCGTCTTCCCCGAGGAGTGGAAGGTTTAAAATCACCCTAGGATAGTCTAATGTAATACGAGAAGGAAATCGGGTAAAAGGGTAGACAACCAATAATAATAAGTGCCTTGCGAAAGGGAACTTCGGGCCGTAATGCACCGTCTTGGTTCCTAGTGCCCCTTGAGAGCCCTTCACGGGGTATACCGGGGGCAGTCCTGGGCTAACGTAAACTGTAATAATAAACCGACAAGAGTAACTTAGTAACTAGGGTTGCACTCTTCACAAACACTGTTGGCACAGGAAGAATGAAGAGAGCTTCGGCTCGGTTGGTTTGGAGACGGACGGATGGTCCGGGGAGCTTCGGCTCGGTTGGTTTGGAGACGGACGGATGGTCCGGGGAGCTTCGGCTCGGTTGGTTTGGAGACGGACGGATGGTCCGGGGAGCTTCGGCTCGGTTGGTTTGGAGACGGACGGATGGTCCGGGGATCTTCGGCTCGGTTGGTTTGGAGACGGACGTTTTGGTCCGGGGAGCTTCGGCTCGGTTTTTATGTGTTTACGATAAACTTGCATGTGCATAAAATAGGAAAAGTTAAGGTGGTGGGTCTTTCGATATCGGGGAGTTCGATTGCACCGACACCGATATCGTTGACTCGGCGAGGTGGTTAGCACTTCGCCAACAGAAGTCCGGTGCGCCAGCCGGCAAGAGTACGCAAGCGTCCGCTTAGTGCACCAAGCGTTGAGGCGTACGATAGGTCAGACCAGTGGTGCTTTTACTGGTTTTGAGGTGGGCGAGGCCCAACCCACCGCTTCCGTCTGCCACTACGGAGGTATCCTGGGAGGTAACGGCTCCGAAAGGGGGAACTAAAGGTCTGTGTGCACAGAGTCGGGTGTGTGAGTTGCACTGCATGTTTCATCATACCCACTAGCATGTCATAGCATAATCGATTCATTTAACCCTGACACCTAAAGTATAAGTGGTATGGGACGCTTATACATTAGGACCTGCAAAACGACCCCTTGGTCTATAAGCTTGTGTGGGCAAGTTTATAAATCAAAGGTTAATTTCAATATATAACAACCATTGCTGTTTGATAACCGACACCCCAACGTATAAGTGGTATGGGACACTCTATACGATGGGAGTCTTGCAAAAGATCCCTTTGCTTATGTGTTCTCGCATAAGTGAAGGTTTAAATTCACTTAATTGCTTTTCTTACTGTTAGACCTATTATAACAATTTATTAACTGCTCACCTAACACAACTTGCTAGAATTAGTTTCCGCTGTCATCTGTTTTCATGATTAAATCTCTACCTTCATGTCCTTCCCTTTCTTCCTCTCCGCTCGGTACCTAGGAGCCATGGGGGAAGGGGTAGGGGATGATAGGGCTTAGTCTTTATGACTAACGGTTTTCGAACCGCATCATTTAGGGGATCGTGGAGCCCAGCATGGAGGATCAGCCCCAGAGATCGGTGCGCCTAGAGATGGGGCAGTCTAGCTCCGGAGTTCACACAGCCGGGACCGTGAGTCTCGACCTTGAGTAGTTTACTGTTTCGCTTCCGCATGAGAGACTTGTAGTGAGGACATTTTGTACCGGGCATAAGCCCGTATTTATAGTACACTGATGTTTCTGTGGACACTCCCTTCGTGGAGTTTTATTATATATATGTGATTTTTATTATTGTGGACTGCATTGCTCTTACTTCAATAATTGTGCTACTTTCTGTGATTGAAATTGGCCGGCAGAATCGGCGCCTTGTGGTGATGACCCTTCGGGACGTGAAGGAGTCACCGCAAAGCGGCGGTTCTGGGCCTAAGACCCCGGGTTTGAAAAAGAAAAAAAAAGAAAAAAAAGGGGTCTTATAAAGTGGTATCAGAGGCAAACATCGATCAGAAGGAAATAGCAGTCCACTAACCCTGGGTCACCCCCGCTCGAGTTTAGTTTGGGGACAAACTAAGCAGCGGAAGCAGTGGTGTGCCCATATGGGGATCACATATAAATTGTCCACTTTTAGGTAATATTTGAACGTTTTCTCAGCGTGTGTTTTCATTGCGCAGCCTCCAGCACAGCCTACGCCACAGGGCGGAGTTCAGCAGACTCAGGGAGTTGCACCACCTCCACCGGTCCCCACTCCTTTCCTTCAGTCAGATATGGGACAGACCCTGATTGCCATTCTGGAGGCCTTCAGGGCCCAGCAGGTTCCGGTCCCGCAGCCCAATCTGGGGGCCAACTGGCTAAGCATCTTCCGAGGACTGTCTCCCCCATCCTATTTGGGGACAGAGTCTGCTGTTCGGACGGAGGAGTGGCTAGATATCATGTACGAGATGCTGACCGGGATTCGGTGTCCATGGGAGGAGAGGGTGGCTCTGGTTGTCTCCTGCCTGGAGTCCCATGCAAAGAGGTGGTGGAAGACGCTGTTGGACACGACATTTGCTGATAGGGAGGTTGCGGAGGTTACTTGGGAGGAGTTCAGGGCCGCACTGCTGGAGCATTTCGTTCCGCAGTCGGCTAGGGATGATTTGGAGGAGCGGTTCTTACAGCTGAAGTAGGGTACTCGGACCGTGGTGGAGTACCATCGAGAGTTTGACCACCTGGCTCGATACGCAGATTCCTACCAGCTGGACAAGGCAGGGTATATCAGGAGGTTCTACAAGGGCCTACGTGAGGACTTGAGGGAGGCCCTCTTGTTTGTATCGGACGGGCCCATCTCCCGGATTTTGGAGATGGCCAAAAGGATTGAGGCAGATTGGCACACCACCCGGGGCCGGAAACGGCCAGCAGAGGATCAGGGACGAAGAGGAAGGAATGACCAGCGGCGGGGTGCTGTACCAGAGAGGAGGAGGACAGAGGACCAGCCTCGTCAGGACGTAAGGCCGGAGCCGAGGGAACAGGTGGTATTGGCCCCTCCACCCCTTCGGATGCAGGAGATGCCGAGACCCGGGGGAATGGCGTATCCCCCAGAGTGCTACTTTTGTCATCAGATTGGGCACATTCGGAGGAACTGCCCCATGAGGGGGGCACCACCTCCAGCACATCAGGGCGGCCCACCAGCTCAGCATTACGGAGGCCGAGGATGCGGCCGCGGTCGAGGATACCAGGGGGAAGATCGTAGACAGGGAAGAGAGCAGGTATATGCCTTGGACCTTGCACAGCCGCGGAATCCGGAGCAGGTCATCGCAGGTATGCCGAAATGCTTCTTTATTTTCATAGAATTTCCCCTTTAAGTTGTTAAAACTTTGAATCGCACTAGATTGATAGCAAGGAAAGTAAAAACTCATTATAGAACCCTAAGATATCTAATCACCCCAGGTATAGTCTTCATCAGCGGCAAGCCTGCCCGCACGCTGTTCGATACTGGAGCTACTCACTCCTTTGTGTCGGAGTCGTTCGTGGAAGGACTGGAAGGTGTGGAGCGGTTCACAGGCTCGAAGATGAGGGTGCGACTACCGGATGGATCTGAGCTCCTTACCACGGATCACTGCAATATGGAGGCGGAGATTGGTGGAAAAGCGTTCGAGGCTCCAGCGATGATTTTGAAGCTGACGGACTACGACCTGATCCTGGGCATGGTTTGGCTGCACTGGAACTATGCCCAGATTGACTGCCAGGCAAAGAGGATCACCGTGAGACACGGGGACTCTTTCATTACCATTGAAGGTATAAGACCTGTCTCTCGTATACTCTTATCTTCGGTACAGGCCGTCAAGGCCCATCTGCAGGGAGAGGAGGTCTATCAGATTCTTTTTGAGATGGCGGAAGTTAAGGAGTCGGTGACAGACATCCCGGTGGTGCGAGATTTCGCTGACGTCTTTCCAGAGAAACTACCAGGATTACCTCCACACCGAGAGCAGGATTTTCAGATACAGCTTGTGCCGGGGGCCAAGCCGGCGTCTAGGGCCCCTTATCGGATGGCCCCAAAGGAGTTGGCAGAGTTTCGGACTCAGTTGCAGGAATTAGTTGAGGCAGGTTTTGTTAGACCGAGTTCCTCGCCATGGGGAGCTCCGGTCCTGTTCGTGAAGAAGAAGGATGGGACACTCCGCCTGTGCATCGATTATCGAGCACTAAACAGGCTGACCGTCCGGAATACCTATCCGCTCCCACGGATAGACGAATTATTCGACCAGCTGGAGGGGGCCCATTATTTCTCGAAGCTGGACTTGAGATCAGGATACTACCAGCTGCGGATCCAGGAGGAGGATATCCCGAAGACGGCCTTTAGTAGCAGATATGGCCTGTATGAGTTCACTGTAATGCCCTTTGGGCTCACGAATGCTCCGTCGGCGTTCATGAGCCTCATGAACCGGGTTTTCGAGGCTTACTTGGATGTGTTCGTCATAGTGTTCATAGAAGACATCCTGATCTACTCTAGGACGGAGGAGGAGCACACTCGGCATCTGGCACTGACCTTGGAGAGGTTGCGGGAGCATCATCTTTATGCCAAATTCAGCAAGTGTCAGTTCTGGTTGAAGGAGGTGGCCTTCCTAGGCCACATCATCAGCGGAGCCGGGTTATCAGTAGATCCAGTAAAGGTTCGGGCAGTTCGCGATTGGTCGCAGCTGAGGACAGCCACCGATGTACGCAGTTTCTTGGGACTTGCCGGTTACTACCGGAAGTTTGTGGAGGGGTTCTCTCGGATTGCCCTCCCCCTCACATCTTTGACAAAGAAGGAGGCACCTTTTGTTTGGACCCTGCAGTGCCAGGCGGCTTTCCAGGAGCTGAAGGACCGACTCATCTCGGCCCTATCCTGGCCCTTCCATCCGGAAGGGAGGGATTCCAGGTGTATACCGACGCATCATACCAAGGGATGGGAGCGGTGCTGATGCAGAATGGACATGTCATAGCATATGCCTCCCGCCAGCTGAAGACCCATGAGAGGAACTACCCGGTGCACGACCTCGAGATGGGAGCGGTCATTTTTGCTCTAAAGGTCTGGCGTCATTACCTTTATGGAGTCCACTGCGATATCTTCTCCGATCACAAGAACTTGAAATACGTGGACACTCAGAAGGAGCTGAATATCAGGCAGAGGCGTTGGGTGGAGTTCTTAGCAGATTATCAGTATGAGATGCACTACCACCCAGGGAAGGCAAACGTGGTGGCCGACGCGTTGAGCCGGAGAGCGGCCACTTCCGAAGCTGGGCCCCAGGTTATGTCTATGGAGCTAGTCCAGTCATTCAGAGATATGCAGATATCCCTAGTGTCCGAGGATGACCCAGATCTGTATAGGGAGTATCTGGCATCGATAGTGGCCATAGACGATATTCGGGATCGCATTCGGGACGGACAGAGGACAGATGCGGGGGCAGAGCCGATGTTCCGAGCTTTGGAGGAAGGTTCGACAGGGGATTATTCCCTGAGGGATGGTTTGCTCCACTTCAGAGGCAGAGTATATATACCCGCAGGAGGCCAGATCCGAGAGGATATTTTGACGGAGGCGCATTGCAGCCGGTACTCCGTGCACCCGGGGATCACAAAGATGACCGCTGATCTGAAGAGGACGATGTTTTGGCCGGGCATGAAGAAAGACATTACGTACTTCGTGACCCATTGCGAGGCGTGTCAGTTGGTGAAGGCGGAGTGCAGGAACCCCGCAGGACTGTTGCAGCCACTCCCGGTGCCGGAGTGGAAGTTTGACGACATAGCGATGGATTTTATACATGGTCTTCCCCGGTCTCGGACAGGGAACGACTCGATTTGGGTGATTGTCGATCGTTTGACGAAGGTGGCCCGCTTTATACCGATCAGGAAGGATGACTCGGTGGGAGTGCTGGTACGGAAGTTTGTGGAGCAGTATGTCCGATATCATGGCGTGCCCCGGACGATAGTGTCGGACCGCGATGGACGGTTTACATCCAGGGAGTGGCGGTCAGTGCAGGCATATTTGGGCACCCGGTTGACTTTTAGCACAGCCTTCCACCCTCAGACGGACGGGCAGACCGAGCGCACCAACCGGACCTTGGAGGACTTACTACGGCTGTGTATACTGGACCGAGGGGAGCCGTGGGAGAAGATGTTACCGTTGGTCGAGTTCTCCTACAATAATAGCTACCAGTCCAGCGTCAGGATGGCGCCTTATGAGGCCTTGTATGGAAGGAAATGTAGGACCCCGCTTTCCTGGGTTCAGGATGAGGATCCGAAGCTGCTGGGATCGGATTTCGTTGAAGATACCGAGGCTCAGGTGAGACTGATCAGAGATAGGATGTTGGAGGCGCAGAGCAGACAGGCCAAATACTATGACGCCCGGCATCGTCAGGTGGAGTTTCGGGTAGGGGATCGAGTGTTCTTGAAGATCCGACCCATGCACGGAGTCTCACGGGTGAGCGGTCGGAGGAAGAAACTCAGCCCTAGGTATATGGGCCCTTACCGGATCCTGGAGCGGATCGGACCCCTAGCCTACAGGCTAGAGTTGCCACCGGAGCTGGCAGCTCTACACGACGTCTTCCACATCTCTTCGCTGAGAAGGGCTCTACTACGCCCGGAGCAGCGGATTTTGACCATAGAAGGGCCGGTAGCTTCAGACCGATCTGTTCACTTGGAGCCGGTTCGGATCGATGACAAAGGAGTGCGGATCTTGCGCCGCAAGAAGATCCCCTTAGTCAAGGTTCTGTGGAGAAATCACGGTCAGGAGGAGCACACCTGGGAACTGCGGGATCTGATGAGGCAAAGATACCCGGAGTTGTTCAGTCAGGTACATCTCACCACCTCTCGGTATATTATAGACTGCCTTCTTGTTTTGGAATGTTAAGATTAGATAAGGAAAAATCCAGGACCTAGGCATGCACACTTAATCAGAAAGGTAGGGGCTAATCTTTTGTTTATTGGGGAGATTGTCTTCGTTATCAAACGAACAGTCGCCTGGACCCAATAGAAAGATCGTATGGGATGTTACAAGTTTAATTTATTCCAAAAGAAATCCCCATAGGCTCAACCTCAATTTCGGGGACGAAATTTTTGTTTTGTTTATTGGGATTTGTAACATCCCATTTCCGACTAGACCCCTAGGAGTCGGATGGTCGAGTCAGAACCCCAGGGAGCACAAAAAGTGAAAATAAATCGACCGAGTTTTCGGATCAAGGGTTGGTCACGCCCGTGACCGACCCGTCACGCCCGTGACTTGGGCGTGACTACTTCGACGATCGTCGATCTCCACGAGACGATCGTCAAAAGTGCTGTCTGGGCATGTCACGTCCGTGACCAAGATGTCACGCCCGTGACTATGGGCGTGACTCCATCGACGATCGTCGATCGCCGTGAGACGATCGTCGAGCTTGCGGCCCGGGCATGTCACGCCCGTGACATGAGTGTCACGCCCGTGACCTAGGGCGTGACCAGCCTTCGACGATCGTCGACCTCAATTCGACGATCGTCAACCTCGAAATTTGCCGTTCGGACATGTCACGCCCGTGACCTATAGGTCACGCCCGTGACCTAGGGCGTGACCAGCCTTCGACGATCGTCGATCTCAATTCGACGATCGTCGACCCACAATCTGCCGTTTGGGTCTGTCACGCCCGTGACCCGAGGTGTCACGCCCGTGACCTTCCATCGACGATCGTCGATCTCAGTTCGACGATCGTCGAACCCAGAATGGACTACCCGGGCCTGTCACGCCCGTGACTTATGTGTCACGCCCGTGACATTGACCGAAACGACGGGTCAGGCCTGAAATAATTCCAACATGCGTGGTAATAAATGCTGGTGTGGGAAGTTAGACCATGAGTAACTACCGGCCGTTTTCCTTCTGAAATCATATAATAAATGAGGAAAAGGTGGTCCAATAGAAAACCGCCAGCTGGACACACCTGTTCAGTTCCGCCGTTTCTTATCCCTTCACCGTAACCGAAACGTTAAGGGGGAAACTTCATGGACATAATGGCTTTTACCATTTCATCTTCCCACTTCCTGAGTTATAAAAGCCCACTTAGGGAAAGAGGAGAAGGTTACACGCTCAAGTAATCAGAACAGACCCTTGTTCTTGCTGTAGGAGAAGTCCAGCAAACGCCACCACCGCGCCATGGCACCCCGACGTTCTTCTCGCCTTCAAACCGCGAACAAGGTCCTCCTCTACTCCTTCTCTTTCATGGGTAGATCTTAGGATTCTTAGAAAGGAGGTTCGCGCTCAACGGAGCCGGATCCATCTCTCGTTTTCATGGAAAAACCATGAAAAAGGTATTTTGAGTTCGCCGGAAACCGCCACCTCCGGCGGCCAAACCACCGCCGACCGCTAGCCATCGCCTCAACGGAGGTGGTGGTGGTGGTGGCTGGCCAGGGAAGTGACCGGACGGCCGACAACGGATCACGGAAACGTTACAGGAAAAATGGCTTCCTGGTTCTAGTTTCGGGTTCTGTGGAAGATGAACAGTAAATCGTTTTATACTTATAAATTATGTAAATAATTTTATAAGGAGAAATATACTCGGTTTAGTATAATTTAAGGCTGCAAAATGAGGCACTTAGAGGCCGAATTAGGAAAAATGACCAGACACAAAAGTTGTAGCCCTCGGGGTCTACTTTAATTTAAAATTGATTTTATTCAATTTGGGTGAGTGGTTTGAACACAGCACTCATTTTGGTGGGATCAAGAGCTAGGTTAACCAGAAATTAAAATGGTTGCCCACGGTTCATAACATGTCCAAATGACTTGAAATTTGGACTGGAGGTCTATAATATGTATATCGAGAGGCTGTCCAAAAATGAGAATTTTTGGAGAACTTTTGCTTAAAGTTTTTGTAAAAATTTAATAAACAATATAAAATTAATTAGGAGATGAAATTAAGCCCAAACTCCCCCAAATTTTGGGTGGTGGTCCCTGGCATCAATATTAAGATCTGTACAAAATTTCAACTCGATTGGTCGAGTTTTGAATAGGGAATTATCAAGTCCTAGATAGGTCTTGGTGAGGGGTACTTTGGGGAAAGTACAATTGGAGATGGAGTGGACAAATCTCCTCAAAAGAGGCTGAAGTTGTTGGCCACTGATTTGTTGAGTCTATTTCTACCCTCTTGGGTAACATGGTGTGGCTTAGGGTGGATTTTACCCTAAGAGATTGGCTCAACTCCAACGGGTGGGAGTTTGAGGTTTGTGAAGGACATAGGAGCAAAAGCTCTTGTATGCCCTTGAAAATTTGGAGGAGAGGGGGAGGATATGATGAAAACCCTCTGGTTGAAATAGTGAAGGAATTGGAGGTAGATAGGTACCTCGAAAGTTGAGATTTTGGAATAGGATAAACATGTAATTTAATTATTTTAAGCACTAAATCTAATCCAAAAATTATGAAACTCGGGAGGAGGGAGTTTTAGGATGTATTAGACTTATGGTAATTTTTCTGGAATTTTATGATTAATATATATTATACTTCATGTGTTAAAGAATTGTTAGCCCAATTTGTTGTTTCAATTATTTGGAGGCTTTACATTAATTATAATCAGTTAAAATTCTGGATTTAGATCTTGACTAGTAGAACATTGATCCCTGAATTTTTATAGAATTTTATGTTGAGTAAATCTAGTACTTTATTCACAAATGATAGAAAGGGCTTTTATGTTTAAAAAATTATTATGGATAGAACACTTGCTGGAAAAATTATGAAACTTAGCCAGTGCAAATTTTAGGCCTTAATCTTCATGTCATAAATTATTTAGAATTTTTGGAAGAATATTTTCTGTACTTGATTCATAAACTATAGAAATTAGAGATTATTTCCAAATAGTTTTTCAGGTCATTTTGATGATAGAAAATTATGATACTTAGGATTTAGCCTTCTGAGATAGCCTACTAATTATCATAAATTTGCTGGACATCTTGCATGAATAATTAGGATAGTTCATGTTCAAACCGGTGGCCCTTGAGATTTTCGAGGAATTTAATTAAATGCCAAATAAATTAGGAAAATTTCCATTTTCTGGATTTAGGTTATTTATACCAAGATAAGTCTCCAGTAAATAGTTTAGGGCATTTGGATGAGTAATGGATCATTGCATAACCGGTTCGACATGTAGCCTAGGTCGGTCTGCATATAGCAGGTTGTGAGATGCAATAGGACACGATCTGAGAAAGTCTTTGAGGTTTAAACATTTTGTCTGGGTGAACAATTGTGGAAGAAATTACAATAGGAAGATATAAAGAGTAGTGAGTAGTGGTGATAGCTAGAGTTAAGAGGTGCTCGGGTTCGACGAAAGATCGTCTTCCCCGAGGAGTGGAAGGTTTAAAATCACCCTAGGATAGTCTAATGTAATACGAGAAGGAAATCGGGTAAAAGGGTAGACAACCAATAATAATAAGTGCCTTGCGAAAGGGAACTTCGGGCCGTAATGCACCGTCTTGGTTCCTAGTGCCCCTTGAGAGCCCTTCACGGGGTATACCGGGGGCAGTCCTGGGCTAACGTAAACTGTAATAATAAACCGACAAGAGTAACTTAGTAACTAGGGTTGCACTCTTCACAAACACTGTTGGCACAGGAAGAATGAAGAGAGCTTCGGCTCGGTTGGTTTGGAGACGGACGGATGGTCCGGGGAGCTTCGGCTCGGTTGGTTTGGAGACGGACGGATGGTCCGGGGAGCTTCGGCTCGGTTGGTTTGGAGACGGACGGATGGTCCGGGGAGCTTCGGCTCGGTTGGTTTGGAGACGGACGGATGGTCCGGGGAGCTTCGGCTCGGTTGGTTTGGAGACGGACGTTTTGGTCCGGGGAGCTTCGGCTCGGTTTTTATGTGTTTACGATAAACTTGCATGTGCATAAAATAGGAAAAGTTAAGGTGGTGGGTCTTTCGATATCGGGGAGTTCGATTGCACCGACACCGATATCGTTGAATCGGCGAGGTGGTTAGCACTTCGCCAACAGAAGTCCGGTGCGCCAGCCGGCAAGAGTACGCAAGCGTCCGCTTAGTGCACCAAGCGTTGAGGCGTACGATAGGTCAGACCAGTGGTGCTTTTACTGGTTTTGAGGTGGGCGAGGCCCAACCCACCGCTTCCGTCTGCCACTACGGAGGTATCCTGGGAGGTAACGGCTCCGAAAGGGGGAACTAAAGGTCTGTGTGCACAGAGTCGGGTGTGTGAGTTGCACTGCATGTTTCATCATACCCACTAGCATGTCATAGCATAATCGATTCATTTAACCCTAACACCTAAAGTATAAGTGGTATGGGACGCTTATACATTAGGACCTGCAAAACGACCCCTTGGTCTATAAGCTTGTGTGGGCAAGTTTATAAATCAAAGGTTAATTTCAATATATAACAACCATTGCTGTTTGATAACCGACACCCCAACGTATAAGTGGTATGGGACACTCTATACGATGGGAGCCTTGCAAAAGATCCCTTTGCTTATGTGTTCTCGCATTAGTGAAGGTTTAAATTCACTTAATTGCTTTTCTTACTGTTAGACCTATTATAACAATTTATTAACTGCTCACCTAACACAACTTGCTAGAATTAGTTTCCGCTGCCATCTGTTTTCATGATTAAATCTCTACCTTCATGTCCTTCCCTTTCTTCCTCTCCGCTCGGTACCTAGGAGCCATGGGGGAAGGGGTAGGGGATGATAGGGCTTAGTCTTTATGACTAACGGTTTTCGAACCGCATCATTTAGGGGATCGTGGAGCCCAGCATGGAGGAGCAGCCCCAGAGATCGGTGCGCCTAGAGATGGGGCAGTCTAGCTCCGGAGTTCACACAGCCGGGACCGTGAGTCTCGACCTTGAGTAGTTTACTGTTTCGCTTCCGCATGAGAGACTTGTAGTGAGGACATTTTGTACCGGGCATAAGCCCGTATTTATAGTACACTGATGTTTCTGTGGACACTCCCTTCGTGGAGTTTTATTATATATATGTGATTTTTATTATTGTGGACTGCATTGCTCTTACTTCAATAATTGTGCTACTTTCTGTGATCGAAATTGGCCGGCAGAATCGGCGCCTTGTGGTGATGACCCTTCGGGACGTGAAGGAGTCACCGCAAAGCGGCGGTTCTGGGCCTAAGACCCCGGGTTTGAAAAAGAAAAAAAAGAAAAAAAAGGGGGGGTCTTACACCCGCTCCGTCTGCCCATTGGTCTGAGGGTGGTACGCAGTAGAATACCTCAGATCCGTACCCAAACCCCCCTGCAGACTCTGCCAAAAACAAGAAGTAAACCGGGAGTCTCGATCAGAAATGATGCTAACCGGCACACCGTGGAGTCGGATGACTTCATTCAAGTACAACTCCGCTATCTTCTTCATCGGGTAATCAATCTTATATGGCACGAAGTGAGCACACTTCGTCAATCTATCCACTATAACCCAAACAGAATCAAATCCTCTCAGGGATTTTGGCAAACCCGTAATGAAGTCCATAGATATACTCTCCCACCTCCTAGTCGGGATCTCTAGCGGAGTCAACTTACCACCAGGCCTTCCATGATCGACCTTCACACGCTTGCAAGTGTGACACTCAGCAACAAATCGGGCTATATCTCCTTTCATACCATACCACCAGGCAATTTGCCTTAAGTCACGGTACATCATCGTAGATCCTGGATGGTAGGCAACGCTGGAACCATGAGCCTCACTGCAAATCATACCTCTAATGTCCCCAACAGCGGGAACGCAAAACCTGCCGATGTACTTCAAAGTACCCGCATCATCAATAGCAAAATCTGGCAACTCTCCCTTCTCTGTCCTGGTAAAAAGGTGCAACAGATCCGGATCGTGCTTCTGATGCAGTCTAGTCAAAGAAATCCAGGACGGCTCTGCCACTGACAAACTACTCTGCAAACCACAGCATCCCACTGAAATATCCATAAGGAGGAACTCCTCAACTAACCGATCTGAAAGTGAGGGGATAAGTTGTAAACTACTCTAGAGGGGGGGTGAATAGAGTATTCAAATTTTATGAACAACTAGTCAGCTCCCTTCGAGTTTATTTGCGGAATAAGTAATCTGATACTTGAACCCTAAGAGCCTAACACAGTGAAGTGCATAAGTGAGAGAGTTAACTGAAATTTCAGTTTAACTATAAGCCTATCACAGCAACTAGCAATCCTAGGTAGTTCTATCACAGCCACAGAATAAGATGAATAAACAAGATAACCAGATGGACACAGGATATATAGTGGTTCCCTTTAAATAGGTACATCCACTCTTCTACCACCCTGGTAGGAATCCACTACAGGTTTTTGCTAAGGTGCCCTACCACCAATGATCTGATTCAGGTAGATCAAACAGACCCTTTGAGCTTTTGATAAGGATGCTCAACCACAGGTTGTTGATAAGGTGCCCTGTCACCAAAGTTCACTTTTGAAGAGGTGTGAAAACTCTTTTACAATGGGGTTGAGAGGGTTAGAATATCTTCTCTGTTGTAAGTACAGATTAGAGAAGATTTGTGGATTCTCTAAAGGATCAAAGTCTCCCCCTGGCTCAGTGAAAGTCCAGGGGAAGCCTTTGCTTCAGGATGAAGGAGTTTCAGATATACTGAAACTAAATCCTCAGAGATCTGAAGACTGATTTTTATCAGGTCTTAAGATTCTGGAGCACTTGAAGCAGAACTGGAGCTCTTTCTGAAGTCTTGAAAACTCTAAGCAGATGCTCAGGAGACTTGAGAATGAAAGATGATTGCTCTGGGCTTTTGCTTCAGGAAAACTTTTCTTCTTCTTATTGTGAGATTGTGAAGAGCTGCTCTGATGATGCTTGAGCGAATGAATAATATTTCTCTGTGTCTGTAACTTCTCCTTTTCTGAGAGAAGAATCTCTCTTAAATATGTCTTCACGTTTTTCCTTTGGAACGGCTCTATTGATTTGAATTCTCGAGCCCTGCAACAGATTATCTCAAAATAGAATATAGCAATAGGAATAGAATGGCCTATTAACTTTCTGTCAGTCCCAATAAGGAATAAAATAAGCGGGAAAAATATCTCAGCATAAATACGTACCATTCTTGGAAATAGTACATAGTACCAACGGCTAGAAAACAAGCTGGAAAGATAAAGTCAACGCAATTTGTATAATAGGACAAAATGCTTTATCAAGAATACTGAATCCCGTGATTTATGCTTGACATATTGTGTAAATAATTCATTTGAATTTAAGCCATAAATTTAGCAACAAATAACTTCAGAAAATCTTTCTAACCACAAGCTAACACACTTGGAAATAAACCAAGGAATAGCATAAATACAAATAGATAAAAGCAGACAGAAATCGTCGAACAGGGGTTCGAAGATCGTCGACCTACTAACAGATCGTCGACTAAAAACAGAAGTCTGTCGAAACAGAAATCGTCGAACGGAAATCGTCGACCAGCTCAAACTATCCTCGACCAAAGCAAAAGATCTGTCGAGACAGATAACGTCGACCAGAAATCGTCGACAACTAAGGCAACAATCTGTCGACACAGATATCGTCGAACATCACAAGATGTCGACGACTAAGACAAAATATCTGTCGAGACAGATATCGTCGAACAAGAACAAGATCGTTGAACTGCAGATGGCAGATCGTCGACCAACCTTCAGAGCATAAGAGGCTTGCTCTGAGATCGTCGACCATCGGTCGACGATAATTGTCTTGACTCAACGATTCGATAGCCCTGCTATCGTCGATCAATGATCGACGATCGCGAGGCCTCGTTCGACGATAGTCGAACGGAAAAAGCCTTAACCAAAACACATTCTAAAACTACTAGCCTAAACTCTAGGTCAGTCATATACTGCCCTAGGGAGACTAAGCAAAGTCTAAACAGGATCATATATAAATTATATAGATCAACAGAGGGCTGCAAGGGGATCACATAAGCCAAATCACATCTAGGGTACCAACAATCTCCCCCTATTTGGGTTATGTTATCCAATCCAGTTTAAAGGCTAAAGCAGACAACAACAAATCTAAAGATTAACCAGAATGTTAAAACACAGGCAATACACAGAAAATATAACAAGCATAAATCAGCAGAAATGGAATGTATCAAGCAGATTTATCAGCATGTTTAGCATCAGATGAGTTTTTGGGTATTGCAGCTGGTTTGAAAATAATTTCTCTGTTAGGGTTTGCTGCTTGTCTCTTGGATAGCATTAGATCATGTTCACCTATGATTTTCTTTTCAGCATAACTTGGTAGAACTGCAGCAGGATGTAGTCTCATGTATTCCTCAGTGTCAAAGGCTTCTGGATTGACTTGAATTCTGCTGAGTTCCTTTTCTCTGAATTCTGACATTGTTGAGTAAGCTGTAGGATCTAGTCCTTGAGATTTGGCTCTCTCCATCATGCTTAGTGCAATACACTCTTTGAATCTTGCCATAGAGGCAATCCTTTCAGCTTCAGTTTTATCTGATGGAGAGGGAGGTCTATCAGTATCTGTATGAGCTGCAATCTCCATGTTCCTTTGAAGAGCTGTAGCAAGTTTGCTTGAATCAACAGGAATCTGCACAGCCTTCTTAGGATCAGTTTGAGCATATAGAGATCTTGGAGGTGCAAGCTCAATGAACTTTTTGTGGGATTTTTCTGAAAAGACCACTCTTTTTCCTTTTGATTCAGTTGTCTCAGCAGCAGCAGGTTTTCTTGAAGAAGAGGATGGACCTTTCCTGGGAGGAGAAGGAGGAGGAGAGAATGTAGGTTGTTGAAAAATCATCTCCTTTATTTGTTCCACGAGAGCATTGTCATTTCTTTTTCTTCCCTGTCCTGATACATCTTGGCCTCCCTGGCTTTGGTTACTCCTTCTTTGGTAGGTCTGAGAAGTGTTAGAACTGGCTGACCTTGCAGAGGGGGCAGAAGAGAGACTTCCAGAGGCTCCAGCACCAGGAGGTGGAGGAGGACCTCTGGGGGGGAATTTCTGAACAGGAGTGTCATATCTTTTTCTTCTCTTATTCTCTCTTGTCTGATTCTTTGAAAGTCTCATCCAAGGCTGAAATTCTTTGCTCTTGGGATCAATTCCCTTCAGAATAAAATAGGGAACATCCTTGTCTGGATTAGCAGCAGGAGGAGCAGGAGCTTTTCTTTTCTTGGAAGCAGCTCTTTTCCTTTTCTTAGAGGAGTCAGAATCATCAGAATCATCATCATCATCATCAGAGTGAGATGAGTCTTTCCCAGCATAATCATCAAAGTCAAGTTCAGAAGGATCCTTGGCAGCAGGTTCAGCTTTGTCTTTCTTTTCTCTTTCTTCTTTCTCTTTAGCTTCCTCAATGGCATCTTGCCTAAGGAGGGCATCAAGATCCACATTTGGAGACCTCTTCCAGAGTTCTGATTCTGGATACAACTCAGGAACTGTCTTGGGGACCAGTTCTGAGCTTGAGTCCATTTCAGTCATCTTGGGAGCATTGTCTGCCCTATCTTGCACATCTTCAATTTCTTCAGCAGCAGCATCAGCAGGGATGTTGATGTCTTCAGCAGCAGCAGCATTTATGGTTGTGCCTGCATGCAAAGAAAGATAGGTTAACAACCAAGTGGGAATAAAATATTCCCCCCAAGGTGAACAAACAACAGGTAATAGATAGGATTACCTGAAGATCTACACAGGATACCACTTTGCATCTAGGAAGGAGGTTATAATTCCTTCTAGATGTTTAGTGACATCAGGGATAGACACCTCTGCAAGGCACAAGAGGAGTGCCATACAGGAAAAGAAAAGAGTATCTTTGACCAAGGGGTCATCAAGGTACTCAGGTCTATAAGGAACCATTATCTCTTGAGGAGGAAGAACAAAAGGAGTAGATGTGAGTGAGAACTCACAGTCTGAGTTAAGAAATGATTCCAAGTCTTTATCAGAATCAAAGGACTTAGCAGCATCAACTTGCAATACTGATGTAAGGTCATCAGCAGCTGTGATGGAAAGGAAGGGATAAGAAAATAACTCTAAGTTGGAGTTTGAATTAATTAGAATCTTAAATAAAGCTATACCATCAGGTTGAGCAGCATCATACTCACAGGTGTCCATGGGGACTTCCTCATTTTCTTTTTCAGGAACTTCTTCCTCAGAAGCTAGATTCACTAGGGAGTGAATGTCTTTGTTAGATACAAATATCAAATTGAAGTCCTGATTATAACCTTTGGAGGAAGAATTTTAAGGTTTACCTTCTGGTTCTTTCTCTGGAATCTCTTGAGGTTCTTCTACTGTTCCTTGAAGGGGAAGAGAAGAATTGTCCTGAAGGGTCAGGGCATCACCTGAGACCACTTCAACAGACATCTCCCCCTGCATGACTTCAGTGGGGACTAGAGTCATGCATCTTACAGAAGGGGGCTCAGCAGAAGATGAGATGGATTTGATGGCATCAGTGAGAGAATTGATGGAGGCAATGAGAGGGGCATTGGCAGCCTCAATCATGCTTTGGATGGAGGGAGTGATGAGCTTTACAAGGTGTGCAAGCATTTCAGGGGATATCTGAAATGCTGATGATGTGGAGGTGGATGGATGACTGTGGGATACAAAGGGAGGTGGTGATGGAAAGGTATCAGGATGATCTGCCATATGATCAAATGAGTCATGTGGAGATGGGTGAACATCAACATGAGTGTGGGATTCATGTTGAGAGAGGTTTGTGAGGATGGTAGCAGTTATTATGTCAACACTGGCTGAGGCTGCCAGATGTTGTGGTGTGGGTGGAGATGCATGTTGGATGGGAGATGCATGTTGTGATGCATGTTGTGGTGGCACTTCAGATTGAGTGGAGGGTAATGCAGGAGATGTAGATGCAGGGGTAATGAGGGTGGATGGAGGGATTACTGAGCCTTCCCCAGTAAGCTGGAGAGTGGCTGAAACAGCCCTTGTGTCTGATGGAGGGTTAGGATCAACCCTGGCTGTCTTCTTGATGACCCTCTGGGATTTCTTGAATAGAGAGGGGTCCAACCTCTTGCTGGCATTTACTGCAGACGGTGCAGAAACAAGCAGCAGGGGTGCTTTCACATACAGAAACACACCCAGTACCCTGGCAAGGTTTACCTCTTTCTTGTTGTTCTTTCTCCTTATTAGTTCAAACAGAACTTTCCCCCAGGCTATCTGCGTCCTATTCACCAAGGCCGACATTAGGGCAAACTGTGGCCTGTTGATATTGTCGTGAGCCGAATGTTTTCCCAAAATGATCTTGCCCACCAGGTCTGCCAGAAACTTGTACTCTGGAGACAGATTTATCTTTAGCAGCTTAGCTGGAACACCCTCAGCATGGCCCATCACAGATAGCATGCGGCCATATTCTTCTGCAGTTTGCTCATGATCCTCAGTACTTGTTGGTAGACCAAACAGCTCAGTCAATACTTCAGGAGTCAGAATGACCTCCTCGCCATTTATCTTTCCTGACATGGCGTCGTCGCTGGAGGACGAAGTATATACCCATTCACGAATTTCTGGTATATGAATCTTTGGTGAGAATGACATAAATTTCTTTAGTCCTTGATCTTCACATAGCTTCAGAATGGCTTGGATAGGTTGATCGCATCGGCTGAAAGAATCGAAGTCGACACAGAAGCCAGTGTCGAACTTCATCCCAAAGAGAACAGCAGAAGGAATCGCCATAGGATTTGAGAGAAAATGGCGAATCGAGAAGCAAAGCAGGGGAGAAGAGAATCGCGCGGGATTAGAGTTCGAGAGTGAATTCTAAACCAGAAGATGGAATATGAAGAGACGGAGCGGAAGGACGACGATCTTCAGACCTAAATCGACTATTAGAAACAAATCTGCGATCGTCGAACCCGGAATAAGATCGGTCGTCGAACACAGATCGACGATAGTCAATGTTTGACTAATCGGTAAACATCGACCGACTACACGCAATTACCACGATCGTCGATCAATAAATGTTGGTCGACGATTCTCCACCTAGCACAGAAAATCTGTCGTCGACCATTGGTCGACGATAGATACCTAAGGAGAGATCGTTGACCAGTTGGTCGACGATTTCTGCCTTACTACAGAGCGAGCTGTCGTCGACGGTTGGTCGACGATAGTTCTGACCTGGTCGAAGATCGTCGAGCAGTCGTTCGACGATTTTAGACAGAAAACAAAATTAACCAAATTTTCACTACTCTGAACCATTAATCATGTCAAGCTGGTTCAGGAAGAACAAATGCTTTTGTTCATCAAGGGGCTTAGTGAAAATATCTCCTCTCTGCAGGTCTGTGGATATAAATTCCATTGCTATCTTGTTCTTTTCCACATTATCTCTCAGAAAGTGATGTCTAATCTCAATGTGCTTGGTTCTGGAGTGGTGCACAGGATTTTGAGCAATTGATATTGCACTGGTACTGTCACACAGAATTTTTGTGTTTGAGTGTGTGTACCCATAATCCACTAGCTGATTTTGAATCCACAGGATCTGTGAACAACAACTAGCTGCTGCTATATATTCAGCCTCAGCAGTTGAAGTAGACACAGATGCCTGTTTCTTACAAAACCAAGAGACAAGTCTCTCTCCCAGGAACTGACAAGTCCCTGAGGTGCTTTTCCTGTCAACTCTACAACCAGCATAATCAGCATCTGAATATCCAATTAATTCAAATCCTGACTCAGCTGGGTACCACAGTCCTAAGTTAGGGCATCCCTTAAGGTATCTCAAGATTCTCTTGAGAAGAGTTAAGTGAGATTCCTTTGGGTTGACCTGAAACCTAGCACATAGGCATGTAGCAAACATTATGTCAGGCCTACTTGCAGTCAAATACAGCAGGGAACCAACAATGGCTCTATAATTCTTTTGATCAACAGACTTGCCATTTACATCAGAATCAATAACTGCATTTGAGGCCATAGGTGTGCTCATTGATGAAGCATCAGACATTCCAAATCTTTTAACCAGCTCTCTGGCATATTTTGATTGAGAAATGAAAATGCCATCAACACTCTGTTTCACTTGGAGACCAAGGAAATAGGATAACTCACCCATGCTGCTCATCTCAAACTTAGAGTGCATTAGTTCAGAGAACCTCTTGCATAGTTTGGGATCAGTAGAGCCAAATATAATGTCATCTACATAGATTTGAACTAACAGTTGTGAGTCCTTATGATGTCTAATGAATAGGGTTCTATCTACTACACCTCTCACAAACTTGTGTTCTAGAAGAAAATTTGCTAAGGTCTCATACCAAGCTCTAGGAGCTTGCTTAAGTCCATATAGAGCCTTTTGGAGTTTGAACACATGAGTGGGTAAGGTTGATGAAACAAACCCTGGTGGTTATTCAACAAACACTTCTTCCTTTAAATCTCCATTGAGGAAGGCACTCTTCACATCCATTTGGAAAACCTTAAATCTTTTATAGGCAGCATAGGCTAGGAAAATCCTAATGGCTTCTAGTCTAGCTACAGGGGCAAAAGTCTGATCATAGTCTATGCCTTCCTCCTGTCTATAGCCTTGAGCTACTAGCCTAGCCTTATTCCTAACAACTATGCCTTGGGCATCAAGCTTGTTTCTAAACACCCACTTGGTGCCTATGATCCGTTGGCCTCTTGGTCTTGGAACCAAGGTCCAAACTTTACATCTTTCAAACTGGTTAAGCTCCTCTTGCATTGCTATAATCCAGTGGGGATCAAGCTCAGCATCTTTAATGGTTAGGGGCTCAACCTGAGAAAGGAAACAAGCAAACATCACATTTTTGTTGAGTTGATGTCTTGTCTGGACTCCTGCTGAAATGTCTCCAATCACTTGAGATACAGGGTGATCTCTAAGTGTGACAAGATCAGTAGGTTCAACAATGATCTGATCTTCAACAGTTTCAAGATTTAATTCCTCATGTGGAATTTGATCAACTGTTGGAGCAGGTGCTTTAACTTCTAAAAGTTCTACATCAGATTCAGAATCTGAGGAAGCAACCTGAGGAGTTTGTTGGGGATGATTCTCCTGTGTGAGTTTCAAACCTTCCAAATCCTTACTTACTCCTAGGACTTGCACTGTACTATTAGAAGAAGAATCCTTCTCCTTATAATACATGACTGTCTCATCAAAAGAGACATGTGCAGACTCTTCTATCTTAAGAGAGGATATATTAAGGACCCTATAGGCTTTGCTCACTTGAGAGTATCCTAGAAAAACTCCCATTGAAGCTTTTGCCTCAAATTTTCTAAGATATTCTTTATTATTGTTATGAACAAAAACAACACAGCCAAACACTCTAAAATAATCTATTTTAGGTTTTACTTGCTTAAGTAACTCATAGGGAGTCTTACCCTTAAGTTTATGTATCAGGCTTCTGTTCAATACATAGTTAGCTGTGCTAACTGCTTCAGCCCAAAAGGACAGAGGCATGTTAGCATCTGCCAACAATGTACTTGCAGCTTCAATTAGTGTTCTGTTTTTCCTTTCAACTACCCCATTTTGTTGAGGAGTTCTAGGAGCAGAGAAGCTATGTTTGATACCTTCCTTCTCACAGAATTCTTGCATAAGAAGAGACTCAAACTCAGTACCATGATCACTTCTGATCAAGGCAATCTGAGTAGAATACTCACTCTGTATACATTTTAGAAAATCTGTAAGAACCTTGAAGTTATCAGCCTTAGTTCTCAGGAAGAATACCCAAGTGAACCTAGAGAAGTCATCTACAATTACTAGAGTGTAAGACTTTCCTCCAAGACTCTGTACAGCAATAGGACCAAATAAATCCAAATGTAGCAAGTACAAAATCCTGGGAGAATCACTTTTATTAACTGATTTAAAACTATTTCTTGTTTGCTTACCTAATTGACAAGCTTTGCAAAGGCCTTCCTTCTTGTAGGGGCAAGAAGGTAAACCTCGTACAAGATTGTATTTAGCCAGCCTAGAAATGTTTTTCAAATTTACATGACTAAGTCTCTTATGCCAAAGGGTATTATTACTGGTTACTTCATTAAATAAGCATATTTCAGATTTGGATGAGTTAAAGTCTACAACATAAACATTTCCAATTCTAATACCTACTAACACAACAGTATTATTCAAAGAAATATTGCAGGCAGTGTCAGTAAACCAAACCTTGTACCCAGCATCACACAATTGGCTAACAGAGATTAGGTTGTGCTTTAGTCCTGAGACATAGGCTACCTTCTTGAAGGTTACAGCTCCTATGGTGAAGCTGCCATACCCTTCAGTCTGTCCACAGCTGGAATCCCCAAATACAACTTTTGGTCCCAGCTTAGCTTTGAAACCTGACAGGTTCTTCTTCTTTCCTGTCATATGCTTTGAGCATCCACTATCCAGATACCATTTGTCATGTATGACTGGATAGGTCTTCACCTGCAGAAAGAACAGTTATACATTGTGGACCCAGATTACCTTGGGTCCAGTGTTCTTCACAAAAGAAAAACTAGATATAAAAGATTTTGCAGGCTTAGATTTATATCCTAAAGGGTGTGATCTCCTTGGTGGGATAATCCATTCAGTTAAAGGATTAAACAACCTGGGGTAGTGATTGGGTTTTGTAATTCTGGAAGTTTGAAAATGATTTTCCAGCTTAAGTCCAGATCGTCGATCGATGGTCGACGATCGCAAGCCATATCGTCGATCATTTCCAGTAGTATGTTCTGGATTCCACGATCGTCGATCACTGGTCGACGGCTCAGAATGAGATCGTCGATCACCGGTCGACGACTCAAGGTGAGATCGTCGATCTCTTGCACCAAAGATATCATGCTTGGTGAAGGTGTTCAGCGATCGTCGATAGGCGTTCGACGAATGGTTTGACAATCGTCGATGAACGTTCGACGATTTTTGTAAAGCTAGAAATTTTTTCTTCCTATTCTCTTTCTTAATCTTATTCTGAAGTTTCTTACACTTTTCAATTTCCTCAGTATTCTTTATTCCTGATTCAGAAATAAATTTTACTGGAGTGCTAAATCTCTCCTTTGTGAGGAGGATGGGTTCACTAGAGGTAGCACCTAAGCCTAGTTTATCATTACCAACCCTAGTGTTTGCTATACTAGTTATTTCAGATAATTTAAGGCTTCTGCCATTTAATTGTTCTTCTAACCTTTTAGATTTAGCTAGTTCTAATTTTAAGAATGTTACTTCTCCTCTTAAGCTTTCTAATTCCTTTTCTAATCTGATTATTTCAGTACCTTCTATGTCTAGTTCCATTATCTTTGACCTAAGTGACTTAATTTCTTTTTCAGATAAAAGTAAATCTAAACATAGAGTTTTAAATTTTAGTTTGAACTCAGGAGATGAGAAGTCAAATGAGTCGATTACCTGGTCCTCCATAAAGGAATCTTCTTCATTGTCTCCTTCTTCTTCAGAATTCTCTGCAGCTGACAGAGAGCTGCAGGCATCAATGGCCATGAGGCAGACCTCTTTGGCTTTCTTCTCTTCTTCTTCTTCAGAATCATTGGAGCTAGAGGAGCAGGTATCCTCTTCTGTTTCACTCCAGGTAGCAGCCACAAATCCCTTGTCCTTCTTCTTGTATTTGTGTGATGAGGACTTGGAGTGGTGCTTCCTGTACTCTTTCTCATGTTTCTTTTCCTTGTACTTCTTCTCTGGACAATCTGGGGCAATGTGTCCAGGCTTGCTGCAAACATAACAAATGACTTCTTTAGATGGAGTCTTGTCATACCTTGGCTTGTCCTCATGCTTGGAGAACTTCTTTCTGAGGTCTCTTCTTCCCATGTTGAAGAATCTCTTGGCAATGAGTGCCAGTAACTCCTCATTTGATTGACTTCCTTCAGAAGTCTCAGCAGCCTTAAGAGCTAGAGAGTGCTCTTTCTTTGTAGGAGTAGGAGTCTTCACTTCAGTTACAGCAGCTCTACTCTTTAAGGTTTGCTCATATGACCTGAGCTTTCCCAACAGAGCTTCTGTGGAGAGTTCCACAGTGTTTCTTCCATCCTTGATGGGCCATATCCTTGAGTCCCATGAGATGGGAAGGCACATCAGGATCTTGTCATTGACTTCTGACAAGGTTATCTCCTTGTCTAAAGACCTCAGTTCACTTATTATTGAACTGAGTCTTGTGTACATGGTGTCAATGTCTTCAGCATCATCCTTTTTGAAGTTTTCATACTGAGAGGTGAGATTGGATCTCCTGTCCTTCCTCTCATCAGCTGAGCCAGCAACTATGTGGTTGAGGGAATCCCACATAGCTTTGGCTGAGGTACATTCAGCAAGCTTCTGGAATATCTCATCAGACATTGTCTGAGCTAGGATATTCATTGCTTTTGCATCAGCTGCCTTTGCCTTCTTGTAGCTTTCATTGTAGTCAGGAGGTGGCACAGCACTGAGATCAGCAGATGTGACTGTAGCAGCAGCAGGCCTAGCAGGTGGTCCTGTCAAAATAGAAGCAAAGATGTCTTCATCAATAGAATTCATATAAAGTCTTATCCTGGCCTTCCATATGCCAAACTTGGACAAGTTGCATACAGGAGGTCTGGTGCTTGCATAATCATTAGACTGGGCCATGTGTGAAAGTGTGTGTGAATGGTATCAGAAAATAACTTATCACTGGATCTTTTAACTCAGGTGTTAGCCTGTATGAACAGCCAACCTCCCTCTGATACCAATTGAAAGTGAGGGGATAAGTTGTAAACTACTCTAGAGGGGGGGTGAATAGAGTATTCAAATTTTATGAACAACTAGTCAGCTCCCTTCGAGTTTATTTGCGGAATAAGTAATCTGATACTTGAACCCTAAGAGCCTAACACAGTGAAGTGCATAAGTGAGAGAGTTAACTGAAATTTCAGTTTAACTGTAAGCCTATCACAGCAACTAGCAATCCTAGGTAGTTCTATCACAGCCACAGAATAAGATGAATAAACAAGATAACCAGATGGACACAGGATATATAGTGGTTCCCTTTAAATAGGTACATCCACTCTTCTACCACCCTGGTAGGAATCCACTACAGGTTTTTGCTAAGGTGCCCTGCCACCAATGATCTGATTCAGGTAGATCAAACAGACCCTTTGAGCTTTTGATAAGGATGCTCAACCACAGGTTGTTGATAAGGTGCCCTGTCACCAAAGTTCACTTTTGAAGAGGTGTGAAAACTCTTTTACAATGGGGTTGAGAGGGTTAGAATATCTTCTCTGTTGTAAGTACAGATTAGAGAAGATTTGTGGATTCTCTAAAGGATCAAAGTCTCCCCCTGGCTCAGTGAAAGTCAAGGGGAAGCCTTTGCTTCAGGATGAAGGAGTTTCAGATATACTGAAACTAAATCCTCAGAGATCTGAAGACTGATTTTTATCAGGTCTTAAGATTCTGGAGCACTTGAAGCAGAACTGGAGCTCTTTCTGAAGTCTTGAAAACTCTAAGCAGATGCTCAGGAGACTTGAGAATGAAAGATGATTGCTCTGGGCTTTTGCTTCAGGAAAACTTTTCTTCTTCTTATTGTGAGATTGTGAAGAGCTGCTCTGATGATGCTTGAGCGAATGAATAATATTTCTCTGTGTCTGTAACTTCTCCTTTTCTGAGAGAAGAATCTCTCTTAAATATGTCTTCACGTTTTTCCTTTGGAACGGCTCTATTGATTTGAATTCTCGAGCCCTGCAACAGATTATCTCAAAATAGAATATAGCAATAGGAATAGAATGGCCTATTTTCTTTCTGTCAGTCCCAATAAGGAATAAAATAAGCGGGAAAAATATCTCAGCATAAATACGTACCATTCTTGGAAATAGTACATAGTACCAACGGCTAGAAAACAAGCTGGAAAGATAAAGTCAACGCAATTTGTATAATAGGACAAAATGCTTTATCAAGAATACTAAATCCCGTGATTTATGCTTGACATATTGTGTAAATAATTCATTTGAATTTAAGCCATAAATTTAGCAACAAATAACTTCAGAAAATCTTTCTAACCACAAGCTAACACACTTGGAAATAAACCAAGGAATAGCATAAATACAAATAGATAAAAGCAGATAGAAATCGTCGAACAGGGGTTCGAAGATCGTCGACCTACTAACAGATCGTCGACTAAAAACAGAAGTCTGTCGAAACAGAAATCGTCGAACGGAAATCGTCGACCAGCTCAAACTATCGTCGACCAAAGCAAAAGATCTGTCGAGACAGATAACGTCGACCAGAAATCGTCGACAACTAAGGCAACAATCTGTCGACACAGATATCGTCGAACATCACAAGATGTCGACGACTAAGACAAAATATCTGTCGAGACAGATATCGTCGAACAAGAACAAGATCGTTGAACTGCAGATGGCAGATCGTCGACCAACCTTCAGAGCATAAGAGGCTTGCTCTGAGATCGTCGACCATCGGTCGACGATAATTGTCTTGACTCAACGATTCGATAGCCCTGCTATCGTCGATCAATGATCGACGATCGCGAGGCCTCGTTCGACGATAGTCGAACGGAAAAAGCCTTAACCAAAACACATTCTAAAAATACTAGCCTAAACTCTAGGTCAGTCATATACTGCCCTAGGGAGACTAAGCAAAGTCTAAACAGGATCATATATAAATTATATAGATCAAGAGAGGGCTGCAAGGGGATCACATAAGCCAAATCACATCTAGGGTACCAACACGATCGGCGGAGAGGTTAAATATCTTTCCCTTCTTTCGGCTCAGGGCGTCGGCCACCACATTGGCCTTGCCCGGATGATACTAGATTTCTACGTCATAATCCGCCACATACTCAAGCCACCGCCGCTGACGCAGATTCAACTCCTTCTGCGTGAACACGTACTTCAGGCTCTTATGGTCAGTAAAAATCTTGCACTGAGCCCCATAAAGTAAGTGCCTCCACAACTTCAACGCATAAATAACCGCTGCAAACTCAAGGTCATGCGTAGGATAATTCTTCTCATGAGTCTTCAGCTGCCTTGACCCATAAGCGATTACATTTCCATCCTGCATTAATACGCATCCCAGTCCTATATGCGAAGCATCCACATACACATCATAATCCACGCCCTCAGTAGGAAGGGTCAGAACGGGAGCAGTACACAATCTCCTCTTTAACTCCTGAAAAGCTTCTTCGCACTTCTCGCTCCAAACAAAAGCCACATTCTTCTGAGTCAGCTTGGTCAAAGGTGCGGCTAGAGAAGAGAAACCCTCCATGAATCTTCTGTAATAGCCAGCCAACCCTAAGAAACTTCTAATCTCCTTAGGAGTGTTCGGCCTACTCCAATCCATCACTGCTGCAATCTTTTCTGGGTCAACCGAGATCCCATCCTTGTTCACCACGTGGCCTAGAAAAGAAACCTGAGGCAAACAAAATTCGCACTTGCTCAACTTGGCGAATAACTTGTGGTTCCTCAATTCTGATAGGACCAGACGCAAATGCTGCTCATGCTCCTTAGCACTGCGAGAATAAACCAACACGTCATCAATGAAGACCACCACGAACTTGTCTAGGAAATCCTTGAATACCCGATTCATCATGTCCATGAAAGCTGATGGTGCGTTGGTCAAACCAAACGACATCACCAAAAACTCAAAGTGTCCATGCCTCGACCTAAACGCAGTTCGTGGAATATCTGCCTCACGGATCCTGAGCTGATGATAGCCTGAACGAAGATCGATCTTGGAAAACACTGTGCTACCACGCAACTGGTCAAATAAATCATCGATCCTCGGCAGAGGGTACCTGCTCTTGATAGTGACCTTGTTCAACTCTCTATAGTCGATGCAAAGCCGCATCGACCCATCTTTCTTCTTTACGAACAAAACAGGAGCACCCCAAGGCGACGAACTCTGCCTGATAAAACCTTTAGCCAACAACTCATCTAACTGAATTCGCAACTCCTCTAACTCACGAGGGGCCATCCGGTACGGCGCCTTAGCAAATAGGACGCGTACCCGGCTCCAAATCAATAACAAACTCCACATCCCGCTCAGGAGGGATACCAGGAAGATCATCAGGAAAAACATCGGCGAAACCACGAACAATAGGAATCTCCTCCAAACGTGGCACGCTAACAACAGTTCCAACCGCCGAGACTAAACAAACACAACAATCAGAAAGAAACAATCTCTGAACACATACCGCAGAGAGAACAGGAGAATCCTGACACGAATCAGCATACACGTTGCCGGGCTGACCGTCATCCCTGATGAAGTCCAAGCGCTTTCCTTTGCACTGAATGAACGCATCATACCGAGAGAGCCAGTCCATGCCCAAAATGACATCGAAGTCCTCTAGATCAATCATCTTCTGGTCCGCCTTCGCAAGAAAATCCCCCAACAAAACCGGGCAATCCAAAATACCCAAATCTGACAACACAGATTCACCAGAGGGAAACTTGACACAGAAGGAATCCCGAACCCGATCTAGAGACAACCGATGACGCTCCACAAAGGCTCTAGCCACGAACGAGTGGGTAGCGCCGGAGTCAAACAGAACACGCGCCCAGCGGTTCTTCACCTTAAATTTCCCTATAGGAACACACAAAGCTAAGGAACTAGCACAACAGTACCGTAAATAATCTAGCAACTAAACCACCAGGCTAGAAAGAAAAACAACAAACAACTAACCTGAGATCACCTGGGTCGTAGTCTGAGCCTCCTTGGAAGAAATCACGTTCAGCTTCCCTTTTCCCTTGTCCACACGCTGAGGTGGAGGTAAAGCCTGTAACGGAACTGCAGGAAGAGCTGGCTGAAACAGAGGACACCTCGACTTGATGTGACCCTTCTGCCCACACTGAAAGCAGACTTTATCCTTGGTCCAACACTGGGCCGCATCATGGCCGGATCGCTTTCAAACAGAACAGGAGGCATCTCTCCTAGGAGCACCCTGAATAGCATGAACCTGCTCCTTCTTCAGAGCTGCCACCTTCTTAAAACACCTCTCGACAGGATGGCCTGACCGGCCACAAAAACTGCACACCACCCTGCTCCTCTTTCCCGGAACAGCATCGGGTACCAGGGGTTTCTTCTCCTCTACCAACTTCCTCTTATCCTTCTTCAACTGCTGGCCTCTGCTCTTCGCCGTCTCAATGTCCTCAACCTTAAGGGCAGCCTCTAAAACTCCAGCATAAGACACTGACCCATAAGCACTGGCCAACTGCTGCACCTCACTCCTCAAACCACCGAGAAATCGCTTAACTCGATCAGCCTCAACGCTGACCAATCCAGGGGAAAAACGTCTCAACTTACTAAGCTCTACCTCATACTCACCCACTGTGAGCTGCCTTTGCTTCAGATAGAGGAAATCATTCATGAGGCGGTCACGCTCAACCGAAGGTAGGAACTTCCTCAACAGCATCTCCTTGAACATCTCCCACGAGCATCCGGCTACCAAGCTCTCCTTCTCTCTCAGCCACCAACTCTTAGCCAAACCTTTGAGCTGATAGGCGGCTATCATCACCCTCTGGTCATCTGAAATCCCTGAGTACGAGAACATCTCCTCCATGGAGATCAGCCAGTCGTCTATCACCATGAAATCTGCCTTCCCATCATAAGTGGGAGGGCTGAGCCTCTGAAACTGCGAGAAGAAGGCCATCTCTGCTGGCACCACCACTGGAGGCCTCAAGGGTGCAGGAGGAGGAGGAACAGCTAACCCCCCAGCAGGAACTTGCGCACCTTGAGCCTGCCCTGCCATAACTGCCACCAAAGACTGGATCTGGGCTTGCACCTCCTCCAACTGCCTGCCCATAGCTTCGCTACTCTGACGCAGACTCTCGATCACCGCATCGTTCTGAGCTCCAGAAGATTCACCCTCAGACAGGGGAGTCGATCGAGTCACAGGACGCCTAGCCATCCTAAAAATCATTACAACACAAATCAGATCCAAATCCCACGACTAGAACCGATTACCAGTACAGACAATACATATGTAGATATAGACTTAAAGCTGCTAAACTTGCTCTGAGAGTTTATCTTCTTCACAATAATGGGATGATATGCCCTAACCTAGGATGGTTAACCACCACCTTACTAACTCTTGTGCCTAGATCGGATGCATGAACTTATGTTAATTTGAAAACTCATGTGTGTACATATGTCATCCTGCAAATCTTTAGCTCGGCGCGTTGTGCTTATGCAATGATATGATATGCATGATTGTGTTATGCATTCTAAAAAAAAAGACCCTAATGCATGCTATGAGCGGCGTACGCATGAAAATGTTATGCATCCCATACTACATAACATTTCCATGCAACGAAAAAGAAACGTGCTAGTCGCAGTCATGTGGTGAGGTTATGCATCCCATACTACATAACCCTCACATGTAGCCCCTATGGTGGATCCATATACGAACACATATTATGCATCCCATACTACATAATATGCCCCGTATACTTCATGTTATGCTATGAGTGTAGTGTTCGTGCTTTTGCCAAGACGTGCTGATGACATATCGGTGTGTGAATGACATGATGCTGAACTACTAAAAGCATCCAAGGAAGGTTGCTCAACTAACTTGTCAAGCAACCTCCCTCTGATACCAACTGTCACAACCCGCATTTTCTCCGAATTAAGAATTATCAGAGTAAGAGAAAACACGCGTCATGATGCCACGTCAAGCAGGGGATAACTGCTGACGCTCAGGCAAAACCAACAACCAACTTAATGAAAGAAAATCATGTGATTAATGATTAGAAAATCAGTTATAATTAGAGTCTGTATCCCTCGGCTCAGTGGATCACCTAGTCCACGAAAGAAAAACTATATTTATACGCTGCGGAAAAATACTTTATTTAGTTTTGACATCCTAAGGAGCACATAAGGGTCCCAAGAGAACCGCTCATGCTATGCAAGACCCTACATTTAATTTATATAATATATAAGAAAACGGTCTTTCTACGTGATTTGGAAAATAGTGATTACGCTTTATAAAACATGCTGATCATGAGCTTTATTTATAATAACAATTATAGTTTAAAAATAACTAGCAACCTAGCATAAAACCTTCTCAGAGCAAGTAGACTATCTCCAGAAAATGGTAGCAGCAATAGTATATATATCTAGTACAAGGTAAAACTACAAGTGGGCGCCAACAACCTGACACAAACCCACTAGCACAAATATATGTCTGTAAGAGAGTACTGAAAACAACCTCACTAACAAGGTAAACAGAACTCCAAGGTCCGGGAGTCCACCAACAACACCACCTCCAACTAGCCACCAGACTGGCTACAGCTCAGAACCTGGGGTATTCCAAAAGAAAACAGAATACCTCAGCAAGCTAAACAAAGAAAAACTGCATGAAAGAGTCAACCAAAGGACAAAGTAACAGAAAAACATGCAGTAGAAAGAGTCACAACTGTCCAAAACAGGACCACAAGAAATGCACAACGTGCAAAGAAACAGCAACGACCCAGCCCAGGAACCACATCCTGCAGGGCCTACTAGGCTGCCAAGAGCCAGAATGCTGCAAACTACCAAAGAAGAAACTTCTAACACCCTAAACTGTGGGAAGTGATAGTAGCAAAACAACAACGAGGAACCGGATCGAAGGCAAACGCAGTCCCCCAATCCACCATGTCCAAGTCAAAAGCTCGAGGGTCAACACGTGAAAACACAAGGGACCTTCCACCCGACATGCCCAGCCCGTACCTGGAGCAAGAAAACATGGGTGGCCTTGGCTATATCACACAACTCCACCCCCATAAAGAGCTACAACCACCACTACTAACCACGACCCATGATTCGGCCTTTAGGAAAATAAAGAAAACGGCCGACAAGGAAAACCCAGAAAATAAAACTGGAAATCCACTCGGAAATGAAATACAAGGTAAAGGAAGAGTGTTGAAATAAACCAACACGACTAGGCGTTGAGTGAAACCCACTCAGTGCCTACCTAAACTTTGGCGTTGAGTGAGCTAGCCTCACTCGCCGCCAAAATAATACCACTACCCACATGCCCACTAAAGAATACGGAGCTCGACGACAGTCGAACGACCAAGGCAGAAGATCCAGAACTCGAGTAGTTACCTGCCACTTGAGTATCTAAACTCCCGCACTCAAAACCAGCTAAATTCACCTAGCAAAAGAAAATATACAAAGCGCACGATCAGTGACGCACGATCAGTGGTCGTGCGCACTCATCGGCTGATGATCGTGCGAAGCGAACCTGGAAAACCTGACAGAAAACCTAGCAACTGCGCACGATCAGTGTCGCACGACCACTGGTCGTGCGCACTGTTGCCAGCGCTCGTGCGATTTTCCGAGACAGAACTTTGGAAACTGAAAGACAGCCGCGCACGAGCAGAGGCACACGACCAGTGGTCGTGCGCCCTAACGGTTGATGATCGTGCGCGGCTAACCTGTACCGTTTGGAATTTCCCGAACGACACCGGAACGCGCACACGACTCACGCCATTGCAGTAGCAGCAGACAACTATCAACGTCGCGCACCACTACCATACAAACTATGCCTAATCATTTGAGTAATACCTTAACGAAAAATCGGCAACCACACCCCCCTCCTAACTCTCCCTCTCAGCTACACCCGAACCAGAGCAACAATCAAAATAAAGGAAAACAACGGCTCCACGCCGACAATTTGGATTCCAATCATCACAAAATAGGGGGGGTTCAGTAGGAAGAACTAAGCCCTATAGTTAGCAAGAAAATGAGATCAACAAGGCCTCTAACCTGGGCTAACCGGGATTTCAATTTCAGCAAGAAAATCGAAAAGAAAACTTGGCAAGGGCGAGAATACCACTTGCCTCAATCACAGCGAAGCTTTGGACTGCTTTCCTCCTCTTCGCACGAATCAAAATGGCCGCAACACCTAGAACAAAAACTCGGCCATTAATGGCGGAAAACTTCCAAAACCGGAAATTCCAATCCTCCCAAAACTCCACGAAAATCGAATTTCTTACTGCACGAATGAAGGTCTTGACGAGAGCAATCCGAATCCACTCTCGGAATCGAATTCCGTCCACAAACGCTCCGGGAATCGGCGTCCGAAGGCAAGGGTAGTCCGGCGGTTTTTCTTTCTCTCGTACAGGCGGCGGTTTCTTTTAATCGGAGAAGATGATGCGTGCCTCTCATTCTATATATATATATATATAATTATATAATTAATTACAAAATTACATAAAGCACCAAATCGATGCGAAAACCGAACTACCTCGGAATTCGACGAAATTCGCACCGTAGCTAAATACCCACGCTACGAACATAACGGCGAAGTCGAAATTAATTTTCGACGAACAGAACTCGAGTTATACCCAAATAAAGCCAAACACCAACATCCCCCCGAGAGGCCACACTGGGTCACCCAAAACGACTCGGCTTGCAAGGGAGATCTTGCCAACAGGCTACAAAATAGGGCACTCAGTTCTAAGGAGCTAAACCACACTCCTCAAATGGCACAAGCCACGGAAACGCGTCATCATAACGCCAAACGAGAATAAAAATAATCGCTGAAAAAACGGGGCGTTACATCAATCCCTGCTGGAGGCGCTGCAGGCCTAAGTTGTGATATTAGGGGTGAAGGTTGGCAATACCCCGTCTACATCTGCGATTGAATAAAGCAAGTAAGAGGAGCTACGGGACGGGATCGCCGCACAGAAAGAAGTGATCGCCGCCAGAAAGTGAAATTGGAGGTGGTCTCGAAGCAGGTCGCTGCGGAGAAGAAGGCTGCAGATATGTGGGCTGCAGCTGAACTATGTTGTCATGTAAACTTCAACCAAGGCGAAAGTACTTTAAGCGTCTGTGGATTTATAAGTCGCCCCAGTGGAAGTCGAGGCCAATCTAGATAATCACTGATACTGATGATATAGACATTTCAACAAGCGTGACGGCTAAGAAAAGAACTAAAGTTCATCGCGAATGGAGAAAGCAACTGAGTATTTTTAACCCAGAGTGGATAGAAGGCCTATACTCAATAGTCTCCAACTCGCTACAGCGATTCCCCAAAGTTTGATTTTCATCTTTGTATTTTGAGTCTGCCGCGACCTGGGTTTGAATATGAACCTTGTTTTCTTTGTTGCAGGCAGGAAGTCGCCACCTAGCTCTATTGAAGACATTGAAGTTATGACATCCCTTGAATCAAATGCTCCAGATCAGCATGTCACGACCTCTATTGTTGAGTCTGCACAATGCAAGCAACTTATCCTGGAGAATTTGATAATGTTAGAAAGAAAGAGAATGAAGAAAAACTTGCAGAAGTTCAAGTAGAGCTGAAAAGGAGGATAGAGTGATAAAATGCTTTAGAGGACCGGGTCGCCAATATATCAAAAGCGCTTGAGGACTGCGAGATGGAAAAGCGGAGGCTGGGTGAGGATGCCTGCCATTACAGGCAATGATACTTGGCTTTCGTGCAAGAGAGAAAGAGCAAGCAAGGTGCTGGGGTCCCTATGGAGAGGCCACAAATGCCAGCGGCGACTCCAGCTTCAACGATCAGGTAGCCCGCAGCAAGTGAGGTGCAGAGGCTGGGAGCCGAGCTTGTGGTTCTTTTGAGATGCATTGATAGGAGGCCGCGCATATGTATCGCACCTTTAACTCTATGCACTGTCTTATCTATCAGCTGTATGGCGAGGTGTTGCATGGAAGTGACTAGGCGGTGCATCTCGGCAGGGATAGGTAGGAGAGACCTGCGTGACCTGACTGTGGACGCCGCTGAGTCCGGCATGAACATTTCATTTGAAATTAGATGTGTAATTGTATAATTTGTCCACTTTGGACATTGTTTTGTTCTTTTATTGAATTGTGATGTGAATTGGTTTGATCTGTATAATATTGTGGTTTACTCAATGTTGCGGTCTACGTGATATGAAACTTTCTATAGTTTGATGTTGAATATAAACTATGCGAACTGACTATGTGTTCGCATATTTTGATTTGAAAATGCTTTTACTGAAAATGCAGGGAGCCAAGCGGATTGACCTAGATTCTATAACTAGGTCTACGCGAACTGAGCGATCAAAGTGTGCAACCTGGTTTAAAAAACTGCCAGAACTGGATTCGATAAATAGGCTCAAATCCTTCTTCTTTATAGAAAATGCGATCGAAGAAGAAGTCCTTGCGGTCTCGGAACATGGTGTCCGCACGTACTGATGTTGCGATCTCCTTCCACTCTGCAGACCATAAGAAATGCAAATTGGCTGAAGCCGATCTCGAGGCCTTTGTCGAGAAGCACATGACGGACTCGCCTGTGCATGTCTGCAGGCTGCCCGTACAAGGGCGTGATATACTTCTATTATCGAGGCATGAAGGTCATGGGTCTACTGAATAAGATCCATAACTGGACCTCTAGATACTTGATTTTTGAAGGTGACCTGGGGTTCACACACACCCATCCGCAAGAGCGAACAGACTCAGTTTTGAAGAGCGTGAGGCTTGATATGCTGGAGGCCGCAATTGTTGAGTTCTTGGCGGGAGCAAGACTCGAAATTGAACATTATATCTCGCTCCTACCCAGCTTGAGCACCATGGCTCGCAAAGAGAGTAAGTTATGCAACCTACTTTTTTATTCGCCGCGACCTGTAATGAACTGACTTGTTTTTCATCTTCTGCAGTGATCTTGGCGGTTCAAGAGAACCCACCTCAAACTCCAAGCAGCCTGACCCTGACCCCTACACAAGGGGAAAGGAAAAAGAAAATAGCGATAATAGGAGGGTGGAAGGGGATCCTTCCGCGGACTACTCTTCCTCAGAAAGTATTGGAATGTAAGGCTTTGGGAAGAATCAGAAGGCTCTACGGGGAAACCTGATCATCCATTAGCATCACAAGGACAAACATGTCTGCTTCTCCACTACTCTTCCATCTTGGAGGAGTCCGAGAATATCTCGACACGCGCATGTGGCGATCTCTGCACTTTACGAAAAATGTAACCTGCGCGAGCTGAAGAGAGATCCTCCCGCCGACCTCCCTCTCCTAGCCGCCCAGGACAACGTAAATATCGTGGTGACAAGCCACTTTTTGGACTGTTTGACGTGCGATTTGATCAAGGAGAACGAGCAACTTTGGTAGGAGAACAGATCGCTGAAGTAAAGAATTAAGAGGTTAGGAAGTATGATCAAACTTCATAAGGAAAATCAAGCGGTAAGTTTTATATTCGCGGTGGTGTCTTTTTTCTGTCTGTGGCAAACTGATGCATTTCATTTTTTTTCTATAGACCGAGTATGATATTACAAATCATGGCTTCCAAGATGCGATGTTTCCTCATGTGATGGAAAGTGTCGAGGCCCCCATTGAGCGATTCATAGATTGCGGCTTCGCCAAGGATGGGGTGGAAACATTCCGCTTCTTGAGGCTCTTTCCTGAACTAGAGGAGCAGGTCACAGTGATAAAAATAGATGCAAAAGGAAAAGCTGTGGTTGATGAGGAAGAAGAAGAAGGAGAAAGTGAAGCTGGTTTAGCCGATGATGAAGCTCCCGAGGATGCTGGTTCAATCACACAGAGGGAAACCTAGTCCGGCGAGTCCACATCTTCGTCTAATTCTTAGGATGGCAGCCCGCCGAGCGAGTCCGTGAACAGTGAGAGCTCAAATAATAGTGGAAGCGTCTCTATAGGTTATTCGCATGATGTCAACATAGACGGATCTTCAGGTCCAGACACTCATGTTGGAAAGAAACAGAAGATGACGGAGTGAAGAGACGTATTACGTTTTTTTTGGTTTTTTTGTTTTTTTATAAAGGGGGGGGGACTCAATCAGAGGTCGCCGGATATATAAAAAAGATGTAAATTTTTGACTATTGAATACAAAGGATATTTTGATCAGCTCTCATTCTCATTGTTCTCTTCTTGTTCTCTTTAATATTTTGTTAGGACTGTTTATAATGCGTATGATCAATAATCGTCGTTAGAGCTTAGTAGAACCAGTCCGCTCTGTTCATAATTTAGGCTACCTTCAGAGTTGCTGGAAGATAACCAAGATTGAATATGATCGAGGCCGTGACACTTATCCTGCAGCTCACCCAGTTCGCCGTAATTTCTTGATCATTACCATTTGACAAAATGATTGATAGTTTGGCGGGCTCTTGCGAATACCAATCCTAGTCCGCAAATGTATTAACCCAATTTTGATTCGAAACATTTGAGCTAAGAAAATGATTGATGTCGCGGACTTTGAGAGAATTAAAAATAAACACCGTGAACTGAGAAAAATGGGTTGCATACTAAAGTGACCAAGTGGGTAGATGCATACAGAGCCCATTACCCTTCCATGATGGACCATAAAAACAAAAACACCCAATTAATTTGGCGGTCTGAAAGATCAACCTTTGCAGTCTGTAAACGAGTAACAATATATGAAATGATTCATAGCTCAAGAGCCCTCGCGGGCAGGTGCCTGCAGGCCAGGCATTTCTTTCCTTGCGAGGCTAGTTGTGTGATCACCTATTGAAATCCTGGCAGACTGAGCGGAGTTAGCAGATGTCGGAAACTTGTTCACATTTCAATAGGATAAAAAACTCAATGCGGGAAGGTGCCTGTAGCAGGGGCAGACATTGTTTTGCTCGCAAGGTTATGAGAGATGTGTGATTCAAGTTAATTTAGAGGAAAAGAACACTGCTCTCTTGCGAGGGATTAACTCTGATTGGATCAATTAGACAGGTGCAGGCGGGGTGCATTACTTTCCTCAAAGGATAAAATGGGCTATGGGTTCCCTATAAGCATCGCTCGAGGGTATCAAAGAGTGTTCGACGACGCAGAATTGGATGGTTTACGGGCAGGTGTCGGATGGCATTGCTTTCCACAAAGAGACCAACAAGATGCACAATATCCCTTTCAAAGCGTAGTAGAGCTAACAACCCTTTCCCTCTGAAAATGTAGAAGTGGAGTCAGGTACCAGTTGGGATCAAAAATCCTGTAGGCCAACGCACGAGAATTTCAAGCTCCCACTACACGGTGCGAAATCTCCCCGCGACAAGTGGTCATCATGGTGTTATACTAACGATAATGATTCTGGGGGGGAGGGGGGTCCGAGCTAGAATTGGCGATATCTCTTAATTCAGTGATATTTTATTAAGAGTTGCAGATAAGTAGAGGCGATTGCTTTATGCAAGAAAGAATATTAGCAGGAAATTCTCATTGATATAATCATTGAAATGAATACAGATGATAAATGTTTGTTCATAAATAAAACTACTTTAAATAATCACCATTCTAGGTATGAGGCATGTCTTCCCCGTCATAGGTTTGCAGTTGGTATGCTCCACTTTTCAGAACTTTTTTAATAATGAATGGCCCGTTCCAGTTCAGGTTCAGCTTACCTACTAAACCAGTTCTCATGGCTGCATCTACCTTCTTCAGAACAAGATCTCCTACCAAAAAATTCTTGACCCTGATATTCTTATCAAAATATCTGGCCACCCTCCGCTTGACATCCTCTTGCCTGACGACGGCTTCATCCCGCATTTCTTCAATTTGATCCAAGCTATGTTTCATGTTCTCATTGTTAATCTTAAGCCAGTCTTCCCAACTTTGCCTGGCCAACAGGACCCTGGGAGTCAGAACCTCAAACTCCACCGGGATGAGAGCCTCTGAGCCATGAGCAAGCTTGAAAAGGGTTTCTCTGGTAGCTGATGAGGGGTCATTCTAAGGGTCCATAGAATTGAAGTGAGCTCATCCGCCCAACTTTCTCTTAGATTTTGCACCTTCTTTTTCAGCAAATTGTGTATCTGCTTATTACTGCTTCTACCTTGCCATTGCTCCTGGGATGATGAATTGACGAGAATTACAGTTCTATGTCGACTTGTTTGCAAAAGTTTTTTATCTCTTCATTGTTGAACTGCTGTCCATTATCCGTAATTATTGCCATCGAGATCCCATTTCCGCAAATTATCTCCCCCACACAAAGTTTTTTATCACCTGGGTTGTTTGCTTTGCTAGCGCCTTAGCTTCAATTCATTTGCTGAAATAATCAATCATAACCAGGATAAAACGTTATTGCCACTTGCTATAGGAAATGGTCCGAGGAGATCCATTCCCCAAGCCATGAAAGGCCAAGGGGTGGTGATTGAGATAAGTCGTTGAGATTATTGGAGTTGAAGCGGAGCAAATTTGTGGCACTGGGCACACTTCTTTGCATAGGATTCTAAATCCTTCCTTATCATGGGCCAGAAATATCCTTGTCGCAATATTCTTCTTTCTAAAGTTCTTGCTCCTGATTTCCCGCCACATTCCCTAGAGTGAATTTCTCGGAGCACCATTGGAATCTCCTCCTCATATACGCACCTTGCCGTTGGGGAGAGGAAAGTTTTTCTATACAGAATTTCGGAGATGAGATTATAATTTGCCGCTTTCATTCTAAATCTTATCTTATTCTTTAATGTTTGAGGTAATTCTCCTGTTGAGAGGTATGCTTTGAACGGATCCATCAAAGAGGGTCTTTGTTCAATTTGCATCAACTCATATTCTTCCGTAGCTAGGTAAAATAGCTCTGAAGTTGTCTCTCCTGAGGGGAGACCAAACATTTCTAGCTCGTCTACCCCAGTATTGTGCACTCTCGAGACATGCTCAATAGTGAAACTTTTAAACCTCCCAATTTCTGTTTTCACCAACATTAAATATTTCCCCAAGGTGGGTTCTTTTGTTTCAAAATTTCCCAGTACTTCTGATTCCATTACTAAAGAATCAGTTTTAACATGCACATGGTCTATTCCTAATTCCTTTGCAAATTACAAACCTGTTAAGTGTGCTTCATATTCTTCTAAGTTATTTGTGTCTGCAAAAGAGAACTTTATGGCATGCTTTAGTTTGACCCCATTGGGGTTAATGAGGACTATTCCTGCTCCTGAGGAGTTTTTGCCTGAGGAACCATCTACGTAGATTGTCCTGTTAATAGAGATTGATCGGCTTGTATAGTATTGGACTCAGTTGTGTCTATCAAGATATCTGCCAATATCTTTGCTTCGATAGCCATCCTGGGTACATATGAGATATCAAACTTACTAAGTTCAATTGCCCATTTGTCTAGCCTCCTAGAGTGTTTTGGTTTTCCTATGATACTCTTCAATGGTTAATCAGTAATTAACTGGATTGAGTGAACTTGGAAGTATGGTCGAAGTCTTCGGGGAGACATTATTAGTGCCAATGCAAGCATTTTGAGAATTAGATACCTTGTTTCTAAGTTCTTCATATACTGGATATTGCCTTCTTCCTTCCTCTCTAATAAGAACTAAGCTTATTACTTCTGAGCTAACTCCTAAGTAGATGTACAATATTTCTCCAGTTCGAGGACTTTGAAGCAAAGTAGTTGATGCGAGTTGCTTTTTAAGTTACTCAAAATCTTTTGCGCACTCTTTGGTCCATTCAAATAAATCTTCTGAGGCCTGTTAGTCTTCCTCCAGTTACTGAACCTCTCTAGGGAGCGAGGTGATGGCATATTGAGGATTGCTTTAACTTTATCTGGGTTAGGGGCAAGCACTTCGGGCATAAGGAGATGACCGAGAAATTTTCCATTATTTGATCCAATGATAAATTTCAATGGATTTAACCTCATGTTATACCTCCGTAGAGTACCGAATGTCTCTGCGAGGTCCTTTAAGTGCAAAGCAAAGGTTTTACTTTTAATAAGAAGATCATCGACGTATACTTCAAGATTTCTTTCTTTTTGTTCCTTAAAAATAAAATCATCATGCGTTGATAAGTAGTGCATGCATTTTTAGCAAAAAAGGCATCACAAGATAGCACTAACAACCATCATTTGTGAAAAAAGACATACGGGGAATGTCAGGCTTATGCATCTTAATCTGGTGATAACCAGAGAATGCATCTAGAAAACTCATAAGAGGATATCCAACAGTAGAATCTACTAAGCGTTTATCTGAGGTAGGAGATAACAATCTTTGGGGCATGCTTTATTCAATTTAGTAAAGTCAACAGATCCTCCATTTTCCCATGGCTTCTTCACCATTATAACATTTGATACCCATGCAGGGTATTGAATTTCACGAATGAATTTAGCCTTAAGAAGCTTTGCAACATCTTCCTTGAATGGCTCGGCCAGCTTCATCGCCACCTCCCTCTTCCTTTATTGAAAGACTTGAAGTCAAGAGTAATGTTGAGGTGGTGACAAGAGAGATCATGATCTACACCTGGCATATCCTCCGCTATTCAGGAGAAGACATCCAAATTCGTCAATAAGTAGGTGATCAACACTTCCTTTTTTGCCTCTGGGAGCTCCGAGTTTATAGTAAAGTCTCTTTTCTTCATCTTCGTCAACTAGAACTCCTTGGGTTTCTTGGGCAGGCTCCAAGTGAACTCCTGCCTGGATTTCCTCCTGTTCTCTGATCTCTTCTTAGGGGACCATCTCTTCTGAGATGACAACAGGAGCCGCCTAAGGAGGAACCTGCTCGATCATGTTGACCGTTTTTACATAGCACTCTCGAGCTTTCCTTGGGTCGCTTCTGACCCAACACTGCTTTCCTCCTACTACAAACTTGATTGCCAAGTGATAGGTGGAAACCACCGCCTAATATTTGTTGAGAAGGGGTCCTCCAAAGATGGTACAGTAGATACTTGCCGCATCAACTACTACAAAGTTGATAAGCTTGGATACCCCTCAGAGTGTTACTGAGAGTGTAACACTCCCTTCAACCTCCTTCCTCTCGCCGGTGAAGCCATAAAGTGGCCCTTCGATAGAGAGCAAAGTCTTTCCAAGCCTCAGGGCCTCATATGCATTCTTGAATTTTAGGTTGACCAAACTTCCAGTATCAACCAAAATTCTCTAGACTGTATAGTTCTCAATAATTGCTCTGATTACGACAGCGTCGTTGAAGGGGTTGTCCATCCTCGGGAGTTCTTCTGGACCAAAAGTAATGATTTCCCATGGCGGGGCTATCAAATTCAAGGCCACCTCATGCTGTGAGATCCTAGCCAAAAAAGACTTCCTGCTTGACTCTGCACCTGCTCCTCCATGGATGTTGAAGAGATCACTGAGGATGCCTACGTCATCTATGTCGACGCTTTCTCCGATTTTGATGCTGCCAAGGTATCCCGCCTCCTAAAAGTCCTCATTCTCCCAAAAAACCTCGGCCACTTCTTTTCCCTTTGAAATGGATGGTTTCATTGGAGAATACTTTACTCCAAGGCCCATAATTTTTCCTGCGGAAGGTAGCCACTCCACAAGCTGTTGGAGAGCTCTGTAATCCTCTATTGGGTGTCCCTTCTCCTTGTGGAATACACAGAAAAGTTCCGAGTTTCGAGTCTTTCCCTCTCCTTTTTGTAATTCTCTCTTGAATTTAGTCTTCTTTTGTATGATTTGGAGAACCTCATCTACTGTCAGACCTATGGTGGCAAGCTCTTCCACAATATCGTGGCTTTGTTGATCACCTAAAGAGTCACTATCTCGGATTTGAATGACTGGTAAGATCTGAGGCACAAAAGAAGCGAGGGTGGCGGCCAACGACAGTTTCTCCTCACGAAACTATTGATGGTCATGGTAAGGTCGCTTATGCCAGAAATTCCTTTCCCTATGTGCCATAGGCTAATATCTTGGTAGAGGAGGTCTTGATGCTTGATGAGTTACAGAGGAATCGGTTGTGCCCCTTCTTTCCACACTTGCTGTTAAGTTGTACACATATGATGGGCTGGCACTCTCCCCTTCAATGAAGGTATTAGCCAAGGCTATTAGATCCTGGAATGTTGATGGATCTTTTGTGGTTGCTTCAAATTTCAATGGCCCCTCCTTGAGTGCGTTGATTAAGGAAATTTTATAAAATTCAAGATCTATGTTCTTGACCCCCAGCTTCTCCATCTAGCGATCCACAAACTATGCTACAAAGTCATTGTCCCCTTGGTTGATCTTAAAGAGGGTAGCTGGTCTGCGCTTCCTTTTCCTGGAGGTTGCAAACCTTAATAGGAGTTCCTGACGAAGCTCGGCAAAACTGGCGATAGATCGGGGGTACAGTTAATGAAACCATTCTCGGGCCTGGCCATCGAAGGTGGTCACCAGGAACTTGCACTTCGAGCCATCTGACGAGCACCTCATAGCTACGACATCTTCAAAGGCCTGGAGGTGAGCTACTTGGTCTATCTCTCTAGTATAAAAGGGAATGTGAGGTTCTCTAAAATTATTGGGAGCCTACTCCTTACGGATCCTGTCTACAAAAGGCGACTCTTCAACCTAAGCTAGAGTAGAGATCGCAGGGGGTCGTGTGACCTAATTGTCCTCAGCAAAATCAAGTCTGCGCACCGGACTTCCCCTGACCGCTTCATGGAAAAAGTCCAATAGAGGAGAGAGCTCATCTGATTGAGGTTGCAGTGGACGTAGGGGTGGGATAGGAGAGCTGGCTGGCTATAGAGTTACTGCTAATGCCAGGAGAACTAGCACCTGGTGGACTGGCACTTGGCAGACTGGCGCTTGCTGGACTGGCTTGTCCACAGAGGCCACTCTCGGCTGGTCAAGTCGCTGAGTAAGTGTTGTTAGGGCCCGACTGATCGCGTCGAGTCTCTGGTCAGTCTCGTTTCGAGATTGTTTGGCCTCTCTTCGGGATCGGTCAAGCACATCCTATAGGTCATCTGATATGCTTGAATGACTTGAGTGCACATGGTGAAGAGATGATCGACGGTCTGACATCTCAGTTTGTAGAATTCAATAGCTTCTTGATATCTGAAGGTCGCATGTTGATGTTGATGCAAGAAATGCACCCTCAAATTCTGGCAAAAAGGGAAGAAGAGGTTGGGGGGACAGCAAGTAATAGTTTTCTAATGGATGAGAAAGAAGAAATCAGAACCGCGTATCACCGTGGTATCAAAAAAGGCTGGAGACTACAAAGTCTGAGATTCGAGTCCGCAGCGTCTAATAAGTGGAATCCTGGGCTTGAGTCAGCGTGTTTTGTGTAACACCCCTATCCGTCACATAACATATAGTAGTAGGTAAGGCCGGGGCCCGACGTCATATACCATCGACAGACCAGCAGGTTAATCATTGAAACCATTCTTCCAATCGTAATGTCCTACACAGAGCATCTAGTGGAAGTAATTTTTTAAGTTGCAAAAATAAGAACCCAACCACAAGCATTAATATCCACTAATAAACCCAAACAGGAATGAAATTACAAAGTACACAAAGTACTGGCCTTATGGACTTACAAGAGTTCACTAAATTTAAAACTGTGTCTTCCAAACTTCGACGCGCAAGCCGGTCACACATGAATTAAACAAGTAAACAAAATAAGGGCTTCAAGGGCTGCCTCAGCAACAAGGGCTTTGGCCCGCTATTTTCTAGTCGGCTCAGCAACACCTACAAGCACAATTCACCGCAACGGTGACAAACAAAAGAAACGTTCAGCTAAAGATGACTAAATTATAACGATCCCGCACCCAAACTCGCGGCGACGATGCTCCTTACCTACACTTATTAGCATAATAAACAATATAGTGAATAATCACAACACTAAAAGTACGGGAACATACGACCGCACACCCCGTGCTCTTAGGGCACTTATACGGTGAACCTTGTCAAAAACCAATTTCTCGCCATCGCCCCTTGGACGGCAGTACTTGTTAGCATTTTAGTATTTCCGGCCTAGGCCTAAGACTCGCACAACTATGCCAATGGCCAGTCCCTGATTTTAAGACTTTTTCACTAAACCATATAGCCTGGGTCCGGTTCCATAAGCCCGTTGCTCACAGTGCACTGTAAATCTTAAGCCAAATGCTTGGGCCAAGCTTTGCCGGATCCTAAATTCGATCATACAAGCACATAACCCAGTTATGTTCAAGGCTGGCACCCAGGCCACCAAGTTAGCAGAAATGAGCTTTCGCCCAGTTTTCCGGGTGCACCTTGGAGTTAATCCCAAGGATTCCCTATTGCAATCTACCTTGTAGACACCCGAAAGCAACCAAAGGCACAGAGTCTTCTCCAGCTAATCATTCATAATGAAACATCACTGATACAGACCAACCTGTCCGGGTAGGCTTCAAACAATATGCCTAAGTTCATTTATCGATTTAAGACTCTACATGTAAACAACAAGGACTATTCATGTCTACCCATAGGAATACCTCAAACTCACCACATACTCGCGAGAGCGAGCTTCCTATGCAAAAATTAGAGAGGACTTCACATGTCCAAGTAGAGAATCGTTACCCTTTGGTTTCTCTTTGGTGCCATGGAAATATATATGGAAGAAAAGCACCGCGACGATCTTGCCTCCGTAGATCTTGACTCGGCTTGCAATTTGGTGCTCCGAATCTCCTCCGGCAACCGTATCTCTCTTCCATCTTCCTCCTTGATCTCCCCTCTCTCTAGAACTTTTAGAAATACATTGAACCAAAAGTTATAAGGGTTTTCAACCCTTTTCCTAGCCTTAACCAAGGATAGATTTGCCTAAGCACTTGGATCCTAAAATAAGAAAATGAACGGCCACGATTCTCCCTGAAAATGAATTTTCTGGGCCGAACACGGCTTGTGACACGCCCGTGTCCAAGGCTATTTTCCACACTCACCGTAAACCAAGAAATATCTCGACCAGTACACGGCCTGTGGCACGGCTTGGGAAATGCCCGTATCTCAAGTGACACGCCCGTGTCATGGGCCATGTACCTCAAATGATATAGGACCAAAAATGTCCCGAACACAACACGGCCATGTGACACGCCCGTGTCATATGCCGTGTGCTAGACACGCCCTGGGACATGCCCGTGTCCTAGGCCGTGTAACAACCTCAGCACAAAGCTAACAAACTTCCCAAGCAGGACATGGCCTCTAACACTCCCGTGTCTCAGGCCGTGTTCCCTATCTCAACGCTTGTCGACTGTATTTTTGTCAACCACTCAGTGAGTCGTCGAACACGCGTACGACATAGCCCTAGGACACGCCCGTATCCCAGGTCGTGTGACCCTTACCAAGTCCCAAAATTGCCTCAAAACGCTGCCTGTTCCTCTTTTGAGTTTTGGGGCGTTATAAATCTCTCCCTTTTAAAAGAATTTCATCCCAAAATTATAGAAAGGAAAAGATACACAAAACAAAAAACGGTACCTGAGTGGGATAACTCTGGGTACTCCTCATGTATGGTCTGCTATCGCTCCCATGAGAGCTCCTCCCGACTGCAATTATCCCAACGTACCTTAACCATCGTGATCTCCTTATTACGAAGTCGCTTGACTTTAGAGTCCTCAATGCGAATGTGCTTGACACTTGTCGTAAACCCATCCTCAACGGGTACTTGATCAATCGCGATCACCTACGAAGGCTCTTGCACCGCCTTTCGCAATGCTGATATGTGGAATATGTCGTGTAGACCACTAAGCTCTGCTGATAGCTTCAGTCGATAGGCTGCTTCGCCAATCTGCTCCAGAACCTCAAACGGTACAAGGTATCTCGGGCTTAGCTTCTTCAAGCGTCGTACCCGTGAGACACCCTTGAACGGCTTGATCTTCAAATACATCCAGTTGCCAACAGCGAACTCCATGTTCCTATGCTTGGCATTATAGTACTTAGCTTGTCTGTCCTGAGCGATTAGCAACTGATCTCAAATGGTTCGTACTAGTGAAATTGTGTCTTCCACCACCTGCCTCTTAAAAAGCTCTGTCTCACCCATTTCTAACCATGACAAAGGCGTGCGACACTTTATACCATAAAGGGCTTCGAAAGGCATCATTTCAATGCTCGCTTAGTAGCTATTGTTATACGCAAATCCCCTAGGTATAGGTGGTCTTCATGCTGCTTCCCGAAGTCCAAGACGCACATTCGAAGCATGTCTTCCATTGCCGTGTAGACCCTCTCGATCTGACTGTCCTTCTGCGGATGGAAGGTTGTGCTAAACCTCAGCTTAGTTCCCAGCATTTGCTGCACCAACCTCCAGTCATTGGACGAAAACTGCCCATCTCTATCACTCACGATGCTGCAGGGCACACCGTGTAGTCTAAAAATGTTATCCACATAAAGCTTTGCCAGTTTATCCACCGAATCATCCTTCCTATTCGGAATGAAGTGCGACACCTTTGTCAACCGATCTACAATCACCCAGATGGAGTCGTTTCCCTTCTACGACCTTGGCAATCCATGCACAAAGTCCATTGAGATACTGTCTAATTTCCACTCCGGAATAGGCAAAGACCTCAAGAAACCTCCTGGCTTCTTCCACTTTGCCTTCACTAAGGAGCAAGTCTGACACTTCAGCACATATAGTGCCACATCCTTCTTGATACCTTGCCACCAGAACAACTTCTTCAAATCTTATTACATCTTTGTGCTCCCTGGGTGAATCCAGTACTTGGTATGATGAGCCTCATATATCTACTCCACCCATAAATTACCCATGTTTGGGACACACAAACGACTGTCCTTCCTTAACAGTCCATCTACAACCGTAAATTAGGAATTTGACCCATTCGAAGCCGCATCCATGATTTACTTCATGCTACTATCCAAATCAATAGTCTGCCAAATCTAATCAGCCAGGTCATACTGAACTTCTGTCAAGTTCAATAGCGCTTCGACGCAAGTCTGCTTGTCAACACAAGAGATCTCTAACGCCTCCAACTCCCAAATAAACCGCTCGTCATGAACCAACAACCAATTGCTTGCGCGGGAGCCCTGTGACTCAATGTATCCGCAACTTCATTGACTTTCTCGGGAATATAATGAATTTTGAATGTATATTCCCCCAGGAACTCCATCCATCTCCGCTACCTCATATTCAGATCCTTCTGGTCCAACAGGTATTTCAGGCTCTTGTGGTCGGTATAGATATTGACCTTTACGCCATACAAATAATGTCTCCACAGCTTCAGAGCAAAAATCACGGATGCTAACTCCAAGTCGTGGACCGAATAAATTCTCTCATGCACTTTTAGCTGACACGAGCCATAAGCTATAACACTTCCATGTTGCAGCAGCACGCAGCCCAAACCACTGCCCAGAGCATCGTTGTAGATCTCAAAGCCTTCGATCCCACTTGGAGAACTTAGCACTAGCGTCGTGGTCAATCGACCCTTCAACTCTTCAAAAGCTTGCGCGCAGTCTGGCAACCAAACAAACTTATGTTCTTTCCTTGTCAAAGTTGTGAGAGGTAACGCTATCCGCGAGAAGTTCTCTACAAAGCACCTGTAATAGTCGGCAAGCCAAAGAAAACTCCGTACTTCTGCTACCATAGACAACACAGGCCACTCCTGTATCGCAACTATCTTTGCTTGATCAACCGCAATCCCTTCTTCACTGACTATATGACCAAGGAACGCAACTGAGGGCAACCAAAACTCGTATTTGGAGAACTTTGCGTATATTTTGTTCCTCCTTAGCGTCTCCAAAACCAAATGCAGATGCTTGAAGTGATCCTCTTCGCACTGCGAGTACACTAACATATCATCGATAAAGACGATCATAAAGTCGTCGAAGTACTCCCTGAACGTTCTATTCATCAGATTCATGAACACTGATGGCGAATTAGTTAGACCGAACGGCATGACCGTAAACTCAAAATGCCCATATCTCGTGTTGAATGCTGTCTTTGGGATATCATTTTCCCTTACTCTCAACTGATAATAACCGGACTTAAGATCCAATTTTGAGTACACTGATGACCCGACTAACTGTTCAATCAGATCATCAATCCTTGGGCTTGGGTATTTGTTCTTTTCCGTTAACTTCCTCAGTTCTCTATAATCGATACAGAGCCGAAACTTCCGTCCTTCTTCTTAAACAAAAAGGAATAGTGTGCTCCAAGATGACGAACTTGGAAGTACATAACCCTGCTCCAACAACTCTTCCAATTGAACCTTTAGTTCTATCATCTCCTTAGGCGCCAACCGATAAGGAGAGCATGACACAGGTTTGGCACCTTGCACTAGCTCAATCGTGAAGTCAATCTCCCGCTGAGGTGGGGCTCTAGGAATATCGTCCGGGAATACGTCAGGGTACTCGCACACCACTGGGATACTACCCAAGGTGGGCTTAGGCTTCACATCCTCCACTAGTGTAAAGAACAGCTCTGCACCAGTACGAACTTCCTTGACCACCTGAAGAGCAGACATTAAAGTCTTGCTTGACCCCTTCAATCCCACAAACGTTGTCTACCGGCCAGTTCCCAACTTGACTCCTTACGATTACACTCTATGTATGCCTGCTGCTCCGAAAGCCAGTCCATACCAAAAATGACGTCGAACTCTACTAGCAGTAGTAGCGACGCTCGCAAGTCCAACTCATGACTCCCAATATGAATATTTACAATACAAACTCTGTCCAGGCGTATAGAACACCCATTCGACAATAACACGTCCAATTTGTCCTTTGCCATCGAAGAAGGGACTCCAATGCGCGATATGAAACTTTCGGAAAAAAGGAGTGTGAAGTTCCCGTATCGAAGAGTGCTCTTACAGGAATATCACAAATCAAAACAAAACCTATAAAACAGTAATAAGCTAACATGTGTAAGGTAATAGTATTTAAAGCTAAAGTGCTATAAATTTAAACAGTACCTGTTATCACATCCGCTTGTTTGATGGCCTCCTGGTGGCCAAGATTATGACTCTTGGTAGAGTCGAAGAATAATGGGATGCAGTTGACTCCACTGCCCTGCACTTTTCCTCGTAAGTTGCTTACGGCTTCCTCTCGAACATTGGACGTCTGCTCCAACAGTCACGGTAAAAATGCCTTGACTTCCCACAAGTAAAGCAAGCGCCCGGGGTTTGGCTAGTATTTGCCCCCAGAGCACCAGAAGAAGGTGTTGGAACCGACATCCTAGCCTTCTTATTCCACCTTCAGAAACCAGACTTTTAAGGCGAAACCTTGAAATCTGACTTCCTAACACTTGAGTTTTTCTTCACCCGCACATTCTTCATATCTTTCTCCAAATACCGGGCCGTGCTGACAAATGTCAAAAAGCCTTGCATCATCAACCCTAAGAGCAGTAGCCTCAGGTCATCCCTCAGACCTTCATAGAATCGGTTTATCTTTCGCTCTTCATCAGCGAATGTAGCACTTGCATATCGACCCAAATGTGTAAATTCTTGGAGGTACTCATCCATGCTACGCTCTCCTTGCACTAGATTCTGGAAATCGTTTTCCATCGCAATCCTCTAAGCCAAGGGGAGGTATCGAGCCAAGAACAGTCTCGAAAATTCTTCTATCGAAACGTCAGTAAGTTGTCTACCCCTCAAATGGTGTAACTCCAAACCTTCCAACCACAGTCTTGTGTCGCCATCTAGCAAGAAAGTGGCAATAGTTGTCTTCTGCCACACATCCATCTCTGTAGCTATCAGGACTCTCTTTATCCAGGAGAGCCTATCTTCAGCTTGGGTTGGGGTTCCCGTCTGCGAGAACACCAGAGGGTTGAAGCCAATAACATGTTTGACCTATTTCTCAATTGCACTCCTAAGCATCAGTGGCTCCACCACAACCTGCTCAACTCATCTTGGTTCCACCGCTTGGAGCGGTACTTGCTCCATAGTAGGGGCAGACTGCTGCACTTGTCTTGCAGGCTATTCATTAATCATCGCAAACACTGCTTCAGCTACCAATCGTATTGTTTCAGTCGAAGGAGGTATTATTGGCACATCATTCGGTGCGCTACTAACCTCAAAATGCGGGTTCTCCGAAGGCCCTGCACCGCTTCTGGTCACCTATAAATGTACAACATACTGTTAAGTGAACGAACAACATTGCAAAATGCAATTATAGGAACACGCATGTTCCCTAAACATGTGTATTTTCATTCCTAAGTGGACATTCATGAGTTCTTTTTATGTTAAAATGGTGACGCACACACATGTGCTCACCACCCCTTAAATTGAATTCCATAAATTCACTTAAGCCTGACCGAAACTAGTAGTCTGATACCAAATTGTAACACCCCTATCCGTCACATAGCATGTAGTAGTAGGTCCGGTAGGGGCCCGGCGCCATATACCACAGACATACCGGCGTGTTACTCAATGAAACCAATCTTGCAATCGTAATGTCCTATACAGAGCATCTAGTGGAAGTAATTTTATTAAGTTGAAAAAATAAGAACCCAATCACAAGCATGAATGTCCACTAACAAACCTAAAAGGGAATGAACTTACAAAGTACACAAAGTACCGACATTATGGCCATACAAGAGTTCACTAAATTTAAAACTGTTTCTTCCAAACTTCGTCACGTGGGCCGGTCACACATGAATTAAATAAGTAAATAAAACAAGGCCTTCAAAAGCCGTCTCAGCAACAAGGGCTTGGGACCGTTATTTACCACTCAGCTCTGCAGCACCTGCAAGCATAATTCACCTCAACGGTGGAAAACAAAAGCAACAATCAGCTAAAGCTGACCAAATTATAACGATCCTGCCCCCAAACTGGGGCGGCGATGCTCCTTCCCTACGCTTATTTGCATAATAAGCAATATAATGAATAAACACAACACCATAGGTGTAGGCACACATGGCCGCACACCGCGTGCTCTCAGGGCACTTACACGATGAACCCGGTTAAAAACCACGGTCTCACCACTGCCCGTTGGATGGCAATACTCGTGAGCATTTTAGTCTTTTCGGACTAAGCCTAAGACCCGCACAACTATTCTAATGGTCAGTTCCTGATTTCAGGTCTCTGTCACCAAACCACATAGACCGGGTCCGGATCCACAAGCCCATTGCTAACATTGCACTGTCAATCTTAAGTCAAATGCGCGGGCCAAGCTTCGCCGGATCCCAAATTCGATCATATAAGCACATAACCCAGTTATGTTCATGGCTGGCTCCCAGGCCACCAAGTTGGCGGAAATGCGTTTTTGCCCAGTTTTTCGAGTGCATCTTAGAGTTAATCCCTAAGATTCCCTATTGCAATCTACCGCGTAGACACCCAAAAGAAACCAAAGGAACGGAGTCTTCTCCGGCTAATCATGCATAATGAAACATCACCGATCCAGACCAACTCATCTGGGTAGGCTTCAAAAACCATGCCTATGTTCGTTTCTCAATTTCGGACTCTACATGCAAACAACCGGGACTATTCATGTCTACCCATAGGAACACCTCAAACTCACCGCATACTCACGAGAGCGGGCTTCCTATGCAAAAAGGAGAGAGGACTTCACATGTCCAAGTAGAGAATCGTTACCCTTGGGTTTCTCTTTGGCGCCATGGAAATCTATATAGATGAAAAGCACCACGACGATCTCGCTTCCGTAGATCTAGACTCGGCTTGCAATTTGGGGCTCTGAATCTCCTCCGGCAACTGGATCTCTCTTCCTTCTTCCTCCATGCTCTCCCCTCTCTCTAGAACTTTTAGAAAGAGATTGAACCAAAAGGAATAAGGGTTTTCAACCCTATTCCCAGCCTTAACCTAGGATAGATAAGCCTGAGCCCTTGGATCTTAAAATAAGGAAACGAACGGCCACGATTTGCCCTAAATATGAATTTGCTGGGGCGGACACGGCTTCTGACACTCCCGTGTCCAAGGCCGTGTTCCACACTCACAGTAAACTAAGAAAAATCCAAACCAGGACACGGCCTTTGATATGGCTTGGGACACGCCCGTGTCTGAAGTGACATACCTATGTCATGGGCCATGTGCCTCAAACGACACAGGACCAAAAACTTCCTGAACACAACACGGCCATGTGACACACCCGTGTCACATGCCGTGTGCTATACATGCCCTAGGACATGCCCATGTCCCAGGCAATGTAACTACCTCAGTACAAAACCAGCAAACTGCCCGAGCAGGACACGGCCTCTGACACACCCGTGTATCAGTTCGTGTTCCCTGTCTCGATGCTCATCGACTGCATTTTCGTCGACCAATCGATGAGTTGTCGAACATGCGCACAACACTTCCATTGGACACACTCGTGTCCCAGGCCGTGTGACCCTTACCAAGGCCCAAACTATCCTCAAAAAGATGTTCGTTCCTCTTTTGATTTTTGAGGCATTACATTTTGGGTGCACCGCTTCCCCTTATTTATAGGTTCAGGGGCCTGCCCAAACAGGCAGTGCAAAATAACCGGTTGTCCGAGGTACAAGAGAACCGGTCAGCGGTGACGGGAAACAAAAAGGAAAAGACAAGCCAGTTCGCGCAAGAGGGGCGGACTGGACTCTTGATTTGGAGCTTCCGTCTGACTGCAGGATGTGATCCTAGTTGAAGGGTCGCGACCTATTCATGCTGATTATTGGCTCCGCCTCAAGAGAGTTGGCGGATGATATTGTAAAACTACGAGGCTGTGCAACCTTGGTGGACTAAAGAGTCGGGTCCGCGAGCACTGGAGCTTCTCACCGTTGGTCGAACGACGCCATTTGTCGAGCGATGCTTGCTGACCTGACAGGACTGGAGATTCTTGTTCGCTAATAAAAGAAGACCCAAGTCCTTGCTGAACATGTTGTGGATTCTGGGGTTAATAGAGCCGACTCCAGATTAGGTCTTTTCGTAAATCACTTTCTCAGTTTACTGTATATATTATTTATATACTAAGTACTGAGCCAACCCATACCAGCAGACCTCGCTAAACCAGACTTAGAGAAAATAAATCGGACAAAATAGAATTCGTCGAGTATCACACTGATATTTGCTGAATCAACACTTGACTCAAAGAATCATTGAGTATACATGTCGATATTCAACGAATCAACACTTGACTTGACGAATCATTGAGTGCACTCAACTCACTCAACGCCTAATGCCAGTCTCATCGAATCAACACATGACTCAAAGAATCATTGAATGAACTTAATGCACTCAATGCCATCATTCGATGAGTCAACATTTAACTCGATGAGGGCGTCGAGTGATCTCGACTCTCTCAACACCTAACTTGACAAGTCAACATTTGAATCTACAAAGGCATCGAGTGGTCTCAACGTTTTCAACGCCTAATATACAAATCAACATTTGACTCAACCAAAGAGTTGGGTGGTCTGGAGACAGTCAATGGCTGGCTGATTAGACTTGTGGAACTCAATGCAATCATTCGATGAATTAATGATTGACTCTAAGAATTGAAAGAGGAAAGTTGTCAACCTAAATCACTTAGAGGGGGGGGGTGAATAGGTGAATCATACGTTTGTTTGCGTAATAAAAATTTTAGCGATCTAGCACAAACAATCAAGCAATCATAGAAGGACACAAAAGATTTATAGTGGTTCCCCATCCTTGGGTACGTCCACTTTACCTCACCGTTCTAGCAAATCACTAGATCCGGCTACTCCACTATCTCGGATTGAAAACAATCCTACGCCTCGGAACCACGTTCCTACAAACTCGATCCAAATGGATGTACACTCGGAAGATGAAACCTTCCTACAACTCAGAGAACAACGCTCCTACACTCGGAGAATAATCTCCTACAAGATTTACAAAAAAATATATATAAAAATACAAGCATAAATTTTCTCATATCTGCAAGAAATTAGTCTTTAGGTCTTCTTCTTGGAGTTGTGGCCCTTTCAGAATTTGTTGAAGAAAACTTGTAGATCTGACCTGAGAAATTCTTGAATCTACTCGATCAAGGAAGAAGAAAGGTTTCCTGAATCAGGAGATCTTCTTAGATCGAAAAGATGAAGATCGATCTGAATGACAGCGGTGGCGACGGCTTTAGGTCGTCGGGCTTGAGAAGAATTCGGCCGAACAAGAGATTTCAGAAAGTTCGGAATCTGCTCAATAAATTCTCTTAATCCTTCTTAGGGTTATGTCTTAGTGACAAGACTTTATATAGGATGTCTCTAATGGTTAGAAATATCATTAATGAAGACACGTGGACCAATCTTGTCGGTTTATTTGAAATTCTGGCCGTTCTGGACTTAGAGGAAATTTTCTGGAAAGATAGACTTAGTTCTCGAGAGGTTAATATAGTTCTCGAGAACTATGTACTGAGTTTACGAGAACTATAGATACTTTTTGAAAACTAATCTTCTTGAAACAGAGTTGGACTTCTCGAGAACAACAGAGTATAGTTCTCGAGAACTACTTTACTTCTCGAGAACTAAAAGAGGACTTATCGAGAGCTTGAGCTTTAGAAAACTTTCATGAACTTCTCGAGAACAAAAGTGACTTCTTGAAAACTTATAGACTAGTTCTCGAGAACTTTACTTAGAGTCATCGTCTCATAGAATTTCTGAACTGAGGAATCAAAATAATACTTCTCGAGAACTGAACTGACTTCTCGAGAACTTAGAGGGTAGTTCTCGAGAACTTTTACTGATTTCTCGAGAACTTAACTGAAGTTCAATTTCTTAAGAAAATTCTGAACTTCTCTAGAATCAAGGCATACTTCTCGAGAACTTATAGAGTAGTTCTCGAGAACTTTAATGACTTCTCGAGAACTTCAACTTAGAGTAATTCTTGAACTGTCCTGACTTCTCGAGAAGTAGAGTCTGAGCTTCTCGAGAACTATACCATACTTCTCGAGAACTCTGAGAGAACTTCTCGAGAGGTGGACTAATAAATTTTTTTTCAAGAATTTCAGATAAGATTTCCTTCTGGCCTTGTCTCCATCCTTTTCTCCAAAGTTTGAATATAAAGTGTATCCCAATTGAGAGGCTACACATGAGTCAACACCTTGGATCATCCAGTGAGGGATTACACTGAGTGGTCCTGTGTTCCTGACCCACTATAGACTAACATTGGTCTACACTTAGAACTTGAGAATCTCTAAACATGCAACTAGAACACACATGTCAAATACAACTTAATTCATCGTAGTTCAAGGGTGACTTCATGCAAATCTAGGCTATTATGGAGACAATACCCAACAATCTCCCCCTATTTGTAGATGTCAGAACCCTTTATACTAACGTGAATTATTATAACAAAAACAGAGCATGAAGGAAGAAAAGTAAAAGTAGTAAAAGCACAGAAAGAAAATTAGAAACCATAATTAAGCAAAACTAGGAAATGTTATATATATCAATAATGTTTTAGAATTTGGTAAACATCCATTTTCTTAACAGTTCTCAACACCACAACATCAACAGTCATCTTTGTTCTGTTGTTGTTTGTCTTGCTTAGCTTGTTGTCTTCTTTGATAGCTGAACAGTTTGGGATAGTATCTAGGAGGTTTTGGAGGAGCTTTGGGATTGTTCTTACCATACTCTCGGTCACGTAGTCTCCTTTTAGTCATTGATTTCTCATATAACTCCCATTCTGATGAGCTGTAGTGCAGACTCCTTTTCTAGTTCAAGTCCAGTACAAGTTTGAGAGTATCGAGAATTAAGGATTTTGAGGTAGGGCTCCACACTTCAGCAAACTCTTGAGCTTTTCTCTTCTCTGCCTCTGGCTGAGGAACTGATCTGCTAGCAAAAGGTCCCTCCCCATACTTCTTTTTCTTGGGGATGTGAACCTTTGGAAGGTCTTCAAGGATCACATCATCCCAAACATGGGAGTAGGAGGCTGGAGGAGGTTCCTGGTCTTCTGGCCTGGGAGAGAAAGTGGGAAATTGAGGTTGAGGCACTTGGCTAGACGCACCTTCAGCAAGAGGATTTAGAAGGTGAGGAATCACATTGGGGTCTGCCTAAAAATCTAGAAATATTTGATTGTGCATCCATACAGCTGTATCATAGGTATGGAATTTGACAGATTGAATTTGTTCTAAAACATCCTTATTGATCTCAGTAACTTTTTCAGTCCACAGAGTTTTGGCTTCAGCATTAAGCTTTTCAACTTGTTCTTTGACAATGTTCTCCCCCTTTCTGATTTCTACTGATAGGGAAGCTATGGCATCTTCCTTGAAAGTTCCAACTTCATTGCATACCTTCATTACATTTTCTTCAGCTCTTTTGTCTAGTTGGATCTGATTATTTGCGAGAGTGACAGATTGGTACATTACTTGTCCAATGATGTTAATTGTATGATCTATAGCTTTCCCTCCAATTCTGAATAACTCTTTTAGCTGTTCAGTATTGACTTGAATTTCAGCGAAACCTCTGCTCATCTCTTTTTCCAAAGCAGTTACCTGTTTCTGGATATTCTGAAGGGAATCATCAAAGTATTTCCTCTTAGCAGCTAAAATATCTTCAATCCTGGAGAGAATATCTGAGTTTATCATAACATCAGTAGCAGCAGGAGTAGAAATAGGAGTGATGGAAACATTCTGAGCTGGAGGGGCATCTGATAAAGTAGTAGTGGCAGGAACACTGGTAGAAGCAGCTGGAGGTGGAGGAGCTTTCCATGGGGGCAGTTCTTCTAGAACAACTAAGCTCTTGGCTCTTACAGTGTGAAAAACTGTATCACCCTCCTCATCAATAAATCTTGGAGGGGTGAAGTCTAGGTTCCTGAGAGGGGCTTCCACCTCTTCAGGAGGTGGCTCATCCTCTCCAGATAGCAGGATTGTCTCTGGAGGAGTGGATACTTTTCTTGGAGATGGAGGGGGAGTTGGAGTACCTTGAGGTGATGGGAGAGGGGATGGAGTAGCTCTAGGTGAGGGAAGAGGAGATGGTTCTCTGTATTGTTCAGCAGGAATATCTTTTGGAAGAGGAGGAAGAGGGTCCTCAGAGGAGAGTTCCTCTATCATCTTATCTATGGTTTCATTTGTATCCTTTAGTACCTCTTGTGCTGGAAAGTCCGACTGGGTTGAGATTGGAAAAGTTGCCCTGGGGCTTCTGATTGGAGAGAGTGCTGGTGAAGGAATTCTTATACCTGAGGCAGAAGGTGCAGGCTGCCCCTCAGATGCTGCACATGATAGTTTAGCAGCATGATGTGAAGGAGGAGATGGGGTCCTGACCTTTGAGATAGAGGCTCCAACTTCCTTGGCCAACTGTCTTGGGTTCTTCAGTTTAAGTTCCCATCTTTGGATGGAGGTGAAGGAGATCTTTTTTAGATGATGGACAGGGGTACCTTTGGAGAATTTGAAAGTAACTGGATCAATCTCACTCAATAATAAAGGGATTATCCTTGCAAACTTGGGCTCATGAATGCTATCTCTGATCATTTCAAATACTATCATTCCAAACTGAAAGCTTTTTCTACAGATCACTGCTGTCATCACTCCAAACAAGTCATGAGAGATAAAACTGACTAACCCTGTAATACACCACAGTATCTTTCCAATGATATATGCAAGGAGTTTTCCTACATCATTAAGTAGATTTATCCTGAGGGAGTTATATTCCTCTGGGATTCCACAAAAGGAATAAGCTCTGTCATAATCTTCAAGGGTTAGGTCATCTTCCTCATAGACAATAGGCATCTTCAGAAGTTTGGAAACCCTGTGCTTGTCAAGTTTGATTTTTATTCCTTTAACTTTGGTCTTCAAGATGGTTCCATTTCTCCTCACCTTGGCATTCTTGAAAAACTCTTCTACATCAAGAAAGATAATTTTCACAGGCTCTGTAAGTACGAACATTAAGCCGGCTATATCGAGAAGAATCATTAAATTCTGGAAATCGTCGGAAACATCGGCCAATCCTTGGACAATGAGTTCACTGCTGATCCCAATCTTTGAACTATGAGCCATTTGCGCCGATGGTGACAGCGAACGGAGCGGAGAAGGCGACGGAGATGGAACTGTCGTTCGACGGAAGATGAAGAGGTGCGAGAGAAAGTTTTGAAATGGCGGTTGATTTTGGATTCTAAAGTATTTTAGATATATATAATATCCTTATTATGTTAATTATAAGTCTAATTAGCCTTAGATTAGGGCAGAAATCATGAAATTTACGAATTAACAGAGTTCAGAAATTTCGGCAGAAGGTCGGTCTAGCTCTCAAGAAGTAGGTTAAACTTTTCGAGAAGTGGTCGAGAGTTTTCGAGAAGTCAAGAAGTTCTCGAGAACTGGAGTCCAGAGTTTTCGAGAGAGAGAATGACTTTTCAAAAACTAGTCTCCAGAGTTCTCGAGAGAAAAATTGACTTCTCGAGAACTTGTTCTCGAGAACTTACAATGAACTTTTCGAGAAGTGTAAGTATTTTTCGAGAGCTATTTTCTGCCTCTCGAGAAGTGGACTTAGGTTTTCGAGAAGTGACTTCTACTTTTCGAGAAGTTTAAGTAGGTTTTCGAGAACTGCCTTCCACTTGGTAAAATCTGACCATTTAGGAGTATCCTCGATTCTTGAGCCTTTGAACTGACCACTTTGGATTAATCCTCCTTGTTCAGCAACCCAAGTTTGGTTTTGAAGAAATTGAACTTTGTCTCGTCCAGCAGCTTGGTGAAAATATCTACAACCTGCCGATCTATTGGCACATACTTCAGATCTACATCCCCTTGCTCCACATGCTCCCGGATGAAGTGGTATCTCAGCTCGATGTGTTTTGTCCGGCTGTGTGAGACTGGGTTTTTTGTGATTGCAATGGCGCTGGAGGAGTCACAGAACAATGGAATGTCCTTGATCTTCATGTTGTAATCCTCCAACTGGTTCTTTAGCCAAAGCAACTATGCACAACAACTACCGACAGAAATATATTCTGACTCGGCCGTTGAGATTGCGACACAGTTTTTCTTCTTACTACTCCATGAGATGAGTCTTCTTCCTAGGAACTGACACGTCCCTGATGTGCTTTTCCTATCATCTTTGCTTCCTGCAAAGTCTGCATTTAAAAAACCGATTTGTTCACTGTCATTGCTTCTTGGGTATCATAAGCCAAGATTTGGTGTACCTTTAAGGTATCTCAAGATCCGCTTTGCAGCAGCATAATGAGATTCCATACAGTTCACTTGGAATCTAGCACAGACACATGTAGAGAACATTATGTCTGGTCTACTAGCAGTAAGGTAGATCAAGGATCCAACTATGCTTATGTACTTGGTTTCATCGAAGGGTTTCCCCTTCTCATCCTTGTCCAGAGACATAGCTTAGGCCATTAGAGTCCTCATAGAGGTTACACTCTCAATTCCAAATTTCTTAAGTAACTCCTTGGTGAACTTGGTCTGAGAGATGAAGATCCCATCTTCAGATTGTTTCACCTGAATTCCTAAGAAATACTTTAGCTCTCCCATACTGCTCATTTCGAACTTCCCTTGCATAAGTTGAGAAAACTTTTTGCAGAGGGTTTCATCGGTAGACCCAAAAATAATGTCATCGACATAGATTTGCACTAGCAAAATCTTGCCTTTAATTTCCCTAAGAAACAATGTCTTGTCTATCTTTCCCCTCATAAATGTATTCTCGAGGAGAAAGCTAGACAGCGTTTTGTACCAAGCACGAGGGGCTTGTTTCAAACCGTACAGTGCTTTCGATAATAAATAAACATATTCAGGATAGTTAGGATCAACGAAACCTGGGAGCTGTTCCACATACACTTCTTCCTTTATGTCACCATTCAGGAAGGCGGACTTCACGTCCATTTGATAGACGGTGAAGCCCTTCAGTGCAGCATAAGCTAGAAACAGTCTGATAGCCTCCAACCTTGCTACTGGAGCGTAAGTCTTATCAAAGTCGATCCCTTCTTCTTGACGATATCCTTTAGCGACGAGTCTGACATTGTTCTTTATGATCATCCCATCCTCGTCCATCTTGTTCCTATATACCCACTTTGTTCCGATGACGTTTTTACCATTGGGTCTGGGAACAAGTGTCTACACCTTGCAGTGCTTGAACTGATTCAGTTCTTCTTCCATGGCCAAGACCCATGATGCGTCTATATTTGCTTCTTCAAACTTCTTTGGTTCAACCTGCGAGAGGAAACTTAAATAAAGATTCTCGTTAGTTGTACCTCGACGAGTTCTGACACCGACCCGGGGATATCCTATTATTTGGTCCATTGGTGATCCTTTAGGTGTCTGAGCTCTAGATTCCTTGCATCTGGAAGTTCTTCATCCATTAGTGTGACTTCATCAGCTTGTACAATCTCCTCATCTTGATCTGCTACCTCTTCAATAGGATTTAGAGAGGTGATCTTGATGAACTATTCATCTCTACCTTCAGTCGACTCATCCAAGGTTATTTACTTAATTCTTGTACCTGCAGCTTCAACACGCACACTAGACGAATCGCTTCGCAGTAAGCTCATCTCATCAAATACAATATGTATTGATTCTTCAACAACCAGAGTTTTTTTTATTAAAAATTCTATATGTCTTACTATGGCTACTATATCCTACAAAAATACCTTCAAAACTTTTCTCACTGAACTTGGTAGTATGATACTTACCGTGGTTAAGCACGAAGCATTTGCAGCCAAAAATTCTAAAATATGAAATTATTGGCTTCCTGCCTTTTAGAAGTTCATAAGGTGTCTTATCATGATTCTTGTTATGAGGGCTCGGTTTTGCCCGTGGCATGCAGTGTTGACGGCTTCAGCCCAGAAGTACTCCGGTAGTGAAGCATCACTCAGCATGGTCCTACAGGCCTCTATGAGTGTTCTGTTCCTTCTCTCAGCTACTCCATTTTGCTGTGGAGTACGGGGAGAGGAAAACTCATGAAAGATACCTAGGCTTTCACAAAATTCTATCATGGCCCCATATTTGAACTCCGTTCCATTGTCACTTCTGATTTTGACTACGGAATAGTTGTATTAATTTTGGATCTGCCTGACAAAATTAGTAAAGATATCGAAGGTATCTGACTTGTGTTTCAGAAAGAACACCCACGCAAAACGCAAGTAGTCATCAACAATTACCAACGTATAATCCTTACCTCCTAAGCTTCTAACTTGCAGTGGACTGAACAAGTCCATATGTAGTAGGTGTAAACACCTATTAGAGTTTTTGCCTATAGTGCTTTTGAAGGAAGCCCTTGTTTGCTTGCCTTTTACGCATGCATGACAAGGTCTCTCTTTAACATGCTTGACATTTGGAGCATCACGCACTAAGTTCTGGGAGAATAATTTATTAATAGTTTTAAAATTAATATGTGCTAGCCTCTGTGCCATTGTTCAACAAGAGACGCACTATCTTTAGCTAAAAGACACACTAATGTAGAACAATCTATACAAATAAAATTTAAGCAAAATACAATCCTGCTTCGAGTGCCTGATATAATTGTTTCCATATTATCAACAGATTTTATCAAGCACTTGTCGGCGTGGAACTCAACAATGTATCATTTGTCGCATAGTTGACTTATGCTTATGCGATTGTGTTCTAATCCCTCTACATAAACTACATCCGAAAAGGATACACTACCATTACTGATCATACCATAGCCTTTAGTTTTTCCTCGGTCTGAACATCCAAAGATGACCTTTGGTCCGTTGCAGACTGGGGTGAAATCTTGAAGTAGTCTTCTTGTCCCGGTCATATGCCTAGAGCATCCACTGTCCAAGTACCAGATTGGCATTTTGGTGGCCTTTGGACATACCTGCAATCATAATTACTTTGCCTTAGGAACCCAAACAGATTTGGGTCCTTGGTCTCGGGTTAGAGTGCTCCCCCTATGAGAGTTAGCATTCTGAGTGGTCAATCTCATATTGCCAACCAGAGGGGTAGCAAACTTCTTGGTATTGAACCAACAGTCGATGGAAAAAATGACCAATTATGCCACAGCACCAACAATCGAACCTGTTGTATCTTTGCCTTGTGAACTCCTGCTTGACCTTTTGAAGTGATGATCTTGCAGGGGTGACATTCTTGGAGGAAGAAGCTTCATGGTGATTTCAATCACATGATTTCTTCTCCTTTTGAGGCCTTTCCGCAACAAGTTTTACTTTCGGTGGTTTTTGGAAGTTGTGACCATGAACATAAGGACCATAGCCCTGAAGAGTCACTTCCTCATAAGGTGCCTTAAAGACACTCTCACCAAAGTTCTGAGGGCGAGTCCATCCTTGGTACCGAGACTTTGGCTCTACATAGGTAGGCCTGGTCAAGTGACCATAGGATGAGTCCAGATCAAACTTGTTTGATGGGAAGATCACTTTCTTGAACACAGTCTGATCTAGAGGGGCTTTCCCTTTTTCTTTGGCCAAGGCCTTCTAGGCGGCCTTATTCTTCCGTTGAGCCTTGTTCCTCCTAGAAGATTTACTAGGAGCGGCAAAATGGCCTAGTCTAGCTCCTTGGGCCTCTGCTTAGAATTCAGCAATGAGTGGAAGAACTGTCTTAGGCTTAGAAAAACTTTCAACAAGTTTCTTCTCAGCCTCGAGTTGTTTTTACAACTCCTTGATGATTTCATCTTTAAGGTCGACGTGCTTGAGAGCCTGATTATATTCTTCAATAGCATGATTGAAGTTCTCTTGAAAAGTGTTAGTCTTAGCGACTTCTTCTCTCAGGCTTCTCTCAGAAGCCTTTAGAGACTTAATCTCTTTGGCCTGAGTTTTCACAACTCGATGACATTTGTCGTAAGTTATGATCAACTCCTTGTACTGGGCCATAAGTTTTGACTCATCATCAGAAGAGCTGTCCTCATATTCATGCCTAGAACTTTTAGATTCAAAGAGAGGAGTATGATAGTTTACCTCCCCAGTAAACTGGGGCTCTTGTTCGTCATCTGATTGGGACATGAGGCCAAAGTAGGCTTCCTCTTCTTCACCCGACTCAGATGAGTCAAAGTCACTGAGAGTTTTTCCCTTCTTGGCCAACAGGCTCTTCTCAGTTCTCTTCTTGTGGTATGAGGACTTCTTTTCCTCTCTTCTTCCACCCTCCTTCTTCTTGTGGGGGCAGTCAGGTATGACGTGACCTGGTTTATTGCAACAGTAGCAAATGATGTCAGTAGAAATATGTTTGTTCTGTTTAGATTTATACCTGTCATGGCTACCCGAGCCTTTCTTTCGTTGATCACTGTCGTTTCGTGATCTTCTGTATGAGTCATCCTTGCCTCTCCACTGCTTCTTCTTATTCAAGAATTTCTTGAACTGCCGTGAGAGTAACGAGAACTCTCCTTCAGATAGTTCTGACCCTGAGGACCATGGCTCAGAGCTTTCCTCTTCACTAACTTCTTGAGCTGGTGTTGGTGAGGTAGCTTTACCCTTCCTTGAACTTTCAGCCTTCAATGCAGTCGACTTCTCTTTCAAGGAGAAACGACTTTTCTCTTCTTTAGCTTTTCTGGAGTTGATCTGCAGTTCATAGGACATCAGCTTTCCAAAAAGATTCTATGGGTCTGTCTCAGCTAGTCTCCCAAATTCCTGGATGGCACAGACTTTGTTGTCCCATTCCTTGGTGAGAGACCTCAGAAACTTATCATTCATCTCTCCATTGGTGAATACTCGGACATACACTCTTAGGCAATTCACTATCTTGAAGAAGTTCTCAAAGGTGTCTGCAATGGTCTCCTTTGGTCCTTGCCTGAAGGCTTCATATTTTTGATTCAGTAGGGACCTTCTATCATCCCTCACTTCTTCAGTGCCTTCCATCAGAGTAACTAGAGACTACCACATCTCCTTAGCTGATTGGCAGTGAATCAGATTCTGCAGCATCGAGTCATCGACTGCACTTGTTATAATATTTTTAGCCTTTTTGTCCAAGGAGACAAGTGCAATCTCGTCCTTATCCAGATCTATCAATTTCTTAGGGACTTTCTTAGTTGAATCTATGGTGGAGATGGTCATAGGAACGTAGGGACCTTCTTCAACAATCATGAAGATCCGGGGGTCCACAACTTCCATGAAAAATTTAATCCTTTCTTTCCACATGAGAAAGTTAATCTTTGTGCACAATGGAAGCTTGGCGAAATCTTTGACTTTGTCCATTGCTTGACTGATAAGTAACAACTTTCAAAAGGAACTTGATCAAGGTGTTAACTTTTTAACGATCAACCTGTCTTTGATACTAATTGAAAGAGGAAAGTTGTCAACCTAAATCACCTAGAGAGAGGTGAATAGGTGAATCGTGCGTTTGTTTGCAGAATAAAAATTTTAGCGATCTAGCACAAACAATCAAGCAATCATAGAAGGACACAAAAGAATTATAGTGGTTCCCTATCCTTGGGTATGTCCACTTTACCTCACCGTTCTAGCAAATCACTAGATCCGGCTACTCCACTATCTCGAATTGAAAACAATCCTACGCCTCGAAACCACGTTCCTACAAACTCGATCCAAATGGATCTACACTCGGAAGATGAAACCTTCCTACAACTCGAAGAACAATGCTCCTACACTCGGAGAATAATCTCCTACAAGATTTACAAAAAAAATATATGAAAATACAAGCATAAATTTTCTCAGATCTGCAAGAAATTAGTCTTTAGGTCTTCTTCTTGGAGTTGTGGCCTTTTCAGAATTTGTTGAAGAAAACTTGTAGATCTGACCTGAGAAATTCTTGAATCTACTTGATCAAGGAAGAAGGAAGGTTTCCTGAATCAGTAGATCTTCTTAGATTGAAAAGATGAAGATCGATCTGAACGACAGCGGTGGCGTCGGCTTTAGGTCGTCGGGCTTGAGAAGAATTCGGCCAAACCAGAGATTTTAGAAAGTACGGAATCCACTCAATAAATTCTCTTAATCCTTCTTAGGGTTATGTCTTAGTGACAAGACTTTATATAGGATGTCTCTAACGATTAGAAATATCATTAATGAAGACACGTAGACCAATCCTGTGGGTTTATTTGAAATTCCGGCCGTTCTGGACTTAGAGGAAATTTTTTGGAAAGATAGACTTAGTTCTCAAGAGGTTAATATAGTTCTCGAGAACTATGTATTGAGTTTACGAGAACTATAGATACTTCTCAAAAACTAATCTTCTTGAAACAGAGTTGGACTTCTCGAGAACAACAGAGTATAGTTCTCGAGAACTACTTTACTTCTCGAGAACTAATAGAGGACTTCTAGAGAGCTTGAGCTTTAGAAAACTTTCCTGAACTTCTCGAGAACTAAAGTGACTTCTCAAAAACTTATAGACTAGTTCTCGAGAACTTTACTTAGAGTCATCGTCTGATAGAATTTCTGAACTGAGGAATCAAAATAATACTTCTCGAGAACTGAACTGACTTCTCGAGAACTTAGAGGGTAGTTCTCGAGAACTTTTACTGATTTCTTAAGAACTTAACTGAAGTTCAATTTCTGAAGAAAATTGTGAACTTCTCGAGAATCAAGGCATACTTCTCGAGAACTTATAGAGTAGTTCTCGAGAACTTTACTGACTTCTCGAGAACTTCAGCTTAGAGAAATTCTTGAATTGTCCCTACTTCTCGAGAAGTAGAGTCTGAGCTTCTCGAGAACTATACTATACTTCTCGAGAACTCTGAGAGAACTTCTCGAGAGGAACTTAGATATTTTTTTTCAAGATTTTCAGATAAGATTTCCTTCTGTCCTTGTCTCCATCCTTTGCTCCAAAGTTTGAATATATAGTCTATCCTAATTGAGAGGCTACACATGAGTCAACACCTTGGATCACCTAGTGAGGGATTACACTGAGTGGTCTTGTGTTCCTGACCCACTGTAGATTGACATTAGTCTACACTTAGAACTTGAGAATCTGCAAACATGCAACTAGAACACACATGTCAAATACAACTTAATTCATCTTATTCCAAGGGTGACTTCATGCAAATCTGGGTTATTGTGGAGACAATACCCAACAAGAATCGTCGAGTGGTCTCAACACTCTCAATGCTAACTAGACAAATCAACACTTCATTTGATGAAAGCTTTGAGTGATCTCGATGTACTAAACGGATTGCTGATTACAGTCCTTTACTGATCTCATGCCAGTACTTGGTCCTTCACTCATCACATGAGCAAGACCAACATAATCCAATCTTCCAAATTCTCCAAACATTCTTATGTGCAACCCTGATATGCTGATATTGCATTGACAGTGAGACTACATGTTTGATCACTTCCAGATCACCATGGTAGAACCAACAAAATTTGTTGGGTGTATCCAACGGGTTCACCGAATGCCTTCTGTTAGAGTTATATTCATTTAGAACTTCTTATCAGTTAACTGTTAGTCTAGTAACCAAGTCAAATTGGTTGAGGGCTTCAGTGAACCCATGAACCCAAGAGTAATTTGTCAAGTCAAGCCCAATTCATTGAGTATCGATGTGAGGTCGACTCTAATTCATCGAGTGTCTTTGAATCTGTCGAGTCAATTCGTCAAGTATCCCATCATTCGTCGAGTATATTCATCAAACTAAGTTAAATTCATCGAGTATCCCTTCGATTCGTCAAGTGAAGCGGAAAGGCATCGAGTAAAGTGTTGGCGTCGAGTGATTTTAGTGTTTTTGCCGAGTGTCTTCCAATTAGTCGAGTATTCTCGACGAATCGACATGTAGTTAGATATTTTTTTTGTCAAGTTAAATCCATTGAGTATCATTGGGTTTAGTTGAATTCGTTGAATAAATTCGTCGAGTCTGACCTTATTCATCAAGGGTAATTCGTCGAGTTTCTATTTGAAGTCAAATGCAATTCATCGAGTTTCGATTTCAAGTCAAGTGTAATTCGTCGAGTATTATCAACGAATCAGTGTGGACTTAGAAGTTTTTTCGTCGGGTGCATACACCAAATTCGTCGAGTATTTAAGTGTGTTATACTTAGAAATTTTTGGATTATTCTTCCCTCACTAATTCTTGGGTACTTTTAGGTTATCTCTATTTTATTGTTATTAATTTTTTTATTTTGGCCTTAGGTTGGAAGTGGATAAAGGACCACCACTACAGTACCTTGTTGAGATGTTTGGTCTGATGGTTTGGGTTGGAAATCATGGCCACCACCGCAGTGTCTTGTTGAGATGTTTGGTCTGATGGTTTGTGTTGGACAATGTGACCACTACCTGAGTACTATTTTAACCTGTCGTAATGATTCGCATGTTTGAGGTGATCTGTCTCTTTTGCATTTAGATAAACATGCATATCTATACTCATTTATGGTTGTTGAAGTCTGGAGTTACTCGCATATGGTCTTATTTTTAGTTATATCAAACCCCCTTTGTGATTTCTCTTATGCTTTCTGTTTATGTGACCTTGGATATTATGATTTTCTTTCAGCTAGTCTGATTTGCGTTGGTAACCCTTAACTTCCCCTATTTACTTACTCTTGGCATTTTACTGCCACTTGTACACTTCTTGTTGAGGTGTTCTTTTCCTTTGAATGGCTAGGGCTCAGAGCAATAGCGGCCTAGGCAGCTAGAGTTCGTGTTTTCTGACGTGGGCTTGTAGCAATGGTTTTTTTCCCTCACCTTTGTGAGGTAGTTTGGTAGTTCTTACTTTGGTTCAGACATAAATGTTGTTTTGTGGATTTAAGTCAGATTGTTGATGCCCTTAGTGAATTATTGTAGATGATTGATTATTTGCTAACATTGCTAGCTACTATGTTATCTTTCTTGTTGTTTGTCGTGCCTACTTGCTCTTTGGCAAGAATTTATGCTAGGTTTAGTCATGTTCATAAAGCCCCCCGGGCCCGAGCATAAACCAGGCCTTCGGGGCTCGGGCTTTACCGAAACGGGTCCGAGCCAGGGCCCAGATTATAGCCGGGCTGAGCATCTGGGTCCTTCGGGTGCCTACTAAGGTCCCTTTGGCCTGACCCGTTTTTTTAAAAAAATTAATTTTTTTTATAAAAAATATTAATATAATCTATAAATACAATGAAAAAATACGATTAATTTCATATTGTGATTGAAAAAAATACAAATAATTTCATAATTTGGAGGAAAAAAATAACAATTTTTTTAATATTGAACGGAAGTATACAAAATTATAAATAAGTTAAAAAAATTTAGTTGTGATTGAGAAATCCAAAATTATAAATACAATAAAATTATATATCCGTCATCTTTAAAAAATTTTAAATTTCAAAAATCTGTCTCGCCATTTTTAAGCTTTAATTTAAGTTGATCGCGTCCATCTCATCTTCCATATCCGATAAGCTGTGATATTTACTTTACCTTTCACCAATTTAAAATATCACCTTTAACTCTTTCACACCAGGGAGATCTTTCTTTAAAATTTGGTTTTCCTCTTTCTAGTGTGAATCCACTCCACCTAGTTATTCTGAATGAAACTTTATCTGCTTGTATTTTTTATTTTTTATTTTTTTAGTAAGAAATATCTCACACATTTAGTTATTTAAAACTTTTGTGAGTTAGCGTTTTATTGTTCTTTCTTAAATACATTTAAATCTCATTACATCGCATACATGCCCATGGGAGTGCAAATATGAGTGCAGGCCAATCACATCACAAATGAAGTCCGTAGAATGAATTCGTATTTCGTGAGCCATTTGACCTTGACTCCGAACTGTTGTGACCATTGGAATACGACATGCATGTAATGAAGTCCTTGCAGATATCCTTCCAAATCATATGTTGATGGTATTACACTTTTGCCCAACCTGAACTTTCAGAGCTGATTGCTACAAATACAATGATCGAATATAAGAACCTGTTGAAATTAATCAAATCTCTTGCCATGTCTTTATAATGATCTGCTTCCCATACCTTCATCATTAAAAAAGGGTACTGTTATTAGCAAACAAGAAAAAAAAAAGATTCAGCCATTTTTTGCAATTTTTTCTCTTCCCAAAAATTACTACTAGCAAACCAATCTTGCTTTTTTGTAATTTTTTATTTTTGAATTTTGAGCCCCAAATGTTTCTCATTTGAAAAGTGATCAACATAAAAATTGTAGATTTCATCGAGATCTACAACTTTTATGTTGATCATTTTTTAATTTGAAGCCGTTTAGGCTTCCAATTTGAGCAAGAAATAGATGCGTACGGAACGAGTCGTCCGTACAGATTTTCGGCGTCCGTACAGATTTTCGGCGTGACTTTTTTCGGGGCCCAAATCGAGAGTCTAAACTGCTTCAAATAAAAAAGTGTTCAACATGAAAGTTGTAGATCTCGATGAGATCTACAACTTTCATGTTTAACATGTTTTAATTTGAAGTCGTTTAAGCCTCCGATTTGGCCCCCGAAAAAAGTCGCGCCGATCCCGGGCGTCCGTACATATATTCGGCGTGACTTTTTTCTGGGGCCAAATTGAGGGTCTAAATTGCTTAAAATCAAAAAGTGTTCAACATAAAAGTTGTAGATCTCTTTGAGATCTACAACTTTAAGGTTGAACACTTCTCATGAAAATGTACGTATAAGACGCAGTTCAAAAAGACGTGTATATTCTTATATACACATAACTTGTATATACGTGCCACCTTTATAGGAATTAGAAATCAAACATATTTTTAAACCGGCCGATATTTTGTTTAAAGATTTTGGCGCAGATGATGATATTTTGTTGAAAAAGAAGTTTTGACATACTAAACAAAACTTTGCGGTATTTTGACTCATTTCTAATGCTAACATAAGTGGTTGAATGAATACATTGAAATCATTTGTAATGTTATTATATGTAGTAGGTTATTTTGAAAAAAATGAATGTTTTAAACAAAATTTAATTTTTTTAAAAATTTTTTTATATTGGTTTGCTAGTAACAAAATGGTTTTCAAATATCCATTTTGAAAAATGAGGGTTTGCTAATAGTAATGGTTTGCTAGAAACCAAATTGGGTTTGCTAGTAACAACACCCTTAAAAAAAGGGAGAAGAAGATGTGTTGCAGCCGCCTTCAGTTCCCAAAGAATATTGAGAGCATTTTTGAGCCGTGTGCTATGCATGCCTGTTTTTTATTTAAGTTTAGTTTTGTCATGTTGCTCCTCCTTTGCCTATATATAAAGGCAAGGAGTTCTGTTCTAAAAAGAGAGGTGAAGTGTTGAGTTGTAGAAAGAGAGATGTTGTAACCTCTTTGTAACACCTTTTTGCTATCTATGAAATAGGTGGTAATACCGGCCTACCTTTCCAATTCAATCTTACCATTTTATTCCAACATAGTATCAGAGCCAGGTTGGCCGGTGATCTTGTGTTGTGCTTCTTGCTCTCTACCATCAGTTTGTAGCATCTTATTCTTGATAAATCTGTTCTTATTTTATTCTACCCCATCATATGGCATCTTCGAGCAATTCTTCCCCCCAAAATTTATTGTTTTCACCCAGTGGAGTACCCATATTTGAAGGAGAAGCCTTCAACTTCTGGGAGTTTCAGATGAAAACCTTATTCATATCTCAAGGCCTATGGAGTATTGTGCAAAAGGGATTTGATAAACCTACTTCTGCTTCCCCCATTTCCGATTGGCAACAAGCCCTGGCTGCTGAGTTTTTTGAGAATGAAAAAAAGGATGCTAAAGCATTTCTCTTTATCCAACAAGGAGTTGGAAACACTGACTTTCCTCGGATTCTAGCTGCCACAACATCAAAAGAGGCATGGGAGATCCACACATCCGATTTCCAAATCTCCTCAAAGGTACTGCCCATCAAACTACAAAATGTATGGCAAGAATTTGATACGGTTAAAATGAAAGATAATGAAGATATCAACACCTATATTACAAGAGTAACATCTCTAGTAAACCAAATTAGGTGATATGGTGATAAAGTTGAGGAGAAAAAGGTGGTGATTAAAATTTTAAGAACCCTGACAAAAAAAATTGCCTTTGTTGCTGTCGCTATAGAAGATGCAAAGGACATAAATAATCTGTCTCTTCCTGAACTTGTTGGCTCTCTTCAAACACATGAAGAGAGACTGAAAGAGTTTGAAGAAACTCCTCTGGAACATGCTTTCCAAAGCAAGATTGTGATTAAAGAAGAAGAGGTTATTAAGAAAAAGGACACTAAACCACCCTTATTCTGCAGCTTATGTAATAGACCTGGGCATGAGCCTTATAGATGTTACTATAAGTGTAAAAGATATAGAAACCCAACTCACCTGCAAAAACACCGTTGGTTTCAGCATAACAAGCAACAAAGGCTTTTGCTGAAAATCCCCCTAAAAATGTGACAAAAGAAGAAGAAAAAGAGGCTGATAGAGTGTTCTTCATCAAGGCAAGTAATGAAACTCAAGATGCTGACACATGGTACTTTGATAGTGGATGTTCCAACCACATGTCAAACCTCAAAGAAGCCTTTGTAAAATTAAATGAAGAAGAAAAATCACATGTGATCTTAGGAGATGGTAAGTGCACAACTATAGAAGGAAAGGGGGTAGTGATAGTAAAAAACAGCAAAAGAGAAACCAAGCATATACATGATGTGCATTATGTACCAGGGCTAGCACAAAACCTCTTAAGTGTAGGGCAGCTTGTAAGCAAAGGATATCAACTAATATTCAAAGATAATCAATGCCAGATTACGGATAAAAACTCCAACCTTACTGCGGTTGCTCCCATGACTGTGAACAAAATATTTCCCATAAATCTATCACAAATATCTGACCAAGAAATGATGAGTTTCCTCATTGCTGCATCCAAAAGGTGGCATGATCGATTTGGGCACCTTAACTTCTCAGATTTAAAGAAAGTAAGCAAAAAAAATCTTGTGTATGGGTTACCAAAAATCAAAGAAGACTTGAGTAAGTGGAAGGGGTGTGCAGAAAACAAAATCAATAGACTACCATTTCCTCAACAAAGCCATAGAAGATCTACAGAACCATTTGAGCTGGTTCACATAGACTTATAGGGGCCTGCTCCCATCCCGTCCTTGTCTGGAAAAAGATATTTTCTCCTAATCATAGATGACTATAGTAGAATGGCCTGGATCATGTTGATGGACACAAAATGTGAAGCCTATTCCAATTTCATCAAATTCAAAAGACAACCTGAAAATTATGCTTGTAAGAAAATTAAAACCCTAAGGTCAGACAGGGGAGGGGAGTTCATACAGAATTTAATTCACTTTGTGCTGAACATGAGATAACTAGAGAACTCACAGTAAGAGCATCACCTCAACAGAACGGGGTGGTAGAGAGAAGAAATAGAAGCATCATTGAAATGGCAAGATGTATAATGAGTGGAAAAAACTTACCTCACAGTTTCTAGGGAGAAGCTGTCAACACCGCTGTTTACCTATTAAACAGAGCACCCACAAGAGCCCTCACAAATTCCACCCCTTATGAGCTATGGTACAAAAGAAAACCAGACGTCAGCCATCTAAAAGTATTTGGCTCTCTATCCTATTTTATTCTGACAGCTACTCAGAAAAGCAAACTTGACAGTAAAGGATAAAAAGCAATCCTAGAAGGATATAGTGATGAGTCCAAAGCTTCTAGGTTATATAATCCCATAACTTCTAAACTATCCATAGCCCGTGATGTTATAGTTGATGAGGAAGAAGAATGGAAATGGAAAGTCTTAGTGGATTAGAATTCATATTTTTAGCCGGTTGTCGAGCCCCTTATCCAAATTGATAATGCTGTTGCGCCTGATGAGCATTCAACTGCCCCTCCCACTTTTGAAGAAATTAGAGCCTAACCATCCTTTGCTGAAGGAAGTCTGCAAACTGAGTCATCTAATTCAGTAAGTGACCCTGTGTAAGACCCCCTTTTTTTTTCAACCATCGGGGTCTTAGCCCAGAATTGCCGCTTGGCGGTGGCACCGACATCTCGGGAAGGCAACCACTACAAAACGCCAATTCTGCCGGCCCTTTTCGATCACAAGAGAGGGAAGTATTTATACAAAAAAAATGTAAACAAGTCCACAGAACCATGTAAATAAAAGTGAATCATATCCAGTCCATCAATGCATATAATAGGAAAATAGATAAATGGGCTCGAGCCCAGTACATCAGAGTCCTCACTACAAGTCACTCATCGCGGAAGATAAGAAAATGCTAATCACTCACGGAGCTGGTCGCAGGTGCACCGGTGCTAGACTGTCCCATCTCCATGCGCACCGTACTCCGCTGGTGCTGGTCCCTGTCTCCCATCCGGAGCTCTTGTAATGTTTGGTTCGAAAACCATTAGTCATAAAGACTAAGCCCTATCATCCCCTACCCCTCCCACCACGGCTCCTAAGCACCGGGCGGAGAGGAGGAAAGGGAAGCTACAAAAGTGGAGAATAGTCAAGTAGGTGACGGTAGACCTAACTAGCAAGTTATAGCAGGTGAACAGTACAAATGTTGTAATAGGTAGAACAATTAATAAATAGCAAATTGTATAAAAGGCAGCTAGAGAATAGTAAGTAAGCAACAAGTAAGTAAGTATGTAACCTTAACTTATATGAATGCCCATACAAACTTATAAGTTAAGGGGTCTTCTGCAAGGCTCCCATCGTATAAAAAGTCCCATACCAATTTATACGTTGGGGTGTCGGTTGTATGCAATTATGAGTGTAGTGATATGATATGCCATGATTCATGCAAGTGCAACTCACGCACACGACTCTATGCGCACAGACCTTTAGTTCCCCCTGTTCGGGCAGCTAGCTTCACTCCCAGGAACCTCCGTAGTGGCAAACGGAGACAGTGGGTCGGGCCCCCCACTCCTAGGCGGGTATCCACACTACCAGGCCTAGCCCTCCCGTACGCCCCTAGAAGAACACAACCTAGAGTATCCGCGTACTGCTGCTGGATGTACCCTCCAGACTTTCTTTGGCTAAGTGTCCCACACCGCCGAGTCAGCGTACCGATGTTGGTGTGAACGACGATCAGGTACCGAAGACCCACCACCTTTATACTGTACTCCAACCCTCGAGCCCGCGGCCCCCCGGACAGTCCTGTCCGTGCATCTACCTTCAGAGCTACTGTCTGATGGCAAGTAATCCTGTAATTCTACTTTCCTAGCTACCGGGGAGTGAGTGTGTGCAACCCTAGTTATACTAGTTACTCTTTTAATTTATTATTCCTATGGTTTACGTTAGCCCAGGACTGCCCCCGGTATACCCCGTGAAGGGCTCTCAAGGGGCACTAGGAACCAAGACGGCGGCATTACGGCCCGAAGTTCCCTTTCGCAAGGCACTTATTATTATTGGTTGATCTCCCTTAGCCCGATCCCCATTTAGTTACTTTAGTACTAACCCTAGAGTATTAAGACTCTTCCTCTTCTTCCCGGGATGGACGATCTTTCGTCGTTCCCGTACCCCCTTATCCTAACCAGTCCCACCCTCTACTTATCCTGACTTCTAATGATGAACTCAATCTTAACTTGCCCTACCAACCATCAATTACAAAAATTCCGTGGCTTTACTATATGCAGACCATCCTAAGCTATATGAGGTACACAAGGGGAGGTACTCCAAATTGTCTTCCAAATCTCCTATGAAATTTACTGGAGGTCTATCATGACTTAATTAGCTTAAATCCAGAAATTTATAATTTTCCTAATTAATCTGATATTTATTTTATTTTTCCCAAAGATTGGTCATGGGTAATTTTTAAACATGAACTACATGATATTCTTAAGTAATGGGCACCCAAAAATTATGATCACTAAATAACAGTAAGGTATCATCAAATACTAATTTGCAGGATTTTACAGAAGGTATTTAGCCTCTAATTAATTTATCCATTATAATCTCATTATTCTCATGTAAAGAAGGAAGTACTGAAATTACTCATCATAAAATTATAGAAAAATTACTAATTAGTAGTATGGTACAGAAAAGATCATTGTGCAAAGAATCATAATTTTACCAGCTTGCTAAGCACCAAAATAGACTTAATCCAATATCCATGATAAATAATACTTAATGAAGCAAGCCTTAGAATTAAGCTTCTAAAAATACCATAAAAATTCACAGAGCTTTAAAATCATAATAAAGGTTCTCAGCCTAAATTTCATCAGTTTCCAGGAAGTTTGTACCCCATAATAAATTTTCTAAGCAAATCATACAATTACTAAATCATTAAAGAAGTACCCAAAATAATGAACATAAAATTCATAGAAAAATATCCAGAGCTTGTACCATCCCTATAATTCACTCTCCTCAGATCTCATCACTTTTCAATGTGATTTGGTGTCATTTCCTATCTCTATTAGTTTCGCGCCCTAAACTATGGTTAGATTTTTAGGTATCCAAACCGTCTCCAAATCTACTAAGATTTCATCCAGAGCACTATATTGGCCCTATGGACCTCTTCACCCAATCTCGGGTCAATCCAAGGTCATTTGACCACATGACCTTCACAAACCTCCAAGATCCATCCTTAGGGATTGGCCTTGGTCCTTAGGGTAAACTTACCCCGATCCACCTCAAACTCCATGAGGGGGGTGCTAGAGAATATTACTAGCCAGTGGTAAAAATCTCAGCCTCTGTTGAGGCGAACTCACCACTCAAACTTCAAAAGTGCACTTTTATCCTAAGACCCCTTATTAGGGCAAAACTTAGGATTGATCATTTCTAGTCCAAACCATCTACAAATGAGATGGAAAATTATACAGAACTTTATGGTGACCCCAGGGACCACTCACCAAAGTTTGGGAGGGTTTGGAAATTATTTAACTATCTAATTAAATTCGGCTAGGATTATTGAATTTTTCTAAAAACTATAGAAAAATGTTCTCCAAAAATTCTCATTTTTGGATAGCACCTAGATATATGTAAGATTAGACCACACCCCAAATTTCAAGTCATTTGGATGACTGAATTGGAGTGGGGAATTTTTCTAAGGTCAAGGCAGTCCTCTGGATAGACCTCACCACAAAGGATGCTGTGGTCTAACTAGGATTCCAAATCGAGTGAAATTAATTTTGAATTAAAGTAGACTTCAAGGGCTACACTTCCTATGTTGATCATTTTTCCTGTAGGAGCCTCTAGGTATTTTTCCCAATTTATTTAACAAGACAGATTTTTTATTCAGAACTTTTTTAAAAATAGAATTTATTTCTCATGCCACTGTTCATCTTCTTCAACAGCCCGAACCAGAGGCCTAAAAAAACCTAATATCCTGTAGCTTTTCCAAGCTATTTCCCGACCATCCAGCCATCTCCCTGGCCGGCCACCACCACCACCACCTCCGTTGAGGCGAGGGCTATCGTCGGGCGGCGGCACAGCCGCCGGAGAGGCGGTTTCCGGCGAACCCGCCACCATGAAATTTTAGTAAAACCACGAACACGCTCACCCGATCTGGCTATTTTGAGCCCGATATCTCTCCTAACGATTCCTAAGATCTATCCGCAGAAGAAGAGGGAGGGGAGGACCTTGTTCGCGGGTTGAAGGCGTGCAGAGCGTCGGGAAGCCATTTGCGCGGTGGTGGCGTCGCCGGAAATTCTTCAACAGCAAGGGGGAAGTCTGAAACAGTTTGAGGGAGTGTAACCTTTTCCTCTTGCTCTTAGGAATCTTTTATAGATCAGCAAATGGGGAGGGGAAAGGGTGAAACGTTGGAGATGAAACGTTGGCGGCCATTAATAACACCCTTATGACGTTTCGGTTATGACGAATGGCAGTTGAAAAGTTGGAGATGAAGAGGTGTTTGCCAGGTGGCAATTTCCTATTGGACCCACTTTTCCTTAATTATTAACATAATTAAAGTAGGGAACGACCCATAAATACTCTTGATTTTCATCACCACAGTCAGAATTTACTAAGGCGTCGGTTAGCGAAATTTCCAGTGTGGCTGACGTTTCGGCCTTGGTCACGGGCGTGACACATAGGTCACGGGCGTGACAGGCCCGGTTAGCAGTTCTGGGTTCGACGATCGTCGAACTGAGATCGACGATCGTCGAAGGGTGGTCACGGGCGTGACACATGGGTCACGGGCGTGACCGGCCTGGTGACCAATTCTGGTTCGACGACGTCGAACTGACATCGACGATCGTCAAGCGTGTCACGCCCTATATCACGGGCGTGACATTGTTGGTCACGGGCGTGACATGCCTGTGTGGCCAACTTTGGGTCGACGACCGTCAACCTGAAGTCGACGGTCATGGTCACGCCCTATGTCACGGGCGTGACATTAAGTGTCACGGGCGTGACAGGCCATGAGGCAAATTCCGCGTCCGACGATCGTCTAACTGAGATCGACGATCGTCGAAGGAGTCACGCCCAAGGTCACGGGCGTGACATTTGGGTCACGGGCGTGACAGGGCCGGGTTGGAAATGCTGCGCCAGACGATCGTCTCCTGGAGATCGACGATCGTCGAATGAGTCACGCCCTAGGTCACGGGCGTGACGGGTCAGTCACGGGCGTGACCAACCCATGACCCGAAATCTTGGTCGGTTATTTCAAGCTTTGGACTCCGTAGGGTTCTACCACAACCAACCGACTCCTAGGGGTCTAGCCGGAAATGGGATGTTACAAATCCCAATAAACAAAACAAAGATTTCGTCCCCGAAATCAAGGTTAAGCCTACGGGACTCAAATCGGGAAAAATAAGCTTGTAACATCCCATGAGAACCGAATGATCACCTCCCTACGTTACGTTTGTTTGTGCGGTTTCGAATCTAAGATTAATTCGTCCACCTAACTAGGTATAATCACCCCAATAAACAAAAGATTAGCCCCTATTCTTGAAGTTTAAAACAGGAAGGCAAATTGATTGTCCAGAGGGGTTGTGAGGTATACCTGACGAAAAAGTTCCGGGTATTTTTGCTGCATCAAGTCCTGTGGCTCCCATGTATGCTCCTCCTGCCCATGATTGTTCCACAGAACCTTGACTAACGGGACCTTCTTCCGTCGCAAGACCCGCACTGCCGTATCGTCAATCCTGATAGGCTCCAAATCGACTGACCGATCCGAAGCCACTGGGCCATCTGCCGAGGAAATCAGCTGCTCAGGGCGTAGCAGAGCCCTCCGAAGTGAGGAGACGTGGAAGACGTCATGCAATCCCGCTAACTCCGGCGGTAGCTCCAGTCTATAGGCTAAGGGGCCGATCCGCTCCAGGATCCTATAGGGCCCCATATACCTCGGACTGAGCTTCTTCCGCCCGCGAACCCGCGAGACTCCGTGCATCGGCCGTATCTTCAAGAAAACTCGGTCCCCCACCTGGAACTCCACTTGGCGATGCTTCGCATCGTAGTATTTCTCCTGTCTGCTCTGGGCTTCCAACATCCTGTCTCGGATCAATCTAATCTGAGCATCTGTATCTCCCACAAACTCCGAGCCCAGTGCCTGCGGATCCTCGTCCTGAACCCATGATAATGGGGTTCTGCACCTCCTTCCGTACAACGCTTCGTATGGAGCCATGCCTATACTGGACTGATGAGCGTTGTTGTATGAAAACTCGACCAGTGGTAACAATCTCTCCCAAGGCTCGCCACGGTCCAAAATACACAGTCGTAACAGATCTTCCAGTGTACGGTTTGTGCGCTCTGTTTGTCCGTCGGTCTGAGGGTGGAAAGCTGTGCTGAATGTCAACCGAGAACCCAGATGGGCCTGGACTGACCTCCATTCCCTGGATGTAAACCGCCCATCCCGATCCGAAACGATAGTCTTGGGCACCCCATGATAACGCACGAACTGCTCAATGAACCTCCGTACTAATACACTGACCGGTGTGTCCTTTGCCACTGGGATGAATCTGGCCACCTTTGTCAGCCTGTCCACTATCACCCAGATCGAGTCGTTCCCCGCACGGGATCTAGGTAGCCCATGTATGAAGTCCATGGCTATATCCTCAAACTTCCACTCCGGCACTAGAAGCGGCTGCAACAAACCTGCCGGGTTCCTACACTCCGCCTTCACGAGCTGGCAGGCCTCACAATGCGTCACAAAATACGTAATATCTTTCTTCATACCCGGCCAATACATCGTCCTCTTTAAATCCTTTACCATCTTGGTGATCCCCGGGTGTACCGAATACCGGCTGCAGTGAGCCTCCATCAAAATATCCTCCCGGATCCGTCCTCCTGCTGGTATGTAGACTCTGCCCCGGAAACACAGGAGCCCATCCCTCAAAGAGTAATCCCTTGTCGTGCCTTCCTCCAAGGCTCAGAATATCGGCTCAGCTCTCTCATCCCGCATCTGCCCATCTCTGATGCGGTCTCGAATGTCATCAGTAGTAGCCATCGACCCCAGGTACTCCATGTACAGCTCCGGGTCATCCTCAGACACTAGCGAAATCTGCATCTCCTCGAATGATCTAATCAACTCCAAAGCCATCAGCTGCGGGCCTGCTCCAGTCGTACTCGCTCTCCGGCTCAGAGCATCCGCAACCACGTTCGCCTTCCCCGGATGGTAGTGCATGGTATACTGGTAGTCCGAAAGAAACTCCACCCAGCGTCTCTGCCTGATGTTTAACTCCTTCTGGGTGTCGACGTACTTCAGATTCTTGTGGTCGGAGAAGATATCACAATGTACCCCGTAGAGATAGTGCCGCCAGATCTTAAGAGCAAAAATGACTGCCCCCATCTCCAAATCATGCACGGGGTAGTTCTGCTCGTGCTGCTTCAACTGACGGGAGGCATAGGCTATTACGTGCCCATTCTGCATAAGGACGGCACCCATCCCCTGATAGGAAGCATCTGCATACACCTGGAATCCCTCCTTCCCTGATGGAAGAGCAAGGATGGGAGCTGAGGTGAGACGATCCTTCAGCTCCTGGAAGGCAGATTCGCATCGCGGCGTCCAAATAAAAGGGGACTCCTTCTTCGTCAGAGACGTAAGAGGGAGGGCAATCTGAGAGAACCCCTTTACGAACTTCCGGTGGTAACCGGCAAGTCCCAAGAAACTTCGAACATCCATGGCCGACTTTAGTGGTGGCCAATCCCGTACTGCCTGGATCTTTGCCGGATCCACTGCCAGACCCGCTCCACTGATGACATGGCCCAGAAAGGCCACCTCCTTTAGCCAGAACTGGCACTTGCTGTACTTGGCATACAACTCGTGTTCACGTAGCTTCTCCAAGGTCAAGACTAGATGTCTCGCGTGCTCCTCCTCCGTCCTTGAATAGATGAGAATGTCGTCGATGAATACAATGACAAAGACGTCCAGATACTCCTCGAACACCCGATTCATCAAAGTCATGAATGCGGAGGGTGCATTCGTGAGCCCGAATGGCATCACGGTAAACTCGTACAAGCCGTATCTGCTGCTGAAGGCCGTCTTCGGGATGTCCTCCTCCCGAATACGGAGCTGGTAGTATCCTGACCTCAGATCCAGCTTTGAGAACCAATGAGCTCCCTCCAGCTGATCAAAAAGCTCGTCTATCCGTGGTAAAGGATAAGTATTCCGGACTGTCAACCTGTTCAGAGCCCGGTAATCGATGCATAGTCGAAGGGTCCCGTCCTTCTTCTTAACGAACAGCACCGGAGCTCCCCACGGTGATGAGCTAGACCGAACGAACCCGGCCTCCACTAACTCCTGAAGCTGACTTCGGAATTCCACCAACTCCTTTGGGGCCATTCGATAGGGCGCTCTGGATACCGGCTTAGCCCCCGGTACAAGCTGAATCTGAAAGTCCTTCTCTCGGTGCGGGGGTAACCCTGGTAGCTTCTCTGGAAACACGTCAGCGAAGTCCCGCACCACTGGAATATCCGCAATGGAGTCCTTGGCTACGACAGCCTCAAAGAGGACCTGATAAACCTCTTCCCCCTGTAGGTGGGCCTTAACGGCCTGCACAGACGATAGTAAAGTATGGGGTGCTGATATAATACCTTCGATAACTATGAAGGAGTCGCCGTGCCTCACTGTGATCCTCTTCGCCACGCAATCGATCTGGGCATGGTTCCAGTACAGCCAGGTCATGCCCAGAATCAGATCATAATCTGGCATCCTCAAAACCGTCGCTGGTGCCTCAAACGCCTTTCCGCCGATCCTCGCTTCCATATCACAATGAGTAGAGGTATATATCTCTGATCCATCGGGTAGGCGCACCCTCAGCATCTTCCCGGTGCTTAGCTCCACTCCTGCCAGTCCTTTCACGAAATCCTCTGACACGAATGATTGCGACGCACCAGTGTCGAAGAGGGTGTGAGCGGGCTTGCCGCTCACGAATACTATGCCTGGGGTAATTAGATGTCTTAGTATTCTTATTGTAGTTTATCTTCTCTTAATTTCTAACCAGGTTATGTTTAAGATAGTAGTTTATATGAGGAAAATCTGAAAAGTACTGCCATACTTGTGATAACCTGCTCCGGGTTCCGAGGTTGTGTCAGGTCTAGAGCATACACCTGCTCTCTCTCTGGCCTACGACCTTGATCCTGAAATCCTCGTCCTCGGTCCTGTCCTCGTCCGCCAAACTGTCAGGGAGGTGGAGCGCCCTGATGTGCTGGTGGGGGTGCTCGCCCCACAGGGCAGTTCCGCTTGATATGCCCCGGCTGGTTGCACTGATAGCATACCGGTGGCTGCCCTGCCGTCCTTGGCATTTCCAGCATCTGTATAGGCTGGGGAGCCAATACCCCCTGAGTCCTCTGCTCCTGCCCAAACTCCTGACGAGGCTGATCCCCGTTCCTTCTCTCCCCGATAACCTGGCCCCGAGGGCGGTCTCTACGACCTCCAATCACTGAATCATCAGCCGGTCTCTTTCGATTCTTCACTGTAAGCTGATCCGCCTCTCTCTTCTTAGCCATCTCCAGAATCCTGGCCAGACTCCCCTCTGAAACGAAAAGGAGGGCCTGTCTCATGTCATCCTGCAGTCCCTTATAAAACCTCCGGGCGTAGCCAGCATCGTCTAACTGGTAAGCGTCCGCATAACGAGCCAGGTGAGTGAACTCCTGATAGTACTCCACCACAGTCCTGTTCCCCTGCCTCAACCGCAGGAATCTATCCTCCAGGTCATCTCTCGCCGACTGAGGTACAAAATGTCCCAAGAGCGCTGCTCTGAACTCCTCCCAAGTAATATCAGCACAGTCCATTCCTGCAAAGGTGGTGTCCAGCTGAGATTTCCACCATCTCTTTCCGTGTGACTCTAAGCAGGAGACTGTCAAAGCGACTGCCTCCTCCGTGGGGCATCGAATCCCTGCCAGCATCTCATAAATGGTGTCCAACCACTCCTCCGTACGTACTGCAGACTCCGTCCCCTGGTAGGATGGAGGGGAAAGTCCTCGGAAGACCGTCATCCAATTGGCCCCGGGGTTTGGCTGTGGGGCCGGGGCTTGCTGAGCTCTGAAGGCCTCCAGGATGGCCGTCAGTGTTTGCCCCATCTCCGTCTGCTGGAACGAAACGGGTGCTGGCGGAGTCGGGACCACATTCGGGGCCTGAGGTGTCCCCTGCTGCGATGTAGGGTTCGTCGCAGGCTACAAGCAAAAATTCCATTTGTTAGAGAGCGAATGAATGGAATTTAAGAAGAGTTATGATGGACTTTCACATGTGATTTCCCTTATGGGCACACCACTGCTTCCGCTGCTAGTTTGTCCGCAAACTAAGCTCGCACGGGGGTGGCCCAAGGTTTTTGTGGACTACTTCTCTTTCGATCGAGGTTTCCTCTGATACCACTTGTAAGACCCCCCCCCCTTTTTTTTTTCTTTTTCAACCATCGGGGTCTTAGCCCAGAATTGCCGCTTGGCGGTGGCACCGACGTCTCGGGAAGGCAACCACTACAAAACGCCAATTCTGCTGGCCCTTTTCGATCACAAGAGAGGGAAGTATTTATAAAAAAAATGTAAACAAGTCCACAGAACCATGTAAATAAAAGTGAATCATATCCAGTCCATCAATGCATATAATAGGAAAATAGATAAATGGGCTCGAGCCCAGTACATCAGAGTCCTCACTACAAGTCACTCATCGGGGAAGATAAGAAAATGCTAATCACTCACGGAGCTGGTCGCAGGTGCACCGGTGCTAGACTGTCACACCTCCATGCGCACCGTACTCCGCTGGTGCTGGTCCCTGTTTCCCATCCGGAGCTCCTGTAATGTTTGGTTCGAAAACCATTAGTAATAAAGACTAAGCCCTATCATCCCCTACCCCTCCCACCACGGCTCCTAAGCACCGGGCGGAGAGGAGGAAAGGGAAGCTACAAAAGTGGAGAATAGTCAAGCAGGTGACGGTAGACCTAACTAGCAAGTTATAGCAGGTGAACAGTACAAATGTTGTAATAGGTAGAACAATTAATAAATAGCAAATTGTATAAAAGGCAGCTAGAGAATAGTAAGTAAGCAACAAGTAAGTAAGTATGTAACCTTAACTTATATGAATGCCCATACAAACTTATAAGTTAAGGGGTCTTCTGCAATGCTCCCATCGTATAAAAAGTCCCATACCAATTTATACGTTGGGGTGTCAGTTGTATGCAATTATGAGTGTAGTGATATGCTATGCCATGATTCATGCAAGTGCAACTCACGCACACGACTCTATGCGCACAGACCTTTAGTTCCCCCTGTTTGGGCAGCTAGCTTCACTCCCAGGAACCTCCGTAGTGGCAAACGGAGACAGTGGGTCGGGCCCCCACTCCTAGGAGGGTATCCACACTACCAGGCCTAGCCCTCCCGTACGCCCCTAGAAGAACACAACCTAGAGTATCCGCGTACTGCTGCTGGATGTACCCTCCAGACTTTCTTTGGCTAAGTGTCCCACACCGTCGAGTCAGCGTACCGATGTCGATATGAACGACGATCAGGTACCGAAGACCCACCACCTTTATACTGTACTCCAACCCTCGAGCCCGCGGCCCCCCCGGACAGTCCTGTCCGTGCATCTACCTTCAGAGCTACTGTCTGATGGCAAGTAATCCTGTAATTCTACTTTCCTAGCTACCGGGGAGTGAGTGTGTGCAACCCTAGTTATACTAGTTACTCTTTTAATTTATTATTCCTATGGTTTACGTTAGCCCAGGACTGCCCCCGGTATACCCCGTGAAGGGCTCTCAAGGGGCACTAGGAACCAAGACGGCGGCATTACGGCCCGAAGTTCCCTTTCGCAAGGCACTTATTATTATTGGTTGATCTCCCTTAGCCCGATCCCCATTTAGTTACTTTAGTACTAACCCTAGAGTATTAAGACTCTTCCTCTTCTTCCCGGGATGGACGATCTTTCGTCGTTCCCGTACCCCCTTATCCTAACCAGTCCCACCCTCTACTTATCCTGACTTCTAATGATGAACTCAATCTTAACTTGCCCTACCAACCATCAATTACCAGAATTCCGTGGCTTTACTATATGCAGACCATCCTAAGCTATATGAGGTACACAAGAGGAGGTACTCCAAATTGTCTTCCAAATCTCCTATGAAATTTACTGGAGGTCTATCATGACTTAATTAGCTTAAATCCAGAAATTTATAATTTTCCTAATTAATCTGATATTTATTTTATTTTTCCCAAAGATTGGTCATGGGTAATTTTTAAACATAAACTACATGATATTCTTAAGTAATGACCACCAAAAAATTATGATCACTAAATAACAGTAAGGTATCATCAAATACTAATTTGCAGGATTTTACAGAAGGTATTTAGCCTCTAATTAATTTATCCATTATAATCCCATTATTCTCATGTAAAGAAGGAAGTACTGAAATTACTCATCATAAAATTATAGAAAAATTACTGATTAATAGTATGGTGCAGAAAAGATCATTGTGCAAAGAATCATAATTTTACCAGCTTGCTAAGCACCAAAATAGACTTAATCCAATATCCATGATAAATAATACTTAATGAAGCAAGCCTTAGAATTAAGCTTCTAAAAATACCATAAAAATTCACAGAGCTTTAAAATCATAATAAAGGTTCTCAGCCTAAATTTCATCAGTTTCCAGGAAGTTTGTACCCCATAATAAATTTTCTAAGCAAATCATACAATTACTAAATCATTAAAGAAGTACCCAAAATAATGAACATAAAATTCATAGAAAAATATCCAGAGCTTGTACCATCCCTATAATTCACTCTCCTCAGATCTCATCACTTTTCAATGTGATTTGGTGTCATTTCCTATCTCTATTAGTTTCGCGCCCTAAACTAGGGTTAGATTTTTAGGTATCCAAACCGTCTCCAAATCTACTAAGATTTCATCCAGAGCACTATATTGGCCCTATGGACCTCTTCACCCAATCTCGGGTCAATCCAAGGTCATTTGACCACATGACCTTCACAAACCTCCAAGATCCATCCTTAGGGATTGGCCTTGGTCCTTAGGGTAAACTTACCCCGATCCACCTCAAACTCCATGAGGGGGTGCTAGAGAATATTACTAGCCAGTGGTAAAAATCTCAGCCTCTGTTGACGCGATCTCACCACTCAAACTTCAAAAGTGCACTTTTATCCTAAGACCCCTTATTAGGGCAAAACTTAGGATTGATCATTTCTAGTCCAAACCATCTACAAATGAGATGGAAAATTATACAGAACTTTATGGTGACCCCAGGGACCACTCACCAAAGTTTGGGAGGGTTTGGAAATTATTTAACTATCTAATTAAATTCGGCTAGGATTATTGAATTTTTCTAAAAACTATAGAAAAATGTTCTCCAAAAATTCTCATTTTTGGATAGCACCTAGATATATGTAAGATTAGACCACACCCCAAATTTCAAGTCATTTGGATGACTGAATTGGAGTGGGGAATTTTTCTAAGGTCAAGGCAGTCCTCTGGATAGACCTCACCACAAAGGATGCTGTGGTCTAACTAGGATTCCAAATCGAGTGAAATTAATTTTGAATTGAAGTAGACTTCAAGGGCTACACTTCCTATGTTGATCATTTTTCCTGTAGGAGCCTCTAGGTATTTTTCCCAATTTATTTAACAAGACAGATTTTTTATTCAGAACTATTTTAAAAATAGAATTTATTTCTCATGCCACTGTTCATCTTCTTCAACAGTCCGAACCAGAGGCCTAAAAAAACCTAATATCCTGTAGCTTTTCCAAGCTATTTCCCGACCATCCAGCCATCTCCCTGGCCGGCCACCACCACCACCACCTCCGTTGAGGCGAGGGCTATCGTCGGGCGGCGGCACAGCCGCCGGAGAGGCGGTTTCCGGCGAACCCGCCACCATGAAATTTTAGGAAAACCACGAACACGCTCACCCGATCTGGCTCTTTTGAGCCCGATATCTCTCCTAACGATTCCTAAGATCTATCCGCAGAAGAAGAGGGAGGGGAGGACCTTGTTCGCGGGTTGAAGGCGTGCAGAGCGTCGGGAAGCCATTTGCGCGGTGGTGGCGTCGCCGGAAATTCTTCAACAGCAAGGGGGAAGTCTGAAACAGTTTGAGGGAGTGTAACCTTTTCCTCTTGCTCTTAGGAATCTTTTATAGATCAGCAAATGAGGAGGGAAAAGGGTGAAACGTTGGAGATGAAACGTTGGCGGCCATTAATAACACCCTTATGACGTTTCGGTTATGACGAATGGCAGTTGAAAAGTTGGAGATGAAGAGGTGTTTGCCAGGTGGCAATTTCCTATTGGACCCACTTTTCCTTAATTATTAACATAATTAAAGTAGGGAACGACCCATAAATACTCTTGATTTTCATCACCACAGTCAGAATTTTCTAAGGCGTCGGTTACCAAAATTTCCAGTGTGGCTGACGTTTCGGCCTTGGTCACGGGCGTGACACATAGGTCACGGGCGTGACAGGCCTGGTTAGCAGTTCTGGGTTCGATGATCGTCGAACTGAGATCGACGATCGTCGAAGGGTGGTCACGGGCGTGACACATGGGTCACGGGCGTGACCGGCCTGGTGACCAATTCTGGTTCGACGACGTCGAACTGACATCGACGATCGTCGAGCGTGTCACGCCCTATGTCACGGGCGTGACATTGTTGGTCACGGGCGTGACATGCCTGTGTGGCCAACTTTGGGTCGACGACCGTCGACCTGAAGTCGACGGTCATGGTCACGCCCTATGTCACGGGCGTGACATTAAGTGTCACGGGCGTGACAGGCCATGAGGCAAATTCCGCGTCCGACGATCGTCTAACTGAGATCGACGATCGTCGAAGGAGTCACGCCCAAGGTCACGGGCGTGACATCTGGGTCACGGGCATGACAGGGCCGGGTTGGAAATGCTGCGCCAGACGATCGTCTCCTGGAGATCGACGATCGTCGAATGAGTCACGCCCTAGGTCACGGGCGTGACGGGTCAGTCACGGGCGTGACCAACCCATGACCCGAAATCTTGGTCGGTTATTTCAAGCTTTGGACTCCCTAGGGTTCTACCACAACCAACCAACTCCTAGGGGTCTAGCCGAAAATGGGATGTTACACCCTGAATCATCACCTCCACCTAGATACAGAGCTATAAGTGATATCTATCGAGATTGCAACACATCAACACTTGTCATAGAGTCCATTAACTTTAAAGAAGCTATAAAAGAAAGCCACTGGAGGACAGCTATGGAGGAAGAAATGCACACGATAAATAAAAATCTTACATGGGAACTAACTGACTTACCTCATCACAACTGTGCCATTGGGCTAAAATGTCTCTTTAAAACCAAGTTTAAAGAAGATGGTTCAAATTTGAAACATAAAGCTAGATTAGTAGCCAAGGGGTTTGCCCAAAAACCTGACATTAACTACTTTGAAACATTTGCTCCAGTTGTTAGGTTTGAAACCATCAGACTACTCTTTGCATTAGCTGCAAAGGACAACCTTCCAGTTTTCCAATTGGATGTTAAATCAGCATTTCTGAATGGTGAATTAGAAGAAGAAATCTACGTCCTACAGCCTGAGGGATTTGAAACTCCAGAAGCCAAAACTAAGGTATACAAATTAAAGAAAGCTCTATACGGACTTAAGCAATCCCCTAGTGCATGGAACAGCAAAATTGATGCCACCCTATTGAAGATAGGCTTCCATAAAACTGATTATGAGCCAGCCCTCTACATTAGGCACACCGAAGAAACTTGTACATCTCCCTGCGCATCTATGTAGATGACCTACTCATAACTGGTACCGATTCCACTGGAATTGCATCCATCAAAGATCAACTGCAATCAGAATTTGAAATGACCAATCTAGGACATATAAATTATTTCCTGGGAATGCAGATAACCAGAAACCAATTAGGAATTCTCATTACTCAATCTAAATATGTTGATGACCTATTGCAAAGGTTCAACATGGATATAACCAAGCCAGCCTCAACCCCTATTATTCCTAGAGCGAAATTAATGAAAGAAGACAAAGAAGAAAAGACAAGTGAAGAAGAATATAGAAGTTTAGTAGGATCATTAATTTATCTTACTAACACCAGGACGGATATAGAGTTTGCAGTTAGTATGGTATCCAGGTACATGCATTCCCCTAGCATCAAGCACCTAGCAGCAGCAAAGCGCATTTTGCGCTATGTAAAAGGAACAAGAGAATTTGGAATTCGCTTTAGCAGAGAAGAACGCGGCTGGGAAGATGACAAAAATGAGAAATGAAAGAATGCTTGCAGAACACTCAACCTTCATGGTTATTTAGATAGCGACTGGGGTGGATGCGCGGATGATAGAAAAAGCACATCTGGGCATATCTTCTTCCTCAATGAGATGCCCATTTCCTGGAGTTCCCGAAAGCAGAAAATTATAGCCCTATCCTCTACTGAGGCGGAGTATGTAGCACTCTCAGAAGCATCGCGAGAAGGAGTTTGGATCCGAAGGATACTAGAGAAGATAGAAACAAAGGCAGAAATAAAAGCAAAAATCAGCATCGACAGTACCTCAACAATCGTACTGGCACACAACCCCATTTTTCACAACAGAACCAAGTATATGGAGCTTCAATGGCACTTCATCCGTGAACTAGTTAGTAGCGGAGAACTTGCCATAGAGCATTGCAACACCAAGCTTCAAATTGCCGATGCCCTAACCAAGGGTCTTACCACTGAACACTTCGAGGAATTACAAAAGAGAATGGGGGTAATCAACAAGGTCGATTAAGGGAGGGTGTTGAAATTAATCAAGCCTCTTGCCCTGTCTTTATAATGATCTGCTTCCCACACCTGCATCATTAAAAAAAGGAGAAGAAGATGTGTTGCAGCCGCCTTCAGTTCCCAAGGAATATTGAGAGCATTTTTGAGCCCTGTGCTATGCATGCCTGTTTTTTTTATTTAAGTTTAGTTTTGTCCTGTTGCTCCTCCTTTGTCTATATATAAAGGCAAGGAGTTTTGTTCTAAAAAGAGAGGTGAAGTGTTGAGTTGTAGAAGGAGAGATGTTGTAACCTCTTTATAACACCTTTTTGCTATCTATGAAATATGTGGTAGTATTGGCCTACCTTTCCCAATCAATCTTACCATTTTATTCCAACAGAACCATCGAAGTTGTTGACTCATGGAGACTAGATGAAGATTCCTAAAAAAATTGCCTGAGTAGAAAACTTTCATTTTTTTTCAACACTACAGATGCACCACAGACCATCCTTATCTGGCCATACTGACCCATTATAATTATATTTTCCATTCAACAACTTTATAAAATTAGGTCTACCTTGATTATTTTCATCTAAACTTCCTTAGAGAGCACTGAGAAATTTCCTAGTCTTGATTTTGATAGCACAACGAAGTCCACGAATATGAATTGGTTAAAATTTGGATAAAAATGTATAGGGCCTTCAATTATATCGACAAGCTTTGTATCCTTGTAAAACCCTGAGGTTGCCGAAAAATGTGTATGCGGAGGAATTTCTCAATCAAATGTTCGAAGCCTTAGATGGCATAATTTGCTAACGTAATTTTGCCTACAGCTCGACCATAGATTTGGTTGAATTTCCTAACATGCCTACAACTAATCCACATGGTAGAATTTCTTTGTACAAAGCTTGTAACTTGGCTGTATACTTGGATAAATTTTTTGAGGTAACAAATTTTGCAGCTCGACCCCATACTCGATGGCTCGCTCTCTAACTTGATTGAAACTCCTTGTCTATGGAATGTACAACTATGGTTGAATAACTCAAAATGATGGGGCAAGTGCCTTACTGTCTTTATCGCTTATTATCTTCTTCGCCTATCGGCTTAGTGCCTTCAGAACCTTTGGGGCCTTCGCCTATCGGCTTAGTGTTGGTTACCCAAACTCCCACTTAAGATCATACCCAACAAAATACAAACATTTTTCAGTTGCACAAGACCAGGACTTTGCCAATCTTTTTGTGCTTTGCACTTTGATTTGTTTACCTTCTAAATTTTCACATTAAAAATATTGTTGTTAGCTCTCTTTTGACTGTGTGTGCACATGCTTCTCTTGAGCTAAGATGTCTCACTCTACTAACTCATAAGAATGCTAATCAAACAGAAATATGTTAATTTTTTAATTTGACACTCGGATCGAATTAAAATCCAAGTTCCTCCAACCTTCGCATTGCCATCTTAAACAAATATTGCCAACTAGATAAAGCAAACATAACACATTGCCTTTTGTACTGTTTCCAAGATTTTTTATTTAATATTAAGAGATCTAGCTGAGTTAACTATCCTTTATTTTGTGTGATATTTTTTCTTTATTTCTTTTTTCTAATTAAAAAAACATAACACATTGCCATTTGTAGTTGTTATAGGTGCCGATGGATCGACGCAGTTGGCCTTGGAAGAAGAAGACGTCAGAAAAGGTGTTATTTGCAGCCGATTCGATTGCGCCATTAACGAATACAACTGGGCCTCAAGCAAAACAGGTTGAGTAGGAAATGTGGAAAAAAGTCTTTTTGTTGATTAATTATAGATACTTTTCAAGCTTTTTATATTTAGAGATGCCATTAGTTTTCCTTCTATTCTAGGCTTTCTAGCATAAGAAAGTATTTGTTATATGAAGATGAAGTTAAAGGGTTTAATAGTATGGGCTTGGTTCAATGGTTAGGTTGCCTTCTTAATGACTAAGGAGTCCATGAGTTCCAATTTAAAAAATGCATCTTTGTGACAATGTAGAGGTAGGAGTACAACTTAAATCCCACCAGGCCCAAGAGCAAAATAGTTGATGTACTTTTTCCAAATTAAATATGTTGGATGAGTATTTTCGTGAAGATATGTGCTGAGCATTTTTTAAAACATTTTTTCATTTTAGTGGTTTGCTGTGTTTAATCTTGATAGTACATATATTTTAATTTTAGCAAAAATATTAAGTTTTAGTCCTTCAACGTGGGCATATTTTAGAAATCAATCTTTTGGCTATTTTTTGCATAGTTTGATCCCTCAGCTTACAGATCAAGTGAAATAAGTTCCTCCAATCATGCAAAAAATAGTTGGTTTGCAAAGTTTAGGGACCACAATCATGCAAAAATAGTTGAGAAACTGATTTTTAAGAGATGGTATAGTTGAGGGACCGAGACTGTTTTTTTTTTCATTTTTCTTTAACAATTGCCGCAGCTTACACATGTAATTGCGTATTCTACTTCTTTAGCAGTGCCCCAATTTTGTTCTTTAATTTATTTTCTACTTTCTGAAAAAGGGAATTGATCCCCGAGAGTAACAATATGTTTGCTTTTAGGAAAGTGAAAAATATGTACAAATTACTCTTGAGTCATATAATCAGCTCTCTGGATTAGAAGAAGAGATGAGGACTTTAAACGAGAAGCTATTATCGGCCCAGTCAGAGATGACAGTGAAGGACAATCTTGTTAAACAACATGCAAAAGTAGCCGAAGAAGCAGTCTCAGGTATCTCTGAACTTTTCAAAATATTTTAATTTACCGTGACAAAAATGTATCAGAAATCAACAAAATTTGTTTTTTTGTTTTCTGCATAATTCTGGGATTAATTTAAAGTTAATTGTCCAAATTATCTCTTTTCTGTGACAGCATGTTGGTTCTATATGCTGATGACTTTTATGAATCCCACGATTCTTCTTGTTTTAGGATGGGAAAAGGCTGAGGATGAGGCTTTAGCTTTGAAACAGCAGCTTTAGGGCCTGTTTGGGAAGGCTTTTCAGAAAGGAGAATGAGTGGTAGCAAAAGGATGGTAGGTAAAGGAACTTTTGGAAAATGTCTATTAGAAAAGGAGAACTGTTTGGATGAACTTTTTTTGCAGAGCTTTTCAAAAAGGAGAAGCACTTTATTAACCGTTTGACAAATCTCCGTTGCGGTAATTTTTTTTAGTAAAAATGCGCGTCATGGGGAAAATGCGCAATTATTTCGTCGGGGCAGGTTTTTTTCGCCCGGGAGCGAATTTTTCGTCGGGACGCGGTTTTTTTGCCCGGTAGCGATTTTTTCGCACGTGCGCGGTTTTTTCGCCCGGGCGCGAATTTTTCGTCCGGGCACGAATTTTTCGTCCGGGCGCGAATTATTCGCGCGAATTTTTTGCCCGGACGCGAATTTTTCGCCCGGGCGCGAATTTTTCGCCTGAACGCGATATTTTTGCCTGGGCGCCAATTTTTCAGTCGGGCGCTATATTTTCGCCTGACCCCCAATCTTTCGTCCCGGTGCGAATTTTTAGGATGGGACGAATTTTTAAAACGGGCGCGAATTTTCCGGACATGCACAAATTTTTCGGACCACAGCAAATTTTTCGGACGGACGAATTTTTTGACTGGGAGGGAAAATTTCGCCCGGGCGCGAATTTTTTGCACGGACGAGAATTTTTCGCACGGACGCGATATTTTCGCTCGAAAGTAAAAAAAATTACATTTGAGCGAAAAATTCTCCCCTGTGCGCACTCAGGAGACAAAATCGCGTCGGGCTAAAAACACATGTCAAGGCAAAAAAAATATCGTTAACGTGTAAAAAATTCGCGCCAGATCAAAAAATTCTCGACCGGGAGAAAAAAACACGGCCCTGGCAAAAAATTAGCTTCCCGCGAAAAAATTGCTCTTAGTCGAAAAAGTTGCGCCCGGGCGAAAAACCGCTCTCCGACGAAAAACACAAGCTCTGATGACAAAATTCACTCTCGGGCGAAAAAATCGCGCCTGAGCGAAAAACCGCTCCAGGGCAAAAAAAACGCTCCCGGGCGAAAAAATCGCGCCCGGGCGAAAAAATCGCGCACGGCGAAAAAATCGCGACCGGGCGAAAAAATCGCGACCGGGCGAAAAAACGCGCCCGGGCGAAAAAAATCGCGCCCGGGCGAAAAAATCGCGCCCGGGCGAAAAAATCGCGCCCGGGCGAAAAAATCGCGCCCGGGCGAAAAAATCGCGCCCGGGCGAAAAAAACGCGCCCGGGCGAAAAAAATGCGCCCGGGCGAAAAAAACGCGCCCGGGCGAAAAAAACGCGCTCGGGCGAATAAATCGCGACCGGGCGAAAAAATCGCGGCCGAGCGAAAAATCGCCCCCGGGCGAAAAATGCGCGCGGGGGCAAAAATCGCCCGTGGTCGAAAAAATCGCGACCGTGCAAAAAAATTGCGCACGGGCGAAAAAATCGTGTCGGTGCAAAAAAATCGCGTCCGGGCAAAAAAAGCGTGCTCGGACGAAAAAATCGTACCCAGGCAAAAAAATCGGCTCGGGCGAAAAAAAATCATGCACCGGCAAAAAAATCGCACATGGATGAAAAAAACGCACCCGGGCGAAAAAATCAAGTCTGTACGAAAAATCGGCCCGGGCGAAAAAAACACTCTCGGGCGAAAACAAATCATGCACGGGCAAAAAAACCGCATTCGGCGAAAAAAACTCACCCGGGCGAAAAACTTCGCAGCCGGGCGAAAAATGTCAGCCCGGGCGAAAAATTTGCGCCGGGCAAAAAAAAACACGTCCGGGCAAAAAAAATACGTCCGAGAAAAAAATCGCGTCAAGATAAAAAAAAATCAAGTTTTAGATTTTTTTTTAAGAGATAAGTGTTTTTGGATGAGAAAGTGCTTTTCGAAAAGGTTTAAAAGTAGGTGACAAATGACTTTTCCAAAAGATGAGATAATGGAGTTTTTCGCGGTAGCTTTTCCCACCAATAGACAATCCAAACGGTCTCTTAAGTGTGGTAGCGTTTTCCATAAAACGAAAAGGAGCTAAAAAGCTACCGCGAAAACGCTACCACACTTAAGAGACCGTTTGGATTGTCTATTGGTGGGAAAAGCTACCGCGAAAAACTCCATTATCTCATCTTTTGGAAAAGTCATTTGTCACCTACTTTTAAACCTTTTCGAAAAGCACTTTCTCATCCAAAAACACTTATCTCTTAAAAAAAATCTAAAACTTGATTTTTTTTTATCTTGACGCGATTTTTTTCTCGGACGTATTTTTTTTGCCCGGACGTGTTTTTTTTTGCCCGGCGCAAATTTTTCGCCCGGGCTGACATTTTTCGCCCGGCTGCGAAGTTTTTCGCCCGGGTGAGTTTTTTTCGCCGAATGCGGTTTTTTTGCCCGTGCATGATTTGTTTTCGCCCGAGCGTGTTTTTTTCGCCCGGGCCGATTTTTCGTACAGACTTGATTTTTTCGCCCGGGTGCGTTTTTTTCATCCATGTGCGATTTTTTTGCCGGTGCATGATTTTTTTTCGCCCGAGCCGATTTTTTTGCCTGGGTACGATTTTTTCGTCCGAGCACGCTTTTTTTGCCCGGACGCGATTTTTTTGCACCGACACGATTTTTTCGCCCGTGCGCAATTTTTTTGCACGGTCGCGATTTTTTCGACCACGGGCGATTTTTGCCCCCGCGCGCATTTTTCGCCCGGGGGCGATTTTTCGCTCGGCCGCGATTTTTTCGCCCGGTCGCGATTTATTCGCCCGAGCGCGTTTTTTTCGCCCGGGCGCGTTTTTTTCGCCCGGGCGCGTTTTTTTCGCCCGGGCGCGTTTTTTTCGCCCGGGCGCGATTTTTTCGCCCGGGCGCGATTTTTTCGCCCGGGCGCGATTTTTTCGCCCGGGCGCGATTTTTTCGCCCGGGCGCGATTTTTTTCGCCCGGGCGCGTTTTTTCGCCCGGTCGCGATTTTTTCGCCCGGTCGCGATTTTTTCGCCGTGCGCGATTTTTTCGCCCGGGCGCGATTTTTTCGCCCGGGCGCGATTTTTTCGCCCGGGAGCGTTTTTTTTGCCCGGACGCAATTTTTTCGCCCTGGAGCGGTTTTTCGCTCAGGCGCGATTTTTTCGCCCGAGAGTGAATTTTGTCATCAGAGCTTGTGTTTTTCGTCGGAGAGCGGTTTTTCGCCCGGGCGCAACTTTTTCGACTAAGAGCAATTTTTTCGCGGGAAGCTAATTTTTTGCCAGGGCCGTGTTTTTTTCTCCCGGTCGAGAATTTTTTGATCTGGCGCGAATTTTTTACACGTTAACGATATTTTTTTTGCCTTGACATGTGTTTTTAGCCCGACGCGATTTTGTCTCCTGAGTGCGCACAGGGGAGAATTTTTCGCTCAAATGTAATTTTTTTTACTTTCGAGCGAAAATATCGCGTCCGTGCGAAAAATTCTCGTCCGTGCAAAAAATTCGCGCCCGGGCGAAATTTTCCCTCCCAGTCAAAAAATTCGTCCGTCCGAAAAATTTGCTGTGGTCCGAAAAATTTGTGCATGTCCGGAAAATTCGCGCCCGTTTTAAAAATTCGTCCCATCCTAAAAATTCGCACCGGGACGAAAGATTGGGGGTCAGGCGAAAATATAGCGCCCGACTGAAAAATTGGCGCCCAGGCAAAAATATCGCGTTCAGGCGAAAAATTCGCGCCCGGGCGAAAAATTCGCGTCCGGGCAAAAAATTCGCGCGAATAATTCGCGCCCGGACGAAAAATTCGTGCCCGGACGAAAAATTCGCGCCCGGGCGAAAAAACCGCACACGTGCGAAAAAATCGCTACCGGGCAAAAAAACCGCGTCCCGACGAAAAATTCGCTCCCGGGCGAAAAAAACCTGCCCCGACGAAATAATTGCGCATTTTCCCCATGACGCGCATTTTTACTAAAAAAAATTACCGCAACGGAGATTTGTCAAACGGTTAATAAAGTGCTTCTCCTTTTTGAAAAGCTCTGCAAAAAAAGTTCACCCAAACAGTTCTCCTTTTCTAATAGACATTTTCCAAAAGTTCCTTTACCTACCATCCTTTTGCTACCACTCATTCTCCTTTCTGAAAAGCCTTCCCAAACAGGCCCTTAATCTGTTACATCACTGAAGATCGCTGCTGAAGAAAGGTCTTATCATCTTGATGGTGCTATAAAGGAGTGCATGAAGCAGTTACATAATGTGAAGGAAGAAGGAGAAAACAAGTTACACGACGTGGTCTTTACAAAGACGAAGCAATGGGAAATCGTCAAAGCTGATTTTGAAGCCAAAATCATCGATCTCGAGCAAGAGCTAATGAAAGCATCTTCTGACAATTCCTCTCTTTCAAGATCTCTTCAAGAACGCTAAGTTTTGCTGATGAAGGTTAGCGAAGAAAAATATCAAGTAGATGCACAGGTTGAGGTGTTGAAGAACAATATACAATCTTGCGAACGAGAAATAAGTTCAATGAAGTATGAGCTTCATGTTGTTGCCAAGGAGCTTGAGATTCGCAATGAAGAGAAAAATATGATTATGAAGTCTGCAGAAATTGGAAACAAGCAACACTTGGAAGATGTCAAAAAGGTCGCGCATCTAGAAGCTGAGTGCCAGAGGTTGCGTGGTCTTGTTCGAAAGAGGTTACCTGGGCCTGCTGCATTAGCTCAAATGAAGTTAGAAGTTGAAAAATTTGGGTAGAGATTATGGGGAAACCAGACTGCGAAAGTCTCCTGGTAAGGGATCTGGCTCACATAATGCCTTGCCATATGACTGTTCCCTTGAAAATACTCAGCTTATTCAAAAGGAAAATGAGTTTCTCACATCTCGTTTACTGGAAATGGAGGAAGAAAGAAAAATTCTTAAGGAGGCACTATCCAACCGTCACCGTGAGCTACAAACTTCAAGAAAAATGTGTGCCAAACAAGTAAGCAAATTCCGAAGCATGGAAGCACGCGAGCTACTTCTTAATCGACACAAATTCATTCAAAATTGAGCACTGATTTTCATTTTGAAAATGAAAGCAATCCACCTAGCTTGACCTCAATGTCTGAAGATTGTATTGATGAGGAAATGAGTTATTCAGATTCATGTGCAACTGCACTAATCTCAGAGATGTCACATAACAAGATGGTGAAAGATGTTAATGATAACAAGACAGACAATTTACATAATTTGGAACTTATGGATGATTTCTTGGAGATGGAGAGGCTAGCATGCCTATCAACAGAGCCCAATGTTGATATGAATAAATTAGATGATGCAGAACTTGGGAAGAATGACAACCTTCGTCTGGATAATTGTGCTGGGGACGCTAAGAAACAAGGAAGTTGTGATTCTGAATCATCACCAAATTCGACTCCAGAGCATGCTTCAAAGGAACAGGACGTTCCAGTCTTGAAACTTAAATCAAGAATAATTTCAATATTAGTTGCTCAACCACAATAAAATAATATGAAAAAGGTTCTTGAGGATATTGGGCATGTTATTCAAGAAGGAAATGAATTATCCGGGGTAATTAGCGAACAATCACATTATCAACAAGGTGTTTGTGAAATTACTGATGTTGGGATCTCTTCTAAGAAAAATGAAACAGAATTTTATGATGTTTCTGATCATGATTTGAAGAATGCCATCTCCTATATTCATGAATTCCTTGTAAAACTATGTAAACAAGACACTGAAGTTCAGTTTAGTAAGTGCACTGGTATAATTGAACTAAGTAAGAAGATTGAGGAGTTTTTTTCTTATAAAGATAGGGTTGTCTGCAACAATACAAGTTCACATGATTTTGTTCTAGATTTAATCCACATTTTACTTGAAGGCACTAATTTGGTGGTGACACCAAAGGCAAACAACGGAGGGTGTAATTGTCCTGATTTTATAGACAAGGAGACTTTGTTAGAGAACAAAGTAACTCAACACAAACTATCAAAAGAGAATATATCAAGAGCTTCCTCATTGGTTACTCATTCTTCCTCTTTTCTAGTATTCTCTTTGGAAGATTTTGAGACCCTGAAACTGGAGAAGGAGAAAGTTGAAGTGGATTTTGCTGGATGCAGAACAATGCTGGATTACACAAATTCTAACTTGGGAGAAGTTGAGCAAGAAGTCACCGAGATTAAATCAGAACTAGCTATTTGTTAGAAATCAAACAGCTTAGCAGAGACTCAGTTGAAATGTATGGCTGAATCCTACAAATCGTTGGAGTCCAGGAAGGAGGAACTGGAGGCTGAAGTGGGCCATTTACGTTCAAAGTCTGAAACCTTGAATTATGAGCTTCAGGTGGAAAGGCTTAGTCATCAGGAAGAAATAGTAAAATACAATGAACTTCAAGTGCTGATTGAAAGGTTAGTATTAAGCTTTGGATTATGTTTTTTGAGTTATTTTCTTTGGTGGTTTTTATAGTAATATAAGCTTCCTTAGTACCTTTTCCTCGCATTCAGTTAATCTGTTTTTTAAAAGGTTTAGTATGCTTTTCATTTCTTTTATTGACTGATTTCAATATTGTATTTGTGTGAAAGCATAGGAAGTGTTCGATAGGTTCATTTCCTTCTGATACAGACTATACAAAGAACCACCAGGTAAAAGCAAGAACTTTCCAATCATCTCAAGAAAAATAGGGTCATTTCTATTTTCTCTCTTTGCTGATCACTGTTTTGTCTCCTTACTATGAGAACATAATTTCTATCCTCATTCATATTCTCATATACCTCTGGGCTAGTTCTGACTTCTTTAACATTTTAAAGTATCTCAAAATTTAAGGGACACGTGAGAACTGAAAGCACGTTAGTATCCATAACCACTATAACTTATTATAAGTCGTTTGAAATGCTTTGTAAGGCCTGATTTTTCTTTTACTTCTGATATAATATAACATGTATTATTCATTAGAGCCCTGCTCTATTATGCTCGTCTTACTGGTAGTTATCGGTGTTGTATATGCTGGCCGGTGTGTCTGACATGTTGGTTTTGTGGAGGAAACGTCTGTATTCTACATTTACACAAAAATGACATTTTTAAAAATATCTCCTGATAAATCGGGGGCATATTATTATTTTTAAATTAAATCAAGGTTTGGTTTTTAAACCAAACCCTGATTTTATTTTCATTTGAACCTGTTAGGTTTAGGTGTTAGGTAACATATTTAGGTGTTAGGCAATGGTATTAGGTAACATGTTTAGCTGTTAGGTAACATGTTCTCCCCCTTCTCCTCTCCTGTATGTATGACCCCAAGGGTCACTTTTATACACACTTGAATGAATAGCTCAAGATTATTCTAACATTGTATCAGAGGTAAGTTTCACCTAATTTTTTTTTTCCCGCGATCCTCCACCGGCTCCAGCTACCTCGTGCCCCTCCGCGCGAGCTCCTCTCCAGCCTTGCTCCGCCGGATTGAGTCACGCCGACCACCCTCATGGCTGCCCCTCTTATTTCACCCCCTCTGAAGGCCACCTCCTTTCCACTTGCCGCCGCCAGCGACTGGCCTGACTGGGCCATCACTGTTGAGGCCGCCCTCTCCTCCCGTGATCTGTGGGATCACATCACCGGTGGCCCTCTTACTTCCGCAAGCTCTCTCACCGAAACCTCTACTGCTGCAGCTGGTTCTAGCGGCTCCCCCGTCCCCACCACCGCTTTGGATAACACCGCCCTTTGGTCCTCACCCCTGCTCCCGGTCCCGACGTTGTTCTCGCGGTTCCTCCACGTCATGGTCCTGTTATCTGTCGCCACTGCAAGAAGGTGGGCCATGTCAAGGCTGTCTGCCCCACTCGCCCCCCGCGCCCTGACGTGCACCGCCTTACTGATGGTCGTCGTGATGACCTTGGGTGGGGCCGTGGTTGTGGTCCCCCTCCTCCCACCGCAGCTGTTGCTGCTCCGGATCGTCTGCAATGCTTGGAGGACCTACTCCTACAGTCTCCGCTGTTCCACTATGCCGCTTCTGCTGGCTCTTCCACAGAACATGGTCTCTCTGCTGCTTCTGGTACTTCCGTTATTCGGGTTCCACCAACTGCGCTTTGGTATTTCGACTTTGGGGCCTCTTGCAACCTCACCTCCGACTCTCGCCACCTCACCAACTGTACCTCCGCCCCCTCTCACCTCGAGGTCACCACTGTTGATGGGGGTTCTCTCCCCATCCTGCAGTCTGGCTCTATTACCCCGACCTCTGCCCCCCATAGTTGTCTTACCCTCTCCAACGTCCACCATGCTCCCCGCCTTCGCATGAACCTTCTCTCTATTAGTTCTCTTTGTGATCTTGGACTCACCCTTCTCTTTTCTTCCTCTGCTTGTGTTGTGCAGGATTCACGGACGGCTCAGAAGATTGGACTGGGTCGTAGGACTGGCGGCTTGTATCATCTAGAGTATCTTCATGTCCCCTCCTCCTTGTCTTCTTTGCCCTTTGCTCTTTCTGTTACTTCTGATGCCGAGTTGTGGCACAAACGCTTAGGTAATTTATCTCCCGACCGACTCCAAGGTATTATCCGCTCCGGAGCTTTGGGTCATGTCTCCTCTTCCCCCCTCTCTGCTTGTACCGGTTGTCGTTTGGCAAAGCATGTTGCCTTACCATTCTCCCACCGTGCTTCCCAAACGACTGCTCCGTTTGATTTAGTGCATTCTGACATCTGGGGTCCAGCCCCCATTGCCTCTCATTCTGGATATTTTTATTATGTTAGTTTTATTGATGATTTCTCTCGCTGTGTTTGGTCCTTCGGCAATGTTTTTAAATTCCCACGGTCTACCGCACGTTCACCGCCATGCTTCACACTCAGTTTGGGCGTCGGATTAAAATTTTCCGTTCCGACTGCGCCCAAGAATTCCTCTCCTCCACCATACGCGATATCACCCAATCACATGGCACTCTCCATCAGCAGTCCTGCCCGCACACCCACGAACAAAATGGGGTTACCGAACGGAAACATCGTCATATCATCGATACTACTCGTGCTCTTCTTCTCTCTTCCTCTGCTCCAACTTCCTTCTGGGCTGAAGCAGTCCTCACTGCAGGACACCTCATCAACATCACTCCTTCCTCGGTCCTCTCCGAGGTTACCCCGTACGAACGCTTGTACTCGCGTCCACCCATCTACACATCCCTCCGTACGTTTGGGTGTACCTGCTTTGTACTTCTTCCGGCCTCTGAACGCACCAAACTCTCTGCTCACTCAGCTCATTGTGTTCACCTTGGTCTTAGTCCCCATCATAAAGGTTATCGGTGCTACAACCCGGTCACCCGTCGCATCCGCATCTCTTGCCACGTCTCCTTCCTCGAACATGAGATGTTCTTCTCCTCCACCACGTCCTCCCCTCCCTCGCTGACCTACATTACCCCCCTTCTCTCCCTTCCTCTGTTTCCTCCTATTCCCACTCGTCCCCAGACACCCCATATTCCCTCGAGACTCCCTGCTCACCCTCCAGTCCTCCCTCCTACTCCTCCTGCTCCTGTTCCCTCCGCTCCTCCTCCTTCTGCAGCTCCCCCTCCCGCTCCTGCTCCAGCTGATGCAGCACCGTCCGACGCTCCGTCCGTCTCTCCGCCGGTGGATCCTGATCCTCCTCGTCGGAACCCTGCTTGTCCTCGCCACCTGCCAACTCGCTACGATCACAGCCCTGCCAGGTCTCCACCATCTGCTCTCGCCAGCACTTCCTCCTATTCTCCTGCTTTTCAGGCCTTCCTCACTGCTCTCCACTCTCATCGGGAGCCCCAGCCATACCGAGAGGCGATTGTACATCCCGAATGGCTACAGGCCATGTCACTTGAACTTCAGGCTTTCCAACGGACTCATACCTGGGACCTCGTCCCCTGCCCTCCATGCATCACTCCTATCAGTTGCAAATGGATCTTCAAAATCAAGACTCGCCCGGACGGATCCATTGAGCGCCACAAAGCCCGCCTCGTTGCCCGTGGTTTCTCGCAGGAGCATGGGATCGACTACGATGAGACATTTGCACCGGTGGCTCGGATGACTACCGTGCATACCTTACTCGCCGTGGCTGCTGCTCGGGGATGGCCACTCCATCAGATGGATGTCACCAATACATTTCTTCATGGTGATCTTACCGAAGTTGTCTACATGGCTCATCCCCCGGGTCTCTCTGTGCCCTCCGGCCACGTCTGTCACCTCCGTCGGGCCCTCTATGGTCTCAAACAGGCTCCTCGTGCCTGGTTTGAGCGCTTCCGCACTGCTGTTCTCAAGGCCGGCTTCATCGAACGCCAGACGGATCATGCTCTGTTCACTCGCACCTCCAGTCAGGGTTGCGTCATTCTTCTCCTATACGTCGATGATATGATTATCACCGGCGATGACCATGCCACCATCGCTTCTCTTCAGCAACATCTCCGTCGTAAGTTCGAGATGAAGGATATGGGTCCCCTTCGCTACTTTCTTGGTTTGGAGATTTCCCGTTCCAAACGTGGGATTCTTGTCTCTCAGCAGAAGTACATCGCTGACATCATTTTTGTTGCCGATATCTCTGAATCCAGATCAGTTGACACGCCCATCGAGCTCAATCTGAAGCTCCTCCCGACTGATGGCGATCCGCTTCCGGATGTCTCTCGCTATCGTCGTCTTGTCGGGATGCTGGTCTATCTTGCTATGACACGGCCCGACATTGCCTATGCTGTCAGCTTTGTCAGCCAATTTGTTCAGGCTCCTCGCTCCGTTCACTATACCGCCGTCCTCCAGATTCTTTGCTATCTCCGCACCTACGTCAGCCGCTCCCTGTTTCTCTCTGCCACTTCTCCCCTCACCCTCTGAGCCTACTCGGATGCTGATTGGGCGGGGGATGCTGCCACTCGACGGTCTACTACTGGCTTTTGTATCTTCCTCGGTGACTCTCTCATCTCTTGGCGCAGTAAGAAACAGGACTCAGTTGAGCGCTCCAGTACGGAGGCCGAGTATCGTGCAATGACCTCTACCACTATTGAGATCGTTTGGCTTCGCCGCCTACTTTGTGACTTTGGTGTGTAGATATCTGGCCCCACTCCATTATTTTATGACAATCGCAGTGCCATACAAATTGCTTTCAATCCAGTGTTCCATGAACGGACAAAACACATTGAGATTGATTGTCATTTCACACGCCAGGAGTTCCTCGCCAACACTATTTCTCTACCGTTCTTTGCATCTGAAGAACAAGTTGCAGACTTTCTCACCAAATCCCTCACTTCTGCCAGATTTCGATATCTTATCAGCAAACTCTCAGTTCATGATCCACCATGAGTTTGAAGGGAGGTGTTAGGTTTAGGTGTTAGGTAACATGTTTAGGTGTTAGGCAATGGTGTTAGGTAATATGTTTAGGTGTTAGTTAACATGTTCTCCCCCTTCTCCTCTCCTATATGTATGACCCCAAGAGTCACTTTTATACACACTTGAATGAATAGCTCAAGATTATTCTAACAGAACCCTTTGACGACGATTAGTTGCCTTATTATCATGCTATGATTCTCGATTGTATTCCTCTCTTCATCTCTGATCCACGGCTTCTCTGGCTCTGCGACTTCTTCGATTCTCTAGTTCCGCAGCATCTTGGGTTCTCTGGTTCCGCGGCTTCTGATTCTCAAATCTCTTCTTCCCTTCTTCAGCTTCTCTTTTCGGCATCGGTAGTGTGTCTATTAAGCTTCAACTTACTAGCACTGTGGGTTCTTTTAAGCTCTATATTACTGGCAATAAGGCTTCTTCTTTGATTTAAGGGTTTATGTGCCTTTTGACTCTCTTCCTCTATGATCCGGAGTTTCACCTCCTCTTGTCCCCTCTGATCCACGACTTCTCTTTCTTTCTTCTTCTCTAATTTGCGGCTTCTCTTCCTCTCTTCTTCACTGATTTGTGGACAACAAGACTTCTTTTAAGTTTCAGACTTTCTGTTTCTCTACCTCAAACTGATCAATTTGTTTAATTTTTGATCAGTTGACAATAATGATTCTTTTAATAATGCTGTCAATAAGGCATTGTCAGAAGTATTACCTTCTATTTCTCTTTTCAAAAATGACTTTCTGTACATTTAGAAATTTCCTAAAGCAACCATGCCCAAGATAAGCTTATCCTTTTATTCTGAGAGTGAAAGGCGCCGGCTGCGGGCTCGCCGACCACCGGCCGCCCGGTGGCCGGCGAGCCCGCAGCCGGCGGTGGTGTGATACGGCTGGCCGTGTGATGCAATAGCGACAGGATTCAATCAGACGACGAACGATCTATTTTCGCACAGTGTATTATTCGTATATGATTCTGGGCCTATATATATATAAATATATGAGTGACAGGAATGGGCCTTCGGCCCAGGGGGCCTTCGTCCCAGGGGGCCTTCGGCAGGGGAGCGACATTTATTGTTGGGGTGACATTTGTCACGGGGGCGATATTTCTCACGGAAGGACATTTGTCGTGGGGGAGGGGACATTTGTCGTGGGGGAGGGGACATTTGTCGTGGGGATGACATTTGTCGTGGGGGCGACATTTATCGTAGGGGCGACATTTGTCGTGGGGGCGACATTTGTCGTGGGGGAAACATTTGTCGTGGGGTCGACATATGTTGTGGGGGCATCTTTTGCCGTAGGGGCGACATTTGGCGTGGGGGAGACATTGGTATGGGGGAAGACATTGGTCGTGGGATCGACATTTGTCATGGGGTAACATTTGTCGTGGGGCTACACCCGTGCTCGATGCTCTCCGGCGGACTTCGGCCGCATCAAGGTGGGCTTCACCCGCCTCCGCACAGGCTTCGCCTGTGTTTGATGCTTCGAGCGGCCTTCAGTCATATAGAAGAGAGCTTCACCCGCTTACACACAACCACCACCACCTTCTAAATGTGAAGGTAAACCAATTTGGTCAATTGAAGAAACCGTTGTCCGGAAAAATGGTAAACTAAAGAAACCATATTGAATTGTAGATGTTATTACCATTTATTGTGATCCAATATATTACCGTGCTTTGTGATCCAAAATTATGTTTGATAGAAAATGTTGAAAATATGTATAATAGAAATTAAAGTATCAAAAACACGACGAGTCTAAGATATAAAATATTAAAACACTAAAACATTACGATGAGTCTAATAACTATGACTCAATACACACGACGAGATAATAAGATAACTGATGGAGGACCATAACACATAACAAAAACCCGCTCTATCGCAAACAAGTAAAATTCTCGTCCTTGCCCGATCTGTTAGCTTATCTGCCCGTTCAATAATAATAACAAACCCTAAACCACTACGAACCTTACAACAAGGACTACGGGAGGTGACAGATGAAAGAAGGATGATCATTGATGGGGTCGCTAGAGGACGTGGAGATGGTGAAACCCTAAAAACCTGACAATAATACCTCTGACCTGCGAGATGTAGGGGCTATTTTTAGGGCTTGTGGGTTGTAAAAAGGAAAGGCTCGGGTTCTTTCTATAACATTGGCCTGCGTTTAATAATGCTCATGATTTTTAGTTTCAGAAATTGTTGTTTAGAATTTTAAGTACAGGAGATGCTACCTCATAAACATGCAAGTATGAGTTGAAATATCAAGAAAAGATAGCAAAAACAATATAACATAATTTGCAATTCAAGTAAACATAAAAATTCTAAATATCATGCTTTGCTATCTAATGCATTTACTCAAGTTGAAATAGAATAATATTAATTTGCTCTTAGGTCCAATTCTCATGAGAAGAAGTTTTATAAAAGATAATTGTTGAGAAAACTCCAAAATTTGTATGTATTGCTTGTGTGTATAAATACAAGGAGAGAATACAAATATATAGGAGAGAAAAGGAGAGAAGAAATCCTATACAATGATGTGGGACTAATAGGAGAAGAAGGAAATGAAAAATACATGGACCCAATCATGGGCCATTTATATGGGCTTTTCTAACACTCCCCCGCAAGCTGGAGCGTACAAATCCTATGCGCCAAGCTTGGAAAAGAACAGATAGAAGAGAGTACTGGGAAGAGCCTTAGTGAACACATCCGCAACTTGTTCTGTCCCGGGAACATGCTTCAGGTCGATCTTCTTCATTTGAACCTTTTCTCTGATGAAGTGACAATCAACTTCAATATGTTTAGTTCTTTCATGGAATACCGGGTTCTTGGCAATATGTATAGCTGCTGGGCTATCACAAAGGAGAATGGCTTGGGAAGCAAGTCTTATACCCAGATCGATAAGAAGACTTTCTAGGCACGTTAGTTCAGACACTACAGATGTCATTGCCCGGTATTCAGCCTCAGCAGATGATCGAGCCACAACAACTTGTTTCTTGATCCGCACGTAATCAAATGTCCTCCAAAATATGTGCAAAACCCACTGGTTGACCGTCAATCATAAAGAGAACCAGCGTAATCAGCATCTTAGTAAGCTATCAATGTAGGAGCTGAAGATGAGGTCGTGTAGACCAATCCTTGACCAGGGGCCGTTTTGAGGTATTTGAGAATACGTTCAACGGCATGAAGGTGAGATCTTCGTGGGGAATGCATATACTGGCTGACAATACCCACAAAAAAAGAGATATCCGGTATAGTTACCGTGAGGCAGATCAATTTTCCAACTAGACGGCGATAGTATTCATGATTCTCGAGTAATAAATCTGATTCGGAAGCCTGAGTACATAACTTGTGATTCACATCCATTGGAATATTGATTGGCTTACAACCAGAGTAACCCGCATCATTGAGAAGGTCGAGACAATACTTCCGTTGAGAAAGGACGAGACTATCTAGTCATCTAGCAACTTCAAGGCCAAAAAAATACCGGAGGGATCCCAGATCCTTTGTTTGAAACACTCTACCGAGATGTTGTTTTACCTCCTGTATTCCTTTTTCGTCATCTCCCGTAATGATGATGTCGTCAACATACACTAACAGAAGAACCATCCCTATTGTTCGGTGACGAGTGATCATCGAGAAGTCTGCCGTGCTGCGAGAAAAACCAACATCCCGAAGAGCCTTACTGAACTTGTCGAACCATGCCCGCGGTGATTGTTTGAGGCCATACAGAGCTTTCTGAGGGCGACAAACCTGAGACTCCCCCGTGGTCTCAAACCCTGGAGGTTGCTGCATATAAACAGTTTCCTACAGGTCGCCATTCAAAAAGGCATTCTTAATATCCAGTTGCAGTAAGGGCCACCGGCGATGGACAGCCACCGAGATAAGAACCCGAACGGTGTTGAGTTTGGCCACTGGAGAGAAGGTTTCCGCATAGTCCATCCCTTGTTGTTGGGTGAAGTCCCGGGTGACCAGCCGAGCTTTCAACCGGTCAATCGTCCCATAAGCGGCATGTTTGATGACGAAGACCCACTTACACCCAACCGGTTTCTGACCCGGGGGAAGAGGCGTGAGAGTCCAGGTCTGGTTAGCCCAGAGAGCAGCCATTTCCTCCTCCATGGCAGCCTTCTATCCAGGATATTGTAGAGCTTCCTGCACAGTGTTAGGAACCGAAATGGCGGAAATAGAAGTTGCAAAGGTGTGTAGTTGGGGAGAGAGGCGATGCATGGAGACATAATTTTCCAGAGGATGATTGGTGGAGGGAGATAGCTGATCAGCAGGGCACGGAGTAGCCGATGATGAGGCCGACTGCAGAGGGGTAGCGGAAGATGGAGGAAGGCGGCGAGTATAAGTCTGGATTAACGGTGGCTTGGAGGGCGCAGGAGCAGAAGCAGGAGTAGGAGTTGAAGTAGGAGCATGAGAAGGATTTGAAGGACGTAGGAACACAGGCGTAGTAGTAGGGAGGACGGGTCGAGGTATTAGCATTGGTGGAGATGTCGGCGGGGAGGAAGGAGCGATGGGGAAAAAAAGGTTGATCTTCCCAAAAAGTAATATCGGCGGAGACGATGACTTTACGGCTTACTAGAGAGGAACATAGGTAGCCCTTCTGAGTGCGAGAATAGCCGACGAAAATAGTTTTAGCTGTACGGGGATCCAACTTATCCGAGGAAGGACCCAGGAGGTGAACAAAGCAAGTGCATCCAAACACCCTTGGTGTAATAGGAAAGACCGGAGTAGAGGAGAATAAGAGGCTGAAAGGAGTGGCAGAGTTGAGAACCGAGGAGGGAAGGCGGTTGATGAGAAAACACGCAGTGGAGACTGCAAAGTTCCAGTAAATTTTTGGAACATGCATTTGAAGCATGAGAGAGCGGGCAACGTCGAGGAGGTGGCGGTTCTTTCGTTCGGCAACACCATTTTGTTGGGGGGTGTAGGCACAGGAGGTTTGATGTATAATACCAAATTCTGCACATATATTAGCAAAGTCATGGCCGATGTATTCACGAGCATTATCGGTGCGCAATGTTTTGATAGTTGTGGAGAATTGCGTTCACGTTTCGTGTATAAAATTGTGAAATATGCGAGGGAGCTCAGAGCGATCATGAAGTAGGTAAAGCCATGTTGTGCGAGAATAATCATCTATGAAATTTATAAAATATCGATAGCCAGAGATGCTTGTAACTTTAAAGGGACCCCAAACATCGGAGTGAAGTAAAACAAATGGAGCAGAGCTCCTAGTACAATGAGCAGGAAAAGAAGTACGCGGCTGTTTGCCGTAAATAAACGAATCACATTTGAAATAAGGAAAAGATACATCAGACAACGCCTTTTGGAGAACGGGTAGAGGGGCATGCCCAAGACGGCGATGCCAATCAATAGCGGAGATGGAGGAGAGGATAGGAGGAGAGACATCAAGAAGGTAGAGCCCGTTATGCAGTCGACCCCTACCAATGTTAGTCCGCATCTGCCGATCCTGTATCAAACAAGTAGAGGGAGTAAATGTGACAGAGTAATCCATATGATGAGTGAGGCGACCAACAGAAAGCAAATTAAATGGAGAGCCAGGAACATAAAGAGCCGAGCAAAGAGAGAGGGAGGGAGCAAGAGAGATGTCGGCGCAACCGGAGACCGGAACAGTCGCCCCATTAGCGACAATGATAGATTGCGGATGAGGAGCATCCGAGTAATTGAGTGGCCGTATCGAGGTGATGTGATGAGTAGCACCTGAGTCCAAGATCCAACGTGGACTGGAGGAAAGACAAGTAATACCTGCGGTTGAGATAGAGGATACAGAAGCAGAGGGAGGGGAGTTGCTGTAGCTGGAGGTGAACGGCCTCAAGGTTGGTACCAGTAGAGGAGGAGTCATCAGTAGTAGCAGACGCAGTTGGGCGGGGAGGATAGCCATGTTTCTTGTAGCAGACGACATCAGTGTGGCCATCTCGGCCGTAATAGGAACACCTTGGGCAGCCCCGACCCCCACGCCCCTTACCGCGAGAGCCGGAACGTCCACCGCGCGTAGAGGTCGGTGGGGGAAGCAAGGGAGGAAGAGTCATTTGAAGAAGGGCCGAAGAAGAAGGTGCCAGAGACTCGAGGGGTGGTTATACTCGAAGGTGAGGCTGGATGTTGGGTATTGTATCCATAATGTACTTGATTTGAAGAAGCCCCTGAACAAGCTAAGTTGAATTGACAATGTATTTGATGATCTTCTATCAAGTTGTGCTTGCAGCTATTCCATGCTAAGTACACACCAATGTAAGGGTGCAGTGGGTTAATATACACGGGTCTGCGCAACATAATCTCTCGTTGAGCAGATCAGTGTGTTGACTCACGTGTGCTCTCTCTATTGGAGTGTGTTTATTTTCAAGTATAGGGTTAAGGCAGATCAAGAGCAGAAGGAGTAAAGATGGGTCAAAGACCAAGTCATCAAGGGAAGGAAGAGAAAATTCTTCTAAGTCAAAATCGACGGGAATCACTAAGTGATTCTCGCCGACTTCGACGAGAATCGTTTGTGATTCCCGCCGATTCGACGAGAATCAGTCTGCATTCCCGCCGACTTCTTCCAGCTATCAGTTTTCCAAACAGAAATTCTGCCAAGTAAAAATCGACGGGAATAACTAACTGATTCTCACCGACTTTTACAAGAATCGTTTGTGATTCCCGCCGATTCGACGAGAATCCGTCTGCATTCCCGCCGATTTCCTCCGGCTGACAAGGTTTCCAACTGGAATTCGGCCTAGGCAGAATCGACGAGAATTGTGAGTGATTCCCGCCGACTTCGATGGGAATGACAAACGATTCTCGCCGATTTTGCCATAGGCAAATTTTTTTCACTCGCTGGACCGAACCACCTTGTCGTGCGCTGTTTAGGCCGGGGCTAGGGTTTCTCCTTGTGGACCCCACAACGATCATTAGGGTTGACTCTAGTATTTATACTCGTGTATTTTGAACTTCTACAGTAATCCATTCACGTGAAATCAAAAGTAGCCGACGCCGTGCCCAGTCGATCGCGGAAAGTGCCGATCGCATGTAGCCGCTCGCAAGTTCGTCGTCACTGCTAATCTCCGATCATCTTCGATCTTCTGACGACAGTACCGAGGCAAGCCGAGCGTCTCACGCTTCTCTCTTGAGATCTCTTGTCTCTCGATTCGTTGAACGAGATTTGTTCTCCATTCCGAATCGATTGAGGCGACCGATCCGACTGAGATCGTTGGTAGACCTTGCTTGCTTCAACGAACGAAGAAGGACATCGGAATCTCCAAAAGCCTTGTTTGTATTTTCTTTTACATTCAATTTTGGGTTTGTTGTAAAGGAATTTTTAATTCCTAGTTGTAAGGGTTGAGTGCAACCCGTAGTGGTGGAGTTGTGACTCCTTTGGTTGGAAGGGTTCCTTCCGTAGTGTGAGGATTGGATTTCAATCCGTTCGGAGAAGTGACCGATTCGTCCCTTGGTGGGAGATAGGTCGAAGGGGGAAAGTGCACGTACCCAAATCGGAGAACCATTATAATTCTTTGTGTGTTTTCTGTGCTGTGTTTATTAATTTGTGCAGGTAAAAGTTAATTCTGCAAAAGACTGCACGACACCTATTCCCCCCCCCATAGGTGGACTTAGTTGACACTAGAGACTTTCAAGTGGTATCAGAGGCAGGTTACTCATCAATAAGGTTAATACCTTGAGTAAGATAATGCGTCTAGTGTCAAGAAGAAAGAAGATCTCAGAAATGGACGGACTCAAGTATTTAAGAAAGATCATAGTATGCTCCAAGCTGAACTTTCCCATCTGAAAGGAAAAGGATCAGGTTCTACATGGAAGCAGTCGACCCCCGACTCTTCATGATAGTGGAGGAGGGACCTTATATCCCCAGTAAGGCCTCCACCATTGATCCGACCAAGATGGTGCCCAAGAAGCTCTCCGAAATGGATAAGGATGAGATGGTGCTTGTCGGACTAGATAAGAAAGCTCAGAACATTCTTGTAAGCACCGTCGATGATTCCATGATGTAGAATTTCAGCCACTGCAGGACTGCAAAGGACATCTGGCACTGCCTGATCATCCTGATGGAAGGCACAGATGAAGTAAGTGATGATCGAAGGTCCCTTCTAAACCAAAAATATGAGGCCTTCAGGCAAGGTCCCAAGGAAGAAATTGGAGTGACTTTCGAGAACTTCCTGAAGATCGTCAATGCCCTGAAGGGATATGGCAGAGTGTTCACCAATGGTGAACTAAATGACAAATTCCTTAGATCCTTTACTAAGGAATGGGACACCAAGATCTGTACCATCAGAGAGTTTGGCAAGCTGACAGAAACTGATCCCCAGATTCTGTTTGGGAAGCTTGTCCTATGAGCTTCAGCTGAACACCAGAAAAGCTGAAGAAGAAGCCGATAAGTCTGCTGCCAAAGAAAAGACTGTAGCCCTGAAAGCCAATCACTAAAGGAAAGGCAAGGGTGCAACCTCGTCCCGATCTTGGAAAAAGGATGAGGAAGAAGACTCTGATCCATGCTCTTCCGACTCAGAGCTATCTGAAGAAGAATTCTCCTTCATAACTCGAGAGTTCAAGAAGTTCCTCAAGATGAGGAATCAAATAAAGAGATACGGCTCCTCCTCCGGACATCAGAAGAAGAATTACTCTTCTGACAGGTATGAATCTAAAAAGAACAAACATCGCTCTGCTGTCATTATTTGCTTTGGATACAATAAGCCAGGCCACGTAGTTGCTGACAGCCACTAAAGCAAGAGAGATAAGGGGAAGGGAGAGGAGCACAAGTCCTCTAGAGATAAGAAGAAGGAAAGGAGCTACATTGCTAAAAAGCCAAAGACACTGAGTGAATCTGATTCGTCAGATTCCAGTGATGATGAGGAAGCCTACTTCGGGCTAATGGGTAGCTCCGACTCAGATGGAGACTGTCCCCCATTTACTGGGAAGGTAAAAGATCGCACCCCCCTCTCTGACTCTGACTCTGAGTCTCCTGAAGATGATCTCGAGGACGGTCCATCTGCCCGTGAAGCTGAGCTCCTCGAAAAGTATGAGCTTCTGCTTAATACCTTTGAGGAATGCCGCAAGAGATTGAGGGCTCATAAAAAGAGAGTCAAATTTCTTGAGGCTGAGGGTGTGTCCATAAGAGAAGAGATCACTAGCTTGATTTCTCTCCGATAGGAACACCTGGACCAGACTTCTGAGCACTCAGATTCTCTAAGGCTCCTTGACAAAAATCAGAAAGATATTGACAAGCTGGAAGAACAACTTGCGGCAGAAAAGAAGATTGTCAAAAGCTTCTCTATGCCCAAGACCGTTCTTCCTTTGGTTGATACATTCTCTGCTCAGGCTAAGGGGGCTGGCTTAGGGCATGTGGGAGTGCCTATCACTTCATCCAGGAGAAATAGAAACCAGAGGAAGAATCAGGCTGCTAAGAAGGCCTCTGCTGCAGAAAAGGGAAAGGCCCCTCTCGGTCCTGTTTCATTCAGAAAGCCTAGCTTTCCATGCAATGAGCATGACTTTGAGTCAACTTATGGCCATCACTTCAGGCCTTCGGTTGAAAAGCCCAAGAGCCAATATGTTGGTTGGACCTTCCCCCGCAACTACGGTGAGAGTGTCTTCAAGGCACCTCATGAGAAAATCCATGTGGAGAATTATGGCCACTTCTCTAGCAGCCATAATAGGAAGAAGGCTCCAAAGGCCAATCCTGTTACACAGAGGGAAAAGGAAGTGAAGGAATCATGTGACTTCTCTCGTCATGATGCCTCCACCTCCGGATCCAAGGCCCCAGCTGGACCCCCTGTTCCAAGGGTGAGGCTGGAGCCTAGGAAACAGTACAACAGGTTTGACTGTTGGTGCTGTGGCAAAGTTGGTCACTTCGCCGTGGATTGCTGGTTTAATCCAAGATTCAACGAGACTCCTCATGTTAGCAATGCAAGCCTGACCACTCGTAGGGTTAACCACCCGAGGGGGAGTATGCTAACAAGGAATCTAGGACCCAAGGTCAATTGGGTTCCTAAGGGAAACTAATTCTGTTTTGCAGCTATGTCCAAAGGCCATCAAAATGCTAATCTGGTACTTGGACAGTGGATGTTCCCGACATATGACTGGGACAAGAAGCCTGCTGCGTGATTACTCCCCAGTCGAAAATGGACCTGAAGTCATCTTTGGAGGATCAGATCGAGGAGTCACCAAAGGTTATGGTATGATTTCCAATGGTCTATTCTCTATCACCGACTGGCCTATATTGAAGGGTTAAACCATAACCTGATCAGTGTGAGCCAATTGTGTGATAAAGGATACGATGTTTAGTTCTGCAAGGAGAAGTACTTGATAATATCGTGTGCCTCTTCGGAGATGGTATTAACTTGCATTAGGAGCAGAAATATCTTTTTGCTTAGATTTTCTTAGCTTAGACTCTTCTACCCCCATGTGCCTTGTAGCAAAAGGCAGTGCATCTCTTTGTGAACAATGGTACAAGAGATTAGCACATATTAATTTCAAGATAATTAATATGCTGTTTTCCAAGAATTTAGTAAGGGATGACCCTACTATTAAGTGCATCAAAGATAGCCCCGTTCCTGCATGCTAGAAGGGAAAATAGACTCGGGCTACCTTTAAGGGTATTGCAGACAAAGACTCTTCCAGATGTCTTTATCTTCTGCATATGGACTTGTTCGGTCCAGTGCAAGTTCATAGCCTAGGAGGCAAATCTTATACGCTAGTGATTGTTGATGATCACTCTCAATTTACGTGGGTGTTCTTCTTGAAACAAAAGTCAGATACGTTTGACATCTTCACTAGTTTTGTCAAACAGATTCAGAACAAACTTAACTGCTCTGTGGTCAAAATCAGAAGTGACCATGGAACAGAATTCGAGTCTGGAGCTATGACAGAATTCTGTGAAGAACAAGGTATCTTTCATGAGCTTTCCTCCCCGCATACCCCTTAGTAAAACGGAGTTGCGGAGAGGAGAAATAGAACGCTCATTGAAGCATGTACGATAATGTTGAATGACGCTTCTCTTCCAGAGTACTTCTGGGCAGAGGCTGTCAATACAGTTTGCCATGTGCAGAACCGAGCATTTATCAATAAGAATCATCGTAAGATGCCTTATGACCTATTGAAAGGCAGGAAACCGACCATGTCCTATCTAAGGATTTTTGGTTGCAGATGCTATGTACTCAATAACGGGAAGTACCCACGTACTAAATTTGGTGAAAAATGCTTCGAAGGCATCTTCATGGGCTATAGTAGCCATAGTCGGGCATATAGGATTTTCAATAAGAAAACCCTAGTGGTAGAGGAATCCATTAATGTTGTATTTGATGAAGGAAGCTTGCTTCACAACAGTTCTTCCAGTGGAATTCTTTAAGATGCAGGTGCAAGGCTTGAACAGCTAATTCTAGATGAGATAGCTAAAGATGAATCTCCCATGTACGTCAAGGTCTCCACCTCAACACCAACTGGAGAAGATGACAGTCAGGATGGAGAAATTCTCCCAGAAGAGGGAGGAGCCCGAGAAGCTGTTAGAGCTCCAGATGCCAGACTCTTAGAGCTCCGACACGAGAGGGATCATCCCAGAGATCAAATCATAGGAGATCCTCGTGACGGTGTCATAACTCGCAGAGGTACAATTAACGAGATTCTGCACCTTAGTTTTCTGTCACAGGTTGAGCCAAAGAAGTTCGACGAAGCGAACAAATATACATCATGGATATTGGCCATGCAAGATGAACTGCATCAATTTGAATGATGCAACGTCTGGACACTAGTTCCCAGACCAAAGAATCAGAATGTGATTGGCACTAAGTACCTTCAGAAACAAACTGGATGAAAACGGTGTCATCATCAAGAACAAGGCCAGACTGGTGGCTCAAGGTTACAGATAGGAGGAGGGGATTGTCTTCGACCAAACCTTTGCACCAGTTGCAAGGCTCGAGACGATCAGATTGTTCCTAGCGTATGCCTCTCACAAAGGATTCACTGTCTATCAGATGGACGTGAAATCTGCGTTCCTAAATGGAAATTTGAAAGAGGAAGTATATGTCGCGCAACCCACAGATTTTGTTAATCCTACATTCCCTAATCATGTTTACTTTCTTAATAAAGCATTATATGGCTTAAAACAAGCTCCTCGAGCTTGGTATGAGACTTTGTCTAGTTTTCATCTTGAGAACAAGTTCTTGAGAGGAAAAATAGATAATACATTGTTTCTTAGGAAAGTCAAAGGCAAGATTTTGCTGGTGCAAATCTATGTCGATGACATAATATTCGGCTCAACGGACAACAACATGTGCAAGAAGTTTTCTAAACTTATGCAAGAGAAGTTTGAAATGAGCAGCATGGGTGAGCTGAAGTACTTCTTGGGACTTCAAGTGAAACAGTCTGAGGATGGAATTTTCATTTCTCAGACGAAGTTCACAAATTAAATCTTCAAGAAATTCGGAATGGAGAATGCAACCTCTATGAGGAATCCAATGAGATCCACTATGTTTCTGGACAAAGATGAGAAAGAGAAACCTTTTGATGAAACCAAATACAGAAGCATAATTGGATCCCTGCTCTACGTTACTGCTAGTAGACCAGATATTATGTTTTCCACATGCGTTTGTGCCAGATATCAGGTGAACACTAAGGAATCTCATTATGTCGCTGCAAAGCGAATTCTTAGATATCTTAAAGGTACACCAAATCTTGGCTTGGGGTACCCAAGAAACAATGATGTCGAGCTGATAGGATTTTCAGATGCTGATTTTACAGGAAGCAGGGATGATAGAAAAAGCACTTCCGGGACGTGTAAATTCCTCGGAAGAAGGCTTATTTCATGGAACAGTAAAAAGCAGAACTGTGTCGCAACCTCCACGGCTGAATCTGAGTACATCTCAGCAGGCAGCTGTTGCTCACAACTTATATGGATCAGAAATCAACTCGAAGATTATGACTTACAGTTCAGAGAAGTTCCTATGTATTGTGACTCCTCGAGCGCTATAGCAATTGCGAAAAATCCTGTGTCGCACAGCAGAACAAAGCATATTGAAGTGTGCTACCACTTTATTCGGGAGCATGTGGAAAACAAAGATATCTCTCTCTGCTATGTCCCCACGGATAAGCAGATTGAAGATATCTTCACAAAGCCCCTAGACGAGGCCAAGTTCAGTCTCTTCAAAACTGAACTCGGCATGCTGAACTATGAAAATTGAAGACTGAAGGGCTCAAGGCTCTTGGATCAAGTGGGAGCATCAGCGAGGAACTCAAGATCGGGCACAGATGCAAGAACTGAGGGGGAGCATTATGCTCCAAGAACAGTCCCAGATTTGTAGAAGCCGAAAAGGGGGAGATTACCCTCTCGGGGCTAAGGCTAAGGTGGCTGTCAAATGTTAAGTATGCTCTCAGGAATATGGTAATGAATTTCACTCTCAACTGAATTTTCATTTTATGATTTTCATTCCAATCTATTTTATTCACCTTAGCTTGTAGGGTTTAGGTTCTTCAAATAGGGGGAGATTGTTGGGTATTGTATCCACAATGTACCTGATTTGAAGAAGCCCCTGAACAAGCTAAGTTGAATTGACAATGTATTTGACAATCTTCTATCAAGTTGTGCTTGTAGAAATTCCATGCTAAGTACTCACCAATGTCAGGGTACAGTGGGTCAATATACACGGGTCTGCGCAACGTAATCCCTCGTTGAGTAGATCAGTATGTTGACTCACGTGTGCTTATTGGGTTTCTCTCATTGGATGGCACAACGCTTGTGCACGCAGCGGAAAGAATAAAAACATCAAGACAACCCAAAAGAGATGGGATCGGGCCACGAATGTTGAATCAAGAAGTAAACAAAATTACTAGGCAAAATACCTTAGTGGCGTTGAGTCACAACTCAACGGAGAGCTCCAAGCTCCGAGTCCTCGTCGATGGCGAGTTCTATGTGGAATAACGTCCACGTCTCTGCAGAAATCCACACTAGCGGGAGAACCCCGAGCTTCGTCGCACGAAGGGTCGGGAGGAAGATCAACCGCACTTTTGCACTTCCCACGGACTGCTAGGTCCGTGCCAGGGAAAGCAAGATCAGCGACGGTCGCCGGAGATGAGGTCATCGGCGGAGCGAACAGGCGGCGGAAGCGGAACTCTTCCGTCCGGCGGGGCTCAGGATTTGGCGGAGCGAGCGGCGAAACACTTCTGTTGGGTTCGATCCAGCTACAGGAGAAATGCCTGATCTATCAAGAGCCTTTTTATCCCAAAACCCTAAGTCCCCTTTTATACCAAAAGCATAAAAGTATCGCTATCCGCACACCACACAGGACAAGGTTTCTGGAAAATTCGGCGAGAATCACTTACAGGTTCGGCGAGAATCAGTCGGCGAGATCAACAGGCAGATTCGGCGAGAATCAGCATCCAGATTCGGCGAGAATCAGCATCCAGTCTCGACGACACTGTCCTCGATTCTCGATGATTTCAGCAAATTGATTCTCGACGATTTTGCCTTAGTCGACGAGACAGGCTCGACAACTCCTGTCGATTCTCGACGACTTTGCCTTAGTTGGTGAGACATACTCGACGACACCCTTTGATTCTTGATGATTTTCCTTTGGCAACGTTTGCCCGACCTATTCTGGTTGGTGATTGATAACCCTTACCAACACAGTCAATCTTCCAACTTCTCCACTTGCTCTTATGTGCGACCCTGCAGGCTCATTTCGCGTTGGTAGTTAGATTACATGTTTGACCACTTCTAGATCACCATGGTAACTCCAACAGTCTCCCACTTTATCTTGAAAGTATTAAACCAAAAACCTCACAAACAATGAGCGGCATCTAGCAATGCATCATTGCTCCCCAAGCAATAAGAGTTCATAACTCATAAGCCTTTATGAACAATGTCCCAGCGTTGTCTTTGTCCCTTTGTCCCTTACATCCGGAAATAACTAGAGGCATGGACCGTGTCACCCTCATAATAGCTCAATCCAAGTTTCTTGATCTAGAACGGACTTCCAAAGAATGGGGAGTCCAATATCACATATTGACTCAACCAAGCATAGTCATGCATTTCTCAGTCCAGTTCCATCAAGGGGCCCATGGATGCAACTCCTGTCATATAAGAGGACAAATCCTATATCTGCTCACACACAAACACCCAAATGATTCGTAACGTGCCCAACAACCACCCTTATCATCAACCTTTCTCAAGGAAGACTTTAGATGGCATCAAAGCACGCTCTTCCTCACTTGATGAATGCTGTGACTTCAGGTGAAAGGACCACAACACCATTGTTAATTGAGACCTACTCATGACACGATTAGATAACAATCCACAAAGTAGTCTCAGGTTGGGTCTGTCCAGTACAACTTGTTCATTAACAAGTACCTACGTGATGACTTGATATCACAATATCATGACCTGTGAGAGCTGGTCATCAGTCAACGCACGTGCTAGTCTTAAGGCATCATCATCACCCTAAGCTTCTATGATGATACAACGACCAGGGACCTTTTAAGAATGAAGCTTCAAATAAATCATAGGCTCTCACATTCAAGTCACATACTTGAGGTCCTATGGAAGCGAACATTCTAAGGGTATTTATTATGATAACATTTAACTATCGCATAGAGAAAACATAATAAAAGAACATGCCATTAATTGTAAAAGAAAAACATTGGTACACAATTCATCATATGAATAAATAATAAACAGCAAACATAATATATGTTTACATGCAACCCACAAGGCTCTCACTAGAGTTGATCATTTAGGTATCGTATACCCATTGATCTAGTATGACCATCATGCTTTCTCTGCGCGAGAGGCTTTGTTAGTGGATCCGCAATATTCTCCTTAGTCGGCACTCTGCAAATGTTCACATCTCCTCGTTCGACAATCTCACGAACAAGATAGAACCGCCAAAGTATGTGCTTGGAGCGCTGATGAGATCTAGGTTCCTTAGATTGTGCAATTGCACCATTGTTATCACAGTAGAGAACTACGGGACCAACAATGCTAGGAACTACATCAAGCTCGCTGATGAATTTCCTAATCCATACAGCCTCCTTCGCTGCATTAGCTGTAACGATATACTCGGCCTCTATTGTAGAATCAGCAACTGTCTCTTTCTTGGAACTCTTCCAGCTCACAGCTCCTCCATTAAGGCAAAACACAAAACCTGACTGAGACTTTGAGTCGTTCCTATCAGTTTGGAAGCTAGCATCCGTGTAACCACTTACAACGAGCTCTTCCTCTCCACCATACACCAAGAACACATCCTTTGTCCTTCTCAAGTACTTCAGGATATTCTTGACTGCAATCCAGTTACACTCACCGGGGTCTGACTGATACCTGCTAGTCATGCTCAAAGCAAAGGAGACATCGGGTCGAGTACATAACATTGCATACATGATTGATCCAATTGCCGAAGCATATAGAATCAACTTCATGCGGTCCTTATCTTCACAAGATTTTGGACACTGGTCCTTAGAGAGATTCACACCATGAGACATGGGTAAAAATCCTTTCTTGGACTCAAGCATGTTGAACCGCTTCAACACCTTCTCAATGTATGTACTCCGGGTCAAACATAGCAACTTCTTTGATCTATCTCTATTTATCTTAATACCGAGTATATAAGTCGCTTCACCCAAGTCCTTCATAGAAAAGCAGTTCCCTAGGTTGTTCTTAACAACTTTAAGGGTAGGAATGTCATTCCCAATCAATAGTATGTCATCTACATATAATATCAAGAAGAAAACAATTCTCCCACTGATTCGCTTGTAAACACAAGGCTCATCTTCATTCTTGATGAAACCAAACTCTTTGATTTTCTCATCAAAACGAAGATTCCAACTTCGAGAGGCCTGCTTCAGTCCATAAATGGACCTGTTCAGCTTGCATATTTTAGTGGCTTCATTTGGGGATACAAAACCCTCGGGTTGTGTCATGTACACTTCCTCAAGGAGGTTTCCATTAAGGAAAGCCATTTTGACATCCATCTGCTAGATCTCGTAGTCATAATACGCAATAATAGCAAGCAATATCCTTATGGACTTTACCATGGCACCAGGGGAAACGGTCTCATCATAGTCAATACTATGAATTTGCTTGAAACCCTTAGCCACCAGTCTCCCTTTGAATGTCTGTACATTCCCATCCATGTCGGTCTTCTTCTTGAATACCCACTTGCACCCTATGGGTCGTACCCCTTCAGGTGGTTCCACCATGTTCCAAACTTTGTTTGCATACATGGAGTCCATTTCGGATTTCATAGCCTCAAGCCATTTGTCGGAGTCCGGTCCATTCATAGTCTCTTGGTAAGTTGCTGGTTCATCATCATGATCCATAAGCAACACATTACCTATTTGAGATATGAGAAATCCATATCTCTCAGGCTCAAATCTCGATCTACAAGATCTACGTAGGACTTGTGTTTCTTGAGCAGGTTCTCTAGCTACAACATCTTGTAGTCCTGTCTCAGAATCCAATTCCGGTTCATTCACTATTTGTGGTTCTTGAACTTCTTCAAGTTCTACCTTTTCAGTCTTTCTTGATAAGAACTCTTTCTCCAAGAAGACGTCAGTCCTTGCGACAAACACTTTGCCCTCGGACGGTAGGTTAAAGTAATACCCTTTCGTTTCCTTAGGATATCCCACCAGATAACATTTATCTGATTTGGGTTCCAGGTTGTCAGGCATTTGACGTCGCACGTATGCCTCACAGCCCCAAATTTTAATGAACGACATACTAGGACGCTTCCCAGTCTATATCTCATATGGTGTCTTTAGAACCGTTTTTGTTGGAGCGCGATTCAGTGTCATTGCAGCAGTCTCTAAAGCAAAACCCCAAAAGGAAACAGGCAAGTCTGCATGACTCATCATCGAACGTTCCATGTCTAACAGAGTACGATTTCTCCTCTCAGACACACCATTATGTTATGGTGTTCTAGGTGGAGTGAGTTGTGATATAATACCACACTCTTTCAGATTATCACGAAACTCATGACTCAGGTATTCGCCATCTCGATCAGATCGGAGTGCTTTAACCCTTTTACCCAACTGGTTTTTACTTCATTCTTGAACTCTTTGAACTTTTCAAAGGTCTCGGATTTGCACTTCATAAGATACACATATCCGTATCTACTGAAATCATCAGTAAATGTAACGAAGTAGGAATACCCACCTCTAGCCATGGAGCTCCTAGGTCCGCATACATCACTATGTACAACACCCAAGAGATCCTCAGCCCTCTCAGTATAACCAGTGAAAGGGGTTTTAGTCATTTTGCCTAACAAACAAGATTCGCATCGCTCAAATGATTCATAATCAAATGAGTCCAAAAGTCCATCTTTATGGAGCTTGGATATGCGCTTCTCGTTTATATGGACCAAACGACAGTGCCATAGATATGTAGGGTTTGAGTCATTTGTTCTTAGTCTTTTATTATTTTCTATATTATAGATCTGATGGTCCAAGTTCAAAACATAAAGACTATTAAACAATTGGTCTACAGCATAACAAACATCATTCTTAAATATAGAACAACAGTTGTTCCTAATTATAAAAGAAAATCAAATCATGTCCAAACATGAAATGGATATAATGTTTCTTGTTATTGCCGGAACAAAATAACAGTTATCTAGTTCTATTACAAGCCCACTGGGCAAAGAAAGACGGTAAACCCCTACGACTACAGCAGCAACTCTTGCTCCATTGCTGACACGCAGGTCCACCTCCCCTTTACTCAGCAATCTTCTCCTTCCTAGTTCCTGCACATTTGTACAAATGTGTGAACCACATCTGGTATCCAATACCCAAGATGAAGGAGCTAAAAGGTTTATTTCTATAACGTAAATGTTTGAAGCGGAAGTCATACCTCCCTTCATTTTCTGCAGACCCTCAATATAAGAAGGACAGTTCCTCCACCAATGACCAGCCTTACCACAGTGGTGGCATTTCCCCTCCTTCACCGTACTCTTCTTTTTCATCAGTGCAGAAGACTTGGGCTCGAGATGTGACTTAGGTCCCACCTTCATCTTCTTAGAGCCCTTGGCCTTGCCCTTGCACTTATGCACCATCAGTATGGGGTTGGCAGGCTTGGCCTTCTTCATATTAATCTCGACAGTTCTCAACATGCCTAGGAGCTCGGGCAGAGTCTCTTCTATTTCATTCATGTTGTAGTTCAAGACAAACTGCTCATAACTGTCTGGCAATGATTGCAGGATCAGATCTGTGGCCAACTCTTGACCCAGAGGAAAACCCAGCCTTTCAAGGTTCTCTATATACCTAATCATCTTGAGTACGTGAGTCCCTACTGAGTCTCGAACTCCCATCTTATACTGAAACAACGCTTTTGTGACGTCAAACCTCTCTTGACGAGCCTGCCCTTGAAACATTTTCTTGAGATGCTCGTCAATCTCCTTGCACCCCATGTTCTCATGTTGCCTTTGAAGCTCAGAGTTCATGGTGGCAAGCATAAGGCATTCGACGTCTAAGGGGTCATCAGTATACTTTTTATAAGTATGTTTATCAGCACGGGAAGAATTCCCAGTCGGCACCTCGGGGGCTTCTTCTTCCAAGATATAGAGCTTTCGCTCTTGCCTGAGAACAATTCTCAGGTTCCTGTACTAGTCCATGTAGTTAGTCCCACTAAGCTTATCCTTCTCAAGGATGGCTCTCAGAGACAGAGTGGAGTATGAACCACTTGCCATGGAATTATATAAGAATTCATGCAGAATAATATCAGTACCAAGATTTCAAATACAATTTATTTTAATTTGGACTTCAATTAAAACTCTCACTTTTTTATTCGAAATAATAACCCTCACTATCAATTCGGAGAGTTCATGCGAGCTACTCTCTTAGTGGACAAGATCCGCATTTCACCAACACAATGAGTCAGCTTTGGCTTTCCTCTCACAATGCGGTTATTTAGGTAGGCGACGCTTGCCAATTGCATCCTCATACAATTCTTGTATGGTTGGTGAATAACTCCTTATTCGCATCCATCATATGGTACATGCCAACCCTATGCCTCTAGGCACTCAACCTTTGAGGTAACCTAGTTAAGCTAGACCCGATGTCGACAGTGCGATATCACAATTATCCGCTCGCACCCTTACCAAGATAAATTAATTCACTTTGCTTTGGCAAGCCCACACTTCATCGATCGAGGCAGGAAGAGTGTCATCCATCGGAAGGCATCTGAACACTAAATATTAGAGGAAGGGATTTTGATTATGGGTTAACAATTAACCATGATCAATATTTGATCAATGTGCACATCCACAGAAAAACAATTTCTAAAATCCACATGCATCCCTTATGTGCACAACCTGACACTATCAACATTTGATAGAAGGGAAGGGCTAAATCTGAACATCCGGACTCTTCCAAATCTTCAGATTTACATGCATTGGACAAAAGCAAAGACAACTCAACTTAAAACAGTAGACAAGCTCTTCTCTCATTGTTGGATGCAAAATCCAAAACAATACACTGGTTCACTAACCATTCGAGGGACGGTTACTGCTAAGGAGACAACAATTTCTAACAATTAGAAATTATCACGAAATCCCAGACGTTCCTGGCCGGGTTCCAAGGGGCAGAGCACCTAACCTGTGGGTTATGGGCCCACCGATATCCCTTGGAAAAACCATCAACAATTGATGTACCAGGAATAAATCTAGACATTTAGAACACTTCTAAATCCCTAGGTTTACACGTACTGGAATAACCTAACCTCAAAAACAACAATCATGCCGGAACCTCCCTATGATACCACTGTTGGGTTTATCTCATTGGATGGCACAGCGCTTGTGCACGCAGCGGAAAGAATGAAAACATCAAGACAACCCAAAAGAGATGGGATCGGGCCACGAATGTTGAATCAAGAAGTAAACAAAATTACTAGGCAAAATACCTTAGTGGCGTTGAGTCACAACTCAACGGAGATGCTCCAAGCTCCGAGTCCTCGTCGGTGGTGAGTTCTACGTGGAATAACGTCCATATCTCTGCAGAAATCCATACTAGCGGGAGAACCCCGAGCTTCGTCGCACGAAGGGTCGGGAGGAAGATCAATCACACCTTTGCACTTCCCACGGACTGCTAGGTCTGCACCAGGAAAGCAAGATCGGCGACGGTCGCCGGAGATGAGGTCGTCGGCGGAGCGAACAGGCGGTGGAAGCAGAACTCTTCCGTCCGGCGGGGCTCAGGATTTGGCGGAGCGAGCGGCGAAACACTTCCGTCGGGTTCGATCCAGCTACAGGAGAGATGCCCGATCTATCGAGAGCCTTTTTATCCCAAAACCCTAAGTCCCCTTTTATACCAAAAGCATAAAAGTATCACTATCCGCACACCACACAGGACAAGGTTTCTGGAAAATTCGGCGAGAATCACTTACAGGTTCGGCGAGATCAACAGGAAGATTCGGCGAGAATCAGCAGCTAGATTCGACGAGAATCAGCAGACAGTCTCGACGACACTGTCCTCGATTCTCGACGATTTCAGCAAATTGATTCTCGACGATTTTGCCTTAGTCGGCGAGACAGGCTCGACGACTCCCGTCGATTCTCGATGACTATTCCTTAGTCGGCGAGACATACTCGACGACACCCTTTGATTCTCGATGATTTTTCCTTTGGCAACGTTTGCCCGACCTATTCTGGGTGGTGATTGGTAACCCTTACCAACACAGTCAATCTTCCAACTTCTCCACATGCTCTTATGTGCGACCCTGCAGGCTCATATCATGTTGGCAGTGAGATTACATGTTTGACCACTTCTAGATCACCATGGTAACTCCAACAGTGCTCTCTTTATTGGAGTGTGCTTATTTTCAAGTACAGGGTAAAGGTAGATCAAGAGCAGAAGGTGCAAAGATGGGTCAAAGACCAAGTCATCAAGGGAAGGAAGAGAAAATTCTTCTAAGTCAAAATCGACGGGAATCACTAAGTGATTCTCGCCGACTTCGACGAGAATCGTTTGTGATTCCCGCCGATTTGACGAGAATCAGTCTGCATTCCCGCCCACTTCTTCAAGCTATTAGTTTTCCAAACAGAAATTCTGCCAAGTCAAAATCGACGGGAATCACTAAGTGATTCTCGCCGACTTCGACGAGAATCATTTGTGATTCCCGCCGATTCGACAAGAATTAGTCTGCATTCCCGCCGATTTCCTCCGGCTGACAAGGTTTCCAACTGGAATTCGGCCTAGGCAGAATCTGCGGGAATCGTGAGTGATTCCCGCCGACTTCGACAGGAATCACAAACGATTCTCGCCGATTTTGCCTTAGGCAAATTTTCTTCACTCGCTGGACTGAACCACCTTGCCATGCGTTGTTTAGGCCGGGGCTAGGGTTTCTCTTTGTGGACCTCAGAACGGTCATTAGGGTTGGCTCTAGTATTTATACTCACGTATTTTGAACTTCTACAGTAATCCATTCACGTGAAATCAAAAGTAACTGACGCCGTGCCCTAGCCGATCGCGGAAAGTGTCGATCGTCTGTAGCCGCTCGCAAGTTTGTCGCCGCCGCTAATCTTTGATCATCTTCGATCTTCCGACGATAGTACCGAGGCAAGCCGAGCGTCTCACGCTTCTCTCTTGAGATCTCTTGTCTCTCGATTCGTTCAACGAGATTTGTTCTCCATTCCAAATCGATTGAGACGACCGATCTGACTGAGATCATTGGTAGACTGTGCTTGCTTCGTCAAGAAGTTTGGATCCACAAAGCATCGCCGCCGCAATCACTTGCTGCCGCCGATCTTGACAAGATCCTCTCCAAGAGAGAACTCCGGTTGTGGACTCTTCGTATGTTTCAAGAAAGCTTCAACGAACGAAGAAGGACATCAGAATCTCCCAAAGCCTTGTTTGTATTTTATTTTACATTCAATTTTTGGTTTGTTTTAAAGGAATTTTTAATTCTTAGTTGTAAAGGTTGGGTGCAACCCGTAGTGGTGGAGTTGTGACTCCTTTGGTTAGAAGGGTTCCTTCCGTAGTGTGAGGATTGGATTTCAATCCGTTTGGAGAAGTGATCGAGTCGTCCCTTGGTGGGAGATAGGTCGAAGGGGGAAAGTGGACGTACCCAAATCGGGGAACCACTATAATTCTTTGTGTGTTTTCTGTGCTGTGTTTATTAATTTGTGCAGGTAAAAGTTAATTCCGCAAAAGACTGCACGACACCCATTCCCCCCCATAGGTGGACTTAGTTGATACTAGAGACTTTCACGGGACATGAGCCATCATCATGGCAATGCAGACAACCTCCTTTTGCGCGCGCTGAGCAGCAAGGTCGGTGGTTGAAGGTTGGTGCTGGATCCAGGCCTCTGTAAGAGTCTTGGCACGAGCAATATATGAGGTCATGTTAGCAGCCCTTCCAGCATCAAGAGTCTGAAGGTCGGTAATAATGTCATAGAGGTGTTGAAGACTATCCTTTCTAGAGTACAAGGAGTGAAACTCCTCCCACATAGCTTTGGCGGTCTCATGGTACATGACAATTTGGTATGGCTCACCCTCCAGTGAATTAAGGAGCTAAGTTTGGACGCGACCGTCATTCCGTAGCCAGCCATCAGTAGTAGGGGAAGGAGGTCCGTTAATAAGATGGAGCACAAGGCCCTTGGCCCTAAGAACACGCCGAACTGAGTGGACCCATGGAACAAAATTCTTCTTCCCAAATAATGAGATAGTTGTGATCCGCAGCTCATCTCAGAGGTCTGGAAGAGAAGCCGGGCGGTCAGCAGGAGGAGTAGCCGCTTGTCTGGTAGAGTCAAGGGAGGAGCCCATGGAGCCTGGGGAGGCCGCAGCGACTAAAAAAGCGACAATCCGCACGGCTAGAAGGCCGCGACCAGGGGCGACTAGACGGTCGCAGCGACTAGACACCAGCGGACAAAAAGGAAGGATAAGTCGTGCGGCTAGCCACCGAGACTTGGAGACAAGAAGAAGGAAGCAGCGACAAGAAAAGGGCCGCGAGTAGGGGCTCGAGCGACAAGAGAGAGAGACCGCGAGCGCCAAGAAAAGGCCGCAGGAGGTGGGCAGAGGCCGCGAGCTGAAGTACTAGAGCGACAAGGCGAAGAGGGATGAGCGAGAGGGAGACCGCGCGACCCGACACGCCGAAAGAAGAAGACGGAGAAGAACAACTCGAGCGGCAAGGAGCGGCAAAGGAAGGGACCAGGCTAGAAGGAGCCCGCGCGGTAAGAGGAAGACAGCGGGAAGTTTGGCCCACAAGTTGAGAAGAGAAGTTATAAAAGAGGACTTAGGGGTGGATCCACGGGAGAGAGGGAGGGAAAGAGGAGCAGGCAGCGGCTAGCCAGGGAGAAACTGCGGACAGAAAGGGGCGGCACGAAGAGGCCACTACCCAAAGCGAGAAGAAGAGTCGGGCGGTTAGATGTAGAGCAAGACGCAGAGAAGTTGCGGACAGGAGAGGAAGACGGGCCGGGCAGTTAGATGTAGTGTAACCGCAAGGACCGAACCGTGTCCTCTGATACCATGTTGAGAAAGCTCCAAAACTTGTATGTATTGTTTGTGTGTGTAAATACAAGGAGAGAATACAAATATATAGGAGAGAAAAGGAGAGAAGAAATCCTATACAATGATGTGGGACTAATAGGAGAAGAAGGAAATGAAAAATACATGGACCCAATCATGGGCCATTATATGGGCTTTTCTAACAATAATGATTTGTACATTCAGTGTTTTGATAGATGATACAAGTATATAAATTAAATCACATGAAAATATGTAATGTACAAACGTAACATTGAATACACACAAATAACTTTACTTCTACAAAATTCAATGCGCATAGATTTTTTAAAGAGAAGTGACAACACATTTATTTGAATAAATCACTTTACAATTTTTTTCAAGATGCTTAACCTCACAATGCTTATTAAGACTTATCAGGGGATGAATAGTGTTTGGAGTTTGTCTTGGAGCTTTATTCCTTTTTATATATCTATATATATTTTTTTATTGACGAAGAATTCCGAATTCACTTGTTTTGCAAACATAAATAATTTTTTTTAAACCACATGTTTCTGAGAAACAAGTACAAGAAACAGTGTCTAGGTAAGTTATTTATGTACTTCAGGAGGTTAAGTTGTCATATGCCGCATTTATGCAAGAATAAAATTTAAATACACATGTAGATTATCAAAAAGTATGAGTGCAATTTTATTATCAAATATAAAATTACTCATACTTACAGAATACTTAGGTGGATGTGTGGACACGCAAGACTGGATAAAATTAGGAATGAATGTATCAGGGATAAGACAGGAGTAACACCAATTGCAGAGAATATGTGAGAAGCTCGACTAAAATATTTTGAACACGTACAAAGCAGACCATTAGAGACACCTGTTAGGCGTTGTGAGAGTCTAGTCACTAGGCATGTCAAACGAGGGAGGGGTAGACTAATAAAGACTTGGAATGAAACTATAAGGAAATACATGATGTACTTAGGCATTATTAAGATTATGACAAAAGATATGGCACAATGGCGACAAAGGATCCATATAGCCGACCCCACTATAGTGGGATAAAGGCTTGTGTTGTTATTGTACTCACACTTAGAGACATGCAAAAAAAATTATACACATCTTCTGCAAACTATTTCATTTCATACTAGAAGAGAATTCAAGGCATGATAAGACCAAAAACCATGCTCTATGTGACTTGAAAATAAAATCAAACATTGTAAATGATCCTTAAATGATAAATCTTGTCATCCTTGACTTTTATATTGTAGCAAAAATGTTGAAATATTTGATTTTTAAAACATATTAAAAAGGAGTGAAAAGATGATACCATACATTTATTTAATTTTAAATTAAAAGTAAAAAACAGAACGTAGATCAAAAATTAAAGAAGATTTGGGACAATGTAATCATATAAATAAAAGAATTAAATTTTTAGAAAATATTTGATATCACGGGAAATAACTGGTTATCTTTGGGCGATATCTTTTTATATAAATAGCGAAACAAGATCTCAGATCTGAGTTTACCCCCTTTTTCCCAGTAACCCAATCACGAGAAAACAGTGCTTTGGTCGGCAAAATCAGCAAAAGCAAAGGTATTTCACTTGGATCTTTTAAATTTTTGTAATATTTTTCGTTTATGAGAAGATTTAGAAGATCCTTTGAAGTTTAATGGAGATTTCATGATAAATTTTTTGATTTTGAAAGAGTTCAAAAATAGATCTTAGAAAATATTTTTCTTAGATCTCACATTTTGAAGTTATTATTTTGATTTCATGATAGATCTACTAATATTTTCACAATGTATTAGAAGATCTTAAGGTTTAGGGTTTATTTGAAAAGGAGTTTAGAGGAAGAAGGTGAATGTTATGATGCATGATGAGTCAGATCCGCGTTGGGGCCGCACTTATCAACGCCGACCACCGGCCACGACCGCATGGGGAGATTGACTATCTTGTTGATTACGTTTATGTTTTTAATTTGTTATAATACTGCTTTTATTTTTGCCTTCGAGAAACTATTTTTATTTGTCCCACGTGTCTAAGCCCAAGTGGGGGGCGTATTGTGTGTGAACCGGTTATGAACCGGGTGGACCCTTGATTTTTTGCAAGCATGCATTAATATCCTCCTCCACTCTCTCTACCTCCCAACGAGGACTTCAACTGAACCCTAGCAGCGAGCAATGTAACCCCCGCCGCTCGGCTTCCAGCGTTTCCCACCTCCTCTCTTCTTCCCCTTTCAATTCTCTCTCTCTCTTGCCTATCCTTATCTCCCGGTTCCATCTGGCATTTCCCCCATCTTCCACCATTGCACTGGCCGGATCCAAGTCGGGTTCCGCCGAACTATGGAGGAACTCATTCTCTTTGGGCCCTATCACAAGATCTAGGTCGGGAGACCCCAACAACTTGGTATCAAGACCAAATGCTGGTCCTCCTCTTGTCGACACCTACCCAGTCATCCTCACCGGGCCGCATCGCCTACCCGCAACCTTTCCGCCACCGAGCCCCTCTGTCGGACTGCTACCTGCACCGACCGCACCCCTATTGCTTCCACCAGCCATGGCTGAAGGGGGACCCTCTCCCACCTAAATCATGGAGCTTTTCCAATCAAGGCTCGCCACCCAAAATGACAAGATGAAGCCCTCAACACGCGCTTGGACGCCATCCAGGGCATTCTACCCGTGCCATTGCCGACATATGCGGCTTCTCCGACCACTAGCTGGGTCGACTCGGCTTCTCCTTGCGGGGGCAATTTCTCCTTCCCTCACTCCATTAGCATGGATTTTCCAATCTATGAAGGGTGCGAAGACCCCCTCCCTTGGCTCACGCGCTGTGAAGTTTTCTTCACCAATCAACACATTCTGGACGAGGAACACGTCAGAATCGCCTCGTTCCACTTACTTAGGCTGGCACAACTGTGGGTCACTCAACTCCTCAGCGAACAACCCCACGCCTCTTGGGAGGATTTCAGGATGACATGCTCTCTTCGATTTGGACCGGCGATGCTGGACAACCCTCTTGGCGACCTCATCGCCCTCAAGCACACCAGCTCTATCGAGACATATTTGGAACAATTTCAGTTGCTACTGTCCTGTGCCATTTCAGTATTACCCTCACAACAGGTTCTTCTTTTTTCGGCCGTGTTACCCGAACGACTACATTGGGACGTGGGGTTTCAGAAACCACCGGATCTCCTGATAGCCATGATCCTTGCACGTGCGTGCAAGTGCCGACTAGCACTTGACCGCCTTCATGCCTACTTTTCTCCACCGTCTGTCCCGGCCGGAGATGGCCTCCCTTTGCAAGAAGGGGTTATGTTTTAATTGTAATGAACCCTACACACCCATCCTTCGGTGCAAGCGCTTATTTTGGTTAGAGGCTGACGACCCACTTGAGGATAAAGATGAGGAGTTTGACGACTCCGACGCACCGCAACTCTCTCTACATGCTTTGGCTGGGCCGCAGGAAGGATGCACTATTCAGCTATATGTGGACGTGACAGGCACACAACTCTTATCCCTCATGGATATGAGAAGTACCCACGACTTCATTCGGCAGGATAGAGCCATTCGACATCGCCTCCCGTACGTTGCCCGTAGTCACGTTAAGGTGGCAGTAGAAAACAACAAGCAAATATCATGCCCAGGCGTCTTTTGGCGTGTAGACTTTGCCGTGGACGGCTACCCGTCCCAGACCGAGTTCTTCGTAATGGATCTCCAGGGTTTTGACATCATGTTGGGTGTCTGTTGGCTGCGCAGTTTGGGACCCCTCACGTCGGATTTCAATTGTCTAACTATATCATGGCAGGCAGACTCTCGCCTGATATAGTGGCAAGGACAGGATCCGGGACAGTGCTTCTTAAATCACAGAGAGCCTCTTATAGCTCCACTCCGATAGCTGGATGACCACCCTCCAGATCTCGCGCACCTGCTATAGTTATTCTCTGAGATATTCAGCCCATGCTTGGGCCTTCCTCCGCGACGTTGCCCGGACAATCATTTTTGCCTTCTTGCATGTGCAGATCCGGTTGTGGTGCAGCCGTACCGTTACTCCTTTTTCCAAAAGGACGCAATCGAGCGACAATGTGATCTCCTCCTCCAACAGGGTTTTATTCGGCACAACGTGTCCCCTTCCTCATCCCCAGTACTGTTGGTGCACAAGAAAGACAATTTGCAACAGATGTGTGTGGACTACTGTGCACTGAACACCATAACGGTCAAGGACAAGTTCCTCATTCTGATAGTGAAGGAACTTCTCGACGAGCTACATGGGGCGTGCTTCTTCACCAAGCTCGATTTATTTTCGAGTTATCATCTGGTTCAAATGGAGGATGTTGATGTGGAGAAGACCGCATTCCGCACGCATCACGGTCACTTTGAATTTTTGGTTATGTCATTTGGCCGAATGAACGCTCCTTCTACCTTTCAAGCTTTGATGAATGAGGTATTTCAACCACTCTTCTAAAAATCAGTTCCTGTTTTCTTTGACGACAATCTTATGTATAACAAAACTTAGGCAGAGCACCTACAACATCTCCATACCATCCTCAGCTTGGTGCTCACGCACCACTTGGTTCTTAAAGCTTCAAAGTGTTCATTCGGCCAGCGTTCCGTCACCTACTTGGGACATGTTGTGGACAGTTTAGGGGTATCGTCCGACCCTGCAAAACTCCAAGGAGTGGCGTCATGGCCCAAGCCGCAAACCATCACCGACTTACGGGGATTTCTGGGCCTCGCGGGCTATTACCGACGTTTCATCCGGGATTATGGCACCATCGCCACCCCCTTGATCGTGCTGCTCAGGAAGAACGCCTTCACATGGATGGACGTGGCCACTCAGGATTTCCACTCTCTCCAGACCGCATTGCTCTCCGCTCTGGTCCTCCATCTATCGGAATTCGCTATACCCTTCCTCGAGGAGTGTGACGCCTCCGGCCTCGGCTATGGTGTCGTGCTACAGCAGGAGGGGCACCCCATAGCCTATTTCAGCCGCCAGACCGCCATACATCACCGCAAGTTGCCCTCTTATGAATAGGAGCTCATTGGCCTTGCAAAAGCCGTTCAACATTGGCACACTTATGGGGTCTGCCCTTCATCATCCGTACGGACCACTACAACCTCAAATACTTGCTCGAAAAATAGCTCTCTAATGTGCCACAACAAAGGTGGGTGAGTAAACTTCTTAGCTTCGACTTCCACGTGGAACACAAAGCTGGCATGCTCAACCACGCCACCAACACACTCTTTTGCCAGGACACGCCCACCGACTCCTCCATCCTTCCCAATTTCTTTCCAACGGTGGATATCCTCTCCTTGCTTCATCAGGAGATCTAAAAATCTCCTAGCTTGGCTCAACCACGCCACCGACACACTCTGCCGGGACACGCCCAACGATGCCTCCATCCTTCCCAATTTCTTTCCAACGGCGGATCTCCTCTCCTTACTTCATCAGGAGATCAAAAAATCTCCCAGCTTGGCCGAACTCCTCCACCGGGTGGAAAAGTGGCTCACAGATCAATAGCAGACAGCCCGACATGACTTGATTTTTTACTACAATCGGATGTATGTAAATACGGTGTCTCCTCTCATTCTGACCATTTTAGAGGATGTCCATTTTTCTCATAGCCACGAAGGCGTTCACCGCACTCTCTAACGCCTATGTATGAAATTATTTTGGAAAGGGATGCACAAGCACGCTCATACTTTCATTGCCAACTTCACCGTGTGCCAACAAAACAAGACCGACAATCTTCTTTCGGTCGGCTTGCTTTAGCCACTACCGGTGCCTATACAAATTTGGGAGGATCTCTCCATGGATTTTTTGAAAGGGCTGCCCTCCGTACGCGGGAAATCCATTTTGATGGTGGTGGTGGACCGATTCTTGAAGGGAGACCATTTTATCGCCTTGCCCGTCCGCTCATTGCAGAGAATGTGGCTCAGGTTTTCTTCCAAAAAATCTTTCGATTACATGGTATGCCAGAAACTCGTCTCGAACCTGGATAAGGTATTTACTAGTAACTTTTGGAAGGAGCTTTTCTCCCTTAGCGGTACCAAACTTGATTTCTCTTCGGCATACCACCCTCAGTCTGATGGGCAGATCGAGGTGGTCAACCGCATTGTGGAGGTGTACTTGCGGTGTGTCACCGGTGATCCACCCCAGGATTTGCCATAATGGCTTCCTTAGATAGAACATTGTTAGAACACGATCTATCATGCTGCGCTGAAGACCATCTATTTCTCCTCATCTATGGTCGGGACCCCCCCCCCCCCGCCCATGTCCTATACGGGTGGATTGGCTCTCTTGGTAGCTATCGATCGAGAATTGGAAGTTCACGACGTATTTCTGCATGCAGCTCAGAACCGCCTACTGCAGGCCCAATAACGTATGGAAGTCGCATACAATTTGGGTCATCATGAGCTCACTCTCGCCGTCAGCGATTGGGTGTGGGTGTGACGACTCCCTTTCCGTGAAGTGTCCGTCACACGACCTACCTCCAACAAGTTGGGGCCCTAGTTCTTTGGCCCCTTTTCTATCATTGAACGCATTGGGGACGTTGCTTACTGCCCTGGTCTACCCCCGGAGGCCCGGATCCATGATGTCTTTCATATTTCCTAGCTAAAGTTATTCGTGGGACCTTCGCAACCTACTCACCTAGTCGACGTTCCACTCCAGCTTAAGGACAAACTGTCTTTCAACAAGGGCGATGATGTTACGATGCATGACAAACCAGCTCCGCATTGGGGCCACACTTACCAGCGCCGACCACCGTCCATGACCGCATGAGGGGATTGACTATCTTGTTGATCGCGCTTATGTTTTTAATTTGTTATAATGTTGTTTCTTTTTTTGCCTTCGCAAAACTATTTTTATTTGTCCAACGTGTCTAAGTCCAAGTGGGCGGGGGGGGGGGGGGGGGGGGACCGGTTATGAACCGTATGGACCCTTGGTTTTTGGCAAGCAAGAATTAATCTCCTCCTTTCTCTCTCTCTAAACCCTCTCTCTCTACCTCTCAATGAGGACTTTGGCCGAACCCTAGCAGTGGAAGCCCCGTCGCTGGGCTTCAAGCATTTCCCACCTCCTCTCTTCTCCCCATTTCAATTCTCTCTCTCTTTTATCCTTCTTTCCCTATTCCATCCAGCATTTCCCCTATCTTCCACTATTGCACCTGTCGAATCCAAGTCGAGTTCCGCCGACCCTTGGAAAAACTCATCCTCTTCGGGCCCTATCATCAGATTTATGTCGGGAGACCAAAATAGCGAATAGTAAATTAAAAAGAAAGGTTTAAGTTTTCTAAATCTAAATACCGTATATATTAAGAGAATGCATACAAGATTTATAGGAGTGAGGTATTTTTTCATCTTGAAATGTCTAAGATTTCTAATTATAATCTTAGCATTGTGAAACGTGAATTTGTAAGAGATTTTGTGAAAATGTCTGCAAGTTGTGAGTTGGTTTCTATAAAACTAATTTTCACATGTTCCTTTTTAATATGATCATGAATGAAATGGTGTCGGAAATCTATATGTTTAGATCTAGAATGATGTATATGATTATTTTTTAGATCGATAACACTTTATTTATCATATTTTAATTCAATATTATGTTAATGTACGCTAAAGTCTTCTAATGTTTTAGTCATGTATATGACTTGTGTATAACAACTACCTAGTACAATGTATTTAGCCTCGGTGGTGGAGAGGGTAACATAATTCTATTTCTTACTCGATCTTGAAATAAGTGAAGAGCCTAAGAAATGATGTGTCACTAGTACTCCTACGATCTAACCGCTTTTAAATGTGATTTTTTGGGATTAGCCTCAAATCTACCACATAAACAAACGACAAACATAATATCCTGTATAGATGCAGTTAAATGCAATAATGATCCTATCATTTTTCTATGTAAGGTTTAATATATAAAAATTTCACTTTCATCTTTTCCTAATTTTAATGATGCACGCATATAAGTATTAGCTTGTTTAAGATTTTCAAATCTAAATCTTTTAAGAATATCATGAATATATTTAGATTGACAAATAAAAATAGCATCATGTTTTTGAGTAATTTGAAATCTTATAAAATAAGTAAGTTCTCCTACCATGCTCAATTTGAATTCATTTTTCATTACCAAAACAATTTCATTACATAACTTTTCATTAGTAGCTCAAAAAATAATATCATTCACATAAATTTGCAAAATAATCAAATTAACATTAACATGCTTAATGAAGAGTGTACTATCTACACTTCCTATTTTATAATCGTTTTTTAATAAATATAAAGTTAATCTTTTGTACCAAGCACGAGATGATTGTTTCAAACCATAAAACACTTTTTCTAACTTATATATATGATCAAGAATTTTTTCATTAACAAATTCAGGGGGTTGTTCTACATAAACTTCTACCCATTTAAAATACAGTTTTAACATCCATTTGAAACAATTAAAATCTTTTAAAACTAGCACATGCAAAAATTCTAACAGACTCAAAACGTGCTACGAGTGCAAAAGTTTCATCCAATTCTATCCCCTCAATTTGTGCATATCTTTTTGCTATTAATCTAGCTTTATTCCGTGTAATTCTAGATTCATCATTTAATTTATTTTTAAAAATCCATTTAACATCTACAACGAGATAATTAGATGGCCTTTCTACAAGTTTCTAAAATATATTACGTTCAAATTGATTAAGTTCATCATTCATAGCTAAAAAAAAATTCATCACTTAAAATGGTTGAAACCTCTTTTGGTTCTATTTTGAAAATAAAACATAGATTTAAAAATAAGTCATGTAAAGAAGAACGAGTACTAATTTTTTTTAATGGTTCTTTAATAATTAATTTCTTTGGATGAACTGTTGTAAACTTATGTTCACTTGTAGGCACATATTTTTCTGCTTCTTCTTCTCTGTCCTCTTTTCTTATTTTTTTTCTCTAAATAATTCATCATCTTCATATTTCAATTAAGGAAGGGGTTCTTCTTCATTTTCTATAGGATTAAAATCTACACAAGGAATGAATTCATCAAATCTTACATGAATAGATTCTTCAACTATTTTAACATTTTATTATAATTCTATAAGATTTACTAGTTGAAAAATAATCAATGAAAATTCCTTTATCACAGTTTTTATCAAGTTTACCTAATATATTTTTAGTGTTTAAAAGAAAATATTTGCAACCAAAAACTCTAAAATAAGATACATTTGATTTCTTTTGAAAATATAATTCATAAGGAGTTAATTTTAAAAATGGACGAAGCATAACACGATTAATTATATAACATGAAGTATTGACAGCTTCGGTCCAAAATGATCTAGGTAACCCATATTCAGATAGCATAGTACGAGATAGCTCTTGAAGGTCCTATTTTTCCTCTCTACAACACCATTTTGTTGTGTTGTGCGAGAAGCAAAAAAGCTTGCTTTATGCCTAGATCAATGCAAAAAGTAATAAATCTATCATTTTCAAATTCACCTCCATGATCCGAGCGTATACACTTAATTTTTAAATCAAGATCATTTTTTGTACGAATACATAATTTAGTAAATTCAAAAAACACATCGGATTTGGATGTTAAAAATATAGTCCAGTATAATCTTGAAAAATCAACTATTAAAATAAAAGAATATTTTCTACCTTCTAGACTTGGCATGCTAACTGGTCCAAAAAAATTCATATGAATCAACTGAAGTGGTCTAGTAATAAAAACAACATTTTTGCTTTTAAATGAAAATTTTGAAAATTTTCCTTTTTGACAAGACGAACAAAGAAAATATAATTTTCTATTTAACAAAGGTAATCCTTTAATAAATTTATCTTTTGAAAGTTTTAAAATTAGCTTGACACTAGAGTGACTAAGACACTTATGATATAATTCTAATTCTTCATTTAAAACAAAGATTTAAAGATTATTCAAATAGAGCATTTAAACTTTTATCACATAATTGACTTATAGTAATTAGATTATGTTTTAAACCATTTATATATAAAATATTTGAAATAGTAAAAAATTCGTTACCCGCTACATTGATGCCCATGATTTTTCCTTTTCCGTTATCACTAAAAGCCACTATCCTTACTTTCTTCATTTCAAGGTTAAAGAACTTTGATTTATTGTCCGTCATGTGTTTTGAACAACCTGAGTCTAAGTACCACATCTCCTCTTTTTCCTTAGCCTACCAACACACCTAGAAAAGAGATGAGAGTAAAGATCTGGTTATCCAAGTGGTTCCTCTCATAGAATAGGTGGAAACCTTCGGCACCCAGACTTGTTTAAAAGCACTTTGTCCTTTCTTATTGCAGAAGTCCGTGGTGTGACCAAACCTATTACATTTGACACACGCAATAAAGAGAGATGATACCATTTTTTGTATTCTCTGAGAACTATTACTAGAAAAATAGGTAACTGCAGAATAGTGATTATTATTTTTATTATTAAATTTAATTTTTTTCAAAACTTTTGATATCACCGACGTTAATGGTTATCGTCGAGTGATTGCTTCCAAAAACATAATCAAGCCAAAATTTTGCGGATCCATGACATTGATTATTTAAAATCATATCCAGAACTTTTTCACAAATTCCAAATTTATTTATTGCTTTATTTAAATCATGGATTCATTCTTTTAAAGCGGTGTTTTCAGAAACTAACATGACACAGTGGTTCGAGAAGGTCTCTGCATACCTTCTTTTATCTGAGAACGAGAAAATTTAAGAGATCTTTCTAAGTCTTATTTTTTCTTAGTATGAGTTTCAATAGAGGAATGAGACTTTACAAGTGCTTCTTCTAATTCTTTTACTATTGCCAAAGTATGATTTTCAATAGAGGAATGAGACTTAACAACAGCTTCTTCCAATTCTTTTACTCTTGTTAAAGAATGATTGCACTCTTGGTAAGTCATCTTCTCTTTTCCTAATATCTTAACTTCATTTGATAATTTTCTATTTTCTTTTAATAAAAGTTTATTTTTAGATTTTAATAAATCAATATCTTTTAAACTTTTATCAAAAAATTTGCAAGTTTGTAAAAATTTAGAATATAAATCTTCATATAAATGAGGAGTTATCATAGTTTCACTTTGGACACTACATTCGTCGTCGGACAACGTATTGCTTTTTCTCATCAAGCATATGTTGACCTCTTCCTCAATTCTTGAGCTCGATCCACTTGAATTCTCAGATGAAGAATCATCTCATGTCTCTGCCTTCAACACCCTCTTTTTCTCCTTTTTGTGCCTCTTGTCTTTTTGCTCTTTCATATATTTTGGGCACTTGCTCTAGATATTTCCGACCTTTTACAATGATAACATTTCAATGGCGGACATTTCTAATCGTCGTCGTCACTATCTTTTCCTTTTCCTTTCTTAAACGATGACTCCTTATTAAAGTATTATTTAAACAAATTCATTTTCTCCGGGTTTCTCATAAACCTTCTAAATTTCTTAACAATGAAAAAACATAAAGTGTTGATTTCAATAATCCTTGAAACTGAGGCTATTAGTGATAAATCATTTTTGAGAAATTCATCGGTCCTTCTCCCAAGGACCGACCGGCTATAGCCTATCTCTCCCTAGATACAGCCTCTGGCCTCCCCTAAGATCTCTCCTCGTCCTAGTCACTGCACATAAGATAATGAATTCCCCCTAAACCACACAAGGGTTTAATCGCCACACACAAGATGACAAATTCTCTGCTGTTTACAATAATAAATGAAAGAATACAAGAATTGAAATCTAAAACTAAAACTCCCTCAAATGTAGAGCTTTATAGGAGATGAAGCACTGTGAAGATCGCCGGAGTTGATGCACACGAACGTCTCCTCTTCGCTCTTGAACTTTGAAGGTAGTTAAGAGTTTTTTAGAATCAGAGATGAACAGGCTGAGAGTGCCGAGAATGAAGGCTTCAGAAGGTGCGTAACACTGAATGCACAAATTCTCTACCTTTTATAGAAATTGTTGCCATCGCCTGCGATAACTAGCTATTGCTGGCATTACCTCCTTAAGATGCCACGTGTCCCACGCCGAGGTGATTGTGTTGGTTGATCAGCAAACCCGGATAAAACATGGGGTTATCGCGAGCGATAGCATACTATCGCCTGGCGATACTGCATTTACTGTGCATCGTGGCTTATTTGTGTGGAACATGGGTGATTCGTGCTGGACATGACTGATGTAATCAAGGCTATCGCTCGACGATAGCAAGGTATCACCCAGAAAAGCTTTTTTTCAGAGCTCGTCTGCTTTTCTTCATATCACATCAATAATAGTATTTCACCTATTATATCAACACACCATAAACAAACTATGATCAAATGCATTCGGGATTTGTTATTCTCAAATCAAGAGATGCGGAATGCCTGCTCCAACAGAAGGTGGTAGCAGCGGGAGGCAGCGGACGAACGACAGCGAGACACAATCACCATAAAGACGACACACGAACTACTGTGGGGCTCGATGCAGACAAAAGAGGAACGATCATAGGCCCGGTGAATATAGGCGAGATAGAAGGCAGGTCGCGCCAAATTATTACCCTTAGGATTGGCGGTGGAAAGATAATTGAAAGTTTTTAAGCAAATTCGTAAGAGGAGATCCTCTTGTCAGCCATAAGCTCCAATTCCAAGTCCAAATGCAAAGATAAAACTAAAGATGCATGAGATAGGATATATATAACAATCACAAAGTTGCAAAAGCTGTAAATTGTACAAAAAGAGATAAATGAGGAGTCACGCCCTCAATTTATCTTCTCATTTGTCTTTGGTGTCTGAGGGTAAACCTGCTAAGTAGTAGTGGCGCCTTCTCTCTCCTAGTCGTTCTCGTCCGTCGTAACACCTTATCTAGACATAGTAACCTATTAAAAGAAGGAGCTCACTTACCAGCTCTAACCTCCATGGCCAAATGGTGATAGCGGGTTAGTCATTCTCACTCATAGTGTTGAACCCGAAAACCACGGTTCAACTAAGAGTTTAGATCTGGGGTGTAGCTCGTCTTTACTTCTCTCGAATTAATGCCTCAGCTGTGGACTTAGTGTTTAGAAACCTTCCCACTAGACGATCCCCAAACAGATCCCGAGCCGCAGCGAGGAGGTCCCGCCACACACTCGGAAGATCTTGGATTACTTCCCCTCCCAAACCAATGCTGGACCGAGCACCTTTGGAGAGCCAAGGGAACTTCCGACCACCCACCCGGAGACCACGATGAATGATGAGCTTAAGCTCCTGCCAACCAAAGCTAGCCAAGGGAGAGGAGAACTCAGAAATAGGTCTTCTCCAAAGCTGCCCTTGGGGGTCTATTGATAGTTTTCTGGGGATGGTCTGCCAATAATGAGATCTCACATATTGATTACTGTTAAATACAACCCAAAGTGGTCTGCCAACGGCGAATCTCCATTGTCTGGAGGGGCTAATTAATGTAGGCCCGCTCTTTCGAGCGTTTTGGTGGCCGACAAATTAACGCGACGCTCTCTGATAACTCTCACGTCCACTCAAGCATTTAACGTAGTAGCGGATCGATTAAAATTATTATTAGATTAACAATTACGTGGGGTTCGCAAAGCCTCTTAAGATAATACCAAGGCGATAGGCCAAGGTCCTCTCAAGCGAAAAGAACTCACACGGTTCGATCGAGCGTGTTGTACCAAAAGAGAAACCATCGAAAACAAATGATTCGGGCAAGGATGGTTCTCTCCCAACAAAATACATACTAGGGCCACCACGCCTCACGAACTTAAACGAAAATACGGTAAACAAGACAATAACTAAAATAAATTAAACCACGAAAAATCAAGCGTTATACAAGCAACACAATTTTGCCAATGCCACAAGAATTATCTAGGGAAGAGAAACACATAAAGTAGAAATTTTCGTTATCCAACCGGATGGGATGAGTCTGGTGTCACTCGACTAGAATCGTTCCTTAACGGCACCACCGAAGATACGCCGGAGGGAGAGAAATTCGTTGCCTTCTTCATGTCACGCCAACCGGAAAGCTTTTACACAAGATAACTGTGGGAGAATCACTCTCTCCACGGATCCGCCGGCGTCACACCGAGGGGTTTGTAACCTTCTTCCAAGGAGTCGCACCGAAGGAAGCCGCGCCGGAGTCGCACCGAACGGATGGAGGGAGCCAGGGGGGCGGCGGCTTCACACCACAAGCCAAGGGGCGGCGGCAAGGAGGAGTTCTCTTTGGCCGAAATTTCTCTTAGAGAGGAATTAGGTTTTAAATTTTCATTCACTAATTAATCCTTCATAACATGGCTATATATAGTCTACACCACTCAATCTCCCTCCAATCAACATTAAAAATTAAAAATTCAAAATGAAAATTATGATGGTTATAAGCACCCATCATAATACAAGAAATGAAATAATAAAAACAACCTATGATGGTTATAAGCACCCCATAATTACATGACTTATCTAAATGCAATAAACATAAAAATGCTTGAAATAAATTTGCTTAAAATAATAAATTATTAAAAATATATAATTATAATTATTTAATTTATAATTATATATTTTTATCAAATTGCGGCGGACGTCGAGCAAAATATGTGGCGGAGGTGGCGGTGGCGTCGCAGAAGAAAAGCCATCCTTGAGCTTGCGGCAGCGATCGTCCCAATCCACAAACTCTCTCCGATGGGGATCAATGGCGGCCGCATCAGTAACGTCTTCATTCAAATCTACCGGGTCACCATCATCGTCAGAGAGAGGACGCTCCTTGGCCACATGTCGTGGGAAGTCGGCTCCATCAATCCTCCCCCTCTTAAAAATACTCATCACTGATGAGTATGCCTGTTTGTACTCGCCTGGAAGATCGTCAACAGGGAAGAAGAACCTGCATGGCAAAAGGTGGTCTTGGAGGGACCTCAAATACGTGTTAGCCAAAGAAGGAAAAAGAAATTCAATAACATCCACCAACGTACCTCCGATATAGACCGAGAAGGGGAACAATCCTAGAAAACTATCACCACCCAACCAAATAGAAAACATAGTGGAAAATATATATGGAGAGGTAGACATTTCAGGTGGCATTAAAGCATAAAGCGTAAAGTATGTAACGATGAAAGTAAGAGCTATGCCCCAATCGGTGGAAAATTTTATCAGGAATGTCATGTCACCAAACTCCAGTAAAATTCGTAAAAAATGGACTAGCCTATACGTTAATATTTCTAAAGTGCTCGGGGGCATCCGTTTAGGGGTGAGACAAACCAAAACCAAAACATTCACATAACGATGGAAGACTATTTGAAACAACCTCGCAAGTAATTTAAATGACGCATTTAGAAGGGTCAAGAAATTAAAAATGCGCCTAATTAAATTAAAACCATGAGGGGAGAACCCATGTGCCACATGACTTGAATTAATAGTATAAAATAACAGAATTATGTCTGGTGGCACATGTGCTTTAAATTCAAAAATTAACATAGTGGGTTCAAATGTTTTTGGTTTAAATTTAAAATTAAATTTTGATTTAAAAATATCATAAAAATAGTCAGCGGAAAACGTTCGTCATCAACTACGTTCGCCCACGACCTTCTAAGTAAGTTTAATGGAATGGCGGGAATAATAAACTTCTCTAAATATGAAGGGCTAGAAATGACTAAATCATCTACTCGAGCTAAAGGAATCAGAGGGAGAGTCGACAGGGTTGACACCGTAGGGGGAACCAAGTCACACTCAACGTCAAAGCATGGATTACGCGTCCAAGAGAACGCCTCCGATTGCAAGCCTTTAAAATCAAAAGTAAACTCGAATAGTGGATTCATCCTCACTGAAAACTCATCCTCAGTTAACGTTTCGCCCCATAATGAATCCACCAAAACATTAGAATTTTTACTTAAGTCAGAAACAGTGATCGTCTCAATAGTAGGCAAATTCATATCCGATAAGATTTCCAAACTAACTTGGGCCTCAGGCGAAGGGGCTATCATCAAAGAAAAGTCAGTTGGGCCCTCAGTGCTATCGTCATACAAACATAATTCTTCCCATGAGGTGGGGACATCGTCTAAGTCAGAATAGGGGGATGGGCAAATCGAATCCAGGGGAGTATAATAATTAGCTTGAGTTCCAAGCGGCGATAATAACGTCAAAGGACTAACTCCGGGATGTATCACACTAAGCTTATCCCAAACTGAACATCCATCCCAAGGTGACTCTACCAATACCGTAGAAACCTTAAATAATCTTGGGTCAACCAATATAACGTCGTATCCTAGCAAGTCTTCACTTAAATCAGTAACATATAAGCTCTAAGCATCGGATGACTCTACCGACTCAACCAGAATGTCTACTGGCTCAGGGTCAACAGAAGATTCCATGACTAAATTATCGTCGAAGGGGATTGGAGATGATTCCTCAGGGGAGAAATCCTCTTCCAGGTCACTAGGGTAACCAATCTCCTCAACGTCACTAAAAGCGTCAGTGAAACTTGCCTCGTCCTCAGTGACGGGCTCAGTCCTAATCACATCCTCAGGTTCAACAAGAGAGTCAGACACTATCGTAAGTGAAGGAAGACTCTCACCTAGCTGATTAACTTCATCTTCCAGATATTCCATATCCACATAAGCGTCCTCAGAGGTATCAGTCACTATATCAGAGGGCTTAGATGTCGAGGCTAAGGAAGCAAGCACCCTAATAGTAACCTCTTTCGAGTTCAAATTTTGGGGTCGGAATGGTTTATGTTTCCTATATATGGGACTAGGCACACTCTGGGGATAGGATCTATCCTGAGGCATAGGGTCACTCCTATAATCGGATACGGGTCTAGTGATGTAACTATTCTTACTAACGGGTGTGGTGCTATTAGTGCGCAGGTAGGCGGGATCAAATTGATCCGAGAGGAGGTTACGCATGTGCGGCCAAGCATAACGATAGCTACCAACACGACGCTCTTCGTTTAACCAAAATAATCGGGCTCGACCTACTAATCGCTCTCGGGCAAAGCTAACCTTTTCGTAGTCATCCCATAAGTGATAATTAAAATATTGTTCTAATCCCTTAAGCCAGTCTCTAAAATTTTAGGGATACTCTAAACCGTCATAAGTAGGATAAATGTGGTGTGCCCTAGGGGTGTGCTTAGCCATATCTTTAGCATAGGAATAGTCTAACCGAGAAGCATATACGTCATATGCCATTTAGTGAGAACCGGAGAGGAAACTCGATCTGATACTTGTGCACATGCAAAGAAAAGTAAACTGACCCTAATTAAATCTCAAAGATTTAATTGTTCCCTCTAGTTTCAAAAAATAATATATGCATATTTTTTTATTTTCTGAGCAAGAAAATTATAAGGATTATTAATTAAATTTTTTCAGATTTTTTTATTGTAGAAAAACAAATTTAGCCGGCTATTGGCAGACCAAATACTAAATTTTCAAATTAATTAATAAAAATAATTACTGAATGAAAAATAAATATTTTTTTATTTTATTACTAATAATTAGATGGAGAAATACCAGAAATTTTTAATTTTAGATTTTGAGAAAAAAATAACATTTTTACGCCGCTATTTGCAGACCACTATTATTTTTTTTTTGTAATTTTGAGAAATATTTGAAATTTGAAATTTTGAAATTTGAAATTTGAAATTTGAAATTTGAATTTTGAATTTTGAAATTTGAAATTTGAAATTTTGAAATTTTAAATTTGAATTTTGAATTTCGAATTTTGAAATTTGAAATTTTTAAATTTTTAAATTTATTTGTTTTTAATTTGAAATTTTGAAATTTCAATGCATTTCATGAAAACTAATCTTCTAAATATTGATCTGCAACGAAACGGGCGAGTGCATACGTACGTGCCACATAAGTGGGGGAGGAGTGTCAATTAGGAAATTGACGAGAACCTTCCTCTGATACCAAATTGATGGAGGCCCAATCTTTCAAGTGTTTTGGTGGCCGACAAATTAACGCGACGCTCTTTGATAACTCTCACGCCACACTCAAGCATTTAACGTAGCAGCGGATCGATTAAAATTATTATTAGATTAACAATTACGTGGGGTTCGCAAAGCCCCTTAAGATAATACCAAGGCGATAGGCCAAGGTCCTCTCAAGCGAAAAGAACCCACACGGTTCGATCGAGCGTGTTGTACCAAAAGAGAAACCATCGAAAACAAATGATTTGGGCAAGGATGGTTCTCTCCCAACAAAACACATACGAGGGCCGCCACGCCTCACGAACTTAAACGAAAATACGGTAAACAAGACAATAACTAAAATAAATTAAACCACGAAAAATGAAGCGTTACACAAGCCACGCAATTTGCCAATGCCACAAGAATTATCTAGGGAAGAGAAACACATAAAGTAGAAATATTCGTTACCCAACTGGATGGGATGAGTCCGGTGTCACTCGACTAGAATCGTTCCTTAACAGCACCACCGAAGATACGCCGGAGGGAGAGAAATTCGTCGCCTTCTTCGTGTCACGCCAACCGGAAAGCTTTTACACAAGATAACTGTGGGAGAATCACTCTCTCCACGGATCCGCCGGCGTCACACCGAGGGGTTTGCAACCTTCTTCCAAGGAGTCGCACCGAAGGACGCCGCTCCGGAGTCATACCAAACGGATGGAGGGAGCAAGGGGGGGCGGCGGCTTCACACCACAAGCCAAGGGGCGGCGGTAAGGAGGAGTTCTCTTTGGCCGAAATTTCTCTTAGAGAGGAATTAGGTTTTAAATTTTCATTCATTCACTAATTAATCCTTCATAACATGGCCATATATAGCCTACACCACTCAATCTCCCTCCAATCAACATTCAAAATTCAAAATTAAAAATGAAAATTATGATGGTTATAAGCACCCATCATAATACAAGAAATGAAATAATAAAAACAACCTATGATGGTTATAAGCACCCCATCATTACATGTCTTATCTAAATGCAATAAACATAAAAATGCTTGAAATAAAATTGCTTAAAATAATAAATTATTAAAAATATATAATTATAATTATTTAATTTATAATTATATATTTTTATCAAATTACAGCGGATGTCGAGCAAAACATGTGGCGGAGGTGGCGGTGGCGTCGTGGAAGAAAATCCATCCTCGAGCTTGCGGCAGCAATCGTCCCAATCCACAAACTCTCTCCGATGGGGATCAATGGCGGTCGCATCAGCAATGTCTTCATTCAAATCTACCGGGTCACCATCATCGTCAGAGGGAGGATGCTCCTGGGCCACATGTCGTGGGAAGTCGGCTCCATCACTAATGACAGACAAAAATTGAATTATTGGAAAATGGAAATGAATATCCACTAATGGCATGTCGGCGCACCTCAGCCCACTCGCCTAGGCAGCGAGTGCCCAATGAGACTGAGCACTCGCCACTCGCCCGACCGACAAGTTCCAGATGAAGCTGGGCACTCGCCACCCTGCCTCTCGCCTACGGGCGAGACAACAGCTCGCAGGCTCTGATTGCTTGTTAGTTCACTGGACAAGCAACGTGTGCCTGATGAAACTGAGCACTTGCTTCCTGCCTTTAGACTAGCTGGACCCACTCGACAAATACGTTATTGTACATATAGGTTATGGATACGCACCATCTTCCTAGTCTTCTGTAACTCTATGAAGCATAAGTACTATCGACGGGAAAACATCCTCATGTTGTGCGCTGATCCTCTCGGCACATAACCAAAACATGTGTGAGACTTAGGACGAAGGGGTAGCAAGCATGTCTCATAACCAAGTCACCTATGTGCGTCCTAAGGATCAGGATTCTAAGTCATCCATGTCTCATGCCCTCTCAAAGATCACACAATTGTTCCATATTCTTCTCCATGACAAGTCATTCAATTACATAAGAATTTCCTCATAACAACATTACCCCGAATTTCTTCCAAGACACTTCTCGGGATGATCATTACAATCTAAGATTAAACCCTAGGAGTCTGCATAAGTGTTTTTATGTATCCTATGAGCTTTCCTGCACTCTAGGTTATCTTCACTCATAATTCGTTGAAGTTCCGACAATAATTATTTGCAAGGCATGATGACAAATATAAAGATAATTAAGCAAGGCTTGAACATTCTATATTAAATTCAGCATTTACACATTCTTATGAATTATGGTTGGGGTCTCCAAGTCCTTTTAATAACTTGATTTTTGAACGACAATTTATAGTAGAGATTATTATTATCAAACTTTTGATTTTTCATAATTCCCTCTATACTAATCCATTTTTTTTTAAATTGAAGGCTTAGATTCTCTGCCCCAAGATGAACGATTTTTGTCTTGGGGGAAGAGGGTGAGGGGTTTATTTCTATTAGAGCTTGGCAGTTTGGCGTACTGGTCTCGGCGGTCTGGCGGTTTGGCAGGGCGGACATAGAGCTTGGCGGACTTGTCTCGGCAGTTTGTTGATTTGGCGGTCTGGCGATCTAGCTTGGTGGACAGAGGAAGCGGTCAAGTCTGGCGACTTGTCTTGGCGGACTGACGGTTTAGCAAGTCCTGGAAGTTTGACAAATCCGCAATGCAGTCTTGGAGGTTTGGCAAACCGGTGTTATCGACCAGCATCCCGCAGTGCTGTCCGGGTGGTTTGTCTACTCTAGTTACGGTCTGGTAGCAACTTGCAGATGCGGTCTGGTGGCAACCCGTAGTTGCGGTCTAGTGGCAACCCGGATTGGTGCTTGATGGTTTCCAGCTAGCCATGCGGCAGATTGTTCTCCATCTGTATAGTCTTACGGTTTGACCTATTCAAGCCGCATAGTCCGCGCGGCTTGCCCATATACTTCTCAACAGAATGGTGTTGCTGAACGCAAGAATTCCCATCTCCTGGATGTTGCTCGCAGCCTTCTCAAATGAATGTTCCACGGTTATATTGGGGTCATGCTGTGTTCCTCTCCTGTTGTCTCATCAATTGTATTCCCTCATCGGTTCTTCAGGGCAAGACCTCATTCTCCATTTTGTATCCAAGAGCCATGTCGTTTCCTTTACCTCTATGAGTTTTTGGTTGTACGGCGTTTGTTCACGTAACTTCTCTTGGCTGTGACAAACTTTCTCCTTGTTCTTTTAACTGGATATTTCTTGGTTATTGTCCGACTCAGAAAGGATATCGCTGGTTTGATCCTCTTCTCCACAAACAGTATATTTCAACTGATGTCACATTCTTTAAAGATACGTTATATTTTTCTCCCGCTTCTTCTCTCTTTCCATCTGATACTTCCTCTCTTATACCTATTATCTCAGCACCTCTTCCCGAGCTACTTCTTTCCACACCTATTCCTGTTACACCATCCCTTTCCCTCGATACTTCTTCTTTGCTTTTAGAGTCATCCATGCCGGTTCCCGAGCCAGCCACATCTCCTGCCGATAGATTTGCTACTGAAGACCAGACAGATCTTGATCTTCACATTTCCCTATAGAAGGGAGTATGGACATGCACTAAGCATTTCATTGATGTTATTGTCTCATATGCTCAACTTTCTCCGGCTGGAAAGCGTTTTTCTCTTGCTATCTTAGCTAATGTCATCCCGACCACATTTCAAGAGGCTCTTGCCATCCCTCATTGGAAAGCTGCTATGGATGAAGAAATGAAGTCCTTAACTGAGAGGGGTACTTGGACTCCTGTTCCCACACCACTAGGAGTAGATGTGGTTGGTTGTCGGTGGGTCTTTGTCATCAAGTATCATCCATATGTTACTATTGACCGTTATAAGGCTAGGCTTGTTGTAAAAGGCTTTACTCAGACATATGGTGTGGACTTCTTTGATACCTTCTCCCTATTTGCTCGCATTAGCACCATCCATGTTCTTTTATTTGTTACGGTTAACATATGATGGGAGATGTCTCAGTTAGATGTGAAGAATGCCTTTCTGTATGGTGATCTGCATGAAGTGGTTTACCTGGAGCAACCTCCTGAGTATGTTGCTCAGGGTGATTCTTAGGTGTGCAAGCTACGGAAGACAATTTACGACCTCAAGTAGAGGTGACGGGCTTGGTTCGACAAGCTCAATGAAGTTGTCTCTCTTATTGGATTCACTATGAGTTCTACTGATCATTCTCTTTTCATACGCAAGACTACTAAAGGCCTCGTGGTTTTTGCTGTCTACGTGGATGACATCCTCCTTACTGGTGATGATAAGGAGTGAATTGATCTGACAAAAAGACACCTTCGACAACATTTTGTTACAAAGGATATAAGAACTCTTAAGTATTTTCTGGGAATTGAGATTTCGCGAAAAAATAACTTTGTGGTGCTTTCACAACGAAAGTATGCACTAGATCTCTTAAAAGAAACTGGTCTTCTTGGGACGAGAACTGCTTGTTGTCCAATGGTCGTTGGTGATTACAAGGATTGGACTAAGGATTCTCTTCTTCTTCAAGATAGTACTATGTACAGACGATTAGTGGGAAAACTAATCTACCTGACTGTTACTAGACCAGATATTTGTTATGTAGTAGGGAAGGTCAGTCAGTTTATGGAAGCTCCCATAGAGTGTCATCTTCATTCAACTATGAAAATTCTGGAGTATGTGAAATGGTCTCTAAGAAAGGGGTTATTGTTTCATAAGCATAACCATTTGAAAATTGAAGCGTATTCTGATGTTAGCTATGCTGATAATAAAAAAGATAAAAAGTTCACATCGGGTTTTTGCACCTTTTTAAGAGAAAATCTTGTTAGCTTGAAAAAAAACATTATAAATATCTGTAAAAGTTATCAAATGTGGAACCTGGAGACTAGGCACGCCTAAGGCGTCGGGCGCACCGGGCGCAGCCTCCGCGCCTCAACACGACTGAGGCGGGCGATATGCCTCAAGAGCGCCTGACCTTTCAAGGTGTTTTTTTTAAAAAAATTTGAAATGGGCAAAAACATGATCTTAGACGCACCCGAGGCACCCCTAAGCGCATTTGGGCGCCGAATTCGCTGAAATTGATCGCACTTGGGCTCCCAATTCGCTGAAATTGAGCGCACTTGGGCTCCCAATTCGCTGAAATTGAGCGAATTGGACACCCAATTCGCTGAAATTGAGCGAATTGGGCGCCAATTTTCAGCGAATTAGGCGCCAAATTCGCTGAAAATCTGCGAATTGGGCGCCCAATTCGCTGAAAATTTGCGAATTGGGTGCCCAATTAAGCTGAAATTGAGCGAATTCTTCTCAATTTCAGCAAATTGGGCATCCAATTCGCTCAATTTCAGCAAATTGGGCCCCCAATTCGAACAATTTCAGCGAATTGGGCGTCAAATTCGCTCAATTTCCTTTTCCCCCCATTTTTGCATCTCACGTGCCTCAGGCGCGCGCCTGCACCTTCTGTCTAGGCTCCAGGGGCCCTTTGCACCTCGGTGCGCCTTGCATCTTTGATAACTTAGTGTGGACCCTAAGGACTTCAAATAAGAGCTCAAACATTGATAACATTTACCAAATCTTAAGACAAATTTCAGATTTTCAGCTTACTTTGAGGTTATTTTTGAGCTACCCTGAGACTTGAAAATAAAAATCTTCCTACACCAAAGTTGTAGATCCAAACAGAATTTTAACATTTTTAGCGGACTTTGAGGCTAATTATGAACTACCTAGAGGCAGCAAATTAGTGAAATTGATAACACGGAAAGAAAGCTGGTATAAATCCCTACAAATCTGTCTCTAACATGCATTTGCTTATTCGACCTTTAAGGTCTTGAAAAGTGTCTCCAAAATTTGATAAAAGTAACATAAATTTCATGATAGGATTTTATTATTTTTAGCTAACTTTGAGGCTACTTTTGGACTAGATGGAAATAGTAAAATCATAATATTATAATATGAAAATGGAAGTTGGTATAAATATCTGTAAAAGTGTCTCTCATGAGATTTTTTGAAATCGGCCTCTAAAGCCTTCAAAAGTGGCTCCAAAGTTTGATGTAATATAAGCATTTTACTTGGGCTATTCTCGGCTAAGTTATTATATATAGATTTGCACACAGATCTTGAAGCAGGTCTCTAGCACAGATCTAGCTGAACAAAAGACAGGAACAACGCCACCAACAGTATATCTAGTGGAGGGCCAATCATTGGTTCGGATTTTCCGAGGTAATCAGACAATCTGTGTAAGTGCTTGTGAGGACCCTCCACCTCCGACGGTGTGGCCTACTCCGGTGACCAAACGCCACTGGAGATAGTCGGAAGTTCGTATTATTCAAGGTTGAGGCAGGGGCCGCTAGGAATGGCCTCGGGTGGCACCTCCCAAGTGCCTTGAGGGAGAATCGTGGGGACTCTCCCTCCGCTTCTTACGTCCCATATAGCTCTGAGAGCCACTATGGAGGTAGATCTTGTGTGGGTGGTCCGAAGCATCAATAACCGAGATCATTTGCTCTAGTGGTCAGTGTTGTTTGGGATCACAGGGAAGCGGTGCTCTGGTAAGAAGGACGGGGAGTGGTTGTTAAGGCTTTTCTTTAATTCGTTCTGGGTTGTGGGCGTGGGAAAAGCTCATCGGAACAGTCTGAGCCTTTTAAAAAGGCAGAGTCGAGCCTCACTAGAGGATAACCAGGCCTCCTTAGTTGTTCTATTGTCCACTTCCATCCAGGGGCGTAGCCAGAATTTTGCTTGAGTGGGGGCACTATTTTATGACAATAGTATACAAATATGTATAACAATAATAATTAAAAATTATTTGCTTTAAACAGTAATTTTAAAAGTAAAATGATATTTCAAAGTGATAATTATTTCACACAAAAAAGATTTCTAAAAATGGAGAGAACTAATAAGAATTGCACAAACTAACTCAATCCAACAAAATATCATTTGGACAATACATCAAGCAGTTTCAATGCATGAAAATACAAGTGTAGAGCTAGTGTCGGCAAATGGGGAGCATGAATTAAAAGTGTGGATCTATCATTGATTCCCGAAAGCAGAGAATCAAAAGTGTGGATGTATAAATTTGTTAACATATACTGATATACATAAAAGAATTCGTGCAGTGAAAACACACAGATTATGGATTAATCATACTGGTGGATTTAAATCCAGTAAATCTCACCTGTATGATTGTTCTGTTCTCATAGAGAAATGAAAATAAAATCCTAAAGAAAAAAGAAGAAGAAGAAGAAGAAGAAGAAGAAGACGAAGAAGACGAAGAAGAAGAAGACCGGGTGTAAACAGAAAAAGAAGAAAAAAGAAGAAGAAGACCGGGTGTAAACAGAAAAAGAAGACTGTAAACAGAAAAAGAAGAAAGAAGAAAAAGAAGATCGGGTGTAAACAGAAAAAGAAGAAAAAGAGGAAGAAGAAGAAGACCGGGTGTAATCAGAAAAAGAAGAAAAAGAAGAGCCGGGTGAAATCAGAGCAGGGCCAGAACTCAGAGCCGGATGAAATCAGAAGAAGAAGAAGAGTACCGTGGTCATGGGTGAAGGAGCAGCCGTGGGAATGCGAGATAGGGAGCAGTGGCGGGCCGGTAGCTAGGTTAACGCGGAATGGCGGAAATGAAAATGGCGAAATCCTGCGCTGGGTGAAATCCGCGAAAAATCAGGGGGGCACGTGCCCCCCTGGGCCTATACTAGCTACGCCCCTGCTTCCATCGTCGATTGAGCCTTCCTTAGGCATTGGGGGAGGTGGATTTTTAATGTTCCCAGCCGTTCAATGTATCTGAGTGGGGAAACAATGACGAGGTTGGGGGTTACTACGTTCTAATCTTTAATTGGCCCTCCTTTTGACTTGTTGACAGGGTGTGGTGGCAAACCATGGTCCACCTGGCCGGGTTAGAGTTAAGGAGGCTTTGGGGGGGGGGGGGTCAGGTTTGGGCTTGGGTAGGTCTAATTATATTTCTTAAGCATTTAATTAATTACAATTATTTTTAATTAATTATTTCCCATTAGTTTTCATATCCCTTATTAAGTCCAACCAATGTAATTTTTCATCATTATTGGAGGTATCCTCTTATTTCTCTTTTATTTAATTGATATAAATATTCCATTATATTAAAATAAATCCAATTTAATTCAATTAATTAATTATTAAATAATTAATCAACTCACAAATATTTTTGGGAGGGTTTGGAGAAAGTTTGAGGTCAAAATAAGGTTAACTTATTTCTTTCATATATTTTTTATTTATTTAAATGATTTATTAATTATTAATTATTAATTAAATCATTTCAGCATAATTAAATCGCAAAGAGGTCATTACTCCTCTTATAAAACAATGGGATTCCTTGGGTCCATTAGTGGATCAATGATACCACCGACTAGTGAATTGACCTAATGGAGTGTCTTGGCATGTGTGTTGGGGCCCGCTAGGGCAAGCTACAGTTTGAGTGATAGTGGTAGGGTTCACATGTGTGATTTGGAACTCATGCACACCCATTGATGAATTGTACACCATAATGGGTCAAAACCACCCATTAGGGCACCGCCGTACTCTTTGTTTATTAATTGAACTCACTAAACCCTAGTTGGTTAATTAACACAGAAAGAGGGTCTAGAAGTCAGGGTTGAGATATTACAAATCTAAAAAGTTTAACAAGATTTTCATCCCCGAAATTCGACTATATTGCGGGGTTTCTTAAAGAAAGGAAAAGTTAAACATGCTTATGAATGAAACTTGTAAAGCGTTTATGTGACCTGACGTGAAATGATCGGGGTAGAGTTCTCGCATCTGATCCTCGGTTTCCTACGTAGATTTCGCAGTCCCACAGTTGTCCCACTGCACTCGAGAAAGAGGAACTTTCTTTTGTCTCAATAGTCTTGTCTCAGTGTCCATGATCCGCACTGGCCCGAGAGATACAGATCGGTCAACTCCTCTAGCTAAATTTCTATCAGAGTAGTTAATGCATCTTCCTTTTCTTCCTTCTATGACAAGTGAGTACTCTTACGTGCTCGAGTACTGGATCATTTGACTCATCCAATTATAGATAAAAATCACTTCAACAACTCCTCTAGTTGAAAGAGTCGTCTGTTGCACATGATCCGACTCCTTTGCTGTCGACACATGTTCTGAGGTCTATGCGAATTTTCTGCTTCAACAAGTTTTTATCTTATACATCTGCAAGTCCGTGTTCTAACGCAAGTCTCCTTCCTACAATTCTCCGTCTCCTGCTAGTCATCATCTCTTACAAGCCATCGTTGCCTTTTAAGTCCTCATCTCATGCATTTCTCTATCCATGCAAGTCTTCATTCTCTTCTATATGAAGAATAATCCAAGCCCATTCGTAGAACTTTGCCCGCTGTCCTTTGCTCAACAGTCAATCTCTCTCCTTCATCATGTTTCCAAAATACTCCATGGAAGACTTGCCAGCTCAATGGTTCTCTAGTGACTGCAGAATTGCGATGCAAGATATCCCTAAGACTAATCACAATTAAAAACTTAATGGCAAGAATTGAGATTGCAGTGGAAAATATTGCTACTTTTGCTCATCTATCTTGGGAGATGATGGATATTCAACATATTACATTAATGTGTCGGTTTGAAAGATTAGAATACTCGATTAATTCAACAAGAGATCACTCATTAATACGTAAGAGCGACAAATACAAAATATATAAAAAATGTAGTAGGAAAAAGAGCTAATAAACTATAAACTTTAACAATCTCCCTCAAGTTGAGCTTTTGCTATCTGTCAACCTCAACTTGTCCATAGTGTTTCCAAAAACTCTCGGACTCAACCCCTTACTGAGAACATAATCCAACTACTGCTCAAAGGGGACAAACGGAGTGCTCACAACTCCTCTCACTATGCTCTCCTTGATGAAATGTCTGTCAACTTCAACATATTTAGTGCAGTCATATTGAACCGGATTGTGCACAATGTTGATAGCCTCCTTGTTGTCACAATAAAGTCGGATGCGTCCCTGCTTTGAATCCCAAGTTTGTAAATAAGGGACCGAATCTACATTCATTCACATATCTCATGTGCCATACCTCTGAATCCGTTTCAGTACTATATCTGACAACATGTTTTTTTTTCTTTTTCAGGTTACCAGATTACCTCCAACCATGGAACAATATCCAAAAGTGGATCTTCGATCATCAACAAATCCCGCTCAATCTACCTCTGTGACAACTTCAATGGTTAACTCTTTGTTTGGGGTGAACAAGATACCACACCCATTAGAGGATTTGAGATATCATAAAATCCGGTGGGCAACATCTAAGTGGTGAAAAATGGGAGAATGCATGTATTGAATGATAACCCCAACAATATAAAAAATATCTGGCTGAGTATGAGATAGGTAGACGATCCTCCTTACAAGCCTTTGAAAAGCAATGATGACTGCAATGACTTCTTCATCATGTTTCCCTAATCTATGGTTGGCTTCAATTGGGGTATTAGCAGATCTACACCCACTCATCGCTTTTGTCTCGAGCATATCAAGTATGTACATCCTCTGAGAACTAAAAAAATCCCATTTTTGGATCTCGCAACTTCAATGACTAGGAAGTACTTGAGATTCTTAAGATCCTTTATCTCGAACTAGTTATCCATCTTGTCTTCGGACTCTGGATCTCCCCCGTGCCATCCCTAATTATGGCAATGTCATCGACATAGATAATAAGAGCGGTCAATTTTCCTTACCTGTGTTTTATATATAGGGTATGATCAACATTGCTCTGAGTGTAACCAAATGTCATCATGGTTCTATGGAACCTTCCGAACCAAGTCCTAGGAGATTATTTTAGGCCATATAAAGTCTTCTTTCGTCTGTAGACCTTTCCCTAGATCCTTTAGCGGCAAGACCCAAAGGTAAAGACATGTATACTTCCTCCTCCAACTCTTCATAGAAGAAAGCATTTTTCACGTCTAACTGATTAAGATTCCACCCTTTGCAAACTGCACATGAAAGCATGATTCTAGTGTAATTCATCTTTGCTACTGGAGCAAAGGTTTTCAGATAGTCAATTCCAACAGTCTGTGTATTCTAACCATCAATCTAGCTTTGTAACGATCAACAATGCCTTGGGAGTTTTGCTTCATTGAGAAGATCAACTTATACCCAACAATAGTCTTCCCTTGAGGAAGATAAACAAGATCCCATGTGCAATTCTTTTCAAAAGCAATCTTTACCTCAAACATAGCTTCTTTAACTTATGGTGCTTCATAACTTCCTACCAAGAAGAATAGATTGATATGAAAGACAAAGAAATGACAAATGCTCTGTACGAGTAAGAGAAAGAATCATAAGTCACATATTTAGATAAGGGATGCTGAGTGGATGCACGGTTACCTTGGGGACCAATAGATGGATCAGGTGGTGACACTGGTATGGTGTTAGTAGTCAGATCGTTTGTGTCATCTCTGAGTACAAACCAACAAATTAGGAGGACGACGAGTAGGCAATGCCAGTGGCAGAATCACATTTGTAATAGGATGAGTAGAACTAACAAGCTGCTATAGAGGAGAAATAGGTAGAGGAATATAAAGTGAGCTCAATTCCATGGTAATAGACTCCCCCTAAAGTGAACTCCCATAGTAAGATTTAGATTCATGAAAGGTAACATCCATAGAGACAAATGTCTTTCATGTCGCAGGATGAAAACAATTATGCCCTTTTTTGGTGGGAGAGTAGTCGTTAAAGACACACCGCAGTGCACGACGTTCAAGTTTGGAGGTGTGATTTATGTGGACAAAACACACACACCCAAATATACGTGGAGGAATTTGAGTGGGAGTAACATTGAGGGTGTCCAGTGGGGTTTTGTGTCGTAGGGTACAAGTAAGCATGCGATTTATAAGATGCGCAGCCGTAAGGACTGCATCCCCCCCAATAATACTTAGGAAGGTGGATCTTAAGCAAGAGATACCGAGCAACATCAAGAAGGTGGCGATTCTTACTCTCAACGACCCCATTCTGAGCATGGTTGTACACACATGAAGTTTTGTGTGATGCCTAGGTCACAGAGAAATGGTCATTTTATGGAACTGCTGAAGCAGGGGAAAAACTTCATTTTTGGTTTTCATTAGGTAAACTCATGTACAATGAGAAAAACAATCTATGAAAGTAACAAATCATTGACAATTAGAAATAGAAGTAACCGGACAAGGACCCCAAACATTAGAATAAATAACCTCAAATGGAGTCGCAGTAGGTGGGGAAGCATGAGTAAGAGAAGCCCATCAATGCTTACTAAGTTCACATACATCATAATTAAAAGTGTTAAATAAAGAGTTAGATATAACAGGTAACAAAAGTTTCATAATAGAGATAGAAGGATGTATGTGTATTTAGGCACATACGTCTCATCCAATAGCTGATCAATTAATATCTGCAATGTTAACCATGCCCTTTTTTGCATTGAAGCAGATGCAGAGATCATTATCTCTTTAAATCCAATGCGAATATTGTGAATGAGATCAAAATTCAAGCAACATGACATAGGCATACCACATCCAAAGTGATTAGTGGCCAACAAAACGAAACGAATGCTTTTAACATTGATTAGCAATATTGAAGGTACACTGATCAAAGTAAGCATTATTGAATGCAGCTCATATGTCGCAAACGGTCCTTAAACAACCCAAATATATATCAGAGACAGAGCCATATGAAGAGCTTGACGAGGTGGAGTTGACCTGGAGGGATCAAGCAGATAAATGCCCTCACACATTCTACTATAGACAATCAACATCCCCTTCTTCAGGTTCTGAAAGATACAATAAGAGGGGAAAAAGTTACCAAGTAATTCATAGAGTTAGTCAAATGGATAATAGAAAGAAGGTTTCAAGTAAACTTTGGAACATGAAAAATTGAAGAGAGAGTAAGGAATAAAGTAAGGAATGGATTCTTTTCTAGCAATGGAAGAAGAGGATCCATCAGCAAAGCAAATTTTGTCTCTATCAGATAGAGGTATGTAGGAAACAAAATCTGACGCGGAGCCAATCATATGATTGAGAGCGCCAGAGTCTATGATCCACTGAGTAGAGGAGCGTGTGGTAGCGAAATGAACACCTGGGAACCTCTAGTGGGCATAAGAGGATGATGAAGAGGTAGAGTTCTCGAAAGGTTGACCATGCATCAATGTAGTAAAGCTCGAATTTCTTTGGGAGAAAGAGCAGAAGTAACACTAGGAGTAGAAATGCAACTATGGGTAACAATATCTTCAAAGTCTTTTAAGAAATGTGCATATCTGAAAGGAGGTGGATGGCCTAGAGAATGACCATAGCCATGACCACCATGAGAGGCAGGGCCTCTTCTTGGAGAGTGAAAATCATAAAGCTTAAAGCAAGTATCCCTAGTATGACGGGACTTCTGCAATAATCGTATATCAAATGATCCTTCTCGATAGACTTGGGCCTAGTGTCACGAGAAGGATGCCCACTGGAGCTGAAATGAGCTGCAAGAGTAGATCCCTCCAATCCAGAGTCAGAAAATAACGTCTGGCGGCGATCGAATTTTTGCTGCACAAGACTGTAGATTGAAAGGCAGAGAGGGAATATGAGAACGCCTAAGAATCCGAACACTAATAGGATCAAAATCACAGTGCAGACCACGTAGGAACTCAAAGATCCGGTTCTGTTCCTCGCGAGCATCGAAGTGATCATACTCTTGATAGAGTGGAGTTAATTGGAAAATCGGAGCGGCATTCCAACGATAAGAATATATAACCTTAGCTCGCTTCCAAACATTGGTCGCAGTGTCCAGGAACAGGTAATTCCGAGTGATAGAGTCTTGTTTGAAGTTGAGCAACCATGACATCACCAAGGAATTTTCAGACTCCCATTGAGGCAAATCCGTAGATTTCTGTGCGGGGGCCTTCGTTATGCCGCTAACATATCCAAATATACAACGGGTTTGGAGGGCAAGAGTGATGGAACGAGCTTATGGCAGGTAGTTGGTTCCATCAAGTTTTATGATTGTAATTTGAGGATCTCATGGTCATGGGTTGTGCGTCCAGAGCCCAAAGATGACATTGGGGTGGAAGCAACATGAATACTGAATGACATATTCTGAGAATCAACACTCCCTTCCATAGCAACTCAATGATAAAAACCACGTGAAGGAAAAAATGAGGAGAAAGAGGCGCAACCTTAGGTTTTCTCATAGAAAGAGACTAAGCCAATGACGAATCAAACAATGGAACCAAATCAGAACTATGAGTGAGGATGGAGATTGATCTCCTCGAGAAGAAGAGGAATCAGACTCCGGAAAGGGGATTTATTACCCTATATGTCTGGCGTCCCTTAGCAACACGTTAGAAACAAGGCAGGGAGGAAGAAACGAGCGGAGAGGAGGGAAGAGTACGCACGGAGAGGAGCACTCGAGAATCCCTAGGCGAGCGACGGGAAGGAGGGGCGCTGTCGAGTCAGGTTTGGGATCAGAGGAAGCAGGCGATTGAGAATGCCAGAGATGGAGATCGCAATTAGATTATTTGCGTGGCTCTGATACCATGCTGGAAATAATAGAATAGTTGATTAATTCAAACCAGATCACTCTTTAATATACATGAGTGACAAATACAAAATACAAAATACTAAAGAAAATATAATAGAAAAAAGAGCTAATAAACTATAAACTCTAACAGGGGATTGATCCCTCAATGATGCCTATATTTTGTGTTTTTCGTTTGTGTTATAACACCTGGACCTAATCTAGTAATCTTAATATTCAAGATGTTACTTGAGCATATGAGGTTGAAAGTGAGGATAGATACAACTCTAGAGGGGGGTGAATAGAGTATTCAAAAATTATGACACCCTACTCAACTCCCTTAGAGTTAATTTGCGGAATGAGTTTATAGATATTTGAAACCCTAGAGCCTAACACAAAGTGAAGGGCACAAGAGAAAGCTAACTGTAATTACAGTTGAGCTTTGGTCCTATCACAGCAACTTGCAATCCTAGTTATTTCTACTCATAGCCACAGTGCAATAATTAAATTAAGCAACACAGACGACACAAGAAGTTTATAGTGGTTCCCTCTAAATAGGTACGTCCACTCTTCTACCACCTTGGTAGGAATCCACTACAGGTTTTTGTTCAGGTGCCCTGCCACCAATTGATCTGCTTCAGGTAGATCAAGTAGACCCTTTGAGCCTTTGATCAGGAGCTCAAAATTCCACACAGGTTTTTGATCAGGTGCCCTGCCACCAAGGTTCACTTTTGAAGGGAGTAATAACCCTTTATACAGGAGGTTGATAGAGTTAGAATGTCTTCTCTATTGTTAAAACAATATTAGAGAAGCAAGTGGATTGCACAGAGCTAGAAAGCTCTAAAGAATCAAGGCTCCCCCTATCTTAGTGATATCCAGGAAGATGTCTTGCTTCAGGGTGCAGGAACTCTTCTTAACTTGTGACAGAGAGCTGTCTTGAAGTTCTTGAATGAGCAGCTTGAAGAAGACTCTTGATTTGGAATGGATGTTTTTCTTCAACAGCTTTTCTTTCTTCTTCTTCTTCTTCTTGAGACTCTGAGTGAATGTTCCTGGCAGCAGGATGAACTCAGGATTGAAGAAGAGAGAGTTGAAGAAGGTCGATCTTCTCAGTTGAATGTAACAATATCTGAGAGCTGTATCTCTTCTTGTTTTGAATCTGTATATGAATATCTGTGTGTATCTCTCTTCTCTATTCTGTTGTTGTTAAAAACTTCTTTCAAAAGAAGCTCTTTATATATTGGCCTTTGTAACGACTCTAATCTTTGTTTGAACTTTGTCTTCTTCTGAGATCTGCGATCTGGGCTGCAAATAGCATAATACAAAATATATCCTGCAGACAGACATGCTATAAAGGGATAACGCTTTCTAAGAAGCTGCAAATCCAATCTGATAAAAGGAGTACTAAAGAAAGTCACATCAGACTAAACTCTTTACGGCCGGAGAAGACTTTTGTGTCTAACAGCTATAAAGGACAGCATGGCAGATAAAGCAAAAAGATATTTCAACTAATAAGACAAAAAACTTTGTCAGAAAAAGCTTGACTTATGCACAAAGGATGGGGCAAAGATTGCCTTGAGATGTATGCATAAAATCAATGAAATAATCTTTAATAAAATATGCCAAATAAATAGGAAATAAATCATAGAACAGAAGGAGTACAAAATTACTAAAGGAAGACAAAAGAACGTCGAACGACCCACGAAGATCGTCGACCGAACCACAGAGATCGTCGAACTATCAGAACAGATAGTCGAACGACACAGATAGTCGAACTATCAAAGCAGATAGTCGAGCTATCAAAAAGATAGTCGAACCATCAAACAGATGGTCAAACTATCAACACAGAGCAGATAGCCGAACTATCAGAACAGATAGTCGAGCTATCAAATAGTTGAACTATCAAGGCAGATAGTCGAACTATCAAACAGAACAGATAGTCGAACTATCAAACAGATAGTCGAGCTATCAGATAGTTGAACTATCAAGGCAGATAGTAGAACTATCAAACAGAACAGATAGTCGAACTATCAAACAGATAGTCGAGCTATCAGATAGTTGAGCTATCAAGGAAGATAGTCGAACTATCAAGAAATCTGTTTGGTCAAAAGAAGTCGAGCGGGGTTCGGCGATCGACGAGGCAGATACCACAGATCGTCGAGCTAATCAAGAGTTGAACAAACTCAGAGATAGATGATCTGTTGACTGACGATAGTCGACCAACTGATAGATGATCGTCGAACAGTTGATAGACGATAGTCGAACGGCGTTCAATCTTAGTCGAACCAAAAACAACTTAACCAAATCTTCATCTGGAAAAGTGATAACTCTACAGCTAAAGCAATCTAACCAAACAACTAACCTTTGACCATAGATAAATCTTGGGTCAATAAACTAATTGAAAAGACTAAACTCAAATCTAAACTAGGGTACCAACAATCTCCCCCTATTTGGGTCAAGTCTCTCAAAACAAAACTACAGGAAATAAATATAACTCAGGAAAAGAAACATCTAAGCATCAAATTTCGTTAAACAAACAGTCAAATAAACATACTGTCAATAAATAAAACTTAAGATGCATCAGAATCTGGTTTAGATATAGAAGAACCAGGAAGGAAAGAAATTTTTCTGAATGGATCTAGAGCTTCCTTATTTGATATCTTTAAATCTTGTTTTTCAATGATTTTAGATTCTCCTGCTCTTGGCACTACTGCTTCTGGGTGCTTTTCCATATATTTAGAAGGATAAAAACCTCAGTTCTGACCTGGAATTTATCTAGCTCCTTCTTTCTGAATTTAGACATAGTAGTTAAGCCTATAATATCATTTCCTTTAGCTCTGGCCTATCTGATTTGAGCTGATCAAACTAGTTTGAGAAATCTGGCCATCCTGAAATCAGGATTAAGCTCTTGGCTTTCATACTCATTATCACCAGTTGGATCTAAAGGTTTTACAGTTTTGAATTTTGTAGAGAGTTCTAGCATACTTGCAGCTGGCTCTTTATTTTCTTGAATAACTAGAGAAGAAGGAGGAGCAAACTCTGCATATTTTTTACTTGATTTTTCAGAGTGAATAATCCTTTTTCCTTTTGAATAAGTTTTCTATGTTTGAGCTAGCTTTTTGGATGGTACGCTTTTGCTTTCTTCAGGAGAGGATGCTTTTCTCTTGGGTGAAGGAGGAGGAGAAAAGGTTGGCTTCTGATATACTATCTCCTTCACTTACTCTTTTGTATCAGCATCTTGTCTTTGATGTCCAGATTGAGATCTGCTTTGATATCCTGGATTACTTCCTCTTTGATATGCTTGAGACGGAGTGAATCTAGCAGAAGGGGCTGATGGATTGGCAGAAATATTTCCAGATGCTCCTGCACTAGGAGGTGGAAGACCTCTTGGATTCCACTTTGGAGCTGGACTGTCATACCTTTTGCTGTTTTTCTGCTTTTGTTGATTTCTGGATAGTCCCATCCAATGTTTATATTCTTTAGATTTGGGATCTATCCCTTTCAGTATGTAATAGGGAACATCATGATCAGGATTAGGAGGAGGAGGAGCAGCAGCTTTCCTTTTTCTTTTTACTGCTTTCTTCTTCTTAGAATTTTCTGACTCATCAGAATCATCCTCATCATCAGAATGAGATGATGGAGGTTGATCATAGGGGTCAAAAGCCTCTTGCTCAGCTTGTTCTTTGGCTTTTAATGCAGCTTTCTCTCTCTCTTCTTCTAAGGCATCCTGTGCCAGAAGAGTATCCAAATCTAGTCCTGGGGAGTCATCCCAGACTGTTGATTTTTCTTCTTGTACATCTGAAACTTTCTCTTGATCATCTTGCACAGCTATCTGAGCAGGAGGAGTAGATATAGGATCTTGAACATCAGGTTCTTGAGTTGGTTCCGGAGCTGGTTCTGGAGCTGGTTGTTGAGCAGGTTCTTGAGCAGCTTGAAATTCTTGAACTAGATCTGAAACCAAAGGGACACAAAGGTGTCCTAAATGGTATCGAAACATCCCTTCCAGGTATTCACAGACTAGCATTTCAGTTAACATGTCAAGGAATTGATTAAATGAATTACCTTCAGGATTTTCTTCAGAATTTTCTAACTCCCACAAGTCATCTAGATAGGAGGTAAAGACTCCTTTTAGGAATAGAGCAACTAAGAGAGTGGAGGCTTCTTCAAGGCACACTTTGAAGGAAAATTCTGCTTCCATTATGATATCAGATGGCCTCTGAACTGGTTCTGGTTCTGCAGATGATGTTGTAATGTCAACTGGAACTGCTGTTTCTTTTTAAATTTCAGCTTGGGGATCTGCTGGAAGAGTAACAAGGGGCAGTCCTGAGGCATCTTCCTCGAACATCTGCCCCTGCCAGATTTCAGTTGATACTGAAGTCAGGCCCTTAACTAAAGAGGGCTCAGCAGACTTAGAGAGGGCTATGATGGAGGATGACATGGAAGAGATGGTAGAAACAAGAGGTGCAATTGCTTCTTCAATCATGGTTTTGATTGAAGGAGTAATTAGCTCCAGGATGTTTGCAATGAAAGTTGGAGTTATTTCAAATGATATGGATTGGGGAAGCTCAGTAGATGGAAGAACATCAGGGATGATGGTCTCCTGATGAGATATGTTGTGAACTGGTGATTGATGGGTTGATGAAGGAAGATCAATATGATCTGGATTAGAAATTTGTGACTGAGGTGGAGTGGGTAGATTCTCAGAAACCAACAGATCAAAACTAGGATGAGAAATCCTAGCAAGATGTGAAGGGAGTGGAGATGCTGGTGGTGATGCATGGAGAATAGTGGAGGAATCAAGTAGAAGAGAGACAGTGGATGTAGATGGTAATGCAGAAGTAGATGGCAATGCAGAAGTAGAAGTAATGGGGGGAATGGAGGAGCCTTCTTCATGTAGGTGGGGAGTGACTGGTACAGTCCCGGGGTTCTCAGATAAAACAGGAGCTACCCCAGCTGGTGAAGGCTTCTGAATGCTCCTTTTCCACTTAACAAATAAGGTGGGATCCATTTTCTTACTGGCATTGATGGAAGTTGCAACTGTACCCAATAGTTGAGGATATTTTTCTTTTAGGAAAATTCCTATTACCCTTCCAAGGGTTACTTCCTTCTTGTTGTTCTTCTTTCTTATCAAATCAAACATTATCCCTGCCCAATCTATCTCTTTCTTATTGATAATCGCACTCATCAAGGCAAACTGCTGCCTGGTTATATTATCATGAGCTGAGTGCTTACCTAACAGCACTTTTCCACGCTGAAATCGGCATCAAACTTCATTGCTGTAAGGAGAGCTTGAGCAATCACCATCGATTTTGTCGAAGAAGACGAGAGAAGCGAAGAGAAGAAAATGCGGGGCAGAGCTCAAGCAGAAAGACGGAATATGAAAAGACGAGCTCTGTCGACTACTAAAAAGACGATCTCTTAACCTAGGTCGACCATCAGTTTTATATTAAAACAGCAATCGTCGATCTATTTTAACAGATACTGGAGACGATAGTCGAACGGTCGTTCGACGATCGTTTCCTGAAGCAGAGTAGTCGATCAATCATTCGACTATTTCTATCTTCACAAACAAACAAGCCGTCATCACCCATAGGTTGACGATAGGCTCGACCTGTTCGACTATCGTCGAACGTCGTTTGACGATCTTCAAACAGATTTCAACAAGGCAGAAGTCACACTTAGTCTTTTCCATTTATCATGCCTAGTTAAACCAAAAAGAACAGATGCTTCTGTTCATCTAAGGGCTTGGTGAAAATATCACCTCTCTGAAGGTCAGTGGATATGAACTCAAGGCTGATCTTGTTCTTTTCCACACAATCTCTCAGAAAATGGTGTCTAATCTCAATGTGCTTGGTCCTAGAGTGGTGCAAGGATTTTGTACAATGGAGATAGCACTGGTACTATCACACATGATTTTGGTGTTCTTGTGTGTGTACCCATAATCTAAAAGTTGGTTTTGAATCCACAGGATCTGTGAACAACAACTAGCAGCTGCTATATATTCATCCTCTGCAGTTGAAGTTTAGATAGAAGCCTGTTTCTTACAGAACCAAGAGACCAATCTCTCTCCCAAGAACTGACATGTTCCTGAGGTACTTTTCCTGTCAACTCTACAACCAACATAGTCAGTATCAGAGTATCCAATTAACTCAAATTCTGATTCAGCTGGGTACCATAGTCCTAAATTTGGACATCCCTTCAGATATCTCAAAATTCTCTTGAGGAGAATCAAATGAGATTCCTTGGGGTTGACCTGTAATCTAGCACATAGGCATGTGACAAACATTATATCTGGTCTACTTGCAGTTAAATACAATAGGGAACCAACAATGGCCCTATAGTTTTTCTGATCAACTGGCTTACCCTGATCATCAGAATCTATTACTACATTTGTAGTTATGGGTGTATGCATTGTTGAAGCATCAGCCATCCCAAACTTCTTTACCAATTCCTTGACATATTTGGATTGGGAGATGAAGATGCCATCAGCATCTTGCTTTACTTGGAGACCAAGAAAGTAAGACAGCTCACCCATACTAATCATCTCAAACTTAGAATGCATCAGGTCTGAGAACTTTTTGCACAGTTTGGGATCAGTGGAGCCAAAAATAATATCATCCACATAGACTTGAACTAACAGGATGGTGTCCTTGTGATGCTTAACGAAAAGGGTTCTATCAACTACTCCCCTAACAAAGTTGTGCTCTAATAGGAAACTAGCTAGAGTCTCATACCAGGCTCTGGGTGTTTGTTTAAGTCCATAAAGAGCTTTTTGCAACTTGCAAACAAATGAGGGTTGAGTTGAAGAGACAAACCCAGGAGGTTGTTCAACAAACACCTCTTCCTTTAGCTCACCATTTAGGAATGCACTCTTGACATCCATCTGAAAAACCTTAAACTTCATATAGGCTGCATAGGCTAGAAAGATCCTTATTGCCTCTAGCCTTGCAACAGGGGCAAAGGTTTGGTCATAGTCTATACCTTCCTCCTGTCTGTAGCCCTGAGCTACAAGCCTAACTTTATTCCTTACAATAATTCCATTTGCATCCAACTTGTTTCTGAACACCCACTTGGTGCCTATGATCAGTTTGCCTTTAGGTCTTGGAACCAAAGTCCATACTTTACATCTTTCAAATTGATTAAGCTCCTCTTGCATAGCAATGATCCGGTGGGGATCTAGCTCAGCATCTTTTATGGTGAGGGGCTCAATCTGTGAAAGGAAACAAGCATGCATCACATCCTGTCTTAATTGATGTCTTGTTTGCACACCAGCTGATATGTCACCAATCACTTGAGATGTAGGATGATCTCTAAGTGTGATAATATCAGCAGGTGGGATGTGATCTTCAGAAATAGTTGGGATTAATTCCTCCCGAGGAATAGGATCACCTGTTGGTGGTATAACAACTGCTTACACAGTGTCTTCATCACTATATGAATCAATGATATGAAGAGTTAATAGATGGAGAATCTCTTGAGTGACATCTCTGCATAAATCTGGTACCTGCAATGAGCTTGAGGAAGGAGAAGTTTCCTTCTCCTTGTAAAACATCTTTGACTCATCAAAATAAACATGCACAGACTCCTCTATTTAAGATGTTGATTTGTTAAAGACCCTATAAGCTTTGCTTACTTGGGAATATCCAAGAAAAATTCCCATTGAAGCTTTTGCTTCAAACTTTCTAAGGTATTCTTTGTTGTTATTGTGAATATACACTACACAACTAAAGACTCTAAAATAATTAATTTTAGGTTTCTTTCCTTTAAGCAACTCATAAGGAGTTTTACTCTAAAGCTTGTGTATAAGACATCTGTTTAAGACATAATTAGTTGTGCTAACAACTTTTTCCCAATAAGAAAGAGGCATGTTAGCATCTGCAAATAATGTTACAGCAGCTTCAATAAGGGTTCTATTCTTCCTTTCCATTATGCCATTTTGTTGGGGAGTTCTAGGAGCAGAGAAGCTATGTTTGATACCTTCTTTCTCACAGAATTCTTGCATGAGAAGAGACTCAAACTCAGTACCATGATCACTTCTGATCAAGGCCACATTAGTAGAATACTCAGTCTGCACACATAGCAGAAAGTCTGTAAGAACTTTGAAGTTATCAGCCTTAGTTCTCAAAAAGAACACCCAAGTGAACCTAGAGAAGTCATCTACAATCACTAAAGTGTAAAACTTCCCTCCTAGACTCTGTACATTTATTGGGCCAAAAAGGTCCAAATGTAATAAATACAGGATTTTAGGTGAATCACTTTTATTTACAGATTTAAAGGAGTTTTTGGTTTGCTTGCCTAATTGACAAGCCTTGCATAGACTCTCCTTCTTGTAGGGGCAAGAAGGTAAACCTCTAACAAGGTTGTATTTAGATAACCTAGATATGTTCTTGAGGTTAACATGGTGAAGCCTCCTATGCCATAAGGTGTTATTATTTGTTACTTCATTAAACATGAAGATTTCAGATTGGGTTGAATTAAAATCTACTAAATAAACATTACCCTATCTAATACCTACTAACACTACATTACTATTTAAAGTAATATTACAGAGAGTGTTAGTGAAAGATACCTGATATCCTGCATCACATAACTGGCTTACTGAGATAAGGTTGTGCTTCAGTCCAGTTACATATACAACCCTTTTGAAAGTTACTGCTCCAATGGTAGTCCTACCATATCCTTCAGTTTGACCATAGCTGGAATCCCCAAAGATCACCTTTGGTCCAAGCTTGGCCTTGTATTTTGACAGATTTTCTTTGTTTCCTGTCATGTGTTTGGAATAGCCACTATCCAAATACCATTTATCTTTAGTAATTGGATAGGTATTCACCTGCAAATTAAACAGTTAGACATTGTGGATCCAGACAACTTTGGGTCCATTATTCTTCACATAATGAAAGCTTGAAATAAAAGAATAAGCAGGTTGGGGTTTATATCCAAAGGGATAGGATCTCCTAGGTGGAATGCTCCATGCAGTTGATGGGTCAACAAACCTAGGGTTTCTATTTACATTAGGATTTCTAAGATTTAGGTTGTTATTTTGAAAATCATATTGAGATCGTCAATCATCATTTGACGATCGATGCTCAGATCGTCGAGCATCGTTCTACCATTGAGCCTTCGATCGTCGAGCAGCGTTCGACGACTTTTGTATTCCCTTAAATTTTTGCTTTCTCTTTTTTCTCTTAGCTTTATTTAAGGCTTTGTTAACTAGATTTACTTGCTCAGTATTCTTTATTCCATCAGCTGAAATAAAGTTTACTGGAGTTGAAAGATGATTTTTAAGAACCAATGGGGGTTCACTTGATGAGGCTCCTAAGCCTAGCTTATTATTACCTTACCTAGTGTTTGTCATGCTAGTGATCTCTAGCAGCTTAAGGCTTCTACCATTTAGAGATTCTTCGAATCTTTTTGACTTAGCTAGTTCATTTTTAAGAAATTTTATTTCTTCACTGGACTTAGTGAGTTCTGCTTCTAACCTAGCATTTTCAATGGAGAGGATTTCTGATTCTGCTATCCTATTTTTAAGCTCTTTAATTTCTTTTTCTGAACTAATTAAATCTAAACAAAGGGATTTAAATTCAGATTTAAATTCAACAGAAGAAAAATCATAAGAAGATAATACCTCATCTTCTGTAGGCATTTCTTCATCATCATCAGAACTCTCTGCAGCTGAGTGATTGCTGCAGCATCAATTGCCATAAGGCAAATTTCTTTTGCCTTCTTCTCTTCCTCATCTTCACTAGAGCTTGAGGAGGAAGATTCCTCATCTGAATCACTCCAGGTTTCAGCAACAAATCCTTTCTCCTTCTTCTTATTTTTGTAGGAGGAGGACTTGGAGTGCTTCTTGTGATGTTCTTTTTCTTTCCTCTTATCCTTGTTCTTTTCCTCTGGACACTCTGGTAGAATGTGTCCAGGTTTCCTGCAACCATAACAGATAATTTCTTTAGCAGGAGATCTGTCATACCTTGGTTTATCTTCATATCTTGAAGACTTCTTTCTGAAGTCTTTTCTGCCCATCTTGAGAAACCTTTTGTCAAAGAGTGCCATCAGCTCCTCATTTGATTGGCTTCCTTCAAAAGCATCAGCAGCTTTGAGAGCAAGAATTTGCTCTTTCCTTGTTGGAGTGGGAGTCTTAGCTTCAGCTTCAGCTTCCCTAGACTTTAAAACTTGCTCAAAAGATTTGAGCTTTCCAAGGAGGGCTTCAGTTGAGATTTCAGTTGTACTTCTGGCCTCCTTGATGGGCCAGATCCTAAGATCTCATGTGCTGGGGAAGCACATCAGTATCTTATCATTGACCTCTGTCAATGTTATCTCCTTATTAAGGGTTCTCAGCTCATTGATGATGGAGCTGAGCCTGGTGTACATTCCTTCAACTGATTAAGCTTCAGTCTTCTTGAAGTTTTCATATTGGGATATAAGGTTGGACCTTCTGTCCTTCCTCTCATCAGCTGAACCAGCTACAATCTGGTTCAGTGAGTCCCACATGGCTTTTGCAGAAGTGCAATCAACCACTTTCTGAATGGTTTCATCAGACATAGTCTGAGCCAGAATATTCATTGCTTTAGCATCAGCTACTTTTGCTTTCATGTATGCATCATTGTAGTCTGGAGGTGGCACTGCACTGAGATTTGTAGATGTTGTAGTAGTGGCTACAGCAGGAGGTGTTGGAGATCCTGTCAAAATAGAAGAAAAAATATCTTCATCAATAGAATTCATATATAACTTGATTCTTGCCTTCCAGATGCTAAACTTAGCTAAGTTGCATACTAGAGGTCTGGTGCTAGAATAATCCTTGTACTGGGCCATGAAGTGAATATCTATAAGCTTGGTATCTATCAGGATCTTGTGACTCAGATGTTAGCCTGTACAGTCAGTCAACCTCCCTCTGATACCAATTGAAAGTGAGGATAGATACAACTCTAGAGGGGGGGGGGGGTGAATAGAGTATTCAAAAATTATGACACCATACTCAACTCCCTTAGAGTTAATTTGCGGAATGAGTTTATATATATTTGAAACCCTAGAGCCTAACACAAAGTGAAGTGCACAAGAGAAAGCTAACTGTAATTACAGTTGAGCTTTGCTCCTATCACAGCAACTAGCAATCCTAGTTATTTCTACTCACAGCCACAGTGCAATAATTAAATTAAGCAACACAGATGACACAAGAAGTTTATAGTGGTTCCCTCTAAATAGGTACGTCCACTCTTCTACCACCCTGGTAGGAATCCACTACAGGTTTTTGTTCAGGTGTTCTGCCACCAACTGATCTGCTTCAGGTAGATCAAGTAGACCCTTTGACCTTTTGATCAGGAGCTCAAAATCCAACACAGGTTTTTGATCAGGTGCCCTGCCACCAAGGTTCACTTTTGAAGGGAGTAATAACCCTTTATACAGGAGGTTGAGAGAGTTAGAATGTCTTCTCTATTGTTAAAACAATATTAGAGAAGCAAGTGGATTGCACAGAGCTAGAAAGCTCTAAAGAATCATGGCTCCCCCTGACTTAGTGATATACAGGAAGAAGTCTTACTTCAGGGTGCAGGAACTATTCTGAACTTGTGACAGAGAGCTGTCTTGAAGTTCTTGAAGGAGCAGCTTGAAGAAGACTTTTGATTTTGAATGGATGTTCTTCTTCAACAGCTTTTCTTTCTTCTTCTTCTTCTTCTTCTTCTTCAGACTCTGAGTGAATGTTCCTGGCAGCAGGATGAACTCAGGATTGAAGAAGAGAGAGTTGAAGAAGGTCGATCTTCTCAGTTGAATGTAATAATTACAGAGAGCTGTATCTCTTCTTGTTTTGAATCTGTATATGAATATCTGTGTGTATCTCTCTTCTCTATTTTGTTGTTGTTAAAAACTTCTTTCAAAAGAAGCTCTTTATATATTGGCCTTTGTAACGGCTCTAATCTTTGTTTGAACTTTGTCTTCTTCTGAGATCTGCGATCTGGGCTGCAAATCAAAATATATCCTGCAGACAGACAAGCTATAAAGGGATAACGCTTTCTAAGAATCTGCAAATCCAATCTAATAAAAGGAGTACTAGAGAAAGTCACATCAGACTAAACTCTTTACGACCGGAGAAGACTTTTGTGTCTAACGGCTATAAAGGACAGCATGGCAGATAAAGCAAAAAGATATTTCAACTAATAAGACAAAAAACTTTGTCAGAAAAAACTTGACTTATGCACAAAGGATGGGGCAAAGATTACCTTGAGATGTATGCATAAAATCAATGAAATACTCTTTAATAAAATATGCCAAATAAATAGGAAATAAATCATAGAATAGAAGGAGTACAAAATTACTAAAGGCAGACAAAAGAACGTCGAACGACCCATGGAGATCGTCGACCGAACCACAGAGATCGTCGAACTATCAGAACAAATAGTCGAACGACACAGATAGTCGAACTATCAAAGAAGATAGTCGAGCTATCAAAAAGATAGTCGAACCATCAAACAGATGGTCAAACTATCAACAGAAAGAAGATAGTCGAACTATTAGAACAGATAGTCGAGCTATCAAATAGTTGAACTATCAAGGCAGATAGTCGAACTATCAAACAGAACAGATAGTCGAACTATCAAACAGATAGTCGAGCTATCAGATAGTTGAACTATCAAGGCAGATAGTCAAACTATCAAACAGAACAGATAGTCGAACTATCAAATATATAGTCGAGCTATCAGATAGTTGAGCTATCAAGGAAGATAGTCGAACTATCAAGAAATCTGTCTGGTCAAAAGAAGTCGAGCGGGGTTTGACGATTGACGAGGCAGATACCACAGATTGTCGAGCTAATCAAGAGTTGAATTAACTCAGAGATAGACGATCTGTTGACTGACGATAGTCGACCAACTGATAGACGATCGTCGAACAGCTGATAGACGATTGTCGAGCGGCGTTCGACCATAGTCGAACCAAAAATAACTTAACAGAATCTTCATCTGGAAAAGTGATAACTCTACAGCTAAAGCAATCTAACCAAACAACTAACCTTTGACCATAGATAAATCTTGGGTCAAGAAACTAATTGAGAAGACTAAACTCAAATTCAAACTAGGGTACCAACAGAGGTTATCTGGAATCTCTTATTATAGTTGAGTCGGCCGGAATCCAACATTACTACACATGTTTAAAAACTTAAAGCCTTCGCAACTTAGGCTCTGTTTGGCGCGGTGGTGGAGGTCATGAACGGCTATGAACCGTCGTTCATGAACGCACGACCTCACCAAAGGAGCTTCAACAATTTTTAAGTTCAAAACTAGTTCTCTTTTCTTGGCGGCTTAGTCATTAAATGTGCAAGGTGCACCAAGGCGCAAAGGGGTTTTGGAGCTGAGATGCAAGGCTTAAGGCACAGCCACGCGTCTGACGAAGGCAAGACGCAACCACATCCATTTTAAATAATCAACTTCAAACATCATTTCAGCTTCTCAATCAAAATTTTCATCTAGTCTACTAATTAATCTTTCATTACTATCATTTATATCTCTTAAAAAATAAAATCAATGTGATCACTTATATCATATTTAAGGCTCAACGCACAATTATCTTTCAAAAACACTGAATCAATAAAAAATTATTGAGTTCTTGCATTATTTTTTTCTTAATTTTTGAATAAATAAATTTACAACAAAAATTTCACTCAACGCTCCTTTTATATTCTAAAGGCGCAAATAAGGTGCACATAGGCGCAAACCTCTAAGCCTGGTGAGCCTGAAGCCTTCGGTGCACCCGAAGGGCGCCTTTAATAATATAGCTTGCTGGCAGTTGGGACTGTTGTCATGCCAAACATACATTCTATGACAGTGACGTTTTTGTCCAAATTCACTGGAGCAAAAACACTGTGCCAAGTGGAGCCTTAGTTTCTATAACTCCTCCCAGATTCACTTGATATTTACACTCCATAGGAGTAGAAAATAAGTTGTTAGCAATCATGTTCATTCACACTATTAGACCTGACCTTGATCCAACTAAGGCATCGTTTGACACGGTGGTGACGATCGTAAGAGTACGGGTTAAACCGTCAATTGCCTAAGTATCACCTAATAAACTATTGAGTTTTTTATACAGAAGTGGAACAACACATCATATGTGTGCAGCGGAATATAGTTCAAGAAAACCCTAAACTGAAACTGGGCCTTGCAATAAAACATTGATCAACAAGTTAAACAGAAAAGAGATTGCAATATACCTTAGATGGATTAAGTCAATACTCAACCAAGATGCTTCAGAAGGTTGAGTACACGCAGAAATAGATCTGCGGTTCTACAGGTATCCATACGGGTAGAGGAGAACACATCTTGTCTAACAAGATTTGGTATGGAGGAAAGAATGCCCTTTGCGTCTCCAGAAACTGCTAGGTTTGCTCTAGGAGTGGCAGCGACAAGGTGAGTCACGGCAGGATGTAGTGTTAGTGATAGCTTAAAAAGCATACACTGGTAGTTACTTGGAAAACTCTTTTCCAAGTCTATTTATACCCCAGAATATCAAACAGACAAAAGCCTCCTTAGAAATCCGCTAAAACTCTACATGCGTCGACTTGCACTCGATATGCGTCGATAAGAACTCGACGCAACATCGAGATACACTCAACGGCATTCGACGCAACTATGTCGAGTAGAACTCGACGTTGCGTCAATTTCTACTCGACGTAGCGTCGATAAAGAAACCGCTTCGACGTTTAGCTTGACTGCATCGACATCTTGTCGACGTGCATCGATGCGCAACTCGACAGAATTCTTTATGTCATATATTTGGTCCAACACAATCTTTCTTCCAACACAATCTCTCGAATTTCTCCAAATACTATTATTTACGACCAAATAGACTCATATCGCGTTGTCAGTGAGACTAACTAATTGATTGGTTTACGATCACCTTGGAAACACCAACATTCTCCAACTTAATCACAAAGTATCAACAAAAGTCTCACAAACAATGAACGACATCTAGCAATACATCATTGTTATCCAAGCAATAAGAGTTCATAACTCAACAAGCCTTTTATAACCAATGTATCAGTGTTGTCATGTCCCTTTGTCCTTTATATTCGGATAGAACTAAATGCATGAACTGTGTCACCCTCATAATTATTCAATTTCAGTTTCTTCATCTAGAATGAACTTTTAGAAATTGGTGGGCCCAATATCATATATTGACTCAACCATGCATGACCATATATTTCTTAGTCTTATTCCATCAAGGGGCTCATGGATGTAACTCTTGTCATATAGGAGGGCAAATCTCATTTTTGTCCACACACAAACACCCAAATGACCCGTAACATACTCAATAACCACCGTTATCATCAAACTTCTTCAAGGAATACTTTTGATGACATCAAAGTATGCTCTTCCTCACTTGATGAATGTTGTGAATTCAGGTCAAAGAACCACAAACACCATTGCCACTTGAGACCTACTTGGTACACGTTCATATATGATATAATAATCCACAAAATAGTCTCATGGTGGGTCTGTGCAGTACAATTTGTTCACTAATATGTACCCATGCGATGACTTGATATCACAATATCATGACCAGTGAGAACTAGTCATCAGTCAACGCACATGTTAGTCTTAATGTACTATTATCGCCCTTAGCTTCTAAGATGATACTCCGACAAGGGACCATTAAAGAATGAAGCTTCTTATAAACATAGGCCCTCACATTCAAGTCACACACTTGAATTCCTATTGAAGAGAACATTCTAAGGGCATTTATTATGCTAATTATTCTATCATATAGAAACAGTTTACATAACAAAAGAACTAGTCATAAATGTAAAAAAAATTCTTTATTCATCACATGAATAACAACCGATGCATATACAATCCACAATTGTCCCACTAGAGATGATCATTCAAGTATCTAATACTCATTGGTCTAGTATGACTATCATGCTTTCTCTGTGTAAAAGGTTTCGTCAGTGGATTCACAATATTCTCTGTAGTCGGTACTCTGCATATGTTCACATCTATTCGATCGACAATCTCTCGAATAAGATGGAACTGCCTAAGTATGTGCTTGGAGCACTTATGAGATCTAGGTTCTTTAGCATGTGCAATAACACCATTGTTGTCACAGTAAAAAACTACGAAATCAACAATGCTAGGAACCACATCAAGCTCATCGATGAATTTCCTAATCCACACAGCCTCCTTCATCGCATTTGCAGCAATGATATACTCGGCCTCTGTTATAGAATCAACAACTATCTCCTGCATGGAACTCTTGCAGCTCACATCTCCTCCATTCAGGCAAAAGACAAACCTGATTAGGATTTTGAGTCGTCCCTATCAGTCTGGAAGCTAGTATCTTTGTAACCATTTACAACGAGCTCTTACTCTCCACGAAATACTAAGAACATATCCTTAGTCTTTCTCAAGTACTTTAGAATATTCTTGACAGCTGTCCAATGACTATCACTGAGATCAGACTAAAACCAGCTAGTCATGCTCAAGACATAGGAAACATCGGGTCGAGTACATAACATCGCATACATGATTAATCCAATTGCCGAATTCATGAAGTCCTTATCTTCCAAAGATTTAAGACACTGGTCCTTAGAGAGACTCACACTATAAAATATGGGTAAGAATCCTTTCTTGGACTCAAGCATGCTGAACCGTTTCAACACCTTTTCAATGTATGTACTTTGGGTCAAACCCAACGACTTATTCGAGCTATCTCTATAGATCTTAATACCAAGTATATAAGTCACTTTGCCTAAGTCTTTCATAGAAAATAAGTTCTCTAGGTTGTTCGTAACAACTTTCAGGGCCGGAATGTCATTCTCGATCAACAGTATGTCATCTACATACAATATCAAGAAGACAACAATACTCCCATTATGTGAGAAACGAACTAAAACAAACCGGAAATGGTATAACTGAAACTTCATTATCAGAAAAAGGTATCTATTACAAAGGTATGACCTCCCTTATATAGAATGGAGGAGAGAGGAGAGAATACAAATAAGAGATGTGGGACTAAAAATTTACAGGACACACGCGGACTGTACAGACACAAACCGCACAAGCCGCGCGGTTAGACAGATGGGCTAACCGCTCGGCAACTGCTAGAGAGAGAGAGAGAGAGATCGCCATATGAGACTACTAGACTGCCCGGTCTCCAAGTCGCCAGTAACAACCCGCTAAACTGCTTGGACCTCAGACAGCAACACACAGCAACCAAACCGCTGAAGGGAAACCGCCAGACCGCGCGGTCATCAACCCGCCAAGCCAGACCGCCAGACCGCTCGGTCACCAACTTCAACGACACTCCCCCTCAAGCTGGAGCATATATATCGATCATGCCCAGCTTGTCACAAATATGAAGAAACGAGGCGGATACTGGCTTGGTGAAGATGTCAGCCAGCTCTTTCTTAAAAGTGACGAAGGGAGTGCAAATTTGTTCCTTCAAAATCTCTTCACGAATGAAATGACAGTCGACTTCAATGTTCTTGGTTCTTTCATGGAAGACTGGATTTTTGGAGATGTATATAGCAGCCTTGTTGTCACAAAACATAGGTAGAGGATGGTTGTAGACCTCTCCTAAATCCAGCATGATAGCCCGTAGCCATTTTAACTCACAAGTGGTCGATGTCATACTCTGATATTCTGCTTCAGCACTGGACCTGGAGACAACAGACTGCTTCTTGCTCTTCCACTTACCAGATTTCCCCCAACAAAAGTACAAAAACTGGAGGTAGACTTGCGGTCCCCGTTGTCATCAACGTAACTCGCATCTGAGTATGCTTCAACCCTTAGATGACCATTCTTCTGAAAGAGCAATCCTTTCCCAGGGGCTGCTTTGACGTACTCCAAGATCCGCAAGGCGGACTGTAGATGGCACTCCCTGGGAGCTTGCATGAATTGACTCACCTTGCCCACAACATAGGAAATGTCGGGCCTAGTCACTGTGAGGTATATGAGCTTACCAACATGACGCCTGTACCGCGTAGTATCTGCAAGAAGAGGCGAATCATCTATCCAGGTTTTGTCTTCTCCAACAGCCATGGAACATGGGGCAGGTTTGGATCCAGTCAATCCCGCTTATTTTAAAAGATCAAGGGCATACTTATGCTGAGAGAGGACTAAGGAGTTGGGCTTCCGAGAGATTTCGATACCCAAAAAGTACTTCAGAGATCCCATGTCTTTCGTGACCAGATGTTGACGAAGATGCCGCTTTGTCAAGGCAACCCCTTCCTGGTCATCGCCAGTGAGAAGAATATCATCAACATATACTGCAAGAACCACCAGTCCCGAGGAGGTTTTGCGAATAAATAGAGAGTGATCAGCAAAGCTGCGCGCAAAACCAATGGCCGCCACGATGCCGCTGAACTTGTCAAACCAAGCTCGAGGGCTCTGCTTGAGGCCATAGATTGCCTTCTGCATCCGGCATACTCGTGCCTTCCCCTGAGCAACATACCCAGGAGGTTGCTCCATGTAGACGGCCTCCTGAAGATCACCATAAAGGAAGGCATTATTTACATCCAGCTGGGAAATTGGCCAGTCTTTATTGACCGCCACAGAGAGAAGGACCCATATAGTGCTGAGACGAGCCATGGGAGAGAAGGTGTCAAAGTAATCAACCCCATAGGTCTGAGTAAACCCTTTAGCCATCAGGCGAGCTTTATAAAAGTCCACAAGGCCATCCGGGCCAAATTTGACCACAAAGACCCAGCGACAGCCAACAACATCTGTATCAAAGGGAGGAGGAACAAGAGTCCAGGTACCCCGCTCCATTAGGGTCGCCATTTCCTTATCCATAGCCATCTTCCAGTGAGTAATAGTAAGGGCCTCCTGGTAGGAACAAGGTGTGGTAGTGGCAAAGATATCCAGCGCAAAGGGCCTGTGAGAAGAGGTAAGACGATCATATGAAAAAACAGCAGCAAGGGGGTATAGGGTACACGTCCTCACCCCTTTGCGAAGAGATACATGAATATCCAGGTAGACGGGCTCCTCGGCATCCAGAGCATCCGTGGCAGAGAGAGCTGGCCCGGGAGGAGAGAGCGACGACAGCGGAGATGAGGGAGATGGTGGCGGAGAGAGAGGCAGAGGGAGAGGAGTGGACGGAGATGGAGGAGGAGTGAATATCGCAGTAGGAGATGAGGGAATGAAGGGAATAACAGGAGAATCAGAGGTGGGGGGAAGAGAAGAGGAGGCATCCGAGAAGTAGGAGGCATTCTCGAAGAAGGTAACATCAGCGGAGATGAACTGCTTACGAAGAACAGGGTCAAAGCAGCAGTAGACTTTCTGAGTGGTTGAGTATCCCAGAAAGACACATTTGGTGGAGCGAGGGGAGAGCTTATCACGGGTGGCAGATGGGGCATGCACAAAAGCAGTGCACCCAAAGATTCAGAGACTGAGAGGAAACGACTCCTTGCCTGGATAAAGTATGGAAAAAAGGGGTTTTTCCGTGGAGAACTAAGGAGGGAATGCGATTGATGAGATAGCAGGCAAGAAGAACAGCATAGCCCTAATATGAGCGAGGGACATGCATCTGAGTCATCAATGTGCAAGCGACATCGAGGAGGTGACGGTTTTTGCATTCCACCACCCCATTTTGTTGGGATGTATAAACACAGCTTGTCTAATGAATAACGTCATGTTGCACACAGAAAGAGGTAAAAGCATGGCTTAAGTATTCTTTAGCATTATCGGAGCGAAAATTTTTAATACCAACACCAAACTGATTTTGAATTAAATGATAAAAGGAGAGCCATACATTAAAAAGTTCAGAGCGATCTCGTAAGAGATACACCCAAGTACATCGAGAAAAATCATCAATAAAGGTTACAAAATAAGAACTACCCCGACCAATAGTAAGGGTAGGAGCAGGCCCTCAGATATCGGAGTGGACTAGATCAAACAGACGACTAGAGCCCCGATCTTGCTTCGGCGGTAAGGAGGAACGATGATGCTTGCAGAGTTGACAGGGGTCGCAGTTGAGAGGAGTACTTGAGGGAGGGAGGTGGGGTAGAAGCTGATGTAGAAGCCGTGGTGGAGGATGACCGAGACGGAGATGCCACTGGAGAAGATCCATACACTAAGAAAATAAGGCGGATAAGGCGGAAACATTATCGAGGAAGTAGAGGCCGCCGCTCTCAGTCCCAATAGAAATTGTCTGCTGGGAGCTCGAATCCTGAAAAGAACAAGAAGTTGGAGTAAACATTACAGAACATTGAAGCTGCTTGCACAAAGAAGTAACCGACAATAGATTGCACGGAAACTTGGGCATATAGAGAGTGTCCGCTAGCCGAAGGGATGGAGTAACATGAACCACTCCCGACCCATGAACCGGGGAGGGAGAACCGTCTGCAATGAGGACCGGGGTAAACCGATCATGCTGTTCGAGGAGAGAGAAGCACTGAGGATTGCCCGTCATGTGATTAGTTGCACCGGAGTCGATAAGCCATTTACCTTGAGTGACCGCGTGGGCACTACCTGATGATATGACCACGGAAGCAGACGGCTTGGAAGAGGAGGCGGAAGAGTCACCGGAGGGGCGAAGATGGGGATGCTTCGTCCAGAAACGGTCTGAAGTATGTCCGGTGCGACCACAGTGAGAGCAGAGGTAGCGGGAAGAAGTACGTTCGCCAGACTGGTGACTGCGGCTACCAGAGCCACTCCGCTGAGTTTGATGAGCATAGTTATCTAGTGGAGAAGGAGCGGGCAGAAGCGGACGCTGAAGGAGAGAGGTGACAGCGGCGATGCGAGCAGCAGTGGCATTTAAGGTAGGAGATTCCGCCTCACCCAGAATTTGCTGGCGGATCATGTCATAAGTATCAGGAAGATGTAGCAAATAACACACAACCAGAAGCTCCTGGAAGTGCTTGTGTTATTGAGCCAAATCCGCATAAAAGGGGCGATTCTGAAGAATCTCAGCCCCAAGAGCTTGAACTTATTGGTAGGCAGCAGCAGGAGACAAGGTAGGCCGGGCAAAGAGGTTCGCATACAACATATAGATGCGGGACGTCTGAGCCCCTTTGGAGTACAGAGCAGCAAGATGAAGCCAACCGGCCTTCACTGTCTCATCATGACGGATGACGGGAAGACACTCATCAGACAGGCTGTTAGCGAGCCAAGTACGCACAAGTGCATCACTCGCATCCCAGTCATCAAAGAGAGGTGAATTGGTAGGAGGAGGGTCATCAACGTGATGGTGGCATTTCCGTTGCGAGCGAAGGAGAAAGGTGAAAGAGACGCTCCAATCCGGGTAGTTGGAGACGACAAGCTTGGAAATGGTGCCAAGATTCCCAGAAGGAGTTGGAGGAAGAGGCGGAGCCGGATTTGCGATAGGGGTGGTGGCAGGAGTTGTGGCAGTAGAAGCATCAGAAAGAGCCATAGGAGCAACCAAAAGGAAGCCGCACGGTTAGGAAACAAGCCGCGCGGATAGGATGACGAAGATCTGCAGCGGTCACGATGTCAAACACCAGCGGCCAGAAAGACCACGACCAAGCCGCAGAATCAAGCAGAGGGGTATAAGTCGAGCGGCAAGCAGACAGTCCGCTCGAACAGAAGCACGAGAAAAACAAGGCACACGGCGACAGGTCACGGCGAACAGAGTGACAGGTCGCGGCGAATAGGGCAACAGGTCGCGGCGAACAGAAGTAAGAGCAAACTAGGCAACAGGTCGCGGCGCCAGAAAGTGGCAACTAAGGACAGGAAGAAAGTGGTCGCGCACATAGAGGGCAATGACAAGAAGGGAGAAGGAGACCGCGAAGACAGGGCGCAAGCCGGCGAAGCAAACCGCACGGACCGAGAGGGCGCCCAGAATCAGGAGGAAAAGATCGATTCCTCTGATACCATGTGAGAAACGAACTAAAACAAACCGGAAATGGTATAACTGAAACTTTATTATCAGAAAAAGGTATCTATTACAAAGGTATGGCATCCCTTATATAGAATGGAGGAGAGAAGAGAGAATACAAATAAGAGATGTGGGACTACAAATTTATAGGACACACGCGGATTGTACAGACACAAGCCGCACAAGCTGCGCGGTTAGACAGACGGGCTAACCGCTCGGCAACTGCCAGAGAGAGAGAGAGAGAGATCGCCATATGAGACCGCTAGACTGCCCGGTCTCCAAGTCGCCAGTAATAACCCGCTAGACTGCTTGGACCTCAGACAGTAACACACAACAACCAAACCGCTAAAGGGAAACCGCCAGACCGCGCGGTCATCAACCCGCCAAGCCAGACTGCCAGACCGCTCGGTCACCAACTTCAACACATTAATTCTATTATAAATACATGATTCATCTTCATTCTTGATGAAACCAAACTCTTTGATTTTCTCATCAAAACGAAGATTCCAACTTCGAGAAGCTTGTTTCAATCCATAATTGGATCTCTGTTGCTTGCATATTTTAGTGGTTTCATTTGGAAATACAAAACCCTCGGGTTGTGTCATATACACTTTCTCAAAGAGGTTTCTATGAAGAAAAGCCGTTTTGACATCATTTGCCAGATCTCGTAGTCATAATATGCAACAATAACAAGCAAAATCTTGACGGACTTTACCATAACAACATGAAAAAGGTCTCATCATAGTCAACACCATGAATTTGCTTGAAACCTTTAGCCACTAGTCTTCCTTTGAATGTCTGTACATTCCCATCCATGTCGGTCTTCTTCTTGAAGACCCACTTGTACCCTATGGGTCGTACCTCTTCAGGTGGTTCCACCAAGGTCCAAACTTGGTTTGCATACATGGAGTCCATTTCAGATTTCATGACCTCAAGTCACTTCTTGGAGTCCGGTCCATTTATAGCCTCTTGGTAGGTTGCAGGCTCATCATCATGATCCATAAGCAACATATTACCTATTTGAGACACGAGAAATCCATATCTCTCAGGCTTAAATCTAGGTCTACCAGATCTACGTAGAACTTGTGTTTCCTGAGTAGGATCTTTAGCTACAACAATTTGTAGTCCTTTCTGAGACTCCAATTCAAGTTAATTCACAACTTGTTGTTCTTGAACTTCTTCAAGCTCTACCTTGGTTGTCTTTCTTGACAAGAACTCTTTCTCCAAGAAGACACTAGTCCTTACGACAAACACTTTGCCTTCAGACGGTTGGTAAAAGTAGTACTCTTTGATTTTATTAGGATACCCTACATGATAACATTTATCAGACTTGGATTCCAGCTTGTTAGACATTTGACATCGTACGCATGCCTCACATCCCCAAATCTTTATAAAAGACATACTAGGACGTTTCTCAGTCCATATCTCACATGGTATCTTTAAAACAATTTTTGTTGAAGCGCGATTTAAACTGAAAGCATCAGTCTCTAAAGCAAAACCCCAAAAAGAAACATGCAAATCTTCATGACTCATCATCGACCGTACCATGTTTAATAAAGTACGATTCCTTCTCTCAAACACACCATTATGTTGTGGTGTTCTAGGTGAAGTGAGTTGTGATACAATACCACACTCTTTCAAATGATCACGAAACTCATTACTCAGATATTTGTCACTTCGATCAGATCAGAGTGCTTTTATCCTCTTTCCCAGTTGGTTCTCTACTTCATTCTTAAACTCCTTGAACTTTTCAAAGATTTCGAATTTACATTCATAAGATATACATATCTGTATCCACCGAAATCATTAGTAAATATAGCGAAGTAGTAGTACCCACCTCTAGGCATAGAAGTCATGGGTCCGCATACATCACTATGTATTATACTCAAGGGATCATCAACCCTCTCAGTAGGACCAGTGAAATGGACTTTAGTCATCTTGCCCAATAAACAAGACTCGCATCGCTCAAATGATTCATAATCAAATGAGTTCAATAATCCATTTATGGAGGTTGGATATGCGTTTCTCATTTATGTGTCCCAAACGACAATATCAAAGGAACGTAAGATTAGAGTCATTCATTCTTAGTATTTTAGTATTCTCTATGTTATAGATCAGATGATCTAAGTTTAAAACATATAAACTATTAAACAATTAGACTACACCATAACAAACATCATTCATAAATATAGAACAACAATTGTTCTTAATGATGAAAGAAAATCTTTTCATGTCAAGACATGAAATAAATATTATGTTTCTGCTTATAGTTGGAACAAAATAACAATTATGTATTTCTATTACAAGCCCAATGAGCAAAAAAAGACGGTAAACTCCTACGACAATGATAACAACTCTTGTTCTATTTCCAACGTGCAAGTCCACCTCTCCTTTACATAGTAATTTTCTCCTTCCCAGTTCTTGCACATTAGTACAAATGTGAGAACCGCATTTGGTATCCAATACCCAAGATGAAGGAGCAGAAAAGTTTATTTTTATAAAAAATATACCTAAAGCAGAAGTCACACTTCCCTACTTCTTCTGCAGATCCTCAATGTAAAAAGGAAAATTCCTCCTCCAATGTCCAGCCTTGCCACAGTGATGTCATTTCGCTTCTTTTGCCAAAGCCTTCTTCTTCAGTGCTGAAGACTTGAGATCAAGATATGACTTAGGTCCCACCTTAGTCTTCTTTGATCCCTTGGCCTTGGCCTTGCCTTTATGCACCATCAATATGGGGCTAGCAGGCTTGACCTTCTTCATATTGATTTCGACAGTTCTCAACATGCCTAGGAGCCCGGGCAGTATCTTGTCAATTTCATTCATATTATAGTTCAAGACAAACTGCTCATAATTGTCCGAAAACGATTGCAATATTAGATCAGTGACCAACTCTGTAACATCCCATTTTCCAATTAGACCACCCCTTAGGAGTGACTTGTGCATAACAAGGTCATATGAGTTAACCTAGGTGAGCCAAGGAGACCAAGTGCCCTAAAAACCAAGTTGAGACTCACTTGGTCTGCAAATAGTAATTTTCAAAACTCTGATTTTGGGTGGCCTAGTAGGTTCATTGTGACTCAAAAAAATTCCCTTAGACCTAATATGGGCCCAATGAGTCACCAAAGACCCACTTGGGTCAACCATAGTGGTCAATTCGACCAAGTCAACCCCAAGCCCAAATCAAGTCAAACCTAGCCTATATGGGCTAACCCACCCTCAAACCACCCTCTCACTTAGGCTAACTCTTGCATAATTATTTTTGCATGATATTTGGCTGCCTATATCCTAGGGAGTTGACCAAGTCAACATGGGTGACTAGGAGAGAGAAGGAGAGCTCCATTTTCATGATAATGGAGGAGAGAGAAAAATTCAAGAGAGAGGGAAGGAGGAATTCAGCCAAGGGGAGGCCAAAGGCCACCCTTAATGGCTGAATTCAACTCCCCAGGGGAAGGGGAGAAGTTTTCAACCCATTCCCGACCACCTAGGCCTTGGTTCAGCCCCCTCCTCCATGGTCAAACCTAGCCATTAATGGCTTTGATGGCCATTTTCAAAACCACCTTTCCCCCTCCCCTCCTGGCCATTTATACCCCATCAGCAAGCTTGGGTGAGGGATTTCGAAACCCTAGATAGGAGGGAGAGCCGCTGCCATCGCCACCAAGGGAGGAAACGCCGCCACCGCCGCCGCCATGCATTCCCGTCGCTCCACCCGCATCCGAGCCCGAACTCATGTCCTCCTCCTCTCCTTCTCTCATGCTTAGATCCTAGGAATGTTTAAAAGTTGATTTCATGCCCAAACGAACCGGAGCCAAGCTTCAAAATTTCAGAAATTTGCCATTTTTCATGGACTTTTGGAGCTCTCGGGTAGGGTGGCGCCGCCACCTTCGGCCACCCTAGCTCCGGCCATGGATAGCCCCCACCACCGGGAACAAATGGGTGATGTTTCCCGGTGGTGGCGCCGCCTCAGGCCGCCGGGAAATGGGCCGCAAAAACCACCTGTGCGGGTCTATTTTCGGCCCATCAGAGAAGATGAACAGGAGCCACCTGATGGCGCTTCAAGATTCGTGCAGGATCAGTTTTAACACTTTTAAATCCTTTTTCTGATTTTCTGAAACTATTTTCACTGTAAATGGATTTTAGGCCTATTAGGGGCACCTGATGAAAAAGTTTTTAGCATGAAAGTTGTAGGCCCTTTCAATACCTACAATTTGATATGCTGTGGTGAAAATTTGGTAGAGTACCTAGTCCTGTAGGGCCATTTGATTATGGGTATGTCCTAGGATTAGTGCAGATTTCCTATAAAAATTATTTAGGCCCTTTAGAGGCTTGTCCATCAAATTTGATCAACATGAATGTTGTAGGCTTTTTAATTATCTACAGTTTGATATGTTATGGAAATTATTAGGACAAGTATGCTGACCTGTAGGGTCATTTTTCTAGGGTAGGTCCTACAAATAGGGCAAATCTTTGAAAAATTCCCCACACCTAACCCTTGGTCCAAATGCTTTGAATTTTGGACAGGGGCTTAATCTCACCTAGACCTAGCTCTTGTAAAAATTGGAACCCATTTAAAGAAGTTTAACCTAGGGTTTTGCCCTAAACCTAGAGAAGCTAGGGTAAGGTAGTTGAAGGGTCAAATCACCTCAAAAGTCTCCAAAATTTTGGAGGCATGTTTTTAGGGTTCTCATTTAGCGCTGATAAAAATTTCAGCCCAATTGGGTTTGAAATGATTGGGTTTTGATGTGATCAAAGATTGGTCCTTAAAGGGGAAAATTAGGGCAAGGGGTTGTTGGGGCATGGTGGGTCCAATTCTCACCCAAATGGGTTGGGATTTTGGCCTGAGCCCCATGGACAGAGAAAACACCCCCTCATGGAATTTGAGATGGTTTGGGGTGGGTTTGCCCTAGGATCCAAGTTCAAACCTTAAGGGTTGATCTATGGGGTTTGTGAAGGACATAGGGTTTTATGACTTTGTATGGATCTAGAGTTTAGTCCATGATGTTCTAGGGGTGGAATTATGCCCTAGGAAGGAGTTGCATGGTATGGGTACTTAGTCACATCACTTAATTCTAATTATACAAAATTAGGTCTTTATATCTTATGGAATGGATGATGAGTCAAAGGATTTTAAGTTCATGTAAAATTATGATAGAGGATGTTAATTTTGATATATTGAACAGTAGTTGTTGTTTCATGAAATTTAAATAAGTTTTCATATGGGTATCTTAACAAAAGTACATAATCGTAGAATCTTGGGAGAAATAATTTATGTGGTAGTATGATTTAGATTTTAATGAAATTGTGTACATCATGTTTTTAGGATATATTAAACCTCTGGAAATTTTATCATGATTTATGGGATAATAATTAGAGTACTTCCTTCACAACTTAGCAAATAGAGATTTTTACTTAGGAATTATTTATGAAGTAACCAGTCATTTAAAGTTTGTGAAATTTAGTCAGAGGAGTTTTAATATTATATTACATCCCAGTGAATTTTTATGAAATTATTTGAATTATAAATTTAGGGGTTGCTTCATTAAATTTTATTGCCCATAAAAATTTAGATAAATTCAATTTGGTATATTAAATGCAAATAAAATTATTATTTTTGGTCAGAGGACTTTTTTGATGATTATCAAGGCTCTGTAAGTTTTACATAATTTTATGATGATTAATTGTTGTACTTCCTTCATTAAATATGAATTGTGGAATTTCGATGAATAATTTAATTAGAGAATAAATACTATTTGTAAAATCATGGGAGTTAATATTTAGTAATAATTCACTGTTATACAGTAACTATAATTTTTGGATGACCAATACTTGAGTAGATCATGTAGTTCATGTTCATTATCACCCATGGTCAATTATTTGGAAAATTAATTAATTATCAATTTAATTAGGAAAAATTATAATTTTCTGTATTTAGGCATATTATGACATGGTAGATTCCCAGTAATTATTACAAGGGTTTTGGAAGAGAATTTAATGGACGTTCTATCATGGGCAACGTATAGGGTAGAAGGGTATGTCTGGTGTGAAAAAGGCATGAACAGTGTTAGTATGGGACTTGGATATAAGGGTGGAGTTTTGTACCTTATAGGCTTGGGAAAATGAGCATAGAATTCATCATTGGAGATTATGATGAGTAAAGATGTGTTTGGCTAGCATAGGAGGTGCTCGGGGTAGACGAAAGATCGTCTCGCCCTAGGAGTGGAAGAGTCAAGTACACTAGGGTTAGATTCATTATAACATTAAAAAGGGATTGGGTAAAGGGTAGACAACCAATAACAATAAGTGCCTTGCGAAAGGGAACTTCGAGCCGTAATGCCGCCGTCTTGGTTCCTAGTGCCCCTTGAGAGCCCTTCACGGGGTATGCCGGGGGCAGTCCTGGGCTAACGTAAATCTTAAAACAAACGAAAGAGTAATTAGCCTAATAGGGATTCACATTGCACACACTCATTAGTTAGGGTTGGTAATGGTTAAGTCATCCCGTGGTGTTCTAAGGGATGAAGTCTGGGGATGAGCCGGACGGTTTAGTCCGGGGAAGTTGGTCTCGGATGTGGTTTATACGGACGGGTTAGTCCGGGAGTTTGACACTTTAAAATTGTTATATATTAAACGGCTGCATGTGCATAAAAATAGGAAAGATTAAGGTGGTGGGTTTTTGATATCGGGGAGTTTGATTGCACCGACACCAATATCGTTGACTCGGCAAGGTGACTAGCACTTAGCCAAGGTTAAGTCCGGCGGACCAGTCGGCAAGAGTACGCAGGAGTCCGCCTCGTGCACCAGGCGTTGAGGGCGTACGATAGGTCAGACCAGTGGTGCTTTTACTGGTTTTGAGGTGGGCGAGGCCCAACCCACCTCTTTTTTCTGCCACTACGGGAGTATCCTGGGAGTCATCTCCAGAAAGGGGGAACTAAAGGTTTGTGTGCACAAAGTTGTGTGTGTGAGTTGCACTGCTTGAACATCATAACCCACTATATAGCTGCATGTCATAATCATTCATAACAACCTTGACACCTAAAATATAAGTGGAATGGGACGCTTATACTTTAGGACTTGCAAAACGACCCCTTGGTCTATAAGCTTGTGTGGGCAAGTTTATAAATTAAGGTTAATTTGATATATGTATACCTGCTGCGTGATAACCAACACCCCAACGTATAAGCGGTATGGGACGCGTTATACGATGGGAGCCTTGCAAAAGATCCCTTGGCTTATGTGTACTCACATAAGCGAAGGTTTAATTTCTTACTTACTTCCTTTCTGTTATACCTATTTCAACACTTATATTGCTCCCATGTCATAACTTGCTAGTTCGGTCCACCGTCATCTGCTTTTGACTACTCTCCACTTTCATGTCCTCCCCTTTCTTCCTCTCCGCCCGGTGCCTTAGAGCGTGGGGGAAGGGGTGGGGGATGATAGGACTTAGTCTTTTAGACTAACGGTTTTCGAACCATATCATTTTAGGGGATCGCGGAGCCCAGCATAGAGGAGCAGCCCAGGAGGCTGGTACGCTTGGAGATGGGACAGTCTAGCACGGGAGTCCAGACTACAGGGACTGTGAGTCCCGACCCTTCGTAGAGATTTAGTTTTGCTTCCGCATTGAGTGATTTTGTAGTGAGGACTTGATGTACCGGGCATGAGCCCTTTTATTTCCAGACTATTTATACTCTGATGATTTTCTGTGGACACTCCCTTCGTGGAGTTTTATTTTATGTGATATTCTCTTTTGGTGGACTTGCTTCTCTCTTGCTTGCTACTTATTGTGATCGAAAAGGCCGGTAGAATCGGCGCGTTGTAGTGGTGACCTTCCCGGGTGCGAAGGTGTCACCGCAAAGCGGCGGTTCTGGGCATAAGACCCCGGGTTTTCAAAAAAAAAAGGGGTCTTACAAAGTGGTATCAGAGGAAACATCGATCGGATTAGTAGCAGTCCACAAATCCCTGGGTCACCCCCGCGCGAGTTTAGTTTGCGGACAAACTAAGCAGCGGAAGCAGTGGTGTGCCCATAAGGGGAATCACATATAATTGTCCACCTTTAGTTCTTTCGAACCGTCTTCTTATAATAAAAATTTTCTTTTCGCAGCCCTCAGCGCAGCCTACTCCACAGGGTGAGGTTTTGCAGACTCTGGATGCTGCACCACCTCCACCAGCTCCCGCTCCTTTCCTTCAGACGGACATGGGGCAGACTTTGACAGCCATCCTAGAAGCCTTCAGGGCTCAACAGGCTCCGGCTCCGCAGTTGATTCCGGGAGCCAACTGGCTGAGTATATTCCGAGGACTTTCTCCCCCGTCCTACTTGGGGACAGAGACGGCAGTTCGGACAGAGGAGTGGTTGGACATCATGCATGAGATGCTGACTGGGATACGATGCCCGGTGGAGGAGAGGGTGGCGTTGGTGGTCTCTTGCCTAGAGTCCCATGCCAAGAGGTGGTGGAAGACGCTCCTGGACAAGACTTATGCCGACAGGGAGGTTGCGGAGGTCACTTGGGGAGAATTCAGGGTCGCGCTGTTGGAACATTTTGTTCCGCAATCGGCCAGGGATGAGCTTGAAGACCGGTTCTTACAGCTAAAGCAAGGCACCAGGTCGGTGGTGGAGTACCATCGGGAGTTCGATCATCTAGCCCGATATGCAGATTCTTATCAGCTGGACGAAGCCGGGTACACCAAGAGGTTTTATAAGGGCTTGAAGGAGGATTTGAGGGAGGCCCTATTGTTCGTGTCCGGTGGGCCTATTCCTCGGATTCTAGAGATGGCCAAGAGGATCGAGGCAGACTGGCACGCTACCCGAGGCCGGAAGCGGCCAATGGAGGATCATAATCATGGAGCAAGAAATGAGCAGCGACGAGGTCGTGTTACAGATGTGGGCAGGATGGAGGATCAGCCTCGTCAGGAGGTGAGACAGGAGCCGAGGGAGCAGGTGACTCTGGCTCCCCAGCCCCTCCAGATGCGGGAGATACCAAGACCACAGATGCAGGATGTGCAGAGACCAGGAGGGAGGGCTTACCCTCCACCAGAGTGTTTTCACTGCCGTTAGGTGGGGCATATCAAGAGGAACTGCTCTATGAGAAGGGGGCCCCCACTAGCGCCACAGATTGCCCCACCTGCTCAGCACTATGGAGGCCGAGGACGCGGTCAAGGACAAGGATACCAGGGCGGAGACCGTAGGCAAGAAAGGGAGCAGGTATATGCACTAGACCTGGCCCAGCCCCGACAACCTGAGCAAGTGATCACAGGTATGACTATGTTTGTTTGCTTTGTCTTAAATCTTTTTCCATCCTTTCCTAGGAATTAACTGTTTTTTTAGCATTAGGTAGTAAAAACCAAGAATAGAACTCTAAGTTAAGTCACAATCTCAGGCATTGTATTCATTTGCGGCAAACCCGCACACACTCTCTTCGACACGGGTGCCTCGCACTCGTTTGTGTCGGAGACCTTTATCCAAGGGTTGAATGGCGTGGAGAAATTCACGGGGTCGATGATGAAGATACGGCTACCCGACGGGTCGGAGCTGTTCACCTCATCCCGTTGCAATATGGAGGCATGGATAGGCGGGAAACCTTTCGAAGCGTCAGCGACGGTCTTGCCACTGCCAGATTATGATCTGATTCTGGGTATGTCATGGCTTCATTGGAACCATGCCCAGATTGACTGCTTGGCCAAGAAGGTTACCCTTAGATATGGGGATTCTCTCATCGTGATGGAAGGTATTAGACCTGCGTCCTATATTTTCTTATCCTCTATTCAGGCCGTCAAGGCCCATCTGCAGGGAGACATGGTATATCAGGTACTGTTCGAGATGACCGAGGAGAAGGACCGGATTGCCAATATACCGGTGGTTTGTGATTACGCCGATGTGTTTCCAGAGAAGCTGCCAGGATTTCCTCCGCACAGGGAGAAGGATTTCCAGATTCAGTTGGTGCCAGGGGCTAAGCCGATATCCAGGGCTCCCTATCGGATGGCCCCGAAGGAGTTGGCGGAGTTTCGGACTCAGTTGCAAGAGTTGGTGGAGGCGGGATTTGTTAGACCGAGTTCTTCGCCATGGGGAGCTCCGGTCCTATTCGTGAAGACGAAGGATGGGACACTTCGCCTGTGCATTGATTATCGAGCACTAAACAGACTGACCGTCCGGAATACCTATCCGCTCCCCCGGATAGACGAGTTGTTCGACCAGCTGGAGGGAGCCCACTATTTCTCGAAGCTGGACTTGAGGTCGGGATACTACCAGTTGCGGATCCAGGAGGAGGATATTCCGAAGACGGCCTTCAGTAGCAGATATGGCTTGTATGAGTTCACCGTGATGCCCTTCGGGCTCACAAATGCACCGTCGGCGTTCATGAGCCTCATGAACCGGGTTTTTGAGGCCTACCTGGATGTGTTCGTTATAGTGTTCATAGACGACATCCTGATCTACTCTAGGACGGAGGAGGAGCACACCCGGCATCTGGCACTGACTCTACAGAGGTTGCGGGAGCATCACCTTTATGCGAAATTCAGCAAGTGTCAGTTTTGGTTGAAGGAGGTGGCTTTCCTAGGCCATATTATCACCGGAGCCGGGTTGGCAGTGGATCCGGCAAAGATTCAGGCAGTTCGAGATTGGCCGCCGTTGAAGACAGCCACCGATGTACGAAGTTTCTTGGGACTTGCCGGTTATTACCGGAAGTTCGTGAAAGGGTTCTCTCAAATTGCCCTCCCCCTCACATCTTTAACAAGGAAGGAGGCGCCTTTCGTTTGGACCGCGCAGTGCCAGGCGGCTTTCCAGGAGCTAAAGGACCGACTCATCTCAGCCCCGATTCTGGCCCTTCCATCTGGAAAGGAAGGATTCCAGGTGTATACCGACGCATCATACCAAGGGATGGGAGCGGTGCTGATGCAGAACGGATATGTCATAGCATATGCCTCCCGCCAGCTGAAGACCCATGAGAGGAACTACCCGGTGCACGACCTCGAGATGGGAGCGGTCGTTTTTGCTCTGAAGGTCTGGCGCCATTATCTTTATGGAGTCCACTGCGATATCTTCTCCGATCACAAGAACTTGAAATACGTGGACACGCAGAAGGAGCTGAATATCAGGCAGAGGCGCTGGGTGGAGTTCTTAGCAGATTATCAGTATGAGATGCACTACCATCCAGGGAAGGCAAACGTGGTGGCCGACGCGTTGAGTCGGAGAGCGGCCACTCCCGAAGACGGGCCCCGGGTTATGTCCATGGAGCTAGTTCGGTCCTTCAGAGATATGCAGATATCCCTAGTGTCCGAGGATGATCCAGAGCTATATAGGGAGTATCTAGCATCGATGGTGGCCATAGATGATATTCGTGACCGCATCCGGGACGAACAAAGGACAGATGCATGGGCAGTGCCGATATTCCGAGCCTTGGAGGAGGGTTCGACAGGAGATTATTCCCTGAGAGACGGATTGCTACATTTCAGAGGCAGGGTTTATATACCCGCAGGAGGCCGGGTTCGGGAGGACATCATGGCGGAGGCGCATTGTAGTAGATATTCTATACATCCGGGGATCACGAAGATGACGGCAGATTTGAAGAAGATGATGTTTTGGCCAGGGATGAAGAAAGACATTACGTACTTCGTGACCCACTGCGAGACGTGCCAGTTAGTGAAGGCAGAGTGTAGACATCCCGCTGGTTTATTGCAGCCACTCCCGGTGCCGGAGTGGAAATTTGAGTACATCGCAATGGACTTCATCCACGGCCTACCTCGATCACGGATGGGAAACGATTCGATCTGGGTGATCGTGGACCGTCTGACGAAGGTGGCTAGGTTCATCCCGATCAGGAAGGACGACTCTGTTGGAGTGTTAGTTCGGAAGTTCGTGGAGCAGTATATTCGTTATCACGGCGTGCCAAGGACGATCGTATCAGATCGAGATGGGCGGTTTACGTCCAGAGAGTGGAGATCGGTGCAGGCGTACCTTGGATCCCGACTGACTTTCAGTACGGCCTTTCACCCCCAGACTGACGGGCAGACGGAGCGTACCAATCGGACGCTGGAAGACCTTCTGAGAATATGTATTGTAGACCGTAGAGAGCCCTGGGAGAAGATGCTGCCATTGGTGGAGTTCTCGTATAACAACAGTTACCAGTCCAGCATACGGATGGCTCCTTACTAGGCCCTGTATGGGAGAAGGTGTAGAACACCGTTATCTTGGCTGCAGGACGTGGATCCGAAGGTTCTAGACTCAGAGTTTGTGGAAGACACCGAGGCTCAGGTGAGACTGATCCGGGACCGGATGTTAGAGGCGCAGAGCAGGCAAGCGAAGTATTATGACGCTCGGCATCGTCAGGTGGAGTTTCAGATCGGGGACCGGGTGTTCTTGAAGATCCGGCCGATGCATGGAGTTTCACGGGTGCGGGGTCATCGGAAGAAGCTCAGCCCGAGATTCATGGGACCGTTCAGGATCCTAGAGCGGATCGGTCCTCTAGCTTATCGGCTGGAGCTGCCACCGGAGCTGGCCGGCTTGCACGACGTTTTCCATGTATCGTCACTCAGGAGGGCTCTACTACGCCCAGAGTTGCAGATTACGGCCACTGATGGGCCGGTAGCCTCGGATCGGTCTGTGCATTTGGAACCGATACGGATCGATGACCAGGGGATATGAGTCTTGCGCCGCAAAAAGATCCCGCTAGTCAAGGTCTTGTGGAAGAACCATGGACGAGAGGAGCATACTTGGGAGCCTCAGGACCTGATGCAGGAAAAATACCCGGAGCTTTTTAGTCAGGTATACCTCGCAACTCCTCCGGTGTATTAGTGTTTTTCCTTATTTTCTTGTGCTAATAGAATTATTTAAAAAGGTAGAGGCTAATCCTTTGTTTATTGGGGCTAGCCCTTGCTTTGTTTAACTTAGTAGGCGCTTCCACCCTCCATGAGATGTTACAAGCTTAGGCTAACCTAGTGGAAATCCCCGTAGACTTAACCTTAATTTCGAGGACAAAATTTTTGTTTTGTTTATTGGGATTTGTAACATCCCATTTTCCAATTAGACCACCCCTTAGGAGTGACTTGTGCATAACAAGGTCATATGAGTTAACCTAGGTGAGCCAAGGAGACCAAGTGCCCTAAAAACCAAGTTGAGACTCACTTGGTCTGCAAATAGTAATTTTCAAAACTCTGATTTTGGGTGGCCTAGTAGGTTCATTGTGACTCAAAAAAATTCCCTTAGACCTAATGTGGGCCCAATGAGTCACCAAAGACCCACTTGGGTCAACCATAGTGGTCAATTCGACCAAGTCAACCCCAAGCCCAAATCAAGTCAAACCTAGCCTATATGGGCTAACCCACCCTCAAACCACCCTCTCACTTAGGCTAACTCTTGCATAATTATTTTTGCATGATATTTGGCTGCCTATATCCTAGGGAGTTGACCAAGTCAACATGGGTGACTAGGAGAGAGAAGGAGAGCTCCATTTTCATGATAATGGAGGAGAGAGAAAAATTCAAGAGAGAGGGAAGGAGGAATTCAGCCAAGGGGAGGCCAAAGGCCACCCTTAATGGCTGAATTCAACTCCCCAGGGGAAGGGGAGAAGTTTTCAACCCATTCCCGGCCACCTAGGCCTTGGTTCAGCCCCCTCCTCCATGGTCAAACCTAGCCATTAATGGCTTTGATGGCCATTTTCAAAACCACCTTTCCCCCTCCCCTCCTGGCCATTTATACCCCATCAGCAAGCTTGGGTGAGGGATTTCGAAACCCTAGATAGGAGGGAGAGCCGCTGCCGTCGCCACCAAGGGAGGAAACGCCGCCACCGCCGCCGCCATGCATTCCCGTCGCTCCACCCGCATCCGAGCCCGAACTCAGGTCCTCCTCCTCTCCTTCTCTCATGCTTAGATCCTAGGAATGTTTAAAAGTTGATTTCATGCCCAAACGAACCGGAGCCAAGCTTCAAAATTTCAGAAATTTGCCATTTTTCATGGACTTTTGGAGCTCTCGGGTAGGGCGGCGCCGCCACCTCCGGCCACCCTAGCTCCGGCCATGGATAGCCCCCACCACCGGGAACAAATGGGTGATGTTTCCCGGTGGTGGCGCCGCCTCAGGCCGCCGGGAAATGGGCCGCAAAAACCACCTGCGCGGGTCTATTTTCGGCCCATCGGAGAAGATGAACAGGAGCCACCTGATGGCGCTTCAAGATTTGTGCAGGATCAGTTTTAATACTTTTAAATCCTTTTTCTGATTTTCTGAAACTGTTTTCACTGTAAATGGATTTTAGGCCTCTTAGGGGCACCTAATGAAAAAGTTTTTAGCATGAAAGTTGTAGGCCCTTTCAATACCTACCATTTGATATACTGTGGTGAAAATTCGGTAGAGTACCTAGACCTGTAGGGCCATTTGATTATGGGTATGTCCTAGGATTAGGGCAGATTTCCTATAAAAATTATTTAGGCCCTTTAGAGGCTTGTCCATCAAATTTGATCAACATGAATGTTGTAGGCTTTTTAATTATATACAGTTTGATATGTTATGGAAAATATTAGGACAAGTATTCTGACCTGTAGGGTCATTTTTCTAGGGTAGGTCCTACAAATAGGGCAAATCTTTGAAATATTCCCCACACCTAACCCTTGGTCCAAATGCTTTGAATTTTGGACAGGGGCTTAATCTCACCTAGACCTAGCTCCTGTAAAAATTGGAACCCATTTAAAGAAGTTTAACCTAAGGTTTTGCCCTAAACCTAGAGAAGCTAGGGTAAGGTAGTTGAAGGGTCAAATCACCTCAAAAGTCTCCAAAATTTTGGAGGCATGTTTTTAGGGTTATCATTTAGCTCTGATAAAAATTTCAGCCCATTTGGGTTTGAAATGATTGGGTTTTGATGTGATCAAAGATTGGTCCTTAAAGGGGAAAATTAGGGCAAGGGGTTGTTGGGGCATGGTGGGTCCAATTCTCACCCAAATGGGTTGGGATTTTGGCCAGAGCCCCATGGACAGAGAAAACACCCCCTCATGGAATTTGAGATGGTTTGGGGTGGGTTTGCCCTAGGATCCAAGTTCAAACCTTAAGGGTTGATCTATGGGGTTTGTGAAGGACATAGGGTTTTATGACTTTGTATGGATCTAGAGTTTAGTCCATGATGTTCTAGGGGTGGAATTATGCCCTAGGAAGGAGTTGCATGGTATGGGTACTTAGTCACATCACTTAATTCTAATTATACAAAATTAGGTCTTTATATCTTATGGAATGGATGATGAGTCAAAGGATTTTAAGTTCATGTAAAATTATGATAGAGGATTTTAATTTGATATATTGAACAGTAGTTGTTGTTTCATGAAATTTAAATAAGTTTTCATATGGGTATCTTAACAAAAGTACATAATCGTAGAATCTTGGGAGAAATAATTTATGTGGTAGTATGATTTAGATTTTAATGAAATTGTGTACATCATGTTTTTAGGATATATTAAGGTGATTGTTAACCGCAAACCCGCTATTTGGTAGTGGCACCCCAAAATCTCATTACTTTTCGCGCCTTTTCGAAATACGTCTTGTACATGCAATTTCAGGAAAAGTGCTCAACACGAAAGTTGTAGATCTCGACGAGATCTACAACTTTCGTGTTGAGCACTTTTCCTGAAATTGCATGTACAAGAAGTACTTTGGAAATATGCTCAGATTTTACGCTTTTCAGAAATACGCATTGTATATGCAATTTCAGGTAAAGTGTTCAACACGAAAGTTGTAGATCTCGTTGAGATCTACAACTTTCGTGTTGAACACTTTTCCTGAAATTGCATGTACAAGGCGTATTTTAAAAAGGCGCGAAAAGTTAGCAGATTTTGGGGTGCGACTAGCCAATAACGGGTTGCGGTTAACAATCACCTATATTAAACCTCTGGAAATTTTATCATGATTTATGGGATAATAATTAGAGTACATCCTTCACAACTTAGCAAATAGAGATTTTTACTTAGGAGTTATTTATGAAGTAACCAGTCATTTAAAGTTTGTGAAATTTAGTCAGAGGAGTTTTAATATCATATTACATCCCAGTGAATTTTTATGAAATTATTTGAATTATAAATTTAGGGGTTGCTTCATTAAATGTTATTGCCCATAAAAATTTAGATAAATTCAATTTGGTATATTAAATGCAAATAAAATTATTATTTTTGGTCAGAGGACTTTTCTGATGATTATCAAGGCTCTGTAATTTTTACATAATTTTATGATGAATAATTGTTGTACTTCCTTCATTAAATATGAATTGTGGAATTTCGATGAATAATTTAATTAGAGAATAAATACTATTTGTAAAATCATGGGAGTTAATATTTAGTAATAATTCACTGTTATACAGTAACTATAATTTTTGGATGACCAATACTTGAGTAGATCATGTAGTTCATGTTCATTATCACCCATGGTCAATTATTTGGAAAATTAATTAATTATCAATTTAATTAGGAAAAATTATAATTTTCTGGATTTAGGCATATTATGACATGGTAGATTCCCAGTAATTATTACAAGGGTTTTGGAAGAGAATTTAATGGACGTTCTATCATGGGCAACGTATAGGGTAGAAGGGTATGTCTGGTGTGAAAAAGGCATGAACAGTGTTAGTATGGGACTTGGATATAAGGGTGGAGTTTTGTACCTTATAGGCTTGGGAAAATGAGCATGGAATTCATCATTGGAGATTATGATGAGTAAAGATGTGTTTGGCTAGCATAGGAGGTGCTCGGGGTAGACGAAAGATCGTCTCGCCCTACGAGTGGAAGAGTCAAGTACACTAGGGTTAGATTCATTATAACATTAAAAAGGGATTGGGTAAAGGGTAGACAACCAATAACAATAAGTGCCTTGCGAAAGGGAACTTCGGGCCGTAATGCCGCCGTCTTGGTTCCTAGTGCCCCTTGAGAGCCCTTCACGGGGTATGCCGGGGGCAGTCCTGGGCTAACGTAAATCTTAAAACAAACGAAAGAGTAATTAGCCTAATAGGGATTCACATTGCACACACTCATTAGTTAGGGTTGGTAATGGTTAAGTCGTCCCGTGGTGTTCTAAGGGATGAAGCCTGGGGATGAGCCGGACGGTTTAGTCCGGGGAAGTTGGTCTCGGATGTGGTTTATACGGACGGTTTAGTCCGGGAGTTTGACACTTTAAAATTGTTATATATTAAACGGCTGCATGTGCATAAAAATAGGAAAGAGTAAGGTGGTGGGTTTTCGATATCGGGGAGTTCGATTGCACCGACACCGATATCGTTGACTCGGCAAGGTGACTAGCACTTAGCCAAGGTTAAGTCCGGCAGACCAGTCGGCAAGAGTACGCAGGAGTCCGCCTCGTGCACCAGGCATTGAGGGCGTACGATAGGTCAGACCAGTGGTGCTTTTACTGGTTTTGAGGTGGGCGAGGCCCAACCCACCGCTTTCGTCTGCCACTACGGGAGTATCCTGGGAGTCATCTCCAGAAAGGGGGAACTAAAGGTTTGTGTGCACAAAGTTGTGTGTGTGAGTTGCACTGCTTGAACATCATAACCCACCATATAGCTGCATGTCATAATCATTCATAACAACCTTGACACCTAAAATATAAGTGGAATGGGACGCTTATACTTTAGGACTTGCAAAACGACCCCTTGGTCTATAAGCTTGTGTGGGCAAGTTTATAAATTAAGGTTGATTTGATATATGTATACCTGCTGCGTGATAACCGACACCCCAACGTATAAGCGGTATGGGACGCGTTATACGATGGGAGCCTTGCAAAAGATCCCTTGGCTTATGTGTACTCACATAAGCGAAGGTTTAATTTCTTACTTACTTCCTTTCTGTTATACCTATTTCAACACTTATATTGCTCCCATGTCATAACTTGCTAGTTAGGTCCACCGTCATCTGCTTTTGACTACTCTCCACTTTCATGTCCTCCCCTTTCTTCCTCTCCGCCCGGTGCCTTAGAGCGTGGGGGAAGGGGTGGGGGATGATAGGACTAAGTCTTTTAGACTAACTGTTTTCGAACCATATCATTTTAGGGGATCGCGGAGCCCAGCATGGAGGAGCAGCCCAGGAGGCCGGTACGCTTGGAGATGGGAAAGTCTAGCACGGGAGTCCAGACTACGGGGACTATGAGTCCCGGCCCTTCGTAGAGATTTAGTTTTGCTTCCGCATTGAGTGATTTTGTAGTGAGGACTTGATGTACCGGGCATGAGCCCTTTTATTTCCAGACTATTTATACTCTGATGATTTTCTGTGGACACTCCCTTCGTGGAGTTTTATTTTATGTGATATTCTCTTTTGGTGGACTTGCTTCTCTCTTGCTTGCTACTTATTGTGATCGAAAAGGCCGGCAGAATCGGCGCGTTGTAGTGGCGACCTTCCCGGGTGCGAAGGTGTCACCGCAAAGCGGCGGTTCTGGGCATAAGACCCCGGGTTTTCAAAAAAAAAAGGGGGTCTTACAAACTCTTGGGCCAAAGGAAAGCTCAGTCTTTCAAGGTTCTCTATATACCCAATCATCTTGAGTATGTGAGTCCCTATTGGGTCTCGAACTCTCGTCTTGCACTGAAACAATGTCCTGGATATGTCAAACCTCTCTTGTCGAGCCTGCACTTTGAACATTTTCTTTAGGTGCTTGATCATCTCATAACATGCCATGTTCTCATATTTCTTTTGAAGCTCAGAGTTCATAGTGGCAAGCATGAAACATTCAACATCCAGGGAATCATCATAACACTTCTTGTAAGCATCTTTTTCTGGCCGAGGGACAGTAGCAGCTGGCTCAGCGGGGGGGTCTTCTTCGAAGACATAAAGCTTGTATTCTTGCCTGAGAACAATTCTCAGGTTCCTGTACCCATCTAGGAAATTTGTCCCATTCAGCTTATCCTTCGCTCTCAGGGACAGGGTAGAGTGCGACCCACTTGCCATGGAAATTCTACAGAATTATGTAAAGTAAATTTTAGTACTATATTTCAAAATATATTTTATTTTAATATGAACTTTAATCAAAAGACTCCCACTATTTTAATCAAATTGATAACCCTCAATATCAATTCAGAGAATTTATACGAGCTTCTCTCTAGTGGACAAGATCCGTATTTCACCAACACCACAAGTCAGCTCTGGCTAATCACCCATAGCGTGGTTATTTAGGTAGGAAACACTTGTCAATTGCATCATCATGCAGCAACTATTGTATGGTTGGTGAATAACTCTTTATTCGCATCCATCGTATGGTGCATGTCAACCCTATGCCTCTAGTCACTCAACCTTTGAGGTCACCTAGTTAAGTTGAACCCGATGTCGGTAGTGGGATATCATAATTATCCGCTCGCACCCTTACCAAGATAAATTAATGCAGCTTGTTTTGGCAAGCCCACAATTAATCGATCGAGACAGGAAGAGTGTCATCCATCGGAAAATATCTGAATACTTAATATTGGATAAGTGATTTTAAAATGATTGATTAACACTTAATCATGATTAACACTTAATCATAATTAACACTTAATCATGATTAACACTTAATCATGATTAACACTTAATTATGATTAACACTTAATCATGATTAACACTTAACCATAGTGTACATTCACAAAATTACAACATTTACAATTCAAATACATCCCATATTTGAACAAAAAAAATTAACACTTGATAAAAAATGCTAAATATAAACATTTAAAACCATTCTAAATCTTCAGATTTACATGCATTGGACATAGACAAAACACCTCCATTTATGCAGTAGGCAAGCTCGTCTCTAAATGTCAGATTCAAAATCTAAGACATTTTGGTTTCCTAAACTATTTAGAGAGACAGTTACTACTAAGGAGAATAATTTTTGCAATAAATAAATCACATCAAAATCACATGCGCTTCTGGCGGGGTTCCAAGGAGCTGCTCCTTTGGCGGGGTCTTAGGGGTAGAGCCTTTAACAGGGTCTAAGGGGCAACGCCAATAGTAAATCTGGGCATTTAGAACACTTCTAAATCTCCAAATTGAAAAACCACTATCGATTTCTCTCAAAATACATCAACATTTGATGCTTTAGGAATAAATCTGGGCATTTACAACACTTCTAAATCTCCGATTTACACGCACTAGATTCAACAAACTTCTGAAACAATGATCATCAGAAAACCTAGCTCTGATACCACTGTTGGTTTTCTTTACAGAAGTGGAATAACACATCATATGTGCGCAGCGGAATAGAGTTCAAGAAATTTCTAAACAGAAACTAGATCTTGTGATGAAACATTGATCAAGAAGTTAAGCAGAAAAGAGATTGCAATATACCTTAGATAGATTGAGTCAATACTCAATCAAGATGCTCTAGAAGTCTGAGGCCATGCAAAATAGACCTACGGCTCTACAAGTATCCACAAGAGTGGAGGAGAACACCAAGATCTTGTCCAAAAAGATTTGGTATGGAGAAAAGAATGCCCTCTACGTCTCCACAAACTGCTAGGTTTGCTCTAAGAGAGGCGGCGACAAGGTGAAGTCATTACGGGATCTAAAACACACACTGACAGTTACTTGAAAAACTATTTTTCAAGTCTATTTATACCCCAGGATATCAAACAAACAAAAACCTCCTTAAAAATCCTTTAAAACTCTACATGCGTCGACTTACACTCAACATAAACATCATTCGTTTGAACAAAAATTGGATGAAGTTCCTTAGGTGGGCGTTAAAAAATTACAATTTTACCTCCATGTTCATGACTACCACCACCGTGCAAAACAGAGCCTAAATCTTTGATCAAAGGATGAGCTTCTATCCCAACTCTTACTAATGTCTACTCCCGAATGATCCGTTCTTCTTCTATGAACACTAACTCATCCCCCACAACTATCTTCCTCTATGAACACTAACTCATCCCCCACAAATATCTTCCTCTATGAACACTAACTCATCCCCCACAACAAGCCTAGACAATGTTGTTGATCACATTGCATTTTTACTAGTCTAACTCCAGTAGAGATGCATATTGTGGAGTTAACATTTAGGCTCCATTTGGGGAGACTTATTTTCACCAGTCAAGCGGTTATGACCGCATGAACCAGATCGCATTAAGGTCCGGTTCATGCGGTCGTAACCGCTTGACCGGTGAAAATAAGTCCTCCCAAACTGAGCCTTAACGTAGTGGAGAATGTGGTGTGTGGGCACGAACAACGTAATTGTACTCAATCTGGTAGATTGGATGGAACACATTTGTGTTGGGTTTCCAGGGAATCAAATGTGCATCGAAAATTAGAGGAAACCTTTGACATGATCCATGCGAAAACCAACAAATCGAGAAATAAGTTTATACCCACGACGAAATCAAATTTCATGAAAAATAACTGGCATCTGAGAACCAAACTCAAAATAATATCCACGTATCTAAAGGTATCCACACAAAGTTGGAAACACCTCGTAGTGCGTCCAATGGGCTCGAAACTGGAAGATGATCACCCTTCTCTACAACAAAATTCTAGTTCGATTCTCTGTAGAGATTATCTTCTTCCTCTTCTCTCTTCTGGTTTCTCACTACAAGAATGAGAGAGATAATCTCTTATGACTGCTTACTATCTAAGTTCCTACTTGGAAAACCTAAATGTACGCTTTGTTAAAGGCACCTTATATTGTTATTTGCAACCATAAGAGTTTGTGTCATTTTGTTGATTTTAATGGTCTTCATATTCCTATAACAATCAAAACAAATAAAAATCAACATACAAGTAGATATGTAATTCTGTATATTAAAACAAAACAAATGAATGTTTGCTTACCCTTATCAAAAATCCTCCAAGAAGCTGATGAGTGAGTTGCATTTTATGTTTGTTGTCAGTTTAATTGCAATCCATGACATATATTTAGATCTTAATGTTCTCTATATATTCCAATAAAAATCAAAACATATTAAAATTAACATACAAGTAAATATGTAATTTGAAAAATTCAAGTAACACAAATGAATCCTTACTTACCCTTATCCTCCAAGCCAATAAGAGAATTGTATTTTTGTTTGTTTGTTATGGAGTTGCTATTGGTGACATATATTTAGATGCCCATGTTTGTGCAAACTCATTGCATTTTATATTTGTTGTTCGTGGAGTTGTTATCAGTGACATATATTTTGATGCTCATGTTTGTGCAAACTCCTCATGAAACCTTCTGCATGGCGTAAACGGCGGGCTGAGAGGTGTGATTAATATGGTGCCAATAGGTATTTTTTGAGGTATTAATTTAGCCCACAATTATAGCTTTATGCGGTGTCAATAGCAAAATATGCGGTGCCTATAACAATTTTTTTTGCAAATCTCAAAAGTGGATATTTATGGTAGTAAGAATGGTCATTTTGGTTCAAAATTGGAATTAATAATTTCTATATTGATTAATTCTCAATTAATCAAGTACCATATAATGTATATAAAAATATACGTATTCAGGATTTGGCTTCATTTATCTTCAATATAACATAAACCAACACGATCCATTATCCATTTTTTGTTCGTTCTTATGTGCGATCTTATAGACTCATATCACGTTGGTAGTAAGACTAATCCCTTTATTACTTCTAAATCACAAGATTCTAATATTTAGAGACACGTAATTTAGGCTCTGTTTGACATGGTGGTCTTGAATGTGGTGGTTATGAACCATCGTTTGTGACCACCCGACCTCACTTAAGTTGTAACATACCATTTTCAACTAGACCCCTAAGAGTCGTTTTGTCATGACAAAACCCTAGGAAGCCCAAGAAAGAGTCAAGTGGACCTGGTGGTGTGAATATGGCCACTATGGTCTGCACTTAGCAGATTTCTAAACCTTGGTTAAAGGTGATCATTGGGCTTCACCAAGACTCCAAGACCCCACCCATACCCTTATAACCCTAGAAGGGGGTCAATGGGTCACTAAGGACCCATGGAGAGCAATCAAAGGACCTAAGTTGACCAAAGTCAACTATAACCCTAGCTAGGTCAAATTGACCTACACAAGGGTCAATTGCAGTCCCTTTGCCAAATATACCCCACCCATACCTCCATAACCCTAGGTAGGGGTCAATGGGTCACTAAGGACCCATGGAGGGTAGTCAAGCGAGCTAAGTTGACCAAAGCCAACTCTAACCCTAAATAGGTCAAATTGACCTACACAAGGGTCAATTGCAGTCCCTTAGCCAAATGGACCCCACCCCTACCCTCATAGGCCTAGGGAGAGGCCAATAGGTCACCAAGGACTCATTGGGACCAATCATAAAGACTAGGTTGACCAAAGTCAACTCTTGACCTAAAATGGTCAAAGTGCCCTAGTTAAGGGCCAAGTGACCTCCAAGGGCCAATCCAACCCCACCTTGACCCTAGGGGAGGCTAATGGGTCACCAAGGACCCATTAAAGAGATCTCAAGGACCAAATTGACCTAGGTGGGCCCTAGTCCAACTTTGGGTCAAGTTAGCCCAAATGGGCTAACTCAAGCTCAAGCTCATTTCAATTGGGCTAACCATAACTTAAGTGACCAAATGGACTTGTGAGCTGCCATGGGACATGTAGGAGCCAAAATTTCAGGCTTGGTGACTAGGAGAGAGAAAGTCACTCATGGAGGAGAGAGAAAGAGAAGAAAGAAGAAGGAAGGAGGACTTTGTACTCCTCCTTCCCCCTCCCCAACCTCCCCATTCATTTCAGAAGGACAAGGGGGAGTGCAGCAGCCATTGTGGACTGGTTAGAGCAAGCTCCACCCCCCTACCAACCTAGCCGCCAAGATTGACCATGGCCAAAAATGGCACATGGCAATTCAGCCACCTAACTCCCTCCTCTCCCTCTTTAAAAGCTCCAGTGAGGTCCAAGGAGTATTTCCCACCCTTTTTCTGAAGAAGCCGAGCCCTTTCCTCCACTTTTGAACAATCCGACTACCACCGGCCACCACCATGCCAATCCGGCGATCAGCACGGCTACAGCCGCCACCACAGGTCCTCCTCTACTCCTTAACCCATGGGCAGACCTTAGAAATCATTAGGTCCAAGGTTCGGGCTCAATTGAGCCCGATCCAATTCAGAAAAATCGTGATTTTTCCATGGTTTTGAGCTTGTCGGGTTCGCCAGAATAGTGCTCCACGACGGCCGTGCCGCTGCCTGGAGGTAGCCCCGACCACCAAGAAGGTGTTGGCGGCGGTGGCCGGATCGCCGGCGGCAGCGGCTGGAAGATGGCCTAGGCGGGACGAATCGGGGCCGTCGGCTAGAGCTTGAAGATGACCAGATGTCGTCCACCTTACCTCAAGATTCGTGCTGCATTAGATTTCAAACAATAGGTTTATATATTTCATTTTAATGAATTCTGTCACACCTAATGTATTTAATGTTTTTAATTATTAAAAATACTTAGGCTTCAACTCAGAACAAATGGTCAGCACATAAAATGTAGCCCTATGGGTCTACTTTCAGGCAAAATTGGTTTGGACCAATTTGGGTGATTGATTTGACCAGGGCACTCATTTTGGTGGGGTCTATACAAATGACTAGGCAGTCATTAAACTAGTTTCCCACACTTCATCCTTGGTCCAAATGGTCTTATATTTTGGCAGGGAGGCACCCTACCCTATATCTAGACCCTGCCCAAAAATGGGAATTTTTGGGAATAATTTTCCTATAGTTTTGTAAATAATTTAATTATGCTAGGGTAAATTAAATTATGGGTCAAATGAAGTCCAAATTCATCCAAATTTTGGTGGGATGTATATGAGGTCAATATAGTCCTCTGGTTAAAATTTCATTAAGTTTGGAGTTGATTTGAATGGGAATCAAGCAACCCTAGCCTTGCCCTAAGAAGGGCATTTTGGTCCAAAAATGTAATTTTGGGTTTTGAGTGTCCAATTCACCTCAACAGAGGTTCAAATTTGGGACACTGACTTGGAATGACTTTATACATCTTCCAATGAAAACTTGGGGGCATTGGAGTTGATTTGGCCCAAGATCCTAGGTCAAACCCTAAGGAAGGGCTTTTGTACCTTGTGAAGGACATATGGCCATAACACCTTGTATGACTATGAAACTTTTTAGGGATGGTTTTAGGGTAACTATAACTCTCTGGTAAAAATCTTAGTGTGTTTTGAAATGTTTGGGACCCACAAAACCCTAACCCTAGTTTAGGGCACAAACTTTGTAGGGTTGGAATAGGCTAGTTAAACTACTCCAAATAAGGTAAAATTTTAGTATAATGGTCATAAGGATATAATTAGTCTCTAGTAATTTAATTGGGATTTTTGGAATAATATTTATGGCACTTCATTTGTAACACAAGGGATGCCTCATTTTAATAAACTAATTATTATGGTCCCTCTGACCCTTGGGAGGTCATGAAAATTTGTCAGAGGATGTTTTGAACCATTATAAGCTTATATAAAATTTATGAAAATATTTGGATATATATTTGAGATACTTACTTCACAATCTTGTTAAATGATGAAATTATTCAATAATTTAAATTAGTCCATATACTGATAAATAAATTATGAAATTTGGCCCAAACTATTTAAATGCCATTAGATTCCTACTTGAATTTTCTCTGAATTTTTGGAAGCCATATAGTATTTTATATTTTCTTAAATGAATCTTTAAAGGTTAAAATAAAATAATGATTTGGGGATAAAACATTACTGAAAAATTTAGATATTTTGGAAGATGAGGTATATCCTAATTTTGAATAACATATAAAAATTGTAGAATGATATCTTGATAGAAAATGGTACTTCATGTTCATTATTGGAAAGTCTAGTCAATAGAATAATTAAATAAATTATTAAATAAATAAGGAAAATTTTGGATCTCTCGATTTAGGGATTAAAGGTCATAATGGACCTCCATTAATTATTATAAGAGTATTGGATAATTAATTTATGTACCTCCTATTTTACATGAAGTTTGACATGTTAGTCTGCATTTAGCAATTTTGGAAAAAAAAAACTGTATATTAATTTGTTTGAAGCTTATTACTTCTTAATCACTGATGATATTGGACTCAGAGCATTTATGGGCCCTTGCAATCATGTTAAAGTTATCCTTGAATTTTCAGAAATAATATTACCCTGTTTATTATTTTTATGAATTATTGCAATATACCATTTAAATAAAAATCAGTGGCCGGAACCTTGCTGAAAAACTAAGAGATTTTGTATCTTAGGTTAAATGATTATATTAAGTATAACATAAATCTGGGGAGATTTTATCTTGTCAAAATTTGGTACCTTCAGCTCAATCTTGGAGACTTTGACCACTATAAATATTTAATAAATTCCTAGATAAATAGGAAAAATTGTAAAACTTTGGATTTGGGCAATAAAGGTCATATTGGACCTCCAATAATTATTATAAGAGTATTGGATGATTACTTGACATACTTCCCATTTTACATAACATTAAACCTTGGTGGTCTGCATATAGTAAATCTACAGAAATAATCTGGAGTACAAGTTAGGCACATAAGCCAAAAATTAGTGGTTATAGGAATAAGTTCATCACTCAGGGTTGGATGAGCTAGGGATGGGTTTGACTAAAAGTTAGGTGGTGTTTGGGACTGACGAAAGATCGTCTTCCCCGTAGAGTAGAAGGTCAAAATCACCTTAGGTATAGTTTACTGTAATATGAAAATGACATGGGTAAAACCTAAGTTGTAGGCATAAAGTAAATTGAGGAGTAGGTAGTAAACTTAGGATTTCACACTCTCACACCCCTGTGTCCCGAGAGATAGTTTGGGTTACTCGGGCAATAAGCCCAGTGGTTAAGGTAATGGGCATGGTAGCCCGGCGAGCTTCGGCTCGGTTGTAGATTATGACAGACGGGTTAGTCTGGGGAGTTTCGGCTAGGTGGTTGATTATGATGGACGGGATAGTCCGGGAAGATTCGGCTCGGTTATTTGTTGGACTCATAACTATTGCATGTGCATAAAAGGTAAAAGGTGGTGGGTCTTCGATATTGGGGAGTTCGTTGCACCGACACCAATATCGTTGACTCGGTAAGTGTGGTTTTACACTTCGCCAACAGAAGTCTGGTGCGCCAGCCGGCAAGAGTACGCAGGCGTCCGCTTAGTGCACCAAGCGTTGAGGCGTACGATAGGTCAGACCGGTAGTGCAAATACTGGTTTTGAGGTGGGCGAGGCCCAACCCACTGCTTCCGTCTGCCACTACGGAGGTATCCTGGGAGGTAAAGGCTCCGAAAGGGGGAACTAAAGGTCTGTGTACACAGAGTCGAGTGGGTGAGTTGCACTTGCATGTTCACATTATAGCATACTTACATTTCATAGCATAACCATTGCATATAACCTGACACCTAATGTATAAGCAGTATGGGACGCTCTATACATTAGGCCTTGCAAAACGACCCCTTGTCCTATAAGTTCGTGTGAGCGTGCTTATAAGTCAAGGTTCTCTTTCAGTATTATTTATATGTTATGCCTGCTAGTAAAACCGACACCCTATCGTATAAATCGTTATGAGACTTTTTATACGATAGGAGCCCTGCAAGAGATCCCTTAGCTTATGTGTTTTCACATAAGTTAAGGTTACTTATTTAATTTTGTATATTATCATGCTTACACTGTTAGTTTAGTTCCGCTGCCATCTGCAATTTGACTATTCTCCACCTTCAAGTCCTTCCCTTTCCTTCTCCCCGCTCGGTACTTAGGAGCCATGGGGGAAGGGGTGGGGGACGATAGGACTTAGTCTTTTAGACTAACGGTTTTCGAACCACATCATTTAGGGGACCACGGAGCCCAGCATGGAGGAGCAGCCCTGGAGGTCGGCACGCTTGGAGATCGGACAGTCTAGTACCGGAGTCCAAACAACGGGGACTGTGAGTCCCGAACACTAGTAGTTGTATTAGTTTGCTTCCGCGATGAGTGATTTGTAGTGAGGACTTGATGTACCGGGCATAAGCCTGAGATTTTCATTATATGTACTATCTGTGGACACTCCCTTCGTGGAGTTTATTTTTCTATATATGTGATTTCTGTGGACTTGCTTTTATACTTATGCTACAGTAGAGATCGATTCGGCCGGCAGAATCGGCGTCTTGTAGTGACGACCTTCCCGGGTGAGAAGGTATCACCGCAAGGCGGCGGTTCTGGGCCTAAGACCCCGGTGTCGAAAAAGAAAAAAAAATGGGGGTCTTACATAAGTAACTTCATCCAGTTTTATGTTCTAAACTGGTTTTTTTTCTTTGTGGCGGTCAAAACCATTGCCTTGCCAAACATAAATTCTATAATGGTGATGGTCATAACCATTGAAATGTCAAACACATATTTCATTACGGAGACATTTTTGTCAAAACTTACCGGAGAAAAAATGATGCACCAAACGTATTATGGTTCGTAATCACTACGTTCATGGCCGCCACCGCCATGCCAAACAGACACATAGTCTTTGTGGTTATCCACTAGAGAAGTTGTGCCACTCAACTAATGTGGCTTTGATGAGTCCAAATATTACACTGATTTTTGGACTTATCTGTGCCAGTTTTATCGTCTTAACACTGCACTTGAGAGCTATAATCGCTTATATTCGTTTATCTGCCTATTTCATGATTAAGTGCACTTTTGGCCATTCTATGTGTGCTTTAGTTGTTTCTGTGTTTTCGTTTGTTTTACTTGTTCTCTCGCCGTGTCTTGAGAATGTGGTGTGCAATTTGAGTGGCCTTTCTGCCTCTTATGCTGGTGCATGGGTCGTGTGCATGCTCCGGAACTGCTCGAGAAACCCTGATGATACAGGAACACTATGCACGATAACTGGACTAAGTGCGCACGACCACCTATCGTGCGCCACTGATCGTGCGCATTACATTCTCCTTTTCCCCAGTTCTGTCTCAACGATCGCACAATCATTGGACCTATTGCGCGCTGGTGATCGTGCGCTCTGTCCTCTCCATTTCCTTGTTTTGCCCGCATAATCGCACGAGCACTGTCCATATCGCGCACAACGACCGGGCGTGCGCCACTGCTCGTGCACGTTCACCCAAAGTTTCTGCAGTTCTGTCTTCACTAATCGCACGATCAGTGGATTCAGTGCGCACGACCACCGGTCGTGCGCCACTGATCGTGCGCATATTTGCTGATATTTCTGTCCATGTTGCAGGTTGAATTAGAAATTACGCACGATCATCGACCGACAGTGCGCACGATTAATGGTCGTGCGCCACTGATCATGCTATATGTTTGTTCTGCCTCCGTATTTAAGGGCTTGCTCCGCGATTTAGGTCACCGCACGTCATTTCTGCGAGCGGAGAGTGCGCAGGAAGTGCTGTTCTACTACTCCAGTCACCTCCACCTTCATCCCTTCCATCAGGAGTCCGTAGCCGTTGATTCCGAAGCTTTCCAAACCTTCTGGAGAAGCTCACAGCCATTGACAACCTCAACTCAAAGCTTTCTACGGGAGTTGGAAAAGAAGACGACTTAGAGAACGGACTCAAAGGCCCTCGAGGTGACAGCTCGTCGGTACCGGAAGCCTCCTCGGACTGATCCCGGAAGCGAATTGACAACTCGTTATTCCGGCCAAGACCTGCGGTGGACCTTCAACCTATAGTGGTTTACTCCTCTTCCCTTTCTTTCGTTGTATGGAATAACTTGATATTGTAATGAACTACATTCCTTACTCTATATCTAAATGGATGTTGTAGATTTCAGTTGCTTTTGAGTTGTGTGTTGTGAATGCACCTCGCCCACTCCACATCCACTTCATACCCTTTTCACCTGATTGCACTCCGCACAAGAACACTTCCATCCATTAGCTTTCCGTCCACTCACCCAACCAAAGTTCGACATCGCAGCTGATACACTCAACTCACTTTGCGAAGCGGTGCCTTCGACCCGTATAGTCTTAGTTGGTTTATTCGATCACGACACCACACTCTCACAAGCCCCTTTTTCATCTTTTCTTCGTATAACCCTCATAATAATATTTTCTGAACTGTCACCGCTCTATGCTAATTGAATTCCTCAAGAGACTGACACTCGGGGATTTATTCCCAAACTTTATTACTTGTGCGACCGGTGCGCTTGCCGATTTACACGCATCAGGCTTCTATAATTTCCTTACATGATTTACAATTAGAAAGAGCAATAATATCCATATTTTCTGATGAATTCTAATGTTTCCTCCAAAAGCAAGCTACTTTACTCCCGATATAGAGCATTCTTATCATGGCGTTGCCTAGGTGACGCCTAGGCGTCCATGCGCCCAATTGTGTACAAGGCGTTGTACGGCTTGAATTTTTTTAAGAAAAGGGGAATAAACTGCAGTTTTTATAAAAATCACAGTTTATTCTACCCTAGACGTAGAATAGACAGCGGTTTTTATAAAAACTGTTGTCTATTATATGTTCAGGGTAGAATACACTGCAGTTGTTATAAAAACCGCAGTATTCTAGGGTTTAGGTGGAATAGACAGCGGTTTTTAAAAAACCACTGTCTATTTTATGTTCAGGGTAGAATACACTTCAATTGTTATAAAACTGCAGTGTTTTCTAGGGTTTAGGTATAATAGATTGTGGTTTTTAAAAAACCGCAGTCTATTCTAGGTTCAGGGTAGAATAAACTGTTGTTTTTATAAAAATCGCAGTCTATTCTAGGGTTTAGAGGGTAGAATAGACTGCGATTTTTATAAAAACCGCAGTCTATTCTATCTATTTTAAAATTATAAGTCGTAACTTCTTAGTTTTTACAACGACTTTTTAGTTTTTACAGCCTTTGTTTTGTGTGAAAACCTTCTGACGATTTTGTGAAAGTTTCTACCCTCCTTTGCTTCGATCTGGTGATTCTTCTTCGACATATGTGTGTTTGATTGTGCCAGACATCTACCTCAAAGATGAAACACACAACTCCTTCAATCCTTCTCTGATTTAGGAATATTATTTCTTCATTTTCTCAGTACTTTATTTCACTGTCTTGTTGTACTGTAAAGGTATTTCCTTTATGATATCTTAGAAGAAAGACTAAATGATTTTGAGCATGAGATCGTATATCATCCATATTAATGTTACTATGTTAGTGCTTTTTTTTTATACTTGATCACCAAATTGAATGTTGCAATATTAATTATGTATTTATTGTAACTATTATTTCATGTGCATAGTCAACTAAAGCTTTGTTGAGTGACTTGAGTCTCTTTTCTAGTGCTGATATATTAACATCTCTTTATTATATATTTATATGAGTAATTGTGTGGTGCTTTCTTCTCAGTTGCTATGAGTAACCTGACAACACTAACATACCATTATTTACTAACGTACTAGTTCATTAAAGTTTTTTAGATGGTTTAGGGTTTTTTAGAGTTTTTTTATTATTGGAAAATGACTGGTAAAAGATTTTCATCAAAGTTAATAAGAGATAATGAAAGAAGCTAAACAAAAGATCAAAAAATATTTTGATAATAAAGAAAGATTATTTAATAAGTTTATTGAGATTGTTGAAAATAGATGGATAAATCAAATGAAGGAAAAATTATATAGGCTGACTTTGTTTCTAAACCCAAACAAATATTTTGAATATGAGGAGAAACATAATGATGATTTGAAAATTCAGGATACTTTCAATGATGTTATTGCAATATTAGTGCACAATCAATAATTGCAAGACAAGATTGCAGAGCAAGGTATTAGCTACAAAACATCTTGAAATAGTTTTGTAAAGCTTCTGAATATTAGGCAACGAACCACCTTAAATCCAAGTATTGATTAAGTTTATTATTTTTTCTTAAATTATTTATATGTTAAATAATTTATATTTGTCTTAAATAAATAGTGGATTGGTGAGGTGTATATGGAGGACCGAATATTAACCTTACAAAGGTAGCATTGTGTATACTTAGCTTATGTTCTTATTCTTCTAGTTATGAGTGCAGCTGGAGTACTTTTGAGTTTGGAGTACTAATATTCAATACAAAATTTGATATTTTTATGTCTACTAACAAGTTTATAATTATCTTCATTCTGTTACGTGTCGAGGACTGAGATCGAGTCTGTCGGCGATTATCGCGGAGATCCTCCTTTTTTGGCGATGGCGGAGACCGATGGTGAGGGTAGCTGGAAGGAGAGGAGAGAGAGAGAGAGAAAATAGATGAGAAGGGAGAATTTGTATAACTTTTCTTCTTCATACTGATCTCTCCTCCAAGAGGATATAAATAGGTAAAATAATACTAAAAGAAGCGGCCCCCCATTTAGACTTAAACAATGGGAAATAGGAAAGTCATAAAGAAATACTAAAAGCAACGGCCCCCCATTTGGGCTTAAACAATGAGAATTAAGAATAGGGAGATCATACTAAATGTAGATCATACTAGAATAGGCGGATAATTAAAGGTGCGATTTCATGCTTGAATTGGAGCTTCGGTATTCCGTCGATGGTAAACCCTCCGCCAATGCGGGTCTGGATCCGTGTCGTCCTCCTTGGTAGGTACTGCAATGTCTCCATCCGGGTCTTGTGCCGTAACTTCTGCTTTCTCGTCATAAGACAGCTTGTCCTCAAGCTGAGGTGCGAGTTCCACGAGCGGCGAGGTGGGTGGTGCGCCATAGAAGCATTTCAGTTGTAAGATGTGGAATACGTCATGGATGCGTTCCTCTGGTGGTAATTGTAGTTGGTAGGCGGCTTCGCCGATATGTCGGGTCAACTGGAATGATCCATAGAACCACGGCCCCAGCTTGGCCGAAGAGTCCGTTGGGTGTAGTGTCGCCTGGCGATAGGGGCGGCGTTTGAGCCACACCCACTCTCCTACTGCGTAGGAGACGTCTCGGTGGCCTCGGTTGTATGCCGTTTCTATGCGATGTTGAGCTCGGAGAAGTTGATCGTGGGTGGTGGTGAGCAGGCTGCCCCGGTCGAGTAACTGTTTCTCCACCGTGGTTTGTGTGGCGAGTCCATGTCCGTAGGTGATGAGCTTGGGTGGGTCACGACCATAGATGAGCTGAAACGATGTGGTTTGCAGCGCCGAATGATAAGATGTGTTATAGAAGTATTCAATCCATGGAATTCATTTGACCCAATCCTTGGGGTGCTCGCATGTTAAACAACAAAGATACATTTCGACGGTGCGATTAATGACCTTTGTTTGGCCGTCTGATTGGGGGTGATATGTCGAAGAAAATTATAGCTTCGTTCCGCTCAATGTGAATAATTCTGTCCAGAAACGACGTGTGGAGGTCTTGTTATGATCGGACACAATACTTTCCGGTAGTTTGTGTAATGGAAAGATGTCTTGGAAGAATAGTTGGGCCACTCGTTCTGCTACGAGGGGTCAGGATAGAGTAAGAAAGTGCGCCCCCTTGGAAAATCTGTCCACGATCACCATCAATACGGACTTGCCTCTACTGCGCGGTAATCCCTCTACGAAGTCCGTAGAAATGTCGACCCAAATTTTGGTGGGAACTGGTAACGGTTGTTGAAGCCCGACCGGTAGTAAGTTGGTCAATTTATGTTGGTGGCATTTGACACATTGTGCGATGAACTCCTAGACCTGGCGGCGCAGTCCCTTCCAGTAGAATTCGGCCCGAAGGCGGTGGAGGGTCTTGTGGATCCCTTCATGGGCGCGATTGTGGATTTCCCCCATGATTGAAGGAATGAGGGGTGATGTTGGCTGCAAATAGATCTGGTCTTTATAGAAGATGACGCCATCGTGACCCTTCCATCCGAGCGGTGAGAGGCCCTCCTGCGTCTGATGGTACAGCTCGGTGAGGGACGGAGATTGGCAGATTTCGCTCCAGATGTCGTCCAGGAGCGAGGCAGTCGGTTTTGAGACCATGAATATGCTAGCGGTATCATCAGAATGTCGGCGAGAGAGGGCATCTGCGGCCCTGTTGAGAGCTACGACCTTGTATTCTACGGTGAAGTCAAACCCCAATAGTTTGCACACCCACCGTTTTTACAGCACGGTAGTTAAGTGCTGCTCCAAGAGATATTTCAAACTATAGTGATCTGTGCGGATGATAAAAGAACGTCCCCATAGGTATGACCGCCAATGTTGGACGGCTTTTGCTTGGCCGATGAGTTCTAACTCGTAGGCCGACAATTTCTATTGGTGGAGCGCAGTGCGGCAACTAAAATATGTGAGCGGGTGCCCTTGTTGTTGGAGAACTGCACTGTAGCCTAGAGCTGAGGCATCACATTCAATACAGAAGGTCTCGTTGAAGTCCGGGAGTTGTAGAACCGGGGCGGAGACTAGAGCTGCTTGGAGCCTTTCGAATGCCTGTTGGGTCGTGTCGTCCCATACAAAGGCCGTACGTCGTAGGAGGGCCAAGAGGGGCCCTTTGATTGTGCTGTATTCGCGGATGAACCGTCTGTAGTATCCGGTCAGCCCCAGGAAGGCTCGGAGGTTGCGCTGCGAGCGGGGTACCGGCCAAGCGGTGATGCCCTGTAGCTTTTACGGGTCGGCGGACGCTCCGCGGTCATGTACTATGTGGCTGAGGTAGGATACACTCGGCTGTCCGAAGGAACATTTGGATTCCTTGAGTGCAAGTCGGTGGCGCCGGAGTATGTTGAGGACTTCGCGAACATGGTGGAGGTGCTCTGGACAAGACTTGCTATAGATCAAGATATCGTCAAAAAATACTAGCACAAATTTATGGAGGACGGATTGGAATACCTCGTTCATCAGTGATTGGAATATAGATGGCGCATTGGTCAGCCTGAAAGGCATGATGAGGAACTCAAAATGTCCATGATGTGTTCGGAAGGCTGTCTTTTCCACATCTTTGACTGCCATGCAAACTTGGTGGTACCCAAAATATAAGTCGAGCTTGGAGAAGAAGCGTGCACCGTGTAGCTCATCAAGGAGTTCCTCGACGACTGGAATGGGAAATTTATCTCTGACGGTTTTGGCGTTGAGTTCCCGGTAATCGACGCAGAATCGCCATGTTTTTATCCTTTTTGTGGACTAGTAGCGCTGGGGATGAGAATGGAGATACGCTCCATCGGATGAGGCCCCGTTGTAGCATCGCTATGCATTGACGCTCGATTTCATCCTTCTAAAGGAACGGGTAGCGGTAGGGACGTACCACTACTGGCGCGACTTCGGGAAGTAGACAGATGCGGTGATCTTGTGGCCGATGTGGAGGCAATGTTTCCGGTATGGTGAAGGTGTCTCCAAACTCTTGTAAAAGTAGTTGTAGGTCGTTGGGTTGGAGTTTTGCCTGGTCGTCCGTGCCATTTTTGAGGAAGGCCTGCGGTTTGGCGGAGGGTCCAAGACATTGCCACTCCACCCTCTTGGAATCATGGTACCACTGCATTGTGAGTTTGTTGAAGTCCCAAGTCACGGGTCCCAGTGTACGTAGCCAACGTACCCCGAGGAAAATGTCAAATCCGTCGAGGCTGACGACCAGTAGATCGATCTCGAATGTCCGGTTGTGTATCGTCAGTGGCACGTGACGGTAAAGGCCGGGACATGTCATGCTATGGCCATTAGCCATTTAAACTTGAAGCTGGTGGAGGGACGTGATCGGGAGTTAAAGAGCAGTCGCGGTCTTGTGTCGGATAAAATTGTGTGTACTTCCCGAGTCCAACAGGGCTACGAGAGTGGAGCTTGCTATTTTTACCGGAAGTTGCATCATGTGGCCCCCTTGTGGGCCGGCGATCGCATTAACTTAGATTTCTGGTGCCTCCGAGTTCGGATCCTCTCCGTCTTCGTAGGAGGGGCTGTCCAGCTCAATCATGAAGAGGCGCTTACAACGATGCCCGGCCCAAAAATTTCGTCGCAATTGAAGCAAAGGCCGTTAGCGCGACGTTCCGACATCTTTGCATGAGAAAGGCGGCGTCGGAATGGCGGTTTGGGTGAATCATTGGCCTTGGCTGCGGCGGGTACAATTGTTGGTGGGCCTTTGATGGTTCCTCGGGAGGAGTGACCGTGCTCCCGATAGGGGAAATATTGGCAGTCCAAGAGTATGCGGCGCTCGCATGTTCGGGCGAAGTTCATGGCGGTAGTGAGATCTGCGGGGTTTTGGAACTCCACGTGCAGGCGGAGACGCTCGTGGAGGCCGGCTGTGAAGAACGATACTTGCTAGTCCAGGCGGACTGTGGGTTTCCACGCGAGCAAAAGATGGAAGCGGTCGATGTATTCCTTGAGAGCGCCTGTTTGGCGAAGGGCGATGAGGTCGCCCAGAGGATTTCCGCAGATCGAGGGACAAAAGCAAAGCATACACGCGGCTTTGAACTCATCCCACTGTAGGTAGGGGAGTTCATGTTGTAGTTGAGAGAACCACAGTTGGGCGGCCTCGTTGAGGTGGAAAGAAGCAAGGCCCAGACAATCGTAACCGGTAGTGCGTTGGTTGGAGAAGAACATCTCACACTTGTTAAGCCACGCGAGGGGGTCTTCGCGTCCATCAAAGACCGGAAATTCTAATTTCACATACCGCGAAAAGGCCCCTTCTTCGTGACGGTGGCCGGAGTGGCCATTGTGGGCCTTTTGGTCTGGCGCAGAGTGCTGGCTTATGGGCGGTTCGGGGGCGTGCAGGCCGGCTGTTAGATGCGTCGTGCGGGTGTCGACTTCACCGAGGCGTGAGTCCATTTTGTCGAGGCGATCCAAAATATGTTGGAGTATGTCTCGATCCGACATGTCGGGGCGCAGAGGAGGCGGTGGCAAGGGAAGGAGTGGTGTGTTGTTCGGCTCGGCGAGGCAGGGCGCGGTGGTGATCCGAAGGTGCTCTGCGGCCGGAGGTCCCTCTGATACCAGTTTGCTACGTGTCGAGGACTGAGTTCGAGTCTGTCGGCGATTATCGGGGAGATCCTCCAGTTTTTGCGATGGCGGCGGCCGGTGGTTAGGGTAGCGGGAAGGAGAGGAGAGAGAGAGAGAAAGAAAATAGATGAGAAGGGAGAATTTTTGTAACTTTTCTTCTTCATACTGATCTCTCCCCCAGGAGGATATAAAAAGGTAAAATAATACTAAAAGAAGCGGCCCCTCATTTAGGCTTAAACAATGGGAAATAGGAAAATCATAAAAGATACTAAAAGCAGCGGCCCCCCATTTGGGCTTAAACAACGGTAATTAAAAATAGGGAATTCATACCAAATGTAGATGATACTAGAATAGGCGGATAATTAAAGGTGTGATTTCATGCTTGAATTGGAGCTCCGGTATTCCGTCATGGTAAACTCGCCCCCAATGCGGGTCTGGATCTGTGTCGTCCTCCTTGGTAGGTACTGCAATGTCTCCGTCCGGGTCTGGTTCCGTAACACATTCAAATTCACACAAAGAAAAGAAATAGATTGGAGCATCAAAGGCTTAATGACTTGTATACATTCGGTATAATCGTCGTCTACAAACACGATTCCAAGAATGACGTGAAAAAGGAAGAAATTACAACCCTTTGGTGCTTGATAAACTAGATTGGAGTAGTGAGTGGATGATGAACCAATAAGAGGATGCTTTAGTTTTTGATGATGATATTCTCACATGGGAAGCTGTAGAGAGAGCTATTGGGACCGAGACTTAAAATATACGAAGTGGAGCTGAAGGTAATATTCAACTTATATTGGAAAAAGATGAAGATTTAGAACATTTTGGATTTACCAATGGTGGTGAAGATATTTATGATAATTATGGGCAAATAAAGAGTACCTCAAACCAACAGAGCACAAGCAATGACAATGATCATTTACTAGATGATGATTCTATTTGATCATTTTATGGTTGTTTAAAGTTTTTGTTAAAAACATTATTCATGTCGGTTCACTTTTTTGTGTTTCAGTTATAATTGACTATGATATTTTGAGAAAAAGTTAGTGTGTATGATGATGACATTTTGGATTTGATTATGATATATGATATTCTTGTGTTCACTTTTTTGGTTCATTTTTCTTGATGCAGAGCAATCATGAATGTGTCAACATGTCTTTGATGTTTGTAGCATTTATTTGTTGCTTAAAAACAGATTGTCTTATGTCTATGAATTTCTCTGTTCTTATTTAAAAACGGATTGTCTTATGTCTATGAATTTCTCTGTTCTTATTTTTCAGACATGAAATTGATGTAAAGTTCTATTTATGTCTCCAAAATGGTACTAATTGATGTTGAAATAGTTTAAATTTGCTAGCCTGCTTTGTAAGTGGAGTTTACATTTGTCCATGACACTAACTATTTTTATAAATTGCTTAATTAAAAATGCTTTTCAATGATGCAGAGCAGTCATGATTCATGAATGTATCAACCTGTGTAACTGTGTAGGTAAACTATATTGCTTTCAAAGTTAAAAAAACTGGAATAGACTGCAATTTTTATAAAACTCGTTGTCTACCCCACTATACACTACAGTTTTTATAAAAACCGCAGTGTATAGTCTGTCTGACAAACTTTTGATATCGGTTATTATAAAAACCACTGTCTTTTTGACTATGCATTGCGGTTATTATAAAAACCCGCAGTGTATAGTCTGCCTTAACTGCGGTTTGTCAGACTTTTGAATAAAAACCGCAGTCTAAAGCCTGCCTTAGTTTTTTTTAAAATATCTAAGTATTGCCTTGCGACTTGCTCGTCTTATTGTCGCCTAGGTGTTCGCCTTATCGTCTAAGCGTCCAGGCGAAAGGAGCTCGCCTTGATTCGCCTTGACGCCATGACAAGAATGATAAGGAGGCACTCATGCATCATTATCCTCTCCCACATTGACATTAGACTTGAGTGCATCTGATCATATGCATGTTTGATAATACAAATTTTTTTTATCCATCTAACTAAACATTGTTTCATTATTCACAATCAATGTTATTTTAGTTGATTGATCTATCTCCCTGTGCAAGATATTGGTAGTCTATTACCAAATTACCATGTATTCCCCAAGATTTTTTTTTCAAACCTTTCTTTTAATTTTATCCCCATCCATAAGCTTATTCAAAAGATTAAATATACTACAAAATATTTCTTCTTTTATTTGCATCCATGAATTGAAGATCAAATAGGTGATTATTACATGAATCCAAAGATGTCTATCATCTCTTTGTATGCTTTCCTTTGGCGTCTTATTGAATTGCCACCATATCATTTTTATAGATCCCTAGTTGGTTGGGGCATCTATGATGGTAAAGTTTACATAAAAGGGTTCTTTCTTTTTTTTAAGCTCTGTTTGGCATGTCAGTGGCGGTCATGAACGCGGTGACTATGAACTGTTGTTCCACCTCTCCTAACGAACTTCATCCACATTTATGTTCAAAACTAATTTTCTTTTCTTGGTGGCATTCAATGTCATAACGGTTATTATTCCAAACATACCCTCTATGACGGTGGCGTTATTGTCCAAACTCATCGGAGCAAAAACACCAAGCCAAATGGAACCTTAACCTTAGGAGTTAACAATATGGTCTATAAATGTGCTCGTGTATAATCTTTATATACATGGGAAAATTGGATTTATCAAAATGGCATCATATCGTTTTGGGCAATGTTATATGCAGTTCTATAACGGCTAAACGTAGTTCATTCATATTCGCAGTTCAATGAATTTAAGTATTTTTATGACTGTGAATAGCCGTTTTAGGTGTTTTTAGGACTGTGAATAGTCGTCATAGGACTGCTAATAACATTGCCTATCGTTTTCATGTTAATCACTAGCCATCTCCATTTAAATGCATGGTTAAATAACAACTCTCTTTTTTATATATAATTTTGTGTTGATACGGCAGGAAAGAGAGATAGCGGCGGCAGCAAAGAAGCTCGCCGAATGCCAGGAGAGCATAGTTCTCATCGGCAGACAACTCCACGCGATGCGAAATCCAGCCGAGAAAATGGACTCTTCCCCAAACGGCGGAAGGCCGCAGCCGATCCACGATGCCTTGAAGGATGAACGGAAGTCCGGCTGCTTGAGAGCCGAAAGCCTCTCCAGCCCACTCCGTCCAGATCGCCAGGTTCGAGAAAACTTAATGGCTTCCGGAACGGATCAACCCGGTCGAGAATCTCCGGTGAATGGACACAACTCCCGTATTAGCGCATCTGACACCGAGAAACTCATTTCAGGAACTCACCTCTCTCCTCGAAGCACCAAAAACAGAAGGTTTGTAGATCCTTGTCTTCTTCCTCACCTTCTAATGGGAAACACGGAAGGGGATTCAGAAAACTGTTCTCCAGAGGGAAGATTGAGTGCTAGGGCGCCAAAATACTTGCAGAAATGTGTACACAAGAAATGGCTGTTCATTCCGATTTGGGGCCTACTAGTGAAGCACACAAATCTTGATGTAAATGCACGTCCAATTATGTTGATAAATGTATGGAATTTTTTGAATATGGTTTCTTAGGATTTGAGCTGCAGGGTTTTTGAATTCACTGTTTGATAGGAGGAAAAGCATGCAGCCTGTGTTTTAATGTTTTTTTCTTTAAAAAATTATTGGTATTAAATGTATAGTTGGCATATAACAACATAACAAAGTATTCCAGATTATTATGATATCAAACCGGATTTGGAGGCATCAACGGCATCACTTCCTGGACGATCAACACTTCCTCACCGGAGGAGGTCATGCATGAACTCTGTCAAGCCATTCAGGAACACTATCGGGTATGGGGGAGAGATAGAGGGAAGCTGAAGACGATTACCTTGCTGAACAAGTGTCTAAGAATCTGAAGCATGAACTCCTTTGAGCTCAGGAGGAGGTAAAACGTATCAATACGCTGCCCTATTCCCCTCCCTGCTCAAGAACTCCCTCCCGCTCGAATTTCCCTCCACCAAAACTAAAAATGGCATAATGAGATGAAAATTGAAAATTGAGCGCTGGTTAAAACCAAAAACCTTGGGTTTTGCCAAACTCCAATTCGGCAGAAAATTCCGTCCATTCAAACAGCCCCAAATCAATTGCTTAAACTCAAAACCTATTCCTCTGCACCATTTCCTTCGAATCAAATGGGCCGCAAGTGGATTTATTTACGTCATCACTCGGGAAAACAAGATAATGTACACTCATAAACTGTCTCCTTTCAATACTTTTAGAAACATCTTTGCAATTTTTTTCTGTAAAATAGAAATGTCTTTCGTCAATGAATAACAAGAGAAAAACACCTAAGGGACCATTTTAAAAGACTAAGGCTCCATTTGGTGATGTGTTTTTGCTCCGCTTAGTTTAGAAAAAAACACCATTAGGATCCTGATACCATTATAGAATGTATGTTTGGTATGACAAGTTATGGCCACCGTCAGAAAAGACAATAAATTTTGTACATAAAAGCGGATGAAATTCCTTGTGGGGTCAGGCGATCAAGCACGACAGTTCATAGCATCCGTGTTCAAGACCACCGCCATTGTGGCAAACGAAACCTAAACCTATGTATTTAGATATATTCAATAGGGCCTTGATTAGTGAAAACATGCCTTTTCAGTATCATTCATGTTAGTTAAACTATAAATTTTAAAGCATTTAAATTAAGTCTCTTATGTTGGAACCGAGATAACTGGTTCACAAAGTTCAGACTGAAGGGGGTAATTGAAGGTTACTAGTCCAACGGTCGACCCGAACAAAACACAACTAAAAGGAACTGAAATTTGGGGTGGCCTACAAACAAGGCCTGCGCAATGCAACGAGGATGTCCCACCATACACCCAAAAGTTTAATGAAACTTTGCCTCTGATAAACAAAGTTGAGCTAGACACAAAAGAGGCGAGGACTGAAGATTTGTGGCATCATGTGTGTGTGAGGCGAGGCCTGAAGATTTGTGGCATCATGTGTGTGTGTGTAACACCTCCGTCCGTCTCATGAAATATAATAGAGGGTTCGTCTGGGGCCCCACACCATATTCCATAAACAGAAGGCGGGATCACAGGTTAATATCATATTTTACTCGAATTCTAACTCAGAGCATTCTAGCGGAAGCTTTGGAGTTGCATGACTCATACCAAATGAATATCCACTATATATAAACCAAACCATTTATATATATAATAGGAATGTCACTTATAAATACACAAAAGTTATGGCCTTAAGGCCTTACAGTAATACTTCATAAATATGGTTTACAAATATCGGTGCGCAGACCGACCACACATGAAAACAGTAAGACTTTTTCGCTCGGCCTTCGAGGGCCAGCATAGCAGCAAGGGCTTCAGCCCGCTATTTCCTTCTCGGCTCTCCAGCACCTGCACAGGGACAATCCATCACAAGGGTGGCAAACAAGGCAACGGTCAGCATTCAGCTGACCAATTTATAATGTCTCAACCCCTTTCCCGGGGTAGTGGTATTCCTTCCCTACAGACATTGCATTTTCACAAGTAGATATATCATAAGTATGTGCACTCAGGGCACATTTTCGATGTACCTATTGCCAGGGTTTCACCATCGTTCAGAGGTCCCAGACATAACGGTTAACTTTGAGCATTGACAGTCTCCACAGCCCTCAGCCTGAGACTTTAGTCTTGATGGCGTACAACCTAAGACTCTCATTATGTGATCCTAACGAACGCCAATAACTTAGGCACTCGAGTTAGACAACCATAACGCGGATATAGTTCAGCCATTGCCTGTTGCTCAAATCGTCAATTCAATGTCTAGACTGACGCAGGTCGGCTTCCCCTTGTCCGTTCGACTCACTAGCCTTTAGGAGCTCGCAGCTCACAGATTAGCCTCAGAGTCTCCCAGAGGCTGGCTTTACAATCAAAAAGAAGTTATTGCCAGCGTTCGTTACGATCGCTTGACGGGACCAACAAAAGTTCTCTTTTTGCGCCCAAACTCAACCCAAAACCCTACAACATCCTGTAGTGTCAGAAACACTTGTCTTTTCATAGCACACAACATAAATAGCTCACCAAGAGCTATCGCCGTTGGAGATACTCACTGTCTCCCGACGATATCCAACTGGTCTAAAACTGTGGAATTTCTCGGGTATTTTCCTGGGATGCAACTCCAGTACTTTATACTACTTTCAATTCACAGGTACCACCCAATAGACCCCGTATATTACTCGTTTATACTCGGAGTCTTCTTCGGTACGCAAAATAAATATCACTAATCCAGATAAACTTGTCCAGATGGGCTTCACACAGCATGCTTATTCCGTACTGCATATTTCTGGATCAATATGCAAGACTCACTAGAGATTTCATGAATCAACCTAAAGGAATTCCCTTCGCTTTTCCACTTTTTGGTGGGGGATTCCACGCATATGCCAAAATAAGGACTTCACTTGTCCAAGAAGGAAGATCGTTACACTTATAATTTTCTTTGGAGCCATTACCGTGATCTTTTATCCGGATTGAATTAATCTACACAACTTCCTCTCCGCGGATCTAGCGTCGACTCGCGATTCCGATCACAAGCACACCTTGGATCGACTACTCTTGAGCTCCTGGATGTTTCCTCCTCTTCCCTTTCCAGAATTAAGCATAAGAGTGTATGAGAGAAAATGAGAATGAAATCTCAAGTCCAGCTTTTAACTGAAAGCTACCGCCGTGCGGTAACACAGACGGTGACCGATTTGACCAGCCGGCGCCGCTATCCAGAGCTATTTCCCTGCGATAACTCTCTTGCGTCGCGCAATAGCACACTTAATGATTCTTCAAAAGCGTTGAGTGCTACCGCAACGCGCTAGCTTCCTACCGCCAGGCGGTAACAACCCTAGCCCTTGGTATTTTAATTCACTGAGCAATCACCGACGATAGGCCTATCGTCGCGCGGTAACTTACAATGACCACGTCATTTTTGGGGTGTTACAACCCTCCCCTCCTTACAGAAATTTCGTCCCGAAACTGTACGCATCTATAAGGACGACCAATAATTAATATGTTAAAACATATTATTTTCCTTCCACAAAACAAAGTTACAACTTCATTTTACAAATAACTCGGGATATTCTTCATGCATGGTTTGGTCTCGTTCCCATTCTAGCTCTTCACGGCCACAGTTGTCCCAACGAACCTTGACCATCCCGATTATCTTTTTCCCCAATTGCTTGATTTCCGTATCCTCGATCCGAATGGGTCTAATCTTTGTTGTTAGCCTACTATCTACCGGTACTCGATCATTTACAATTACTTAAGTTGGCTCTTTCATATCTTTGTGCAACACTGATATGTGAAACACATCGTGCAAGCCACTTAGTTTCGCTGAAAGAGCTAACTGATAGGCAGCTTCTCCAGCTCGTTCAACCACTTAAAATGGCCCAAGATACCTCAGACTTAGCTTTTTAAAGCGCTGAATCCTTGATACGCCTTTGAATGGCTTGATCTTTAAGTATACCCAATCGTCCACCGCAAACTTCACATTTTGGTGTTTGACATTATAGTATTCTGCCTATCTATCTTGAGCTATCAATAGACGCTCTCGAATAATACATATGGTCGAATATGCATCTTAAACATCCTTACGTTTATAGAGCTTTGAATCGCCTTATTCTGCCTAAGGTAACGATGTACGACACTTCCTACTGTATAAAGCTTCAAAGGACGGCATCTGTATACTAGCTTGATAGTTTTTATTGTAGGCGAACTCAATCATATAGAGGTGATCTTACCACCTCTTCCCGAAATCCAGAGCGCACATACAGAGCATATCATCCATTGTTTTGTTGGTCCTTTCGGTCTGACCATCCGTTTGCGAATGAAAGGCAGTACTGAACTTTAACTTTGTACCGAACAGTTGGTGGATTAGCCTCAAATCATTTGAAGTAAAGCGCCCATCTCGATCACTTACGATGCTATGGGGCACACCGTACAATCATACGATATTATCCACATACAACTTAGCAAGTTGCTTAACTGAATCATCCTTCCTGTTAGGTATGAAGTGCGACACTTTGGTTAACCGGTCAATGATAACCCACACGACATCGTTCCCGCACTGAGATCTCTGCAGCCCATGCACGAAATCCATAGAAATGTCATTGAACTTCCATATTGAAATCTGCAACGATTTCAGGAAACCTCCAAGTTTCTGGCATTCAGATTACACCAAGGCACAAGTTTGACATTTTGTAACAAAGTGGGATATGTCTTTCTTCAAACTTTGCCACCAGAACACCTTTTTCATGTCCTTGTACATTTTTCAATTTCTCACGATGTTTATCCACATCCGGGATGCACAAATGACCATCTTTCCGCAAAAGGCCATCATCCAAGGAGAGTTAGGAATTTGACCCATCCGCTGTATTGCGTTGTAGACTCTTATCGAGTTCCGTTGCTCGCCGAAACCTATCTGTGAGGTCATATTGAACCTCTATCCAGTTCAGGCACACATTTGTAGTGGCATTCTTGTCAACACAAGAAATGTCTAAGTTCTCCAATTCCTAGATCAGACGCTCATCATACATCTGCAACCAATTTGCAATTGCCAGAGTCTTGCAACTCAAGGCATCTGCAACCACATTTCCCTTCTCGGGTGTGTAATGAATCTTGAAGGTATAGTCCCCGAGGAACTCCATCCACTTCCGCTATCGCATATTTAGATCTTTCTGATCCAGAAGATACTTAAGGCTCTTATGGTCTGTGAAGATGCCAAATTTCATGCCATATAAGTAATGACGCCACAGTTTAAGTGCAAATATCACAGCTTCCAACTCCAAGTCGTGGACGGGATAATTCCGCTCATGAAATTTCAACTGGCGTGAGCCATAAGCTATCACTTTACCAAACTGTAGAAGAACGCAGCCTAAGCCGCTCTCTGATGCATCACTGTAAATCTCATAGCAGTGCGTACCAAATGGCGACGTCAAAATAGGCGTCGTGATCAAACGACTCTTTAACTCTTCGAAAGCTCGCCCGCACTTCGACGTCCAAACGAACTTCCGATGTTTTCGCATCAGTGTGGTGAGAGGTAAGGCTATCAGTGAAAAGTTCTCCACGAAGCGCCTGTAGTAGCCCGCAAGTCCAAGGAAACTCCATACTTCAGCTACAGTAGACAGAACATGCCACTCTTGAATTGCCACTACCTTCACTAGATCCACCGCTATACCTTCTCCACTTATCACATGGCCCAGAAAGGCCACTGACGACAACCAGAACTCACATTTTTAGAACTTGGCAAAGAGTTTACTTCTTCTCAGGGTGTGTAACACCATCCGCAAATGGTTTGCATGATCTTCTTCAGACTGAGAGTACACTAAAATATCGTCAATAAAGACGAGTACAAATAAGTCCAAGTACTCTCGAAATGTTCGGTGCATTAGGTCCATGAACACCGATGACGCATTTGTTAGCCCAAATGACATTACAATGAACTCGTAGTGCCCATAACGTGTACCAAACACTGTCTTGGGTATGTCACATTCCCGAATCCTCAACTAGTAATAGCTAGACTTCAAATCTATTTTTTAGTATACCATTGATCCAATCAGCTGATCGAACAAGTCATCAATCTGTGGTATTAGATATTTGTTCTTCTCCGTCAGCTTATTCAGCTCTCTATAATCGATGCATAGACCAAGGCTACCGTCATTCTTTTTCACAAAGAGGACCGATTCGCTCCAAGGTGACATACTTTGGCGTATATATCCTTGCTCTAGCAACTCTTGCAATTGAACATTCAATTCCTCCATCTCCTTTAGCGTAACACGGTATGGCGAGCGGGCCACAGATTTTTCACCTAGCACCAACTCAATAGAGAAGTCAATCTCCCGCTAGGGAAGTAACCACGGAAGATCCTTAGGAAACACATCAGCATATTCTGATATAATCGAAACATCACTCACTCTAGAATTTTGCTCAAAAGGCTTTATAAGCGTGAAGAATAACTCCGCACCCTTCCGAATAGCTTTGACGACTTGGAGAGCAGACATCAGTATCTTGCTCGATCCTCGCATACCAGTGAATTTAGTTTCTAGCTCGGTATTCTGTCCTAGTATGATCTCCTTTGAGTTGCAATCTATAAAGGCACACTACTCTGAGAGCCAATCCATACCAAAGATTACATCATACTCCGATATCGGCAGCATAGATGCTTCCAATCTAAAATACCGACTTCCTATCTACACCTCAATACAACAAGACTTATTTGCTCGCATCACGCATCCATTATGCAACAAAATCGATTGGCTAACTGTCGTCACACAAGTAGGCACTCCAATTCGAGACACGAAGTCCTCAGATAGAAACGAATGCGAAGCACCCATATCAAACAATGCCCTCGCTTGGTAGTCCCGAATAAGGACAAAGGCTAATATAAACAAATCATACACAAGCCACACACAAAAGGTATGAAGTATGGAAAGCAGTAAAACTATAGCTTAACTCGTACCTGTGATGATGCCACTCTACTTTTATGGCCTCCTGTTGGCCAAGATTGTACACCCTTAGCTGAGTTGAGGCATACTGGGATGCAGCGGATTCCACCGCCTTTCCCTTTTTAGCATATGTTGCTCCTGCTTTCTTATCACCCTTCGGAGGACCACTCTGACAGTCAAGGGCAAAGTGTCACAGCTTTCCACATGTATAGCACGTCCAAGGGCCTTGCCCAGACATTGCTCCAAAAGCAATAGTAGAGGGAGTCTGTCTAGAAGATTTGGAATTTATGCCCCATTTCTTTTGGTAGCTAGATTTTCCCGGGTACGACACTTTGAACTCGGGCTTTGATACAGCCAAGTCCCTCTTACCCTGCACCCTCTTCAAGTATTTTTCCAGCGCAAGAGCTGTATCCACCAATGCTTGAAACCCTTGGTTCACCGAGCTCGAGAGCAGGAATCTCAGCTCATCCTGCATCCCTTCGTAGAACCTGTTGGTTTTATGCTCTTCTTCAGCAAAAGTAGACCCCACATAGCCTCCCAACCATGTAAACTCATGTAAGTAGGTATCGACACTGCTTTCACCCTGAGTTAGATGTTGAAAGTCATTTTACATGGCTATGTGCAGTGCCGACGGGAGATGCTTCACCAAGAACAGTCTCGAAAACCCTCTATCGAGACCTCCGTTAGTTGTCTGCCTGCTAAGTGGTGCAGCTCCATTTCGTCCCACCAAAGCCGAGCCTCTCCTTCCAACTAGAAAGTGGCCAATGTGACTTTCTGTTCCTCCTCAGTTCGTAATGCCGATAAAATTCTTTTGACTCGCGCAAGCAAGTCTTCTGCATGCGTTGGAGATCCTGCCCCCGCAAACATAGGAGGACTGAAACTCATAAACTGCTTCAGTTGTCGTTCTACTACTCGTATATCCACCACAGCCTCAAAAGTTTCTGGCCTCACACCAATCTGTTCTGGAACCATTGCAGGCTGCGCTTGCCCAGTAGGATGTGCTTGTATCATCGCAAATAATGCCTCAGCAACTAAGCACACTGTCTCTGCAGAAGGAGGAGATGTGGGCACATCAGTAGGTGTCGAACTCTTAATAGAACGTTGGGGCTCAGACTGCCCCGCACAACTTTGAGTCACCTGTATGTGTAAAAGACACACTTTAGCGACTTTGCAAAAGCAACAATGACGAATAGGAACGCGCAGGTTCCTCAAATAGGTGTATTTTCATTCCTAAGTGGATATTCTTGAGTTCATTTATGTTATAACGGTTTGTACTTACATGTGCTTGCCACCCCTAAAAAGAATTCGACCATGAATTCGCAGGAGGAAGACCAAGACAGTCTGATACCAAATTGTAACACATCCGTCCGTCACATGAAATATAATAGAGGGTCCGTTCGGGGCCCCACACCATATTCCACAAATAACCGATGGGATCACATGTTAATATCAAAATTTACTCGAATCCTAACTCAGAGCATTCTAGCAAAAGCTTTAGGGTTGCATGAACTCATACCAAATGAATGTTCACTATATATAAACCAAACCATTTATATATATAACAGGAATGTCACTTACAAATACACAAAAGTTACGGCCTTAAGGCCTTACAATTATACTTCACAAATGTGGTTTACAAACATTGGCGCGTAGGCCGGCCACACACGAAAATAGTAAGACTTTTCTGCTCGACCTTCGAGGGCCAGCATAGCAGCAAAGGCTTCTGCCCGCTATTTTCCGCTCGGTTCTCTAGCACCTGTACATGGACAATCCACCACAAGGGTGGAAAACAAGGCAACAGTCAACATTCAGCTGACCAATTTATAACGACCCTACCCTTTCCCGGGGTAGTGGTATTCCTTCCCTGCAGGATTAGCATTTTCACAAGTAGATATATCACAAGTATGTGCACTTACGCACAGTTCAACATATCACAAACGAATGCCTCAACGACCAAACGTTTCGTGCACTCATGGCACATTTTCGGTGTACCTATTTCCAGGGTTCCACCACCGTTCAGAGGTCCTAGACATAACAATAAACTTTGAGCATTCACAGTCTCCATAGCCCCTAGCTTGAGACTTTAGTCTTGACGGTGTACATCCTAAGAATCTCATTATGTGATCCCAACGAACGCCAATAACTTAGGCACTCGAGTTAGACAACCATAATGCGGATACAGTTCAGCCATTGCTCGTTGCTCGAATCGTCAATTCAATGTCTAGACTGACGCGGGTTGGCTTACCCTTGTCCTTTTGGCTCACTGGCCTTTAGGAGCTTGTAGCTCACAGATTAGCCTCACAGCCTCCCAGAGACAGACTTTATAATCAAAAGGGAGTTATTGCCAGTGTTCGTCACGATCATTGACAGGACCAACAGAGGTTCTCTTTCAGCGACCAAACTCAACCCAAAACCCTGCAACATCCTGTAATGCTAGAAACACTGGTCTTTTCATAACACATAACACAAATAGCTCACCAGGAGTTATTGTCGTTGGTGACACTCACTGTTCCCCTGGCGATATCCAACTAGTCTTAAAACCGTGGAATTTCTAGGGTATTTTCCTGGGATGCAACTCAAGTACTTCCTGCTACTTTCAGTTCACAGGTACAACCTCACTGACCCCGTATATTACTTGTTTATACTCAGAGTCTTCTCCGATACGCAAAATAAATATCATCAATCCAGACCAACTTGTCCCGATGGGCTTCACATTGCATGTCTATTCTGTACTATACATTTCTGGATCTATATGGAAGACTCACTGGGGATTTCATGAATCGACCCAAAGGAATTCCCTTCTCTATTCCACATTTTGGTGGGGGATTCCACGCATATGCCAAAAGAAGGACTTCACTTGTCCAAGAAAGAAGATCGTTACCCTTGTAGTTCTCTTCGGAGCCATGACCGTGATCTTTAATCCAGATGGAATTGATCCACACAACTTCCTCTCCACGGATCTAGCATCGACTCGCGATTCCGATCACAAGCACACCTTGGATCGACTCCTCTTAAGCTCCTGGATGTTTCCTCCTCTTCCCTCTCCATAAGTAAGCAAGAGAGTGTATGACAGAAAATTAGAATGAAATCTCAAGTCCAGCTTATATCTGAAAGTTACCGCCGCGTGGTAACACAGGCGGTGAACACTTTGACCAGCCGGCACCGCTATCCAGAGCTATTGCCTCGCGATAACTCTCTAGCGTCGCGCGATAGCACACTCAACGATTCTTCGAAAGCATTAAGTGCTACCGCGGCGCGCTAGCTTCCTACCGCCTGGTTGTAATAACTCGAGCCCTGGGTCTTTTAATTCACTGAGCTATCGCCGGCGATAGGCCTATCGCCGCGCGGTAACTTCCAATGACCACTTATCATTTTTGGGGTGTTATAGTGTGTGTGTGTGGGGGGGGGGGTCTTCGTGCAATTTTATGTGCGGTCCTATTTATAGGCCATTCTGGGGGAGCCAAAGCCTTAAAATAGCTAACCCGCCTATGTTGGGTACCAAATACATGTTTCACGGATGACCTTACTTTTAAGAACATTTAGAGATGATGAGCTGAACAAGGGATCTTTAGGCAAGGTCTCTAGAGTTGGGCCCACTGGGACCAAGCTCGTCGGACTGTAGGTCGCATAAGAAGAGAGCTTGTAGGCGAGCTTAAGATCTCTAGGTGAGCTTGGGAGGAGTTCGCCGCCAAGCTGATAGGTTGAATTATCGAGCTACAAATGGAATTTTTTCAGGGTGATGGAATGTCCATTCAAGTTTTGAAGTTTGATCTCACTGGTCAAGCAATTAATTAAGGCCTTATGCTCGGCCAGCAAGTCAATCCCTCGAACGATGTCGAAACCTGTTATCTCTAATATTTTTGCATAGACTTCAAATTCCATGTCCGCAGTAGAGCTTGGAATGAGCACTTCTCCGTAGAGACCATATCCGATCTGTCTGAGAGTCGTATTTGAATCAACATTCTAGTTGAACGGATGACATTTGTCTTGGACAAAATGAAGTCCTGAGATACAATGGAGTGGGAGGCTCATGTATCGAATAGAGTATTCACGTGTTGACCATCTACCATAAGTAAACATGAAAATATCTATACATAACATTATCAAACTAGATAATAATACATCGAGGATGACTAGAAATATATATCAATCACCACATCAGGAGTTGGTCTATGATGTAAATCTAAGGCATAGGCCTCTAGTGGTGCGGCTCTAACATTCCCCGGTTGGTCCCTCCTGACCTCTTCGACCTCCTCGTTCTCTCCCTCTGCACTCAGCCATGACTCCCTGAACTGCTCCTAATCCTGATCTTCCCGCGACTTGGGGGAAAAAAGCCCGGATGTGTCCGGGTTGATGACACATGAAGCGGTTCCCTACGAAGGGAACCTCTCATCGTACTACTGGTGTTGGCTGGGTTACTGGTTGGGGTGCTTGGTGTGGTACTAGCGGAGGTAGTGGTGTCTACACTGGCTACTATCGGGGCTAAGGTGAAAGTCGATACGGTCGGTGGCGGTGTTGCTGTATCCAATCTCAAAGCTATCGTCGAGGGGCGGTCTCCCTCTCTCAACCTTGTGGAACCTCTGCATGCCTCTTCTGCTGTTGTGTTACAATCATATGATCCATCTCTAAGGCAACAGAGTGGGTGGAAATGTTGTGATAGAAGTCTGAGCAATCATGATCAAGGCCTGGTGGAGGTCATCACACGACCCTTGATAAAACCTAACAGCCTTGTCTCCATCCGTTAGTGTAAGTATCCCCGCAAAACAGGCTAAGTAGCTGAGCGCTCTTGCAGCTCAGCTCAGTTGGTATCGGGTATGAATTGTTTCCAAAACACCACCAAAAATTCTCCCCATAGAATAGTGTTGAGTGGGCGTTCTATAAAGATGGAATGAAAAGCTTCCCGCCACCATTCGTGGGCATATCCCTCAAGTAGGGTCACCACGAAGGAAACTGTAAAAACTTATGGGCTTCTCATCCATACTAATAGTTTCTTGACTCTTTCTATCCACTCTTCTCTCTATATAGCAATCTTGATACCTCGGTTAGTAAGAGGTCTTAACTCTCGGAAGGTCGTTAGCATGTCAGACTTATGAACGAAGTACTAATTTTAATGGGAAATATTAATCTAGAACGTGTCTAACAAGGCTGTGAGAGTCTGCCACAACTCTATCTTAATAAAGGGGACTACAGGAACAGGTGGTGGAGTCGAAGGGTGGTACTGATCTCTCAAAGAAGATCTTCTATTACTCAATTCCAGTATTTGGAGAAGTAATAAGAAATGAGTCAGAAGTTTGCAAAGTAAGAGAATTTTCTAAAAACTAACTAAAGCGAAAACAAATGTGTGCGGGTGTGCAAATGTGTAGCCTCTATCCTAAAGGGAGCTTGGAAAATCAGGCTTCTGTTGCATGTTTCATCTTGAACCACGACATAGAGCATGGGAAGGAAGGATTTTGAGGCTTCCCCACATAAATGGATCATGAATGCTCTTATCCCATTATAAGACCTGTTAGATCTAGTGACAACCTTAGAGGGGGGATAAGGTTTGCATATCAATTGAAAAATTCAAATTATTCTAGTCCAGAAAACAAGTACTGGAAGCTATCGTAGGAATTTAGGTAGCTAACGCGCGATAGTAAGTTACATAACTTATTTTCTTGGGAAATCGCCCTTTGGAGAAATACGCACACTAGAGAGAATTTGATCGTACAACACACAGAAGAATAAAAACACAGAAACTAACTTTATTAAAAATAGAATCAACACTAAGTTCTCAACAATTACAAAAACGTGATCCTCGTGATGCTAGAGATCGAAAGCGATGAGAAAGAAACACTTTTTTGTTTTCTATACTAACCCGCTCCACGAACCGGTTGGCTCTCTCCCTTTCCCTCTAAGAAAGGTCTTCAAGCTGGCCCTTCACCTCCACGCAAGGAAGGGTTTTATATCCCCGCTAGATCACCCGATCTAGACATCCCAACCATGGGATGATTTCCCACAGAATCCTTCCTGTATTCTGACGACCATCACCGGTCGATTTTCCTCACCACAAGAATGAACAGTAAAGAAGATTACAATAAGAAGGTTTAAAGAAACTAAGATTAAAGTCTCCCTCTTGATGATTTCTCCGTATCGCGATCCGCAGCCGGTGCTTGAGATCTCTGTGTGCTTGTAATCGGTCGTCTCTTCGTACTCGATGTAGTCCTTGGATCGCCGGAGTTGTTCGCTCATGAATGAGAGGGATGCAGAGTTCTTTTCCTTCGATGAAGACGATTGGAACGAAACGCAAAGAGGCGGCCGAACCCTCGAATGCACGAACTTGTCCTTTTTCATCGTAGGTCATCAACACAAAAACCGAGGCGGCTTTATATACTTCTTCGTGAAAATAGGCTACCACTGACGGTAAGACTAGCGCCTGGTGGTAGTTCGCGCGCTAGCTGTGCCAGCTGTCCTCCAAATTTGGAATAATATTCGAAAACAAATATTTTTGCTTTTCATAGAGCTAGCGCCACGCGGTAGTATTTAGCGCCATGCGGTAGGTCGACAACTCGATGAATCCGTCTCAACGATCGTTGAGTGGCTAATACTGCGCGGTAACCACTATCGCCTAGCGGTAGCTTCCCGAGTGTCTGGCTAAAATAATTCCTTGAGCTAGCATGGGCGATAGGACTAGCACGGCGTGGTAGTTTCCCGAGCACATTGTCCAATTAATTCAAGCTACCACCCGACGTTAGCTACTACCGCTCAGCGGTAGGTTCCCTAGGAGAGCTCCTTGAACTTTTTGCACTTATAAACCTGCACAGTCTACCAAATACAAGATATAATCAAATGCAACCTGGTATTTGATAGTATCAAACACAGGGAACGTGAAACATCGGTTCCAAAAAACTCCCTCTTGATAATATCAAATCCTGTTCATGAGAAATATCAAATCCCCTAAGTAAATGATAGCAACTCCCGTTCATGATAATAAAGTGAGTATATATAAACGATAATCATAAAAGTTCAGGTTTCAGGTTCTTTATATAGCTCCCCTACACACACGCTCCCCCTATCTATATGTTCTACACGCTCCCCTATCTACATGCACACATTGTAGCAAGCTCCCCCTACATGCGATCCTTCCTAACCTGTGACTCATACACATGAACACTCTCTTCTCCCCCCTTGATAGTATCAAAAGGGAGGGTCAGTCCAACCAGACAGGAGGGGCAAGTGTATATGATAAGCGTGATATGGATAGCAGACAGTGCACACAGTTACTCAAGCAAGAAGTGAGAAATATAGGGGTGACCAAAAAATGCAAATCAGAGAATATGAAGCACATGAGCATACATACGAGCGGAATACACAAACATAAAATAAGTCAATTCGCAGAGTTTATATGGATTGGACAGCACAGATTAGACTAAGTACACAACGAGGAACAATACAATGCTACGAGAGTTATAGAGTTAATCACATTTAAACATTGTAAACGTCAAAAGTATAAATTGTGTGCTAGTACTTATGTGCGAAAAAAATATATTGTAGTTTTAGTCCAATTCTTATGCATGAAAGCATTAAATAAGGCAATGATGTGTACATGTAGCATCAACAAGAGAGAAAACACCAAGTAGAAATATCATATTTTACATGTTTATCTTGATCCTTTAAAATGCTAAGACAAGAGAAATAGAGTGAATGATCTCGTTACATATCTATCTATGTCATACTAAGACTTGAACTAGGGGCACTAACCTTAAGTAAGAGTCTATGCACAAGATCGAAATGACTCGATAAACCAATGTTCTCATCCTTACAATGCTCATATAGACTTATCAGGACGAATGAGTAGTGCTTGGGGGGTCCTTGACATGACATTTGATAGCTTGCATAGTTTTCTTTTTAGTTTGTTTTTAGCTATCACTTATATATATATATATATATATATATATATATATATATATATATATATATATATATATATATATATATATATAGAGAGAGAGAGAGAGAGAGAGAGAGAGAGAGAGAGAGAGAGAGAGAGAGAGAGAGAGAGAGAGAGAGTTAAAGGAGCCCCGAGTCAATCGAAATCTATCCACCTAAATAGATACACTTTAACTTGTATACATAAGAACTTTGCATTAGAGATTTGGCCTAAAGTTTTAATCTTCATATAAGCACATATGTATCGTGACATTGATTATTCAAGGTATTTCTAATGTGTTAAGATACAATGTCACGAGTTATAGAATGTAAGCCTAGTATTTGTACATGAGTGCTTCGTTTAGGGATGCGTGAATAGTGTGAAGTCATTCCCCTATCTAAATCCTCGCACACACCTAGAGGCATAGATTCGACACACCATGACCGGGGACAATGTTCACACGGATTAGCACTTTTAATTCAAACATTGTATGTATTCGTTATGGTCTACGTTCAGGTGATGTGTGCCCGTAAAACATGATCAATCCACAGTTTTTTTTGTTTTGGTTTTTATAATTTTTTTTGTGTTTTGTGTGTATTTTTTTTAAACAATCGTCAAAAAGAACTCAAATACACAACAGGTAGGAAACACACCAAACGGAAAACAAAGACACACATTTTTTTATTTAAAACTCAAACAAACAAGAACTGAAACACAAATAAAACAACCAAAGAGAGAAAACAAACAATCAAACAAAATAATGACTAGGAAGAGAGTTCTAAAATGCCCAGCTCGAGTTGAATTAATGAGAAACGTGCATCTGGGAGTGGTTTTGTGAATGTCTGTAACGCCCCGAAACTCAAAAGAGGAACGGGCAACGTTTGAAGTGGTTTTGGACCTTGGTACAGGTCACATGACCTGGGACACGGGCATGCCCCAGGGCCGTGTCAGGGGTGTGTTCGACTTCGGATCAAGGGGTCGACGATTTGGCGGTCAATGGTCGTCGGTTGAAGGCGCATGGTCTGGGACACGGGCGTGTCCCATGGCGTGTCCTACTCGGGTGATTTGCGGTTTGTGTTGGGGGAGCTACACGGCCAGGGACACGGGTGTGTCCCAGGCGTGTTGAGTACACAGCATGTGACATGGGCGTGTCATATGGCCATGTCCTTCTCTGGCCATTTCTGGACCTGTGTCGTTTGGGCACACGGGTCGTGACACGGGCCCTGACACGGGCGTGTCAAATGCGACACGGGCGTGTCGGATGCCGTGTCACAGGATGTGTCCTGGTCTGGAATTTCTTGAGTGACGGCGAATGGGTGATACGGCCTTGGACACGCGTGTGTCGCAAGCCGTGTTCGGCCCAGATCTTGGATTTTAAGTTTGGATCGTGGCCGTCTGTTTCCTTATTTTGAGATCCGACGCCTCGGGGTTGTTTACCCAAGGATATACCCAGGTTTAAGGCTTAGAAAATCACATTTCTCTAGGATTACTCTCTTTCTAAGATCTAGAGAGAGGAGAGAGCAAGGAGGAAGAAGGAAGGCTAGATCCGGTCACCAACAGAGTTTCAGAGCTCCAAATCGCGAGCGGACTTCGGATCTACGAAGGCAAGGAGATTGCGGTGCTTTTCATCGGCGTAGATTTCAATGTCGCTAAGGAAAAATGCTAGAGTAACGATTCTCATCCTAGGACATGTGAAGTCCTCTTTTCCTTTGCATAGGAAGCCCCATCTCGCGAGTGTGCGGTGAGTTTGAGGCGTTCCTTGGGGTAGATATGTAAAGTTCCCCTTGTATAGAGTCGGTATTCGAGAACGGACATGGACATGATGTGTGAAGCCTACTCAAACAAGTTGGTATGGATCGATGATGTTGCAATGCATATATGGCCGGAGAAGACTCTGTGCGAATGTTTGTTTTTCGGGTTTTCTACGGGGTAGATTGCAACAGGGAGCTTTGGCGACTAACTCCAAGGTGCACCCGGAAAACTGGGCAGATGCGTGATTCTGCCAACATGGTGGCCAGGGAGCCAACCTGAACATAACCGGGTTATGTGAACTGTGTGATGGAAACGGGACTCAGGGAGTCTTGACCTGCTCATATGTCTTAAATTGATGTTGCGGTATGAGCAACGGGTCGGGTGGAACCGTACCTGTTCTATGTCGTTCGGCGGAACCGTTGGCATAGATGAGGGTCTTCGGCGGTGTTTGGCTTAAATTGACATGACCCATGCCAGAAAGACAAAATGCTCATAAGGTTGGCCGTCCAAGGGGCGGCGGTGAGACGAAAATGTCTATTGTTTAAATTGACGTGACGTTGGCCGGTTTGCCGTGAATGTGCCCTGAGTGCACGGGGTGTGTGGTCGTGCGTGCCTACGCCTGTGATGAAGTGTGTTTACACTATACTGCTTGGTTATACTAATAAAGTGAAGGGAAAGAGCATCGCTGCCCCGAGTTGGGGGCGGGATCGTTATAATTTGGTTAGCATAGCTGACCGTTGCTTTTGTTTGCCACCATGCGGTGGATTGTTGCTTGCAGGTGTCGTAGAGCCGAGCGGTAAATAGCAGGCTAAAGCCCAAGTTGCTGAGCCGGCCCTCGAAGGCCTAATTTTGAGTGTTTTTCTTGTATTCTCAAGTGTGACCGGCCTGCGTGCCGAGATTTGGAAGACACTTATATTTGAGCAAACTATTGTAAGGCCATAAGGCCAGTACTTGTGTATTGTACATTCATATTGGTTTGAGTAGTGGACATTCATGCTTGTGGCTGGGTTCTTTATTTTCTTGCAACTTAATAATTACTTCCGCTAGATGCTCTATGTAGGACGTTGTGATTGGTGGATTGGTCTCAATGAATAGTGTTCCGATCTGTCCGTGGTATATAGCGTCGGGCCCCGGCCGGACCTACTTCTATATGCTATGTGATGGATAGGGGTGTTACAATTTGGTATCAGATTACCGGTTTCGATCAAGCTTAAATGAATTTGTGGACGAATTCACTTTAAGGGGTGGTGAGCACATGTGTGTGCGTCATCATTATAACATGAAAAGAACCCATGAATGTCCACTTAGGAATAAAAATACACTTGTCTAGGGAACCTGTGTATTCCTATAATTGCTTTTTGTAATGTTGTTTGGTCGCTTATCGGTATTTTGCATGATTATAGGTGACCAGGAGTGGTGCTGGGCCGTCAGAATGGCCAGTTTTTGAGGCAAGCAGCGCACCAAATGATGCGCCTGCAACACCTCCTTCAGCTGAGACCATTTGATTGGTAGCGGAGCCTGTGTTTGCGATGATCAATGCGCAACCTGTGAGGCAGGTGCAACAACTTGCGAGGTAGGTGCAACAGCATGCTCCTGCTGTGGAGCAAGTACCACTCCAAGCGGCAGAGCCAAGGAGGGTGGAACAGGTGGTAGTGGAGCTAGTGTTTCCTAGGAGAGCAACGGAGAAGCAACTTAAGCACGTGATTGGTTTCAATCCCCCGGTGTTCTCGGGGACGGGAACCCCAACTCAAGCAGAGGATTTGCTCTCTAGAATTAAGAGATTGCTGACAGCTACTGAGACTGAAGAGTGGCAGAAGACCATAATTGCGACGTTCTTGCTGGACGGTGATGCAAGGCTATGGTGGGAAGGCTTGGAGCTACAGCATCTGAGGGGTAGGCAGTTGACTGATGTCTCAATGGAGGAGTTTTCGAGGTTGTTCATGGCTCGATACCTCCCCTCAGCTCAGAGGATTGATTTGAAAAATGAGTTCCAGAAGTTGGTTCAAGGAGACAGTACCGTTGACGAGTATCTCAACGAGTTTACTCGTTTAGGACGATACGCAAGCGATACCTTTGCTGATGAGGAGCGCAAGACGAACCGATTCTATGAAGGCTTGAGAGATGACTTGAGATTGTTACTTTCGGGGCCTATGGCGTAGGGTTTCCTAACCTTGGTCAACACGGCCCGGTCTTTGGAAAAGGACATGAAGAATGTTCAGGCGAAGAAGGACTCCAGTGGCAGGAAATCTGAGTTTAAAGTGGCGACTACTTCGAAGTCTGGATATCGCAGGTTCTACAAGAAGGCTAGGACGTTGGGTCCAGCCCCTTCTTCAGGTGCCTCGGGGGCAACTACCAACCGAACCCCGGGTGCTTGTTTTACTTATGGAAAGAAGGGGCATTTTGCCCGTGATTGTTGGAGCGGACGTCCGAAGTCCGAGAGAAAGCAAGGAGCAACTTATGAAGAAAAGGGCAAGGCGGTGGAGTCAACCACGTCCCACTATGCTCCGACTCAATCGAGAGTCTATAATTTTGGCCAATTGGAGGCCATCAAACAGGAAGACGTGGTGACAGGTACGGCTTAATTTATAGCAAGTTAGCTTTAAATACTGTTACCTAGTGCTTGTTAGCTTAGTACTGTTTGTATAGGCTTTGTTCTGATTGACGATAGTCCGACACGAGCACTATTCGATACGGAAGCTTCACACTCCCTTCTGTCCGAAAGTTTCATAACGCACATCGGAGTCCCTTCTTCGATGGCGAAGGACAAATTGGATGTGCTGCTGCCGAATGGGTGTTCGATGCGCGCGGACAGAGTATGTGTCATAAAGGTTCATATTGGAAGTCAAGAGTTCTACTTGCTAGCATCATTGCTGCCGCTAGCAGAGTTCGACGTCATCTTCGGTATGGATTGGATTTCAGAGTAGAAGGCTTTTATATATTGCAACCGTAAAGAGTTCAAGCTGGGTGTTGGACAGGAGACAACGTTTGCGGGACTGAAGGTGTCGATCAAGACGCTGATGTCTGCTCTTTAGGTGGTTAAGGAAGTTCGTGCTGGTGCAGAGCTGTTCTTCACGTTAGTGGAGGCTGTAAAGCCTAAGCCCACTTTGGGTAGTATCCCAGTTGTTTGTGAGTACCCCGATGTGTTCCCGGACAATTTTCCCGGAGCCCCACCGTAGTGAGAGATCGACTTCACGATCGAGCTCGTGTCAGGTGCCAAACCTGTGTCACGCTCACCTTATAGGTTGGCACCTAAGGAGATGGCGGAGTTAAAGGTTCAACTAGAAGAGTTGATGGAGCGAGGGTATGTGTGTCCAAGTTCGTCGCCTTGGAGCACACAGGTCCTCTTTGTTAAGAAGAAGGACGGGAGTTTGCGGCTGTGTATCGACTACAGAGAGTTGAACAAGCTAACGGAAAAGAACAAATACCCGATCCCAAGGATTTATGATCTTTTTGATCATTTAATCGGGTCGTCGGTATATTCAAAATTGGATTTGAAGTCCGGTTATTATCAGCTGATGATAAGGGAGAGTTATATCCCAAAGACAACATTCAGCACGAGGTATGGGAATTTCGAGTTCACGGTCATGCCATTTGGGCTGACTAATGCGCCATTGGTGTTCATGGATCTGATGAACAGGACGTTCAGAGAGTACCTAAACCATTTTGTGATAGTTTTTATTGACGATATATTGGTGTACTCGCAGTGCGAAGAAGATCACTTCAAGCATCTTGAAAGTGAGGATAGATACAACTCTAGAGAGGGGGGGGGGGTGAATAGAGTATACAAAAATGATGACACCCTACTCAACTTCCTTAGAGTTAATTTTCGGAAGGAGTTTATAGATATTTGAAACCCTAGAGCCTAACACAAAAGTGCACTAGAGAAAGCTAACTGTAATTACAGTTGAGTTTTGGTCCTATCACAGCAACTAGCAATCCTAGTTATTTCTACTCACAACCACAGTGCAATAAATTAATTAAGCAACACAGACGACACAAGAAGTTTATAGTGGTTCCCTCTAAATAGGTACGTCCACTCTTCTACCACCCTGGTAGGAATCCACTACAGGTTTTTGTTCAGGTGCCCTGCCACCAACTGATCTGCTTCAGGTAGATCAAGTAGACCTTTTGAGCTTTTGATCAGGAGCTCAAAATCCAACACAGGTTTTTGATCAGGTGCCCTGCCACCAAGGTTCACTTTTGAAGGGAGTAATAACCCTTTATACAGGAGGTTGGGAGAGTTAAAGTTTCTTATCTATTGTTAAAACAAATTAGAGAAGCTAGTGGATTGCACAGAGCTAGAAAGCTCTAAAGAATCAAGGCTCCCCCTGGCTTAGAGAATATCCAGGAAGAAGTCTTGCTTCAGGGTGCAGGAACTCTTCTGAACTTGAGACAAAGAACTGTCTTGAAGTTCTGAAGGAGAAGCTTGAAGAAGACTCTTGATTGTAGAATGATTGTTCTTCTTCAATAGCTTTTCTATCTTCTTCTTCTTCTTCTTGAGGCACTGAGTGAATGTTCCTTGCAGCAGGATGAACTCAGGATTGAAGAAGAGAGAGTTGAAGAAGGATGATCTTCTCAGTTGAATGTATCAATGACTGAGAGCTGTATCTCTTCTTGCTTTGAATCTGTATATGAATCTATATTTTGACTTGTATATCTTGTGTCTCTATTTTCTTCTTTCAAAAGAAGCTCTTTATATATGGGCCTTTGCAACGGCTCTAATCTATGTTAGAATTTTATCTTCTTCTGAGATCTTCGATCTGGGCTGCAAGTAGCACAAAACAAAACATATCCTGCAGGCAGACATGCTATAAAGGGATAAAGCTTTCTAAGAAGCTGCAAATCCAATCTGATAAAAAGAGTACTAAAGAAAGTCACATCAGACTAAACTCTTTACGGCCAAAGAAGACTTTCTGTGTCTAACGGCTATAAAGGACAGCATGGAAAAATAAAGCAAAAAGATATTTCAACTAATAAGACAAACAACTTTGTCAGATAAATCTTGACTTATGCACAAAGGATGGGGCAAAGATTGCCTTGAGATGTATGCACAAAATCAATGAAATAATCTTTAATAAAATGTGCTAAATAAACAGGAAATAAATCATAGAACAGAAGGAGTACAAAATTACTAAAGACAGACAGAAGAACGTCGAACGACCCTCGGAGATCGTCGACCGAAGCACAAAGATCGTCGACCTATCAGAACAGATAGTCGAACGACACAGATAGTCGAACTATCAAAGAAGATAGTCGAACTACCACAGCAGATAGTCGACCTATCAGAACAGATAGTCGAGCTATCAGATAGTCGACCTATCAAGGCAGATAGTCGAACTATCAAGCAAAACAGATAGTCGACCTATCAAGACAGATAGTCGAGCTATCAGATAGTTGAACTATCCAAGCAGATAGTCGAACTATCAAACAGAACAGATAGTCGACCTATCAAACAGATAGTCAAGCTATCAGATAGTTGAACTATCCAAGCAGATACTCGACCTATCAAACATAACATATAGTCGACCTATCAAACAGATAGTCGAGCTATCAGATAGTTGAACTATCCAAGCAGATAGTCGAACTATCAAACAGAACAGATAGTCGACCTATCAAACAGATAGTCGAGCTATTAGATAGTTGAACTATCCAAGTAGATAGTCGAACTATCAAGAAATCTGTCTGGTCAAAAGAAGTTGAGCGGGGTTCGACGATCGACGAGGCAGATACCACAGAATGTCGAGATAACAAGAGTTTAACTAACTCAGAGTTAGACGATCTGCTGACAGACAAACGTCGACCAACTGATAGACGATCGTCGACCAGTCAATAGACGATATTCGAGCGGCATTCGACCATAGTCGAACCAAAAACAACTTAACCAAATTTTCATCTAGATAAGTAACAACTCTACAACTAGAGCAATCTAAATAAACAACTAACCTTTGACCATAGATAAATCTTGGGTCAAGAGACAAAAATGAGAAGACTAAACTCAAATCCAATCTAGGGTACCAACACATCTGCATCTTGTCTTGGAGACGCTGAGGAGGAATGAACTCTACGCAAAATTCTCCAAATGTGAGTTCTGGTTATCTTCAGTAGCATTCCTTGGTCATATTGTCAGCGGTGAAGGAATAACAGTAGATTCAACGAAGATTGTTGCGATACGGGAGTGGCCTGTGTTGTCTTCGGTAGCGGAATTTCGGAGTTTTCTTGGGCTTGCCGGCTATTACAGGCGCTTCAAAGAGAACTTCTCGCGGATAGTGTTACCTCTTATGAAGTTGATAAGGAAGGATCAAAAGTTCTTATGGACGTAGGAGTGCGCACAAGCGTTTGAGGAGTTGAAGTGTCGGTTGACCACGACGCAATTGCTAAGTTCGCCGAGTGGGACCGAGGGCTTCAAAATTTATAGTCATTCCTCAGGCAGTGGTTTGGGCTGCGTGCTGCTGCAGTATGGAAGTGTTATTGCATATGGATCGCGCCAGCTGAAAGTGCACGAAAAGAATTATCTGGTCCACGACTTGGAGTTGGCGGCCGTGATATTTGTGCTTAAGCTATGGTGACACTACTTGTACGGCATAAAGGTCGATATTTATACCGACCAAAAGAGCCTGAAGTACCTGTTGGATCAGAAGGATCTGAACATGAGGTAGTGGAGATGGATGGAGTTCTTGGGGGACTATACGTTCAAAATTCATTATGTACCCGGGAAAGGCAATGCAGTTGCGGATGTGTTGAGTCACAGGGCTCCCGCCCAAGCCAACTTGTTATCGATTCATGATAAGAGGTTAATTCGGGAGTTGGAGGCGTTAGAGATCTGTTGTGTTGACAGGCAGACTAGCACCGAAGCATTATTGAACTTGACGGAAGTTCAGTGTGACCTGGTTGATCGCATTCGGACGGCTATGGAGTTGGATGACGGCATGAAGGAGCTCATGGATGCAGCATTGGATGGGTCAAATTCCCAGTTTTCAGTTGAAGATGGGATACTAAGGAAGGACAATCATTTTTGCGTCCCAAACGTGGGAAATCTACGGGCGGAGTTGATGTACGAGACTCATCATACGAAGTACTCAATCCACCCTGGGAGCACGAAGATGTATCGGGACCTAAAGAAGTTGTTTTGGTGGCAAGGGCTCAAGAAGAATGTCGCACTGTTTGTGGCTAAATGTCAGACTTGCGCCTTAGTAAAGGCGGAGTGCCAAAAGCCTGGGGGATTCTTGAAATCCTTGTCGATTCCGGAGTGGAAGTTTGACAACATTTCGATGGCCTTTGTGCATGGCTTGCCAAGGTCGCAGAAGGGAAACGACGCCATCTGGGTGATTGTAGACCAGTTAACAAAAGTGTCGCACTTCATTCCGCATAGGAAGGATGATTCAGTGGAGAGACTGACGAAGGTGTATGCAGATAATATAGTCCGACTGCACGATGTGCCCCGCAACATCGTGAGTGATCGAGATGTGCATTTTACGTCCAATGATTGGAGGTTGGTGCAGCAGATGCTGGAGACTAAATTGAAGTTCAACACAGCCTTCCATCCGCAGACGGATGGGCAGACCGAGAGGGTCAACAGAACTATGGAGGACATGCTCCGCATGTGCGTTCTAGACTTCGGAAAGCATTGGGAAGACCACCTGTATTTGGTGGAGTTTGCATACAATAATAGCTACCAAGCAAGTATACAAATGGCGCCCTTCGAGGCCCTATATGGTAGGAAGTGTCTGTTGGAACACCCTATTACTATTTGGATCAGGATGACTATATTTCTATAGGGATTTTGTGTTGTGACCTCCTTGTTGTTATAAAGGTCACATAGGCTAGTTAGAGTAATCTTCAGCTCGACGCAGAGTCGACTTCAGCTCGACGCAGAGTCGACCTCAGCTCGACGCAGAGTCGATCTCAGCTCAACGCAGAGTCGACCTCAGCTCGACGTGGAGTCGACCTCAGCTCGACGTTCCGTCGAACCCAGTTCTGCTTACAGAAAACACTCTCTGGCCGACGTGTGTCGTGCTCAGATTGACGTTTTACTGTGAGCTCGACGTTTTCCAGACTTCCGTCGGTTTTGAATAGGAATTCAAATTCCTTCTGTCAGTCAATTAATGCTGAAGATTTATTGGCCGTTACAGCATATCTGGTGCATGGTTCAAGGAATTTTTTAAGGAATGTCTGCCTGACATTTCCTTTGAGGCATGGACATTTAAGGAAAGCATTTAATGCTGACTGCCAACGGCTATCAAAGAAAAAGGAAGAAGAAGACTCAGATATATTATTCATTCAGCTAGACAGAGATATATAGAACAACAATACAGGACTTCAGCTCTCTCTCTCTCTGTGATATTGTTTTGAAAGCTCACTCACAGGAATTCTGATTGCTTCAGACATAACCATCCAACTTTCTTGGATCATCCCCTGCTGGAGCAAATCAGATCTTTGAAGACCTGTCACCCTTGTGCAGAGCTCTCCTTCCTGAACTACTTCTTGATCTCAGGGGGAGCTTTGACAACATCTACAGATCCACTTTGCTTCTCTCTACTTGTTGATAGAGAAGACAACATCACCCCTTTTTCTTTTTCTTTTTCTTTCTGTACAGGGTTTTAACTCCCTTCAAAAGTTACATTTGGTTTTGCTGAAACCTGGTCAAAATCAGCTCCTTTGGTTTGTGAGAACCTGGTCAAAAACTCTCTGGTGCTCAAGACACCTGATCAACTCTTCTTGAAGTGGATTCCTATCAAGGGTGATAGAAGAGTGGACTACCCAGGATTTTGGGGAACCACTATAGCTCCTTGTGTCGTCTGGATTGCTTGTTTCTTTGTGTTTTGCTTTGTGCTGTGAATTTCTTTTTACTCTGATTATTTGCTATAGCACCATACACTAAGTAAATCTAAACTTTCTCTCCACTCAAGTTTTTATTTGCAAAACTATTTTAAATAACTCTATTCACCCCCCTCTAGAGTTAGGATTGATCTTATCCTGCACTTTCAATTGGTATCAGAGCCAGGTTGATCATTCATACAGGCTAACACCTGGATCAAAAGATCTCTGATAAGATCATTTCTCTCAAAAGGGATATTTCTTTTAGTTTTATTTATCTTTAAAACTCATGGCACAAAATAAGGACTTTGCTAGCACCAGACCTCCTATGTGCAATCTCTCTAAGTTTGCACTATGGAAAGCAAGGATTAAACTTTACATGAATTCATTTGATGAGGACATCTTTAATTCTGTGTTGACAGATTGTCCAAGGCCTCCCACAGAAACAAGTACATCAGCTGTTCCTCCTCCTTCAGGAACTGATGCTGACATAAAGAAGTGGAAGGCAGCAGATGCTAAAGCCATGAACATCTTGGCTCAAACCATGTCAGATGACATTTTCCAGAAAGTAGCTGAATGCAATACTGCCAAAGAGATCTGGGAAAAACTTTCAGAAATTGTATCAGGTTCTGCAGATGAAAGAAAGGATAGGAGATCCTACCTCATCACCTAGTATGAGAACTTCAAAAAGGCAGAGTCTGAGTCAGTTGCTGACATGTACAACAGACTGAGCCTAATCATCAGTGAGTTTAGATCACTAGAAAAGGACATATCTCTCACTGAGATAAATGACAAGATACTGACTTGTTTCCCTAGCTCTTGGGACTCAAGAATCTGGTCAATTAAAGATGGAAGGAATGTATGTGAGTTATCCACAGAAGCTCTTCTAGGAAAGCTCAAGAGTTATGAGCAATTCATGAAGAAGAGAGAAGAAGAGCAGAAGATATCCACACCAACTGAAAAGGTTGAGAAAACCATTGCCTTCAAGGCACAGGAAGAACAACCTAAAGAAAAGGTGTTGGGAGATGAAGAGCTTATGAGCCTACTTGTCAAAAGGTTCAATAAGCTGAATAAAAAGAACTTCAGAAGATGGTCATCCAAAGACAAAGACAAGCCAAGGTATGACAGATCTACTAATAAAGATGTTATCTGTTTTGGCTGCAGGAAACCAGGACACATTGTCCGCAACTGTCCAGAAAATCAAGATAAGGACAGAAGGGACAAGAAGGAAAGAAAAGATAAAAGGAAGGATAAGGAGTCAAGGAAATACCATGACAAGCCTTCCTCCAGCAACAGCAAGCACACCAGAAAAGGATTTGTGGCTGAATCCTGGAGTGACTCTGATGAGTCTGATTCATCATCCAGCTCTAGTGATGATGAGGATGATGCAGAAGAAAAAGGATTCTGCATGATGGCCATCAGTGCATCTCAAAAGAACTCTGATTTAGAGCCTGATGCTGACTACCTATCTGATCAGGAACTTACTGAGGATCAGGTAATAGATTCATTTGATTTTACTTCTGATGAATTTAAATCTGAGTTCAAATCTATGTGCATTGACTTGATTGAATCTCAAAAGTTGATTAAAACTCTCAGAGAACAATTAATTGAATGCAAATCCATTAACTCAGATAATCTTAGACTCTTAGAAGAGTTGAAGCAGTGTGGGGAGGAGATAGCTTCACTGAAAGGTGAGCTATCTAAGGCCAAACAATTTGAAGAAACCCTTAATGGGAGAAGTATCAAATTAATGGACATCACAAGTACAGTGAACTCAAGATTGAATGGTACACTGGGCTTGGGTGCTTCATCCAGCCAACCCATAGTGCTGACAACTCCAATCAAATTTACCAGTGACAAAGGTAAAGGAGTCTTGATAGTGGCTAGGAATAATGCTGACTTAACCCAGGAAACTGGACAAGAAGCGTCGAACGAAGCTCGACGGACGTCGACCAGAGCTCGACGTAATCGCAAGAAAACGTCGAACTCAGGTCGACGCCTTCTACCCTCTGAAAAAAGCAAGCCTTCGCCGTCGAATGGAGCTCGACGCACTCACCAGAGTCCGTCGACCAAAACTCGACGTGCGTCGAGCCAAGTTCAGAGCAAAAGTCAGTTCTCAGGGGTTAATTCAAAATTCAATTCCAGCTCCACATCTCATCACTTTAACCCTTATGCTGAATGGATCATACCTCCTAGGAGATATCATCCTGTAGGCTATAAGAGTCAACCTGAGATGTCTTTTATTTCAGAATTTAAAGGATATCAAGAAAGGCCCAAGGTAAACTGGGTCAAAAACAATTGATTTGTTGTATGTGCAGATAAAGACCTATCCAAGTGAGAACCAGTAGTGGTACTTGGATAGTGGGTGCTCAAAGCACATGACTGGCAACAAGGAGAACCTTGTGTCCTTCAAAGCTAAACATGGACCCAAAGTAATCTTTGGAGATTCAAACTTTGGACAAACAAAAGGCTATGGCCAAGTCAAGATAGGGTCAATCACATTTAAGAAAGTGGCATATGTGGAAGGACTAAAGCACAACTTAATCAGCATCAGCCAGCTATGTGATGCTGGTTATCAGGTTTGGTTTACCAACTCAGCATGCAATATTGCATTAAACAACAACATTGTTTTAATTGGTAATAAACAAGATAACATATACCTAGTTGATTTCAATTCATCTAAAGTAGATATATGTTTATTTAACTCCCTTAGCAAACCTAATGAACTTTGGCATAAAAGACTAGGACATGTGAACCTTAGAACCATTGCTAAGTTATCCAAAGACAACCTTGTTAGAGGACTACCTTCTGGTCCCTACAAGAAGGAAGGACTTTGCAAGGCCTGTCAGTTAGGCAAGCAAACTAAAAACAGTTTCAAGTCACTTAATAAGAGTGACTCACCTAGAATTTTGTACTTATTGCACATGGACCTCTTTGGACCAATTAATGTACAAAGCCTAGGAGGGAAATCTTATGCTCTAGTAGTTGTAGATGACTTCTCAAGATTCACTTGGGTGTTCTTTCTGAGGAAGAAGTCTGATAACTTCAAGATTTTGACAGATTTTCTCAAAGGCATACAGATTGAGTTCAATACTCACATTGCCCTGATCAGAAGTGATCATGGGACAGAGTTTGATTCTCTTCTTATGCTAGAGTTCTGCCAGAAGGAAGGTATCAGGCACACTTTCTCAGCTCCAAGAACTCCTCAACAAAATGGGGTAGTTGAAAGGAAAAATAGAACCCTTATTGAATCTGCCACAACATTGTTGACAGATGCTCACCTTCCTCTAACCTTTTGGGCAGAGGCTGTGAACACCTCCAACTATGTTTTGAATAGAAGCCTGATACACAAACTAAAGGGTAAGACTCCCTATGAGTTACTCAAGGGGAAGAAACCTAAAGTAAATTATTTCAAAATTTTTGGTTGCATTTGCTTCATTCACAATAATGACAAGAAATACCTAGCTAAATTTGAAGCCAAAGCTGATGAAGGAGTGTTTCTGGGATACTCCATGACTAGCAAGGCTTATAGGGTTTTTAACAAGTGCTCAAATAAAATTGAAGAATCCATGCATGTTACATTTGATGAAACTAACATGTCTTATAAGGAGAAGGAGACTTCTACCATAAGCAATTTGCAGGAACATTCAATTTCAGAAAATCTGAAGCAGCTTACCATCACAGACAAAGGGTCATTACCTTCAACAATTCAGCAAGACACTGAACTCAGTGACAATGAAGAGGAATCTCAGGGTTTGGAAAGCTCAAATGGTCAACAAATTGAAGAACCAGTTGTTGTTCCACAAGAGGAAACAACAACACAGGTTGATGCACCATCAACACCCCTTGTTGATTTAGTAACAGCAAGAGATCACCCAATTTCACAAGTAATTGGAGATATCTTAGTAGGTGTGCAAACAAGGAATCAAGTTAATCAAAATATTATGCACACTTGCTTTCTTTCTCAAATTGAGCCTCAAACCATACAAGATGCAGAGCAAGATCCAAACTGGATCATTGCAATGCAAGAAGAGTTGAATCAATTTGAAAGGAATAAAGTTTGGGAATTAGTACCAAGACCAAGAAACCAGCAAATTGTTGGAACCAAATGGGTATTCAGGAACAAGCTGGATGATCAAGGAATAATTGTGAGAAACAAGGCAAGACTTGTTGCACAAGGATATTGCCAAGAAGAAGGAATTGATTATGACCAAACCTTTGCACCAGTTGCAAGGTTGGAGGCCATAAGAATCTTTCTTGCATATGCAGCTCACAAGAGATTCAAGGTATATCAGATGGATGTCAAGAGTGCTTTTCTCAATGGAGACATCAAGGAAGAGGTTTATGTAAAGCAACCTCCAGGTTTTATCTCTCCAACCTTTCCTGATCATGTTTTTAAACTGCATAAAGCTTTATATGGTCTCAAGCAAGCCCCTAGAGCATGGTATGAGACCTTAGCTTGTTTTTTGTTGGAAAATGATTTTAAAAGGGGTAGAGTAGACCAAACTCTCTTTGTTAGAACCCATAGGTCCCATACCCTACTAGTACAAGTTTATGTAGACGATATCATATTTGGGTCTACTGATTCAAACTTATGCAAAAAGTTCTCACAACTTATGCACTCAAAGTTTGAAATGAGTAGCATGAGTGAGCTTACTTTCTTTCTAGGATTGCATGTTAAACAACATGTGGATGGCATTTTCATTTCTCAAACCAAGTATGCAAGAGAACTGATTAAGAAATTTGGAATGTCTGAAGCATCCTCTATGAAAACACCTATGCCTACAAATGCTGTTTTAGATGCTGATGAATCTGGAAAACCAGTTGATCAGACAAGATATAGAGCAATCATTGGCTCATTACTTTATCTAACAGCTACTAGACCAGATATAATGTTTGCCACATGCATTTGTGCTAGATTCCAAGTAAGCCCTAGAGAGTCCCACCTCACATTAGTTAAGAGGATTCTTAGGTATGTAAAAAGTTGTCCTAATCTAGGTCTCTGGTATCCACATGACTCAGGATTTGATCTAACTGGATTTTCAGATTCTGACTATGCTAGATGTAGAGTAGACAGGAAAAGCACCAGTGGAACTTGTCAATTCCTTGGTAATAGACTTGTCTCCTGGTTCTGTAAGAAACAAACCTCTATGTCCACATCAACTGCTGAAGCTGAATACATGGCTGCAGGCAGTTGTTGCTCACAGATTTTGTGGATTCAAAACCAGCTCCTAGACTATGGCTACAACTTAGAGATGTCTAAAATCTTTTGTGATAATACCAGTGCAATATCAATTGCTCAAAATCCAGTTCTCCATAGTAGGACCAAGCACATAGAGATCAGACATCACTTCTTAAGGGATAATGTAGAAAAGAAGAAAATTGCACTAGAATACATTTCCACTGAACTACAAAGAGGAGATATTTTCACCAAGCCCTTGGATGAAAAGAAGCACTTCTTCTTCCTCAATCAGTTGGGAATGCTAGATGGAGACAGCATAAATTAAAACTCCAAGATTTTGAAACCCCTAATTAACAGGAATAGGAAAAATTTCATTTTAAAATTCCTCTGTCTGAGTGGTTTCTTTGAGCTCTGAACTAAGCTCGACGCTGCGTCGAACGGAGATCGACGGTCCGTCGCCCTCAAAAGCGTCGAACGTCGAACTCAGCTTCTAGCATCGAACTAAGTTCACAGCTCCCTGGCTTCTTGAGTTTCTCTCTCTCTGGTCGACGTCTTCGTTCAACGTCGACCTGAGCTCGACGTATAGCATCAGCCCAAGCGTCGAACGTCCCTAAGCTGCACGCTATTGAGTCGTTTCAGTTCTCCTAGAGCCTTAGAGCGTCGAACTGAGCTCGACGTTCTTTCCTTTTCTGCGTCGAACCCTAAGTATAAAATCATTTTTCTCCGTCGTTCGCAGTTGCGCTTTCATATTTTCTGCTCAAGCTTTCTCCCTCCAAATACGTTACTCTTGATCTTGGAAGGTCTTTTTTTTGCAGGAAAATGGCAATCACTGCAGGTGCTTTGGCGGCCATGAAGTTCGATTCAGGCTTCGACATCGACTTCGACTCATTTGATGGATCACCACAGTACTTTCTGGATATTCTGGAACTTTTCAAGGAGCAGCACCTGGTCAACTTTATGTCAACCAGGATCCCTCTTCCAGAGTCGGAAATCAAAGAATGGACCCTTACAGCAGTTAACTCAGATAACAATACATTGATCGGGCAAATTTCAGGGAATGAGGTAGCTATATCACCCCAAATCATCTCAGAAGTTTTCAGTTTTGCTGCTGGAGATGATGGAATAGAACTCTCTGTGGAAGAGTATGCTTTGATTCTGGACAGGATGGGGCATGCTGCTGGTAATCCCTCTAAACTCCTAAAAGTTAACCTAGCTATTGAGTATAGGTTGTTAGCAGACATCACAGGCAAAGTAATCTGTGCAAAGAGGACTGCACATGATGCCATTACTAGGCATCAGTTTTGCCTTATGGCTGCAATCTTGGATAAGAAACATCCCAACTGGGGATTGATTGTTTTTGAAATGATTAAGAAGAAATTGGATAAGAACTCTGTCCACTTTGGAAGGGTTCTTGGGTTGATTCTGAACCACTGCTGCCCCAGCTGCTTGTGTCCTCAAAGAAGCACATCAATGCTTCCAAGAGGCTCACTTGTGCACTGATTGGCAAGTGGGACAGAAAAATTGTGAATCCCAGGGCAGCAGCAGCAGCAATGAGGACTTCTGCAGACACCAGGACTGTAGAGGTCACTCTCCCTCAGTCCACTGGTCCAGAAGCAGGGACTTTGCCATCTCCCTCCCTCTCCCTCCCATCCACCTTCATCCCCTCAACAACAATCCTCTCATCCACTCAACCCATACCTTCATCCATCTCTACTATTGCATCCTCCCTTCCACCACACACAACTTTACTTCCCATAAGCTTGGATTCCTCATCTCATGAGGACCTCTTCTCCTTTGACATTCATGAAGACTCCTTCATGGATGCCTCTACCTCCTCTCCTCCTTTCCCTGAGAACTCTCTCTGCCTCTGTCTCCTCCCTCTCCTCTCATCTGGCATGCCATTCTTCTGGGGGCCTAGAGTCAGCTGCCACTGATTCTAGGCAGGGGGAGATGTCAACAGAAGAAGAGCTGTATCCTTCATCAGTTCAGTTTGTACAGACTTGTTCAGAGACAGTCTCAGCAGCAGAAGTTCAGATAGCATCTGAGGCTCCTCCTCAAAATTCAGAACAGCTTCAAGAAGACCTGTCTAGGGCTATTATCCCTTTTCAGAAGACCCTGATCCCTGATGTAGCAGTGGTAGCAGTGGCTCCTGCTAGTGATGAAGTTGAAATAATAATAGCTGCTGAAACCTCAGGTGAAGTAATTGAGACACCTGGTACAGTTGAGACCATGTCTCCCAAGGCCTTCAGGAACCAGCCTCTTCAGTCTCTATGGCTCCTGAGGCTATTCCCTCTCCTGCAGTGGTAGACTCCTCCTCCCCTCTGACAGCAGATCTTCCTCCAGTCACCTCCTCAGCAGCTCCAGCCTCCATCACTTTTCCTATCTCCAAAAGAAAGTACATAGATCCCTATGATGAATCTCAGAGTTCAGAAGATGAGTTTGCTATTGATTCTGATGACTCCTCTGCAACCATTGCAAGGAAGAGGAAAGCAAGATCAAAAGCTTTGAAAAGAGTTCCAATGGCTAGAGCCACAGACCATGACATCCCCTACTACATCAAATACAACTGTGAAATTACAGAGCCATGGATGCAGTATTCTCAAAATCAAAGAAAGGCAATGAAGAAGAAAAGAAAGTTCAATGAAGGCCCCACCAAGCCTGTCCATCAGCCTCCACCTCCACCTCCTCCAGATGCAGGTGCCAGTGCAAGTCTATCTTCCAATCCAGCCCCATCATCTCTACATGGAAAGACCTATCAATCAAGAAGATCCCAAGGAGATAGTCAGCAAAGGGGAAATCAGCAAAGAGGACACAACAGAGGCAGGCAGTCCAAAGGAAGATCAGGTTCTCAACCTTATCAAAGGGGAAGATCCATTGATCCAACCTCTGGTCCCTATCCTTACAGACCTAGAGCTGACCTCACCCCAAGAACTACTCAAGAACTCTCCTCCAACAGATTTGAACCAGCAGTACCTTTTGAAGATCCCACCAAAACTCCAGCTTACTGGAAAGCTAGAATGACTGAGATGGCTGCTCTAAATGAGATTAACAAAGCTAGAGAAAGAGGTCTGGAAACCTCTCACATTAGCACAATGTCAGACCAAAGGAGAGAGGAATTGGAGAAATATAATTCAAAGAAGTTCTTTGACTCAGACAGATATATGCAACTCCATCCTGCAGCTGTACCACCTAGTGCAAGGGATCAGAAATCCTTAGGTGCAGCTGATGATTACAGATCCAAGAAGGAGGCTTCAAATCCTAATAGAGAAATTATCTTCAAGAAAGGTGATCAAGACAAAGCCCCACAGGAAAAGTAAAGTAAGGTGTTTTAATTCTTTCTATCTGCTGGACACAGGACATTTAAACATTACTGCTGCTATATAGTGTTATATATATGCTGCTTTTTATTCTGTCATATGTCTGGTTGTATTGTATTGTATTTTTGCTTTACTTCTCTTTGAATCCCTAAATTCCTGTAAATAGTAATCCTAATCCAAATAGGGGGAGATTGTTGGAACACCCTATTACTATTTGGATCAGGATGACTATATTTCTATAGGGATTTTGTGTTGTGACCTCCTTGTTGTTATAAAGGTCACATAGGCTAGTTAGAGTAATCTTCAGCTCGACGCAGAGTCAACTTCAGCTCGACGCAGAGTCGACCTCAGCTCGACGCAGAGTCGATCTCAGCTCGACGCAGAGTCGACCTCAGCTCGACGTGGAGTCGACCTCAGCTCGACGTGGAGTCGACCTCAGCTCGACGTTCCGTCGAACCCAGTTCTGCTTACAGAAAACACTCTCTAGCCGACGTGTGTCGTGCTCAGATCAACGTTTTACTGTGAGCTCGACATTTTCCAGACTTCCGTCGGTTTTGAATAGGAATTCAAATTCCTTCTGTCAGTCAATTAATGCTAAAGATTTATTGGCCGTTACAGCATATCTGGTGCATGGCTCAAGGAATTTTCTAAGGAATGTCTGCCTGACATTTCCTTTGAGGCATGGACATTTAAGGAAAGCATTTAATGCTGACTACCAACGGCTATCAAAGAAAAAGGAAGAAGAAGACTCAGATATATTATTCATTTAGCTAGACAGAGATATATAGAACAACAATACAGGACTTCAGCTCTCTCTCTCTCTGTGATATTGTTTTGAAAGCTCACTCACAGGAATTCTGATTGCTTCAGACATAACCATCCAACTTTCTTGGATCATCCCCTGCTGGAGCAAATCAGATCTTTGAAGACCTGTCACCCTTGTGCAGAGCTCTCCTTCCTGAACTACTTCTTGATCTCAGGGGGAGCTTTGACAACATCTACAGATCCACTTTGCTTCTCTCTACTTGTTGATAGAGAAGACAACATCACCCCTTTTTCTTTTTCTTTTTCTTTCTGTACAGGGTTTTAACTCCCTTCAAAAGTTACTTTTGGATTTGCTGAAACCTGGTCAAAATCAGCTCCTTTAGTTTGTGAGAACCTGGTCAAAAACTCTCTGGTGCTCAAGACACCTGATCAACTCTTCTTGAAGTGGATTCCTATCAAGGGTGATAGAAGAGTGGACTACCCAGGATTTTGGGGAACCACTATAGCTCCTTGTGTCGTCTGGATTGCTTGTTTCTTTGTGTTTTGCTTTGTGCTGTGAATTTCTTTTTACTCTGATTATTTGCTATAGCACCATACACTAAGTAAATCTAAACTTTCTCTCCACTCAAGTTTTTATTTGCAAAACTATTTTAAATAACTCTATTCACCCCCCTCTAGAGTTAGGATTGATCTTATCCTGCACTTTCAGTGTCGCACACCATTGTTGTGTCAAGAGATGGGTTATAACACCCCAAAATCTCTCAGGTCAAATTGAGGTTCAGGCTGGCTGACACGGCCTTGGACACGGGCGTGTCCAGGGTACACGGCCTGGGACATGGGCGTGTCCCAGGGCTTTTTCTTCTCTATCGACACAGTCGACGATCGTTGAGTCGACGATCGTTGAGTTGCGACACGGCGTGGGACACGGGCGTGTCCTAGGGCGTGTACTGCTCGGGTGGCGTTGAGTGGAATGACGTTGAGTGGTGCTGAGTGCAGTGGCGGTTAGTGGCGCTGAGAGGTGATACGGCCGGGGGACACGGGCTTGTCCCAGGGCGTGTCATACCCAAATAATAGCCAGAATGTCCCGCGATGGACACGGCCTGAAGGCCCAGCCGTGTCGATCTTGACACGGGCGTGTCAAAGTGTCACACGGGCATGTCCCATGTGTTTCTCGGGAATCCGGTGATTTCCATCTCAATGGAGAACACGCCCCTCGAGACGGGCGTGTCAGTTGGGGACATGGGCTTGTCCCGGGCGTGTCGACACCCGTGTTCTGGTTTGTCTTAAGTCGGTTGTTGACTACTTGAGGAACATGGCCTATGACACGGGCGTGTCACTACCCGTATTCATCCCAGAAAATCAATTTAAGGGCTGATCAAAGCCGTTCATTTTCCTTGACAAAGATCCAATGGTCTAAGCTCTTCCCTGGGTTGATAAGGTCGGGATTGAAGATGAGAAAGCTCATTTGAGTTCTTGTAGTCTCTTTCTAAGGTTAAGAGAGAGAGGAGAGCAAGGGAAGGAAGAAGAAGTGAAATCCGGCTGTCAGCGGTGCTACGGTGGTCCAAATTGCGAGCCGAGTTCAGCTCTGCGGAGGATCGATCGTTGCGGAGCTTTCCAACCATGTGCTTTTCACCATGGCGCCGAAACGTCCTTCAAGGGTAATGAGTTCATTCTTGGACATGTGAAGTCCTTCTTTCCTGCATTTGCATAGGAAAAACCCTTCCCCGCGAGTGTGCGGTGGGTTGTGGCATACCTTAGGGTAGATATGTGAAGTCCTCTTGTTAGAGTCCGGAATTGGAGTACGGACCTAGGCATGCTGTGTGAAGCCCATCTGGACGTGTTGGTCTGGATTGGTGATGCTTTGTTTGCACTTTGGAGGAGCCTCCGAGTATTTGATTGTTTGTGTGCAATCTGTGGTGGATACCTGTAGCCTAGTGCAACAGGAAGTACTGGAGGAAGTCTAGGAAATTGTGAGAGTCGGTACTTGGTATTCGACTCTTTTGGCTGTGAGTGCCATATTGGGTGGAGTTAAGCCATTGTGCTTCAACTGTGAAAAAGGGCTTCGTGCCGAACAAGAAAGGTGAAACCGACCCGTGCCTTACTTTATGGCCTCAAGTATGATGTGCTTGGTAAGGGCAAGGTGATTTGAGCAATGGGGGGTGGCTGATCCGTACCTACGTTATGTTGGCTTAACATGAGAGTGCCAAGGCATTGGACTTTCGTCGGCGACATAATGAGAGTCTTTGGCCTGTATGCAAGACTAAATGCTCATTGGTGGGACCCGGTGTTTCCGGTACACCCGAATGTGCCTGAGAGCTCGGATCGTTGGGCCGGCTGTCTGACGATTGTGATGAATGGTTGTTGCGTAATAGCACCTAGCATGCAATACTTGTTGATAAATTGTTGTGCAGGGAAGGAATTCCGCTGCCCCGTGCCAGGGGCAGGGTCATTATATTTGGTCAGCTGAATGCTGACCGTTGTCCTGTTTGCCACCGCTTAGTGGATTGGTTCTTGCAGGTGCTGGTGGTGCTGGACCAAGCGGGACTTAGAAGGCTGAAGCCCAAGCTGCGCTGCTGCCCTCGAAGGCTTTATTTTGTTCCTACTTGTTCATTTGTGGCCGGCCAGCGTGCCGATGTTTGGAAACCACACTCTTGTTAAGAGGAATTTGTAAGGCCATAAGGTCATATACTTTGTTTGCATTGTATACATTCCTAGTTTGTTAAAGTGGACAGTTCTTGTATTGCTTGAGTTCAAGTTTTCAACCATGAAGCTTTCACTAGAATGCTCTGTGTTAGGATTCGTTGGGTTTTGATATTATTTAGTGGCGTCTACGCTTGTTCGTGGAATATGGTGTGGGGCCCCGGCCGGACCCTCTATTATATCCTATGTGACGGGTAGAGGTGTTACAATTTGGTATCAGTATGTCGGTCTTTCTCTTCCGAATTCGTGGTCGAATTCTTTTGAGGGGTGGCGGGCACGTGTCAGTGCTGCCGTTATAACACATATATTGAACTCAAGAATGTCCACTTAGGAATGCAAATACACTGCTTTGTTTCTCCTGTGTGTTCCTTTTGTATGTTTGCCGTTTTAATTAGTCGCTAAGCTGTGTGTTTTACCCATATAAGTGACTAGAAGTGATGCGGGTCAATCGGAACCTCAATGTTCTGTTGAAAGTGCGGCACCAGCTGAGGTGCCCACACCTCCTCCATCTGCCGAAACCGTACGTTTCATCATAGAAATGGACTTGCTGTGATGAATGCTCAGCAGGATGAACAGGCACGTCCTGCATTGGTGCCAACGCATGCTAGGGCACGACAAGAACCGGCGAAAGGTGTAGTTGATCAACGAGCAGCAGATCAACAATTGAAGCAATTCATGAGCTTCAATCTTCCACAATTTACTGGGGCGGGTTCACCGGCCCAAGTAGAGGATTGGCTTGCAAGGATCAAGCGGATCATCAGAGCTATTAGAGCTGAGGAGGGACAGATCGTCATGTTAGCCACTTTCCTACTGGAGGGAGAGGCTCGATTATGGTGGGATGAGATTTAACTGCATCACTTTGCCGGCAGACAATTGGCAGAGGTTTCAATGGAAGAGGTCTCTCGGTTGTTTTTGGCAAGGCATTTGCCGATACATCAGAGAATATCGATGGAAATGGAGTTTCAACGATTGTCACAAGGAGATCGTAGTGTGGATGACTACCTGCATGAGTTTACTCGTTTGGGAAGATATGCGGGTATGATCTTCACCGAAGAAGAGCGTAAGACTATTCGGTTTTATGCGGGACTGCGAGATGAGCTACGGTATTTGCTCTCGAGTTCTGTAAGTCAGGGATTTCAAGCCTTAGTCTATATGGCTCTATCTTTGGAGACGGACATAAAAAAGGGAAGACTGTGGTGGAGTCTTCTACCTCGCACGCGCAGCCCCGGGTCTTCAACCTTGGTCAACAGGAGGCCATTAAGCAGGCCGATGTCATCACAGGTGCGCACAATTTTTTTAATTTTATTGTATGATTGTGTGTTGTGCTTGTTTTTAAGCTTGGTGTTATAGGTTTTGTCCTTATATGGGACTGTCCGGCTCGAGCACTGTTTGATACAGGTGCTTCGCATTCGTTTTTGTTTGAGGCTTTCGTCTTTCGTATCGGGGTACCTATACGAACCACGACAGACAGTGTAAAGCTTTTGTTACCGAACGGATGTTTACTGTGCGCGGATAAATCTTGTGGTCATGAGGTGCAGATAGGGAGTCGGGAGTTTAAGGTGGAAACATTAGTATTGCCGATCACGGAGTTTGATATAATCTTTGGTATTGACTAGCTTTCAGAGTAGCGTGCCTGTATAGATTGCACTTCAAAGGAAGTCACACTTGGGCAGAATACCGAACGAGAAACCAAGTTTATTGGTATGCGAGGGATGAGTGGGATGTTGCTATCTGCTCTCCAGGTCGTGAAGGAAGTTCGGAAGGGTGCGAAGTTATTCTTCACACTTGTGGAGGCAGTGGCGCCGAAGGCCAGTGTGAGTGAAGTACCGATTGTGTCGGAGTATGCTGATGTGTTTCCAAAGAACCTTCGTGGGTTACCTCCCCAAAGGGAAATCGACTTCGCTATCGAGCTGATTCCAGGTGCGAAACCTGTGGCCCGTTCGCCGTATCGGGTAGCGCCAAAAGTAATGGCCGAACTGAAAGTTCAAGTGCAAGAGCTGTTAGAGCAGGGATACATAAGCCCAAGTATGTCACCTTGGAGCGCGCCTGTTCTATTTGTAAAAAAGAAAGACGGTAGTATGCGATTGTGTATTGATTACCGCAAACTGAATAAGCTGACGGAGAAAAACAAGTATCTGATTCCACGGATCGATGACTTGTTCGATCAGCTAGCGGGCTCAACCGTCTATTCCAAGTTGGATTTGAAATTCGGGTATTATCAATTGTGGATTCGGGAAAGTGACATTCCCAAGACAGCGTTTGGTACACGCTACGATCATTATGAGTTCACGGTGATGCCGTTTGGCTTATATAATGCGCCTTCGGTATTCATGGATCTAATGCACCAAACATTCCGCGAATACTTGGATCTGTTTGTGATTGTGTTTATTGATGATATCCTCGTGTATTAACAATCAGAGGAAGATCATGCAAACCATTTTCGGTTGGTATTGCATACCTTGCGGAGGAGTAAGTTGTATGCCAAATTCTCTAAGTGTGAGTTTTGGCTCTTGTCGGTGGCTTTTTTGGGCCATGTGGTCAGTGGAGAGGGCATAGCGGTGGATCCGGCTAAGATAAGTGCCATTCGTGATTGGCCAGTGTTGTCTTTAGTTGTCGAGGTCAGGAGTTTTCTTGGACTGACAGGCTACTATAGAAGATTCGTGGAGAACTTCTCCCGGATTGCTTTGCCTCTGACTACGTTGACGAGGAAAGATCAGAAGTTCGTTTGGACACCGGAGTGCGCGCGAGCTTTTGAGGAACTGAAGAGTCGTTTGACCACGACGCCCGTTTTGACATCGCCATGTGGGACAGACGGTTTCGAGTTATACAGCGATGCGTCAGGGAGCGGCCTAGGCTGCATTCTCCTGTAGTTTGGCAAGGTGATTGCTTATGGCTCACGTCAATTGAAAGTGCATGAATGTAATTACCCCGTCCATGACTTGGAGTTGGCGGCGGTGATCTTTGTGTTAAAGTTGTGGCGGCACTATCTCTATGGCGTTAAGGTAGATATTTATACAAATCATAAGAGCCTAAAGTATCTGCTCGATCAGAAGGATTTGAATATGCGACAAAGGAGGTGGATGGAGTTCCTCTGGGACTACACCTTCGATATTCACTATGTTCCCGGAAAGGGAAATGTAGTCGTTGATTCCTTGAGTCGTTGGACTCCGGTGCGGGCAAGCTGGTTGCGGCGACATGATGAGCGTCTAATCCAGGAGTTGGAAGCGCTAGAGATATGTTGTGTTGATAAGGATTCCACAGCCGATGCATGCTTGAACTGGATGGAGGTTCAATATGATCTTCGAACAGAGTTCGACGGGCAATAGAGCTTGATGAAAGTCTCCAGCGCTATGCAAAGGATGGGTCTGGTGACCAATTCTCCTGGGATGACGGCTTATTACAGAAGGATGGACGGTTGTGTGTCCCTTGTGCGGGTAAATTATGATAAGAATTGATGTACAAAGTGCATTTTGCAAAGTACTCAATTCATCCTGGGAACACAAAAATGTACAAGGACATGAAGAAATTATTCTGGTGGCCTGGATTAAAGAAGGACATAGCTGAGTATGTGGCTAAGTGTCGTACTTGTGCTTTGGTGAAAGCAGAATGTCAGAGGCCTAGCGGTTTCCTGAAGTCATTGCCGGTTCCGCAGTGGAAGTTTGAGGATATTTTAATGGATATCATGCACGGATTGCCGAGATCGCAACGCGGGAATGACTCAATCTGGGTGATTGTAGACCGATTGACAAAGGTGTCTCACTTCCTACCGAACAAGCGGGACGATTCAGTTGAAACGTTGGCAAAGCTCTATGTGGAGCAGATTGTTCGATTGCACGGTGTTCCTCGGAGCATAGTAAGTGACCGTAATGGGCGATTCCTTCGAAATATTGGAGGCTAATCCATCAGCTATTGGGCACGAAGTTAGCATTCAGTACGGCCTTTCATCCTCAAACGGACGGCCAAACTGAGCGGACCAACAGAACGATGGAGGATATGCTCCGTATGTGCGCCCTGGACTTTGGTAGGAGATGGGAAGATCATCTTGTTATGGTGGAGTTTGCCTATAATAATAGCTACCAAGCGAGCATCGGTATGACACCATTTGAAGCTCTTTATGGTCACAACTGTGGTACACCGTTAGCTTGGGCAGAAACTGGCGAATCCAAACTGTTGGTGCAGAAGGAAGTCGAAAACGCTAACTCAAAAATACGCTCTATTCGGGAGAGGCTACTGATAGCCCAGGATCGTCAAGCTAAGTATTACAATGCTAAGCAATGGAACGTGGAATTCGCGGTGGGCGACTGGGTCTACTTAAAGATTAAACCCTTTAAAGGCGTATCTCGGATTTGGCGGCTGAAAAACCTAAGTCCGCGATACCGTGGCCCGTTTGAAGTGGTGGAGCATGTAAGGGAAGCTTCTTATCAGCTAGCACTTTCATCGGAGTTTAGTGGATTGCATGATGTGTTCCATATCTCGGTATTGCGGAAAGCAGTCAAGGATCCAGCTCAAGTGATTGAGAATGATCTGGTACCGGCCGAGTATGGTCTAACAACAAAGGTTCGGCCCATTTGAATTTAGGATCGAGCTGAGAAACAATTTCGGAACAAAACGATCGGGATGGTCAAAGTCCAGTGGGACAATTGTGGACGAGAAGAGCTAACATGGGAGCGAGAGCAGACCATGAGGGCCGAGTTTCCTGAGTTATTTTTGTAACTGTTGGCTCGCGTGTTTTTTGTTACAACTTATATGTAAACTTAACACATTTTGTATCATGCTTACATTTCCTTCCTGTATTCAAATTTTGGGATGAAATTTATTGTAAGGAGGGGAGGGTTGTAACACCACAAAAAGTTCTCAGTTCAAATTGAGGTTCAGGCTGGCTGACACGGTCTTGGACACAGGCGTGTCCTAGGGCGTGTCCATGGTACACGGCTTGGGACACGGGCGTGTCCCAGGGCGTGTTCTTCTCTGTCGACGCAGTCGACGATCGTTGAGTCGACAATCATTGAGTTGCGACACGGCCTGGGACACAGGCGTTTCCCAGGGCGTGTCTTGATCGGGTGGCATTGAGTGGAATGGCATTAAGTGGCGTTGAGTGCAGTGGCGTTGAGTGGCGTTAAGAGGTGACACGGTCGGGGGACACGGGCGTGTCCCAGGGCATGTCATACCCAAATAATAGCCAAAATGTCACGCGAAGGACATGGCCTGGAGGCCCAGCTGTGTCGATCTTGACACGGGCGTGTCAAAGTGTCACACGGGCGTGTCCAGTACCCGTGTGTTTCTCGGGAATCCGGTGATTTCCGTCTCGATGGGGAACACGCCCCTCAACACGGGCGTGTCAGTTGGTGACACGGGCGTGTCCCAGGCGTGTCGACACCCGTGTTCTGGTTTGTCTTAAGTCGGTTGTTTACTACTTGAGGAACATAGCATGTGACACGGGCGTGTTACTGCCCGTGTTCAGCACAGAAAATCAATTTCAGGGCTGATCAAAGACGTTCATTTTCCTTGACCAAGATTCAATGGTATAGGCTCTTCCCTGGGTTGATAAGGTCGGGATTGAAGATGAGAAAGCTCATTTGAGTTCTTGTAGTCTCTTTCTAAGGTTAAGAGAGAGAGGAGAGCAAGGGAAGGAAAAAGTAGGGAAATTCGGCTGCCGGCGGTACTACGGTGGTCCAAATCGTGAGCCGAGTTCAGCTCTGTGGAGGATCGATCGTTGCAGAGCTTTCCAACCGTGTGCTTTTCGCAATGGCGCCGAAACGTACTTCAAGGGTAACGAGTTCCTTCTTGGACATGTGAACTCCTTCTTTTCTGCATTTGCATAGGGAAAACCCTTCCTCGCGAGTGTGCGATGGGTTGTGGCGTCCTTTGGGATAGATATGTGAAGTCCCCCTTGTTAGAGTCCGGAATTGGAGTACGGACCTAGGCATGCTGTGTGAAGCCCATCTTGACGTGTTGGACTGGATTGATGATGCTTTGTTTGCACTTTGGAGGAGCCTCCGAGTATTTGATTGTTTGTGTGCAATCTGTGGTGGATACCTGTAGCCTAGTGCAGCAGGAAGTATTGGAGTAAGTCCAGGAAATTGTGAGAGTTGGTACTTGGTATTCGACTCTTTTGGATGTGAGTGCCATATTGGGTGGAGTTGAGCCGTTGGGCTTCAACTTTGAAAAAGGGCTTCGTGCCGAACAGGAAAGGTGAAACCGACCCGCGCCTTAATTTATGGCCTCAAGTACGATGTGCTGGTAGGGGCAAGGCTATTTGAGCAACGGGGGGTGGCTGATCCGTACCTGCGTTATGTAGGCTTGACATGAGAGTGCCAAGGCATTGGACTTTCGTCGGCGACATAATGAGAGTCTTGGGACTGTATGCCGGACTAAATGCTCATTGGTGGGACCCGGTGTTTCCGGTACACCCGAATGTGCCTGAGAGCACGGATCGTTGGGCTGGATGGCTGACGATTGTGATGAATGGTTGGTGCGTAAGAGCACCTAGCATTCTATACTTGTTGATACATTGCTGTGCAGGGAAGGAATTCCGCTGCCCCGTGCCAGGGGCAAGGTCGTTATAATTGGTCAGCTGAATGCTGACCGTTGCCCGGTTTGCCACCGCTAGGTGGATTGGTTCTTGCAGGTGCTTGTGGTGCTGGACCAAGCGGGACTTAGCGGGCTGAAGCCCAAGCTGCGTTGCTGCCCTCGAATGCTTTATTTTGTTCCTACTTGTTCATGTGTGGCCGGCCTGTGTGCCGATGTTTGGAAACCACACTCTTATTAAGAGGAATTTGTAAGGCCATAAGGCCATATACTTTGTTTGCGTTGTATACATTCCTAGTTTGTTAAAGTGGACAGTTCTTGTATTGCTTGAGTTCAAGTTTTCAACCATGAAGCTTCTGCTAGAATGCTCTGTGTTAGGATTTGTTGGGTTTTGATATTATTTAGTGGCGTCTCCGCCTGTTCGTTGAATATGGTGTGGGGCCCCGGCCGGACCCTCTATTATATCCTATGTGATGGGTAGAGGTGTTACACGGGTAAGGCAAGGTTGTATAAAAAGTAGGAGGTGGAGAGCGCTACTTCTTTGGTGAGGATCATTCGAGAGCGTTTGCTGATCGCTCAGGATAGACAAGCTAAGTACTACAATGCCAAGCATCGGAACGTGGAGTTCGCGGTTGGCGATTGAGTGTACTTGAAGATAAAGCCGTTCAAGGGTGTTTCACGGGTGCGACGCTTGAAGAAGCTGAGCCCGAGATCCGTTGCATAGGAAGCCCCCTCTCGTGAGTGTGCGGTGAGTTTGAGGCGTTCCTTGGGGTAGAAATGTAAAGTCCCCCTTGTTTAGAGTTCGTATTCGAGAACGGACATAGGAATGATGTGTGAAGCCTACCCGGACAAGTTGGTCTGGATCGGTGATGTTGCATTGAATATATGGCCGGAGAAGACTCCGTGCGAATGTTTTATTTTTTGGTTTTCTATTGGGTAGATTGCAATAGGGAGCCTTAGGGACTAACTCCAAGGTGCATCCGGAAAACTGGGCAGATGTGTGATTCTGCAAACATGGTGGTCAGGAAGCCAACCTCAACATAACCGGGTTATATGAACTGTGTGATGGAAACGGGACTCGGGGAGTCTTGACCCGCGCATATGTCTTAAATTGACGTTGCGGTATGAGCAACCGGTCGGGCGGAACCGTACCTGTTCTATGTCGTTCGGTGGAACCGTTGGCATAGATGAGGGTCTTCGGCGGTCTATGGCTTAAATTGACGTGACCCATGCCAGAATAAAAAAATGCTCATAAGGTTGGCCGTCCAATGGGTGGTGGTGAGACAGAAACGTCTAAAGCTTAAATATACATGACGTTGGCCGGTTTGCTGTTAATGGCTGAGTGCACGGGCTGTGTGGCCATGCGTGCATACGCCTGTGATGAAGTGTAACACCCTTATCCGTCATATAGCATATAGCAGTAGATCCGACCGGGGCTCGACGCCATATACTACGGACATACTGGTTGGTTACTTATTGAAACCATTCAACCAATCACAACGTCCTACACAGAGCACCTAGCGGAAGCAAGTTATTAAGTTGCACGATAAAAGAACCCAGTCAAAGCATGAATGTCCACTACAAAAGCCCCATAGGAATGTACGATACACAAAAATAATAATGACCTTAAGGCCTTACAAAAGTTTGCTTAATAGATAATGTCTTCCAAACCTCGGCACGCAGGCCGGTCATACATGAGAATAACAGAAAACACTTAATAATAGGCCTTCGAGGGCCGGCGCAGCAACTTGGGCTTTAGCCCGCTATTGACCGCTCGGCTCCGCAGCACCTGCAAGCAACAATTTACCGCACAGTGGTAAACAAAGTCAACGGTCAGCTATGCTGACAAAATTATAATGATTCCGCCCCCAAGCTCGGGTCGGCAAAGCTTCTTCCCTACACTTGTGTGCCTAGCCAATCAAATAGAGAATAAGCATAACATCACAGGTGCGGGCTCAAATGGCCACACACTCCGTTCTCTCAGGGCACTAACTCGGTGAACCCGGTCGTGACCGTGGTCTCACCACTATCCCTTGGACGGCAAATCTCGTGAGCAAAATAGTCTTTCCGGTCTAAGCCTAAGACTTGCACGACCATGCCAATGGCCAGTCTCTTTTTTTTCAGATGTTTGTCACCAAACCGCATAGCCCGGGTCCGCATCCACTTGCCCGTTGCTCACATCACATATTCATATTAAGACGTACGCGCGAGCCAAGCTTCTCCCGAATCCCAAAGATCGATCACACAAGCACATAACCATGTTATGTTCATGGTTGGCGCCCAGGCCACCGCGATGGCAGAAATGCATTTCCGCCCAGTTTTCCGGGTGCGCCTTAGGGTTAATCCCCAAGGATCCCTACTGCAATCTACCCCGCAGAAACCCCAAAATAACAAATGGCACGGGGTCTTCCCCGGCTACTATGCAATGCACATAACCGATCCAGACCAACTTGTCCGAGTAGACTTCACACAACATGCCTATGTCCGTACTACGATTCCGGACTCTAACAAGGGGTACTTTACATATCTACCCCAAGGAACACCGCAAACTCACCGCAGACTCGCGAGAGAGGGTTTTCCAATGCAAAGGAAGAGAGGACTACAAGTATCCTAGGATGAGGATCGTTACCCTAGCATTCTTCCGTGGCGCCATGGAAATCTATGTGGATGTAAAGCACCGCAATCTCCTTGCCTCCGCGGATCCGAAGTCGGCTCGCGATTTGAAGCTCCGAAGCTCCGTCGGTGACCGGATCTAGCTCCTCCTCCTCCTCCTTGCTCTCCCTTCTCTCTAGATTTTAGAGAGAGATAACCCAAGTGAAAATAAGGGTTTCTCAACCCTATTCCTGGTTTAACCTCATCAGGAACAAACCCCAGCCCTCCCAAGCCAAGGAAACGAACGGCCACGATTTAGGCTGAAATTATAAAATCTTGGCTGAACACGGGTTGCAACACGGCCGTGTTACTCATTCGCCATCACTCCCATAGCCCGACCAGTACACGGCCTGTGACACGACCTCCGACACACCCGTGTTACAAGTGACACCCCCGTGTCAGGACCCGTGTCATGCCCTGTGTGCAATAACCTGGAAATTCCCGAGATGGACACGCCCTGTGACACGGCATCCGACACGCCCGTGTCAGATGTCACACGCCCGTGTCTGTCCCTGTGTCATGACCCGTGTGCATAACTCAGAAACCTCCCGAGGGGGACACCCCCTGGGACATGCCCGTGTCTTAGGCCGTGTACCACACCCGACGACCGCCGATCGCCAAAACGCTGACCACGTGACCCGTCGCCGAACACGCCCGTGACATGCCCGTGTCATGCCCGTGACACGCCCGTGTCACCTGCTCCAAGTCCCATACTTGGCTTAAAATTTCACCCATCCCTCTTTTGAGTTTCGGGGTGTTACAACTCTCCCCCTCTTAAAAGAATTTCGCCCACGAAATTACTAAAGGAAAGAAAACGGAAAACTTTAAGCGGTTCCTGAGCGAAATAACTCCGGGTACTCCTCCAGCATGGTTTGCTCACGATCCCAATAGAGCTCCTACTGAACGCAATTGTTCCACCGAACCTTGACCATCTATATCTCCTTACTACGGAGTCGTTTGACCTCAAAGTCCTTAATATGAACAGGCTTGACCTTAGTCGTCAACCCTTCGCCCACCGACACTTGGTCCACTGCGATCACCTGCGAAGGCTCTTGCACCGCCTTCCGCAATACAGAAATGTGGAATACATCGTGTAGTCCACTCAACTCCACCAATAGCTTCAAACGATAAGCCGCTTTACCGACCCGCTCCATAATCTCAAAGGGTCCAAGGTATCTTGGGCTCAGCTTCTTCAAGCGTCTCACCCGCGAAACACCCTTGAATGGCTTTATCTTCAAGTACACCCAATTGCCAATCGCGAACTCCACGTTTCGGTGCTTAGCATTATAGTACTTAGCCTGCCTGTCCCGAGCGATCAGCAAATGCTCTCGAATGATCTGCACTAAATAAGTAGCACTCTCCACCTCCTGCTTCTTGTATAACCTTGCCTCACCCGTTTCTAGCCACGATAACGGCGTGCGACACTTCCTATCATACAGGGCCTCAAAGGGTGCCATTTGAATACTCGCCTGGTAGCTATTATTGTACGCAAACTCCACCAAATACAGGTGGTCTTCCCATTGCTTCCCGAAGTCTAGAACACACATGCGAAGCATGTCCTCCATCGTTCTGTTGACCCTTTCAATGTAGTCCCCAACATCTATTGCACCAACCTCGAATCATTGGACGTAAAGCGCCCATCGCGATCACTCACGATGCTGTGAGGCACACCGTGCAATCTGACTATATTATCCACATATAGCTTCGCAAGTCTCTCCACCGAGTCATCCTTCCTATGCGGAATAAAGTGCGACACCATTGTTAACCGGTCTACGATCACCCAGATGGCGTCGTTCCCTTTCTTGCGACCTTGGCAAGCCATGCACAAAGTCCATCGAGATGTCGTCGAACTTCCATTCCGGAATAGACAAGGATTTCAAGAATCCTCACGGCTTTTGGCACTCCGCCTTTACCAAGGCGCACGTTTGGCACTTAGCCACAAATAGTGCCACGTCCTTCTTGAGCCCTGGCCACCAAAACAGCTTATTTAGGTCCAGGTACATCTTCGTGCTCCCTGGGTGTATTGAGTACTTGGTATTATGAGCCTCGTACATCAACTCTGCCCGTAGATTTCCCCCGCTTGGGACGCACAATCGATGGTCCTTCCTACACAGCCCATCCTTAACTTAAAACTGGGAATTTGACCCATCCAACGCTGGCTCCAAAAGCTCCTTCATGCTATCATCCAACTCCAATGCCTGCCGAACGTGATCAGCCAAATCATACTGAACTTCCGTCCAGTTCAACAATGCTTTGGCGCTCGTCTGCTTGTCCACACAACAGATCTCCAACGCCTCCAACTCCCGTACTAGCCTCTCATCATGAACCGACAACCAGTTGGCTTGGGCGGGAGCCCTGCGACTCAACGCATCCGCAACTGCATTGCCATTCCCGGGTATATAATGAATCTTGAATTTGTAGTCCCCTGGGAACTCCATCCATCTCCGCTGCCTCATGTTGAGATCCTTCTGATCCAACAGGTACTTCAGGCTCTTGTGGTTGGTATAAATATCGACCTTTACGCCGTAAAAGTAGTGTCTCCACAGCTTTAGCGAAAATATCACGGCCGCTAACTCCAAGTCATGGACCAGATAATTCCTTTCGTGCACTTTTAGCTGACGCAATCCATACGCTATTACGCTCCCATGCTGCAGCAGCACGCAGCCCAAACCACTACCTGAGGCATCACTATAAATCTCGAAGCCCGCGGTCCCACTCGGCGAACTTAGCACTGGCGCCGTGGTCAACCGTCCCTTCAGCTCTTCAAACGCTTGCACGCACTCCTGCGTCCACAAGAACTTCTGATCCTTGTAAATTTCGTGAGAGGTAACGCTATCTGCGAGAAGTTCTCCACGAAGCGCCTGTAATAGCCGGCAAGCCAGAGGAAACTACAGACTTCCGCTACAGAAGATAACACAGGCCACTCCCGTATCGCAACAATCTTCGCTGGATCCACCGCTATACCTTCCCCACTGACAATATGACCAAGGAATGCTACTGAGGGTAGCCAGAACTCGCATTTGGAGAATTTTGCATGGAGTTCATTTCTTCTCAGCGTCTCCAAAACTAGATGCAGATGCTTGAAGTGATCTTCCTCGCACTGCGAGTACACCAATATGTCGTCAATGAAGACGATCACAAAATGGTCTAGGTACTCTCGAAACATCTTGTTCATCAAATCCATAAACACTGATGGCGCATTCGTCAGTCCAAACGGCATGACCGTGAACTCGAAATGCCCATACCTCATGCTGAGTGCCGTCTTTGGGATATCAGACTCCCTTATCCTCAACTGATAAAAACCAGACTTCAGATCCAACTTTGAATACATCGACGATCCGACTAACTGATCGAAGAGATCATCAATTCTTGGGATCGGGTATTTATTCTTCTCCGTTAGCTTGTTTAACTCGCTATAGTCGATACACAGCCGCAAACTCCCGTCCTTATTCTTAACAAAGAAAACGGGTGCGCTCCAAGGCGACGAGCTTGGACGCACATACCATTGCTCCATAACCTCCTCTAGCTGAACCTTCAACTCTGCCATCTCCTTAAGCGTCAACCTATAAGGAGAATGTGACACAGGTTTGGCACCTGGCACGAGCTCGATCGTGAAGTCGATCTCTCGCTGCGGTGGGGATCCGGGAAGATTATCCGAGAACACATCGGGGTATTGACAAACCACGAGAATAATATCCAAAGTGGACTTTGGCTCTACAGCCCCCACTAACGCGAAGAACAGCTCTGCGCTAGCACGAACTGCCTTTACCACCTAAAGAGAAGACATCAGCGTCTTGCTCGACCCCTTCAATTCTGTGAATGTTGTCTCCCGCCCAACACCAAGCTTGACCTCGTTACGGTTGCAATCAATATAAGCCTTCTGCTCCGAAAGCCAATCCATGCCAAAGGTAACGTCGAACTCTACTAGCGACAGTAATGACGCTAGCAAGTCGAACTCTTGGAATTCAATATAAACCTTCACGGCGCATACTCTGTCCGCACGCATCGAACACCCGTTCGGTAGTAGCACATCCAATTTGTCCTTTGCCATCGAAGAAGGAACTCCAATGCGCGATATAAAACTCTCAGACAAAAAGGAGTGTGACGCTCCCGTATCGAATAGTGCTCGTGCCATACTATTGCCAATCAGAACAAAGCCTATACAAACAGTATTAAGCAAACAAGCACTAGGTAACAGTATTTAAAGCTACCTTGCTATAAATTAAACCGTACCCGTCACCACGTCGGCCTGTTTAATGGCCTCCTGCTGGCCCAAGTTATAAACTCTCGGCTGAGTCGGAGCATAGTGGGACGCGGTTGACTCCACCGCTTTGCCCTTCTCTTCATAAGTGGCTCCTTGCTTTCTCTCGGACTTCGGACGTCCGCTCCGGCAATCGCGGGCAAAGTGCCCCGTCTTTCCGCAAGTAAAGCAAGCGCCCGGGGTTCGGTTAGTAGTTGCCCTCGAGGCACCAAAAGAAGGGGTTGGACCTGACGTCCTAGCCTTCTTATTACATCTTCAAAAACCAGACTTTGAAGTCGGCACCTTAAACTCCAGTTTCTTGCCACCGGATTCCTTCTTCGCTTGCACGTTCTTCATGTCTTTTTCCAAGGACCGGGCCTTGTTGACCAAGGTTAGGAAAACCTGCGCCATAGGACCCGACAGTAACAACCTCAAATCATCTCTTAACCCTTCATAGAAGCGGTTTGTCTTGCTCTCCTCATCGACAAAGGTAGCGCTATCGTATCTTCCCAAACGAGTGAACTCGTGGAGGTACTCGTCCACGGTGCTATCTCCTTGCACCAACTTTTGAAACTCATTTTCCAACGCGATCCTCTGCGCTGAGGGGAGGTATCGAGCCATAAACAACCTCGAAAATTCCTCCATAGAGACATCCGCCAACTGCCTTCCCCTTAGGTGGTGTAGCTCAAGCCCTTCCCACCATAACCTTGCGTCACCGTCCAACAAGAATGTCACAATCGTGGTATTCTGCCACTCTTCGGTTTCCGTTGCTGTCAGCACTCTCTTGACTCTCGATAGCCAATCCTCTGCCTTAGTCGGGGTTCCTGTTCCCGAGAACACTGGCGGATGGAAGCCCATCACATGCTTTAGTTGTTTCTCAGTTGCTCTCCAAGGCAACTCCGGCTCCACCACCACTTGTTCCACCCTCCAAGGCTCCGTCGCTAGGAGCGGAAGTTGCTCCACCGCAGGAGCAGGCTGCTGCACCTGCCTCGTAGGATGCGTGATCATTACAAAGACAGCTTCTGCCACCAATCTAATGGTTTCGGCTGACGGAGGTGTTGCAGGCGCATCATTAGGTGCGCTGCTTGCCTGAGAACCTGACCATTCCGACTTTCCAGCACCACTTATGGTCACCTATAATCGTGCAAAACACCGATAAGCGACCGAACAATATTGCAAACAGCAATTATAGGAACACCCAAGTTCCCCAAACATGTGTATTTTCATTCCTAAGTGGACATTCATGGGTTCTTTTCATGTTATAATGATGGCGCACACTTAGTTTCTCACCACTCCTTAAAGTGAATTCGCCCACGAATTCATTTAAGCTTGACCGAAACCGGTAGTCTGATACCAATTTGTAACACCCCTATCCGTCACATAGCATATAACAGTAGGTCCGGCCGAGGCGCGACGCCATATACTACGGACAGACCGATTGGTTACTTATTGAAACCATTCAACCAATCACAACGTCCCACACAGAGCACCTAACAGAATCAAGTTATTAAGTTGCAAGATAAAAGAACCCAGCCAAAGCATGAATGTCCACTACAAAAGCCCCATAGTAATGTACGATACACAAAAATAATAATGGCCTTAAGGCCTTACAAAAGTTTGCTTAATAGATAATGTCTTCCAAACCTCGTCACGCAGGCCGGTCATACATAAGAATAACAGAAAGAACTTAATAATAGGCCTTCGAGGGCCGGCGCAGCAACTTGGGCTTTAGCCCGCAATTTACCGCTCGGCTCCGCAGCACCTGCAAGCAACAATCCACCGTACGGTGGTAAACAAAGGCAACGGTCAGCTATGCTGACCAAATTATAACGATTCCGCCCAAAAGCTCGGGGCGACAAATCTTCTTCCCTGCACTTGTTAGCCTAGCCAATCAAATAGAGAATAAGCATAACATCACAGGTGCAGGCTCAAATGGCCACACACCCCGTGCTCTCAGGGCACTAACTCGGTGAACCCGGTCGTGACCGTGGTCTCACCATTATCCCTTGGACGACAAATATCATGAGCAAAAGAGTCTTTCCGGTCTAAGCCTAAGACTCGCACAACCATGCCAATGGCCAGTCTCTTTTTTTTTCCAGATGTCTGTCACCAAACCGCATAGCCCGGGTCCGCATCCACTTGCCCGTTGCTCACATCGCATAGTCATATTAAGACGTACACGCGGGCAAAACTTCTCTCGAATCCCAAAGTTCGATCACACAAGCACATAACCTAGTTATGTTCATGGTTGGAGCCCAGGCCACCACGATGGCAGAAATGCATTTCCGCCCAATTTTTCGAGTGCGCCTTTGGGTTAATCCCCAAGGATCCCTGCTGCAATCTACCCCGCAAAAACCCGAAAATAACAAATGGCACGGGGTCTTCCCCAGCTACTATGCAATGCACATCACCGATCCAGACCAACTTGTCTGTGTAGGCTTCACACAACATGCCTATGTCCGTACTACGATTCTAGACTCTAATAAGGGGGACTTTACATATCTACCCCAAGGAACAGCGCAAAATCACCGCATACTCGCGGAAGAGTGTGTTCCCATACAAAGGAAGAGAGGACTACAAGTGTCCTAGGATGAGGATCGTTACCCTAGCGTTCTTATGTGATGCCATGGAAATCTATGCAGATGGAAAGTACCGCAATCTCCTTGCCTCCGCGGATCCGAAGTCGGCTCGCGATTTGAAGCTCTAAAGCTCCGTCGGTGACCAAATCTAGCTCCTCCTCCTCCTCCTCCTCCTTGCTCTCCCTTCTCTCTAGATTTTAGAGAGAGATAACCCAAGTGAAAATAAGGGTTTCTCAACCCTATTCCCGGTTTAACCTCATCAAGAACAAACCCCAGCCCTTGGATCCCAACCCAAGGAAACAGACGGCCACGATTTAGGCAGAAATTAGAAAATCTGGGCCGAACACGGGTTGCAACACGACCGTGTTACTCATTCGCAATCACTCCCATAGCCCGAAAGTACACGGCCTGTGAAACAGCCTCCGACACGCCCGTGTCACAAGTGACACGCCCGTGTCAGGACCCGTGTCATGCCCTGTGTGCAATAACCTGGAATTTCCTGAGCTGGACACGGCCTGTGACACAGCATCCGATATGCCCGTGTCTGATGTGACACGCCCGTGTCTGTACCCGTGTCATGGACCATGTGCATAACTCAGAAACCTCCCGAGGGGGACATGCCCTGGGACACGCCCGTGTCCCAGGCCGTGTGCCGCACCCGATGACCGCCGATCGCCAAAACGACGACCACGCGACCCATCGCCGAACACGCCCATAACACCCCTATGTCATGCCCGTGACATGCCTGTGTCACCTGCTCTAATTCCCAGACTTGGCTTAAAATGTCGCCCGTCCCTCTTTTGAGTTTCGGGGTGTTACATGAAGTGTATTTACACTATACTACTTGGTTATGCTAACAAAGTGCAGGGAAAGAGCATCGCCGCCCCGAGTTGGGGGTGGGATCGTTATAATTTGGTCAGCATAGCTGACCGTTGCTTTGGTTTTCCACCGTGCAGTGGATTGTTGCTTGCAGGTGCTGCGGAGCCGAGCGGTAAATAGAGGGCTAAATCCCAAGTTGTTGAGCCGGCCCTCGAAGGCCTAAATTTTGAGTGTTTTTCTTGTATTCTCATGTGTGACCGGCCTGTGTGCCGAGGTTTGGAAGACACTTATATTTGAGCAAACTGTTTTAAGGCCATAAGGCCAGTACTTGTGTATTATACATTTCTATTGGTTTGAGTAGTGGACATTCATGCTTGTGGCTGGGTTCTTTATTTTCTTACAACTTGATAATTGCTTTCGCTAGATACTCCGTGTAGGACGTTGTGATTGGTGGATTGGTCTCAATGAGTAACATATCATTCTGTCCGTGATATATGGCATCGGGCCCCGGCTGGACATACTACTATATGCTATGTGACGGATAGGGGTGTTACAATGTCAGCTAGTTGTCATCGGTGCCAATGATGCTTATTCTCACGTTCTCCTTTTTAATGTGATCTCAAATTAAATGGTGACGCGCGTCAATAAGTTTGGAGCTTGAATGATGCACTTGATTATTTATCAAGTCTATGACACTCTTGTTGTCGCACCTAAGTGTAACATTCCTATAAGTTAGGCCAAAGCCTTCTAATGTTTGAGACATCCACAGTGCTTGTGGGCAACAGCTTCCTAAGGCGATATACTTGACTTTATCGGTAGAGAGGGAAACCAAGTTCTGTTTCCTACTGGACTAGGTGATTAGTGCAGGTCCTAAAAATTGACATGTACCACTCGTGCTCTTACGATCAAGTGAGCATCTAGCATAATCAGAATCAGAGTACCCGTGAAGTGTAAACTTAGTGGTGTGTGGGTAATAAAGTCTAAGATTTTGGGTGCCTATAAGATACCCAAATATATGATTTACTGCTTTCAGATGTGACTCCTTAGGGTCGGCTTGATACCTAACACAAAGACACACCGTGTAACGACTCCACATATTAAATAACATATAATAGAAGGTCCGACCGGGGACCCACACTATATGTCACAAACAGACGGCGAGGTCACACGTTAATACCAAATTACCATCGCACCATAACCCAGAGCATTCTAGCGGAAGCTTATTAATTGCAAGAACTCAACCAATGAATGTCCACTACAAATATAAACAACCCATTTATATATAACATTAAGAATGTATACAAGCTCACACCACTCACGGCCTTAAAGCCTTACAAGTTTCTCTTTACAAAAGGTGGTTTCATACATCAGCACGCAGGCCGGCCACACATGAAATCAAAATCTTCGCACGACCTTCAAGGGCCTACAATCAGCAGCAGCAAGGGCTTCAGCCCGCTCAATCCAAGTCAGCCTGCAACACCTGCATATGAATGTCTACCCCAAGGGTGATAAACAAAGCAACGGTCAGCATTCAGCTGACCAATTATAATGATCCTCCCCCTTACTCGGGGCAGTGGTACCTTCCCTACATGCATTATAATCACAACATGTATATAGACCACAACATCATCACAAACACCGGCCTTCATGCCAGACGCTCCGTGCACTTAGTGAACGCTTACGGTGTACCGAAATCTTCTAGGTCCCACCACTGATTAGAGGTTATTAGCTTGTTGGCCAGACATAAGCCTCCAAACACATGTCAGAGACCTCACGCACCCACCCCACTCAGAGGCGTTCACCTCACGACAACTGTGAGCATTATAGATTGACTTACGAACGTAGTGTAACATGCCGGGAAGGTCCGCAACCCCACCATTTGTAGTGATACCAATCGAACGCTCACCCGATCCTATAACTGAACTTGTTGGGTGGTCATCTTGCCCATCCCACTCAGAGATTTCTGCAATCCATCTCATAACACAGGCACACAGTACCGCTTTCCCATCCATCATCCAGCTCGTGTCGAGCATACAATCAAAAGAGCTATACAAAGCTTCCTTACCACAATTCACAAGCATCCTCACACTCTCTGTTAGCTAATCGTTTTATACACGGAGTCTTCTCCGGTTCGTAGCATCACCAATCTAGACTACCCGTCCAGATGGGCTTCACAAAGCATGCTTATTCCGTACTACACATTTCCGGATCTAAATGCAGACACAACTGCTGGAATCACTTATGCTTTCCACCCCTTGGTGGAGGATCCCATGCATATGCATAAAGTTGGACTTCACTTGTCCAAGAAGGAGATCGTTACCCTTGACGATCGCTTCGGAGCCATGTAATACTGGCATGTTGGAAATCACACGACGGCCTTGCCTCCACAATGCTATCCTCGGATCTCGAGTCGGACCGCTGCAGCTCCACCAACGGCCGTAATCCTTCTCCCTTCTCCTCCTCCAAGCTCTCCTCTCTCTTTTCTCTTTAGAAAGAGATTGGCCAAGTTATGAATGAAAACTTCATTCCAATTCGGAGTTAAACCCAGCAGTGAAGAGCTTGGGCCACATGATCCAGGAAGGAGGAAATGGACGGCCACGATCTGCCCTCAAATATCTATTTTTGGGCTGACACGGCCTGTGACACGCCTGTATCACAGGCCGTGTTCCCTAAGCGGTTAAGGAACCGACTCTATACAAACCAGAACACGGCTTAGACATGCCTGTATCGAGCACCTGACACGTCCGTGTCACAAGGTACACGCCCGTATTGAGGGGCGTGTCCCTCAATCCACACAAGGCCAACTCTACCAAGGAGGACACGGCCAAGGCACACGACTGTGTCCTTGGCCGTGTGCCAAACACGCCCCTGTGACATGCCCGTGTCACAGGTCGTGCTCCACACTAAACACAACCCGGTTATCCACCCGAGCAGGACATGCCCTGGGACACGCCCATGTCCCAGGCCGTGTTTCCTCTCAAAAATTGTCGACCGCACTTTCGTCGAGAACTCGCGACATACTCAAGTACCCAGAGATGGACACGCCCAGGGACACGCCCGTATCCGAGTCCGTGTCACCCAGCCTGAACTCCAAATTGGATTTGGGGTGTTACAACCCTCCCCACCTTATAGAATTTTCGTTCCAAAATTTGAGCTCAACCACAACCATTCCTTTATTGCATGTATATACAAAACGATCCGGGGTGCCTCGCTCCACGACATCGCACAACTAAGGTTCTTTACACACAAACTTACAACAAGCGCAATAAGAAAGTACACTCTTTCTTTATTTCCGCTCGTCCGCGTCCTTTAGAATCCTCTTAACAGCCTCCTGTAACTCCAGATTATACACACGAGGCTGTTGTACTTCATGATTTGAGCTTTACGGCTCCTGCACCTCGAGAGTGTACACTCGCGGTTGCGCCCGGGATGCAGATGATTCCGCCACTGCCTTACCCTTTTCCTCATAGGATGCACCAGACTTTTGCCCACCGTTTGACGGGCCTCTCCAACAGTATCGGGCAATATGACCCTGCTGTCCACATTTAAAATAGATACGTGTATCCACACATCCTTGCTCATAGGTTGTGCCCGAAGCAACATCCGAAGAAGTTTGTTCAGTAGGCCTGAACCTCTTCTTGTCCCATTTCCTAAACTTCGATTGTTCCAATTGCGGAACCTTGAACTCCGGCTTTTCGTCCGCCACGTTCTTTTTAGCCTGCACTCGCTTCAAGTCCTTCTCCAACGCACATGTTGTATCAACCAACGCTTGGAAGCCTTGGTTCACCGAAATCGGGAGCGCCAACCTCAGCTCATCTCGGAGTCCCTTATAGAACCTATTTGTTTTCCGCGCTTCTTTCGCAAAAGTCGACCCCACATAATGCACCAGCCTGGTCAATTCATGCAGGTAATCATCAACAGTCTTCTCACCCTGCACCAGACATTGAGACTCATTCTCCATTGCAATTCTCCGCGATATTGACAAATACTTTGCCAAAAACAATCTAGAGAATTCATCCATCGACATGTATCCTTCGCCTCTACCCTCCAATTGATGCATTACGACTTCATCCCACCAAAGTCTCGCCTCTTCTTCCAACAGGAAAGTGGCTAACGTAACTTTCTTCCCCTCATCAATCCTGATTGCTGTCAGGATCCTCTTCACTTTTGAGAGCCAATCCTCCGCCTACGTTGGGGAATTCTCCCCGACAAATGTAGGTGGATGAAAATCCATAAACCGCTTTAGTTTCTCGTCCTCTGCTTTCGCATCAACTAGAACCTCAACACGCTCTTGCCTCACACCAACCTGTAATAGCTCCACTGCAGGCCTTGCCTGCCCAACAGGCTGTGCTTGAAATATCGCAAATACTTCCTCCGCAACTAAGCGTATAGTTTCCGCAAAAGGAGGAGGTGTGGGAACCTCAGCTGGTGCCGCACTCTCATCCAAACGCTGGGTTTCAGACTGCCCAGCTCCACTCCTTGTCACCTATACGTGAACAAGATATCAATAACCTCCAAACCAAGACGGCAAAACATACCGAATAAACACGCTCACATTCTTAGTGGACATTCTTGAGTTCATTAGTGTTAAAACGGTTTGCACGTACACATGCTCGCCACCCGACAAAAGAATTCGACCACGAATTCGAAAGCGAAAAATGGAAACAAGCTGATACAAAAATGTAACGACTCCATCCATTAAATAATATATAATAAAAGGTCCGATCGGGGCCCCACACTATATGCCACAAACAGATGACGAGGTCACAGGTTAATACCAAAATACCATCGCACCCTAACCCGGAGAATTCTAGCGGAAGCTTATTAATTGCAAGAACTCAACCAATGAATGTCCACTACATATATAAACAACCCCTTATATATAACACCAGGAATGTATACAAGCTCATACCGCTCACGGACTTTAGGCATTATATGTTTCTCTTTACAAAAGGTGGTTTCATACATCGGCACGCAGGCCGTCCACACATGAAATGCAATTCTTCGTATGGCCTTCAAGGGCCTACAATCAGCAGCAAGGGCTTTAGCCCGCTCAATCCAAGTCAGCCCGCAACACCTGCATATGGACGTCCACCCCAAGTGTGATAAATAAAGCAACGGTCAGCATTCAACTGAACAATTATAACGATCCTACCCCTTACTAAGGGCAGTGGTTCCTTCGTTGCATGCATTATAATGAAATGTATATAGACCACAACATCATCATAAATGCCGGCCTTCATGCTAGACACTCTGTGCACTCAGGGCATGCTTACGGTGTACCGAAATGCTCTAGGTCCCACCACCGATTAGAGGTTTTTAGGTTTTGGTTTGGCATAAGCCTCCAAACACACGTCGGAGACCTCACGCACCCACCCCAGTCAGAGGCGTTCACCTTACGGCAACTGTGAGCAATATAGATCGACCTACGCACATAGTGCAACACGCCGGGAAGGTCCGCAACCCTACCATTTGCAGTGCTACCAATCAACCGTTCACCCGATCCTACTACTGAACTTGTTTGGTGGTTCATCTCGCCCATCGCACTCAGAGGTTTCCGCAATCCATCTCATAACACAGGCACATAGTGCCTCTTTCCCATCCATCATCCAGCTCGTGCCGAGCATTCAACCAAATGAGTTATACAAAGCTTCCTTACCACAATTCACAAGCATCCTCACACTCTCCGCAAGCTATTAGTTTTATACACAGAGTTTTCTCCGGTTCGCAGCATTACCAATCTAGACTACTCGTCCCGATGGGCTTCACACAGCATGCCTATTCCGCACTATACATTTTCTGGATCTAAATGAAGACTCAACCGCTAGAATCGATTACGCTTTCCGCCTCTAGGTGGAGGATCCCATGCACATGCATAAAGTAGGACTTCACTTGTCTAAGAAGGAGATCGTTACCCTTGACGATCACTTCATAGCCATGGAATATTGACCGGTTGGAAATCACCACGACGGCCTTGCCTCCACAATGCTTGCCTCGGATCTCGAGTCAGATCGCTGCAGCTCCACCGATAGCCGTAATCCTTCTCCCTCCTCCTCCTCCAAGCTCTCCTCTCTCTACTCTTTAGAAAGAGATTGGCCAAGTTATGAATGAAAACTTCATTCCAACCTGGAGTTAAACCTAGCAGGGAAGAGCATGGGCCACACGATCCAGGAAGGAGGAAATGGATGGCCACGATCTGCCCTCAAATATCTATTTTTGGGATGACACGGCCTGTGACACGCCCGTGTCACAGGCCGTGGTCCCTAAGAGGTTAAGGAACCGACTCTATCCAGACCAGAACATGGCTTAGACACACCCGTGCCAAGCACCTGACATGACCATATCACAAGGTACACGCTCATGTTGAGGGGCGTGTCCCTCAATCCATACAGGGCTAACTCTCCCAAGGAGGACACAGCCAAGGCACACGACTGTGTCCTTGGTCGTGTGCCAAACACGTCTCTGTGACACGTGATAGTTTTACTTTCAAGACAACCTAAATACCTAGAGGGGGGGTGAATAGGTTCTAATGCTTGTTAACACTTTTTTGCAGAATTCAATTACAGAATTAAAACACACAGCACAGCAGTTACAGAAATTTAACCATCACAGATTGCACACTGTTTTATAGTGGTTCCCCAAGGTCTGGGTACATCCACTTTCCCCCTTCACCTATCTAGCAGTATGCTAGATTCGGCCAAACTTCCTCTTTACTCAGATCCACAGATCCTACAGCTCAGAACCTGAAAAGGTTCCTACAACTCAGGCTCAACAGCCCTACCTCAGCCTTATCACAAAGCCTACAACTCAGAGAAGAACCTTCTCCTACACTCAGGCAAACAACCCTACCACTCAGAGATCAACTCTCCTACACTCAGCCTTTATAACACAGGCTTATAACTCAGATCTGTATTGACAGATCCTACAGAAATTAGAAAAGAAGTTTTTAATGTCTTGCCTTTGTTGAGAGAGAAAAGAACAAGACTATTCTTGATCAGCTGATGAAATCAACTGAATCTGAGCTTTCTTCAAAGCTTCTTGAATCTGAACTTAGTTGAGTTGATTTCCAAACAGCTTCTTGAGAAACCAATGATGGCTTCCTTCTTCTTCTTCAAGTGGCTGGATCCCTCTCTATCCAACACCTTTGATGATACTTCTGAATTCTTGAAAGAACTCTACTTAGATCGATCCTGAGATCGTCTTCTTAGATCTTCTGATGAAGATCTTCCTTAATGCCTTGCACTTTCTTGAAGAGAGGACTAGTCTCTTAACTGATGTGTTGATGAAGAATTAATTTCCTCTTGTGTGTTGTATATTTTTCTTCTTCTGAATCTGTCTATTTATAGATCTTCTTCATGGTAACCGGCTGATCCGATTTCTAACTGACTTCTGACAAGTCTGGCAGCTTCAGTTAACCTGTCATAACCCACAGCTGTCAAATCTTCAAACAGATCCTGTGCCTTAGTCTTGGACAGCAAAGTGTTGAGATAGACTGTCAGAAAGTGTCAAGACCAACTGTCTATATGTGTCGACACAAGTAACTTTGGTGTCGACACAGCCTTTGACGATGTCGACTAGTTTGCCTTTAAGTCGACACTGCTTCTTCAGAACTTCATCTTGAGAATGAGTCGACACAGAGAATTTGTGTCGACTCAACACTTCATCTTTCTTCAGAAAATAACTTGGTCTTGACTTTGCAGTGTGTCGACACAAGTCCTGTGTGTCGACACAGTTGTTGTAGATTCAGAACTCAGTATGTGTCGACTCTGCCTTCAGGTGTCGACATAGTTAAGGTCGACTATCTTTCTATGAGTCGACACTGCTTTCTATTGTCGACACAAATGTGGTCGCTATCTTTCTGTGAGTCGACACTGCTTCCCAGTGTCGACACAAATGTGGTCGACTATCTTTCTGTGAGTCGACACTGCTTCCTAGTGTCGACACAAATGTGGTCGACTATCTTTCTCTGTGTCGACACAGCTTCCTTCAAGTGTCGACACAATTATTCTGAAGTGTCGACACAATTTCTTCAGGTGTCGACGTATGGACTTAGAATAATTTCCTGTATTCTTTAATACTTCTTCACCTGCACATGTTAACTTAAAACAACATCAAATACACCTTGATGTATATCATTAAGCTAAGTTAGGCTTCTTCAAATCAGGTACACATTTTCCAATGTACCCAACAATCTCCCCCTATTTGGAGAAGTCATAACCCTTTTAGTTAATGATATACACCATTTATAACAAATATAATATGATGATGTATGACATTACAGAAGTACTTAATATAAACAAAATATTAACAATTCATCACAGAGTGAACATGAATATATGATTCCAAACAAAATTTTGTTTATAACTTGGTAATGTTTGATTACAGATGTTTACATTGAATGATTAAACAAAACATTTCAAAACACTTTTGAAAGATCTTAGAACTAAGACTGATCAGGCTCTTTTATGACAATTCCTTTGCTAGATTGGATTTGAGCCTTCACAGGAGCTTCAGCAACTTTAGCTGGCTTCTTGCCTTTTAGCTCAGCTTTCTTCTGTCTTCTTCCTTGAGCCTTTGCCTTTCAAAGTAATGAAAGGGCATTGGAAAGTACTTGCTCGGCTCCTGAGCATCTGGTGGCAGCCTTCCCAGCTTGGCTTTTCTCCTGAACTGTACTATAGCTTCTTGCCTAGCTTCATGATTTTGCCATTCCATTTCATTATACCACTTCCCTCTATCATATACTTGGTCCTTTACAGCCTTCCATGCAGTTAGTATAATATTTCTTGAAGTAGGGCTCCACTGCTCAAAATCTGGCTTGTGTTCAGCCTGCTCTCTAAATCTTTTCTTGGATAGTAGAGCATCTTGCTGTTCTTGCAAGTTGGTATCAGGCTTATCAACTTTTTCAATAACAACCTTGGTAACCTCATTTGGAGGACTATACATATCCTGAACTTGCTGATCAATCATATCAAAATCAGGAGGAGGGTAAATGATTTGGGCAATCTCAGGTTGATTGCCTTCAAGTAGACCTGTTTGAATTCCGGACTTAGCCACCATAGCAACATCACACAAAGGTGGATATCCCAATGTGGCTCGAATACTATTTGCCACCCATTTGGTGTGCTCTGAGCCAGCATGAACTAACAACCTCCCCCTTTATGACTTCTCTGGTAATATGATCTCTTAGATCATTCTTCTGAAATCTGATCTGGCCATCTAGATAATTCACACCTTCTTTAAAATATGATTTCAATTTTTGTAGTTTGTCAGATATGTCCTTCTGAGATGTAGTGATGGCAGTCTTAACTGATTCAATGGCTTCTTGAAATTTCTTATCAAATTCTTCCATCTCCTTTGCTCTTGCTTCAGTCATCCCTGCAGTAGCCTTTGTGAACTCTTCAAGAATTTCATGGTGAGATTAAGTCAAATTATCATTCATCCTCAGCTGATTCTCCAGAACATAACCTTGCTTTAAAGCAATATCATCCACTTTAGTGAGGATAGACTGCTGTTGTTTAGCCAAAAATACTACAGCATTACCTCCCTTATGGAAGCAATCTGTCAGCTCCTTCTTATTTATATTTACTTCAAATCTAATAGACTTAATATCTTGAGCCAAGTCAAATTGAAGGGATTTATTGCTCTCATCAACATACTTTTCAACAGCCAATCTGTGTTCATCCAACTTAACTTGCAATTCTACCATAAACTTGTTATAATTAAATTCAGAAGGAGATTGGAGAGTTGTAGTCTGTAGAGTCTGCTTATAGCTTTTGCTCCTCTTAAAGACCATGAGCTTTTTCTTCTTAGCCAGTCGGGCTTCTTCATTCTCAGAATAAGATGAACTTTCAATTTGAACTCTGTCAGGAGAAGGAGGAGGAATATCTGTCTCAGTGCCATGATGTTCAGTCTCAACATGCACAGGCTCCCCCTCAACTACTTGCTCCTCCTCAATTTCTTGCTCTTTCTCTATTTCTGGCTCTATCTCCATGTCTAGTACCTTCTCAATGTTTTGCTCCCCCTCTACTATATCAGTAGCAATTTTAACATTAGGAAATAACTCATCTAGAGTGTATTCCTTCTAAGCTTGAACAGATGTTGAATCATCCAGATCTGCAATATTCAAATCTTTTGATAAATCAATTTGTTCTTCCTCTTGCACTTGTACAGACATCTTCTCCCCCTGCACTTGATCAGTATTTGGAATATCCTGGGCAGGTGAATACACTTGTTCCCCCTACACCTGTACAGGAATAGAAATATTAGTAATGTCCTAGATAGGAAAAACTCACTTGCTCTCCCTTTACCTGTTCAGAAGTAGATACATTCTGGGCAGGAGAGTGAGCTTGCTCCCCCTGCATCTGTGCAGGAATGGTTTCTTTCTGAACTTGAGTAGACTCAGGCTGATCTTCAACCTGCTCTCTCACTTGCTCTTCTTGATGCTGGGCAGTGCCTAGATCATGTGTAGGGGATCTTACAGGGGTGTCCTGCATGCTCTCATCAGGCACATCTTTAGACAGCACCCTATCCCATCTTGAAAATAATCTCATATCCATCTTCCTCATGTGATTAATCTTGGACCCAGGCAGTTGTTGCATAACCTCAGGATCACTCCAGTCAGGTATAAACTAACAATTCTAGCCAGATTTGGCTTCTTGATTCCTTCCTTGATCTTATCAAATACTACAGCTGACCAGTCAGTTGGAATTGTAAACAAAATTCTGGTCATTAGGCTAAACATATAGGCTGAAATCCTATCATGTCCACCTGGTTTGCACAAAATCACTTTGCCAACTACTTCAGACAAAAAATTTCCTTGTTGATTCATTCCTTTTCTGTTGAAAGCAGCTCCAATCTTTAAGGTTGGATCAAATCCACACCATTGGAGAGCCTCCCTAGACTTAGAGGCTGGGACCTCTTCTTCATTCTCAACGATAGGCAATTGTAGAATCTTTCTTAAACTTCTTGGTGTGATTTTCACCTTTGTCCCATGAACTGTGGATTTTATCTTGAGACCAGCTGAATCCACTGATGCAGAGGTAAAGAATTCAAGCACCTCCTTCTTCCATATCTTTGAAGGTTCAGAAACTAGAAACTCTATTCCAGATTCGGAGATTAGAGTTATAACCCTTTGAATATCTGTCGGGGCATCCGCAAAGGCATTGCGTACCAACTCATATCCTTCGTTGATGTTATCTTCAACCTTTGGTGCCATTGATCAGACGAGAAAGCTTGAGAGAAGAGAGAGAGAATGTCGACACAGGGTTTCAGTCTCGAAAACCTTGTAAGCGTGTCGACAGAATAAGTTCTTGACCTATTTATACCTTCTATTGAAAGAAGATCAAAAGGTGGGCAAAAACAGTCTATATGTGTCGACACAGATGGAGTGTGTCGACACAAACTTCTATTGTCTTGACAGCAAGTCTGTCTACTATGTGTCGACACCAATTGTTGATATGTCGACACCTGAGAGACATAGTAGAGCATCAGAAATTCTGTGTCGACTCTTAGGATAAGTGTCGACACTAAATCTGTAAGTGTCGACACCACTATTCTGGTGAAGTCGACACTACATTCCTGGATGAGTCGACTATTTGTTTCTTAAGTGTCGACACAAATTCTCTGTGTCGACACATATTCTCTGACTAGTCGACATGACTTCACTAAGTCAACACATTATCACTTAAAGTGTCGACACTATTTTACTTGGCCAATATCTATTTTTGTCAATACCACTTGATAATCTAATATCACTTGTAAGTTTGTTGATAAACTAATCAATGGTAAGCATACCTAATTCAATTTTAAATTTATTGAATTTTGTTTCATCCAGTGGCTTAGTAAATACATCTGCTATTTGATAATCTGTTTTAACAAATTCCAATGAGATGTTTTCTCTTTCTACATGTTCTCTAAGAAAATGGTATTTAATTTCTATATGCTTAGTTCTACTATGAGAAACAGGATTATTAGCAATAGAAATTGCACTCTTAGAATCACACAAAAGAGGTGTTCTACTTACTTGAATACCATAATCTTTAAGTTGATGCTGTATCCACAATAGCTGTGCACAGCAGCTGCCAGCAGCAACATATTCTGACTCAGCTGTGGATATTGCCACACTGGTCTGCTTCTTACTACTCCATGATATCAATCTTCCTCCCAAGAATTGACAAGTACCTGTTGTACTCTTTCTATCCTCTCTACAGCATACTTGGTACCTAGCATAGACACATGTAGCATACATAATATCTGGTCTACTAGCAGTGAGATAAAGTAGAGAGCCAACTATTCCTCTATACAAAGATTCATCAACAGGTTTACCTGCATCATCTTTGCATATAGGCATACTTGTTCCCATAGGAGTTCTCATAGTGGAGGATGACTCCATACCATACTTTTTAATTAATTCTTTGGTGAACTTAGATTGGGATATTGACAGGCCATCATCAGTCTGTCTTACTTGGAGTCCCAAGAAGAACTTAAGTTCCCCCATACTTCTCATCTCAAACTTCCCTTGCATAAGTTTGGCAAACTTTTTACAAAGGTTATTTTTAGTAGATCCAAAGATTGTGTCATCAACATAGATCTGAACTAAGATGATCTTACCTTTGAATTCCCTAAGGAATAGAGTTTTGTCTATTTTTCCTCTTGAGAATTTATTCTCAATAAGGAAAGTAGACAGGGTTTCATACCAAGCCCTTGGGGCTTGCTTTAACCCATACAAAGCTTTCCTAAGCTTATAAACATAATCAGGTTTAAGAGGATCTACAAAACCTGATGGCTGCTCTACATAGACTTCCTCTTTTAAATCACCATTCAGGAATGCTGATTTCACATCCATCTGGTAGACTTTGAAGTCTTGATAGACTGCATAGGCAAGGAACATTCTGATTGCCTCCAGCCTTACTACCGGGGCAAAGGTTTGATCAAAGTCAATCCCTTCTTCCTGCCTGTATCCTTTTGCAACCAATCTTGCTTTATTCTTCACTATTATTCCACTCTCATCCAATTTGTTCCTATAAATCCACTTTGTGCCAATTATGTTGTGGCCATTTGGTTTAGGAACAAGCTCCCAGACATTGCACCTTCTGAATTAATTCAGCTCCTCTTGCATAGCATCAGTCCAGTGCTGGTCTTGGATGGCTTCTTCAAACTTCTTAGGCTCCACTTGAGACAGGAAACTTGAATGCAGGTCTGTGCTTTGATTTCTGCTTCTAGTCTGCACTCCCTGTCTTGGATCACCTATAATCTGATCAGCTGGATGATCTCTTAAATGTCTTGTAGCTGGAGGAAGAATTCCTTCAGGTTGAACATCTCCAGCTCCTTCATTATGCTGAACCTCTTGGTTTTCATCAGCTTCTATTGAGTCTTGTACTCCCCCTGGACAATAGACTTCATTTTCCAATGCTTCATCTTCCTTTGATGCTTCAGCAATGGAGAGCTTGTCCAATCTTTTGCTTATACCTGTTGAATCATTTGATCTACAAGACAACTCATAGTTGATTAATCTAGTTTCATCAAATACAACATGAACAGACTCCTCTACAACTTGAGTAATCACGTTGAAGACTCTATAGGCCTTACTATTTGTGCTGTACCCAACAAATATCCCATCCTGTGATTTGGCAGCAAACTTAATTAGGTATGTCTTGCCATTGTTAAGTATATATCATTTACAACCAAAGATCCTGAAGTAGGATAGATTTGGTTTTCTACCTCATAATCTCATAGGGAGTCTTTTTGTGGTTCTTGGTGATAGAAGCCCTATTGATCACATGACATGCAGTGTTAACTGCCTCAGCCCAAAAATATTCTGGAAGAGAGGTGTCACTCAATAGTGTTCTACCAGCTTCAATTAATGTTCTATTCTTTCTTTCAGCAATGCCATTTTGCTGTGGTGTTCTAGGTGAGGAGAACTTTTGGAAAATCCCAAAGTCTTCACATAACTTTGTCATGCTTTCAGATTGAAACTCAGTACCATGGTCACTTCTGATTTTGACCACTGTACTATTCAGTTCATTCTGAATTTGCTTCACAAAATTAAGTAAGACACTTGAGGTTTCTGATTTCTGTCTCAGAAAGAACACCCATGTAAATCTAGAATAGTGATCTATCACCACAAAAGTATAGACTTTCTTACCTAGACTATGAACTGGCATAGGACCAAAAAGATCCATATGTAAGAGGTATAGGCACCTCACAGAATCTTTGTTTTCATGGCTTTGAAAGGAGGATTTTGTCTGCTTTCCCTTTTGACAAGCTGAGCATATCCCTTCCTTTATACACTTAACTTGAGGACCATTCCTCACTAACTCTTTGCTAAAGAGTTGGCCAATTGTCTTGTAGTTAAGATGAGCCAATCTCTTATGCCACTTGACACAATGAGAAGCATTATCATCAGCTACAAGACAGATGGAAAAAGCCTTGTTCTTACATACAAAATTAAGACAATATACATTTCTCTTCCTATACCCAGTCAATATGATCTTTTGATCACTTGACCTTTTGATATGACATCCATTCTTAACAAATAAAATGTCATATCCTAAATCACTCAGCTGGCTTATGCTTATTAGATTGTGTTTCAAACCTTTTACATAAGCCACATGGGTGATAGTAATTAGGTTAGTAGAAATGTTACCAAACCCTTTGATGATTCCTTTTTCAGATCCACCAAAGATCACTTTGGGTCCATCTTTGACAGATGTATACTCCTTCAGCAGCCCCTTTGTTCTAATCATGTGCCTGGAACAACCACTGTCCAAGTACCATATAGGGGCATGGCCACTTGGACTTTCCTGCAATACAGATTTACTTACCCTTAGAACCCAAGTAAGTCTCGGGTCCTTGGTTCAGGTTAGCATTAACAAAGCTACCATTATCTCTTCTAATAGGTAGACTATTATTCTTTCTAACACTTGTGTTATGCCAGCAGTCTAATGCAAAATGGCCTCTCTTGCCACAGCACCAACATTCAAACTTATTGTATCTAGTTCTAGATACACCCTTGACAGAAGAATTTTTGTCCATTGCTGGTGCTGTAGCAGCTTCACCCACTGATTTCTTATAACCATTGGGTTTATGAACATAGATAGGCCTGTTGGCATTTACACCCTTGTTTATCAGAACATTAGTCTTAAAATGACCATGAATATCTTCATGATCATATTTGTTAGAAGGCACTTGCACCTTTCTAAACTTAATAGGGACTGAAAAGTTCAGTGGCTTGGCAGGAGCTTTGCCTTTCCTCTTGAATTGGGCTGCCCTGGGATTACCTTTGAATCCTAATCCTGCCTTACCCTTTTGAGTCACAAATTCATCTATCAAGGGTAAGACAGACTTTGGCTTAGAGTAACTAGCCACTAACTCCTTTTCTATTCTTAGTCTGGCCTCCAGACTCTTCACTTGATCATTGATATAATTGATTGTGCCCATCTGCATAATAGTTATATTCTTCAGTTTGGTAATTTCATTTCACTTCTGATCAATTACTTTTTCAAACTCAGTTGCAGCTACCTTTAGATCTGCAATTTCCTGAGCCTGAGATTTAACCAGGTTCTTGCTTTTCTTAAGGGCCTGCAACAAGTCCCCATACTTATCTATCAATTGATAGACATCTCCTTCAGATTCAGATGCATCTACATCACTTGATGCAGATGTAGCTGATTCTGCACTTGTACTACAAACAGATTTTATTGAAGGACATAGTACCTTACTAGGACCAGACTGATTCTGGTACATGTCTTCTTCTAATCCTGCCATCAGTCCCATGCACTGATGATCTTCTTGTTCATAGATGGAGTCTAGCAATTGCATGAACTCCTCTTCTTCAGTAGCAGCATACAGTCCAATATATGCTTCAGCTTCAGATTCTGATTCTGAAGTTGATTGATCTGTTAGGCTCTTTTCCTTCTTTGCAACAAAGGATTTTTCCTTCTTGCCCTTTTGATAAGTCTTCTTCTTGTCTGATGACTCCTTTCTCTTATCAGGACAGTCAGCCACTACATGTCCAGGCCTATTGCAACAATAGCAGACAATCTTTGAAGTAGTGGCCTTGCTGGGCATTGTTCTGCTCTTCTCTTTCCTTGATGACTTTCTCTTCTCATAATAGTCATCAACTTGCTGTGATGAGGAGGGCCTAGACTTCCATTGCTTCTTCTTTAAGAATATCTGGAATTGCCTTGTAAATGCAGCAAAATCTGCATCTGACTCACAGCTTTCTGAACCCTGATTATCTAAATTTTCAGAACTAACTTCTGCAACTTCCTTAGGAGGAGATGATGATATCCTCCTATTCTTTCTAGTGGCTTCTACCTTGAAGGCCACTGTCTTCTCTCTATGCTCTCCTTTTGAATTTTTTTCCTCCTCCTTCCTCGCCATAAGTTGCATTTCATAGGATAGCAACTTTCCAAACAAGGTTGGAGGAGAAATCTCTGCCAGTTTAGCCACTTCTCTTATAGCACAGATCTTTGTGTCCCAATCCTTTGTCAAGGATCTCAAGAATTTGTCATTCAGTTCATAGGTACTGAATACTCTTCCATAGGACTTTAACTCATTCACAATTCTATAGAATTTCTTATAGCATTCAGTTATGCTATCAGTTTTTTCTTGTCTAAAACTTTCATATTCCTGATTGAGCATAGACTTCCTATCCTGTCTTACTTCTTCAGATCCCTCCATGTAGACAATCAAGGTGTCCTACATCTCTTTGGAGGTCTTGCAGTGAATCAGATTCTGAAATGTAGAATCATCTATGGCACTCACAATAATATTCTGAGCTCTCTTGTCCATGGTTGCCAAAATGATTTCATCCTTGGTCATTTCAGAATAACTCTTTGGAGTTTGAATATTAGCATCAAGAACTGATACCTTCATTGGAATGAAGGGTCCTTCCTGAACTGTGATGTATATCCTTGGGTAAGATGCTTCCATGAACAATCTGACTCTTTCTTTCCAAATTCCAAAGATTTCCTTCCTGCAGATGGGTAACTTCATTGACCCTAACTCCTTGTGATTTTCTCCAGAACCCACCTTCTTGAATCTTGATTCTGCCTTTCAGATCTACCTCAAACTGTTAAGTCCTTTTTGAGGAACCTTTCTCTGATACCACTTGATAGTTTTACTTTCAAGACAACCTAAACACCTAGAGGGGGGGGGGTGAATAGGTTCTAATGCTTGTTAACACTTTTTGGCAGAATTCAATTACAGAATTAGAACACACAGCACAGCAGTTACAGAAATTTAACCATCACAGATTGCACACTATTTTATAGTGGTTCCCCAAGGTCTGGGTACATCCACTTTCCCCCTTCACCTATCTAGCAGTATGCTAGATTCGACCAAACTTCCTCTTTACTCAGATCCACAGATCCTACAGCTCAGAACCTGAAAAGGTTCCTACAACTCAGGCTCAACAGCCCTACCTCAGCCTTATCACAAAGCCTACAACTCAGAGAAGAACCTTCTCCTACACTCAGGCAAACAGCCCTACCACTCAGAGATCAACTTTCCTACACTCAGCCTTTATAACACAGGCTTACAACTCAGATCTGTATTGTCAGATCCTACAGAAATTAGAAAAGAAGTTTTTAATGTCTTGCCTTTGTTGAGAGAGAAAAGAACAAGACTATTCTTGATCAGCTGATGAAATCAACTGAATCTGAGCTTTCTTCAAAGCTTCTTGAATCTGAACTTAGCTGAGTTGATTTCCAAACAGCTTCTTGAGAAACCAATGATGGCTTCCTTCTTCTTCTTCAAGTAGCTGGATCCCTCTCTATCCAACACCTTTGATGATACTTCTGAATTCTTGAAAGAACTCTACTTAGATCGATCCTGAGATCGTCTTCTTAGATCTTCTGATGAAGATGTTCTTTAATGCCTTGCACTTTCTTGAAGAGAGGACTAGTCTCTTAACTGATGTGTTGATGAAGAATTAATTTCCTCTTGTGTGTTGTATATTTTTCTTCTTCTGAATCTGTCTATTTATAGATCTTCTTCATGGTAACCGGCTGATCCGGTTTCTAACTGACTTCTGACAAGTCTGACAGCTTCAGTTAACCTGTCATAACCCATAGCTGTCAAGTCTTCAAACAGATCCTGTGCCTTAGTCTTGGACAGCAAAGTGTTGAGACAGACTGTCAGAAAGTGTCGAGACCAACTGTCTATATGTGTCGACACAAGTAACTTTGGTGTCGACACAGCCTTTGACGATGTCGACTAGTTTGCCTTTAAGTCGACACTGCTTCTTCAGAACTTCATCTTGAGAATGAGTCGATACAGATAATTTGTGTCGACTCAACACTTCATCTTTCTTCAGAAAATAACTTGGTCTTGACTTTGCAGTGTGTCGACACAAGTCCTGTGTGTCGACACAGTTGTTGTAGATTCAGAACTCAGTATGTGTCGATTCTGCCTTCAGGTGTCGACATAGTTGAGGTCGACTATCTTTCTGTGAGTCGACACTGCTTTCCAGTGTCGACACAAATGTGGTCGACTATCTTTCTGTGAGTCGACACTGCTTCCCAGTGTCGACACAAATGTGGTCGACTATCTTTCTGTGAGTCGACACTGCTTCCCAGTGTTGACACAAATGTGGTCGACTATCTTTCTCTGTGTCGACACAGCTTCCTTCAAGTGTCGACACAATTATTCTGAAGTGTCGACACAATTTTTCAGGTGTCGACATATGGACTTAGAATAATTTCCTGTATTCTTTAATACTTCTTCACCTGCACATGTCAACTTAAAACAACATCAAATACACCTTGATGTATATCATTAAGCTAAGTTAGGCTTCTTCAAATCAGGTACACATTTTCCAATGTACCCAACAACACGCCCGTGTCAAGGGCCGTACGCCACACTCAACACTGCCCGGTTATCCACCCGAGCAGGACACACCCTGGGACACGCCCGTATCCCAGGCCGTGTTTCCTCTCAAAAATCATCAACCGCACTTTCATCGAGAACTCGTGACACACTCGAGTACCCAGAGCTGGACACGCCCTGGGACACGCCCATGTCCTAGGCCGTATCACCCCGCCTGAACTCCAAATTGGATTTGGGGTGTTACACACCGCAAATGTTATGTCAGGCGTAGGCGCACTCAAATACAACAATGATCCTATCATACCTCTAAAGACAGTCTGATCAACCGAAATTCCACTTTCATCTTTTCCTAACATGAGAGAACACTCATAGGAGTTTTGACTTGTTTCAGATTCTCAAAGCCAAATAGCACAGGCATATCTTTGATGTATTTCTATTGACTTATAAAATTTCCGTCATTGCGTTGAGAAACCTAAAATCCTAAGAAATAGGTGAGTTCTCCGACTAGGCTCATATCAAATTCGGATTGCATTAGAGTTACAATCTCCTCACACAACTTTTTATTTGTGGCCCCAAGGATGATATCATCCACATAAATTTGTAAAATAATTATATCTAAGTTTTTGCACTTCACAAATAGAGTGGTGTCCGCCCTACCCATCCTAAACCCATGTCCTAGTAAAAAGGTCGCGAGCCTATCATACTAAGAACGTGGTGATTGCTTCAATCCGTATAAGTCTTTCACTAACTTGTACACGTGGTTCGGGTAGGCGACATTCTTGAATCCGGGTGGTTGCACCACATACACCCCTTCCTTGATATATCCATTTAAGAATGCACTCTTAACATCCATTTGATATAATTTCGTTTGTTTATAATTTGCAAATGCCAAAAACATACGGATGGACTCAAGACATGCAACCGGTGCAAATGATTCCTCAAAATCCACGCCCACTATCTGAGAGTACCCTTGTGCCACCAACCTAGCTTTATTCCTAGTTATCCTAGATTCACCATCAAGTTTATTTTTGTAGACCCATTTCAAACCTATAATTGGGTGGCTATTTGGACGCTATACTAAAACCTAGAATTTAGTCCTCTCGAATTGATTGAGCTACTCATTCATAGCCAAGAATCATGATTCATCCTTTCAGGCTTCCGAGACATTCTTGGGTTCAATTTCAGATAGAAAGCATAAGTTTGAAAATGATTCATGTATTGCAGATCTATTTCTAACTCCATGAGAGGGATCTCTTATTACTAGTTCTCGAGAATGCTCTTTCAAGAAATTTAAAGTACTCGGAGGCTTATATTCATCTACATGAATTGGAATGTCATCCGACACTACTTTCTCCTCACTCCTTACTTCTAACTAAGCACCATTATCAATTTCCTCTTCATTTAGCCTAGGTACTTTAGTTGGGATATTTTCGTTAAAATGTATATGAGACAATTCTTCAAAAACTAAGGTTCTCTTATTGTAGACCCTATAGGCACGACTCTTACTCGAGTATCCCAAGAAGATGCCTAGATTAGATTTTTCATCAAATTTCCCTTAGTGATCGTGAGTGTTTAGAACAAAACATGGGCAACCGAAGACCCTAAAGTATGCCACGGACGGTTTTTATCAAAATATAGCTCATATAGAGTTCGCTTAATAAGGGGGCAAAGCATGACTCGAATCATCACATAGCATGCTGTGTTAACCGCTTCAGCCTAGAAATATTGTGGCAAGCCAAACTCGGTGAGCATTGTGCGTGTTAAATCTTGAAGAGTGTGGTTCTTTCTTTCTACAACTCCATTCTGTTGTGGGGTGCGAGGGGTAGAGAATTCGTGCTTTATCCCTAAAGTGTCACAAAGGTTTGTAAAGTCCTCATTTTCAAACTCTCCTCCATGGTCCGATCTAATGCATTTTATTTTTAGCTCCTTCTAATTTCAAAGTCTCGTGCAAAGATTTTAGAATTCGCTAAATGTGTTAGATTTATTCGTGAGAAAGATTTTCCAACAATAGCGTGAGTAATCATCTATAAGAACGAAGGTGTATCATTTTCCAACTAGACTACACGTACTGAGGGGACCAAAAAAATCCATGTGAATGAGTTCAAGTGGTCTAGTAGTGGAAAAGTCATTTTTGATTTTGAAAGAAGTTTTACTAAATTTACCTTTTTGACAAGGAGCACATAAGGAGTTTAAACTACTGCTCAGTTTGTGAAGTCTACGTACAAATTTGTTTTGCGATAGTTTAACAACTTACTTCAAGAATGTCCTAGTCTTCTATGCAAAAGATCTAATTCTTCATTCTTAGTGACTAAGCATTTCAAATCAGATGTAGACATATTATCAAAGGTAATAATATAAACATTATGACTTCTAAAAGCAACAAGTAAGACATTAGTAGTTTTGGCATCAATGATTTTGCATGTATTTGTAAAAGATTCAAATATAACATCTAGACCTTTATCACAAAGTTGGCAAATAGAAATTAGGTTGTGCTTAAGTACATCTACAAATAGAACATTGGAAATTGAAAATGCCTTATTACCTATGGATCCGACTTAAAGTATGCATCCTTTGCTATTGTCTCCAAATGTCACCATGCCTCCCTTCTTCTTCTCCAAGCTAAGGAACTTGTCTTTATCTCCTATCATGTGCTTGGAACACCCAGAGTCCAAGTACCATATGTTCATCTTGTCCCTAGCCTGCCAACACACCTAAAGAGAAGATGAGGGCAAAGATCTGGTTACCCAAGTTGTCCCACCCATACGATAGGTAGAAAACTTTGCTAGCCAGACTTGCATATTTTTCTTGGCACCTTTCCTCAAACACGAGCCAGATGTGTGACCAAACTTATGATAGTTTGCACATAATGTGTAAGCAGTGGATGCTGTCTTTATCGTGTTACTAGAGCTTGTGCTTGAGGATGGGGATACCCTTCCAGAACTTTTGACCTTATTTTGAGATTTATTAACGTTAGTCCTAGGCTTGGCATAATGGTGATTTTCGATTGGTGGTAATGTTGGACTCACGTAACCAAGTCTAAATTTCCCAGATCCATGACACTGTGCTTCCAATAGCATATCCAGTGATTTTTGGCCTATTCCAAATTTTTGGACAACAGAGTTGAGATCATGGATCCTCGCCTTTAAGGCGGTGTTTTCAGTAACTAGCATTACACACCAATTACCAAATTGCTTTTTGCCTTCCTCTATTTTGGCAAAAGACATTTGAAGTCTTTTCTCTAAGGCATTCCTTTCATTGATGAGACTGGTTATTCTCAACGATGCCTTAGAGAGACCTGCTTCTAGTTCTTCGATCATTGTCATCAAGTGAGGACACTCTAGACACTCGATCTTCTCTTTGCCACTTTTTATTAATTCAGTTTTTAAGTTATCTAAGTCCTTTTTGATTTTCTTGTTTTTGTTTTGAATGGACTTCTTCTCCTGTATAATACTATCTAACTTCTCACACATATGTTCATAAATTTCCAGAAGTTCAGTATAGGTGGGTGGAGTTACCTCAGTGTCACTCTGGACAATGGGCTCGTCGCTAGTTTCCTCGTGATTCCTTCCCATGAGGAACAAATTTGCCTCGTCTTCGCAGCTCGAGTCTGAGGAGATATACTCGTCAGATCCATCCTCATCCCAAGTCAGTGCCTTCAACACCTTCTTCTTCCCTTTGTTCTGGCTCTGCTTCTCTTTTTCGTCCTTTAGGAGTCTTGGGCATTCCCTCTTTAATTGCCCAGGCTTGTGGCAGTGATATCACTCGGGCTGGGACTTCTCATCATCACTTTACGTGTCCCTCATGACTTGCTCCACCTTTTGACTTCTATCTTCTCTCTTCAGGAATTTCTTAAATTGTCCATGCTTCTTGGGATTCTTCATGAATTTTCTAAATTCCCGAACATTGAGAATTTCCTCGTCGTCTTCCTCAGATTCTTCAGCAACCTTTCTCTCCCTTATGGTCTTTAGCGCCAGTCCCTTCTTCTTTACTTCCCTGGGATACTCCTCTGCTTGAATCATTAGTTCAAGTTCATTTGTCTTCAGATTGCCGATGAGACTCTCTATCTCCAGGGTGCTGATATCATGAGATTCAGCAATAGTAGTAACCTTCGGGTTGAAGCGAGGGGGCAAGGATTGCAAGATATTTCTCACTAGATCTCCATTTGAGAAACTATTCCTGAGAGATCGCGAGGCGTTAATGATCTTGGTGAAGCGTGTATGCATGCTGTCCAGTTCTTTGTCGATCTCCATCCGAAATTGTTCGTATTCAGATTTGAGTTGAACAGCTTCGACTCCTTCACCTGCGATGTACCTTCATGAGTAAGCTCAAGTAGACACCATATATCATAAGCAGTTTCATAGTTATAAATTCTATTAAACTCAGTTTTATCCAACACACAGAATAAAGAATTCATAGCCTTAGCATTGTTCGTACATCTAAGCTTATAAGGGTCATCCCACTTATCGTGTGGTTTTTCTAAGACGGTATCCCCTATTGTGGTAGTGGGTGTAGTGTACTTTTTCTCTACTATGGCCCATATGTCCATGCTTTGAGTCATCAGAAAAATTTTCATTCGGGTTCTCCAGTGACTATAATCACTCCCCATGAACAGTGGAGGTCTACTCATACCTTGTCCCTCAAAAAATGCGTGAACAGAGTTGGCTATCTTACTTCAAGATTGTTAGCCTTTTGAAGTAACCTGGCTATGATACCATTTGTTTGATCTAGTGGCCAACCTTAGAGGGGGGGGGGGAGGGGGTAAATAAGGTTTGCTTATCAATTGAAAAATTCAAATTAATCTAGTCCAAAAAAAAAGTACTGGAAGCTACCACTGGGCGTTAAGTAGCTAACGCGTGGCGGTAAGTAACAGAACTCATTTTCCTGGGCAAATAACCCTTTGGATAAATACACACACTAGAGAGAATTTGATCATACACCACACAAAAGAATAGAACAGAAACTAACTTTATTAAAAATAGAATCAACACTAAGTTCTCAATAATTACAAAATGTGATCCCTGCGACGCCGGAGATCGAAGGCGGTGAGAAAGAAACACTCTTTTGTTTTCTCTACCGACCCGCTCCACGGACCGGTTGGCTCTCTCCCTTTCCCTCCAAGAAAGGTCTTCGAGCCGGCCCTTCACCTCCACGCAAGTAAGGGTCTTAGAGCCCCACTAGATCACTGATCTAGACGTCCCAACCCTGGGTTGATTTCCCACGGAATCCTTCCCGGATTTCGACGACCTTCACCATTCGATTTTCCTCACCACAAGAATGAACAAAAAAGAAGATTACAAAAAGAAGGTTCTAATAAACTAAGATTAAAGTCTACCTCTTGATGATTTCTCCGTATCGCGATCCGCGGTCGGTGCTTGAGATCTCCGTGTGCTTTCAACTGACCGTCTCTTCATACTCGATGTACTCCTTGGATTGTCGAAGTTCTTCATTCACAAATGGGAGGGATGAAAAGTTCTTTTCCTTCGACGAAGACGATTAGAACAGAACGCAGAGAGGAGGCTGAACCCTCGAATGCACGAACTTGTCCTTTTTCTTTTTAGGTCATCAGCATAAAAACCAAGGCGGCTTTATATACGTCTTCGTGAAAATAGGCTACCATTTGAAGTAAGACTAGCGCTCGACGGTAGGTTCGTGCGCTTGCTGTGCCAGCTGTTGTAATGTCCCTGATTTTTCAAGGTTTATTTAAAACCCCTTTAGTGACGTATTTTGACGTCAGGGCGTTACGTTGACGCATAGTTGGTGGGTACCACTGTCTTAGCGTGACTTTTGCTCATTGGTATCCAAGGTTTTGGTAAGGGAGAATTAGCTTGGATAATTTCTCCTATGTTTTTATATTCCCATGCGTGTCGAGATTCATTTTGGAATACGGCGAAGCGTTTTTGGGATATTTTATGTTTAGAATTCAAGGAGTATTTACCAAAGTTTTGTTTGTTGGATTTCGATTTTGACTTCGTTGTTGGATTCGTAACGTCGATATTTAGTTGCGGTGCGATTTTCGTAAAAATCTGAGTTAGTGCGAGTTTTGGTCATTTGGACGTTTTAATTATAATAATAATACATTACATTATTTATTCCATATAAATAGCCTTGCGATAAGACGAAAACCTTATTCATTATCTTCTTCCCCAAACCGTCGAACTATTTTTGAGGAAGGACAAGAGCGACGGACCTTGCGAAGCTTTCAGTCGTCATTTATAGGAGCACCAGTGCACAAAATCGTCATCGGAGAGTAGATCCGGTTAGCTCTCACCAAGATCTACATTTGTGCGGTAAGTTTTTCCCATTTCGTGAATTTTTTGGTGTTAGGAATTTCATTTTGACCCTCCTTTATGCTGAAAGGTTTCAGGAATTATTGCTTAGGTGTTCTTGCGACTAGATCCGTGAAGAGAAGTGGTTGTGCGGCCGGATTTCGGCAAGATCGAGGCAAGTGGTGATATCTTCCCCTTGCCAAGCTTTCATTCCTTGCATTTCGTGAACTTTTGGCATTGAGTGTTGCTGAATTCATCGAGTATCCGTTGAAATTCAGCGGGTAATGCTTGGCATTGAGTGTTGCTGAATTCGTCGAGTATTAGGCATTGAGTTCGTCGAATATAAGACTTGTCATTGAGTGAATTAGACTTGGCGCTGAAATCGTTGAGTGATCTTTGAGTCTAAGTCAGAATCGTCGAGTAACACTAGTTTGGTGTTGAGTGCGTCGGGTGATAATTTTGCGCTAAGTCAAAAGAGTTGAGTTCGCTGAATGCACTCAACGCGGCGTTGAGTGAAATAACGTTGACTATAGTCTGGGCATTTGAGTAGTTCTAACACTAAGTTAAAAGCGTTGAGTGAGCTAAATGCACTCAATACAATATTGAGTGAAGTTCACTTGGCATTGAGTGGTCTGTGAGCCTAAGGCAAAAGCATTGAGTGTACTTAACGCAGCGTTGAGTGAAGCCTTGGCATTGAGTGAAACAGCGTTGAGTGAAACCTTGGCATTGAGTTGCTTCGAGACTAAGTCAAAGAATTGAGTGTACTGAACGCGGCGTTGAATGAAGTTAGAATCTTTAGGTTAGTCAAGTGTACTCGATGCTTTTCTCGTGGACTTAGGATTTTTTCGCCGAATCGTTGTATATCTCTAGTGGATTTGTTTTGTTATGTAAAACTCGTCAAGTGCCTGTTGTATTCGTTGGGTATACTCGACGAATCAGTATGGACTTGGTTTTTAGTGGACGAATTGTATCTAATTCATCGGGTTTGGCCTTAGGTCAATTTCTGGGATTTATTCCTCCATTTATTATTGGAGAAGCCCAGTGTTTTGGTTGTGGTTTGCCTGTGTTTGACTATGGTGGTCAGTGTTTTGGTTATATATTTATGGCTAGGTTGGCATTGGATAATGGACCACCAACATGGTGCATTTTTGTGAATTATTGTCCTTGTGGGTTTTCCCGGTGTGGGTATATGAATGCTGGTGTGTTGGGTAGGTTCCCACCACCGTAGGTGCCAGTTTTTCCCCGGTTTTGGGTGTATCAAGGTATAAGAGTACCTTTCCTTGGGCCCTTCTGAAGTTTTTGTTGTTGGTGTGTTGTGTAGGTTCCCACCACCGCAAGTGCTGGAATGGCAGATGATTTTATTGTTCACCAAGTTATAAGCTAATTAATTCCTTATACTTACAGTTATTTATTTACATGTTCCATAAAGCATAGATCTTTATAGCACTTGGTGCAAATTTCTTACCTCTGAGCTCGTAAGTTAGTCTTTTCTCACTATTCTTGGGTTAGGGTTGGTAACCCTTTATTCCTTTTTAGTTTATTGCTAACCTTTTGATCTTAGTTCACCACTTGTATTATTTCTTGCTAAATTTTTCTTTCTTTGATTGCCTCAGGTTTGGAGAAGTAGCCAATTGAGCGACTAGGGTTTGGTGTTAGCTTATGTTCTACAGTGGCTGCAGTTGTCTCTTTTCCTCACTGATTGTGAGGAAGTGTGTTGTTTTATTCTTGTTCAGATATACTTATCTTTTTGTTGGTTCATGTCAAGTTGTTGACACCCACTGGATTTTTGTATAATGTTAAGTACTTGCTAGCTGCTAAGCCTTTTCTCCATGAATTGTTGTATTTACTTGCTTTCTGGGAAGGTTTTATGCTAGGTTGCATGTTAGATATTTTAAATTATAAAAGTATTACTTATATCACTTCAAACATGCCATCTTTCAAACTAAAACCACTATGTTTGACAAATATAAAAGCTAATTTTATACTTATACTAAATCTAGAGTCATGCATACCATGAGTTTTCCTGTATGGATGTTTTTGATCATGTTGGATGTCAAATAATATAAACAAACTATTTTCCGCAGCGTATAATTATATCTTACTTGTGGACTAGTTGATCCACTGAGCCGAGGGATACGACTATCCAATTAAACTGGATTTTTTTCACGATAACTCATGAATTTCATTTAAAATAAAGAGTTCGAGTCTTGCCTGAGCGTCAATAGTTATCCCCTACACGGCATGGCATCACAATGCGTATTTTCTCTTACTTTGACATGTCATTTAAATATGGAGAAAATGCTGGTTGTGATAGTTGGAATCAGAGGGATGGGTTGTTTTACAATTGGTCAAGCAACCATCTAAGGATAGTTTTAGTTGTCTTGTTCCATTACATACACACACCAATGTATCATCAGTACGTCTTGGCTGAAGCATGAACACTACACTTATAAGAATGATAAGAAGTATACGGGGCATATTATGTAGTATGTGATGCATAATATATGTTTGTAAATGGATCCTGATAGAAGGCAATATGTGACTGTTATGTAGTATGAGATGCATAACAATCATCACATGAATACACATTAGATTTTTCTTTTCGTTGTATGCGATATTATGTAGTATGGGATGCATAATATTTCATGTGTATGCTGCTCATAACATACACTAAGGCCTTTATTAGATTGCATAGCACAACATGCATGACATAACATTGCATTAGCGCACATGCCAAGATAAAGATTTACATGATGACATATGTACACACATGGTTTTGAGTCAAAAAGGAATATGAACTCATGCATTCATAGTCTATGCACATGATTTAGTAGGATGATGGTACATCATCCTAGGTTTGAGCATGACATCATTAATAAATTGCCAGAGCAAGTTAGCAGCTTGAGCAAGTATTTATACATGTATTGTCTGAACTAAGTTGTGTGGTTCTAGCGGTAAGCTAGGTATTGATTAGTTGTTTATTGTGTTTTTAGAATGCCACTGAAGCGTCCTACGACAAAGTCAACTCCCTAGTCTGAGAGCGAGTCTTCCAGGGCATAGAGTGAGGCCGTGATTGAAGGACTGCGATAGAGCAATGAGGCTCTATCCATGCAATGTTGCAGATGTTGTCGCAGATCCAGGCTTTGTTGTCTGTTGTCTCCAGGAAACCGATTAGAGTGCAAGACCCTGATGCGGGTCAAGCTATTCCTATTCCTCCTGCTCCTTTGGTGCCCAAGCTGTGTTGCCACTAGAGATGATCTTTATCTCGTATTTTTAGTGACTAGGACCAACTACCTATGATGATAGAGCCAACTTCATTGCTTTGGAAGATTGGATTATTGCAGTCAAGAAGATGCTTTCGTACTCAGGAATATCTACAAACTAGAGGGTTATCTGCGTACCAGTTGAAAGGCCTTACAAAGGGCTAGTGGTTGAGAGAGAAGGAGAACCTTAAGGATGGATGTTCACGGGAAGCCTTCAAGGAATTATTGATGAGGAAGTTCTTGCCATCGGTCGAGCAAGACCGCTTGATGAATAATTTTCTTCACTTGAATCAAAGGAAACTCACGGTTAGTGAGTATAAGGTGGAGTTTAGTAAATTGAGCTAGTTTTCCCCAGATCTTGTATCCTCGGAATCTAGTAGAGTTAAGCATTTTATGGGTGATCTTAGGAATGACATCCAGTAGCTGGCCAGTGTGTATGGACCTGAAAGTTATGCTGAAGTAGTAGAAGCCGCCCTAAAGGTCGAAGCGATCGACAATGCTAAGAATGGAGGCTAGGAGTTGAGGAAAGATAAGAGGAAGTCTGATGAGGGTAAGAACTCTCGAGAATCTGGTTCTGCTTCGAAGAAAAGAAATAAGGAGGTGTGCAGTTTCTGTGGCTGACCGGGCCATCCGTTCGAGAAATGTTTTAATAGATTGGGAGCTCAAAAGCAAGAACAGGTGCATGCGATTCAGAATGCTCCCAAAGGAGAACTGGTTTGTGTTTTGTGCAAATGGAAGGGGCACGATGCTGCCCATTGTTGGGGTAAGGAGAGGGTATGCTTTTAGTATGGATAGAAAGGTCATTTCAAGTCAAAGTTCCAACAGTCTCAGCCCACGCTGCAGCCGGTTCTACTTCAGGCTTTGCCGCCACCGCAACATTTGGATAAAGGGAAGGGAAAGTTAAATGTGGTGACCTTGGAGGAAGCACAAACGTCCACCCAGGTGATCTCAGGTTAGATCCTAACCTAGTTTATTTTTAGCTCATAGTTGTAGTTTTGATGTTGCTCGATTAGTTATGAATGCAATTTTATAGTGAAGTTTAAGGTAAAGAACTGCTGGGCGCGCATTCTTTTTGATTCTAGGGCTACCCACTCGTTTGTGGCTAGGGCCTTTATAGAGCGCCATCGTTTGACTCTCAATCAAATTGGTGATTTGAATCGCGTTAAGTTTCCCTCTGGTGATTCGATGGTGTCAGACCAGGGTATCCTTTGTTGTCCGATTCTTTTAGGCCATTTCCTAGCTATTACTGATTTGAAGGTGATAGACCTGGAGGACTTCGATGTAATCTTGGGCATGGACTGGTTTTCTAGATATGATGCGGTTCTCCAATGCAAGTTCAAGCGTTTGGACTTCAAGATGGACAACGGTCACCCTAGGAGTGTTTATGGTTTTCCACGCCAGGATTCCCCGATTATTTCTATGGTATAAGCTTGGAAGCTTTTAGATTCCGATTATTTTGCCTACTTGGTTTCAATTTTGGAGACCATTTGTAGTTTGCCGACTGTAGAGGAGATTCATGTGGTGCGTGAGTTTCCTAATGTTTTCCCAGATAGACTTCATGTTCTTCCACCTAAGAGGGATGTTGTAACATCCCATTTCCGACCAGACTCCTAGAAGAGGTTTTATCATGACCAAGTCATGACAAAACCCTAAGAAGCCCAAGGAGGCCAAGTGACCCGGGCTCAAGGTGAAAATCACCTTGGTCTGCAAATAGTATGTCAGAATTTTCTTAAAATAGGATTTGGGCTCGGGCGTTGAGTGCGTCGAGTGCACTCAACGCCAAAGGCTGGCTGGCGTTGAGTGCATCGAGTGCACTCAACGCCATAAGAAGAATGGCATTGAGTGCACTCACTGCACTCAACACCATCTCAAAGGTTGGATGGTGTTGAGTGCGTCGAGTGCACTCAACGCCATAAGCTGTGCGGCGTTGAGTGCACTGACTACACTCAACGCCACCTTACTTAGACTAGATGGCGTTGAGTGCGTCGAGTGCACTCAATGCCATAAGCTGAACGGCGTTGAGTGCACTGACTGCACTCAATGCCATCTTTTGTTGGATGGATGGCGTTGAGTGAGCTGAGCTCACTCAACGCCGTAGTCTAGATAGCATTGAGTGAGCAGAGCTCACTCCACGCCGTAGTCTGGATGGCGTTGAGTGAGCTGAGCTCACTCAACGCCATAGTCTGGATGGCATTGAGTGAGCTGAGCTCACTCAACACCGTAGGCTGGATACTATTGAGTGAGCTGACTCAACGCCATAGACAGGATGGCGTTGAGTGAGCTGAGCTCACTCAACGCCGTAGGTTGGATGGTGTTAGTTAGCTGAGCTCACTCAACGCCATTTTACTTAGAATTTTTTTGAAAGTTTTGGTTTGGTTGCTGGTTCAGTTGAACCGGGCCGTTTCGGGAAGCGGGTCAGGATGTCTTAAATTAGTCGTTCCTCTATTAAGACCTAATTAAGTCTTATTTAAATTAATTTTGATCGGTCAAGTGGAGTGATGCCACGTGGCCAACGGTTATGAACATGCAAAAAGCTTCAGCCATGACCGAGCACCGGCTTTCATGGCCAATAATGACACTTGATGTCGTGGCTCCCTTCCCCACCTCTTTAATGACTGGATTCAACTCCTCTAGGGAAGAGGAGGATTTTCCAGCCGTTACTTGGCTAGATTAAGCCAGGTTCACCCTACCTCCTCCATGGCCGAGCCAAGCTTTGAATGGCATTAGTGGCCATTGAAGTTTTGGCCTCTACCCTCCTTAACCAAGCCTTTAAACACCATCAGTGGCCCAAGAGGAATGTTTCCCAGCCTTTACCTGAAGATTTCGAGCCCTCCCACCATGCTATTGCAGAAGCCGAGTGGTGCCACCATCGGAAATGGCTTTCCATCGATCTGCACGCCTCCAACCCGCGAACAAGGTCCTCCTCTGCCTCTTCTTCTATGGTTAGATCTTAGGAATTATTAAGAGAGATATCGGGTTCAAAAGAGCTGGATCGGGCGTGTGTTTCCATGGTTTTTTCGAAATTCATGGTGGTCGGGTTCGTCGGAAACCACCACCTCCGGCAGCCAAAGCACCGCCGGCCGATAGCAACCACCACGACGGAGGTGGTGGTGGCAGTGGCTGGCCAGGGAGATGGCCAAATGGCTGGTGGTGGCTCATGTAATGCTACAAGTTTATGCGTTTTTTTAGGGTTGCTGGTTTCGATTTTCTGAGAAGATGAACAGTGCCATGCTGTTTTATTATATTTAAATATAGTATATAGTGCATTGTTTTCATTAGATATTCTTCTCCTTTTAAATTAAATAAATGAGGCCCTTATAGGCTGTTTTGGGAAAATGCCCAGTCACAGAAGTTGTAGCCCTTCCAGTCTTGATTATTTTAAAATTTATTTCAACTCGTTTGGGTAAGTGGTTTGACCACAAAACCCATTTTGGTGGGACCTATACCTTGGGCTCTCCTGATATTCAAATGGATGCCCACCCTTCATCCCTTGTCCAAATGATCTGAAATTTGGGCAGGGAGTCTAACCAAGCTATACCTAGGGCCTCTCCAAAAATGGGAATTTTTGGAAAATATTTTTCTACAGTTTTCAGAAAATTTTAATAATCCATGAAAAAACTAATTTGGTGTCCTAAACATCTCAAAACTCCCCCAAATTTGGGATGGTGGTCTTAGAGGGCATGTTAGGGCTCTGGTAAAATTTTCATCTCATTTGGAGGTGTTTGGGTTTGGTATTAATCCAACCCTATGTATACACTTAAAGGGCTATTTAGGTCAAAAAGCTATTTTTGATGTTTGAGTGGTCAATTCACCTCAATTGAGGCTGTGATTTTGACCACTGACTTGGTAGGACCACTATCACCCTCTTAGGTAATATGGAGTGGTTTAGGATTGTTTTACCCTTAGATCCAAACTCAAACCCTAAGAGAGGGCTTTTGAGGGTTGTGAAGGGCAAGGGGTCAGTTGACCTTGAAAGGATTTGAAACTTGGGAGAGAGAATTCTAGGGTAGGTAGAATCCTTTGGAAGAAATCTAAAATAGATTCTAAGGTTAATATGTCCCTCAAAACCCTAATCCTAGTTTAGGGCACAAACCTTGTAGTGATAGAAAATGTCACTAAAACTCACTGAATAGTGATGAGATTTGGGTAGAGTAGTGTTTAAAGTTAGTACAAGCTGTGGAGATTTTGTTATGAATTTAGGATTATTATTTTGGATACTTTATTAACAATTTAGTAATTTGTATTATTTACGTAGAAATTTATTATGGAGTAACTACTTGCTGGAAATTGATGAACTTTAGACAGAGGACTTTTTATTTTGTTTTAAAGCTCTGTGAATTTTTATGGGATTTTTGGAAGATTATTTCTAAGGGTTGGTTCATTCAGTATTGTTTCTCATGAAAACTTAATTAAATTTATTTTTGTGTCTAGCAAGCCTGTAAAATAATGATTTTTGCACAATGAACCTTTCTATACCATATTAAGATTCTTTAACTTTTATATAATTTTCTGATCAATAATTTTGGTAATTCCTTCTTTACAATTATTAAGGGAATTATTTTGGATAAATTAATTAGAGGTCAAATATTTTTGGAAAAATTATGGAAATTAGTATCTAATAATATACCTCTATTATTTAGTGATCAAAATTTTTTGGTGGCCATTACTTGAGTAGATCATATAGTTCATGTTGAAAATTGCCCATGGCCAAACATTTGGGAAAATTCAATAAATATCAAATTAATTAGAAAAATTATGAATCTCTGATTTTAGACTAAATTTGTTATGATAGACCTCCAGTAAATTTTATAGGAATTTTGGAAGATAATTTTGTGTACCTCCCTTTGTGCATCTCATATAGCTTAGAATGGTCTGCGTTTTGTCGAAACTGAATAAGTGATATTAAGGTGCAAAATGATCTTGGGGATTGGAGTATTAGCGAGATGACTAGGAATGAATAAGAATGTACCCTCAGGGGTCAAGACAGGGATAGGGTAGTAGGATGTAAGAGGTGCTCGGGATCGACGAAAGATCGTCCTCCCCAGTTGGAGCGGAAGAGTCTTAATACACAAGGGTTAGATCCGAAGTAATTTAAAGGGGATCAGGTAATGGGTATTAACCAATAAAAGTAAGTGCCTTGCGAAAGGGAATGATGGGCTTCAACTACCATCATAGTTCCTAGTGCCATTTGAGAGCCCTTCACGGGGTATGCCGGGGGCAGTTCTGGGATAACGTAAACCGTAGGAATAATAAACTAAAAGTGCAACTAGTATAACTAGGGTTTCACATTCACACACCCCGGTAGCTAGGGAGGTTGAATAGGTTAGTTTGATTGCCTTTCAGTCGGGAGCTTCTGAAGGTAGATGCACGGACGGGACAGTCCGGGGAGCCGAGGCCTCGAGGGTTTAAATACAGAATAAGGTGGTGGGTCTTTGGTATTTGACTGTCATTCACACCGACGTCGGTACGTAGACTCGGCGGTGTGGGACACTTAGCCAAAGAAAGTCTGCTGGATACAGCCAGCACTAGTACGCGGATACTCTAGGTTGTGCTCTTATAGGGACGTACGGAAGGGCTAGGCCCGGTAGTGTGGATATCTGCCTATGAGTGGGGGGCCCGACCCACTGTCTCTATTTGACACTACGGAGGTTCTTGGGAGTGAAGCTAGCTGCCCGAAAAGGGGGAACTAAAGGTATGTGCGCATAGAGTCGTGTGCGTGAGTTGCATTTGCATGAATCATGGCATAGTATATCACTACACTCATATTTGCATACAACCGACACCCCAACATATAAATCGGTATGGGACTTTTTATACGATGGGAGCCTTGTAGAAGACCCCTTAACTTATATGTTTGTATGGGCACTCATATAAGTTAAGGTTACTTACTTATTTTCTATTTGTCTTCTTATATTCATACTGCTTACTACATGTTTACCTTACTGCTCACTATTTTAGAACTGCTAGGTTGTACCTTTCTTACTTAGCTGATATACAATATGAATAACTGCTAGACTAGTTCCATGGTCATCTGCTTTGCTTAATCTCTACCTTTGTAGCTTTCCTTTCCTCCTCTCCGCTCGGTGCTTAGGAGCCGGGGGGGGGGGAGGGGGAGGGGATGATAGGTCTTAGTCTTTATGACTAATTGTTTTCGAACCACAACATTACAGGAGCTTCGGATGGGAGATAAGGACCAGCACTCTAGGGACCAGCACCAGCGGAGTACGGTGCGCATGGAGGTGGGCCTGTCTAGTTCTGGAGTACCTATGACCAGCTCTGACAGTGATTAGTCTTTTTATAGCTTTCGCGATGAGTTTTTTGTAGTGAGGACTCTGATGTACTGGGCTTGAGCCCATTTATATATTTCATCTATACTGTTCTTTCGCAGTACTCTACTTTCTATATATTGATGGACTTGTTGTGATTTTTATTCATATATGATTATGTGGAGATGTTGCATTTACTTATCTCTCTTTGTGATCGAAAAAGGCCGGCAGAATTGGCATTTTGTAGTGGCGGCCTTCCCGAGTGTCGGTGCCACCGCAAAGTGGTAATTCTAGGCATAAGACCCCGGTGGTTGAAAAAGAAAAAAATTAGGTCTTACAAGTGGTATCAGAGCAGACCTCGATAAAAAGAGAAGTAGTCCACAAAACCTTGGGCCACCCCCGTGCGATCTTAGTTTGCGGACAATCTAGCAGCGGAAGTAGTGGTATGACCATAAAGGAAATCACATGTGAAAGTCCATCCTATCCCTTTCTTATAGTCCATTCATACGCTATCTAACAAATGGAATTTTTCCTTGTAGCCTGCGATGAACCCTACACCACAACAGGGGACACCTCAGGCTCCGAATGTGGTCCTGCCTCTGCCGGCACCAGCTCCGTTCCAGCAGACTGAGATGGGGCAAACACTAACGACCATTTTGGAGGCCTTTAGAGCTCAGCAAGCCCCGACCCCACAGCCAAACCCCGGGGCCAACTGGATGAGCGTATTCCGGGGACTTTCCCCTCCATCCTACTTGGAGATGGAGTTGGCAGTACGCACAGAGGAATGGTTATATACCATTTATGAGATGCTTGCGGGGATTTGATGCCCCACTGAGGAGGCAGTTGCTTTGGAAGTCTCCTGCCTGGAGTCATATGGGAAGAGATGGTGGAAGTAACAGCTGGACACTACCTTTGCAGGTATGGATTGCGCAGATGTTACTTGGGAAGAGTTTAGAGCAGCACTCCTGGGACATTTCGTACATCAGTCGGCGAGGGAAGAGATGGAGGATAGGTTACTGCGGTTGAGGCAGGGGAACAGGACGGTGATTGAGTATTATCAGGAGTTTACTCACCTGGCCCGCTATGCGGACGCTTATCAGTTGGACGACGCTGGCTATGCAAGGAGATTTTACAAGGGGCTGCAAGACGACATGAGACATGCCCTCCTCTTCATCTCAAAGGGGAGTTTGGCTAGGAATCTGGAGATGGCTAAAAAGAGAGAAGCGGAACAGATTACAGTCAAGAACTGGAAGAGACCGGCTGATGATGCAGTGATTGGAGGTCGTAGAGACCGTCCTCGAGGCCAGGTTATTGGGGAGAGAAGGAACGGGGTTCAACCTTATCAAGAGATTGGGCAGGAGCAGAGGAATCATGGGGTATTGGCTCCCCAGCCCTTACAGATGCTGGAGATGCCAAGGACAGCAGAGCAAGCACCAGTATGCTTTCAGTGCAATCAGCCGGGGCATATCAAGAGGAACTATCCTATGATGCGAGCACCCCCACCAACACTTCAGGGCGCCCCACCTCCCCGACAGTTTGGCGGCCTAGGATACGATCGAGGACGAGGATATCAGGGTCGAGGCCACAGGCCAGAGAGGGAGCAGGTGTATGCTCTAGACCTGACACAGCCCCGGAACCCGGAGTAGGTTATCGCAGGTATGGCAGTACATTTAAATTTTTCTTTCCCTTCCTAGGAACTAGTTTTCTTAGACATAGCCTAGTTAGAAATTAAGAGAAGACAAACTATAACCAGAATACTAAGACACTTAATTACCTCAGATATAGTTTTCATCTGCGGCAAGCTCGCTCACACGCTCTTCGACACTGGTGCTTCGCACTCGTTTGTGTCGGAAGATTTCGTGAAAGGACTGACAGGCGTGGAGCAGTTCACCGAAAAGGTAATGAGGGTGCGCCTACCCGATGGATCAGAGCTAATGACCTCTGCTTATTGCAATATGGAGGCGGAGATCGGCGGAAAGGCGTTTGAGGCACCAGCGACAATCCTGAGGATGCCAGATTACGATATGATCCTGGGCATGACATGGATGTACTGAAACCATGCCTAGATTGACTGCGTGCTGAAGAGGATCACCGTGAGGAACGGGGACTCCTTCATTATTATCAAAGGTATTATACCAGCACCCCTCATATTATTATCACCTGTGTAGGACATCAAGGCCCATCTGCAGGTGGAGGAGGTTTATCAGGTTCTTTATGAGGCGAACGTGGCTAAGGACTCCATTTCAGATATTCCAGTAGTGTGAGACTTTGTCGATGTATTTCCGGAGAAGCTACCAGGGCTACCCCCGCACCGAGAGAAGGACTTCAAGATTTAGCTCATACCGGGGGCTAAGCCGGTATCCAGAGCTCCCTATCGAATGGCCCCAAAAGAGTTGGTGGAATTTTGAAGCCAGCTTCAGGAGTTAGTGGAGGCCGGGTTTGTCCAGCCTAGCTCTTCACCATGGGGAGCTCTGGTGTTATTCGTCAAGAAGAAGGACAGAACTCTTCGGTTGTGTATAGATTACCGGGCCCTGAACAGGTTGACGGTTCAGAATACTTATCCCTTGCCAAGGATAGACGAGCTATTCGACCATCTGGAGGGAGCCCATTGGTTCTCAAAGCTTGATCTGAGATCGGGGTACTACCAGCTTCGCATACGGGAGGAGGACATCCCGAAAAAGGCCTTCAGCAGTAGATATGGATTGTATGAGTTTACCGTGATGCCACTTGGGCTCACGAATGCACCCTCCACATTCATGACCTTGATGAATCAGGTGTTTGAAGAGTATCTGGATGTCTTCGTTATTGTATTCATCGACGACATCCTTATCTATTTGAGGTCGGAGGAGGAGCACGCGAGGCATCTGGCCTTGACCTTGGAGAAGCTGCGGGAGCATAGGATGTATTCCAAGTGTAGCAAGTGCCAGTTCTGGCTAAAGGAGGTTTCCTTTTTGGGCCATGTCATTAGTGGAGCAGGTTTGGCAGTAGATCCGGCGAAGTTCCAGGCAGTATGGGATTGGCCACCACTAAAGACGGCCTCAGATGTTCGAAGTTTCTTAGGACTTGCCGGTTATTATCGAAAGTTCATAAAGGGGTTCTCTTAGATTGCCCTTCCCCTTACGTCTATGACGAAGAATTGGTCTCCTTTTATTTGGACGCCACGATGCGAATCTGCTTTTCAGGAGCTGAAGAATTGTCTTACCTCGGCTCCCATCCTTGCTCTTCCTTCAGGGAAGGAAGGATTTCAGGTGTACACAGATGCATCCTATCAGAGGATGGGTACCGTTCTGATGTAAAACAGGCACGTAATCGCCTACGCCTCCCATCAGCTGAAGCAACAGGAGCAGAACTACCCCATGTATGACTTGGAGATGGGGGCAGTTGTTTTTGCTCTTAAGATCTGGCTGCACTACCTCTACGGAGTTCACTATGATATCTTCTTAGACCACAAGAACTTGAAATACGTCGACACACAGAAGGAGTTAAACATCAGGCAGAGACGCTCGGTGGATTTTCTGTCAGACTACCAGTATACCATGCACTACCACCCGGGGAAGGAAAACGTGGTCGCAGACGCTTTGAGCCGGAGAGCGAGTACGTCAGGAGTAGGCCCGCAGCTGATGGCCTTGGAGTTGGTTAAATCATTCGAGGAGATGCAGATATCACTGGTGTCCGAGGATGACCCAGAGTTATACATGGAGTACTTGGGATCGATGGTTACCACTGATGATATTCAGGACCGCATCAGAGATGGGCAGAAGCTGGGTGTGAGGGCTGAGCCGATATTCAGAGCCTTGGAGGAAGGCATGACAGGAGATTACTCTTTGAGGGATGGTCTCCTGTGTTTTAGAGGAAGGGTCAACATACCGGCAGGAGGCCAGATCCGGGAGGACATTATGACGGAAGCTCACTACAGCCGATACTCGGTGCACCCGGGAATCACCAAGATGATGAAAGATTTGAAGAGGAAGATGTACTGGTCGGGTATGAAGAAGGACATTACGTACTTTGTGACGCATTGCGAGGCCTGCGAACTCGCAATGGCAGAGTGTAGGAATCCGATCTGCTTGCTGCAGCCACTTCCGGTGCCTAAGTGGAAATATGAGGATATAGCCATGAATTTCATACATGGGCTACCTCGATCCCATGCGGGAAATGACTCGATCTGGGTCATAGTGGACATGCTAACAAAGGTGGCCAGATTCATTCTAGTAGCGAAAGATACCCCGGTTGGTGTATTAGTACGGAGGTTCATTGAGCAGTTTGTGCGTTATCATGGGGTGCCCAAGACTATTGTTTCGGATCGGAATGGGCGGTTTATATCAAGTGAGCGGAGGTCAGTTCAGGCCCATCTGGGTTCTCGGTTGACATTCAGCACGGCTTTTCACCCTCAGACCGACGGGCAGACGGAGTACACCAACTGTACACTGGAAGATCTTTTGCGCCTGTGTATTTTTGACCGCGGCGAGCCTTGGGAGACGTTGCTACCACTGGTCGAGATTTCGTATAACAACACCCATCAGTCCAGCATTGGCATGGCTCCATATGAGGCGTTGTATGGACGAAGGTGCAGGACCCCACTATCATTGGTTCAGGATGAGGATCTGCAGGAACTAGGCTCGAAGTTTGTGGGGGATACAGATGCTCAGATTTGATTTGTCCGGGACAGGATGTTGGAATCATAGAGTAGGCAGGCCAAATACTACGATGTGAGGAATCGTCAGGTGGAGTTCCAAGTGGGAGACCGAGTTTTCTTGAAGATACGGCCGATGCACGGAGTCTCGCGAGTTCGCGGGCAGAAGAAGCTCAGTCCGAGATATATGGGGCCTTACAGGATCCTTGAGCGGATCGGCCCCTTGGCTTATAGACTAGAGCTATCGCTGGAGTTAGAGGGATTGCATGATGTCTTCCACGTCTCCTCACTACGGAGGGCTCTGCTACGCCTTGAGCAGCTGATTTCCACAGCAGACCCCCCAGTGGCCTCAGATCGATCAGTCAACTTTGAGCCGATTAGGATCGATGACATTGTAGTGCGGGTCTTGCGACGTAAGAAGGTTCCATTAGTCAAGGTTCTGTAGAGCAATCATGGGCAGGAGGAGCATACATGGGAGCCACAGGACTTGATGCAGCAAAAGTATCCGGAACTCTTCGAGTCAGGTATACCTTAAACCGTAGGGATGTTACAATTTCTTCTATTCCAGTAGAAACCCCCGTAGGCTTAACCTTAATTTTGGGGACGGAATTTTTATTTTTGTATATTGGGATTTGTAACATCCCATTTCCGACAAGACCCCTGGGAGAGGTTTTGTCATGACCAAGTCATGACAAAACCCTAAGAAGCCCAAGGAGGCCAAGTGACCCGGGCTCAAGGTGAAAATCACCTTGGTCTGCAAATAGTAGGTAAGAATTTGCTTAAAACAGGATTTGGGATCGGGCGTTGAGTGCGTCGAGTGCACTCAACGCTAAAGGCTGGCTGGCATTGAGTGCATTGAGTGCACTTAATGCCATAAGTAGAATGGCATTGAGTGCACTGACTGCACTCAATGCCTTCTCACAGGCTAGATGGCATTGAGCGCGTTGTAGTGCACTCAATGCCATAAGCTGTGTGGCGTTGAGTGCACTGACTACACTCAATGCCACCTTACTTAGACTAGATGGCATTGAGTGCGTCGAGTGCACTCAATGCCATAAGCTAAACGGCGTTGAGTGCACTGACTACACTAACGCCATCTTGTGTCTGATGGATGGCGTTAAGTGAGCTGAGCTCACTCAACGTCGTAGTCTGGATGGCGTTTAGTGAGCTAAGCTCACTCCACGCTGTAGTCTGGATGGTGTTGAGTGAGCTGAGCTCACTCAACGCCGTTGTCTGGATGGCGTTGAGTGAGCTGAGCTCACTCAACGCCGTAGTCTGGATGGCGTTGAGTGAGCTGAGCTCACTCAACGCCATAGAAAAATTTTGAATCTCATATTTTAGACTAAATTTGTTTTGATAGACCTCCAATAAATTTTATAGGAATTTTGGAAGACAATTTGGTGTACCTCCCTTTGTGCATCTCATATAGCTTAGAATGGTCTGCGTTTAGTCGAAACTGCATAAGTGATATTAAGGTGCAAAATGATATTGGGGATTGGAGTATTAGCAAGATGACTAGGAATGAATAAGAATGTACCCTCAGGGGTCAAGACAGGGATAGGGTGGTAGGATGTAAGAGGTGCTCGGGATTGACGAAAGATCATCCTCCCCGGTAGGAGAGGAAGAGTCTTAATACACAAGGGTTAGATCCGAAGTAATTTAAAGGGGATCGGGTAATGGGTATTAACCAATAAAAGTTAGTGCCTTACGAAAGGGAACGATGGGCTTCGGCTACCATCATAGTTCCTAGTGCCCTTTGAGAGCCCTTCACGGGGTATGCCGGGGGCAGTCATGGGCTAACGTAAACCGTAAGAATAATAAACTAAAAGAGCAACTAGTATAACTAAGGTTTCACATTCACACACCCTGGTAGCTAGGGAGGTTGAATAGGTTGGTTTGATTGCCTTTCAGTCGGTAGCTTCTGAAGGTAGATGTACGGACGGGATAGTCCGGGGAGCCGAGGGCTCGAGGGTTTAAATACAGAATAAGGTGGTGGGTCTTCGGTATTTGACTATCATTCACACCGACGTCAGTACGTAGACTCGGCGGTGTGGGTAGCCAAAGAAATTCTGGTGGATACAGCCAGCACAAGTACGATGATACTCTAGGTTGTGTTCTTATAGGGACTTACGGAAGGGCTAGGCCCGATAGTGTGGATACCTGCCTATGAGTGGGGGGCCCGACCCACTGTCTCTGTTTTCCACTACGGAGGTTCCTGGGAGTGAAGCTAGCTGCCCGAACAGGGGGAACTAAAGGTCTCTCCGCATATAGTCGTGTGCGTGAGTTGCATTTGCATGAATCATGGCATAGTATATCACTACACTCATATTTGCATACAACCGACACCCCAATGTATAAATCGGTATGGGACTTTTTATACTATGGGAGCCTTGCAAAAGACCCCTTAACTTATATGTTTGTATGGGCACTTATATAAGTTAAGGTTACTTACTTATTTTCTATTTGTCTTCTTATATTCATACTGCTTACTACATGTTTGCCTTACTGCTCACTATTTTAGAACTACTAGGTTGTACCTTTCTTACTTAGCTGATATACAACATGAATAACTGCTAGACTAGTTCCATGGTCATCTGCTTTGCTTACTCTCCACCTTTGTAGCTTTCCTTTTCTCCTCTCCGCTTGGTGCTTAGGAGGCGTGGGGGGGAGGGGTAGCGGATGATAGGTCTTAGTCTTAATGACTAATGGTTTTCGAACCACAACATTACGGGAGCTCCGGATGGGAGACAAGGACCAGCAGTCCAGGGACCAGCACCATCGGAGTACAGTGCGCATGGAGGTGGGCCTGTCTAGTTCCGGAGTACCTGTGACCAGCTCCGTGAGTGATTAGTCTTTTTATAGCTTTCGCGATGAGTGTTTTGTAGTGAGGACTCTGATGTACCGGGCTTGAGCTCGTTTATATATTTCATCTGTACTGTTCTTTCGCAGTACTCTACTTTCTATATATTGATTGACTTGCTGTGATTTTTATTCATATATGATTATGTGGACATGTTGCATTTACTTCTCTCTCTTTGTGATCGAAAAAGGCTGGCAGAATTGGCATTTTACAGTCGCAGCCTTCCCGAGTGTCGGTGCCACCGCAAAGCGGCAATTCTGGGCATAAGACCCCGGTAGTTGAAAAAGAAAAAAAGGGATCTTATAGATGTGGAGTTTGTTATAGATCTTGAGCTGGGTACTAGTCCTACTGCTAAGGCACCGTACCGTATGGATTCTCTAGAGCTGGAAGAGTTGCGTACCCAGCTGGATGAGCTTTTGTAGTGTGGATTTATTAGTCCGAGTTCTTCGCCTTAGTGTGCTCCCATTTTGTTTGTAAATAAGAAGGATGGATCCATGAGGATATGCATTGATTATAGGGAACTGAATAAGGTAACTTTCAAGAATTGGTATCCCTTGCCATGAATAGATGACTTATTTTACCAGTTGCGTGGTATTACGGTGTTTTCGAAGATTGACCTTCGTTTAGGCTACCATCAGTTGAGGATTCGTGAGACGGATATTCCAAGGACCGATTTCCATTCTCAGCATGGACATTTTGAGTTCTTGGTGATGTCCTTTGGTTTGACAAATGCACCCTCTGCCTTCATGGACATGATGAACAAAGTGTTCAAGGATTTTCTGGACCATTATGTGGTCGTGTTTATAGATGATGTTCTGGTGTATTCCCAGAGTGCTAAAGAGCATGCCCAGCACTTGCGTTTGGTTTTGTCTGCTTTGAGGGAGCATAAGTTGTTTGCCAAGTTAAGCAAGTGTGATTTTTGGCTTCCTCAGGTTTCCTTTTTGGGTCATGTGGTTAATAAGGACGGAATTTCTATTAACTCAGAGAAGATTTCTACCGTGATGGATTGGAACAGACCTACCACACCCAAAGAGATTATGAGTTTCCTAGGGTTGGCAAGGTATTATAGAAGGTTTGTGGAAGGATTTTCTATGATATCTATGTCGCTGACTAAGCTTACGCAGAAGAACGCAATGTTCATTTGGAGCGATAAGTGCGAAGAAGCTTTTCAGGAGTTGAAAAAGAGATTATGTACTGCTCTACTTTTGACTTTGCCTACCGAAGGATTGGAATATGCTGTTTATGTGGATGCATCGCATGTTGGACTTGGTTGCGTATTGATGCAAGAAAGAAAACTGATTGCGTATGGGTCGACAAAGTTAAATATTATTGAAAAAAACTACCCTACGCATGATTTAGAGTTCGTAGTAGTGATTTATTTCTAAAAGTTATGGAGACACCTATTGTATGGCGCATTGTGCAAGATTTACACAGATCATAAGAGTTTGAAGTATGTCTTCACTCAAAAGGAGTTGAATCTGCGTTAGTGAAGATGGTTAGAATATGTCGCGGGTTATGATGTTGAGATCTTATATCATCCAGGCAAAGATAATGTGGTAGACAATGCCTTGAGTAAAAAGATCGTGCAAATCTTTGGACTTTCAGTAGAATCCTTGTTGAAGGAATTTCTGTTGATGGGTATCTCGGTTGGAAGAAGCGACTCGTCGAGAAGTTTGGATGTAGTAGAGCCTTCATGGATTACACTTACAAGGCTACATCAAAAGGATGATCCTGATTTGCTGCACCTCTATAATAGAACTGAGAAAGGAGAAGTACCTGACTTTTCTATTAATGATGCAGTTACTTTGAGGTTCCGCAGTAGATATTGTATCCCCACTGTTGAGGATATTCGAGTTAAGCTGTGCAGTGAGGCGCATGGATCCAGTGTTGCCTACCACCCTGGTTCTATGAAGATGTATAGAGATCTGAAGCAGAATGTTTGGTGGTATGGTATGATGAAGGATATAGCCAAGTTCGTGTCCGAGTGCTTCACTAGTAAGAGAGTTAAGGCTGATCATAGGAGGCCTTGTGGTAAGTTGACGCCTTTAGAGATTTCAAGTTGGAAGTGGGAGAGTATTTCCATGGACTTCATTACTAGTTTGCCGAGATCTCCCAAAGGACATGATTCTGTATGGGTTATAGTGGATAGACTGACGAAGTGTGCTTACTTCGTGCCGTTCAAGATTGATTACTCTATGAAGAAAATAGCAGAGTTATACTTGGATGAGGTTATCATGTTACATGGAGTACCTATTAGTATTGTGTCGAATCGAGACTCCAGGTTTACGTCTCGTTTTTGGAAAAGCTTATAGGAAGGATTAGGTACTGATCTGAGGTATTCCACAGCTTATCATCTGCGGACAAATGGTCAAACAGAAAGGGTAAATAAGATTTTGGAGGATATGACCAGATGTTATATTTTGGACCACGGGGGAGCGTGGGATGAGTGACTCAGATTGACGGAGTTTGCTTATAATAATAGTTATCAAGAGAACTTGCAGATGGTCCTGTTTGAAGCTTTATATGGGAGACATTGTAGAATTCCCTTGTTTTGGGCCGAGGTTGGTGAAGGACCATTGTTGGGTCTGGAAGCTTTTGAAGAGATGAATACTTCTGTAACACATATTAGATAAAAACTACATATAACTCAGGATCGTTATGAATAGAACGCTAATCAGCGAAGGACTGATTTGGAATTTGCTATTGGGGATATGGTGTTTCTTAAAGTTTCTCCAATGTCTGGTGTCAAGAGGTTTGGTAAGAACCATAAGTTGTATCCTAGTTATATGGGACCCTTTGAGATTATTGAACGTATTGGAATGTCAGCTTATAGGCTAGATTTGCCCGTAAATTTTCCTGGTGTGCACAATGTGTTTCACGCAAGATAGTTGCGGTAAATGTGTGCTTAGCGACTGACAGGTTCTTGATTCCGTGCTCTAGTTGGAGCCTAACTTTTCTTATGTTAATATGCCTTTTTGCATTCTAGATACACAAGATCGAGTGTTGCGGAGGAAGACCATACCAATGTTTAAAGTTTTGTGGTGGAACCAAAATGTAGAAAGCGCGACTTGGCAGTTGGAGTCAGCTATGAGAGAGGCTAATCCACATCTGTTCTCCTAGTTTCTTTCGGTATGTATTTCCATTCTATAATCTTTGAATCTTTTCCTTCCATAGTGGAATATTTTGTGCGTAAAGTTTTGGGACGAAACTTTCTTTTAGGAGGGGTGGCTGTAACACCCTTGATTTTCCAAGGTTTATTTTAAATCCCTTTAGTGACGTATTTTGACGTTAGGGCGTTACATTGACGCGTAGTTGGTGTGTACCATTGTCTGAGTGTGACTATTACTCGTTGGTATCCAAGGTTTTGGTAAGGGAGAATTAGCTTGGCTTATTTCTCCTTTGTTTTGATATTCCCTTGAGAGTCAGGGTTCGTTTTGGAACACGACAGATCGTTTTTGGGATATTTGATGTTTAGACTTCGGGGAGTATTTACCCGAGTTTGGTTTGTCGGATTTCGATTTCGACTTCGTCGTTGGATTTGTAGCGTCAATATTTAGCTACAGTGCTGTTAACCCAGGATCCGCGACTAATTCGCATGGACTCTTCAAGCCGGGCAGCCTGGTCTCCTAACCGCCGTTCTCAGAATGCCAGCCCGTTCTCACTGAAGCCGGGCGGCCTCGCTTCCAGATCGCCGCCAGAGGGAGCCCAAGGCAGCCCGTCCAAAGGCCAGACATCACTACCCGCCAAAGGGAGCCCAGAACAGCCCGTCCAGTGGCCGGGCCTTGCAGCTCGTTAGAGGAAGATCGCCAGGCCGCGCGGCCTTCCCCTTGTTTCTCTTTCTACTTGCTTCCCATCACCCCTGCCCGGTTCTCCTGTCCCCCGGGCAGCCGGTAATTTTAGCCCTGCCCGTTTGGGCAGGCCCCCAAGCCTATAAATAGGGGGTGGGAGCACGCCCAAAGCACGCTGACTCGAGTCTAGGAGCTCGCTTGTTAAGAGCTGCGGTCTCGAGCCCAGTGCCTTGCGGCTTATTATCCGGCCGGCTTATCTTTCCTTCCTTTTTCTCCTCTCAAATTGTAACCGCTTCTTTTTTAATAAAAGGAAAGCACGTCGCAGAAGAGGCATTCAGGCCGCGGCGGGCGAAGTGTGTTGTCGCCGCTTCTTGCGGCTTGTCTCGGTTTTTGCTCTAACCGCTAGTAATCAACTACTCATAAGTACCTGTCCCTCTTCCCCTCCTTTCCCTAGTGCTCGAACCGTTAGTTGATGGTGCTCGATTCCCTTGTCGCATTTCATGCATCAACAGTTAACACGCGACCTTCAGATCCCGAGTAGTCGATGAAATCAGCGGCCTAAGAACGTCAGACCGCACCAACTGCAGGATATCGACAGCTAGTCGTCTAACCCGCGCAATCTCGATTATTGCTTTCAGTCCGGCACCAGCCCGCAAGCTTTCTTTCCGCTCTCCTCACCAACCTCTACTATCAACAAGCCGTCTGTTCAAGCCACAGCTATTTGGCGGTTTCAAAGTTCCAATTGGCTGTTTTTCTTCTGCTCGAAATGGATTTTACAAAGGAACAAAGTGACTCCAATTTTTTATCAGCCGTTACGGATCCCTCGAAAGCGCAAGATGTTTTTTATATCAAAGTAATGAAATTCTTGGCCCGAGTAGTGACTTATCTGCCAATAAAGTTGAGTACATGTCGCAATACACAGAACGAGAAATGTTCAACCCTCCTTTTGAGATTCATAGACCAAACTCGACATGTCTTCATAATTATCATCATCGGGAGCAAGAGCTTCCTTTTAAAGAGGACGACATTCCTTCTCCATTCATCAATCAAATTTGTTGGGAGGTTGTTGCTGATGATTTCAGAGTTCCTCATTTACCTGAATACTCTGGATTAGATGATCCAGTTTCTCATCTGCAAGTGTTTGAATCGGCTATTTCACTAAGGAAAGTGTCAAACGGCATCAAGTGCAAACTCTTTATTATATCTTTTGGCGATCATGCAAGATAATGGTTCTATAGTTTACCACCTCGATCTGTCACTAGCTTTAAATATTTGCGAAAGCAAATTCTCTCGAAGTTTGGTACCTACAAGAAGCGAAAAAGGGACATAGGAGCTCTCTTTCGAATCAAGCAGAGGGATGATGAGTGTAATCCGGACTTTGTAGATCGTTTTCATATGGAAATTCTGGATATTATCAACATTCATCAAGATCATTATCGATATGCTTTTGTAAACAGACTTCGGGAAGGCCCTTTAAAGTTCGAGCTCACTATGAAGGATCCCAAGACTTATGGAGATCTTATCGATATCGTTAATAAATTCTTAATGTGTGAAGAAGCAAACAAAAACAACATCTCGTTTTTGAATCAGAAGATTAAACCGTCCCAGGAAATTTCTGGTAATCAACAACTAAGTTCTTCGCAGGCTATTTCACAATTCAGAAGTTATGGGTCTCCTCACCTTCAGAATACGTCTGCAATGCCTCTTCTGCTAGGTGATGAATCTGGGTTTGCAGAGACACGTCCTATTATCTCCTTCAATCCTAAAATTTTAAAGCATGAAAAACGTTTGGATAAGCATATCAAGTTTAAAATCTCTATGGAAGATCTCCTAGATGTTCTTCAGAAAATGCCAGAGTTGAAAAAGCCTCGAAGCATTAAATCTAAAATCAAATATCGGCATGAAGAGCTTTTCTGCAAGTATCATAAGGATATAGGCCATCTAGTAGAAGATTGTATGGCTCTTCGGAGACTTGCAGATGAATTGACAAAGGCTGGGAAACTACAAGACTATGTCATGCAGTGATCCTTTTGGATATTCTTCTCTAACAGAGTCAATAGTACATACAAAGACTTGGTTTTCCTAATGATAAGGGTGCTTAAGATTTGAATAACAGAGCATTCATATACCATCTGCATCAAGTTCCAAACATATATCCTTTGGTTACATTCTTCAATGCATACATGCATGCATACGCCATTTAAATCTTTTATCCTAGTTTTGCTCGCATCCGTTCACATGGATGCAAAGCGCCTTTTGACCAAGGCAATATTGTTTGTATCGTTCTAAGTTCTTAAGCCCTTCACATCCCGCTTGACATCAGTTGCAGATGTGTAGTGGTGAGTTCGCTTGACATCAGTCGCAGATATTACATACTTATCCTGCTTGACTACAGTTGCAGATATTACGTACTTATGCCGCTTGACATCAGTCGCAAATATTACATACTTATCTTGCTCAGCAATAGTTACAGATATTATGTACTTATCCCGCTCGACATCGGCCCCGAACATCAAACTTTAGCTCTACTTATGTGTTCTTTGTGTGGAAAGCAATTCCCCAAGCACCTGACCACATCGTCACATAAGTTTATAGCTCTTCCTGTTTTTGCAGGTTAGCGCTAGCTTTTCAGTTATCTTACGATGTTAAGGTCTGCACTAGCTGGTTTATATTATGCAGCCCACAAACCGCGCGGTTTGGTATTTCGGTTTAATTTATTCGGCTTGTTCCGGCCTATCTGCCGGGTTGTCATTAATATAGTTATGGATACGACTGATTTTGATTATGTTATAAAGTTCTCGGCCTAAGTCTGCCGGTTTATGGCTTGTAGAAATATCTCCAGTCACAGACTTGAATATTATATCTCGAGCACTATTGTCAACAAGTTGCAAGTTGTTTATCTTTTGCTCTTAAATATCTCATATTGGAAATACGGTTTGCATCGGTACTCGCTCAAGTCGTGAAAATTAGTTATCTTTGAAGATCGAAGCGGCTAAAGTGATTAGCCGCGCGGATTCCTAATGGTCGGTCTAGTTATTCGGGCATATCGCATGTCAATCAACTCAATCTGTTTCCCTTGCCATAAAAATACAGTCTATGAGGCGGTTTTCAAATATATATTACTCAAAAGAGTAGCTGGTTTACTATCGGTTAGGTCTACCAAACCGTTCGGTTTGTGGTTTAATATTAAAGGAATCCTAATCTTGCTTATTGATAAATCGGATCAGTTTTCATGAGGATTGTGCTATCTGCTACATTGGAAACGGACCTCTCGGGCTATCTAAATCGCGTGGATAGACATGTGCAAAATAAGATTAAGCCGTGTGAATAGGTAAGTGAAATCGAAACACAGAAAGGTACACACAAAAGGTAAAGTATTTAGATTTCATTTTCAAAAAGAATACAACTATCAGACTGTGCGGCTTACAAAATCTTACCGTCAGCACTCAAAAGAAAAATGATTACAAGTAAAACTACGCTAACCGTCCGACTTAAGTCTCTTAGCCAGAGGAGTACTGGAGCCGGCTTCACGGTCGACATAGACTTCGGATGGCGAGTAACCGCCACTACCCGATGAAGACGTACGTGAACTGCCTATGTCCCCGGTCTCAGACTCGCTGGATGGTTCAACCCGCGCGATCCCCGAAGCTTGACCGCCGGCTTCTGAAGAAGCACTCTCAGTCCGGCTTCCTTGGCAATCTTCCCCCTCTTCATCCACGTCCTCGCCCTCTCCATCGGCCTTTGTCTTTCCCTTGAGCGTCCTGTAAACCGCGACAATCTTCTTCTTGAGAGGAGGAAATAGGTCGTCAAAGGTAAAATCGATGAATCCTGGGGAGAGACCGTCAAGTTCACGAAGGCGTCATAACGCTCCATCAATCCCTTGGACGAGCTGCGGGAAAACAACATTCTGGAAGGCCGGGTTGGCCAGATCGTGCATTTTTTGCAAAGGGAAAAAGAAAGGTCAGTCTGGGCGGCTTGATATATTATGCCACAAGAACCAGGTAATATCTTACCGCATTCTGTTCCCTTAGCCACGCAATCTCTTCTTCCTTCTCGACGAGTTGCCACTGCAGGTCGCCTTGCTTTGTAACTAACCGCTTATGGGCCAAGCCCATGTAATGGTTAGCCACGAAGCTTCTCGCGCTAACCTGTGCGGCAAACCACGATAAGTCCTCCTCTGGTATCTTCTTTAGCGCTTTCAGGTTGCGCTTCCCGTACATGGCCGCGCCAGCCGCAGAGGCATGACGGCTTATCTTATTCCTCCCCCAGTGAGGGAGGGCGGTTGAGACCTGCACCGAGTCGCCATCTGGATTCCACCGCATAGTCAGGTTGCCATGGGTATCCTTCAGGCCGCTGCCCATTCCTTGCAGCGTGAAGTTGCTGGAGGAAGCCGACTCCTCCTCTTCCTCCTCTTCCTCTACCCGCGTCAGGTGGAATCTTTGGGCCCTCTTCTCCCTTTGAGTAAGGGTCAATCTGCCGAGAGTCATCGATTTGTTTAGCGGGACCGCCACTACAGCTGCACAACTAAAGAATGAAGTCAGTCCATAAGCCGCGCGGCTCGAAGTTCAATTAACATGAGTTGATACTTACTGTCTTCCGCTTGGATGCCTTCCAAGGACGGCAGCAGTGGGATGTAGTGATTTACATCGAGCCGCTCGCCCTTGAAGAAATCGTAGATTTCCTTCTCCGTACCCTTTAGCCCGCTGCATCCAAATGCGGCTTCGTCGCGGACCAGCAGGTTGGCCGGCAGGAGCCCGAGATTTCCCTCAAAGATCGCGCATCTTTCCGACCAGTTCGGGATTTTGTTCGCCAAGTTGACGACTTTCAATCCTCTGCAGTCGAAGTATAAGTGCTCGCGGAAGATCTTCGTCCCGGAGTCCGTTATAGAACGGACCGAAAAGCACTCCCGGAATAGCCTTGTGGAGAACCGGACTCTCTCCGACCTGAGGTAAGAGATTAAGCTGTAGTTGGCGGCTATGGAGTTCGATGGCAGTTGTCTGGGAACAACGCCGTAGTGATCGAAGACCGCTACTTTAAGACCCCCCCCTTTTTTTAAACACCGGGGTCTTAGGCCCAGAACCGCCACTTTGCGGTGACACCTTCACGCCCTGAAGAGTCATCACCACAAAGCACTGGTTTTGCCGGCCAATTCAATCACAGAAAGGTAGCACAATAATAGAGTAAAAGCAAGTCCACAGAAATCACATATAATGAAATTAAATATCCCCGAAGGGAGTGCCTACAGAATAATATATCAGAGTACTAAAATACGAGCTTATGCTCGGTACATCATGTCCTCACTACAGATCACTCATGCATAAGCAAAAATAGATCATCTACTCAAGGTCGAGACTCACGGTCCCGGCTGTATGAACTCCGGAGCTAGACTGCCCCATCTCCACGCGGGACGATCTTCGGGGCTGCTCCACCATGCTGGGCTCCACGATCCCCAAAATGATGTGGTCCGAAAACCGTTAGTCATAAAGACTAAGCCCTATCATCTCCTACCCCTTCCCCCATGGCTCCTAGGTACCGAGCGGAGAGGAAGAAAGGGAAGGACATGAAGGTGGAGATTAAAACAAAAGAAACAGGTGGCAGCGGAACTAATCTAGCAATTCTATAAAAAATAATGGCAACAAGACGAAATATGAAAAGTAACCTTCACTTATGTGAGAACACATAAGCCAAGGGGTCTTATATAAGGCTCCCATCGTATAAAAATTCTCATACCAATTTATACGTTGGGGTGTCGGTTATCAAACAACAGTATATATATATATATCAAAAATGACCTTAATTTATAAACTTGCCCACACAAGCTTATAGACCAAGGGGTCTTTTTGCAAGTCCTAATGTATAAGCGTCCCATTCCACTTATACCTTAGGTGTTAGGGGTTTAAATGAATCGATTATTCTATGACATGCAAGTGGGTATGATGAATCATGCAAGCAACACACACACCCAACTCTGTGTACACAGACCTTTAGTTCCCCCTTTCAAAGCTGTTACCTCCCAGGATACCTCCGTAGTGGCAGACGGAAGCGGTGGGTTGGGCCTCGCCCACCTCTAAACCAGTAAAGCACTACCGGTCAGACCTATCGTACGCCTCAACGCTTGGTACACGAAGCGGACTCGTGGGTACTCTTGTCGGCTGGCGCACCGGACTTCTGTTGGCGAAGTGCTAACCACACTTGCCGAGTCAGCATATTGGTGTTGGTGCATCGACCCTCCAATACCGAAGACCCACCACATTAATTTTCTTTCCTTTTATGCACATGCAAATTTAACGTATCAAACCAATAGAGCCGAAGCTCCCCGGACCATCCCGTCCGTCTCTTAACTAATTGAGCTGAAGCTCCCCGGACCATCCCGTCCGTCTCTTAACTAATCGAGCCGAATCTCCCCGGACCAAACTGTCCGTCTCAAAACCAACCGAGCCGAAGCTCCCAACAATCTTCCTGTGCTAACAGTGTTTGTGAAATGTGAGATCCTAATTACTAGGTTACTCTTTTTAGTTTGTTATTATAGTTTACGTTAACCCAGGACTGCCCCCGATATTCCCTGTGAAGGGCTTCAAAGGGCACTAGGAACTATGATGGTAGCTGAAGCACATCATTCCCTTTCGCAATGTACTTTTTATTATTGGTTGATTCCCTTACCCATTACCTTGTCGTGTTATGATAGACTAACATAGTGTGATTTTTAACCTTCCCCTCTTCGGGAAAGACGATCTTTTGTCGAACCCGAGCACCTCTTAACCCTAGCCAACACCACTTCTCACTAACCTTCTTATCCTTATATGGTGAACACTTTCACATCCATTAAATTCAACAGATTAACTAACTTCAACGCTGTGCCCTGATGGTTAAAACACAGTTCTTTATTTATTACGAAAAAGGAAGTGTTTTATTTATTTATAAAGAGAAGAAGCGTTTTGGTTGAAACTGAGTTTTAACGAGAGGTAGGAAAGTGCACCTATCGCGTGTAGTACAGGATATTCCGTGTGTGGAATATCGGGGTCGTATTGTTCTCGGGGCCGGCTTAGCTATTTCTACTCTTTCCATGAAATACCTATTATCTTATCGATAATTTTTGGTTGATTATAAAAATGAAAATGACAAAAAATATATATTAAATTCATAATAATAAAAGCATAATAATAAAAGCAGGAAATAAATGCAGAAGGCCGATGACGAACTCAGCGCGACTATATTTAAAAGAGAATTGAACTAAAATGAACTTTTAATAAAAAGAGATCATAATTTTCAAATTAATTAAGGCGGATACTTGGTCGTGGAGGTTCCTTAGATATGAGCTCACCTTGGTCTAGGAATATCGCTCACCTGAACGCTAAGACTATTCGACCGATCGCTAGACCGACGAAGGATTCCTCTTAACGCCCGCATTACGCTAAGAACCCCGATATTGGGTGGGGAACCCAATCCGGTAGAGTCGCGCGCCTCCTCTCTCGAGGGTTAGCGCGGAGCTCTCTTTACCCAAGGGTGATCGGTCCATATGCACGGCCTCTTGGCGTTGCGTATGGATAACATAAATAGAGCCCGCACATCGATATGCGATCCTACGCGTCGTTAACCCGGGGCAAACATTAAGAAATTTAATTAAACTGAAAAACAGGACCTTTAATTATTTAAAGCTATTTTATCTGTCCCAATGCTCTTCGATATTGAGGGCTAATGGCGGTTAGCCACTTATCGGAATGGGGACACTTATACTAGAAAGCAGAAAAGAAAGCTGTAAAGAAAGCAGGAAATAAAGTAGTAAAGGAAAGCTGAAAATTGCAAGTCCTACTCAAACAAGTAGGACTGAAGAAAGCAGTAAATGCGAATCCCGGCTCAAATGAGTGGGCGGGGGTAAATTAATCTCATACACGCACGCACTCTACAGAAATGAAAATGCACACACGCACTCTACTTGAAATGAAAACACACACACGCACACAAAGTTCTCCTACTCAAGTGAGTAGGAGGGAAATTAAAGCAATAAAAGACAAGTCCCACTCAAACGAGTTGGCGGGAAATGAAAGCGGAGCGCAATTTAACCCTTAACGAGTAGGCTGAAATAAATGCATACGCACACACGCACTCGACGGAAGTTGAAATAAAGCACTAAAACTAACTCATACAGGCATATACACTTGCAAAAATAAGAAAAAATGAAGTGCTCTAAAAATTAAAACAACTGCATTTCTACTGCTAGAATGCGGTAGAAATGCATAAAAAGAGAAAATAAAAATTAAACGGGTAAAAAGTTTTGAAAATAAAACGCTAAAATGAAAGTGACGAAAAATTAAAACGATGACATTTTCATTCTTAAGTTTTTATAAAAGCTCCTAAAAATTGAAAATAAAATTAAAAAAGATGAAAAGGTTTTACATTCCTAAGGAGCCTAAGTAAAAAAAATGAAAGATAACACTTTTAGAGGTGTTTTTATAAAGTCTTAAGAATGAAAATAGGATAAAAAAGAAAAGCTAAAGCTAAAAAGGGCGGAAAATGAAAATAAAACGGATACTACAACGGCTAGAAATGCCGATAAAATCCTAAATCTAACTAAGTTATAAAGCTAAAAATCACATAAAAGATAAAATGCACAAAAAAGGGAATGAAAAATTGCTTAAGGTAGGCGCATTCAAATGGAACATTCATACTAAGAAGAGAGAAAATAAGCTATTTTATTAAAATCAAAAGTGATTACATGAAAGCTAGAATGAAAAAGCTAATACAAACTAAGGGAGGGGGAGAAAATTCTCTTACATAGCATTTGGATTACATTTGGGCAGCACCTCCCCTAAGCAAAGTGGTCAAAAAAAGACAAGAAAAGCTTTTTGAAAGCTTTTATTTATAGGAAAAAATTCGGGTGTGACACGCCCTAGGTCACGGGCGTGACAAGGGGCATGTCGGTCAAAACGTGTTTGACTTGGCTTCTGCTTGCTAGCTGGCGCGATTCTGGAAGGTCGGGAGTGACACGTGTCTGTCACGGGCGTGAGAGGTGTTAGACAGGGGCGTGACTTGGACAGCTGGCAGGTTCGATCCGTCGATTTGACGGCAAAGTTGACTTTGGGGGCTCCACGTGGAAGTCACGAGCGTGACAAGGGGTGTGACCTGAAGGCGTTGAGAGCGTTGAGAGGTGAACAGTGAAAGCGTTGAGAGCGTTGAGAGGCGACGACGTTGAATGTCGACACGGGCGTGTTGAGCTTGGACACAGGCGTGACATGATGGCGTTAAGAGGTGAACAGTAAAATCGTTGAGTGTCGACTGGCTGATTGCGTTGAGTGCCTGACACGCCCGTGTCGGGCATGGTCACGGGCGTGACAGGTCAGAAAAACAATTTTTTTGCAAAAAATTCAGAAAAAAATAATAATAAAAAAAGGTTAAGTTAGAAATAAAAATTACAAAAAGGAAGTATTTTATTAAATAAAACAAACAAAAAAGACAAAAATAAACAAAAATAACTTAAATAAAATACAAAATTGTAGGTATATTTACAACTCATCAAATACCCCCATACTTAAGCTTTTGCTATTCCAGAGCAAAAGTTGGAGATAAACCTATAAGGATTAAAAAAGAATCCTAAATTTAACTAATGCTTAAGTTAATTGTACGAAAGATCGAAATGAATTCCCGGGGTCTCAGAATTAAATCTTAACTTATGAAAATGTTAAAATAGAGGAACCGTTTCAAAAAATACTTTTAAATGAAAAAATAGAAAGCGAAAATTATTTTTGTTAGTTTAACAAAAATGGATTGGAATTATCGAAAAAAACTTTAGGTAAAAAGAAATTGATTGGAAATAATTCAATTTAAAAATTATGATCGAAAAAAGATTTAGATTAATTCTAGAATCATGAAAAATATATAAGTGGTTTGACGGATATGAAGAGGGCTTTGATTTTTTAGGCGAGGAAATTTTTTCTCGAACCTCCATAATACTTTTTTTGAATAATTAGGAAAATGAAATCTTATTTTCCTAACACATTTTTTTTTCTTCATAAAAAAGTAAATAAACCCAATGCATATGTATAGGAGTAATGAATTTTATCCTCTTACTCTGTCATATAATCTTTTTAATTATTGGGTGTCTATGTTTACGAGATGAAATCTTATCCCCATTGACATAAGATCTTTTAAGGGTGAGTGGGGAATCATACAAATTAAGGCATGAAAAAAAGTGGAAGGGATTTTTTTTTCAAAAAGAAAACTAGAGTTTAATAAAAAAAATTCGAGAGCAACTTTTTTAATTTGAACGTTCCTACGTTTCTAAAAGCATAAGTGGAAATAATATAAAATCCATAAATGTTATTTTCCAACATAAAAACGTGATTTTATTCAAAAAAATTAGAAGTGAAAATGAGAAAAACAGGTTCCATATAATAAGAAAGAGACATAAAAAAATTCTTTAAAATCTTAACCCCAGAAATTTAAGTATATCGAGCTACAATTAAAAAACGAATAGTAAATAAAGAATTAATTTAAATTCGCTTATAAATAAACTCGGAACGATTATTTTGGAGAGCAAAGAGGTTAAGAAATAAGGGATTCGAATTATTTAATTCAAGATAAATTTTTTTGTTTTTTTTTGGAGTTTTTCTAATTTCTTTTTATATTTAGTGGTTATTTTCATTTTTTCGGAAATTTTTTAAGGTTATGCAAATTTTTTTGAGTTTTTTGAGTTATAAATTTTTTTTTTATTTATTTTCGGAAATATTTACAAGAGCAGAGAGAGAATATTTACAAGATAGGAAAGAGACGAGAATATTTACAAAAATAATTACAAAGTAAATAAAACAGGATCGCCCGCGAACAGACTCTTATTTGTGGTTGGTTCGATGAGTTGAACGTCACGAAGCGATGTTTCATTTTTTTAATTTTTTTTATTATTTATTATTATTATTTATTTATTTATTTATTTATTATTATAAAAGCATGAAATTTTTTTTGATATTTTTAATATTTGCAAATTTTTTTGGAAATTTTGTTAAGTGCAGGAAATAAAAGGATAGAAAGTAAGAAACACCCTCATACTTAAGTCCAACATTGTCCCCAATATTGCACTAAGTATGAGGAACAGGATATATATATAAAAAAATCTAAGCAATTATGTACAAAAAGTAAAAACAGGGGTTTAGAAATCTTCCCTAAACCGCGTTCGGGGAAGCCCGTTAAATTAAGACCTGCAAAAGTTAAAGTGAAAGTAGCAAAAATAAAACATAAAAAAAAGATAAATTCGACGAAAAATGTTCGGGTGATAGGGGGCGAGGGCAAGTGAGTAAGATAAATGTGCGACGGATACGCGATCCCCTAGCGCTCACAATTTGAAGCGCGCCGAAACGACAAAATAAATATAATATTTTTTTTAGTTTTTTGAATTTTTTTAGATTTTAGATTTTTATGTTTTTTTTTTAGTTTTAAATTGTCTTGAAAATAAAAATAAGAAAACAAAATAGAAATAAGATAAAAATATGAAAGATATATATATTTTGGAATTTTGAATTTTTTTATGATGAAAATAACATAAATTTTTTTTTCATCCCTTTTTAATAAGTTTTTTTAAAAAAATTTTTTAGTTTTATAAGTTTTTTTTTAAGTTTTTGATATATATTTTTTATATTTTTAAGTTTTTTTGTTTTTTTTTTAGTTTTTTAGTTTTTAATGTTTTTTTTTACTTTTTAAGGTTCTGATTTTTTTTAGATTTTTATTATTAATGTTTTAAAGTTTTAAAGTTTTTTGATTTTTAGATTTCTTTTTTTTTTATTTATTATTATTATTAATATTGATGTTATTATTATTATTATGAATATAATTTTTTTGGTGGCCATTTTGTTGTTTTTTTATATAGAAATAAAATGTAAAATTAATAGTTTTCAGGAATTCAAAATAGTAAGTCGAAAATTTCTCCCCGGCAACGGCGCTAAAAACAAGATGGTTAAAACGTGGTTCCTTATTTATTACGAAAAAGGAGGTGTTTTATTTATTTATAAAAAGAAGAAGCGTTTTGGTTGAAATTGTGTTTTAACGAGAGGAAGGCAAGTGAACTTATTGCGTGTAGTACAGGATATTCCGTGTGTGAAATATCGGGGTCATATTATTCTCGGGGCCGGCTTAGCTATTTCTACTCTTTCCCTGAAATACCTATTATTCTACCGATAATTTTTGGTTGATTATAAAAATGAAAATTGCAAAAAATATATATTAAATTCATAATAATAAAAGCATAATAATAAAAGCAGGAATTAAATGCAGAAGGCCGATGATGAACTCAGCGCGACTATATCTAAAAGAGAATTGAACTAAAATGAACTTTTAATAAAAAGAGATCCTAATTTTCAAATTAATTAAGGCGGAGACTTGGCCATGGAGGTTCCTTAGATATGAGCTCACCTTGGTCTAGGAATATCGCTCACCTGAACGCTAAGACTATTCGACCGATCGCTAGACCGACGAAGGATTCCTCTTAACGCCCGCATTACGCAAAGAACCCCCGTATTGGGTGGGGAACCCAATCCGGTAGAGTCGCGCGCCTCCTCTCTCGAGGGTTAGCGCGGAGCTCTCTTTACCCAAGGGTGATCGGTCCATATGCACGGCCTCTCGGCATTGCGTATGGATAACGGAAATAGAGCCCGCACATCGATATGCGGTCCTACGCGTCGTTAACCCGAGGCAAACTTTAAAAAATTTAATTAAACTGAAAAATAGGACCTTTAATTATTTAAAGCTAATTTATCTGTCCCAATGCTCTTTGATATTGAGGGCTAAGGGCGGTTAGCCACTCATCGGAATGGGGACACTTACACTAGAAAGCAGAAAAGAAAGCTGTAAAGAAAGCAGGAAATAAAGCAGTAAAGGAAAGCTAAAAATTGCAAGTCCTACTCAAACGAGTAGGACTGAAGAAAGCAGTAAATACGAATCCCGGCTCAAATGAGTGGGCGGGGGTAAATTAATCTCAAACACGCACGCACTTTACAGAAATGAAAATGCACACACGCACTACTTGAAATGAAAACACACGCACGCACACAAAGTTCTCCTACTCTAGTGAGTAGGAGGAAAATTAAAGCAATAAAAGACAAGTTCCACTCAAACGAGTGGGCGGGAAATGAAAGCGGAGCGCCATTTAACCCTTAACGAGTTGGCAGAAATAAATGCATACGCACACACGCACTCTACGGAAGTTGAAATAAAGCAATAAAACTAACTCATTCACGCACACACACTTACAAAAATAAGAAAAAAATGAAGTGCTCTAAAAATTAAAACAACTGCATTTCTACCGCTAGAATGCGGTAGAAATGCATAAAAAGAGAAAATAAAAATTAAACGAGTAAAAAGTTTTGAAAATAAAAAGCAAAAATGAAGGTGGCGAAAAATTAAAACGATGACATTTTCATTCTTAAGTTTTTATAAAAGCTCCTAAAAAGTGAAAATAAAACTAAAAAAGCCGAAAAGGTTTTACATTCCTAAGGAGCCTAAGTAAAAAAAATGAAAGATAACACTTTTAGAGGTGTTATTATAAAGTCTTAAGACTGAAAATAGGATAAAAAAGAAAAGCTAAAGCTAAAAAGGGCGGAAAATGAAAATAAAACGGACATTACAACGGCTAGAAATGCCGATAAAATCCTAAATCTAACTAAGTTATAAAGCAAAAAATCACATAAAAGATAAAATGCACAAAAAAGGGAACGAAAAATTGCTTAAGGTAGGCGCATTCAAATGGAACATTCATACTAAGAAGAGAGAAAATAAGCTATTTTATTAAAATCAAAAGTGATTACATGAAAGCTAAAATGAAAAAGCTAATACAAACTAAGGGAGTGGGAGAAAATTCTCTTACATAACATTTGGATTACATTTGGGCAGCACCTCCCCTAAGCCAAGTGGTCAAAAAAAAGACAAGAAAAGCTTTCTGAAAGCTTTTATTTATATGCAAAAATTTGGGTGTGACACGCCCTAGGTCACAGGCATGACAAGGGGCGTGTCGGTCAAAACGTGTTTGACTTGGCTTCTGCTTGCTAGCTGGCGTGATTCTGGAAGGTCGGGAGTGACACGTGTCTATCACGAGCGTGACAGGTGTCAGACACGGGCGTGACGGGGGCGTGACTTGGACAGCTGGCAGATTCGATCCGTCGATTTGACGGTAAAGTTGACTTCGGGGGCTCCACGTGGCAGTCACACCCGTGACAAGGGGCGTGACATGAAGGCGTTGAGAGCGTTGAGAGGTGAATAGTGAAAGCATTGAGAGCATTGAGAGGCGACATCGTTTAGTGTCGACATGGGCGTGTTGAGCTCGGACACTGGGGTGACATGATGGCGTTGAGAGGTGAACAGTAAAATCGTTGAGTGTCGACTAGCTGATAACGTTGAGTGCCTGACACGCCCGTGTGGGGCATGGTCACGGGCGTGACAGGTCAGAAAAATAATTTTTCTGCAAAAAATTCAGAAAATAAAAAAAATAAAAAAAGGTTAAGTTAGAAATAAAAATTACAAAAAGGAAGTATTTTATTAAATAAAACAAACAAAAAAAAGACAAAAATAAACAAAATTAACTTAAATAAAATACGAAATTGTAGGTATATTTACAACTCATCAAATACCCCCATACTTAAGCTTTTGCTATTCTAGAGCAAAAGTTGGAGATAAACCAATAAGGAATAAAAAAGAATCCTAAATTTAACTAACGCTTAAGTTAATTGTACGAAAGATTGAAATGAATTCCCGGGGTCTCGGAATTAAATCTTAACTTATAAAAATGTTAAAATAGAGGAACCATTTAAAAAAATACTTCTAAATGAAAAATAGAAAGCGAAAATTATTTTTGTTAGTTTAACAAAAATGGATTGGAATTATCGAAAAAACTTTAGCCTAAAAGAAATTGATAGGAAGTAATTCAATTTAAAAATTATGCTCTAAAAAAGATTTAGATTAATTCTAGAATCATGAAAAATATATAAGTGGTTTGGCGGATATGAAGAGGGCTTTGATTTTTGAGACGAGGTAATTTTTTCTCGAACCTCCATAATATTTTTTTTAATAATTAGGAAAATGAAATCTTATTTTCCTAACACATTTTTTTTCTTCATAAAAAAGTAAATAAACCCAATGCATATGTATAGGAGTAATGAATTTTATCCTCTTACTCCGTCATATAATCTTTTTAATTATTGGGTGCCTATGTTTATGGGACGAAATTTTATTCCCATTGACATAAGATCTTTTAAGGGTGAGTGGGGGAATCATACCAATTAAGGCATGAAAAAAAATGGAAGGGATTTTTTTTTTCAAAAAGAAAACTAGAGTTTAATAAAAAAATTCGAGAGCAACCTCTTTAATTTGAACGTTCCTACGTTTCTAAAAGCATAAGTGGAAATAATATTAAATCCATAAATATAATTTTCTAACATAAAGACGTGCTTTTATTCAAAAAAGTAGAAGTGAAAATAAGAAAAACAGGTTCCCTATAAAAGGAAAGAGACATAAAAAAATACTTTAAAATCTTAACCACAGAAATTTAAGTATATCGAGCTACAATTAAAAAACGAATAGTAAATAAAGAATTAATTAAAATTCGCTTATAAATAAACTCGAAACGATTATTTTGGAGAGCATAGAGGTTAAGAAATAAGGGATTCGAATTATTTAATTCAAGATAAATTTTTATGTTTTTTTTTGGAGTTTTTCTAAAATTTTTTTTTGTATTTAGGGGTTATTTTCATTTTTTGGAAATTTTTTAAGGTTATGCAAATTTTTTTGAGTTTTTTGAGTTATAATTTTTTTTTTTGATTTTCGTAAATATTTACAAGAGGAGAGAGAGAATATTTATAAGATACTAAAGAGAAGGGGAAGAGACGAGAATATTTACAAAAATAATTACAAAGTAAATAAAACAGGATCGCCCGCGAACAAACTCTTATTTGTGGTTGGTTCGATGAGTCGAACGTCGCGGAGCAATGTTTTATATTTTGAAATATTATTTTTTTATTTTTTTATTATTTTTTTATTTATTTATTTTATTAAAGCATGAATTTTTTTTTGAAGTTTTTAATTTTTGCAATTTTTTTTGAAATTTTGTTAAGTGCAGGAAATAAAAGGACAGAAAGTAAGAAACACCCCCATACTTAAGTCCAACATTGTCCCCAATGTTGCACTAGGTATGAGGAACATGATATATATAAAAAAAACTAAGCAATTATGTAAAAAAAAGTAAAAATAGGGGTTTAGAAATCTTCCCTAAACCGCGTTTGGGGAAGCCTGGTAAATTAAGACCTGCAAAAGTTAAAGTGAAAGTAGCAAAAATAAAACATTAAAAAAAAAGATAAATTCGGCGAAAAATGTGCGGGTGATAGGGGGCGAGGGCAAGTGAGTGTGATAAATGTGCGACGGATACGCAATCCCCAAGCGCTTACAATTGTGAAACGCGCCGAAACGACAAAATAAATATAATATATTTTGTTTGTTTTATATATTTTTTAGTTTTTTTAATTTTTTTAGATTTTTTATTTTTATGTTTTTTTTAGTTTTAAATTATCTTGAAAATAAAAATAAGAAAACAAAATAGAAATAAGGTAAAAATATGAAAGATATATATTTTTTGGAATTTTGAATTTTTTTAGGATGAAAATAACATATTTTTTTTTCATCCCTTTTTTTAAAGTTTTTTTAAATTTTTTTTTAGTTCTATAAGTTTTTTTTAAGTTTTTGATATATATATTTTTTAATTTTTAAGTTTTTTAGTTTTTTTTTGTAGTTTTTAAGTTTTTTTATGTTTTTTTTAGTTTTTAAGGTTCTGATTTTTTTTAGATTTTTATTTTTAAAGTTTTAAAGTTTTTTAGTTTTTTTATTTTTAGTTTTCTTTTTTTAGTATTTATAATTATTATTAATATTGATGTTATTATTATTATTATGAATATAATTTTTTTGGTGGCCATTTTGTTGTTTTTTTTATATAGAAATAAAAGGTAAAATTAATAGTTTTCAGGAATTCGAAATAGTAAGTCAAAAATTTCTCCCCGACAACGGCGCCAAAAACTTGATGGTTAAAACGCGGTTCTTTATTTATTACGAAAAAGGAAGTGTTTTATTTATTTATAAAAAGAAGAAGCATTTTGGTTGAAACCGAGTTTTAACGAGAGGTAGGCAAGTGTACCTATCGCGTGTAGTACAGGATATTCCGTGTGTGGAATATCGGGGTCGTATTGTTCTCGGGGCCGGCTTAGCTATTTCTACTCTTTCCCTGAAATACTTATTATTCTACCGATAATTTTTGGTTGATTATAAAAATGAAAATGGCAAAAAATATATATTAAATTCATAATAATAAAAGCATAATAATAAAAGCGGGAAATAAATGCAGAAGGCCGATGACGAACTCAGCGCGACTATATCTAAAAGAGAATTGAACTAAAATGAACTTTTAATTAAAAGAGATCCTAATTTTCAAATTAATTAAGGCGGAGACTTGGCCGTGGAGTTTCCTTAGATATGAGCTCACCTTGGTCTAGGAATATCGCTCACCTGAACGCTAAGACTATTCGACCGATCGCTAGACCGACAAAAGATTCCTCTTAACGCCCGTATTACGCTAAGAACCCCGTTATTGGGTGGAGAACCCAATCCAGTAGAGTCACGCGCCTCCTCTCTTGAGGGTTAGCGCGGAGCTCTCTTTACCCAAGGGTGATCGGTCCATACGCACGACCTATCTGCATTGTGTATGGATAACGAAAATAGAGCCCGCACATCGATATGCGGTCTTACGCGTTGTTAACCCGGGGCAAACCTTAAGAAATTTAATTAAACTGAAAAACAGGACCTTTAATTATTTAAAGCTATTTTATCTGTCCCAATGCTCTTCGATATTGAGGGCTAAGGGCAGTTAGCCACTCATCGGAATGGGGACACTTACACTAGAAAGCAGAAAATAAAGCTGTAAAGAAAGCAAGAAATAAAGCAGTAAAGGAAAGCTGAAAATTGCAAGTCCTACTCAAACGAGTAGGACTGAAGAAAGCAGTAAATGCGAATCCCGGCTCAAATGAGTGGGCGGGGGTAAATTAATCTCATACACGCACGCACTCTACAGAAATGAAAACGCACACACGCACTCTACTTGAAATAAAAACACACGCACGCACACAAAGTTCTCCTACTCAAGTGAGTAGGAGGAAAATTAAAGCAATAAAAGACAAGTCTCACTCAAACTAGTGGACGGGAAATGAAAGCGGAGTGCCATTTAACCCTTAACGAGTAGGCGGAAATAAATGCATACACACACACACGCACACACACTTGTAAAAATAAGAAAAAATGAAGTGCTCTAAAAATTAAAACAACTGCATTTCTGCCGCTAGAATGCGGTAGAAATGCATAAAAAGAGAAAATAAAAATTAAACGGGTAAAAAGTTTTGAAAATAAAAAGCTAAAATGAAGGTGGCGAAAAATTAAAACGATGACATTTTCATTCTTAAGTTTTTATAAAAACTCATAAAAAGTGAAAATAAAACTAAAAAAGACGAAAAGGTTTTACATTCCTAAGGAGCCTAAGTAAAAAAAAATTAAAGATAACACTTTTAGAGGTGTTTTTATAAAGTCTTAAGAATGAAAATAGGATGAAAGAGAAAAGCTAAAGCTAAAAAGGGCGGAAAATGAAAATAAAATGGACATTACAACGGCTAGAAATGCCGATAAAATCCTAAATCTAACTAAGTTATAAAGCTAAAAATCACATAAAAGATAAAATGCACAAAAAAGGGAACGAAAAATTGCTTAAGGTAGGCGCATTCAAATGGAACATTCATACTAAGAAGAGAGAAAATAAGCTATTTTATTAAAATCAAAAGTGATTACATGAAAGCTAGAATGAAAAAGCTAATACAAACTAAGGGAGGGGGAAGAAAATTCTCTTACATAGCATTTGGATTATATTTGGGCAGCACCTCCCCTAAGCAAAGTGGTCAAAAAAAGAAAAGAAAAGCTTTCTGAAAGCTTTTATTTATAGGCAAAAATTCAGGTGTGACACGCTCTAGGTCACGGGCGTGACAAGGGGCGTGTCGGTCAAAACGTGTTTGACTTGGCTTTTGCTTGCTAGCTGGCGCGATTCTGGAAGGTCGGGAGTTAAACGTGTCTGTCACGGGCGTGACAGGTGTTAGACACGGGCGTGACGGGGGCGTGACTTGGACAGCTGGCAGATTCGATCCGTCGATTTGACGGCAAAGTTGACTTCGAGGGATCCACGTGGCAGTCACGGGCGTGACAAGGGGCGTGACATGAAGGCGTTGAGAGCGTTTAGAGGTGAACAGTGAAAGCGTTGAGACGCGACGACGTTGAGTGTCGACATGGGGGTGTTGAGCTCGGACACGGGCGTGACATGATGGCGTTGAGAGGTGAACAGTAAAATCGTTGAGTGTCGACTGGCTGATGGCGTTGAGTGCCTGACACGCCTATGTCGGGCATGGTCACGGGCCTGACAGGTCAGAAAAATAATTTTTTTGCAAAAATTCAGAAAATAAAAAATAAAAAAATAAAAAAATGTTAAGTTAGAAATAAAAATTACAAAAAGGAAGTATTTTATTTAATAAAACAAACAAAAAAAGACAAAAATAAACAAAAATAACTTAAATAAAATACGAAATTGTAGGTATATTTACAACTCATCATGCTCCATCATTTCCTATGACTGTTAACACAAATTGCTAATTGCAGACTATCCTATGCTATATGTCGAACCAGATAGGAAATGATCCAATACTCATCCTAATGCCCTAACTTATTTACTGGAGGTATATCATGATATGATCAGCCTATAATAGGGAAATTATAAATTTCCCTAATTATCTTGCATTTAATTAATTTCCTTAAAAATTTTAAGGGCTATCGGTTTGAACATGAACTACCCTAAGTACTCATGCAAGATGTCCAACAAAATTATAATAAATATTATGTTATCTCAATATGATAAATCCAAAGTATCACAATTTTTCTATCACCAAAGGGCACTAAATCTATTTTAGCAATATTTTCTATCTTTCGTTATTTATGAATCAAGTACAGAGAATATCCATCAAAAAATTATAAATTAATTTTAATATACACATACAACCTTAAAAATAGCATTGACCAAGTTTCATAATTTGTTAGCAAGTATTAATCTCTGAATAAATTAATTATCAAAAATCTCTATAAGGTGGACTTGTAAAGAAAGTGTCATAACTAAGATTCTAAAAATCACGAATAAATGTCTACAAGCATATAATTGCCTGAAAGTCTCCATTCCTAAGTATCATAATTTTTCAACAACAATATCGTCCATAATTAATTTTTAAACCATAAAACCCCTTTTTAACATTTGTGAATAAAATTTTAGATTTACTCAATTAAAAATTATACAAAAATTCAAGAGCAACCACTCTAACCTAAAACATTTACTTCCAAGATTTCATGGGGTTTAAATAAACAGAAAGATCTAAATAATTAAAACATCAATTAGGGCTATAGAAAACGTTACAAATGAAGTTCTAGAAACAAACATCATAAAATTCCAGTAAAATTTCTCTAGGTTCTACCCATTTTAAAACTCACTTTACCAGAGTTTCGTAGCTTTTAGATAATGTTTAGTGACAGATTTTACTTATTTGAGATTTTTTCCTAAAATTAAGGTTAATGTTTTGAGGTATCTACCTATCTCCAAATCTTCCAAGATTCCATTCAGATGATTTATAATATGTTAAAGTTGACTCTACTTAATTTCAAGGCAATACGAGGGCATTTGCCCCCATATCCTTCACAACCCTCAAAACCCTCCCTTTAGGGTTTGAGTTTGGATCCTAGGGTAAATCAACCCTAAACCACACCATTTTACTCCAAGTGGGTTATAATAACCCTTCTAAGTCGGTGGTCAAAATATCAGCCTCTGTTGAGGTTATTTGACCATTCCAAACTCACAGTGAACTTTTTACTCAGAAATGCCTCATTAATGCATAGTTAAGGATAGGAGATTTCCTACACAAAACTTATACAAATGAGTTGTAATTTTGTACAGAGCTAGTTTATATAGCCAGGGACCACTCACCAAAATTTTGAAGGGTTTGGAGGTCAATTGACCACTTAAATAAATTACTCTAACTTTATTAAATTAAAACAAAAACCTTAGGCAAAGTATCTCCAAATAATATCATTTTTGGACAGCCTCTAGATATGGCTAAGGGTAACCCACTGCCCAAATTTCATGTCGTTTGGACAAGGGACGAAGAGTGGGAATTCATTTTAGTTTCTGCCCAACTATAAGTACAGCCCCCACTAAAACGGGTGCTTCGGTCAAACCACTTACCCAAACGAGTTGAAACTAATTTTAAATTAATCTAGACACGAAGAACTACAACTTTCGTGACTGGCCAGTTTTCCTAAATCGGCCTCTAAGGGCTTTATTTAACGACGTCAAAATGTGCAAGTTAAAGGAAGCAAATAACAACATTATATATAAAAATATAATAATTAATTATTCTGGTTACTGTTCATCTTCTCAAAAGTCCCGAACCAGCAACCCTAAAAATGCCATAAAGCTGTAGCTTTGCATGGGCTACCGCTGGCCATTTGGCAACCTCCCTGGCCAGCCACCGCCACTACCACCTCCGTCGAGGTGATGACTATCGGTCGGCGGTGGTTTGGCCGCCGGAGGTGGTGGTTTCTGGCAAACCCGAAAATATATTTTTCATGGTTTTTCCATGAAAACGCGAGATAGGTCCGGCTCCGTTGACCACAAACTTCCTTTCTAACATCCTAAGATCTTCCCATGAAAGAAGAAGTAGAGGAGGGCCTTGTTCGTGGTTTGGAGATGAGATGAACGTCGGGTTGCCATGGCGTGGTGGTGGCATTGCCGAACTTCTCCTACAGCAAGAACAATAACTCTAATCCGTTTGGTCAAGACTGTAACCTTCTCATCTTGCTCTAAGGGGGCTTTTATAGATCACCAAGTGTGGAGGGGAAAGGGTAAAGCATTTAAGGCCATGAAGGCTCTCCTCTTAATAGCATTTCGGTTTTGGTGGATGGAGAGGAAAAGGTGGAAGATGAAAAGACTGATCTAGGTGGCGATTTCCTGTTGGACCAACACTTCCTCATTTTATTAAGTAATTAGAGAAGGAAATGACCCATAAATACTCCTGGTGTAACTTTCCATAATCAGAGTTAATTATGGCCTGGGTTAAAGAAATTTCCAGCCTCGTTGACGTTTCGGCATTTGTCACGGGCGTGATACGTAGGTCACGGGCGTGACAGGTGTTCTTCAGTCGATGTTCATCGAGTTGAGGTCGATGGTCGGTGGGGGCGTCACACCCTAGGTCATGGGCGTGACGGGTCAGTCAGGGGCGTGACAGGTGTTCTTCGGTCGACGTTCGTCGAGTTGAGGTCGATGGTCGGTGGGGGCGTCATGCCCTAGGTTACGAGCATGCATGACGGGTCAGTCACGGGCGTGACAGGGCCGTGTTGAAAATTCTAAGTCCACCGATCGTCGTCCTGAGGTCGACGATCGTTGAAGGGGGGTCACTCCCTAGGTCACGGGCGTGACGGGTCGGTCACAGGCGTGAATGGGCCGTGTTGAAAATTCTGAGTCCGTCGATTGTCATCCTGAGGTCTACGATCGTTGAAGGGGGGTCACGCCCTAGGTCACGGGCGTGACGGGTCAGTCACGGGCGTGACCATCCCGTGACTCGTAATCTTGGTCGATGGACTTCAATTCTTGGGTCTCCTAGGGTTCTGTCATGACAGACCGACTCCTAGGGGTCTAGCCAAAAATGGGATGTTACAAATCCCAATAAACAAAACAAAATTTCGTCCCCGAAATTGTGGTTAAGCCTACGGGGATTTGTACCGGAACAAAATAAACTTGTAACATCCCATATAGTTTTCCTATTGATTCGAAGCGACTACTTGTTCAATAAACGAAGGCAATTCCCCAATAAACAAAAGATTAGCCCCTACTTTCCTGACTGAGTTCACATGCCTAGGTTCTCAATTTCCATTATCTAGTCCTACCGGTTCAATACAAGGAGGTAATTTATAGTGTACCGAGAGGTGGTGAGGTATACCTGACTGAACAACTCCGGGTATTTTTTCCTCATAAGGTCCTGCGGTTCCCAGGTGTGCTCCTCCTGACCGTGGTTCCTCCACAGAACCTTGACTAAGGGGATCTTCTTGCGGCGCAAGATCCGTACTCCTTTGTCTTCGATCCGAACCGGCTCCAAGTGAACAGACCGGTCTGAAGCTACCGGCCCTTCGGTGGTCAAAATCTACTGCTCCGGGCGTAGTAGAGCCCTCCTCAGCGAATAAATATGGAAGACGTCGTGCAAAGCTGCCAGCTCTGGTGGCAACTCTAGACTGTAGGCTAGGGCCCCGATTTGCTCCAGGATCCCATAAGGGCCCATATACCTAGGGATGAACTTCTTCCTCTGACCGCGCACCCGTGAAACTCCATGCATGGGCCAGATCTTCAAAAACACTCGGTCCCCCACCTTAAACTCCACCTGACGATGCCGGGCATCATAGTACTTAGCCTGTCTGCTCTGCGCCTCTAACATCCTGTCTCTGATCAGTCTCACCTGAGCCTCGGTGTCTTCAGCAAAATCCTATCCCAACGCCTCGGATCCTCGTCCTCAATCCAAGAAAGCAGGGTCCTGCATTTCCTTAAATATACGGCTGCGTAAGGCGCCATCCTGATGCTGGACTGGTAGCTGTTGTTATAGGAGAACTCGACCAGGAGTAAGAGCTTCTCCCACGGTTCCCGCGGTCCAAAATGCATATCCTTAGGAGGTCCTCCAATGTCCGGTATGTGTGTTTGGTCTGCCCATCCATCTGGGGGTGAAATGCTATGCTGAAGGTCAATCGCGTGCCTAAGTAAGCCTGCACGGATCTCCACTCCCTGGAAGTGAACCGGCCATCTCGATCCGACACGATCGTCTTGGGCACCCCGTGATATCGAACGAACTGCTCCACAAATCTCCGCACTAGTACTCCCACAGAGTCATCCTTCCTGATCGGAATGAATCTGGACACCTTTGTCAACCGATCGACGATGACCCAAATCGAATCGTTTCTCGTCCGTGATCGGGAGAGGCCATGAATGAAATCCATCACGATGTCCTCAAATTTCCACTCCGGCACCGGAAGTGGCTGTAGCAATCCTGTGGGGTTCCTGCATTCCGCCTTCACCAGCTGGCATGCCTCGCAAAGAGTCACGAAGTATGTGATGTCCTTCTTCATCCCTTGCCAAAACATTATCTTCTTCAAGTCTGCCGTCATCTTGGTGATCCCAAGGTGTATATAGAGTATCTGCTACAATGTGCCTCCGCCATGATGTCCTCCCGAATCTGGCCTCCTGCGGGTATATAGACCCTGCCTCATGAATATAGCAATCCATCTCTCAGTGAATAATCTCCAGTCGAACCCTCCTCCAAGGCTTGGAATATCGGCTCTGGCCATGCATCTGTCCTCTGTTCATCCCGGACGCTGTCCCGAATATCATCTATGGCCACCATCGATGCTAGATACTCCTTATACAACTCTAGATCATTCTCGGTCACTATGGATATCTTCATATCTCTGAATGACCGGACTATCTCCATGGACATCAGATCTGGTCCCTTCCCTGAGGTATCTCCTCTCCGACTCAAAGCATTTTCCACTACGTTCGCCTTCCCGGGATGGTAGTGCATGGTGTACTGGTAATCCGACAGGAACTCCTCCCAACGTCTTTGTCTGATGTTGAGTTCCTTCTGTGTGTCCACGTATTTCAAATTTTTGTTATCTAAGAAGATGTCACAGTAAACCCCGTAAAGGTAGTGTCGCCAAATCTTCAAAGCAAAAATCACTGCACCCATCTCCAGATCATGCACTGGATAGTTCTTCTCATGTATCTTCAGCTGTCGGGAGGCGTAGGCTATCACGTGCCCATTCTGCATCAGAACGACACCCATCCCCTGGTAGGAGGCATCCGTGTACACCTGGAATCCCTCCCTTTCTGACGGAAGAGCGAGAATGGTAGCCGAGGTAAGCCGACCTTTCAATTCCACAAAGGCCGCCTCGCACTGTGGCGTCCAAACGAATGGGGATTCCTTCTTTGTCAGGGATGTAAGAGGGAGTGCAATTCGGGAAAATCCTTCGACAAATTCCAGTAATATCCGGCAAGTTCCAGGAAGCTCCGTACATCCGTGGCTGTCTTCAACGGTGGCCAATCATTAACTGCTCAAACCTTGGCTGGGTCTACTGCCAACCCAGCACCGCTGATAATATGACCTAAGAAGGCCACCTCCATTAACCAAAACTGGCATTTACTAAACTTCGCGTACAGTTGGTGCTCCCGTAGCCTCTCTAGAGTCAACGTCAGGTGTCGTGTATGCTCCTCCTCCATCCTTGAGTAGATGAAGATGTCGTCAATAAATACGATGACGAATACATCCAAATACTCCTCGAATACCCTATTCATGAGGCTTGTAAATGCTGATGACGCATTTGTGAGCCCGAAGGGCATCACTGTAAACTCAAACAGTCCGTATCTACTACTGAAGGCGGTCTTTGGAATGTCCTCCTCTCGAATCCGTACATGGTAATAACCTGACCTCAAGTCAAGTTTCGAGAAGAAATGTGCTCCCTCTAGTTGATCAAACAACTCGTTAATCCGTAGCAGTGGGTATGTATTCCGGACCGTCAGTATGTTCAACGCTCGATAATCCATACACACGCGGAGACTTCCGACCTTTTTCTTGACAAATAGTACTAGGGCTCCCCACAATGAAGAGCTTGGACGGAAAAAGCCTGCCTCTACTAGTTCCTGCAATTGGCTTTGGAACTCTTTCAACTCTTTCGGGGCCATCCGGTAAGGGGCCCTAGATGCCGGCTTGGCCCTCGGGTTTGGCTGCGGGACCGGAACCTGCTGGGCCCTAAAAGCCTCCAGAATGGCTGTCAGAGTCTGCCCCATCTCCGACTGTAGAAACGGAGTGGGGACTGGGGGAGGTGGTGCATCATTCGGAGTCTGCTAGACTCCGCCCTGTGGTGTAGGCTGTGCTGGAGGCTGCATATACAAAACCATCTGTAAGAAGTTGACTCAGGCCTAATTAACAGTGGACAATTACATGTGATCCCCACATGGGCACACCACACTTCCGCTGCTTAGTTTGTCCCCAAACTAAACTCGAGCGGGGGTGACCCAGGGTTTTTGGATTGCTACTCTTTCGATCGAGGTTTCCTCTGATACCACTTGTAATACCCCCCCCCCCCCCCCCACCCCCTTTTTTTTTAAAATGCTGGGGTCTTAGGCCCAGAACCGCCACTTTGTAGTGACACCTTCACGCCCTAAAGGGTCATCACCACAAAGCGCCGATTCTGCCTGCCAATTCGATCACAGAAAGGTAGCATAATAATAGAGTAAAAGAAAGTCAATAGAAATCACATATATAGAAATAAAATCTCCACGAATGGAGTGTCCACAAAATAATATATCAGAGTACTAAAATATGGGCTTATGCCCAGTACATCATGTCCTCACTACAGATCACTCATGTAGAAGAAAAAACAGATCATCTACTTAAGTTCAAGACTCACGGTCCAGGCTGTATGAACCCGGGAGCTAGACTACCCCATCTCCACGCGGGCCGATCTCCGGGGCTGCTCCTCCATGCTGGGCTCCACGATCCCCTAAATGATGTGGTCCTAAAATCGTTAGTCATAAAGACTAAGCCCTATCATCCCCTACCCCTTCCCCAATGACTCCTAGGTACCGAGTGGAGAGGAAGAAAGGGAAGGACATAAAGGTGGAGATTAAATCAAAAGAAATAGGTGGCAGCGGAACTAATCTAGCAATTCTATAATAAATAATGGAAACAAGACGAAATATTAAAAGTAACCTTCACTTATGTGAGAACACATATGCCAAGGGGTCTTCTGCAAGGCTCCCATCATATAAAAAGTCCCATACCAATGTATACGTTGGGGTGTCGGTTATCAAACAGCAGTATATATATATATCAAAAATGACCTTAATTTATAAACTTGCCCACACAAGCTTATAGACCAAGGGGTCGTTTTGTAAGTACTAATGTATAAGCGTCCCATTCCACTTATACCTTAGGTGTCAGGAGTTTAAATGAATCGATTATGTTATGACATGCGAGTGGGTATGATGAATCATGCAAGCAACACACACACCCGACTCTGTGCATACAGACCTTTAGTTCCCCCTTCGGAGCCGTTACCTCCTAGGATACCTCCGTAGTAGCAGACGGAAGCGGCGGGTTGGGCCTCGCCCACCTCTAAACCAGTAAAGCACTACCGGTAAGACCTATCGTACGCCTCAACGCTTGGTGCATGAAGCAGACTCCTGCACACTCTTGCCAGTTGGCGCACCGAACTTCTGTTAGCGAAGTGCTAACCACACTTGCCGAGTCAGCGTATTGGCGTCGGTGCATCGACCCTCCAATACCGAAGACCCACCACCTTAATTTTCTTTCCTTTTATGCACATGTAAATTTAACATATCAAACCAATCGAGTCGAAGCTCCCCGGACCATCCCGTCCGTCTCTTAACTAATCGAGCTGAAGCTCCCCGGACCATCCCGTCCGTCTCTTGACTAATCGAGCCGAAGCTCCCCGGACCAAACTGTCCGTCTCAAAACTAACCGAGCTGAAGCTCCCAACAATCTTCCTGTGCTAATAGTTTTTGTGAAATGTGAGATCCTAATTACTAGGTTACTCTTTTCAGTTTGTTATTACAGTTTATGTTAACCAAGGACTGCCCCCGGTATTCCCTGTGAAGGGCTCTCAAATGGCACTAGTAACTATAATGATAGCTGAAGCCCATCATTCCCTTTCACAAGGTACTTATTATTATTGGTTGATTCCCTTACCCATTACCTTCTCGTGTTACGATAGACTAACTTAGTGTGATTTTTAACCTTCCTCTCTTCGGGAAAGACGATCTTTCGTCGAACCCGAGCACCTCTTTACCCTAGCCAACACCACTTCTCACTAACCTTCTCATCCTTATATGGTAAACACTTTCACATCCATTCAATTCAACATATTAACTAACTCCAAAGCTGTGCCCCATCATGTCCTATAACTGTTAACACAAATTGCTAATTGCAGACTATCCTATGCTATATGTCGAACCGGATAGGAAATGATCTAATACTCATCCAAATGCCCTAACTTATTTACTGGAGCTATATCATGATATGATCAGCCTATAATCGGAAAATTGTAATTTTCTCTAATTATCTGGCATTTAATTAATTTCCTCTAAAATTCCAAGGGCTATCGGTTTGAACATGAACTACCCTAAGTACTCATGCAAGATATTCAACAAAATTATAATAAATATTATATTATCTCAATATGGTAAATCCAAAGTATCATAATTTTTGTATCATCAAAAAGGCACTAAAACTATTTTAGCAATATTTTCTATCTTTCGTTATTTATGAATCAAGTATAGAGAATATCCATCCAAAAATTATAAATTAATTATACTATGCAGATACAATCTTAAAAATAGCATTGGCCAAGTTTCATAATTTTTCAACAGGTATTAATCTTTGAATAAATTAATTATCAAAAATCTCCATAAGGTGAACTTGTAAAGAAAGTGACGTAACTAAGATTCTAAAAATCATGAATAAATGTCTACAAGCATATAATTTCCTGATAGTCTCAATTCCCAAGGCTCATAATTTTTCAACAGCAATATCATCCATAATTAATTTTTAAACCCTAAAACCCCTTTTTAACATTTGTGAATGAAGTACTAGATTTACTTAACTAAAAATTATACAAAAATTCAAGAGCAACCATTCTAATCTAAAAATTTACTTCCAAGATTTCATGGGGTTTCAATGAACAGAAAGATCTAAATAATTAAAACATAAATTAGGTCTATAACAAACTTTTCAAATGATGTGCTAGAAATGAACACCATAAAATTCCAGTAAAATTGTTGTAGGTTCTAACCATTCCAAAACTCACTCTACCCAAGTTTACCAGCTTTTAGATAATGTTTAGTGATAGATTTTACTTATTTGACATTTTTTCCTAAAACAAAGGTTAGGGTTTTAAGGTATTCACCTTCTCCAAATCCTCCAAGATTCCATCCAGATGATTTATAATATGCTAACGTCGACTCTACTGAATTTCAAGGCAATACAAGTGCATTTGCCTCCATGTCCTTCACAACCCTCAAAACCCTCCCTTTAGGGTTTGAGTTTGGATCCTAGGGTAAATCAACCCTAAACCACACCATTTTCCTCCAAGTGGGTTATAATAACCCTTCTAAGTCGGTGGTAAAAATATCTGCCTTGGTTGTGGTGATTTGACCATTCCAAGCTCTTAGTGTACTTTTTACTCAAAACGCCTCCTTAATTCCTAGTTAAGGATAGGAGATTTCCTTCCCAAAACTCATCCAAATGAGTTGAAATTTTGTACAAAGCTAGGTTTTATAGCCAGGGACCAATCACCAAAACTTGGGAGTGTTTGGAGGTCAATTGACCACTTAAATAAATTACTCTAACCTTATTAAATTAAAAAAACCTTAGGAAATGTATATCCAAAAATTCCAATTTTTGGACAGCCTTTAGGTATGGCTAAGGGTAACCCCCTGCCCAAATTTCAGGTCATTTGGACAAGGGACGAAGAGTGGGCATTCATTTTTGTTTCTGCCCAACTCTAGGTACATCCCCCACTAAAATGGGTGCTGCGGTCAAACCACTTACCCAAACGAGTTGAAATTAGTTTTAAATTAATCTAGACTCGAAAGGCTACAACTTTTGTGAGTGGCCAGTTTTCCTAAATCGGCTTTTAAGGGCTTTATTTAACGACGTCAAAATGTGCCAGTTAAAGGTAACAAAAAACAACATTATATATAAAAATATAATAATTAATTATTCTGGTTACTGTTCATCTTCTCAAAAGTCTCGAACCAGCAACCCTAAAAATGCCATGAAGCTGTAGCTTTGCATGGACCACCACCGGCCATTTGGCCACCTCCCTGGCCAGCCACCGCTAGAAACCTCCGTCGAGGTGATGGCTATCGGTCGGCGGTGGTTTGGACACCGGAGGTGGTGGTTTCCAGCGAACCCGAAAATATATTTTTCATGGTTTTTCCATGAAAACGTGAGATAGGTCCGGCTCTGTAGAGCACGAACTTCCTTTCAAAGATCCTAAGATCTACCCATAAAAGAAGTAGAGGAGGACCTTGTTCTCTCTTTGGAGACGAGATGAACGTCGGGTTGCCATGGCGCGGTGGTGGCGTTGCCGAACTTCTCCTACAACAAGAACAATACTAATCCATTTGGTAAAGAGTGTAACCTTCTCATCTTGCTCTAAGGGGGCTTTTCTAGATCACCAAGTGGGGAGAGCAAAGGGTAAAACATTTAAGGCCATGAAGGCTCTCCTCTTAATAGCATTTCAGTTATGGTGGAGGGAGAGGAAAAGGTGGAAGATGAAAAGACTGATCCAGGTGGCGATTTTCTATTGGACAAACACTTCCTCATTTTATTAAGTAATTAGAGAAGGAAACGGCCCATAAATACTCCTTGTGTAACTTCCCATAATCAGAGTTAATTATGGCCTGGGTTAAAGAAATTTCCAGCCTGGTTGACGCTTCGGCCTTTGTCACGGGCATGACACGTAGGTCACGGGCATGATCGGTGTTCTTCGATCGACGTTCGTCGAGTTGAGGTCGACAGTCGGTGGGGGCATCACGCCCTAGGTCACGGGCGTGACTGGTCTTTCACAGGCGTGACAAGTGTTCTTCGGTCGACGTTCGTCGAGTTGAGGTCAACGGTCGGTGGGGGCGTCATGCCCTAGGTCACGGGCGTGACGGGTTGGTCACGGGCGTAACGGGTCGGTCACGGGCATGACAGGGCCGTGTTGAAAATTTTGAGTCCGCCGATCGTCATCCTAAGGTCAACGATCGTCGAAGAGGGGTCACGCCCTAGGTCACGGGCGTGACGGGTCGGTCACAAGCGTGATAGGGCCGTGTTGAAAATTCTTAGTCCGCCGATCATCATCCTGAGGTCGACGATCGTCGAAGGGGGGTCACGCCCTAGGTCACGGGCGTGACGGGCCAGTCACAGGCGTGAACACCCCGTGACTTGAAATCTTGGTCAATGGACTTCAATTCTTTGGTATCCTAGGGTTCTGTCATGATAGACCGACTCTTAGGGGTCTAGCTGGAAATGGGATATTACAGCTACGGCTCCCATCAAGACGGGAAATTGGAAGTTGTAGTCGAAGTGGTCTATTTGGATGGCTATTTGGTTCGCTGCTGATGTGTTGATTCGCTCGTGTGGAAGGGGAAGTCGCGCGATCAGCTGGCTTCCCTACATGTACTTTTCCACAAAGTTGTCCAGCTCAGCTTGGCTAAGCCGACATTCTTTATGATCCGCAGCATGGAAGACAGATGCAGCATCAGTCCTGACCGATGACGCCTTTTCAGATTGCATCAATTTAGTCTTAGCCCGCATCTTGATTTTTCGTGCAGAAGTCTCCGTAATCACCTTTATTTATAGGATTTATGTACAGATACAGTAATCAACATCAAATCGCGGTTTATGTCAAGCCGCACGGCCTCAAGCTGCAAAGCATAAAGAACAACTATGCATTCAAACCGCAGTACAGTTCATCAGTTTGCGCAGTCAAGTTCCTGCACTTAGAAAATTTCCGAAGCAGAGCAATACAACTGTTGATGCGCGAAAAGCGAAGGCGGAAACGAGCACCAGCATCTAACTGTTCGATCACCTAGGGAAGAAAAGAAAAACAAACTGCGAGCAGTAGTCTACTTGGCGGACTAGAAAAGGAACAGAAAAGCAAGAGCCGTGGAGCACGGAAACACCAGACTTCGCCCATCGCGGCCTGAATGCCTCTCCTGCGACGGGCTTACTTTTGATTGCAAAGAAGGGGTTACAAGAAGGGAAAAGCAAAGCAAAGCAGAAAGCAAGCTGGAGATCGCAAAGCCAGAGATTCGAGTCCGCAGCCTTTAACAAGTGGGCTCCTGGGCTCGAGTCAGCGTGCTTTGAGTGCACCACTTCCCCCTATTTATAGGATGGGGGTCTGCCCAAGCGGGCAGGGCTAAAATAACCGGCTGCCCGGGGTACAAAAGAGCCGGGCAGCGGTGACGGGAATCAAAAAAGAGAAAGAACAAGCAGTCCGCGTGGGACCGGCGGACTGGGCCAGCAAGCTGGAGACCTCCCTTGGTCACATCGAGCGCGGTCCTTTCAGATTAGTTGCGACCTGAGCGACCTGGGCGGCCTTACTTGGAGCTCGCCGGCCTGAGCTTGACTCGTCGATGGGAGGTCGTCGATCTAGCAGAGCTGGGAACCGATGGCGAACTGAGCGGATTGATAGCTGGAGTCCGCCTAGGTGACGGACCACGTCAACTGGCGAGCTGGGCGAACTGAGTACTTGAGTTCAGCGAGGGAAGGGCAAGATGCCTAGCTGGAAATGTTGCGGATTCTGGGGTTAACATAATCCCCGCACATTTTTGAGTTTTGGAAAATTCCGAAAATGTTTCCTTAACCGCTGAGTCCGCAACTATCATTAATGCTGTTTGTGCTATAAATACTCCCAGAAGCCCTGTCCTCTGTCAGAATTGTCTGCGCGACGGGTCGTTACTCACCACTTGCGGTCTCAACTTTCCAGTCCGGCATGGCAAGGCTAGGATCCTTCTTCGGCAACCTTGCTGCTCCGATTGAGAAGCCGAAAGCGAGTTCCCGGCCTAAGAAATCGAGCCATCGAAAAGATGTGCCTGCCCGCCATCAGGGGGAGAGTTCAGTCCAGGTGAAGCAAGATCCAGTCCGCGATACTGAAAAGACTGCGAATGCTCCTCTAAGTCTTCTACGGGAGAAACCGAATCCGCCCTCCGTTTCTGACCAAAACCCTGCGAACTCTTCCAGCATGGAGGTGCATCGCTCTCCTTCCGGGACTATCCTGCTGCGGATAGACACGGATAAGGAAGTTTCATTGCCGAAAGTCCAGCAACAGGGGATCGAGGAGAAGCTTCCTGCTGGCGAGCCGATAGTGGAAAGGGGAGAGGAGGTTGCCGAGGAGCGAGCTAAGGAGTCTGCCGAAAACGCGGCTAAAAGTTCCATCGAAAAGCAAGTTGTAGAGCCAGTATCTTCCTTGGCACTGGTTGTCGCTCCAACCTCAGTTCCCGAACCAAAGCCGGTCGTCATCGACTTAGAGAAGACTCCTGAGAAGAAAAAGAGGAAGAGAGATAGTAATGCCATCGAGCGGGTAGAGAAGAAACTGAAAGTTAGGAAAGAGAAAAATATCTCCAAGCGGACTGGAGCTGCGAGCTTGCAGCATAAGCCGCGAGAAAAGGAAGTCCAAGATGATCTCGTCACCCCCAATCCTCTGCCCGCAGAAGGTGATCCCCCTTCCACGCTCAGCTTATCAACCACTGAGATACTCGACTCTATAGATAATGATCAGCTTGCGAGTATAAATCGCTCTCTACTGGAGGTGCTGCAGCCTGATATCGCAACTAGAGGAGAAAATCTTGCCGACCCTTCTTCTTTTCTTCCAGCTGAAGAGAGGGAGAAGACCGAGGAGCAACTCGCAATGATGAAGGCGAAGGTTGAAGCGGCCTCGTAGAAGCTCGTGGTGGATAAGCGGGCTGAGGATCTTCGGATTGCTGCCGAGCTGATGCGATCTGGTAAGTTGCAGCCGGCTACCAAGCGGTTTCAGAGCTCTTGGTTGTATAAATCCCCTCCACGAAAGTCGCGGCCAGTCAAGATCCTTACAGAAACTGATGACATAGTCGCCTCGAGCAGATTGCTGGCCGAGACAAGAGCAATAGTCCGCCGAGAATGGAGGCGTCGCCTAGAGGCTTTTGATCCGGAGCGCGTGAGGCGACCTATCCTTGATAGTCGCCAGATCGCCGCGAAGATAACCAAAAGTGAATAAAAGCCTTTCCCCTTTTTTCTTTTTTTCTTTTTTTGGGGCTATTGCGGCTTGGATACTGAGGAGATTTTATTTTCTTTGTTGCAGTTCAGAAGTCCACGCCTGATTCTGTCGAGGTCGGCGAGATCGTGCCCACGCCACCAAATGTGTCGGAGGCTGCGGCGCGGACTGCTGATGAGCTCGCACAGGAGGAGCTGCCTGCTAAAGAAGACAGCGCACTGTTAGCGAAGAAATATGAGGAAGAGTTATGCGAGCTTCGAACTGAACTAAAGAAAAGAAAAGCGCGGGAAAAGATCTAGAAAGCGAGGTCGCCGGCCTTTCATCCACACTCGAAGGAGCGAACAAGGAGAAAAATCGACTGAGCGGAGATGTCAGCCATTATAGGAATAAATATTTGGCTTTGGCGAGAGAAGGAAAAAAGCAAGTAAGCGAAGCCGTTGGGGTGAGGTCGCAAACGTCTCAGCCTGCTGTGGGGGAGGGATCGGCCCCTGCGACAAGCGGGCAGCCCGCGGTGGTCGCAGATCCAACCCCGGCAGTTCAATTAATTCCATTTCCGCGGGTAGTCAGAGACATGGCTCATATGCACCACACCTTCAATAATATGCACCATCTGGTTTCCCAGCTCTACTGCGAGATCTTGCGAGGAAGCGACCAGGCTGCTCATGTTAGAATGGAGGAGGAGATGCGACCTGCTCTGAGAGACCGCGGAAGGCGCTAAGGCCTAAACATTTGTTTTTTATTTTTTAAGCTGCTGTATAATATTGTTGCTGAACATCTTTGTTGTATGATTGTATCTGTGCTGTGATGCTACTCTACTTTTTGTATACTATTATTTTTTCGGATAATCCCGCTATGGAATGTAAGTTATGCGGGCTGGCGTTTTATTGGCAAACTGCGGTTTCTGCGGATTTCCTGTGAGTTTGCAATTATTTGCAGGGAAAACAGGGAAGACGCGAGCTGAGCGGACTGGCTTTGAATCCGCAAAGCCTTAAGAAATATCTGATATTGCAGGGAAAACAGGGAAGAAGCGAGCTGAGCGGACTGGCTTATCGATCTGCAAAGCCTTAAGAAATATCTGATATTGCAGGGAAAACAGGGAAGAAGCGAGCTGAGCGGACTGGCTTTGCATCCGCAAAGCCTTAAGAAATATCTGATATTGCAGGGAAAACAGGGAAGAAGCGAGCTGAGCGGACTGGCTTATCGATCTGCAAAGCCTTAAGAAATATCTGATATTGCAGGGAAAACAGGGAAGAAGCGAGCTGAGCTGACTGGCTTATCGATCTGAGCGGATTGACGGCTGTCATGTCAGATGGTTTTTATATAAATAGGGTCGTCATTCTCTTTTTGTATAGAAAATAGTGGGAGCTGAAGCCTTGCGGTCTGAAAACATGGTATCCGCACACACTGAGGCCGCAGCCGCCTTCCATGCTGCTGAGCATAAAAGGAGTAGGCTAACCGAAGTCGACCTGTAGGCTTTCTTGGAAGTTCATATGGCGGGCTCGCCCGTACTCGCGCGGCTCCCCGAACACCACGAACGACTGAACTTTTCAACTGCTACCCAGCTCGCAGTTCCAATAGATCATTTTGACTGCGGGATCAAATTCCCCCTGCTCTGGGAGGTCGTGGAGATCTTTGAGCATTATGGGGTGGTTCCAGGCCAGCTTGCCCCGAACAGTATGGTTGCCATCTGCAGTTTCATTGCTTACCTGCGAGCTGAGAGGGTTGAATTTTCCTTGAAGATTTTCAGGAAAATTTTCTCTGTCCGCTCCATCACTCCGACGGGAGACCGTGAGTACAAAGGCATCATCTACTTCTACTGCAGGGGAATGAAAGTTGTGGGCTTGCCGAAAAAGATCCACAACTGGACCTCTAGGTATCTTATCTTTGAAGGCGACCTGGGGTTCCTTCATACCAATCCGCAGCTGCGCGTAGACGCTGACTTCAAGAGCGTGCGGCTGAACGATGCCGAGGCCGCCATCATCAAGTTCCTTGATGGAGCGAGGCTGGATGTCGACTATTACATCCCGCTGCTGCCTGGGCTGGATACTGTTAGCCGCCAAGAGAGTAAGTCTTGCGACCTTCATTTGTATCTACAACAACCTGGGAATTTTAGCTAACTTTTTCTCTTGCAGCGACCTTGGCGGTGCCCGCAAATCTGCCCATTGCGCCTGCCGGACAGACTCCTACACAAGGGGAAAGGAGAAAAGAAATCGCAAAAAAGAGGAGGGAAGATGGAGACCCCGCCGCGGGTTACTCTTCCGATGGTAGCTTCGACATTGCGGGCTTCAGCGAGAAGAAAATGGATCTGAGGGGCAACCCCATGATCCACTGGCATGAGAAGAAAAAGTATGTCCGCCTATCAACGGCTCTTCCCTCCTGGAGGAGTCCGCACCCATCTCTCCATGCCCACGTCACCCTGTCCGCCTTGTACGGGAAGCAAAACCTTCGCGATCTGCAAGGTGTGGCACCTGATGAACTCCCCCTTCTCGCTGCACAGGCAAGTGCGAACTCCGCCGTCACCAACCACTTCTTAGGTAGGCTTACGCGCGAGCTGCTTAGGGACAATGCGCGGCATAAGAAGGAAAGCCATTCGCTGAAAGAAAGGAATAAGCGACTTGGTGTAAAAGTTAATCAATATAAAGAAGACAAGGCTGTAAGTGCTTAGTTAATCGCCATTAATCTTGCTTATCTTTCGCGGACTGATGTTTTGATTTCTTTTGCAGACCGCATATGAGGTGACCAACCCAGACTTTCAAAAGGCCATGTTTCCTTTTGTAAAGGAAAGCGTCGAGGTCGCGATCGAGGGCGTTATCAGCAATGGGTACGCGAAGGCTGGGGTAGACTCTATTCCTTTCCTGAAGCTTTTCCAGAGCTAAAGGATAAGGTTGCCGAGTTCAAGCGAGCTGCCAAGGGGAAAGCGGTTGCCGAGGATGACGAGGAGGAGTCCGCTGACTAGGAAGCCGCTGAAGACGTGGCCTCAAGTCAGCAGCAAGGAGGTCAGTCGGATCAGTCCGCTAACTCCGGCTCTGGTGAGAGCAGCACGCGAACAGAACCCTCAGCCGCTTCTCACTCTGATGACAGCAGCAGCAGTGACTCAGGCGGCTACTCGCCTATAGTGGATGTGGATGGGTCGAGCCCGGAGAAGCCTGCGGACAAGAAGCAGAGGACAGAATAGGAATATATATTGTAATTTTTTGGTTTTCTTTAATGTAAGGGGGCGGACTCTGCGCGAGCCTGCCAAGACATGTAAACATATTTTTGAATGAATAGAAAAAGGATATTTTTGATCTGAGATGTTCTGCTTTTTTCCCTTGCTTATGTTTAGAGGTCGCACTTTATATGTAAATCTTTGTCATTGCTTTGCTGTATGTTTAGAGCTTGCTGAAATTGCATAACCACAGCTTGCTGTAATATGAAAATATTCTAAGCGAAGAGAACGTGTAAAGCGAACTTGGACGAGTTCGGTTGGCAGTCCGCGCTTTGCAGAACAGAACCAAGAAAACGACAATCTGCCCACTTGAATAACGAGAATAGGCGAACTAGGCGGACTGGGCGAATTAGAAAATAGAAGTCCGCACTGCATCAGTCAGCAACATCAGAAATGACCTGTAATTCATAGCTAAGCGGGTAGGAGCGGCCAGGGCGGCATTGCTTTCCTCACAAGATTATGGACTACAGAATCAACCAAGGGACGGCGAACTGAGCGGATAAGACAACTGGAGTCCGCACTTCATTAATAAACAATATCAGAAATGACCTGTAATTCACAATCAAGCGGGTAGGTGCGGCCGGAGCGGCATCGCTTTCCTCACAAGGTTATGAATTACAGAATCAACCCAAGGGACGACGGACTGAGCGGATAAGATAACTGGAGTCCGCACTTCATTAATAATGACAACCCCTGTGAAGAAGGAAGCCGCAGTCTGGAGGCCAAGCGGGTAGGTTCGGCCGGAGCGGCATTGCTTTCCTCACTGGACCTCGAGATCTGCAGACTCAATAACTCAATTCACTGCCCTCTTGCCTGGAGTACAGTCTAAGTCGATCTCTCGGGCAGGTACGGCCGGAGCGGCATTGCTTTCCTTTGAGATCGACAAGACTGTGGGTCTCCTGCAGGCACTGCTTGAGGGTACCAAGGAGTGTTCGAGGGCTACAACCTTAAGATGGTCTGGGGGCAGGTGCGGCCGGAGCGGTATTGCTTTCCTCACGCGATCATCTGGGTTGTAACGATATCCCTTAAGTGGCATGGTAGAGCTGTCCACCACTCTGCTCCTCCATAATGCAGAAGTGGGGTCAGGTACTAGCCGGGATCCGAAATCCAGTATCCTGCCGCACTAGAGTTGGTAGGCTCCCACTACACGGTGCGAAATCTCCCCGCAACACGTGGTCGTCATGGTGTTATGCTGACACCAACGGTTCTAGGGGAGGTTTTTGCTGAACACGGCGATATCTCCTGGTATCAAGCAACAGTCGGGAGTTGCTCGAGTAGGTAAGAAGGAAAGGGCATTCGAAGAAGTGTTAGTATGAGTATTTAGACAAATATCAATTTTGAGAGATTCGTATAATCATAAAATAGAGAGTTCAGAGAGAACCGTTTAGAGTTATCCTTGCTCCATATATTTAACTGTCAACACTTGAAACACGAAGATACTTGATAAAAGTGTTAGCAAGTAACTTTTTATTAATAATGAACCTCTTAAAGAGTTTACATAGGAAGAAAAGAAAAGAGGTTCAGGAAAAGAACCGCTTTAGGTCATCTCCGCTCCACGTGTGCGGTATATCTTCTCCTTCAAATGTTTGTATCCGGTAGGCCCCATTCTGAAGTGCTTCCTTAACAATGAATGGTCCTGCCCAACTAGGATTAAGCTACCCAACTGAGCTGGCTCTTGCAGCAGCATCGACCTTTTTAAGAACCAGATCTCCCACTTGAAAGTGTTTGATCCTTACGTTCTTATCGAAGTAACGGGCCATTCTTCTTTTAACTTCCTCCTGCCTGATAGCAGCCTTGTCTCTGACCTCTTCGATATGCTCCAAACTGAACCTCATCTCCTCGCTGTTCAAATCAAGCCAATCCTCCGTACCTTGCCTAGCAAGCAGTACTCTAGGCGACAGAACTTCAAACTCAACATGAATCAATGCCTCGGACCCGTGAGAAAGCTTGAACGGGGTTTCTCCTGTTGCAGATGAAGGTGTTGTTCTCAGGGTCCAGAGGACTAAGGGAAGTTGATCAGCCCAACTGCCCTTGAGATTTTGAACTTTCTTCTTAAGCAGGTTGAGGATTTGCTTATTAGCTGCTTCTACTTGACCATTGCTTCTAGGATGATGAACTGATGTGAAGCGCAGCTCTGTTCCGATCTGCCTGCAAAAGCCTATCATCTATGCATTATTGAACTGTGGTCCATTATCGGTGATTATTGCCATAGGGATTCCATGTCGGCAGACTATCTCTCCCCAAATAAAATTCCTCACGACCTGGGTTGTTGTCTTTGCCAGTGCTTTAGCCTCAATCCACTTACTGAAGTAGTCGATCATAACTATAATAAAGCGCCGCTGCCCACTTGCCATGGGAAAAGGGCCAATGAGATCCATTCCCCAAACAGCAAAGGGCCAAGGGGTTGCAATCGGTCTGAGAGATTGAGCTGCTTGATGCTGAAGAGGGGCGAATTTCTGGCATTGAACACATTTTCTTGCATAGGCCTCAGAGTCTTTCTTTATTGTAGGCCAGAAGTAACCTTGTCGCAGGATCCTTTTTTCCAACATTCTTTCTCCCGAGTGACTCCCGCACTCGCCAGAGTGCACTTCTTGAAGAACAGTGGGAATTTCACTTTCTGAAACACATCTTGCCATTGCAGACAAGAAGGTTTTTCTATAGAGAATGTCGGATATCAAGTAATAGTGTGTTGCTTTTAACCTGAATCTCTTTTTATCTTTTACTGACTGATGTAGGTTCCCGTTTGATAGGTAGAGAATGAAGGGGTCCATCCAAGAGGAACACTGATCGATTTGCATTAGCCCTTCTTCCTCCACCGCTGGGTGGAAAAGTTCAGAAGTTGTCCCTCCTGACGAGAGCCCATACTTGGCAAGAACGTCAGCCTCCTCGTTTTCTGTCCTTGGAATGTGCTCAATAGTAAAACTTTTGAACCTGCCAACCTCAACCTTTACCAGCACAAGGTACTTTTTCAACACTGGCTCCCTGGTCTCGAAGTTGCCAAGAACTTGTGAAGCCATTACCAGTGAATCAGTCTTGATATAGACGTGATCAATTCCAAGCTCTCGTGCAAGCCTCAAGCCGGCTAATAAAGCTTCATATTCTGCCTGATTGTTAGTCACTGGAAAATAGAACTTGATGGCCTGCTCAAGTTTGACACCATTCGGGTTTATCAACACTACCCCTGCCCCCGAAGAGTTTCTTCCAGAAGCTCCATCCACATAAATGGTCCAAGCTAAAGGAGACCTTGCTGCCTGGTCCGAGCTAGATTCTGTCGTATCAGTCATGAAATCTGCAAGCACCTGTGCCTTGATAGCTATTCTGGGCACATAGGAAATTTCAAACTCGCTCAGCTCAATTGCCAATTTAGCTAGCCTGCCTGAATGCTCTGGTTTTTCTAGCACACTCTTCAAAGGTTGATCAGTAACCACCTGAATTGAATGAGCCTGGAAATATGGACGGAGTCTGCGGGCAGACATAACTAATGCCAAAGCTAGCTTCTCTAGGATGGGGTACCTTGCCTCTGCATCTTTCAGGATGTGACTGACATAGTAAACGGGGAACTGCCTCCTGCTCTCTTCTCGGACCAGGACAGAACTAACTGCTTCAGGACCAACCCCTAGGTATAGGAACAACATCTCCCCTGCTCGGGGGCTTTGGAGTAAAGGAGTCGAGGTTAGCTGCTTTTTTAATTGCTCAAAGGCCAAGGAACACTCTTCTGTCCATTGAAACTTGGACGCTCCCCGAAGAGTCTTAAAGAATGGTGCACTTTTATCTCCAACTCGAGAGATGAACCTCCCGTGTCCTGCCAACCTCCCCCCCAACTGTTGAACCTCTGTTGGTGAACGGGGAGGAGTCATATCAAGGATGGCTTTAACCTTATCAGGATTGGGGGCAAGACCCTCAGGAGTAAGGAGATGGCCGAGAAACTTCCCTTTACTTGCCCCAAAGATGCATTTTAACGGGTTAAGCATTACTTTGTGCCTTCGCAGAGTGGAAAAGGTCTCTGCTAGATCTACCAAGTGCTGTGGAAAAGACCTACTCTTAATCAAAAGGTCATCCACATACACTTCGAGGTTTCTACTTTTTTGCTCTTTAAACACTTGGTCCATCATGCGTTGATAGGTTGCGCCAGCATTTTTAAGCCCAAAGGGCATCACAAGATAACAATAGCAACCGTCATTAGTGATGAACGATGTGCAAGGGATATCAGGTTTGTGCATTCTTATTTGGTGATAACCAGAGAATGCATCTAAAAAACTCATAAACGGATATCCTACCACAGAATCAACTAATAAATCTATCCGAGGCAAGGGGTAGAAATCTTTCGGGCATGCTTTATTCAAACGGGTGAAATCTACACACATACGCCACTTTCCCCCAGGTTTCTTAACCATTACAACATTCGAGACCCACTCAGGATACTGAATCTCTTGAACGAAGCGCGCTTTGAGGAGTTTGGCAACCTCCTCTCTGATGGGCTCTGCTAGCTTGACAGCTACATCCCTCTTCTTTTGCTGGATGGGCTTGGCAGCCGGATCAACATTGAGATGATGGCAAGCCACGTCGGGATCCACCCCTGGCATGTCCTCCGCTGACCAAGCGAAGACATCCAGATTCCTCAATAGGCAAGATATCAACTCCGCCTTTTGATCTTCTGGCAATTCGGAGTTGATGGAGAGCTTTCTTCCTTCCCCTTTTGCGATGGGGACTTCTTGCGTCACCTGGGCAGGTTCCAGGTGAGCACCTTCTCTATCCACAGCAGCTTCTGATGGAGAAAAGGCTTCTGCTGCTGCTGGAAAAGCTGGGGGGGAAACCTCAGTCATGTTGACTCTTCGGAGGTAACACTCTCGAGCCTGCCTCGGGTCGCTCCTGACCCTGCACTGGCGGCCATCCTAGCAGAACTTGATGGCTAAATGGTATGTTGAAATGATGGCGCGATATTTGTTCAGCAATGGTCTCCCAAAGATAGCATGATAGCTACTCGGGGCGTCCACCACTATGAACTGGATTTCCTTGGTCACCCCTCCGAGCGTCACTGGGAGTGTGAAATTTCCTTCAACCTCCTTTCTTTCGCCCGAGAAGCCATAAAGTGGCCCCTCGGTGGGAAGCAGAGACTTTCTTGTCCTCAGGGCCTCAAAAGTTGACTTGAAGAGGAGATTTACGGAGCTGCCAGTGTCAATGAGAATTCTATCAACTGTGAAATCTCCGATGGCTGCCTGGACTACGATGGCATCATTGAAGGGGTTGGCGGTTACAGGAAGGTCCGCAGAACCAAAGGTGACGACTTCAGAAGGTGGGGCGGAAGAAGTAGAAGCAACCTCAGCTCGGGAAAGTCTTGACAGAGAAGACTTCCGAGTAGTCTCAGTCCCTGCTCCGCCATGGATGAAAAAGAGTCTTCCCAGGGCCCCCTCGTCGACAACATCAATACACTCATTTGGGATATCAATGAGCCCCAGATGGCCCTCATCCCTTATCTCTATGCACTCCCGGTGAACTTCAGCCACCTCTTTGCCCTTGGAGGTGGAAGGATTTGAAGAATCACTCTTCCTGCCCAGGTCCTCGAGTTTACCCTCGGTGAGCAACCTCTCAACTAGCTTCTGATGAGCCTTGTAATCTTTAGTCAGATGACCCTTCTCCTTGTGAAAATTACAGAACTGAGAGTTGTCCCTGGGCTTCCAGTCTCTCTGAGGCCCTTGCCTCTTTTCTTCAGCCTTCCTTTGGATTATCTGGACGACCTCTTCAAAGTCGATGCCCAGATCTGCAAGCTCTTCCATAGGGCTGCTCCCATGAGGATTTGAAGCTGGCAGGGCGCTCTGAAGAATGGGGAGCGCTTGAAGGGGAACAGCGGGAGTGACGGCCAACGGCAGTCTCTGATCATGAAACTGTTGATGGCCAAGGAAGGGTTTCTTATGGCGGAGGTTACGCCCCCTCTGAGGTGGAGGATGGAAGTCAGGCCGGGGAGGCTTACTATGGTACTGATTGTTAGAAGAGGAGTTGGGGACATCCCTTCCTCCAGCTTTAGCTGTCAGGGATGAGATATAGGTTGGGTTGGCATTTTCTCCCTCAATAAAGCGATTAGCCATTGCTATGAGCTCCTGATAAGTTGATGGTGCCTTTGTTGTCACTTTGAATTTCAACGGGCCCTCCCGGAGGCCGTGAATCAGGGCAACTTTATAATAATCGGGGTTCACATTCCTTACCCCTTGGATTTCCTTTTGGAACCGATCAACGAATCTTGCCACCGATTCATTGTCTCTCTGTCTAATGTCAAAAAGGGCTGCCGGCCCATCCTTTCTCTTCTTAGAGGTTGCAAACCTCAGGAGCAGCTCACTGCGAAGCTCAGCGAAGGAGGAAATGGTGCCTGGAGGCAATTCATAAAACCATTCTCTTGCTTGACCATCAAGAGTGGTCACCAGAAGTTTACATTTCAGGGCGTCAGAGAGGCTCCTCAATGCAACTGCCCCTTCGAATGCCTACAGGTGGGAGACCGAATCAGTCTCCCCTGAATAAAAAGGGAGACTAGGCTCTCTGAAATTGCTTGGCGCAGACTCCCATCAGATTCGATCGACGAAGGGAGAGGGAGTTTCTGAATCAGCAGAAGGGCGTACTGGAGGACGAAGCTCTGCGAGCTCTGCGGACTGCCGATCAACAAAGTCTAGTCGGCGAGCCGGGGTCCCTCGGGCTGTCTCCCTGAAGAAATCCATCAGGGGGGCGAACTGATCAGCCTGAGGTCGCAGGGGAGCTGCAGACTGAGCTTGGTGGAGAGGCGGAGGCGCGGTCGCAGGCGACTGCTGAAGAGGGGTGCGACGAGCCGGGGTCCGGCGGACTGGAGTCTGGCGGACAGGTGTCTCAGCAACTTCTTCAGGAACCTGGGGGCAAGACGCTGAGTCAATGCTAACAGGGCTTGGCTGATCGTATCGAGCCGCTGGTCAGTCTCTCTTCGAGATACTTCAGCTTCCCAGCGGGACTGCTCCAACGCCTCCCACAGCGAATCATCGGGGGAGCTGGAGTTGTCGGAGCGGCGACCTCGGCGGTCTGACATTTCTATCCGCGGTTTCAAAAACTGCTCGAATCTGAAGGTCGCGTGTTAACTGTTGATGCGCGAAAAGCGAAGGCGGAAACGAGCACCAGCAGCTAACTGTTCGAGCACCTAGGGAAGAAAAGAAAAACAAACTGCGAGCAGCAGTCTACTTGGCGGACTAGAAAAGGAACAGAAAAGCAAGAGCCGTGGAGCACGGCAACACCAGACTTCGCCCGTCGCGGCCTGAATTCCTCTCCTGCGACGGGCTTACTTTTGATTGCAAAGAAGGGGTTACAAGAAGGGAAAAGCAAAGCAAAGCAGAAAGCAAGCTGGAGATCGCAAAGCCAGAGATTCGAGTCCGCAGCCTTTAACAAGTGGGCTCCTGGGCTCGAGTTAGCGTGCTTTGAGTGCACCACTTCCCCCTATTTATAGGCTGGGGGCCTGCCCAAGCGGGCAGGGCTAAAATAACCGGCTGCCCGGGGTACAAAAGAGCCGGGCAGCGGTGACGGGAATCAAAAAAGAGAAAGAACAAGCAGTCCGCGTGGGACCGGTGGACTGGGCCAGCGAGCTGGAGACCTCCCTTGGTCGCATCGAGCGCGGTCCTTTCAGATTAGTTGCGACCTGAGCGACCTGGGCGGCCTGACTCGGAGCTCGCCGGCCTGAGCTTGACTCGTCGATGGGAGGTCGTCGATCTAGCAGAGCTGGGAACCGAGGGCGAACTGAGCGGATTGATAGCTGGAGTCCGCCTAGGTGACGGACCACATCAACTGGCGAGCTGGGCGAACTGAGTACTTGAGTTCAGCGAGGGAAGGGCAAGATGCCTAGCAAAATGTTGCGGATTCTGGGGTTAACAACAACGACCAAGACTATTAAGCCGCATGAAACCGCAAGCAATTCGCAATTACATTCAACAAATATTCAACAAATATATAGCAAGTGTTTATTACAATCAAATCGTCCGACATACATAGTTTACAAATATTACATGGCCGAATTGAAGTTTTTGACTTATTTGTCGCCGCCCTTCAGTGCCTCTCTCCCAACCCACGCGACTTGGTCGCCGGCCTGTACTAGCTGTACGTAGACTTGACTGACAAGGTTAAGGATAAAGTGCAGAGTTCAGTGAACTTGCGAGGTATCGCGCTCCACACAGGCAAATTGAACCACCGGTAGAGCGCGACCCTCCAGGTCGCCAGCAGCAGCGACCTGCCCAGCCGTCCTATCCCTAGGAGGACTAGAAGTCTCCCCAGAAGACAGGAGACTTAGCTGTCGCTGCCTTTCAGAAGCCGTCTTAGCAGGCCACTGATCCTTGCCGGCGTCTGCTGGCAGCTCCCTGCCCTCTACCTTATCAAATCGAGCCTCGTTCGCTCTTTCTCTCTCAACTCGCCCGACCATCAGCACCAGGGATTACAGATCCAACTTCTCTTCTCTCTCTCGTTCCAAGGCAGTGAGAATCTCCTGCATCTTCTTCTCTGCGGTTTCCACTGCAGCCCGTCGTTCAGCTCTCTCCTGCTCCAGGGTGGCCAGGACGTCCTGAATTCTCTTCTCAGCGATCTCTGTCATAGACCGCCGGGCTTCTCGCTCCCGTTCCATTGTATTCATCAGCTCTTGAGCTTTTTTCTCGGTGGCCTCCATCGCAGATCGTCGGCTCTCCCTCTTCAGCTCCAAGGTAGCCAGCACCTCTTGAGTCCTCTTATCAGCGGCCTCCATCACAGACCGCCATGCTTATTCTTTAAGCCGAAGGGCTTCGCCGAGTTCCTGCACCCTTGCCTGCAAGGCGGCGAATTCCTTATGGAATTCGGCAGACCTATCATCTTGGGTACTCAGCACAGGTGGGTTCAGGGGAGGCAGGAAGGTTATCAGGTTGCGCGGCTCCATCGCCTTTTCCGCCACATCTGCAATAAATAAGACAAGCGGTCAGATTCAATCAGATGAATGCGACTTCTCTTAAGGATCTCGGTAGGACGAGACCGCCAGTCTTGGTTCCTTCTCCTTCTGCGATCGGGGTATCGAATTTTAGCATAGGCCGCCTAAGCCTCTCGGAGTCTATCCGCTTCAACTTTTGTCTCCATAGCTCCGCGGTTTCCCTTACTTTGCTTTTTAGTTGAGCCGTGGTCAGGAAGAAGCTCGCCGGCGGATTCAAAATTGTGTTCGCTCCCTTCTTCCATGACATTGACTTGTAGAATTTTACGACACGTCTAACCAATCCATGCTTACCTTGCAGGAGAGAGAATTGGGAAGCTGTTGGAACACCCTAATTTGTATTTTGGTCAGGATCACTATGTCTTTAGTATTATTAGATTGACCCATAATGTATAGCTAAGGGTCATAGGATGTGCTAAGTCAAAGGCTCTTAAGGTTGAAGAAATCAGCCAATAGAAATCAGTCAGAGAAGAATTCAGAATTCAACCTTGGCGTCGAGCTCAGATCGACGTTTTGAAGTTCAGGCGTCGAGCTGAGATCGACGATCTCTAAGCTCCGGTCCACGAGGCGTCGAACTCCGTTCGACGATCGCCGAGCTCAGATCGACGTTTTCTGTCCCAGACCAGCTCCAATATCTCCTAGCTCAGATCGACGATAGTTGAGCTCAGATCGGCGATCATCTTATTGAGATCGACGATTTCTGCCATCACTCTGAACGCAAGTTCTCAGGCAGATTTTCAGGATATTCTTGGTCCAATCAATGTGAGCCGTTCATATTCCAACACAGCTTTATTACAGGACAGTTACAAGAATGCTTTTATGGAGATTATAGCCGTTGGAGTAACTAAGAGGCAGCAGTAATAAATGCAAGAATTCAAATGACCATTGGCCTCCTATCAGAATATATACACAGAACAATAGAGAAGAAAATGAGGTGAAAAGGAAGATAATTACAAGAACATAGAGAATAAGAAGAAGAGAGAGAACAGAAGAGAAGAGAAAGTGGTATAGGAATCAGAGTTCCAGGAAGAACTCAACATCACCTGTACAGCCAGTGCTCATCTTAGATCTACTGTTCCAGGAAGCCTGAAGAGATAACTACTCTACATCAGTCTGAAGGCTTACTGGAAGATAACTACTCTACATCAGTCTGAAGGCTTCATCATTCACACTCCAAGACAACTCACATTTCAGCCTTTGCTGAAATCATCATTTGCTGGAGCAGTAATACATTGAAGACCTATCACACTATGCAAAGCTCTCACTCCTGAACCATTCTACATCTCAGGGGAAACTTTGACAACATCATCATCAAAATCCACTTGTGCTTCTCTTAGACTGTTGAACAGAGAAGACAACATCAACTATCCCTTCCCCCCTGTAAAAAGGGTTATCAAAACTCCCTTCAAAAGTTCTGAATTTGGTTTCTGAGACCTGATCAAAAACTCAGTGGTGGCAAGACACCTTATCAAAAATTCTAGATCTGGTTTTTGAGCACCTTATCAAAAGCTCATTGGTGCCCAGGACACCTGATCAACTCTTCCTGCAGTGGATTCCTACCAAGGGTGATAGAAGAGTGGATGTACCCAAGTTTAGGGGAACCACTATAAATTTCTTGTGTTGTCTGGTTTGCCTTTATTTCTTTTCTTTATTATTCTTACTGTGTGTTTTCTCTAATCTCTAGGATAGATCTCACTTTCAATTGGTATCAGAGGCAGGTTGGTTATTCAGCAACCAGATCTTCACTGGTTTGGTTGTTTATATAGGCTAACACCTGAACCAAAAAATTTCTTTTGATCTATCCTTGTTAGATTAATTATTTCACATAGCAAGAATATGGAATATTCTAGCACCAGACCTCCTAAGTGCAACATAAACAAATTTGCACTTTGGAAGACAAGAATTAAGTCATTTATGGACAATATTGATGAAGAAATATTTTGTGCCATTATGACAGGTCTCTCAACCTCAGCAACAACAACTAAAAGGGCTAGGCTAGCTGATGCTAGAGCCATGAATATCCTAGCATAGTCATTATCTGATGACTTTTTCCAGGAAGTTGTTGAATGCTCAACAGCTAAGGAGATATGGGATTCTCTTCATCAAATGGCTTTTGAACCAGTGGATGGAACAACAGAAAGAAGCCACAACATCTTATTTGAAGGAGGAGAATCAGTATCCCTAGATGTTATTTGGGATGTATCAGATGATGAATCATCATTTAAAGATGAAGAGGAGGAAGCAAGGGCCAAACAATTCTGCTTAATGGCCATCAATACTTCCTACAGTAGTTTAAAGTCTGAACAAACAGAAGGAAAATCAAAACCTGAAGAGGATCAGGTATTATCTAACTTTGTTTTCAGTTCAGTTAACTTAGAACTTCAATTTTGCTGCCAAGATTCAATAGAACTCGAGGAGGAAACAAAACTTCTCAGAGGAATGTTTTCAGAATATATTCAAAGGAAAAAGAAATATTTTAATCAACGAAATGAGTTCAAATCATCGAACTCAGATCGACGATCCTATATAAAATCGTCGAACTCAGTCTGCTTTTTCATAAATTTGATTTATAATTATAAGGATAAATTATTGAAATTATTTTCAAATCCTTTTTCTATTTGGAACAAATTTATTAGGAAACATCTTTTCTTAAGGGCTGCTTCTATCCCTTTGATATCTTGTTCAAAATTATGTTAGGATGTCTGCATGAGAATTCTCTGTCAGATAACTTTATATTTCTTATAGATCATTTTCTAAATTCATCTAGATTGAGTCCTCTACTCTAGTTGCATTGGTCAGCAGTGATCATGGCACTGAGTTTGAATCTCTTCTGATGAAAAGAAATTCTATAGGAAGAAAGATATCAGACTTTGTTTTTCAGATTCAGAATCCTAATAAAATGTGCTGGACAAATATCATTTTTTTATGCTAACATATCCTTTTCAAGGAGAGAGAAATCTCTACCATAGCCTTCTGTAGGTACCATCTATAAGAATTTGCTGGATGACTCAATCAAAATCCAATTTTCAAAGTCATCCCAGCCTCCTCCAGTCACAGTTACTGCATTAACATAGGGGGAGTTTTGTAAAGCCAGCAGCAGTCAGTTTTAACAGCAACAGAAGTCAGCTATGCAAAGCTTCTCTTTTTTATATCTTATGCTTTGTAATATTAATTGTAATATTTTTATGTAAATAGTAATCCTAACCCAAATAGGGGGAGATTGTTGGAACACCCTTATTTGGATTTGGGTCAGGATCACTATGTCTTTAGGATTATTAGATTGACCCATCAATGTATAGCTAAGGGTCATAGGATGTGCTAAGTCAAAGGCTCTCAGAGTTTAAAGAAATCAGCCAAGAGAAATCAGTCAAAGAAGAATTCAGAATTCAACCTTGGCGTCGAGCTCAGATCGACGTTTTGAAGTTCAGGCGTCGAGCTGAGATCGACGATCTCTGAGCTCCGGTCCACGAGACGTCGAACTCCGTTTGACGATCGCCGAGCTCAGATCGACGTTTTCTATCCCAGACTAGCTCCAATATCTCCTAGCTCAGATCGACGATTGTTGAGCTCAGATCGATGATCATCTTGTTGAGATCGACGATTTCTGCCATCACTCTGAACGCAAGTTCCCACGCAGATTTTCAGGATACTCTTGGTCCAATCAATGTGAGCCATTCATATTCCAACACAGCTTTATTACAGGACAGTTACAAGAATTCTTTTATGGAGATTATAGTCGTTGGAATAACTAAGAGGCAGCAGTAATAAATGCAAGAATTCAAATGACCATTTGCCTCCTATCAGAATATATACACAGAACAACAGAGAAGAAAATGAGGTGAAAAAGAAGAGAATAACAAGAACATAGAGAATAAGAAGAAAAGAGAGAACAGCAGAGAGGAGAAAGTGGTACAGGAATCAGAGTTCCAGGAAGAACTCAACATCACCTGTACAGCCAGTGCTCTTCTCAAATCTACTGTTCCATGAAGCCTGAAGAGACAACTACTCTACATCAGTCTGAAGGCTTACTGGAAGATCAACATCATCAAGGCTTCATCATTCACACTCCAAGACAACTCACATTTCAGCCTTTGCTAAAATCATCATTTGCTGGAGCAGTAATACATTGAAGACCTATCACCCTATGCAAAGCTCTCACTCCTGAACCATTCTACATCTCAGGGGAAGCTTTGACAACATCATCATCAAAATCCACTTGTGCTTCTCTTAGACTGTTGAACAGAGAAGACAACATCAACTCTCCCTTCCCCCCTATAAAAAGGGTTATCAAAATTTCCTTCAAAAGTTCTGAATTTGGTTTCTGAGACCTGATCAAAACATAGTGGTGGCAAGACACCTTATCAAAAAATCTAGATCTAGTTTTTGAGCACCTTATCAAAAGCTCATTGGTGCCCAAGACACCTAATCTACTCTTCCTGCAGTGGATTCCTACCAAGGGTAGTAGAAGAGTGGATGTACCCAAGTTTAGGGGAACCACTATAAATTTCTTGTGTTGTCTGGTTTGCCTTTATTTCTTTTCTTTATTATTCTGGCTGTGTGTTTGCTCTAATCTCTAGGATAGATCTCACTTTCAGAAGCCTCCTGCTTGCCAGCAATTAGTCGCTTCATCTCTTCCATCTTTTCTATGAGACTCTGCTTCTCGGCTCCTTCAGAAACCGCCACTGCCGGCTCGTTAGGTTTTCCCTCTGTGACTTCAAAATCGGGGAGATCGGCTTCTTGCTAGACCGCTGGTGTCTTTAGCGTCCTGTCCTGTTTTTCTAGTGTCTCCATCTCCTTCAGGATATCACTCACTGTCTCGCTAACCACAAGCGTATCTTCGGGCTCGTTCGGCTTGGAGGATGGAGTCTGCAGACTATCATGCACCTCTTTCTCCCACAGCTTATATTGCAAGCTAGACACTCCGGTTTTTACGGATATGTTGCGGTTTCCGGCCCGCATTTTCAGCACCTTCCTTTTCATCCTTTCTTCAAGGGTCTCATTCTTTTCCCTGTGACGTTTCAGGTGGCCGACTATTGATTCTGTCCGCTTACTCTTTTCAGCAGATGACGGCACGATCTCCCTTGACTTATCCGCCTCGCTATCGTCTACCTCGATGACTTCATCGGGGACGATTAACTCGCGCGGCTTGGATGTGTCGACGCTTTTCTCCTCCGCCCCAGAGAACTTTAAAAGAGGTTCACCAAATGGCGAGTAGGTGATGTCAAATGACTTTGTTATCCCGGTTTGAGGAGGAGCGGCTTTGGACAACACGTCAGTCTTAGTCGCCGCCAGCGGCGTTTCGGCGGCGGGCTCCGCCGGTTTCTTTCCTGATCCAGAGGCTGCCGGGGTGATTGGCTTCTCGGTTTTTTCCTCGGGTTTTCGGTCAGAGCTTGCCGGTTTCCGGCTCTTCTTTTTCTTCTCAGCGGACCTCTTTTCCTGGTCTAACATCGTAGACAGGACATCCATATTTGAGAAATTCGCACCGGCCTGAAGTATGCTAACCGCGAGTGACGAGTACCATCCCGCGGCTTCACAAAATTTCTCAGAAATGGCAGAGTTCAGTGCCTTTTATAGACGTCGCAGCATTAATGATAGTCGCGGTCTCCGGCTTAGTCTTACATTTCCGAAATTTCCTGAAATTTGGAAATGTGCGGGGATTATGTTAACCTAGGATCCGCGACTAGTTCGCATGGACTCTTCAAGCTGGGAGGCCTGGTCTCCTAACCGCCGTTCTCCGAATGCCGGCCCGTTCTCACTGAAGCCGGGCGACCTCGCTTCCAGATCGCACCTAGAGGGAGCCCAGGGCAGCCCGTCCAAAGGCCATACATCACAACCCGCCAAAGGGAGCCCATAACAGTTCGTCTAGTGGCCGGGCCTTGCAGCTCATTAGAGGAAGATCGCCAGGCCGCACGGCCTTCCCCTTATTTCTCTTTCTACTTGCTTCCCGTCACCCCTGCCCGGTTCTCCTGTCCCCCGGACAGCCGGTAATTTTATCCCTGCCCATTTGGGCAGGCCCCCAAGCCTATAAATAGGGGGTGGGAGCACGCCCAAAGCACGCTGACTTGAGTCTAGGAGCTCGCTTGTTAAGAGCTGCGGTCTCGAGCCCAGTGCCTTGTGGCTTGTTATCTGGCCGACTTCTCTTTCCTTCCTTTTTATCCTCTCAAATTGTAACCGCTTCTTTTTTAATAAAAGGAAAGCCCATCGCAGAAGAGGCATTCAGGCCGCGGAGGGCGAAGTGTGTTGTCGCCGCTTCTTGCGGCTTATCTCAGTTTCTGCTCTAACCGCTAGTAACCGACCACTCGGCAGTCCCTGTCCCTCTTCCCCTCCTTTCCCTAGTGCTCGAACCGTTAGCTGATGGTGCTCAATTCCCTTGTCGCATTTCGTGCATCAACAAGTGCGATTTTCGTAGAAATCCGAGTTAGTGCGAGTTTTGTTCATTTTGACATTTTAATTATAATAATAATATATTATATTATTTATTCCATATAAATAGCCTTGCGATAAGACGGAAACCCTATTCACTATCTTCTTCCCCAAACCGTCGGACTATTTTTGCTGAAGGACGAGAGATGAGGACCTTGCGAAGCTTTCGGACGTCGTTTGTAGGAGCTCCGGTGCACGAAATCGTCGTCGGAGAGTAGATCTGGTTAGCTCTCACCAAGATCTACATTTGTGCGGTAAGTTTTTCCCGTTTCATGAGATTTTTGGTGTTAGGAATTTCGTTTTGACCCTCCTTCGTACTGAAAGGTTTCAGGAATTTTTGCTTAGGTGTTCTTGCGGCCAGATCCGTGAAGAGGAGTGGTTGTGCGACCGGATTTTGGCAAGATCGAGGCAAGTGGTGATTTTTTCCCCTTGCCAAGCTTTCATTCCTTTCATTCTCTGTTATTTTCCTTTCCCTTCTTAGAATTTTGGAATAGGGTAAGGTTCGGCCAAGACCTACCTGCTGTATAGGGTATATTTTCCCGGTGGGATGTGTTTTTTGTCGTGTTTGACTGATTAACCTAGGTATAGATCCGTCAAATATAGGTTAGTTAGCCCTAGATTAATTCGCCGTGTATGGAAGTGGGTGGATTTCGTTGGGTTTAGTAGTTAGCTTAAGTTAATTTCATCTTATATGGCTGATTAGTCTAGTAAAATTAGCCGATTTTGACAAAAGTCAAAACCGTCAAAAATCAGTTAGCCCTAGATTAATTCATCGAGTATCCGTTGAAATTCGGCGGGTAATGCTTGGAGTTGAGTGTTGCTGAATTCGTTGAGTATTGGGCGTTGAGTTCGTCGAGTATAATGCTTGGCGTTGAGTGTTGCTGAATTCATTGAGTATCCGTTGAAATTCAGCGGGTAATGCTTGGCATTGAGTGTTGCTGAATTTGTCGAGTATTAGGCATTAAGTTCGTCGAATATGAGACTTGGTGTTGAGTGAATTAGACTTGGTGCTGAAAACATTGAGTGATCTTTGAGTCTAAGTCAGAATCGTCGTGTAACACCACTTTGGCGTTGAGTGCGTCGGGTGATAATTTGGCGCTAAGCCAAAAGCATTGAGTGTGCTGAATGCACTCAATGCGGCGTTGAGTGAAATAGCGTTGACTGTAGTTTGGGCATTGAATAGTTCTAACACTAAGTTAAAAGCGTTGAGTGTGCTGAATGCACTCAACGCGGCGTTGAGTGAAGTTCACTTGGCATTGAGTGAAGCTTTGGCCTTGAGTAGTCCGTGAGGCTAAGGCAAAAGCAATAAGTGTACTCAACGTGGCGTTGAGTGAAGCCTTGACATTGAGTAAAACCTTGGTGTTGAGTAGCTTTGAGACTAAGTCAAAGCATTGAGTGTACTCAACGTGACGTTGAGTGTACTCAACGCGGCGTTGAGTGAAATCAACGCGGCGTTGAGTGAACTCAACGCGGCGTTGAGTGAAATCAACGTGGCGTTGAGTGAACTCAATGCGGTGTTGAGTGAAGGCAGAATCATTGAGTTAGCTGGTTGGCGTAGAGTGCGTTGAATGCACTCAACGTAGCATCGAGTGTACTCGACGCTTTTACCGTGGACTTAGGATTTTTTCGCCGAATTGTTGTATATCTCTAGTGGATTGGTTTTGTTATGTAAAAATCGTCGAGTGCCTGATGTATTCATCGGGTATACTCGACGAACAGTATGGACTTGGTTTTTAGTGTCCGAATTGTATCTAATTCGTCGAGTTTGGCCTTAGGTCAATTTCAGGGATTTATTCCTCCATTTATTATTGGAGAAGCCCAGTGTTTTGGTTGTAGTTTGCCTGTGTTTAACAATGGTGGTTGGTGTTTTGGTTATATGTTTATGGCTAGGTTGGCAGTGGATAAAGGACCACCAAACTGTTGCCTTTTTGGTGAATTATTGCACTGGTGGATTTGACTAGTGTGGGTTTGTGACAGTTAGTGTGTTAGGTAGGTTCCCACTTATGAGTCCAAGTTATACACTTATTTTTGGACTCATTTTGGCCAGTTTTCTCGTTATTGAACTACACTGGAGAGCCATAATTACTTATATTCGTTTCTCTGCCCATTTTATGTTAAGTGCACCGTAGGCCCGTTTTCAGTGTGGTCTCGTTGTTTCTATGCTTCCTCTTTTTACTTATTGTTTCTCTGTGTCTGGAGAAGGTGGTGTGCACATTTTGGTGTCCTTTCTATTTTTACTGCAGGTGCATGGGTCGCGTGCGTATTCCGGGATAGTTTGGGAAATCCCAAACGGTACAGGAATACTGCGCATGATCACTGTACTTATTGCGCACGACCACTGGTCGTGCGCCATCGATCGTGCGCACTACGTTCTCCATTTTCCTAGTTCTGTCTCGATGACCCCACGATTACTGGACCTATTGCGCACAACCACTAGTCATGCGCTAGTGATCATGCGCTTTGTCTTCTCTATTTTCCTTGTTATGCCTGGGTAACAGCACGAGCACTGGACATTGTGCGCACGACCACTGGTCGTGCGCTACTGCTTGTGTGTGCTTACCTCTTTTTTCTGCAGTTCTGCCTTTCCAATCGTACGATCAGAGGATTCAGTGTGCACGACCACCGGTCATGCGCCACTGATCATGCACATATATACTGATATTTCTATCTAGCTGCAGGTATCTATCGGGCATTGCGCATGATCATCAACCGACACTGCGCACTACCACTGGTCATGCACCACTGATCGTGCACTCTGATTAGTCTTCTTCCGTATTTAAAGCCCTGTTCCGTGATTTAGGTCAACGCTTGTCATTTTTCCGATCCAGAGATGCGCGTGAAGCGCTTTTCCACTCATCCACAGGTCCTCCACCCACCTACACCCTCCGGGAAGCATTCTCCGGCCATCCGAAGCACTCTTCAAACTTTGGAGAGCTCCTGGCCACTAGCAGCAAGCAACGAGAATGTTTGGTGCAACTCTTCTGGACAAAAGGAAGAAAGGATTAAAGGCAAGGAAGGAAGACGGAGAAGAACAAGTGGATTGACGACCCACTTGCATCCGATAGCAACCACGGTCAGAGTCCTGAAGTGGATTGACAACCCACCACTCCAGCCAAGCACCTCGGCTACGGCTTTCGCTCTTCGATTTACTCAACCTTTTCTCTTTGTGAATTGTACTTCAAGCTTGTAATAGAACTAAACATACTTTTAATTTGTCTATGAATGAAGTATGTTTGGTTAGTTACTTGTTCTGTTGTAGTTGTGATGCACTCGCCTCCGCTCACTCCCACTCACTTGCGCACTTGAATCCACTCTAGCAAGGGCTAGAGTTGGTTTTTGAAGAGGTGTTTACGACCCTCACTCTCGCCCTTTCTCTCCTTCCATCTGCCTACCGAAGCACGACATAACGGCCTGCGCTAACTCCATCCACCAAGTGAAGCTGTGCCGGCGACCCGCAGTAGTTTTATTTCTGTTCTGTAGCATTAGGAAATCAAACCAAAACCCCCCTACTGTTAATTTTCACTCTTAGTGATGATGTTCACACGACGCTATCATGTACCCTTCCTGCATTCCCTCGAGATCGACATTCGGGGAAGCTATTCCCAAATTATAACTTGACAGCAACCGTTACACTTGCCGACAACGCATCAAGTTTTTGGCGTTGTTGCCGGGGAATGCAGGCGTATTGTTAATTCGTGTTTTGTTAAGGTAGTTACGAAAGAGTTGTTACTTTTCTTGATTTTTTGTTTTTTTGTCATCTTGGTGCATGTAGAGACAAGGATCGGAAGAGTTGCTTGCTTATGATTCTGAAATTGAGAGGACCGCCAGAGCACGGAGGCGTGCTGCAACCGCCTGGGGAGTGATGGACTACAATCTAATTCAGATTAGAGGCCATGGAAGAGGATAAGAGCCCATCTTAGGGGCCGATGCTGATGAGAATATGGGAAACCGGCAGGGACAGCCGATGCATAGGGCTGGTCCGAGGGGAAATGGAGTTGCTGCTGTAGGGCAGCATGTTGATGAAAATGAAGTCAATAGGCCGAGGCCTCGCACAATGAGATATTACACTACTCCAACTGTTGGGAGTGTGTACCCAGCTTTCGGGCCTGCCATCCCTAATCCACAGTTCGAAATCAAACTTGCTATTCTGAATATGATACACAACAATGCTCAATTCTATGGGTTACCGAGCGAGGACCCACATATGCATCTCTCTGATTTTTCTGAGATATGCGGGACCTTCCGTTACGATGGAATACCTAACGATACGGTGAAGATGAATCTCTTTTCGTTCTTGCTGCGTGATAAAGCAAAAGCATGACTGCATAGCTTACCACCAGAAATAGCCACAACGTGGGATGCTTTAAGCGTGAGATTCCTAAAGAAATTCAATCTGATGGACAAGATAGTGAACCTGTGCCGGGAGATTGGTAACTTCCACCAGTTTGATATGGAGAGCTTAGCAGATGCGTGGGAACGCTTCAACGAGTTGCTGAGGAAGTGCCCAAACCATGAGTTCAAGCCTTGGAACTTGGTGGGCAATTTCTAGTTCACCATAGAGCCCAATTATAGGGCTATCATTGATGCTGCTGCTGGAGGATCGTTGATGAACCTCACACAGGAGGTAGCACTGAGGCTGCTGCAAGATACTGCCTCATACAACATTTATTGGACTGCAGGGAGAAATACCCGGGGAATCTTTGCTCTTGGATCGGCTGTACCCATTGCAGCCCCTGTCATGATAATCTCTTGCCAAGGATATGGAGGGGACAACAATCACACAAATGAGTGCCCGGGAGAAGAACTGGCTGGTGAGCTGTACAATTTGAATATGAATGAATCTGTAAATTTTATTTCTAATCAAAATAGGGGTGTGTCGTATGGGAATGCATATAACCAAGGGTTAAGAATCACCCCAACTTCTTGTGGAACCAAAATGCAGGTGGCCAACGATGACAACAAGGGCAACATCAGTTCGATGCTTCAGCCTCTGGAAGCCAACTGAGGCCGCCTCATCTGGGTTATAATCAGACCCCTTCGGCACCGAAGAAGAGTAATTTGGAGGAGATGATGGAAAAGTTCATTGAGGTCGTTCAATCGAATATGGCTAATTAGACCGCATCTATGCGGAATGTGGAGGTGCAACTGAGACAATTGGCCCAGGTGCTAGGTGAGCGTACCCAAGGAACTCTTCCAAATAACACGGAGAAGATCCCCGTAGATCAGGGGAGAAGTATTGCTGAGAAGGATAAGGGGGTGTGTGGTGATCTTGTGATCTCTTATACGATCAACAACATTGAGACCACCGCACTTTGCGACTCCGGATCTTGAAGAAACATTCTTGCCTTGCAAGACATTGAGAAGTTTAATTTAAAATTGAATCTGGATGATCGTACCTCGCTGGTTTTAGCTAACGGAGTTCTAGTGGAAATATAAGGAGAGGTGAGAGAGGTTGAGGTTACGGTGGACGGAACCAAAATTGTTGCGGATTTCCAAGTATTGGGGCCTATCAAAAACACTTCGATCCCAATCTTGGGAGTCCCATTTTTGAGGGATAGCAACGCCATCTTGGATTTTTCCAAGGGACAGGTGGTTGTACCCAATATGGTGGAACCGCCGTGCTTACCCAACTCCGTGACTAAACCTCTGGACCCCCTCCTAATTTTATCACTGATGAATTGTTTAGAACTGTGAATGACAGAGATAAGCAGGAAACATGGAAGAAGAAGGAGAAAATAAGTACGCGTGAAGAAGAGAGTGGCGACGAGGAAGAGAAGAAGGAGCCCTTGGTTTGTGAGGAGACTGCTGATGGAAGTCTTGAGAGTAGATTTATAGGAGAGCATGATTCTCCTCATGCTGAATTTATGAACAAACAATTTAATCGCAAGGTTTCATGGGCGGATCCGGTTGCCAGTATGGCACCAGAGACTATGAAATCTAAAACTTTGGAGGGAGAGTTAGTTGATTATTCTAAGTGGCGTTCTCCCACTGTGGAGAAGAAGAGAATTGAACGTTTATTGCGATCTGCTCGCTCTTTTGCTCTCCAAGGAGAGAAGCTAAGGGCTTGGGGAAGGTTGGGTAAAACCAACCTTACCCCTAAAGCTTCAAATCCTGGCCCTTCACTCTTGTGGGGAGCTCTTTCATAAATCTGCATATAGTTGATTATGTGTTGGATAGGTTCTGCTAATAACTGCCTGTGGACTTTCTTAGTATTTTGTGTTTATTTAGTTAATGAGGACAAAAAACTTTATATCATGCTAATACAGGTATTTGGTCCACCTTAAGGATGGTAAACAAAAGTGGCTTCTGGGAGACAACCCATGTTGGACAATTTGGTCCTGTGTTGTGCTCTGTGCTTCGTTTTCTATATATGTATATTTCTATTTCTTGTTTTGCGTGGATATTTAAATCGCAGGTGCAGGAAATTTTTGAGGCGCGACAACTTGGCCGTAATTGGACATCTCGCTGCACGACTGGTATGCTCAATTTTGAGCATAGGTACATCTTACCCCTAGCTCTTTATTTTATTTGCAATGTTTATCTTTTACGTATTATCAAATTCAAGTTAGGGGGTAGAGCTGCCTGTGGTCGCGACACAGCATAATTTACTACAAACTAGTCTGTATTTATTTATTTCATGATCATTGTAGCACACAATGAATCACCCACATGAGCGCGCTCTTAACAACGCGCACGGCTCGAATCAAGTGTATTACCTTTGTGTAAACTTTAAAATAGTGGTGTTTGCTTAGGATTTTGGGATAGAGTAGTTCGAAACTCGTGCAGTGCCCCTAATCGAGTACTCATGGTTAGTGTAGAAATAATATAGCTTTACTTTTTCTTTGTGCTCGTAGATTTAAACTTTTTATGCAAATGTAAATATTGTTTGTGCTACTCAAAATTGTTGAATCTGGAGTAATCAAACAGTAGTGTAGGAATGTGTTTAGCCATCACTAGAAATGTATTGCTCGAGTCAGGAGGAAGGATCATCTTTCTCGGTGGCTAATAACTTGCCCAAGCTACTCTCAAAGCATTGGTGCCCGGTTAGTCGAGTGTGAGCGTGAGGTAGGCCATCATTTTGGCTAGTTTTAGCTTTGTGTACCTAGTCCTAGCTGCTAACCATTGCAAGCCAAATTTGTGCCTACCCCTCCTTTGTTTCAGCTCCACCTTCATTCACCAAAGCCTAAAGCCAACCCTCTGGTCGCAACAAAATCTTTGAGCTTGATCAGATTTAATATTTTGATGAGTTGTGATATGTGGGATTCATGTGATGTGACGAATTCATGAAATGTTAATTGCTAAATTTGGAGATTGCTAAAAGAGAAAAAAAAGGAAAAAAAGTGAAAATGAAAATCTAAAAGAATTCAATGAGAATTGGAATCCCCATCTTGTTTATCAGTTTTTGGTCGGGTTAGGCCGTGTGCACACCCAGTTTTCAAGCTAAGTCTGGGGGTGTGTCACACGTGCATCTCTTAGTGGCTGTTTGGGTTTAGCTTTTTGTTCGTTCGCTTTGGTTGCGTGTAGCCTCCATGCTTATCTTTGACTACCAAACCTTAGCTTTTGCCCCATTCGATCGTATAAGTCCTACTGATTCAAGTTTGAATCTACCTAGCATCGTTGAGATAGTATGAACGGTCAAGCGTATGGTCCCCGACATTGATGGATTTCTTTGGAGGTGATCACGAGCCCCGGTCTTTGGCAATGCTCATCTTTGTGGCTTGCCTACTTTTTTCTTACACATGACCGAACGATTCTCCAGAATTCAAATTTTGAGTAGATAAAATACTTATTTACCTCTGTCGAATAGTTTAAACTCCGTAGTATAATTAAAAAATTTTATTCTATTTTCTATGCACATGATGTATTTGATTTCTCGTCTTACTCTATGTTGAAATTTCTAAGCAAGCTAGCTAATTTAAGGTCCACGGAGTGATGATTTGTTCGGGACGCGCAAATGGGTAAGTCTGGGGGTGTGATGAGTCCAAGTTATACACTTTTTTTTGGACTCATTTGGGCAAGTTTTCTTATTATTGCACTACACTTGAGAGCCATAATTGTTAATATTCATTTCTCTGCCCATTTCATGTTAAGTGCACTGTAGGCCCATTTTCAGTTTGGTTTCGTTGTTTCTATACTTCTGCTTTTTACTTGTTATTTCTCTGTGATCGGAGAAGGTGGTGTGCACATTTTGGTGGCCTTTCTACTTTTACTGCAGGTGCATGGGTCGCGTGCGTGTTCCGGGATCGTTCGGGAAATCCTAAATGGTATAGGAATACTGCACACGATCACTAGACTTATTGCATATGACCACTGGTCGTGCGCACTACGTTCTCTATTTTCCTAGTTCTGTCTCGGCGACCGCACGATCACTGGACCTACTGCGCATGACCACTGGTAGTGTGCTAGTGATTGTGCGCTCTGTCTTCTCCATTTTCCTTGTTCTGCCTTTATAACAGCATCAGCACTGGACATTGTGCGCATGGCCATTGGTCGTACGGCACTACTTATGCACGCTTACCTCTTTTTCTGCAGTTCTGCCATTGCCAATCGCACGATAAGGGGATTTAGTGCGCACGACCACCGGTCGTGCGCCACTGATCATGCACATATATACTGATATTTCTGTCCAGCTGTAGGATTCTCTGGGGCATTGTGCACGATCATCAACTGACAGTGCACACGACCACTCGTCGTGTGCCACTGATCGTTTGCTCTGATTATTCTACTTCCGTATTTAAAGCACTATTCTGCGATTTAGGTCAAGACTTGTCATTTTTCCAATCCAGAGTTGCGCGAGAAGCGCCGTTCCACTCCTCCACAGGTCATCCACCCATCTACACCCTCCGAGAAGTTTTCTCCGGCCATCTAAAGCAATCTTCAACCTTAGGAGAGCTCCTGGCCACCAGCAGCAAGCAATGAGAACATTGGTGCAACTCTTCTGGACAAAAGGAAGAAAGGACTAAGGGCAGGGAAGGAAGATAGAGAAGAACAAGTGGATTGACGACCCACTTGCATCCGGTAGAAACCACGGTCAGAGTCGTGAAGTTGATTGACAACCCACCACTCTGGCTAAGCACCTCGGCTACGCCTTTCCCTCTTTGGTTTACTCTACCTTTTCTCTTTATGGATTGTACTTCAAGCTTGTAATAGAACTAAACTTACTTTTAATTTGTCTATGAATGAAGTATGTTTGGTTAGTTACTTGTTCTGTTGTAGTTATGATGCACTCGCCTCCGCTCACTCCCACTCACTTGTGCACTTGAATCCACTCTAGTAAGGGCTAGAGTTGGTGTTTGAAGAGGTATTTATGACCCTCACTCTCGCACTTGCTCTCCTTCCATCCGCCTACCGAAGCACGGCATAGCGGCCCGCACTCTCTCCATCCACCAAGCGAAGCGGTGCCGGCGACCCACAATAGTTTTATTTCTATTATGTAACATTAGGAAATCAAACCAAAACACCCCCGTTGTTTATTTTCACTCTTAGTGACGATCTTCACACAACGATATCACGTACCCTTCCTGCATTCCCTCGAGATCGACATTCGGGGAAGCTATTCCCAAATTATTACTTGACAGCGACTGGTACACTTGCCGACAACGCATCACCCACCACCGCAGGTGCCGGCTTTTCCCCAGTTTTGGGTTTGTCTAGGTATAAGACTACCTTTCCTTGGGCCCTTATAAAGATTTTTCTGTTGGTGTGTTCGGTAGGTTCCCACCATCGTAGGTGACAGAATGGCCGGTGTTTTTTTTGTTCACCAAGTTATGGGCTAATTTATTACTTATACTTACAATTAATTATTTACATGTTCCATAAAGCATAGATCTTTATAGCACTTGGTGCAAATTCCTTACGTTTGAGCTCGTAAGTTAGTCTTTTCTCACTATTCTTGGGTTAGGGTTGGTAACCCTCTTTTCCTTTTTTAGTTTATTGCTAATCTTTTGATCTTTGTTCACCACTTGTATTATTATTTCTTGCTGAGGTGTTCTTTTTTGAATGCCTATGGTTTGGAGAAGTAGCTGATTGAGCGGCTAGGGTTTGGTGATATCTTGTGTTCTGTAGTGGCTGGAGTTGTCTCTTTTCCTCACCAATTGTGAGGTAGTGTGTTGTTTTATTCTTGTTCGGACATACATATCTTTTAGTGGGTTTGTGTCAAGGTGTTGACGGCCTCTAGATTTTTGTATAATGTTAAGTACTTGCTAGCTGCTAAGCCTTTTCTATATGACTTGTTGTATTTACTTGCTCTCTGATAAGGTTTTATGCTAGGTTACATGTTAGATATTTTAAATTATAAAAGTATTACTTCTATCACTTCATACATGCCATCTTTCAAACTAAACCACTATGTTTGACGAACAAAAAAGCTAATTTTATACTTATACTAAATCTAGTGTCATGCATACCATGAGTTGTCCTGTATGAATGTTTTTTCTCATGTAGGATGTCAAATAATATAAATAAACAATTTTCCACAACGTATAAATATATATTTACTTGTGGACTAGTTGATCCACTGAGCCGAGGGATACAACTATCTAATTAAACTTAAACTTGATTTTCTTCACAATAACTCGTGAATTTAATTTAAAATACAGAGTTGGAGTCTTGACTGAGCGTCAACAGTTATCCTCTATATGGCATGGAATCACGACACGTATTTTCTCTTACTCTGATATGCCGTTTAAATACAGAGAAAATGCGGGTTGTGGCAGCTGTCCTCCAAATTTGGAATAATATTCGAAAACGAATATTTTTCCTTTCCATAGAGCTATCGCCCCGCAGTAGGAGTTACTTCCACACGGTAGGTCAGTAACTCGACAAATCAATCTCAACGATCATTTATTGGTTAGCATGGTGCAGTAACCACTTTCGCTTGACGGTAGCTTCCCGAGCGTCTGGCTAAAATAATTCCTTGAGCTAGTGAGGCGGTAGGACTAGTGCGGCGCGGTAGTTTCCCGAGTGCCTTGTCCAATTAATTCAGGCTACCGCCCTAGTTTGCTACTACTACTCAGTGGTACGTTCCTGAGGAGAGCTCCTTGAACTTCTTGCACGTATAAAACTGCACACTCTACCAAACACAAGATATAATCAAATACAACCTGGGATTTGATATTCTCAAACACAGGGAACGTGAAACATCGGTTCCCCTCCCCCAACTGCTGCTAGGTCATGTCAGAGTCAGGTATTACTGCCTAATATGACCACCCTACGCTTTCCAAGTGGTTACATGCCCACTCTCTAAGTGTAGAATGATCGCCTTGGCAGGCTTTGGAACAATCATCACATCAGATCAAAAATGCAGAAGTAATGAATATTTTTAAGGTTTTAGAAAAAGATGATGATGTTCTCTAATTTTATATCTGATGAAGGCAAGTGTACCTTATTGCCTACAGTATAAGATACTTAGGAAAACATCAAGGTCTTATTACCTGGGGCGCGTCGATTAGTTTTACTTCGAGGAAATTGTTATTATCCTATCAATCATTTTTTTTGAAACTTAGGTAAAAAGAGAAGTAAAATCTAAATTAAGAAAGGGGTTTAGGCTATCTTTAAAGAACTAGTACTCAATCTTGAATCACCTTAGCATGAGAATAATCAAAAAGTAAATAAAAATTCAAATTCTCTTTAAGTAAAGTACTTTGACCGTGGAGGTTCCCGAATCATAAACACTCCTCTCTTAAGGAAGTGCCAAAGTGAGTTTAGGAAAAAGCGACCGAACTCTCATTCTAAAATCGAATACCTAATGCCTGCTTTTCATTGTGAGCCCCGCTATTGGATTTGACTCCAATCCAAGAGAATTACGTCAGCCTCTCTCGAGGGGTGCGTGCAAATTTTTTTACCCTTGAGTGATCGATTCATACTTGAGCCTCTCGACTAACTAAGTATGAAAACATGAATGAAAATAACATATCAAAAATTTGATCTCGCTACTTTTAAAATCAAGGGTAAATCAAAGAGAAAAAGAGAGTTTGAAGATTATAACTTGATTATCTAATACTCGGATCATCTCGATCGAGTACTAATAAGAGTTTGGTTAATCATGGTGAAGGGGTAAGAGAAATACATTTAATAAATTTGCATGAAAATAAAAGTAGAGAGAAAAAAGGAGAATGAGAAGTAAACTAATTATTAATAAACCAAACTAGATTACAAATTGATAAGAGCTAAGGAACACTACTACTATAGCTAGAAGAAGAGAGATTGCATGTACTTAAAGAAGTGCATGAAACAATAGAAAGAGAAAGCTTGAAAATAAGAGTGAGAAGTACATCAACATAAGAGAGAGATGTAAGTTTTCCTAATTATGAGTTTACTAATTCATTCGAGTCATCTCGATCAAGTGTGTGCATTAGTTCGAGTTTGTTTATATCTCCCGCGAGTGTGCGTCAAAATTGATTTGCGCGAAAAGTCGAAACCCGTGATAGGTGGGCTAGATTATTTCGACCTTCATTATGCGAGCTTGGTCTTCCCTTGGCACATACAGATTAATCAGTTTTAATTAGTGCGCACGATTCATTTTACGTATGCACAAATTATAAATTCAGTGAGAGAGAATTTGGGGTGCCTTTAGTATTTTCTCCCAACTCTCTAAATCCCTCTCCTATTAAAGGGAATTAAAAGCAGATTATCTTGTAAGGAAAAATCTATTCGTGACAAGTGGAACAGTGGCTTGCGGGTACTTGTGTGACTTTTCCTGAACAGAGAACTTCCCACTATTTTTCTTCCTCAAAGTTTTGATCCACGAGAGTGGCTGTTCGCAAAAATTACTCTTGTCCGACGAAGCACAATCCAACGATGAGAAGAAAGATCACAGCCTATTTTTTTCTTTTATTTTGCTTTCTCGCCAATTTTGCCTAGTCGTGAAAGGACATCGGACTGAACTCCCCAGTTTTGTCCTTTTTCTCGTTGAGAGGAGGAAGGCCAAGGATTTCTTTATTTGTTTTTTATTGCTGTTGAACATCACAAGGATTCATCAAGTTTTGGTTAAAGTAGTCATTTGCTGAAGTATAATCTTAAGGGCTACCAAATTCAGTTTATGTCCTTCGATTCAATAAGCACCGCAAATTTCATTCGAAGGAATACAAGCGCACTTTAAAGAATGTCGGCCGTTATGTGACATAAGGCCGAGTCCAAAAATGATACGCATATTTAATTTCCTTTTCCGCACTAAATCTTTGATAGAATACTATATTTCTTTTATAAACTTCATTATCACAATGGTCGCATAAGTTTTACAAGCGATTAAATTTTTATTGTTGATTACACTATTCCATAGGAATTAATAAATTATGTTCTTGTCGATCCTGCTCGCATAGGCCACATCAAGTTGTTAATTATTCATTTATCTCACTTCGTGAACGTTTGTGGCCTTATGCGCTTTGTTCAAAATCTTTAACATTTGGTATCAGAGGGAACTTGAACATATTAATTAGTTCTATTCATTGCTTGTGTAGTTTATTCTGATCAATCACTAGCGATCATACAGATAAAACCTATTAATTAATTTAAAAGAATATTAATGTGATAGGGACTTGTGAAGTGCATTAATTTTAAGTCCCTATGCAGTCGTGATCTTTAGACACTTCAATGCCCTTTTGTCGTCAATTATAAGATCACGACACTTAATTTGAGGATATTTTAGTGAATCCCAGTGAAGGAGGATCTTGTGAGTTAATTGAACTGTAGCCGCCAAAGTGGCCTTGTTTGATTGATTTATGAGATTTTAGTCCTACACGGCTTTGGCATTTCTCTGGTTCTAGCCCTTGATCATTCACCCAAAGGTGATGATTGCATGATAGGATTAGAGGGTTGCGCACGTGCATTTGAGAGGAAGTGTGAAGGTTCTAGTGATCTATTCACGCAAAGGTGGTAGTTTTGTATTAGCCTAAACATTACCGTGTCTCGCTCGGTGTAGAGGATTTCTAACTGCGTGGCATGTATTCTGGCCAAAGGTGTTGCGTGTTGACTCATCTGAATTCTCATGTGTGTGTTAATTAAAGGTTTTAGAACACACTTATCATTGCTAAATATTGCATTATTTTCTTTTTCAGTTACCTTTACTGTACATAACAATATGGCGTCCATTGAAAAACTTACTGGGTCAAACTTTAAGAAGTGGAAGTCTGATATCATGCTCGCCGTGCAAATGACAGACATAGATCTAGCCCTTACATCTGATAAGCCTGAGTAGTTAACTGCGAACAACACTCGTATTCAGAAAGATCATTATGCTGCGTGGCATAAGTCCAATAAGATATGTCTATTGGCAATGAAGAGGTCTATCCCTGAGCACCTACTTAGTGGACTGCCAGAGACTGCTGATGCGCTCGAGTTTCTTACTGTTGTGGGACAGAGGTACAAGGTGTCCTCTAATGCTGAGATAGAGACTCTCATGCAAGATCTCTTTTTTTAAGGTATACTTGTGATGGAGGAGTTCGTGATTACATTCTAAAGATGGTGTACTACTAGACGAAACTCTAAGAGTTAGATATAGTTCTCCTTGAGACCTGTATAGTGAATCTGGCACTTAATACTTTGCCACTTGAGTTTAGTATCCTAAAGACTACATATAATTCTCAGGATGAGTCTTGGAAACTGAATGATCTAATCACTCGATGTGTTGCTTAGAAAGAGAAGTTTAAGAATAAAAAACTCACACCACACTATACGTCTCAAAGGATTCATTCAAGAAGAAGAAGAAGTCCACGACTCCGATTAAGTTTCAAGACGGTCAGTCTAGTGGAGCAAAGGATTCTACTAGTGTTATTAAGAAAGTTCTGACATGTTTCTTCTGTAAAAAGAATGGACATGTGAAAAGTTAGTGCCTAAGATTCAAGGCTTGGATGGAAAAACATGGGCTCACACATAAAGGTAATCCTCTTGCACTCATCCTATGTGAATCTAACTTAATTAAATCCCCATCCAGTTCTTGGTGGCTTGACAGTGGAGCAACTAATCATGTTGCTTACACATTACAAGGATTCACTAATAGGAGGAGGCCAAACAAGCAGGAGTGTAGGCTTACTATTGGAAACAATGCTGAAGTTGAAGTCTAGTTTATAGGAGATATCTTCTTGATTTTAGATTCTAATTTTAAGCTTTTGTTAAAAGACACATTTTATATTCCTGCATTTCAGAGAAACTTAATTTCTGCTTCTGCTTTGACAAACTTAATTATGATTTCAACATTTCTGGTAGTTTAATTCAGTTGTTTTATTAATCACATGTTGTTGGCAATTGTACTTTGTCTAATGGTTTATATATAGTGTGTCTTGCTCCTAATGAAATTTATGCGGCTTCATTTAGTATTAAAAATGTTGTTTCTAAAAGACCTCTAATTAAGGAAATGTCTTCCATGTTATGGCATAAAAGGCTTGACCATATCTCAAGGGATAGAGTAGAGAGATTGATTAAGGACAACTTTCTTCCTACTCTTGACTTTAGTGACCTAGAGACCTGTGTTGACTGTTGTAGAGGTAAGATGATCAAGGTAAAGAAGAAGGGTGCTACATGTAGTGTAGACTTGGTGGAGATTATTCATACAGACATTAGTGGACCCTATTCATCCATGCTCTGCAAAAACACCTACTTTATTACTTTAATTGATTATTTCTCCCGCTATGGTTATTTGTTTCTCATTAAGGAAAAATACGAGTCTCTTGATAAATTCAAGATATTCAAGACCGAAGTAGAGAAACAATTAGGAAAGTTATCATGATTGTTAGGTCTGATAGAGGGGCTGAGTATTTTGGAGGACACGATGCCTCCGGGCAGTATAAAGCTCATTTTGCTAAATACTTGGAGAGTTGTTGCATTGTCGCCCAATACTCCATGCTGGGAAGTCCTGAATAAAATGGTGTGGCCGAAAAGTGAAATCACACCCTTAAGGATATGATGAGGAGTATGATGAGTAGGAAAAATCTTTCTGAATTTTTTTGGGGTGAAGTGCTTAAGACTGCAACCTACATAATTAATAGAGTTCCATCTAAATCAGTGCCTAAAACACCTTTTAAATTATGGACCGGGCGGCAACCTAGCCTAAATCATATATTAGGACTCTCTCATAGGGCTTACATTGAGTGTGTACTTGAGCGATTTAGCATGCTTGAATGTAAAGTTGGTGATATGACAGTACTTAAGGGTGACAAGTTAAGTCTGTCACAATGCCCTAGAAATGATATTGCAAGAGAGTTTATGAAGAATATACCCTATGGCAGTGCAGTAGGTAGCTTAATGTATGCCCAGGTTTTCACCAGACCTGACATTGCCTTTGCAGTGGGTCTTCTAGGCAGATATCAGTCAAACCCGGTACCTGATTATTGGGTGGCTGCCAAGAAGGTTTTGAGGTATTTAAAGAGAACAAAAGAGTTTAAATTGGTCTACTCTAGAGAACAAAACCTAGTATTAGTGGGCTATACAGACTCAGATTTTGCGGGTTGTGTAAGACCCCATTTTTTTCTTTTTAAACACCGGGGTCTTAGGCCCAGGATCACCGCTTTTCGGTGACACCTTCATGCCTTGAAGGGTCATCACCACAAAGCGCCAATTCTGCCGGCCAATTCGATCACAGAAAGGTAGCACAATAAATTAAAAGCAAGTCCCAAGAAATCACATGTATAGAAATAAAAGTCTCCACGAAGGGAGAGTCCATAGAAATAGTATAAAAGGTACTGAAAGTAAGGGCTTATGCCCGGACATCATAATCCTCACTACAGGTCACTCAAGCGGAAGCAAACTATAACATCTACTATAAGTCGGGACTCGCAGTCCCAGCTGGCTGAACTCCTGAGCTAGACTGCCCTATCTCCAAACGGGCCAACCTCCGGGGCTGCTCCTCCATGCTGGGCTCCATGATCTCCTAAATGATGTGGTCCGAAAACCGTTAGTCTATAAGACTAAGCCCTATCATCCCCCGCCCCTTCCCCCATAGACCCTAGGCACCGAGCGGAGAGGAAGAGAAGGGAGGACTTGAAGGTGGAGAGTAATCAAAAACAAGTGGCAGCGGACCTATACTAGCAATTTTATAATATAGGTGGCAGTAAAGTAAAGTATGGAAAAATAACCTTAACTTATGTGCGGAAACACATAAGGCAAGGGATCTTCTACAGGGCTCCCATCGTATAAAGAGTCCCATACCAATTTATACGTTGGGGGTGTCGGTTATCAAACAGCAGTATATATATATAGAATTTAACCTTAATTTATAAACTTGTCAACACAAGCTTATAGAACAAGGAGTCATTTTGCAAGTCCTAATGTATAAGCGTCCCATACCACTTATACCATAGGTGTCAGGGGTTAAATGCAATGATGATGTTATGACATGCAAGTGGGTATGATGGAACATGCAAGTGCAACTCACACACCCGAGTCTGTGTACACAGACATTTAGTTCCCCCTTTCGGAGCCATTACCTCCCAGGATACCTCCGTAGTGGCAGACAGAAGCGGTGGGTTGGGCCTTACCCACCTCTAAACAAGTAAAGCACTACCGGTCAGACCTATCGCATGCCTCAACACTAGGTTCACAAAGCGGAGTCCTGCAAACTCTTGGGTTATTGAAGTAGTATCACCTAATTTAATTTATAATGATAATTCCATACTCTTGGGTTATTGAAGCAAGTACTGTAAATAGTCACCTAAAAATTATGAGAAAATTCTAGAACCTACATATTGACTTAAAACACTCACTGACCAGATTTCATGATTTTCATAATAATATTAAGCTCCACATCTATTTATGATCAAAATTCCATAATTCAATATTTATGAATCAAGTACCTAAAATAATCATCTAAAATTTTCAATAAAAATACAAAGGGGGCTACCATAAAGTAAAACTTCTAAATGCAAAATTTCAAAACTTCTCAATGAACATAATTTTCATAACAAGCAAAACAAAATTTGGGGCACAGCTACGGTTATAAAGCAAGTACTGATTTTACTAGTCTAAAAATTCTACCAAAATTATTTTAGGACAACTTCCTCTCAGATAAATACCCTGCCCAAATTTCAAGTTATTGTGAGATGTTTTGATTGCCTAAACCCAACTATTGTGCTTTGTGCCCTAATCTAGGGTTAGGCGTTTGAGGGGGTTAAAGACTTTAAAATTCAATGAAACTTCAACCAAAGGACCATATACACCGTATGGTCGTCTCCATCAATTTACAGGTCATTCCAAGGTCATTTGACCCAATGACCATCAAACCCTAAAAATCTCATAAAAGGGCCTACCCTAGAGTTCTAGGGCTACCCTGCACCAAACCACCACAAATTCCATTGGAGGGTGTGTCATACCATAAAAAGTCAGTGACCAAAGTTTCAGCCTCTGTTGAGGTCATTTGACCACTCAAAACCCGAAGGCGGTGTTTTGACCTAATTAACCCTATAAGGGTCAACCTAGGGTTGGACAAAAACCTAATCAAAACATCTCCAAATGATATGAAATTTTTACTAGAGCCTTAGTATGCCCTCTAAGAATACCCACTCAAATTTTGGGGAATTTTGAGGTGTTTATGACACCTAATTAATTTATACATAGTTTATTAAAGTTTTCTAAAAACTATAGAAAACTATTCTCCAAAAATTCCCATTTTTGGACAGGCCCTAGGTATAGCTAAGGTAGACCCCCTGCCCAAATTCCAGCTCATTTGTATAAGTGATGAAAGGTGGGCATCTATTTGAATTTCAGGATAGCCCTAGGTATAGGTCCCACCAAATAGGGTGCCCTGGCCCATCCAGAGGTCCAAATGGGTCCAAATCAATTTTGGATTAAAATAGACCCTTGGGCTACACATTTCATGTTGATGACTTTCCCATTAGATGAGCCTAAGTATTTTTAAAAATTAAAACTAAACACTGTATATTGTGTGACAGAATAATATGAAATCAAGAATAATTAAAACCTATATTCATCCTGCACGAATCTTAAAGCGCCTAAATTGACGGCATCGGGTTGTCTTCTACCTCCAGCCGACGGCCCAGATCATCCCGTCCTGGAGCAGCTTGCGGGCCAATTTCCCGGCCACCCGGCCACTTCCCCTGCTGGCCACCGCCACCACCTCCTTCGGGGAGGTGGGGGCTACCCCCAATCGGCAGCACGGCCGCCGGAGACGTCTATTCTGGCGATCCGACCAAGCTATTTCTTGGCCGAAAACCATGGAAATTTGGATTTGGATCGGGCCCAATTGAGCCCGAACCTTGGCCCTAGTAATTGCTACGATCTACCCATGGAAAAAGAGCTGGAGGAGGACCTTACTCGCGGTTTGGAGTCGAGCCGATCGTCGGGATGCCATTTGCGCGGTGGTGGCATTGCCAGAATTCCTCAATAGTAAGGTAATAAGCTCTAGCTTTATCGGTCAAGGGTGAAAACTACCTCTCTAAGTCTAGGGAGTCTTTTAAGGGAGAAACAAGGCTGCGAGTGGGGGTAGGATGTAACAGCCAATAAAGCTCCATTTATGAGTTTTCGGCCATGGCTTGAAGAGATAGAAAACAGCTTAAAACAGCTAAGAGAAAGCTGGAAACTCCTCCTCTCCCCGAGAGGAGTTGAATCCTGTCGTTTCAAGGGGGAGAGGATGGAGCCGAGCTTTAAAAGCCATTAATGGCCATGCAAACCGACGCTCGACCATGGCTGGAAGAAAGAGGAAATGGATACAACGTGGCTCTGCCGGTCAATATCATAAAATAAGACTTAACTAAGTCTTAATAAGAGAAACGGCCCAATAAGACATTCTGGCCCACTTCCAGGACCAGCCCGGTTCAACTGAACCATCAGCCATCAAAAATAATTTCTAAGTAAAATGGCGTTGAGTGAGCTCTGCTCACTCAACGCCATCCAACCTACTTAAGGTGGTAATGAGTGCAGTCTGTGCACTCAACACCGTCTAGCTTATGGCGTTGAGTGAGCTCTACTCACTCAATGCCATCCAGCCTACTTAAGATGGCGTTGAGTGCAGTCTGTGCACTCAACGCCGTCTAGGTTATGGCGTTGAGTGAGCTATGCTCACTCAATGCCATCTAGCCTACTTAAGATGGTGTTGAGTGCAGTCTGTGCACTCAACACCGTCTAGCTTATGGCTTTGAGTGAGCTAAGCTCACTCAACGCCATCCAGACTATGACGTTGAGTGAGCTCAGCTCACTCAACGCCATTCCAGACCTCAGCAGACGGCGTTGAGTGTAGTCAGTGCACTCAATGCTCTTTAGTTTATGGCATTAGTGAGCTAAGCTCACTCAACGCCATCCAGACTACGGTGTTGAGTGAGCTCAGCTCACTCAACTCCATCCAGACAATACCAGATGGCGTTGAGTGCAGTCAGTGCACTCAACGCCATTCAACTTATGGAGTTGAGTGCACTCGACGCACTCAATGCCAACCCACCTGTAAGATGGCGTTGAGTGCAATCAGTGCACTCAACGCCATTCTGCTTATGGAATTGAGTGCACTCGACGCACTCAATGCCCGAGTCCTAATCTTATTTTAAGCAAGTTTCTGACCTATTATTTGAAGACCAAGGTGATTTTCACCTTCCTACCTAAGCTCTCTTGGTCTTCTTGGGATTCTTCGGGGAGAAAGAAACTTGTAACATCCCATGAGAATTGAAAGATTTACATCATGAATCCATGTTTGCTATGTGAGGTTTGAGGGTGATAGTCAAATCTAAGACCAATTCGCCCAATTGGCAAAGTCTAGACCCTAATAAACAAAAGATTAGCCCCAATTCTTGAAATTTCAATCCTACTAGTTTAAAATAGGAAAGAAAATTGAACATCCTGAGAGGTTGTGAGGTATACCTGACTGAACAGCTCCGGATTCTTTTGCCGCATCAGGTCCTGCGGTTCCCAGGTATACTCCTCCTGATCGTGGTTCCTCCATATAACTTTGACTAACGGAACTTTCTTGCGACGCAAGGTCCGTACTCCTCTTTCATCGATCCGAACCGGCTCCAAGTGAACTGACCGGTCGGAAGCTGCTGGCCCATCTGCAGTCAAAATCTACTGCTCCGGGCACAGTAGAGCCCTCCTAAGTGAAGAAATATGGAACACGTTGTGTAAACCTGCTAGTTCTGGTGGCAACTCCTTCCTGTAAGCGAGGGGCCCAATCCGCTCCAGGATCCTGTAAGGGCCCATATACCTAGGGCTGAGCTTCTTCTTCTGACCACACACCCGTGAAACTCTATGCATGGGCCGGATCATCAAAAACACTCGGTCCCCCACCTGAAATTCCACCTGACAATGTCAGGCATCATAATACTTAGCCTATCTGCTCTGCGCCTCTAACATCCTGTCTCTGATCAGCCTCACCTGAGCCACGGTGTTTTCAACAAAATCCGATCCCAATGCCTTTAGATCCTTGTCATGAATCCAAGAAAGCAGGGTCCTGCACCTCCTCCCGTACAGGGCTTCATAGGGAGCCATCCTGATGCTGGACTAATAGCTGTTGTTATAGGAGAACTCAACTAGTGGTAAAAGCTTCTCCCAAGGTTCATTTCGATCCAAGATGCATAGCCTTAGGAGGTCCTCCAATGTCCGGTTGGTGCGTTCTGTCTGCCCATCCGTCTGGGGATGAAATGTTGTGCTAAAGTTCAGCCGCATGCCTAAGTAAGTCTGCACGGATCTCCACTCTCTGGATGTGAACCGATCATCCCGATCCGACAAGATCGTCCTTGGCACCCCGTGGTAACGAATGAACTGCTCTACGAATCTCCGCACCAGTACCCCAACCGAGTCATCTTTCTTGATCGGAATGAATCTGTCCACCTTTGTCAGCCGATCGAAGATGACCAAAATCAAATCATTTCCCGTCCGTGATCGAGGGAGGCCATGAATGAAATCCATCGCGATGTCCTCAAATTTCCACTCTGGCATCGGAAGTGGCTGTAGCAATCCCGCGGGGTTCCTGCACTCCGCCTTCACCAGTTAGCATGCCTCGTAATGAGTCATGAAGTATGTAATGTCCTTCTTCATCCCTTGCCAAAACATCATCTTCTTCAAGTCTGTCGTCATCTTGGTGATCCTCGGGTGTATAGAATATCTGCTATAATGTGCTTCCGTCATGATGTCCTCCCGAATCTGGCCTCTTGCGGGTATATAGACCATGCCTCTGAAATATAGCAATTTATCTCTCAGTGAATAATATCCCGTCGAACCCTCCTCCAAGGCCTGCAACACTGGCTCTGCCCATGCATCTGTCTTCTGTCCGTCCTGGATGCGGTCCCAAATATCATATATGGCAACCATCGATGCTAGATACTCCATATACAGCTATGGATCATTCTCAGACACTAGGGATATCTGCATATCTATGAAGGACTGGACTAGCTCCATGGACATCAGTTGTGGTCCCTTCCCTGAGGTATCTCCTCTCCAGCTCAAAGCATCTGCCACCACATTCGCCTTCCCATGGTGGTAGTGCATGGTGTACTGATAATCTGACAGGAACTCAACCCAACGTATCTGTCTGATGTTGAGTTCCTTCTGTGTTGTTAACCCGGAATCCGCGACTAGTTCTCCAGGTTTTCAAATCTGGGCGGCTTGTGCTTTCTAGCCGCCGTTCTCAGCTAGCCGGCTTATTATCAGATAAGCTGGGCGGCCTATACGTCAAACAGCCGCCAGTTCCGGTCCAGCCATCATCTAAGGGTCGGCCTGTCATTGCCCAAGCTGCGCGACCTGTGTCCTAGGTCGCCGTTAGAGGAGGTCCAGATCAGCCTGCCCAGAGGCCGAGTCCTGCAGCTCGGTAGCAGAAGGTCGCCAGGCCGCGCGGCCTATCTCTTGGCTTTTCTTCTTTTTCTCGATTCCCGTCACCGCTGCCCGATTCTCTTGTACCTCGGGCAGCCAGTAATTTTAGCCCTGCCCGTTTGGGCAGGCCCCCAAGCCTATAAATAGGGGGTGGGAGTACACCCAAAGCACGCTGACTCGAGTCCAAGAGCTCGCTTGTTAAAAGCTACGGCCTCGATTCTAGTCCTTTGCGGTCTATTATCCGGCCAGCTTCTTCCTTTCTTCTTTCCTTCCTAAGTGTAATTGCTCAGTTTCTTATAAAAGGAAAGCCCGCCGCAGGAGAGGCATTCAGGCCGCGGCGGGCGAACTCTGGTGTTGTCGCTGGCAGCGGCCCTTTCTCTCTTTTTTCCTATCCGGTCCTATCCGCCATTCCTAGCCGCTAGTAACCGACTAGCCGACAGTCTTTTCCCAATTCCTTCCCCAGTGCTCGAACGGTTAGCTGGTGGTGCCCGTTTTCCCCGTCGCTTTTCGTACATCAACAGTTAACACGCGACCTTCAGATCTCGGTTAGCCGGAGAAATCCGCGGCTAGATATGGTCAGACCGCTCGGCCGCTAGTGCTTAGCAGCTAGTCGAGCAAGCAGCGGCAAGGGTGGTTAACCTGCTCAGTAACCGCTGGTAATTCTATCCGCGCGTTCAGACTATAACTGTCCGGCAGTCTCTAAGTTCGTGTTGGTTGTTATCTCTCATTTGCAATGAATCTCCCGAGGAATTACAGGGATTTCTTATCATCTGTGCTGGATTCCTTAGCGAGGCAAGATGGTTCTCATCCCGAGAATATAGCTAAGGATGCATTTCAGGCTGGCACGGAGCAGACACCTCCCTACAGAGAAGAAGAAGTTTCTTTTCCGTTCGTTGATCAAATTCACAGGGATACCGTTGCTGATGATTTTAGAGAGCCCCGCTTGCCACGTTATCATGGGATTAGTGATCCAGTTTCACATCTGCAAGCATTTGAAGCGGCTGCTTCTCTAAAAGCCATGTCGGATGGAATCAAATGCAAGCTTTTTCTAATGACCTTTGACGGTCTTGCTCAGGAATGGTTTCATGGTTTACCTTCTCGGTCCATCACTTGCTTTGGGGATTTTCAAAAACAGTTTCTTTTGAGATTTGATACTTTTAGGAAGCGGAAGAGAGACCCAGTAGCTCTCTTCCAAATCAAGCAGGAAGTTGATGAGTCTACCGCTCATTTCGTTGATTGGTTTCAAAAGGAAACGCTCGATATCGTTTACGTTCATCCAGACTTTTACAAATATGCCTTGATAAGCGGACTTCGAGAAGGTCCTCTCAAATTTAAAGTTAGCAAAAAGGAGCTGAAGACCTATGGAGATCTTATTAAAACAGCTAATCAGTTCATAATGGGTGAAGCAGCAAATGCCAACTATATATCCTTCTTAAATCAAATGGCTAAGGGATATCAGAAAGATTCTTATCATCAACAGCTCGGTTCTTCCCGAAGTGCTTCAGAATCTCCGCAATAGGATAAATCATCAGAGTGTATAGAAGCTTGCCCTATCATGTCCTTTGATCCTAAAACACTCAAGTATGAAAAATACTCGGACAGATATGTCAACTTCAAAATTTCTATGGAAGATCTTCTGTCAATTCTTGCTAATATGAAAGAATTTAAAAAGCCTCGACGTATGAAATCAAAGATTGAACATCGACATGAAGAACTTTTTTGTAAATATCATAAGGATATTGGTCACAACACAGAAGATTGTCGGGCTCTCCAGAAACTAGCAGATCAATTTGCAAGGGCAGGGAAATTACAAGACTATGTTGTCCTATGATCTTCCAGCACATTTTCCACTGATAAAGCCGATGTTTCAAATGAAGATTCTGTTGTTTAATAGTGGAAGTGTTAGAAGCGGTAGTACCTTGTTTGTCTTTCTTTTACATATTTCATATATCTCCTATGTGCTCGGAGTTTCTGGCATTTGCTTCTTTTCTTTTGATAATGACAGTTGTAATAAATATAGCCCCAAACCAGTCCTCACCAGCATCCAGCTTCACAAATATCTCTCAACGATCATCGACAATTGGGTTCAATTAGGCTTCAAGCCCATATCCTTTTACTAAGCTTTCCTCTAGAAATAAGCATTCATATGCCCTCTAAATTCTGCTTCCTAGCTTTACACTTAATATTGACATACCTATGTGACATTTACTTATAACAAATATAATACTACTTTTTTGGCCCTCCACATCCCGCTCGACATCAGTCGCAGATGTGTAGTGGCAATCCCGCTCGACATCAGTCGCAGATGTGTAGTGGCAATCCCGCTCGACATCAGTCGCAGATGTAAACCCCGCTCGAATCATTCGCGGATGAGTTAAATGAGATCTTCTTTAGAAGAGTGATGATTCTCAGTTTATGCTGTAAGACAGTGCAGGCAGAATTTTCGTTATCTTTTCAACCTGCAAGTTACAGTGATAGATAAATTATGGTTTTCACATATTGCTATTATTTTGCCCGTTCCAGCTTATCCACCGTCTCACGGTTTTACAACCTAGCCGGTTTAAATTGCACAGTCCGCAGACCGCGCGGTTACCTATTTCGGTTTATTCTATTCGGCTATGAAATCTATCTCGGATTATTACTAATATATTCTGGAATTCGGCCAACTTGATCCTGTCAATTAATTCTAGTCCGCCAAGTAGAGGGCAGTGAATTGAGTTGTTAAGTCTGCAGATCTTGAGGTCCTGTGAGGAAAGCAATGCCGCTCCAGCCGCACCTACCCGTTTGGCCTCTAGACTGCGGTTATCCTATCCGCTCAGTCCGCCGGTCCTTGGGTTGATTCGGTAGTTCATAGCCCTGTGAGGAAAGCTATGCCGCTCCGGCCGCACCTACCCGCTTGGTTATGAATTACGGGTCATTTCTGATATTATTATTGATGCAGTGCGGACTCCGGTTATCCTATCCGCTCAGTCCGCCGGTCCTTGGGTTGATTCGGTAGTTCATAGCCCTGTGAGGAAAGCTATGCTGCTCCGGCCGCACCTACCCGCTTGGTTATGAATTACGGGTCATTTCTGATATTATTATTGACGCAGTGCAGACTCCGGTTATCCTATCCGCTCAGTCCGCCGGTCCTTAGGTTGATTCGATAGTTCATAGCCCTGTGAGGAAAGCTATGCCGCTCCGGCCGCACCTACCCGCTTGGTTATGAATTACGGGTCATTTCTGATATTATTATTGATGCAGTGCGGACTCCGGTTATCCTATCCGCTCAGTCCGCCAGTCCTTGGGTTGATTCGGTAGTTCATAGCCCTCTGAGGAAAGCTATGCCTCTCCGGCCGCACCTACCCTCTTGGTTATGAATTACGGGTCATTTTTGATATTATTATTGATGCAGTGTGGACTCCAGTTATCCTATCCGCTCAGTCCGCCGGCTTATGGTATTCATTCAAAATCAATTCGCGGCTTGCTATGTAAAGAAGTCGCAATATGTTTATCTCTATCGCTAAGTAGTTTCCCTATTGAAAGCGAGTTTCGTATTAAAGTTCGGACAGGCCGCCACAATCAGCTTGCTTATTACAATATCTATCCGGTTTATCCTCTTGGCCGGGCGGCTTGTTGATCACCATGTATCTTCTTCATCTCCAATAAAATTACGGCCTATACATTAATCGTGGGACTTCGTGGTTGAATATGAACCCTCAACAGTTGAACTGCCTTATATTCTTGGCGAATAATCGCCTAACCGCCCACCTTATTGCTCTATATACGCTCAAGGATGACCGGATTGTTATAATTTCGCAGACGACTAGTATATCCGGTTACCGGTATTCTACTCGAGTTTAACTGGAGCAAAGGTAGTTATTATTCGGTGAAGTCATCGATTAGATTTCTTAAGCCGGAAACGAGTAAGAAAGATTAAGCCGCATGCACAAACAAGTAAGTAAAATTATAATAGATTCTCACAAAAGGTAAAACATTTTCATTTCTCATGTCAAGTGTAAAAGGTAGACCGCGCGGTTTACACAAATCTTACTGGCGGTCTCAAAAAATGTAAAAACTTTTACAAGTAATCTATCCTAGTAATTTGGCTTCAATCTTTTGGACGCAGGAGTACCGGAGTCCGGTTCACCGTCGATGTCGATCTTAGAAGGCGAGTAGTCGCCACTGTCAGACGAGGATGAACGCGAACTGCCAGTGCCCCTGGTCTCTGACGAGCTGGCAACAACCCGCGCGGTCTCAGACGCTTGACCGCCGGTTTCTGAAGAAGCGCTCTCGCTCCTGCTTGCCTCGCTGTCCTCCTCTTCCTCTTCTGCCTCGCCCTCTCTGCCGACCTTCTCCTTGCCTTTCAGCGCTCGATAAACCGTTGCCACCCTTTTCTTCAAGGGTGGATACAGGTCGGCGCAGGTGAAGTCGGTGAATCCTGGGGCGAGGCCGCTGCGATCTCGAAGGCATTTCAGCACTCCGTCGATCCCTTGCACATGTTGCGGAAAGACCGCATCCTGAAAGGCCGAGTTGGCCGGATCGTACATTTTCTACAAAGGAAGGAAGAAGGTTAGTCTGAGCGGCTTTTTAAATGAGGTCGCATAAATCAGGTAATATCTTACCGCATTGAGCTCCTTTAGGCGTGCGATTTCTTCATCCTTTTCGGCGAGTTGCCGCTTCAGGTCGCCTTCACTTGCGACTAACCGCCTATGGGCCAGGCCCATATAGTGGTTAGCCACAAAGCTTCTCGTGCCGACCTGCGCGGCAAACCGCGAGAGGTCCTCTACAGGTATCTTTTTTAGCGCCTTCAAATTGCGCCTTCCATACAAAGCCGCGCCAGCTGCGGAGGCATGGCAGCTTACGGTTTCCTTCCCCCAGTTCGGGAGGGCGGTGGAAACTTGTACCGATTCGCCGTCGGCACTCCACTGCATGGTGGGGTTGCCGTGGAGGTCTTTCAAGCGGCTGCCCATACCAAGCAGCGTGAAGCCGCTGGAGGAATCCGATTCAATTTCCACTTCAGCCCGCTCCGGCCTGGCCCTCTTCGCCCTCTTCTCCCTCTGTGTAAGGGTTAGGCCGCCTGGAGTAAGCGGCTTGTTCAGCGGGACCGCGACGGCAGCTGCAAGGCAAAGTTAACAAGTCAGTTGGTAAGCCGCGTGGCTAGCAGAGCAGTTCGGCTACTGTCCTGCACATGGACATCCTCCAAAGTCGGGAGCAGCGGGAGGTAGTGGGTGGCGTCGAGCCGCACGCCCTTGATGAAGTTGAAGATCTCCTTCTCCACGCCGTCCAGTCCGCTGCTGCCAAAAGCGGCTTCGTCGCGAACTTGCGGATGGACCGGCAGGAGTCCGAGGTTACCCTCGAAGATCAGGTATCTTTCTGACCAATTCGCGATTTTGTTCGCCAGGTTGACGACTTTCAGGCCGCGGCAGCCGAAGTAAAGATGGCCTCTGAAGATCTTCGTTCCTGAGTCTGGAATAGACCGCACAGAGAAGCATTCTCTGAACAGCCTTATCGAGAAGCGAACTCGCTCCGACCTAAGGTAGGAGATGAAGCTGTAAATCGCTGCAATAGAGTTCGGGGGCAGCTGTCCTGGCACTACTCCATAATGGTCGAAGACCGTGATGGCTTCCATTAGCACAGGGAAGCCGAAGCCGCAGTCAAAGTGATCGATTGGGATAGCGATCTGGTTGGCTGCGGAGGTGTTAATCCGCTCGTGAGGTAGTGGAAGCCGCGCGAGCAGCGGGCGGTCTTTCATATGCTTCTCTGCAAAGCTGTCGAGCTCGGTCCCCGTGTCTCACGGTGATCCTCTTTGCTTGGCAATAAATATGGGCATGGTTCCAATGCAGCCATACTATGCCCAGGATCAAGTCGTAGTCCATCAACTTCAAAAGCGTTGCCGGAGCCTCAAACGCCTTTCCACCGATTTCTATCTCCATGTTGCAGTGGTCTGAGGTAAGGAGTTCAGATCCATCGGATAGTCGAACCCTCATCACCGAGCCCGTGAATCGCTCCATGCCTTCCAATCCATCTACGAACGTCTCTGACACGAAGGAGTGAGATGCTCCGGTATCGAAAAGCGTGTGAGCAGGCTTGCTGTTGATGAAGACTATACCAGGGGTGGTTAAATATCTTAGGATTCTATAACGAGTTTTTCTTTCCTATTTATTCTTTCTAGTACAGTTCTACAAAATTTAACAACTGATAAAGTGAATTCTATTTAAACCATTAAATATCTTGGCGTACCTGCTATGACCTGCTCTGGGTTCCGAGGCTGCGCTAGGTCCAAAGCATACACCTGCTCCCTTTCTTGTCTACAATCCCTACCCTGATATCCTCGTCCTCGGCCACGTCCTTGGCCTCCACAATACTGCGCTGGCTGGGCAGCCGGTGGTGCTGGTGGGGGTACCACTCTCATAGGACAATTTCTGCGGATGTGCCCAACCTGATGATAGTGGAAGCATTCTGGCGGGGGATATGCCATCCCCCCGGGTCTCTGGCCCTCCCGTTTCGGAAGAGGTGGTGGAGCCACCACCACTGGCTCCCTTATTTCATGTCTTGCCTCCTAGCGAGGCTGGTCCTCGACCCTTCTCCCGTCCGTGACACGGGCTCGTCTCTGATCATTACTTGCTCCTCGACCTTGATCCTCTGTTGGCCGTTTCCGGCCGCGAGTAGCTTGCCAATCAGCCTCTATCCTTTTAGCCATCTCCAGTATCCGGGAAATGGGCCCATCGGATACAAACAGCAGTGCATCCCTCAGCTCCTCTCAGAGGCCCTTGTAGAATCTCTTGATATATCCAGCCTCGTCTAACTGATACGAGTCCTCAAACTGGGCTAGGTGGTTTAACTCTCGGTGGTACTCCACCACCGTCCTGGTGCCCTGCTTCAGCTATAAAAACCTGTCCTCCAGCTCATCCTTAGCTGACTGTGGAACAAAATTCTCTAGTAACGTGGACCTGAACTCCCCCCAAGTAATCTCTGCAATCTCCATATCAGCAAAGGTCGTGTCCAGTGATGTCTTCCACCATCTCTTGGCGTGAGACTCGAAGCAAGAGACCACTAATGGCACTCTCTCCTCCTTGGTGCACCGTATCCCTGTCAACATTTCGTAGATAATATCCAGCCATTCTTCTGTCCGAACAGCTGACTCTGTCCCTAGGTAGGATGGGGGTGAGAGTCCTCGAAAGATGCTCAGCCAGTTGGCCCCCGGGTTTGGCTATAGGGCTGGAACCTGCTGAGCCTTAAAAGCCTCCAGAATAGCTGTCAGAGTCTGCCCCATCTCTGACTATAGGAACGGAGTGGGGACCGGGGGAGGTGGTGCATAATTCGGAGTCTACTGGACTCCGCCCTGTGGTGTAGGCTGTGCTGGAGGCTGCATATAAAAAAACCCGTTAGTAAGCAATTGACTCAAGCCTAATTAACAGTGGACAATTACATGTGATCAACACATGGGCACACCGCTTCCGCTGCTTAGTTTGTCCCCAAACTAAACTCTAGCGGGGGTGACCCAGGGTTAGTGGACTACTACTCTTCTGATCGAGGTTTCCGCTCTGATACCATTTGTAAGACCCCATTTTTTTTCTTTTTAAACACCGGGGTCTTAGGACCAGGATCGCCGCTTTGCGGTGACACCTTCATGCCCTGAAGGGTCATCACCACAAGCGTCGATTCTGCCGGCTAATTCGATCACAGAAAGGTAGCATAATAAATTAAAAGCAAGTCCACAGAAATCACATGTATAGAAATAAAAGTCTCCACGAAGGGAGAGTCCACAGAAATAGTATAAAAGGTACTGAAAGTAAGGGCTTATGCCCGGTACATCATAATCCTCACTGTAGGTCACTCAAGCGGAAGCAAACTATAACATGTACTATAAGTCAGGACTCACAGTCCCAGCTGGCTGAACTCCTGAGCTAGACTGCCATATCTCCAAACGGGCCAACCTCCGTGGCTGCTCCTCCATGTTGGGCTCCACGATCCCCTAAATGATGTGGTCCGAAAACCGTTAGTCTATAAGACTAAGCCCTATCATCCCCGCCACTTCCCCAATGGCCCCTAGGCACCGAGTGAAGAGGAATAGAGGGGAGGACTTGAAGGTGGAGAGTAATCAAAAAATAGGTGGCAGTGGACCTATACTACCAATTTTATAATATAGGTAGTAGTAAAGTAAAGTATGGAAAAATAACCTTAACTTATGTGTGGAAACGCATAAGCCAATGAATCTTTTACAGGTCTCCCATCGTATAAAGAGTCCTATACCAATTTATACGTTGGGGTGTCGGTTATCAAACAGCAGTATATATATATAGAATTTAACCTTAATTTATAAACTTGTCCACACAAGCTTATATACCAAGGGGTCGTTTTGCAAGTCCTAATGTATAAGCATCCCATACCACTTATACCTTAGGTGTCAGGGGTTAAATGCAATGATGATGTTATGACATGTAAGTGGGTATGATGGAACATGCAAGTGTAACTCACACACCTGACTCTGTGTACACAGACCTTTAGTTCCCCCTTTCGGAGCCATTACCTCCCAGGATACCTCCGTAGTGGCAGACGGAAGCGGTGGGTTGGGCCTCGCCCACCTCTAAACCAGTAAAGCACTCCGGTCAGACCTCTCGTACGCCTCAACGCTTGGTGCACAAAGCGGACTCCTGCGTACTCTTGTCGGCTAGCGCACCGGACTTCTGTTGGCGAAGTGCTAACCACACTTACCGAGTCAGCGTATTGGCGTCGGTGAATCGACCCTCCAATACCGAAGACCCACCACCTTAATTTTTCTTTCCCTTTTATGCACATGCAAATTTAACGTATTCAAACCAATCGAGCCAAAGCTCCTTGGACAATTCCATCCGTCTCTTAACTAATCAAGCCGAAGCTCCACGGACCATTCCGTCCGTCTCTTAACTAATCGAGCCAAAGCTCCCAACTATCTTCCTGTGCTAACAGTGTTTGTGAAATGTGCAAACCTAATTACTAAGTTACTCTTTTACGCTTGTTAGTACAGTTTACGTTAGCCCAGGACTGCCCCCGGTATTCCCTGTGAAGGGCTCTCAAAGGGCACTAGGAACTATGATTGTAGCTGAAGCGCATCGTTCCCTTTCGCAAGGCACTTATTGTTATGGTTGATTCCCTTTACTCATTCCCTTCTCATATTTCGATAGACTAACCTAGTGTGATTTTTAACCTTCCTCTCTTCGGGAAAGACGATCTTTCGTCGAACCCGAGCACCTCTACACTCTAGCCAAACCACTCCTTACTACCCTTCCCAAACATCTTCCATGGTGACCCATATTGCTTATCCAAAACCAAAGCTATTTGAATTCTCTAATCTTAGGCCTAACCCCACCATCACTCACTTTCTGCATTAAGGCTATTCGCAGTCCTTACCTAACCATATGATGCACGTAATAGGTAGCACTATAAATATTCATCTGAATGGCTCAATATAATTTATGGGGGCCTATTATGACCTAACTAGATAAAAGCCAGTGACTCATAATTTTCCTAAATTAATGAGTATTTAATTATTTTCTTCCAACACTAGAAAATGAAATTCTGAACGTGAAGTGCACTTTTCAGGTATGTATAGAGCTTCATAAAATCATGATAAATACTAAACAGTAATTTAACAGTAAATCCAAGATATATGAATTTTTAGAATGGTTTAGGCCCCCAAATCACAATTTAGAACATAAGGTCAATAATACCATTTTAAGAATCAAAGGTCAAAAATAATGTTCCAAAAATTATAACAAAAATCCAGTAAGATAATCATGGCCTAAAAATACTCTAGAAGGATTTTCCCTAATTTTTCAGTGAACCGTATCACCTATTTTAATTTATAATGATAATTCCATACTCTTGGGTTATTGAAGCAAGTACTGTAAATAGTCACCTAAAAATTATGAGAAAATTACAGAGCCTACATATTGACTTAAAACACTCACTGACCAGATTTCATGATTTTCATAATAATATTAAGCTCCACATCTATTTATGACCAAAATTCCATAATTCAATATTTATGAATCAAGTACCTAAAATAATCATCTAAAATTTTCAATACAAATACAAAGGGGGCTACCATAAAGTAAAACTTCTAAATGCAAAATTTCACAACTTCTTAATGGGCATAATTTTCATAACAAGCAAAACAATATTTGGGGCACAGCTAGGGTTATAAAGGAAGTACAAATTTTACTAGTTTAAAAACTCCAACAAAATTATTTTAGGACAACTTCCTATCAGATAAATACCCTGATTAAATTTCAAGTTATTGTGAGATGTTTTGATTGCCTAAACCCAACTATTGGGCTTTGTGCCCTAATCTAGGGTTAGGGGTTTGAGGGGGTTAAAGACATTAAAATTCAATGAAACTTCAGCCAGAGTACCATATACACCTTATGGTCCTCTCCATCAATTTTCAGGTCATTCCAAGGTCATTTGACCCAATGACCATCAAACCCTAAAAATCCCACAAAAGGGCCTACCCTACAGTTCTAGGGCTACCTTACACCAAACCATCCCAAATTCCATTGGAGGGTGTGTCATACCATAAAAAGTCAGTGACCAAAGTTTCAGCCTCTGTTGAGGTGATTTGACACTAAAAACTCGAAGGGGGTGTTTTGACCTAATTAACCCTATAAGGGTCAACCTAGGGTTGGAGAAAAACCTAATCAAAACATCTCCAAATGAGATGAAATTTTTACCATAGCCTTAACATGCCCTATAAGACAACCCACCCAAATTTGGGGGAATTATGAGGTGTTTATGACACCTAGTTAATTTATACATGGTTTATTAAATTTTTCTAAAAACTATAGAAAAATATTCTCCAAAAATTCCCATTTTTTGTCAGACCTTAGGTATAGCTAAGGTAGACCCCTGCCCAAATTCCAGCTCATTTGGACAAGGTATGAAAGGTGGCCATCCATTTGAATTTCAGGATAGCCCTAGGTATAAGTCCCACCAAAAATGGTGCCCTGGCCCAACCAGAGGTCTAAATGAGTCCAAATTAATTTTGGATTACAAAAGACCCTAAGGGCTACACATTTAGTGTTGATGAATTTCCCATTAGATGAGCCTAAGTATTTTTAAAAATTAAAACTAAACACTGCATATAGTGTGACAGAATAATATGAAATCAAGAATAATTAAAACCTATATTCATCCTGCACGAATCTTAAAGTGCCTAAATAGATGGCATCGGGTTTTCTTCTACCTCCAGCTGACGGCCCAGATCGTCTCGTCCTGTAGCAGCTTGCGGACCGATTTCCCGGCCACCCGGCCACTTCCCAGGCCGGCCACCGCCACCACCATCTTTAGGGAGGTGGGGTCTACCCCCAGCCGGCGGCACGACCGCTGGAGACGTCTATTCCGACGACCTGACCAAGATTTTTCTTGGCAGAAAATCATGGAAATTTGGATTTGTATCGGGCCCAATTGAGCCCGAACCTTGGCCCTAGTAATTGCTACGATCTACCCTTGGAAAAAGAGGTGGAGGAGGACCTTATTCGCGGTTTGGTGTCGAGCCGATCGTCGAGATGCCATTTGTGCGATGGTGGCATCGCCAGAATTCCTCAACAGTAAGGTAATAAGCACTTGCTTTGTCGGGCAAGGGTGAAAACTTCCTCTCTATGTCTAGGGAGTCTTTTAAGGGAGAAACAAGGCTGCGGGTGGGGGTAGGATGTAACGGCTATTAAAGCTCCATTTATGAGTTTTCGGCCATGGCTTGAAGGGAGAGAAAACGGATTAAAACAGCTAAGAGAAGTCTGGAAACTTCACCTCTCCCCGAGAGGAGTTGAATCCAATCGTTTCAAGGGGGAGAGGATGGAGCCGAGCTTTAAAAGCCATTAATGGCCATGCAAACCGATGCTCGGCCATGGCTAGAAGGAAGAGGAAACGACTACCACGTGGCTCTGCCAGTCAATATCATAAAATAAGACTTAACTAAGTCTTAATAAGAGAAAATGTCCAATAACACATTCTGGCCCACTTCCTGGACCAGCCCGGTTCAACTGAACCATCAGCCAAGCTAAATAAATTTCTAAGTAAAATGGCGTTGAGTGAGCTCTGCTCACTCAACGCCATCCAGCCTACTTAAGGTGGCATTGAGTGCAGTCTGTGCACTCAACGCCATCCAGCTTATGGCGTTGAGTGAGCTCTGCTCACTTACCGCTATTCAGCCTACTTAAGATGGCGTTGAGTGAAGTCTATGCACTCAACGCCGTCTAGCTTATGGCATTGAGTGAGCTCTGCTCACTCAATGCCATCCAGCCTACTTAAGATGGCATTGAGTGCAGTCTGTGCACTCAACGCCGTCTAGCTAATGGCTTTGAGTGAGCTAAGCTCACTTAACGCCATCCAGACTATGGTGTTGAGTGAGCTCAGCTAACTCAACGCCATTCCAGACCTCAGCAAACGACGTTGAGTACAGTCAGTGCACTCAATGCTGTTTAGTTTATGGCGTTGAGTGAGCTAAGCTCACTCAACGCAATCAAGACTACGGTGTTGATTGAGCTCAGCTCACTCAATTCCATCCAGACAATACCAGATGGCGTTGAGTGCAGTCAGTGCACTCAACGCCATTCAACTTATGGCGTTGAGTGCACTCGACGCACTCAACGCCAACCCACCTGTAAGATGGCGTTGAGTGCAGTCAGTGCACTCAATTCCATTCTGCTTATGGCATTGAGTGCACTCGATGCAGTCAACGCCCGAGTCCTAATCTTATTTTAAGCAAGTTTTTGACCTATTATTTGCAGACCAAGGTGATTTTCAACTTCCTACCTAAGCTCTCTTGGTGTTCTTGGTCTTCTTAGGGTTTTGTCATGACCTAGTCATGACAAAACCACTCCTAGGGGTCTAGCCGGAAATGGAATGTTACAGGTTGATAGGATGATCAAAAGTCAACATCAGGATATATTCTCAAGTTGGCTGGAGGGGCTGTTTTATGGAAGAGTGTCAAACAGACACTCATTACTTCTTCCACTATTCATGCAGAGTTTATTGCTCTTTTGGCACTGCTACTCACACAGTTTGGCTCAAGAACTTCATTATTGAATTGAAGGTTGCTTATACAGTTACTGGACCCATTCGTTTGTACTGTGATAATAATTCAACCGTCATGTTCTCTATGAACAACAAAAGTATCACAGGGTCAAAGAACATGGAGATTAAATTCTTGATCGTGAAAGAATTGGTTAAGAAGGGTGAAATCATTGTGGAGCACATTGGGACAGATGATATGATAACTGATCCACTTATCAAGGGACTTCAACCCACTGTATTTAAGAAGCATGCCTGTAGTATGGGTCTTGTGGAGTCTATTGATGTACTTGATTAGTGGGAGTCTATATTCATAGCTCTATTTAATATAATTTTTATCTGTCATTTTATTTTGCACTTCAAATTACATATATATGTATTAATTTTACAAATTAATATAGTTTGAATTCAAACATAAATTATACATTCATATGTGATATTATTCAGTTGCGATATTCACACATTCAAGTGACACGTCACAATTCATAAACAAGTCTTGAAACGTGTTAGTTTCCAGCATAAGGCTTAGGGCATTAATTTAATTCATAAAGCCTTGATTGTATTTCTTATGACACCTTAATAAAATCTTAAGATATTCATTTAGAGACACACACTCTTTTGAGTGTAGATAATTTCTCAAAGCATGTTTTAGTGCGTTTAGTAGAGAAATTCATTGATTACTGAGTTAAATAACAATTTGTGATCACATTTCAGTGAGTTGTTTTGACTCTTCATGACCACACTGTGTCCATGTCGATTGAATCTGTAAGCTCTCGTGACCATGGAAGGTCCCGTGTCGCATATTGATGTGGTTGCCGCCATGATTCAGAGTGAAGGTTTCAGTTGGACCGGGTTAACGCATGGAGAAAACTCGAGATACACGCTTCACTATGGCACCCTTAATTAAGTAGAGTGATTTGATCTATGATCGACCTAAATTATAATTGAAATAGTCCAAGTGGGATAATGTAAGTTTTCCTAATTATGAGTGGACTAATTCATTCGAGTCATCTCGATCAAGTGTGTGCATTAGTTCGAGTTTGTTTATATCTCTCGCGAGTGTGCGTCAAAATTGGTTTGCGCGAAAAGTCGAAACCCGTGATAGGTGGGCTAGATTATTTCGACCTTCATTACGCGAGCTTGGTCTTCCCTTGGCACGTGCGGATTAATCAATTTTAATTTGTGCGCACAATTCATGTTACGTATGCACAAATTATAAATTTAGTGAGAGAGAATTTCGGGAGCCTTTAGTATTTTCTCCCCACTCTCTAAATCCCTCTCCTATTAAAGGGAATAAAAAGCTGGTTATCTTGTAAGGAAAAATCTGTTGGTGAGCAAGTGTAATAGTGGCTTGCGGTTACTGGCGTGACTTTTCCTGAACAGATAAGTTCCCATTATTTTTCTTCCTCAAAGTTTTGATCCACGAGAGTGGTTGTTCACAAAAATTACTCTTGTCCTATGAAGCACAATCTAGCGATGAGAACAAAGATCACGACCTATTTTTTTCTTTTATTTTGCTTTCTCGCCAATTTTGCCTAGTCGTGAAAGGACTTCGGACTGAACTCCCCTGTTTTGTCCTTTTTCTCATTGAGAGGAGGAAGGCCAAGGATTTTTTTATTTGTTTTTCTATTGCTGTTGAACATCACAAGGCTTCATCAAGTTTTGGTTAAAGTAATCTTTTGCTGAAGCATAATCTCAAGGGCTACCAACTTTAGTTTATGTCCTTCGATTCAATAAGCACCGCAAATTTCATTCGAAGGAATACAAGCGCACTTTTCTGATTGTCGGCTGTTATGCGACACGAGGCCGAGTCCAAAAATGGTACGGATATTTAATTTCCTTTTCCACACTTAATCTTTGATAGCGTACTGTATTTCTTTTATAAACTTCATTATCAACATGGTCGCATAAGTTTTACAAGCAATTAAATTTTTATTATTGATTACACTATACCGTAGGAATTAATTAATTATGTTCATGTTGATGCTGCTCGCATATGCCACATTAATTTGTTTATAATTCATTTATCTCACTTCATGAACGTTTGTGCTTCATTCAAAATCTCTAACAAGAGAAACTCAAAAAACCTAAGAACAAAACCCAACAACACTTCAACACTCCAAAATTCTCATCCTTGACCTCAGGAGCTGTTGGAATTTATAGAATTTTTTTGTGAAGTACATGTCCCTATCATGCCCATGATGGGGGGGGGGGGGGTAATCTTAGTTGATCTTGGCAGGAGAAACCTATAGGAAAAACGGCTGAGAAGGTGTTGGGCTCGAAAATGAAGGAACACGCCCCCCTATCATGCCTGTGACTGGAGGGAGTGACATGCACGATTACCAGCGGGCCGACGTGAGTTACGCTAGGCTTGTTAGAATGAACTCGGAGGGACACGCCCGCAGAACACGGGGGTGGGGGGGTGACAAAGGTCATGCCAGTGACATGTGGGCGTGTGAGTGATTTCTTTCTGTAATTAAGCTCAGGGACAAGGTTGCATCAAAATCAGGTTAGACGCCCCAGGTCATGCCTGTGACCTTGGGGCATGTATATGGAAAATTCTACAATAATGTCCTATATCCTGAAAAAACATAAAATAAGACCAAGTTAGAATTAGGTTTTCAAAAAGAAACTAATTATATGCTCAAAATTAATAATATACATATATTTAAATAAGAAAATAAATATTTTTGCCCTAATAAATTAAGCTTCATCAAATTTCCCCATACTTATTATTTTGCTTGTTCTTAAGAAAAAACATACAAGTTAGCGAAAAAAAGGATTAATCAAACAATTTAACCATGCTAAATATGAGTACGTTGCAAAATTAGAAGTAGGGAAATTATAAAAAGAGAATGAAATTCATTAATTAATCATAACACATACTTTTAAAATTTTCATTAGTCATAAAACCAATCATCCCAAATTTTAAACATAATTAGAAACATAATAGAGTGACAAATGAGAAATGTATTGAGTCACTACTAAAGTCTTAGAGACATTTATAATCATTTCAATTCAAGTCAAAATTCAATATTCCTACCTAAAACATTGCCAAATGTACTTTCTCGCTACGATACTAAAAGTAAACTTAGGAAGCATGAATCAATAACACTTTAATTAGGCGTAACATTTGGCTTGGGCTTAAGGGTGCGGTAATCAAAAGATAAACACGAAGGGTTTTTGGAACACTTAAACAAAAGAGGCGAGCATTGCAAAAAATAATGTTACTACAAAAATAATTTTCCATTTCCAAATATTTTTTTCATCATTTTTGTATCCAATTTTTTTTCATTTTCATTAATTTTTTTCTCACTTTAAATGCTTCCTTCTTTTGTAGCAAAAAGATACAACAATATTTTTTTCACTATCTTCACAAAATGAAACACACTACCAATAAAGTCAAAACTCAAAAATGAATTATGCATGTAACTTCGGTAGGCTATATGACTTTGGTGAAAGATAAGTGAGGCTACAAAAAAGAACGTGAAAGAGCACAATGTGGCACACAACAATTAATATTTTAGGTGCAGGATGCAAAAACTCAAAACTAATAAAAAAAGAACGTCCATATCATTTTCATGCTTCTATGTCTACTAAAAGTAAAGATTTGAAAACTTCTAGACACGTGTTTCAAATAGAAACTAAAGAAAAATAAATTTTCATGAATATGACAATAATTAGCATCTAGATCGGTTCACATCTACTACATATAGCATTAGTCAACATTAAAAAGAGTTTTAAGAGAAAAAGATAAGGAATGATAAATTTTATAAAAGTGAAAAACATAAATAAAATGGCTATGAAAAGGGCAAATATTCAAGAAAAATTTCAAAAATAACATACTACTATAATTAGGAACACTGCACGAGTTAACATATTGCTCGCTAAACATAGGCTCCATTTATCGGGACTTAATTTCACCGGTCAAGCGGTTATGACATCATGAATCAGACCATAATTAAGGTCCGATTCATGTGGTCGTAACCGCTTGACTGTTGAAAATAAGTCCCCCCAAAGGAAGCAATAGTTAAAATGGAAATTAATCTAATTTATTCTAACTAATAATGTAGACATAAGATTAAAAATAATAAAGTGCAAAGGTATGAGGTACTAAAGAATTGGCAAAAATTAACTCAACTTATCAAAGGTTTTTCAAAAAAATTATCTCTTTTTTTTCTAAATAAACTATATATACAAAAGCTAGAAAAACATAAAAAAAACCTAAATAATTTTCTTGTTCTCTTGGACTTCTTGAGACAATACCCCATGAAGGGCTCTCACTAGTAGAAGGTGGTGTACTGGGATAGCCCAAACCCCCCTTTCAAAGAAAGTAGTTTTTTTTATTTTGTAATATTTTTTTTTTATAAGTGCAGAAGACTAAAATAAAAATGATTTTTTTTGGAATTTTAGGGTTTTATAAATTTTTTGAGATTTTCTACTTTTCAATTTTTTTGAAGTTTTTCTAAGTATAGGAAAGACCCCACATCCTTAATGTTAAACATTGACCTCAATATTTAAAGCTAAGTATGAAGATAAAAAGATAAAGTGCAAACCCAAAATTACAAAAAAAGAAGAAAAGGTGCAAATTAAAAATAAAGGGGGAGGAGGGAAAGAGGGCTTCTCTGCTAGTGAAGCTGAGGAGGCCGCAATAAATACACACCAAAATATGTAAATACAAAATAAAAAACAAGAAAAAATAATAAAGATAACTATGAGGTGCTTCCCACAAGCGCTTTGTTTAAGGTCACATAGCTTGAACTATTTGACAGATAAATTATGGGTGGAAGGTGATAGGTTCACTTTTGTCATTTGAGGCATCTCCTGGAAGATACAACTTGAGTCGGTGTCTGTTAACTTTGAAAGAGCCTTTTTTTGGGTGAGAAATGAGAACTGTCACATATTGCCAAATATCTTTGACCACAAAGGGGCTGAACAATCTTGATTTCAATTTTCTCGGAAAAAGGTGAAGGCGAGAATTATAAAGGAGGACGAGATCGCCCAGCGAAAATGATTTAAGAAACTTTATATTTTTATAGTGGTAGAAATTGGAGCGCTCTTTATAAAATTTGTTACTCTTAAAGCATTCGCATGCCGCTCATCGAGTATGTTTAATTGTAATTTCCTATGCTAGGCTGCTAGGGGTAGAATCAAGGTTTAAGAATTTAAGTGCCCAGAATGCATGGTGGTGCTCTAACTCAACTGGAAGGTTGTAACGCCCCTGAATTTTTAATAACTATTTTAATCTCTTGGGTGGCATATTTTAGAAATAAGGGCGTTACATTGGCGCGTAGTTAACGGTGCATTGTCGTTAGTGCATGTTTACATCCGTTGGGCCAAGTTGGCCATATTTTAAAGTAATCGGAATTAGAATTTTTGATTTGGGAATATTAAAGTAGTTAATTTTAAGAGTGCATGAAAAGTTTTGTGGCGATCCGAGCCAGATTGGGGTCTCAAGTTTGGGTCTTCAAATTCAGATTTTGACTTCGCTGCTGGATTTGTAGCACATACATTTAGTTTTGATGCGAATTTCATCGAAAAACGAGATGGTATGACCACTCCCATCATTTTAAGTATTTCTTGTTCATTTTGATGATATTATAATATATTTATATATATATTTATATATTTATTAATATTCAAAACTCAAAACCCTATTCATCTTCTCCAAAACTTTGGTCCTGAGAGCGGAGAGAAGAGAACGATAACTATTCATTATGGACTTTGATAACTCTAATTATGCTTATTTTTATTATGTTATTTTCTATTAATTGTTGATGCACGAAATGCGAAAGGGAAAACGAGCACCACCAGCTAACTGTTCGAGCACTGGGGAAGGAAGAAAATACAAACTGCGAGCAGTAGTCTACATAGCGGATTAGAAGAGAAGAACAGAAGAGCAGGAAAGCCGTGAGCCACGACAACACCGGACTTCGCCCGTCGCGGCCTGAATGCAACTCTTGGGACAGGCTTGACTTTGATTGCCAAAGAGGGGTTACAAGAAGAATCAAGGAAACAATGCAGAAAGCAAGTCGGAGTCCGCAGAGCTCGAGATTCGAGTCTGCAGCCTTTAACAAGTAGGATCCTAGGCTCGAGTCAGCGTGCTTTGGGTGCACCACTTTCCCCTATTTATAGATTTGGGGGCCTGCCCGAACGGGCAGGGCTAAAATAACCGGCTGCCCGGGTTACAAGAGAGTCGGGCACCAGTGACGGGAAACAAAAAGGAAAGAACAAGCAATCCGCACGAGAATGGCGGGCTGGGCTTGTGAGCTGGAGATTCCCTTTGGTCGCATCGAGCGTAGTCCTTGCTGAAGGGTCGCGAACTGGGCGAACTGATTCTGGAGTTCGCTGAGAGCTGGCAGGATCTGAGAACCGACAAAGGGCGACCTGGGCGGACTGACAACTGGAGTCCGGCAAAAGAGGAGAAGTCCTGCTGAACATGTTGCAGATTCTGGGACTCGCTGAGAGCTGGTAGGACCTGAGAACCGACCAAGGGTGACATGGGCGGACTGACATCTGGAGTTCAGCAAAATAGGAGAAGTCCTGTTGAACGTGTTGCGAATTCTGGGGCTCGCTGAGAGCTGGCAGGACCTGAGAACCGACCAAGGGTGACCTGGGCAGACTGACATCTGGAGTCCGGCAAAAGAGGAGAAGTCCTGCTGAACGTGTTGCGGATTCTGGGGTTTACATAATCCCCGCACATTTTCGAGTTTTGGAAAATTTTGAAAATGTGTCCTTAACCGCCGAGTCCGCAACTATCATAAACTCTGTCTGCGCTATAAATACCACCAGAGGCTCTGGACTCTGGCATAATTGACTGTGCTACGGGTCGTTACTCACCCCTTGCGGTCTCAACTTTCCAGTTCATCATGGCGAGATTAGGATCCTTCTTTGGCAGCCTTACTACAACGACCGAGAAACCCAAGGCAAGCTCTCGAGCTAAGAACACGAGCCACCGGAGCGGTACAACTGTCTGCCATATGGGAGAGAGTTCGGGACAGAAAAAGACTGACTCAGTCCGTGATACTGAAAAAGTGAAAACAGTGACTGCCTATGCCCTTCAGAATCACCCAACTGAGAGTGTGAATAGGAAATCTAATCCGACATCCGTCTCAGATCAGAAACTTGCGAGTTCTACAAGCATGTAAGTGCACCGTTCTACATCAGGAACCATTATGTTGCGGATAGACCCGTACAAGGAGGTCTCGTCAGCAAAAGTCTGGCAGCCGAGCACTGAGGAGAAGCTTCCTGATAATGAATAGGTGGGGGAAAGGGTAGAAGAGGCGACTGAGAAGCGAGCTGAAGAGCCGGCGTAAAATGTGGCTGAAGACCCAGTTGAGAAACAAGCTAAGGAACCAATGTCTTCCATGGCTCTTGTTGTCGCACCAATCTTAATCTGCGAGGGTCTGGCTGGCTCTCAACAAATTGTCATAGACTTAGAGAAGACGCCATAGAAAAGAAGGAGGAAAAGGGACAAGTTTATAGTTGCTGAGCGAGTGGAAAAAAAGCTTCGAACTCAGATGGAGAAAAACATCACTAAGCGGACTGGGGCTGCAAGCTTGCAGCACAAGCCGCGAGAAAAGGAAGTTCCATAAACCGACCTCGTTACCCCAGACGCTCTGCCCGCAGAAGGTGACCCTCCATCAATGCTCAGCTTGTCCACAACCGAAATACTTGATACCATTGACAGCGAGAAACTCGCGGACATGAATCGGTCTCTGCTGGCGGTAGTGCAACCCGACGCTGGGACTGAAGAAAACCCTACTGAACCTCCCTCCTCCCTTATAGATGAGGAAAGAGAGAATGTGTCTAGGGAGCAGGTTGCTTTCATGAAGGCGAAGATCGAAGCGGTATCAGCAAAACTTGTCGCGAACAAGCGGACTGAGGATCTGCAGACTAGTGCGGAACCAATACAGTCAGGTAAATTGCGTCCGGCGCCCAGGCGTTTTAAGAGTCTGCGGCTTTATAAATCTCCCCCACGGAAATCGCTGCCAGTTAAGATTATTACGGAGACCGACGACATAGTTGCTTCAAGAAGGTAAATGGCCGAGACAAGAGCGAAAGTTCGCCGAGAATGGAGGCACCGCCTAGGCATTTTTGATCCAGAGCACGCGAGGTGACCTGCTTTTGATAGTCTCCAGATCGCTGCCATGATTTCAAAAAGTGAATTAATTCTTTACCTTTTACTCTTATCGCGACCTGGAGGCTAAGACGGATTTTATCTTCTTTGTTGCAGTACGGAAGGCGACACCCGATTCTGTTGAGATCGGCGAGATCGTGCTCTCACCCGCGGATGGTCTGGTGCAGACTGTGGTGTGCCCTCTTACTCGGTCCGCGAAAGGAGAGCAGCCCGGCCTAGATACATATGCATCGTTAGCGAGGAAGTATGAAGATGAGCTGATTGAGATTCGAGTTGAACTAAAGAAGGTGAAAGAGCGAGAAAAGATCCTGGAGAACCAGGTCTCCAGTCTTTCTTCTGCAGTTAAAGGATTAAAGAAGGAGAAGCAGGGATTAAGCGGTGACGCCTCTCACTACAGAAACAGATACTTGGCTTTGGTGAGGGAAGGGAAGAGCAGGTTGGCGAGGCTGCGGGGGTGAGGCCGCAGACGTCGGATAACCCCGCTACTGGACAGACGTCAGTCCCGGTGGTGAGCGGGCAGCCCGCGGTGGTCGCAGATCCAAGATTAGCAGGCGTCCCGGCGATCCCGTTCAACCGGGTCGTTAGGGACACTGCTCGCATGAACCGTACTTTCAACAATATGCATCACCTTGTACAACAACTGTATAGGGAAATCTTACGAGGGATCGACCAGGCGGCTCATGTCGGGATGGATGAGGAGGAGCGACCTACTCATCCTGACCGAAGAAGCCGCTGAGTGAGGAAGCGTCGAATTCGAACTATATTTGTGTGTTGTATGATTCGGCGTGCCCTTTGGACATTATCTTTGTTTCATTTGCGTTGTGATGCGAATTCTTTTTGTTGTATGATATTGCTTTGAGGCTTGAATCAATGTTGTTATTTGCGGTGAACGCAAGCTAAGCGGACTAACTACATGTCCGCATATTTTATTTGATTGAAAGCTGCGGTCTTAGTAGAAAACTGAAAACGTGCGAGCTGTGCGAATTGCCTTTGAATTCGTAAGGTCTTGTCTTAAATTGCAGGATAACCAGAGATGGAGCGAGCTGCGCGGACTGAGCAATCAGCCTCGACAGATTGACTGTTGTCATTTGTCAGACGGCTTTTCTATAAATAGGGTCTTCATTTTCTCTTTGTATAGGATACACAGTTGAAGCTGAAGGCCCTGCAGTTTGAAATGATGGTATCCGCCCGTACCGACACTGCAATCGCCGTTCATGCTGCCGAACACAAAAGAAGTCGATTGACAGCTGTCGATTTGGAAACCTTTCTGGAGCATCACATGGCGGGCTCGCCGGTGCTCGCACGACTTCCCGAGAACCAGGAACGATTGAATTTCTCCATTGCCACTCAGCTCGCTGTACCCATTGATCATTTTGACTGTGGGTTCAAGTTCCCTTGTCTTTGGGAGATCGCCGAGATTTTCGAGCATTATGGGGTGGTTCCAGGCCAGCTCGTTCCAAATAGCATAGCTGCGATCTACAGTTTTCTTTCGTACCTACGATCTGAAACGGTTGAGTTTTCTTTGAATGTGTTTAGGAAGATTTTTTCTGTTCGTTCAATAACTCCTCTTGGAGATCGCGAATATAAGGGTATAATCTATTTCTACTGCAGAGGAATGAAGGTCTTGGGTTTAACGAATAAAATTCACAACTGGACCTCTAGATACCTCATTTTTGAGGGCGACATGGGGTTTCTTCATACCAACCCGCAGATGGGCGCGGATACCAACTTAAAGAGCGTGCGCCTGAGTGAAGTTGAGGCCGCCATCATCGGATTCCTAATGGAAGCAAGGCTCGACGTTGATTACTATATCCCGCTGCTGTCTGAGTTGGACACCGTAAGCCGCCAGGAGAGTAAGTCATGCGACCTTTCTTTCTATCCGAAACGACCTGGAGTTTCGTGAACGATTTTCTTCTTCTTGCAGCAGTCTTGGCGGTGCCCACTAATTTCCTACACGTGCCAGCCGGACAGACTCATACACAAGGAGAAAGGAGAAAAGAGATCGCGCGAAAAAGAAAAGAAGAAGGAGACCCCGCCACAGATTACTCTTCCTCCGGCAGTTTTGACATAGCGGGTTTTGGGGAGAGACAGAAGGATCTGAGGGGTAACCCGATGATCCACTGGCACGATAAGAAAAAATATGTCCGCCTCTCAACGACTCTTCCTTCCTGGAGGAGCCCGCGCCCCTCTCGTCATGCCCATGTTGCCATCTCTGCTTTATACGGGAAGCATAATTTACGCGACCTGCATAGTATAGCCCCTGACGACCTCCCTCTACTTGCCGCTCAGGCTAGTGCGAACTGCGCCGTCACAAACCACTTCATGGGCAGGTTAACATGCGAGCTTCTTAAGGAGGATGCACGACATCGGCGATAAAACAATTCGCTGAAAGAAAGGAACAAACAACTTGGAGTAAAGATAAATCAGTATAAAGAGGACAAAGCTGTAACTGTTGGTAATCGCTGTTATCTTTGCCGCTTATTTGTAGCGGATTGATTTATTGATTCTCCCTGTAGGCCGTGTATGAAGTCACCAATCCTGACTTCCAAAAGGCCATGTTTCCTTTCGTGAAGGAAAGTGTGGAGGTCGCCATCGAACGTCTCATCAAGGATGGTTTTGTGAAAGAGGGTGTGGATTCTATCCCTTTCCTGAAGCTGTTTCCCGAGCTGACGGATAAGGTGGCTGAGTTTGAGCAGGCGGCCAAAGGGAAAGGAGTTGCCGAAGAAGATGAGGAAGAGGAGTTCGCTGATGACGAAGCTCCCGAGGACGCGGCCTCCAGTCAACAGCAGAGAGACCAATCCGATCGGTCCGTCAGCTCTAGCTCTGATGAGAGCAGTGTGCGGTCAGAGCCCGCGGCTGTCTCTAACTCAAGCGACAACAACAGTAGTGACTCGGGCGGTTACTCGCCTGTTGTTGATGTTGAAAAGTCGAGCCCGGAGATGCCTATTGAGAAGAAGCAGAGGACTGGATAGGAAACGTATATTGTAACTTTTTTTTGTTTTTAATGTAAATAGGGCGGACTCTACGCGAGTTCGTCAGGACATAAATATTTTTTGAATGAATAGAAAGGATATTTTTGGTACTCCTGTGGTGTTCTGCTCATTCCTCGCTTATATTTAGAGGTCGCTCTCCTTATATCAATCTGCGCCATATATCTTTTTAGCATGTTAAAAAATCCTTGCCGAAACTGCTTCATTACAGCATGCGGCGACTTGAGTAGAATTAATGTGCTTCTTCTTTCTTAATGAAAGGAATGAATCATTAAGCGGGCTCTGACGAGTTCGAACAGCAGTTTGTGTCTTGCAGAGATCAAATCGACCTTTGCAAATTTTGAGAGAAACAAGATAACGAAAGTTACGATCTGCAATATCCCAAACAATGCTGATATGCAAATTTAGTAGATTAGGATCACTGTCCGTAGAGATATTCAAACCTTTGCGAATAACGTCAAGTCATAATCCAAAAGAATCTTGCGAACTAGGCGGACTAGAAAACCGAAGTCTGCACTAAATCGATAATAATAGACATGACCTATAGCTCATGACCAAGTGGGCAGGTGCAGCCGGAGCGGCATTCCTTTTCGTACCGGGTTATGAACTATACAATCAACCCAAGGGATGGCGAACTGAGCGAACTAGAAAACCGGAGTCCGCACTTGACCGATGATAGTAGAAATGACTTATAGCTCATGACCAAGTGGGAAGGTGCGGCCGGAGCGGCATTGCTTTCCACACCGGGTTATGAACTATATAATCAACCCAAGGGACGGCGAACTGGGCGAACTAGATAACCGAAGTCCGCTTACAACTATAATAGAATCCCTGCGAACAAAGAGTTGTAGACCTGTGATCAAGTGGGCAGGTGCGGCCAGAGCGGCATGTCTTTCCACACTAGATCTCCAGATCTGCACACTTAACGGAATTGTCCACTGCCCTCTTGCCTGGAGTACAGTCTAAATCGATCTTTTTGGCAGGTGCGGCCGGAGCGGCATTGCTTTCCTTTGAGATCAAAAATACTGTGGGTCTCCTTCAGACACTAATTGAGGGGACCAAGGAGTGTTTGAGGGTTACCAACTTAAGATGATCTGCGGGCAAGTGCGTATAGCATGTCTTTCCATGCGTGATCATCTAGGTTGTAACGATATCCCCTAAATGGCATGGTAGAGCTGACAGCCACTCTGTCCCTCCATAATGTAGAAGTGGGGTTAGGTACTAGCCGGGATCCGAAATCCTGTGTCCTACCACACTAGAACCAGCAAGTTCCCACTACACAGTGCTAAATCTCCCCGAACCACGTGGTCTTTGTGGTGTTATGCTAATAACAGCGGTTCTAAGGGAGGTTTCAACTGAACTCGGCGATGTCTCCTGGTATTAGGCAACTGTCGGAGTTGCTTAGGAAGCAGAAAAGAGAAAGCACTTGAAGAAGTGTTAGTAAGGAACTTTTATTAATGATAAACCTCTTGAAAAGTTTACATAAGGAGAAAAAGAAAAGGGAGAGGTTCATGAATAAAACCGCTTTAAATCATCTCCACTCCACGTGTGTGGCATGTCTTCTCCTTCATATATTTGCAAGCGGTAGGCCCCATTCTCAAGCACTTCCTTAACAATTAAGGGCCCAACCCAATTTGGATTAAGCTTCCCGACTGAGCCGGCTCTTGCAGCAACATCGAGCTTTTTAAGAACCAGATCTCCCACTTGAAAGTGTTTGATCCTTACGTTCTTATAAAAGTAGCGGGCCATTCTTCTTTTGGTTTCCTCTTGCCTGATCGCAGCCTTATCTCTGATCTCTTCAACATATTCCAAACTAAACTTTATCTCCTCATTATTTAGTTCAAGTCAATCCTCCATGCCTTGCCTGGCAAGCAGAATCCTTGGTGACGGGACTTCAAATTCAATTGGAATTAAAGCATCTGACCCGTGAGAAAGCTTGAATGGAGTTTCTCCTGTTGCAGACGAAGGTGTTGTTCTCAGGGTCCAGAGAACTGAAGGAAGTTGATCAACCCAACTGCCCTTGAGATTCTGCACTTTCTTTTTAAGCAAGCTGAGGATTTGCTTATTGGCTGCTTCTACCTGACCGTTGCTTCTAGGATGATGAACTGACGCAAAGCGTAGCTCTGTTCCGATTTGTTTGCAAAAATCTATCATCTCAGCATTATTGAATTGCGGTCCGTTATCCGTGATTATTTCCATTGGGATACCGTGTCGGCAGACTATCTCGCCCCAAATAAAATTCTTCACGACCTGGGTTGTTGTTTTTGCTAATGCCTTAGCTTCGATCCATTTACTGAAGTAGTCAATCATAACTATGATTAAACGCCGCTGTCCACTCGCCATGGGAAAAGGACCAACGAGATCCATTCCCCAAACAGCAAAGGGCCAAGGGGTTGCAATTGATCTAAGCGATTGAGCAACATGATGTTGAAGTGGAGAAAACTTCTGGCACTGAACACACTTTCTCGCATAGGCCTCAGAATCTCATGGTGGGCAAAAAATAACCTTGCCGCAGGATCCTTCTCTCCAAGGTTCTCGCTCCTGAGTGACTTCCACACTCGCCCGAATGCACCTGCTAGAGAATAGTAGGAACCTCATCTTCTGAGATACATCTTGCCATTGTAGACAAGAAGGTTTTTCTATAGAGAACACCTGATACTAAGTAGTAGTATGCTGCGTTTAACTTGAATCTTTTCTTGTCTCTGACCGATTGATGCAGATTTCCGGTCGACAGGTAGAGAACGAACGGGTCCATCCAGGAGGGACCGACTTGCATTAATTCCCCCTCATCCACTGCCGGGTGGAAAATTTCAGAAGTTGTTCCTCTGGATGAGAGTCCGTACTTGGCAAGAACATCTGCCTCCTCATTTTCTGTCCTTGGGATGTGCTCAATAACAAAGCTTTTGAATCTGCCGACTTCAATTTTCACAAGTGCAAGATATTTCTTCAACACCGGTTCCCTGGTTTCAAAGTTACCAAGAACTTGGGATGCCATCACCAGAGAGTCAATTTTTATGTGAAAATGATCGATCCCGAGCTCTCTTGCGAGCCTCAAGCTGGCAAATAAAGCTTCATACTCCGCTTGATTGTTAGTTACCGGAAAATAAAACCTGATTGCTTGCTCGAGCATGACGCCATTCAGGTTTATCAGAACTACTCCTGCTCCAAAAGAGTTTCTGCCTGAAGCCCCATCAACATAGATGGTCCAAGCCAGAGGAGATCTTCCTGCGTGATTCGAACCAAATTCAGTTGTATCAATTAGAAAATCTGCAAGTACCTGCGCCTTGATAGCTATCCTGGGCACATAGGAGATTTCAAACTCACTCAGCTCGATCGCCCATTTAGCTAATTTACCTGAATGTTCTGGCTTTTCCAACACACTCTTCAAGGGTTGATCAGTGACTACTTGAATCGGATGTGCCTGGAAATAGGGACGGAGCCTGCGAGCAGACATAATCAATGCCAAAGCCAGTTTCTCTAGGATCGGGTACCTCTTTTATGCATCTTTCAGAATATGGCTGACATAATAGACTGGGAATTTCCTCGTGCTCTCTTCTCAAACAAGAACAGAGCTTACTTCCTCAGGGCCAACTCCCAGGTATAAAAATAGCATCTCCCCTGCTCGGGGGCTTTGGAGTAAGGGCGTTGAAGTCAGCTGCCTTTTTAGTTGCTCAAAGGCCCGAGAGCACTCCTCTGTTTATTGGAACTTGGATGCTCCCCGAAGAGTTTTGAAGAATGGCGCGCTTTTATCTCCAACTCAAGAGACAAATCTCCCGAGTCCATGCCTACCTCCCCCCCAACTACTGAACCTTTTTTGGAGAACGGGAAGGGGCCATATCAAGGATGGCCTTAACTTTATCAGGATTAGGGGCAAGGCCCTCTTGAGTAAGGAGATGGCCGAGGAATTTCCCCTTACTTTCCCCAAAAATGCACTTTAATGGGCTAATTTTTATCTTATGCCTTTGCAGGGTAGAAAAAGTTTCTGCTAGATCGTGCAGGTGTTGCGGAAGAGACTTGCTCTTAATCAAAAGATCATCTACGTATACTTCAAGGTTTTTCCCTTTTGCTCTCTAAACACATGATCCATCATGCGTTGATACGTTGCACCAGCATTTTTAAGCCCAAAGGGCATTACAAGATAACAGTAGTAACCATCTTTAGTAATGAACGATGTGCGTTGTATATCGAGCTTATGCATTCTTATTTGGTGATAGCCAGAGAATGCATCTAAAAAGCTCATAAATGGATACCCTACCGCAGAATCAACTAATAAATCTATCCGAGGCAAGGGGTAGAAATCTTTCGGGCACGCTTTATTTAATCGGGTGAAGTCTACACACATCCTCCACTTCCCCCTAGTTTTCTAACCATTACAACATTTGAGATCCACTCAGGATATTGAATCTCTTGAATAAAGCGCACCTTGAGGAGCAACCTCCTCTCTAATTGGCCTAGCTAGCTTGACTACCACATCTCTCTTCTTCTGCTGAACTGGTTTGGCAGTTGGGTTGACGTTGAGATGATGGCAAGCCACGTCAAGATCAACTCTTGGCATGTCCTCCGCTGACCATGCAAAGAAATCAAGATTCTTCAGCAAGCAAGATATCAGCTCCGCCTTCTGATCTTCTGGCAATTCTGTAACACCCCAAAAAGACCCCAAAAAGACTCAACATGCAGTTTGAGGTGCAGGCTGTTTGACACGGCCTGGGACACGGGCGTGTCCCAGGGCGTGTCGGGGGTACACGTCCTGGGACACGGGCGTGTCCCAGGGCGTGTTCAGGTTAGTCGACGATTGATGGTCGACGATCGTCGAGCCTGGGACACGGCCTTCGACACGGGCGTGTCCCAGGGCGTGTCCGAATTAAAATTCGAAAATGGCCTATTCGAGTCAGAGAAGTACACGGCCTTGAACACGGGCGTGTCAGGTTGGACACGGGCGTGTCAGATGCCGTGTTCCGACCCGTGTACTGGTTGCAGCTCGATGAGGCAGGATTGACACGGGCGTGTCTCAGGATGACACGGGCGTGTCTCAGGATGACACGGGCGTGTCAGGTTCGACACGGGCGTGTCGATGCCCGTGTTGTTCAGTCGGTTCAAATACCGCGTGTGCCGCTTCAGGGTACACGGCCTGTGACACGGGCGTGTCACAGGCCGTGTCAGCCAAAAATTGGGTTTTTTGGGCAAATCGTGGCCGTTCAGATTCTCTCTTTGGATCCAAGGGCTCAGGTGATTCCTGGCTGGATTTAGTTCGTGAAGGAATGATGAAGAAGTCATTCTTCATTTTGCTTAAGGAAGAGAGAAAGAGAGAGGAGGAAGAAGAAGGAGGAGGAGATCAAGCCACCGGCGGAGTTCCCGTGGTCCGATTCGTGATCCGAAGCCGGCGTTGTGAAGGCAAGGCTGCTGCGGTTCTTTCTCACCGGCTAGTTTTCGATGGCTCCGAAGAGATCGACAAGGGTAACGATCTCCCTCCTTGGACATGTGAAGTCCTTCTTTTCTGCATTGCATAGGGAAAACCCTTCCCCGCGAGTGTGCGGTGGGTTGTGGTGTCCCTTGGGGTAGATATGTGAAGTCCCCCTTGTTAGACACCGGAATTGGAGTATGGCTCTAGGCATGCTGTGTGAAGCCCATCTGGACATGGTCTGGATTGGTGATGCTTGTTTACATATCGGAGAAGGCTCCGTGATTATGGCTTGTGTTGCCTTGTGCCTACCTGTTGCTTGGTGCAGCAGGAAGTACTGGATGATGTCCAGGAAATGAAGAGGGTTGGATGCAACTCTTATGGCCGTTCGTTGCCACTTTATGAGCGGTTGAGCCGTTGGGCTGCAACTCGATGAAAAGGCAGATTGCCGAACAGGAAAGGTGAAACCAACCCGCGCCTATAAATAGCCATGGATACTTCCGTATTCGAGGTGGCACGGCGACTTGAGCAACGGGGGGTGGCTGATCCGTACCTGCGTTAGGTCCATCCGACTTGGAAGCCTGGTTATAGGTTTTGTTGGAGCGCCTAATGAGAGTCTTAGGCCCGCGCGCCGGAAAGACTAGAATGCTCAAATACCGTGTAGACGGTGGTGTTGACCCTGGTATTCCGGTACACCAAGAATGTGCCCTGAGTGCACGGACTGTCGGGCCGTGTGGCCGATAGTTGTGATGGCTTGAATGTGCCTGCGCGCACATAGTTGCTATTTGATGATGCCATGCTTTGCAGGGAAAGAATGCTCATGCCCCGAGAAAGGGGTAGGATTGTTATAATTGGATCAGCTGAATGTTGACATTGCATTATTTGCCACCGGTTGGGTGGATTGTTCCCGTGCAGGTGCTGGAGAGCCAAGTGGTAAGTGATGGGCTGAAGCCCTACTGCTGTTGCTGCTGCTGCTGCGGCTAGCCCTTGAAGTCTAAGCGAATGTTTTGTTTATTCGCTTTTACTCATGTATGGCCGGCCTGCGCGCCGAGGTTTGTAAACCATACGTTGTGAAAAGAGGAACTGTAAGGCCTTAAGGCCAAACTCTTGTATTTGTGTACATTCCGTGGTGATATATAAAGGTGGTTTATATATTGGACATTCCTGTTTAGAGTTCAAATTTGTAACTTAAAGCTTCCGCTAGAATGCTCTGAGTTAGGATTCGTATGGTTTGGTATTATCCTATGACCTCACCGTCTGTTTGCGGCATATAGTGTGGGGCCCGGGCCGGACCTTCTACTATACGACATTTAACGGATGGGGTCGTTACATTTTGGTATCAGCTTTTGTCGGTCTTCCTCTCTCGAATTCGTGGTCGAATTCTTTTGTGGGGTGGCGAGCACGTGTTTGTGCGACCTGCTGTAACGCTAATGAACTCTGGAATGTCCATTAAGGAATGTACAAAATCTTGTTTGAGGAATCTGCGCGTTCCTTTTTGTGTTGTCTTGCTTGCATACGTTTGCTAATGTGTGTCTTGTCCACCTATAGGTGACGCGTAGTGGTGCTGGGCAGTCTGAGCCCTAGCGCTCTGATGAGAGTGCGGCACCAGCTGAGGTACCAACACCTCCTCCATCTGCGGAAACTGTTCGCTTATTTGCTGAGGTGCTATTTGCCATGATTCAGCCGGCCGGGCAAGCGCAGCCGGCAGTAGTGCCAGTTCGTGGTGATGTACGACCCGAGACGGTTGAGGCTGTAGATCCACGAGCAGCTGACCGACAGTTGAAGCAATTTATGAGCTTCAGTCCTCCTACGTTTACGGGAATGGGATCCCCAACGCAGGCAGAGGATTGGTTGTCGCGTGTCAAGCGGATAATGACAGCGATCAGGGCGGAGGAAACTCTAAAGGTCACCTTGGCCACCTTCATGCTTGAAGGAGAGGCGCGGTTGTGGTGGGACGAGGTTGAGGTACACCATTTGGCAGGCAGACAATTAACGCAAGTTTCGATTGAGGAGTTCTCTCGGATATTTCTGGCGAAACATGTCCCAGCGGCGCAACGCATTGCTATGGAAAATGAGTTCCAACGGTTAAAGCAAGGGGAAGATAGCGTGGATATCTACTTGCATGAGTTTACCAGGTTGGGACGATATGCGGGTACAATCTTCGCGGATGACCAAAGGAAAACGAATCGGTTCTATGAAGGATTGCGGGATGAGTTGCGATTCCTGCTTTCGAGTTCAGTGAACCAAGGGTTTCAGGCGTTGGTTGATACTGCGTGCGCGTTGGAGAAGGACATGATGCGAGTGCAAGGGAACAAGGGCTTGGTTATGTCAAAGCCAGAGTTTCAAGCACCTCGCCCGAGCAAGTCGTTTTACCAGAAGAAAGGGGGCAAGAGGTCCAAGCCATCTGGGCAAGTGACTACGACCGTTGTGTCGGGAGCGACATCAAGGCCGGATTCTCGTACATGTTATAACTGTGGCCGGGTGGGGCATATAGCTCGTGACTGTCGGGTTGTGCAGCCCAAAGGGGACAAGAAGACGGGTGCGTCTTATGCTGAGAAGGGCAAAGCGGTGGTTGATTCCTCTGCATCCCAGGCACAGCCCCGAATCTATCAACTTGGCCAACAGGAAGCGATTAAGCAAAGTGACGTCGTCACAGGTACGAGTTGATTTAGTTTACTTGCTGGTGCTATTGTTTTTGGTTATGTATAGCTTGTGCATGATGTGTGTGCTGCAGGCTTTGTCCTGATTCGGAATAATTTGGCGAGAGCCCTGTTTGATACGGGTGCTTTGCATTCTTTTCTGTCTGAGGATTTCGTATCTCGAATTGGGGTACCGAGTCATGTGACGGTGGATAGTACAAGGGTGCTGTTGCCGAATGGCTGTGTAATGCTTGCGGATAGGGCTTGCGATGTGGATGTGCAAATAGGAAGTCGGGATTTCGGTTTGAGTGCAGCTGTGCTACCGTTATCGGAGTTTGATGTGATCTTTGGTATGGACTGGCTCTCGGAGCAGCGTGCCTTTATTGATTGCAACTCCAAGGAGATTACACTGGGCCAGAATACCGGACTTGTGACGAAATTCGCTGGTATGCGAGGAGTTGGCGGGACTCTGTTGTCTGCACTCCAAGTCGTCAATGCTGTTCGGAAGGGCGCGAAGTTATTCTTCACGCTAATTCAGGCTGTTGAGACAAAGGCCAGTGTCGGTGAAGTACTAGTTGTGTCAGAGTTTGCCGACGTGTTTCCTAAAGATCTTCCTGGGTTACCACCCCAGCGGGAGATTGACTTCTCTATTGAGTTGGTGCCAGGTGCGAAACCTGTGGCCCGCTCTCCATATCATGTCGCGCCAAAAGAGATGGCTGAGTTGAAAGTCCAATTGCAAGAGTTGTTGGAGCAGGGATATATACGCCCAAGTATGTCACCTTGGAGCGCGCCTGTTCTCTTTGTGAAAAAGAAAGACGGTAGCTTACGGTTGTGTATTGACTACCGCGAGTTGAATAAGCTGACGGAGAAAAATAAATATCCGATCCCACGGATTGATGACCTCTTTGATCAGCTGGCAGGATCAACGGTCTATTCCAAATTGGATTTGAAATCAGGATATTATCAGCTGCGGATTAGGGAAGGTGACATTCCCAAGACGGCGTTTGGAACACGCTACGGTCATTATGAGTTCACGGTAATGCCGTTTGGCCTATGTAATGCGCCTTCGGTATTTATGGACCTAATGCATCGAACGTTCCGAGAGTACTTGGATTTGTTTGTTATTGTGTTTATCGATGACATCTTAGTATACTCTCAGTCGGAAGAGGATCACGCAACCCATTTGCGGTTGGTCTTGCATACCCTGCGGAGGAATAAGCTTTATGCCAAGTTCTCAAAGTGTGAGTTCTGGCTCTCTTCAGTAGCCTTTTTAGGCCATGTGGTAAGTGGAGAAGGTATCGCGGTGGATCCGTTGAAGATAAGTGCCATTCGAGATTGGCCAGTGATGTCTTCAGTGGCCGAGGTCAGGAGCTTCCTTGGACTTGCGGGCTACTATAGACGGTTTGTGGAAAATTTCTCACGGATTGCTTTACCTCTGACCACGCTGACGAGAAAAGATCAAAAGTTCATTTGGACGCCGGAGTGCGCGCGAGCTTTTGAAGACTTGAAGAGTCGTTTGACCACGAAGCCTGTGTTGACATCGCCATGTGGTACCGATGGGTATGAGATCTATAGTGATGCTTCCGGGAGCGGCTTAGGCTGCGTTCTTCTGCAGTTTGGTAAAGTGATTGCTTATGGCTCGCGTCAGTTGAAAGTGCATGAGCGGAATTACCCCGTCCATGATTTGGAGTTGGCGGCAGTAATCTTTGCGCTCAAGTTGTGGCGGCACTATCTATATGGCGTTAAAGTGGATATCTATACAGATCACAAAAGCCTAAAGTATTTGTTGGATCAGAAGGATCTGAATATGCGACAACGAAGATGGATGGAGTTCCTCGGGGACTACACCTTCGAGATTCACTATACTCCCGGGAAGGGAAATGTGGTCGATGATGCTTTGAGTCGAAAGACTCCGGTACGGGCAAGCTGGTTGCAGAGGCATGATCAGCATTTGATCCAGGAATTGGAAGCATTGGAGATATCATGTGTTGACAAGGGTTCGTCAATCGATGCATGCTTGAACTAGACGGAGGTGCAATATGACCTTACGGACAGAGTTCGGCGAGCAACGGAGCTTGATGAAAGTCTCCAGCGCTATGCAAAAAATGGGCCGGAGGACCAATTCTCTTGGGATAACGGTTTGTTACGAAGAAATGGTCGAGTGTGCGTCCCAAGTGTGGGTAATTTGAGGGAAGAGTTGATGTACGAAGCTCACTTTGCAAAGTAATCAGTTCACCCAGGGAGCACAAAGATGTACAGAGATCTGAAAAAGCTGTTCTAGTGGCCCGGACTAAAGAAAGATGTGGCACGTTATGTGGCAGAATGCAATACCTGTGCGTTGGTGAAAGCAGAATGCCAGAAGCCTGGCGGTTTCCTGAAGTCGTTACCTATTCCGGAGTGGAAGTTCGATGATATTTCGATGGATTTCGTGTACGGGTTGCCGAGATCTCAACGCGGTCATGATTCAATCTGGGTGATTGTGGACCGGTTGACAAAAGTGGCGCACTTCCTTCCAAACAGAAGAGACGATTCAGTGGAAACCTTGGCCAAGCTTTATGTGGAGCAGGTTGTTCGACTGCACGGTGTTCCTCGGAGCATCGTTAGTGACCTTGATGGGCGGTTCACATCGAATGATTGGCGGCTCGTTCATCAAATGTTGGGTACAATGTTAGCGTTTAGTACGGCCTTTCATCCCCAAACAGATGGCCAGACTGAACGAACCAACAGGACGATGGAGGATATGCTCCGCATGTGTGCCCTAGATTTTGGTAAGAGATGGGAAGATTATATATTTCTTGTCGAATTTGCCTATATTAATAGCTACCAAGCGAGTATTGGTATGGCACCATTTGAGGCGTTGTATGGTCGTAAATGCAGTACACCGTTAGCTTGGGCAGAAGCAGGCAAATCAAAGCTGAGTGGGAAAAAGGAAGTCGAAGAAGCTACCTCGCTCATACGCTCTATTCGGGAGAGGCTATTGATAGCCCAAGATCGTCAAGCAAAGTACTACAATGCCAAACATCGGAACGTGGAGTTAGCGGTGGGTGATTGGGTATATTTGAAGATCAAACCCTTCAAAGGCGTGTCCAGGATTCGGCATTTGAAAAAGCTAAGTCCGAGGTATCTTGGTCCGTTTGAGGTGGTGGAGCGAGTTGGGGAAGCTGCTTATCGACTAGCACTTTCAGCAGACTTGGGTGGATTACATGATGTATTTCACATCTCAGTCCTTCGTAAGGCGGTGAAGGATCCAGCTCAAGTAGTGGAGAATGATCGGGTACCGGTCGAGTATGGGCTAACGACGAGGGTTAGACCCATTCGGATCGAGGATCGAGCCGAGAAACAGTTGCGGAACAAAGTGATCGGGATGGTCAAGGTCCGATGGGACAATTGTGGCCGTGAAGAGCTAACATGGGAGCGAGAGCAGACCATGCGAGCTGAATTTCCCGAGTTGTTTGTATAAACTGTAGACCGTGTACTTTTTGTTAGAACAGAGTTATAGCATTGCTGGTTCTTGTTTCCTTACCGTGCAAATTTCGGGACGAAATTTTGTTAAGGGGGGGAGGGTTGTAACACCCCAAAAAGACCCCAAAAAGACTCAACATGTAGTTTGAGGTGCAGGCTGTTTGACACGGCCTGGGACACGGGCGTGTCCCAGGGCGTGTCGGGGGTACACGGCCTGGGACACGGGCGTGTCCCAGGGCGTGTTCAGGTTAGTCGATGATTTATGGTCGACGATCGTCGAGCCTGGGACACGGCCTTCGACACGGGCGTGTCCCAGGGCGTGTCCGAATTAAAATTCGAAAATGGCCTATTCGAGTCAGAGAAGTACACGGCCTTGAACACGGCCGTGAACACGGGCGTGTCAGGTTGGACACGGGCGTGTCAGATGCCGTGTTCTGACCCGTGTACTGGTTGCAGCTCGATGAGGCAGGATTGACACGGGCGTGTCTCAGGATGACACGGGCGTGTCAGGTTCGACACGGGCGTGTCGATGCCCGTGTTATTCAGTCGGTTCAAATACCGCGTGTGCCGCTTTAGGGTACACGGCCTGTGACACGGGCGTGTCACAGGCCGTGTCAGCCAAAAATTGTGTTTTTTGGGCAAATCATGGCCGTTCAAATTCTCTCTTTGGATCCAAGGGCTCAGGTGATTCCTGGCTGGATTTAGTTCGTGAAGGAATGATGAAGAAGTAATTCTTCATTTTGCTTAAGGAAGAGAGAAAGAGAGAGGAGGAAGAAGAAGGAGGAGGAGATCAAGCCACCGGCGGAGTTCCCGTGGTCCGATTCGTGATCCGAAGCCGGCGTTGTGAAGGCAAGGCTGCTGCGGTTCTTTCTCACCGGCTAGTTTTCGATGGCTCCGAAGAGATCGACAAGGGTAACGATCTCCCTCCTTGGACATGTGAAGTCCTTCTTTTCTGCATTGCATAGGGAAAACCCTTCCCCGCGAGTGTGCGGTGGGTTGTGGTGTCCCTTGGGGTAGATATGTGAAGTCCCCCTTATTAGAGGCCGGAATTGGAGTACGGCTCTAGGCATGCTGTGTGAAGCCCATCTGGACATGGTCTGGATTGGTGATGCTTGTTTGCATATCGGAGAAGGTTCCGTGATTATGGCTTGTGTTGCCTTGTGCCTACCTGTTGCTTGGTGCAGCAGGAAGTACTGGATGATGTCCAGGAAATGAAGAGGGTTGGATGCAACTCTTGTGGCCGTGCGTTGCCACTTTATGAGCGGTTGAGCCGTTGGGCTGCAACTCGATGAAAAGGCAGATTACCGAACAGGAAAGGTGAAACCGACCCGCGCCTATAAATAGCCATGGATACTTCCGTATTCGAGGTGGCACGGCGACTTGAGCAACGGGGGGTGGCTGATCCGTACCTGCGTTAGGTCCGTCCGACTTGGAAGCCTGGTTATAGGTTTTGTTGGAGCGCCTAATGAGAGTCTTAGGCCCGCGCGCCGGAAAGACTAGAATGCTCAAATACCGTGTAGACGGTGGTGTTGACCCTGGTATTCCGGTACACCAAGAATGTGCCCTGAGTGCACGGACTGTCGGGCCGTGTGGCCGATAGTTGTGATGGCTTGAATGTGCCTGCGCGCACATAGTTGCTATTTGATGATGCCATGCTTTGCAGGGAAAGAATGCTCATGCCCCGAGAAAGGGGTAGGATTGTTATAATTGGGTCAGCTGAATGCTGACCGTTGCATTGTTTGCCACCGGTTGGGTGGATTGTTCCCGTGCAGGTGCTGGAGAGCCAAGTGGTAAGTGATGGGCTGAAGCCCTACTGCTGTTGCTGCTGCTGCTGCGGCTAGCCCTTGAAGGCTAAGCGAATGTTTTGTTTATTCTCTTTTACTCATGTATGGCCGGCCTGCGCGCCGAGGTTTGTAAACCATACGTTGTGAGAAGAGGAACTGTAAGGCCTTAAGGCCAAACTCTTGTATTTGTGTACATTCCGTGGTGATATATAAAGGTGGTTTATATATTGGACATTCCTGTTTAGAGTTTAAATTTGTAACTTAAAGCTTCCGCTAGAATGCTCTGAGTTAGGATTCGTATGGTTTGGTATTATCCTGTGACCTCACCGTCTGTTTGTGGCATATAGTGTGGGGCCCCGGCCGGACCTTCTACTATACGTCATTTAACGGATGGGGTCGTTACAAATTCTGAGCTGATGGAGAGCTTTCTCTCGTCCCCTTCTGCAATGGGGACTCCCTGCATCACCTGGGCAGGTTCCAGATGAATGCCTTCACTATCCACGATAGCTTTTGATTGAGAGGGCACTTCTGCTGCTTCTAGAGTGGCCGGGGGGGGGGGGGCAACTTCAGTCATGTTGACTGTGCGGAGGTAGAATTCCTGAGCTTACCTTGGGCCACTCCTGACCCTGTATTGGTGACCATCCTTGCAGAACTTGATAGCCAGATGATATGTTGAAATTATTGCTCGATACTTATTGAGCAATGGCCTTCCAAAAATAGCGTGATAGCTGCTTTGAGCGTCTACCACTATGAATTGAATCTGCTTAGTCACCCCTCCGAGCCTTACCGGGAGTGCAACACTTCCTTCGACTTCCTTCCTCTCGCCTGAAAAACCTTAGAGCGGCCCCTCGGTGGAAAGCAAAGGCTTTCTAGTCTTCAGGGCTTCAAAAGTGGGCTTGAAGAGGAGATTCACGGAGTTGCCGGAGTCAATAAGAATCCTATCGACTGTATAATCTCCGATGGCCGCTTAGACCACAATGGCATCATCAAAAGGATTAGCAGTTGCTGGAAGATCCGCAGGACCAAAGGTTACATTTTCCGAAGGAGAGGCGGAGGAAGAGGTAGAAGCAATCTCTGTTCGAGAAACCCTTGCAAGAGAAGACCTCCTGGTGGACGAAGTTCCTGCTCCGCCATAAATGTAAAAAAGTCTTCCCAAGGCTCCTTCGTCGACGACATCGCAACATTCACTTGGAATATAAATGGGCCCCAGACGGCTCTCATCCTCTCTCTCTACGCATTACTGTTGAACCTCAGCCACCTCTTTGCCCCTGGAGGTGGAAGGTTTCGAAAAATCACTCTTCCTGCCTAGATCTTTGATCTTGCCTTCGGCAAACAGCCCCTCAACAAGCTGCCGAAGGGCCTTATAGTCTTCAGTCAGATGGACCTTCTCTTTGTGGAATTCACAGAACTGCGAATTGTTCCTTGGCATCAAATCTCTTTGAGGCCCTTGCCTCTTTTCCTTTGCCTTCTTCTGAATTATTTGGACTCTTTGAAGTTGAGCCCCAGATCTGCAAACTCCTCCATGGAGCTGCTCTCATGCGGTCTTGAAGCTGGCAAGGCACTCTGAATGATGGGAAGTGCTTGAAGGGGTATGGCGGGAGTGGCGGCCAACGGCAGTCTCTGATCGCGAAACTGTTGATGGCCGATGAAAGGTTTCTTGTGGCGAAGGTTTCTCCCCCTCTGAGATGGAAGCTGGAAATCGGGCCGAGGAGGCTTGGTATGATACTGATTACTGGAAGAGGCATTGGAGGCATCCCTTCTTCCAGCCTTAGCTATCAGAGATGAAACGTAGGTGGGGTTTGCATTCTCTCCCTCAATGAAGCGATTTGCCATCGCTATCAGCTCCTGGTAGGTCGACGACGCCTTTGTTGTTACCTTAAACTTTAATGGACCTTCCCGGAGGCCATGAATTAAGGCAACCTTGTAATAGTCGGGGTTCACATTTCTCACCCCCTGGATTTGCTTTTGAAATCGGTCAATGAACTGCGCTACTGATTCATTGTCCCTTTGTTTGATATCAAAGAGGGCTGCCGGCCCATCTTTTCTCTTCTTTGAGGTAGCAAACCTCAAAAGAAGTTCGCTGCGAAGCTCAGCGAAAGAAGAAATCATTCCTTAAAGCAGCTCATAAAACCACTCTCTCGCCTGTCCATCGAGAGTGGTGACTAGAAGCTTGCATTTCAAGGCATCAAAAAGGCATCTCAAAGCAACTGCCCCCTCGAATGCCTGTAAATGGGAAACTGGATCGGTCTCCCCAGAGTAAAAAGGGAGACGGGGTTCTCTGAAGTTGTTGGGCGCCGACTCCCATCGGATTCGATCAACAAATGGAGAGGGAGTTTTGAGCTCAGTAGATGTGGGGACTGGGGCAAGAAATTCAGCGGGCTCAGCGGACTGCCAATCAACAAAATCAAGTCGGTGGGCTGGAGTCCCTCTGGCCGCCTCTCTTAAGAAATCCACCGGGGGCGTTAACTGGTCTGCCTGAGGCCGCAAGGGAGCTGCGGGCTGAGCTTGATGGCGAGACTGAGGAGCGACTGCTGGTGATTTTTTGAGAGGGGTCTGGCGAGCTAGAGTCTGGCGGACTGGAGTTCCAGCAACATCTCCTGCGATCTGGGGAGCAAGCCGCTGGGTTAACGCGAGTAGCACCTAGCTGATAGTCTCAAGCCGCTGGTCGGTCTCTCTACGAGATAACTCGGCTTCCCAGCGAGATTGTTCCAAAGCTTCCCACAACGAATCATCTTACGAGCTTGAGCGGTCTGAACGGCGATCTCAGCGGTCTGACATTTCTATCCGCAGGTTTCGAAAACTGCTCGGATCTGAAGGTCACGTGTTAACTGTTGATGCACGAAATGCGAAAGGGAAAAATAGCACCACCAGCTAACTGTTCGAGCAATGGGGAAGGAAGAAAAAGCAAACTGCGAGCAGTAGTCTACTTAGAGGATTAGAAGAGAAGAACAGAAGAGCAGGAAAGCCATGAGCCACGGCAACACCGGACTTCGCCCGTCGCGGCCTGAATGCCACTCTTACGATGGGCTTGACTTTGATTACCAAAGAGGGGTTACAAGTAGAAACAAGGAAACAATGTAGAAAGCAAGTTGTAGTCCACAGAGCTCGAGATTCGAGTCTGCAGCCTTTAATAGGTGGCTCCTGGGCTCGAGTCAGCGTGCTTTGGGTGCACCATTTCCCCCTATTTATAGATTTGGGGGCCTGCCCGAACGGGCAAGGCTAAAATAACTGGCTGCCCGGGTTGCAAGAGAGCCGGGCACCGGTGACGGGAAATAAAAAGGAAAGAACAAGCAGTCCGCACGAGAATGGCGGGCTGGGCTTGCGAGCTGGAGATTCCCTTTGGTCGCGTCGAGCGTAGTACTAGCTGGAGGGTCGCGGCCTGGGAGAACAGATTCTGGAGTTTGCTGAGAGCTGGTAGGATCTGAGAACCGACCAAGGGCGACCTGGGCTGACTAACAACTGGAGTCCGGTAAAAGAGGAGAAGTCCTGCTGAACATGTTGCGGATTCTGGGACTCGCTGAGAGCTGGTAGGACCTGAGAACCGACAAAGGGAGACCTGGGCGGACTGACATCTTGAGTCCGGCAAAAGAGGAGAAGTCCTGCTAAACGTGTTGCGGATTCTGGGGCTCGCTGAGAGCTGGCAGGACCTGAGAACCGACCAAGGGTGACCTGGGCGGACTGACATCTGGAGTCTGGCAAAAGAGGAAAAGTCCTGCTGAACGTGTTACGGATTCTGGGGTTAACATTAATAGTTAGGTATTATTTATATAATTTATAATATAAAGTTTTGATATTATCTACTTTTTTATATCTTTTGTCTTTATTTGTGCTAATAAACTTATTTTAACTCATGCAGGGCTAATCTGCAGGATATTTGGAGCAAAATGGGAATTTTGCATTATAGGCCCAGACACGCCCTGTGACACGCCCTACTTGGGCGTGACATTGATGCATGATACACGAGCAAAGGATGCAATCAGAAATCGTCGCCCCGCATTTGAAAATCGTCGACCAGCATAGACACGCCCGTGTCATTTCCTTATATGTCGGTGTCATACTTACACGGGGCATGCCTACTGGTGAATGCTCGTTAAGTCGCTGCCACGTTAGATTAAAATGACACGCTTGGGTCACGGGCGTGACCCAGGGCATGTCAAAGGCATTTCTCAGCCAATTGATCAACCGTTCGTGCCGTTGCTGCCAGAATGCCGTTGCAGCTAGACACGCCCCTGGTCACGGACGTGACCAGGGGGCGTGACACCTCAATTAAGAGCAGTTTACTCCCGCTATTTTCCAAGAACAGCTCTGACACAACCTAGGTTACGGGCGTGACCTAGGGGCGTGACCCGTCAGTTAACAGATTTTGGCGGTTTCTCCTCCAACGTTCCCGGGGTTTCAAGACGGCGGTTTCGAGCCTGACAAGCCCTAGGTCACGGGCGTGACCTAGGGCATGACCAAACAAAAAATTTTCCTTTAAATTCCAGACAACTTCAGATGCTTAGGAGAATTTTGGGGGGAGTTGGAGCCTTGTACTTTATTATTTTATTTTGTTATATTTTCCATTACTACTTTAGATTACTATTGTTGTTACTTTTTAATTTTACCTGTTTTTAATTCAAGCATGTCTTTCCCTACCCTTGTTTGTAAATCCCTAATTGTCTTGTTCTTAATTTTACTCGCTACGATTTATCTTTGATTTTTATTTCATCGAATTCATATTACACGGATATGATCTTTGATCTAAGATCTGTATCCTAAATGACCGAGAGGTTGCAGATACGAGGAGATCACTCAAAGATAAAAGGAGTTGAATGGACTCCTCGAGAGAGGATGACGTAAATCTTCCGGATTGGAGTCAAATCCAATAGTGGGGTTCACTGCCTAAAGCAAGCTTAGGGGTTTTGACTGGCTGAAAGGTCTTAATCGATCAACCTAGGGTTAGTCAGAAGAATGAGCTCGAAAGAGATGCTTTTGTACTTTAAGAACCTCCACGGTCGAGTTAGTAGTTAAGAACTCGCATTGCTTTATTTCTCAAGAAAGTTTATTTTAGCCCAAGGGGATTCTAGATCAAGTGCTAGCTTCCTCATAATTGAATTTCTCTTCCTTAGTATAACGCTTCTTTTTCCGTTCAACAAAAACCAATTTTTCTTCCGATAAGATAATAGCCTTCCTTGTGAGTACAAGTACTCGACAAGCCCCAAGTTGAAATACGACACTTGATTCTATACTCCGAACGATAGGTCTACTTGCCTCATCAATTGGAAACATGCGCTCGCGTGGAGAAAATATCCATCAAGTTTTTGGCGTCATTGTCAGGGACTTTTCTTTGTTGATATTTTGAAAATAAGGATTTATTAGTTTTATCATTTTCTTTTTTAAAAAATTCTATTTTTTGGACCCAAATGCGCAAATTTCCGATGATGCCATTCGGCTAAGGCTTTTTTTCTTTTTCTTTGCGCACCAAGGCTAAGTAGTTTTTGAGTTCTCTCCCAAGAGGCTCCATTACTACTTGGGCCAAGATGACGGAAAAAATTCTCACGAAATATTTTCCGCCCACTAAGACGGCCAAATTGCGCAATGATATTACTTATTTCTCCCAAGTTGTTACGGAAATGATATATGATACTTGGGAGTGATTTAAGGAATTGCTTCGTCGTTGCCCGCATCATGCAATACCCGATTGGTTGCAAGTGCAAACCTTCTATAATGGCCTTAATCAACAAATGAGGCAACATGTTAATGCGGCCGCCGGTGGAACGTTAAATCACAAGACACTGGCGGTCGCCCAAGAACTTATAGAAGGTATGGCCATGAATACGTATCAATGGAGTACACCCCGGCCTCATCCACCTAAATCGGCCGGGATGTACGAAATAGATACGATTTCTAATTTATCTCTCCAGATGGAGAAACTGCAAAAACAGATGAACGAGATGACTGCATCCTCGTCTATGCCTTCTTGTGAGCCCCAATATTGGAACCCTTCTACTATTGCCGAGCATGTGGATTACATGGGTAATCTGAATCGGCCACCTTATAATCAGGGTAATAATTTTGGTAATACCTATCATCCGGGTATAAGGAATCACCCCAACTTCTCTTGGAGTAATCTGGGGAATGCGGCTCGCCCACCTAACACCATTCCTCCTGGTTATTTTCCACCACAAGCTCCAAAAGCTCCTAATCTCGAGGAGTTTTTCACCAAATATACGACTACAAATGATGCCAACATCCGAAATATCACCGGATCTCTTCGTAATTTGGAGACCCATATTGGGCAAATCGCCAAAATGCTCTCCGATTGCCAACAAGGAGCGCTACTTGGCAATACGGAGCCCAACCCAAAGGAGCACGCAAAAGCCATCACTCTACAGAGCGGGAAGGAGGTAACCAGTTCTCCAATTTTGGTTGATACTTCTCCAATTCCGGTTGATACGGAGGTAACAATTTCTTCACCTTCCCCTTCTCTTTAGCCTTATAATGATAATAAACCTAAAGCTTATCAACAGCCTCTTCCCTACCCGTCTAGAATGCAAAAAGACCGGGTGGATGAACATCACGGTAAATTTTTAGACATGTTTAAACAAATTCAAATAAACTTACCGTTTTGCGAAGTCATCGTATAAATGTCGAAGTATGCCAAGTACCTCAAGGATCTTTTGTCTAATAAAAAGAAACTTGAGGATATCTCTACGGTTCAATTGAACACAGAGTGCTCGGCAGTTTTACTCAATAAATTGCCTAAGAAATTACCCGATTCGGGTAGTTTCTCCATTCCTTGTTTATTTGGCGATTTATTGGTAAAACGTGCGTTAGCCGATCTAGACGCCTCCATCAATTTAATGCATTATTCTTTAGTGAAAAAGTTGGGGTTAGGAGAGCCTAAACCCATAAGAATGAGCATTCAATTAGCGGATCGGTCTGTCAAGCTCGCTACGGGGATCATTGAGGATGTGCTTGTAAAAGTTGACAAATTTATCTTTCCGGTAGATTTTGTCTTCTTTGACATCGAAGAGGACACCGAGGTACCAATCATTCTCAGTCGCCCTTTTCTTGCCACCTCGTGCGCTGTTATAGACGTTAGTAACGGTAAACTTCTCCTTAGAGTCGGAGATGAAGAAGTTACCTTTACTATTGACTCGTCTATGAAAAATTCGCTCGTAAATGATGACTCATGTTTTTATTTGGATACTTCTCCTGAAGAAGACTCCTTTCTTCTTTCTGAACAGAATTTATCATCTATTGATCATGAATCTGATTTTGAAAATTTAGATTTAATTGCTCATGAAAATAGTGATAATATTTCGATCACTCGCACACTTATATTTGAAATTTTAGAAGTCGGTAGTGATCGTTTTAAAACTTCATATGATGAACCTCCCAAACTTGAATTAAAACAACTGCCTGATCATTTAGAATATTTATTTTTAGCAGAGGATTCTAAACTTCATGTTATTGTGTCGGCCTACTTGACCGATGATGAAAAAAATTAAATTATCTAATATTTTAAAACGTCATCGCCGCACAATTGCGTGGAAGGTCACGGATTTGAGAGGGATTAATCCCTCCTTTTGCACCCATAAAATTTTATTGGAAGAACACGCTCACAAAACTATTCAACCTCAACGCCGGCTAAATTCTAACATGAAGGAGGTAGTCAAGCCGAGGTAATTAAATTATTAGATGCGGGCATCATCTATCCAATTTCGGATAGCTCTAAGGTGAGTCCGGTCCAAGTGGTGCCCAAGAAAGGAGGGTTAATGGTAGTTCCTAATGATAAAAATTAATTAATTCCTACTCGAAACATTACCGGATGGCGGGCGTTCATCGATTATCGTAAATTAAATGATGCCACCCATAAGGATGATTTTCCTTTGCCGTTCATTGAACAAATCCTTGAATGGTTATCCGGTCACTCTTTTTATTGTTTTCTTGACGGTCTTTCGGGATGTTTTCAAATCCCTATCGCGCCCGAAGACCAAGAGAAAACAACCTTCACTTGTCCGTTTGGCACCTTCGCCTATTGAAGGATGCCCTTTGGTTTATGCAATGCGCCGGCAATCTTCCAAAGGTGTATGCTAGAGATCTTTGATGAACTAGTGGAGGATATCATGGAAGTATTCATGGACGATTTCTCCGTCTTTGGAGATTCTTTTGATTCTTGTTTAACAAATCTTTCCCGTGTACTCCAAAGATGTTAGGGCACGAACCTAGTCTTGAACTGGGAGAAGTGCCATTTTATGGTGCGGGAAGGTTTGTTCTTAGGCCATAAAATTTATAGCAAGGGTATAGAGGTAGATAAAGCCAAAATTGAAACTATAGAAAAACTACCTCTCCCCTCAAATGTTATGGTCGTTCGTAGTTTTTTGGGGCATGCCAGTTTCTATCACCGGTTTATTAAAGATTTTTCTAAAATAACTAAGCCCCTTACACACTTATTAGAAAAAAATGCAACATTAATTTTTGATGAAAATTGTTTGCGTGCTTTTCCTCTTATTAAAGAAAAATTGATCAACGCTCCTATCATGATCGCTCCCAATTGGGAACTTCCATTTGAGATAATGTGTGATGCTAGTAGTTTTGCCGTAGGTGCGGTTTTAGGACAGCGCATAAATAAAAAGTTTCATCCTATTTATTATGCGAGCAAAACACTAACCGCCACACAAGAAAATTATACTACCACCGAAAAAGAATTATTAGCTGTTATATTCGCATTTGATAAATTTCGTTCCTACCTAACCTTGTCCAAAATAATTGTTTTTACCGATCATTCTGCTTTGAGATATTTACTAACAAAAACAGATGCAAAGCCACGATTGATTATGTGGATCTTATTACTCCAAGAATTTGACTTGGAGATTCGTGACAAGAGAGAAGTGGAGAACTTGGCGGCTGATCATCTTTCGCGGTTGGAGAACCCCAATTTGGGGGAGCTCATAGAGGAGGACATTGATGATACCTTCCCCGAGGAGCTCCTTCTCGCCATTCATAAGGTAATTACTCTCCACACTCCTTGGTTCGCCGATTTTACAAACTACCTAGTTGCGAGATTCCTCCTGAATGGTTTTTCTTATCAAGAAAAGAAGAAATTCTTTTCCGATTTGAGAAATTATTTTTGGGAGGATCCCTTTCTCTTTTGTGTTTGCGCGGACCAAGTAGTGTGGAGGTGTGTTTCTCATAAGGAAGGCGCCCAAATTCTAAAGCATTTCCATGAGGGACCCGCCGGTGGGCACTATAAAGCTAATCGGACGGCTCAAAAACTACTTGAAGCAGGCTTCTATTGGCCATGCATTTTTAAGAATGCTCACGCCCATGTAAGTCATTATGAACAATGTCAACGCTCAGGTAATATTTCCCGCCGTGATGAAATGCCCTTAAATTCGTTTTTAGAAATAGAAGTTTTTTATTTATTGGGGATCGACTTCTTCGGACCGCTACCAATGTCCTATGGAAATAAATATATTTTGGTAGCGGTCGATTACGTGTTACGGTGAGCGGAAGCGCAAGCCCTTCCCACTAATGACGCCCGAGTCGTGACTCGATTTCTTAAAAAACTATTTTCATGATTTGGAGCACCACGGGCAATAGTTAGTGATAGGGGCACACACTTTTGTAACGCACAATTTGCTAAAGTATTATCCAAATACGGCGTTACATATAGGTTAGCCACCCCCTATCACCCTCAAACCAGTGGCCAGGTAGAAGTAGTTAACCATGAAATCAAACGTATACTAGAAAAAATGGTTTCTACTAGTAGAAAGGATTGGTCGGTCAAGCATGATTATGCTCTATGGGCTTATCGGACCGCGTACAAGACCGCTATCGGTAGTACGCCGTATCGATTGGTCTATGGGAAAGCATACCATCTACCGGTTGAGCTTGAACATCGTGCCTTTTGGGCACTTAAATTTTTAAATCTTGATGAAAATTTGTCCTCCGAGCTTCATAAATTCCAACTTAATGAGCTCGATGAGTGGCGCTCCCTCACTTATGAGAATAACAAACTCTATAAGGAGCGCACCAAATTTTATCATGAAAAAAAAATTAAGCACCCGAAGGACTTCCAACCGGGAGACCAAGTCCTTCTTTATAACGCATGCTTGCGCTTATTTCCGGGTAAACTTAAGTCTCGTTGGTCCGACCCCTTTATTGTAAAGGAGGTTTGGCCATACGGGACGATGCTTATTTCGTACCCGGAAGGAGGTGACTTTAAAGTGAATGGGCACCGACTGAAATTATTTTTTTCCGGTGATAATATTAACGCACAATTGGACAACATAATGTTGTCAAACCCCTAGTTCGCGCACACCACTATTGTCGAGCTCAACAACCATAAACAAAGCGCTCGTGGGAGGCATCCCACGGTTATCCTTTCATTTTATTATTTTTATTTTTAGTTTTTACAGGTTTGAAGGACATCATTGCATGACAATCTGTTGGGGACGAACGTCAAGTCTATGTACTTCTTCAAGTCGGTAACTTTTATTTTATTCTATTTTATTTGGATCTTTAAAAAGCAAAAAAAATAGCAAAACCAAAAAAATTTATATATAAAAAAAAGAGAATTTTTTTCTGTTTTTTTTTTGTACACTCCCCTGTCATAGGCGTGACCGTATAGTCACCAGCGTGTCCAGGGCATGGTTAACCTAACACTTAGGAGGTTCCTCCTCCCTCGGTTTTCCCATCCGTATCACGGATAAGACACGTGCATGATCATCATGGTCACGGGCATGTTATGCCCATATTACGGGTATCCGAGGCATTGACTAGTTCCCGCATCAGATTCCTTTGACGTGTCTTTTTGACCGACATGCCCAAGTGTCACGGACGTGATACTGGGGCATGACAGCAGAATCCGAGGCCAGCGCCTCGGATTCCCGCGCGCCTATATAAGATACCTCTTTCACGCCCTTAGTCACGGCCGTGACTTTTGGAGTCACGGGCGTGACACTATGGCATGATCCTCGAATCTGAGGCAGTCCGCCTCGGATTCCTTTTCCCTTTGACACGTGCTTGTCATGCCCCCTATCACGGGCATGACAGGGGGGCGTTACCGACCCGAAAACTTCTATAAATAGGAATTTTTCTCTTCTCTTCTCTCAACACTTTCCAGCCTTCAAACCTTCTCTGCCCCTCTCCTTGTGGCTGAATTTCTTCCCGCTTTCTCACCATGCCTCCCCACCACCCTCGTTCCTCCGCTTCTTCCTCCGAGCACCCTGCCGATCCTGTCTCGGCAGAGGCCATGCTCCTTTTTGCAAATGCCACCCAATAAGATCGGAGCGAGCGACTGTACGCCAAACCCTTTTGCGTGTTTTGGATCTTGGACTGGGCCATCTTTGCCACCTTCGGAGCGGCGGAGATAGTTCAGGGATTTATATCCACCCCGGGATGGGCTCCCCACTTGTCCATTTCAGAGCCAGCTTTCCTCGAGCTCACCATCGAGTTCTTTGCCTCTTTTGAGTTTCGTTGGGCAGCGCATGATGATTTCATCATCTTTCGTATGGGCGGGATGATGCACCAGCTCACCATCCACAAACTCAATGTCGTCATGGGCTTTTTCTTGGAGGCCTTTTCCCCTTCCCCCGCCTACCTCGACCTCAAAACTGATTTCCCTCCCGACTTCAACCTCCTTATTTTTTGGTCTGAAATCAGTAATGATGCCGCCCCCTACACCCCAAAGAAATCCAAGGGTAGCCACCTCATTTCCCCCGCTTTGTGCATTCTACACAACCTTCTCACTTTTACTCTTTTCGGATGCGGTGATAGCCACGGCGTGGTGATGCAGGCGGACTTACTATACTTATATAGTATGTTTTACCGGGTCCCACTCAACCTTGGTTATATGCTCGCCATTTTTTTCGGCACCAGGCCGAAAATGTGAGATTGGGAGCGGTGCACGGCTAGAATTTCATCACTTTTCTAGCCAAGCAGAATGGCATTTGGGATGCCCTTCCGCGGCTCACTTGCATGTAAACGCCGCATGCTCTCCAGTTCCCGACCTTTCAGGCCCTTGGCCTAGCACGACGACGCGAAGGCGAGTTTGAGGCTATTCCACCGTTAGTTGGTGGCAAGGATCTTGATCTTGATCATGGTGCTGGTCCCAGCGGTACTCATCATTCCACCCAGATTCCGCCACCACCACTGCACTCTACTCTAATGCCCGAGCCTTCAAATTATTGGGACCAAAAATTTGGGTCGATTCATACGCACATAAACGAGTTGCAAACCCATATTGATGGTCACTTTGCCTCTTTTGATGCGCGCTTTGTTGTGCTCGAGCAAAACCATACTTCTTCCATGGCGCATATTACCCGCGAGTTCGCAAACATGCAGACTTTCTATCAGCAGCCTGGGGATGCTCCTGACCAGGAGTAGCTGCCTTTTCATTTCTTTGGACTTGTAGAGGGTCGCCTCTCTATATCTTTGTTTTATTTTCATGTATTTGTTTTTATTATGAACAAAAAAATCTATAAAATATTATGTTTTACTTTGCTACTCTCTTACAGGTATCTTTTGATGCTGGTTTGTCATTCTCAGGGAAGTCTCCTTTTCTTGCCTTTTCTTAATTTTTACATTGGGGACAATGTATAGCTTAAGTATGGGGGAGGGATATTTCTCAAGCAAAATATAAAGAAATCTTTTTCAAAACTTAAAAATTATATTTCAAAAAACTAAACAAAAAAACCACAAAAAAGGAAAATTAAAGGATGCAATCAAATTATATATCCAAAAAATTCCAAAAATTATATTTTGTCATGAATTTTGTTTTCAAAAATTAAAAAACAAAAAAAAAATTAGAAAATCGAAAATTAAATTTCTTAGATAGGGATGTTTGGGATATCATCCCATCTTACCTCCTAGTACCTATGAGAGCCCTTCACAGGGTATACCTCGGGAAGTCTAAGAAGTAACACAAAAAATTAGGTTTAAAATTTAATTAAAGAAGTCATTATTTCTATATTTATCACATGCAAAAACCCTAGTAATTTAATTTTTTTTATAGTGTTTAGAGAATTTTAATGTTTTAATTGAATTTTGAATTTTGGAGTAAAACTGTTGGCCATGCTGTGTTTCTAGTTAAGTATACATGTAAGTAGAATTTTATGTAGATTTAAATATTCAGCATATAATTAGATTTTTATTTTTTTAAATGCATGAAAATGTTTTATTTTACTTTAATTTTGAAAATCGGTAAAATCTAAAATAATTTAGGTGAGTAAGTAGAAGTTTACTAAAGAGATATTTCGTGGATCAAGAAAGAGGTATTCTTTCTCGATGTCTAGAACTTGCTCTCTAGCTATTCTCAAGATTTTACATAAGTTAGACTCATTAGCATAAATATGATTTAGGCACTTCTTTTGGCCAATTTGAGCGTTTGTACCCGTACCTAAAATTTTTATCTTTGTTAAGCCATTTTGAGCCTATTATCCAATCCTTTTGTTTTAGCTCCACCAAACATTTACTAAAGCCAAAAAGGCAACCTAATGGCACACCTAAGACCGAGCTTGAACATAAATATAAAAACATGGTTTCTGAGTGATTAGGAGCCTTTATATTTTTAGTGGCTCGTTTCTTAAAAAAAGAGTTGAATTATTCTTCTCTCCTCTTCAAAATAAATAAAAAATTATTATGAAAAAATGAAGAGGTAAAAGAAAATTCTCAACATAATGAAAGAGTTGAAAAAAATAAGAAAAAAGAAAAAAAACAAAAGGATTAGGAATTTGGCTGCGTTCTTAAAGCCCTAGCAAATTTTTTGTGTGCAAGCTTTCTCTAGGTTTTGGTGTGACTAGCCATCATTTTTTATCTTTGACCATCCTCACCAAAAACCTAAGCCTACATTTCAACCTAATTAAGCCCTAATGATTAATGTTTATAAGTTAGACTAGTGACGTGGCGAGAGTGTGAAAGGGCAAGCCTATGGCCATCGACATTGATGGATTTCTTTGGAGGGTATCATGAACTTCATTCGTGCAATGTTATCTTAGTACACATGCTACATTCTCCCTAAATATAATTTTAAGATTTACCGGAGTTTCATTTTAAAAGTAAAAATAATAGTGGAAACACATTTTAAGAAAAATAAAAATCTAATTTGTATGCTGAGTAAGTTTTTCTACAAAAATAGCTACAAGCATAGGCATCAGACTTCGCATTTTACTCCTTAGGTTCAATTTTCTTTTCTAGCATTTAAAATTTTTTCTACTCCCTTTAGGAAGTTGTTTGCTCGGGACTAGCAAACGGATAAGTATGGGGGTATTTGATAACTCAAATTATGCTTATTTTTATTATGTTATTTTCTATTAATAGTTAGGTATAATTTATATAATTTATAATATAAAGTTTTGATATTAACTACTTTTTTATATCTTTTGTCTTTATTTGTTCTAATAAACTTATTTTAACTCATGCAGGGCTAATCTGCAGGATATTTGGAGCAAAATGGGAATTTTGCATTATAGGCCCAGACACGCCCTGTGACACGCCCTACTTGGGCGTGACACAGGGGCGTGACACACGAGCAAAGGATGTAATCAGAAATCATTGCCCCGCGTCTGAAAATCATCGACCAGCACAGACACGCCCTTGTCGTTTCCTTACACGCCCGTGTCATACTTACACGGGGCATGCCTGCTGGTTAATGCCCGATAACTCGCTGCCACGTCAGATTAAAATGATACGTCTAGGTTACGGGCGTGACCTAGGGCATGTCGAAGGCGTTTCTAAGCCAATTGATCAGCCATTCGTACCGTTGCCGCAAGAATGCCATTGCAGCTAGACACACCCCTAGTCACGGGCGTGACCAGGGGGCATGACACCTTAATTAAGAGCATTTTACTCCTGCCTATTTTTGCTTCCCGCCATTTTCCAGGAACATCTCTGACATGCCGTAGGTCACGGGCGTGACCTAGGGGCAAGGCCCGTCAGTTAACAGATTTTGGCGGTTTATCCTCCAACGTTCCCGGGGTTTCAAGATGGCGGTTTCGAGCCTGACACGCCCTAGGTCACGTGCGTGACCTAGGGCATGACCAAACAAAAATTTTTCTTTAAATTCAAGACAACTTCAGATGCTCAGGAGAATTTTTGGGGGAGTTGGAGCCTTGTAATTTACTATTTTATTTTGTTGTATTTTCCATTACTACTTTAGATTGCTATTGTTGTTACTTTTAATTTTACTTGTTCTTAATTCAAGCATGTCTTTCCATACCCTAGTTTGTAATTCCCTAATTATGATGAGTAGCTAATTTTCTTTTTGTACTTAATCATGATGAACCTTGGAATAAAATAAATTCTTCTTCTTTTTACCAATTGTCTTGTTCTTAATTTTTCTCCCTATGATTTATCTTTGATTTTTATTTCATCGAATTCATATTACATGGATATGATCTTCGATCTAAGATCTGTATCCTAAATGATCGAGAGGTTGCGGATACGAGGAGATCACTTAAAGATAAAAGGAGTTGAATGCACTCCTCGAGAGAGGATGATGTAAATCTTCCATATTGGAGTCAAATCCAATAGTGGGGTTCACCGCCTAAAGCAAGCTTAGGGGTTTCGACTGGCCTATAGGTCTCAATCGATCAACCTAAGGTTAGTCATAAGCATGAGCTCGAAAGAGATGCTTTTGTACTTTAAAAACCTCCACGGTCGAGTGAGTAGTTAAGAACTCGCATTGCTTTATTTCTCAAGAAGGTTTATTTTAGCCCAAGGGGATTCTAGATCAAGTGCTAGCTTCCTCATAATTGAATTTCTCTTTCTTAGTATAACGTTTCTTTTTCCGTTCAACAAAAACCAATTTTTCTACCTTCCTTGTGAGTACAAGTACTTGACAAGCCCCAAGTTGAAATACGACACTTGATTCTATACTCCGAACGATAGGTGTACTTGACTCATCAATTGGAAACACACGCTAGCGTGGATAAAATATCCATCAGACTTCCATCCGCCATTTCGGGAGCTCCAGTGGATGAAATCTTCGACAAAATATAGATTCGAAAAGCTCTCGTCGAGCTCTTTTAGTGTGCGGCAAGTATTCTGGATTTCGTGGATTCTTGGGTTTTGAGGTAGTACCCTAACCCTTGTTTTTGCCCCGAAAGTTTCAGAGATCGTAGACGAGGAGTTCTTTCGGCTGAATCTTGGAGTTGAGAGCTTGGTAGTTTGAGTTTCAGGAGATTTTGAGGCAACTGATGATTCCCCACTCTTGCTTGTTCTTTTGTTCTCGTTGTCTCTTTCATTCCTTCATAGAATGTACGAATAGGGTAGGGTTAGTGTTTGTCGAGTGATTCGTCGAGTGTTCATGAGAGGCCAAGTCGGTTTGTTGAATGAGTCCATCGAGTGTTGTCGTGAGGTTAGTGATATTCGTCGAGAGGACCTGGAAATTCGTTGAGTGTTTTCGACAAATTCGTTGAGTGTTTTCTACGAATTCGTTGAGTATCATTGGGTATTAGTTGAATTCACCAAGCCCAATTTGTCGAGTGTCTTTGCATCTGTCTAGTTTATTCGTCGAGTCCTACTTTAGTATTAAAGTGTAATCCGTCGAGTTTCGGTTTGAAGTCAAGTGTAATACGTCGAGTATTCACACCGAATATGTGTGAACTTAGTAAATTCGTCGAGTATCCTTTAATTCGTCGAGTGTCTTTGTATTTGCCAAGTGTGCGTCGAGTGATATAACAAAGTTTGCGTTGAGTTGTGTGATTTGTCAAGACCATTACATGAATCCTTGCTAATTCATCGAGTCATCTCGATGAATTCTTGTCGATTCGTCCAGTTGTTTGATTTGTCGATACCACCCAACGAATCCTTGTTGTTTTGTCGAGTCATCTCAACGAATGCTTGTTGATACGTCATGTCAACTTCACAAATTCTTGCTGTTTATGCCAAAATTTCCAGTCCGTCGTGAACCCGGTTGCTTATCCCATTTAGGTGATTTACCCGGTAGTCAAAATTGTTGCACTTTCATCAAGATGAACTCCCTTCCTTTTCTTGTCGTGACTGATCTCCTATTTGCGTCAAGTTTATGACCTATCTATTAGGTATTTTAGTCTTTTTGTCAAGACACTCCTATTATTCGTCCAGATTGAGGTATTCATCAATTTAATTGTAGTATTCGTTGAGACAAGTACAGTATCATCTAATCAGGCCATCTTATTTAAATAAGTTAGTCTTACCCATCGAGGGGTAAGTATGTTTAGTGAATTTCATTTCTATAAGACTAGTATTGCAACTAACTTAGTCATTATACTATTTATGCTATTTTTAGTGTATACTGTGGACTATTTGGGGATGTGGGCATAAGTGGAATGTACCACTTCCACAGTGACCTATTTTGTGAGTGACGGTTACACAAACCACAATGATTGACGGTTACTACTAAGGAGTCATATTTCTGAAATAATGAAATCGCAGGGCAATCAAAATCATTCCTTAAGAGAAATAAATCTGAGCACTTAGAACATTTCAAGAGCTCAAGATTTACACGCATCTGATCGCTAACCTCCCTCTGATATAACTTTTGGGTTTTCTATATAGTTCAAAACTATAAACACATCAGATGTGCGTAGCGAAAAGAATATAAGATAACCCTAAATAGTATAAGGACCTTGCGATTTTATGAATCAAGAAATAAGCATGTACAATAAAAGTAATGTACTTGAAGGGGATTGTGTGTCCACTCAACCAAGGTGCTCTAAAGGAATCTTAGACATTTTGCGGCTAGAGTTCTTAGTGTAGAAATTATGTCCACGTCTCTACGGGTATCCACACAAGTTTTGAGAACCCTAAAGCACTTGTCACACAAGCGTCCAGTTTGATTAAGGAAAGCCCTCTACGTCTCCATGGATTGCTAGATCCGTTAATGGAGCGGCGCCGTTGACGAAGACGAAGCTCTGGAAATGCTTTCTAGACGATGACGATGGTGTTGGGTCCATTGATCATAATGTCCTAGATTTGAAGAAGGCCCACAAGTCAATGGTATACACATGAATGTATTTGATGCATGCTCTAGGTTTATTGTATGCATGTGGTATACTATAATAGTGATTTGATAGGAAGTCTGAGTCACAACGATAGTTGGACTCAAGACAGGATGCTTGCAAAGCAGAAATCTTTCTAAGTCCAGAAGCATTGAGTGAAGGCAGTTAACTCAACGCCAAGAATCCTAAAAGCATCGACAAAACTACATACAGTCAAAGTCGTAGTGTTGCTGTTAAGAAATCTATCTATGGATAGAAGATTGAGTGAAGGCAGTTCACTCAACACCTACTCAATAAGAAATCTATCTAAGGACAAAAACATTGAGTGAAGGCAGTTCACTCAACCCCTACTCAATAAGGATTCTATCTAAGTACAGAAGCGTTGAGTGAAGGCAGTTCACTAAACGACTATTCAACAGAGAAAATTCAACTAAGTACAGATGTGTTGAGTGAAAACAGGCCACTCAACACCTCATCAGGAAGCCAGCAAAAGGAAGAAAACGTTGAGTGAAGAAGCTGTTGGATCTTACGATGCCCTTAGAAGGGGGGGGGGGGGCGGGGGTGAATAAGGGTTGGCAATATTTATTTCTTAATCTTAATTTATTAAGAGCAACATGTAAAGAAAATAATACTAATTTTTCATAATAAAACTAAATACTTTGAAATAAAAAAGAATAGAAATGATAATCTTTTATTTCATAAGTGATAAACCAATATACATGATATCTCTATGAAGCTAGAGATTAAGGCTTATGAAAAATATAGTTAACTTTTTATTTCGCAGGTCCTTCTACCAAGAACCGGCAGGCTAAAGCATATCTCTCCCTAAAGCTTGCTACTAGCCTCCCCTAGATCTAACCACGATCTAGACGTTGCACACAAGGCAACTATTACTCCTTAAGCCGCACAAGGACTTGGACGCCACAAACAAGACAGCAATTTTCCCCTAAGCCACACAAGGACCTAGACGTCATACACAAGATGGCAATTTCCACCTAAGCCATGCAAGGACTTAGACGCCGCGCACAAGGCGGCTATTTATCTACGTATTACATGGATGATACAATAAGTTACAAAATATAAATTCAGAATAAGAACTCCCTCAAAATGAAGCTCTGGAGACGACGTCTGAAGACGATGTCGAATCCTTACAAAGATTGCCTGAGATGTTGCACACAAACCGTCTCTTCTTCGCTCTTGAACGTTTGTGGGAAAATGAGAGTTTTCTTAAGGTTGGAGCTCTCTGGATGGAATGCACGGGAAAAATACTCCAGGTAATGTAATTCATATTCTCCTCAGAAAAATGAGTCGCTTTTATATTTTAGAGATATCGCCGGGCGGCACTGGCTGTCGCCGATTGGCGATATCCTATCTGGCTGCCACGTGTCACATGATTCTGAGGTTTTCACACGCTGGTTTGATCATGGAGTTATCTCTGGGCAATACTGATTATTTGTTGATCGGTGATATCCTATCTGGCTGCCACGTGTACCATAATTCTAATTTTCCGCGGGCTGATTTTATCGTGCAGCTATCGCCCGGCGACTGTGGCTATCGCCTGGCGATATCTCCTTTTCACTTTTGCCGTTTGAACCATTTCTAGAGTGTAGTTGACTTCGTTCTCATTCCGAAATGGGGTGGCACCTTCCGTAACTCCTCCCAGATTGAAAGTTATGGCTGTTTGAAGTTTAGCACACAAAACTCGTTCATTTGTTTTATTTCTAAAGTGTACACACCATTGAATCAAGATCATGACTGAGGACTTGTCTCCTTATTCAACCTATACAACCTACACACTATAAACACACAAATGAGTAGATCAAATACATCACAGTATTGGTTATTCTCAAACCAAGAGATGCGGAATGCGTGCTCCAACAGAAGCTACACTCGACGCCTACAAATAGAGAAATTCAACTAAGTCAACATACGTTGAATGATGAAGGCTCACTCGATGCCTAAGCTGTAAGACTATAAAAGTCTATATGCATTGAGGAAGGAGATTTATTCTCTTAGGTAGGATACTGTGGTGGATCTGAGTGCAGGGATATCCTCCTAGCCTGAGTGTAGGACTATTGTTAAGTTTGAGGTAGATGATCAGAAGGATCACTGAGCTGTAGGAGATTGTATCTCTAAGTGTAGGTCCTTGGGCCTGAGGTAGGACTTGAAGGAGTCAGAGAGATCCGGAGGGATATATGTTGTAAGCTCATTGTGCCGAGTCTTGGTGGAGATTTCCTTGTTTAACACACTGTTAGAAAGGTGGGAGGGAATGTGGATGTATACATACCTTGGGGAATGCCAATAAATACCGGTGTGTTGGTGTCAATTCTTGAAAGCTAACATAAAATAAATCACTCAACTCACAAAACTAAAAGATAATCACAAAAGACTTTAAAACCTATTCACCCCCCTCTAGGTATTTAGCTACTCTTGAAATGAAGACTTTCACGTGGTATCAGAGGGAGGTTGTTCAAAAAGGACATAACAGTCTAAAGAGATCTCCAAGATTAGCTGAAGTTTTGCTCCATGGGTTCAAGTGAGAACCACAAGGAGTTGAGCTCCATGAATCTCCCTATGTAAAAAAAAGGGAATTTTGGGATTTGGAAAGAGAAGGTTAGACTATTCATGGAAGCTTCTTACCCTAGGATCTTCATTATAGTTCAGGAAGGACCCTTTATTCCCGTGAAGATCTCTATCCTAGATGCCAGTGTACAAACTCCAAAGAAATAATCTGAGATGACCATGGATGAAGTCATCCAGACAACCATGGACAAGAGGGCACAGAATATCATTGTCAGTGCCATAGATGATTCCACCTTCTAGAACTTGGTCCACTGCAAGACAACCAAGGAAATATAGGACTCCATCATTGTCTATATGGAAGGAACAAAGGAGGTAAGGGATGATAGGAAATCCCTCCTGAATCAATAATATGATGCTTTTAAGCAAGTGAAGAAGGACTCCATAGTTGAATGCTATGAGAAGTTCTTCATGATAGTGAACCGTCTGATCACCTATGGCAGACAATTCACTAATTATGAGCTGAATGACAAGTTCTTGAAATCCCTGAATAATGAATGGGATATCAAGATCTGTGCCATCAGAGAAGTTGGCAATTTGTCCAACACTCTGCCTCAGAACTTGTTTGGGAAGCTGCTATCCCATGATATGTAGCTGAACTCTAGGAAGGCTGAAGAGGATGCAGCCATATCTCTCAGCAAAGAGAAGACACCGGCCTTCAGAGCTGAAGCCACAAGAAGAAGCAGAGAAAAGACACCTTCTACTCCAATGAGAGTTGCTGAGTCAGAATGCTCAGATCCTAGCTCCTCTTGGAATGAACTGTTAGATGGAGAACTAGCACTATTTTCCAAGCAGTTCAAGAAGTTGCTGAGCAGGAGAAGACAGTGTAATAATTGGGGCTCTTCAAGCTCTTCATCAAGAAATCCCCACTCCAGCAATGACAAGTCCAGAATTGACCCCTCTAGGGAAAGGTATGACTCAAAATAGAACAAATATGTTAAGACTAATGTTATTTGTTACTATTGTCACAGGAGTGGACATGCCATTACTGACTGTCAAGTTAAGAGGAAGGAGTAGATGAAGTATGATGGAAAAAACAATCACAAGGTCAAGAAGGCTGAAAAGAGCTTCTTGGCCAAGAAGACTGTCAGCCTATTAGAGAGTGATTTTGAATCTTCAGAATCAAAAGAATAAGAGGCCTACATTTTCCTCATATCCTTTGAAGAAGATGCTGAACTTCCTGCTGCCCCATCTGGCATTAGGGTCCCACTATCCTCACTTGACAGTGACTGTGAAGAGGATGAGGAGTACAGTCTCATGGCCAAATCAGAAGACAATCAGGACATTTCTATTCCTGATGAGGTACACTTTATCTCAAGCTCTCCTTCTATCTATGAGTCTAGCTCAGACTCTTATGCATCCACTTCCTCCAACAAGGAACAGGGATCAAATTCATAAGATGATGTCAATCAATTGATTGACAAGTATGGTGCAATTCTAGATGCTCTGAAGAAGAGAAAAAGGCTTTCCAAAAGACAAGCTGAGGTGATTGTTTCCTTACAACAAGTTGCTTCCTTATAGTCTGAGTCAGCCCCCTTGCTAGTTCAGATGAGGAGGGAAATTATCCAGCTGAAGACAATCTCAATTATACAAATTGGGACTATAAGACAGAAGAACAAGATCATCTTGGATCTTGAAGAGAAGCTCCTTAAGAAGAAAAAGGTTGTGGCTGAATTCAGTAAGCCCAAGACAGTGTTGCCACTGATTGACTACTTTACATCACAAAAGGATAAGAGGGGTTTGAGGTTTAAGTGTAACAAAAGAGCTGCCCATTCCAAAGGGAAATACAAAGCTCTTGTAGTGTCTCAGACCTCCTTTCACAAGGTAATCCTCCCATCAAATAGGTATGACCAGGACATCATGTATGATCACTAGAAAAATAGGGACTCTTCTTGTAAGAATACAAGGGTATCTTACAATAGAGGGAGAAAAGACATGGATGTGAGTGCACTGAAGGCTCCACATGAGGAAATCTAGATGTCCTATTTTGGCCCATTTGTGTTTGGTACTCCAGCCCCCACACTCAAGAATAAGGGAATAGCCTATTCTCAGGCTCTACTAGCAAAAACCCAGACCAAGGGTCAGTCTTTCAATAAGCCTGACTTGGTAGTCTCTGTTGCCATCAATAACATATCTACTGCAAAGAAGACTGCTATTGGTGGAACTCAGAGTAAGCCAAGTATATCTACTGTCAGACTCTCCTTCAGTCAGATTATTGCTGAAAGAAGGCTACAACTCTCCCCTCTGAACAGATATCTATTAATAACTTGCTCAATTCAAAGGTTGTTCAAAAGAGGAGATACACCATTCATGAATATTGGTGCTGTGGTAAAGTGAGTCACTTTTCCATAAATTGTTGGCACAACCTTAGTGTGCCATGGGCAAGAGTGAGTCTTCCTGTTAGAAGTGCTGCAGGTAGACATGTTCAGTTTCAAGCTAACAAGAACCATGGACACAATACCGTTTGGGATCCTAAGGTAAACTAAACTGTGTTTGCAAGATTCCAAGTACCCATGCACCAATATGGAACTTGGACAATGGATGTTGTTGGGTCCATTGCCCATAATGTCCTTGATTTGAGTGAAGTCAATATTATCAATGATATACACATATCTGAGAGGACTATGATAGGTCAGGTAGCCTAAGTGGCTATGTCAGGTAAACACATACCTAAGGTGTGGGATAACAAAAAACTGTCCAAGTCCACAGACATTGAGTGAAGATCAGTCACTCAACGCCAGATGGCTTATAACGCTGAGTGAAGCCTATACAGTCAAAGCCATGGCAGTGGAAAGCTAAGAAAATGGCCAAGTCCACAGGCATTGAGTGAAGTCAACTCACTCAACGCCATACAACAAAAGGCTGTGAGATAGGCTAAAGAAGTAAAAGCTTGAAGTTGGAATGATCTAAATTGTGGCTAGGTCCACATGCGTTGAGTGAAGTCAACTCACTCAACACCATGCTACTAAATACAAAAAATTGGCTAAGGCAGAAAGCGTTGAGTGAGGCATGTTTACTCGACGCTCTCAATGCTTATGTTGCTGAATAAGAAGAAATTTGGTTAAGGCAAAATGCGTTGAGTGGAGGTTACTGACTCAACGCTGTCAATGTCTAGTATAGACAAAATTTTGTCTAAGGGTTTTGGCGTTGAGTGATGCTTACTCACTCAATGCCAAGCAATTGAAAGTTGATAAAGCAAGATTGGCATTGAGTTGAGATGAATCACTCAATGCTTAGAATCAGGCTTAATATTATAAGTTGTTTGGCGTTGAGTTAAGCTGACTCGCACAACGCCAAGAGACAGTTAATCTGTCGTAGTGTTTTGGCGTTGAGTGATGCTTACTCACTCAACGCCTATTCTCTGATGCTCGATTTTGGCTAAGTCCACTGGTGTTGACGTCAACAAAATCGACAAAGTCAACTAAGGTTAAATCAGACACGGGGAAGCTACACTACATGCCAAAAGTTGCCGTGAAGCTACTGTACGTCTTCTTCTGTTAAATAAAGGCGCAGCTGGAAGCTGCAGGTGGGGCCAACCCATCTCTAAGAGCCTTTGATCGGCGAACTACAAAAGGAAGAGATAGGGTCAGGACAAAGATAACTTTTAGGGCATAATTTATTCCAAAAAAGGAGAGCAGCCATCTTCATCTTCCTCGCCAGTGCTGCAAGTTAAAAGCTTGAAGCTCTCCAACAAGAAATGTTCAGTTAGCTGTGCAAGTTTCGATATGCCACAACAGATTTAGAATCTGTTCTGAAGAAAATAGAACCTTCATCTTTTGGCAGGTTTAGTGGGCTGTTTGAAGACTCAAGATGAAAAGATCTTTAGCCTTCAGCAGCAAGTTCAGAAGTTTTCTTCTGAGTCCTCCAGCAAATCCTTTCCCTGTTGTGAGGAGAGTTGGAGAAAAAAGTTTTCTGCTCAAGTGGTTGACACAGAGAAATTTCTTTATGTCAAAGTTAATTAAACTATTTCTCTTTGTAGAATCCTTCAGGATCTGAGCTGTAGGACCTTTGGGTCTGAGGTAGGGCAAATTTGCCTGAGCTATAGGAGAGTGTATCTCTTTGAAGTAGGCTAGTGTTACTCACAGGAAAGTAGGGAAATTTTGCCTAAACTGTAGGAGAGTGTATCCCTCTAAGTTGTAGGAGCAAACTTGCTTTGAGATAGGGCTATCCTCTATAGCCTGAGTGGTAGGGCTTAAGTGCCTGAGGTTGGTGATACTTGTATCACTGAGTGTAGGCCTTTGTGGTTGAGGTGTAAGTCTTGGAGGAGACTGAGAGATTCTGAGGGATCTGAGGTGTATGCTCCTTGGAGCATTGGTTTGGAGAAGTGCCTTGACTAATAGGAAGTTAGAAAGGTGGGAGGAGAGTTGATGTACCGATAATTTTGGGAAACCACTATAAAATACATGTGTGCTTTTCTGTGTTTTCTTTTATTTTATTAATTACAGGTACTAAGGACAAACTCTAGATTACTAGAAACTGAAAGCTTAAAGAAACAATCAAGTGATTTAAAAAGACTCTCAAAAGACTCAAGCAGACCTATTCACCCCCCTAGGTTGCTAGCTATCTTGAAATTAAAGACTTTCAAGTGGTATCAGAGGAAGGTTCCTCAAAAAATATTTAACAATCTGAGTGATCCTCCAAGGTAGCTGCTACTAAGTAGTCATGGGCTCAGGAGAGCTAGAGAGAGCTAGAGAGAGTTGAGTTCAATGAAACTCCCCATCTTCAGAAAGGAGCAGTTTTGAATATGGAATTCGTTCACTATGGCGATGCACTGAGCCGATGACAAGTGCTTTGCCAGGAACAGTCTCAAAAACTCCTCTATCGAGACTTCTGTTAGTTGTCTGCTCGCTAAGTGGTGCAACTCTATCTCGTCCCACCATAGCCGAGCTTCTACTTTCAACAAGAAGGTGGCAAATGTGACTTTCTGTTCTTCCTCCGTCCTTATCACCATCAATATTCGCTTGACGCGCGACAACCAATCCTCCACCTGCGTTGGGGATCCCGCACTCGTAAACGTAGGAGGATTGAAGCTCATAAACTGCTTCAACTACCGTTCAATTTCTCGAGGATTAACAACAGCCTCAACAGGTTCTGGCCTCAAACCACCCTATTCGGGCACCCTTGCAGGTTGTTCCTGCCCAGTAGGCTGTGCATGAAACAATGCAAATAGCGCCTCAGCAAATAAACATTCTCTCTCTGCAAAAGGAGGAGGTGTAGGCACCTCAGATGGTGTTGCACTCTCATTAAAATGCTAGGGCTCAGAATGCCCAGCCCCACTTCGAGTCACCTATAGGTGGACAAGACACACTTTAGCGACTTTACACAAGCAACAAACTCATTATAGGAATGCACAGGTTCCACAAACAAGTGTATTTGCATTCCTTAGTGATTCTTCAGCTCATTTATGGTTAAAGCGGGTCATACTTACACGTGCTCGCCACCCCACAAAAGAATTCGACCACAAATTCAAAAGAGGAAGACTGTTGGAACTCTAGTTCTGATTTGGGCAAGGATCACTATTAGAATGTTTAGATTGACCCAAGATGTATAGTCATGGGTCAGAGGATTATTTCTAGGTTTGCTCCTTCAAAAAAATTCCAGAGAAGTTCAGATTTGAAGTTCAGAAATTCAGCTTAAAGAAATTCTCCAAGCTCAGTTCAACGAACTCTGAGCTCTGTTCAAAGAAAGCTTTAAAACTCAGTTCAATGATTATGCAGTTCACATTATCTGAGCTCAGCTCGACAAACTTAGAGTTGAGCTCAACAAACTCCGAGCTGAGATCAATGAACTCCGAGCTCAGTTTGAAGAAAGCTTTAAAATTCAGTTTGATGATTTCTTTGCAGTATGCAGGCAGAACTATTTACAGTTGGCCGAATTAATTAAGGCTTAATTAAAGGAGATTATAGCTATCAGATTTAATACTATATATTCTTATGAATATAGATTTTTGGAGGCTGCATTAATTATGGATTAAATCAGGATTTAATGCTAATTGATTCCCAAAGAAATTACCATTCTCGGGAATGATTCAGCCATTGTAGTAAAAGAAAATTAAATTGTTTGAATTTGGTTTAGGAAATATATAGATATTATTCTATAGAGACATAACTATAGTAGGGAAGAACAAGAAGCAGAGAGTGAGAAAAATAAAAATATATAGAGTTCTTCTTCTTCATCTGCTTCAGGCTTTCAAGAGATAACAAATATATATCAGTCTAAAAGCTTGCAGGAAAGAAACATCACTTTGAAGGCCTGCACCCTAAAGCAAAGATTCCAGCAAATTTCTTAACAATAATCATCTCAAGGGGAGCTTTGACATCATCAAATCCACTAACCTTCTCTCAGAGCCTTGAGATAGAGCAGACATCTTTATTTCATCCCACTGTGTACAAGGTTATAACTCCCTTCAAAAGTTAAACTCTTGGTGGCAGGGAACCTGATCAAAAACCTATGTGTTCATTTTTGGACACCTAATCAAAAGCTTAAAAGGGTTGCTAGATCTCCCTTGAAAAAATAGATCTTGTGGTGGTAGGGCACCTGATCAAAAACTAGTTGTGGATTCCTACCAGGGTGGTAGAAGAGTGGATGTACCCAAGTTATTGGGGAACCACTATAATCCTTATGTCATCTGGATTGCTTGCTTTGCTTTCTTTACTTTTGTGCTGTGCTTACTCCTTTATATAACATATATATATATATATCAAGTGTAAACTTAAGATCACTTCTACTCTTTCAATTGGTATCAGAGGGTCGTTTCTTTGGTTGTACAAGATAACACCTGAACCAAAATGATCTGATAGATCTTTTATTTATTAATAGTTTATCATGGCACAAAATGAAGAATTATAAAACACTAGTCCTCCTATGTGCAATCTAGATAAGTTTGCACTATGGAAGACAAGGATTAGGCTTTATATGAACTCTATTAATGAAGATTTTTTCAACTCCATTTTGACAGGTCCTTCTAAATCATTGGGAACTCCAAGCACCAAGGCTGTACCATCACTTCAATGGACAGAAGCCCAGAAAAGGCTAAAAATTGCTGATGGACAAGCAATGAACATCTTAGCCCAATCAATTTCTGATGACATTTTTCAAGAAGTTGCTGAATGCTCTTCAGCAAAGGATTTTTGGGAATCCCTCACAGCAACTCCTAACCTCTCTTTTCAAGAAAATACCTATCTTACCATAGAGGAATAGTGGTATTTGATATTAACAAAAAGCTTTTAGTCTCAGTTAGTGCAGAGGTTACAGCAGTCAGCAAGTTCAACTATTCAGAGAATCAGAAATGGATTCAGACATACTGAAATAGATAAGCAAAAGTGCAACTAACATCCTTAATTATTTTCTTACAGCTGCTCCTTAGTTTTTAATTATGTTCTAATATCTCTGTTGTCTTTTTTTCTCAAAGCACCTTTGTATATTTACTGAAAAATTTATAATTCAGGCTGATTATTTTGCTTTGTATTTTTTTTATTTTTGTGTAAATAGTGTCCTCACACAAATAGAGGGAGATTGTTGGAACCCTAGTTCTGATTTGGGCAAGGATCATTATTAGGATGTTTAGATTGACCGAAAATATATAGTCATGGGTCATAGGATTATTTCCAGGTTTGCTCCTTCAAAAAAATTCCAAATAAGTTCAGATTTGAAGTTCAAAAATTCAACTTAATCGAATTCTCCGAGCTCAGTTCAAAGAAAGCTTTAAAACTCAGTTCAACTATTATGCAGTTCACATTCTCTGAGCTCAGCTCGATGAACTCCGAGCTAAGTTGAACAAACTCCGAGCTGAGATCAACGAACTCCTAGCTCAGTTTGAAGAAAGCTTTAAAATTCAGTTTGATGATTTCTTTGCAGTATGCAGGCAGAATTATTTACAGCTGGCCAAATTAATTAAGGCTTAATAAAATCATATTTAATGCTATATATTCTTATGAATATAGTCATTTGGAGGCTGCATTAATTATGGATTAAATCAAGATTTAATGCTAATTGATTCCCAAAACAATTACCATTCTCGGGAATGATTCAGCTTGCAGTAAAAGAAAATTAAATTGTTTGAATTTTGTTCCGGAAATTTTTAGATATTATTCTGCAGAGACAGAAGTACAACAGGGAAGAACAAGAGGCAGAGAGTGAGAAAAACAAAAATATACAGAGTTCTTCTTCTTCATCTATTTCAGGTTTTCAAGAGACAACAAATATATATCACTCTAAAAGCTTGCAGGAAAGCAACATTACTTTGAAGTCCTAGACCCTAAAGCAAAGCTTCCAACGAATTCCTAAACAATAATCATCTAAGGGGGTGCTTTGACATCATCAAATCCAATAGTCTTCTCTCAGATCCTTGAGACAGAGAAGACAACATCTTTCTTTCATCCCACTATGTACAGAGTTATAACTCCCTTCAAAAGTTAAACTCTTGGTGGCAGGGCACCTGATCAAAAACCTATGTGTTGGTTTTTGGGCACCTGATCAAAAGCCAAAAAGGGTTGATAGATCTCCCTTGAAAATATCGATTTTGTGGTGGCAGGGCACCTGATCAAAAACCTGTAGTGGATTCCTATTAGGGTGGTAGAAGAGTGGATGTACCCAGGTTATTGGGGAACCACTATAATCCTTGTGTCATCTAGATTGCTTGCTTTGCTTTCTTTACTTTTGTGCTATGCTTAGTCCTTTAAATAACATATATATATATATATATATATATATATATATATATATATATATATATATATATAGTGTATACTTAAGATCTTTTCTACTCTTTCAAAGACAAAGCCAAGCTGATACCAAATTGTAACGACTCCATCCGTTAAATGACATATAATAGAAGGTCAAGTCGGGGCCCCACTATATGCCACAAACAGGTGATGAGGTTACATGTTAATATCATAAACTACTACACACTTCCTATCTCAGAGCATTCTAGCGAAAGCCTTAAGGGTTAAGAATGAACTCATTAACCATGAATGTTCACTATATATATAAACCAACACATTTATATATCTCGAAGGAATTTATAAAAAATACACAAAAAGTTTGGCCTTAAGGCCCTACAGGTTTTCTTCACAAGTGTGGATTACATTCAATACACACAGGCCGTCCACACATGAAAATAGTAAAACATTTCTTTAATTGGACTTCGAGGGCCAGCATAGCAGCAGCAGCAGAAAGGGCTTCAGCCCACTTTTTTCCGCTCGGCTCTCCAGCACCTGCACAAGGACAGTCCACCATAACAGTGGAAAACAAGGCAACAGTAAGCATTCAGTTGACCAATTTATAACAACCATACCCCTTACCCGGGAAGTAGTATTCCTTCCCTGTAGGCATAGCATTTCACAAGCAGATATATCACAAGATGTGCACTCACGCACCATCAATATAATACAAACGTCGACCACACGGTCCGACGCTCCGTGCACTCAGGGCACATTATTGGTGTACCAGAAAACCAGGGTCCCACCACCGTTCAAGGGTCCAAAACCCAACGGTAAACATTGAGCATTCATGCTCCATGGCACACGCCGGATACTTTAGTCTTTATGGCGTACAACCCAAGACTCTCATTTTGTGAACCTGACGAATGCTACTAACCCAGGCACTAATATCAGACAACCATAATGCGGATATAGTTCAGCCCTTGCCCATTGCTCAAATCACCAGTTCAATGTCTAGACTGATGAGGGTTGGCATCCCCTTTTCCGTTTGGCTCACCGGCCTTTAAGAGCGCATAGATCATACTAGCCACAACGTGCCCGAAGTACTGGCTTAGCAATCAAAGCGGGAGTCAATGCCAGCGTTCGTTATAATCACTTGGCGGGGTCAACAGAAACTCTCTTTCTGCCCCCAAACTCAACCCAAACTTTGCAGCATCCTACAGTGCCAGCATATAGCACACAAACATCGAGGGTATTTTTCCTGGAACTCCATTCCAGTACTTCCTGTTACTCTACTTCACAGGCACAACCCACCGACTCCACAAAATAGTCGTTTATAGGTGGAGTCTTCTCCGGTGCGCAAAATAAAACATCACCAATCCAGACCAACCAATCCAGATGGGCTTCACACAACATGCCTATTCCATACTACATATTTCCGTATCTATATACAAGACTTCTTGGGGATTTCTAGAATCAACCCAATGGAAATCCCTCAACATTCCATCTTTTGGTGGGGGAAATCCATGCACATGCCAAAATAAGGACTTCACACATCCAAGGAGGAAGATCGTTACCCTTGATGTTCTCTTTGGAGCCATGACACAACTTTTCTACACAGGTGGAAATGATCGCCTCACTTTCCCCTTCGCGATTATAACTTCAGATCTTATTTTCGGCAACAAGATCTTCTCCAAAAACCTCAGCAAACCCTAGCTCCAGCCGAGAGTTCTCCGCTTCAGAACTCGGGAAGAGAGAGAAAGGAAAAGGATATAATGATTTCCTCCTATCTATCCGTCTGCATAAGATGACTCGGACTACATCCCAGCCACACGATAAAATCAACAAAACCAAGCAACGGCTCGGGTTGAAATTAAATCACCGCTCAGTGGCCGCAAAACATCCACCTGACACGAATCATTCCAAAATCGTCGAGCTTTACTCTATGACCTTTGTCGAGCTCCGCTAAAAGATCTTGGCCGAGCTCCGCTCGACGACCTTCGTCGAGCTCAGGTCGACGATGTTTGTCGAGCTCCGCTCGACAATCTTCGTCGAGCTCCGCTCGGTGATTTTCGTCGAGCCCAGGTCAACGAATTCTTGTAAGTTTTTATGGTGTTACATTGGTCACTTGACTTCTTTATGAGGCACACATCCTTGTGGAATGAAATGTCATAGCCAAGATCATAATGTTGGCTTATGCTTATAAGGTTATGTTCCAACCTTTGAACATAAGCTACTTTAATGAAAGTGACTAAGCCATTTGAGATCTTACCGTAACCTCTTGTAATCCCTTCGTCAGCTCCACCAAAGATCACTTTTGGTCCATTCTTTACTAGAATAAATTTCCTCAAGTTGCTCCTTATTCCAGTCATGTATCTTGAACATCCACTATCCAAGTACCAGATGGACCTATCTCTGGTGCTTGGACTAACCAATAAAATAAAAATTTATTTATCCTTATGGATCCAAACTGTCTTGGGTCCTAGGTGCTTGTTAGTTATTGCTCCATTGAGACCACCTAAAGATTTCTTAACTGGATACACTTTCTGCCCATGAGACACAGTGTGATTGAACCAATAGTCTAGGGCAAAGTGTCCAATCCTTCCACAACACTAGCACTCATATCTATTGTACCTCCTCTTTGGAGGAATAGTAGGAACTTTATGCTGACATTCCTTAGGACAGGAATCAGCAATCTTGACAGTTTCATTTTGACTGGGAGAAAAATGGTTTGTTTACATCTTAGTCACAACAATCCTTTTTGGCGCAAGCACATGAGGAATAGATTTCCTATTCACATATGAGTTTGGTCCAACTAGTCGAGACTTTTGAATTTCTATTCTCTTAGTCTGAAACACAGGTTGTGGCGCGACTGGACCCTTTTGTCCTACCAGCTTTTTACCACTTCTTCTCATAGGTTTAATATAACCCAGTCCACTTCCATGAATTCCTGAGAAGGTATCTCTAATAGGGAGCATAGTTGTTGGTTTAGAAAACAGCTGAACAAGTCTTTTCTCATTCAGGAGTTTGATTTCTAACTCTCGAATGGTTGCATCCTTTTGTTTTAACAACATGACTTGATCATCAATGATCTTAGTTAGCTTAGCCAACTTTGATCTTTGAAGACCAATTTTTGAGTAGCCATCTCATGATGGTACTTAAGAACTCTTAGTGATGCATTTTCAATTGCTTGTTCTTTGACAAGCTTTTTGTTCTGTATAAGAGTCTCTAGCAGTTTTCCAAATTTAACTATGACCTGCTGCAGTTCAGTCTCAGAGTTTGACTTAAGTGACTAAAAATTTGAGTTACATGAGTCTGACTCATCCCTAGTCTCATAAACAAAAGTTTTAGAATAAATTGAGTTATCATAGATTACCTAAGTATTCTGACAGTCAAGAATTTCTTTTTCTGGATCATCAGATAGTTCCATCAAGTTAACCTCCATATAATCTTTAGAGTCACCATTGTGAGGTAAAGTTGTGGAGTTATTTCCCTTGTATATGGCCTCTCTATTGAATTTCTCTTCACAGAAGAACAATCCAATGTGTGCATGTTCTTCTTCTTATTCAGTTGAATCAATATCATTATCAAATAATGTCTTTGGCTTACTTGCCATCAGACCCTTTTATGATTTCTTATCTTTATAGAATTTCTTTCCTTAGACTTCCTGTTCTCCTTTCTTTTTACTGGACAGTCAGCAATGACATGTCCAGGCCTGTTATAGTAATAACAAATAATATCAGTCTTAATTTGTTTATTCTGGTTTGTATCATACCTGACCACAGATTTGTTTTTGTGTTTGTCTTTATTCTTGCTAGAACTTTGACCAGAAGATGTCTTCTTATTCCATTGCTTCCTTCTTCTCATCATCTTGTTGCATTGCCTGGTGAACATTTCCAATTCTCCATCTGATAATACTTCTGATGAAGAACTAGTCCCAGTGCTAAATGTTTCTTCATCCCTTCTTGGTGATGATGGAATTTCTCTTCTAGTATTCATTGATGTGTCAGCTTTGAAAGCCATAAATCTGGTATGATTTGAACTTTTGGCAGATTCATCTTCAGCTTTTCTAGAATTTTACTAAAGCTCATGTGATAACAGCTTCCCATACAAGTCTTGGGGTAGCATGTTTCTCAGATTCCCCATTTCTCTTACATTGCAAATCTTTATGCCCCATTCTTTATTTGGGTATCTTAAAAACTTGCCATTAAGCTCATAGTTTGAGAATTCTCTGCCATAATTCTGTATGTCATTGACTATTCTAAATAACTTATCATAATATAGTTCTATAGAATCAGTCTTCCCTTACCTAAATGCCTCATACTGCTGGTTGAGTAGAGACTTTCTACCCTCTCTGACTTCTTATGTGCCTTCCATATAGACTATCAGAGTGTCCCACATCTCCTTGGATGTTTTATAGTATACTAAGTTCTGAAAGGTCGAATTATCTATTGCACTGACAATTATGTTTTGTGCTCTCTTATCCATGGTGGCAAAAACCACCTCATCCTTTATCATATCAGACAGTTTCTTAGGGATTTTCTCATTTTCATCTAAGGAAGATATTTTCATGGGAATATATGGTCCTTCTTTTTCTGTGACAAAGATTCTTGGATCTGATACCTCCATAAACAATCTCACCCTTTGCTTCCAAATAGAAAAGTTATCCATTGTACATATTACTAGCTTCATATAACTTAGTTCTCTGTGAGATTCAGAAGCCATTAGATCTGATATGTTCCAACCACCCTTAGGATCTTTTTTTGACTGTTAGGTCTTTCTTTGAAGAACCACCTTTTTATACCACTTGAAAGATAATTCTATGGGTAGTTAATCACCTAGAGGGGGGGGGGGTGAATAGGTGTCTTTTAAAATTCTCTGTCACTTATATTATATGTTCAGCTGATATTTGAAAAGTAAACTTCACAGGTACACAACACAAACAATCCACTGAACCCAGCACAAGAAATCCACAGAACACATCACAATCAATCCACATTACAAAGAAATTTTATAGTAGTTCCCCTATCTAGGGTACATCCACTTTTCACCTTCTTCCTCACTAGCAATGTGCTAGATACGGTAATATCTCCTCCTCTTCCACTCAGATCAAAAGATCTTACAGGCTCAGTTTCTATTGAGAAACCTACACTCGGACCAATAGGTCCTACCTCAGAGATTCACCCAATATCCTACCTCAGGTCCCTCAAGAACCCTATCTCAGCCTTTATAATACAGGATTACACCTCACTGATCCCACACAAATCATCTACCTCAGGTCCCTCAAGAACCCTACCTCAGGCTTTATAAATCAGGCTTATAACTCAAAGATTAACTCTCCTACCCACTCAGATCTCAAAGAGATCTTACAAGATTAAGAGGTAAATAATTTCTGATTACAATAATTTTGAAATCTGACTTATCTAATTATACAGAATCTTCAATTCTGCAGCGAAGAATTAATTCTTCTTGATGATGATCGGCTTGATTTCCTTGAAGAATTTATAGAACATATCGACCCTTAATCAACTGTTCAACTTGTTGAAAGGATAAGTAGAATTTCTTGAAGACCTTCGTCTTCCTTCTTCTTCTTGCAGTTGTTGTCCTCCCCTGACCTGGAAGAAATTAGAATGAGAATTGATTTTTTAAATTTCTGATTATACTGTTCTGTGTAGACAACCCCTCCATTTATAACCTTTACGTGTTGTTGGTTGTTGATTGATGACATCATCATTACACCATCATGCTCTAAGTCTTCCTTCAAATAGTTTCTGATGAGATATCGCGTTATTGTAGCTGATGTGACATTTCTTACTAGTCTTGACACTTCTATGTTTACTTTGCACATCTTCAGAAACATAAGTGTCGAGATGTCCAAAGTGTCTCGATACTATATTACTTAAGTTTCCTTAGATGGTGTCGAGATATCTTAGCAATCTCGACACAATTTTACTTAGTAGAATTTTCCGTCTGAACTTGAAGGTGTCGAGACAGTTGACTTGTCTCGACACAACTGTCGACTGTGTCGACATCTTTAAATCTATACTGTGTCGAGATAGTTGAATTGTCTCGACACAATTCTATGCTAGCTGTCGACACTTATTTTATTTCTTCACTGTGTCGAGACAGTTGAATTGTCTCGACACTACTGTCTGTCGTGTACAATCCTGTATCCGGCGAGTGGGTTAGCAGGAGCTAGACCGGCCAAATTAGGCAGTGCGAGTACCTTAGCGAACTCGACAGAAGGGGGAGCTCGGTAGTCTCCGGCTCGCTCAGGCAGGGTGAGATTCTTTTGGGAGGCGAGCTCATACTCGTCGAGCTCTGAGCTATTCATTGAGCTCTGGGTCATTCGCCGAGCTCTGAGCTATTCGACAAGCTCTGGGCTGTTCGTCAAGCTCTAAGCCATTCGTCGAGCTCTGGGTTATTTATCGAGCTCTAGGCTATTCACCGAGCTCTGGGCTATTCGCCGAGCTCTGGGCTGTTCGTCGAGCTTTGGACCCTTCGTCAAGCTCTGAGCCACTAGCCGAGTTCGAACCGATCAATAAGCTCGTGGCGTGCGAGTAGGGCAGGTCGGGCCCATACTCGCCCAAGGCCGAGAATAGCCGGCGAGTGCTAGCTCCATCGAGCACTCGCCTACCCTGCCGAATAAGGATTGTTGAGGGCTACTCGCCCAGTGACCAGCAAGGTGTTTTTACCATTTTGCTCCTGCTGGCCTGCCCATAGCTAGTTAGAACAGCGGAGTTATGCTGTTGGCAAACCCAGTTGGGCTGCACATAGCTGTTTAGAACAGCGGAGGTTGGCTATTTGCAGGCCGTTTTCAGAAATCTATAAATAGGACCCAAGGGGTACCTCAGAAGGCATGTTCGCTTGTCTCCTAACCTTCTAGCGCTTTCTGAGGTACCTTAGCCCGATATTTGTCTAAGGAGGGGAAGCGCTCAGAGATCTTCCGGGTGTGTGGTGGGTCCTCCACGCCGGGCCCTTGGTCCACTCCCCTGTTCTTTTTCCTTATTGTTTTTCTTGCAGGAGAGAAGTAGGTGCACTATCACCCCTTCCCAAAGGGTGAACTCCATCGAGACCGAATTCTCGGTTTCAACATTTTGGTGCAGTGAGCGTGGAGTGTGGTCAGCACGGAAAATCTTTATCGAGCTCAATTATAAGAGAAGGGCAAGGATCGGACAGGGGCGACTCGCCACCCCCTCCCCTCTCACCACGATGGGGATGTTTGATGAGTTCGATTTATATAGGGTTTTTCGGACTCATCTGGGCTTGTTTTCTTGCATTTGTGCTTCACTTATAGTATATTACTGCTTATATTTCACTTATACACCATTATCACATAATGTGCACATTTTGGCTCATTGTGGTGTGAAATTGGGCACTATTCTGTTGGGGGTAAGCACATGGTGCTCCCCAAGTCTCTCTTATAGTTTTTTCTTTCTGTTCTGTATGTTGGTGGCTTGTGCCCCCATTGTGAGGTTTGTTGTGCCGGTGGTCAGAAAGCCCATCCTACAGATTGTTTCCTGTGTAAAACGCATGACCGTGTGTTTTCTTCACGCACTGTTTCAGTGTGATCGTGCATTTTACTCAGTGGTTTCCTGGGATATTCTTATCCGCCCATGCGTTTGGTTCCCGCACGGTTTGTTCCAAACCGTGCGAGAAGGAATCGTACGACCTACTTATTTTGGCCTTGTTCTGGGTGCTTTGTGGTAACCCGTGCGTTTTGGCCTTGCACGGTTGATTCCAATCGTGCATGACCATTTTCGCACGCTTTTATTATCTATTCCTGATCGCACGGTCGTGCGTTTCCTTCACGCATGTTTCGGGCCGATCGTGTGTAATCATTTCACAATTTACTCAAATCTGTTATTGCTCGTGTGTTTTTCTTCACGCACGGTCTGCTCCTGTGCGTTTTTCCCGTGTGTTAAGAAAATTCTGCATGATTTCTATTTAAACTGTCGTTTTTCAAGGTTTCAGGGACTGATTTTGGCAGCCAATTTTTTCTGCCGGAAGGGGGTTTTGCCCCGTTCTTCATCCTCCAAGTTAGGGATTTTATCCCTGTGAAGTTCTCTTGCATCAATGGCATAAAGAAGTGAGTTTCCACTCTACAATTTCTGCGAAGTAAGGAAGAAGTGAAGGTTAGACGTGGACATCGTTGACGAACGAGAAGACGGGTGCTTAGGAAGCGGTGACAACCTTCCTCGATACCGAACGCAACCGATGAGTGGCTCTCTAGACACAGATTGACAACCCATTGCTTCCTCTCACGTCTACGACAAAGGCTCGTTGGTTGTTTGTATCTCTACCTTCTCTTCCATATTTCTAGGTTTTTGTATGGGATTTTCATTATTATTTGATGCAAGAATTTTGATGAACCTTGGGCTTAATGTTATTTACTTTTGTTCATGCTTGTGAGTGATGCGGTGGTTTGTTGGCTTAAGTTACTTATGGTGTGAATGTTTGTGTTTGCTACACTAGCAAGTGCTAGGTGTGAGCGTAGTGATGAGGTGATTACGACCCTCAATTCCACATGACTTCTCGGCCTTCCATGTTGCGAAGCGGTGCATAGCGGCACGTATAATCCACTCACCTTGAGAAGCGGTGTGGGCGACCCGCATTGGTTAAGTTAGATTGTTTCATTTTCTTTTACGCAAGTCAAAACCATTCTCCCATCGTAACCTCAATCTTAGGACTTCAATCTCAAGTCCCCTTCAAAAGTTAACTCCACCTTGTGGTGTTTCTTGAGAGATCGATACTTGGGGATAACTCCCATATTTTATTACTTGACTATAATCGGTGCACTTGTCGAGATTGCATCAAGTTTTTGGCACCGTTGCCAAAGCTTTCGTTTTGTTCTCACAAAAGCTTTCGTTTTCCTTTGTAAATCTCTTTTGTTTTGTTCTATTGCTATTTATCTTGCTTTTTTTCTTGTTTGTTTAGGCAACTATAGTGATATATTGTTGGATTTAGTAATTTGCACCATTTATTTTGAATCTGCTATTTCAACACCATATGGGGTTATTCGTATGCCCGATGTCGTTGGTGTGGAATTTCCTCCCACACTAGTCATGAATGCACTTCGAGAGATATTGAGCATAAGCCTCAGCGCATAATGTATGAGATGTTGTTTTCGTATAGCCCTTGAAACACTATGCCCCGAGCTTATGGCCATTCGTCCTCGCCACATACACCATTCTCTTATTCCTCTCCGGTCCCACAAGGACCGCAGAGTACTTCGAGAAGGTGTTTGTATTGTCGTACAATAGATCATGTCCTGAAGGATTGTGCCGAGTACCTCCGTATTATGGAAGAGGATGATTAGCCGGACATCCGGATCATCCCGACTCCTACCCTCGGTATCACTCCTTCATCGTCTGGTTATGTGACCTGTCAACTTCATTTTTTGAAGGGAATGATGTGGACACAACCACCATATGTGTTGTTGATCTAGGCTTCGACGTGGCTGACCCCATCTATCCTGTGCATACATCTCCAAGCGTGGAGCCGATTCTTTATGAGGAACCTGTGCTTGACTTTTATCCAAGCTATGTTCTTCCTCCTTTTGTGTATTCTACTACAGTCATTTCTTATGATATTTCCGACGATGCATCACAAGTTGAGGCTTGTGATACATGGATTGTTTCCACAACCATGGAGGAGGACAACCTTCCTGGTGTCGAGGATTCTCCCTCAACACTAGTTGAGGAAGTCCAAGTCTTGGTGGAGGCCTCTATGGATCCCGACGAGCCTTGTTGCATCGTCAACAATGCCGATGATATTTTTTTACCTCAGCCTTTGGAGAGTGAGACCAGGATCACTCCCCCGATTAGTTCCTTATGTTCTTCGTCTCTTTTAATTCTTGATCCCCCTACTCTATCTGAGCCTGTGCAGGTTGAGTCTTCACAGGTACTTCAGGAGGACTTGGAGCACTCTGCTCATGTCAATGATCATAGCATCCTTATATGCGAGGAGGTTGATCCCTGCTCCATTGAGGAAGCCTCATTCGTTGTCTTCTTCTCCTGCAGACCTGCTATGGATGATACCTTGCAGGGCAAGGATTTTTTGTGTGAGATGAGTGAGGACAAGGCCTCCTCCTCATCTTATATTCTCTTTCCTCTACTTGCAGTTTGTAGGTATTATTATTCAGGTAGAGGGTTACTGTTCTATCACCATATCAGTACCCATTACTGACACGAATATTAGGACAGTTGCCTGGTCATTTTTTATTTCATAGGCCCATTAGCTAGAACTGTATGCTAGTCGAATAAGTCGTGCTGGGATGACAGTAACCCTAGTAGTTATCTTACTTCTATTGCATTTTCATTTTCGTAGTTATAGTAGTTAGTTACTTTTTATTCAGTTTTAGTATATCTATTTTTTTTTGTTTTTTTGGAGCTCACCCCTGCAGGTATACATTGCACCTTCAAATATCGGGTTCGCTTCAGATTTTCATACGTCTTCTGGTATGCTCATTTGCTGAGCATTGGGTAACTTCTCCCTTAGCTTTCTGTTTTGATTTTCACTGTCATATTATTATGTTGTGCTACTTAGATTAGGTCTGGGGGAGAGCCACGTGTTGTGACCCACTCACGTGCACATCTCATTTGCATTCTAGAATCTTTTGTTGTAATAGTTTGATATGTTAATCTGCATCGCACACCACAACACCAACTTGAGTGTGTGCTTAAATAATTGCACGTATCGAGTTCATTTATTTCTTGTGCGCAAATTAAAGAATTCTATGTTGGCTTAGGTTTGTGTGGCGGAGTAAAATGTTGACTCCAAGAGTTTTCCTAGGCGTGCACTCAATCTCACTTAGAGTTTTGCATAGACTAAAATTCTTTGTTTGCTTTTAGTTTCTATTTTTCAATTAGCGTAGATTTTGTTTACTGTACTCTAGTTTTGAGTCTGGTTGTGAATCAAATGGCGGCGTAGAATTGTGTGTCGGCGTTCAGTAGCCACATATTACTCGAGTCGGGAGGAAGGTTGATCTTTCTCGGTGACTAAGAACTTGCTCCTAGCTATTCTCGAAGCATTGGTACATGGTTAGTCAAGTGCATGCGTGATGTAGGCCATCACTTTATTCTATTTTGAGACTTGTACCATTCCAGACATCTTTCCGTTGTTATCCCCGTTGAGCCTATCCCTTCCTTTGCCAACCGTACGCCTCACTACCAAAGCCATATAGCCTCTCCTACTCGCACACCTAAATGTGGTCGCTCAGTTGTTTTGAAGTTTTGTGGTTTTGTATGTGTGTTGTGTAGTGGTTGTGCAGAGCTTCGTACCTCTTGTGGTGTTGCCGTGTTTTCGTCTTGTTTTAGTTGTTTGGTTGAAAAAAAATTGAGATGAAATTTTTTTCCCAATGTGGAAAAAAAAGATACAAAAAAATACGAAAAATAGAATATATATATATAAATTTGTTGAGTTGGATTTATAGTTGTGAAATTTTGATATATTGTTTTCATTGTGGGCGTGCACGCACCATTAAAAGTCCATGTCTGGTGGTGCGGTGCATGTGTTTGTCGTTGTGTAGCTGTGTGTATTTTCGAGAGGTTTCATTTTGGGTGTGCGTGGCCTTCGTGTCTTTGTATACCCCGCCTACCTTTAAGCCTTCATTATACTCCAAGTCTTACGGATTCGCGCTTGAGTCAAACTAGTGTCGTGGAGATAGTGTGAACGAGTGAGCTTATGGTCATTGACATTGGTGGATTCCATTGGAGATCCTCACGAGACCCGGTCTTTGGCAATTCTCACCTCACTGTCCGTCTACTTTCATTTTACGCGCAACCGGATGATTCGGCGTGATTCACATTAGGAGTATAAGTAATATCTTATTTACGCTTCTGGAAATTAGAAATTATTGTGTATATTTAAAATTTTCTTCTACTATTTCTCTTTGTGCACGAGAGTGTGACTTCTTTTGGTACTCTGTTTGTGCAGTTGCTAAGCCATTTTTCTTTCTCTCCGCCTAGTGATAATTTGCTCGGGCGAGCAAATATTTAAGTCTGTGGGTGTGATGAGTCTGATTTATATAGAGTTTTTCGGACTCATCTGAGCTTGTTTTCTTGCATTTGTGCTTCACTTTTAGTATGTTACTGCTATATTTCACTTATACACCATTATCACATGAAGTGCACATTTTGGCTAATTGTGGTGTGCAATTGTGCACTATTCTGTTGGGGGTAAGCACATAGTTCTCCCCAAGTCCCTCTTATAGTTTTTTCTTTCTGTTCTGTATGTTGGTGGCTTGTGCCTCCAATGTAAGGTTTGCTGTACAGGTGGTCAGAAAGCCCATCCTACAAATTGTTTCCTATGTAAAACGCATGACCGCGCGTTTTCTTCGCACACTGTTTCAGTGTGATCGTGCATTTTACTCAGTGGTTTCCTGGGATATTCTGATCCGCCCGTGTGTTTGGTTCCCGCACGGTTTATTCAAAACTGTGCAAGAAGGAATCGCACGACCTGCCTATTTTGCCCTTATTCTGGGTGATATGTGGTTACCCGTGCATTTTGGCCTCGCACGGTTGATTCCAACCGTGCGTGACCATTTTCGCACGCTATTATTATCTATTCCTGATTGCACGATCGTGCGTTTCCTTCACGCATGTTTTGGGCTGGTCGTGTGCGATCATTTCACAATTTACTCAGTTATGTTATTGCTCGTGCGTTTTTCTTCATGCACGGTTTGCGCCCATGAGTTTTGCCCGTGTTTTAAGAAAATTCTGCACGATTTCTATTTAAATCGCCATTTTTAAGGGTTTCGGGGACCGATTTTGGCAGTCGATGTCTTCCGCCGGAATGGGGTTTTGCCCCATTCTTCATCCTCCAAGCTATGGATTTTTTCCCTATGAAGTTCCCTTGCATCCATGGCGTAAAGAAGTGAGTTTCCACTCTACAATCTCTGTGAAGTAAGTAAGAAGTGAAGGTTGGACGTGGACAACGTAGACCAACGAGAAGACGGGCGCTTAGGATGCGGTGGCAGCCTTCCACGACCACGGACGCAACCGATGAGTGGCTCTCTAGACACGGATTGACAACCCGGTGCTTCCTCCCACGTCTATGATAATGACTCGTTCGTTGTTTGTATCTCTGCCTTTCTCTTCCATATTTCTAGGTTTTTGTATTGGATTTTCATTATTATTTAATGCAAGAACTTTGATGAACTTTGGGCTTAATGTTATTTACTATTGTTCATTCATGTGAGTGATGCGGTGGTTTGTTGGCTTAATTTACTTATGGTGATAATGTTTGTGTTTGCTACACTAGCTAGTGCTAGGTGTGAGTGTTGTGATAAGGTGATTACGACCCTCAATTCCGCAAGACTTCTCGGCCATCCATATTGTGAAGTGGTGCATAGCGGCCCGTATAATCCACTCACCGTGAGAAGCGGTGTGGGTTAAATTGTTTCATTTTCCTTTACGCAAGTCAAAACCATTCTCCCATCGTAACCTCAACCTTAGGACTTCAATCTCAAGTCCCCATCAAAAGTTAACTCCACCTTGTGGTGTTCCTTGAGAGATCGATACTTGGGGATAACTCCCATATTTTATTACTTGACTACAATCGATGCACTTACCGAGATTGCATCAATGTTCGAGGACTTTAGGAAGGAAGTACTCAGCTTGGTCAGATTCGCACTAGGCGCGTGTGTTGACTGCTTGACACAAGCGGCCCCTGTTCTCGCGGTTCCAGCTCTCGGCGAGGACGCTCCCGGCAGGCGGGCTGGGAAGGAGGTTGTCAAGGAGGGGACAGACGACGATCTCCCCGGGAGGGTGCTCTTCCCTGACTCGGCAAGCGGTGGCAGGTTTGGCGAGATGGGGGTGCGAGACCCCCCAGCTCGCCCGGTAAGGGAAGGTAGCCCCTTCAGCGAGCTGGTTTCTTCTTCTATGGTTCCAGAGGGGTTCGGGAGCCCGAGATGTCCTACTACACCGAGAAGGGAGACCCGATCCAGCACTTCTAATGGTTTGATGATGTGGTCTCGATCTGATAGATTTTGGATGGATTCAAGTGAAGGATCTTCGCCATCACCCTCAAGGAGAAGACGAGAGATTGGTTCCACCAGTTGCCGGCCAATTCCATCGACTACTTCGAGGACCTAGGCCAGGGGTTCATGTTGAGGTTCACCACCTCCAAGAGGAGGAAGAAGGAGCCGGAGTCCCTGTTCCACATCAAGCAGGGAGTGAATGAGACCTTGGGGAGCTACATGGATAGGTTTTAGGAGGAGGTGACCTAGGTCCAGGAGATTCTAGGGCATACCCTAATGATGGCCTTCACTTTGGGGCTACAGTAGGGTTTCTTCTGAATGGAGCTGAAGAGGGTGTCGCCCCTCTCCTACGAGGAGCTAATGGAGAGGGCGGCAAGATAAGTCAATGGGGAGGCGTCGAACCTGGAGTTTGCCCGAAAGTTAGCCAGGTGGGCTACGGAGGAGGAAAGGCCCAGAGTGGGAAAAGGTCAGGTTGAGAGGAGAGCTGAACCCCGATAGAGGGAACAACAGCAGTAGCAGCAGCCGCAACAGCAGCCCAGGTGGGGGCATCAGGATCTGAACCATCAGTTGGGTAGGAGGACGGAGTGGCAAGATCAAGGGCCGAGGAGAGGTCATCATGAGGGGGATAACCGCCAAGAAGGCCAGGGCCAGTTCTATCCCCCAGGAGGGAGGCAAGGCTAGAGGCCACCTCTCCCCAACTAGGACCAGGCTATAGAAATAGCCATGGGGAAGAGGAGGAGAACAACGCGGAGAAGGAGAAGGGAGGTTAGGGTGGAATTACCCAACTGCAACTTCCATCAAGAGGAAGGGAATGCAACAACCATGTGCCCGGATTTCCTCGTGATGAGAGGAAACAGGGAGAAGCAGCAGCAATAAGACTGCCAGGAAGTACAGATCGAGGAGGTCCTGCCTTAGGCAGAGGAGGACAGGTGTGAATACAAGGCATATATTGGGACCCGGGGAGGGTTCGAAGTGATCCACGGGTGGGGGGGGGGGAGTCGAGGCTTCCCGCAAGGAAGGTCTCCACATTATATACCGCAAGAGTGTTGGCTCCACTTTCTAGACACCACCCCCAGAGGAGAAGATCACCTTCTCAATCAAGGATATGCCAGGTCATGAGGATACCTTTTGCGATGCACAGGTCATCCAGACGGAAATCGAGAATTTCACTGTCGCCCAGATCCTCATTGACAATGGGAGCTCGGTCAACGTCATCTTCAAGAAGGCATTTGACGCGATGAAGGTGGATTCCAAGAGGGTGCTGGCCTTGGACGAACCTCTATTTGGCTTCTCGGGGGAAAGGAAGGTAGTCGAAGGTGGACTGGGACTCCATGTCTCTCTGGTGGGGTAGTATTGCACCTGCAGATTCATTATCGTGGATGCCCCCAGCAGCTAAAGCCCCATTTCGGGAGGCCCCTCATCACTGCCTTCCGTTGTGTCCCCTCGTCCTTCCACTAGTGCCCAAAGTTCAATGCCGAGGGGGTCTAGGTCTGGGTCTGGGGAGACCCCAAGGTAGCAAGGGAGTGTTACGTCACTGCCATGAACTCTATCTCTTGATAGGAGGGAGCCGAGGAGATGGAGCGAAGGATGGAGGAGGGGGAGCAGGAGGCTGGCAGGGAGGAGATGGTGGTAGAGGAGAGCCATACCCAAGTGGCGGTGGCGGAGGAAGTTCAGGAGCCGGCTGAAGTCGTAGCCATGGAGGAGGCTGAGGAGGAAGTTCCTGCCCCGGGTGGGGAAGATGTCAAAGAATGGGGAGAGCAGTCCCGTCTGTAGGCTACAGAAGAGGTGGTGGAGATGGAGGTTCTCCCGCTGGGAGGCAGGGTGGAGAAGGTTCGCATCAGCGGGGGGCTGACCCCAGAAGCCCAAGACAGGATACTAGAGTGCATCCAATACAACGTGGACATCTTCGCCTGGAGATCCGCGGAGATACCAGGGATCGATGCTGATGTCGCCTTCCATCGTCTCAACCTGGACCCAGGAACACGCTCCATCATGCAGAAGAAGAGGTCCACCACAGACAAGCTTGCCGAGCCAATCAGGGAGGAGGTGTCCAAGCTCCTTAAGGATGAATTTGTATCCAAAATACAATACCCCGGCTGTGTCTCCAATGTAATAATGGTTAAAAAAGGAGATGGACAGTGGCGTATCTGTGTTGATTTTTCTCTACTTAATAAATCATGTCCCAAGGATTATTACCATTGCCTCAGATCGATGCGCTTGTTGACTCAGCTGTTAGTTTTCCTGTAATGAGTTTTTTGGATGCATTTTCAGGTTATCACCAGATCAGGATGCACCCCCCTTGACGTCAAAGATATCTCCTTCATCATGGGGGATGGGTTCTACTGCTACAAAATGATGCCCTTTGGGATGAAGAATGCAGGAGCAACCTACCAGAAGATGATGGAAAGGTTCTTCCGAGAGCAGAGGGGGAGGAACCTGGAGGTGTATGTAGTTGACCTCATGATCAAGAGCCGAGACATGGACTCCCACCTCCTGGACCTAGAGGATACCTTTGCCACCCTGCGCGAGTACAAGATGAGGCTGAACCCCCTGAAGTGTGTCTTCGGGGCCAGCAGGGGCAAGTTCTTGGGCCACCTTCTCACCCCCGCGGGGGTAGAGCCAAATCTTGATAAGGTCCGAGCAATCATGGAGCTGGGGTCACCTCAGAATGCTAAAGAGGTGCAGTGGTTGATAGGGAAGCTGGCAGGGTTGAGCAGGTTCCTTTCCCGGGCTGGGGAGAAGTGCTCCCCCTTCAAAACTTTGAGGGAGGCTAGAAGTTTTAGTGGACAAAGGAGTGCGAGGAGGCATTCCAAGCCCTTAAGAAGCAGTTGACTCAGGATCCACTACTCCAAGGGCCAAACGAGGGGGAGGATCTATATTTGTATCTCGGGGTCAGGGCAGAGGCCTTGAGCTCCATCCTAGTTCGGGAAGAGGGGAAGAGGTAATTCCCCATATACAATTTAAGCCAGGTATTAAGGAAGGCCGAGCTCCGTTATCCCAACTTGGAAAAGCTGCCCTTCTCTCTAGTCATCTCAGCCTGGAGGCTCCGGCCTTACTTCCAAGCACACTCGATCCGGGTGGTGACTGACCACCGCCTTTGCAACATCTTTTAGGGGGTGGAGCAATCAGGTAAATTGGATAAGTAGTCAGTGGAGTTGAGCGAGTTCGACATCACCTTCATCCCACATCTCTCGATCAAGGCCCAGGCGATGACCAACTTTCTTGATGACTATGTGGTCGAGGTAGTGAAGGATAAACTCACTCACCCAGTTTCATGGAGGGTGATGGTAGATGGTGCTTCAGGAAGGCATTCCCTAGGAACTAGGGTGATCTTGGAAAGTCCCCAAGGAACGAGAATTGAACAAACGGCTGTGGTGCACTTTCCCATCACCAACAACCAGGCCAAGTGCAAGGCAGTGATTGCAAGGCTCTTCCTGGACAAGGAGCTAGGAGTTCATGACATGGAGGTCCTCACTTACTCCATGGTGGTGGCCTCTTAGATCAACGGAGAATTTGAGGTAAGGGAGCTGATGGTTAAAACTCACGGCGCCCCGCGGGTTAGGGTATTTTGGTTTTATTTAGAAATACAAGATGAGATTTTATTAGAAAGAAAGGCGGGGCGCGCGGATTTATTTTATATAAAAAAGGGTTGAAATTGAGTTTTAATGAGAGGAGGCAAGTGCACCTATCACGAGTAATATAGGATATTTCGTGAGGAATATCGGGATCGTATTGTTCTCGGGGTCGGTTTACCTATTTCTACTCTTTCCCTGAAAGGACTATTATTTTACCGATAATATTTATATTTTCTCTAAATAATAAAAAAAGCATAAATATATAAATAAAGTGCAGAAAATGAAAGAAGAAAGGCCGATGATGAAATAGCGCGACGATATCAGAATAGAATTTGGAGTAAAATAAACTTTTAATAAAAAGAGATCCTAAATTGCAAATCAATTAAGGCGGAGACTTGGCCGTGGAGGTTCCACAGGAATGAGCTCACTTATCTATAGGAATATCGCTCACCTGAACGCTAAGACTATTTGATCGATCGTTAAACCGACAAAGGATTCCTCAAAATGCCCGTATTATGCTAAGAACCCCGCTATTGGGTGGGGAACCCAATCCGGTATAGTTGCGCGCCTCCTCTCTCGAAGGTGAGCGCGGAACTCTCTTTAACCAAGGGTGATCGATCCATACGCATGGCCTCTCGGCTAGCTAGCGTATGGACTACAGAAATAGGTCCCGCACATTGATTTGCGGTCCTACGCGTCGTAGACCCGGGCAAATAGTCCATACTTAAGGTTTACCCCGGTCTACGACGCGTAGGACCGTAAAATACTTTCTGTGCCGAAGTATAGATGCCCGTGAAATATTTTCGTCCCAGAGTCCAGAATAGACCGGAAGGAGAAGCACTCCTGGAACAACCTTGTGGAGAAGCAGACTCTTTCCAACTTGAGGTAAGAGATGAAACTAAAGATGGTAGCAATGGAATTCGGAGGCAGTTGTCTAGGAACGATGTCATAATGGTCAAAGACCGCTACGGTTTCCATCAAGATGGGGAATCGAAAGCCGCAGTCAAAGTGGTGTGTGGGGATGGCTATTTTGTTTGTTGCAGAAGTTTTAATTCGCTTGTGCAGAAAGGGAAGCCGCACGATCAGTTGGCTTCCCAACATATACTTTTCCACAAAACTATTTATCTCGGCTTGGCTAAGCCGGCATTCTTTGTGTTCTGCGGAGTGGAACGCGGAAGCAGCATCAGTCCTGACTGCTGTCTCCTTTTCAGACCACATCAATTTTTACTTAGCCCGCATCCTTATTTTTCGTGAAAAAGTCTCTGGAATCACCTTTATTTATAGGATTTCTTTGCTGCTGTAGTGATCAACATCAAATTGCGGTTAACTGTCAAGCCGTGCGGCCTTAACCTGCAAAATTTAGAGAACAACTATACATTCAAACCGCAGGCAAGTTCGGCAGTTCGCACGGTCAAGTTCCTGCACTTAGAAGATTTCCGAAACAGAGTTGTTGATGCGCGAAAAGTGACAGGGTCTCGAGCACCAACAGCTAACCGTTCGAGCACTGAGGAAAGAAGAAAAAGCAAACTGCAAACAGTAATCTACTAAGCGGATAAGAGAAAAAAGCGGAGAAGCCGTGAGCCACGGCTACACAAGACTTCACCCGTCGCGGACTGAATGCCACTCTTGCGACGGCCTTGACTTTGATTACAAATGATGGGTTACAAAAAGCACAAAGAAAGCTATGCAGCAAGAAAGTTGGAGTTTGAAAAGCTCGAAATTCGAGTCCGCAACCTTTAACAAGTGGGATCTTGGGCTCGAGTCAGCGTGCTTTGGGTGCACCACTTTCCCCTTATTTATTGGATTTGGGGCCTGCCCAAACGGGCAGGGATAAAATAACCGGTTGCATGGGGTACAGGAGAACCGGGCAGCGGTGACGGGAATCAAAAAGAGAAAAACAAGCAGTCCGTGCGAGAAAGGCGGACTTGAATTGCGAGCTGGAGCACTCCCAAGAAATCCGGAGCGCCGTTCTTCCTGGGATGTCGTGGCCTGGGCGGACTGGCTTTTGAGTCCGGCGAATGAATAATCTGGAGGACCAAGGCGGAGCGAACTATGCGGACTGAGAATCAGAGTCTGCATCTGTGGCATCCGGGCGACCTGAGCGGGCTGAGAATCGGAGTCCACTGCTGGAGATGCTGAAGGAAGAGTACGTCGACCATGTTGCGGATTCTGAGGTTAACATAATCCCCGCACATTTTCAAATTTCAAGAAATTTCGAAAATGTTTCTCTAACCGCCGAGTCCGCAACCAACGCTGCCACTGCCTGGGCTATATATACGGCCGGGAGTACTGTAATCTACCACAACTGTCTGCATAATGGGACGATACTCACCACTTGCGGTCTGCATTCTTAAGACCGGCATGGCGAGGTTGGGATCCTTCTTTGGCAATCTTCCCAAAGCCGACAAATCTAGGGAGCCCGTAATGCGGGCGAAGAAGGTTGTCCAGCGAGGGGAAAAGATTTATGACATCGGAGAGAGTTCGCAGAAGGATGGAGCATCAACAAAGAGCAAGGAACCAAGTCTCTTGAAGTCACCTTCTCAGGGTCCGACCACGTCTTCTCAACCGTAGCAAACCTCAGACCAGACCCACGCGGGCTATGGCAGAATGGCGATAGTCTCCACTGCCTCTGGAACCTTCATGCTGCAACTGGATGTGGGGAAGGAAGTTTCCTCGCCAGAGATTCATCAGCGCGACTCCGCGAGGGTGCGGTCTACCGATCTGGATTTTGAGAAAAGAATAGGAGCAGCAAGAAACGTGCGGATGGAGAAGCAGGCTGGGAATCAGGTCGTGACTTCAACGACTTCCTCGGCTGCAGCCGGCACTAACCAGGACGTAGTCCGCGCAAAATTGCCGGACTCTGAGCAGGTTGTGCTGGCCTCAGAGAAGACTCCTGAGAAGAAGAAAAGGAAGAGGGACAAATCCTCTGTTTCTGAACGGGTCGAGAAGCGACTGCGAGCTCAGAAGGAGAAGAATGTCTTCGTGCGAACAGGCGCTGCGAGCTTGCAATACCGACCGTAGGAAAAAGAGGTCCCATATGCAAACTTAGTTTCGCCGGATGCTCCCATTCCGGGTGGTGATTCCTTGTCTACGGTCAGTCTGTCTACTACAGAAATACTTAACACTATTGATAATGAGCGGCTTGCTAATATTAATCAGTCTCTGCTAAAGGTGTTGTAGTTTGATGTCGAGATAGTAGGTGAGAAGGTTGCTGAACCCGCCCCTTCTACTGCGGATGGCAAGAGGGAAAAGGTGAAGGAGCAGCTCGCTATTATGCAAGCAAAGGTCGTGGCGGTTTCTAAACGGCTAGAGGCGGACAGACGGGATGAGGACTTGCGGACGGCGGCTGAAAGGATGCGGACAGAAATCGCCGCCGCCACCTCCGCGTTTCCAGAAGAGATGGCTTTATAAGTCTCCGGTGCGAAAGTCGAGACCAGTTAAAATTATTACAGAGACCGAGGACATCGTGGCTTCCAGTAGATCAATGGCAGAAAAGAGGGCGATGGTTCACCAAAGATGGAGACAACATTTGGTTGCTCTTGACCCCGAGCGAGTACTGCGGCCTATAGTAGATAGTCGCCAGATCGCCGCAATTTTTATGAAAAGTGAATTTACTTACATCTCTTCTCTGAGTTTATCGCGCCTTGGAAACTAAAGTGAACTTTGCTTCTTGTGTTGCAGTTCGGAACTCGCCGCCAGATTCGGTTGAAGCTGGCGAGATCGCGCCGTCTCCTGCGGATGCCCCTGCACCCGCACTGGCGACTGCCCATGCAGAGCCTACACCGGGGAGCAGTCCGCCCTAGAAAAATATGCTAAGTCCCATAGTAGATTTGATAAGTCTGTTAAGATCTTTTGATACAGCTTATTTGAGTCTCCCTTCGGCTGAGTATACTAAGTCATCATTGGCTATCATCCCATATTCTTCTCCAATAAGCCCTGAAGTTGTCAAGCAACTCAAGGGCAGTTTTGCTACCCCTTCCATTCCATCCTCTCCACAAACTGCTTCTCCTATTGTATCTTCTCCCATGGCTTCAGTATTTGTGATGGATGATTCTCCGATGCCAGATCTAGATGCCTTGATCATGGCTGACATTGAGGAAGAAAATAAGTTAGCTGCTCAAAGTACTGATGTATATAGTTCTCTAGTCCCCTTCCTAGTTCCCTCACAGACAGAAAAGGAAATAATTTCTGATGAAACACTAATAGAAATTGATGATATGTATGACAATCCTCACCCACTGATGATGATGATGATGATAAGGACCCAAAGAGGAAGCAAATCTCTAAGAAAAGGAAGGCTCCTCCTCCTCCTGCTCCTAAGCCTGGAAATACAAATGACACTCCCTACAATATTCTGCAAAACATAACTCCATACAAAGGGATGTCAGCTTGGATGTGGCTATCAAAAAATGAACAAAAGGCTAAAAAGAAAAGCAGAAGATACTCCCCTCCTCCACCTCATAAATACAGGAAGGATCCCCCTCCTCCTCCGCCTCCAGCTGCTGGTGCTTCAGGAACCACTTATCAAAAGTCAGATGTGCTTAATGGTGAAGCTTTTGAACTTCCCGACCTCAATTTTCACGAGCGCGAGATATTTACTTAACACCGGCTCCCTGGTCTCAAAATTACCCAAAACCAGTGATGCCATCACTAGAGAGTCCGTCCTTACATGGACATGGTCGATTCCGAGTTCCCTGGCGAGCCTTAAACCGTCCAATAGAGCTTCATACTCTGCTTGGTTATTGGTCACTGGAAAATAAAACTTAATCAACTGTTCAAGTTTAATGCCGTTTGGATTTATTAGAATTACTCCTGCCCCGGAGGCGTTCCTACCGGAAGCCCCATCAACATAGATTGTCCAAGCCAGAGGAGACCTCTCTGCCTACTCAGAATCAGACTCGGTGGTATTCATGAGAAAATCTTACAGCACCTGTGCTTTGACGGCCGTCTTAGGCACATAGGAGACCTCGAACTCACTCAGCTCGATTACCCATTTAGCTAGCCTGCCCGAATGTTCTGGCTTTTCCAATACACTCTTAAAAGGTTGGTCAGTGACTACTTGTATTTAGTGTGCCTGGAAATAAGGATGGATTCTACGAGCTGACATGAACAATTCCATAGCCAGCTTCTCCAGAATTGGATACCTAGTCTCTGCATCTTTCAGAATGTGGCTGACGTAATAGACTGGAAATTGCCTCCGGTTTTCCTCTCGGACGAGAATGGAGCTGACTGCTTCAGGACCAACCCCTATGTTAACCCGGAATCTGCGACTAGTTCTCCAGGTTTTCAAGTCCGGGCGGCTTGTGCTTTCTAGCCGCCGTTCTCAGCTAACCGGCTTATTGTCAGATAAGCCGGGCGGCCTCTACGTCAGAAAGCCTCCAGTTCCGGTCCAGCCATCATCTAAGGGTCGGCCTGTCATTGCCCAAGCTGCACGACCTGTGTCCCAGGTCGCCGTCAGAGGAGGTCCAGATTAGCCGGCCCAGAGGCCGTGCTGCAGCTCGGCAGAAGAAGGTCGCCAGGTCGCGCGGCCTGTCTCTTGGCTTTTCTTCTTTTTCTCGATTCCCGTCACCGCTGCCCGATTCTCTTGTACCTCGGGCAGCCGGTAATTTTAGCCATGCCCGTTTGGGCAGGCCCCCAAGCCTATAAATAGGGGGCGGGAGTACACCCAAAGCACGCTGACTCGAGTCCAAGAGCTCGCTTGTTAAAAGCTGCGGCCTCGATTCTAGTCCTTTGCGGTCTATTATCCGGCCGGCTTCTTCCTTTCTTCTTTCCTTTCTAAGTGTAATTGCTCAGATTCTTATAAAAGGAAAGCCCGCCGCAGGAGAGGCATTCAGGCCGCTGCGGGCGAACTCTGTTGTTGCCGCTGGCAGCGGCCCTTTCTCTCTTTTTCCTATCCGGTCCTATCCGCCATTCCTAGCCGCTAGTAACCGACTAGCCGACAGTCTTTTCCCAATACCTTCCCCAGTGCTCGAATGATTAGTTGGTGGTGCCCGTTTTCCCCGTCGCTTTTCATGCATCAACAGTTAACACGCGACCCTCAGATCTCGGTTAGCCGGAGAAATCCGCAGCTAGATATTGTCAGACCGCTCGGCCGCTAGTGCTTAGCGGCTAGTCGAGCAAGCAGCGGCAAGGGTGGTTAACCTGCTCAGTAATCGCTGGCAATTCTATCCGCGCGGTTAGACTGTAACTATTCGGCGGTCTCTAAGTTCGTGTTGGTTGTTATCTCTCATTTGCAATGAATCTCCCGAGGAATTACAGAGATTTCTTATCATCTATGCTGGATTCCTTAGCGAGGCAAGAGGGTTCTCATCCCGAGAATATAGCTATGGATGCATTTCAGGCTGGCACGGAGCAGACACCTCCCTACAGAGAAGAAGAAGTTTCTTTTCCGTTCGTTGATCAAATTCGCAGGGATACCGTTGCTGATGATTTTAGAGAGCCCCGCTTGCCACGTTATCATGGGATTAGTGATCCAGTTTCACATCTGTAAGCATTTGAAGCGACTGCTTCTCTAAAAACCATGTCGGATGGAATCAAATGCAAGCTTTTTCTAATGACCTTTGACGGTCTTGCTCAGGAATGGTTTCATGGTTTACCTTCTCGGTCCATCACTTGCTTTGGGGATTTTCAAAAACAGTTTCTTTTGAGATTTGATACTTTCAGGAAGCGGAAGAGAGACCCAGTAGCTCTCTTCCAAATCAAGCAGGAAGTTGATGAGTCTACCGCTCATTTCGTTGATCGGTTTCAAAAGGAAACGCTCGATATCGTTAACGTTCATCCAGACTTTTACAAATATGCCTTGATAAGCGGACTTCGAGAAGGTCCTCTCAAATTTAAAGTTAGCAAAAAGGAGCCGAAGTCCTATGGAGATCTTATTAAAACAGCTAATCAGTTCATAATGGGTGAAGCAGCAAATGCCAACTATATATCCTTCTTAAATCAAATGGCTAAGGGATATCAGAAAGATTCTTATCATCAACAGCCCGGTTCTTCCCGAAGTGCTTCATAATCTCCGCAACAGGATAAATCATCAGAGTGTATAGAAGCTTGCCCTATCATGTCCTTTGATCCTAAAACACTCAAGTATGAAAAATACTCGGACAGATATGTCGAGTTCAAAATTTCTATGGAAGATCTTCTGCCAAGTCTTGCTAATATGAAAGAATTTAAAAAGCCTCGACGTATGAAATCAAAGATTGAACATCAACATGAAGAACTTTTTTGTAAATATCATAAGGATATTGGTCACAACACAGAAGATTGTCGGGCTCTCCGGGAACTAGCAAATCAATTTGCAAGGGCAGGGAAATTACAAGACTATGTTGTCCTATGATCTTCCAGCACATTTTCCACTGATAAAGCCAATGTTTCAAATGAAGATTCTGTTGTTAAATAGTGGAAGTGTTAGAAGCGGTAGTACCTTGTTTGTCTTTCTTTTACATATTTCGTATATCTCCTATGTGCTCGGAGTTTCTGGCATTTGCTTCTTTTTTTTTGATAATGACAGTTGTAATAAATATAACCCCAAACCAGTCCTCACCAGCATCCAGCTTCACAAATATCTCTCAACGATCATCGACAATTGGGTTCAATTAGGCTTCAAGCCCATATCCTTTTACTAAGCTTTCCTCTAGAAATAAGCATTCATATGCCCTCTAAATTTTGCTTCCTAGCTTTACACTTAATATTGACATACCTATGTGACATTTACTTATAACAAATATAATACTAATTTTTTGGCCCTCCATATCCCGCTCGACATCAGTCACAGATGTGTAGTGGCAATCCCGCTCGACATCAGTCGCAGATGTAAACCCCGCTCGAATCATTCGCGGATGAGTTAAATGAGATCTTCTTTAGAAGAGTGATGATTCTCAGTTTATGATGTAAGACAGTGCAGGCAGAGTTTTCGTTATCTTTTCAACCTGCAAGTTATAGTGATAGATAAATTATGGTTTTCATATATTGCTATTATTTTGCCCGTTCCAGCTTATCCACCGTCTCACGGTCTTACAACCTAGCCGGTTTAAATTGCACAGTCTGAAGACTGCGCGGTTACCTATTTCGGTTTATTCTATTTGGCTATGAAATCTATCTCAGATTATTACTAATATATTCTGTAATTCGGCCGACTTGATCCTGTCAATTAATTCCAGTCCGCCAAGTAGAGGGCAGTGAATTGAGTTGTTGAGTCTGCAGATCTTGAGGTCCTGTGAGGAAAGCAATGCCGCTCCGGCCGCACCTACCCGCTTGGCCTCTAGACTGCGGTTATCCTATCCGCTCAGTCCGCCGGTCCTTGGGTTGATTCGGTAGTTCATAGCCCTGTGAGGAAAGCTATGCCGCTCCGGCCGCACCTACCCGCTTGGTTATGAATTACGGGTCATTTCTGATATTATTATTGATGCAGTGCGGACTCCGGTTATCCTATCCGCTCAGTCCGCCGATCCTTGGGTTGATTCGGTAGTTCATAGCCCTGTGAGGAAAGCTATGCCGCTCCGGCCGCACCTACCCGCTTGGTTATGAATTACGGGTCATTTCTGATATTATTATTGATGCAGTGCGGACTCCGGTTATCCTATCCGCTCAGTCCGCCGGTCCTTGGGTTGATTCGGTAGTTCATAGCCCTGTGAGGAAAGCTATGCCGCTCCGGCCGCACCTACCCGCTTGGTTATGAATTACGGGTCATTTCTGATATTATTATTGATGCAGTGCGGACTCCAGTTATCCTATCCGCTCAGTCCGCCGGCTTATGGTATTCATTCAAATCAATTCGCGGCTTGCTATATAAAGAAGTCGCAATATGTTTATCTCTATCGCTAAGTAGTTTCCCTATTGAAAGCGAGTTTCGTATTAAAGTTCGGACAGGCCGCCACAATCAGCTTGCTTTTTACAATATCTATCTGGTTTATCCCCTTGGCCGGGCGGCTTGTTGATCGCCGTGTATCTTCTTCATCTCCAATAAAATTACGGCCTATACATTAATCGTGGGACTTCGTGGTTGAATATGAACCCTCAACAGTTGAACTGCCTTATATTCTTGGCGAATAATTGCCTAACCGCCCGGCTTATTACTCTATATACGCTCAAGGATGACCGGATTGTTATAATTTCGCAGACGACTAGTATATCCGGTTACCGGTATTATACTCGAGTTTAACCGGAGCAAAGGTAGTTATTATTCGGTGAAGTCATCGATTAGATTTCTTAAGCCGCATACACAAACAAGTAAGTAAAATTATAATAGATTCTCACAAAAGGTAAAATATTTTCATTTCTCATGTCAAGTGTAAAAGGTAGACCGCGCGGTTTACAAAAATCTTACCGGCGGTCTCAAAAAATGTAAAACTTTTACAAGTAATCTATCCTAGCAATTCGGCTTCAATCTTTTGGACGCAGGAGTACCGGAGTCCGGTTCATCGTCGATGTCAATCTCAGAAGGCGAGTAGTCGCCACTGTCAGACGAGGATGAACGCGAACTGCCAGTGCCCCTGGTCTCTGACGAGCTGACAACAACCCGCGCGGTCTCAGACGCTTGACCGCCGGTTTCTGAAGAAGCGCTCTCGCTGCTGCTTCCCTAGCTGTCCTCCTCTTCCTCTTCTGCCTCGCCCTCTCCGCCGATCTTCTCCTTGCCTTTCAGCGCTCGATAAACCGCGGCCACCCTTTTCTTCAAGGATGGATACAAGTCGGCGCAGGTGAAGTCGGTGAATCCCGGGGCGAGGCCGCTGCGATCTCGAAGGCTTTTCAGCGCTCCGTCGATCCCTTGCACAAGCTGCGGAAAGACCGCGTCCTGAAAGGCTGAGTTGGCCGGATCGTACATTTTCTGCAAAGGAAGGAAGAAGGTCAGTCCGAGCGGCTTGTTAAATGAGGTCGCATAAATCAGGTAATATCTTACCGCATTGAGCTCCTTTAGCCGTGCGATTTCTTCATCCTTTTCGGCGAGTTGCCGCTTCAGGTCGCCTTCACTTGCGACTAACTTCCTATGGGCCAGGCCCATATAGTGGTTAGCCACAAAGCTTCTCGCGCCGACCTGCGCGGCAAACCGCGAGAGGTCCTCTGCAGGTATCTTTTTTAGCGCCTTCAAATTGCGCCTTCCATACAAAGCCGCGCCAGCCGCGAAGGCATGGCGGCTTACGGTTTCCTTCCCCCAGTTCGGGAGGGCGGTGGAAACTTGTACCGATTCGCCGTCGGCACTCCACTGCATGGTGGGGTTGCCGTGGAGGTCTTTCAAGCGGCTGCCCATACCAAGCAGCGTGAAGCCGCTGGAGGAATCCGATTCAATTTCCACTTCAGCCCGCTCCGGCCTGGCCCTCTTCGCCCTATTCTCCCTCTGTGTAAGGGTTAGGCCGCCTGGAGTAAGCGGCTTGTTCAGCGGGACCGCGGCGGCAGCTGCAAGGCAAAGTTAACAAGTCAGTTGGTAAGCCGCGCGGCTAGCAGAGCAGTTCGGCTGGGTGATACTTACTGTCCTGCGCATGGACATCCTCCAAAGTCGGGAGCAGCGGGAGGTAGTGGGTGACGTCGAGCCCCTTGCCCTTGAAGAAGTTGAAGATCTCCTTCTCCATGTCGTCCAGTCCGCTACTACCAAAAGCAGCTTCGTCGCGAAATTGCGGATGGACCAGCAGGAGTCCGAGGTTACCCTCGAAGATCAGGTATCTTTATGACCAATTCGCGATTTTGTTCGCCAGGTTGACGACTTTCAGGCCGCGGCAGCCGAAGTAAAGATGGCCTCTGAAGATCTTCATTCCCGCGTCCGGAATAGACCGCACAGAGAAGCATTCTCTGAACAGCCTTATCGAGAAGCGAACTCGCTCCGACCTAAGGTAGGAGATGAAGCTGTAAATCGCCGCAATAGAGTTCGGGGGCAGCTGTCATGGCACTACTCCGTAATGGTCGAAGACCGCGACGGCTTCCATTAGCGATCTGGTTGGCTGCGGAGGTGTTAATCCGCTCGTGAGGCACCGGAAGCCGCGCGAGCAGCGGGCTGTCTTTCATATGCTTCTCTGCAAAGCTGTCGAGTTCGGCTTGGGTAAGTCGGCCTTCCTTATGATCCGCCGAATGGAAAGCAGAAGCCGCATCGGTCCTAACGGCTGGAGCTTTGTCAGACCGCATCGCCATTGCTTTAGCTCGCATTTTGATGTTCTGTGTCGAAGACTCCGGGATAATCTCAATTTATAGATTTCCTACGCAGCTACAGTTGTGGTTGTCAAATCGCGGTTAGATATCAGGCCGCACGGCTCAACCTGCAAGGTAAAGTATTCTAACCGCATTCTAGTTCGGCAGTTCGAGCGACAAAAATTCCAGTACTTGGCGAAATTTCTAAAGAAGAAAAGACAGCGACTAGAAAGTATTCAAACCGCACAAAGCCGCATTCAATTCGCAGTAATATACAATCGAACATACAACAATTGTCCACAGGAATCAAACTGTTCGGCATCACGAGTTGATGCTTATTACAACGCCAAATTAAAGTTCTCATAATTATCTCTCTCCACTCTCTGGAGCCTCTCGCCCAACCCGCGCGACTTGGTCGCCGGCCTGTACCAGCTGGACATACACTTGACTAACAAGGTTGTGGATATTGTGCAGAGTCCGATGAACTCGCGAGGTATCACGCTCTACGCGGGTAAATGGAACCAGCGACAGAGCGCGATCTCCCGGGTCGCCAGAAGCAGCGACCTGCCTAACCGCCGCGACTACTGGTGAGTCCGAAGTCTCTCCGGAAGCCGGGCGATTTGGTAGTTGCTGCTGTTCAGCAGTCGTCCTAGCAGGTTGCAAGCCTCTGCCGGCCTCCTCTGGTCGATCCTTATCCCTTTCCTCGTCAAGTCGAGCGGTGTCCGCCCTTTACCTCTCTATCCGGCCGAGCATCTGCACTAAAGCCTGCAGGTCAAGTTTCTCTGTCTTCTCCTGCTCCAGGTGGGCCAGCGCCTCCAGAGTTCTTTGCTCAGCGGCCTCAAGCGCAGTCCGCATCGTTGTCTTCTCCTCCTCCCAGCTGGCCAGGGACTCCTGCATCCTTTTGTCAGCGGCCTCCAGCGCAGTCCGCTTTGCCGTTTTCTCCATGTCCGCGCTGGCCAGTGCCTCCTGCACCCTTTTGTTAGCGGTCTCCTGCGTAATCCGGATCGTCATTTTCTCCAACTCCAAGCTGACCAAGGCCTCGTGCATCCTTTTCTCAGCGGCCTCCACCTCAGACCGCATCATTCCTCTCTCCTGCTCCAAGTCCTCCAGCACTTCTTGAGTTCTCCTTTCAGCGGCCTCCAACATAGACCGCTGATTTTCTTCTTGAAGCCGCCACTCTTCTTCCTTGGCTCGAAGGGCCTCGGCATGCTCCCTTATCCTAGCCTGCAAGGCGGCGACCTCCTCCTGGAATTCGGCCGTCCTCTGGTCACGGACACTTGGAGGTAGCGGCAGAATCAGTGGAGGTAAGAAAGTCGTCAGATCGCCCGGCTTGATGGAAGTTTCCCATACACCTGCAGCGAATAAACAGGCGGTTAGATTCAGTGATATGACCAGCACCTGGTAGAAGCTCTCGTTAGAACGAGACCGCAGCTGGTGGTTATCTCTCCTTCGAAAGCCGCAGTATCAAGTCTAGCCGCTGGTCGCCTAAACCTTTCTGAATCTATTCGCTTTAGCTTTTCTTTCGATAGCCACGCGGTCTCCTTAGCTTTGCTTTTCAGCTCAGCCGTGGTCAGGAAGAAGCTCGCCGGCGGATTGCAAATTGTGTCCGCTCCCTTCTTCCGTGACCGCGGCTTGTAGAATTTTACAATACGCTTAACTTCTTCGTGTTTACCTTGCAGGGCAGGAAATGTAGTCGCCACCTGCTTCTAGGCGATTAACTTCTTCATCTCCTCTATCTTCTCTCTGAGTTTTAATTTTTCAGCTCCTTCTGAAACCGCAGGAGCCGATTCGCCAAGCTTCTCTCCTGTAACTTCGACATCGGTGACGGCGACCTCCGCAGAAGCCGGCGGAGTTGCCAGTAACTTGTCCTGCTGCTGAAATTTCTCCATGCCCTTCAGGATATCGCTTAGGGATTCGCTAACCAAAGGCGTACTCTCTGGCTCGTCCGACTTGGAAGATGGAGTCGACAGACCATCAGATACGTCTTTCTCCCGCGGCTTAAATTGCACACTAGCCGCTCCGGTCTTCACAGAAACATTGCGGTTATCAACCCGCATCTTCCGCGCCTTCCTCTCCATCCTTTCCTCAAGGGTCTCGACCTTTTTCTTACGTCGCTTCAAGTGGCCGACTATTGTCTCTGTCCGTTTCCTCTTCTCAGTCAGAGACCGCTCGGCCTCCAGTAGCTTCTTCGAGTCGTCCTCTTCAACAATGATCAAGTCAGCAGATGTGGGCAACTCGCGCGGTTTGGAAGAGTCGACACTCTTCTCCTCCGCCCCGGCGATCTTCAAAAGGGGTTCACCTGATAGCGAGTAGGTAATGTCGAAGGATTTGGTGGCACCAGCTTGCGGGAGAGCAGATTTGGAAACCGCTTCGACTTTTGTCGCGGCCTGCGAGGATTCCGCGACGACTTCCATCGATTTCTTTCCAGAATCAGAAGCCGCCGGTGCGATCGGCTTCTCAGTTTTCTTCTCAGGCCGTTGGTCGGAACTGTCCGCTTTTCTGCTCCTCTTTTTCGATCCAGACGACTTCTTTTTGCGATCTAGCATCGAGGACATGACGTCCATCTTGTAGAAGTCTCTGTCGGCTTGGAGGATTCTGACCGCAAGTGGCGAATAGTGACCCGTGGCTTGGCAGAAATCTTGACGAAATGGCAGGGCCCTCGGCATTTTATAGACGCAGAAGCATTAATGGAAGTCACGGTCTCCGGCTTAGTTCTACATTTTCGAAGTTTTTCAGAAACTTAAAAATGTGCGGTGCGATCGGCTTCTCAGTTTTCTTCTCAGGCCGTTGGTCGGAACTGTCCGCTTTTCTGCTCCTCTTTTTCGATCCAGACGACTTCTTTTCGCGATCTAGCATCGAGGACAAGACGTCCATCTTGTAGAAGTCTCTGTCGGCTTGGAGGATTCTAACCGCAAGTGGCGAATAGTGACCCGTGGCTTGGCAGAAATCTTGACGAAATGGCAGGGCCCTCGGCATTTTATAGACGCAGAAGAATTAATGGCAGTCGCGGTCTCCGGCTTAGTTGTACATTTTCGAAGTTTTTCAGAAACTTAAAAATGTGCGGGGATTATGTTAATCCAGAATCCGCGACTAGTTCTCCAGGTTTTCAAGTCCGGGCGGCTTGTGCTTTCTAGCCACCGTTCTCAGCAAGTCAGCTTATTGTCAGACAAGCCGGGCGGCCTCTACGTCAGACAGCCGCCAGTTCCGGTACAGCCATCATCTAAGGGTCGGCCTGTCATTGCCCAAGCTGCGCGACCTGTGTCCCAGGTCGCCGTCAGAGGAGGTCCAGATCAGCCGGCCCAGAGGCCGTCCTGCAGCTCGGCAGAAGAAGGTCGCCAGGCCTCGCGGCCTGTCTCTTGGCTTTTCTTCTTTTTCTCGATTCCCGTCACCGCTGCCCGATTCTCTTGTACCTCGGGCAGCCGGTAATTTTAGCCCTGCCCGTTTGGGCAGGCCCCCAAGCCTATAAATAGGGGGAGGGAGTACACCCAAAGCACGCTGACTCGAGTCCAAGAGCTCGCTTGTTAAAAGCTGCGGCCTCGATTCTAGTCCTTTGCGGTCTATTATCCGGCCGGCTTCTTCCTTTCTTCTTTCCTTTCTAAGTGTAATTGCTCAGTTTCTTATAAAAGGAAAGCCCGTCGTAGGAGAGGCATTTAGGCCGCGGCGGGCGAACTCTGTTATTGCCGCTGGCAGCGGCCCTTTCTCTCTTTTTCCTATCCGGTCCTATCCGCCATTCCTAGCCGCTAGTAACCAACTAGCCGACAGTCTTTTCCCAATACCTTCCCCAGTGCTCGAACGGTTAGCTGGTGGTGCCCGTTTTCCCCGTCGCTTTTCGTGCATCAACACCCTAAATACAGGAACAACATCTCCCCTGCTCGAGGGCTTTGCAACAAAGGTGTAGAGGTTAACTGTTTCTTCAATTGCTCAAAAGCTTGTGTGCACTCTTCCATCCACTGAAATTTGGACGCTCCCCTGAGAGTTTTGAAAAAGGGGGCACTCTTATCCCCAACTCGAGAGATGAATCTCCCGAGTCCTGCCAGCCTCCCCCCTAACTACTGAACTTCTTTTGGAGAGCGGGGGGGGGGGGGGGGGAGCCATATCAAGGATGGCTTTGACCTTATCTGAATTAGGGGCAAGGCCCTCTGGAGTGAGGAGATGGCTGAGAAAATTTCCCTTGCTTGCTCCGAAAGTACATTTTAGCGGATTAAGCTTTATCTTATGTTTTCGTAAAGTGGAAAAATTTTCCATTAGGTCACGCAGATGCTGCGAATGAGACTTGCTTTTCACTAGGAGATCATCCACATATACTTCAAGGTTTTTGCCTCTTTGTTCTCTAAACACATTATCCATCATGCGTTGGTATGTTGCACCTGCATTCTTAAGCCCGAAGGGCATCACAAGATAGCAGTAGCAACCATCGTTGGTGATAAACGATGTGTGAGGAATATCCGGCTTGTGCATCCTAATTTGATGGTAACCCGAGAATGCATCTAAAAAACTCATAAAAGAATATCCAACCGCAGAATCAACTAGAGAATCTATCCGAGGAAGGGGGTAGCAATCTTTGGGGCACGTTTTATTCAATCGGGTGAAGTATACACACATTCTCCACTTCCCCCCTAGTTTTTTAACCATTACAACGTTCGAAACCCACTCAGGATATTGAATTTCTCAAACAAAGCGCGCCTTAAGGAGTCTAGCAACCTCCTCTCTAATGGGCTCTGCCAGCTTGGTTGCCGCATCTCTTTTCTTTTGCTGCACTGGCTTGGCGGCTGGATCGACGTTGAGGTGGTGGCAAGCTATGTCTGGATCGACTCCTGGCATATCCTCTACTGACCATGCGAAGACGTCTAAGTTCTTCAGCAAGCAGGAGATCAATTCTTCCTTTTGATCTTCTGGAAGTTCTGCGTTGATGGTGAGCTTTCTCCCTTCTCCTTCTGCGATGGGAACCTCCTGCGTCACCTGGGAAGGTTCCTGTTCAGCGCCTTCTCTATCTGCAACAGCTCCTAGTTGGGTGGAAACCTCTGCTACTGCTGGGAAGATCGGAAGGGCAAGCTCGGTCATATTCACCGTTCGCAGGTAGCACTCTCTTGAATGCCTCGGGTTGCTTCGGACTCTACACATCCTGCCATTGGCATAGAACTTGACAGTAAGGTGGTAGGTTGACACCACCGCCAGGTATCTATTCAGCAATGGCCTCCCGAAGATGGCGTGGTAGCAGCTGGGAGCATCTACCACTACAAACTCAGTTGGTCGGGTGGATCCCTCGAGCTTTATGGAGAGGGTGACGCTTCCCTCTACTTCCTTTCCCCAGAAAATCCATAGAGTGGCCCTTCGGTGGAAAGTAAAGGCTTTCCTGTTCGCAAGGCCTCAAAAGTTGTCTTGAACAGAAGATTAACTGAGCTACCCGTATCAATAAGAATCCGATCTACAGTTTAATCTTCTATGGCCACTTTGACCACTACAGCATCATTGAAAGGATTGGTCGTCTGGGGCAGATCTTCTTGACCAAAAACAATATCGACACCAGAAGGTGCGGAAGAGGAACAGGAGGCAAACTCTTCCCGAGAAACCCTCGCAATTGAAGATTTCTTAGTGGCTTCGGCTCCTGCCCCTCCATGAATGAAAAAGAGCCGCCCGAGGGAACCCTCATCATCTGCGTCGAAGCACTCGGGCCGAATGTTGACGGGCCCTAGCCGGCCGACGTCCTCCACTTCCACACACTCCATCTGAACCTCTGCCACTTCTTTGCCCTTAGCGGTGAGAGGTTTCGAAGAGTTTCCCCTCTTGTCCAAATCATTGATCTTTCCTTCGGCGACCAGCCTCTCAACTAGTTGTCGAAGGGCTTTGCAATCTTAAGTTGTTGATGCTCGAAATGCGACGGACTCGATCACCACTAGCTAACCGTTCGAGCACTGGGGAAAGAGGGAAAAGAAAACGGCAAGCAGTGATCTACTCAAGCGGATAAGAGAAAAGAGCAGAAGAGTCGTGAACCACGACAAAACCGGAGTTCACCCGCCGCGGCCTGAATGCCACTCTTGCGACGGGCTTGATTTTTATTATAAGCGATGACTTACAAAGAGTGGGAAGAAACTGTGCAAGAAGCAAGCTGGAGTCCGCAAAGCTCGAGATTCGAGTCCGCATCCTTTAAAAAGTAGGCTCTTGGGTTCGAGTGAGTGTGCTTTGGGTGCACCACTTATCCCTATTATAGGGTTGGGGGCCTGCCCAAACGGGCAGGGCTAAAATAATCGGCTGCCCGGGGTATAAGAGAACCGGGCAGTAGTGACGGGAATAAAAAAAGAAAAGAACAATAAGTCCACGTGAGGTAGGAAGACTGGGCTTGCAAGCAGGAGAAATTCCTACCCATCCGGAGTGCCATCTCCCTGGAGTGACGCGACCTGGGCGGACTGGCTTTTGAGTCCGGCGGATGAGCGATCATGAGCTCTCAAAGCGGAGCGGTCTGGGCGGGCTGAGAATTGGAGTCCGCTTTTGGGGCAGCTGGGCGGCCTGGGCGGACCGAGAATCGGAGTCTGCGGCTTAAGATGCCCAATAAAGAATACATCGACCGTGTTGCGGATTCTGGGGTTAACATAATCCCCGCACATTTTCAAATTTCAAGAAATTTCGGAAATGTTTCTTTAACCGCCGAGTCCGCAACCAATGCTACCACTGCTTGGGGTATAAATATGGCCAGGAGCATGGCATTCTGTCAAAATTATCTACGCGACGGGACGTTACTCACTACTTGCGGTCTGCATTCTTGAGTCCGGCATGTCGAGGTTGGGATCCTTCTTCGGCAATCTCCCTAAGGCTGATAAATCCAAGGAGCCCGCGACGCGGGTGAAGAAGGTGGTCCAACGAGGAGAAAAGAGGATTCAAGACATTGGGGAAAGTTCGTAGAAGGACGGAGCGCCCGCCAAGGGCAAAGAAACAAGAATCTTAAATGCACCTTCTCAACCGCTGCAAACCTCAGAGCAGACCCCTGCGGGTTCAGGCGGAATGGCGATAGTCTCCACCGCATCCGAAACATTTATGCTGTAGCTGGACACGGGGAAAGAAGTTTCTTCGCCAGAGGTCCGCTAGCCGAAACTCGAGGAGGTGCGGACTGCAGACCCGGATACTGAGAAACGGGCAGATGCGGCAGAAGGCGAGCGGGCAGAGAAGTCGGCAAGACGCCAAGCCGCGACTTCGACTTACTTGGCTGCAGCCGGCACTAGTCAGGTCACAGTCTGCACAACACTACCGGACCCTGAGCAGGTCGTGCTGGCCTCAGAGAGGACTCCTGAGAGAAAGAAGAGGAAAAGGGACAAATCCTCAGTTTCTAACCGGATAAAAAAACGACTTCGAGCTCAAAAGGAAAAGAATATCTCTGCACGGACAGGCGCGGCAAGCCTGCAATACCGCCCGCGGGAAAAGGAGGTCCCGGACGCCAGCTTGATCACGCCTGACGCCGCCATCCCGGGCGGTGACTCCTTGTCCACGGTCAGTCTGTCCACCACAGAAATTCTTGACTCTATTGATAATGAGCGGCTTGCTGATATTAATCAGTCTCTGCTTGAGGTGTTGCAGTCTGACGTGGAGATAGTAGGCAAGAAGGTTGCCGAACCCATCCCTTCTACTACGAATGATAAGAGGGAGAAGGCGAAGGAGCAGCTTGCCATCATGCAAGCAAAGGTTGAGGCGGTTATAGAGCGGCTAGAGGCGGATAGACAGGAGGAGGATCTGCAGACGGCGGCCGAGAGTACGCGGACAGGTAAATCGCCATCGCCACCTCCGCTCTTCCGGAAGAGATGGCTTTATAGGTCTCCGGTGCGAAAGTCAAAGCCAGTCAAAATTATCACCGAGATCGGCGACATAGTGGCTTCCAGTAGGTCAATGGTAGAAAAGAGAGCGACGGATTACCAAAGATGGAAACAACACTTGGTCACTTTTGACCCTGAACGAGTACGACGGCCTATAGTAGATAATCGCCAGATCACCGCAATGATTATGAAAAGTGAAATTACTCACATCTTCTCTCTGAGTTTACCGCGCCTTGGAAACTGAACTGAACTTTGCTTCTTATGTTGCAGCTCAAAGCACGACGCCGGATTATGTCGAAGCGGGCGAGATTGCGCCGTCATCCGCAGATGCTCATGTATCCGCATCGACAGGTTCACCCGCCGAGCCTACCTCCAGAGTCCAATCCGTCCTGGAGGAATACATTTCTTTAGTGAAGAAATATGAAGAAGAATTAAGGGAAGTGCGAGCTGAGGCTTTGAGAGGAAGAGAACGAGAAAAAGTGCTAGAGAGCCAGGTGGCTAGCATTTCTGCCATAGTGGAGGGGCTGAATAAAGAGAAGCAGGTTCTGAGCGAGGATGCACAGCACTACAGGAGCAGATATCTAGCCCTGGTGCGAGAAGGAAAAAATCAAGCTGCTTAGGTCATCGACATCCGCCTGCAGCCGGCTCAGCCCGCTCCGGGGAGAGGATCGACCATAGCGGCGAGCGGGCAGCCTGTGGCAAACTCGAACCAAAGGCTGGCGAGTGAGCATATGATCCCCTTCAGCTGAGTTGCAAGGGATTCTGCACGCATGCACAGGACGTTCAACAACATGCACCATCTAGTCCAATAAATGTACAGGGAGATTCTTCGAGGTAGCGACCAGGCCGCATACTTTGGCATAGACGACAAAGAGCGGCCTGCCCACCATGGGGATGGAAAGGATCGAACCCCTCGCAGTTGAAAACATTGATAAATTATTATTATTATTATTATTTAATGATGCGGACATCGATAATTTCTGTATAATACGGAATACTGTATGTTGTTAGCTATTGTTATGTCATGCTGTGCGAATACTTCTTTGCTGGATGATTATTTTATGTGAATTTGATGCGTATGAACTGCTTTTCCCTTGTGCTGGAATGCTTTTTTGCTTTATGCTGCGGATGAGGGTTCAACCCGCACTAACTTTTGTAGGACGAAGCGAACTGCGCGGATCACGGTTAAATCCGCGTGAACTTTGTTGAATTTGAAGGGAAACAGGGAAGAGGCGAACTGCGCGGATGACGGTTCAATCCGCGTGAACTTTGTTGAATTTGCAGGGAAATAGGGAAGAGGCGAACTATGCGGATAACGATTCAATCCGCGTGAACTTTGTTGAATCTGCAGGGAAAAAGGGAAGAGGAGAACTGCGCGGATGACAGTTCAATCCGCGGGAAGTCACGTTACCTGTCTTGTCGAGTTTTTGCTATATATATATATATGATCTCATTTTATTTTTATGTCAGAAGCAATTGGATTGAAAATCCTGCGGCCCGAAAAAATGGTGTCCGCCCGTGCAAACGCCGCAGCCGCATTCCATTCCGCTAATCATAAGAGGAGTAGGCTTACGACAATGGATTTAGAGATCTTCCGAGAAAGACATATGGCGGGCTCTCCAGTACTCGCGCGACTTCTGGAGAGTCACGAGCGATTGAACTTTCCACCGCTTCCAAGATCGCGGTGCAAGTCGATCACTTTGAGTGCGGATTCAAGTTGCCCCTGCTCTGGGAGGTCGCCGAGATCTTCGAGCATTACGGGGTGGTTCCGGGCCAACTCGCGCCGAATACCGTAGCGGCCATTTATTCTTATCTCGCCTACATGCGTTCGGAGAAGATCCAGTTCTCCCTGAAAATCTTCAGGAAGATATTCTCTGTCCGCGCAATCACGCCATCAAAGGATCACCAATTCAAGGGCGTGATCTACTTCTACTGCCGGGGGATGAAAGTTGCGGGCCTTCAAAACAAGATCCACAACTGGACCTCAAGGTACCTTATTTTCGAGGGTGACTTGGGATTCCTCCATACTTATCTGCAGGTGCACGCGGATACTGACTTCAAGAGCGTGTTGCTAAACACAGAGGAGTCCGCCATCGTCGAGTTTCTTGTCAGGGCAAGGCTTGATGTCGACTACTACATCCCGCTGCTACCCAGCTTGGACACCATTAGCCGACAAGAAAGTGAGTACCGTGATCCTTTTCTTTATCCGCCAACTATTTCGTTATTCGATATTCTCTTTTGCGCAACGACTTTGTCGGTACCCGCCAATCTGCCCCTGACTCCAGATGGCACGACTCCTACATAAGGAGAAAGGAAAAAGGAAACCACAAGGAAGAGGAGAGAAGAGGGGGATCCTGTGGCGGATAACTCTTCGTCCGGCAGTTTCGACCTAGTTGGCTTCGAAAAAAACCAGAGGGACCTGAGGGGTAATCCGCTGATCCACTGGCATAAAAAGAAGAAATTTGTCCGCCTTTCTACAGCTCTTCCCTCCTGGAAGAGTTCGCGCACTTCCCGCCATGCCTATGTTGCGCTTTCCGCACAATACGGGAAGCAAAACCTCCATGAACTCCGGGATATCCCTCCTGCCGACCTTCCCCTGGTCGCAGCCCAGGCTAGCGCCAGTAGTGTCGTCACCAATCACTTCCTGGCTCGGATGACGTGCAAGCTGCTCAAGGAAAATGAGCGCTTGTTGCGAGAGAATAAGTCTTTGGCGTATAGGAACAAGCGGCTGGGGACCAAAGTAAACAAGCTCAAAGAAACTGAAGCGGTAAGAATTCGAAATTCGCATTTACCTTTGCTTTGTCCGCAGCGGACTAATTGTGCTACCTTGTGCAGACCGCGTACGATATTACCAACCCTGTCTTCCAAAGCGCCATGTTCCCTTACGTAAAAGAAAGCGTGGAGGTTGCTATCGAACGCTTCATCAATGCCGGGCTTGCCCAAGAAGGCGTGGACTCTGTCCCCTTCCTTCAATTGTTTCCCGAACTCAAAGATCAGGTCACTGAATTCGAGCGGGCTACAAAAGGAAAGTCGGTTGCTGATGAAGAGGAAAACCCTTTCAGCGGAGAGAGTTACAAGACCGCATCAGGTAGGCAAGCCAGCCAATCGATCCAGTCGGAAGGCGATAGTGAGCGAAAAGAACCTATTGCGGCCAGCGGACGGAGCTCGACTAGCTCTCGTTCCAGCGGCAGTAGCAGCAGTGATTCAAGCGACTACTCTCCTCCCGTCAATATAGATGGATCGAGTCCGGAAGTTCCTCCTGCCCAGAAAAAACAAAGGACCGAAGAATGAATTTTTTGATCTTTTTGTTGTAAAAAGAATGCGGACTCCAAGTGAGTCCGCCAATACTGCAGTATTTTTGGAATGAAATGAAAAGGATTTATCTGTGGTATCCGTTTGCTGTGTGTATTCTAGTCCGCATTCATAATGTTATCCGCATAATATCTTAATCCGCTTATAATTGATCATCGTGTCTTCTATATTATCAGATCACCAAAATACCTTTTGATGAATTTTGAACAACAATTGAACTCTGCTAATAATCGAAATCTAATCTATCAACCAGAGGAAAACAGTGGCCAGCCGACTGGGAGACCGGATTAATTGAAAATCCTTTGAGCGGATAGGGAACCAGAAGTCCGCTGATATCCATAAGAACAAATTGAAATGACAGCTCATGACCAAGTGGGCAGGTGCAGCTAATGCGGCATTGGTTTCCACACCGGGCCATGAGCTAGTTAACCCCTTCGGCGGGCTGAGCGGATAGAGAAATGGAGTCCGCCGAAAACCATAAGAACAAAGAAATGATAGCTCATGACCAAGTGGGCAGGTGAGGCTAATGCGACATTGCTTTCCATAGCGGGCCATGAGCTAGTCAACCCCTTTGGCGGACCTAGAGGATAGAGAAATGGAGTCCGCAGAAAACCATAAGAACAAAGAAATGACAGCTCATGACCAAGTGGGCAGGTGCGGCAAATGCGGCATTGCTTTCCACACCGGGCCATGAGCTAGTCAACCCCTTCGGCGGACTGAGCGGATAGAGAAATTGAGTCCGCCGGAAACCATAAGAACAAAGAAATGACAGCTCATGACCAAGTGGGCAGATGCGGCTAATGCGACATTGCTTTCCACACCGGGCCATAAGCTAGTCAACCCCTTCGGTGGACTGAGCGGATAGAGAAATGGAGTCCGCCTAAAACCATAAGAACAAAGAAATGACAGCTCATGCCCAAGTGGGACGGTGCGGCTAATGCGGCATTGCTTTCCACACCGGGCCATGAGCTAGTCAACCCCTTCGGCGGACTGAGCAGATAGAGAAATGGAGTCCGCCGAAAACCATACGAACAAAGAAATGACAGCTCATGAATAAGTGGGCAGGTGCGGCTAATGCGGCATTGCTTTCCACACCGGGCCATGAGCTAGTCAACCCCTTCGGCGGACTGAGCGGATAGAGAAATGGAGTCCGCCGAAAACCATAAGAACAAATAAATGATAGCTCATGACCAAGTGGGCAGGTGCGGCTAATGCGACATTGCTTTCCACACCGGGCCATGAGCTAGTCAACCCCTTCGGCGGACTGAGCAGATAGATAAATGGAGTCTGCCGAAAACCATAAGAACAAAAGAAACCGCCCTCTTGCATGGAGTGTAGCCTAAATTGATCTTTTGGTCAGGTGCGGCAGGGGCGGCATTGCTTCTCCTAAGATCAATCAGGCTGCGGATCTCCTGCAGGCACTTCTTGAGGATACCGAGGAGTGTTCGAAAGTCACAAACTTAGATGATCTGCTGGCAGGTGCGGCCGGAGCGGCATTGCTTTCCATGCGTGTTCATCAAAGTTGTGGCAATATCCCTTAAATGGCATGGTAGAGCTGACCGCCACTCTGTCCCTCCAAAATGCACAAGTGGGGTTAGGTACTAGCCGGGATCTGAAGTTCAGTGTCCTACCGCAGTAGAACCGGAAAGCTCCCACTACACGATGCGAAATCTCCCCGCAACCCATGGTCTTGGTGGTGTTACGCTAATAGCGACGGTTCTAAGGGAGGTTTTTGATAAACCTGGCGATATCTCCTAGTAAGGGATGACATTTGGAATCGCTCATACTCAACATGCCAGCTGTCATAAAAATACTTGAAAGAGTGTTTGCAAGGAGCTTTTTTATTAATGACAAATCATTTTACAATTTTTCAGAGAAGGGGATAGGGAGAAAATAAGAGGTTCAGGAGTAAAACCGCTTCAAATCATCACCACTCCATGTACGTGGTATGTCTTCTCCCTCATATGTCTGCAGTCGATAGGCTCCCTTTTCGAGGACTTCCTTGATGATGAACGGTCCAACCCAATTGGGATTGAGCTTTCCAACTGAGCCAGCTCTTGCCGCACCGTCTACCTTTTTAAGGACTAGATCTCCCACTTGGAAGTGTTTGATCCTTACATTCTTATCAAAGTAGCGAGCCATTCTCCTCTTTATTTCTTCCTGCCTGATGGCGGCTTTGTCCCTAATCTCCTCAATATGCTCCAGACTAAACCTCATTTCTTTATTGTTTAGTTCAAGCCAGTATTCCTCTCCTTGCCTTGCTAGTAGGACTTTATGTGACGGGACTTCGATTTTAACTAGAATCAATGCCTCTGACCCATGAGAAAGTTTGAACGGAGTTTCCTTTATTGACAACGAAGGTGTCGTTCTCAGGGTCCAGAGTACTGAGGGGAGTTGCTCCACCCAACTGCCCTTGGCGTTCTGTACTTTTTTCTTGAGTAAGTTGAGGATCTGCTTGTTAGCTGCTTCCACCTGACCATTGCTCCTAGGATGATGGACTGATGCAAAGCGTAGTTCCACCCCAACCTGCTTGCAGAAATCTGTCATCTCGGCGTTGTTGAATTATGGTCCATTATCAGTGATGATTGCCATTGGGACACTATGTCGACAAATTATCTCTCTCCAAATAAAATTTTTCACAACATGAGTTGTTGTCTTTGCCAGTGCCTTAGCCTCAATCCACTTGCTAAAGTAATCAATCATGACAATGATGAAGCGTCGCTGCCCGCTTGCCATGGGGAAAGGACCAATGAGGTCCATCACCTAGATAGAAAAGGGCCAAGGGGTTGTGATCGATTTGAGAGATTGTGCTGCTTGGTGCTGTAGTGGAGCGAACCTTTGGCTCTGAACACATTTTTTGGCATAAGCTTCAGAATCTTTTTTCATCATCGGCCAGAAGTAACCTTGTCGTAGGATCCTTCTTTCCAAGGTCCTTGCTCCTGAATGACTCCCACATTCACAAGAGTGGATTTCTTGGAGGATAATGGGGACTTCGTTTTCCGAGACACATCTTGCCATGGTGGATAAGAAAGTATTTTCTTAGAGGATGCCTGATATTAAGTAGTAGTGCGCTTCTTTTAACCTGAACCTCTTCTTATCTCTTACTAACTGATGCAAGTTCCCAATGGATAGATAAAGGATGAAGGGATCTATCTAAGAAGGATGTTGATCAATTTGCATTAAATCTCCCTCCTCTATTGCCGGGTAAAAGAGTTCTGAGGTCGTTCCTCCTGATGGAAGTCCATATTTAGCAAGAGCCTCTGCTTCCTCGTTCTCCATCCTCGGGATGTGCTCAATGGTGAAGCTTTTGAACTTTCCGACCTCGGTTTTCACAAGTGCAAGGAACTTCCTCAACACCGGCTCCCTGGTCTCAAAATTTCCCAGAACCTGAGATGCCATTACCAGGGAATCAGTTTTTACGTGGACATGGTCGATTCCGAGTTCCCTGACGAGCCTTAAACTGGCCAAAAGGGCTTCATATTCTGCCTGGTTATTAGTCACTGGAAAATAGAACTTGAATGACTGTTCGAGCCTGATGCCATTTGGGTTTATTAGGACCACTCCTGCCCCGGAGGCGTTCTTACCAGAAGCCCCATCAACATACACAGTCCAAGCCAGAGGAGACCTTTCTGCTTGTTTAGAGTCAGACTTTGCGGTATCAATAGGAAAATCTGCCAGCACCTGTGCCTTGATGGCTGCTCTGGGTACATAGGAGATTTCAAACTCGCTCAGCTCGATGACTGATGGCCGCGGAATAGAGACCGACTGTGGTTGGTTCGAAATGGTCAGATTTCGCGGGCCGAGTTAGATGATCGAGTTTTCTAACGAGAGGAGTCAAGTGCACCTATCGCAAGTAGTACTCGGTATTCGGGAAAATACCGAGGTCGTATTATTCTCGGGGACGCGTTGATTATATCTACTCTTCCAGGAACACTATTATCTTACTATCAGTAAGGTGGGATTTTTTTAGTCTAATTAAAACGGAAAGAAAGAGAGCTGAATTTTACTAAGTTAGTTCGATGACGGGTTAACGCTCGACATCGAATCGGATTAAGACTAAAATAATTCTTAACAATTATTGTTTTTAAATTAATAAAAGGCACTTGGCCGTGGAGGTTCCAAGAACATGAGCTCACCTTGGTCTAGGGATATCGCTCACCTGGGCGCTAAGGCTATTCGACCGAACGTTAGTCCGACGAAGGATTCCCCTTAACGCACACATTACGCTAAGAACCCCGCTATTGGGTGGGGAACCCAATCCGGCAGAACTACGTTTCTCCTCTTTCGAGGGGGCGTACGCAGTTCTCTTTACCCAAGGGGGATCGGTCCATACGTACGGCCTCTCGGCGTTGCGTATGGATAACGTAAATAGAGCCCACAAATCGATTATGTGGTCCTATGCGTCGTTAACCTGGGGCAAACCATAAGTCCTTAAATTAAAATAAAAATAAAGTTCTTTAATTATTTCAAATCATTTTATTTGTCCCAATGCTCTTCGATGCCGAAGGCTAATAGAGATTAGCCACTCATCGGTATGGGGACGGCTTTATGTTTTTAGGTGAAACGTGAGTGTTAAATTAAGCACTGAACAATTATAAGAGAAAACATAAAAAATAGGACAATTAGATAAATTGAAGGCTAATTGATGCAGGCACTCACGCACACTTCAAAACCATAAAGAAAATTAAATAAAGCAAGCCCTACTGAAATGAGTAGGCGGAATTAAATGCATACACGCACACACTCTTCTTAATTGAAGAAAGCGATAAATAAAGCGTCAAAATTATCTCCTACATGCACGCACTCTACATAATTGAGAAAGCGATAAAATTGCGAGTCCCGGCTCAATGAGTGGGCGGGGGTAAATTTATCTCATACACGCACACACTCTACTTGAAAGTAGAACACACACACACACACTCTACATAAATGAAAACATACACACACGCACCCTAAGTTTCCTTCTCAAGTGAGTAGGAGAAAATAAAAGCAATAAAAAACAAGTCCCACTCAAACGAGTGGGCGGGAAATGAAAGCAGAGCGCCATTTAACTCTTAACGAGTAGGCGGATATAAATGCATACGCACACGCGCACTCTACAGAAATTGAAATATTGCAATAAAACCTAACTCATACACGCACACACACTTGCAAAAATAAGAAAAACAAAGTTGCTGAAAAATTAAAATGACTGCATTTCTACCACTAGAATGCGGTAGAAATGCATAAAAAGTGAAAATAAAAATTAACCAAGCGAAAATGTTTTGCAAATAAACGCAAAATGAAAGTACTCGAAAGATTAAAACAACTGCATTTCTACCGCTAGAATGCGGTAGAAATGCATAAAAAGATGAAATAAAAAATAAAGGGACTAAAAGTTTAACAATTAAAAAGCTAAAATGAAGTGAGCGAAAAATTATAACGACTATATTTTCATTCTTATATTTTTATAAAAACTCCTAAAAAGTGAAAATAAAACTAAAAAAGGACGAAAAAGTTTTACAATCCTAAAAACCCTAAGTTAAGGAAAATGAAAATCACACTTTTTTAGGTGTTTTTATAAACCCTTAAGAATGAAAAATAAGGGAAAAAAGGAAAAGCTAAACCTAAACAAGTGCGGATTATGAAAATAAAATGGACATTACAACGGCTAGAAATGCCGATAAAATCCTAAACTAAGCGGGATTATGAAAGCTTTAAAAGATAAAACATAAAAAGAACAAAAAAGGGGGAACGAAAAATTGCAAAGAGAAGGGCGCTTAATTGAAATCCAAACCATATGAAGAGAAAAAACTAACATTTCATTTAATAAAAAGCTATTACATGGAAAGCTAAAACAAACAAACAACCTAATACAAGCTAAGAGAGATGGGGGGGGAGAAATTCTCCTTACATAAGCATGGAATCCAAATGGGCAGCACCTCCCCTAAGTAATTTGGACCAAAAAGTGGACAGAAATCTCATACAACAGCTGGCCTTTTATAGGCAAAATTTCGGGTTGGTCACGCCCGTGACTAGGGCGTGACAGGGGGGCGTATCGCTACTGTACATGAGCTTATCGGGTGACTTGACTGGAAAGTTGACTTCGGCTGAAAACGTGGCGGTCACGCCCTAGGTCACGGGCGTGACATGTGTCAGTCACGGGCGTGACTGGGGCGTGTCGGGGAGGTCGATCTAGGCGCGGTCTGGCCGCAAAGTCGCGCGCATCACGTCGGGCCAGGTGTCTAAGTCACGCCCGTGTCACACTTTGACACGGGCGTGTCTGGGGGCGTGTCGAACTCGGTTTGATGATCGCCGATCGTCGAGCTGGCAACCTGTGGTCGGCGATCGTCGAGGGCGTGACACGGGCGTGTCGGTCATGTGACACGGGCGTGTCAGTCAACTTTTTGACTTTTTCTGGAATTTTTCTGGAATAAAAATAAAGCTAAGTTAGAAATAATATTTACAAAAATAAGCAATTTATTGAATAAAACTAATAAAAAAGACAAAAATAAACAAAATTGACTTAAATAAAAAACGAAAATATAGATATATTTACAACTCATCAAATACCCACATACATAAGCTTTTGTTATTTCAGAGCAAAAGTTTGAGGTGAACTTATAAGGAATAATAAAAAACCCTAAGTTCTGCTACCGCTAAATTAATTATAAGAGAGATCAAATAAAATATACGGGGTATAAGAGTTAAGTCCTAAAATCATTTAGATGATTTAAACAGGGCAAAAGTTTTGGGCAAAAGACTTCTTGATGTAATCAAATAGAAAGCAATAATTATATTGGTTAGATTAACAGAAAATAGTTTTGAGTTATACGAACTTTAGCTTATAGGAGTGTTACCGGAAATAATGCAATTTACGAATTATGCTCTCAAAAAGATTTTTGAATTAATTCTAGAGTCATGAAATTGGCTAAGGGGGGTTGATGTTGGTTTATGAAGATGCTTGGATTTTGAGGCGAGGTTATTATTTTTTTCGAACCTCCATTTTTTTTTTGATTTGGTTGTTAAAGGAAAACGAAATCTTATTTTCCTTAACATAAATTTTTTCTTCTTCATAAATAAAAATAACCCAATGTATATGTGTTGGAGTAATGAATTTTATTCTCTTACTCCGTAACGTATAATCTTTTAATTTATTGGGTGCCTATGTTTACGGAATGAAATCTTATTCCCATTGACATAAGATCTTTTTCTTTTTGGGGAAATATTTTTATCATACCAAGTAGGTTATGATAGTTAAGGGGAGAAAAGAGAACTAGATGTTTAATTGAAAAACAATTGAGAGCAACCTTTATAAATTGTACGTTCCAATTTTCAGAAAGCTAAAAGCAAGCATAATTGAATTATATAGTCGTTATTTTCTAACATGGTACACGTGCTCCTATCTATGAAAAATTAGAAGTAGTGCCTAAAGCGAGTCTCCTATTTTTAACAAAGTATAATAAATTCATTAAAACTTAACCCCGGCTATTTAGATTTTTCAATCTATAATTAACAAACGAATAGTGAACAAAGAATTGATCAAATTCGCATATAAATAATCTCAAAGCTAAATTTTTGGATAGCAAGAAACTTAAGAATGAGATGTTTGATTTATTTGTTTCATAACTTACATAAATTTTTTTGTTTTTTTGAAGTTATGCTCTTTTTTTTGTATTTTTGTATTTATATCTTTAATATATACATACTAAAGAAAAAATAAAAAAAATGCAAAAATAAAATTTTTTTGGATTTTTAAGTTTTGTGATTTTTTTTGTATTTTTATGTTTTGTGAATTTTTTTTGTATTTTTAATGAAATTTTCATTCTATTTACAAAAATGTGGGAAAAAAAAGAAAAAATATTTACAAGGATGAGAGGGAAAAAGGGAGAGGGGAAAGAGAAAGAATATTTACAAAAAGTACTTTTAAAAATTATTTACAAAAATATTTACAAGAATATTTACAAAAATATAAACTAGGTTGCCGCGAGATGACTCGTTATGTGGATGGCTCGATGAGCCGGATCTCGCGGACAGAGTTAAAAATAAGTCAAAGTTTCAAAAATGAAACTTCAAAATTTTTAATTAAAATTTTTTTTTATTATTTTTGTGTTATATATATATATATTTTTTATATATTTTTTTATTTTTGAAGTTTTGTTTTTTAAATTTTTTTGTTTTGTTTTGTTTTTGTAAGTAAAAAAAGAAAGTACGAAAATACGAAAACACCCCCATACTTAGATCCAACATTGTCCCCAATGTTGTATGCTAAGCATGAGAAACAAGACAACAGGTATATGTACAAAAAAAGGAAAAAGAGGGGGGCAGAAAACGTCCCTGATCCGCGCTCGGGGAAGCCCATCAGAAACCCTGCATTTATAAGAAAAATAGAAAACATAATAAATAAAGACGTAAAAAAAAAGATAGACGCGGGGTGCCTCCCAGGAGCGCTTTGTTTATAGTCGCGTAGCTTGACTATATTGGCGGGTTTATATATGGAGAAGGGTTATGGTTTCGCTCCTACTGATCACAGGGTCGCCCGCTATATAAGACTTTAACCGATTACCGTTTACCTTAAAAGTGCCTTTTTCGGGGTGGGAGATGAGTATGGTCCCATATGGCCAAACCTCTTCAACCTTGAAGGGGCCGAACCATCGCGATTTTATCTTACCCGGGAAAAGCCTAAGACGTGAATTGTAAAGAAGGACTAGATTGCCCGGAGAAAAAATTTTGGGGGTTTTAATTTTTCGATCGTGATAGAACTTAGAACGCTCCTTATAGAAGTTATTGCTCTCGTAAGCGTTCGCACGCCATTCATCGAGCTCATTTAGTTGCAGTTTTCTATTCTGAGCGGCTAAGTTAGAGTCAAGGTTTAAGAGTTTTAATGCCCAAAGTGCGCGATGTTCTAGTTCTACGGGTAAATGGCACGCTTTGCCATATACTAATCGAAACGGGATACTACCGGTAGCGGTTTTGTACGCCGTACGATACGCCCATAACACGTCGTCGAGCTTAACGGACCAATCTTTCCTATTAAGTGAAACGGTTTTTTCTAATATGTGTTTTATCTCTCGATTTACTACCTCAACTTGGCCACTTGTTTGCGGGTGGAAGGGGGTGGCAAGCTTATGCGTGACTCCGTATTTAGCTAATGTCTTAGCCATTAGAGCATTACAGAAATGCGTTCCCCTATCACTAACAATAGCGCGAGGCGTTCCGAAGCGAGAAAATAATTTTTTTAGAAATGTAACGATGACTCGCGCATAGTTGGTGGGGAGAGCTTGCGCTTCCGCCCACCGTGATACGTAGTCGACCGCCACTAAAATATATGAATTTTATAAGAAGGAGGTAGGGGGCCAACAAAATCTATGCCCCGTAAATCGAAGACTTCGCATTCTAAAAACATGATTTGGGGCATCTCGTCTCGACGTGAGATGTTACCCAACTGCTGACAGCTATCGCATGCGCGCAAAAAATTTTGCGCGTCTTTGAAGAGAGTGGGCCAAAAGTAGCCCGCCTCTAGCGCCTTCCTAGCGGTCCGGTTGGCTTGATAGTGCCCCCCGGCTGGACCCTCGTGGCAGTGCCTCAATATTTGTGTGCACTCCACTCCCGCGACGCATCTTCGAACCGCTTGGTCCGCGCAGATACGGAAAAGAAATGGGTCATCCCAAAAGAAATTTTTCAAGTCGGAAAAGAATTTCTTCTTTTGATGACTTGAAAAATCTTTTGGAAGTACCCGCGCGACTAAGTAGTTCGCAAAATCTGAGAACCAAGGCGAAGATGACGAAGATGAACGAATGGCGAGAAGGCATTCCTCGGGGAATCTGTCATTTATTTCAGATTCGACGAGCGCTTCCGCAGCCGGATTTTCTAAACGGGAGAGGTGGTCTGCCGCTAGATTCTCCGCGCCCTTCTTATCTCGGATCTCCAAGTCAAACTCTTGTAGGAGGAGAATCCATCGAAGAAGGCGGGGTTTCGCGTCAGTTTTGGCTAGTAAATACTTAAGGGCGGAGTGATCGGTGAAAACGATAACTTTAGATAGCGTAAGGTACGAGAGAAACTTATCGAAAGCGAAAACGATGGCTAAAAGTTCCTTTTCCGTCGTCGTGTAATTCACTTGTGCGAAAGTGAGCGTCTTGCTAGCGTAATAAATAGGATGAAAATGTTTTTCTACGCATTGGCCAAGAACGGTGCCTAAGGCAATATCACTAGCGTCACACATGATTTCAAACGGAAGGGACCAATTAGGGGCCACTAGAATGGGAGAATTGATAAGTTTTTGTTTTATAAAATTAAAAGCAGACTCGCAATCGCTACTAAAGACAAAAGGTGATTCCTTTTCCAAGAGGTGAGTAAGCGGCTTTGTTATTTTTGAAAAATCTTGAATGAAGCGCCTATAAAAGCCCGCATGGCCTAAGAAACTCCTAATGGATTTTATGTTTGTCGGCTGAGGAAGCTTTTCTATGATTTCTACTTTGGCCTTATCGACCTCCATCCCCTTAATCGAAATCATATGGCCGAGGACCAAACCTCCTCGAACCATAAAGTTACACTTTTCCCAATTTAAAACAAGATTTGTGTCCTCGCATCGCTGGAGGACACGATCAAGATTACGAAGACAATCCGGGAATGAGCATCCAAATACAGAAAAGTCATCCATAAATACTTCCATAATATATTCTACTAGCTCGCCAAAGATTGCCAGCATACATCTTTGGAATGTAGCTGGCGCATTGCAGAGGCCAAATGGCATCCTTCGGTAGGCGAAGGTGCCAAAGGGGCAAGTAAAAGTTGTTTTCTCTTGGTCTTCGGGGGAAATGGGGATTTGGAAAAACCCCGATAAACCGTCGAGAAAACAATAAAATGGATGACCGGAAAGACGCTCGAGAATCTGGTCAAGGAACGGTAGTGGGAAATGGTCCTTATGGGTGGCATCATTAAGTTTACGATAATCGATGCACACACGCCAACCCGTAACAGTACGAGTTGGGACGAGCTCGTTGTGCTCATTCGCCACTACGGTTAGACCGCCCTTTTTGGGCACGACATGAATGGGACTAACCAATGCACTATCAGAAATGGGATAAATAATCCCCGCATCTAATAATTTGATTATCTCAGTTTTCACGACGTCTTTCTTGTTTGGGTTAAGACGTCGCTGCGGCTGAATGGTTTTGCGGCAATTATCGTTTAAGAAAATTTTGTGAGTGCAGAAAGAAGGGTTAATCCCCTTTAGGTCAGAAATTTGCCACGCAATTGCGTGGCGGTGTTTAAACAAAACCTCCAATAAATCGGAGGTCTCCGAATCGCTTAAATACGAAGAAATGATTACCGGGAGTGTATCATTTTTCCCCAAAAAGGCGTATTTTAGGGATTCGGGTAATGGTTTGAGTTCTAGGGTGGGCGGTTCTTCTAGTGAGGTTTTAGTGCTAATGTCTTTTGAACCAATTGGTTCAAAAGGCATATTCGTAGACGCGTCCTCATCGCAATAAAAATTTTCGAGCGAGAAAATATTTTCGTTTAAAAACTCGGACTCGAAAACCGGAGAAGAACAATCTCCATAAAAAGAATCTAAAGAGTAGCAGAAATCGTCGCTCGGCGACGAGTCTTCCATAGAGGATTTAATAGAAAAAGTAACTTGGTCGTCTCCTACCCGAAGGAAAAGCTGACCATTACTTACATCGATTAACGCACGTGAGGTCGCGAGGAAAGGGCGACCAAGTATTATTGGTACGTTGGCGTCTTCCTCGATGTCCAAGATGACGAAGTCCACCGGGAAGGTGAACTTATCTACCCGGACAAGGACATCCTCAACAACCCCGATGGGGAACCTAACCGAGCGATCCGCTAGTTGGATGCGCATATTGGTAGGAGCAGGAGTACCCAAACCTAATCGCAGGAAGAGCGAGAACGACATCAAATTAATGCTCGCGCCTAAGTCTGCTAAGGCATATTTTACTAATACATCGCCAAAAAGGCACGGGATTGAAAACCGTCCCGGGTCGTTTTGTTTTCATGGCAATTTACTAGTAAGAGCCGCCGAGCAGACAGCGTTGAGAGATATATGCGAAATATCCTCGAGTTTGCGTTTATTAGAAAGTAGTTCTTTTAAAAATTTCGCATATTTTGGCATTTGTGAGATAGCCTCGCAAAAATGAACATTAATATGAATTTGTTTAAGCAATAAAATAAATTTTTCATATTGCGCGTTTACTCGCTCGTTATCTAACTTATGCGGGTAGGGCAACGCCTTGTTTAAAATAGTTTTGTCGTTAAAAATCGGAAAGGGTTGCGTAATCGAAGAAGAGGGAAGAGGGTTCAGAGGTGAAATATGTACCTGAGGATCGATCCGTTTTGGATCGACCACCTCCATACCGCTACGAAGGGTTATAGCATTGGCAGTTTCCCTTGGATTGGGCTCCGTGTTCCCTGGCAGTGCCCCCAGAGTGCGTTCCGACATAAGTCGCGCCAGCTGTCCAACCTGGATTTCTAAATTTTTTAGCGATCCGGTGATGTTCCGGATATTGGACTCGTTGGACGCGACATAACGATTAAAATTTTCCTCCATAGGGGATGGCTTCATAGGAGGGGGAGGAGGAAACGTTGGCACAAAAGGAGGGGGAGGGGGACGCTGCGCGTTGTTCGGGTTGCTCCAGGAGAATTTCGGATGGTTCCTCCAACCCGGATTATAGTGGATACTATAAGGGTTGTTTTGAAAGGAGGGACGCACCGGATTTCCCATGTAGTCCACGAACTCGTCGACTATGCAGACGTTAGAGGGGGGAAGAAAACAAGGCGGAGTGGAGGAGGCAACAGACATCTCCGCCACCTGCTTAGTTAGCCTTTTGACTTGAAGGGCTAGCTGAGCAGTGGCATCCACTTCAAAAATGCTCGCCTGCTTAGGGCGCGCCCGCGGAACATTCCACTGGTAGGCATTCACCTCCATTTCCTCGAAAAGGGTCTGGGCGGCCTCGGGGGTCTTATTGTTCAGAGTGCCCTTGGCAGCCGCGTCAATCATTTGACGCGTCTGACTATTCAGTCCATTGTAAAAAATCTGTACCTGCAACCACGTTGGCAGAGCGTGGTGCGGGCACCGGCGGAGAAACTCCTTAAAGCGTTCCCAAGTCTCGTAAAGAGACTCGGAGTCATTTTGGACGAACGAAGATATGTCCGCCTGCAATCTTGTAGTTTTTGCGGGCAGAAAATACTTCGTAAGGAATTTCTCTGCCAACTCCGCCCAGGACGTGATGGATCCCCGCGGGAGGGAGAGTAACCACGCCTTAGCCTTGGACTTAAGAGAGAAGGGAAAAATGCGCAAACGAATGGCGTCATCAGTGACGCCATTAATTTTAAAAGTATCGCAAATCTCAAGAAAATTAGACAAGTGGTTATTTGGGTCGTCATCCGGCAGTCCGTCGAACTGCACGGCATTTTGGATCATTTGAATAACACTCGACTTAATTTCAAAATTATTGTTGGCCACAGCAGGCCGAACAATACTAGACCCCGTATCATCCAAGTTGGGCCGAGCGTAGTAAGACATAGTACGCTCGGCCGGTTGGGCATTATTTGGGTCGGCCATAGAAGAAGAGGGTTCTCCGATGGATTCTGCGGGGTCTAAAAATGGAATTCGACGTAAAGAACGGATACGCGCAAGAGAGCGGTCGATCTCGGGGTCGAATTCAAGATTTTCAGAACCTGAAGGTTGTCCACGGGTCATACACCCTAAAAAACGAAAGGGGGAAGGATTTTTTTTTGTATAAAGTTTTTTTATTTGAAAATAAAGTAAAATTAATAGAGTCCCGAATTCAATATAACAACCAGACTCCCCGGCAACGGCGCCAAAAACTTGATGGCCGTGGAACAGAGACCGACTGTGGTTGGTTCGAAATGGTCAGATTCCGCGGGCCGAGTTAGATGATCGAGTTTTCTAACGAGAGGAGGCAAGTACACCTATCGCAAGTAGTACTCGGTATTCGGGAAAATACCGAGGTCGTATTATTCTCGGGGACGCGTTGATTATATCTACTCTTCCAGAAACACTATTATCTTACTATCAGTAAGGTGGGATTTTTTTAGTCTAATTAAAACGGAAAGAAAGAGAGCTGAATTTTACTAAGTTAGTTCGATGATGGGTTAACGCTCGGCATCGAATCGGATTAAGACTAAAATAATTCTTAACAATTATTGAACTTTGTTTTTAAATTAATAAAAAGGCACTTGGCCGTGGAGGTTCCAAGAACATAAGCCCACCTTGGTCTAGGGATATCGCTCACCTGGACGCTAAGGATATTCGACCGAACGTTAGTTCGACGAAGGATTCCCCTTAACGCCCGCATTACGCTAAGAACCCCGCTATTGGGTGGAGAACCCAATCCGGCAGAACTACGTTTCTCCTCTTTCGAGGGGGCGTACGCAGTTCTCTTTACCCAAGGGGGATCGGTCCATACGGCCTCTCGACGTTGCGTATGGATAACGGAAATAGAGCCCACAAATCGATTATGTGGTCCTATGCGTCGTTAACCCGGGGCAAACCATAAGTCCTTAAATTAAAATAAAAATAAAGTTCTTTAATTATTTCAAATCATTTTATTTGTCCCAATGCTCTTCGATGCCGAAGGCTAATAGAGATTAGCCACTCATCGGTATGGGGACAGCTTTATGTTTTTAGGTGAAACGTGAGTGTTAAATTAAGCACTGAACAATTATAAGAGAAAAAACAAAAAATAGGACAATTAGATAAATTGAAGGCTAATTGATGTAGGCACTCACGCACACTTCAAAACCATAAAGAAAATTAATTAAAGCAAGCCCTACTCAAATGAGTAGGCGGAAATAAATGCACACACGCACACACTCTTCTTAATTAAAGAAAGCGATAAATAAAGCGTCAAAATTATCTCCTACACGCACGCACTCTACATAATTGAGAAAGCGATAAAATTGCGAGTCCCGGCTCAAATGAGTGGGCGGGGGTAAATTTATCTCATACACGCACACACTCTACTTGAAAGTAAAACACACACACACACTCTACATAAATGAAAACACACACACACGCACCCTAAGTTTCCTTCTCAAGTGAGTAGGAGAAAATAAAAGCAATAAAAAACAAGTCCCACTCAAACGAGTGGGCGGGAAATGAAAGCAGAGCGCCATTTAACTCTTAACGAGTATGCGGAAATAAATGCATACGCACACACGCACTCTACAGAAATTGAAATAAAGCAATAAAACCTAACTCATACACCCACACACACTTGCAAAAATAAGAAAAACAAAGTTGCTGAAAAATTAAAACGACTGCATTTCTACCGCTAGAATGCGGTAGAAATGCATAAAAAGTGAAAATAAAAATTAACTGAGCAAAAATGTTTTGCAAATAAACGCAAAATGAAAGTACTTGAAAGATTAAAACAACTGCATTTCTACCGCTAGAATGCGGTAGAAATGCATAAAAAGATGAAATAAAAAATAAAGGGACTAAAAGTTTTACAATTAAAAAGCTAAAATGAAGTGAGCGAAAAATTATAACGACTATATTTTCATTCTTATATTTTTATAAAAACTCCTAAAAAGTGAAAATAAAACTAAAAAAGGACGAAAAAGTTTTACAATCCTAAAAACCTTAAGTTAAGGAAAATGAAAATCACACTTTTTTAGGTGTTTTTATAAACCCTTAAGAATGAAAAATAAGGAAAAAAAGGAAAAGCTAAACCTAAACAAGTACGGATTATGAAAATAAAACGGACATTACAACGGCTAGAAATGCCGATAAAATCCTAAACTAAGCGGGATTATGAAAGGTTTAAAAGATAAAACATAAAAAGAACAAACAACCTAATACAAGCTAAGAGAGATGGGGGGGGGGAGAAATTTTCCTTACATAAGCATGGAATCCAAATGGGCAGCACCTCCCCTAAGTAATTTGGACCAAAAAGTGGACAGAAATCTCATACAGCAGCTGGCCTTTTATAGGCAAAATTTCGGGTTGGTCACGCCCGTGACTAGGGCGTGATAGGGGGGCATGTCGCTACTGTACATGAGCTGATCGGGTGACTTGACTGGAAAGTTGACTTCGGCTGAAAACGTGGCGGTCACGCCCTAGGTCACGGGCGTGACATGTGTCAGTCACGGGCGTGACTGGGGCAGACTTAGGCGTGTCGGTCATGTGACACGGGCGTGTCAGTCAACTTTTTGACTTTTTCTGGAATTTTTCTGGAATAAAAATAAAGCTAAGTTAGAAATAATATTTACAAAAATAAGCAATTTATTGAATAAAACTAATAAAAAAGACAAAAATAAACAAAATTGACTTAAATAAAATACGAAAATATAGATATATTTACAACTCATCAATGGCCCATTTAGCCAGCCTGCCCGAATGTTCGGGATTTTCCAACACACTCTTTAAAGGTTGATCAGTGACTACTTGGATTGAATGTGCTTGAAAATAGGGACGGAGTCGGCGAGCTGTCATGACCAATGTCAAAGTCAGCTTCTCCAGAATTGGGTACCTTGTCTCTGCATCTTTCAGAATGTGGCTGAAGTAATAGACTGGGAATTGCCTCCGATTTTCCTCTCGGATAAGAACGGAACTGACGGCTTCAGTACCAACACCTAGATATTGGAGCAACATCTCCCCTGCTCGAGGGCTTTGTAACAAAGGTGTGGAAGTCAATTGTTTCTTTAACTTCTAAAAGGCTTGCGTGCACTCTTCCGTCCATTGAAATTTGGATGCTCCTCGAAGGGTTTTAAAGAATGGGGCGCTTTTATCCCCAACTCGAGAGATGAATCTCCCGAGTCCTGCTAGACTCCCCCCTAGCTGCTGGACTTCTTTTGGAGAGCGGGGGGGGGGGGGGGAGCCATATCAAGGATGGCTCTGACCTTATCCGGATTGGGGGCAAGACCCTCTAGGGTGAGGAGGTGGCCGAGAAATTTTCATTTGCTTGCTCCAAAGGTACATTTTAGCAGGTTAAGCTTTACCTTATGTTTTCGTAAAGTGGAAAAAGTTTCCATTAGATCATGCAAATGTTGCGAATGAGACTTGCTTCTTACTAGGAGATCATCCACGTATACTTCAAGTTTTTTCCCCTTTGCCCTTTAAACACGTGATCCATCATGCGTTGGTATGTTGCACCCGCGTTCTTAAGCCCAAAGGGCATCACAAGATAACAGTAGCAACCATCGTTCGTGATAAATAAAGTGTGAGGGATATCAGGTTTGTGCATTCTTATTTGGTGATAACCCGAGAATGCAACTAGAAAACTCATAAAAGAATACCCTACCGCAGAATCAACTAGAGAATCTATCCGAGGCAGGGGGTAGCAATCTTTAGGGCACGCTTTATTCATTCAGGTGAAATCTACACACATTCTCCATTTCCCCCCCCCTCCCGATTTATTAACCATTACAACATTCAAAACCCACTCAAGATATTGAATTTCTCGAACAAAGCGCGCCTTGAGGAGTTTGGCAACCTCCTCCCTCATGGGTTCCGCTAGCTTGGTTGCTGCATCCCTCTTCTTTTGCTGCACCAGCTTGGCAGTTGGGTCGATGTTGAGGTGGTGGCAAGCTGTGTCCGGATCGACTCCTGGCATATCCTCCGCTGACCAAGCGAAGACGTCCAAGTTCTTTAACAAGCAGGAGATCAATTCTGTCTTTTGATCCTCTGGAAGTTCCACGTTGATGGTGAGCTTTCTTTCTTCTCCTTATGCGATGGGAACTTCTTGCGTCACCTGGGCAGGTTCCAGATGAGCGCCTTCTCTATCTGCAGTGGCTCCTGGTTGGGCAGAAATCTCCGCCACTGCTGGGAAGATTGGAGGAGCAAGATCGGTCATATTTACAGTTCGCAGGTAGCACTCTCTGGAATGCCTTGGGTTGCTTCAGACTCTGCACATCCTGCCATCAACATAGAACTTCACAGCAAGATGATAGGTTGATACCACTGCCTGGTATCTGTTCAACAATGGCCTCCCGAAGATGGCGTGGTAGCAACTTGGAGCATCCACCACTACAAACTGGATCGGTCGGGTGGCTCCCCCGAGCTTTATGGAGAGAGTGACGCTTCCCTCTTCTTCCTTTCTTTCTCCAAAAAAACCAAAAAGTGGCCCTTCGGTGGAAAGCAAAGGCTTTCCAGTTCTCAAGGCCTCGAAAGTTGTCTTGAATAGAAGATTAACTGAACTACCTGTATCAATGAGAATCCGATCCACAGTGTAATCTTCTATGACTGCTTTGACTACTACGACATCATCAAATGGATTGGTCGTCTGGGGCAGGTCTTCTTGACTAAAAACAATATCAACCCCGGAAGGTGAGGAAGAGGAGGAGGAGGCAACCCCCGCCCGAGAAACCCTCGCAATTGAAGATTTCTTAGTGGCTTCGCCTCCTGCCCCTCCATGAATGAAAAAGAGCCGCCCAAGGGAACCCTCATCATCCACGTCGAAGCACTCAGGCCGAATGTTGAAGGGGCCTAGCCGGCCGACATCCTCCACTTCTATACACTCCATCTAAACTTCTGCCACTTCCTTGCCTTTAGCGCTAAGAGGCTTCGAAGAGTTGCCCCTCTTGTCCAAATCCTTAATCTTTCCTTCAGCGACCAGCCTCTCAACCAGTTGTCGAAGAGCTTTGCAATCTTCAGTCATGTGGCCCTTCTCCTTATGAAATTCGAAGAATTGGGAGTTATTTCTGGGCTTCCAGTCTCTTTGAAAATCTTGCCTCTTCTCTTCTGCTTTCTTTTGGATGATCTGGACGACTTCTTAAAAGTCGAGTCCCAGATCTGAGAACTCTGCCGAGGAGCTGCTCTCGCGTGGCTTTGAGACTAGTAAGGAATTCTGGTAGATAGGGAGAGCCTGAAGGAGAACGGCGGGAGTGGCGGCCAACGACAGCCTCTGCTCTCGAAACTGTTGATGGCCAATGAAAGGTTTCTTGTGGCGGAAATTTTGCCCCCTCTGAGATGGGGGTTGGAAATCAGGTCGAGGGGGCTTACTATGGTGGTGACTGCTGGAGGAGGTGTTGGAGGCATCCCTTCCTCAAGCCTTAGCTGTCAGGGATGAAATGTAAGTGGGATTGACATTTTCTCCCTCAATAAAGCGATTGGTTATCGCTATCAATTCTTGGTAGGTAGATGGCGCCTTGGTTGTCACTTTGAACTTCAACGGACCTTCCCAGAGGCTATTAATCAAGGCAACCTTATAGTATTCATGGTTCACATTCCTCACCCCCTGGATCTCTTTCTGAAAATGGTCAACAAATCGTGCCACTGATTCGTTGTCTCTTTGCTTGATATCGAAGAGGGCTGCCGGCCCATCTTTCCTTTTCTTCGAAGTGGCAAATATCAAGAGGAGTTCGCTGCGGAACTCGGCAAAGGAAGAAATCATGCCCGGAGGCAGCTCATAGAACCACTCCCTCGCTTGCCCCTCGAGGGTGGTGACTAGAAGTTTGCCCTTTAGGGCATCGAAAAGGCATCTCAAAGCGACTGCCCCCTCGAATGCCTGCAAATGGGAAACTTGATCAGTTTCCCCCGAGTAAAAGGGAAGATGGGGTTCTCTTAAATTGCTGGGTGCGGACTCCCATCAGATTCTATCGACTAAGGGAGAAGGGTTGTCAAGTTCTGCAGATAAGCGGACTGGCACCAGGGGGTCCGCGGGCTCTGCGGACTGTCGATCTGGAAAGTCAAGTCGGCGGGCTGGGGCTTCCTTAACCGCTTCCCTAAAGAAATCCATTAAAGGAACGAACTGATCATTCTGAGGCCTCAGGGGAGTCGTGGGCTGAGCTTGGCGGCGGGACTTAGGAGTTGTTGTAGGTGACCGCTGAGGAGGTGGGCGATCTGGGGCTTACCCAACATTCTCCGCGACCTGGGGAGCAAGTCACTGAGTAAGCGCGAGTAGAGCTTGGCTAATGGTATCGAGCCGCTGATCAGTCTCTCTGCGAGATAGCTCGGCTTCCCAGCAAGATTGTTCCAGCGCCTCCCACAACGAATCATCGGGTGAGCTGGAGCGGTCGGAACGACGAGCTCGACGATCTGACATCTCTGTCCGCAAACTTCGAAAACTGCTTGTATCTGAAGGTCGCGTGTAAACTGTTGATGCTCGAAATGCGACGGACTCTGGCACCACCAGCTAACCGTTCGAGCACTGGGGAAAGAGGGAAAAGAAAACTACAAGTAGTTATCTACTCAAGCGAATAAGAGAAAAGAGCAGAAGAGCCGTGAACCACAGAAACACCGGACTTCGCCCGCCGCGGCCTGAATTCCACTCTTGCGACGGGCTTGATTTTTATTATAAGCGATGAGTTACAAAGAGTGGGAGGAAACTGTGCAAGAAGCAAGCTGGAGTCCGCAAAGCTCGAGATTCGAGTCCGCAGCCTTTAACAAGTAGGCTCTTGGGTTCGAGTCAGCGTGCTTTGGGTGAACCACTTACCCCTATTTATAGGGTTGGGGGCCTGCCCAAACGGTCAGGGCTAAAATAACCGGCTGCCCGATGTACAAGTGAACCGGGCAGCGGTGATGGGAATCAAAAAAGAAAAGAATAAGAAGTCCGCGCGAGGTAGGCGGACTGGGCTTGCGAGCTGGAGCAATTCCTGGCCATCCGGAGCGCCATCTCCCTGGAGTGACGCGACCTGGGCGGACTGGCTTTTGAGTCCGGTGGATGAGCGATCTTGAGCTCTCAAAGCGGAGCGGTCTGGGCGGACTGAGAATTGGAGTCCGCTTTTGGGGCAGCTGGGCGACCTAGGCGGTCCGAGAATCGGAGTCCACGGCTTAAGATGCCCAATGAAGAATACATCGACCGTGTTGCGGATTCTGGGGTTAACAACGCGGACACCAATCAATCTCACAATGTCCATGATCAACAGGCAGAACCACCTGGTCATAGTAGATAATGCGGATACCCTGGTCTTCTAAGAAACCAAGTTCAGCAATCTGCCAAGGTGCGAGCTCGCCCAACATCAATTCAGACCGCTAGCTAAAAGGCCAGATCGCTACCAGTATTGTGGTTCATCGCAACTCGACCAAATGCTGATCGCACGGTTCCAATACTCAGTCCACACAGACCGTGGACACCATCCTGCACAGCTCATCCAGCCACTGCCGAACTCAACTAATTTGTGCAGTCCACGAAGTTCAATCCGCAAAGTAGCCATCAGGACTTCATAGACCGCCAACACCAGACCGTCGGTGTAACATCCCTACGTGTTACATGGGATATTGTAGAAGCTCCAGCCGGGGCCCCACACGATATTCCACAAACGATTCCTAACACAGAGCATTCTAGCAGAAGATTCATGGATGAAAGCTTTGAACTCAAGAATAACAACAAAAAAGTCCACTACTAATAAATAGAAATGTATACAACCCAATACACAAGGTACATGGCCTTATGCCCTTACAAGTTTCTCTTAACATGAGTGTGGTTTACAAACATCAGCACGTAGACCGATCACACATGAACAAGAGTAAAGTAAAGTGAAGCCTTCGGGGGCAGCAACGCAGCTAGGGCTTCTGCCCGCTATTTCCCGCTTGGCCAGCTCCACCGGTAAGAAACAATCCACCAAGCGGCGACAAATAGGGCAATAGTCAGCATTCAGCTGACCAATTATAACGACCCTGCCCCTGACACGGGGCAACAAAATTCCTTCCCTACACAACATTTTAATAACCAGCATATGTATTCTACAATCCAACACACTTGAGCACAATCGCACAAGCCAATACATATCACAAACGTCGGCCCGATAGCCCGACGCTCCGTGCACTCAGGGAGCCTTATTGGTGTACTGGAAAATCCAGGGTCCTACCACCGTTTCAAGGTCTCTCTACCTTACGGTCCAAAATGAGCATTCCTAGTCTTTACGGCGTGTAGGCATAAGACTCTCGCTATGAGATCCTACTAGGGACTTAAGCACCCAAGGTTAGACAACCATAATGCGGGTACAGATCCGCCTTGCCCGTTGCTCATCATCGCCAGTCATCACACTAGACCGACGCGGGTACAACATCTCCTTACCCAATCGCCACCAAGGCTTTAGCTGTAGCACGACGGACCAACCTCACTCAATGCGATACTCATGACCACACGAGTTGAACACCAAGTATTAACTCTCACAATTTCCTGGACTTCCTCCAGTACTTCCTGATGCACTAAGCCGCAGGTATCCATCAAGGGACTCCATACAATCATTCAATGAACACAGAGTCTTCTCCGATTTAAAAACAAGCATCACCAATCCGTAGTTCCAACTTCCGGATGGGCTTCACACAGAATGCCTAACCATACTACACACTTCTGGTTCTAATGCAAGATCTCAAGGGATGAACCACCAATCCCACAGGAATCACTTTGCGATCCACCTTTTGGTGGAGGATTCCTATGCAAATGCAGGAAAGAAGGACTTCACATGTCCGAGTGGAAAATCATTACCCTTGTAGAACGCTTTAGCGCAATGGAGAAAAGTACACGGTTGGAAAGGACCGCAACGCTATTGCCTCCGCGAATCTTAACTCGGCACGCAAATCGGACCACCGTAGCACCACCGGTGCCCGGATTCTTCTCCTCCTTCCTCCTCTTGCTCTCCTCTCTCTTCTTCTTAGAAAGAGAAAAGAAAAGATGAAACGAGGAATAACTTCCCCAATCCCGTCCTTAATCCATCAGGACGCAAGCTGTTGGATCAAATTTAATAAAAACGAATGACCAAGAATAACTCTGAAAATCATTTCAGATGGCCGAACACGGCTTTGCACACGGCCGTGTGCCTGGCTATGTGCCCTGCAGGCACACAAAGCCGCCGATCCCGAGTTGTAAACGGGTTGGGACATGGCCCGTGTCCAAAGTGACACGCCCGCGTCACCCAAAATGACACGCCCGTGTCGGTGGGCATGTTACATAATGGCCTACGGAAACGACACGTCCCCTGGAGGACACAGGTCTTGGCACGCCCGTGTCAGGATTGAAACAGCCGTGTGGACCACGACTAACTCGTGTCTCATGTCGTGTCCATTTTCCCGAGAAGAACACGGTTTGATGGCACACCCATATAAAATTTGTCACGGCCGTTTTGACCCCCTTGCATGCCCGTGACCTTTAGCCAAGAAAATTTCTGGGCTCCAGAACCCATAAAAATACTTCCCACACCTATAGTGTTTTTGGGGCATTACAATTCTCCCTCTCTTAAAAGAATTTCGTCCCAAAATTCACTAAACGCAAAACAAAATTTTATTATACAAACATATACTATTATCCATACACTTGGTTACACCAATACTACGAAAATAATTCGGGAAATTCAGTATGCATGGAGTGTTCCCGATCCCATGACGACTCCTCTCGGCCATAATTGTCCCATCAGACCTTGACCATCCCGACAGCTTTATTTCGTTGTTTCTTAACCGCCGTACCTTCGATCCGAATAGGCCTGACCTTCGTCGTTAGCCCACTATCGATAGATACTCGATCCGCATCAACCAACTGAGATGCCTCTTTCACTGCTTTCCTTAGTACCGAGACATAAAACACGTCATGCAACCCACTGAGTTCAGTTGAAAGTTCTAACCGATAGGCAACCTCACCAACACGCTCTACCACTTCAAACGGTCCTAAATACCTCGGGCTCAGCTTTTTCAGACGTAGTATCCTGGACACACCCTTGAAGGGTTTAATCTTCAGGTATACCCATTCGCCCACCGCAAACTCCACATTCTAGTGCTTGGCGTTGTAGTACTTTGCTTGCCTGTCTTGAGCCACCAACAATCTTTCTCGGATCAACTGAATAGTAGAGTTAGCATCATCCATTTCTTTTCGCTTGTACAACTTCAATTCGCTAGTCTCCGCCCAAGCTAATGGGGTATGACACCTCCTACTATATAAGGCCTCAAAGGGCTCCATCTGAATACTAGCTAGATAGCTATTATTGTAGGCAAACTAGATCATATATAGATGATCTTCCCAACTCTTTCTGAAATCTAGTGCACACATTCGGAGCATATCCTCCAATGTCCTGTTGGTTCTCTCGATCTGACCATCCGTCCGAGGATGAAAGGCTGTACTGATATGCAATTTCGTACCCAACAGTTGGTGAACTAGCCTCCAATCTCCCGAAGTAAAACGCACATCACGATCACTAACGATTCTACGAGGCACAACGTGCAATCGTACAATGTTATTGACATACAACTTTGCCAACTTGTCAACCGAGTCGTCCCTCCGGTTTGGGATGAAGTGTGACACCTTAGTTAACCGATCCAAAATTACCCAAACTGCATCATTACCACGTTGTGACCTCGGCAGCCCATGCACGAAATCCATCGAGATGTCATCAAATTTCCATATAGGAATAGGCAATGACTTCAGAAGACCACCCGACCTTTGACATTCAGCGTTTACCAGGGCACATGTCTGGCATTTCGCAACATAATGTGTGATATCCTTCTTCATTCCAGGCCACCAGAACATTTTCTTCATATCCTTATACATCTTCGTGATCCCGGGGTGGATTGAATATTTCGTGAAGTGGGCTTCATACATCAATTCTTCACAAATTTTACCCCAACTTGGGATGCACAAATGACCGTCTCTCCGCAAAAGGTCGTCTTCAAAAGAAAACTTAGAGTCTGAACTCTCCGCTGCATACCGCTGAAGGCATTCATCAAGTTCTGTTGCATGCCGAACTCTATCCGCAAGGTCACACTGTACCTCTGTCCAATTTAAACATGCCTTTGCAATGGAATCCTTGTCAACACATGAAATATATAAGCCTTCCAGTTCTCGAATTAGGCTTTCATCATGCCTTAGCAACCAACTAGCCCTTGTCGGAGCCCTATGACTCAAGCCATCCGTGAAGACATTCCCTTTACCGGGAGTGTAGTAAATTTGAAGATGTAATCTCCAAGAAACTCCATCCACCTTCTCTGCCGCATGTTAAGATCCTTCTGATCCAACAGATACTTTAGGCTCTTATGGTCCGTGAATATATCCACTTTCACGCCATAAAGGTAATGTCACCATAGTTTAAGTGCAAATATTACCGCCGCCAACTCCAAATCAGGGATGGGGTAATTCCGTTCGTGCACCTTCAACTGGCGTGAGCCATAAGCTAACACCTTCCCAAACTGTAAAAGAACGCAGCCTAAGCCGCTCCCTGATGCATCACTATACACTTCAAAGCCATCCAAACCACTTGGAGACGTCAAGATTTACGTCGTGGTAAATCGATTCTTTAGATCTTCGAAAGCTCGTGCACATTAGGGCGTCCAAACAAACTTCTTATCCTTCCTCGTCAGTGTGGTGAGAGACAAGGCTATCCGCGAGAAATTCTATACGAAGCGCCTGTAGTAGCCCGCCAGTCCAAGAAAACTACTGACCTCTGCCACAGTAGTAAGAACAGGCCACTCCCGAATAACCGCAATCTTAGCTGGATCCACTGCGATACCCTCTCGACTAACTACATGGCCAAGGAACGCTACTGACGATAACCAAAACTCACACTTGGAGAACTTGGCGTAGAGTGTGTTCTTCCTTAGGGTGTGCAGCACCAGCCGCAAATGATTTGCATAATCTTCTTTACTTCGGGAGTATACGAGGATATTGTTGATAAAGACGATTACAAACAGATCCATGTATTCCCTAAACATCCAATGCATTAAATCCATGAATACCGATGGCACATTGGACATCCCAAACGTCATTATCGTGAACTCGTAGTGACCATAGCTTGTTCCGAACGCTGTTCTGGATATGTCACTTTCACAAACTCTTAACTGAAAGTAACCTATCTTCAAATCCAACTTGGAGTATACAGTAAAGCCAACTAAATTGTCAAATGAGTCGTTAATCTGTGGGATCAAATATTTGTTCTTTTCCGTTAGCTTGTTTAGTTCTCTATAGTCTACACATAGACGCAGACTACCGTCCTTCTTCTTCACAAAGAGAATTGGTGCGCACCAAGGTGACTGACTTGGGCGTATCTACCCATGCTCTAGAAGTTCCTGCAACTGAACCTTCAAATCCGCCATTTCCTTTGGCGCCACTTGATAGGGCAAGCGGGCCACAGGTTTCGCACCTAATACCAACTCGATAGCGAAGTCGATCTCCCTATAGGGTGGTAACCCCGGAAGATATTTCGAAAACACATCAATAAACTACGATACGATCGGCACCTCACTAATACTGGCCTTAGGCTCCACAACCTCTATAAGTGTGAAGAATAACTCCGCACCCTTCTGAACTACCTTAACGACTTGGAGAGCAGATAACAGAATTGTACTCATCCCTCAAATGCCATTTAACTTAGTCTCTTGTTCAGTATTTTGACCCAAAGTTACCTCCGTGTAAGTGCAATTTATAATGGCATGTTTCTCTGAAAGCCAGTCCATATCAAAGATGATATCGAACTCAGATATCGGTAACACTGATGTGTTCACCAAGAAATCCCGACTTCCTATCTTTACTTCCACACTACACGTCTTATCCGCACACAACACATATCCATTAGGTAAGAGCACCTTAATACTATCTGTTGTGGTTCGTACAGGTACCCCGATTCGCAAGACAAAGTCTTTAGACAGAAATGAATGTGAGGCACCTGTATCGAACAGGGATTTTGCCGGATGGTCCCGAATGAGGACAAAACCTATATTACCAAAATTAAAACAAGAACACAAGGCACAAAGTAAAACTACAAACTACCCATACCTGTGAAGACGTCAGCCTGTTTAATAGCCTCTTATTGCCCGAGATTGAAGACCCGAGGCAGCACCTACAATGTAGAAGACTCCATCACTGACTTCCCTTTCTCCGTATACAACGCTCCCGCCTTCCTTTCGCCCTTTGGAGGGCCAGAGCGACAGTCATGAGCAAAGTGGCCCAGCTTTCCACACGTGAAACAAGCTCGATAACAAAATCTAGAAGATGCCTCTGTCACAACATCTGAAGGGGCTTGTTCAGCAGATTTGGACCTCTTTCCCCATCTCTTTTGAAACCCAGATTTCTCCAGACTTGGCGTCTTGAACTCTTGCTTTGACACTCCAAAGTTCCTCTTTCCCTGAGTCTTCTTCAAGTCCTTCTCCAAAGACCTAGCAATAAAGACCAAAGCTTGAAATCATTGGCTCACGGAACTCGAGAGAAAAAACATTAACTCATCCCGCAGTCCTTCATAGAACCTACTACTCTTACGTTCCTCTTCGGCAAATATAGATCCCGCATAACGTCCTAGACGTATAAACTCATGGAGATAGTCATCTACGCTCTTTTCTCCCTATGACAGCCGTTGAAACTCCAATTCCATACTAATCCTTTGCGGCATCGGCAAATGCTTTGGCAAGAATAACCGAGAGAACTCCACCATCGAGACCTCAGTTAACTATCTGCCAGCCAAGTGATGTAGTTCGACCTCATCCCACCAAAGCCGAGCCTCTCCCTCCAGCAGGAAAGTGGCTAACAATACCTTCTGCTCCTCCTCAAGCCTGATTGATGTAAAGATCCTTTTTATCCTTGAGAGCCAATCCTCCGCCTGGGCCGGAAAACCGGTCCCATCAAACGTTGGAGGATTGAAGCTCATAAACCGCTTCAGTTGTTGATCTGTCGCTCGGAGATCAACCATAACTTATATCGGTTCTTGCCTTAGCCCAGCCTGATTTTTCACCGCTGCAGGCCATTCCTGTCCAGCCTGCTGAGCATTCATCACAGGGCCATCTCCGTAATTATACAAATAGCTTCAGAAGAAGGAGGAGGTGTGGGCACCTCTGTTGGTGCCGCACTCTAATCGGAGCGTTGGGGTTCTGACTATCCTACATAACTTCTAGTCACCTATATGTGTAAGAAACATAACTTAGTGACTAAACAAAAAGGCAAACATACAAAAAGGAATACGTAGATTCCGCAAACACGTGTTTTTTATTCCTAAGTGGACATTATTGAGTTCATTTTGTGTTATAACGACAGCACTTACACGTGCTCTCCACCTCTCAAAAGAATTCGTCCACGAATTCGGAAGAGAACAACCTAGAAGCTAATCTCAAATTATAACATCCCTACTTGTTACATGGGATATTATAGAAGGTCCAGCCGGGGCCCCACACGATATTCCACAAATAGGCGGAGATGTTATTATATAATATAAAAACTACCAACGATTCCTAACACAAAGCATTCTAGCGGAAGATTCATGGATGAAAGCTTCGAAATCAAGAATAACAACAGAAATGTTCATTATTAATAATTAGAAATGTATACAACCAAATACACAAGATACATGGTCTTATGTCCTTACAAGTTTCTCTTAACATGAGTGTGGTTTACAAACATCGGCACGCAGGCCGGCCACACATGAACAAGAGTAAAGTAAAGTAAAGCCTTCGAGGGAAACAACACAGCTAGGGCTTCTGCCCGCTATTTCTCGCTTGGCCAGCTCCACCTGCAATAAAAATCCACCAAGAGGCGGCAAATAGGGAAATGGTCAGCATTCAGCTGACCAATTGTAACGACCCTGCCCCTAGCACGAGGAAGCAGAATTCCTTCCCTGCATAGCATTTTAGTAACCATCATATGTATTCTACAATACAACACAGTTGAGCACAACCGCAAAAGCAAATACATATCACAAAAGTCAACCCGATGGCCTGACGCTCCGTGCACTCAGTGTTGATGCACGAAATGCGAAAGGGAAAAACGAGCACCACCAGCTAACCGTTCAAGCACTGGGGAAGCTATAGGGAGAAGACTGTCGACTAGTCGGTTACTGGCGGTTAGGACGCAAACCAGAATAAGCCGTCCAAAGCGGCGACACCAGACTTCGCCCGCCGCGGCCTGAATGCCCCTCTTGCGGCGGGCTTTTCTTTTATGTAAAGGAAAACGGTTACAACGGTTAGGTTTTGGAGACCGCACGTACAGGATATCCATCGGAGAAGGATTTCGAATCTGCTGCCACAGGCGACAAGCTTGGGGACTCGAATTGTTTCTCCTGGAAGGTACTGTTCACGTATATTTATAAGCTCAGGGGGCCTGCCCAACGGGAAGGGTTAGAAATACCGGCTGCCCGCGCACAGGAGAAACGGGCAGCGGTGACCAGATACAGGGAAGCAAAAAGAGAGGGGGCCACCTAGCCGCGCGGATATACAGATAGACAGCTCCTGACTGATTGTTCCTGGACGCCTGCCAAGCCAGGGATGCCCCGCGGGGAGACGGACAGGCGGTTAGATGTGGCCTTGCCGCTGGGAGTTGGGGAGCGGTCAGATTTGGTGTTAACATAATCCCGGCATATTTTTAAATTTAGGAGGAATTTCGAAAATGTTGTTAATCGCCTGACGGCGAGCGCAATCAATGCCTTCAAAACTATAAATAACGCTGATGTTGACGTTGATTTCACGAAAAAGCCTTCGAGACGGGTCGCTTTTCTCCTACTGCGGTTAAGATTCTACTGTCCGCCATGTCTTCCAGGAGGAGCATCCTAGTGAAACTAAGCGACGAAGGATTAGCCGCACACAAGTCGCCACCCGGATCACCTAACCGCAAAGCCGGTGAGACGCCTCGCAAGATGCACACTGCCAAGGCAGTTTCACAAAAACCGAGCTTGATAAAAGAAAAACCGGAGAACGAACAATCCTCTAGGCCGGCAACGGAGATAATAACCGCTGCGGTTAAGCCTACTGAACAGCTGCCCAAGAACACGGAGGGTAGCAAGGTTTCAAGTTCTGCCCGCGCGAACACTCCACAGCCTTTGACGGGTTCAGACGTGGACATCACATCATCTTCAAATGACGAAAATGGCAAAGAAGATGCCGATGACAAAACCGGGCGAGCAAGCGGAGAGATCTCAGATGTCATCAACAAGTCGAAAAGGGCTGCCAAGAATTCCGCCTACAAGCTTAGGGAAAACCTTGATGTCGTGAAAGCCGCCCTCCCGACAAATAAAAGGAAGCATAAGCCGACTTCATCGGTTTAGGAGAGGATAGAGGCAATCCTTCTGAATAAGAAGAAGGAAAACAAGAAGCTCGCGGCGGTCATGGCAGCGACAAGCAAGGTCGATGTACTCGATCAGCATGAGAATGAGACCGCACGAATAGATGAGGTAAACGTTTTTGTATAACTCAACTTCCATACTGAAAAGAGAGCGGGGTAAGCGAGTGGAGTTAATCTTGCCGTGTATTGCGATTTTATTGCAGGAAAAGGAAAAAGAAGCTAGCAGCGAGCAGCTATCCGAGAGTGAGTCCGACTTGGAGGTCTTGTCGGTGAAAACTGGGAAGGAAGTTCCCGATCCGCGCGAAGGGGAAGACAAGCTGAAATTGCGAGAAAGGAATGCCGCTGAGAAGAAGATACTAGCCGCCGGAGAAGAATCAAGTTATCTTCTGGCTCTTTCTCTCGAAGAGAAAGCTGAAGCTGACCGCCAGACCGCCGCCAAGCTTCTGCAGTCAGGTATGCCCAAACCTGCCCCGAAGGCAATAAAATTTCCACCACCTTACAAGGAACCGCCGCGGTTAAAGAGGCCCATTCGCATAATAACTGAGACCGACGACTTGCTTCTATCACGCGAGGAGTTTGAAAAGAATAAGCGGTCCGAGCGACTTCTGAGCGACAATTACCTGAAGAAGATTGATCCATAGAGACTGAGGCGACCTATTTTTTCTATCCGTCAGATAAAGTCCGCGACTAGAGAAGACAGCCTCTGCTCCGGTGCCTATTCTTTCAGCATCTTTGCTTATCGATATTGTCGCGCGACAACACTAATTCTGCCCATCTTTGCTCTGCGATGCAGATTTTGCGGAACCAAATTCTCAAGCTATTGCAAACGAGACCGCGCGCGGCTTCAGGATGATGAAGGCCAACGTACCATCTCTAAGTTGTTCATTGACCTTGAGCGACTAAAGGCGGAGCTTAAACTCGAGGAAGAAGCGAGGACATGCCAGGAGGAGCGGTTAAAGGCTCTGTCCGCGGAACTAGCCAGTTGCTGTGAGCGAGAAAGGGCTGCTCGCAATCAAGTTTCAATCCTGGGGAAATGACTACAAACGGTGGAGGACGATGCAGCGCACTTCAAGAGAAAATACTACGAGAGGGCTGAAAAGGAGAAGGGCCGGCAACTTGACTCAACGAGTTCAGCGAAACCGCGTGAGTCAGGTCACGGACCCAGCAGGGGGGAAACTTCTGCCCCGGTGACTGGCCATGGAAACCTACCCGTGCGACCTATCGAACAGGTGCCTTTTATTGAGGCAACTGTTCCGATGAGCCACATAGTTCAGGATACATCCCGGATTCACCGGGCTTAGAACACCCTTAGCAACCACTTGATCAGCGCAATGTCCGTTTTACTGGGCATTAGCGATCAAGTCGCGCATATCAGAAGGGACCCCACAGAACCTAGCGGCGAGCGGCACGAGGAGAGGCGCGAGGAGAGATAGAGAAATTTGTAATAAAGTGTTCGACCGAACTAACCTTATTTGTCGCTGGATGTTTTTAATACCTTATAACATTGTGATTTTTTTGTTCGCCCGACTTATCGGCGCTTGTCACTTGATCTTCTGTGTAATGCTTTAGATGCTTGCGGTTTGATTGTTTTTTGTTCGTGCGATCTTCTGTGTAATGCTTTACGAAATCTACAGGAAATAAATAACCCAGCGGATTCGTTAATTTAACCGCGCAAATTATAATGGTTTATTATGGTTAGATGTCTGTAGGAGATTACGAATATTCGGTAGCTTCTTTGATGTAACCGCGCGGGTTATAATATGTTGAAATGATTGAAAAGACGTCTGCAGGAAATGACGATTCTTCGGCGACTTCTTTGATGTAACCGCTCGAGTAATAACTCGTCTTGCAGGTTCTATAAATACGGCCCAGCTCCGCATTATAAGGAAAAGTTTAAAGTGCACCACTTCCTGCGACAAGAATCAATGGCGCCCGTGCGAGCTTCAGCTGATACCGCCTTCCTGGTATGCCGAGCACAGGAGGTCGGAAATGACCAACAGCGAACTTGAGCGCTTTATCGCGACTCACATGACAAATACCAATATAGTCGCGCGATTACCCCTAGAAGATGAGCGGATAAATACTTATGGAAGGAATCTGGTGGCGATCCCGGTCGACCACTTCGACTTTGGTTTCAGCTGGCCGCCACTAATCGAGCTAGTGGAGATTCTCGACTTCTTCGGAATCGTCCCCGGCCAGCTCTCGCCGAATACAATTGCATCGATGGTGAGCTTCATCATCTACCTTCAGACCGAGCGGGTAAGATTCACCATGGATCTTTTCCGCCACTGCTTCGCAATCCGCTCCATCATCTCTGGCAAGAAGGACAGCCGGGTCTTCAAAGGTGTCGTGTACTTCGGCTGCATCGGGATGAAGACGGTGAACTTGACGAACAAGTTCCCTAACTGGTCAACCAGATTCCTCATGTTTGAGGGGAATCTGGGCCTTCTGCCTGTCTGTCCGCAAGTCCGGCCGACAAAGCTGTTCGAACGGATTGAGGTCGAAGGAATCGAGAAAAAGATCGCTGACTTCCTCTCTGGTTCGCTGCTTGATATCCTGCACTACATCCCGTTGTTGCCAGTCATAACGGATTTGCCTGCAGAAGAAGGTATACTTTCAGCGATTAGTTGCTTAATCTAACCACGCGGCTAAATATTTTGTCCCTTGGCAGCTGTCCTGAAAGTTTCGGCAAATAAGCCGGTTATACTGATAGAGCCCGTTCTGACGCAGAGCGAGGCCAGGAAGAAAAGGGAGGACGACCGCCGCGAGGAGCACGATGTCACCGCCGATTACGATTCTGAGCCCTTCACGCCCCAAGGATTGGGGGAGAACTTGAAAGATTGCCGCGGCAAGGCGGTTATGAGATGGCACCCGTGCGGGAAGAATGTCCAAGTTTCCACCGCTCTTCCCTTGTAGAAGAACGAGAAAATATCCAAACACGCCTGCGCGGTTAGCTGGGCGATGTATGGCAGGGAGAACCTTGCCGACCTGCAGGCAATCCCAACGAAGAAACTCCCAGCACTAGCCGCTCAAATCCGCGCGAGAAGTTTTGTTACAGACCACTTCGTCGCTGAAGCCTTGGCCTAAGTGGTCGGCCTCGCCGAGCTGTTAGAAGATGAGATAGAGCATTTAAAAGAGGAGAATGTGAAACTTAAGAATATCAATGCAGTAAGTTTTTACCTCGCGGCTTTACCGGTTATCTTAGCATTAGCCGAAAATTTTACTTTATCTTCTCTTACAGAAAGCTTACGACCCGGGGAACCCGGCCTTCGTTAAAGAAATTACCATGCATCTGCGGGAAAGCGGGGAAGATACGCTAGAAATTCTGCGAGAGCGGGGAGCGTTTAAGATGGTCACGAAAAGGTAACTCTCGACCAGTTACTCCCCTGCTTCAAAAATGTCGAAGCCGCGTGAGAAGATCCGGCGAAAGAACCCGTTGACGAGATTCTTACTGAGGATGAGTCCGCAAACGAACAGGAGGTTGTACCTGCAGATGATCGCGCGGATACAAGCTCGAGTTCATCCAGCGGTTCGAGCAAGGAGGGATCCCAGACGTCGGGATCAGCTGGGACGAGTAGCTCTTCAAGCTTTTCCAGTGAAACAGATTACGAGCCCGAGCGGAAAAAGAAGAAAAGTTGATATGTAATGATATTCTTTTGATCCGGCAGTATGATCTATGTAAGCCGCGCAGATAACACATCTTGTAATTTTTGACTATAAATGATACTCTGATTTTGTTAAATATGCTTTATTCGATCGGTATTATATTTATATTCGCTCAATTATAATATATTATGAGATATCCGAACAATGCACTGAACGATCCGCTAGCGAGTAAAGTGAACTCGGTAAAACAGAATGGATGCGGATAGAAAGCCCGACGATCTTATCTGTTGACAAATGCGCAATGCTAGTTTACCTTTCCGGGCGACTAGAGTGCGAAGTCAACTGATACAAAGCAATTTCCACGCATAACCCGCGTGATTAAAAATGATGTCTGCTATATTGAACTGAAGATAACCAAACATGGTATACTCGCGCGATAATAATGATGATATCCGCTATATTGAACTGAAGATAACCAAACATGGTATACTCGCGCGATAATAATGATGATATCCGCTATATTGAACTGAAGATAACCAAACATGGTATACTCGCGCGATTAGATTTGATGTCCACTATATCAACGATATCAATAAATGATTCGGGTCACCTCTATTCTAACCGCGCGGTTAAGCGGTAAGAATATCATACTACAGCAAAAAAGTTATTAACTGCTTGCTTTAACAAGATCAATTCCCAGATTCTGTCGAATACCAATTCCAATTTTTCTCTTTGAACGAGTCTGATGATAAATCTCGGACACTAAGAAAGTCGGCTACAGACTTAGGCGACCAAGCGGGCAGGTGCATATAGCATTGCTTTCCTCACAGGGTCACAAAAGCTGTAGCTCTCATCTCTTAAAAAGAAGATACTTCGGTCATCTGATAAATCAATTCTTGTGGACTGAAGTGAATACTAGAATTCTGCCAGCCGAGAAATGAGTTACAGACTTAAATGACCAAGTGGGCAGGTGCATATAGCATTGCTTTCCTCACAGGGTCGCAAAAGCTGTAAACTCAATCCAAATTCCACACGAGGGGGAAGGAATTACTCCCCTCTTGCCTGGAGTACGGCCTAAGTTGATCTTTCGGGCAGGTGCATATAGCATTGCTTTCCTCTGAGATCAACCCAGTTGTGGGTCTCCTGCAGGAACTTCTTGAGGGTTCCAAAGAGTGTTCGAGGGTCACATGCTAAGATGATTCGCGGGCAGGTGCATATAGGAGAGCTTTCCTCGCGTGGTCATCAGAGTTGTGACGATATCCCTTAAATGACATAGTAGAGCTGACCACCACCCTGTCCCTCCATAATGCAGAGGTGGGGTTAGGTACTAGTCGGGATCCGAAATCCGGTATCCTACCGCAGTAGAACCGGCAAGCTCCCACTATACGGTGCGAAATCTCCCCGCAACACGTGGTATTCGTGGTGTTACGCTAAAGTCAACGGTTCTAAGGATGGTTTTTGCTGGACTCGGCGATGTCTCTTGGAATCAGTTATCCTTATTCCGTAAGCTGTCAAGAAAAGGGCACACTAAAAAAGTGTCAGTGGGGGGCCTTGAAACATAAGGACAAATTATAGAAAAACACATTTGACAAAGAAGTTTTTAGGAGATGAGGTTGAAACACAAACAACTTGACGCATTTGCCCTCGACATCAAAGGGGAGACTTTTGGATCCATTTATTCCATGCCAGGGAAAAAGTACGACACAACTTTTCCTTTTGAAGTCGACGGATCAGAATGGTCATCTTTTGAGAACACGTAGCGCATCTTACCCTGCCTCAGCATCCTCTGTATTAATCGTTTAAGAGCTCGACAATCATCTATCAAATGACCCTTTTTCCTTGTGGTACTCACAGAACTGATCAGGGTCGTTGTTCTTCTGGTCTGCAAGCTGAAAAGACTTCATACCGCTAGATTTGCTCTTTATTGCATAGTGAGAGCTACCCCTTCCAGCCTCAGAGTGCTGGTTAGCAAGATTAAGTATCTCCTAATATGTTTTTTCGCTCCTGATGGTGGCTTCAAACTTGAATGGTCCTTGTTTCAATCCTTCAATCAAAGAAACTTTATATAAATCTGATCCGGCCTCTTCAACTTCTCCAACCTCCTTTTGGAAGCGGGCAATAAAATGAGAGAGTGTCTCATGCTCACGCTGCTTGACTCAGAACAAGGTTGACGCATGTGCTTTCTTTTTTGCTAGGATAGGGGCATTTTGCATTATCTTCGCACGATTGGTGAGATAGGGGGCAGACTGGAGACCAGGTTTTTAAGAACACTTCTTTTCTGGTTGGGCAACTGGAAACCGCTTGGGGGTTGCGGTTAGAACTGGCGAGCGGGATTCTGAGAGGTATTGAGGGAAGGAGAGCGGATAGGTAGATGGTCCTCAGGACGGGCAAGCAGCTTGCTTAACGGGCGGACTGCGCACTGATGTCGACGAGTTGTCCAAAGTTATCATTGTCGCCGTGGGCTGCGAGTCTAGCCGATGAAAAATTGCAGCTAAGATGCGGTTAGTCGCTTCAGATTGCTGGACGATTTCCTGGCGGATCTAGTTAGTTTCTCGAGCTAACTTGATGTTGATTTCCTAGAGAGTATCTTCATCAGGACGACGGCTATTCTATACGGTCTGACGGTCTGACATATTCTAGCCGCGAATTTTCACCGGCTAATCGAGATCTGAAGGTCGCGTGTTAACTATTGATGCACGAAATGCGAAAGGGAAAAACGAGCACCGCCAGCTAACCGTTCGAGCACTGGGGAAGGTATAGGGAGAATACTGTCGACTAGTCAGTTACTGGCGGTTAGGACGCAAAAACTAATAAGTCGTCCGAAGCAGCGACACCAGACTTCACCCGCCGCGGCCTGAATGCCCCTCTTGCGGCGGGATTTTCTTTTATGTAAAGGAAAATGGTTACAACGGTTAGGTTTTGTAGCCAGCCGGACAGGATACCCGCCGGAGAAGGATTTCGAATCCGCTGCCACAGGCGGCAAGCGTGGGGACTCGAACTGTCTCTCCTTGAAGGTACTGTTCACGTCAATTTATAGGCTGAGGGGGCCTGCCCAACGGGCAGGGTTAGAAATATCGGCTGCTCGCGCACAGGAGAAACGGACAGCGGTGACCAGATACAGGGAAGCGAAAAGAGAGGGGGCCACCTAGCCGCGCGGATAGGCGGATAGACAGCTCTTGACTGATTGTTCCTAGACGCCTGCCAAGCCAGGGAGGCCCCGCGAGGAGACGGACAGGAGGTTTGATGTGGCCTTGCCGCTGGGAGTTGGGGAGCGGTCAGATTTGGTGTTAACACTCAGGGTACCTTATTGGTGTATAGGAAAATCCAGGGTCCCACCACCGTTTCAAGGTCTCTCTACCTTACGGTCCAAAATTAGCATTCCTAGTCTTTACAGTGCGTAGACCTAAGACTCTCTCGCTATGAGATCCTAAGAGGGACTTAAGCACCAAAGGTTATACAACCATAATGCGGCTACAGATTTGCCTTGCCCATTGCTCATCATCGCAAGTCGTCACACCGGACCGACACGGGTACAACATCTCCTTGCCCGTTCGCCACCAAGGCTTTTGTTGTAGCATGATGACCCCACCTCACACAATGCGGTACTCATGACCACACGAGTTGAACACCAAGTATCAACTCTCACAATTTCCTGGACTTCCTCCAGTACTTCCTACTGTACTAAGCTGTAGGTATCCATCAAGGGACTCCATACAATCATTTAATGAACACAGAGTCTTCTCTGATTTACAAACAAGCATCACAAATCCGTACTTCCAACTTCCCAATGGGCTTCACACAGAATGCCTAACCATACTACACACTTCCGGTTCTAATGCAAGATCTCAAGGGATGAACCACCAATCCCACAGGAATCACTTCGCGATCCACCTTTTGGTGGATGATTCCTATGCAAATGCAGGAAATAAGGACTTCACAAGTCCGAGTGGAAAATCGTTACCCTTGTAGAACGCTTTGGCGCCAATGAGAAAATTACACGGTTGGAAAGGACCGCAATGCTCTTGCCTCCGCGAATCTGAACTCGGCACGCAAATCGGACCACTATAGCACCATCGGCAGCCGGATTCTTCTCCTCCTTCCTCCTCTTGCTCTCCTCTCTCTCTTCTTCTTAGAAAGAGAAAAGAAAAGATGAAATGAGGAATAACTTCCCCAATCCCGTCCTTAATCCATTAGGAGGCAAGCCAGGGCCGTTTGATCGAATTTAATAAAAACGAACGACCAAGAATAACACTGAAAATCATTTCAGAGGACCAAATATGGTTTTGCACACGACCGTTTGCCTGGCCGTGTGCCCAGCAGGCACATGAAGCCACCGATCTTGAGTTGGACATGGGTTGGGACACGGCCCGTGTCCAAAGTGACACGCCCGTGTCGCCCAAAATGACACGCCCGTGTCGTTGGGCGTGTTCCATAACTGCCTACAGAACCGACATGTCCCCTGGTGGACATGGGTCCTGACATGCATGTGTCAGGATTGACAGGGCCGTGTCGACAACGACCAATTCGTGTCTCGAGCCGTGTCCATTTTCCCGAGAAGAAAACGGGTTAATGACACCCCCGTGTCAAATTTGACACGGCCGTGTTGACCCCCTTGCAAGCCTGTGACCTTCAGCCGAGAAAATCTCTAGGCTCCAGAACCCATAAAAACACTTCCCACACCTATAGTGTTTTTGGGGCATTACAGCCGGACTCCAGCTCTAGTCTGCGCGGATAGTCCGCCCAGGCTTCCTGGACTGCCCGATCACCCACTTTCACTTCATAAATTTCAACACTCCCCCTTGAAGTGAGAAGTGGTGATCAAGCCCAGAAGACCTCAAAGTCGCTGATAGGCCCCTTCAACAGTGGCTTTGTGAAGATATCAGCAAGATTGTCTTCACTCCGAACATGCCCGACCATAAGATATCCTTCCAACACCTTCTCCCTGATGAAGTGGTGCTCAATCTAAATATGCTTGGTCCTTACGTGACAAACTTGATTGTTCACCAGCTTGAGGCACTCTCATTATCTCCTCAAAGTAAAGTAGGGCATTATACTTCCTCATGGATGTCCTCTACTAGTCTCCTAAGCCAAATGGCTTCCCGAGCAGCTATGGCCAAAGCCTTATACTCTGCCTCCGTAGTAGTGACAGACACCGACTACTACTTCTTGCTACACCATGAGATGCCCGCTGATCCACACGTGTACACATAATCAGAAGTTGACCTTCGGTCATCCAAATCACCGCCATAATCAGCATCCGTGTAACATAGCAAAGAAAAGCTCGAGTCCCTCAAATAAAGGAGTCCCATATCAGAAGTCGCCTTGTCATACTTCAAGGTATTCTTCGATGCTGCTAGATGAGATTTCCTTGCCTCTGCCATGAACCGACTTACTCGACCAACAGCGTAAGTAATGTCTGTTCTTGTAATCGTCAGGTAAATCAAGCTATGTATAAGAGCTCTAAAAACCAAAGGATCAGGAATAATACTTCCTTCATCTCGCCGAAGCTTCAACCCTTTGTCCAAAGGAGTTGAGCAACTCTTTTCCCATTCCATGCCAAATCGTTTCACAATCTGATCCGCATAACCTTTCAGGGAAACAAGAATCCCGCTCTCCTTCCTCTTCACTTTGAGAACGAGAAAGTGATCAAGCTCCCCCAAATCTTTCATCTAGAAGCGAATAGCAAGCTTGAACCTAAGTATTGCAACCTCCTCCTCCGAATTACGTGTGATGATCATGTCATCAACATACAACAGAACCAGGACCTGAAGCTCCCCCTTCTTCTTGATGAACAGGCTCAAGTCTGAGTTGGAGGCAAGACAGCCGCAGAACTAAAAATATTCTGCAATCTTCCCATACCATGCCCTCGGAGCCTGCTTCAACCCATAAAGGGCCTTCCCGAGCTTACAGACATAGTACAGATGTTCTTCAGAAACATAACCGAGTGACAGTTCCATGAAGATGTCCTTATCTATCTCCCAGTAAAGGAAGGCGTTCTTTACGTCCAGCTGCCACATCTTCTAGCCCTGGCAAGCCGCCAAAGCTATCACCACTCGTACTGAAGTCATCTTTGCCATAGGACTAAACGTCTCCTCATAATCCTCGCCGTACTGTTGAGAGAATCCTCGAGCAACAAGGCGAGCCTTGTACCACTCGATGCTTCCATCCGCCTTCTTCTTTAGCTTGTAGACCCACTTACAAGTAATTAGAGTAACGCCATCCACCTTGGGCACCAAGTCCCAAGTTTCATTCTTCCTGAGGGCCTCATCTATGGCATTGCCTCACTCCTTCACTCCAGTGGTATCTTCAAACTTTGAAGGCTCTCGCTCATCCAGAGGGCCTGTAAAGAAATAAGAGACAGCGCTCACTGTATTCCTATCGCAATACCAAGCTGGAGGCTTGACGATCCTCTTTGATCTCCGAAGAGGCTGCTCCTTGCTCACCAGCTCTATTACTTCTTCAGGTTCAACTCTTTCTCCAGGCAAACATGGAGCAGTGCTCCCCCTGCTTCCTAAACCAGAAGCTTCTCCCCCTGAACTTGAAGTAATTGGAGCCGCTGGTGAAACAGCTAACTCCTCTTGAAGAATATCGTCAACCACCTTCTGTCCTTCATCAACCTAGCTCTCTAGTAGCTCAACAGAGCTTCCTCCATATAACGTCAGTTCCTCAAAGACCACATCTCTGAACATAACGAACTTCTTCATTGCCGCATCCATGCACCTCCATCCCTTCTTCCGCTCATCATAGCCAACAAAGACAAGCTTCCTTACCTTTGCATCAAGCTTTATCCTTAAAACATCCATGATATGAACATAGCAGGTTTAACCAAAAACTCGAACTTGTCCAACACTTGGCTTCTCCTTCAGCAACATCTCGAACAGAGAGTTAAAGTTGATCAGACTGAGAGGCATCTGATTGATGATATAAGATGTGCAAGACATTCCCTCCGCCCAAAAGGACCTTGGGATACTCTTGGCATGAAACCAACATTTGCAAGTCTCCGTCAAATGACGGATCTTCCTTTCTGCAACTCCATTGTTGTGGAGTCTGAGCACAAGTAAGCACTATCTGGATCTCGTCCTTCCTGCAAAAATTAAAAAACTAAGAGGGGACAAACTCTTCGCCGTTATCAGTTCTAAACTTTTTGATCCACAGGTAAAGCCACCCCTCCACCGGCTCCTTGAACTCCACAAATAACTGGAAGGCTTCAGAATTATCCTTCAAGAAATACACCAAAGTGTATCTTGTGTAGTCATCAATCTAGACTAGCATGTACCTACTCGCACCAAGGCTAGCAGTAATGGTTGGCCCCATCAGATCACAATGGATAACCTCCAATGGTGTTTTACTTCTTATTTGTGACTTATCAAATGGAAGACAGTGAGACTTGCCATATTGACACCTTGCACAAACGTGACCATCACCAAAGGATGATAGATTAGGCAAGCCTCTCACCAGGGTCCTATTTGCCATATCTTTCAGCTTATCCATCCCTACATGCCCCAACCTTTCGTGCTATATAGCAGCGCTATCATTGGCCCTTATGCGATCAATATAGGAGCTTGTTGATAAAACAAACAATTCCATCACTCTCCTTCCAACGTGATCAACATCAGCCTTAACCGCTGATACGTTGCGGAGAAACTTTACTTCTATTTTATCAAACAGAACATGATATGCTGCATCTACTGTATTGGTAACTGAGAAGAGATTTTTCTTCATGCCCGGTATGTGATACACACTCATTAATGTGAGTGGACCCTAATCACTACTCGCGGACACTACACCGTCCTTCTCTATAGTATGAATAGTATTATCAGCAGTAATGATGGCTTCATTACCTGAATAAGCATGCAGCGAGGAGAACTTCGATTTGTCTTCGGTGAGGTGATGACCACACCCGGAGTCCACGATCCAGTCTTCTTCAAAGTCGATGGTGGACAAGACACGAACACAAGTCCCCGTCATGAAAGCTCCACCACAACCACCTTCCTCATTGCTAGATCAAGCTTCCTACTTACCTGCAGCATGCCCAGGTTATAGCTTGACTTTACAGTCATGCTAGAAGTGACCCGGCTGATGACACATGTAGCACTTCAAGTTCTTCTTCCAATCGTTCTTAGGAGCAAAGCTCCCCTATTGTTGATTAGAAGTTTAAGGCTCATCTTCAACCACAATCTTCTTCTTCTTCCCTTCCCATCTATTCTTCTTCTTCTCAGTGAAGTGAGCTTCACTTCCTCCTTCAGAGACAGTCACTCCGGCCATTTGCTTAACCAAGCTCTCTTGCTAAGCAAGCAAGTTCTCAAGCTCCAATAGAGAAGGCTGAGTCGCCCATCCTTGAACTGAAGTGATGAAGGCCACATACTCCTTCCGCAGACCACGGATTATGTGCCTCTTAAGCTTAGTCTCGGAGATCGGCTCATCAAGATAAAGTGCTGAAAGCTCAGCACACAAGCTCTTAATCTTCAAAAAGTATTTAGAGATAGAGAGGTCTCCTTGAGTTGCCTTAGCCAACTAATTTTCTAAGAACTATAGCCTATCTACATTCTTCCTATTGAACAACCCATCGAGGGAAGTTCATATCTCAGTAGTAGATTCACATCATAAGATATGATCAAAGAGCTCAGGTGACACTGCCCGCTTGAGAGCAAACTCAGCCTTGGCATTTGTCTTCCTCTACACTCTCACCTGCTCGACAGTTCTAAACTCAACTATAATTTCTACCTGGTCATCACCACCGATGACCTCCCACAACTCCTCGACCAGAAGATAGCTTTTCATGGACGACTTCCACTTCTTGAAGTTAGTATGCATTAAAAGCACAATTCCCACACCTCTTGCAAAACCTCCGTCCATTGCACTATCTTGGTCAAGCTTACAGAAGCACATAGCAACAACATAACTTGTTAATCACCGCTAAAGCAACTGAACCTCCCTCTGATACAATGTTGAAGCAACTCAAGCAACTAAAGTGCATAGACAGAAAAAAGCAGATAAAATATTTATCAATCTTCTTTATAGGGCGAGGTATACGCGGCGAGACATGATTTTTCCAGTACATGAAACAACAGAAATTACAAACAATTTGGGCGGACAGCGCATTGAGACTGCCGAGACCGTCTGTCCGTGGAGACCACCCGAACTGAGCTGAAACCGAACTTAACATGGAGTCCGCCAAGATGGCGAGTCGCTCGGATAAGTTATTGAACTAGAAAAGATGATGCAGAGAGAAAACTAGTAACCGCTGAACGTAGTCCGCAAACTTCACTGACCCTGGCCGAGGTCAAAACCAAACTCCTGGCTTCATAGTGCTAGCCGCGCCACCTGCACATAGCAACCCGTTAAATCTGATCAACCCGTGCAGATACAAAAACCCAGTCCACAGCCTTAACCCAAGTTCAACGTACTGTTCACTCCATTGTCAAATGACAAGCCGCAGGGGTCCTATTTATAGGCGGGGTGAGGAGTGTGATCACCGCCCTATGAGATATACTAACTGCCCCTTGATCGAAGCTAGCACTGCTAGTCCGCCGAGTCCGCACCGACAAGCTGGACTCGTGAATAGATCACCAAATCTGCAAGAGAGCCTCCAGCCGTGCATCGTGCCATTCCGCATGGATAGAGGACGCAGCATCTGTCCACATGTACAAGTCCATGACCATAGGCAAATCGCCCGGTCACAGCGGACTATGAGGACACCAACCCAGTTCCCAATGTCCACGATAACAGGAACCCCCCCCCAGTCACAACAGACAATGCGGACACAAATCCATCTCGCAACGTCCACGACCAACAGGCAGAACCACCTGGTCACAACGGACAATGCAGATACCCTGGCCTTCTCAGAAACAATATTCAGCAATCTGCCAAGCCACAAGCTCGGCGGATATCAAATCAGACCGATAGCTCAAAGGCCAGATCGCTACATGGATTGCAGTTCACCGCAACTCGACCAAACGCTGATCACGCGGTCTCCAAGCCTCAGTCCGCACAGACCGCAATCACCATCCTACATGGCTCCACAAGCCACTGCTGGACTCAACCAGTTTGCGTATTCCAAGAAATTCAGTCTGCAAAGAAGCTGATGAGTCCTCTTTATATACCTATTTTCGGACTCATCTAGGCTTATTTTCTTGTCTTTGCACACCGTTTAGCGTCATTTGCACTTCTTTTGGTACGCTACGGTTTTCCACGTCTTGTGCACATTTTTAGCCTATTTCTGTGTGTGTATGTATTCCATTCTTGCTATGATTATTATTGTTTGTCTGTGACTGCCATGATCGACATCCCGTCCAGTTTTCCTGCAGGTTCTGGGATCGTGTGGGCGTCCGGGATAGGACATTCACCATTTTTGGCAAAGGAGTCAATGGTCGTGCGTTTTTACCCACGCACGATCATCGACCTCTTTGGCGCACGATCACTGGTCGTGCGCAGTCTTGACCTCTTCTGTGAAAGTTCTGTCCCGGCATATCGCACGATCATCAGCCATACCGCGCACGATCACTGCTCGTGCGCTGCCGGTCGTGCGCAGTCATTATATCTTTTTCCACTTTTCTGCCTCCATATCGCACGATCACTGACTATATCGCGCACGACCACTGGTCGTGCGCCAGTGATCGTGCGCGCTGTTTAAATCTGTTTTCTATAAATAGCGCAGGTCCGCCCTAATTTAGAGATCGATCAGATCACGCGATTTTTCCGCCGTTTCTCGTCCCGAACGAGGGTTTCCGCCGTCTTCCTCCATCTCCCACCTTAGGGAGGGTCTCCGGGCAAGCTTACAACGCCAAATCAACGCCGGAGCATCCTCTCGGCCTCCTCCTTCATCCTCAAGCTTCAAGCGGAGTTTTGACCGAGCTTTCTCCATCAAGCAAGGAAGGGCCGGAGCCGCAATCTACGGATCATTTCAACGAAGAAGACGGGTCCATTGGGAGTGAGTGACAGCCTCCTCTACCCCGGACGCAGTTGAGGACCGAGCTTGGACTCGTATTGACAACCCGGGATTCCAACCGTGAACCCTCAACAAGGCTTCGGATTCGGTCGATTCGCACACCTCTTCCTCTTGTTGTTGTTAGCTTAGTTATTTTCCATGTATTGATGAAGAATGTTTATTTGTAGTTAACATTTACTCTTATTCATGTCTATGTGAGTTAGTGTTTGTGTTATATTTACTTGAGGTGCGCCATATTCCATCCACCACCATCCACCCTTGCCGCACTAGCAATTGCTAGTGGCGTGCGTTGCGAAGAGGTGCTCACGACCCTCATTCCGCCGTTCTAACCACCTCATCCGCTAGCCTACTCTTCCATCCGCCAAGCGATTCGGTGCATAGCGGCCCGTGTAGTTTCCATCCCGCCTGGCGAAGCAGTGCATAGCGGCCTGCATAGTAGGATTTCCGCCGTTCTCTCCACCTCATCCGCTAGCCTACTCGCCCATCCGCCTAGCGATTCGGTGCATAGCGGCCCGACTAGTCTTCCATCCCGCCTGGCGAAGCATCGCATAGCGGCGTTGCATAGGAGTAGCTTGTAGATTTTACTTTCTGTTTCCGCCACCATCCAAACCCCATCGTTACCTTCGCCCCGAGGACTTCAATCTCAAGTCCTTCTCGACATTAACTCATCCCTTACTGTGTTCCTCAAGAGACCGACACTCGGGGATTTATTCCCAAACTTTATTACTTGTGCGACCGGTGCGCTTGCCGTTTTCCACGCATCAAGTTTTTGGCGCCGTTGCCGGGGAACACAGTCGTTTGAGTTTTTGAAGAGGTAGATGCGAGATAGTCGCCCTTGTCCATTTGTTCATACCCTGTTTTGTCTTTATTTTAGTTTTTGAAATTGTTTACTTTATTTTTCTTGTCCCTTCCTTGTTTTCCTTTTTTTTTAATATTGCAGATCCTAGTTATTTTATTCTTGTGTGTAGTAATTTCCGGTAAATATTTTTGTTCGCGATGGATTCTGCTGCCGAGTGTCGTATTATTGACGCTTTGCGGAGATGCATCGATGCCATAGCTGTTTCTAATGCCGAGCACTGTTTTCGGTGTATTCTATGTCAAGGTGTGGGCCATATGTTGAAGGATTGCCCTCGCTTGTGCAAGCCTTCTACCTCTGTGGACGCATCCGTAGCAGTCCCCTGTTCGCGGGAGACTACTATGGATAGGCCTACTAGGGTGTTGCCTGGCCCATACACTGACATGGCGCACCTTGCTCGTTCTTTGCCCGTTGAGATTACGGAAGAATCTCTCGCCGCATATAGTTCCTTCATGGGTTCCTCAACCCCTTTTTACGAGCTTCCTTTGAGTGATCATTCTCACTCGGATGTTAGCCCGCAAGGAGTGGATCGGGAACTCATGGACGATCCTGTATGGGACGATGAGAGTGTTCCGATCGTCGACTGGGTGGCATCTGCGGATGATGTTGCGATGGGGCCTGCGCATTCTATGCCTGATTTTGAGAGCAGCCTTGCCCCTCCGCAATTTTTGCCGGAGTTTTCTACTCCTTTTTCTTGTGAGTCGGCTGATGAGGCCGTTATTGTGGATGATTCGGTGCCCGAGGTTGCGCCGAAGTGGGATGAGGATTCTAGTATCTCCGACGGAGAATGTGGATCTTCGGAACACTTCTTCGCACCCCGGTGGGACGAGGAGTATTACCTTTCGGATGAGGAGGTTTGCACCCCCCTATCTGACGAGGCGATCCCCCTTTCCACCGCGGACTTCGAGTTCTCGGATTCTCCCCAATACGACTCATATGACACTGACGATGATCATTGTTTGGATCCTGCTGGGAGTGATACCGGGATCACTCCCCCGATTTCTGATTGTTTTTGTCCTTCTTCTCTTTTATTCCTTGATCCCCCTTCCATATCTGAGCCTGTGCGGGTTGATTCTCCGCTGATGTGCTGGGATGACGATGAGCCTTGTGCTCAAGCCGTTGACTCCTACGCGCCTGTGTGGGATGACCCCTTGCTAGGCAAGGATATTTTTTGTGGTGAGATGAGTGAGGACCAGTGCTTCTCCTCATCTTACTTCCTATTTCCTCTACCTGTGCGTCGCAGGTATTATTACTCAGGTAGAGGGGTAACTGCTCTTTCTCCGTATCGGTACTTGCTACCGCAACGGATAATGGAACAGTTACCTGTTCATCTTCTCTTTCATAGGCCCATTAGCTAGAACTTTTCTTTTGCTGAATAAGTCGTGCTGGGATGACAATAACCCCAGTACTTATCTTTCATTTTCTGCATTTTTATTTCTTTTTATGTCTAGCTTAGTTTAGTATTTCTTTTTGTATATTTTTCTTTTGTTTTTGCGGAGCTCACCCCTGCAGGTATTCATGGATACTACGCATTGGCGGGGTTGTGATTCTTCGTATGGCGGGCCTGCTTCTAGTTTTCACGCGTCTTCTGGTATGCTCACTAGCTGAGCATTGGGTAACCTCTTCCCTTAGCTCTTTTTGATTTAAATTTCTCTATCATTTGATGTGTTGTTTAGTTTAAGTCTGGGGGAGAGTCAGTTTACCTTTTGCACGTGCACATTTCTTTTGCATACTAGAAGCTTTTACATTATTATTTTGTTTTAGTTCATTTCTTGCACACCACTACACCCACTTGAGCGCGAGCTTAGCTGTTAGCGTGCCACGAGTTAAACTTGTATCTTTGTTAGATTTGGAAAATTTCTGTGCTAGTTTAGGATTGTGCGACGGAGTAAAATGTTGGCCTTGCTGTGTTTCTAGTCAACTGTTCTCGTTTTGTATAGAAATTTGAGTAGATTTAATTTTTCTGTATGCTTATAGCTTTATATTTTTCTATCTGCGTAAATTCTTTTTATTCTACTCAAAAGTTGGTGAATCCGGTGTGAATCAAACGGTAGTGTAGGAATGTGTGTAGCCGCCACTAGACTCGTATTGCTTGAGTCGGGAGGAAGGATTATCTTTCTCGGTTGCTAAGAACTTGCCCCAAGCTATTCTTGAAGCATTGGTACACGGTTAGTCTAGCGTGAGAGTGATGTAGGCCATCTTTTGGCCCGGTTGAGCTTTGTACCGTTCCTAACGTCATATCCTCGCTAAGCCCCGTTGTGCCTTCCCTTCTTTTGATTCAGCTCCACCTATATTTCACCAAAGCCTTATAGCCTATCCTAGTCGCGCACCCAAGTCGAGCTTAGTGTTTTATATTTTCATGTGGGGTTGTGATGTGGTGTTATTATTTGTGAAAATGTGGAAGTGCTTCCAAGTTATATCTGCTGAAATTGTGAAAATAAAAAGATGAAAAAGAAAAGAAAATGATTTAAAAAAAAAAGAAAAAGAGAAAAGAAAAGTGAAAAGTAAAAGTTGAATTGAAAATCTTTATTTGAGATGATTTGGATTTGGAGTAGGCGGTGCACACACCCATTTAGTAAAAGTTAAGTCTGGGGGTGTGGTGCACCCGTGTTTATTTTGTGGGCAGCGGGTACTAGTTTTGTACGTTAGCTCATTTGGGTTAGGTGCATACCCTTCATGTTTATCATTGTTTATCTCACCGTAACCCAAGCCCCATTATTACCCGAAGTCCTACGGACTTGCGCTTGAGTTGACTAGTGCCGTGGAGAGAGTGCGATCGGGCAAGCTTATGGTTTCCGACATTGGTGGATTCCTTTGGGGGTAATCTTGAGCCCCGGTCTTCGGCAATGCTCACCTTAGTGGCCTGTCTACTTTCTTCCAGCGTAGGACCGGATGATTCACCGTGATTCTACTTTTGAGTAATAATAAATTTTTTGTTACGCATTGTGAAAAATATAAAATATTTTGTATACTTAAGAATTTCCTCTACTTTATTTTTATGCACGCGAGCATGCGACTTCGCATGGTACTCCGTTTTGCAATTTCTTTGTTAGCTAGTTCATTTTCCCTGTCTGCTTAGGTTTTGTTTGCTCGGGACGCGCAAACGGTTAAGTCTGGGGGTGTGATGAGTCCTCTTTATATACCTATTTTCGGACTCATCTAGGCTTATTTTCTTGTCTTTGCACACCGTTTAGCGTCATTTGCACTTCTTTTGGTACGCTACGGTTTTCCACGTCTTGTGCACATTTTTAGCCTATTTCTGTGTGTGTATGTATTCCATTCTTGCTATGATTATTATTGTTTGTCTGTGACTGCCATGATCGACATCCCGTCCAGTTTTCCTGCAGGTTCTGGGATCGTGTGGGCGTCCGGGATAGGACATTCACCATTTTTGGCAAAGGAGTCAATGGTCGTGCGTTTTTACCCACGCACGATCATCGACCTCTTTGGCGCACGATCACTGGTCGTGCGCAGTCTTGACCTCTTCTGTGAAAGTTCTATCCCGGCATATCGCACGATCATCAGCCATACCGCGCACGATCACTGCTCGTGCGCTGCCGGTCGTGCGCAGTCATTATATCTTTTTCCACTTTTCTGCCTCCATATCGCACGATCACTGACTATATCGCGCACGACCACTGGTCGTGCGCCAGTGATCGTGCGCGCTGTTTAAATCTGTTTTCTATAAATAGCGCAGGTCCGCCCTAATTTAGAGATCGATCAGATCACGCGATTTTTCCGCCGTTTCTCGTCCCGAACGAGGGTTTCCGCCGTCTTCCTCCATCTCCCACCTTAGGGAGGGTCTCCGGGCAAGCTTACAACGCCAAATCAACGCCGGAGCATCCTCTCGGCCTCCTCCTTCATCCTCAAGCTTCAAGCGGAGTTTTGACCGAGCTTTCTCCATCAAGCAAGGAAGGGCCGGAGCCGCAATCTACGGATCATTTCAACGAAGAAGACGGGTCCATTGGGAGTGAGTGACAGCCTCCTCTACCCCGGACGCAGTTGAGGACCGAGCTTGGACTCGGATTGACAACCCGGGATTCCAACCGTGAACCCTCAACAAGGCTTCGGATTCGGTCGATTCGCACACCTCTTCCTCTTGTTGTTGTTAGCTTAGTTATTTTCCATGTATTGATGAAGAATGTTTATTTGTAGTTAACATTTACTCTTATTCATGTCTATGTGAGTTAGTGTTTGTGTTATATTTACTTGAGGTGCGCCATATTCCATCCACCACCATCCACCCTTGCCGCACTAGCAATTGCTAGTGGCGTGCGTTGCGAAGAGGTGCTCACGACCCTCATTCCGCCGTTCTAACCACCTCATCCGCTAGCCTACTCTTCCATCCGCCAAGCGATTCGGTGCATAGCGGCCCGTGTAGTTTCCATCCCGCCTGGCGAAGCAGTGCATAGCGGCCTGCATAGTAGGATTTCCGCCGTTCTCTCCACCTCATCCGCTAGCCTACTCGCCCATCCGCCTAGCGATTCGGTGCATAGCGGCCCGACTAGTCTTCCATCCCGCCTGGCGAAGCATCGCATAGCGGCGTTGCATAGGAGTAGCTTGTAGATTTTACTTTCTGTTTCCGCCACCATCCAAACCCCATCGTTACCTTCGCCCCGAGGACTTCAATCTCAAGTCCTTCTCGACATTAACTCATCCCTTACTGTGTTCCTCAAGAGACCGACACTCGGGGATTTATTCCCAAACTTTATTACTTGTGCGACCGGTGCGCTTGCCGTTTTCCACGCATCAAGTTTTTGGCGCCGTTGCGACCGGTGCGCTTGCCGTTTTCCACGCATCAAGTTGTGATGAGTCCTCTTTATATACCTATTTTCGGACTCATCTAGGCTTATTTTCTTGTCTTTGCACACCGTTTAGCGTCATTTGCACTTCTTTTGGTACGCTACGGTTTTCCACGTCTTGTGCACATTTTTAGCCTATTTCTGTGTGTGTATGTATTCCATTCTTGCTATGATTATTATTGTTTGTCTGTGACTGCCATGATCGACATCCCGTCCAGTTTTCCTGCAGGTTCTGGGATCGTGTGGGCGTCCGGGATAGGACATTCACCATTTTTGGCAAAGGAGTCAATGGTCGTGCGTTTTTACCCACGCACGATCATCGACCTCTTTGGCGCACGATCACTGGTCGTGCGCAGTCTTGACCTCTTCTGTGAAAGTTCTGTCCCGGCATATCGCACGATCATCAGCCATACCGCGCACGATCACTGCTCGTGCGCTGCCGGTCGTGCGCAGTCATTATATCTTTTTCCACTTTTCTGCCTCCATATCGCACGATCACTGACTATATCGCGCACGACCACTGGTCGTGCGCCAGTGATCGTGCGCGCTGTTTAAATCTGTTTTCTATAAATAGCGCAGGTCCGCCCTAATTTAGAGATCGATCAGATCACGCGATTTTTCCGCCGTTTCTCGTCCCGAACGAGGGTTTCCGCCGTCTTCCTCCATCTCCCACCTTAGGGAGGGTCTCCGGGCAAGCTTACAACGCCAAATCAACGCCGGAGCATCCTCTCGGCCTCCTCCTTCATCCTCAAGCTTCAAGCGGAGTTTTGACCGAGCTTTCTCCATCAAGCAAGGAAGGGCCGGAGCCGCAATCTACGGATCATTTCAACGAAGAAGACGGGTCCATTGGGAGTGAGTGACAGCCTCCTCTACCCCGGACGCAGTTGAGGACCGAGCTTGGACTCGGATTGACAACCCGGGATTCCAACCGTGAACCCTCAACAAGGCTTCGGATTCGGTCGATTCGCACACCTCTTCCTCTTGTTGTTGTTAGCTTAGTTATTTTCCATGTATTGATGAAGAATGTTTATTTGTAGTTAACATTTACTCTTATTCATGTCTATGTGAGTTAGTGTTTGTGTTATATTTACTTGAGGTGCGCCATATTCCATCCACCACCATCCACCCTTGCCGCACTAGCAATTGCTAGTGGCGTGCGTTGCGAAGAGGTGCTCACGACCCTCATTCCGCCGTTCTAACCACCTCATCCGCTAGCCTACTCTTCCATCCGCCAAGCGATTCGGTGCATAGCGGCCCGTGTAGTTTCCATCCCGCCTGGCGAAGCAGTGCATAGCGGCCTGCATAGTAGGATTTCCGCCGTTCTCTCCACCTCATCCGCTAGCCTACTCGCCCATCCGCCTAGCGATTCGGTGCATAGCGGCCCGACTAGTCTTCCATCCCGCCTGGCGAAGCATCGCATAGCGGCGTTGCATAGGAGTAGCTTGTAGATTTTACTTTCTGTTTCCGCCACCATCCAAACCCCATCGTTACCTTCGCCCCGAGGACTTCAATCTCAAGTCCTTCTCGACATTAACTCATCCCTTACTGTGTTCCTCAAGAGACCGACACTCGGGGATTTATTCCCAAACTTTATTACTTGTGCGACCGGTGCGCTTGCCGTTTTCCACGCATCAGAAGCCATCAGGACTCTACAGGTCTCCAACACCAGACCGCCGGACTCCAGCTCTGGGCTGCACGGACAGTCTGCCCAGGCTGCCCGGACTGCCCGATCACCCACTTTCACTTCACAAATTTCAACATTAAGAAAAGAAATATTAGCGTTAAAAAGTTAACTACTTGCAGTAAAATAAAGAGCTACTAAAATTGATTACGACGAGGCGTTGAAACGATGAAATAAAAAAGCACTCAATCGAGAATCACCTCGGCAAAAGCTGATTAAAATGCGATAAAAACCCTAACTTAATAAGGTAAAGCTCCTCGACCGTGGTGGTTCCTAAAACTTTAACACGCTTCTCTCGAAGTCATGCCTAACTGAGTTTAGGAAGGTCTGACTGAACTCTCGCCCAAATCGGAGACCTAAAGCTCGCTTTATGCGGTGAACCACACTATTGGATTTCACTCCAGTTGGGGAGATTTAACGTCTGCCTCTCTTGAGGGGTGCATTCAAATCTCTTTACTCTTTAGTGTTCACTTCAAACAATGAGCATCTCGGCAAGCTAAGAGTGAAAACAAAGATGGAAACTATATATCGATGATATAACTCTAAACATGATTTTTCAAGAGTAAATCAAAGTCCTAAACCCTAAAAAGAAAAAGTAATCTTAGAGCATCATAACATAATGGACACAAACCTCAGATCATCAAGATCAAGTACAAGGAGGATTAGTTAATATTGGAGAAGTGGAGGAAGGGAAATGGGTAGAAGAACATTATGAAAACAAAGTAAAAAGGGCTCTTTATATTAATGCTAAAAGAGAGTTACAATTTGAAATAAAAGATTTACAAGTACAATGAAATTAAAAACCTAAGCTAGCATTAACACTAAGCTACTAAAGAAATTACAATAATTATTAAAAAAGGAGTACACTAAGCTAGGATTAAGAAAAGACTTAAATTGAGAAAGAGAGAGAGAGAGAGAGAGACGAAGAGCATTAAAACACCAAGAAATAAAAGGGCAGCACCTCCCCTCTCACCCTAAACTACTTACTAGACACAAGGGGCGGCCTCAATTTATATACTTTTTTCGTGCTGGTCACGCCCCCTGTAACGCACGGGAAGGGAGTATCAGGAGGTCATGTCAGGCATGGAGTTGACCTCGACTACTGCATTCTGGCGAGAATGATGATTTCTTCTATACAACGGTGGACATACCCTTAGTGGGGCATGTGAGGCATGTCACATTAAAATCATTGGTCGAAAATCCAGCAGACATCCAAAAAGGTGGTACACTCCCGGCGACACGCACATGTAGGGGGGGCGTGTCTGTACTATTGATGTGCAGCAATGGAAAATCATTAAATGTGGTAGCAGGCTTCGTGATGAGGGTGACACGCCCAGAGACACACACAGGGAGGTGTATCACATATTTTTCTCGGGATTTGCGTTATAGTAGCAAGCTTCCTCGTGATTAGGTTACTCGCTCGGTGACACGGCTAGGGAGGGCGTGTCAGGGGGCGTGTCAGGTCATTTTGGCCGAAAGCTGTGAAAACTTGCAAAAAGAAGAGAAAACATTAGTGGCAATAATATATATAAAATGAGGTCAATATATAAGCTTACAAGACATGATTTGTGTACTAAAAATCAAAAAATAACATAATAGTTTAGACCACAAAATGTACTATCAAATTCCCCAAAGCTTAAGCTTTGTCTGTCCCCAATGAAAGATATAAAAACTTGAAAACATAAAAATTGACTAATCAAAAAGTTCTAATTATGCTTACACAAGTACTATGAGAAATTCTAAGTAGGGAGAAGGTGAAACATCAACCTAGAACAGTTACTAGATCCAAAATGTAGCAACAAAATGAAAAAATACATTGAGTTGTTACTAGATCCAAGATACACATTATAAATATTTCAATCAAATAATAAAAATCTAAATTTAAATCAAAAAATTTACTAATCTACTTTTCTTCTTTACTTAGCTATAAAATAATATTCAAAAACATGAATCAAACGGGCTTATTAGAACTGAAACGTTTGGTTTTGGATTATGATTAAGAGTGAAATTCAAAGATAAACAAGGGGGCTTTAAAATCTCCCTAAAACAAAATAAAGAGTTTCAAAAAATTTCATCGTAAATAAAATATTTTTCTTTCTTTTTCTTTTCCCTATTCTATTCTTTCCTTTTTTTAAACACAAAGACCATAAATAATTTTTATTTTCATTAAATTGGCCAAACAAAATTAAACACTTCTTTTGAACATACTTTTTCAAAAATTTCTCCAAACATATCACAAAAAACCCTATCATAATCATGAAAAAAATAATTTTTTTAATGAAACTCAAAAGATTAGTGTGAATAGATAGGTTGGAAAATTTTAGTTTTGGTTAAAACGAAATGATAAGTGAAGCTTGATGCGTGGAAAATATTGCAAGCGCACCGGTCGCACAAGTAATAAAGTTTGGGAATAAATCCCCGAGTGTCGGTCTCTTGAGGAACACAGTAAGGGATGAGTTAATGTCGAGGAGGACTTGAGATTGAAGTCCTCGGGTTGACTCAAAAAGGGGGGGGGGTTTGATTGTTGCGGAAACAGGAAGTAAAATCTATAAGCTACTCCTATGCAACGCCGCTATGCGATGCTTCGCTAGGCGGGATGGAAACTACATGGGCCGTTATGCACCGAATCGCTTGGCGGATGGACGAGTAGGCTAGCGGATGAGGTGGTTAGAATGGCGGAATGAGGGTCGTGAGCACCTCTTCGCTACGCACGCCACTAGCAATTGCTAGTGTGTCAAGGATGGATGGTGGAGGATGGAATATGGCGCACCTCAAGTAAATATAACAAAAACACTAACTCACATTGACATGAATAAGAGTAAATGTTAACTACAAATAAGCATTCTTCATCAATACATGGAAAATAACTAAGCTAACAACAACAAGAGGAAGAGGTGTGCAAATCGACCGAATCCGAAGCCTTATTGAGGGTTCACGGTTGGAATCCCGGGTTGTCAATCTGAGTCCAAGCTCAGTCCTCAACTGCGTCCGGGGTAGAGGAGGCTGTCACTCACTCCCAATGGACCCGTCTTCTTCGTTGAAATGACCTGGTAGATTGCAGCTCCAGCTCCTCCTAGCTTGATGGAGAAAGCTCGGTCAAAACTCCACTTGAAGCTTGGGGATGAAGGAGGAGGCTGAGGGGATGCTCCGACTTTGATTTGGCGTTGAAGGCTTGCCCGGAGCAACTCCCTATGGTGGAGGATGATGGAGGGCGGCGAAATCCCTCGTCGGAGCAGAAAATGGCGGAAAAATCGCGGAAAGGGGCGATCTCCCGAAATTACGGCAGAACCTGCGTATTTATAGAAAGCAGAATAAATAACGCGCACGATCACAGGCGCACGACCAGTGGTCGTGCGCGATATGGCCTGTGATCGTGCGAAATGGAGGCAGAAAAGGGGAAAAAGATGGCATGACTGCGCACGACCGACAGCACACGAGCAGTGATCGTGCGCGGTATGGCAAGTGATCGTGCGGAAGGTTCAAGACAGAGATTTCACAAATGAGGCCGGGATGCGCACGATCAGTGATCGTGCGCCAAGAGGTCGATGGTCGTGCGTGGGTAAAAACGCACGACCACTGACTCCTTTGCCAAAAAATAGTGAAACGCCTATCCCGAATGCCCTCACGATCCCCAAACCTGCAGGAAAACTGCACGGGACATCGATCGTGGAAGCCACAGCAAACAATAATAATCATAGCAAGAATGAAATACACACACACACAGAAATAGGCTAAAAAGGGTGCACAAGACATGGAAAACCGTAGCGAACCAAAAGGATTGCAAATGACGCTAAACGGTGTGCAAAGACAAGAAAATAAGCCTAGATGAGTCCGGAATTAAGTATAAAATATGGACTCATCACACCCCCAGACTTAACCGTTTGCGCGTCCCGAGCAAACAAAACCTAAGCAGACGGGGAAAATGAACTAGCTAACAAAGAAATTGCAAAACGGAGTACCATGCGAAGTCGCATGCTCGCGTGCATAAAAATAAAGTAGAGGAAATTTTTAAGTATACAAAATATTTTATATTTTTCACAATGCGTATCAAAAATTTATTATTACTCAAAAGTGGAATCACGGTGAATCATCCGGTCCTACGCAGGGAGAAAGTAGATAGGCCACTAAGGTGAGCATTGTCGAAGACCGGGGTTTGGGATCACCTCCAAAGGAATCCACCAATGTCGGAAACCATACGCTTGCCCGTTCGCACTCTCTCCACGGTACTAGTCAACTCAAGCGCAAGTCCGTAGGACTTCGGGTAATAATGGGGCTTGGGTTACGGTGAGGAAAACAAGGATAAACATGAAGGGTATGCACCTAACCCAAATGAGCTAACGTACAAAACTAGTACCCGCTGCCCACAACATAAACACGGGTGCACCACACCCCCAGACTTAACTTTTACTAAATGGGTGTGTGCACCGCCTACTCCAAATCCAAATCATCTCAAATAAAGATTTTCAATCAAACTTTTTCTTTCTCTTTTTCTTTTCTCTTTTTATCTTTTTCAAATATTTTTCTTTTAAATATTTTCTTTTTCTTTTTACAAAATCAGCACATTTTTCTTTTGGGCACAACCACATATCACAAATACGAATCACCACATCACAACCCAACATAAAATGTAAACAACTAAAGCTCGAATTGGGTGTGCGACTAGGATCGGCTATGAGGCTTTGGCGAATATAGTGGAGCTGAATCAAAAGGAAGGGTAGGCACAAAGGGGCTAGCAAGGGCGATGTTAGGAATGGGTACAAAGCTCAACCGGGCCAAAATGATGGCCTACATGACGCTCACGCTAGACTAACCATGCACCAATGCTTTGAGAGTAGCTTGGGGCAAGTTCTTAGCCACCGAGAAAGATAATCCTTCCCCCCCCGACTCAAGCAAAACGAGTCTAGTAGCGGCTACACACATTCCTACGCTACCGTTTGATTTACACCGGATTCACCAACTTTTGAGTAGAATAATAAATATTTACGCAAATAGAAAAATATAAAACTATAAGCATACAGAAAAATTAAATCTACACAAATTTCTACACAAAACGAGAGCAATTGACTAGGAACACAGCAAGACCAACATTTTACTCCGTCTCACAATCCTAAGCCAGCACCATAATTTTACAAAAATCTGACAAAGACACGAGTTTAACTCGCAACACGCAAAAAGTTAAGCACGCGCTCATGTGGGTGTAGTGGTGTGCAAGAAATGAACTAAACAAAATAATAACTATAAAAGCTTCTAGTTTGCGCATGCAATGTGCACGTGCAAAAGGCAACAACTAGTAGCTCTCCCGCAGACTTAAACTAAGCAGCATAACATACGATATAGAAATTTAAATCAAAAAGAGCTAAGGGAAGAGGTTACCTAATGCTCAGCTAGTGAGCATACCAGAAGACGCATGAAAAGTAGAAGCAGGCCCGCCAAACGAAGAATCATAACCCCGCCAGAATGAATTCGCAATGGAAACCTGCAGGGGTGAGCTCCGCAAAAACAAAAGAAAAGAAAAGACAAAAAACAATAAATACTAAACTAAGCTAGACATAAAAAAAATAAAAAAAATGCAGGAAATGAAAGATAAGTACTGGGGTTATTGTCATCCCAGCACGACTTATTCGAAGCAGAAAAGCCTTAGCTAATGGGCCTATGGAAGAGAAGATGAACAGGTAACTGTTCCAATATCCGTTGCGGTAACGGGTACCGATACGGCGATAGAACAGTTACCCCTCTACCTAGATAATAATACCTGAAAAGCTCAGGTAGAGGAAGCAGGAAATAAGATGAGGAGGCGACCTGGTCCTCGCTCATCTCATCACAAAAAGAATCCTTGCCTAGCAAGGGGTCATCCCATAGAGGTGCGTAGGAGTCAACGGCTTGAGCACAAGGCTCATCGTCATCCCAGCACACCAGCTGAGAATCAACCCGCACAGGCTCAGATATGGAAGGGGGATCAAGGAATAAAAGAGAAGAAGGACAAAAATAATCAGAAATCGGGGGAGTGATCCCGGTATCACCCCCAGCAGGATCCAAAAAATGATCATCATTAGTGTCATATGAGTCGTATTGGGGAGAATCCGAGAACTCGAAGTCCGCGGTGGAAAGGGGGACCGCCTCGTCAGATGGGGGGGTGCAAACCTCCGCATCCGAAAGGTAATACTCCTCGTCCCACTGGGGTGCGTCATAGTAGTCCGAAGATCCACATTCTCCATCGGAGATAGCAGAATCGTCATCCCACTTCCACACAACCTCAGGCACCGAATCATCCATAATAACGGCCTCATCAGCGGACTCACAAGAAAAAGGAGTTGAAAACTCCGGCAAATACTGCGTAGGGGCAAAGCTGCTCTCAAAATCAGGCATAGAATGCGCAGGCCCCTTCGCAACATCATCCGCAGATGCCACCCCGTCGACGACCGGAACACTCTCATCGTCCCATACAAGATCGTCCATGAGTTCCCGATCCACTCCTTGCGGGCTAACATCCGAGTGAGAGTGATCACTCAAAGGAAGCTCGTAAAAAGGGGTTGAGGAACCCATGAAGGAACTATATGCGGCGAGAGATTCTTCCGTAATCTCAACGGGCAAAGATCGAGCAAGGTGCGCCATGTCAGTGTATGGGCTAGGCAACACCCTGGTAGGCCCATCCACAGTAGTCTCCCGCGAACAGGGGACTGCTGCGGATGCATCCACAGAGGTAGAAGGCTTGCACAAGCGAGGGCAATCCTTCAACATATGGCCCACACCTTGACATAGAATACACCAAAAACAGTGCTCGGCATTAGAAACAGCCATGGCATCGATGCAACTCCGCAAAGCGTCAAAAATACGGCACTCGGCAGCAGAATCCATCGCGAACAGAAATATTTACCGAAAATTACTACACACAAGAATAAAACAACTCGGATCTGCAATATTAAAAAAAGAAAACAAGGAAGGGACAGAAAAAGTAAAGTAAACAATTTCAAAAACTAAAATAAAGACAAAACAGGGTATGAACAAATGGACAAGGGAGACTATCTCGCATCTACCTCTTCAAAAACTCAAACGACTGTGTTCCCCGACAACGACGCCAAAAACTTGATGCGTGGAAAATACGGCAAGCGCACCGGTCGTACAAGTAATAAAGTTTGGGAATAAATCCCCGATTGTCGGTCTCTTCAGGAACACAGTAAGGGATGAGTTAATGTCGAGGAGGACTTGAGATTGAAGTCCTCGGGTCAGCTCAAAAAGGGGGGGTTTTGATTGTTGCGGAAACAGGAAGTAAAATCTACAAGCTACTCCTATGCAACGCCACTATGCGATGCTTCGCCAGGCGGGATGGAAACTACACGGGCCGCTATGCACCAAATCGCTTGGCGGATGGACGAGTAGGCTAGCGGATGAGGTGGTTAGAATGGCGGAATGAGGGTCGTGAGCACCTCTTCGCTATGCACGCCACTAGCAATTGCTAGTGCGGCAAGGATGGATGGTGGAGGATGGAATATGGCGCACCTCAAGTAAATATAACAAAAACACTAACTCACATAGACATGAATAAGAGTAAATGTTAACTACAAATAAGCATTCTTCATCAATACATGGAAAATAACTAAGCTAACAACAACAAGAGGAAGAGGTGTGCGAATCGACCGAATCCGAAGCCTTATTGAGGGTTCACGGTTGGAATCCCAAGTTGTCAATCCGAGTCCAAGCTCGGTCCTCAACTGCGTCCGGGGTAGAGGAGGCTGTCACTCACTCCCAATGGACCCGTCTTCTTCGTTGAAATGACCCGGTAGATTGCGGCTCCAGCTCCTCCTAGCTTGATGGAGAAAGCTCGGTCAAAACTCCGCTTGAAGCTTGGGGATGAAGGAGGAGGCCGAGGGGATGCTCCGGCTTTGATTTGGGATTGAAGGCTTGCCCGGAGCAACTCCCTATGGTGGAGGATGATGGAGGGCGGCGAAATCCCTCGTCAGAGCAGAAAACGGCGGAAAAATCGGGGAAAGGGGCGATCTCCTGAAATTAGGGCGAAACCTGCGTATTTATAGAAAGCAGAATAAATAGCGCGCACGATCACAGGCGCATGACCAGTGGTCGTGCGCGATATGTCCTGTGATCGTGCGAAATGGAGGTAGAAAAGTGGAAAAAGATGGCATGACTGCGCATGACCGGCAGCGCACGAGCAGTGATCGTGCGCGGTATGGCAAGTGATCGTGCGGAAGGTTCAAGACAGAGATTTCACAAATGAGGCCGGGCTGCGCACGATCAGTGATCGTGCGCCTAGAGGTCGATGGTCGTGCGTGGGTAAAAACGCACGACCACTGACTCCTTTGACAAAAAATAGTGAAACGCCTATCCCGAATGCCCTCACGATCCTCAAACCTGCAGGAAAACTGCACGGGACATCGATCGTGGCAGCCACAGCAAACAATAATAATCATAGCAAGAATGAAATACACACACACACAGAAATAGGCTAAAAAGGGTACACAAGACATGGAAAACCGTAGCGAACCAAAAGGATTGCAAATGACGCTAAACGGTGTGCAAAGACAAGAAAATAAGCCTAGATGAGTCCGGAATAAAGTATAAAATATGGACTCATCAAAGCTATCCGTTGAAATCGAAAAAGGCTCTAAAGAGGCTAACTAGGAATAAAAAAATTTTGGTTGGACAGGAGACTCAAACGAAAAAAAAACTGCCTAAATTATTTTCATGTTTCTACATTTATTTAAAGCATAAGCTTTGAAAAATTTCAAAAAGTAAATCCTAGATAATAAATGAAGACTAATGAAATTATCTTGAAAATAGAAATAATAAGTGACTTGGATCATTCACATCTACTACGATAATCAAAAGTTGACATTACAAAAATTATCCAAAACCGAAAAGGAAAATAGAGGATGAAAGATTTTTGAGAAAGTAAAGAATAAAAAGATCGAAAACCATAATAAAAAAGCGAGTTTTTAGGAAAACGTTTCATCACATTAACATGCTACTATGAATTAGAAACACAGCATGACAACCATTTTACTTGTGAAACATAATTAAAATTAATGATTAGAATGATCATAATTAGCTAATTGGTATATGGAATATTGAGAAACACAAAACAAAAGGTAAGGGGTACTACTGAAATACCAAAATTTGTTTACACTATTAAAGTAAAAAACAAATAGTATATAATTAAATATATATATTTTTTATTTTTAAATATTTTCTTTTTTTTGGATTTTAAGATATTCACTATTTTGGATTTTAGGATATATAAATAAAATAAAAATAAGAGAAAGAGTAAATTCTCCCTAAAGCATAAAATGGACATTATCCTTGTTACCCCAGAAATCGGTGATCCCTCCCAAGGTTGCTCCTTGCAAGTCGTGGCCTGCTCCGGACGGTCGCGGCCTGTCGGCCTTTTCTTCTAAGGGTGGGCGGTCTGACCTCTTAGTTCGCTCAGTCCGCACGACTAGAGCGGTCCCCCTGGTCTGACCATCCAGGTCGCGCAGCAGCCGCTCATTCTGCAGGGTCTACGGACTGCTCCCTTGGACCGCTCCTACAGGCCGCGCGGTTAGATCGGTTAACCGTGTGGTGGTTCATTCTTCTTCAGGTGCAAACCGCCCAACAATGTGGCGGACTCGCATTCCTATCCGCCCAGACCGCTCGATAGCAGCGTGCTCAGCGAGTGGCAGATTCAGTATTCTGTCCGCTAGGTCGCAAGCCCGTCGCCAAGTGAGACAAGCCTCCAACAGGAGGCGGCCTGTTCACCCTCAATCGTAGCGGGCTAGGCAGATCCGCTTAGCACTCCGCCAACAGCAAGATCGTCCCAGGCCGCGCAACCCAGTGCAGACTCGGCGGACTCATTATTCGTACCCGTACGACCCAGCATGAGCCCGCCCAGCAGAAGCCATCTCCAGCTCCAGGCAGTCCCAGATCGCGTAACCCGGTGCGGACACTGCGGACTCAATGTTTGTATTCGATCGGTCTCACCAGCGGTGACGTTACCGAGACTGTTACCTCTTCGGGCCTATAAATAGGCCCCCGACCTCTCTTTCAAAGGAGGGAAAAAAGGTGCCAAGGTCCCAGCATTAGCGCCTGTGGACTCGAATCCTCAGCCTGTGTGACCTGCCTTCCTACGCTCCGCTTGATCGAGCAGTCCGCTCTACTTAGTCAAGCGAGCTGCCCGATCGTTAACCGCGCGGCCTGCCGACCTCCCTTTGTCAAACCGCGCGGCCTCCGGCATTCTTCCTCCTTAGCCGCCGTTTTCCCCCTTTGTACCCTTTACTGCTTTCTCCTGTAAAGGATCAATAGCAAGCTGTAATCTTGTTTCTTGGTAAAAGGAAAAGCCCGCCGCAAGAGAGGCATTCAAGCCGCGGCGGGCGAAGTCTGTTGTTGCCGCTGCTAGCAGCCCCCTCTCTTCTCATTTAGTCTCTCGGTCTAACCTGCAAAGCTAACCGCCAAAGTAACCGTCTGCTCGACAGTGCCCGGTCAAACTTCCCTCTACCCCCGCAACCCTCTTCATTACCTAGCTTGTGAGACCGAACAACCCGTTAACTGGAAGGCGCATTTCCCGCACCGACAGTTAACACGCGACCTTCAGATCTCGATCAGATAGTGAAGTCAGTGGTTACTCATGTCAAATCGTCAACCAGCCGAGAGCCCTGCTCCAAGTCCCAGTGAGGATTCTCTTTGGGAGGCCTTGGAGCATTCTCGCAGAGAAACTGCTCAACAGTTTCAAGCAATCAACCATACTCTAGCCGCTATCGCTCAACGATTGGAAGCACAACCTTTAGTAGCACCAGCTCCTCCAAACAATCCAGCACCAGCATTCAAGATTCCTCAAGTTTACCCACCGGCCTATCCGCTAGTCTATTCTCCTTACACTCCAACCTTTCCGTAAGGGCCTGCAACCCCTTTGTGATCTCAAAATGACGAATTCGCAACTCGTCAGAACTTCTTCCAAGAAGCGGCTCGAGGAAGTCCTGCAAGATTCCTGAATTTTCAGGGAAGTCATCCCTACTCTTCAGCTCCTGCCTTTGCTCCTCCCGCAGCAACTTTTCCATTCTATCCTCCAGCTCCTTGTGCAGCTGCAACTTATGCTCCCTTTTTTCCTTATGTTATAGGAGAGCAAGAAGAGCAGTCACCATTTACAGAGAATGTTCAGCATGAACAAACTCAAGTTAACTTCAGAGAGCCTCGGTTGCCCACTTATACTGGGGAGACTGACCCAGTCAAACATCTTCAAGCCTTTGAATCAGCCGTAGCTCTCAAGACCCACTTAGATGCTACCAAATGCAAACTCCTTGTAACGACCTTTGACGGTCAAGTGAGGGATTGGTTCTATGGACTTCGTGCTCAGTCCATCTCTTCCTTTGCTGATTTGCGAAGAGAGTTTCTTCTCAGATTTTCTACCTCTACAAAGAGAAAGGGCGGTCCAGAGGCCCTATTTGAGATCAAACAACGTGAAGATGAGACTTGGTCTCATTTTGTGTATCATTTCCAGAAAGAGATCTTAGACATTGAGATTGTCGATCAGGAATTGTATCGAGTGGCTCTTATCCATGGCCTACGTGAAGGACCACTCAAGTTCGAGGCTAACGTCTGAGCGCCAAGGACTTATCAAAAGCTGATTGGTTTAGCCAACTCATACATACGTGGGGAGAAGAGCAACCCCAGCTTTGTCTCCAGGCTTATAACAGAGAGAAACCAATCTTACAAGCAACCTCCGAGATCTCCTCGGAAAGATTTTTCATCACACTCTCGGAAAACAAAAAAATTCCAGCATCTTCATCGTCAAGCCCTCTTCCCAAGCCAGGATCGTGCCCGCGAACGATTTCAACCGCTACCAGCCCCACCTCTACAAACAGCTTCAGTGCATCAAACGCAAGATGATGACTTATTATACTCTGAACTCGATGAGGCCATGCTAGAAGTCTGCCAAATTATGAAGGATAGGGCAAGTTCCAAAAGGCCTTACCAGTCGACAAATCAAAAATCAAAAGATTCAGACCCATTCTGTGAATTTCACAAAGAAAGCGAGCATTTAACTGAAAGTTGTCGAGCGCTTCGTCAACTTGTGCAGAGATTGCTGAAGCAGGGTAAGATGCGCGATCTATTCCTGAAAGATGGCCATCCTGATCCATCAACTTCAAAAGGCAAAGGAATAGAAAAGTTTCCTTGCAGCTCAAGTGGAGTTAATCAAATCAATACGTATTGTGACCTTATCATAGGCGAGACCTCCGATGTCATTGACGAGGGTTCCCTTGGAAGGCAATTATAAAGCAAAAAGGACATCGCAGCCCCTCAAAGCCCCTCGCAATCATGACCGGTTGCTTTTACTTTACACTTCAAACATTTTGTCTAAAACACTCCTAAGCGTTCTTTCATTTTCTTTCAATAAAGCTTACGCTAGAGATCTCATACTGACACAGTTCACTTTTTGTAATGCTTCTCCTCTATATTTTTCTCTTTGCTAAAGAGATCACTGAACCGCTGAGATATCGTCAAGTCTTGTTGTTACCTCCGTGGATTGTCCTCCGGCGTAAGACCACAATAACCACATATGGTGAGGAGTTTTTCACATATGTGCAGTGGGGGCCGTTCGATCTATGATAGTGAACATCAGACTTTGGATCCCGGCCGATGTCTAGCGCAGTGTGTGTGCCTAGGGGAGGCAGCCTGTGATAGTTCTATCGTGCCTCGTTGAGGGATACATTACAGTTACAATGATCTTTGCTTGACAAGCAATGGCGATCAAGTGTAACCTTGTCACTCCGATCATCTCACAACTGTGACGGTCGAACACTCGTTGATACTTTCAATCCGTGCTTTCGCGGGACCAACAACGTTATTGATCCTTTCAAAGACGAGCAATGTTGTAGACCATTTGGCGCACCTGGTAGAACGGATCAACAATGTTTGTAACCCGAGGCAAGAGAGCAGTGTATTTATCGCTTCCTTCTTAGGATTTTGCGCATGTTTCCCTTTTGTGCTCTGTCAAGGGAATGCTGCCAGCCCGCTTTAGGTAGAACTACGCCCTGGATGACTTTTTGGCAAGTGATGCATAAGGCCCACGGGTGCTCTCCTGTGGCAGCATTCAACCTTTTTAGCTCATCCTCGGGGTATAGCCCTCCTTTGTCCTTTCTGGCCTTACAGGTTAACAGGTTAAATCCAACCTGTTCTAAGGATCTGAAATATCTATTTGGCTTATGATCATCTTATATGCGCTGCCTCCATGAAGCTCTATCAGATGGTTATCCATCACGCGGGGCAATCATTATCGCGATTTGATCTTTATTCAGTTAATAACAGAGTTTGTCAAGTACATGCAGTTTACTTTTCTATCATATCTGCTACTCATTCTTCCTTTGCAGAAATTAGCAGATATTAGCAAGTCCCCTTCAGGTACTTGCAGCTTAATTTTCTATCATATCTGCTACTCATTCTTCCTTTGCAGAAATTAGCAGATATTAGCAAGCCCCCTTCAGGTACTTGCAGCTTACTTTTCTATCATATCTGCTACTCATTCTTCTTTTGCAGAAATTAACAGATATTAGCAAGTTCCCTTCAGGTACTTGTAGCTTAATTTTCTATCATATCTGCTACTCATTCTTCCTTTGTAGAAATTAGCAGATATTAGCAAGTCCCCTTCAGGTACTTTCAGCTTACTTTTCTATCATATCTGCTACTCATTCTTCCTTTGTAGAAATTAACAGATATTAGCAAGTCCCCTTCAGGTACTTGCAGCTTACTTTTCTATCATATCTGCTACTCATTCTTCCTTTACAGAAATTAGCAGATATTAGCAAGTCCCCTTCAGGTACTTGCAGCTTACTTTTCTATCATATCTGCTACTCATTCTTCCTTTGCAGAAATTAGCAGATATTAGCAAGTCCCCTTCAGGTACTTACAGCTTACTTTTTTATCATATCTGCTACTCATTCTTCTTTTGCAGAAATTAGCAGATATTAGCAAGTTCCCTTCAGGTACTTGCAGCTTACTTTTCTATCATATCTGCTACTCATTCTTCCTTTGTAGAAATTAGCAGATATTAGCAAGTACCCTTCAGGTACTTGCAGCTTACTTTTCTATCATATCTATTACTCATTCATCTTTTGCAAAAATTAGCAGATATTAGCAAGTCCCCTTCAGGTACTTGCAGCTTACTTTTCTATCATATCTGTTACTCATTCTTCTTTTGCAGAAATTAGCAGATATTAGCAAGTTCCCTTCAGGTACTTGCAGCTTACTTTTCTATCATATCTGTTGCTTACTCTTCTCTTGCAGAAGTTAGCAGGTGCTTGCAAGCCTTCTTCAAGTACTTGCAAGTTATCATTATTTTTTGTTTTTTTCTCTCATCACTTTTTTGCAGAGTCCAATAGAAGACATTCATGTCTTCTTCGTTTTGCAAAAGCAACCCAGGTACGCGTAAGATGTACCTATTTCCGCCTATTGTAATTCTTTCCTTCGCAGGAAAAAACCAGGCATTAGTGAATTTTTCAGGGAGTAACATCGGGTTCCATCTCTCCTTACCCCTTCCTTTTCTCTAGGGAAGGATCACGATTTTCGTGGGTCTCCTACTTTTTCGAAGTTCTCTTCAAAACTTTAAAAAGTGCGGGGATCATGTTACCCCAGAATCGGTGATCCCTCCCAAGGTAGCAACCTTGCAAGTCATGGCCTGCTCCGGATGGTCGCGGCCTGTCGGCCTTTTCTTCTAAGGGTGGGCGGACTGACCTCTCAGTTCGCTCAATCCGCGCGACTAGAGCGGTCACCCTGGTCTGACCGTCCAGGTCGCGCAGCAGCAGCTTGTTCTGCAGGGTCTACGGACTGCTCCCTCGGCCCGCTCCTACAGGTCGCGCGGTTAGATCGGTTAACTGTGTGGTGGTTCATTCTTCTTCAGGTGCAAACCGCCCAACAATGTGGCAGACTCGCATTCCTATCCGCCAAGACCGCTCGATAGCAACGTCTCAGCGAGTGGCGGATTTAGTATTAAGTCCGCTAGGTCACAAGCCCGTCGCCAAGTGAGACAAGCCTCCAACAGGAGGCGGCCTGTTCACCCTAAATCGTAGCGTGCTAGGCAGACCCGCTTAGCACTCCGCCAACATCAAGACCGTCCCAGGCCGCGCAACCCGATGTAGACTCGGCGAACTCATTATTCGTACTCGCACGACCCTGCATGAGCCCGCCCAGCAGCAGCCATCTCCAGCTCCAGGCATTCCTAGATCGCGCTACTTAGTCCAGCGAGCTGCCCGATCGTTAACCGCGCGGTCTGCCGACGTCCCTTTGTCAAAACCGCGCGGCCTTCGGCATTCTTCCTCCTTAGCCGTCGTTTTCCCCCTTTGTACCCTTTACTGGTTTCTCCTGTAAAGGATCAATAGCAAGCTGTAATATTGTTTCTTGGTAAAAGGAAAAGCCCGCCGCAAGAGAGGCATTCAAGCCGCGGCGGGCAAAGTCTGTTGTTGCCGCTGCTAGCGGCCCCCTCTCTTCTCATTTAGTCTCTCGGTCTAACCTGCAAAGCTAACTGCCAAAGTAACCGTCTGCTCGACAATGCCCGGTCAACCTTCCCTCTACCCCCGCAACCCTCTTCTTCACCTTGCTTGTGAGACCGAACAACCCGTTAACTGGAAGGCGCATTTCCCGCACTGACAATCCTCAATGGAGAAAGGAGGGGAAGGAGAGAGAGAAATTAAAACAGAAATGAAAGTACAGAATTGAAAAATAGGTACTTCCCCAGATTTATGTGTAGCGAATGTTCATTGATGTCGCTCTACTATGCTTGTGCTTTGGAACTTCTTGAAATTCTTCATTGGACTTCGTGATGGATTCAACAGCATTGGAGCATGCGATCGCAGAAGTTTTAGCTTGTCGGAGCTATTTGGGGAAAAAGTGTAAAAAAAAAGAAAATAGAAAAATAATTTGTGCTGTCTCCCAAGAGCGCCATTTATTTAAAATGTCATTTGAGTTCGACGCAACAAAATAATATTGTCAAAAAGATTAGTATCCAAAATAATAATTAAAGTTTTTAATAAAGATAAAATAGTCTTGAGTTAGTTAAAGTTCGTGCAGAAGAAACTTAATATTATTTGGACTAACATCATCATCACCAAAAAAAATATAGTTTAAGACGCTGCCGATTCACTTTGAAATCGCCCTTATCAGGGTGTGAAATTAATATAGTGCCATAAGCAAAAACTTCTTTAATAGAAAACGGCACAGACCATCATTACATTAGTTTGCCGGGAAATAAACGTAAATGCGAGTTATATAATAGAACTTGGTCGATCAGTTTGATGATTTTTGGGTGCCTTAAGTGTTTGTCGCGAAAACGTTTTGTCCGCTCTTTATAAAAATTTTAATTTTCGTATGCGTAAGAGCGCTACTCGTCGAGTTCATTAAATTGAAATTTTCGAAAATTGCTGACAGAGTGGGGAAAGAAGTTTAAAAATCTTAAGCCCCAAATGCATGATGTTCTAATCCTACGGGTAAATGGCATGATTTTCCATAAACAAACTGATATGGCACACATCCGAGGGGGATTTTCCGCAGATCATCATCTAATTTAGCTGACCCGTCTTTTCTAGAAGTGGAAACAGTCTTTTCTAATATACATTTTATCTCTCTGTTCACTACTTTAATTTGTTTATTAGCTTGGGGGTGGTAGGTAGTTTAAAGCTTATGCGTAACGCCATATTTTATAAGAGTTTTAGAAAACTGTGCTTTACAAAAATGTAAACCCCTTTCACTAACGATGACTCATGGAGTGCCGAATTGAGAAAATAATTTTTTAAGAAAGCAATTACAACTCGGGAGTCGTTAGTATGAAGAGCTTGGTCCTCAACCAATAATGAAACATAATCTACATCAGCAAAAATGTATTTGTTCCCGAATCTAGAAGGGAGGGGGACAATAAAATCAATTCCCCAGAGTTCGAAAACTTCACACTCAAGGAATAATTTTGCATCATTTGAATTTTATTGGAAATATTGCCCGACCATTGGCAACTATCACACCTACTCACAAAAGTTTGCGCGCCTTTTAAAAGGTTAGGCAAGTAGAAACCTAAGCAAAGCACTTTGTGAGTGGTGCGAGCAGCTTGATAGTGACCACCAATCAGTCCTTCATTTAAGTGTTTTAGAATTTCTTGTCCTTCTTCAAAAGAAACACATCTCTATATCACCTGGTCTGCATAAACTCGGAAAAGATGCAGGTCCTTCCAAAAATCGTTTTTCAACTCAGAAAAGAATTTCTTCTGTTGCTGAGAGGAAAACTCCTTTGGGAGGACACCGACCACAAAATAGTTGGAAATGTTTGCAAACAAGGAGGAAGGAGAAGTGTTAATAGAAAATAGCATTTCACCAGGGAATAAATCATTAACGTTTTTTCATCTAAATTTTCTATATACGGATTATCTAGTCGAGAGAGATGCTTGGCAGCCAAATTTTCGGCCCTCCTCTTATCACAGATTTCTAAGTCAAACTCGTGGAGGAGTAAGACCTTGCGTATCATGCGCGGCTTGGCATCCGCCTTGGCAAGTAAGTACTTGAGGGTCGAGTGGTCCATGAAAACAATAATTTTTGAAAGCGTAATATATGGCTAGAATTTATCGAAGGAAAAAACAACAACTAGGAGCTCCTTCTCCATCGTGGTGTAGTTTTCTTGTGAAGATGTTAGTGTTTTACCTGCGTAATAAATTGGGTGGAAGTTTTTAGATATTCGTTGACCTAATACGACTCCCACTGCGAAACTACTCACATCGCACATTATGTCAAAGGGAATGTCCCACACCGGAGCTATCATAATTGGTGCGTTAATTAACTTTTCTTTTATTAATTCAAAGGAAGTTAGACAAAGGTCATCAAAAATAAACATGGCGTCTTTTTCTAGAAGATGAGAAGGGGTCTGGTGATTTTGGAGAAGCCTTTTACGAAACGGCAGTAAAAACAAGCATGACCTAAGAAAGTTCTTATAGTTTTAACATTCATAGGTGGCAGTAGCTTTTCAATCACTTTTATCTTAGCTATGTATACATCAATTCCTCTCGCAGAAATCTTATGACCCAAAACTAACCCTCCCTCACCATAAATTGGCATTTTTCCCAATTTAGGGCAATGTTAGTTTTTTTGCATCTTTCTAAGACTTTTTCTAGGTTTTCTAAGCAACTATCAAAGGCATCGCCGAACACAGAGAAATCATCCATAAACACCTCTAAGATGCTTTCTATGCACTTGTCGAAGATAGCGAACATACCTCGCTAGAATGTAGCTTGCGCATTGCGTAATCCAAACGACATTCTTCAGTAAGTGAAGTTGTCGAAAGAACAAGTAAACATAGTTTTCTCCTAGTCCATGGGTGAGATAGGGATTTGAAAATACCCCGATAAGCCATCAATAAAATAGTAAAAGCTATGGCTGGATAATCGCTCTAAGATTTGATCGATGAACCACATGGTAAAGTGGTCCTTGCGGATGACATCATTTAACTTACAATAGTCAATACACATTCGCCACCCCATCACCATCTGTGTCGAGATTAAATCATTATTTTCATTCACAATTACAGTTATCCCTCCATTTTTCGGCAGTACCTGAATAGGGCTAACCCACTTACTATCTGAAAAAAGATAGATAAATCCTGCGTCTAAGAGTTTCATAACCTCACCTTTTACGACTTCTTTAATGTTCGAATTTATTCTGCGCTGAGGTTCGATGGAATTACGCAAATTATCTTCCATTAAAGTCTTGTGGGTGCAGAAAGATGGTCTTATGCCCTTAATATCAGATATCTGCCAGGCGATGGCTCGGCGATGGCTCGACAATGTCTTTGTAAAACTAAAAGGAGTTTTTCATTTTGTAATTCAGTTAAGTAGGCTGAAACTGTTACAGGTAGCTTGGAGTCCTTTTCTAAGAAGGCATACCTAATATGTTAATGTAGTTCCATTAATTCCATGGTAGTGGTTTCTTCAAATGATATTTTGGAAATTTTTTCTTTTTCAAAAACAATGTCTTCGTAAACTTTTCTTTATACGAAAGATTGAAAGGGGTGGAGCTAGTGGCCATAGAGGCTTCTTGTAGAGACTCAATTAGAAGAGTAGAGGAAGAATAAAAACCAGAAAATTTGTTTTCACTTTCAGAAAAGCAGTAGGAAGATTCTCCACCTAAGGCATCTAAGAAAACATGAGTCGTCATTCTCTAGGGTATTCTTCATTGAGGGGATTATACAGAAGGTCACTTCATCATCTCCTACTCATAGGAAGAGATTACCATTGCTTACGTCAATGATAGCTTGAGAGGTGGCAAGGTAGGGTCGGCCAAGGATTAGGGGAAACTCGATGTCTTCTTCGATGTCCAATATGATGAAATCCACAAGGAAGATGAATTTGTCGACTTTGACTAGAACATCCTCCACTATTCCTAATAGGTACTTGATGGATATATTAGCGAGCTGGATACTCATATATGTAGGGTAGAGGCTACCAATTCTTAACTTTTTAAATAACGAAAAGGGCATTAGGTTGATACTTGTACATAAATTGGCCAATACATGCTTAACAAAAAGATCTCTAAAGACACACGATATAGAAATACTTCCCGGATTACTAGTCTTCTTTGGTAATATGTTTGTCAAGACCGCAGAGTACTCGGCATTTAACGTGATATGCGACAAGTTTTCTAACTTCTTTTTATTAGTCAGGAGGTCCTTTTGGTACTTAGCGTACTTCAGCATCTGGGAAATCGCTTCGTGGAAGGGTAGACTTATGTGGATTTGCTTAAACATTTCTAATAAGCGGGTTTACTGATCATCAAGACGTTGTTTGTTAAGTTGGGAAGGGTATGGTGGGCTTGGATCATTTTTAAAAAATAAGTGGTGGAGTGAGATCGATACTTTGGAAATCCACCCACTTCTCTCCCCTTACTTTGTTCCTCGATATTAACTCTCCCCTTACTCTGTTCCTTGAAGAGATCGATACTTGGGAAAGCCACCCATTTTATATTACTTGTGTGACCGGTACACTTGCCTTTCAAACGCAGTAAGTTTTTGGCGCCTTTGCCGGGGAATGAACCCGGGTCACTCGCGTGACAGGCAGGAATACTAACATCTTATCCTCGCTAACGTCTTATCCTCGCTAACATCTTATACTTGGGAAGGCCATCATTTTGGCCCGGTTGACCTTTGTGTCGCTCCTAACGTCTTATCCTTGCTAGCCCCATTGTGTCTACCCCTTCCTTTGATTCAGCTCCACCTTTATTTCACCAATACCTCATAGCCGATCCTAGTCGCACACCAAAGTCGAACTTTAGCGTTTTATATTTTCATGTTGGGGTGTTGATGTTGTGATATCTTTGTGAAAATGTGGATGTGTTCCAAGGTTTATATTCGCTAAAATAAAAAAGGTGAAAAACATTGAAAAATATTTGTAAAGAAAAAATGAAAAGAAATGGTTTGATTGAAATCCTTTTTGAAATTTGATTATATTTGCAGTAGGCGGTGCACATAACCATATGTTTAAAGTTACGTCTAGGGGTGTGGTGTACCCACATGTATTTTGCTTAGCAGAGGAATTCTTTTTATGATAGCTCATTTTGGTTAGGTGCATAGCCTTCCTATTTATCGTTATTTACCTCACCGTAACCCAAGCCCCATCTCTTATCCTAAAGTCCTACGAATTCACGCTTGAGTCGAACTAGTGTCGTGGAGAAAGTGTGAACGGGCAAACGTATAGTCCCCGACATTGGTGTATTCTTTTGGAGGTGATCCTGAGGCCCGGTCATTGGCAATGCTCACTTTAGTGGCCTACCTATTTTTTTCCGACACGTGACCGAAAGATTCACCGTGATTCCATTTTTGAGTAGTAATAAACTTTTGATACCCATTGTGAAAAGTATAAACTATTTTGCATACTTAGAAATTTTCTCTATTAATGGTACTCCGTATCGCAATTTTCGTGTTAGTAAAATCATTTTCCCTATCTTCATATATTTTGTTTGCACGGGATGCACAAATAGGTAAGTCTGGGGGTGTGATGAGTCTGATTTATATAGTGTTTTTCGGACTCATCTGGGCTTGTTTTCTCACTCGTGCACGACATTTCAGCCGAATTTTGGTTATATTTGCATCGTTCGGTCTTTGACCTTTTCGTGCTTTATTTTAGCCAATGGGTGTGCAATTGCACATTCTTTTGTTGGGGGTATGCACATGGTGCTCCCCACGGCTCTTTTTGTGGTTTTGTTTTGCTCTGTGTTGTTGGGAGCTTGTGCTCCATGTTGATGCACGAAATGCGAAAAGGACTCGAGCACCACCAGCTAACTATTTGAGCACTAGGGAAAGAATAAAAAAACAAACTGTAAGCAGTAGTCTACTTAGCGGATGAGAGAAAAGAGCAAAGGAGCTGGGAATCACGACAACACCAGACTTCGCCCACAGCAGCCTGAATGCCACTCTTGCGACGTGCTTGACTTTGATTACAAATGATGGGTTACAAAAGGCGGAAAGAAAGCTGTGCAGTAGGCATGTTGGAGTCCGCAAAGCTCGAGATTAGAGTCCACAACCTCTAACAAATAGGCTCTTGGGCTCAAGTCAGCGTGCCTTGGGTGCACCCTTCCCCCCTAACCTGCCCAAACTGGCAGGGCTAAAATAACCGGCTACCCGGGGTACAGGAGAGCCGGGCAACGGTGATGGGAATAAAAAGGGAATTGGTCAAGCAGTCCACGCGAGATAGGCGTACTGGGCTTGCGAGCTGGAGCATCCCCTTGGTCGCGTAGAACGCAATCATGGCTGGAGGGTCGCGGCCTGAGCGGACTGGCTCTTTAGTCCGCATAATGAATGGAAAATCTGGAAGCTGACCAAGATAGGGCGACCTCAGCGTACTGGGAACTGGTTTCTGCGTATGGGATGTCTTGACGACCTGAGCGGACTGAGGGACTCAAGCCCGCCGAAAGAAGAGAAAAGAGTCCTGCTGGTCATTTTGCGGATTCTGGGGTTAACATAATCCCGGCACATTTTCAAGTTTCGAGAAATTACGAAAATGTTTCCTTAACCGCCGAGTCCGCAACTATCATAAATGCCGCGTTGGCTATAAATACGGCAGGAATCAATGTATTCTGTCAAAACTGTCTGCGCAACGTTCCGATACTCACCAATAGTGGTCTGCACTTTCCAGTCCGACATGGCGAGACTTGGATCCTTCTTCGACAATCTTGCTTCCGAGACCGATAAGTTTAAGGTGAACACTCAGGCCAAGAAAGTAGTTCACCGGGGAGAGACAGCTATCCGCGACGTTGGAGAATGTTCGTATAAAGAAAAACCGACTACCGATTTAGCCCGCAGTGGTCGGGGGCCGGAGCGCGAGAAGTCGGATGCCTCCTTTGCTCAGAATATACCTTCCCAGAGTGTGGAGAGGATTTCTAGTCCACAACGGGCTTCTGACCAGGTCCCCGCGAATTTCGGAGGAATGACGATAGTCTCTACTGCCTCCGGGACATACATGCTGTAGATAAATACCGGGAAGGAGGTTTCATCGCCGGAGGTTCGGCTGCAGAATACTGAGGAGACGCGGACTGTCGATTCGAAGGCCGAGAAGAGAACAAAAGAGGTGGTGGGAGACAAGCGAGTGGAGAAGCTGACCGAAGATCAGGTCGCAGAGCCAGCAACTTCTTTGGCCATAGTCAGCACAGGTCAGGACATAGTCTGCGCAAATCTGCCGGACTCTCACCAGGTCATGTTGGCCATAGAGAAAAAGACTACCGAGAAGAAAAGGAATAGGGACAAGTCTTCCATTTCCGAGCGGGTGGCGAAGAAGCTGCAGGCACAAAAAGAGAAGAACGTCTCCGTGCGGAAAGGAGCGGCGAGCTTGCAGTACAAGCCGCAAAATAAAGAAGTTCCTGACGCGAGCTTGATCACACCAGATCCCTCTACGTCGGCAGGTGATTCCTTAGTGACGGTCAGTTTGTCCACCACCGAAATACTCGACAATATTGATAACGAGAGGCTTGCTGACATAAATCAATCTTTGCTTGAGGTATTGCAATCCAATGTCGAGATACTGGGGGAGAAGGTCGCCGAGCCCGCCCCCTTAGGTGCGGACAAGAGAAGGAAGAAGACAGCGAAGGAGCAGCTCGCGATCATGCAATCCAAGGTCGAGGCGGTCTCCGGAAGACTGAGGGGGAACAAGCGAGCTAAAGACATGCGGACGATAGCTGAACTAATGAGGTCAGGTAAATTACAGCCGCTGCCCCAGCGATTTCAGCAACGATGGCTCTATAAGTCCCCACCACGAAAGTCGCGGCTGATTAAAATTATCACGGAGACTGAGGATATAGTTGCTTCCAGTAAATCAGTTGCCGAGAAGAAGGCGAAATTTTAACAAAGATGGAAGCAACACTTCGTCGCCTTTGACCCAGAGCGAGTGAGGCGTCCTGTCATGGATAGTCGCCAGATCTTCGCAATGATTACAAAAAGTGACTTTACTTTTACCTTTTTAAACTTACCGCGAACTGGAAATTGAACTGAATTTTGTTTCCTTTATTTCAGTTCGAAAGTCGCCACCAGTCTCCGTCGAGACTGGCGAGATCGTGTCATCGCCTGCGGATGCACCGGTTTAGACCGTGACGACCACTCTCGTCGAGTCCATGTAGGGAGAGCAGTCCTTCCTGGACAAGTACATCCTGTTAGTAAAGAAGTATGAAGAAGAGTTAAAAGAGGTTTGAGCTGAAGCCAAGAGGGGAAAAGAGCGAGAAAATGTGCTGGAGGGCCAGGTCGCCAGTATCTCTGCATTAGAGGAGGGTTTGATAAAAGAGAAGCAACCGCTAAGCGAGGATGCCCGCCACTACAGGAGTAGGTACTTGGCCCTGATGCGAGAAGGGAAGAAGCAGATCCCCGAGGTCGCCAGAGTTCGACCACAGATGCCGGCTCGACCCGTTCTGAGGGATTCGTAAGCCCCGGCGGCGAGCGGACAGCCCGCAGTGGTCGCAGATTCGAGGCCGGCAGGCGAGCATGTGATCCCGTTCAAACATGTTGTCAGGGACACTGCCTGAAAGCACCGAACATTCAACAACATGCACCACCTCGTCCAGTAGTTATATAGAGAGATCCTGCGAGGGAGCGACCAAGCGGCTTATCTTGGGACAGGCGAGGAGGAGCGCCCTGTTCGTCGGATGAACAGGGAAGAGCAACCTGCTCGTCGTCCAATCCGCTGAGTTCCCGAGAGCTATGTGAATTGTAACATTTGATTTGTTATTCTTGTCCCTATGCGGACATCATTTTATTCTTCTGTATAACATTATATTGTATGACATTATTGCGTATTCTTTATATTATGTTGCGATTTGTGTGTTGAATGCTTTTCTGCAGGCTGCTTGAAAGCAATTTATGCGAACTGCAATGTGCGAGCTGTATTTTTCGTGTGCTGAATGTTTGCGAGTTGAGCGAACTAGGCCTGTTATTATTCGAATTTGCAGGAAAACTGAAAAGAAGCGAGCTGCACGGACTGAGCTTGAATCCGCGCAAATGTATCTGATTTTACAGGGAGCCAGAAAAGAAGCGAGCTGCGCGGACTGAGCTTGAATCCGCACAGACTTATCTGAATTTGTAGGGATCCAGAAAAGAAGCGAGCTGCGCGGACTGAGCTTGAATCCCCACAGACTTATCTAAATTTCCACGGAGCCAGAAAAGAAGCGAGCTGTGTGGACAGAGCTTGAATCCGCACAGAATTATCTGAATTTGCAGGGAGCCATGGAAGAAGCGAGCTGCGCGGACTGAGCTTGAATCCGCACAGACTTATTTGAATTTGCAGGGAGCCAGAAAAGAAGCGAGCTGCGCGAACTGAGCTTGAATCCGCACAGACGTATATGAATTTGCAGGGAGCCAGAAAAGAAGGGAGCTGCGCGGACTGAGCTTGAATTCACATAGACTTATCTGAATTTGCAGGGAGCCAGAAAAGAAGCGAGCTGCGTGGATTGAGCTTTCAGCATCAGCGTATTGGCTGTCCTCTATCTATCAGAGTTTTTCTATAAATAGGGTCTCCATTTTCTTTCTGATTCAGAAGCAGTTAATCTAAAAACCCTGCGGCCTGGAAAAATGGTGTTCGCCCGTACTGATGTCGTAGCCGCCATTCACTCTGCCGAACATAAAAGAAGCCGACTGACCGCGGCCGACTTGGAAACCTTCCGGGAGAGGCACATGGCGGGCTCACCTGTACTCGCACGACTACTAGAGGACCAAGAACGGCTGAACTTCTCCACCGCTACCCAGATTGTGATGCCCATCGATCATTTCAATTGCGGGTTCAAGTCCCCCTTCTCTGGGAGATCGCCGAGATCTTCGAGCACTATGGGGTAGTTCTAGGCCAGCTCGCGCCAAACACCGTGGCGGCGATCTACAACTACCTCTCCTACATGCCGTTTGAGAAGATCCAATTCTTTCTAAAGATATTCAGAAGGATCTTCTTTGTCCGCTTGATAACTTCGTCCAAAGACCGCCAGTACAAGGGCGTGATCTACTTTTACTGCCGAGGAATGAAAGTTGCGGGCTTTCATAACAAAATCCACAACTGCACCTTGAGGTACCTTATTTTTGAGGGCGACTTGGGGTTCCTCCATACAACCCGCAGGTGCGCGCGGATGCTTACTTCAAAAGCGTGCGTTGAACACGGTGGAGTCTGCCATTGTCTAATTTTTGGTCGGGGCAAGCCTCGATATTGAACACTACAACCCGCTGTTGCCCGGCCTGGATACTATAAACCGTCATGAGAGTAAGTACTGCAACCTGATCATGTATCTGCACGTTTTGGGGCTTCATGATTGACTAGTTTTCTTTTCTAGCAGCGACCTTAGCGGTGCCATCCAACTTACCCCTAACACCGGCTGGCCTGACTCCTACGCAAGGAGAAAGAAAGAAGGATATCGCAGGGAAGAGGAGGGAGGAGGGTGATCCTGTGGCGGACTATTCTTCGTCCGGGCGCTTCGATATGGCGGGTTTCGGGAAGAACCAGAAGGATATGAGGGGTAACCCAATGATCCACTAGCATGAGAAGATGAAATGTTTCCGCCTATCCATTGCTCTTCCCTCCTTGAGGAGCCCACGCACTTCTCACCATGCCCATGTGGCAATCTCTGCTTTGTATGGGAAACAAAACCTCCGCGAGCTGCAAAGCATCACCCCTGCCGACCTCCCCCTACTTGGGCTCAAGCCAGTGTGAACAATGCCGTCACCAACCATTTTATGGGACGGATGACGCACTAGCTGCTCAGGGAGAAAGAGCGCCTTCTGTGAGAAAATAAATCTCTAAAAGATAGAAATAAGTGACTAGGAACAAAAGTCAACAAGTATAAAGAAGAAGAAGCCGTAAGTATTGATAATCGCCGCAGTTTTTCCTACTTATATGATGCAGACTGATTTATTTACTCTCTTTACAGATCGCATACGATGTCACCAACCCCAGTTTCCAAAACTCCATGTTTCCTTTTGTAAAGGAAAGCGTGGAAGTCGCTATCGAATGCTTCATCAGCGACGGACTCGCGAAAGAAGGCGTGGATTCTGTCCCCTTCCTGTAACTATTCCCCAAACTCGAAGATCAAGTCGCCGAGTTCGAGCGATCAACAAAATAGAAGGCGATTGATGGAGAGGAAAAGCCTGCCGATGGAGAGACCCCTGAGGTCGCGGTGTCAAGCCAACAAGGGAGCCTGTCAGACCAGCCCGCCTGTTCCAACTCTGAAGGAAGCAGCGAGTGGACAGAGCCTGCGGTGGCAAGCGGACGGAGTCCGAACAGCTCCAGCTCCGGTGATAGCAGCAGCAGTAACTCAGGCGACTATTCTCCTTTGATCGATGTGGACGGGTCGAGTCCAGAAGTGCCTGCCGAGAAGAAGCAAAGGAAAAAATAGAATAATAATTTTTTGTTTTCTATTGTAAAAAGAGAGCGAACTCCGCACGAGTTCGCCAGAACATGTATTACTTTTTGAATGAAATGAAATGAAAAGGATATTGTATTTTTCTGTAATGTCTTCTGTAATATTCTATTATAGGTCGAACTTCGTGTATCAGTCCGCGCCATATGGATGTTATCCGCGCAACGTAATTTCTCAGTTCATAAAAAATCCTTGTCAAAATTGTGTTCCAGCTCGTTGTGTTATGAATCTCGTTTCCCCTTCGTGAGTTTTTAACCCAGATAATGAGAGCTGTGATTTAGAATAATTCCAACAGAATAGTGCTGATATGCAATCTTGGCGGATTTAGACCACAGTCAGCTGGTAGTTAATAGTGAATTAAATGAATCCAGCGGACTGGGCGGACTAGAAAACTGAAATTTACTCGAACAAATATAAACGGATCCACTAAACGGCGGACTGGAAAATCGGAGTTCGTGCTTAAGCAATGATAATAAATAGAAATGACCCATAGCTCGTCCAAGTGGGCAGGTGCGGCTAACGTGGCATGGCCTTCCACTCTAGGCTATGAAAGGGTTAAACCCAAGTGGAGGACTGAGTGAATTAGAGAACCCGAGTCCGCATCAAAGCAATTATAATCATAGAAATGACCTATAGCTCTGTACCAGGTGGGCAGGTGCGGCTAATGCGGCATGGATTTCCAAACCAGGCCAAGAACTATAGGATCAACCCAGAATTGCGGACTGAGCGGATTAGAGAACTGGAGTCCGCACTAAACCAATTATAATCATAGAAATGACCTATAGCTCATGACTAGGTGGGCAGGTGAGGCTAATGCGGCATGGATTTCCACACCAGGCCAAGAACTATAAGATCAACCCAGAATTGCGGGCTGATCTGATTAGAGTACCGGAGTCCGTGCTTAATGCTTTTCTACTGAAATGGTACATTGCCCTTTTGCCTGGAGTACAGCCTAGATTGATCCTTCGGGCAGGTGCTGCCGGAGCGTCATTGCTTTTCCTAAGATCAACAAGGCTGTGGGTCTCCTGCAGGTGATGAGTCCTCTTTATATACCTATTTTCGGACTCATCTGGGCTTATTTCCTTGTCTTTGCACACCGTTTAGCGTCATTTGCACTCCTTTTGGTTCGCTACGGTTTTCCACGCCCTGTGCACCTTTGTTGCCCATTTCCTGTGCTTGTGTGCATTTACTTTCTTGCTATGTTCATTACTGGTTGCTGTGGCTGCCGCGATCGATGCCCCGTGCAGTTTTCCTGTAGGTTTGGGGATCGTGAGGGCATTCGGGATAGGCGTTTCACTATTTTTGGCATAGGAGTCAGTGGTCGTGCGTTTTTACCCACGCACGACCATCGACCTCCTAGCGCACGATCGCTGATCGTGCGCAGCCCGGTCTCATTTGTGAAAACTCTGTCTTGAACCTTTCGCACGATCACTTGCCATACCGCGCACGACCACTGCTCGTGCGCCGCCGATCGTGCGCAGTCATACCCATTTTGTAAAAGTCTGTCTGGCTATTTCCGCACGATCATTAGCATTACCTCGCACGATCACTGATCGTGCGCCGATGATCGTGCGCGACTACTGATTTTCTGATGCAGGTCTGCAGGTTCCTCACGCACGGGCGCTGACCTTTGTCGCGCACGACCACTGGTCGTGCGCTAGTGGTCGTGCGCCCTATTTATTCTGCAAGCTATAAATACGTTGTTCCGCGAATTAGGGCGAAGAGAATCGTTACGGAACCTTCGCCAGTCCGCCGTTTCGCCCTCCAGCAAGTCCCATTCACCTCCACCTTCATCCATACCAACGGGAGGACCTTCTCCGGTGATTCCGAAGCATTCCGCATCCTCCGGTGATCCTCCCGGCCATTGAAGCATTCTTCTCCGAGCTTTCCACTAAGGAAGAAGACGAAGCACCCCTAGAGAACGGAGTTACAGGCCCTCGAGGTGACAGCTCGGTGGTACCGGAAGCCCTCCTCGGACTGCGCTTGGAAGCGGATTGACAACCCGCACCTCCGGCCAACAACCGCGGTGGATCTTCAATCTCATGGTTGTGCATTTTCTCTCTTTTTCTTGTTGTATGGAATGTTTGTGCTTGTAATGAACATCAACTTCTACTGTTATTTCGTTTGGTTGTGTTTCATCTTGCTTTAGAGATTTATTCTTTGATGCGCCTCGCTCCATCTCGCTCCACTCCACATGTTCGTTTCACTCAAGCTTGCTCCGTACTAATCACCTCACTCGCTAGATTTCCGACCACTCGCCAATCGAAGTACGGCATCGCGGCCGCTACATCCATCTCGCCTTGAGAAGCGGTGATTGCGACCCGCATAGTTTACATTAGTGTAATCGGTCGTAAGACCACCAACCAAAGCCCCTTTCTTTTCTGTTTATTTCAATTAACTCTCATAACGATAGTTTTAGAGTCTAGATCGTTCGACGCCAATTGCATTCCTCAAGAGACCGACATCCGGGGATTCATTCCCAACTTTATTACTTGAGCGACCGGTACGCTTGCCGTATTTTACGCGCATCAAGTTTTTGGCGCCGTTGCCGGGGAATGCAACTGTTAAACGATCATGATTTCTGGAAGTATTGGTATAAGAGTTAGTGCTTTTTGATTTTTGTCCCTTTGTTTTGTTGTTTCAGTGAATACAGGGTCAATATTCTATCAATGCCTTCTATTCAGCAGCTAATTTATCAAGCCCGTCTCACCAATCGAGTGGAAACGGGAAATGACAGTTTCGAGATTTCCTCTGAATTGATCGAATATATTATCGAAAATTGTCAATTCAGCGGAGATGGAAGTGCTGATGCCTTGTGCCACGTGCGCAGGTTTTTAGAAATTTATGACACATGCTCTTCGAACACTGCCAACGGCGAGCAGCAGAAGATTCGACTCTTCTCCTTTTCCTTGAAAGGCAGTGCAAAACGATGGTATAATGATACCAGGAAGGAGATGTTTCATTCGTGGAAGCAACTCGAAGGAAATTTCTTGGCCAAATTCCAGCGGCAAATGCTCACCACGGACGATTACAAGGAGCTCATCACCTTCTCCCAAGGAGATGAAGAATCCTTGTTCGCAGCTTGGGAGCGTTTTCAGTATTTGCGGAGGGAATGCTGCAGAGAGGGAATGTCAGATGTTTTGTAGCTCCAAACCTTCTATTTTGGGATCCTAGACAGATTCCGGCCAGCACTTGACATTGCAGCTGGAGGAACTCTGCTTAACAAACCTTGTCGGGATGCTTGGGAAATAATCGACAACATTGCCCAAACCAGCAGGCATTGGAATTCCCCACCTTTCTCCAACCTTTCCGTGGAGGCAAAGTTGGTGGTCACTAATGAAGCCGCCGATCTTCCCGTGTCTGTAATGGAGCGTTTTTTCGCGTACCTCTGCAAAATAATGGATGTGTTCAACGATCAAGCCGCCACCATTCAGCGCCTACAAACGGCCATTGGGATTCTTACGGAAACGTTGCTCAGCTCCACCAGTCAGAAATGGGAAACAGTGCAATCAATGAGGCTGAGAAGTGGAAAAAGTCTCGAGAGAGTCTTGCCGCCCGATCCTCCTACACAATCTTCGTGTGTACCCATTTCTGACTCGACAATTGAACCTCCGTCTGCACCGATCGCGCAAGAACCCGTGTCAGTACCGCCACTCGTGAGGATCACCTCGAGGCCGCCGTTTCCCCATCGGCTGAATAATGAAAAGACTGAAAGGCATTTTCAGAAGTTCCTGGAAATCATGAAAGGAGTTCAAGTTAGCATACCTTTAACAGAAGCTATCACGCAGATTCCGGGATATTCCAAGTTCCTCAAGACCCTCATCTCGAGGCGTCAATCCTTGGAAGGTCTGAATATGATTAACCTCACCAAAGAGTGTTCCTCTCTCCTCACCAACTTTCCCCCTACCAAACGCAGAGATCCTGGCAGCTTCACCATCCCTTGCCGAATTGGTCTCCACAGGTTTGGCCACGCACTTTGTGATTTGGGAGCGTCGATTAACCTGATGCCCCTCTCCATCTTCCAGGAGCTGGGAGTTGGGATTCTCCGGCCCACCCATCTGAGGTTACAGCTAGCCGATCGATCGATAAAAACGCCAGCTGGGATGGTTGAAGACCTCATTGTCATGGTTAACGACCTTGCTTTCCCGGCCGATTTTGTCATCCTTGACATGGAGGCTGATCCCAAGGTCCCTATAATTCTGGGAAGGCCCTTCCTAGCCACTGCCCGGGCTATTATCAACGTCGACCGGGGAGAATTGACCCTAAGCCTGGGAGAAGAATCAATTTCCTTCAATGTCCATGAACCTCCGCAACAACTCAGAATCACTAATTGTGACAGCGCTGACTTGTTTGACGAACCGGGAACGAGCAGCGAATTGATTCTTGACCCTGATGAGCCAGAATGGGAAATTGAGGACACACCAACCGCTACCTCGTCTGGGACTCCGCATCTAATCAAAGAACCCACCATCACTTCTTCTATCACTGCCACTACCGTAACCTTGAAGCCGCTGCCCGAATCCCTGAAATATGCTTTCTTGGAGGAAGGCACAGCATGTCCGGTGATCATCTCCGCTACTCTCTCCGCCGACAACGAACGTGCTTTGGTCGATGTGTTAAAAAAATATAAGAATGTTTTTGGACGATCTTTGGCTGACATTAAATGCATTAGCCCGGCGTTCTGCATGCACAAGATCCTCCTTGAAGATCAATACAAACCTTCGGCACAACCGCAAAGAAGACTGAATCCCAAGATGCATGCGGTAGTTCAGGCGGAAGTCATAAAATTACTTGAGCGACTGGTACGCTTGCCGTATTTTACGCGCATCAAGTTTTTGGCGCCGTTGCCGGGGAGAGAGTGCGAACGGGCAAGCTTATGGTTTCCGACATTGGTGGATTCCTTTGGGGGTAATCTTGAGCCCCGGTCTTCGGCAATGCTCACCTTAGTGGCCTGTCTACTTTCTCCCTGCTTAAGACCGGATGATTCACCGTGATTCTACTTTGGAGTAATAATAAATTTTTGTTACGCGTTGTGAAAAATATAAAATATTTTGTATACTTAAGAATTTCCTCTACTTTATTTTTATGCACGCGAGCATGCGACTTCGCATGGTACTCCGTTTGGCAATTTCTTTTTTAGCTAGTTCATTTTTCCCCGTCTGCTTAGGTTTTGTTTGCTCGGGACGCGCAAACGGTTAAGTCTGGGGGTGTGATGAGTCCTCTTTATATACCTATTTTCGGACTCATCTGGGCTTATTTCCTTGTCTTTGCACACCGTTTAGCGTCATTTGCACTCCTTTTGGTTCGCTACGGTTTTCCACGCCCTGTGCACCTTTGTTGCCCATTTCCTGTGCTTGTGTGCATTTACTTTCTTGCTATGTTCATTACTGGTTGCTGTGGCTGCCGCGATCGATGCCCCGTGCAGTTTTCCTGCAGGTTTGGGGATCGTGAGGGCATTCGGGATAGGCGTTTCACTATTTTTGGCATAAGAGTCAGTGGTCGTGCGTTTTTACCCACGCACGACCATCGACCTCCTAGCGCACGATCGCTGATCGTGCGCAGCCCGGTCTCATTTGTGAAAACTCTGTCTTGAACCTTCCGCACGATCACTTGCCATACCGCGCACGACCACTTCTCGTGCGCCGCCGATCGTGCGCAGTCATACCCATTTTGTAAAAGTCTGTCTGGCTATTTCTGCACGATCATTAGCATTACCTCGCACGATCACTGATCGTGCGCCGATGATCGTGCGCGACTACTGATTTTCTGATGCAGGTCTGCAGGTTGCTCACGCACGGGCGCTGACCTTGGTCGCGCACGACCACTGGTCGTGCGCCAGTGGTCGTGCGCCCTATTTATTCTGCAAGCTATAAATACGCTGTTCCGCGAATTAGGGCGAAGAGAATCGTTACGGAACCTTCGCCAGTCCGCCGTTTCGCCCTCCAGCAAGTCCCATTCACCTCCACCTTCATCCATACCAACGGGAGGACCTTCTCCGGTGATTCCGAAGCATTCCGCATCCTCCGGTGATCCTCCCGGCCATTGAAGCATTCTTCTCCGAGCTTTCCACCAAGGAAAAAGACGAAGCACCCCTAGAGAACGGAGTTATAGGCCCTCGAGGTGATAGCTCGGTGGTACCGGAAGCCCTCCTCGGACTGCGCTTGGAAGCGGATTGACAACCCGCACCTCCGGCCAACAACCGCGGTGGATCTTCAATCTCATGGTTGTGCATTTTCTCTCTTTTTCTTGTTGTATGGAATGTTTGTGCTTGTAATGAACATCAACTTCTAGTGTTATTTCGTTTGGTTGTGTTTCATCTTGCTTTAGAGATTTATTCTTTTATGCGCCTCGCTCCATCTCGCTCCACTCCACATGTTCGTTTCACTCAAGCTTGCTCCGCACTAATCACCTCACTCGCTAGATTTCCGACCACTCGCCAATCGAAGTACGGCATCGCGGCCGCTACATCCATCTCGCCTTGAGAAGCGGTGATTGCGACCCGCATAGTTTACATTAGTGTAATCGGTCGTAAGACCACCAACCAAAGCCCCTTTCTTTTCTGTTTATTTCAATTAACTCTCATAACGATAGTTTTAGAGTCTAGATCGTTCGACGCCAATTGCATTCCTCAAGAGACCGACATCCGGGGATTCATTCCCAACTTTATTACTTGAGCGACCGGTACGCTTGCCGTATTTTACGCGCATCAGCAGGCACTGCTTGAGGGTACCAAGAAGTGTTCGAAAGTCACAAACCAAGACGATCTGCAGGCAGGTGCGGCCGGAGCGGCATTGCTTTCCATGCGTGATCGCCAAAGTTATAATGATATCCCTTAAATGGCATGGTAGAGTTGACCGCCACTCTGTCCCTCCAATATGCAAAAGTGGGGTTAAGTACTAGCCGGGATCCGAAGTTCAATATCCTGTCGCAATAGAACCGGTAAGCTCCCACTATACTGTGTGAAATCTCCTCGCAACACGTGGTCTTTGTGGTGTTATGCTAGTAACAACGGTTCAAAGGGAGGTTTCTGCTGAACTCGGCGATGTCTCCTTGTATTAGTCAACTGCGGGATTTGCTCAGGGAGCAAAAGAGAGAAAACATCTAAAGAAGTGTTAGTATGAAAACTTTGATAAGAATCCATTTTCGAGAAATTTGCGTAACAAAGAAAAGAGAGTTCATGGATAGAACCGTTTGGAATTACCCTTGCTTAATACATTAACTATTAATATTTGAGACAAAAAGACACTTGAAGAAGTGTTAGCAAGAAGGTTTTTATTAGTGATAAACCTCTTTAAAAGTCAACATAAGAAGGAAGAAAGAAAATAAGAGGTGCAGGAATAGAACCGCTTTAAATCATCTCCACTCCATGTATGTGGCATATCTTCTCCTTCATATGTTTGCAGGTGATAAGCCCCATTCTCGAGCACTTCCCTGACAATGAATGACCTAGCCTAACTTGGATTGAGCTTTCCAACTGAGCCGGCTCTTGCCGCAGCGTCTGCCTTGTTTAAGAACTAGATCTCCCACTTGAAAGTGTTTGATCCTTACGTTCTTATCAAAATAGCGAGCTATTCTTCTCTTGATTTCAGCTTGTTTGATTGCAGCCTTATCTCTGATATCTTCGATATGTTCCAAGCTGAATCTCAATTCCTCATTATTCAGTTCCAGCCAATCTTCTATATCTTGCCTTGCAAGCAAAATTCTGGGTGAAGGGACTTCTAATTCAACAGGAATTAATGCTTCTGATCCATGTGAAATCTTGAATGGAGTTTATCCTATCGAAGATGAAGGCGTCGTTCTCAATATCAAAAGAACTGAAGAAAGTTGATCAGCACAAATGCCCTTGAGGTTCTATACTTTTTTCTTAAGCAAGTTGAGGATCTGCTTATTGGCTTCTTCCACCTGACCATTGCATCTAGGATGATGGACTGATGCAAAACGTAGCTCTGTTCCGATTTGCTTGCAGAAATCTATCATCTCAGCGTTATTGAATTGTGGTCCGTTATATGTGATTATCGCCATCGGGATATCATGTCGGCAGACTATCTCTCCCCAAATAAAATTCTTTATAATCTGAGTTGTGGTCTTTTCCAATGCATTAGCCTCGATCCACTTTCTGAAGTAGTCAATAATGACTATGATGAAACGCCGCTGTACACTGGCCATGGAAAATGGACCAAGGATATCCATCCCCCAAACGGCAAAGGGCCAAGGGGTTTCGATCGATCTAAGGGACTGAGCAGCCTGTTGTTGAAGCAGAGCGAACTTCTGGCAACTTTTTCGCATAAACTTCAGAATCTTTTTTCATTATGGGCATGAAATAACCTTGCCGCAGAATCCTTCTTTCCAAAGTTCTTTCTCCCGAGTGACTTCCACACTCAGCGGAATGGACCTCCGGAAGAATAGTTGGAACTTCATCTTCTGATACACACCTCGCCATGGTAGACAAGAAGGTATTTCTGTAGAGGATACTAGCTACTAAGTAATAGTATGCTGCTTTCAATTTGAATCTCTTTTTATCTCTAACCGACTGATGTAAATATCTAGTTGACAGGTAGAGGATGAACGGATCCATCCAAGAGGGACGTTGATCGATTTGCATTAACTCTTCCTCATCCACCGCTGGATGGAAGAGTTCAGAAGTTGTTCCTCCTGACGAAAGTCCGTACTTGGCAAGAATATCAGCCTCCTCATTCTCTGTCCTCGGAATGTGTTCAATAGTAAAACTTTTAAATCTTCTGACCTCAGTTTTCACAAGTGCAAGATACTTTTTCAACACCGGCTCCCTGATCTCAAAGTTACCCAAAACTTGTGATGCCATTACCAGGGAGTCAGTCTTTATGTGAACATAGTCGATCCCGAGCTCTCTTGCGATCCTCAAGCTGGCCAGCAAAGCTTCATATTCTGCTTAGTTGTTGGTCACCGGAAAGTAAAACTTGATTGCTTGCTCGAGCTTGATGCCATTCGGATTTATCAGAACCACTCCTGCTCCGGAAGACTTCCTGCCTAAAGCCCCATCAACGTAGATTGTCCAAGCTAGAGGAGATTTTTTTTCCTGATTAGAACTAGATTCTGCTATATCAATCAGAAAATCTGCCAGCACCTGCGTCTTGATATTTGTGCTAGGCACATAGGAGATTTCAAACTCACTTAGCTCGATCGACCATTTAGCTAATCTGCCCAAATGTTCTGGCTTCTCTAACACAATCTTCAGAGGTTGATCAGTGACCACTTGGATTGAGTGTGCCTGTAAATAGGGACGGAGCCTGCGAGTAGACATAACCAATGCCAGAGCCAGCTTCTCTAGGATTGGGTACCTTGTTTTTGCATCTTTTAGAATGTGACTGATATAGTAGACTAGAAATTATCTCCGATTTTCCTCTCGGACAAGAACAGAGCTGACTACCATAGGGCCAACTCTTAGCTATAAGAACAACAACTCCCCTGCTCGGGGGCTTTGCAGCAAGGGTGTAGAAGTTAGTTGTTTCTTCAACTATTCAAAGGCTTGAGTGCACTCTTCTGTCCACTGAAACTTGGATGCTCCCCGAAGAGTTTTGAAAAATGGCACACTCTTGTCTCCTACTCGAGAGATAAATCTCCCAAGTCCTGCCAACGCCCCCCCCCCCCCCCCCAATTGCTTAACTTCTCTTGGAGAATGGGGAGGAGCCATATCAAGGATGGCCCTAACCTTATCTGGATTAGGAGCAAGGCCCTCTAGAGTAAGGATGTGTCCGAGGAATTTCCCGTTACTTGCTCCAAAAACACATTTTAGTGGGTTATGTTTTATCTTGTGTTTTCACAAAGTGGAAAAATTTTCCACTAAATCGTGCAAATGATGTGGAAGAGACTTACTTTTAACCAAAAGATCATCCACATATACTTCAAGATTTTTACCCTTTTGTCCTCTAAACACATGATCCATCATGTGTTGATATGTCGCACCAGCGTTTTTAAGCCCAAATGGCATCACAAGGTAGTAGTAGCAACCATCATTAGTAATAAATGATGTGTGAGGGATATCGAGCTTATGCATTCTTATTTGATGGTAACCAGAGAATGCATCTAGAAAGCACATAAAAGGATACCCTACCGCAAAATCAACTAAAGAATCTATTCGAGGCAAAGGGTAGCAATCTTTTGGACACGCTTTATTCAATCGGGTGAAGTATACACACATTCTCCACTTTCCCCCAGGTTTTTTAACCATTCTAACGTTCGAAACCCACTCAGGATATTGAATTTCTTGAATAAAGCGTGACTTGAGGAGTTTAGCAACCTCCTCTCTTATTGGCTCTACAAGCTTCACTGTCGTATCTCTCTTCTTTTGCTGTACTGGCTTGGCGGTTGGATCAATGTTGAGATGGTGGCATGCCACGTCGGGATCAACTCCTGGCATGCCCTCTGCTGACCAAGCGAAGACATCCAACTTCTTTAGCAAGCAAGCTATCCACTCCGCCTTTTGATCTTCTTGCAATTCTGAGTTGATAGAGAGCTTTCTCTCTTCCCCTGCAGCAACGGGGATCCCTTGCGTCTCCTGAGAAGGTTCTAGGTGAGCGCCGTCACTATCCATAGCAGCTTCTTAGTGAGTAGATACTTTTGCTTCTGCCGAGAAGATTGGAGGGGCAACTTCGGTCATGTTAACCGTGCAGAGGTAGTATTCCCGAGCTTGCCATCGGTCACTCCTGACCCTGCATTGACAACCGTCCCTATTGAACTTCATAGTCAGGTGGTAGGTTGAAATTATTGCTTGATACTTGTTCAACAAAGGCCTCCAAAAGATGTCGTGGTAGCTGCTTGTAGCATCCACCACCATAAATTGAATCTACTTTGTTACCCCCCCCCGAGCCTGACTGGGAGTATGACGCTTCCTTCGGCTTCCTTCAACTCTCCCAAAAAACCATAGAGCGGCCCTTCGGTAGAAAGCAAAGGCTTCCCAGTTCTCAGGGCCTCAAAAGTTGGCTTGAAGAGGAGATTAACAGAGCTTCCAGTATCAATAAGAATCCTGTCGACTGTATAATCTGTGATGGCTGCCTGAACCACAATAACATCGTCAAATGGGTTAGCGGTCGGGGGAAGGTCTGCGGGACCAAAGGTGACACTTCTAGAAGACGGGTAGAGGAAGAAGTGGAGGCAATCTCTGCTCGGGTGACTCTCGTAAGGGAAGACTTCTTAGTGGACTCAGTTCCTGCTCCACCGTGAATACAAAAGAGTCTCCCCAAGGCTCCTTCGTTGAGGATATCGTAGCGTTCATTCTAAATATTAATGGGCCCCAGTTGGCCCTCATCCTCTATCTCTACGTATTCTAGTTGAACCTCTGCCACTTCCTTGCCTTTGGAAGTTGAAGGCTTTGAAGGATCATTCCTCCTGCTCAGATCTTTGATCTTGCCTTCGTCAAACCGCCTCTCAACAAGCTGTCGAAGGGCCTTGCAATCCTCAGTCAAATGGCCCTTTTATTTATGGAACTCACAAAATTGAGAATTATTTTTGTGCTTCCAATCCCTGTGAGGCCCTTGCCTTTTTTCCTCTGCCATTTTCTGGATGATCTGGACGACTTCTTCAAAATCGAGTCGTAGATCCGCAAACTCCTCCGCGGAGCTGCTCTCATGTGGCCTTGAAGCAGGCAAGGCATTCTGAAAAATGGGAAGAGTCTGAAAGGGTACGGAGGGAGTGGCGGCCAATGGCAATCTCTGATCGTGAAACTGTTGGTGGCCAATGAAAGGTTTCTTGTGGCGGAGGTTTCACCCCCGCTGAGAAGGAGGCTGGAAATCTGGCCAAGGAGGCATGCTATCACTGTGGCTGCTTGAAGAGGTGTTGGGAGCATCCCTTCCTCCAGCCTTGACTATCATGGATGAAATATAGGTGGGGTTAGCATTCCCACCTTAAATGAAGCGATTGGCAATCGCTATCATTTACTGGTAGGTTGAAGGTGCCTTTGTTGTTACTTTAAAATTCAACGGGCCTTCCCGGAGGCCGTGAATCAAGGCAACCTTTTAGTAATCGGGGTTCACAATTCTCACCCCTTGGTTCTCCTTTTTTAACCGGTCAACGAACCGTGCTACTAATTCGTTGTCTCTTTGTTTGATGTCAAAGAGGGATGTCGGCCCATCTTTTCTCTTCTTTGAGGTAGCAAAATTCAGAAGGAGTTCGCTGCGAAGCTCGGCGAAGGAAGAAATCGTGCCTGAGGGCAGCTCGTAAAACCACTCTCTTGCTTGTCCATCAAGAGTGGTAACTAGAAGCTTGCACTTCAAGGCATCGGAAAGGCAACTCAAAGCAACTGCCCCCTCAAATTCCTGCAGATGGGAAACCTGATCGGTTTCCCCCGAGTAGAAAGGGAGATGGGGTTCTCTGACGTTCTTGGGTGCTGACTCCCATCGGATTCTATCAACGAAGGGAGAAGGGGTTTCAAGTTCTGCAGGGGAGCGAACTAGAGCACGGGGGTCTGCGAGCTCGGCGGACTGCCGATTAAAAAAATCAAGCCGGCAGGCTGGAGTCCCCCTAGTCGTCTCCCTGAAGAAATCCATCAGGGGGGAGAACTGGTCAGCCTGAGGTCATGGGGGAGCTGCGGGATGAGCTTGATGGCGACACTGAGGAGTGACTACAGGCGACTGTTGGTGAGGGGTCTAGCGAGCTAGAGTCCGGCGAACCGGAACCTGGCAGATTTGAGTTTGAGCAATGTCCTCTACGGCCTGTGGGGCAAGCCGCTGAGTTAGAGTGAGAAGAGCTTGGCTAATAGTATCAAGCTGCTGGTCAGTCTCTTTGTGAGATAACTCGGCCTCCCAGCGAGATTGCTCCAAAGCCTCCCACAACGAATCGTCTAGTTAGCTTGAGCGGTCTGAATGGAGAGCTCGGCAGCCTGACATTCTCTATCCACGGATTTCAAAGACTGCTCGGATCTGAAGGTCGCGTGTTAACTATTGATGCACGAAATGCAAAAAGAACTCGAGCACCACCAGCTAACTGTTCGAGCACTGGGGAAAGAAGAAAAAACAAACTACAAGCAGTAGTCTACTTAGCGGATGAGAGAAAAGAGCAAAGGAGTCGTGAATCATGGCAACACCAGACTTCGCTCGCCGCGGCTTGAATGCCACTCTTGTGACGGGCTTGACTTTGATTGCAAATGATGGGTTACAAAAGGCGGAAAGAAAGCTGTGCAGTAGGCAAGTTGGAGTCCGCAAAGCTCGAGATTCGAGTCTGAAACCTCTAACAAGTAGGCTCTTGGGCTCGAGTCAGCGTGCCTTACGTGCATGACTCCCCCTATTTATAGGCTCGGGGGCCTGCCCAAACGGGCAGGGCTAAAATAACCGGCTGCCCGGGGTATAGGAGAGTCAGGCAGCGGTGATGGGAATCAAAAAGGAAATGGACAAGAAGTCCGCGCTAGATAGGCGGACTGGGCTTACGAGCTGGAGAATCCCCTTGGTCGCGCAGAACGCAATCCTGGCTGGAGGGTCGTGACCTGAGTGGAATGGCTATTGAGTCCGCCAATCAATATCAAAATCTGTAAGATGACCATGACAGGGCGACCTGAGCGGACTGGGAACTGGAGTCCTCCTATGCGATGTCTTGATGACCGGAGCGGACTAAGGGACTCGAGCCTGCCTAAAGAAGAGAAAAGAGTCCTAATGGTCGTTGTTGATGCACGAAATGCGAAAGGTAAAACGAGCACCACCAGCTAACCGTTCGAGCACTGGGGAAGGTATAGGGAGAAGACTGTCGACTAGTCAGTTACTGGCGGTTAGGATGCAAACCAAAATAAGCCGTCCGAAGCGGCGACACCAGATTTCGCCCGTCGCGGCCTGAATGCCCCTCTTGCGGCGGGCTTTTCTTTTATGTAAAGGAAAATGATTACAACGGTTAGGTTTTGGAGACCGCACGGACAGGATACCCGCTGGAGAAGGATTTTGAATCCGCTACCAAAGGCGGCAAGCTTGGGGACTCGAACTGTCTCCTCTGGAAGGTACTGTTCACGTCTATTTATAGGCTCAGGGGGCCTGCCCAACGGGCAGGGTTAGAAAAACCGGCTGCCCGCGCACAGGAGAAACGGGCAGCGGTGACCAGATACAGGGAAGCGAAAAGAGAGGGGGCCACCTAGCCGTGCGGATAGGCGGATAGACAGCTCCTGACTGATTGTTCCTGGACGCCTGCCAAGCCAGGGAGGCCCCGCGGTGAGACGGACAGATGGTTAGATGTGGCCTTGCAGCTGGGACTTGGGGAGCGGTCAGATTTGGTGTTAACATAATCACCGCACATTTTTAAATTCAGGAGGAATTTCGAAAATGTTGTTAACCGCCTGACTGCGAGCGCAATCAATGCCTTCAAAGCTATAAATAACGCTGATGTTGACGCTGATTTCACGAAACATCCTTCGAGACGGGTCGCTTTTCTCCAACTGTGGTTAAGATTCTGATGTCCGCCATGTCTTCCAGGAGGAGCATCCTAGTGTAACTAAGCGATGAAGGATTAGCCGCACCCAAGTCGCCACCCGGATCACCTAATCGCAAAGCCGGTGAGCTGCCTTGCAAGATGCACACTGCCAAGGCAGTTTCGCAAAAACCGAGCTTGAGCAAAGAAAAAACTGGAGAACGAACAGTCCTCCAGGCCGGCAACGGAGATGATAACTGCTGCGGTTAAGCCTACTGAACAGCTGCCCGAGAACACAGAGGGTAGAAGGGTTTCAGGTTCTGCCCGCGCGAACACTAAACAGCCTTTGGCGGGTTCAGACGTGGACATTACATCATCTTCAAAAGACGAAAACGGCAAAGAAGATGCCCATGATAAAACAGGGCGAGCAAGCAGAGAGATCTCAGATGTCATCGACCCGGCGAAAAGGGCTGCCAAGAATTCCGCCGACAAGCTTAGGGAAAACCTTGAGGTTGTGAAAGCCGCCCTCCTGACAAAGAAAAGGAAGCACAAGCCGACTTCATCGATTGAGGATAGGATAGAGGCAATCCTTCTGAAGAAGAAGAGGGAAAACAAGAAGCTCGCGGCGGTCATGGCAGCGACCAACATGGTTGATCTACCCGATCAGCATGAGAATGAGACCACGCGAATAGATGAGGTAAACGTTTTCGTATTGCTCGACCGCCATACTAAAAAGAGAGCAGGTAAGCGAGTGGAGTTAATCTTGCCGCATATTGCGATTTCATTGCAGGAAAAGGAAAAGAAGCTGGCAGCGAGCAACTATCCACGAGTGAGTCCGACTTGGAGGTCTTGTCGGTGAAAACTGGGAAGGAAGTTCCCGATTCACGCGAAGGGGAAGATAAGCTAAAATTGCGAGAAAGGATTACCGCTGAGAAGAAGATAATAGCTGTCGAAGAAGAATCAAGTTATCTTCTGGCTCTTTCTGTCGAAGAGAAAGCTGAAGCTGATCGCCAGACTGCCGCCAAGATTCTGCAGTCAGGTATGCTCAAACCTGCCCAGAAGGCAATAAAAGTTCCACCACCTTACAAGGAACCGTCGCGGTCAAAGAGGACCATTCGCATAAAAACTGAGACTGGCGACTTGCTTCTGTCACGCGAGGAGTTTTAAAAGAATAAGCGGGCCGAGCGACTTCTGAGGGACAATTACCTGAAGAAGATTGATCCTGAGAGACTGAGGCGACCTGTTTTTTCTAGCTGTCAGATAAAGTCCGCGACTAGAGAAGACAGCCTCTGCTCGGGTGCCTATTCTTTTAGCATCTTTGCTTGTCGATATTGCCGCGCGACAACACTAATTCTTCCCGTCTTTGCTCTGCAATGCAGATTTTGCGGAACCAAATTCTCAAGCTGTTGCAGACGAGACCGCGCGGCGGCTTCAGGATGATGAAGGACAACGTACAATCTCTAAGCTGTTCGCTGACCTCGAGCGACTAAAGACGAAGCTTAAACTCGAGGAAGAGGCGAGGACAGGCCAGGAGGAGCGGATAAAGGCTCTGTCCGTGGAACTAGCCAGCTGCCGTGAGCGAGAAAGGGCTGCTCGCGATCAGGTTTCGATCCTGGGGAAACGACTACAAAGGGCGGAGGACGATGCGGCGCACTTCAAGAGAAAATACTATGAGAGGGCTGAAAAGGAGAAGGGCCGGCAACTTGACTCAACGAGTTCGGCGAAACAGCGTGAGTCAGGTCACGGACCCAGCAGGGGGGAAACTTCTGCCACGGTGACCGGCCTTGGAAACCTACCTGCGCGACCTATCAAACAGATGCCTTTTATTGAGCCAACTGTTCCGATGAGCCACATAGTTTGGGATACATCCCGGATTCACCGGGCTCAGACCTTAGCCACCACTTGATCAGCGCGATGTCCGTTTTACTGGGCATTAGCGATCAAGTCGCGCATATCGGCAGGGACCCCACAGAACCTAGCGGCGAGCAGTGCGAGTAGAGGCGCGAGGAGAGATAGAGGAATTTGTAATAAAGTGTTCGATCGAACTAACCTTATTTGTTGCTGGCTGTTTTTAATACCTTATAACGTTGTGTGATTTTTTTGTTCGCCCGACTTATCGGCGCTTGTCACTTGATCTTCTGTGTAATACTTTAGATTCTTGCAGTTTGATTGTTTTTTGTTCGCGCGATCTTCTGTGTAATGCTTTACGAAATCTGAAGGAAACAAATAACCCAGCGGATTCGTTAATTTAACAGCGCAAATTATAATGGTTTATTATGGTTTGATGTCTGCGGGAGATGATGAATATTCGGCGGTTTCTTTGATGTAACCGCGCGAGTTATAATATGTTGAAATGATTGAAAAGACGTTTGCAGGAAATGACGAATCTTCGGCGGCTTCGTTGATGTAACCGCGCGAGTAATAACTCGTCTTGCAGGTTCTATAAATATGGCCCAGCTCCGCATTATATGGAAAAGTTTAAAGTGCACCACTTCCTGCGACAAGAATCAATGGCGCCCGCGCGAGCTTTAGCTGCTACCGCCTTCCTTGATGTCGAGCACATGAGGTCGGAAATGACCAACACCGAACTTGAGCGCTTCATCGCGACTCACATGACAAATACCGATATAGTCGCGCGATTACCCCTAGAATATGAGCGGATAAATACTTATGGAAGGAATCTGGTGGCGATCTCGGTCGACCACTTCGACTTTGGTTTCAGCTGGCCGCCGCTAATCGATCTAGTGGAGATTCTTGACTTCTTCAGAATCATCCCCGGCCAGCTCTCGCCGAATACAATTGCATCGATGGTGAGCTTCATCATCTACCTTCGGACCGAGCGGGTAAGATTCACCATTGATCTTTTCCGCACCTGCTTCGTAATCCGCTCCATCGTCTCCGGCATGAAGGACAACCGGGTCTTCAAAGGTGTCGTGTACTTCGGTTGCACCGGGATGAAGATGGTGAACTTGACGTACAAGTTCCCTAACTGGTCCACCAGATTCTTCATGTTCGAAGGGAATCTGGGCCTTCTGCCTGTCTGTCCGCAAGTCCGGCCGGCAAAGCTGTTCAAACGGTTTGAGGTCGAAGGAATCGAGAAAAAGATAGCTGACTTCCTCGTCGGTTCGCGGCTTGATATCCTGCACTACATCTCGTTGTTGCCAGTCGTAACGGATTTGCCTGCAGAAGAAGGTATACTTTCAGCGATTAGTTGCTTAATCTAACCGCGCGGCTAAACATTTTGTCCCTTGGCAGCTGTCCTGAAAGTTCCGGCGAATAAGCCGGTTACACCGGTAGAGCCCGTTCTGACGCAGAGCGAGGCCAGGAAAAAAAGGGAGGACGACCGCCGCGAGGAGCACGATGTCGCCGCCAATTACAATTCTAAGCCCTTCACGCCCCAAGGATTGGGGGAGAACTTTAAAGACACCGCGGAAAGGCGGTTATGAGATGGAACCCGCGCGGGAAGAATGTCCAAGTTTCCACCGCTCTTCCCTTGTGGAAGAATGAGAAAATATCCAAACACGCCCGCGCGGTTAGCTAGGCGATGTATGGCAGGGAGAACTTGGCCGACCTACGGGCAATTCCAATGAAGAAACTCCCAGCACTAGCCGCTCAAATCCGCGCGAGAAGTTTTGTTACAGACCACTTCGTCGCTGAAGCCCTTGCCGAAGTGGTCGGCCTCGCCGAGCGGTTAGAAGATGAGATAGAGCATTTAAAAGAGGAGAATGAGAAACTGAAGACTATCAACGCAGTAAGTTTTTACCTCGCGGCATTACCGGTTATCTTAGCATTAGCCGAAAATTTTACTTTATCTTCTCTTACAGAAAGCTTACGACCCGGGGAACCCGGCCTTCGTAAGAGAAATTACCATGCATATGTGGGAAAGCGGGGAAGATACACTAGACATTCTGCGAGAGCGGGGAGCGTTTAAGCCTGGTCACTGTTGATGCAGAAAATGCGCCCTCAAGTTCCTGCAAGAAAGGAAGAAGAGAGAAAGGGACTGCAAGCAACCGCTTACTAATGGACCGAGGTAAAATGGGAGGCAGCGCAGATTTGAGACCGCGAATGTCTGAGATTTGAGTCTGCAGCCTTTACCCAGTGAATCTCTGGGGTCCAGTCAGCCTGCTTTGAGTGCACCACTCCCCCCTATTTATAGGCTGGGGGCCTGCCCAAATGGGCAGGGCTAAAATAACCGGCTGCCCGAGATACAAAAAGTGTCGGGCAGCGGTGACGGGAATCAAAAGAGGAAGAACAAGCAGTCCGCACGAGACCGGCGGACTGGGCCTGCGAGCTGAAGAACTCCCTGGTTGCGTTGAGCACAAACCTGCCAGACTAATTGCGACCTGAGCGACCTGGGCGACCTGGGCGACCTGATCTGGAGCTCGCCGATACAAGGTCGACTATCGCCGAATGGGGTTTGACTATATAGCAGAGTTGAACTTGACGATCCAGGCTTTACCTGAGCTCGACCATTGGCGACCTGGCCGGACTGAGCTTTTCGAGTCCGGCAAAGGAGGAGCGAGATGCCTAGCTAGTTATGTTGGGGATTCTGGGGTTAACATAATCCCCGCACATTTTTGAGTTTTGGATTATGTTAACATAATCCCCAACATAACTAGCTAGGCATCTCGCTCCTCCTTTGCCGGACTCGAAAAGCTCAGTCCGGCCAGGTCGCCAATGGTCGAGCTCAGGTAAAGCCTGGATCGTCAAGTTTAACTCTGCTATATAGTCAAACCCCATTCGGCGATAGTCGACCTCGTATCGGTGAGCTCCAGATCAGGTCGCCCAGGTCGCCCAGGTCGCTCAGGTCGCAATTAGTCTGGCAGGTTTGCGCTCAACGCAACCAGGGAGTTCTTCAGCTCGCAGGCCCAGTCCGTCGGTCTCGTGCGGACTGCTTGTTCTTCCTCTTTTGATTCCCGTCACCGCTGCCCGGCACTTTTTGTATCTCGGGCAGCCGGTTATTTTAGCCCTGCCCGTTCGGGCTGGCCCCCAGCCTATAAATAGGGGGGAGTGGTGCACTCAAAGCAGGCTGACTGGACCCCAGAGATTCACTGGGTAAAGGCTGCGGACTCAAATCTCAGACATTCGCGGTCTCAAATCTGCGCTGCCTCCCATTTTACCTCGGTCCATTAGTAAGCGGTTGCTTGTAGTCCCTTTCTCTCTTCTTCCTTTCTTGCAGGAACTTGAGGGCGCATTTTCTGCATCAACATTTGACAATTGGCTGAACAACAATTTCAAGTTTTAGTTGTCTTGCTCCATTGTATACACACACTTATGTGCATAAGTATGCCTTGGCTGAAGCCTGAACACTAGACTCATAAGCATGACAATAAGTATACATGGCATATTATGTAGTATAGGATGCATAATATGTATTTGTATATGGATCCTCATAGGAAGCAACATGTGACTGTTATGTAGTATGGGATGCATAAGAATCATCACATGAATGCACATTAGATTTTTCTTTCCATTGCATGCGATATTATGTAGTATGGGATGCATAATATTTCTTGTGTACGCCGCTCATATTGCACTAAGGCCTTTATTAGATTGCAAAACACAACATGCAAGACATAACATTATATTAGCACACATGCCAAGCTAAAGATTTACATGATGACACATGTACATACATGATTTTTGGTCAAAAAGAATAAAATTTCATACATTCTTGGTCTATGCTCATGATTCATTGGCATGACAGTATATCATCCTAAGTTTAGGCATGATATCATTAATAAAATTCCCATATCAAGTTAGCAGCTTAAGCAAGTATTTGTGCATGTATTATCTGACCAAAGTTGTGTAGTTCTAGCGGTAGACTAGGTTTTGATTAGTTGTATGTTGTGTTGTAAGAATGTCGTGGCGTCCTGCGATGAGATTGACTCCCCAGTCTGAGGGCGAGTCGTCTAGAGCTCAGAGTGAGGCAGTCATAGAAGGACTTCAATAGAGAAATGAGACCATGTCTAGCATATGTTAGAGATGCAGTCGCAGATACAGGCTTTATTTTTTATTATTTCCAGGAAACCTATTAAAGTACAATACCCTGTTGTGGGTCAAGCTATTTCTATTCCCCCTGCTCCCTTGGTGAACCCAGCCGTGTTTCCACCAGAGATGAACTTTATCTCGCATTTCCAGCGATTAGGACCTCCTACCTATGATGGTAGGGTAGAATTCATGGCTTTGGATGACTGGATTATAACTATCGAGTAAATGTTCTCTTACTTAGGGGTTTCTACTAATTAGAGAGTGATGGTCACTGCCTACCAGTTAAAGGTAAGAGCTGGCAGTTGAGAGAAAGGGAGAACTTGAAAAATGAATGTTCGTGGGAAGCTTTCAAGGAACTATAGTTGAGAAAGTTTCCGCCATCGGTCGAGTAGGATCGCTTGATGAAAACTTTTCTGCACCTGAAGCAAAGGTAGCTCATAGTTAGTAAGTATGAGATTGTGTTTTGCAAACTGAGCCAATTTTCCCCTAATCTGGTATCCTCATACTTTTTGAGTCATCTTAAGAATGACATCCAATAGCTGGCATGGACTTATGGATCAAAAAGTTATGTTGAAGTGGTAGAAGCCACTCTAAAGGTCGAATCAATCGACAATGCTAAGAATTGAGGCCAGTAGGTGAGGAAAGTTAAGACGAAATCAGAGGAGGGTAAGGACTATAAAAAATCTGGTCCTGCTTCAAGGAGGAGAAGCAAGGAGGTGTGTAGTTTATATGGACGGTCAGGGCACCTGTTTGAGAAATGTTTCAAGAGAATTGGATCTCAGAAGAAGGAGCATGTGCATGTTATTCAGTGCGCTCCTAAAGGAGATCTGGTATGTACTCTGTGCAAGTGAAAGGGGCACGATGCTGCGCATTGCTAGTTTAAGGATAAGGTCTACTTTTAGTGTGGACAGAAGGGGTATGTTAAGTCAAAGTGCCCGCAATCTCAGCCCACATTGCAGCTAGTTCCACTTCAGGCTTTACTACCGCCGCAGTATTTGGACAAAGGAAAGGGCATGCTGAACGTAGTGACCATGGAGGATGCGCAGACGTCTACCCAGGTGATCTCAGGTTAGATCCTAACCTAGTTTGTTTTAGCTTATAATTGTAGTTTCGATGTTGTTTGGTTAGTTATGAATGCGATTTTATAGGGAAGTTTTAGGTAAAGAATCGATGGGCGCGTGTTCTTTTTTATTCGGGCGATACCCACTCATTTATGGCTAGGGCCTTTGTAGAGCATCATCATTTTACTCTCGATTAAATTGGCAATTTGATTCTCATTAAGTTTACCTCTAGTGATTCAGTGGTGTCATACCAAGATATTCAGAGTTAATCGATCCTATTAGGCAATTTTCTAGTTGTTGCCGATTTGAAGGTGATAGAGCTGGAAGACTTCGATGTTATCTTGGGCATGGACTTTCCAGATATGATGTGGCCATCCAATGCAAGGTCAATTATCTGGACTTTAGAATGGAAAACAGCCCATCCAGGAGTGTTTATGGTTACCTGCACCATGATTCCCTGACTATTTCAGCAGTATGTGCTCGAAAGCTTTTAGATTCCGACTATTTTGCTTATTTGGTTTCTATTTTGGAAACCGTTAGTAGTTTGTCGTATGCCGAGAATGTTCTGGTAGTGTGTGAGTTTCCTAATGTTTTCCCAGATAATCTTCCCGGTCTTCCACCTGAGAGAGATATAGAGTTCGTTATAGATCTTGAGCCGCGCACTCGTCCTATTGCTAAGGCATTGTACCATATGGCCACTCATAAGCTGGAAGAGTTGTGTACCCAACTGGATGAGTTATTACAATGTGGTTTTATTAGGACGAGTTCTCATCCCTGGGGTGCTCCCGTGTTGTTTGTAAAGAAAAAGGATGGATCCATGAGGCTTTGCATTGTCTATAGGGAACTGAATAAGGTGACTATCAAGAACAAGTATCTCTTGGCGCAAATAGATGATTTATTTAATTAGTTGCACGGTAGTACTGTATTTTTGAAGATTGACCTTCGTTCATGCTAACATCAGTTAAGGATTCATGAGACAGATATTCCACTGACCACTTTCCGTTTCTAGCATGGACATTTTGAGTTCTTGGTGATGTCCTTTGGTTTGACTAATGCACCCTCTGCCTTCATGGACATGATGAACAGAGTGTTCAAGGAATTTCTGGACCAGTTTGTTGTCGTGTTTATAGATGATGTTTTGGTTTACTCCCGCAGTGCTGAATAGCATGCCAAACACTTGCAGTTAGTTTTGACTGCATTGACGGAGCATAAGTTGTTTGTTAAGCTGAGCAAGTGCGAGTATTGGCTACCCTAGGTTTCCTTTTTAGGTTATGTGATTAATAATGATTGTATTTCAGTTGACCCAGAGAAGATTATTGTTGTGATGGATTGGAATATACCTACCACACCAAAAAGAGATAATGAGTTTCCAAGGGTTGGCAAGATATTATAGGAGGTTTATAGAAGGGTCCTCTTTATTGTCTGCGCCATTTTCTAAGATTAGGTATAAGAATGCGGCGTTCATTTGGAGAGATAATCGCGAAGAAGCTTTTCAGAAATTGAAGATGAGATTTTGCACTGCTCCATTTTTGACTCTGCCTACCAAAGGGATAGACTATGCTGTGTACATCGACACATCACATGTCGGGCTTGGTTGCGTGTTGATGCAAGAAGGAAAATTGATTGTGTCTAGTCCGAGACAGTTGAAGATTCATGAAAGAAATTATCCTACGCATGATTTAGATTTCGCCGTCGTGATTTATGCTTTGAAGTTGTTTAGGCATCTATTGTATGGTGCCTTGTGCAAGATCTATACATACCATAAGAGTTTGAAGTACGTCTTCACTAAAAAAGGTGTTAAATTTGTGCCAGCAGAGATGGTTAGAATATGTTGCAGATTATGATGTTGAGATCTAATACCATCCGAGCAAAGCTAATGTGGTTGTTGATGCCTTGAGTAGAAAGATCGCGCAAATCTTTGGACTTTCAGTGGAATCATTGGTAGAAGAGGTTATGTTAATGGGTATCTCGGTCAGAAGTAGCTACTCGTCGAGAAGTTTGGAGGTAGAAGAGAGTTCTTGGATTACGCTTACAAGGCTATATTAAACGGATGGTGATTTGCTGCACCTCTACAATATAACTGAGAAAGGGGAGTTAACAGACTTTTCTATTGATGATGTACGTACTTTGAAGTACCGCGGTAGATATTGTATCCCCACAGTTGAGGATATTCATGTTAAGCTGTACCGTGAGGCGCAAGGATCTAGTGTTGCCTACCGCCTTGGTTCTACAATGATGTATAGAGATCTGAAGCATATTATTTTGAGGTATGGTTTGAAGAAGGATATAGCCAAGTTTGTGTCTGAGTGCTTCACTTGTAAGAGAGTTAAGGCCAATCATGGAAGGCCCTGATGGCAAGTTGATGCGGTTAGAGATTCCAAGTTGGAAGTGGGAGAGTATTTTTATGGACTTCATTACTTGTTTGGCGAGATCTCCCAAGGGACATGATTCTGTATGGGTTATAGTAGATAGACTGACGAATCTATAACTTGGAATGTGGTTATCAGGTTACATGGAGTACCAATTAGTATTATGTCAGATCGAGACTCCTGGTTTATGTCTCGTTTTTTGAAAAGTTTACAGGAAGGATTGGCTACTGATTTGAGGTATTCTACCGCTTATCATTCACAGACAAATGGTCAAACCAAAAAGGTAAATCAGATTTTAGAGGATATGATCAGATGTTATATTTTGTACCACCGAGGAGCGTGGGACAAGCATTTGAGGATGATGGAATTTGCATATAATAACAGTTATCAAGAGAGCTTGCAGATGGCCCCGTTTGAGGCCTTATATGGAAGACATTGCAAAACTCCCTTGTTTTGGGCTGAGGTTGGCGAAAGACCATTGTTGAGTCTGGAATCCTTGGAAGAAATGGATATTTATGTGAGGAAAATTCGAGAGAAGCTTCGAATAGCTAAGGAGCATCATGAAAAGAACGCTAATCGACGAAGGAAAGATTTGGAATTTGTCATTGGGCGCATAGTGTTTCTTAAAATTTCCATAATGTTTGGTGTCAAGAGATTTGGTAAGAACCATAAGTTCGATCCTAGGTATGTGGGACACTTCGAAATTGTTGAACTTATTAGAATGTCATCTTATAGGATGGATTTGCATGCAAGTTTTCCTGGCGTGCACGATGTGTTTCACGTAAGTCAATTGCGGAAGTGTGTGCTTAGAGACCGACATGTTCTTGATTTTTTGCCCTAGTTGGAGCCTAATCTTTCTTATTTCGAAGTGTCTGTTCACAATCTGGATACTCAAGATCAGGTGTTGCGAAGGAAGACCAAACAAATGGTTAAAGATTTGTGGCAGAACCAACACGTAGAAAGCGTGACTTGGGAGTTGGAGTCAGCTATAAGGAAGACTCATCCTCATATGTTCTCTTAGTTTCTTTCGGTATAAATTTCCATTCTATAATCTTTGATTATTTTCCTTCCATAGTGGAATCTTTTGTGCATAAAGTTTCGGTACGAAACTTTCTTTTAGATTGAGTGGCTGTTACGCCCCTGATTATTTCAAGGTTTATTTAAATTCTTTTATCAAAATAATTTTGACGTCGGGGTGTAACGTTTACGCTTAGTTGGTGGGTACCATTGTCAGATCATGACTTTTGATCGTGGGTATCCAAGGTTTTGGTTTGAGAGTATTAGCTTGGCTAATTTTTTCGATGTTTTGATATTCCCTTGCAAACCGGGGTTCGTTTTGGAACACGACAGAGAGTTTTTGGGATATTTGGTATTTTGACTTCGGGGTGTGTTTACCCAAGTTTGGTTTGTCAGATTTCATTTTCGACTTCGTCGTTGGATTCGTAGCATAGATATTTAACTACAATGTGATTTTCGTAGAAATCCAGGTTAGGTCTTTAGGTCGTTTGGACGATTAATTAATAATAAATTATTATTATTATTATTATACATATATTTATATGTATAAATAGACTTGCAATAAGACGGAAACTCTATTCATCATCAACCTTCTGAAACCGTGGACTGTTTTGCGAAAGATTGAAAGAGGCGGTCTTTGGAGAGCCTTCGATCGTCGATTGAAGGAGCTCCGCTGCTCGAAATCAACATCGGAAGGTAGATTCGAATTTCTCTCACCGATAACTACATTTGTACGGTGAGTTTTCCCATTTCTTGGATTTTTAGATGTTAGGGTATGAGGTTTTGACCTCCCCTCCTCTCGAAAGGTTTCAGGTTCTACTTTTTGGGTGTTTTTGCGGCCAGATCCGTGAGAAGGAGGGTTGATGTTGTCAGAGTTCGGCAAGTTTAAGGCAAGTGGCAATTTTCCCCCTTGCTTAGTCATTACTTCTTGTTATTTTGCTCCCATTCCTATATAGAAGTGTGAATTAGGGAAAACCTTCTAGGTAGTGTATATCCACAGTATATGACCGATAATCTAAGTTTAGATTTGTCGGATTTCTCAGTTACCCTAAGTTTAACCTTTCGAGTGTTTGCATGTTAGGTTATAGTATGATTCACTATTTATGACAGTCGAAATAAGTCTAATTTTGTCAAGTATATGCCTGTTGTCCTAGGTTAATCCGTCGATTGAATAACTGTTAGGATAACTTCAGATTCGTCGCATATGGTAGTAACTTAAGTTCGAATTCATCAAATACGGTTGTTAATGAGTTTAAATACGTCAATTACATGTTAATTAGTCTAAGTGCGATTCATGGGATATGGCTGACAAGTTAGAGTTTTTGTCTAAGTAAAATTTGATGAGTATCAGTAGGAGCATAGCCAACTTCATCAAGTATTCGAGGTAATTTCGTCCGGTAATTCTTGACGTTGAGTTTAAGTCAAATTCATCGAGTATTAGGAGTTGAATCAATGAATATCAGGCGTGGCATTGAGTGGCATTGAGTGATGGTTTAGACTAAGTCAAATTCACCGAGTAATCTAGACGAATTTATCGAGTAATGCCAATTTGGCGTCGAGTTCATCATGCATAAGACTTGGCGTTGAGTGGATTAGGTTTCACACTGAGAGCGTTGAATGACCTTGGAGTCTAATTCAAATTCGTCGAGTAATCTCGACGAATTCGTCGAGTAATCTCGATGAATTTGTCGGGTAATGCCAGCCAGCATTGAGTGCGTCGAGTGATGTTTTGCGTTAATTCAAAAGCATTCAGTGCATTGAATGCACTCAACGTGGCATTGAGTGAAATAGCGTTGATTGTAATCTTGGCGTTGAGTAACTTCCGAGCTAAGTTAAAATCGTTCAGTGGACTCAACGCGACGTTGAGTGGAGGTAATCTCGTTGAGTAATCTAGTTGGTGTTGAGTGCGTTGAATGCACTCAATGTGGTGTCGAGTGTACTCGACGCTTTTCCTTCGAATTACTATTTTTTAGCAGACTCATCGTATATCTACTGCTTCTGTCAAGTATACTAGACAAATCAGCTGGGAATTCAAAATTTTTCATCGAATTAAGTTGAATTCGACGAGTATGACTTGGAGTGATTTGTTACTTGAGTGTTTATGGATGTTAAATGTGGCTTTTTTGTTTGTAGTGGACACAGGACCTTCAACCTAGAATAAAATTCTGAATCATTACACAGTTAGAGTTTTTTTTGACTATGGGGTTATATTGGACAAAGTGGGCATCACCACATTATCTTGTTTATATATTTAAATTGATGGGTTGAGTTGGATATTGAAGCCACCACCCAAGTGTCTTGTTGAGACAATTGGACTGTCGGGTTGTGTTGGACAATGTTTCCACCACCACAGTACCTTCTTCAAATATGTTGAGTTTGCAAGTTCGGGTTGGACAATGTGGCCACCGACTCTAGAAAATTTCTTACCAGTGGTAATGATTCATATGAGTAGAGTTATTAAGTCTCCTTCCTCGTATTGTATAGATTTATGTTATTCTGCTTACTTTTGAAGATATTCTCGAAGCATGGCTTCGTTACGCACTTGATGCAATTTCCTTACTATGAACTCAATAAGTAATCTTTTACTATGTTCATATGATTAATTTGCTGAGTTTTGTCAGTTTCCATATGTTGGGTTGGTAACCCTTTATTTCTTTTTGGTTTATTGCTATCCTCTTTACTCTTGTTCTCCACTTGTATTTTCATTCTTGTTAAGGTGTTCTTTCTTTGAATGCCTCGGGTTTGGAGAAGTAATTGGTTGAGCGGCTAGTGTTGGTTTTTTTGGCAGCTGGTGGCTGTAGTTGTCTATTTTCCTCACCGATTGTGAGGTAGTGTGTTGTTTTATTCTTGTTTTGACATATATATTTTAGTAGGTTCATTTCTGGTTGTTGGCACCCACTGGATTTTGTTCAATATTAATTACTTGCTGGTTGCTAAGCCTTTTTTATATGATTGTGTTGATTTACTTGCACTTTGGGAAGGTTTTATGGTAGGTTGCTTGTTAGATATTTCAAATTATAAAAGTATTATTTCTATCACCACATATATGTCAACTTTCAAAATTAAAATCACAATGCTTAATGAACGTAAAAGCTATTTCCATAGTTATACTAAATATAGAGTCATGCATACCTTGAGTTGTCCTATATGGATGTTTTGCTCATGTAGGATGTCAAATAATATAAACAAACTTTTTTCCATAGCGTATAATTATAATTTCACTTGTGGAATAGTTAATCCACCGAGCCAAGGGATACAACCACCCAAACTTAACCTGAAACATGATTTTCTCACATCATAATTTAGAATTTTTATAAACTATATTAGGATTTGAGGTTGCATGAACTTCTGCAGTATCCCCTACACGGCATGACATCACGACGCGTGTTTTCTCTTACTCTAATATACATTTAAATTTGGAGAAAATGCGGGTTGTGACAGTTGGTATCAAAGGGATGAGGTTTTTGACAATTGGTCGAGCAACCATCTTAAGTTAGTTTTAGTTGTCTTGTTCCATTGCATACACACACCGATGTGTCATTAGTATGTCTTGGCTGAAGCATGAACACTACACTCATAAGCATGGCAAGAAGTATACATGGCATATTATGTAGTATAGGATGCATAATATGTGTTTGTATTTGGATCCTCATAGAAAGCAATGTGTGACTGTTATATAGTATGGGATGTATAACAATCATCACATGAATGCACACAAGATTTTTCTTTTCATTACATGTGATATTATGTAGTATGGGATGCAAAATATTTCTTGTGTACGCCGCTCATAGCATGCACTAAGGCCTTTATTAGATTGCATAGCACAACATACATGACATAGCAGTGCATTAACACACATGCCAAGCTAAAGATTTACATGATGACACATTTTGTTGGGTATTGCATCCACAGTAACCCAGATTTGTATGAAGTCACCCTTGAACTAAGATGAATTAAGTTGTATTTGATCTTCTATTTTTGTTATGTGTTTGGAGGTTTTATTGCTAAGTGTAGACCAATGTCAGTCTATGGTTGGTCATAAATACAGGACCATACAATATAATCCCTCATTGTGTGATCCAAGGTGTCGACTCATGTGTAGGCTCTCTATTGGGATACACTTCATATTCAAACACTTGGACTAATGGATGAAGAGTTGGTGATGTTTGGATTCAAGAAGGAAAAATTTTCTAAAGTCAGAAATTTTCTAAATCTTATACTCGAGTAGACTGTTAGTACTCGAGTAGAAGAAGTAGAAGCCCTCGAGAAGTCAGCTTAATACTCAAGTACTGGAATTAGTTCTCGAGTAGTACTATTCTAGTTCTCGAGTAACAAGGTGTAGTACTCGAGTGGACTTTGCCTCTACCTCTTGAGTGTTTAGGATTTTAACTCAAAAAATTTCTAAGTATAGTGCTCGAGTAGTCATCTAGTACTCGAGTAGTTGATAGTATGTCTCGAGTGATATAAAATTTTCTCTCATAACTTTTCTAAGTCCAGTACTCGAGTAGTCCAGTTGAGTTCTTGAGTAGTTCTTGGGACAATACCAAACCACTCAAATAATTCTATACTTAGTACTCGAGAAGTTCTTTTCTCGAATTATCAGTTCTAGTTCTCGAATAACTGTATTCTAGATCCATAAAATTTTTGAAGTCTTTGTTATCAAGAAGTATTATTATACATCTCGAGTGGGTTCCCAGCTCTCGAGTAATTCTATTTCACTCAAGTAATGATTATATTCGTCTCGAATATTTCTTTTAAACTTCTTCTCGAGTAATTCCAGTCGATTTCTCAAGAGCCAGTCTTGTACTCGAGTAATGTTTCATTCTTCTCGAGTAACTTCAGAATTTCTTCTTCACAAGTAATCTTCGATATCTTCTCGAGTAAAAGCTTCACTACTCGAGTAGTTCTACTTCACTCGACAAATGCAGTTCAGTTTTGCTGAAATTTTGCTAAGTCTAAATTTGATGGGATTTTCAAATGACATGATGTGATTGGTCCACGTGTACATCATTAATACTAATTATGACCGTTAGGGAGATCTTATATAAGGTCTTGTCAAACCGACTAACACTAATAACAAGCTATCAAATTTTTATTCTAAGTTCTCTGAATCTCATTATTTGTCTCCAAAGACGGAAGCCACCGTCGCCGATATTCTTCGTACAATGGCTAGGGTTTTCAATCCAAAGATTCAGATCAAGATTGACTTCTAGATCCAGATTATTATTCATTCTTCATCATCTCTCAGAACGGGTGAAGTCAAAGGAAATTTTAAGATCTAGTTTTTGCTGAGTTCTTCAACCTTTCTGATAGAGCCGCAAAGATAAAAGAAGAGGATCTAGGCCGATAGATTCAAGATCTGAGGATTATTGTTTATATTTGCAATTACTCTCAATTTAATTCTTGTAGGAGATTTCACTCCGAGTTGTAGGAAGTTTTATCTTCTAAGTGTAGATCCATTTGGATCGAGTTTGTAGGAACTTTATTCCGAGGCATAGGATTGGTTTTTAATCTGAGATAGTGGAGTAGCCAAGTCTAGTGGTATTCTAGATCGGTGAGGGAAAGTGGATGTACCCAAGGTTGGGGAACCACTATAAATCTTTTGTCGTCTGTGATTATTTGGTAGATTTGTGTGCATAGATTGTTACATTTTTTATTCCACAAAAAGACGCACAACTCACCTATTCACCCCCCTCTAGATGATTTAGGTAGACAACTGATCATTTTTCAATTGGTATCAGAGGGAGGTTGATCACTAAAAGGCTAACACCTAGATCATATCCGTCCCAAGTTATCTCTTGAGATTTGCCAAGCATGGACAAGGCTAAAGATTTTGCCAAGCTTCTTTTGTGCACCAAGAATAACTTTCACATGTGAAAAGAAAGGATCAAATATTTCATGGAATATGTGGGTACTAGGATCTTCATGATTATTGAAGAAGGTCCTTACATTCCCATGACCGTCTCCACAATAGATCCAACAAAGAAAGTTCCAAAGAAATTGATGGATCTAGACAAAGACGAGATTGCACTTGTCTCCTTGGACAAGAAACCTTAGAATATAATAGCAATCTGCTAAGGAGATGTGGCAGTCCCTTGTCACTTTGATGGAAGGAACAGAAGAAGTGAGGGATGATAGAAGATCCCTCCTGAATCAGAAATATGAAGCCTTTAGGCAAGGACCTAAAGACACCATTGCTGATACTTTTGAGAATTTCTTCAAGATAGTAAACGACCTAAGAGTGTATGGTCTGGTCTTTAAAAATGGAGACCTCAATGACAAGTTTCTGAGTTCCCTCACAAAGGAATGGGACAACAAAGTTTGTGTCATCCGGGAATTTGGCAAGTTAGCTGAGAAAGACCCTCAAGACCTCTTAGGAAGGCTGATAACTTATGAACTTCAGATAAACTCAAGAAAGGCTGAAGAAGAGAAAAGTTGATTCTCTTCAAAGGAAAAGTCGGTTGCTTTAAAGGCAGACAGTTCAAGGAAGGGCAAACCTGCCTAACCAACACCTACTGATGGCGACGGCCACCAGGACGGCCAACATGGGACAGAAGTTGTCGATGATGCGATGTAAGCCATGGACTTGCGGCGCCGTAGCGGTCATGGCTATAAGCTTCGCCCTCGCAATAATACCAAGGCTACATTTTTATTTTATGAGCTTGGGTGTGCCATTATCCGTTTCATGCTAATTATTTAAAAACAATGTGTATTTGAATTTTCTTTTATGTGGTGTGCACTTAGCCACTTGTATTTGCCTATGATGTAAGCCTTATATAAGGCCATGAACTCTTCATAATTGGTAGACATTATTGAAATCAAAAATTGAAAATTGCCAACCCTAATTTTTCCTCTCTACTTCTCCTAGCCGCCGCCCACCTCTTCCTTCCTCCACCAAGCCGCTGGCTCCAAGGCTCCCTCCTCTCTAGTGCTCGGCCACCACCTCTCCCTCTCTTGCTCTCGGCCACGCCCTTTCTCTCTAGTGTTCGGCCACCATCCTCTCCCTCTTGCTCTCGGCCAACCGAGATCATCTCTCTCCAAGGATATTCGGCCCATGCATGAGAGGTTGCCTTGCAAGGAAAGAAGTTAGGGCTTCCTCCATGGCGTGAAGTGAAGGAGTTTAGCACATTCATCATCCGTAACGCGCTTCCCGTGGACTTTCAACGGAGGAGTGATCAAACTTGGTGGATCCACGCATCACGGATCTACAAATCTGAGTGGTGTAACGAAAATTTCTACCAAGAGTTTTTTTTCTCTAGATAGTTCTTGTGGTAGACGAATTTTTGCGTTATTTTCCGATTTGTTTTTCTTTGCGGTTAATCAAATAATAGATCAGTATTTTTTGTTTGGATTTCCGAAAGACTCGTAAGAGGATTGGCGATCCTCGCTATTGTTTTGTTGGGATAGATTCTACCATCTTTCGAATCATTTATTCTTGGTGGATCTATTTTTGTACAACCCATAAGCTCGATCGGGATCAATATTATCTCATTTAGCCGGAAGGAATTTGTCCTATAGCCAACTTTCGATCTATTTGCGGAACGCGATCCGTATGTTAGCGCGAACGATAAATAAAATAATTGTTGTGGCTGCGATTTCATTAGCGTGTGGATTAGAGAGCGTTGAGCGTTGTCGTAAGCGTCGTCGTGGCCTCCGTGACGTATCTTTAGGATATACCCTACATCAATTTGGTATCAGAGGGAGGTTGTGTTGATTTCCCAATCGACACCATCCTTTTATTATTATTTTTTTACATAGGGTTATCATCGTTCACTAGGGTGTGCACTTCCGTTACGAACCACATCAAATATGAATTTTTGTTTTTTTCAAAACAATACATATTTGGGCTGCAATTAGTAAAAAAAAATTTTTATTTTCTGCAGAAAATTATAAAAAAAATTTCTGAATTTTCTCCTCATTTTTTTAAGAAAAAAAGTCTGAAAAAGTTTTTCCTGTTGCTCAGTTGTTTAGTGTCAAAAAAATCAAACGTATAATTTAAATCAGGTCAAAATCGTTGTTTGTCCCGTTCGTTCACACGCACTAGGCTTGGCACGGAATATCCTTCCTCCACCTCACACATGACAAACAACCAAGGTGATGAGCACGCTCCGGCCACGATCACCGAGCTACGGGAAGAGTTTAATGGTAGGTTTGATGCACTGACACAGTTAATTGAAGGGCTCGCTGTAAATCAAGCGGTGTCCCGAAACAACGGCGTTGGAAGAAACCGACCGGGTCCCCAACCCCCGGCCACCAACAAGCGAGAGGAAAGACAAAATCACCCACGTGATCAGGACGATGAGTACCCACTCCGAGGTCATTATGAGTTCGACGTAACTAGGGCCGTAAAAATAGACTCACCATCATATGATGGTATGGGAGAGCCCCAACTATTCCTAGACTGGATCATGGGAATCGAGTGCTATTTTGAATGGCACGACCTGACGTACGTTGAGAAAGTGAAGGTTGCACGGATGAAACTACTAGGAAGGGCCAAGACATACTGGTTGAACGAAGAGAGGCGACTAGGTACCATTAATGGAGCACCCCCAATTGGGTGGGCTGCCATGAAAGCACTTCTACACGACCAATATGTTCCCACATATCACCGGACCCAAATGTTCGACGACTTAGCCTCCCTTCGTCAAGGAAATGCTTCGGTAGCCGATTACATGGGACACCTTAAGGATATGTTGGTGCGTTGTGATGTTCGTGAGATGCCCGAAGTCACACTCTCCCGATTTCGTAAGGGACTCAACCCGGACATTCAAGGCAAGCTCTTGCGTTATGGTCACACGGACCTTAACACCACGTTCAATGCCGCCTTGGATATTGAAAAACACAACGCCTACAAGGCCAATGGACAAAACTTTCAGAAGGGAAAGTCCATCTTAGGACCGCATCCTTCTTCCTCCACGCGAGACAAGGGAAAGTATCGATCAACGGATTCGGAGTCCATTGTTATTACCGCTAGGAATAACAGAAATCCCACCGATGAGCGAGTACCGATAGGATGAATCAGCAAGACTAATGCCACGTGTTATTCTTGCAGAATCCAAGGGCACTACTCTAGTGAGTGCCCCACAAAGAGCAAACTGTTAGCCCTATTAGACTCCACGTCTGAGCCTGCCGATATCGTCTATGGAGCTGGCGAAGAATCTGATGCCGTGCCGAGTGACATTGTGGATGATTCTTATATAATGGTGATGAGATGTATTTTGGCCACACCGCGAGCGTTGGACGAGTATAACCGGACAAATATATTTAACTTAAATTTTAAGGGCGATGAAAAATGGTGCAAACTAATTATTGATAGTGGTAGTTGCATGAACGTCGTTTTGGAGAATGCCATCACGCGCATGCATTTAGTCACCGAGCCGCACCCACATCCTTATAAAATCGCGTGGGTAAACAAGCCGTCAATAGCGGTCTCTAAGCGATGCTTGGTGCCACTAACATTGAATAACTACATCGATAAAGCGTGGTGCGACGTCATCCCCATGGACGTGTGTCATGTTTTATTAGGACGACCTTGGCTTTATGATTATGACGTGACCCATTTCGGACGAGCCAATACTTATGAGTTAAAGTTCAATGGTAAGACCATTGTATTGAAACCATCGCCGCCCAAGGATCCGTCACTTGCTTCCAAAGATACCATTGTGCCGGTAGAAAAGAAAACGATAAGCCTGATAAGTAGGAAAGAGTTAGAGCGTGAGACTTTCATGGATGGCGTTATCTACGCTTTAGTTTGTCTATAAGCTAAGGAGGATGCACCCCCTTAGATAGCCTCTCGTTATCCCTTTGAACTCTCTTAGAAGAGTATAAAGATGTCTACCCGGTGGACTTACCACCTCAGTTGCCACCTATGCGTGATATCCAGCATGAGATAGATTTTGTCCCGGGTTCATCGTTGTCGAATCAGACCTATTACCGACTCAATCCCTCCTCACATGAAGAGTTGCAAAATTTAATTTCAAATTTGTTAGCGAAAGGATTTATACGTCATAGTAAAAGTCCTTGTGCGGCCCTGCCTTGTTTGTCCCGAAGAAAGATAAGACGTTGCGATTGTGTGTCGATTATCGGGCTATAAATAAAATAACTGTCAAGTATCGGTTCCCTATTCCCCGTTTGGATGATTTACTAGATATGTTACCAGGAGCGGCCATATTCTCTAAATTGGATCTTAAGAGCGGTTATCATCAAATACGAATACGGGAGGGAGACGAATGGAAGACGACATTTAAGTCTAAGGATGGACTTTATGAATGGCTAGTGCTTGGAGAGGGACTTACCAATGGACCGAGTACGTTTTCTCGATTGATGACCCAAGTCTTTAAACCCTACATGGGAAAATTTGTAGTGGTCTATTTCGACGACATTTTGGTATTTAGCATTTCTCCGGGGGATCATGAGACTCACCTAAGAACAATCCTTACCACATTGCGCAAAGAGAATTTATTTATTAACCTTAAAAAATGCGCATTCAGTGTGTCGTCCGTAGAGTTCTTAGGATACATCGTGAGTTCAGATAGCATTCATGTGGACCCAAAGAAGGTTCAAGCGATTAAAGAGTGGCTGGAACCCAAGTATATAAGGGAAGTTCGAAGTTTCCACGGTTTGGCCATGTTTTACAGAAGATTTATTCGGAATTTTAGTAGTGTTATGGCACCCATCACTGAATGTATGAAGAAAGGAGAATTTAGTTGGACTAAAGCGGCCACTAGTGCTTTCCAAATGATTAAGGAACGGATGTATGAAGCCCCCTTACTCTGATTACCGGATTTTAGTAAAGTGTTTGAACTATCATGCGACGCATCAGGGATAGGAATCGTAGGAGTGTTAAGTCAAGAGGGACATCCGCTAGGATATTTTAGCGAGAAACTAGCCGGCCCAAAGTAAAACTATTCGAATTATGATCGCGAATTCTATGTCGTGATTCGTTGTCTCCAACATTGGCGGCATTACCTTATATCAAAAGAATCCGTGATATTATCGGACCACGAGGCTCTCAAATTTGTTAATTCTCAAAATAAGATTAGCCCAGAGCACGCTAAATGGATCTCATACCTACAGGAGTACACTTTCATTATCAAGCATCTGAAGGGTACATTAAATCGTGTGGCGGACGCGCTAAGTAGGGTCACCTTATTACTAACTACCATGGAAGTGTCAGTCATAGGATTTGAGAGGATTAAAGATGAATATGTCCAATGCCCAGACTTTAAGGAAATTTACTTCGCCGCTCAGGACAACTCTCCTACCACCATTTCGGCATACTATATCCATGACGGATACTTATTTAAACATTTGCAATTATGTATTCCCCGCTCATCATTACGACATTTTATCATATGGGAATTACATAGCAGAGAGTTAGGCGGACATTTTGGTCGAGACAAAACGATAACACTCGTAGAGGATAAATTCTTTTGGCCAGGCCTCAAACCCATGGTCAACAAAATCGTAGGAAGTTGTCGTGTTTGTCAACTAGCTAAGGGAAACAAGACCAACGCGGGTCTTTACACTCCACTTCCGATTCCGTCGGTACCATGGGAAGATGTCAGCATGGATTTTATTTTGGGTTTACCCATGACATTGAGGCGTCACGATTCTATTCTAGTCGTAGTAGACCGTTTCTCCAAAATGGCCAATTTTATCGCAAGTAATAATACCTACGATGGATCAAATGTAGCAAAATTGTATTTCAAGGAGGTCTTGGCACATCGGGGTGTTCCTAAGACGATAGTGAGTGATAGGGATGTAAAATTTACAAGTTATTTTTGGAAGACACTCTGGAAACTTATGGGCACTAAACTTATGTTTTCGTCATCCTATCATCCCCAAACAGATGGGCAAACGAAAGTTGTCAACCGTAGCTTGGGAGGTTTACTTCGTTGTTTAGTGGGCGAACATAAAGGTACGTGGGATCTTATCCTTCTGCATGCTCAACTAGAGTACAATAATTCTAAGAACAGGTCCACTGGGTTGTCTCCGAATGAGATAATGCATGGTTATATGGCGCCAGTGCCTCTTGACTTGGTCCCGTTACTTCCTTCTTTTAAGTCAAGTCAATTTACACAGGACTTCACTTCACACATTCACACTCTCCATGAGCACATTGGCAAGACGTTAGCTAAGCAATATTCTATCTATCAATCGAATGCTAACGTACATAGGCGAGCAGTCTCCTTGAACATTGGCGATTTGGTTATGGTTCGTCTTATCCCTTAACGGATGCCTTCGGGCACCATAAAAAAATTAGCGAACAAGAAATCCGGTCCTTTTCGGGTTTTGAAGAAGTTAGGCGAAAATGCATATTTGTTAGAGTTACCTGTTGATTGGGGAATCTCCCCTGTGTTTAACATTTCAGATTTAACACTTTATGTTGCTCCACCACCTAAACTGTCTGTCTCTCCATTTAATATTTCCACTATACAATCTAATGGGGTGGGGGGAGATTATTTCTGGATCGCTTTCTCCTTCGGATTCAACAGAAGGTATGCCGTCTATTGATGATAAAACTTGTTTTTCTGCTTCACCTAAAGCTTTTTCGAGGTTTCCCCGGACAGATTTCTTGCCTGACAGGATTTTGCAAGATGATGTGTTTCCAACTCCCGACGGTGACATTCACAGGTTTTTGGTTTGTTGGCATGGTCGGCCGACTTCGGACGACTCTTAGCTCTCTGCTGCACAGGTGGATCTTCTTGACGCGGACCTCATACGCCGTTACATTTCAGCCCACTCATCGGTGATGAGTCCTTTTGAGCGGAGGAGGATTGATGGCGACGGCCACCAGGACGGCCAACATGGGACAAAAGTTGTCGATGATGCGATGCCGACCAAAGACTTGCGGCACCGTAGCGGTCATGGCTACAAGCTTCACCCTCGCAATAAGACCAAGGCTACATTTTGATTTTATGAGCTTGGGTGTGCCTTTATCCGTTTCATGCTTATTATTTGAAAACAATGTTTATTTGCATTTTCTTTTATGTGGTGTGCACTTAGCCACTTGTATTTTCCTATGATGTAAGCCTTATATAAGTCCATGAACTCTTCATAATTGGTAGATATTATTGAAATCAAAAATTGAAAATTTCCAACCCTAATTTTTCCTCTCTCCTTCTCCTAGCCGCCGCCCCCCTCTTCCTTCCTCCTCCAAACCGCTGGCTCCAAGGCTCCCTCCACTCTAGTGCTCGGCCACCACCTCTCCCTCTCTTGCTCTTGGCCACCCCCTTTCTCTCTAGTGTTCGACAACCATCCTCTCCCTCTTGCTCTCGGCCAACCGAGATCATCTCTCTCCAAGGATATTCGGCCCATGCATGAGAGGTTGCCTTGCAAGGAAAGAAGTTAGGGATTCCTCCACGGCGTGAAGTGAAGGAGTTTAGCACGTTCATCATCCATAAAGCGCTTCCCGTGGACTTTCAACGGAGGAGCGATCAAACTTGGTGAATCCACGCATCGCGGATCTACAAATCCGAGAGGGGTTACAAAAATTTCTACCAAGAGTTTTCTTTCTATAGATAGTTCTTGTGGTGGACGAATTTTTGCGTTATTTACCTATTTGTTTTTCTTCGCGGTTAATCAAATAATAGATCGGTATTTTTCGTTTGGATTTTTGAAAGACTCGTAAGAGGATTGGCGATCCTCGCTTTTTTTTTGTTGGGATAGATCCTACCATCTTTCGAATCATTTATTCTTGGTGGATCTATTTTTGTACAACCCATAAGCTCGATCGGGATCAATATTATCCCATTTAGCCGGAAGGAATTTGGCCTATAGCCAACTTTCGATCTATTTGCAGAACGGCGATCCGTATATTAGCGGAAACGATAAATAAAATAATTGTTGTGGCTGCGATTTCGTTAGCGTGTGGATTAGAGAGCGTTGAGCGTTGTCGTAAGCGTCGTCGTGGCCTCCGTGACGTATCTCTAGGATATACCCTACATCACCTGCTCCAAAATAAAATGAAGTGGAGTCATCTTTGCCAAGCACTTCAGCCTCTGAGCTATCTGAAGGAGAGTTCTCTCTGCTCTCAAGACAATTCAAGAAGTTCTTGAACAAGAAGAAACAATGGAGAGGAAAGGATGCTTCATACAAAAGATCATGATGGTGGCAACCCCACACGTGTTCAAGTTGAAGATAATGACGGCGACGGTGACGGCGTTCTCCTACAAGTTGAAGATAATGACGGCGATGACAACGTGTTAAAGTTGAAGATAATGACGGCGACGACGACGGCATTCTCCTACAAGTTGAAGATAATGACGACGACGACGTTCTCCTACATTATGAAGATGAAGACTACCAAATAATATTTAGTTCTTTTATTTGCATTCTATTTTATCATGTTGCATTTTAATTTACCATGTTGTTTATTTTCATTTGGGCTGCTAATAGCCATAACATTGTGATGGGCCAATATAAGGCCATGCTTGTGATGTTTTTAATTAGTGAATAAAATAAAAATTGAAAACCCTAATCTTAACTTGAGTCTCCCTCTCCTTCTCTCCTTGGCCGCCCCCTCTCTCCCTATTCCTTCTTAGCCGCCGGCCTTCATCTTCCTTCCCCCCTTTTGGCCTCTCGGACTCCTCTCTCCACTCCTCTCCCTCTCCTCCTTCTAGCATCCCAACATCTCCCACCCCCATAACATCAAGCTCGGCCACCCCCTACACCATAGCCGCCAACCATCTCCTCCACCTCTCAACCCTACCCAACCACCAACAAGAGGAATAGTTATTTAGCCCCTCATTGAAGAACTCGGCCTAGGCCAAGGATTCTCTTGTGGATCTCCAACTACGGCGAGAAGCAAAAGAAGCAGACAATTTTCTCTCCGGTTGGCGAAACTCTGGCGAAGTCGTGGAAGAACAGTCCTTGAAAGTGAACCGTAATCATCTATTCCGGTTGGGAAACGAGATCTTCTACCTCTTGTGGGATTCCTATTTTTAGATTTTCATTTGGTGGAATACCGTTGTGTTACTTTGGAATCGTTTTTTCGTTCGTGGTTTAATTTTCCGATTGCATGTGTTGTTCTTTCTAGTTGTTTAATTTTCCGAGAGGTTTGGCGAGCCTCATTTTCGTTTTGTTGGGGGAGATCTACCTTTTCCAAACGGAACCTTTTCGGTAGATCTCTTTTGGTACAACCATCGCTCGGTCGGGTCCAATATTGGTCCTTTTGCTTGAGAGAACGACGACCTATAGTCGTTTGTTCAATCTAAAAATGGCGTGGCTACCGTACGTTAGTAATAATTGATAACGTTGGTCGTGAGCGTGCTGCGTTTGATTATTGTGTGAGAATAAAAGTGGAAAATAGAAAGGCGTACATGACCTCCCCTTTGTCGTTATAGCGTGGAATACTGTGGCCTACATCAATTTGGTATCAAAGCGAGGTTGTGTCAATTTCTTAATTGGCACCATCCTAATTAATTTTAGTAGGCCGACACGCACGTACACAAAATTTTTCGAACAAAAAAAAGCAAAAAAATATTTTTCTTTTGTGGTCTGCGAATAGCAGCCTAAATTTTTATTTTTCAGCAACAATTCAGAAAAAAAAAATTTAATAATCTCCATATTTATGCCAGCAAGAATATCAAAATATATATATATATTATTTTGAAATATTAGCGGGAACAAATCGATCTTTGAAAATTAAATAGAACAAGACTATATTTCTTTGTATTTGTGCACTTAATCCGAGTAGTCTATCCTCATTTTCCCGCTGAAAATTAAAACAAAAAATGGCCTACGATGTTCATGTTTCCCGAATGAAATCTTTAGGTTCCGTCATGGAAGTTAGAAAGTCTTTCTATTGTCCGGTAGTGGAAGAGATTAAGGGGTTGATTGGCCAACTAAAGGCTAATCAAGTTGTATCGCACTCATCTATGCATGTTAGAGTTCCTGCTCCGACCTATGATGGGCTAGGTGGAACGCAAGAGTTTTTATGCTGGGTGAAGGCTATGGAGCGTTATTTTGAGAGATATCAGATTGTGGACCCCCACAGGATTCCCGTTACGAGACTTCAATTATTTAGTCGAGCCCAGACCTTCTGGCTCAATGAGGAGAGACGTTTTGGGACATCCCTCGAAGAGTCACCTGTAGGTTGGAATAATATGAAGAATCTATTAATGGATGAGTATTACCCTCCCCACTATCATTCTCAATCATCTGAAAATCTGAGTGAAACGCCACCTATGATTATGCCTACACCGTACCAGCACGACACCCCGTACTCCCGTGCTAGGACGTCACATAAGTTTACTTCTCCCAGCAAGGGCACTAGACCCCTACTTGATTATGAGAGTGTTCCTATCCTCGTAGGTAGTTAGGCGATCAAGACACGTGAGACTAGTGAAATGACTGGGTTTGGCACTATCGATCATTCTATTCTGACTACGCCCGTAGTCTCCTTAGAGTAACCCCCTGAGCTGTCAGATCTAGTTATTGATTCCCCTTATGAGTCTGAGGCTGATTCTACGATTGCGCCCGTCACCGAGGATGAGGCTATTATCACAGACGAGTGTAGCGACGTTGAGGAGATTGGTTACCCTAGTGACCTGGATGAGGATTTCTCATTTGAGGAATCATCTCCACTCTCCTTTGACGACATTTCGGAGCCATTTATCTTATCGTAGTGGAGTCTTTGGATGACCTCAAGTCGATTGATAATCTGGCTGAATCAGAAGAGTTACCTTGCGCTGAGAGCTTACCCAGTCATAAGTTAGACGACGTTTGGAATGATGATAGTTTGACCTGTGAGAGTATTACTTTGCCTATTACTATCCATACTAGCGTTGTTACTGATCACCCTAGTGTTGAGAGCCCTCTCCAAAATACAAGCCCCATCGTGTTAGAGGCTACGATTACACCTACTGAGAATATCTCTGATTTTCCTGAGGAGCTTGTAAGTGAGGATGTTCCAGTCAACTTCTCTAATCTCGAATTTATGGATGCCCTAACTGATTTGGAAGACTTACTATATGATCAACATTTATTGTTAGAAGAACTTTCAGATGATTTGGTAGAGTCCTCTTGTGAGGAATTCAATTCGGAAAGTGAGTTGGGTGATGACGAGCCAGATGAGTTTTTCGTGAGGGAAAATCTTCTGTTTGAATTTTCGGTTGATTTTGATGGCTTGCCCCGGAGAATTTTACTTGGACGATAAATCTGTATTTTGACATTGGATATGACTTATCCCCTCCTCCAGAATCTATCGATGCTCCCATTAACTTGATTTGTACTGTTACTGATGTCGTGACTTATGAGTTGGAAGGATGTCCTAGTGAGAGAGTTATATTTTTGGAAGATGATATAGAAGTAGACTCGGATGAGCGTCCCCTGATGCTAACTCCGATGTGTGAATTTAAATGCGATCTTAACTCTCTCCCAGTTTTAGTATTACCGACTCTCCCTCCTGATATGATGACCCGTCCAGCGGATCCTTCCGGACATGAATTTATTTTGCCTGATTTGAGTCATGCTATTTTACCATCCATGCTGGACCCTCCTAGGGACATGCCTCGTAGTGTGATAATAGTTTTTGTGTTTGGTCATGATGAATGTCTCATTAGATATGTGTCCATTCGACTTTCTAAAACTAACCAAATCTCTGAGAGTACGTCAATGATGTGGCCATCTTTTGTGCCACCGGATTGCATTCAGTTAGTACCACCGTATTTCATTCTACTAGTACCCCCGGATGTAGCCCCGTTTGTGCCACCTATTCGCATTCTGTTGGTACCCCCATATCTCATTGGGTTGGTGCCTCCTGAGGTAGTTCCACTGGTGCCACCAGAGTTATTTCCGTTGGCGCCACCATATTTAGTTCCGCTGGTGCCACCATATGTAGTTCCTCTAGTGCCACCCTATTACTTTCCGTTGGCGCCACCATATTTATTTCCCTTGGCTCCATCTCATGTAGTTCCGTTACCGCTATTTTACATGTCAAGTATGCCTGCAATATTATCTGCCTCTCACGCTTTTATTTTGCATAAGCACAGTAAGGAAGCGCTAGTCAGACACATGTCTTCTTATCAATATATCGCTAACTTACATAAGAGGGTGTCTCCCTATAAGGTTTTCAGTTTACTTTTGGTGTTTCTCGTCCCTGAACGGATGCCTTCGGGCACTATAGAAACGTTGGCGAGTCGGCGAGTTAGAAATTTTCGGATTTTTAATAAACTAGGAGAAACAACATGTCTGTTGAAGTTAACCACTGAATGGGGTAATTCCCCTAGTTTAAATGTTTCCAATTTCACGCATTGTGTTTTTCCACCATTTGAAATATCTAACTCTACGTTTGGTGCCACTATATTTTCATTTGGGTTGGAGGGTGAGCTTGTTCTTGGATCGTTCTCTCCATTGGTCTCCAACGGAGGTACGTTGACTGTTGATGCAAAAATTTTTCCTCTTTATTTGCCTAATGCATTTCCCATGTTCCGCAGGACAATCTTTTTGCTAGACAGATTCATCTTTGGTGTTTTGCTCTCCTCTCCAAGCGGTGATATTCAGCGTTATGTGATACGATGGTGTGCTCTCCCGGTCTCCGGTGACCCTTGGATTCCGGACTCGGCGATGGTTCTTTTGGATGATGTTCTTCGGCGCCAGCACCACCATGCAAACTCATCGGTGATGAGTTATTTTGAGCGAGGGAGGATTGATGGCGGAAACCCCTAACATGTTCAAGTTGAAGATAATGACGGCGATGGCGACGTCGTTCTCCTACAAGTTGAAGATAATGACGGCGACGACAATGTGTTTAAGTTGAATATAATGACGGTGACGACGACGACATTCTCCTACAAGTTGAAGATAATGACGGCGACGACGACGACGACGTTATCCTACATGATGAGAATGAAGACTACCAAATAATATTTAGTTCTTTTATTTGCATTCTATTTTATCTTGTTGCATTTTAATTTACCATGTTGTTTATTTTCATTTGGGCTGCTAATAGCCATAACATTGTGATGGGCCTATATAAGGCCATGCTTGTGATGTTTTTAATTAGTGAATAAAAAAATTGAAAACCTTAATCTTAACTTGAGTCTCCCTCTCCTTCTTTCTCCTTGGCCGCCCCCTCTCTCCCTATTCCTTCTTGGCCGCCGGCCTTCATCTTCCTCCCCCCTTTTTGGCCTCTCGACCTCCTCTCTTGACTCCTCTCCCTCTCCTCCTTCTAGCATCCCAACATCTCCCACCCCCATAACATCAAGCTCGGCCACCCCCTACACCATAGCCGTCAACCATCTCCTCCACCTCTCAACCCTACCCGACCACCAACAGGAGGAATAATTATTCAGCCCCTCATTGAAGAACACGGCCTAGGCCAAGGATTCTCTTGTGGATCTCCAACTACGGCGAGAAGCAAAAGAAGCGGACAAGTTTCTCTTCGGTTGGCGAAACTCCGGCGGAGAAGTGGAAGAACGGTCCTTGAAAGTGAACCGGAATCATCTATTCTGGTTGGGTAACAAGATCTTCTACCTCTTGTGGGATTCCTATTTTTAGATTTTCATTTGGTGGAATACCGTTGTGTTACTCTGGAAATGTTATTTCGTTTGTGGTTTAATTTTCCGATTGCATGTGTTGTTCTTTCTAGTTATTTAATTTTTCGAGAGGTTTGGTGAGCCTCGTTTTAGTTTTGTTGGGGGAGATCTACCTTTTTCGAACCGAACATTTTTGGTAGATCTCTTTTGGTACAACCATCGCTCGGTCGGGCCCAATATTGGTCCTTTTGCTTGAGAGAACGACGACCTATAGTCGTTTGTTCGATCTAAAAATAGCGTGGCTACCGTACGTTAGTAATAATTGATAATGTTGGTCGTGAGCGTGCTGCGTTTGATTATTGTGTGAGCGTAAAAGTAGAAAATGGAGAGGCGTACGTGACCTCCCCTTTGTCGTTATAGCGTCGAATACCGTGACCTACATCAGATCACGACATGACGGTGATCGACGATAGAAAGGCTCAAGCAGCCACGATAGGTATAATTTTAAACATAACAAAAATATTTTGACTGACATAGTTTGGTATTGTTGTAACAAGCATGGTCATGTCAATGCTAATTGTCCCCCACAAGAAGGAGGGTGGAAAAAGAGAAGAAAAGAAGTCCTCGTACAACAAGAAGAGGATAGAGAAGAGCCTAATTGCCAAGAATGGAAGGACTCTTAGTGACTCCGACTCATCTGAGTCGAGTGAAGAAGAAGAAGCCTACTTTGGGCTTATGGCTCAAACAGCTGAATGAACAAGAGCCTCAGTTTACTGGGGATTAAACTATAATACACCTCTTTTTGAATCTGAAGATTTTGAGCATGATAATGAGGACAGCTCTTCTGATGATGATTCTGAACTCATGGGCCAGTACAAGGAGTTAATCAAGGCTTACGACAAATGTCAACGAGTCATGAAAACTCAAGCTAAAGAGATAAAGTATCTAAAATCTAAAGAGAGCAACTTGAAAGAGGAAGTCGCTAAGACTGACTCACTCGAGGAGAACTTTAATAATGTTATTAAAGAATATAATAAGCTTCTAGAGCACCTTGACTTAAAAGATAAAATCATTAAAGAGTTGGAAGAACAACTCGCTGCTGAAAAGAAACTTTTTGAAAGTTTCTCGAAGCCTAAGACTATCCTTCCTCTCATTGATGAATTCTCAGCTAAGGCCAAGGGTATTGGGCTAGGCTATGTAGAACCTCCTAGTAAATCTTCTAGGAGGAATAAGGCTCAGAAAAAGAATGAGGATGCTAAGAAGGCCTTGCCAAAGAAAGGGGTAAGCCCCTTAAGATCAGATAACTTTTAAGAAAGTCATATTTCCAACTAATGAGTTTGATCTTGACTCATCCTATGGTCAGTTGACTAGGCCTACTTATGTAGATCAAAAGTCCCATTACCAAGGATGGACTCGCCCCAGAATCTTTGGTGAGAGTGTCTTTAAGGCACCTTAAGAAGAAATCATTCTTCAGAGCTATGACCCTTATTATCATGGTCAGAACTTCAAGAAAGCACAAAAGGTAAAGCCAGTTGTGGAAAAGCCTCTGAAGGAGAAGAAATCATGTGATTGTCATCATCATGAAGTCTCTCCCTCCAAGAATACTACCCCTGCTAGACAACTATCTCAGAAGGTCAAGCAAGAGAACATAAGGCAAAGATACAACATGTTCGACTATTGGTGTTGTAGGAGAATTGGTCATTTTTCCATCGAATGCAGGTTTAATCCAAGAAATTTGCAAATTCTCAAGTTGGCAACATGAGAATGACCACTCATAATGCTAATCCTCATAGGGGGAGTGTTCTAACACAAGACCAAGGACCCAAATGTGTTTGGGTTCCTAAGGAAAACTGATTATGATTGCAGGTATATGCCCAAAGGACACCAAAACGCCTATCCTGTATTTGGACAGTGGATGCTCTCGGCACATGACCGGGACAAGAAGCCTACTTCAGAACTCCTCTCCAGTTTTGAATGGACCAAAGGTCATCTTTAGAGGTTCATCCCGAGGAATCACTAAAGGCTACGGTAAGTTCACTAATGGTAGTGTATCCTTTTCGGATGTGGCTTAAGTTGAAGGATTGGAACATAATCACATAAGCATAAGCCAACTATGCAATAAAGGATACATAGTTGAATTCCATGCTGACAATTGCTTGATAAAGTCTGTTGACAATATGTAAACGATTCTATCAGGCACTCGAAGCAGGAACATATTTTGTTTAAATTTTATTAGTATAGACTCTTGTACACCAGTGTGCCTTTTAGCAAAAGATAGTGCGTCTCTTGGTGACCAATGACACAAGAGATTAACATATATTAATTTTATAAGTATTAATAAATTATTTTCTCTGAACTTAGTACGCGATGCCCCGAATGTCAAGTACGTCAAAGATAGACCTTGTCATGCATGCTTAAAAGGCAAACAAACAAAGGCTACCTTTAAAAGCATTATAGGCAAAGAATCTAATAGGTGTTTACACCTACTTCACAAGGACATGTTTGGTCCTCTGCAAGTTAGAAGTTTAGGAGGTAACGAATAATACGTTGGTAATCGTTGATGACTATTCGTACTTTGCGTGGGTGTTCTTTCTGAAACACAAGCCAGATACCTTCGATGTTTTTAAAAATTTTGTTAGGCAGATCCAGAATGAATACAATTGTTCCGTAGTCAAGATCAGAAGTGATAATGGAACTGAATTCAAGTCTGGGGCCATGACAGAATTTTGTGAAAGCCTAGATATCTTTCATGAGTTTTCCTCTTATCGTACTCCACATCAAAATGGAGTAGCTGAGAGAAGGAATAGAACACTCATAGAGGCCTGCAGGACTATGTTGAGTGATACTTCACTACCATAGTACTTCTGGGCTGAAGCTTTCAATACTGCATGTCATGTGCAAAATCAAGCACTCATAAATAAGAACCACAAGAAGTCGTGCATGGAGGACCCCATGCAGGAAACATTCATCATGGGTGCGACATTTGTCAAGGTTACGAAATTTGTCGAGGGGGCGACATTTGGATGAGGCGACAACATTGGTCGTGGGTGCGAGATTTGTCGAGGGGGCGACATTTGTCGTGGGGGCGAAATTTGTCTTGTGGGCGAAATTTTTTGTTGGGGTGACATTCGTTCTCAAAATCTACTGTCTGCCGAACATGGTGGTGAAATCAGACTGAATCATTTTTGTCTGCGAGTTAGGTGGTCTTCGACTGCATCTATAAGAAGAGTTCTCAAAGTATAAGAAGAAATGACTAAAAAGACCACCCAAGATTCGTTCCAAACAAATAAAAAGGAGGGGAGAGCTCTTGGGTGGTCTTCAGACTTATCTAGGCGGGCTTCGCCTGCCTCCACACGGGCTTTGCCCGTGCTCGATATGTCGCTGCGGGCTACGCCATCAACATATACATATGGGTACTCAAAATGACTGTAAAAACATCTAAATCACAATTACATTTTTTATTTTGTAAAAACATATGTTTTCACATACAAAACGTAATTTTTATCTCTCCTCTCTAAATATATGAAAAAATGATTAAAAGGACCCAAACAAATGAGAAGGAGAGTTGATTATATGAGGGGTACTTAGGGAATAAATGTTACACCATTGTGAAGGATATTTTGGGCATCCAAATGTTACTCCATGGCTCTTTTGATCTTTGCTTATAGTATAAAGATGATAAGACACCTTACGAACTTCTAAAGCCCAGGAAATCGATTGTCTTATATTTTAGAATTTTTGGTTGTAAATGCTCCGTGCTTAACAAATGTAAGTATCATACTACCAAATTTAGCAAAAAGAGTTTTCAAAGTATTTTTGTAGGTTATAGTATCCATAGTAAGACAAACAGGATATTTAATAGAAAAACTCTGGTTGTAGAAGAATCAATATATGTTTTATTTGATGAGACGAGCTTGCTGCAAAGTAACTCTTCTAGTGTGCTCTTTGAAAATGCAGGTACAAAGTTGAAAGAAATCATCTTGGTTGAACCAACTGGAGATAAAGGTGAAAAGTTCATCAAGATCACCACTCCAACCCCTATTGGAGAGACAGATGATCCAGATGACGAAATCATCCAAGTTGATGAAGTCACTCCAGTGGTTGAAGATCTAGATGCAAGGACTCTAGAGCTCAGACATCTGAAGGATAACTCAATGGATGAACACATAGGAGATCCCCGAGATGGTATCAAAATTCGTAGAGGTACAACTAACGAGAATTTACATAGAGGCTTTCTCTCACAGGTTGAACCAAAGAAGTTTGAGGAAGCAAACTCAGACGCATCATGGATCTTGGCCATGGAAGAGGAACTGAACCAGTTCAAGCGCTGCAAAGTTTGAAAACATGTTCCAAGACCCAAAGGTAAGAATGTCATCGGGACAAAGTGGGTCTACAGGAACAATATGGATGAAGAAGGAATGATCATAAAGAACAAGGTCGGACTCGTCGCCAAAGAATATCTTCAAGAAAAAGGAATCGACTTCGAGCAGACATATGCTCCAGTGGCAAGGCTGAAGGCAATCAGGTTGTTCCTAGCATATGTTGCACTGAAGGGCTTTGTTGTCTATCAAATGGACGTGAAGTCCGCCTTCCTTAATGGTGAGATAAAGGAAGAAGTGTACGTGGAACAACCCCCAGATTTCATTGATTCTAACTATCCTAATTACGTTTATCTATTATCTAAGGTGATGTACGGTTTGAAACAAGCTCCTCGAGCTTGGTATGAAACACTATCTAGCTTTCTCCTTGAGAACAAGTTCACAAGTGGAAAGATAGATAAGAAATTATTTCTTAGGGAAATTAAAGGCAAGATTTTGTTAGCGCAAATCTAAGACAATGACATTATTTTTTGTTCTACAGACGACAACCTCTGCAAGAAGTTCTCTAAACTTATGCAAGGGAAGTTTGAAATGAGTAGTATCAGAGAGCTGAAGTATTTCTTAGGACTTCAGGTGAAACAATCTGAAGATAGAATTTTCATCTCGTAGACTAAGTTCACTATGGAGTTGATTAAGAAATTTGGAATGGAGAGTGCAACTTTTATGAGAACTGCAATGGGTTCAACCATGTCTCTGGACAAAGATGAGAAAATGAAACCTTTTGATGAAACTAAGTACAAAAGCATAGTTGGATTCTTGCTCTACCTTACTGCTAGTAGACCATACAAAATGTTTTCTACATGTGTATGTACTAGATTCCAAGTGAATTATAAGGAATATCATTATGCTGCTGCAAAGTGGATTTTGAGATACCTTAAAGGTACACGAAATCTTTGCTTATGGTACCCAAGAAGTAATGACAATGATCTGATTGGTTTTTTAGATGCTGGCTTTGCAGGTAGTAAAGATGATAAAAAAGGCACTTTCGGGACTTGTCAATTCCTTGGAAGGAGACTTATTTCATGGAGTAGCAAAAAGCAAAACTATGTCGCAATCTCAATGGCCAAGTCAGAATATATATCTGCCGACAGTTATTATGCACAATTGCTTTGGCTAAAGAATCAGCTGGAAGACTACAACATGAAGGTCGAAGACATTTCACTATTTTGCGACTCCTCCAAAGCAATAGTAATTGCCAACAACCCAGACTCGCATAGCCGAACAAAGCACATTGAGCTAATATATCACTTCATCTGAGAGCATGTGGAGCAAGGGGACATAGATCTGCAGTATGTTCTAACAGATAGGAAAGTTGCAGGCATCTTCACAAAGCCACTGAACGAGGCTAGGTTCAACTTCTTCAAAATTGAGCTTGGCATGCTCAACAAAGAAGAATAGACAAGTTGGAATCACTTCAAGGCTCAGAAATTGAGGACGAGTCAAAAAGGATAGAAATTTCTCTAAGTGGACTTCACTTCTCGAGACATGGAATGACTACTCGAGAACTAATGTCTTACTAGTCGAGCAATCCCTTTACCTCTCGAGAACTAAGTAATTTCACTCGATTTCCATCACTCGAGTAGTGACCTTCTTCTCGAGATGTAAGACAATCACTCGAGTACTAAGATTCTATATCTCGAGTACTAAAATTCCATCTCTCGAGTACCGCACATCTACTCGAGAAATATCCCAACGCATTTTGTATTATTTTGACTTCTTCATTTTCGCAACCCGCATGATTTTTTCAACCCCTAATCATCATCACTAGGTTTATATAAATAGAAAAACTTTAGATTTCATAAACCTACTTGAATTTAAAATCTGTTCTCTCGAAAAGCCTCTTCGCCTTCTGCCGCTGACAAAGAGTAACCGACGTCGTCTTCGTTCTTCCGTTTGCCAGTCATCGTTTTCTAAAGATTCATGGAGCCGAAGTCCAAGATTGGTGTTGGAAGTGAGTTAGTGATATCAGGAATTGCTGAGTTATCGGACGATTTCAAGAACTTGTTGATTTTACTCGACTGCGCTGGTTTGACCTTTATTTTACAGCAACCTTGCAAAATCCTCTTTACTGAGGTTGAATAATTCTTCCAGAATATTAAGGTAAGGAGAAATGGAACAGTTTTGAAGTTGAGGGTGAAGGGCTTTAAGATCAAATTGAATAAGACAACTATTTCTCAACTTCTGAGGATGTCGATTGTTGATGAGAAGATGATCTAACTACAAAAGATAATGACAGGACTTGTGGTTTCTGTGGAGTTTCTACTGAGGTCACTTCTATCAGACGGCCTGATCTGAATATTGAAAGCAAGTTGTTAGTGGATATCTGTTGGATCCCTAGTTTGAATTTGGGATAGGTTCACTAATCTAGGCTAAGTCAGACCCATATTATATAGCCAGGGTCTCGTCTAGTGTCTTAGGTATCAGTTGGGTCAACAACTCAGTGAGACAAGGACAAGACATTAGAGACTTAGAAGACAACAGAGACTGAACTAGGAAGAAATTTTTCTAAGTGAAAAGTTGTTCGACGATCTCTGAAGAGAGTTCGACGATCTTCGTTCTGCTTTCGACGATCTTAGAGTTAAATCTCTAAAATGCTGAGATTGACAATTGTTGAACTAAGGTCGACGATCTCTGATCTACTTTTATGATTGAGATAGACGATCAACCATCTCAGTTTGATGATCTTGAAGCCCAGTTTGGAAAGCAGAATTTCAGGTCAACAATCACAGGGCTTAGCTCGACGATAGAGGATGTTTGAGTTCGACGATCTCAGGACCAGATCGACAATTACTGCTAGATCAACATTTTATTCCCTACAGTTATTATTTTCCTTATTGACTGATTATTATATTGCTTATATGAATCTAAGTGATTAATGCATATATTCTCTGAATATAGCCGTTCCTTGGCAAACATTAATTATGGGTATTCACAGAGTTATTATACAGCCATTCTCGGGACAGTTAGGGAAATGATTTAATTTTCTTATAATCGTTGCACAAGTTCCTGTGATTCCTGCAGTCAATCAATGTGTGCCATTTCAAATTAAGTTTGAAATTATTCAAAGGAAACATACTCAGAGAATAAAGGTGATAGAGATTATTTTGTAGCAAGATAGATAGACATATTCAGATAGAGAACACAAGACATCAGAAAAAGAAGAACATCTTTCAGTTCTTTACACAAGTGTTCATCCAGGAAGCATGTAGAGACATTCATCTTCAATCAGTCTCAGCTTTCTGTAATTCAAGACTTACACCTTGTACAAGGCTTTGGATTCTTGAACTAATCAAGATCATCAGGACAAGCCTTGACTCCATCAGGATCACTCTCAAGTCTTCTCTCATTTGCTTTAGAAAAGATAAGACAACTCAACTTTTTCTTTCCCCCTTTGTGTACAGGGTTCTTACTCCCTTCAAAAGTAATTCCTGGTTGTGAGGTCTCCTGATCAAAAGACTTCAAGTGGTTTTCTGGCACCTGATCAAAAGACAGAAGGGTTGCAATATCTCCCTAGAAATAGATATTTCTTTGTGGTAGTCACCTGATCAAAAACCTGAGAGTGATTTCTACCAGGGTAGTAGAATAATGGATGTACCCAGATTTGGGGAACCACAATAATTTATCGTGTCGTCTGGTTGCTCTTTCTCTTATTGTTCTTGTTATTTACTGTGATATTTAGAATAGCTCTCTAGTTTTCTTTTATATATTTAATTATTGGTATCACATTATTCTAACTCTGATATTTTAGTTCAAAACAGCCAAAATATTTTTTTTATACTCTATTCACCCCCCCCCCCCCACTCTAGAGTAGATCTGAATAACTCCATTCTTTCAATTTGTATCAGAGGATTGTGTTTTTTGGTTGAACAAGCTAACACTTGAACCAAGATCCCTGCTTATTCAGATTTCCTTTTCCTTAGTTATTTATTTATCACATGGCACAGAACAAGGACTATGCAAGCACCAGTCCTCTTCTCTGTAACTTCAAAAAGTTCAATATCTTGAAGCCAAGAATTAGACTTTTCATGAACTAAATTGATGAAGACATCTTCAACTCCATTTTGATAGGTCCACATCAACCAACTGCAGCCACTTCTACATCTACTGACACTCATGCAGTTCCACTACCAAATTGGACTGATGCACATAAGAAAGAAAAGATTGTTGATGCCAAGGCCATGAACATACTGGCCCAGACTATGTCAGATGGCATATTCCAAAAGGTTGATGATTGCACATCAGCAAAGGCTATCTGGGACTATTTGAACCAGATGGTGGCTGGCTCAGTGGAAGAAAGAAAGGATAGGAGATCCCTTCTTATTTGTAATTATGAGAACTTCTGAAAGGAAGATGCAGAAATAGTTGAAGAAATATATTGCAGACTGAGTGCCATCATCAGTGAACTGAAAGAATTGGACAAGTACATTTCGCTGACTGAGATCAATGACCAGATATTGATGTGTCTTCCTTGCTCATGGTAAATAAGGGTCTGTACAATCAAGGATGCCAGAAGTATTATAGAACTTTCCATAGAAAAACTTCTAGGAAAGCACAAATCTTTTGAGCACCTGACAAAGACTTAGGAGACAGAGCAGAAGGCTTCTACTCCAGTCAAGAAAGAGCAGAATGTTGCTTTTAAGGCTACAGAAGAAACAGCAGCTCCTGCTGTTAATGAAGAGTTCTTGAGTCTCTTAACAAAGAGATTCTACAAGATGGGCAAAAGAGACTTCAGAAAAAAGTCATCCAGACAAGAAGATAAACCCAGGTATGACAAAACAACAACTAAAGGAGTTGTTTTTTTCGGTTGCAGGAAACCTGGACACTACATCTCTGAGTGTCCAAAAAATCAGAAGAAGGAGAAAAGGAAATACAAGGACTCCAGAAAACAGAAGTACAGCAAGCCCTTCTCATCAAGCATAAGAGGAAAGAGAAAGGATTTGTAACAGGAACCTAGAGTGATACAGAAGAGGATTCCTCATCCTCTAGCTCAAGTGATGAAGATGAGGAGGAAGCAAAGGCAAAGAAAGTTTGCATAATGGCAATTGATGCTTCCAGCACTCATTCAGAAGACGACTCATCAAATGATGAAGAACCACTCTCAAAAGTGGATTAGGTACTCTCATCCTTTGAATTCAATTCTGAAGATTTTGTACATGAATTCAAAACTATGTGTAAAATTAAACTACTTAGAGAGCAATTAAATGATCAAAGTAATTTAGTTGCAGAAAACAATCAACTAAAAGAGGATATTACACATGCAAATGAACTGATAATTAAATTAAAAATTGAACTAGCTAAGTCAAGCCAACTTGAAGAATCCCTTAATAGGAGAAGACTCAAGCTGATGGATATTATAAGTACTGTTAATGCTAGACTCACTGGCAAGATAGGTTTGGGTGCTTCATCAAGACAACCCCCACTGGTCCAGAAAGATATACTAAGGACTCCTATAAAATTCCATTCAGAAATGGGTAAAGAACAAATCTATGAAAAACCCTCAACAGCAAATAAAAACAAACCCAACAAACAAAAAAATAGAAACAAACAAAATCAAAACAAAAACAATGTTCAGTAGTTTTCGTCGAACTCAAATCGATGAAATGTGAACAAATTGTTGAACCCAGATCGACGATCTTTGAACAAAAATGTTTACTATAATCAATCGTCTTACTGCGATCGACGACTTCTGTATGGATTGTCGAGCATAGATTGATGAACATGGGGCACAGAGAATGAGTATATCCTTCTCTGAGCAGAGATCGACGATCTCAACCCATGTTGTCAAACTCAGATCGACGATCTCACTTCCAATCGTCGAACCCAGTAAAAAGTAATAATACCTTTAACCTTAACAGAAATTCTAACCTTAACAAAAACTCTAATGAGAAAAGAGAAACAGTTAATCCTTTCACACTTTGGGAAATACACCCTAGGAGATATCATCCACTAGGATATAAGTCTCAGTCAATTAGTTCTTTTATCTCAAGCTTTTATTATCAAGAAAATAAAGGACAAGGTAACTTGGGTCAAGAACAATTAACCCTTTAATTATTGCAGGTAAAGAACTGTCCATCATATAACCAGCAATGGTATCTGGACAGTGGGTGCTCAAAGCACATGACTGGATGGAAGGACAACTTATCTAGCTAAAAGTCAAAGCTAGGGCCTAAAGTTATCTTTGGTAACTCCAACTATGACCAGACTAAAGGCTTTGGAGAAATCAGAATAGGAGTTGTCACATTCAGGAAGGTTGCATATATAAGTGGATTGAAACATAACTTGATCTCCATCAGTCAACTTTGTGATGAAGGATTTCAGGTAATATTCAATCAGTCCTCTTGCATTATTTCTTCAGGTGAAAGCATAGCTGTTTTGATAGGTTCTAGAGTAGGTAACATCTATATTGTTAACTTTAATTCAGCCATAAATTAAATTTGTTTATTTAACCAATCTTGTAATCAAAATGAACTATGACATAGGAGGTTAGGATATGTAAACTTAAAATACATTGTTAGGCTATCGAAAGACAACCTTGTAAGAGGATTGCCTTCTTACCCCTATAAGAAGGAAAGCCTGCGCACGGCTTGTCAACTAGGCAAGCAAACTAAAATTGTTTCAAATACATTAATAAAAGTGACTCACCTAGGATTTTGTATTTGCTTCACATGGATCTCTTTGGACCCATTGTTGTACAAAGCCTAGGAGGGAAGTCTTACACCTTGGTTATTTTAGATGACTTCTCTAGGTTCACTTGGGTGTTCTTCTTGAAAAATAAGTTAGATAACTTCAAGGTTCTTACAGATTTTCTCAAGTGCATACAGAGTGAGTTCTCTACTCAAGTTGTCTTGATCGGAAGTGATCATGGTACTGAGTTTGATCGAGTCTCTTCTTACAAGAGTTCTGTGAGAAGGATGGTATCATGCAATATTTTTTTGCTCCTAGAACTCCTCAACAAAATGGGGTAGCTAAAAGGAAAATCTGAACCCTGATTGAAGCTGCAAAAACATTACTTGCTGATGCATACTTGCCCCTTTCCTTTTGGGCAGAGGCAGTGAGTACAACTTAATATGTCCTGAATAGAAGTTTAATACAAAAGCTTAATGCTAAGACTCCCTATGAGTTACTTAAAGGGAAGAAAACTAAAGTAGACTATTTTAGAGTATTTGGTTGTGTTTGTTACATACATATTAACAACAAAAAATATACTAGAAAGTTTGAAGTCAAGTCTAAAATGGAAATTTTTCTAGGATATTCCCAAGTAAGCAAGGCTTATAGGGTCTATAATAAATCTAACTTGAAAATTGAAGAGTCTGTACATATATCTTTTGATGAAACAAACATGTTTTATAAGGAGAAGAATACTTCTACAAGTCTGACTTTGAGGGTACCTACACTGTGTGAGAATTTGGAAGTTATGACCCTAACCCCTGAGGTTATTACATCATCATCTCTATAAGTAGTTGAAGACAGTGATGTGAATATCAGTGAGCCCACTGATATTATTCCAGCAGCTGAAATATTTCCACAAGAGGAATTATCCCCATCAGCTGTTGAACAACCAACTCCTCTCGCTGATTTAGTTACACTTAGAGATCATCTTGTATCTCAAGTGATTGGAGACATATCAGCAGGTGTGTAGACTAGACATCAACTCCACCAGGATTTGATGCATGTTTGATTCATTTCTTAAGTTGAACCTCATTCCATTCAAGATGTTGAGCAAGATCCCCACTGGATCCTTGCAATACAAGAGGAGCTCAAACAATTTGAGAGATGTAGAGTTTGGGAATTGGTCCCAAGACCAAAGAAGTACCCAGTAATTGGAACAAAATTAGTGTTCAAAAATAAGATGGATGCACAAGGTGCAATCATAAGGAGCAAGGCTAGGCTTGTTGCTCAAGGGTCTATATAGGTAGGAAGAAGGCATTGATTATGATCAAACCTTTGCACCAATGGCAAGGTTAGAGACAATCAGGATTTTCTTGGCCTATGCTGCTTCTCAAAGATTTAAAGTCTATCAAATGGATGTAAATAGTGCTTTTCTAAATGGAGAACTCAAAGAAAAGGTGTATGTTGAACAACCACCAGATTTTATCTCTCCAACTCAACCTTCTTTTGTTTATAGGTTGCATAAAGCTCTTTATGGCCTAAAGCAAGCTCCAAGAGCTTGGTATGGGACCCTAGCTAGCTTCTTGTTCGAACATAGATTCTCTAAAGGCATTTTAGATAGGACTTTATTTATAAAGCATAATCATGATAAAATAATGTTAGTACAAATATATGTAGATGACGTAATATTTGGCTCTACAGATCCCAAACTATGCAAGAGATTTTCCAACCTTATGCATTCAAAATTTGAGATGAGTAGTACGAGTGAGCTCTCCTACTTCCTTTGTCTCCAAGTCAAGCAGGCACCTGATGGCATTTTCTTATCCCAATCTAAGTATGCTAATGAGCTGATCAAAGGGTTTGGGATGGCTAATGCCTCAGCTAAGAAAACACCCATGGCTACCAATGTTGTGATTGATTCTGATGAGCATGGGAAAGCTATTGATCAGAAATTATATAGGGCCATTGTTGGGTCCCTGTTATATCTCACATCAAATAGGTTAGATATCATATTTTCCACATGTCTCTGTGCTAGGTTCTAGGTGAACCCTACAGAATCCAATCTAGTTTTATTAAAATGAATTTTGAGATATATAAAGAGTTTCCTAAATCTAGGACTCTGGTATACTGCTGAGTCAGATTTTGAGTAGACTGGATACTCAGATGCTGACTTTGCTGGATGTAGAGTAGATAGAAAAAGTACCTCTAGAACATGCCAGTTCCTGGGTACTAGGCTTGTCTCTTGGTTTTGTAAAATGTAGACATTTGTGTCTATATCAACAGCAGAAGCTGAATATATAATAGCTGGCAGTTGTTGTTCTCAGATGTTGTGGATGCAAAATCAGCTACTAGACTTTAGATACAACTTAAATAACTCAATTATATTTTGTGATAGTACCAGTGTTATATCTATAGCACAGAATCAAGTCCATCATTCTAGGACTAAGCATATAGATTGAAAGTGAGGGTAAGATCTACCTTTACTCTAGAGGGGGGTGAATAGAGTATTTTAAAATAATTTTCCAAATTAAAAATTATTTAGCAGTGGAAGACTTGATTTATATATAAGTGTATTGTGCTTGCAGTAAATAAAAACTAAGCAAGAAACAAAAACACAGCACACAAAAAATCTATACAATAAGGTCAAGACACATTCCTAAGGACATAGTGATCCTTACCCAAATCAGTAATAGGATGTTCCAACAACCTCCCCCTATTTGGGTTAGAATTACTATTTACATGACATATAGGAATTAAAAGCATACAAGTAGAAACAAAAGAAAATACAACATTGCAGAATAATGAAATGCAGCATTGCAGAAGCACATATAATCACAGCAGATTGCCAGAGATAGATATATACTATTCAACTTACATAATTACTCCCTTTCTTTGCTCTTTTTGAATAAGATTTCTCTGTTGAGATCTTGAGCTTCCTTCTTGGATCTTCTGTCATCAGCAACACCTAGGGAGGTTTGAGATTTGGGCCTGGGGACCACAGCCTATGGGTGCAGCTTCATGTAACTTTCTGGATCAAAGAATTTCCTGGAGGAGTATCTTTCAAGTTCTTTCTTTCTTTGCTCAGATAAAGTAGTGATGTTTGAAGTATCTCTTCCTTATTCTCTTGCCTTCTTTATTTGATCTAGAGCAGCTAATTCTTTCATCCTTGCTGTCCAAGAATGGGGATTGTTCTCTTGATCTTCAAAGGGAACAGGAGGTTCATATATGTTGATTGTATCAGTAGGAGGAGCTCTTGATGTAATAATTTCTTTAAGCTTGTAAAGGAAAGGACCAGAAGTTGAATCAATGGGGCCTTGTCCCTATGAAAAGGATATTGTCTTGATTTTCCTCTGAAATAAACTTTGTATCATCTATGATTTCCTCTATACTTGCCTCTTCTGGATTGGTAGCCTCTTTGTTGATATCCTCTGGATTGTGATCTATCTTGAGTCTGAGAGGAACTTTGAGTTGCAACATGAGAGGTTTGTGAAGCAGAACTTCCACCAGTTCCTGCATCTATAGAAGGAGGAGGAGGATTATGGTGAGATGTCCCTTTATCATACTTCCTCTTCTTCTTCACTGCCTTCAGTTAGTTCCTTAAGAATTGCATCCTTGTTCAGTTATAGGGCAGTCTTGCAGAATATACTAAGGAATATCATTATCATTCTTCTCTTTCTCTGGAGGAACTCTCTTCAAGGCTTTGCTTCTTGATTTCCTCTTCCTTGCAATGGTTGTAGAGGAGTCATAAGAATCAGTTCTAAACTTGTCACTGTCTGAGCTTTGAGGATTGTCATACATTTCATCAATCCTTTTAATATATTCTTATTGTTGTTTAGATTGTTCAGTTGAAGCAGCAGCAGTAACATTAGCAGTAATAGAAGCTGGAGGAAAGGTTAGAAGTAGCAACACTGGCAGAAACATAATTAGCAACATAAATAGTACTAACAACAGAAACAACAACACTAACAACAGGAGCAACAGGAACATAAGAAACAGTAACAACAACAGTAGCAGATTCTGAAACAAAAGCTGGAATAGCAGGCTCAACAACAATAATAGCAGGCTCTGAATCATTAGCCTCTGTCATCATCAAATAATCAGCATTATCAAAACTAACTTCATCAGCAGTAGCATCAACACACACAGCATTAACAGAAGTAACAATTTCCATAGCCTTGATAGAAGTGATATATAAAGATATTAAGCTGGGATCACAACTGGAAATAGGAACAATGGCCTTAGTAAGGTCTTCAGCTTCTTGAACTGGAAGATATCAATAATGCAGTACATCAAACACTGATAACAGTGACCTGTGGTCAACTGTACTGAATGCTAGAACTGGAGCTGGGGCTGGAGTCTCTGGCAGAGCTGGCATTACATCTTCTGTAACAGGCAGCATCTCTTCTTCATGTGGCGTCTCCCCCTGCCCTGATTCAGTATAAACTGGATCAAGGCACCCCACAAAAGGGATTGCCTGAGGAGGACAAGAGGAGGAGAGCCTAGCAGAAAACTCCTGGATAAATTTAAGAAGTGGAGCCATGGAGGTCTCCAGCAAGAGTGCTATCCTGGGAGCTAACATCTCATAAAGCTTATCTGCAAGGGCTGGAAGATATACTTGCCCAAGGGATGCTTGAGTAGAGGTAAAGTATAATGTGACAGAAGTTGAAGGTGTTGGTGGAGCTGCAGTTATGTTGAGAGATGATGTGGATGGTAGTATGGATGGTTGAGAAATGGGAATGGTGGTGAGGGATGTCACTGGAATGGAAATGGATGGGGTGAAGGATGGTTGAGCAAGAATATCTTGAAGCAATTGTTGGTAAGAAGTACAGGATGATGGGGGCTCAAGAGGTGAGGAATGAGAATCATCCATGTAGGAATCATCTAGCAGATTGAAGGATGGAATGTGGATGGATGAATCAATGTCAAGAGGTGGATAATAATGTAGAGGATGGAATTGTTCTTGATGAGTTGCTGGTGGTGGTGAACAGATAGTTGGAGATGGAGTTGAGATGGGAGATGAAATTGTGATGGGGGATGAAGTTGAAATGGTTATGGTGGATGTAGGGATGGTTGAAGAAACAATAGGTGGAGATGATGGAGATGAGGAGTAGGCAGACAATTCTTCCAGGGGGGCAGTTGCCTGAGGGGAAGTGACTTATACAGTCCTTGTGCCTGAAGGTGAGGTAACAGTTGGACCCCTGCTGGGTTTGGCAATTTGCCTATCCCACTTTCCAAAGAAAGCACAATAGAGTCTCTTGGAGGCATTTATGTGTATACCACTGGATACAAGCAGTTGGGGCATCTGTTATGCAGAAACAGTCCTAAAATTCTCCCAAAATTAACAAAAAATTCATGTTAATCTTCTTCTTAATTAAATCAAAGAAGATTTCTCCCCAATTCAAATGTTTCTTATCAACTAAGGTACCCATCAAATAGAATTGATACCTAGATATAGTATCATGAGCAGAATGCTTTGCTAACAGTACCTTTCCCACAACATCAACTAAAAATCTGTACTCCACTAACAGATTTTTCTTAAGCAACTTATTGGGGTTTGCTGCTGAGTGACCCATTCTATCCAACATACTAGAAAATTCCTCTCCAGACAATTCTACAGAATCATGGCCAGTACTCAATTGGAAAACTTCTGTTATAAGTACAGGAGTTAAGGATACCTGTATTCCTGATATTGTCCCAATCACTGTGTTTTGATCCAGGTTGTGTGCTGTATACACCCATTCCTTAATCTCATATGCAGCCAATTTCATTCTTGTGGACATGATAGGGACCAACTATTGTTCCTTGAATAGTTCCAGAATATCCTTGAAGATTTGATCACTGCCTTCGAATGAATCCATGTCGATGTCGAAACCGCTGTCGAACTTCATTGTTGCTAAGACGGCAATAGAGACAGCCATGTTTACATGCAAAAATGAACAAACAAGACCAAGTGCAGAGATGTTTGGATGGAAAGAAAAGCTCTGCAGAAAGTATGAATGCGCAAAAGGAGAACGACGGCCGAAAAATCAATTTTATATCAGCGTTTGACGCCGAAAAGGAAAGATCGTTGAACTCCGTTCGACGATCTGGGCTTCTAAAGGAATCTGAAAGGTCTTCAACATCGTCGATCTCCATTCGACGATATTGGAGAGCGTCAAGCTCCGTTCGACGATCTTTGACCGGAAAGAGATAGCCTAGCACTATCTAGAAAACGCTGAACTCCGGTCGATGATTTCTAAGAACGTCGATCTCCGTTCGACGATCGTTGTGAAAAATGTCGAGCGCAGTTCAGAGATCAGAAATAACCTATAGGCACTGGAAAAATCAACTTTTTAACCTAGTCTTGGTAAATTTTTAAGGTTTTAAAATCTTGGATCTTATTTTAAGCTTCCTCCATCTAACATTCCTAACTGATTCAGGAAGAATGTATGTTTCTTTTCATCCAATGGTTTGGTGAAAATATCTCCCCTTTGCAAATCAGTTGGGATATATTGAAGTTCAATTTTATTCTTCTCAACATTATCCCTTAAAAAGTGATGCCTAATCTCTATATGTTGTTTCTTACTATGGAGGACTAGATTTTGTGCTATAGAAATAGCACTGGTATTATCACAAAATATTTTTGACTTATCTAAGTGTTAACCAAAGACTAGGAGATTATTTTGAATCCATAATATCTGTGAGCAACAACTGTCTGCTGCCATGTATTCAGCTTCAGCAGTTGATGTGGACAAAAGTGTTTGTTTCTTACAAAACCAGGAGACAAGTCTGTCACCAAGAAACTGGCAAGTTCCACTGGTGCTTTTCCTGTTTACTCTACATCCAGCATAATCAGCATCTGAAAATCCAATTAATTCAAATCCTGAATCTTTTGTTACCAGAGACCTAGATTTGGACAACTTTTCACATACCTAAGAATCATTTTTACTAATGTTAGCTGTGACTCTCTAGAGCTTACTTGGAATCTAACACATATGCAAATAGCAAACATTATGTTAGGTCTAGTAGTTGTAAGGTACAATAAAGAGCCAATCATTGCTCTATATGTTGTCTGATCAACAGGTTTCCCATGTTCATCAACATCTAATATAGCATTAGTAGTCATAGTTGTTTTCATGCAGGATGCTTCAGACATACCAAATTTCTTAACCAACTCTTGCATACTTGGTTTGAGAAATGAATATGCCATCAGCATGTTGTTTGACTTACAATCCTAGAAAGAAGGAAAGCTCACCCATGCTACTCATTTCAAATTTAGAATGCATTAGGTTGGAAAACCTTTTGCACAAATTTGAGTCAGTAGATCCAAAGATAATGTCATCTACATAAATTTTTACTAGTAGGGTATTGGACTTATGGGTTCTAATAAAAAGAGTTTAGTCTACTCTACCCCTTATAAAATCATTTTTTAATATAAAGCATGCTAAGGAGCTTGCTTGAGACCATAAAATTCTTTATGCAATTTAAAAACATAATCAGGATGAGTTGGAGAGATTAAACCTGGGGGTTGTCTAACATAGACTTCTTCATTTATATCTCCATTGAGAAATACACTCTTCACATCCATTTAATAGACCTTGAATCCCTTGTGTGCTGCATAAGCTAGGAATATTCTTATGGACTCTAACCTTACAACTGGTGCAAAGGTCTGGTCATAATCTATTCCTTCTTATTGTGAGTATCCTTGTGCAACTAGCCTTGCCTTGTTCCTTACAATAATTCCTTGATCATCCAATTGTTTCTGAACACCCATTTTGTTCCAATAATGGAGTGATCCTTTGGCCTTGGCACTAGTTCCAAAACTATGTTCCTTTCAAATTGATGTAATTCCTCTTGCATTGCAATGATCCAGTGTGGATCTTGTTCTGCATCTTGTATGGATTGAGGCTCAATTTGAGATAGAAAGCAGGTGTGCATCAGGTTTTGGTTGACCTGATTTCTTGTTTGCAAACCAGCTGAGATGTCTCCAATCACTTGGGAGATTGGATGATCTCTTAATGCTACTAAATCAATATGGAGTGTTGATTGTTCACCAACCTGTGTTGTTGTTTCCTCTTGTGGAACAACAACTGGCTCTTCAATATGATTCTCACCAAGATGTTGAATGTCCTCTTCATCTTCACTGCTTTCACCTTTTTATTGTATAGGTGAAGGTGTTGTATCCTTTTCAATTATGTTCAACCTGTCCAAATTCTCTGAGAGAGAATGTGCCTGCAAATGTTCTATGGTAGAAGTATTATTCTCCTTATAAGACATGTTAGTTTCATCAAAAAATACATGTACAGATTCTTCAATTTTAAGAGAAGATTTGTTATACACCCTATAAGCTTTACTGATCATGGAGTGTCCCAGAAACACTCCTTCATCAGCTTTGGCTTGAAATTTTGCTATGTATTTCTTGTCATTATTGTGTATATAACAAATGCAACCAAAAATTTTTAAGTAATCTACTTTAGGTTTCTTCTCTTTGAGTAATTTATAGGGAGTCTTGCCATTTAGCTTATGTATCAAACTTCTATTCAACAAATAGTTTGAGGTGTTCACTGCCTCTACTCAAATGGATAGAGGAAGGTGAGCATCTGTCAATAATGTAGTAGCAGATTCAATAAGGGTTCTATTTTTCCTTTCAGCTACCCTATTTTGGTGAGGAGTTCTAGGAGCTGAGAAAGTGTGCCTGATCCCTTCACTCTGACAGAACTCTTGCATAAGAAGAGAATCAAACTCTGTCCCATGATCACTTCTGATCAGGGCAATGTGAGTATTGAACTTAATCTATATGCATTTGAGAAACTTTGTCAAACACTTAAAGTTATAAGACTTCTTCCTCAGAAAAAACACCCATGTGAATCTAGAGAAGTCATCTACAGCTACTAAAATATAAGATTTCCCTCCTAGACTTTGTACTGTAATGGGTCTAAATAGATCCATGTGTAACAGATACAAGATCCTAGGTGAATCACTCTTATTAAGTGACTTAAAACTATTTTTAGTTTGCTTGCCTAATTGACAAGTCCTATAAAGTCCTTCCTTCTTATAGGGGCCAGAAGGTAGTCCTCTAACAAGGTTCTCCTTGGATAGCCTAGCAATGGTTCTAAGGTATATATGTCCTAATCTCTTATGCCAAAGTTCATTTGGTTTACAAACAGAATTGATCAAGCAGATATCTATCTTAGTTGAAAGAAAATCTACAAGGTAGATGTTACCTTTCCTTTTACCTGTCAACGCAGTTATGTTGTCCACTGATTTGATTTTGCATGAGGATTTGTTGAATGCCACTTGGTAGCCTTCATCACATAGTTGACTGATGCTGATAATATTGTGCTTCAGTCCTTCCACATAAGCCACCTTCTTGAATATGACTGACCCAATCTGGACTGCACCATATCCCTTGGTTTGTCCAAAGTTTGAATCTCCAAATATTACTTTGGGTCCAAGCTTGGCTTTGAAAGATGTAAGATTACCCTTACTTCCTGTCATGTGTTTTGAGCACCGACTATCTAAATACCATTGCTTGATCATTGCTGGATAGGTCTTCACCTGCACATAAAACAATTTATTTGTTTTTGACCCAGTTTACCTTGGGCCTAGGTTGATAACCTTTAAATTCTGAAATAAAAGACATCCCTGGCTGACTCTTATAACCTTCAGGATGATATCTCCTAGGAGGTATAATCCATTCAGCATAAGGGTTAAAGCTCTGGGATGTAGGACCTCTAGGATTGAAGTTAGACTTACCCCTAAAAAAATTTTCAAAGCTCTGAGCTCTGTCCGACAATCTCTGAGCTGAGTTCGACGATCATGGGTCAGATCGTCGAACTCCATTCGAAGATCGACTTTGCTAGAGTTCAGAGTTCAGAGATCGTCGACCTGAGTTCGACGATTCAGCCTTAGATCACTGAGCTCCGTTCGGAGATCGTCGAGCTCCGTTCGACGTTTTCTGTTGAACTTTATTTTTCTTTGGTAAATCAGAATTCTTCCTAACCACCTCTACAACTCCCTTTCTTTTATCTGAGATCAACTTAATTGGGATTGTTAACACTATAGGTTGGCTGTATGAAGCACCCAAGCCCAATGTACTATTAAGTCTTGAGTTCACTGTGCTTGTGATGTCCATCAGTTTGATGCTTCTCCCATTAAGGGATTCTTCAAACTTCTTGGCCTCAGATAGTTCACTTTTCAGTGAAGCTATCTGCTCCCTACAACATTCCAACTCCTTAGAGAGTTTGTGGTTATCTGATTTTAAAGTGCTATGTTCAGACAATTGATTTCTGAGAGAGATAATCTCTTTCTCAGACTTTAGCAGGTCTAAACAAAGTGCCTTAAATTCAAATCTAAAGTCCTCTTAATTGAAATCAAAAGAATCTTTTACCTGATCTTCTTCAGGTTGAGTTTCAGATTCAGATTCTGACTCATGTTCTGCAGCAGAATTATGTTAAGAGGCATTGATAGCCATCATGCAGAACTCCTTATCTTCAGCATCATCTTCATCATCACTTGAGCTTGATGAAGCCTCTAATTCTTCTTCAGTTTCATTGCAGGTTCCAGCTACAAATCCCTTCCTGGTGTGTTTGTTCTTGCTGGAGGAGGATTTGTCATTGTTGTTTCTTCTGGAGTCTTTGTCTCTTTTCCTATCTTTCCTATCTTTCTTGTCCTTATTTTGATTCTCTGGACAGTCAGGTACAATGTGGCCTGGTTTCCTGCATCCAAAACAAATAATTTCTTTGTTACTGGACTTGTCATAGCTTGGCTTTTCATGCCCTTTGGATGACCTTTTCCTGAAATCTTTCCTAGCCATCATGTAAAATCTTTTGGCCAGTAAGCTCAATATCTCTTCATTGCCTGTGACTTTGTCTTCAGGCTGATCTTCTATTGCTTTGAATGCAATTGTCTTCTCCTTCCAGATTGCTGGAGAAGCAGCCTTTTGTTCCTCCTCTCTATTTTTGATGAGCAGCTCATAAGACTTGAGCTTGCCCAATAGAGCCTCAGTGGTGATCTCATTTAGGCTTTTAGCATCCTTGATTGTCCAGATCCTTGAGTCCCAAGTGCTGGGAAAGCACATTAGGATCTTATCATTGAGTTCAGTCAATGAGATCTCCTTGTCCAAAGATTTCAGTTCACTAACAATTAGACTGAGTCTGTTGTACATGTCAGCAACTGACTCAATTTCTCCCTTCTTGAAATTCTCATACTGGGTTATGAGATGGGATCTTCTGTCTTTTCTTTCATCAACAGATCCTGACACTATCTTAGATAGCTTGTCCCATATTTATTTTGCTGAGTTGTATTCAGCCACTTTTGAAATATCTCATCAGACATAGTCTGAGCCAATATGTTCATTGTCTTAGCATCAGCAACTTTCCCCTTTTCGATTTCTGCATCTGTTCTTGAAGGGGGTGGAATAGCACTTATACTTGTATTTTTTGGGGGTCTTGGACACACTGTCGAAATAGAATTGTAGATGTCCTCATAAATAGAATTCATATATAATCTTATCCTTGTCTTCCAAAGTGAAAACTTAGAAAGATTACACACTGGAGGTCTAGTGCTAGCATAATCTTTGTTATGTGCCATGGTTTTCTATGAAAATAAATATAAAAAAGTAATAACCCTCTATTAAAGATTGATCTTATTAGAGATCTTTTGGTTCAGGTGTTAACCTGTAGGAACAACTAATCTGATGAAGATTTAGTTATTGAATAACCAACCTGGCTCTGATACTAATTGAAAGTGAGGGTAAGATCTACCTTTACTCTAGAGGGGGGGGTGAATAGAGTATTTTAAAAAAAAATTCCAAATTAAAAATTATTTAGTAGTGGAAGACTTGATTTATATATAAGTGTATTGTGCTTGTAGTAACTAAAAACTAAGTAAGCAAGAAACAAAAACACAGCACACAGCAAATCAAACACAACAACCAGAAGACACAAGGATCTATAGTGGTTCCCCAATCAACCTGGGTACATCTAATCTTCTACCACCCTAGGTAGGAATCCACTACAGGAATAGTTGATCAGGTATCCTGGGCACCAATGAGCTTTTGATAAGGTGCTCAAAAACCAACCCAGATTTTTTGGTAAGGTGTCTTGCCACAACTGAGTTTTGAAAAGGTCTTAGAAACCAGCCACAAAACTTTTGAAGGGAGTTTTGAGTAACCCTTTTATAGCAGAATAAAGAAAAAGAAAGAGGTTGATGTTCTTCTCTGTTAACAGTCTAAGAGAAGACTAGTGGATTGTTGTTGTCAAAGCTCCCCCTGAGATTTGCAGTTGTTCAGGAAGGAAAGCTTTGCACAGGGTGATAGTCCTTCAGTATGAATGAGATCTCCAGCAAAAGGTGATTTCAGCAATGGCTGAAATGTGATGTGTCTGGAGTCTTTGATTGATAAAGCCTTGAACACTTGAATCAGATGAGATCTAAAAGAAATAATTTCTTTTCTGTGTGTTGATCTCCTTCACTGTTCTATTCCTTGTGTTCTGTAAGAACTCTAACAATGTAATCCTGTAGAACTTGTGTCTCAAAATCTATTCCTTAGTTTTTTGTCTCAATTATTCTGAAGAGATATATTGAAAATCAATCTTCTAGATAGTCGTTAACCAGTCATAAATGACTTCCTTAAATGATATCTGTCTCTGGAGGAAAGTCCTAAGAAACATTCCTTTTAGTATTCTTTGAAACTTTGTCATGATTGATTGAAACGGCTACAAAATCCTTTTTAATAAATGCTGGATATGAATCAGATTGAATTCCAAAACAGACTGAATTTGAATCCTGAAATCGTCGATCTCTCAAGAAAATCATCGATCTGAGCTCGACTATCGTCGACCTGAGCTCAGAGATCTTGATTTTGGCTAGAGACAGAAACGTTGATCTGAGCTCAAAGATCGTCAAACCTAGTTTGACGACTCATTGAACTGAGCTCGGAGATTGTCGAACTGAGTTCGACGCCTCATCGATCTGAGCTCGACGAAAATTGCCTTAGTCTTTCTGCACTTGAAATCTGATCTAGAAGGTCTTGGGAGCAGCTTTCAAACCTAAGTTCTAAGTCTTAGACCTATTTTGATTGAACTTTAAATCTATACAATGAGGTCAAGACACATTCCTAAGGACATAGTGATCCTTACCAAAATTAGTAATAGGATGTTCCAACATAGGTGCAAGACACCATTTCATTAGGGAGTGTGTAAACAAAAAGAATATTCTAGATACTCTGAAACTGGTAATTGACTTTAATGAAAGCAGAGATCTCCATTACAGCTCTTCTTAATGGGAGCTTTATGAGAAGTTCATGACAAAGAGAAGAATTTATGACAGAGAATATGGTAGGAACAACCCTAAGGAACTTCCAAGAACTCTAAGGTATTATCCAAAGCAATTCAGCTATCAGAGGAGGCAACAGGAAAAGTTTTATAAGCAACATCATCAACAACATCAGAGCCAGAACTGAATTTTTGAATTTTAAGATTGAAGATTGAATGCTTGTAGAAATGAAGTATAAAACATTTCTAATTATATAATCTCTAGTTTTGATGATTATGTGTTTAAATCTTTATTTCTTGCATTTTTCTTGCTCTTACCTTTTCATATCTAGTTCTTTCTCTTGTGATATAATTCACCTTAGTGTAGAGGGTTCTTACTTCTACAAATAGGGGGATATTATTGGGTATTGCATCCACAATAACCCAGATTTGCATTAAGTTACTCTTGAACTAAGATGAATTAAGTTGTATTTGATCTTTTATTTTAGTTATGTGTTTGCAGGTTCTATTGCTAAGTTTAGACCAATGTCTGTCTACAATGGTTCATAAACACAGGACCATACAATGTAATCATTCATTGTGTGATCCAAGGTGTAGACTCAAGTGTAGCCTCTTTATTGGGATACACTTCATATTCAAACACTTGGACTAATGGATGAAGAGTTGGTGATTTTTGGATTCAAGAAGGAAAAATTTGCTAAAGTTAGAAATATTCTAAGTCTTATACTCGAGTAGACTGTTAGTACTCGAGTAGAAGAAGTAGAAGCACTCGAGCAGTCAGCTTAATACTCGAGTACAGGAATTGGTTCTCGAGTAGTACTATTCTAGTTCTCAAGTAACCATGTCTAGTACTCGAGTGGACTTTGCCTCCACCTCTCTAGTGTTCAGGATTTTAACTCAAAAAATTTCTAAGTATAGTACTCGAGTAGTTATCTAGTACTCTAGTAGTTGATAGTATGTCTCGAGTGAAAGAAAATTTTCTCTCAGAATATTTCTAAGTCCCGTACTCGAGTAGTCCAGTTGAGTTCTCGAGTAGTTCTTGGGACAATACAAGACCACTCGAGTACTTTTATACATAGTACTCGAGAAGTTCTTCTTTTCTCGAGTAATCAGTTCTAGTTCTCGAGTAACCATCTTCTAGATCCAAAAAATTTTCTAAGTCTTTGTTTTCGAGAAGTCTTATTTTACCTCTCGAGAGGATTCCCAGTTCTTGAGTAATTCTATTCCACCTGAGTAATGATTGTATCCATCTTGAATATTTTTGTTAAACTTCTTCTCGAGTAATTCAAGTCGATTTCTCGAGAGCCATTCTTGTACTCGAGCAATGCTTCATTCTTCTCAAGTAACTTCAGAATTTATTCTTCTCGAGTAATCTTCACTATCTACTCGAGTAAAAGCTTCATTACTAGAGTAGTTATACTTCACTCGAGAAATGCATTTCAGTTTTGCTTAAATTTCGCTAAGTCCAGATTTGATGGGATTTTCAAATGACATGATGTGATTGGTCCACGTGTATGTCCATAATACTAATTTTGACCGCTAGGGAGATCTTGCATAAGGTCTTGTCAAACTGACTAACCATAATAACAAGCTGTCAAATTTTTATTCTAAGTTCTCTGAATCTCATTCTCTCTCTCAAAATACGGAAGTCGCCGTAGCTGATCTTCTTCATGCAAGGGCTAGGGTTTTCGATCTAAAGATTCAGATCAAGATTGACTTCCAGATCGAGATTATTGTTCGTTCTTGATCATCTCTCAGATCGAGTGAAGTCAAAGGAAATTTTCAATTCTAGTTTTTGTCGAGTTCTTCTTCAACAATTCTGACCGAGTTGCAAAGATAAAAGAAGAGGATCTAGGCCGACAGATTCAAGATGTGAGGATTATTTTTTGTATTTTCAATTCCTCTCAATTTAAATCTTGTAGGAGATTTCTCTCCGAGTTGTAGGAAGTTTTATCTTCCGAGTGTAGATCCGTTTGGATCGAGTTTGTAGGAACTTTGTTCCGAGGCGTTGGATTGGTTTTCAATCCGAGATAGTGGAGTTTCCGAGTCTAGTGGTTTGCTACATCGGTGAGGGAAGTGGATGTACCCAAGGTTGGGGAACCACTATAAATCTTTCGTCGTCTGTGATTGCTTGGTAGATTTGTGTGCATAGATCGTTAAATTTTTTATTCCGCAAAAAGACACACAGCTCACATATTTACCCCCTCTAGGTGATTTAGGTAGACAACTGATCATTTTCCAATTAGTATCAGTGGGAGGTTGATATCTAAAAGGTTAACACCTTGATCAGATTTGTCCCTAGTTGTCTCTTGAGATTTGCCAAGTATAGACAAGGCTAAAGATTTTGCCAAGCTTCCTTTGTGCACGAAGAATAACTTCCCATGTGGAAAGAAAGGTTCAAATTTTTCATGGAAGCTGTCGATCCTAGGATCTTCATGATTATTGAAGAAGGTCCTTACATTGCCATGATCGTCTCCATAATATATCCAACAAGGAAAGTTCCAAAGAAATTGATTGATCTAGACAATTGAAAGATTGCACTTGTCTCCTTGGACAAGAAGGCTAAGAATATAATAGCAAGTGTAGTCGATGACTCAATGTTGCAGAACTTGATCCACTACCAATCTGCTAAGGAGATGTGTCATTCCCTTGTCACTTTGTCTGAAGGAACAGAAGAAGTGATGGATGATAGAAGATCCCTCCTGAATCAGAAATACAAAGCCTTCCGACAAGGAACTAAAGACACCATTGCTGATACTTTTGAGAATTTCTTCAAGATAGTAAATGGCCTAAGAGTGTATGGCCGGGTCTTCATAAATGGAGAGCTCAATGACAAGTTTCTGAGGTCCCTCACAAAGGAATGAGATAACAAAGTTTGTGTCATCCAGAAATTTGGCAAGTTAGCTGAGACAGACCCTCAGAACCTCTTTGGTAAGCTGATGTCCTATTAAATTTAGATAAACTCCAAAAAAGCTGAAGAAGAGAAAAATTAATTCTCATCAAAGGAAAATTTGGTTGCTTTGAAGGCAGACAGTTCAAGGAAGGGCAAAGCTTCCTCACCAGCACCTGCTCTAGAAGAAATTTAAGTGGAGTGATCTGAGCCAAGCACTTCGGGCTTAGAGCTGCTTGAAGGAGAGTTCTCTCTGCTCTCAAGACAGCCCAAGAAGTTATTGAACAAGAAGAAGCAATGGAGAGGCAAGGATTCCTCATACAAAAGATCACGACATGACGGTGATCGACGAAAGAAAGGATCAAGCAGCCACGATAGGTATAATTTTAAACCTAACAAACATATTTCGACTGACATAGTTTGTTATTGTTGTAACAAGGCAGGTCTTGTCATTACTGATTTCCCCCACAAGAAGAAGGAGGGTGGAAAAAAGAGAAGAAAAGAAGTCCTCATACAATAAGAAGAGGATAGAGAAGAGCCTAATAGCCAAGAATGGCAAGACTCTTAGTGACTCTAACTCATTTGAGTCGAGTGAAGAAGAAGAAGCCTACTTTGGGCTTATGGCTCAAACAGATGATGAATAAGAGCCCCGGTTTTTTGGGGAGGTAAACAATCATACACCTCTTTCTGAATCTAAAGCTTCTGAGCATGATACTGAGGACAGCTCTTCTGATGATGAGTCTGAACTCATGGACAAGTACAAGGAGTTATTCAAGGCATACGAGAGATGTCGATGAGTCGTGAAAACTCAAGATAAAGAGATAAAGTATCAAAATGCTAAAGAGAGCACCTTGTGAGAGGAAGTCGCTAAGACTGACTCATTGAAGGAGAACTTCAATAATACAATTCAAGAATATAATAAGGCTCTACAGTACCTTGACTTAAAAGAAAAAATCATCAAAGAGTTGGAAGAACAAATCCCTGCTGAAAAGAAACATGTTGAAAGTTTCTTGAAGCCTAAGACTGTCCTTCCTCTCGTTACTGAATTCTCAGCTAAGGCCAAGGGTACTGGGCTAAGCCATATAGAACCCCCTAGTTAATCTTCTAGGAGGAATAAGGCTCAGAGAAAGAATATGGCTGCCAAGAAGGCCTTGGCCAAAGAAAGTGGAAAGCCCCTCAAGATCAGACTACTTTTAAGAAAGTCATATTTCTAACTAACGAGATTGATCTTGACTCATCCTATGGTCACTTGACTAGGCCTACTTATGTAGAGCCAAAGTCTAGTTGCCAAGGATGGACTCGCCCCAAAAACTTTGGTGAGAGTGTCTTTAAGGCACCTTATGAAGAAGTCATTCCTCAGAGTTGTGGCCCTTATGTTCATAGTCATACCTTCAAGAAAACAACAAAGGTAAAGCCCATTATGGAAAAGCCTATGAAGGAGAAGAAATCATGTGATTGCCATCATCATGAAGCCTCTCCCTCCAAGAATGTTACTGCTGCTAGACCACTATCTTAGAAGGTCAAGCAGGAGAACTTAAGGCATAGATATAACAGGTTTGACTGTTGGTGCTGTAGCAGAATTGGTCATTTTGCCATCGATTGCTGGTTTAAGCCTAGACATTTTGCAACTCCTCAAGTTGGCAACATGAGAATGACCACTCATAATGCTAATACTCGTAGGGGGAGTGTCCTAACAAGAGACCAAGGACCCAAACGTGTTTGGGTTCCTAAGGCAAACTGATTATGATTGCAGGTATACCCAAAGGCCACCAAAACGCCTATCTGGTATTTGGACAGTGGATGCTCTCGGCACATGACCGGTACAAGAAGCCTACTTCAGAACTTCTCTCTTGTTTTTAATGGACCAAAGATCATCTTTGGAGTTTCAGACCGAGGAATCACTAAAGGATATGATATGATCACTAACGGTAGTATATCCTTTTCGGATGTGGCTTATGTTAAAGGATTGGAACACAATCTCATAAGCATAAGCCAACTATGCGATAAATGATACAGAGTTGAATTCCATGCTGACAAGTGCTTGATAAAGTCTATTGACAATATGGAAACGATTCTATCAGTCACTCGAAGTAGGAACATATTTTTTTTTAAATTTCATTTGTATAGACTTCTACACCAGTGTGCCTTTTAGCAAAATATAGTGTGTCTCTTTGTGACCAATGGCACAAGAGATTAGCACATATTAATTTTAAAACTATTAATAAATTATTTTCTCTAAACTTAGTACATGATGCACCAAATTTCAAGTACGTCAAAGATAGACCTTGTCATGCATGTGTAAAAGGCAAGCAAACAAGGGCTACCTTTAAAAGCATTATAGGCAAAGACTTTGATGGGTGTTTACACCTACTTCACATGGACTTGTTCTGTCCACTCCAACTTAGAAGTTTAGGAGGAAAGGATTATACGTTGATTATCGTTAATGAGTACTTGCGCTTTGCGTGGGCGTTCTTTCTGAAACACAAGATAGATACCTTCGATGTTTTTAAAAATTTTGTTAGGCAGATCCAGAATGAATACAATTATTCCGTAGTCAAGATCAGAAGTGATAATGGAACTGAATTCAAGTCTGGGGCCATGACAGAATTTTGTGAAAGCCTAGATATCTTTCATGAGTTTTCCTCTTATCGTACTCCACAGCAAAATGGAGTAGCTGAGAGAAGGAATAGAACACTCATAGAAGCCTACAGGACTATGTTGAGTGATACTTCACTACCATAGTACTTCTAGGCTGAAGCTTTCAATACTGCATGTCATGTGCAAAATCAAGCACTCATAAATAAGAACCACAAAAAGTCGTGCATGGGGGACCCCATGCAGGAAACATTCATCATGGGTGCGACATTTGTCAAGGTTACGAAATTTGTCGAGGGGGCGACATTTGGATGAGGCGACAACATTGGTCGTGGGTGCGAGATTTGTCGAGGGGGCGACATTTGTCTTGTGGGCGAAATTTTTTGTTGAGGTGACATTCGTTCTCAAAATCTACTGCCTGCCGAACATGGTGGTGAAATCAGACTGAATCATTTTTGTTTGCGAGTTAGGTGGTCTTCGACTGCATCTATAAGAAGAGTTCTCAAAGTATAAGGAGAAATGACTAAAAAGACCACCCAAGATTCGTTCCAAACAAATAAAAAGGAGGGGAGAGCTCTTGGGTGGTCTTCAGACTTATCTAGGCGTGCTTCGCCTGCCTCCACACAGGCTTTGCCCGTGCTCGATATGTCGCTGCGGGCTACGCCGTCAACATATACATATGGGTACTCAAAATGACTGTAAAAAAATCTAAATCACAATTACATTTTTTATTTTGTAAAAACATACGTTTTCACATACAAAACGTAATTTTTATCTCTCCTCTCTAAATATATGAGAAAATGATTAAAAGGACCCAAACAAATGAAAAGGAGAGTTGATTATATGACTTAGGGAATAAATGTTACACCATTGTGAAGGATATTTTGGGCATCCAAATGTTACTCCATGGCTCCTTTGATCTTTGCTTATAGTATAAAGATGATAAGACACCTTACGAACTTCTAAAGCCCAGGAAATCGATTGTCTTATATTTTAGAATTTTTGGTTGTAAATGCTCCGTGCTTAACAAATGTAAGTATCATACTACCAAATTTAGCAAAAAGAGTTTTCAAAGTATTTTTGTAGGTTATAGTATCCATAGTAAGACAAACATGATATTTAATAGAAAAACTCTAGTTGTAGAAGAATCAATACATGTTTTATTTGATGAGACGAGCTTGCTGCAAAGTAACTCTTCTAGTGTGCTCATTGAAAATGCAGGTACAAAGTTGAAAGAAATCAGCTTGGTTGAACCAACTGGAGATAAAGGTGAAAAGTTCATCAAGATCACCACTCCAACCCCTATTGGAGAGACAGATGATCCAGATGACGAAATCATCCAAGTTGATGAAGTCACTCCAGTGGTTAAAGATCTAGATGCAAGGACTCTAGAGCTCAGACATCTGAAGGATAACTCAATGGATGAACTCATAGGAGATCCCCGAGATGGTACCAAAATTCGTAGAGGTACAACTAACGAGAATTTACATAGAAGCTTTCTCTCACAGGTTGAACCAAAGAAGTTTGAGGAAGCAAACTCAGACGCATCATGGATCTTGGCCATGGAAGAGGAACTGAACCAGTTCAAGCGCTGCAAAGTTTGAAAACTTGTTCCAAGACCCAAAGGTAAGAATGTCATCGGGACAAAGTTGGTCTACAGGAACAATATGGATGAAGAAGGAATGATCATAAAGAACAAGGTCGGACTCGTCGCCAAAGAATATCTTCAAGAAAAAGGAATCGACTTCGACCAGACATATGCTCCAGTGGCAAGGCTGAAGGCAATCAGGTTGTTCCTAGCATATGTTGCACTGAAGGGCTTTGTTGTGTATCAAATGGAAGTGAAGTCCGCCTTCCTTAATGGTGAGATAAAGGAAGAAGTGTACGTGGAACAACCCCCAGATTTCATTGATTCTAACTATCCTAATTACGTTTATCTATTATCTAAGGTGATGTACGGTTTGAAACAAGCTCCTCGAGCTTGGTATGAAACATTATCTAGATTTCTCCTTGAGAACAAGTTCACAAGTGGAAAGATAGATAAGAAATTATTTCTTAGGGAAATTAAAGGCAAGATTTTGTTAGCGCAAATCTAAGTCAATAACATTATTTTTTGTTCTACAGACGACAACCTCTACAAGAAGTTCTCTAAACTTATGCAAGGGAAGTTTGAAATGAGTAGTATCGGAGAGCTGAAGTATTTCTTAGGACTTCAGGTGAAACAATCAGAAGATAGAATTTTCATCTCGTAGACTAAGTTCACTATGGAGTTGATTAAGAAATTTGGAATGGAGAGTGCAACTTTTATGAGAACTGCAATGGGTTCAACCATGTCTCTGGACAAAGATGAGAAAATGAAACCTTTTGATGAAACTAAGTATAAAAGCATAGTTGGATTCTTGCTCTACCTTACTGCTAGTAGACCATACAAAATGTTTTCTACATGTGTATGTACTAGATTCCAAGTGAATTATAAGGAATATCATTATGCTGCTGTAAAGTGGATTTTGAGATACCTTAAAGGAACACAAAATCTTTGCTTATGGTACCCAAGAAGTAATGACAATGATCTGATTGGTTTTTCAGATGCTGACTTTACAGGTAGTAAAGATGATAAAAAAGGCACTTTCGGGACTTGTCAATTCCTTGGAAGGAGACTTATTTCATGAAGTAGCAAAAAGCAAAACTATGTCGCAATCTCAATGGCGAAGTCAGAATATATATCTGCCGACAGTTGTTATGCACAATTGCTTTGGCTAAAGAATCAGCTGGAAGACTACAACATGAAGGTCGAAGACATTTCACTATTTTGCGACTCCTCCAGAGCAATAGTAATTGCCAACAACCCAGACTCGCATAGCCGGACAAAGCACATTGAGCTAATATATCACTTCATCTGAGAGCATGTGGAGCAAGGGGACGTAGATCTGCAGTATGTTCCAACAAATAAGAAAGTTGCAGGCATCTTCACAAAGCCACTGGACGAGGCTAGGTTCAACTTCTTCAAAATTGAGCTTGGCATGCTCAACAAAGAAGAATAGACAAGGTGGAATCACTTCAAGGCTCAGAAATTGAGGACGAGTCAAAAAGGATAGAAATTTCTCTAAGTGGACTTCACTTCTCGAGACATGGAATGACTACTCGAGAACTAATGTCTTACTAGTCGAGCAATCCCTTTACCTCTCGAAAACTAAGTAATTTCACTCGATTTCCATCACTCGAGTAGTGACCTTCTTCTCGAGAAGTAAGACAATCACTCGAGTACTAAGATTCTATATCTCGAGTACTAAAATTCCATCTCTCGAGTACCGCACATCTACTCGAGAAATATCCCGACGCATTTTGTATTATTTTGACTTCTTCATTTTCGCAACCTGCATGATTTTTTCAACCCCTAATCATCATCACCAGGTCTATATAAATAGAAAAACTTTAGATTTCATAAACCTACTTGAATTTAAAATCTGTTCTCTCGAAAAGCCTCTTCGCCTTCTGCCGCTGACAAAGAGTAACCAACGTCGTCTTCGTTCTTCCGTTTGCCGGTCATCATTTTCTAAAGATTCATGGCGCCGCAGTCCAAGATTGGTGTTGGAAGTGAGTTAGTGATATCAGGAATTGCTGAGTTATCGGACGATTTCAAGAACTTGTTGATTTTACTCGACTGTGCCGGTTTGACCTTTGTTTTACAGCAACCTTGCAAAATCCTCTTTCCTGAGGTTGAATAATTCTTCCAGAATATTAAGTTAAGGAGAAATGGAATAGTTTTGAAGTTGAGGGTGAAGGGCTTTAAGAACAAATTGAATAATACAACTATTTCTCAACTTCTGAGGATGTCGATTATTGATGAAGAAGATGATCTCACTACAAAAGATAATGACAGGACTTGTGGTTTCTGTGGAGTTTCTACTGAGGTCACTTCTTTCAGACGGCCTGATCTGAATGCTGAAAGCAAGTTGTTAGTGGATATCTGTTGGATCCCTAGTTTGAATTTGGGATAGGTTCACTAATCTAGGCTAAGTCAGACCCATATTGTATAGCCAGGGTCTCGTCTAGTGTCTTAGGTATCAGTTGGGTCAACAACTTAGTGAGACAAGGACAAGACATTAGAGACTTAGAAGACAACAGAGATTGAACTAGGAAGAAATTTTTCTAAGTGAAAAGTCGTTCGACGATCTCTGAAGAGAGTTCGACGATCTTCGTTCTGCGTTCGACGATCTTAGAATTAAATCTCTAAAATGCTGAGATTGACAATTGCTGAACTAAGGTCGACGATCTCTGATCTACTTTCATGATTGAGATAGACGATCAACCATCTCAGTTTGATGATCTTGAAGCCCAGTTTGGAAAGCAGAATTTCAGGTCAACGATCACAGGGCTCAGCTCGACGATAGAGGATGATTGAGTTCGATGATCTCAGGACCAGATCGACAATTACTACTTGATCAACATTTTATTCCCTACAGTTATTATTTTCCTTATTGACTGATTATTATATTGCTTATATGAATCTAAGTGATTAATGCATATATTCTCAGAATATAGCCGTTCCTTGGCAAACATTAATTATGGGTATTCACAGAGTTATTATACAGCCATTCTCGGGACAGTTAGGGAAATGATTTAATTCTCTTATAGTCGTTGCACAAGTTCCTGTGATTCCTGCAGTCAATCAATGTGTGCCATTTCAAATTAAGTTTGAAATTATTCAAAGGAAACATACTCAGAGAATAAAAGTGATAGAGATTATTTTGCAGCAAGATAGATAGACATATTCAGATAGAGAACACAAGACATCAGAAAAAGAAGAACATCTTTCAGTTCGTTACACAAGTGTTCATCCAGGAAGCCTGTAGAGACATTCATCTTCAATCAGTCTTAGCTTTCTGTAATTCAAGACTTACACCTTATACAAGGCTTTTGATTCCTGAACTAATCAAGATCATCAGGACATGCCTTGACTCCATCAGGATCACTCTCAAGTATTCTCTCATTTGCTTGAGAAAAGATAAGACAACTCAACTCTTTCTTTCCCCCTTTGTGTACAGGGTTCTTACTCCCTTCAAAAGTAATTCCTGGTTGTGAGGTCTCCTGATCAAAAGACTTCAAGTGGTTTTCTAGCATGAAAGTGAGGGGATAAGTTTTAAACTACTCTAGAGGGGGGGTGAATAGAGTATTCAAAATTTTATGAACACTTAGTCAGCTCCCTTGGAGTTTATTTGCGGAATAAAATATCTGATACTTGAACCCTAAGAGCCTAACACAGTGAAGTGCACAAGTGAAGAAGTTGACTGAAATTTCAGTTAACTACAAGCCTATCACAGCAACTAGCAACCCTAGGTAGTTCTAACACAGACACAGAATAAACATATCAGCAAGAATCAGAGAGACACAGGATATATAGTGGTTCCCTTTAAATAGGTACATCCACTCTTCTACCACCCTGGTAGGAATCCACTACAGGTTTTTGCTAAGGTGCCCTGCCACCAATGATCTGATTCAGGTAGATCAAACAGACCCTTTGAGCTTTTGATAAGGATGCTCAACCACAGGTTGTTGATAAGGTGCCCTGTCACCAATGTTCACTTTTGAAGAGGTGTGAACAAACTCTTTTACAAAAGGGGTTGAGAGGGTTAGATTATCTTCTCTGTTTTAAATACAGATTAGAGAAGATTTGTGGATTCTCTAAAGAATCAAAGTCTCCCCCTGCCTCAGTGGAAGTCCAGGGAAAGCCTTTGCTTCAGGATGAAGGAGTTTCAGATAAACTGAAACTAAATTCTCAGAAATCTGTAGACTGATTTTTATCAGTTTTCCAGATTCTGGAGCACTTGAAGCAGAACTGGAGCTCTTTCTGAAGTCTTGAAAACTCTAAGCAGATGCTCAGGAGACTTGAGAATGAAAGATGATTGCTCTGGGCTTTTGCTTCAGGAAAACTTTTCTTCTTCTTATTGTGAGATTGTGAAGAGCTGCTCTGATGATGCTTGAGCGAATGAATAATATTTCTCTGTGTCTGTAACTTCTTCTTTTCTGAGAGAAGAATCTCTCTTAAATATGTCTTCACGTTTTTCCTTTGGAACGGCTCTATTGATTTGAATTCTCGAGCCCTGCAACAGATTATCTCAAAATAGAATATAGCAATAGGAATAGAATGGCCTATTAACTTTCTGTCAGTCCCAATAAGGAATAAAATAAGCGGGAAAAATATCTCAGCATAAATACATACCATTCTTGGAAATAGTACATAGTACCAACGGCTAGAAAACAAGCTGGAAAGATAAAGTCAACGCAATTTGTATAATAGGACAAAATGCTTTATCAAGAATACTGAATCCCGTGATTTATGCTTGACATATTGTGTAAATAATTCATTTGAATTTAAGCCATAAATTTAGCAACAAATAACTTCAGAAAATCTTTCTAACCACAAGCTAACACACTTGGAAATAAACCAAGGAATAGCATAAATACAAATAGATAAAAGCAGACAGAAATCGTCGAACAGGGGTTCGAAGATCGTCGACCTACTAACAGATCGTCGACTAAAAACAGAAGTCTGTCGAAACAGAAATCGTCGAACGGAAATCGTCGACCAGCTCAAACTATCGTCGACCAAAACAAAAGATCTGTCGAGACAGATAACGTCGACCAGAAATCGTCGACAACTAAGGCAACAATCTGTCGACACAGATATCGTCGAACATCACAAGATGTCGACGACTAAGACAAAATATCTATCGAGACAGATATCGTCGAACAAGAACAAGATCGTTGAACTGCAGATGGCAGATCGTCGACCAACCTTCAGAGCATAAGAGGCTTGCTCTGAGATCGTCGACCATCGGTCGACGATAATTGTCTTGACTCAACGATTCGATAGCCCTGCTATCGTCGATCAATGATCGACGATCGCGAGGCCTCGTTCGACGATAGTCGAACGGAAAAAGCCTTAACCAAAACACATTCTAAAACTACTAGCCTAAACTCTAGGTCAGTCATATACTGCCCTAGGGAGACTAAGCAAAGTCTAAACAGGATCATATATAAATTATATAGATCAAGAGAGGGCTGCAAGGGGATCACATAAGCCAAATCACATCTAGGGTACCAACAATCTCCCCCTATTTGGGTTATGTTATCCAATCCAGTTTAAAGGCTAAAGCAGACAACAACAAATCTAAAGATTAACCAGAATGTTAAAACACAGGCAATACACAGAAAATATAACAAGCATAAATCAGCAGAAATGGAATGTATCAAGCAGATTTATCAGCATGTTTAGCATCAGATGAGTTTTTGGGTATTGCAGCTGGTTTGAAAATAATTTCTCTGTTAGGGTTTGCTGCTTGTCTCTTGGATAGCATTAGATCATGTTCACCTATGATTTTCTTTTCAGCATAACTTGGTAGAACTGCAGCAGGATGTAGTCTCATGTATTCCTCAGTGTCAAAGGCTTCTGGATTGACTTGAATTCTACTGAGTTCCTTTTCTCTGAATTCTGACATTGTTGAGTAAGCTGTAGGATCTAGTCCTTGAGATTTGGCTCTCTCCATCATGCTTAGTGCAATAGACTCTTTGAATCTTGCCATAGAGGCAATCCTTTCAGCTTCAGTTTTATCTGATGGAGAGGGAGGTCTATCAGTATCTGTATGAGCTGCAATCTCCATGTTCCTTTGAAGAGCTGTAGCAAGTTTGCTTGAATCAAGAGGAATCTGCACAGCCTTCTTAGGATCAGTTTCAGCATATAGAGATTTTGGAGGAGCAAGTTCAATGAACTTCTTATGGGATTTCTCTGAAAAGACCACTCTTTTTCCTTTTGATTCAATTGTCTCAGCAGCAGCAGGTTTTCTTGAAGAAGAAGAGGATGGACCTTTCCTGGGAGGAGAAGGTTTCCATTCTGGAATTTTCTTTTTAGGAGAGGGAGGAGGAGAGAAGGTAGGTTGCTGAAAAGTCATCTCCTTTATTTTTTCCATGAGAACATTGTCATTTCTTTTTCTTCCTTGTCCTGATACATCTTGGCCTCCCTGGCTTTGGTTACTCCTTCTTTGGTAGGTCTGAGAAGTGTTAGAACTGGCTGACCTTGCAGAGGGGGCAGAAGAGAGACTTCCAGAGGCTCCAGCACCAGGAGGTGGAGGAGGACCTCTGGGGGGGAATTTCTGAACAGGAGTGTCATATCTTTTTCTTCTCTTATTCTCTCTTGTCTGATTCTTTGAAAGTCTCATCCAAGGCTGAAATTCTTTGCTCTTGGGATCAATTCCCTTCAGAATAAAATAGGGAACATCCTTGTCTGGATTAGCAGCAGGAGGAGCAGGAGCTTTTCTTTTCTTGGAAGCAGCTCTTTTCCTTTTCTTAGAGGAGTCAGAATCATCAGAATCATCATCATCATCATCAGAATGAGATGAGTCTTTCCCAGCATAATCATCAAAGTCAAGTTCAGAAGGATCCTTGGCAGCAGGTTCAGCTTTGTCTTTCTTTTCTCTTTCTTCTTTCTCTTTAGCTTCCTCAATGGCATCTTGCCTAAGGAGGGCATCAAGATCCACATTTGGAGACCTCTTCCAGAGTTCTGATTCTGGATACAACTCAGGAACTGTCTTGGGGACCAGTTCTGCAATAGAAGGAATGGATAGAGGATAGGTAAGGATAGGTGGAGAAAAGATGACGATATCTGCAGGGGCAGATGCTTTCTCTAGAGAGATGGCTAGGGAATCCAGATGATAATTAGCCATCCCTTCAATGTACTCAGAGGCAATATTTTCAGCCACAAAGGCTATATATTGGTCAATGTTTAGAGTACCTGAGCTTGAGTCCATTTCAGTCATCTTGGGAGCATTGTCTGCCCTATCTTGCACATCTTCAATTTCTTCAGCAGCAGCATCAGCAGGGATGTTGATGTCTTCAGCAGCAGCAGCATTTATGGTTGTGCCTGCATGCAAAGAAAGATAGGTTAACAACCAAGTGGGAATAAAATATTCCCCCAAGGTGAACAAACAACAGGTAATAGATAGGATTACCTGAAGATCTACACAGGATACCACTTTGCATCTAGGAAGGAGGTTATAATTCCTTCTAGATGTTTAGTGACATCAGGGATAGACACCTCTGCAAGGCACAAGAGGAGTGCCATACAGGAAAAGAAAAGAGTATCCTTGACCAAGGGGTCATCAAGGTACTCAGGTCTATAAGGAACCACTATCTCTTGAGGAGGAAGAACAAAAGGAGTAGATGTGAGTGAGAACTCACAGTCTGAGTTAAGAAATGATTCCAAGTCTTTATCAGAATCAAAGGACTTAGCAGCATCAACTTGCAATACTGATGTAAGGTCATCAGCAGCTGTGATGGAAAGGAAGGGATAAGAAAATAACTCTAAGTTGGAGTTTGAATTAATTAGAATCTTAAATAAAGCTATACCATCAGGTTGAGCAGCATCATACTCACAGGTGTCCATGGGGACTTCCTCATTTTCTTTTTCAGGAACTTCTTCCTCAGAAGCTAGATTCACTAGGGAGTGAATGTCTTTGTTAGATACAAATATCAAATTGAAGTCCTGATTATAACCTTTGGAGGAAGAATTTTAAGGTTTACCTTCTGGTTCTTTCTCTGGAATCTCTTGAGGTTCTTCTACAGTTCCTTGAAGGGGAAGAGAAGAATTGTCCTGAAGGGTCAGGGCATCACCTGAGACCACTTCAACAGACATCTCCCCCTGCATGACTTCAGTGGGGACTGGAGTCATGCATCTTACAGAAGGGGGCTCAGCAGAAGATGAGATGGATTTGATGGCATCAGTGAGAGAATTGATGGAGGCAATGAGAGGGGCATTGGCAGCCTCAATCATGCTTTGGTTGGAGGGAGTGATGAGCTTTACAAGGTGTGCAAGCATTTCAGGGGATATCTGAAATGCTGATGATGTGGAGGTGGATGGATGACTGTGGGATACAAAGGGAGGTGGTGATGGAAAGGTATCAGGATGATCTGCCACATGATCAAATGAGTCATGTGGAGATGGGTGAACATCAACATGAGTGTGGGATTCATGTTGAGAGAGGTTTGTGAGGATGGTAGCAGTTATTATGTCAACACTGGCTGAGGCTGCCAGATGTTGTGGTGTGGGTGGAGATGCATGTTGGATGGGAGATGCATGTTGTGATGGCACTGCAGGTGTTGTAGAGGAAAGTAATGCAGGGGAAGAGGATGCAGGGATAGAGAGAGAGGATGGAGGGATTACTGAGCCTTCCCCAGTAAGCGGGAGAGCGGCCGAATCAGCCCTTGTGTCTGAAGGAGGGTTAGGATCAACCCTGGCTGACTTCTTGATAATCCTCTGGGATTTCTTGAATAGAGAGGGGTCCAACCTCTTGCTGGCATTTACTGCAGACGGTGCAGAAACAAGCAGCAGGGGTGCTTTCACATACAGAAACACACCCAGTACCCTGGCAAGGTTTACCTCTTTCTTGTTGTTCTTTCTCCTTATTAGTTCAAACAGAACTTTCCCCCAGGCTATCTGCATCCTATTCACCAAAGCCGACATTAGGGCAAACTGTTGCCTGTTGATATTGTCGTGAGCCGAATGTTTTCCCAAAATGATCTTGCCCACCAGGTCTGCCAGAAACTTGTATTCTGGAGACAAGTTTATCTTCAGCAGCTTAGCCGGAATCCCTTCGGCATGGCCCATCACAGTGAGCATGCGGCCATATTCCTCTGTGCTTTGCTCATATTCCTCAGTACCTGTTGGTAGTCCAAACAACTCAGACAGAACTTCAGGAGTCAGGATGACCTCCTCCCCATTTATTTTTCCAGTCATGGCTTCGTCGCTGGAGGACGAAGTGTATACCCATTCTCGTATCTCCGGTATGTTAATCTTAGGTGCGGATGACATGAATCTCTTGAGGCCTTGCTCTTCACACAGCTGCAGGATGTCTTGGATTGGTTGATCGCATCGGTTGAAGGAGTCGAAGTCGACAGAGAAACCAGTATCGAACTTCATCCCGAAGAGAACTGCGGAAGGAATCGCCATTTGATTGAAGAAAGATTAGCGAAACGAGATGCAAGGCAGGGGAGAAGAGAATCGCGCGGGATTAGAGTTCGAGAGCGAATTCTAAACCAGAGGAGGGAATATGAAAAGACGGAGCAGAAGAGCGACGATCTTCAGACCTAAATCGACTATTAGATATAAATCTACGATCGTCGAACCCGGAACAAAATCGGTCGTCGAACGATGACCGACGATAGTCAATATTTGACTAAATCGTTAAATATCGACCGTCTACAAGCAATCACCACGATCGTCGATCGAAATATGTCGGTCGACGATTCTCCATACAACACAGAAAATCTGTCGTCGACCATTGGTCGACGATAGATACCTGAGGAGAGATCGTAGACCAGTTGGTCGACGATTTCTGCCTTACTAAAGAAACGCGATCTGTCGTCGATTAGTGGTCGACGATAGATGCCTAGTCGAAGATCGTCGAGCGGGTCGTTCGACGATTTTAGACAGAAAACAAAACTATCTTAATTTTCACTACTCTGAACCATTAATCATACCAAGCTGGTTCAGGAAGAACAAATGCCTTTGTTCATCAAGGGGCTTAGTGAAAATATCTCCTCTCTGCAGGTCTGTGGATATAAATTCTATTTTTATCTTGTTCTTTTCCACATTATCTCTCAGAAAATGATGTCTAATCTCAATGTGCTTGGTTCTGGAGTGGTGCACAGGATTTTGAGCAATTGATATTGCACTGGTACTGTCACACAGAATTTTTGTGTTTGAGTGTGTGTACCCATAATCCACTAGCTGATTTTGAATCCACAGGATCTGTGAACAACAACTAGCTGCTGCTATATATTCAGCCTCAGCAGTTGAAGTAGACACAGATGCCTGTTTCTTACAAAACCAAGAGACAAGTCTCTCTCCCAGGAACTGACAAGTCCCTGAGGTGCTTTTCCTGTCAACTCTACAACCAGCATAATCAGCATCTGAATATCCAATTAATTCAAATCCTGACTCAGCTGGGTACCACAGTCCTAAGTTAGGGCATCCCTTAAGGTATCTCAAGATTCTCTTGAGAAGAGTTAAGTGAGATTCCTTTGGGTTGACCTGAAACCTAGCACATAGGCATGTAGCAAACATTATGTCAGGCCTACTTGCAGTCAAATACAGCAGGGAACCAACAATGGCTCTATAATTCTTTTGATCAACAGACTTGCCATTTACATCAGAATCAATAACTGCATTTGAGGCCATAGGTGTGCTCATTGATGAAGCATCAGACATTCCAAATCTTTTAACCAGCTCTCTGGCATATTTTGATTGAGAAATGAAAATGCCATCAACACTCTGTTTCACTTGGAGACCAAGGAAATAGGATAACTCACCCATGCTGCTCATCTCAAACTTAGAGTGCATTAGTTCAGAGAACCTCTTGCATAGTTTGGGATCAGTAGAGCCAAATATAATGTCATCTACATAGATTTTAACTAACAGTTGTGAGTCCTTATGATGTCTAATGAATAGGGTTCTATCTACTACACCTCTCACAAACTTGTGTTCTAGAAGAAAGTTTGCTAAGGTCTCATACCAAGCTCTAGGAGCTTGCTTAAGTCCATATAGAGCCTTTTGGAGTTTGAACACATGAGTGGGTAAGGTTGATGAAACAAACCCTGGTGGTTGTTCAACAAACACTTCTTCCTTTAAATCTCCATTGAGGAAGGCACTCTTCACATCCATTTGGAAAACCTTAAATCTTTTATAGGCAGCATAGGCTAGGAAAATCCTAATGGCTTCTAGTCTAGCTACAGGGGCAAAAGTCTGATCATAGTCTATGCCTTCCTCCTATCTATAGCCTTGAGCTACTAGCCTAGCCTTATTTCTAACTACTATGCCTTGGGCATCAAGCTTGTTTCTAAACACCCACTTGGTGCCTATGATCCGTTGGCCTCTTAGTCTTAGAACCAAGGTCCAAACTTTACATCTTTCAAACTGGTTAAGTTCCTCTTGCATGGCTATAATCCAGTGTGGATCAAGCTCAGCATCTTTAATGGTTAGGGGCTCAACCTGAGAAAGGAAACAAGCAAACATCACATCTTTGTTGAGTTGATGTCTTGTCTGGACTCCTGCTGAAATGTCTCCAATCACTTGAGATACAGGGTGATCTCTAAGTGTGACAAGATCAGTAGGTTCAACAATGATCTGATCTTCAACAGTTTCAAGATTTAATTCCTCATGTGGAATTTGATCAACTGTTGGAGCAGGTGCTTTAACTTCAAGAAGTTCTACATCAGATTCAGAATCTGAGGGAGCAACCTGAGGAGTTTGTTGGGGATGATTCTCCTGTGTGAGTCTCAAACCTTCCAAATCCTTACTTACTCCTAGGACTTGCACTGTACTATTAGAGGAAGAGTCCTTCTCCTTATAATACATGACTGTCTCATCAAAAGAGACATGTGCAGACTCTTCTATCTTAAGAGAGGATTTATTAAGGACCCTATAGGCTTTGCTTACTTGAGAGTATCCTAGAAAAACTCCCATTGAAGCTTTTGCCTCAAATTTTCTAAGGTATTCTTTGTTATTGTTATGAACAAAAGCAACACAACCAAATACTCTAAAGTAATCTATTTTAGGTTTTACTTGCTTAAGTAACTCATAGGGAGTCTTACCCTTAAGTTTATGTATCAGGCTTCTGTTCAATACATAGTTAGCTGTGCTAACTGCTTCAGCCCAAAAGGACAGAGGCATGTTAGCATCTGCCAATAATGTACTTGCAGCTTCAATTAGTGTTCTGTTTTTCCTTTCAACTACCCCATTTTGTTGAGGAGTTCTAGGAGCAGAGAAGCTATGTTTGATACCTTCCTTCTCACAGAATTCTTGCATAAGAAGAGACTCAAACTCAGTACCATGATCACTTCTGATCAAGGCAATCTGAGTAGAATACTCACTCTGTATACACTTTAGAAAATCTGTAAGAACCTTGAAGTTATCAGCCTTAGTTCTCAAGAAGAATACCCAAGTGAACCTGGAGAAGTCATCTACAATTACTAGAGTGTAAGACTTCCCTCCAAGACTCTGCACAGCAATAGGACCAAATAAGTCCAAATGTAGCAAGTACAGAATCCTGGGAGAATCACTTTTATTAACTGATTTAAAACTATTTCTTGTTTGCTTTCCTAGTTGACAAGCTTTGCAAAGGCCTTCCTTCTTGTAGGGGCAAGAAGGTAATCCTCTTACAAGATTGTATTTAGCCAACCTAGAAATGTTTTTCAAATTTACATGACTAAGTCTTTTATGCCAAAGGGTATTATTACTGGTTACTTCATTAAATAAGCATATTTCAGATTTGGATGAGTTAAAGTCTACAACATAAACATTTCCAATTCTAATACCTACTAACACAACAGTATTATTCAAAGAAATATTGCAGGCAGTGTCAGTAAACCAAACCTTGTACCCAGCATCACACAATTGGCTAACAGAGATTAGGTTGTGATTTAGTCCTGAGACATAGGCTACCTTCTTGAATGTCACAGCTCCTATGGTGAAGCTGCCATACCCTTCAGTCTGTCCACAGCTGGAATCCCCAAATACAACTTTTGGTCCCAGCTTGGCTTTGAATCCTGACAGGTTCTTCTTCTTTCCTGTCATATGCTTTGAGCATCCACTATCCAGATACCATTTGTCATGGATGACTGGATAGGTCTTCACCTGCAGAGATAACAGTTATACATTGTGGACCCAGATTACCTTGGGTCCAGTGTTCTTCACAAAAGAAAAACTAGATATAAAAGATTTTGCAGGCTTAGATTTATATCCTAAAGGGTGTGATCTCCTAGGTGGGATAATCCATTCAGTTGAAGGATTAAACAACCTGGGGTAGTGATTGGGTTTTGTAATTCTGGAAGTTTGAAAATGATTTTCCAGCTTAAGTCCAGATCGTCGATCGATGGTCGACGATCGCAAGCCATATCGTCGATCATTTCCAGTAGTATGTTCTGGATTCCACGATCGTCGATCACTGGTCGACGGCTCAGAATGAGATCGTCGATCACCGGTCGACGACTCAAGGTGAGATCGTCGATCTCTTGCACCAAAGATATCATACTTGGTGAAGGTGTTCAGCGATCGTCGATAGACGTTCGACGATTGGTTTGACGATCGTCGATTAATGTTCGACGATTTTTGTAAAGCTAGAAATTTTTTCTTCCTATTCTCTTTCTTAATCTTATTCTGAATTTTCTTGCATTTTTCAATTTCCTCAGTATTCTTTATTCCTGATTCAGAAACAAATTTTACTGGAGTGCTAAATCTCTCCTTTGTGAGGAGGATGGGTTCACTAGGTGTAGCACCTAAGCCTAGTTTATCATTACCAACCCTAGTGTTTGCTATACAGGTTATTTCAGATAATTTAAGGCTTCTGCCATTTAATTGTTCTTCTAACCTCTTAGATTTAGCTAGTTCTAATTTTAGGAATGTTACTTCTTCTTTTGAGCTTTCTAATTCTTTTTCTAATCTGATTATTTCAGTACCTTCCATGTCTAGTTCCATTATTTTTAATCTAAGTGACTTAATTTCTTTTTCAGATAATAGTAAGTCTAAACATAGAGTTTTAAATTTTAGTTTGAACTCAGGAGATGAGAAATCAAATGAGTCGATTACCTGGTCCTCCATAAAGGAATCTTCTTCATTGTCTCCTTCTTCTTCAGAATTCTCTGCAGCTGACAGAGAGCTGCAGGCATCAATAGCCATGAGGCAGACCTCTTTGGCTTTCTTCTCTTCTTCTTCTTCTGAATCACTGGAGCTAGAGGAGCAGGTATCCTCTTCTGTTTCACTCCAGGTAGCAGCCACAAATCCCTTGTCCTTCTTCTTGTATTTGTGTGATGAAGACTTGGAGTGGTGCTTCCTGTACTCTTTCTCATGTTTCTTCTCCTTGTGTTTCTTCTCTGGACAATCTGGAGCAATGTGTCCAGGCTTGCTGCAAACATAACAAATGATTTCTTTAGATGGAGTCTTGTCATACCTTGGTTTGTCCTCATGCTTGGAGAACTTCTTTCTGAGGTCTCTTCTTCCCATGTTGAAGAACCTCTTTGCAATGAGTGCCAGTAACTCCTCATTTGATTGACTTCCTTCAGAAGTCTCAGCAGCCTTAAGAGCTAGAGAATGCTCTTTCTTTGTTGGTGTTGGAGTTTTTACTTCAGTTGCAGCAGCTCTGCTCTTTAAAGTTTGCTCATATGACTTGAGCTTTCCCAACAGAGCTTCTGTGGAGAGTTCCACAGTGTTTCTTCCATCCTTGATGGGCCATATCCTTGAGTCCCATGAGATGGGAAGGCACATCAGGATCTTGTCATTGACTTCTGACAAGGTTATCTCCTTGTCTAAAGACCTCAGTTCACTTATTATTGAACTGAGTCTTGTGTACATGGTGTCAATGTCTTCAGCATCATCTTTCTTGAAGTTTTCATACTGAGAGGTGAGGTTGGATCTCCTGTCCTTCCTCTCATCAGCTGAGCCAGCAACTATGTGGTTGAGGGAATCCCACATAGCTTTGGCTGAGGTGCATTCAGCCAGCTTCTGGAATATCTCATCAGACATTGTCTGAGCTAGGATATTCATTGCTTTAGCATCAGCTGCTTTTGCCTTCTTGTAAGTTTCATTGTAGTCAGGTGGTGGCACAGCACTGAGATCAGCAGAAGTGGAAGCAGCAGCAGGCCTAGCAGGTGGTCCTGTCAAAATAGAAGAAAAGATATCTTCATCAATAGAATTCATGTATAGTCTTATCCTGGCCTTCCATATGCCAAACTTGGACAAGTTGCATACAGGAGGTCTGGTGCTCGAATAATCCTTAGACTGGGCCATGTGTGAAAGTGTTTGTGAGTGGTATCAGAAAACAACTTATCACTGGATCTTTTAACTCAGGTGTTAGACTGTATGAACAGCTAACCTCCCTCTGATACCAATTGAAAGTGAGGGGATAAGTTGTAAACTACTCTAGAGGGGGGGTGAATAGAGTATTCAAAATTTTATGAACACTTAGTCAGCTCCCTTGGAGTTTATTTGCGGAATAAAATATCTGATACGTGAACCCTAAGAGCCTAACACAGTGAAGTGCACAAGTGAAGAAGTTGACTGAAATTTCAGTTAACTACAAGCCTATCACAGCAACTAGCAACCCTAGGTAGTTCTAACATAGCCACAGAATAAACAAATCAGCAAGAACCAGAGAGACACAGGATATATAGTGGTTCCCTTTAAATAGGTACATCCACTCTTCTACCACCCTGGTAGGAATCCACTACAGGTTTTTGCTAAGGTGCCCTGCCACCAATGATCTGATTCAGGTAGATCAAACAGACCCTTTGAGCTTTTGATAAGGATGCTCAACCATAGGTTGTTGATAAGGTGCCCTGTCACCAATGTTCACTTTTGAAGAGGTGTGAACAAACTCTTTTACAAAAGGGGTTGAGAGGGTTAGATTATCTTCTCTGTTTTAAATACAGATTAGAGAAGATTTGTGGATTCTCTAAAGAATCAAAGTCTCCCCCTGGCTCAGTGGAAGTCCAGGGAAAGCCTTTGCTTCAGGATGAAGGAGTTTCAGATAAACTGAAACTAAATTCTCAGAAATCTGTAGACTGATTTTTATCAGTTTTCCAGATTCTGGAGCACTTGAAGCAGAACTGGAGCTCTTTCTGAAGTCTTGAAAACTCTAAGCAGATGTTCAGGAGACTTGAGAATGAAAGATGATTGCTCTGGGCTTTTGCTTCAGGAAAACTTTTCTTCTTCTTATTGTGAGATTGTGAAGAGCTGCTCTGATGATGCTTGAGCGAATGAATAATATTTCTCTGTGTCTGTAACTTCTTCTTTTCTGAGAGAAGAATCTCTCTTAAATATGTCTTCACGTTTTTCCTTTGGAACGGCTCTATTGATTTGAATTCTCGAGCCCTGCAACAGATTATCTCAAAATAGAATATAGCAATAGGAATAGAATGGCCTATTAACTTTCTGTCAGTCCCAATAAGGAATAAAATAAGCGGGAAAAATATCTCAGCATAAATACGTACCATTCTTGGAAATAGTACATAGTACCAACGGCTAGAAAACAAGCTGGAAAGATAAAGTCAACGCAATTTGTATAATAGGACAAAATGCTTTATCAAGAATACTGAATCCCGTGATTTATGCTTGACATATTGTGTAAATAATTCATTTGAATTTAAGCCATAAATTTAGCAACAAATAACTTCAGAAAATCTTTCTAACCACAAGCTAACACACTTGGAAATAAACCAAGGAATAGCATAAATACAAATAGATAAAAGCAGACAGAAATCGTCGAACAGGGGTTCGAAGATCGTCGACCTACTAACAGATCGTCGACTAAAAACAGAAGTCTGTCGAAACAGAAATCGTCGAACGGAAATCGTCGACCAGCTCAAACTATCGTCGACCAAAGCAAAAGATCTGTCGAGACAGATAACGTCGACCAGAAAACGTCGACAACTAAGGCAACAATCTGTCGACACAGATATCGTCGAACATCACAAGATGTCGACGACTAAGACAAAATATCTGTCGAGACAGATATCGTCGAACAAGAACAAGATCGTTGAACTGCAGATGGCAGATCGTCGACCAACCTTCAAAGCATAAGAGGCTTGCTCTGAGATCGTCGACCATCGGTCGACGATAATTGTCTTGACTCAACGATTCGATAGCCCTGCTATCGTCGATCAATGATCGACGATCGCGAGGCCTCGTTCGACGATAGTCGAACGAAAAAGCCTTAACCAAAACACATTCTAAAACTACTAGCCTAAACTCTAGGTCAGTCATATACTGCCCTAGGGAGACTAAGCAAAGTCTAAACAGGATCATATATAAATTATATAGATCAAGAGAGGGCTGCAAGGGGATCACATAAGCCAAATCACATCTAGGGTACCAACATAGCACCTGATCAAAAGATAGAAGGGTTGCAATATCTCCCTAGAAATAGATATTTCTTTGTGGTAGTCACCTGATCAAAAACCTGAGAGTGATTTCTATCAGGGTAGTAGAATAATGGATGTACCCAGATTTGGGGAACCACAATAATTTATTGTGTCGTCTGGTTGCTCTTTCTCTTATTGTTCTTGTTATTTACTGTGATATTTAGAATAGCTCTCTAGTTTTCTTTTATATATTTAATTATTGGTATCACTTTATTCTAACTCTGATATTTTAGTTTAAAACAGCCAAAATATTTTTTTATACTCTATTCACCCCCCCCCCACTCTAGAGTAGATCTGAATAACTCCATTCTTTCAATTTGTATCAGAGGATTGTGTTTTTTGGTTGAACAAGCTAACACTTGAACTAAGATCCCTGCTTATTCAGATTTCCTTTTCCTTAGTTATTTATTTATCAAATGGCACAGAACAAGGACTATGCAAGCACCAGACCTCTTGTCTGTAACTTAAAAAAGTTCAGTATCTTGAAGCCAAGAATTAGACTTTACATGAACTAAATTGATGAAGACATCTTCAACTCCATTTTGACAGGTCCACGTCAACCAACTGCAGCCACTTCTACATCTACTGACACTCATGCAGTTCCACTACCAAATTGGACTGATCCATATAAGAAAGAAAAGATTGTTGATGCCAAGGCCATGAACATACTGGCCCAGACTATGTCAGATGGCATATTCCAAAAGGTTGATGATTGCACCTCAGCAAAGGCTATCTGGGACTATTTGAACCAGATGGTGGCTGGCTCAGTGGAAGAAAGAAAGGATAGGAGATCCCTTCTTATTTCTAATTATGAGAACTTCTGAAAGGAAGATGCAGAAATAGTTGAAGAAATATATGGCAGACTGAGTGCCATCATCAGTGAACTGAAAGCATTGGACAAGTACATTTCACTGAATGAGATCAATGACAAGATATTGATGTGTCTTCCTTGCTCATGGTAAATAAGGGTCTGGACAATCAAGGATGCCAGAAGTATTATAGAACTTTCCACAGAAAAACTTCTAGGAAAGCACAAATCTTTTGAGCACCTGACAAAGACTTAGGAGGCAGAGCAGAAGGCTTCTACTCCAGTCAAGAAAGAGCAGAATATTGCTTTTAAGGCTACAGAAGAAACAGCAGCTCCTGCTGTTAATGAAGAGTTCTTGAGTCTCTTAACAAAGAGATTCTACAAGATGGGCAAAAGAGACTTCAGAAAAAAGTCATCCAGACAAGAAGATAAACCCAGGTATGACAAAACACCAACTAAAGGAGTTGTTTGTTTTGGTTGCAGGAAACCTGGACACTACATCTCTGAGTGTCCAAAAAATCAGAAGAAGGAGAAAAGGAAAGACAAGGACTCCAGAAAACAGAAGTACAGCAAGCCCTTCTCATCAAGCATAAGAGGAAAGAGAAAGGATTTGTAACAGGAACCTGGAGTGATACAGAAGAGGATTCCTCATCCTCTAGCTCAAGTGATGAAGATGAGGAGGAAGCAAAGGCAAAGAAAGTTTGCATAATCGCAATTGATGCTTCCAGCACTCATTCAGAAGACGACTCATCAAATGATGAAGAACCACTCTCAAAAGTGGATTAGGTACTCTCATCCTTTGACTTCAATTCTGAAGATTTTGTACATGAATTCAAAACTATGTGTACAATTAAACTACTTAGAGAGCAATTAAATGATCAAAGTAATTTAGTTGCAGAAAACAATCAAGTAAAAGAGGATATTACACATGCAAATGAAAAGATAATTAAATTAAAAATTGAACTAGCTAAGTCAAGCCAACTTGAAGATCCCTTAATAGGAGAAGACTCAAGCTAATGGATATTATAAGTACTGTTAATGCCAGACTCACTGGCAAGATAGGCTTGGGTGCTTCATCAAGCCAACCCCCACTGGTCCAGAAAGATATACTAAGGACTCCTGTAAAATTCCATTCAGAAATGGGCAAAGAACAAATCTATGAAAAACCATCAATAGCAAATAAAAACAAACCCAACAAACAAAAAAAATAGAAACAAACAAAAACAATATTCAGTAGTTTTTGTCGAACTAAGATCGATGAAATGTGAACAAATTGTCGAACCCAGATCGACGATCTTTGAACAAAAATGTTTACTATAATCAATCGTCTTACTGCGATCGACGACTTCTGTATGGATTGTCGAGCATAGATTGATGAACATGGGGCACAGAGAATGAGTATATCTTTCTCTGAGCAGAGATCGACGATCTCAACCCATGTTGTCGAACTCAGATCGACGATCTCACTTCCAATCATCGAACCCAGTAAAAAGTAATAATACCTTTAACCTTAACAGAAATTCTAACCTTAATAAAAACTCTAATGAGAAAAGAGAAACAGTTAATCCTTTCACACTTTGGGAAATACCACCTAGGAGATATCATCCACTAGGATATAAATCTCAGTCAACTAGTAATCGTTGATGACTATTCGCGCTTTGCGTCGGTGTTCTTTCTGAAACACAAGCCAGATACCTTCGATGTTTTTACAAATTTTGTTAGGAAGATCCAGAATGAGTACAATTGTTCCATAGTCCAGATCAGAAGTGACAATGGAAATGAATTCAAGTTTTGGCCATGACAGAATTTTGTGAAAGCATAGGTATCTTTCATGAGTTTTCCTCTCCACATACTCCACAGTAAAATGGAGTACCTGAGAGAAGGAATAAAACACTCATTGAGGTCTGCAGGACTATTTTGAGTGATCCTTCACTACCGGAGTACTTCTGGGTTGAAGCTATCAACACTGCATGCCACGTGCAAAATCGAGCAGTCATAAATAAGAACCATGATAAGACACCTTACGAACTTCTAAAGGGCAGGAAACCGACTGCCACATATTTAAGAATTTTTTGTTGTAAATGATTCGTGCTTAATAATGGTAAGTATCATACTACCAAGTTTAGTGAAAAGAGTTTTGAATGTATTTTTGTAGGTTATAATAGCAATAGTAAGGCATACAGGATATTTAATAGAAAAATTCTTGTTGTAGAAGAATCAATACATGTTTTATTTGATGAGACGAGTTTGCTGCAAAGCAACACTTCTAGTGTGCTCATTGAAGATAAAAGTACAAAGTTGAAAGAAATCATATTGGATGAACCAACTGGAGATAAAGGTGATCCCCGAGATGGTTCAATTTCTAGATGCAAGGACTCTAGAGCTCAGATAACTGAAGGATCACCCAATGGACCAAATCATAGGAGATCACCGAGATGGTGTCAGAACTCATAGAGGTACAACGAACGAGAATTTACATTTAAGATTTCTCTCACATGTTGAACCAAAGAAGTTTGAGGAAGCAAACTCAAACTCATCACGGATCTTGGCCATGGAAGAGGAACTGAACCAGTTCAAGCACTACAAAGTTTGGAAACTTGTTCAAAGAACCAAAGGTAAGAATATTATCGGGACAAGGTGGGTCTACAGGAACAAGATAGACGAAAATGGAAAGATCATAAAGAACAAGGCCAGACTCATCGCCAAATGATATCATCAAGAAGATGGAATCGACTTCGACCAGATATATGCTCTAACGGCAAGGCTGGAGGCAATCAGGTTGTTCCTAGCATATGCTACACTGAAGGGCTTCACTGTCTATCAAATGCACGTGAAATCCTCCTTCCTTAATGGTGGAATAAAGGACGAAGTGTACGTAAAACAACCCCCAGGTTTCGTTGATTCTAACTATCCTGATTACGTTTTCCTATTATCTAAAGCATTGTACGGTTTGAAACAAGCTCCTCGAGCTTGGTATGAAACGCTATCTAGCTTTCTCCTTGAGAACAAGTTCATAAGGGGAAAGATAGATAAGACATTATTTCTTAGGGAAATTAAAGGCAAGAGTTTACTAGTGCAAATCAATGTCGATGACATCATTTTTGGTTCTACAGATGACAACCTCTCCAAGAAGTTTTCTAAACTTATGCAAGGGAAGTTTTAAATGAGTAGTATGGGAGAGCTGAAGTATTTCTTAGGAAGTCAGGTGAAATAATCTGAAGATGGAATTTTCATCTCGCAGACTAAGTTCACCAAGGAGTTGATTAAGAAATTTTGAATGGAGAGTGCAACCTCTATTAGGACTCTAATGGGTTTAGCAAGGTCTCTAGACAAGGATGAGAAAGAAAACATTTTGATGAAACCAAGTATAGAATCATTGTTGGATCCTTGCTCTACCTTATTGCCAGTAGACCTGACATAATGTTTTCTACATGTGTCTGTGCTAGATTCCAAGTGAGCTGTAAGTAATCTCACTACGCTGCTGCAAAGCGGATTTTGAGATACCTTAAAGGTACACCGAATATTAGCTTATGGTACCCAAGAAGTAATGACAGCGAGCTGATTGGTTTTTAAGATGATGACTTTGCAGGTAGTAAATATGACAAAAAAAGCACTTCCGGGAAATGTCAAATCCTTGGAAGGAGACTTATTTAATGGAGTAGCAAAAAGAAAAACTGTTTCGCAATCTCAACGGCTGAGTCAGATTATATTTCGGACGACAGTTGTTATGCATAGTTGCTTTGGCTAAAGAATCAGCCGGAGGACTATAACATAAAGGTCAAAAACATTCCACTATTTTGCGACTCCTCCAGCACAATAGCAATTGCCAACAACCCATCGCACAGCCGTACAAAGTACATCGAGCTAAGATATCACTTCATTCGGGAGCATGTGGAGCAAGGGGACGTAGATCTGCAGTATGTTCCAATAGGTAGGCAAGTTGCAGATATCTTCACGAAGCCACTTTACGAGGCTAGGTTCAACTTCTTCAAAACTGAGCATGGCATGCTCAACAAAGAAGAGTAGATAAGGTTGAATCACTTCAAGGCTCAGAAATCGAGGACTAGTCAAAAGTTTAGAAATTTCTCTAAGTGGACTTCACTTCTTAAGACATGGAATGACTACTCGAGAACTAATGTCTGACTACTCGAGTAATCCCTTTACCTCTCGAGAACTAAGTAATTTCACTCGATTGTCATCACTCATGTAGTGACCTTCTTCTTGAGAAGTAAGACAATAACTTGAGTACTAAAATTCTGCTTCTCGTGTACTAAAATTCCCTTTCTCGAGTACCATAAATCCACTCGAGAAATATCTCAACGCATTACGTATTATTTTGATTTCTTCATTTTCGCAACACGCATGATTTTCGCAACCCCTAATCATCATCACTAGGTTTATATAAATAGAAAAACTTTAGATTTCAAAAACCTACTCGAATTTCAAATCCCTTCTCTCGAAAAGACTCTTCGCCTTCCACCGCTGAAACAGAGCAACCGACGTCGTCTTCGTTCTTCCATTTGTCAGTCATCATTTTCTTAAGATTCGTGGCATCGCAGTCCAAGATTGGTGTTGGACGTGAGTTAATGATCACAGGAATTGCAGAGTTATCGGACGATTTCAAGAACTTGTTAATTTTACTCGACGGTGCCGGTTTGATCTTTGTTTTACAGCAACCTTGCAAAATCCTCTTTCCCGAGGTTGAAGAATTCTTCCAGAATATTAAGGTAAGGAGAAATGGCATAGTTTTGAAGTCGAGGGTGAAGGGCATTAAGATCAAACTGAACAAGACAACTGTTTCTTAACTTCTGAGGATATCGATTGTTGATGAAGAAGACGATCTCACCATAGAAGACAATGATAGGACTTATGGTTTCTGTGGAGTTTCTACTAAGGTCACTTCTATCAAAAGGCCTGATCTGAATGCTGAAAGCAAGTTCTTAGTGGATATCATTGGAAAAGTTCTCTAGTGCAAGACTTCTTCTATAAGTCACATCTCATATGAATAATTTAAAGTTATGACTGCAATAATCTGCAGGAAAAGTACCAATTTGGCATGATGATTCTAGATAAGATCAGGGAGAGCATCAAGGCTCTTAGTTTTGCAAGGATAATCTCTTTGATACTTCATGAGATTAATCCTCAAGTGTTTGATACTTCAAAAGGTAGTCATCTACATCATATGAAGAATGTCTCTATTTCTTCTATTCAAAGATGGGAATTGAAGCTGAAATATCCTACTCAAGCTGTTAAGGCTCATGAAGTTTCTACCTCAGAGGAAAGGGCTCCAATTCCTTCTTAGCATCAATTTGCTTGCACTTCTAGTGCAGAAATTTAGGGGGAGCCTGCTCCTTCTGTGCAAGACAAAATTCCCACTACTCCTGCTTCTCCAGAATAGCCAGACAGAATTCTCACTCCTCCAACTACTTCCTTCCAACCAGCTACTTCAGAAGAAATTCTTACAGATGCTCAAGTTCAAGACACAATCCTCTCCACCTATGATTACATCAATAAGATTATTGCGGAACTCTCCTCTGATGAACCACTTCCACATATTCAAAAAGAATAACCTGCTGAGCAACCCAAGCAAGCCACTCCTATTCATTCTCCATCTCTAGCACCTTCTCTGTCACCTGTACAATCCCCACAGTCACCTACCACTCATTCTCCAACTACAGAGAAAGACAAACCAGATACAAGTCTACTTTCAGATGAGGATAAAGGTTCTCTAAAGCATGTTGGTTCTCCTTTGAGGAACTTAGACTTCTCTCTTCCTACCTTCATTGGTGAGGAAGAAGTTGTTTTTGTTGATACTACAAGATCTCAAAGCTCAGTAGTGATTGAAGAAATTCCTCCATGGAAAGCTCCTCCTCCTCCAGCTCATGTTCCTCCTACTAACACTGCTACTATTTCTGCTACTTTCACTTCTTCATGTATTCTGAGTAAGATTGAACAAATGCTGTTAGAGCGAAGAACATATTTTGATGCTTCCTTGACGACAGTTCAAGACAAGTTCACTACTCTTGAGAAAGAAATGGGTAGAGAATTGCTGAGATACACCATAATACAGATCAACTAAAGCACCTTTTTCAGATAGGTGGAAAAGCACTGGACCACACTATTACTAGTGTTGGTGAAGTGATGAACTAATCTGTAACTCTGGCCAACAATCAAATTGACCTTGAGAAGAAAGCCCAAGAGCATGTAATGCAAGTATGTGAAGAAGTTGGAACTTTCAGAGATGAAACCATAGAGAAATTTTGTTTAGAAGTCAAAAAGGGGAGAAGTTAGTGAAAGAACAAGTTGAAAAATATGACTATAATGTCAATACCATATGGATTGATAAAATAAAGGAAATCAATCAAGATGTTACCAAAACTTCATTCCTCATCATCTCAATCCACTTGTTGAAGGCCAGGAAGCTCAGATGACAACTCCTATTCTTACCTTCTCTCCTAGGGCTATTGATGAAACTCTTCCTCCAGAATCCTATTCTCAAATTTGGGAATCTGAAATCCCTAAAGATTTACCATAAGTTTAGTTCCCCAAAAGAAGGAAATATGGAGAGGGTCCCTCTACTAGCAAATCAGTTACAATTCAAGACTCAGAAAATAGAAAAGCTCAAGAATTTGCTGAAGTTTGGAGCCCAACTTCAAAGTCCTTGATTCTAGATACTCTGAAACTTGTAATGGACTTTAATGAAAGCAGATATCTCCATTACAATTCTTTTGAATGTGAGCTTTATGAGAACTACATGACAAAGAGAAGAATTTATGACAGAGAATATGGCAGGAATAACCCTAAGGCACAGCCAAGACCTCCAAGGTATTATCCAAAGCCATTCAGCTATCAGAGGAGGCAACAGGAAAGGTTTGATAAGCAACATCATCAACAACAACAGAGCTAGAATTGAATTTTTGGATTTTGAGATTAAGGATTGAATGCCTGTAGAAATGAAGTCTAAAACATTTCTAAATATATAATCTCTAGTTTGGATGATTATGTGTTTAAATCTTTATTTCTTGCATTTTATCTTACACTTACCTTTTCATATCTAGTTCATTCTCTCGTGTTATAATTCACCTTAGTGTAGATGGTTCCGACTTCTCCAAATAGGGGGGGATTGTTAGGTATTGCATCGACAATAACCCAGATTTCCTGAAGTTACCCTTGAACAAAGATGAATAAAGTTGTATTTGATCTTCTATTTTAGTTATGTGTTTGCAGGTTCTATTGCTAAGTGTAGACCAATGTTACTGTACAGTGGGTCATAAACACAGGACCATACAATGTTATCACTCAATATGTGATCCAAGGTTGAAAGTGGAGGATAAGATCAGTCTGACTCTAGAGGGGGGGGTGAATAGAGTTTGTTAAAATAATTTTTCAAAATAAAACTATGCAGAGGAAGAGTTAAGTTAATATAGTATGTGTATTGTGCTGCAACAATAAAACAGAAGTAATAATAAAAAGAAATCAAAAGATCAACAGCACACAGCAAAGAATACACACAAGCAACCAAACACAAGAAGCTATAGTGGTTCCCCAATAACCTGGGTACATCCACTCTTCTACCACCCATGGTAGGAATCCACTCAGGATGAGTTGATCAGGTGTCCTGGCACCAATGAGCTTTTGATAAGGTGCTCAAAAACCAAATCTAGATTTTTTTGATAAGGTGTCTTGCCACCACTGAGTTTTGACATGGCTCTCAGAACCAGATTCAGAACTTTTGAAGGGAGTTTTATAACCCTTTTACAGCAAGAAAAGAAAAAGGAAGAGGTGAAGTTGTCTTCTCTGTCTCAATCACTGAGAGAAGACTTAGTGGATTGATTGTGTTGTCAAAGCTCCCCCTGAGATGTAGATGGTTCAGGAGTGAGAGATTTGCTAGGATGATAGGCCTTCAGAAGCTTCAGATCTCCAGCAGAAGATGATTTCAGCAGAGGCTGAAATATGAGTTGTTTGGAGTTGATCACTTGTTTTTTTACTAAGTTGATCTCTCTATCTGTGTATGTCTGTATTCAGTGGTTGTATCTCTTCTTTCTCTTGATCTGTTGTTGTGTATATTATTCTCTGATGATCCTCTGTCCATGATAGCCGTTAGCAGTCATAAATGTCTTCCATAAATATTTTGTCTTCTGGAGGAAAGTCCAATAAACATTCTCTGAGAAATCCCTTGAAACTTGCTCCAGAATAAATGAAAACGGCTAGCAAATCTCTTAAAATAAATACTGAAAAAATTTGAAAAACATTCCAAAAGCTGACTAAATTTGAATCCTTAAAGTCGTCAATCTCTCAGAAAAACATCGATCTGAGCTCTACGATCGTTGAACTGAGCTCAGAGATTGGAATGAACATCAGACAGAAAACGTCGAACTGAGCTCGAAGATCGTCGACCGGAGCTCACTGACTTGGAAACAAGCTAAAGGCAGATCGTCGATCTGAGCTCGAAGATCGTCGACCTGAGGTCGATGACTTAACAGAGTTGAGCTCAGAGATCGTCGAACGGAGTTCGACGTTTCGTCGACCTAAGCTCGACGATAATTGTCTTTGTCTCAGCTCTAAGTCTTGATCCTTGAATGGTCCTGGGGGCAGCTTCAAACCTAAGTTCTAAGCCCTAGACTCATTCTAACTTGACCTTTTCAACTATACATCTAGGTCAAACTGATTTCCTAAAAACATAGTGATCCTTGCCAAAGTTAGTAATAGGGTGTTCCAACAATCTCCCCCTATTTGGGTTAGGATTACTATTTACAGAACTCAGTAATAAATACAAAAGCAAATACAGAAAAGCAAAATATTAAAGCAATAGAGCAGAACATGCAGCATAGCAGCATTGAGATAGAATATCAGCAAGTGTTTTAAAATGAATGTACTGATTATTTACAGAGATCACTTCTTTTCACTTCCTTTCTTAAATAAGATTTCCCTGTTGGGATTGAGAGCCTCTTTCTTTGACCTTCTGTCATCTTCTGCACCTAAGTAGGTTTGAGATCTTGGCCTGGGAACCACATCCTAAGGATGCAGTTTCATGTAATCCACTGGGTCAAAGAACTTCCTTGAAGCATATCTTTCCAGTTCTGCCTTCCTTTGCTCTGACAAGGTAGTGATGTTGGAAGTGTCTTTTCCTTGCTCTCTGGCCTTCTTCAACTGATCTAAGGCAGCAAGTTCTTTCATCCTAGAAGTCCATGATAAAGGATTATTCTCTGGATCTTCAAAAGGGATTGCAGGTTCATATCTATTAACAGTTTCTGAAGTAGTAGAAGTCCTTGTATCAACAGTTTCTCTGAGTTTATAAGGGAAAGGACCTTGAGTTGAGTCCATATGTCTTTGTCCTTCCCTTTATTGTCTTGATTGAATCCTGTGTTCTCTCTGATTACCTCTGTATTGTCCCCTTCTGGACTGATAACCTCTTTGATATTGCCCTTTGGGATGATATCTCTATGAAGATTGGGAGGAGCTTTGCTTTTGAGCAGAGGTTTGAGAAGCTGAGCCTCCACCTGATCCTGAATCTGGAGGAGGAGGAGGAGGCTGAAACTGGGATGATCTTTTCTCATACTTATCCAACTTTCTTCTTTCTTCATGGCCTTTAGCGGGTTTTTAGAATACTACATCCAAGATTCAGTTATATGGTAATCATGTAGAATATAATAGGGTATGTCATTAACATCCTTGGCCTTTGCAGGAGGGACCTTCATCATGGCCGTACTTGTAGCTTTCCTTTTCCTAGCAATAGTGCTAGCAGAGTCATCATATTCTGTATTGAATTGATCACTTTCAGAACTCTGTGGTCTGTCATACAAATCATCTATACTTTTGATGTATTTCTCTTGTTGTTTCAATTGTTCAGGAGTCAGAACAGGAGCCGCAGCAGCAGATACACAACCTATTGAAGCAGCAACAAGAGCAGAAGGAATTGGAGCAGCAGGTTCTTCTAGATAAGTAGAAAGATCTTTATCAGCAACAGCATCATCATCAGCAGATAGCATTTCAATGTCAGTAGTTTCAACAGATATAACAACAGTACACACAGAAGCAACAACATCCTCAGCCTTAAACGAGTTGACATATGATGCAATCAGGCTGGGATCACATTCTGAAATAGGCACAATGGCCTTAGTAAGATCTTCAACTTGCTGAACTGGTAAATGTCTTCTGTGAAGACAATCAAAAGCACTCAACAGTGACCTGAGGTCCACTGTAAACACTAGAACTGGAGCAGCAGCAGGCACTTCATCAGCTTCATGAGGCATCTCCCCCTGCCTTGATTCAGTAGGAACTTGATCAAGGCACCCAGAGGAGGGATTGCCTGAGAAGAGAGAAAAGAAGATAGCCTGTCAGACAGCTCCTGAACATGTTTCGGAAGTGGAGCCATTGTGGTCTCCAGCAATGAGGATAGCCTGGAGGCTAGCAGCTCATACAACCTGTCTGCCAGTGTAGGAATATCTACATGCTCAAGATGGGCTTGAGTAGAGGTAGGAGTTGATGTTGCTGGCATAATGGTGGATAGTGTGGTGGTAGGAGGTATAGGGATGGATGGTTGAGATATTGGGATTGTGGAGATAGATTATACGGGTATGGAGATGGATGGTGAGAAAGATGGTTGATCAAGATGTCATTGAGGAGCTGTTGGTATGAGGAGGAGGATGGAGGCTCAAGAGGTGAGGAGGGGGAATAATCCATGAAGGAGTCATCCAAAATGTTGAAAGATGGAACAGAAGAATCAATGGGTGGATAGTTGTACAGAGGGTGTAATGGTTCTGAGGTGGTGGCTGGAGGAGATGAAATAGGTGATGAAATTATGATGGGGGAGGAGATGGCTGAGTGGATGGTTGATGAGGAAGGTAAGGCAGAAACAATTGGAGGAGGAGAAGGAGGAGCAGAGGAGGAAGCAGGCAAATCTTCTGCTGGGGCAGAGACCTGAGGGGAAGTGACTGTAGTAGTCCTTGTGCCTGAAGCAGATGGTGCTGCAGCAGCCCTGTTGGGGTTTTTAATCTGCCTGTCCCACTTGCTAAAAAGGGCACAGGTGAGCCTTTTGGATGCATTGATGTGCATCCCATTTGAAACCAGTAATTCAGGGCACCTGGAATGCAGGAAAACCCCTAGAATCCTCCCAAATAAGACACAACTTTTGTTAATTTTCTTCTTGATCAAGTCAAAAAAGATAGTTCCCTAATCCAGATGTTTCTTGTCAATTATTGCTCCCATTAAACAGAGCTGATACCTTGAGATGGTATCATGAGCTGAGTGCTTTGCCAGAAGCACTTTTCCCACAACATCAGCCAAAAATTGAAATTCTAATGATAGATTCTTTTTCAACAGCTTATTAGGGTGTACAGCAGAGTGACCCATTCTATCTAACATGGAATCAAATTCTTCTCCAGACAAATTAATAGAGTCATCTCCAGTACTTAAGGTGAATTCTTCAGTCAGAAGAATAGGGGACAATGGTACCTGAGTCCCGTTGATCGTGCCGACTATAGTATTTTCATTCTCATTGGATGCAATAAAAACCCATTCCTTGATTTCATCTGCCGCAATCTTTATTCTGGTGGTCATAAACTGAACTAACTGCTGTTCTCGGAAAAGATTCAGAATATCTTTGAACCTCTGATCGCTGCCATCGAAGGAGTTCATATCTATGTCAAAACCTGTATCAAATTTCATTTTGGAAAGAGCGGCAACCGACACCGCCATTTGTACATGCAAAGATTGAACAAACACGACCAAGTGCAGCAAGAGTTTGGAGGGAAAAAGAGTTTTTCTGCAGAAACTATGAACGCGCAAAGGAGAACGACGGCCGAAAAAAGATTTTTATATTAGGGTTCGACGCCGAAACGAAGAATCGTTGAACTCTGTTTGACGATTTGGGCTTCTAATTGAATACGAAGAGGTTTCAATGTCGTCGATCTCCGTTCGACGACATTGACGAGCGTCGAGCTCTGCTCGACGACTGCTTAACAGAAGGAAGGATAGCTTAGAGCTATCAGGCGATGCTGAACTCAGGTTGATGATTCGGGAAACGTCGATCTGCGTTCGACGATTTTTGGGAAACCGTCGATCGCCGTTCGACGATTTCTAGGAAAAATGTCGAGCGCAGTTCAGAGACAGAAACTATCCTACAGACACAAAGAGAAATGAGTTTTTAGCCTAATCTTGGTTTGTTTTTAGCTTTTCAAAATCTTGGAATTTATTTTAGGCATCCTCCATCTAACATATTTAGGAAGAATGTATGTTTCTTTTCATCCAAGGGTTTGGTGAAAATATCTCCCCTTTGCAAAACTGTTGGGATATATTGAAGTTCAATTTTATTTTTCTCAGCATTATCCCTTAGAAAATGATGCCTAATTTCTATGTGTTTTGTCCTACTATGGAGGACTTGATTTTGTGCAATAGAAATTGCACTGGTGTTGTCACAAAATATTTTAGACTTCTCTAAGTTGTAACCATAGTCTAGGAGTTGATTTTGAATCCACAAAATTTGTGAACAACAACTACCTGTAGCCATATATTCATCTTCAGTAGTTGAAGTTTACACAGATGTTTGTTTCTTACAAAACCATAAGACAAGTCTATCACCAAGAAACTGACAAGTTCCACTGGTGCTTTTCCTGTCTATTCTGTATCCAGCATAATCAGCATCTTAAAATCCAGTTAAGTCAAATGCTGAATCTTTTGGATACCAGAGACCTAGATTTGGACAGCTTTTAATATACCTAAGAATCCTCTTTACTAAAGTTAAGTGTGACTCTCTAGGGCTAACTTGGAATCTAGCACATATACATGTAGTAAACATTATATCAGGCCTACTAGCTGTAAGGTACAATAAAGATCCAATCATTGCTCTGTATGTTGTCTAATCAACTGGTTTCCCATGTTCATCAGCATCCAATACAGCATTGGTAGGCATGGGTGTTTTCATACATGATGCATCAGACATACCAAATTTCTTAACCAGCTCTTTTGTATACTTAGTTTGAGAAATAAATATGCCTTCAGCATGCTGTTTGACTTGCAATCCTAAGAAAAAGGATAGCTCACCCATGCTACTCATTTCAAATTTAGAGTGCATCAGCTTGGAAAACTTTTTACACAAGTTTGAATCAGTAGAACTAAAGATGATGTCATCTACATATATTTGTACTAGTAGGGTATGAGACTTATGGGTTCTAATAAAAAGAGTTTGGTCTACTCTCCCCCTAATAAAATCATTTTCCATAAGAAAGCATGCTAGGGTCTCATACCATGCTCTAGGAGCTTGCTTTAGACAATATAATGCTTTATGTAGTTTGAAAACATAATCAGGGTGAGTTGGAGAGACAAAACCTGGGGGTTGTCTGACATAGACTTCTTCTTTGATCTCCCCATTGAGAAAAACACTCTTCACATCCATTTGGTAGACTTTGAATCCCTTGTGAGCAGCATAAGCCAGGAAGATTCTTATGGCCTCTAACCTTGCAACTGGTGCAAAGGTCTGGTCATAGTCTATCCCCTCTTCTTGAGAATATCCTTGAGCAACTAGCCTTGCCTTGTTCCTTACAATAATTCCTTAATCATCCAATTTGTTTCTGAACACCCATTTTGTTCCAACAATGGAATGATCCTTTGTCTTAGGCACTAGTTCCCAAACTTTGTTTCTTTCAAATTGATGCAACTCCTCTTGCATTGTAATGATCCAGTGTGGATCTTGCTCTGCATCTTGAATGGATTGAGGTTCAATTTGAGAGAGAAAGCAAGTGTGCATCAGGTTTTGGTTGACCTGATTTCTGGTTTGCACACCAGCTGAGATGTTTCCAATCACTTGGGAGATTGGATGATCTCTTGATATTACTAAATCAATAGGGGTTGTTGATTGGTCACCAACATATGTTGTTGTTTTCTCTTATGGAACAGCAACTGGCTCTTCAAGAAGATTTTCTTCCAGATGTTGAGCAGCTTCTTCATCTTCACTACTTTCATCCTTTTGAGTATCTTGCAATCTATCCAAATCTTCATTTAGAGAATGTAACTGCAAATGTTCTATGGTAGAAGCATTCTTCTCCTTGAAAGACATATTAGTTTCATCAAAGGAAATATGGACAGATTCTTCTATTTTTTGAGTAGTTTTATTATAAACCCAATAAGATTTACTGATCATGGAGTATCCCAGAAACACTCCTTCATCAGCTTTTGCTTGAAATTTTTCTATATATCTCTTGTCATTGTTATGAATATAACAAATGCAACCAAAAATTTTGAAGTAATCTACTTTAGGTTTCTTCCCTTTGAGTAATTCATAAGGAGTCTTGCCCTTCAGTTTATGTATCAAACTTCTATTCAGTACATAGTTCGAGGTGTTCACTGCCTCAGCCCAAAAGGATAGAGGAAGGTAAGCATCCGACAACAATGTAGTTGCAGATTAAATTAGGGTTCTATTTTTCCTTTCTGCTACCCCATTTTGTTGAGGAGTTCTAGGAGCTAAGAATGTATGTCTGATCCCTTCATTCTGACAGAACTCTTGCATAAGAAGAGAATCAAACTCTGTCCCATGATCACTTCTGATCAGGGCAATATGAGTATTGAACTCACTTTGTATACATTTGAGAAACTCTGTCAAACACATAAAGTTATCAGACTTCTTCCTCAGAAAGAACACCCATGTGAATCTTGAGAAGTCATCTACAACTACTAAAGTGTATAATTTCCCTCCTAAAGCTTTGTACTGTAATGGGTCCAAAAATATCCATGTGTAACAGATACAAAATCCTAGGTGAATTACTCTTGTTAAGTGACTTAAAACTATTTTTAGTTTGCTTACCTATTTGACAAGCCTTGCAAAGTCCTTCCTTCTTGTAGGGGCCAGAAGGTAGTCCTCTAACAAGGTTGTCCTTGGATAGCCTAGCAATGGTTCTAAGGTTAATATATCCTAGTCTCTTATGTCATAGTATATTAGGTCTAGAAATGGAATTGAACATGCAAATATCTACTTTAGATGAATGAAAATCTACTAAGTAAATGTTACCTTTTCTGTTACCTATCAATACAGTTATGTTGTCTTCTGACTTGACCTTGCATATAGCTTTGTTGAAAGTCACTTGATATCCTTCATCACAAAGTTGACTGATACTTATCAAGTTGTGCTTGAGTCCTTAAACATAAGCTACTTTCTTGAAGGTGACTGTTCCAATTTGGACTGTACCATATCCTTTTGTTGTTCCAAAGTTTGAATCACCAAAAATTACTTTGGGTCCAAGCTTGGCTTTAAAGGATGTGAAGTTGTCCGTGTTCCCTGTCATGTGCATTAAGCACCCACTATCCAGATACCATTGTTGGTTTGATGTTGGATAGGTCTTCTCCTGCACATAAACAGCTTATATGTTTTTGACCCAGTTTACCTTGGGCCTAGGTTGATATCCTTGAAATTAAGAAATGAAAGACATCCTAGGTTGACTCTTATAACCTTCAGGATGGTATCTCCTAGGAGGTACTATCCATTCAGTATAGGGGTTGAAACCTTGGGATGTAGGACTTCTAGGATTGAATCTAGATGTACCTTTGAAAGATTGTTCAAAGCCCTGATCTCTGTTCGACGATCGTCGAGCTGAGGTCGATGATCTTGGGTCAAATCATCGAGCTCTGTTTGAAGATCGACTGTCCTGGAGTTCAGAGTTTAGGTGTCGTCGACTGAGTTCGACGATTTTTTCTTGGATCGTCGAGCACCGTTCGACGATCGTCGAGCTCTGTTCGGCGCATTCTGTTGAACTATAACTTTCTTTGGCAAATCCGCATTCTTCCTAGCTACCTCTACAACTTCCTTCCCTTTATCAGAGATAAATTTGATTGGAGTTGTCAGAACTATAGGCTGGCTGGATGAAGCTCCCAAGCCCAGTGTACTATTAAGTCTAGAGTTCACTGTGCTTGTGATATCCATCAGTTTGATGCTTCTCCCATTAAGGGATTCTTCAAACTGCTTGGCCTTGGATAGTTCACTTTTCAGTGAAACTATCTCCTCTCTATAGCATTCTAACTCTTTAGAGAGTTTGAGGTTCTCTGATTTTAAAGTGCTATACTCAGATTGTTGTTTTCTGAGGGAAATGATTTCCTTCTCAGACTCTAATAGATCTAGGCATAGTACTTTAAACTCATGTTTAAAGTCCTCAGAACTGAAATCAAATGAATTGATTACCTAGTCTTCTTCTAGTTGAATTTCTGAATCTGACTCTGACTCTTCTGCTTCTGAATCTTTTTGAGAGGAATTGATAGCCATCATGCAAAATTCCTTTTCATCAGCATCATCCTCATCATCACTGGAGCTGGATGAAGCTTCAGAATCCTCTTCAGTTTCACTCCATATCTCAGCAACAAATCCCTTCCTTGTATGTTTGTTCTTGCTGGAGGAGGGTTTGTCTGAGCTGTTCTTCTTAAAGTCTTTCTCCTTTCTTCTTTCTCTTCTATCTATCTTGTCCTTATTTTTGTTTTCTGGACAGTCAGGCACAATATGACCTGGTTTCCTACAACCAAAACATATAACTTCCTTGTTGTTATTTGATTTATCATAGCTTGGCTTATCATGTTCCTTGTATGATCTCTTTCTGAAGTCTTTTCTGGCCATTTTGTAGAATCTTTTGGCCAATAAGCTGAGTAGCTCCTCATTGTCTTTGGCCTTTTCTTCAGGCAGGTCCTCAACAGCTTTGAAGGCTATTATCTTCTCTTTTCTTGTAGCTGGTGAGGCAGCCTTCTGTTCTTCTTCTCTATTTTTAATGAGCAGCTTATAAGATTTGAGCTTGCCCAGGAGAGCTTCAGTGGTAATCTCATTTAGACTTCTGGCATCTTTGATTGGCCAGATTCTTGAATCCCAAGTGCTGGGGAAACACATTATGATTTTGTCATTCAGCTCAGTCAATGAGATTTCTTTATCCAAAGTCTTTAACTCATTGACAATCAGACTTAATCTGTTGTACATGTCTGCTACTGACTCAGCTTCTCCTTTCTTAAAGTTCTCATATTGGGATATGAGATGGGATCTTCTATCTTTTCTCTCATCAGCAGATCCTGAGACAATCTCAGAAAGTTTGTCCCAAATACCTTTGGCTAAGTTGTATTCAGCTACCTTCTGAAATATCTAATCAGACATTGTCTGAGCTAAGATATTCATGGCCTTGGCATCTACAGTCTTCCACTTCTTTATTTCAGCATCTGTTCCTGAAGGAGGTGGAACAGCATTTGTACTTGAGCTTGCTGGTGGACTTGGTCACACTGTCAAAACAGAATTAAATATGTCTTTATCAATAGAATTAATATAAAGTCTAATCCTTGCTTTCAAAAGTGCAAACTTGGATAGATTGCACACTGGAGGCCTGGTGCTTGCATAATCTTTGTTCCGTGCCATGTCTTTATATAAAATTAAATATAATTAAAATAACCCTCTTACAAGATTGATCTTATCAAGGATCTTTTGGTTCAGGTGTTAGCTTGTATGAACAACCAACCTCCCTCTGATACCAATTGAAAGTGGAGGATAAGATCAGTCTAACTCTAGAGGGGGGGGGGGTGAATAGAGTTTGTTAAAATAATTTTTCAAAATAAAACTTTGCAGAGGAAGAGTTAAGTTAATATAGTATGTGTATTGTGCTGCAGCAATAAAAAAGAAGTAATAATAAAAAGAAATCAAAAGATCAACAGCACACAACAAAGAATAAACACAAGCAACTAAACACAAGAAGCTATAGTGGTTCCCCAATCAACCTGGGTACATCAACTCTTCTACCACCCTTGGTAGGAATCCACTCAGGATGAGTTAATCAGGTGTCCTGGCACCAATGAGCTTTTGATAAGGTGCTCAAAAACCAAATCTAGATTTTTTGATAAGGTGTCTTGCCACCACTGAGTTTTGACAAGGCTCTCAGAACCAGATTCAGAACATTTGAAGGGAGTTTTGATAACCCTTTTACAGCAGGAAAAGAAAAAGAAAGAGGTGAAGTTGTCTTCTCTGTCTCAATCACTGAGAGAAGACTTAGTGGATTGATTGTGTTGTCAAAGCTCCCCCTGAGATGTAGATGGTTCAGGAGTGAGAGCTTTGCTGGGGTGATAGGCCTTCAAAAGCTACAGATCTCCAGCAGAAGATGATTTATGCAGAGGCTGAAATATGAGTTGTCTGGAGTTGATCACTTGATTTTTTTACTAAGTTGATCTATCTGTCTGTGTATGCCTGTATTCAGTAGTTGTATCTCTTCTCTCTCTTGATCTGCTGTTGTGTATATTATTATCTGATGATCCTCTGTCCAAGATAGCCGTTAGCAGTCATAAATGTCTTTCATAAATATTTTGTCTTCTGGAGGAAAGTCCAATAAACATTCTCTGAGAAATCCCTTGAAACTTTCTCCAGAATAAATGAAAACAGCTAGCAAATCTCTTGAAATAAATGCTGAGAGAATTTGAAAAACAATCCAAAAGCTGACTGAATTTGAATCCTTAAAGTCGTCGATCTCTCAGAAAAACGTCGATCTGAGCTCTACGATCGTTGAACTGAGCTCAGAGATTGGAATGAACATCAGACAGAAAACGTCGAACAGAGCTCGAAGATCGTCGACCGGAGCTCAGTGACTTGGAAACAAGCTGAAGGCAGATCGTCGATTGGAGCTCGAAGATCATCGACCTGAGCTTGACGACTTAGCAGAGTTGAGCTCAAAGATCGTCGAACGGAGTTTGGCGTTTCGTCGACCTAAGCTCGACGATAATTGTCTTTGTCTCATCTCTAAGTCTTGATCCTTGAATGGTCCTGGGGGCAGCTTCAAACCTAAGTTCTAAGCCCTAGACTCATTCTAACTTGACCTTTTCAACTAAACATCTAGGTCAAACTGATTTTCTAAAAACATAATGATCCTTGCCCAAATTAGTAATAGAGTTTTCCAACAAAGGTGTTGACTCATGTGTAGCATCTCTATTGGGATTCACTTCATATTCAAACACTTGGACTAATGGATGAAGAGTTGGTGATGTTTGGATTCAAGAAGGAAAAATTTTCTAAAGTCAGAAATTTTCTAAGTCGTATACTCAAGTAGACTGTTAGTACTCGAGTAAAAGAAGTAGAAGCACTCGAGAAGTCAGCTTAATACTCGAGTACAGGAATTGATTCTCGAGTAGTACTATTCTAGTTCTCGAGTAGTACTATTCTAGTTCTCGAGTAACCAGGTCTAGTACTCGAGTGTATTTTGCCTCTACCTCTCGAGTGTTCAGGATTTTAACTCAGAAAATTTCAAAGTATAGTACTCGAGTAGTCATCTAGTACTCGAGTAGTTGATAGTATGTCTCGAGTGACAGAAAATTTTCTCTCAGAATTTTTCTAAGTCCAATACTCGAGTAGTCCAGTTGAGTTCTCAAGTAGTTCTCGAGACAATACCAGACCACTCGAGTAATTCTATACTTAGTACTCATGAAGTTCTTCTTCTCTCGAGTAATCAGTTCTAGTTCTCGAGTAACCAACTTCTAGATCAAGAAAATTTTCTAAGTCTTTGTTCTCGTGAAGCCTTATTCTACCTCTTGAGTGGATTCCCAGTTCTCGAGTAATTCAATTCCACTCGAGTAATGATCCTATCCGTCTCGAATATTTTTGTTCAACTTCTTCTCGAGTAATTCAAGTTAATTTCTCGAGAGTCAGTCTTGTACTCGAGTAATGCTTTATTCTTCTCGAGTAACTTCAGAATTTCTTCTTCTCGAGTAATCTTCGTTATCTACTTGAGTAAAAGATTCACTACTTGAGTAGTTCTACTTCACTCTAGAAATGCAGTTCAGTTTTGCTAAAATTTCGCTTAGTCCAGATTTGACGGGATTTTCAAATGACATGATGTGATTGGTCCACGTGTACATCATTAATACTATTTATGACCGTTAGGGAGATCTTATATAAGGTCTTGTCAAACCAACTAACCCTAATAACTAGCTGTCAAATTTTTATTCTAAGTTCTCTGAATCTGATTCTCTCTCTCCAAAGACGGAAGACGCTGCCTCCGATCTTATTCGTGCAAGGGCTAGGGTTTTTGATCCAAAGATTCATATCAAGATTGACTTCCAGATCGAGATTATTGTTCATTCTTCATCATCTTTCAGATAGAGTGAAGCCAAAGGAAATTTTCAGATCTAGTTTTTGTCGAGTTCTTCTTCAACCTTTCTGATAGAGCTCCAAAGATAAAAGAAGAGGATCTAGGCCGACAGATTCAAGATCTGAGGATTATTTTTTGTATTTTAATTACTCTTAATTTTATTCATGTAGGAGATTTCTCTCCGAGTTATTGGAAGTTTTATCTTCCGAGTGTAGATCTGTTTGGATCGAGTTTGTAGGAACTTTTTTCCGAGGTATGGGATTGGTTTTCAATCCGAGATAGTGGAGTAGCCGAGTCTAATTGTTTGCTAGATTGGTGAGGGAAAGTGGATGTACCCAAGGTTGGCGAATCACTATAAATCTTTTGTCGTCTGTGATTGTTTGGTAGATCTGTGTGCATAAATCGTTAAATTTTTTATTCCCCAAAAAGATGTACAACTCACCTATTCACCCCCTCTAGGTGATTAGGTAGACAACTGATCATTTTTATATTGATGTTAGAGGGAGGTTGATCACTAAAAGTTTAACACCTTGATTAGATCCATCCATAGTTGTCTCTTGAGATTTGCCAAGCATGGACAAGGCTAAAGATTTTGTCAATCTTCCTTTGTGCACCAAGAATAACTTTGCCATGTGAAAAGAAAGGATCAAATTTTTCATGGAAGCTAAGCATCCTACGATCTTCATGATTGTTGAAGAAGTTCCTTACATTCCCATGACCATCTCCACAATAGATACAACAAAGAAAGTTCCAAAGAAATTGATGGATCTATATAAACACAAGATTGCACTTGTCTCCTTGGACAAGAAAGCTAAGAATATAATAGCAAGTGCAGTCAATGACTCAATGCTACAGAACTTGATCCACTGCCAATCTGCTAAGGAGATGTGGCAGTCCCTTGTCACTTTGATGGAAAGAACAGAAGAAGTGAGGAATGATAGAAGATCCTTCTTGAATCAGAAATATGAAGCCTTCCGGCAAGGACCTAAAGACACCATTGCTGAAACTTTTGAGAATTTTTCAAGATAGTAAACGGCCTAAGAGTGTATGGTCGGGTCTTCACAAATGGAGAGCTCAATGACAAGTTTCTGAGGTCCCTCACAAAGGAATGGGACAAAAAAGTTTGTGTCATCTGGGAATTTGGCAAGTTAGCTGAGACAGACCCTCATAACATCTTTGGCAAGCTGATGTCCTATGAATATCAGATAAACTCCAGAGAGGCTGAAGAAGAGAAAAGTCAATTCTCTTTAAAGGAAAAGTCAGTTGCTTTGAAGGCAGACAGTTCAAGGAAGGGCAAAGCTACCTCACCAGCACCTGCACCAGAAGAAATAGAAGTGGAGTCATCTGCGCCAAGCACTTCAGGCTCAGAGCTATCTGAAGGAGAGTTCTCTCTGCTCTTAAGACAATTCAAGAAGTTCTTGAACAAGAAAAACAATGGAGAGGCAAGGATGCCTCATACAAAAGATCACGACATGATGGTGATCGACGAAAGAAAGTGTTGGTACCCTAGTTTAGATTTGTGTTAAGTATTCTCATTTATTTTCTTGACCCAAGATGTATCTATGGTCAAAGGTCATTTGTTAGGTTAGATTCCCTCAGTTATAGAATTGTTGCTTATCTAGTAAAATCTTGTTATGTTTTTTTTGGTTCGACTATAGTCGAACACCGCTCGACTATCGTCTAACAACTGATCGACTATCGTCTATCAGTTGGTCGACTATCGTCAGTCAGCAGATCGACTATCTCTGAGTTTGTTCAACTCTGTTTGGTCGACAATCTGTGGTCTCTTTATCGTCGATCGTCGATCCCTGCTCGACTTCTTTTGCCCAGACAGATGTCTTGATAGTTCAACTATCTGATAGCTCGACTATCTGTTGTGATAGTTCAACTATCTGTCTTGATAGTTCAACTATCTGATAGCTTGACTATCTGTTGTGATAGTTCGACTATCTGTCTTGATAGTTCAACTATTTTATAGCTCGACTATCTGTTGTGAAAGTTCGACTATCTGTCTTGATAGTTAAACTATCTGATAGCTCGACTATTTGTTTTGATAGTTCGACTATCTGCTCTGTGGTTCGTTCGACGATCTCTGTGGTTCGTTTGACGATCTCTGTGGTTCGTTCGACGATCTCTGTGAATCGTTCGACGATCTTTTGTCTTCTTTTAGTAATATTGTATTCTTTCTATTCTGTATATTATTTCTTATTTATTTGGATTATTTTATTAAAGATTATTTCATTGATTTTATGCTTACATATCAAGGCAATCATTACCTCATTCTTTATGCATAAGTCTAGCTCTATCTGACAAAGTCTTTTGTCTTATTAGTTGAAATATCGTTCTGCTTTATCTGCCATGCTGTCCTTTATAGCCGTTAGACTCAAAAGTCTTTCTCTGGCCATAAAGAGCTTGTTTTAGATGTGACTTTTTCTAATACCTTTTGGACTTGCAGAATGGATAAGCAGCTTCTTGGAAAGCTTTATTTCTTTATAAAATGTACTTTCTGTAGGCTAGTTGTGTTGTGCTATTTGCAGCCCAGATTGCAGATCTCAGAAGAAGACAAATTTCAAATCAGAGAAAGTTAAAGACCGTTACAAAGGTTGATATAAAAAGAGCACAGATAGATTTACATATAAAGATTCAAAACAAGAACAAGAAGATACAACTCTCAGACATTCTTACATACAGCTGAGAAGAACAACTTTCTTCAGATTTCTTCTCTTCAATCCTGAGTTCATCCTGCCCACAGGAACATTCACTCAGAGCCTCCAGAAGAAGAAGAAAGAAAAGCTGATTAAAGAAGAACAACCTTTTCTCATCAAGAGTCTTCTTCAAGCTGCTCCTTCAAGAACTTCAAGACACCAGTTCATCTCTATCAAGAGTTCTGAAGATAACCTGCACCCTGAAGCAAGACTTCTTCCTGGATATCTCTAAGCCAGGGGGAGCCTTGATTCCTTAGAGCTTTCTATAGCTCAGTGCAATCCACTAGCTTTTCTAATTCTGCTTAACAATAGAGAAGACATTCTAACTCTCTCAACCTCCTATACAAAGGATTTTTACTCCCTTCAAAAGTGAACCTTGGTGGCAGGGCACCTTAGCAAAAACCTGTGTTGGATTTTGAGCTCCTGATCAAAAGCTCAAAGGGTCTACTTGATCTACCTGAACCAGATCAGTTGGTGGCAGGGCACCTGAACAAAACCTGTAGTGGATTCCTACTAGGGTGGTAGAAGAGTGGATGTACCTATTAAGAGGGAACCACTATAAACCTTCTTGTATTGTCTGTGTTGCTCATTTTAATTACCGCACTGTGGCTGTAAGTAGAACTAACTAGGACTGCTAGTTGTTGTGTTAGGACTAATGCTGAAACTGTAATTACAGTTAGCTTTCTCTTGTGCACCTCACTTTGTGTAAGGATCTAGGGTTCCATATATCTATATACTTATTCCACAAATTAACTCTAAGGGAGTTGAGTACATTATCATATTTTTTAATACTCTATTCACCCCCCCCCCTATAGATTTGTATATATCCTCTCTTTCAATTGGTATCAGAGGGAGGTTGACTGACTGTATAGGCTAACACCTGAGTCACAAGATCTAGATAGATACTAAGTTTTTAGATTTTCACTTCATGGCCCAGTACAAGGATTATTCTAGCACCAGACCTCCAGTATGCAACTTGGCTAAGTTCAGCATCTGGAAGGAAAGAATCAAACTGTATATGAATTCTTTTGATGAAGATATATTTTCTTCTATTTTGACAGGACCACCAACACAACCTGCTGCAACTACTGCTACAACTTCAACAAATTTGAGTGCAGTACCACCTCCTGACTACAATGATGCTTACAAGAAACAAAAGATAGCTGATGCAAAAGCTATGAACATTCTGGCTCAGACCATGTCTGATGAAACTTTCCAAAAAGTGGCTGATTGCACTTCTGCAAAAGCCATGTGGGACTCACTGAAACAGATTGTAGCTGGCTCAGTTGATGAAAGGAAGGACAGAAGGTCCAATCTTATATCTCAATATGAGAACTTCAAGAAGACTGAAGCTGAATCAGTTGAAGCAATGTACACCAGGCTCAGCTCCAACATCAATGAGCTGAGAACCCTTGATAAGGAGATCACATTGACAGAAGTCAATGACAAGATATTGATGTGCTTCCCCAGCACATGGGATCTTAGGATCTGGCCCATCAAAGAGTCCAAAAGTACAACTGAGATCTCAACGGAGGCTCTCCTTGGCAAGCTCAAATCATTTGAGCAAGTACTGAAGACTAGGGAAGCTGAAGCTGAAACCAAAGCCATTACTCAAACAAGGAAAGAGAAAACTCTTGCTCTGAAGGCTGCTGATGCATCTGAAGGAATCCAATCAAATGAGGAGCTGATGGCACTCTTTGCCAAAAGATTACTCAAAATGGGCAGAAAGGATTTCAGAAAGAAGTCTTCAAGATATGAAGACAAACCAAGGTATGACAGATCACCTGCTAAATAAATTATATATTATCACTGCAGGAAACCTGTACACATTCTACCTGATTGTCCAGAGGAAAAGAATAAGGAGAAGAGAAAAGAAAAAGAACATCAGAAGAAGCATTCCAAGTCCTCCTCCTACAAAAACAAGAAGAAGGAGAAAGGATTTGTGGCTGAAACCTGGAGTGATTCAGATGAGGAATCTTCCTCCTCAAGCTCCAGTGAAGATGAGGAAGAGAAGAAGGAAAAAGAAATTTCCCTAATGGCAATTGATGCCTGCAGCAATCATTCAGCTGCAGAGAGTTCTGATGAAGAAGAAATGCCTACTGAAGATCAGGTATTGTCTTCTTATGATTTTACTTCTGTTGATTTAAATTTGAATTTAAATCTCTCTGTTTAGATTTAATTAGCTCAGAGAAGGAAATTAAGGAGCTTAGAAATAAGATAGCTGAATCAGAATCTCTAACTAGTGAAAATGCTAGGCTAGAAGCTGAACTCACTCGGTCTACTGAGGAAATCAAATTTCTTAAAACTGAACTAGAAAAATCCAAAAGATTAGAAGAATCTCTACATGGTAGAAGTCTTAAGCTGCTAGAGATTACTAGCATGTCAAATACTAGGACAGGTAACAATAAGCTAGGTTTAGGAGCTTCACAAAGTGAACCCCCCATGGTTCTGAAAAACCATCTTTCCACCCCAGTAAATTTTATTTAAGCTGAAGGAATAAAAAATACTGAGCAAGTAAATCAAGTTAACAAAGCTTTAAATAAGGCTAAGAGAGAAAAGAGAAAACAAAAATTTAAAGAAATACAAAAGTCGTCGAACTATGCCCGACGATCGAAGGCCCAATGGTCGACCGATACTCGACGATCTGAGCATCAATCGTCGAACGATGATCGACTATTTGAATATGATTTTTAAAATAAAAATCAGAACCTTAGAAACACTAAGGTAAATAGAAACATTAGGTTCATTGACCCATCAACTGCATGGAGTATTCCACCTAGGAGATCCTATCCCTTAGGATATAAACCTCAGCCTGCTTATTCTTTCATTTCAAGCTTTCATTATGTGAACAATAATGGACCCAAGGTTGTCTGGGTCCACAATGTCTAACTGTTTATTTCACAGGTGAAGACCTATCCAATTACTAAAGACAAATGGTATTTGGATAGTGGCTGTTCCAAACATATGACAGGAAACAAAAACAATCTGTCAAGCTTCAAGGCCAAGCTTGGACCAAAGGTGATCTTTGGGGATTCCAGCTGTGGTCAAACAGAAGGATATGGTAGGTTTACCATTGGAGCAGTGACATTAGAAAGGGTTGTATATATAACTGGACTGAAGCACAACTTAATCTCAGTAAGCCAGTTATGTGATGCAGGTTATCAGGTATCATTCACTGACACTCGTTGCAATATTATTTTAAATAGTAATGTAGTGTTAGTAGGCATTAGACAGGGTAATATTTATTTAGTAGATTTTAATTCAGCTCAATATGAAATCTGCCTGTTTAATGAAATAACAAATAATAACACCTAATGGCATAAAAGGCTTAGCAATGTTAACCTCAAGAATATATCTAGGTTATCTAAATACAACCTTGTTAGAGGTTTACCTTCTTGCCCCTATAAGAAGGAAGGTCTATGCAAGGCTTGTCAATTAGGCAAGCAAACCAATAATTCTTTCAAATCTGTAAATAAGAGTGATTCTCCTAGAATCCTGTATTTATTACACTTGAACCTTTTTTGCCCAATAAATGTAAAGAGTCTAGGAGGGAAATTTTACACTTTAATGATTGTAGATGATTTCTCTAGGTTCACTTGGGTGTTCTTTTTGAGAACTAAGGTTGATAACTTCAAAGTTCTTACAGACTTTCTGATATGTGTGCAGACTGAGTATTCTACTCATGTTGTCTTGATTAGAAGTGATCATGGTACTGAGTTTGAGTCTCTTCTCATGCAATAATTCTGTTAGAAAGAAGGTATCAAACATAGCTTCTCTGCTCCTAGAACTCCCCAACAAAATGGGGTAGTGGAAAGGAAAAATAGAACCCTAATTGAAGCTGTAGGAACATTGTTGGCAGATGCTAACATGCCTCTCTCTTATTGGGCAGAAGCTGTTAGCACAGCTAATTATGTTTTGAACAGAAGTCTAATACATAAGCTTAAGAGTAAAACTCCTTATGAGTTACTTAAAGGAAAAAAACCTAAAATTAACTATTTTAGAGTCTTTGGTTGTGTAGTGTACATTCACAATAACAACAAAGAATACCTTAGAAAGTTTGAAGCAAAAGCTTCAATGGGAATTTTTCTTGGATATTCCCAAGTAAGCAAAGCTTATAGGGTATTTAACAAATCAACATTAAAAATAGAAGAGTTTGTGCATGTCTCCTTTGATGAGTCAAAGATGTTTTACAAGGAGAAGGAAACTTCTCCTTCCTCAAGCTCATTGCAGGTACCAGAATTAACCAAAGATATCACTCAAGAGATTCTCCCTCTATCAACTCTTCATATCACTGATTCAGACAGTGATGGAGACACTATAGAAGCAGTTGCTGTACCACCAACAGTTATTCATATTCCTCAAGAGGAATTAATCCAATCTGCTGTTGAAGATCACATCCCACCTACTGATCTTGTCACACTTAGATATCATCCTACATCTCAAGTGATTGGTGATATATCAGCTGGTGTGCAAACAAGACATCAATTAAGACAGGATGTGATGCATGCTTGTTTCCTTTCACAAATTGAGCCCCTCACCATAAAAGATGATGAGCTAGATCCCCACTGGATCATTGCTATGCAAGAGGAGCTTAATCAATTTGAAAGATGTAAAGTAGTGACTTTGGTTCCAAGACCAAAAGGCCAACTGATCATAGACACCAAGTGGGTGTTTAGAAACAAGTTGGATGCCCAAGGGATTATTATAAGGAACAAAGCTAGGCTTGTAGCTCAGGGCTACAGACAGGAGGAAGGTATAGACTATGACCAAACCTTTGCCCCTGTTGCAAGGGTAGAGGCAATAAGGATCTTTCTAGCCTATGCAGCCTATATGAAGTTTAAGGTTTTTCAGATGGATGTCAAGAGTGCATTCCTAAATGGTGAGCGAAAGGAAGAGGTGTTTGTTGAACAACCTCCTCGGTTTGTTTCTTCAACTAAACCCTCATTTGTTTATAAGTTGCAAAAAGCTCTTTATGGACTTAAGCAAGCACCCAGAGCCTAGTATGAGACTCTAGCTAGTTTCCTGTTAGAGCACAACTTTGTTAGGGGCGTAGTTGATAGAACCCTATTTGTTAAGCATCACAAGGACACACTCCTGTTAGTTCAAGTCTATGTGGATGATATTATTTTTGGTTCCACTGATCCCAAACTATGCAAAAGGTTCTCTGACCTGATGCACTCTAAGTTTGAGATGAGTAGAATGGGTGAGCTATCTTACTTTCTTGGTCTCCAAGTAAAGCAAGATGCTGATGGCATCTTCATCTCCCAATCCAACTATGCCAAGGAATTGGTAAAGAAATTTGGGATGGCTGATGCTTCAGCAATGCATACACCCATGGCTACAAATGTAGTTATAGATTCTGATGATAAGGGTAAGCCAGCTGATCAGAAAAACTATAGGGCCATTGTTGGTTCCCTATTGTATTTAACTACAAGTAGACCTGATATAATGTTTACCACATGCCTATGTGCTAGATTCCAGGTCAACCCCAAGGAATCTCATTTGATTCTTCTCAAGAGAATTTTGAGATACCTGAAGGGATGTCCAAATTTAGGACTGTGGTACCCACCTGAATCAGAATTTGAGTTAATTGGATACTCTAATTCTGACTATGCTGGTTGTAGAGTTGACAGAAAAAGTACCTCAGGGACATGTCAGTTCCTAGGAGAAAGATTAGTCTCTTGGTTCTGTAAGAAATAGGCTTCTGTCTCAACTTCAACTGCAGAGGCTGAATATATGCAGCTGCTAGTTGTTGTTCAAAGATCCTGTGGATTCAAAACCAGCTTTTGGATTATGCGTACACACAAGAGAACACAAAAATCATGTGTGACAGTACCAGTGCTATTTCCATAGAACAAAATCATGTGCACCACTCTAGGACCAAGCACATTGAGATCAGACACCATTTTCTAAGAGATTGTGTGGAAAAGAACAAAATCAGTCTTGAGTTCATATCCACTGACCTTCAGAGAGGTGATATTTTCACCAAGCCCTTAGATGAACAGAAGCATCTGTTCTTTTTGCATCAACTAGGCATGATAAATGGAAAAGACTAAGTGTGACTTCTGCCTTTATTGAAATCTGTTTGAATATCGTCGAACGTCGATCGACGATAGTCGAACAGGTTGAGCCTATCGTCGATCTATGGTTGATGCCTGCTCATTTGTTTGTGAAGACAGAAATAGTCGAACGATTGCTCGACTACTCTGCTTCAGGAAACGATCGTCGAACTACCGTTCGACTATTGTTTCTAGTATCTATTAAAATAGGTCGACGATTGCTGTTTTAACATAAACCGATGGTCGATCTAGGTTAATAGATCGTGCTTTTTATAGTCGACGGAGCTCGTCTTTTCATATTCCTCATTCCTGCTTGTAAGGTTTGACTTGAGCTCTGCCCCGCGCTTTTTGCTCTTCGTTTCTCTCGTCTTCCCCGACCAGAATCCATGGCGATTGCTCCAGCCTTGCTGACAGTGATGAAGTTTGATGCCGAGTTCAGCGTTGATTTTGATTCATTCAGTGCCTGCGATGCCGACATTCTAAAAATATTACAATTATGCAAAGATCAAGGACTGGAGAAGCTGATGTCAATAAGGATTAAGATTAATATTCCAGAAATCAAAGAATGGGTATATACATTGTCTTTCAGTGACGAATCAATGACCGGGACAATCGGCGGCGAGGAAGTAATTCTGACTCCTGCCGTCTTAACTGAAATTTTTGGTTTAATAAATGGACAAGAAGAGTATGATCAAGATACTCAGGAGTATGGGAGGATGCTAGTAAAGCTAGGACATGCTGAAGGCATTCCTTCAAAGTTACTGAAGATAAACTTCCCAATGAAGATTAAGTTCTTAGCAGAACTAGTAGGGAAAGTGTTGTTGGGAAAGCACTCGGCACACGACAACATTACCAGGCAGAAGTTTGCCTTAATGTGTGCCATTGTTAACAAGAAAGAAATCAATTGGTCAGGAATAGTTTTTGATTTGATCAGGAAGAAGAACTCTAAGAAAGAGGTAACCCTTGGAAGGGTAATTGGGATATTTCTAAGAGAGAAATATCCTCAACTGTTGGGAACAGTTTCTACATCTATCAATGCAAGCAAAAAGATGGATCCCACTTTGTTTATCAAGTGGAGAAGGAATATTCAGAAGCCTTCACCTGCTGGGGTTGCTCCTGTTACATCTGAGAGCACACGGACAGTAACAGTCACCCCCCCCCTCTAGAGTTGTATCTATCATCTATTTCAATTGGTATATGAGAGCACAAGGACAGTAACAGTCACCCCCACCTAACTGAAGAAGGCTCTTCCATTCCCCCCCCATTCAACCTTCATCTGCATTGCCATCCACCTCTATCCAAGTACCATCTTCATCCACTACCACTCTCCCACTGCATTCATCAACTATTCTCCATGCATCACCACCAGCATCTCCAACTCCTTCACACCTTGCTGGGATTTCAAATCTTAGCATTGATCAATTGGTTTCTGAGAAACTTCCAACTCCACCTCAGTCACCAATTTCACTTCAAGATCATATTGAATCAGAAAGACCATAAGAAGTGAGGAACGATAGAAGATCTCTCTTGAATCAGAAATATGAAGCCTTCCAGCAAGGACCTAAAGACACCATTGCTGAAACTTTTGAGAATTTTTCAAGACAGTAAACGGCCTAAGAGTGTATGGTCAGGTCTTCACAAATGGAGAGCTCAATGACAAGTTTCTGAGGTCCCTCACAAAGGAATGGGAAAAAAGGTTTGTGTCATTTGGGAATTTGGCAAGTTAACTGAGACAGACCCTCATAACCTCTTTGGCAAGTTGATGTCCTATGAACTTCAGATAAACTCCAGAAAGGCTGAAGAAGAGAAAAGTCGATTCTCTTTAAAGGAAAAGCCAGTTGCTTTGAAGGCAGACAGTTCAAGGAAGGGCAAAGCTGCCTCACATCACCTGCACTAGAAGAAACTGAAGTGGAGTCATCTGCGCCAAGCACTTCAGGCTCAGAGCTATCTGAAGGAGAGTTCTCTCTGCTCTCAAGACAATTCAAGAAGTTCTTGAACAAGAAAAACAATGGAGGGGCAAGGATGCCTCATACAAAAGATCACGACATGATGGTGATCGATGAAAGAAAGTGTTGGTACCCTAGTTTGGATAGGTGTAAAGTCTTCTCATTTAGTTTCTTGACCCAAGATGTATCTATGGTCAAAGGTTACTTGTTAGGTTAGATTCCCTCAGTTGTAGAATAGTTGCTTATCAGTGAAATCTGGTTAAGTTTTTTTGGTTCGACTATAGTCGAACGCCGCTCGACTATCGTCTATCAACTGATCGACTATCGTCTATCAGTTGGTCGACTATCGTCAGTCAGCAGATCGACTATCTCTGAGTTTGTTCAACTCTGTTTGGTCGATCATCTGTGGTCTCTGTATCGTCGATCATCGATCCCTGCTCGACTTCTTTTGCCCAGACAGATGTCTTGATAGTTCAACTATCTGATAGCTCGACTATCTGTTGTGATAGTTCAACTATCTGTCTTGATAGTTCAACTATCTGATAGCTCGATTATCTGTTGTGATAGTTCAACTATCTGTCTTGATAGTTCAACTATCTGATAGCTCGACTATCTGTTGTGATAGTTCGACTATCTGTCTTGATAGTTCAACTATCTGATAGCTCGACTATCTGTTCTGATAGTTCGACTATCTGCTCCGTAGTTCGTTCGACGATCTCTGTGGTTTGTTAGACGATCTCTGTGGTTCATTCGACGATCTCTGTGAATCGTTCGACGATCTTTTGTCTGCTTTTAATAATATTGTATTCTTTCTATTCTGTATATTATTTCTTATTTATTTGGATTATTTTATTAAAGATTATTTCATTTATTTTATGCTTACATATCAAGGCAATCTTTGCCTTATTCCTTATGCATTAGTCTAGCTCTATCTGACAAAGTCTTTTGTCTTATTTGTTGAAATATCTTTCTGATTTATCTGTCATGCTGTCCTTTATAGCCGTTAGACTCAAAAGTCTTTCTCTGGCCATAAAGAGCTTGTTTTAGATGTGACTTTTTCTAATACCTTTTGGACTTGTAGAATGGATAAGCAGCTTCTTGGAAAGCTTTATTTCTTTATAAAATGTACTTTCTACAGGCTAGTTGTTTTGTGTTATTTGCAGCCCAGATTGCAGATCTTAGAAGAAGACAAATTTCAAATCAGAGAAAGTTAAAGACCGTTACAAAGGCTGATATAAAAAGAGCCATTGAAATAAGTTTTTTTGTCACTGTTCATATACAGATACTCTTGCACAGATAGATTTACATATAAAGATTCAAAACAAGAACAAGAAGATACAACTCTCAGACATTCTGACATATAGCTGAGAAGAACAACTTTCTTCAGATTTCTTCTCTTCAATCCTGAGTTCATCCTGCCCATAGGAACATTAACTCAGAGCCTCCAGAAGAAGAAGAAAGAAAAGCTGATTGAAGAAGAACAACTTTTTCTCATCAAGAGTCTTCTTCAAGCTTCTCCTTCAAGAACTTCAAGACACTAGTTCATCTCTGTCAAGAGTTCTGAAGAGAACCTGCACCCTGAAGCAAGACTTCATCCTGGATATCTTTAATCCAGGGGGAGCCTTGATTCCTTAGAGCTTTATATAGCTCAGTGCAATCCACTAGCTTCTCTAATTCTTCTTAAAAATAGAGAAGACATTCTAACTCTCTCAACCTCCTGTACAAAGGGTTTTTACTCCCTTCAAAAGTGAACCTTGGTGGCAGGGCACCTTAGCAAAAACCTGTGTTGGATTTTGAGCTCCTGATCAAAAGCTCAAAGGGTCTACTTGATCTACCTGAACCAGATCAGTTGGTGGCAGGGCACCTGAACAAAAACCTGTAGTGGATTCCTATCAGGGTGGTAGAAGAGTGGATGTACCTATTAAGAGGGAACCACTATAAACCTTCTAATGTTGTCTGTGTTGCTCATTTTAATTACTGCACTGTGGCTGTAAGTAGAACTAACTAGGACTTCTATTTGCTGTGTTAGGACTAAAGCTGACACTGTAATTACAGTTAGCTTTCTCTTGTGCACCTCACTTTGTGTTAGGCTCTAGGGTTCCATATATCTATATACTTATTCTGTAAATTAACTCTAAGGGAGTTGAGTAGATTATCATATTTTTTAATTCTCTATTCACCCCCCCCCCCTCTCTAGAGTTGTATCTATCCTTTCTTTCAGAAAGACTCAAGCAACCACGATAGGTATAATTTTAAACCTAACAAACATATTTCGACTTACATAGTTTGTTATTATTGTAACAAGCCAGGTCATGTTATTGTTGATTGCCCCCACAAGAAGAATGAGGGTGGAAAAGAGAAGAAAAGAAGTCATCATACAATAAGAAGAGGATAGATAAGAGCCTAATAGCAAAGAATGGAAAGACTCTTAATGAATCTGACTCATTTGAGTCGAGTGAAGAAGAAGAAGCCTACTTTGGGCTTATGGCTCAAACAGATAATGAACAAGAACCCCGGTTTACTGGGGAGGTAAACTATCATACACCTCTATCTGAATCTGAAGCTTCTGAGCATGATAATGAGGAAATATCTTCTAATGATGAATCTGAACTCATGGCCCAATACAATGAGTTAATCAAGGCTTACGACAAATATCGACGAGTCATGAAAACTCAAGCTAAAGAGATAAAGTTTCTAAAAGCTAAAGAGAGCACCTTGAGAGAGGAAGTTGCTAAGACTGATTCACTCAAGGAGAACTTAAATAATACTATTGAAGAATATAATAAGGCTCTAGAGAACCTTGACTTAAAAGAGAAAATCATCCAAGAGTTGGAAGAACAACTCGCTGCTGAAAAGAAACTTATTGAATGTTTCTCGAAGCCTAAGACTGTCCTTCCACTCATTGCTTAATTCTCAGCTAAGGCCAAAGGTACTGGGCTAGGCCATGTAAAACCTCCTAGTAAATCTTCTAGGAGGAATAAGGCTCTGAGAAAGAACAAGGCCGCCTAGAAGACCTTGGATTAAGAAAGGGGAAAGCCCCTTAAGATCAGACTACTTTTAAGAAAGTCATATTTTCAACTAATAAGTTTGATCTTGACACGTCCTATGGTCACTTGACTAGGCCAACTTATATAGAGCCAAATTCCTTTTACCAAGGATGGACTCACCCTAGAAACTTTTGTGAGAGTGTCTATAGGGCACCTTATGAAGAAGTCATTCTTCATAACTATGGCCCTTATGATCATGGTCATTACTTCAAGAAAGCAACAAAGGTAAAGCCCATTGTGGAAAAGCCTCTGAAGGAGAAGAAATCATGTGATTGTTATCATCATGAAGCCACTCCCTCCAATAATGCTACCCATTCTAGACCACTATCTAAGAAGGTCAAGCAGGAGAACTTAAGGCAAAGATACAACATGTTCGACTGTTGGTGCTGTGGTAGAATTGGTCATTTTGCCATCGATTGCTGGTTTAATCCCAGAAATTTTACAACTCCCCAAGTTGGCAACATGAGAATGACCACTCATAATGATAATCCTCGTAGGGGGAGTGTTCTAACACAAGACCAAGGACCCAAACGGGTTTGGGTATCTAAGGCAAACTGATTATGATTGTAGGTATGCCCAAAGGCTACCAAAACACCTATCTGGTATTTAGACAGTGGATGCTCTCGGCACATGACCGGGACAAGAAGCCTACTTCAGAACTTCTCTCCTGTTTGGAATGGACCAAAGGTCATCTTTGGAGGTTCAGACTGAGGAATCACTAAAGGCTACGGTATGATCACTAACGATAGTGTATCCTTTTCGTATGTGGGTTATGTTGAAGGATTGGAACAAAATCTCATAAGCATAAGTCAACTATGCGATAAAGGATACATAGTTTAATTCCATTCTGACAAGTGCTTGATAAAGTCTGTTAACAATATGGAAATGATTCTATCAGGCACTCGAAGCAGGAACATATTTTGTTTAAATTTCATTTGTATAGACTCTTCTGCACCATTGCGCCTTTTAACAAAAGATAGTGCGTCTCTTGGTGACCAATGGCACAAGAGATTAGCATATATTAATTTTAAAACTATTATTAAATTATTTTCTCTGAACTTAGTACGTGATGCCCTGAATGTCAAGTACGTCAAAGATAGACCTTGTAATGCATGTGTCAAAGTTAAGCAAACAAGGGATACCTTTAAAAGCATTATAAGAAAAGACTCTAATAGGTATTTACCCTACTTCACATGGACTTGTTTGGTCCACTATAAGTTAGAAGTTTAGGAGGTTAGGATTATATGTTGGTTATCATTGATGACTACTTGCGCTTTGCGTGGGTGTTCTTTCTGAAACACAAGTCAGATACCTTTGATGTTTTTACAAATTTTGTTAGGAAGATCCAGAATGAATACAATTGTTCCTTAGTCAAGATCAGAAGTGACAATTGAACTGAATTCAAGTCTAGGGCCATGATAGAATTTTGTGAAAGTATCGTTATCTTTCATGAGTTTTCCTCTCCTCGTACTCAACAACACAATGGAGTAGCTGAGAGAAGGAATAGAACACTCATAGAGGCCTGCATGACTATGTTGAGTGATCCTTCACTACCGGAGTACTTTTGGGCTGAAGCTATCAACACTGCATGTCACATGCAAAATCGAGCACTCATAAATAAGAACAATGATAGGAAATCTTACGAACTACTAAAGGGCAGGAAACTGACTGTCCCATATTTTAGAATTTTTTGTTGTAAATGCTTTGTGCTTAACAATGGTTAGTATCATACTACCAAGCTTAGCGAAAAGAGTTTTGAAGGTATTTTTGTAGGTTATAGTAGGCATAGTAAGGCATACAAGATATTTAATAGAAAAACTATGGTAGTAGAAAAATCAATATATGTTGTATTTGATGAGACGAGCTTGCTATAAAGCAACTCTTCTAGTGTGCTCATTGAAGATATAGGTACAAAGTTAAAAAAATCAGGTTGGATGAACAGACTGGAGATAAAGGTGAAAAGTTCATCAAGATCACCACTATAACCCCTATTGGAGAGACAGATGATCAAGATGATGAAATCGTCCAAGTTGATGAAGTAACTTCAGTGCTTGAAGTTCTAGATGCAAGAACTCTAGAGCTCAGACATTTAAAGGATCACCCAATGGACCAAATCATAGGAGATCCCCGAGATAGTGTCAGAACTCGTAGAGGTACAACTAACGAGAATTTACATTTAAGCTTTCTCTCACAGGTTGAACCAAAGAAGTATGGGGAAGCAAACTCAGACGCATCATGGATCTTGGCCATGGAAGAAGAACTGAACCAATTCAAGCGCTGCAAAGTTTGGAAACTTGTTCCAAGGCCCAAAGGTAAGAATATCATCTGGACAAAGTGGGTCTATAGTAACAAGATGGATGAAAATAGACGATCATAAAGAACAAGGCCAGACTCATAGCCAAAGGATATCATCAAGAAGAAGGAATCAACTTTGACTAGACATATGCTCAAGTGGCAAGGCTGGAGGCAATCAGGTTGTTCCTAACATATATTGCACTTAAGGGCTTCATTGTCTATCAAATGGACATGAAGTCGGGCTTCCTTAATGGTGACATAAAGGAAGGAGTGTACGTGGAACATCCCCCAGGTTTCATTGATTCTAACTATTCTGATTACATTTATCTATTATCTAAAGCAATGTATGGTTTGAAACAAGCTCCTCGAGCTTGGTATGAAATGTTATTTAGCTTTCTCATTAAGAACAAGTTCACAAGGGAAAAGATAGATAAGACATTATTTCTTAGAGAAATTAAAGGCAAGATTTTCTTATGCAAATCTATGTAGACGACATCATTTTTGGTTCTATAGACGACAAACTCTATACGAAGTTCTCTAAACTTATGCAAGGGAAGTTTGAAATGAGTAGTATGGGAGAGGTGAAGTATTTCTTAGGACTTCAAGTGAAACAATCTGAAGATGGAATTTTAATCTCGCATACTAAGTTCACCAAGGAGTTGATTAAGAAATTTTGAATAGAGAGTGCAACCTCTATGAAGACACCAATGGGTTCAGACATGTCTCTAGGTAAGGATGAGAAAGGGAAACCTTTTGATGAAACCAAGTACAAAAGCATAGTTGGATCCTTACTCTACCTTACTACCAGTAGACCAGACATAATGTTTTCTACATGCGTCTGTGTTAGATTCCAAGTGAACTATAAGGAATCTCACTACATTGCTGCAAAGCATATTTTGAGATATATTAAAGGTACACCAAATCTTGGCTTATGGTACCCAAGAAGTAATGACAGTGAGCTGATTGGTTTTTCAGATGCTAACTTTGTAGGTAGTAAAGATGACAGAAAAAGTACTTTCGGGACTTGTCAATTCCATGGAAGGAGACTTATTTCATGGAGTAGCAAAAAGCAAAACTATGTTGTATTCTCAACAGCCGAGTCAGAATATATTTCTGCTTGTAGTTGTTGTGCACAGTTGCTTTGGCTAAAGAATTAGCTGGAAGACTACAACATGAAGGTCAAAGACATTCCACTATTTTGGGACTCCTCCAACACAATACTAATTGCCAAAAACCCAGTCTCGCATAGCCGGACAAAGCCCATTGAGCTAAGATATCACTTCAATCGGGAGTATGTGGAGCAAAGGGATGTAGATCTACAGTATGTTCCAACAGATAGGCAAGTTGCAGACATCTTTACAAAGTCACTGGATGAGGCCAAGTTCAACTTCTTCAAAACTGAGCTTGGCATGCTCAACAAAGAAGAATCGACAAGATGGAATCACTTCAAGGCTCAGAAATCAAGGACAAGTAAAAAAGATTATAAATTTCTCTAGTGGACTTCACTTCTCGAGACATGGAATGACTACTCAAGAACTAATGTCTGACTACTCGAGTAATCCCTTTACCTCTCGAGAACTAAGTAATTTCACTCGATTGCCATCACTCGAGTAGTGACCTTCTTCTCGAGAAGTAAGACAATCAATCGAGTACTAAGATTCTGCTTCTCGAGTACAAAAATTCCCTTTCTCGAGTATTGCACTTCCACTCGAGAAATAACCCGATGCATTTCGTATTATTTTGATTTCTTCATTTTTGCAACCCACATGATTTTCGCAACCCCTAATGATCATCACTAGGTTTATAAAAATATAAAAACTTTAGATTTCATAAACCTACTCGAATTTCAAATCCATTCTCTCGAAAAGCCTCTTCGCCTTCTGCCGCTGACATTGAGCAACTGACGTCGTCTTCGTTCTTCCGTTTGTCGGTGATTTCATGGTGTCGTAGTCCAAGATTGGTGTTGGGAGTGAGTTAGTGATTGCAGGAATCGCAGAGTTATCGGATGATTTCAAGAACTTTTTGATTTTACTTGACTGTGCCGGTTTGACATTTTTTCTACAACAACCTTGCAAAATCCTCTTTCCTGAGGTTGAAGAATTCTTCCTGAATATTAAGGTAAGGAGAAATGTCATAGTTTTGAAGTCGAGGCTGAAGGGCATTAAGATTAAACTAAACAATACAACTATTTCTCAAATTTAGAGGATGTCGATTGTCGATGAAGAAGATGATCTCACCACAGAAGACAATTATAGGACTTGTGGTTTCTATGGAGTTTCTACTTAGGTCACTTCTATCAGAAGGCCTGATCTGAATACTTAGTGGATATCATTGGAAAAGTTCTCTGGTGCAAGACTTCTTCTATAAGTATCATCTCATATGACTTATTTAATATTATGACTGCAATAATCTGCAGGAAAAAGTTCTAATTTGGCATGATGATTCTTGATAAGATTAGGGAGAGCATCAAGGCTCCTAGTTTTGCAAGGATAATCTCTTTGATGCTTCATGAGATTAATCCTCAAGTGTTTGATACTTCCAAAGGTACTCCTCTACATCATATGAAGAAGGTCTCTATTTTTTCTATCCAAAGGTGGGAATTGAAGCTGAAAAATCCTACTCAAGCTGCTAAGGCTCATGAAGTTTCTTCCTTAGAGGAAATGACTCCATCTCCTTCTCAACATCAATTTACTTGCACTTCTGGTGCAGCAATTGAGGTGGAGCCTTCTCCTTCTGTGCAAAACATAATTCCCACTCCTGCTTCTCTAGAACAACCAGACAGTACTCATCCTCTCGCTACTTCCTTCCAACCAGCTACTTCAGAAGAAATTCTTACAGATACAAGTTCAAGTTACAATCCTCTCCACCTCTGATGATATTAATAAGATGATTGAGGAACTCTCCTCTGATAAACCACTTCCACATCTTCAAAGGGAACAACCTGCTGAGCAACCAAAGCAAGCCACTCCTGTGTATTCTCTATCTCCAGCACCTTATCCATCACCCGTGCAATCCCCACAAACACTTACTGCTCATTCTCTAATTGCTGAGAAAGACAAACTAGATACAATTCTACTTTTAGATGAGGATAAAGGTTCTCCAGAGCCTATTGATGCTCCTTTGAGGAACTTAAACTTCTCTCTTCCTACCTTCACTAGTGAGGAATAAGTTGTTTTGTCCATACTACAAGAGCTCAAAGCTCAGTAGTGATTAAAGAAATCCCTCCATGGAAAGCTACTCCTCCTCCCGCTAATGTTCCTCCTATTGCCACTGCTACTATTTCTGCTACTTTCACTTCTTCAAATATTCTGAGTAAGATTGAACAAATGATGTTAGAGCAAAGAACATATTTTGATTCTTCCTTGAAGACAATTCAAGAGAAGGTCACTGCTCTTGAGAAAGAAATAAGCAGAGGATTTGCTGAGATACATCATAACACTGATCAGCTGAAGCACCTTTTTCAGATGGTGGAAAGCCCTGGACCACACTATTACCAGTTTTGGTGCAGTGATGAACCAATCTGTAACTCTGGCCAACAATAAAATTCAACTTGAGAAGAAAGCCCAAGAGCATATAATGCAAGTATGTGAAGGAGTTGGAACTTTCAGAGATGAAACCATAGAGAAACTTTGTTTAGAAGTCAGGAAGGGGAAGAAGTTAGTGAAAGAACAAGTTGAAAAATATGACTCTAATGTCCAGACCATATGGACTGAGAAACTAAAGGAAATCAATTAACATGTGGTAGCCCCGATATAGTCAGTAAAATTCCACACCTATGATACCGCAGTCTGGATGCACAACTAGATTTTTCCAAATTTTCAAGCTGACCCAAACATCATTCCACATCATCTCAATCCACTTGTTGAAGGCCAGCCAGCACAAACGCCAACTCCTATGCCTACCTCCTATCCTAGGCCTACTGATGAAACTCTTCCTCCAGAAACCAATTCTCAAGTTTGGGAATCATACATCCTTAAAGATTTTTCAAAGGTTCAGTTACCCAAAAGAAGGAAATATGGAGAGGGTGCCTCTGCTAGCAAATCAGTTCCAGTTCCAGACTCAGAAAAGAGAAAAGCTCAAGAATTTGCTGAAGCTTTGAGCCCAACTTCAAAGTCCTTGATTCTAGATAGTCTGAAACTTGTAATGGACTTTAATGAATGCAGAGATCTCCATTACAGTTCTTTTGAATGCAAGCTTTATGACAAATCCATGACAAAGAGAAGAATTTATGACAGAGAATTTGGAAGGAACAACCCTAAGGCACCTCCAAGACCTCCAAAGTATTATCCAAAGCCATTTAGCTATCAGAGGAGGCAACCAGAAAAGTTTGATAAGCAACATCATCAACAGCATTAGAGCCAGAACTGAATTTTTGGATTTTGAGATTGAGGATTGAATGCCTGTAGAAATGAAGTCTAAAAAATTTCTAATTATATAATCTCTAGTTTTGATGATTATGTGTTTAAATCTTTATTTCTTGCATTTTATCTTGCTCTTAACTTTTCATATCTAGTTCTTTCTCTTGTGGTATAATTCACCTTTGTGTAGAGGGTTCTGACTTCTACAAATAGGGAGAGATTGTTGGGTATTGCATCCACAATAACCAAGATTTGCTTGAAGTTACCATTGAACAAAGATGAATTAAGTTGTATTTGATCTTTTATTTTAGTTATGTGTTTGTAGGTCCTATTGCTAAGTGTAGATCAATGTAAGTCTACAATGGGTCATAAACACAGGACCATATAATGTAATCCCTCATTGTGTGATCCAAGGTGTTGACTCATGTGTAGCCTCTCTATCTGGATACACTTCATATTCAAACACTTGGACTAATGGATGAAGAGTTGGTGATGTTTTGATTCAAGAAGGAAAAATTTTCTAAAGTCAGAAATTTTCTAAGTCTTGTACTCGAGTAGACTGTTAGTACTCTAGTAGAAGAAGTAGAAGAACTCGAGAAGTCACCTTAAAACTCGAGTATAGGGATTGGTTCTCGAGTAAAACTATTCTAGTTCTTGAGTAACCAGGTCTAGTATTCGAGTGTATTTTGCCTCTACCTCTTGAGTGTTCAGGATTTTAACTCAGAAAATTTCAAAGTATAGTACTCGAGTAGTCATCTAGTACTCGAGTAGTTGATAGTATGTCTCGACTGACAGAAAATTTTCTCTCAGAATTTTTCTAAGTCCAGTACTCGAGTAGTCTAGTTGAGTTCTCAAGTAGTTCTTGGGACAATACCAGACCACTCGAGTAATACTACACTTAGTACTCGAGAAGTTCTTCTTTTCTCGAGTAATCAGTTCTAGTTCTCGAGTAACCATCTTCTATATCCAGAAAATTTTCTAAGTCTTTGTTCTCGAGAAGTCTTATTCTACCTCTCGAGTGGATTCCCAGTTCTCGAGTAATTCTATTCCAATCGAGTAATAATTCTATCTGTCTAAAATAATTCTATTAAACTTCTTCTCGAGTAATTCAAGTCGATTTCTCGAGAGCTAGTCTTGTACTCGAGTAATGCTTCATTCTTCTCAAGCAACTTTAGAATTTCTTCTTCTCGAGTAATCTTTGCTATCTACTCGAGTAAAAGCATCACTACTCGAGTAGTTTTACTTCATTCGAGAATGCAGTTCAGTTTTGCTGAAATTTCCCTAAGTCCAGATTTGAGGGGATTTTCAAATGACATGATGTGATTGGTCTACATGTATGTCATTAATACTAATTATGACCGTTAGGGAGATCTTATATAAGGTCTTGTCACACCGACTAACCCTAATAATGAGCTGTCAAATTTTTATTCCAAGTTCTCTGAATCTCATTCTCTCTCTCCAAAGACAGAAGTCGCTGCCGCCGATCTTCTTCGTGCAAGGGCTAGGGTTTTCGATCCAAATATTCAGATCAAGATTGACTTCCAGATCGAGATTATTGTTCGTTCTTCATCATCTCTCTTATCAGGTGAAGTCAAAGGAAATTTCCAGACCTAGTTTTTGTCGAGTTCTTCTTCAACCTTTCTGATAGAGACGCAAAGATAAAAGAAGAGGATCTAGGCCGACAGATTAAAGATCTTAGGATTATTGTTTGTATTTTCAATTTCTCTCAATTTAATTCTTATAGGAGATTTCTCTCCGAGTTATAGAAAGTTTTATTTTCCGAGTGTAGATCTGTTTAGATCGAGTTTGTAGGAACTTTGTTCCGAGGCGTAGGATTGTTTTTCAATCTGAGATAATGGAGTAGCCAAGTATAGTGGTTTGCTAGATTGGTGAGGGAAAGTGGATGTACCCAAGGTTGGGGAACTAGTATAAATCTTTTTTCGTCTGTGATTACTTGGTAGATTTGTGTGCATAGATCCTTAAATTTTTAATTCCGCAAAAAGACGCACAACTAACCTATTCACCCCCTCTAGGTGATTTAGGTAGACAACTGATCATTTTTCACATGTACACACACGGTATTTGGTCAAAAATAAAAAAATTCATGCATTCATGGTCTATGCACATGATTCATAGGAATGATAGTATATCATCATAAGTTTAGGCATGATATCATTAATGAAATTCCCATAACAAGTTAGCATCTTAAGCAAGTATTTGTACATGTATTGTCTGACCAAAGTTGTGTAGTTCTAATGGTAGGCCAGGTTTTGATTTGTATGTTGTGTTGTAAGAATGTCGAGGCATCCTGCGATGAGATCAACTCCAAGTCTTAGGGTGAGTTGTTTAGATCTCAAAATGAGGCGGTGAGAGAAGGACAGCGATAGAGCAATGAGACGTTGTCTAGGAAGATGTTGGAGATATAGTCGCAGATCCAGGCATTATTGTCTATTGTTTCTAGGAAATCTATCAAAATGCAAGACCCTGCTGTGGGTCAAGCTATTCCTGTTCCCCATACTACTCTGGTGCCCCAGCTGTGTTGCCACTAGAGATGAACTTTATCTCGTATTTCCAGCAATTAGGACCTCCTACATGCGATTGTAGGGTAGACTTCATGGCTTTGGACGACAGGATTATAGCTATCGAGGAGATGTTCTCTTACTTAGGAGTTTTTACTGATTAGAGAGTGATGGTCGCTGCATACCAGCTAAAGGGTAGAGCCAGCAGTTGAGAGAAAAGGAGAACTTGAAAGACGGATGTTCGCGTGAAGATTTCAAGGAACTATTGTTGAGAAATTTTCTACCGTCGACTGAGTAAGACCACTCGATGAAAAATTTTCTGCACCTGAAGCTAAGGCAACTCACAGCTAGTAAGTATGAGATTGAGTTTTGCAAACTAACCCGATTTTCCCCTGATCTGGTATCCTCAGAATCTAGCAGCGTTAAGCATTTTCCTAGTGTTCTTAGGGAAGACATCTAGTAGCTGGGCAGTACTTATGGATCAGAAAGTTATGTTGAAAAAGTAGAAGCCACTTTAAAGGTCAAAGTGATCAACAATGCGAAGAATTGAGGCCAGCAGGAGAGAAAAGATAAGAAGAAATCAGAATAGGGTAAGAACTCTAAAGAATCTGGTCCTACTTCAAGGAAGAGAAGCAAGGAGGTGTGTAGTTTTTGTGACTGGTCGGGCCACCTGTTTGAGAAATGTTTCAGGAGAATAGGAGCTCAGAAGGAACATGTACATAATATTCAAGCGTTCCCAAAGGAGATCTGGTATATACTGTGTGCAAGAGAATGGTGCACGATGCTGTCCATTGCTGGTTTAAGGATAAGGTTTTCTTTCAGTGTGGACAGAAGGGGCATGTTAAGTCAAAGTGCCCGCAATCTGAGCCCATATTGTTGCTAGTTCAACTTTAGGCTTTGCTACCGCAACAACATTTGGACAAAAGGAAGGGAAAGCTGAACGTGGTAACCATGGAGGATGCGCATACGTCTACCCAAGTGATCTCAGGTTAGATCCAAATCTAGTTTGTATTTAGGTCATAGTTATAATTTCAATGTTGTTTGGTTAGTTATGAATGTGATTTTATAGGGAAATTTAAGGTAAAGAACCGTTGGTCCCGCGTTCTTTTCTATTCGGGCGCTACCCACTCATTTGTGGCTAGGGCTTCTGTAGAGCGCCATAGTTTGACTCTCAATCAAATTGGCGAGTTGATTCACGTTTTGTTTACATCTGGTGATTCAGTGGTGTCGAACCAAGGTATTCAGAGTTGACCGATCCAATTAGGCGATTTTCTAGTTGTTGCTGATTTGAAGTTGAAAGACTTGGAGGACTTCGGTGTGAACTTGGGCATGGACTAGTTTTCTAGATATGATGTGGTCATCCAATGCAAGGTCAAGCATTTGGACTTCAGAATGGACAAAGGACAATGCAAGAGTGTTTATGGTTACCCGCGTCAGGATTCCCTGATTGTTTCAACGGTATGCGCTCGAAATATTTTAGATTCCAACTGTTTTGCTTATTTGGTTTCTATTTTGGAAACTGTTAGTAGTTTGCCAAGTGTCGAGAGTGTTCTGGTAGTTCGTGAGTTTCCTGATGTTTTCCCAGATAATCTTCCCAGTCTTCCACCTGAGATAGATGTAGAGTTTGTTATAGATCTTGAGTGGGGTACTCGTCCTATTGCTAATGCACTGTATCATATGGCCCCTCATGAGATGGAAGAGTTACATACCCAACTGGATGAGTTATTATAGCGTGATTTTATTATGCTGAGTTCTTCACCTTGGGATGCTCCCGTGTTTTTTATAAGGAAAAAGGATGGATCCATGAGGTGGTGCATTATTTATAGGGAAGTGAATAAGGTGACTATAAAGAACAGGCATCTCTTGCCACAAATAGTTTATTTATTTGATCAGTTGTACGGTAGTATTGTGTTTTTGAAGATTGACCTTCGTTGATGCTAATATCTGTTAAGGATTTGTGAGATGGATATTCCACAGACCACTTTCTATTCCTGACATGGGCATTTTGAGTTCTTGGTGATGTCCTTTGGGTTGACTAATGTTCCCTCTGCCTTCATGGACATGATGAACAGAGTGTTCAAGGAATTTCTGGACCATTTTTTGGTCATGTTTATAGATGATGTTTTGGTTTATTACTGCAGTTCTGAAGAGCATGGCCAACACTTGCGGTTAGTTCTGTCTGTCTTGAGGGAGCATAAGTTGTTTGCTAAGCTGAGCAAGTGAGATTTTTCGCTACCCTTGTTTTCCTTTCTAGGTCATGTGGTTAATAAAGATGGTATTTATGTTGACCGAGAGAAGATTACTATTGTGATGGATTGGAATAGACCTACCACACCAAAAAAAATAAAGAGTTTCCTAAGGTTAGATGGGTATTATGGGATGTTTATGGAAGGTTTCTCTTCGTTGTCTGCGCCATTGACTAAGATTATGTAGAAGAACGTGGCGTTCATTTGGAGTGATAATTGCGAAGAAGCTTTTCAGGAATTGAAGAGGAGATTGTGTACTGCTCCATTTTTGACTTTGCTTACCAAAGGGATAAAGTATGTTGTGTATGTGGAGCATCGCATGTCAGGTTGTGTTGCATGTTGATGCAAGAAGGAAAAGTGATTGCGTCTGGGCCAAGGAAGTTAAAGATTCATGAAAGAAATTATCCTACGCATGATTTATACTTTGCCGTCGTTATTTATGCTTTGAAGTTGTGTAGGCATCTATTATATGGCGCCTTGTGCAAGATCTATACAGACCATAAGTGTTTGAAGTACGCCTTCACTCAAAAGTTGTTAAATTTGTGCAAGCGAAGATGGTTAGAATATGTCGTAGATTATAATGTTGAGATCCAATACCATCCGGGCAAAGCTAATGCGGTAGTTGATGCCTTCAGTAGAAAGATCGCACAAATCTTTTGGACATTAGTGGAACACTTGGTAGAAGAGGTTCTGTTAATGGGTATCTCGGTCGGAAGTAGCAACTAGTCGAGCAGTTTGGAGGTAGCAGAGAGTTCTTGGATTATGCTTATAAGGCTACATTAAACGGATGATCCTGATTTGTTGCACCTCTATAATAGAACTGAGAAAGGGGAGTTAAAAAACATTTCTATTTATTACGCAGGTACTTTGAAGCACTGCGGTAGATATTGTATCCCCGCAGTTGAGGATATTCATGTTACGCTGTGCAGTGAGGCGCAAGGATCTTGTGTTGCCTACCACCCTTATTCTACAAAGATGTATAGAGATCTGAAGCATATTCTTTGGTGGTATGGTATGAAGAAGGATATAGCCAAGTTCGTGTCTTAGTGCTTCACTTGTAAGCGAGTTAAGGCCAATCATGGAAGGCCGGGTGGCAAGTTTATGCGGTTAGTGATTCCAAGATGGAAGTGGGAGAGTATTTCTATGGACTTCATTACTATTTTGGTGAGATCTCCCAAGGGACATGATTCTATATGGGTTATAGTAGATAGACAGACTAATCTCTAACTTGGAATGAGGTTATCAGGTTTCATGGAGTACCTATTAGTATTGTGGCGGATCAATACTCTAGGTTTATGTCTCATTTTTGGAAAAGTTTAAAGGAAGGATTGGGTACCGATCTAAGGTATTCCACCGCTTATCATCCGCAGACAAATCGTCAAACTGAAATGGTAAAACATATTTTAGAGGATATGATCAGATGTTATATTTTGGACCACCAAGAAGCGTGAGATGAGCGTTTGAGGCTGATTGAATTTGAATATAATAACAGTTATCAACAGAGCTTGCAGATGGCCCCGTTTGAGGCCTTGTATGGGAGACATTGCATAACTCCCTTATTTTGGGCTGAGGTTTGCGAAAGATCGTTGTTGAGTCTGGAAGCCTTGGAAGAAATGGATATTTTTGTTTGGCATATTCGAGAGAATCTTCGAATAGCTCAGGAGCATTATGAAAAGTACGCTAATCGACAAAGGACCGATTTCGAATTTTCCATTGGGGACAAGGTGTTTCTTAAAGTTTCCCCGATGTCTGGTGTCAAGAGGTTTCGTAAGAACCATAAGTTGGATCCTAGGTATGTGGTACCCTTCAAAATTGTTGAACGTATTAGAATGTCATGTTATACGCTGGATTTGCCTGTAAGTTTTCCTGGTGTGCACGATGTGTTTCGCGTAAGCCAATTGCGGAAGTGTGTGCTTAGTGATCGGCAGGTTCTTGATTTTGTTCCCCGTTGGAGCCTAATCTTTCTTATGTCGAAGTGTCTGTTCACATTCTGGATACCAAAGATTGAGTGTTGCGAAGGAACGCCATACCAATGGTTAAGTTTTTTGGCAGAACCAAGACGTGGAAAGCGTGACTTGGGAGTTGGAGTCAGCGATGTGGGAGACTCATCCTCATATGTCCTCCTAGTTTCTTTCGGTATGTATTTCCATTCTATAATCTTTGATTATTTTCCTCCCATGGTGGAATCTTTTGTGCGTAAACTTTCGGGACGAAACTTTCTTTTAGGGTGAGTGGTTGTAACGCCCCTGATTTTTTCAAGGGTTTTCAAATTCGTTTATCTGCGTAATTTTGATGTCGGGGTGTAACGTTTACGCTTAGTTGGTGGGTACCATTGTCGGAGCATGAATTTTAATCGTTAGTATCCAAGGTTTTTGTTAGCGAGTATTAGCTTGGCTAATTTCTCTGATGTTTTCACATTCCCTTGCGAATCGGGGTTTATTTTGGAACACGATAGAGCATTTTGAGATATTTGGTATTTTGACTTCGGGGAGTGTTTACATGAGTTTGGTTTGTCAGATTTTTTTTTCGACTTCACCATTTGATTTGTAGCGTCGATATTTAGCTACGGTGCGATTTTCATAGAAATCCGAGTTGGGTCGAATTTCGGGTCGTTTGGACGATTAATTAATAATAAATTATTATTATTATAATACATATATTTTTATGTATAAATAGCCTTGCGATAAGACGGAAACCCTATTAATCATCCTCCTTCCTAAAGCGTTGGCTATTTCTTTAAAGAGAGAAAGAGGTGGTCTTTGGAGAGCCTTCGGCCGTGGATTGAAGGAGCTCGGTGCTCAAAATTGTCATCGGAGGGTAGAGTCGGATTTCACTCACGAATATCTACATTTATACGGTGAGTTTTTCCCATTTCTTGGATTTTTAGATGTTAGGGTATGTGGTTTTTAACACCCCTCCTCTCGAAAGGTTTCTGGTTCTACTTTTTAGGTATTTTTGCGGCCAGATCCGTGAGGAGGAGTGCTGGTGTTGCCAGAGTTTGGCAAGATTGAGGCAAGTGGCGGTTTTCCCCTTGCTTATTCTTTACTTCTTATTATTTTGCTACCTTTCCTGTATAGAAGTGTGAATTAGGGAAAACCTTCGAGGTATTGTATATCCGCAGTATATGATCGATAATCTAAGTTCAGATTTATCGAATTTATCAGTTAGCCTAAGTTTAACCTGTCGAGTGTTTGCCTGTTAGGTTAGAGTATGATTCGCCATTTATGAAAGTTGAAATAAGTCTAATTTTGTCAAGTATAAGACTATTAGCCTAGGTTAATCCGTCAATTGAATAACTGTTAGGCTAAGTTTAGATTCATCGTATATGGTAGTAACTTAAGTTTGAATTCGTCAACTAGGGTTGTTAATGAGTTTAAATACGTCAATTGCATGTTAATTAGTCTAAGTGTGATTCGTAGGATATGGCTGACATAGTTGAAGTTTTTGTTTAAGTAAAATTCAACGATTATCAGTAGGAGCATAGCCAACGTCATCGAGTATTTGGGGTAATTTCGTCGGGTAATGCTTAACTTAGAGTTTATGTCAAATTTGTCGAGTATTAGGAGTTGAATCGAGAAATAGCAGACGTCGCGCTAAGTGGCGTTGAGTGATGGTTTAGACTAAGTCAAATTTGCCGAGTAATCTTGACGAATTCATAGATTAATGCCAATTTGGCATTGAGTTCGTCATGTATAAGGCTTGGCGTTGAGTGGATTAGGTTTTGCGCTAAGAGCGTTGAATGACCTTGGAGTCTAATTCAATTTTGTCAAGTAATCTCGATGAATTCGTCGAGTAATGCCAGTTAGTGTTGAGTTCGTTGAGTGATGTTTGTCGCAAAGTCAAAAGCATTGAGTGCGCTGAATGCACTCAACGCAACGTTGAGTGAAACAACGTTGCTTGTAATCTTGGCGTTGAGTAACATCAGAGCTAAGTTAAAAGCATTGAGTGTACTCAACGCGACGTCGAGTGGAGGTAATCTCGCTGAGTAATCTGGTTGGCAGTGAGTGTGTTGAATGCACTCAACGCGGCATCGAGTGTACTTGACGATTTTCCCTGGACTGGCAATTTTTTATCCAACTCGTTGTATATCTAATGCATTTGTCGAGTATACTCAACAAATCAGCTTAGACTTAGAAATTTCTCATCAAATTAAGTTGAATTCAACGAGTATGATTTGGAGTGATTTGTTACTTGAGTGTTTATGGATGTTAAATGTGGCTTTTTGTTGGTAGTGTATACAGGAACTCTAACTTAGTTCCAAATTGTGAATCATTACAATATTAGAGATATTTTTTTGAACTGTGGGGTTAAGTTGGACAAAGTGATCATCACCACAGTATCTTGTTTATATATTTGGATTGATGGGTTGAGTTGGATATTGAGGCCACCACCCAAGTGTCTTGTCTAGACAATTGGACTGTCGGGTTTTGTTGGACAATGTTGTCACCACTAGAGCACCTTCTTGAAATATGTTGAATCTGCAAGTTCGGGTTGGAAAATGTGGCCACTGACTCTGGACCATTTCTTACCCGTGGTAATGATTCATATGAGTAGAGTTATTAAGTCTCCTTCCTCGTATTGTACCGATTTATGTTATTCTGCTTAATTTTGTAGATATTCCCGAAGCATTGCTTTGTTACACACTTGGTGTAATTTTCTTACTTATGAACTCAATAAATAATCTTTTACCACTGTCATATGATTAATTTGCTAGGTTTTGTCAGTTTCCTTATGTTGGGTTGGTAACCCTTTATTTCTTTTTGGTTTATTGCTAACCTCTTTACTCTTGTTCGTCACTTCAATTTTCATTCCTGCTGAGGTGTTCTTTCTTTGAATGCCTCAGGTTTGGAGAAGTAGCCAGTTGAGGGGCTAGTGTTGGTTTTTTTGGCGGCTGGTGGATGTAGTTGTCTCTTTTCCTCATCGATTGTGAGGTAGTGCGTTGTTTAACTCTTGTTTAGACATACATATATTTTAGTGGGTTCGTGTTCCATTTTTGATGCCCACTAGATTTTATTTAATATTAAGTACTTTCTAGCAAGTAAGCCTCTTCTATATGATTGTGTTGATTTACTTGCTCTCTGGGAAGGTTTTATGTTAGGTTGTATGTTAAATATTTCAAATTATAAGAGCATTACTTCTATCACCTCATACTTTCCATCTTTCAAAATTAAAATCACTATACTTAATGAATATAAAAGCTATTTTCGTACTTATACTAAATCTAGAGTCATGCATACCATGAGTTGTCCTATATGGATGTTTTTGCTCATGTAGGATGTCAAATAATATAAACAAACTATTTTTTGTGGCATATAATTATAATTTCACTTGTAGACTAGTTTATCCACTGAGCAGTGGGATACGACCACCAAAACATAACTTGAAACATGATTTTCTGACATCATAACTTGGTATTTTCATAAACTATGTAAGGATTGGAGGTTGTATGAACATCTGCAGTTATCTCCTACATAGTGAGGAAATACGGGGTGTGTTTTCTCTTTCTCTGATATACATTTAAATTCAGAGAATATGTGGTTTGTGACAGTCGATGCCTAAGCACATAGACTCAATGCACTCGATGCTTGATCTTGTCTCAGCGTACTCGACGCCTGGACACTATGTCCTTTTCTCTTTTACTTGTCCTGCAATGATTAAAGCTACCTACAATAAACAAAAAACTATATACAGTGCTACTGAAGCTGGGCTAATTTCAACATACCCAATTTAAATTTGAAGGTACAGAATTTGGCTTCATCTAGTTGCTTAGTGAAGATGTCAACCACCTGCTTGTCTATGGGTACAAATTCAAGATTGATATCTTCACTTTCAGCATGCTCTCTAATAAAAGGATACATAATATCTATGTGTTTAGTCCTGTTGTGAGAGACAAGATTCCTAGAAATAGAATTAGGATTAACAAAACCATATGGCTGCTCAATATAGACTTCTTCCCTTAAGTCACCATTGAGGAACGTTAACTTCACATCCATCTGGTAGACTTTGAATCCCTTGTGAGAATCATATGTAAGAAATAGTCTGATGGCTTCTAGCCTATCTATTGGGGCAAAAGTTTGATCAAAATCAATACCTTCTTCTTATCTATATCACTTAGCCACCATCTTATCCTTATTCTTAATTATAACACCATTTTCAACAAGCTTGTTCTTGTAGATCCACTTGGTTCCAATGACATTATGTCCTTGTCGTCTGGGAACTAGCTTCCATACCTTTCACCTCATGAACTGGTTTGGTTCCTCTTGCATTACCACAATAAAAAACTATTCTATGTTGGCTTCTTCAAACCATTTGGCCTCAACCTGAGATAAAAACATGGAGTATATATCTATGTTAAAACTTCTACTCCTTATTGTGACCCCTTGGCTTGTATCTCCAATTATCTAATGTCTTGGATGATATCTTAGATGCCTAACTGTTAGGGTCATTCTTCCCTCAACAATTTAATCTTCAGTGGCTGGATTTTGCAGTACTTCATCCATACCATGTGTGCTCAGTTCTTCTTCTAGAATGTACACTCTTTCAACTTTATCTTGGACACCAGGAAAACATGCCTTGATGGATAGTTTGTCCATCACCAACTCTATACCTACAGATCTAGATAAGGAGCTTGGTAGCTCATTGTTAATCATAGAAGACTCATCAAATACTATATTTATAAACTCTTTCATAACTTGATTTTTTAAGTTGTAGACCCTATATGCTTTGCTATAATTGTTGTACCCAACAAATACTCCATCAAGGCATTTGTTTCTATGAAATTTGGTAACATACTTAGTTAGGTAAGACTTCTCATTTTTGTCCACATAACATTTATTTCTAAAGATCCTAAAATAAGCAAGGTTTGGTTTTCTGCCCTTCATTATCTTATAGGGAGCCTTCTTGTGATCCTTTGTGATAGAAGCTCTATTTAACACATTATGTGTATTATTTACTACCTCAGCCTGGAAGTATTCTGGAAGAGTAGTGTCACTTAACAATGTCTTTCCAGCTTCTATGAGAGTTCTATTTTTCCTCTCAGCAATCCCATTTTGATGGGGTGTTCTTGGAGAAGAAAATTCATGGTGAATCTATTGTTCTTCACAGAACATTGTCATACCTTCAGATTGGAATTCAGTGGCATGGTCAAGTTTGATTTTGACCACAGTATTATTTAATTCATTCTGAATTTGCTTTATAATGGTCCTAAAGATATCAAGGGTTTCAGACTTTTTCTTAAAAAAGAAAACCCAAGCAAACCTAGAGAATTCATCAATAATCATGAGGGTGTAGGCTTTCCTACCTAGACAATGAAGTAGCATAGAACCAAACAAGTCCATATGCAGGAGGTATAAACACCTCACAGGTCTTTGGCCCAAATGCTCTTAAAAGAAGCTTTGGTCTGCTTGCCCTTTTGGAATGCAGAGCAAATCCCCTCCTTGGTGCACTTTATTTTGGGATCATTCCAGTCCAACTCTTTATTGAAGAGCTTACTGATGGTCTTATAATTCAAGTGGGCAAGTCTCTTATGCCATTGAACATAGTATTAGACTTTTTCATTTGCAACTAGACATATATGAGAGTCTTTACTTAAACATAGAATGTTTAAACAATAAAAATTTCCACTCCTAGTGTCTATCAAGATGATCACTTGGTCACTTGACCTCTTAATTTGACACTAATCCTTGTGGAATACAATGAAATAACCAAGATCACAGAGTTGGCTAGTACTTATCTAGTTGTGTTGCAACCCTTCCACATAAGCCACTTCGGAGATGGTGACTATGTCATTGGTAATCATACCATATCCCTTTGTGACTCTTTTTTCTGAACAACCAAATATTACTTTAAGTCCATTCTTCACTTGAGTGAAGTCCTTCAAGTTGCTTCTTATTCCAGTCAAGTTTCTGGAACAATCATTGTCCAAGTACCATATAGGAGTATGGTCACTTGGACTATCCTACAAAACATAATATATATTACCTTAGGACCCCAATTTGTATTGGATCCTTTGTTTTGGTTAGCCTGAAAATGAAAATGTCTTCCTGTAGATTTTTTGATATGAAGACTAGCACTTGCACTGGGCAGAGTTGGATTGTGCTAGTAATCTATAACAAAGTGACCCACTTTATGTAACATCACATTTTCGGCTAGACCCCTAGGAGTCGGTTGGTTGTGGTAGAACCCTAGGGAGCCCAAAAATTGAAATAAATCGACCAAGATTTCGGGTCACGGGTTGGTCACGCCCGTGACCGACCCATCACCCCCGTGACCCAGGGCGTGACTCATTCAACGATCATCGATCTCAGGGAGACGATCGTCGGGCACAGGATTTTTCCACCCGGCCCTGTCACGCCCGTGACCCAGGTGTCACGCCCGTGACCTGGGGCGTTGTAACGCACCCGATTTTCCTGCATTTATTTTTAATCTCGTTGGCGTTACGATGACGCATTTCCGTGGCTTGTGCCATGTATGGAGTATGGTTAGCTCCTTAGAACTGAGTGCCCTGTTTGGTAGCCTGTTGGCAAGATCTCCCTAGCAAGCCGAGTCGTTTTGGGTGACCCGGTGTGGCCTCTCGGGGGGATGTTTGTGTTTGGCTTTGTTTGGGTATAACTCGAGTTCTGTTCGTCGAAAGTTAATTTTGACTTCGCCGTTGTGTTCGTAGCGTGGATATTTAGCTACGGTGCGAATTTCGTCGAATTCCGAGGTGATTCGGTTTTTGTGTCGTTTGGTGTGTTATTAGTATTTGTGATCAATTAATTAAATTGATTTGACTTGTTTTGTAGCCCTTCGGTTTTGACCGATTAATAAATTCTACGGGAGAATTTATTTGGGCAGTTTTTGCCTTGCCTTGGTGGCAGCCATATTTTGGCTATTCCTTTATGGATTTTTTTTAATTGTAATTAAGGGTTTAGGCGTTTTAGGGTTCGGTTATTGCTGAACCGGTGTTTAGCTTTTCGTATAAAAGCTCTGTTTAAGAAGTGACGGCCCACTTCTTCTTCTTCTTTTTCTGAGAGAGAAGCCGTCGCTGCCTTTTTCGCGGAAATCAGAGGAGAAAATCGCTTATCCTGTACCTCCTTCGGTCGGCGATTCCGGGCTTGTTAGTGGACGGAATTCGATTCCGAAAGCGGCGTTGTCTTGCTCTCTCCGAGATCTTCATTTCGACGGTAAGATATTCGATTTTTGTGGAGTTTTGATGAGATTTGGGTTTCAGTTTTGGAGTTTTCAGCCATTAATGGCCGTGAGATTTATTCTAGGTGTTGCGGCTGTTTGTTCCGTGTGAAGAGGAGGAGAGCCATCCAAGCTTCGCTGAAAGTTGAGGCAAGTGGTATTCTTGCCCTTGCCAAGTTTCTTTTTGATTATTTTTTTGCTGAAATTGAAATCCCTGTTAGCCCAGGTTAGAGGCCTTGTTGTTCTCATTTTTATTGCTATCCATAGGAATTAGTTCTTCCTATTGACCCCCCCCCCCTTCTTGTGCTGATGGAACCCAACTTTGCCGGCGTAATGCCGTTTATCTTTGTTCAGATCTGCTCTGGTTTGGGTGTAGCAGAGAGGGAGTGTTAGGAGGGGAGGGGGGTGATTTTCCAGAAGTTAGTAAGTGTTTTACTCGAGTGTTGGAGTATGTTACTCGTGAGGTAGAAGTGGATTACTCGGGTATTAGTTCTGGAGTACTCGAGTAGGTGGTAGATACTCGAGTGGTGGCTTTGAGATACTCGAGTAGTGGGTTAAGATACTCGAGTATTAGCCTTGGAGTACTCGAGTAGTAGGTAACTACTCGAGTAGGGGTTTTGGTATACTCGAGTAGTAGGTAACTACTCGAGTAGGGGATCTGAGTTACTCGAGTAGTGGTTTCGAGATACTCGAGTAGGTGCTTTGGCTTACTCGAGTAGAAGGTAACTACTCGAGTAGGGGTTTTGGTATACTCGAGTAGTAGGTAACTACTCGAGTAGGGGATCTGAGTTACTCGAGTAGTGGTTTCGAGATACTCGAGTAGGTGCTTTGGCTTACTCGAGTAGAAGGTAACTACTCGAGTAGGGGTTTTGGTATACTCGAGTAGTAGGTAACTACTCGAGTAGGGGATCTGAGTTACTCGAGTAGTGGTTTCGAGATACTCGAGTAGGTGCTTTGGTTTACTCGAGTAGAAGGTAACTACTCGAGTAGGGGATTTGAGTTACTCGAGTAGTAGGTAACTACTCGAGTAGGGGCTTTGGGTTACTCGAGTAGTGGACTCGAGATACTCGAGTAAGTGGTTTGGTTTACTCGAGTAGTAGGCATCTACTCGAGTGCAGGTTAGTAGATACGCGAGTAGTGGCTTTAGCATACTCGAGTAGTCGGCAACTACTCGAGTAGCGGGTTGAGGTACTCGAGTAGTAGGCGACTACTCGAGTAGAGGGATGAGGTACACGAGTAGTTGGTAACTACTCGAGTACTGGAAATTCCCTGCCTTTTTCTTCTGTCTTAGAATCGTTCGACTATCGTCGAGCTCCGTTTACCTTGTTAGTTAGATAGTTTTTCAGTACTTTCTTACAGATATACATATGTGTCAGTGGGTTCGTGTCAGGTTGTTTGCGCCCACTGGTAGTTGTTGCCCTTATACTAGATATATTACTTATGCTGCTACCATTTTCTGGAGATAGTCTACTTGCTCTGAGAAGGTTTTATGCTAGGTTGCTAGTTACTTTTAAACTATAAATATTATTATAAATGTAGCTCCTGATCAGTATGTTTTATAAGCTTAATCACATTTTTTCCAAATCATGTATGAAAACCATTTTCTTATATATTATATAAATTAAATGTAGTGTCTTGCATAGCATGAGTGGTTCTCTTGGGACCCTTATGCGCTCTTTAGGGTGTAAAACCTAATTAAAGTATTTTTTTCCTTTCCGCAGCGTATAAATATAGTTTTCTTTTGTGCACTAGGTGATCCACTGAGCCGAGGGATACGGACTCTAAATATAACTAATTTTCTATTCATAAAACGCAGGATTTCCTTGCATAAAGTTTGTAGTTGGTTTTGCCTGAGCGTCAGCGGTTATCCCCTGCTTGACGTGGCATTATGACACGTGTTTTCTCATACTCTGATAATTCTTATAATTGGAGAAAATGCGGGTTGTGACAGTTGGTATCAGAGGGAGGTTGCTTGACAAGTTAGTTGAGTAACCTTCCTTTGTTTGCTTTAGTAGTTCAGCATCATGTCATTCACACATCGATATGTCATCAGCACGTCTTGGCAAAAGCACGAACACTACACTCATGGCATAACATGAAGTATACGAGGCATATTATGTAGTATGGGATGCATAATATGTGTTCGTATATGGATCCACCATAGGGGCTACATGTGAGGGTTATGTAGTATAGGATGCATAACCTCACCACATGACTGCGACTAGCACGTTTCTTTTTCGTTGCATGGGAATGTTATGTAGTATGGGATGCATAACATTTTTATGTGTACGCCGCTCATAACATGCATTAGGGCCTTTTTTAGAATGCATAGCACAAACATGCATAACATATCATTACATAAGCACAACGTGCTAAGCTAAAGATTTGCAGGATGACATATGTACACACATAAGTTTTCAAAACAAAATAAAGTCATGCATTCCCGATCTAGGCACGAGAGTTAACAAGGTGATGGTTAACTATCCTAGGTTAGGGCATGTCATCAAATTTTTGTTAATAAGATAAACTCTCAGAGCAAGTTTAGCAGCTTTAAGCCTATATCTATATATGTATGGTCTGTACTTGTGTTTGAGTTCTAGTCGTTGATTGGGGATCTGATTTGGGGTGGTTATGATTTTAGGATGGCTAGGCGACCTGCGACGCGTTCGACTCCCCTGTCTGAAGGTGAGTCGTCTGGGGCTCAGCGTGATGCGGTAATCGAGAGTCTGCGTCAGAGTAGCGAAGCTATGGGCAGGCAGTTGGGGGAGGTGCAAGCCCAGATTCAGTCTTTGGTGGCAGTTGTGGTAGGACAGGCTCAGGGTGCGCAAGTTCCTGCTGGGGGGTTAGCTGTTCCTCCTCCCCCTGCGCTCGTGAGACCTCCAGTGGTGGTGCCAGCGGAGATGGCCTTCATCTCGCAATTTCAGAGATTAAGCCCTCCCACTTATGACTGGAAGGCAGATTTCATGGTTATAGATGATTGGCTGATCTCCATGGAGGAGATGTTTTCGTATTCAGGGATCGCAGGCGACCAGAGGGTGATGCTAGCCACCTATCAGCTTAAAGGATTGGCTAAGAGTTGGTGGCTGAGAGAGAAGGAGAGCTTAGTGGCTGGATGCTCTTAGGAAATGTTTAAGGAGATGTTGTTAAGGAAGTTCTTGCCTTTGGTCGAGCGTGACCGCCTCATGAATGACTTTCTCTATCTGAAGCAAAGGCAACTCACGGTGGGTGAGTATGAAATAGAATTTAGTAAGTTGAGCCATTTTGCCCCTGCCTTGGTCAGCGTTGAGGCTGATCGAGTTAAGAGATTTCTTGGTGGTTTGAGGAGCGAAGTGCAGCAGTTGACCAGTGCGTATGGGTCAGTGACTTATGCTGGAGTTGTAGAGGCTGCTCTTAAGGTTGAGGCTATTGAAACGGCAAAGAGCAGAGGCCAGCAGATGAGAAAGGACAAGAGAAAGTCTGTGGAGGGGAAGAAGCCCCTGGTACCCGATGCTGTTCCGAGAAAGAGGAGCCGAGTTGTGTGCAGTTTCTGTATCCGGTCAGGCCATCCTATCGAGAAATGTTTTAAGAGGTCAGCAGCTCAGAAGAAGGAGCATGTTCATGCGATCCAGGGTGCTCCTAGGAGAGATGTCTCCTGTTCAGTTTGCAAGCGGTCCGGGCATGATGTGGCCCAGTGTTGGACCAAGGATAGAGTCTGCTTTCAGTGTGGGCAGAGGGGTCATATCAAGTCGAGGTGTCCTCAGGTTCAGACAGCTCTTCCTGCAGTTCCGTTGTAGGCTTTAGCTCCACCTCCGCGTGTGGACAAGGGAAAAGGGATGCTGAACATGATTTCTTCTGAGGAGGCTCAGACTTCGACCCAGGTTATTTCAGGTTAGTGGATTGTTGTTTTTCTAGCCTGGTAGTTTTATTTGCTAGAGTGTTGCGGTATTGCTATGGTAGTTCCTTAGTTTGTGTGTTCCTATAGGGAAGTTTAAGGTAAAGAACCGTTGGGCGCGTGTTCTGTTTGACTCCGGCGCTACCCACTCGTTCGTGGCTAGAGCCTTTGTAGAGCGTCATCGATTGACTCTAGATCGTGTTCGGGATTCCTTCTGTGTCAAGTTTCCTTCTGGTGAATCTGTGTTGTCTGATTTGGGCATTTTGGATTGCCCGGTTTTGTTAGGGGACTTTCTTGCGAAGGCGGACCTGAAAATGATTGATCTGGAGGACTTCGATGTCATTTTGGGCATGGACTAGATCTCTCGGTATGATGTGGTCATTCAGTGCAAAGGAAAGCGCTTGGACTTCATCAGGGACGACGGTCAGCCCGGCAGCATGTATGCTGCTCTGTGTCAGGATTTTACTGTCATCTCTGTGGTATGTGCTCAGAGATTGTTTCTTTCTGATTGTTGTGTTTGTTTAGTCTCGGCGATTGGGGCCGCTGTTAGCGTGCCACGCTTGGAAGAGATTCCTATTGTTCGTGGTTTTGCCGATGTTTTTCCTGATGATCTTCCTGGTCTTCCTCCTGATCGGGATGTTGAGTTTGTGATCGATTTAGAGCCGGGTACGCGTCCTATTGCTAAGGCGCCGTACCGGATGGCCCCTCGTGTGTTAGAGGAGTTGCGAGTTCAGTTGGATGGGCTGTTAGCTAAGGGGTTTATTAGGCAGAGTTCGTCGCCTTGGGGTGCTCCTGTTTTGTTCGTAAAGAAGAAAGATGGGTCGATGCGGCTCTGCATCGACTATAGAGAGTTAAACAAGGTCACTATCAAGAACAGGTACCCTCTGCCGAGGATCGATGATTTGTTTGACCAGTTGCGTGGTAGCACGGTGTTTTCCAAGATCGATCTTCGTTCTGGTTATCATCAGCTTAGGATCCGTGAGGCGGATATTCCGCAGACTGCATTTAGGTCGAGACATGGACACTTTGAGTTTCTGGTAATATCGTTTGGTCTGACCAATGCACCTTCAGCCTTCATGGATATGATGAACCGGGTGTTCAATGATTTTCTCGATAAGTTCGTTGTGGTCTTCATTGATGACGTGTTAGTTTATTCGCGCAGTGCTGAGGAGCATGAGCAGCATTTGCGTTTGGTCCTATCGGAGTTGAGGAGCCACAAGTTATTCGCCAATTTGAGCAAGTGCGAGTTTTGGTTGCCTCAAGTTTCTTTTCTAGGCCACGTGGTGAGCAAGGAGGGGATCTCGGTCGATCCAGAAAAGATTGCAGCAGTGATGGATTGGAGTAGACCGAGTTCGCCTAAAGAGATCAGGAGTTTCTTAGGGTTGGCTGGTTATTACAGGAGATTTGTGGAGGGTTTATCTTCCCTAGCCGCACCTTTGACCAAGTTGACTCAGAAGAATGTGGCGTTTGTTTGGAGCGAGAAGTGTGAAGAAGCTTTTCTAGAGCTAAAGGAGAGATTGTGCACTGCTCCCGTTCTGACCCTGCCTACCGAGGGAGTAGATTTTGATGTGTATGTGGATGCTTCGCTTGTAGGTCTGGGATGCGTATTAATGCAAGATGGAAAAGTAATTGCCTATGGGTCAAGGCAACTGAAGACTCATGAGAAGAATTATCCCACGCATGACCTCGAGTTTGCAGCGGTTATTTATGCTTTGAAGTTGTGGAGACACCTACTTTATGGGGCTCAATGCAAGATCTTCACTGACCATAAGAGCCTAAAGTACGTGTTCACGCAGAAGGAGTTGAATCTGCGTCAGCGGCGGTGGCTGGAGTATGTGGCTGATTATGATGTAGAAATCCAGTATCATCCGGGCAAGGCCAACGTGGTGGCCGACGCCCTGAGCTGAAAGTCGGGAAAGATCTTTAACCTCACCGCCGATCGTTTAGTGGAGGAGTTCCTCCTTATGGATATATCAGTGGGATGCTGTAGTTTGCAGAGTAGTTTGTTAGTGGCAGAGCCGTCCTGGATTTCTTTGACTAGGCTGCACCAGAAGGACGATCATGATCTTATGCACCTTTTCACCAGGACTGAGAAGGGAGAGTTGCCCGATTTTGCCATCGATGATGCAGGTACTTTGAAGTACCGCGGTAGGTTTTGCGTTCCCGCGGTTGGGGATATTAGGAGGATGATTTGCAGTGAGGCTCATGGTTCCAGCGTTTCCTACCATCCAGGATCTACGAAGATGTACCGTGACTTAAGGCAAATTGCCTGGTGGTATGGCATGAAGGGAGATATAGCCCGATTTGTTGTTGAGTGTCACACTTGCAAACGTGTGAAGGCCGATCATGGAAGGCCTGGTGGTAAGTTGACTCCGCTAGAGGTCCCGACTTGGAAGTGGGAGAGTATATCTATGGATTTCATTACGGGTTTACCAAAATCCCCGAGAGGATTTGATTCGGTTTGGGTTGTAGTAGATAGATTGACGAAGTGCGCTCACTTCGTGCCTTATAAGATTGATTACCCGATGAAGAAGATAGCGGAGTTGTACATGAATGAAGTCATCCGACTCCACGGTGTGCCGGTTAGCATCATTTCCGATCTAGACTCCCGGTTCACTTCTCGTTTTTGGCAGAGTCTGCAGGAGGGTTTGGGTACGGATCTGAGGTATTCTACTACCTACCACCCGCAGACCAATGGGCAGACGGAGAGGGTGAACCAAATTGTTGAGGTTATGATCCGGTGTTATATTTTAGACCACGATGGAGCGTGGGATGAGCGGTTGCGACTCATGGAATTTGCCTACAACAACAGTTATCAGGAAAGTTTGCAGATGGCTCCGTTCGAAGCCTTATATGGGAGGCGTTGTAGAACTCCGTTGTTTTGGGCTGAGGCTGGTGAGAGGCCTTTGTTGGGTCCCGATGCGCTTGAGGAAATGGAAGTTGCTGTGAAGCTTATTCGGGAGAAGCTTCGTATAGCCCAGGAAAGATATGAAAAGAACGCCAATCGGCGTAGGTCTGCTTTGGAGTTTTCCGTCGGGGACCTTGTATTCCTCAAAGTTTCCCCGATGGTAGGTGTTAAGAGATTTGGTAAGAATCGGAAGTTAGACCCAAGGTATGTGGGCCCGTTTGAGATTTTGGAACGGGTTGGCGTGTCAGCATATAGATTGGATTTACCAGCGAACTTCCCAGGTGTGCATAATGTTTTTCATGTTAGCCAATTGCGGAAGTGTGTTCGCAGTAGTGGGAAGCTCTTAGATGTTGTGCCCCAGTTGGAGCCCAACCTCTCTTTTGTTGAGGTGCCGGTTCGTATTTTGGATACTCAGGAGCGTGTGCTACGAAAGAAGTCCATACCGATGGTTAAGGTTCTATGGAAGAATCAGGATTTGGAAAGCGCGACTTGGGAGTTAGAGTCGGCTATGTGGAGGGCTTACCCTCACCTGTTTCGTTGATTTAATCGGTATGTTTTCCTTCTTGTAACTCCTATTTGTTGTTTCTCCTTCTTTAGTAGGAGTGTTGTGCGTAAAGTTTCGGGACGAAACTTTCTTTAGGGGGAGTGACTGTAACGCCCCCGACTTTCCTGCGTTTATTTTTAATCTCGTTGGCATTACGATGACGCGTTTCTGTGGCTTTTGCCATGTGTGGAGTATGGTTAGCTCCTTAGAACTGAGTGCCCTGTTTGGTAGCCTGTTGGCAAGATCTCCCTAGCAAGCCGAGTCATTTTGGGTGACCCGGTATGGCCTCTCGGGGGGATGTTTGTGTTTGGCTTTGTTTGGGTATAGCTCGAGTTCTGTTCGTCTAAAGTTAATTTCGACTTCGCCGTTGTGTTCGTAGCGTGGATATTTAGCTACGGTGCGAATTTCGTCGAATTCCGAGGTGATTCGGTATTTGTGTCGTTTGGTGTGTTATTAGTATTTGTGATCAATTAATTAAATTGATTTGACTTGTTTTGTAGCCCTTCGGTTTTGACCGATTAATAAATTCTGTGGGAGAATTTATTTGGGCAGTTTTTGCCTTGCCTTGGTGGCAGCCATATTTTGGCTATTCCTTTATGGAATTTTCTTAATTGTAATTAAGGGTTTAGGCGTTTTAGGGTTCGGTTATTGCTGAACTGGTGTTTAGCTTTTCGTATAAAAGCTCTGTTTAAGAAGTGACGGCCCACTTCTTCTTCTTCTTTTCCTGAGAGAGAAGCCGTCGCTGCCTTTTTCGCAGAAATCAGAGGAGAAAACCGCCTGTCCTGTACCTCCTTCGGTCGGCGATTCCGGGCTTGTTCGTGGACGAAATTCGATTCTGAAAGCGGCGTTGTCTTGCTCTCTCCGATATCTTCGTTTCGACGGTAAGATATTCGATTTTCGTGGAGTTTTGATGAGATTTGGGTTTCGGTTTTGGAGTTTTCAGCCATTAATGGCCGTGAGATTTATTCTAGGTGTTGCGGCTGTTTGTTCCGTGTGAAGAGGAGGAGAGCCATCCAAGCTTCGCTGAAAGTTGAGGCAAGTGGTATTCTTGCCCTTGCCAAGTTTCTTTTTGATTATTTTTTTGCTGAAATTGAAATCCCTATTAGCCCAGGTTAGAGGCCTTGTTGCTCTCATTTTTATTGCTATCCATAGGAATTAGTTCTTCCTATTGACCCCCCCTTCTTGTGCTGATGGAACCCAACTTTGCCGGCGTAATGCCGTTTATCTTTGTTCAGATCTGCTCTGGTTTGGGTGTAGCCGAGAGGGAGTGTTAGGAGGGGAGGGGGGTGATTTTCCAGAAGTTAGTAAGTGTTTTACTCGAGTGTTGGAGTATGTTACTCGTGAGGTAGAAGTGGATTACTCGGGTATTAGTTCTGGAGTACTCGAGTAGGTGGTAGATACTCGAGTGGTGGCTTTGAGATACTCGAGTAGTGGGTTAAGATACTCGAGTATTAGCCTTGGAGTACTCGAGTAGTAGGTAACTACTCGAGTAGGGGTTTTGGTATACTCGAGTAGTAGGTAACTACTCGAGTAGGGGATCTGAGTTACTCGAGTAGTGGTTTCGAGATACTCGAGTAGGTGCTTTGGCTTACTCGAGTAGAAGGTAACTACTCGAGTAGGGGTTTTGGTATACTCGAGTAGTAGGTAACTACTCGAGTAGGGGATCTGAGTTACTCGAGTAGTGGTTTCGAGATACTCGAGTAGGTGCTTTGGCTTACTCGAGTAGAAGGTAACTACTCGAGTAGGGGTTTTGGTATACTCGAGTAGTAGGTAACTACTCGAGTAGGGGATCTGAGTTACTCGAGTAGTGGTTTCGAGATACTCGAGTAGGTGCTTTGGTTTACTCGAGTAGAAGGTAACTACTCGAGTAGGGGATTTTAGTTACTCGAGTAGTAGGTAACTACTCGAGTAGGGGCTTTGGGTTACTCGAGTAGTGGACTTGAGATACTCGAGTAAGTGGTTTGGTTACTCGAGTAGTAGGCATCTACTCGAGTGCAGGTTAGTAGATACGCAAGTAGTGGCTTTAGCATACTCGAGTAGTCGGCAACTACTCGAGTAGCGGGTTGAGGTACTCGAGTAGTAGGCGACTACTCGAGTAGAGGGATGAGGTACACGAGTAGTTGGTAACTACTCGAGTACTGCAAATTCCCTGCCTTTTTCTTCTGTCTTAGAATCGTTCGACAATCGTCGAGCTCCGTTTACCTTGTTAGTGAGATAGTTTTTCAGTACTTTCTTACAGATATACATATGTGTCAGTGGGTTCATGTCAGGTTGTTGGTGCCCACTAGTAGTTGTTGCCCTTATACTAGATATATTACTTATGCTGCTACCATTTTCTGGAGATAGTCTACTTGCTCTGAGAAGGTTTTATGCTAGGTTGCTAGTTACTTTTAAACTATAAATATTATTATAAATGTAGCTCCTGATCAGCATATTTTATAAGCTTAATCACATTTTTTCCAAATCACGTATGAAAACCGTTTTCTTATATATTATATAAATTAAATGTAGTGTCTTGCATAGCATGAGTGGTTCTCTTGGGACCCTTATGCGCTCTTTAGGGTGTAAAACCTAATTAAAGTATTTTTTTCCTTTCCGCAGCGTATAAATATAGTTTTCTTTTGTGGACTAGGTGATCCACTGAGCCGAGGGATACGGCCTCTAAATATAACTAATTTTCTATTCATAAAATGCAGGATTTCCTTGCATAAAGTTTGTAGTTAGTTTTGCCTGAGCGTCAGCGGTTATCCCCTGCTTGACGTGGCATCATGACGCGTGTTTTCTCATACTCTGATAATTCTTATAATTGGAGAAAATGCGGGTTGTGACAGGCGTGACTCCTTCGACGATCGTCGATCTCAGGTAGACGATCATCGGGCGCGGAATTTGCCTCATGGCCTGTCACGCCCGTGACCCACAGAGTCACGCCCGTGACATAGGGCGTGACCACGTTCGACGATCGTCGATTTTAGTTCGACGGTCGTCGGCCTAGAATTAGTCACCAGGCATGTCACGCCCGTGACCCGCAATGTCACGCCCGTGACATAGGGCGTGACCACGCTCGACGATCGTCGATCTCAATTCGACGATCGTCGACCCAGAATTGGCCCCACGGGCCAGTCACGCCCGTGACCCGGGTATTACGCCCGTGACCACCCTTCGACGATCGTCAATCTCAGTTCGACGATCATCGAACCCAGAAGTGGCTAACCGGGCCTGTCACGCCCGTGACCTATGTGTCACGCCCGTGACCAAGGTCGAAACGTCAGCCAGACTGGAAATTTCGGTAATCGACGCCATGATAAATTCTGACTATGGGAATGAAAACCAAGAGTATTTATGGGTCGTTTCCTACTTTAATTATGTAAATAATTAAGGAAATGTTGGTCCAATAGGAAATCGCCACCTGGCAAACACCTCTTCATCTCCAGCGTTTCAACTGCCTTAGCCATAACCGAAACGTCATTAAGGGAAATATTAATGGCCGTGAACGTTTCATCCTTTCCCCTCCCCGCTTGCTAATCTATAAAAGACTCCTGAGAGCAAGGGGAAAAGGTTACACTCTCCATCAAACTGTTTCAGTTTTCCCCTTGCTGTTGAAGAATTTCCGGCGACGCCACCACCGCGCCAATGGCTTCCCGACGCTCTGCACGCCTCCAGCCCGCGAACAAGGTCCTCCCCTCCCTCTTCTTCTGCGGATAGATCTTAGAAATTGTTAGGAGAGATATCGGGCTCAAAAGAGCCAGATCGGGTGAGCGTTTTCATGGTTTTTCCAAAATTTTCATGGTGGCGGGTTCGCCGGAAACCGCCTCTCCGGCGGCCGTGCCGCCGCCCGACGATAGCCCTCACCTCAACAGAGGTGGTGGTGGTGGTGGCCGGCCAGGGGGATGGCTGGATGGCCGGGAAATAGATTGGAAAAGCTACAGGAAATTAAGTTTCAGGGCTCTGTTTTCGGGCTGTAGAAGAAGATGAACAGTGCCGTTAAATTAGATTTTATTTTTAAAACAATTTCTGAAAGAATTATCTATCATTTTAGATAATCTGGGAAAAATACCTAAAGGCTCCTACAGGAAAAGTGGTCAACATAGAAAATGTAGCCCGTGAAGTCTACTTTAATTTAAAATTGATTTCACTCATTTTGGAGTCTTTTTTAGACTACAGCACCCTTTTTGGTGAGGTCTATCCATAGGGCTGTCCTGACCTTAGAAAAATTTCCCACTCCAAACCAGTCATCAAAATGACTTGAAATTTGGGGTGTGGCTTAATCTTATTTATATCTAGATGCTACCCAAAAATTAGGATTTTCGGGAAATATTTTTCTATAGTTTTTAGAAAAATTCAATAATCCTAGTTTAATTTAATTAGATGGTTAAATAATTTCCAAACCCTCCGAAATTGTGGTGAGTGGTCCCTGGGTTCACCATAAGGTTCTGTATAATTTTTCATCTCATTTGGAGATGGTTTGGATTAGAAGTGATCAAACCTAACGTTTGCCCTAATAAGGGGTCTTAGGTTAAAGGTGCACTTTTGAGATTTGAGTGGTCAGATCACCTCAACAGAGGCTGAGATTTTTACCACTGGCTAGTAATATTCTCTAGCACCCCCTCATAGAGTTTGAGTTGGATCGGGGTAAGTTTGCCCTAAGAACCAAGGCCAAACCCTAAGGATGGATCTTGGTGGTTTGTGAAGGTCATGGGGTCAAATGACCTTGGATTGACCCAAAATTTGGTGAAGAGGACCATAGGGACCATATAGTTCTCTGAATGAAATCTTAGTAGATTTGAAGACTGTTGGGATACCTAATAATCTAACTCTAGTTTAGGGTGCAAAACTTGTAGATATAGGAAATGACACTAAATCATATTGAAAAGTGATGAGAATTGGGTAGAGTGAATTATAGGAATGGTATAAGCTCTGGATATTTTTCTATGAATTTTAAGATCATTATTTTGGGTACTTCATTAACGATTTAGAAGCTTGAATGATTTGCTTAGAAAATTTATTATGGAATACACACTTCCTGGAAATAGATGAAATTTAAGTAGAGAACTTTTATTATGATTTTAAATCTCTGTGAATTTTTATGGGATTTTTGAAAGTCTAATTCTAAGGCTTGCTTCATTAAGTATGTTTTACCTTGAATATTTGATTAAATCTTTAGTGGTGTTTAGCAAGCTGGTAAAATTATGATTCCTTGCACAAAGATCTTTTTTATATCATATTACTGACTAGTAATTTTTCTATAATTTTCCGATGAATAATTTCAGTACTTCCTTCTTTACGTAGGATTAACGTGTTTATACTGGATAAATTATTTAGAGGCTAAATACTTTCTATAAAATTCTGAAAACTTGTATTTGAGGTTATCTTGCTGTTATTTAATGGTTATGATTTTTGAGTGGCCGTTACTTAGGAGGATCATGTAGTTCATGTTTAAAATGTCCCATGGCCCATCCTTTGAGAAAATTAAATAAATATCAGATTAATTAGGAAAAAATTATAAGTTTCTGGATTTAGACAAATTATGTTATGGTAGACCTCCAGTAAATATTATAGGAGATTTGGAAGACAATTTGGAGTACCTCCCCTTGTGTACCTCATATAGCTTAGGATGGTCTGCATATAGTAAAGCCACGGAATTCTGGTAGTTGATGGTTGGTAGGGCAAGTTAAGATTGAGCTCATCATTGGAAGTCGGGATAAGTAGAGTGTGAGACTGGTTAAGGATAAGGGAGTACGGGAACGACGAAAGATCGTCCATCTCGGGAAGAAGAGGAAGAGTCTTAATACTCTAGGGTTAGAACTAAAGTAACTAAAAGAGGATCGGGTTAATGGAGATCAACCAATAATAATAAGTTCCTTGCGAAAGGGAACTTCGGGCCGTAATGCCGCCGTCTTGGTTCCTAGTGCCCCTTGAGAGTCCTTCACGGGGTATGCCGGGGGCAGTCCTGGGCTAACGTAAACCATAGGAATAATAAATTAAAAGAGCAACTAGTATAATAGGGTTGCACATACACACTCCCCGATAGCTAGGAAAGTAGAATAATAGGATTGGTTGCCATTCAGACAGTAGATCTGAAGGTAGATGCACGGACGGGACTGTCCGGGGGGGCCGAGGGCTCGAGGGTTGGAGTACTGAATAAAGGTGGTGGGTCTTCGGTATCTGATTGTCGTTCATACCGACATCGGTACGCTGACTCGGCGGTGTGGGACACTTAGCCAAAGAAAGTCTGGTGGGTACAGCCAGCAGTAGTACATGGATACTCTAGGTTGTGTTCTTCTAGGGGTGTACGGAAGGGCTAGGCCTGGTAGTGTGGATTCCCGCCTAGGAGTGGGGGGCCCGACCCACTGTCTCCGTTTGCCACTATGGAGGTTCCTGGGAGTGAAGCTAGCTGCCCGAACAGGGGGAACTAAAGGTCTGTGCGCTTAGAGTCGTGTGCGTGAGTTGCACTTGCATGAATCATGGCATAGCATATCACTACACTCATAATTGCATACAACCAACACCCCAACGTATAAATCGGTATGGGACTTTTTATACGATGGGAGCCTTGCAGAAGACCCCTTAACTTATAAGTTTGTATGGGCATTCATATAAGTTAAGGTTACATACTTATTTACTTGCTTGTTTACTTACTGTTCTCTAGCTGTCTTTTTATACAAATTGCTACTTATTAATTGCTCTCCTTATTACATACTGCCTTAGGATTGTTAGACCTATTTCCTTCTAAATAACTACTAGATTAGCTTCCCTGTCACCTGCTTGGTTATTCTCCACTTTTGTAGCTTTCCTTTCCTCCTCTCCGCCCGGTGCTTAGGAGCCGTGGTGGGAGGGGTAGGGGATGATAGGGCTTAGTCTTTATGACTAATGGTTTTCGAACCATAACATTACAGGAGCTCCGGATGGGAGACAGGGACCAGCAGTCCAGGGACCAGCACCAGCGGAGTACGGTGCGCATGGAGGTTGGACAGTCTAGTACCGGTGCGCCTGCGACCAGCTCTGTGAGTGATTAGTAGTTTCTTAGCTTCCGCAATGCGCGACTTGTAGTGAGGACTCTGATGTACTGGGCTCGAGCCCATTTATCTATTTTCCTATTATTATCTATTGATGGACTGGATGTGATTTCACTCTTATTTACATGTTTCTGTGGACTTGTTTACATTTTTGTATAAATACTTCTCTCTTGTGATCAAAAAGGGCCGGCAGAATTGGCGTTTTGTAGTGGTTGCCTTCCCGTGAGTCGGTGCCACCGCAAAGCGGCAATTCTGGGCTAAGACCCCGGTGGTTGAAAAAGAAAAAAAAAAAGGGGGGTCTTACAAGTGGTATCAGAGGAGACCTCGATCGAAAGAGAAGTAGTCCACAAAAACCTTGGGCCACCCCCGTGCGAGCTTAGTTTGCGAACAAACTAGCAGCGGAAGCAGTGGTGTGCCCATAAGGGAAATCACATGTGAAAATCCATCCTAACTCTTCTTAAATTCCATTCATTTGCTCTCTAACAAATGGAATTTTTACTTGTAGCCTGCGACGAACCCTACATCGCAGCAGGGGACACCTCAGGCTCCGAATGTGGTCTCGACTCCGCCAGCACCAGTTCCGTTCCAGCAGACGGAGATGGGGAAAACACTGACGGCCATCCTGGAAGCCTTTAGAGCTCAGCAAGCCCCGGCCCCACAGCCAAACCCCGGGGCCAATTGGATGACGGTCTTCCGGGGACTTTCCCCTCCATCCTACCAGGGGACGGAGTCTGCAGTACGTACGGAGGAGTGGTTGGACACCATTTACGAGATGCTGGCAGGGATTCGATGCCCCACGGAGGAGGCAGTCGCTTTGGTAGTCTCTTGCTTAGAGTCACACGAAAAGAGATGGTGGAAATCTCAGCTGGACACCACCTTTGCAGGGATGGACTGTGCTGATATTACTTAGGAGGAGTTCAGAGCAGCGCTCTTGGGACATTTTGTACCTCAGTTGGCGAGAGATGACCTGGAGGATAGGTTCCTGCGGTTGAGGTAGGGGAATAGGACTGTGGTGGAGTACTATCAGGAGTTCACTCACCTGGCCCGTTATGCGGACGCTTACCAGTTAGACGATGCTGGCAATGCCCGGAGGTTTTATAAGGGGCTGCAAGATGACATGAGACAGGCCCTCCTTTTCATCTCAGAGGGGAGTCTGGCCAGGATTATGGAGATGGCTAAGAAGAGAGAGGCAGATCAGCTTACAATGAGGAGCCGGAAGAGACCGGCTGATGATACAGTGATTGGAGGACGTAGAGACCGTCCTTGAGGCCAGTTTATTGGAGAGAGAAGGAACGGGGATCAGCCACGTCAAGAGTTTGGGTAGGAGTAGAGGAGTCAGGGGGTATTGGCTCCCCAGCCTATACAGATGCTGGAAATGCCAAGGACGGCAGAGCAGCCACCGGTATGCTTTCAGTGCAACCAGCCGGGGCATATCAAGAGGAACTGCCCTGTGAGGCGAGCACCCTCACCAGCACATCAGGGCGCTCCACCTCCCCGACAGTTTGGCGGACGAGGACAGGACCGAGGACGAGGATTTCAGGATCGAGGCCGCAGGCCAGAGAGGGAGCAGGTGTATGCTCTAGACCTGACACAGCCCCGGAACCCGGAGCAGGTTATCACAGGTATGACAGTACTTTTCAAATTTTCTTCATATAAACTACTATTTTAAACATAACCTGGTTAGAAATTAAGAGAAGATAAACTACAATAAGAATACTAAGGCACTTAATTACCTCAGGCATAGTCTTCGTTAGCGGCAAGCCTGCTCACACCCTCTTCGACACTGGTGCGTCGCAATCATTCGTGTCGGAGGATTTCGTGAAAGGACTGGCAGGGGTGGAGCCATTCACTGGGAAGATGATGAGGGTGCGCCTACCCGATGGATCAGAGATATTGACCTCTGCTCATTGTAATATGGAAGCGAGGATCGGTGGGAAGGCGTTTGAGGCACCAGCGACGGTTCTAAAGATGCCAGATTACGATCTGATTCTGGGCATGAACTGGCTATATTGGAACCATGCCCAGATCGATTGCGTGGCGAAGAGGATCACCGTGAGGCACGGCGACTCCTTCATTGTTATCGAAGGTATTATACCAGCACCCCGTACCTTACTATCGTCTGTGCAGGCCGTTAAGGCCCACCTGCAGGGGGAAGAAGTTTATCAGGTCCTCTTTGAGGCGGTCGTAGCCAAGGACTCCATTGCAGATATTCCAGTAGTGCGGGATTTCGCCGACGTGTTTCCAGAGAAGCTACCAGGGTTACCCCCGCACCGAGAGAAGGACTTTCAGATTCAGCTCGTACCGGGGGCTAAGCCGGTATCCAGAGCTCCCTATCGAATGGCCCCAAAGGAGTTGGTGGAATTTCGAAGCCAGCTTCAGGAGTTAGTGGAGGCCGGGTTCGTTCGGCCTAGCTCTTCACCATGGGGAGCTCCGGTGTTGTTCGTTAAGAAGAAGGACGGGACCCTTCGACTGTGCATCGATTACCGGGCTCTGAACAGGTTGACAGTTCGGAATACTTATCCCTTACCACGGATAGACGAGCTATTTGACCAGCTGGAGGGAGCCCATTGGTTCTCAAAGCTGGATCTGAGGTCAGGGTACTACCAGCTGCGCATTCGGGAGGAGGACATCCCGAAGACGGCCTTCAGCAGCAGATACGGCTTGTACGAGTTTACAGTGATGCCGTTCGGGCTCACGAATGCACCCTCCGCATTCATGACCCTGATGAATCGGGTGTTTGAAGAGTATTTGGACGTCTTCGTCATCGTATTCATCGACGATATCCTCATCTATTCAAGGACGGAGGAGGAGCATGCGAGACATCTGGCCTTGACCTTGGAGAAGCTGCGTGAGCATGAGATGTATGCCAAGTACAGCAAGTGCCAGTTCTGGCTAATGGAGGTGGCCTTTCTGGGCCATGTCATCAGTGGAGCAGGTCTGGCAGTGGATCCGGCAAAGATCCAGGCAGTACGGGATTGGCCACCACTAAAGTCGGCCACGGATGTTCGAAGTTTCTTGGGACTTGCCGGTTACTACCGGAAGTTCGTCGAGGGGTTCTCTCAGATTGCCCTCCCTCTTACATCTTTGACGAAGAAGGAGTCCCCTTTTATCTGGACGCCTTGATGTGAATCTACCTTCCAGGAGCTGAAGGATCGTCTCACCTCGGCCCCCATCCTTGCTCTTCCATCAGGGAAGGAGGGATTCCAGGTGTATACAGATGCTTCCTATCAGGGGATGGGTGCCATCCTAATGCAGAATGGGCACGTAATAGCCTATGCCTCCCGTCAGTTGAAGCAGCACGAGCAGAACTACCCCGTACACGATTTGGAGATGGGGGCAGTCATTTTTGCTCTTAAGATCTGGCGACACTATCTCTACGGAGTACATTGTGATATCTTCTCCGATCACAAGAATCTGAAGTACGTCGACACCCAGAAGGAGTTAAACATCAGACAGAGACGCTGGGTGGTTTCTGTCGGACTACCAGTATACCATGCACTACCATCCGGGGAAGGCGAACGTGGTCGCAGATGCTCTGAGCCGGAGAGCGAGTACGACAGGAGTAGGCCCGCAGCTGATGGCCTTGGAGTTGATTAGATCATTCGAGGAGATGCAGATTTCGCTAGTGTCTGAGGATGACCCGGAGCTGTACATCGAGTACCTGGGGTCGATGGCTACTACTGGTGACATTCGAGACCGCATCAGAGATGGGCAGGTGCTGGATGAGAGAGCTGAGCCGATATTCCGAGCCTTGGAGGAAGGCACGACAGGAGATTACTCTTTGAGGGATGGGCTCCTGTGTTTCCGAGGCAGAGTCTACATACTAGCAGGAGGACGGATCCGGGAGGACATTCTGACGGAAGCTCACTGCAGCCGGTATTCGGTACACCCGGGGATCACCAAGATGGTAAAGGATTTGAAGAGGATGATGTACTGGCCGGGTATGAAGAAAGATATTACGTATTTTGTGACGCATTGCGAGGCCTGCCAGCTCGTGAAGGCGGAGTGTAGGAACCCGGCAGGCTTGCTGCAGCCGCTTCCGGTGCCGGAGTGGAAGTTTGAGGATATAGCCATGGACTTCATACATGGGCTACCTCGATCCCGTGCGGGGAATGACTCGATCTGGATGATAGTGGACAGGCTGACAAAGGTGGCCAGATTCATCCCAGTGGCAAAGGGCGCACCAGTCAGTGTATTAGTACGGAGGTTCATTGAGCAGTTTGTGCGTTATCATGGGGTGCCCAAGACTATCGTTTCGGATCGGGATGGACGGTTTACATCCAGGGAATGGAGGTCAGTCTAGGCCCGTCTGGGTTCACGGTTGACATACAGCACAGCTTTTCACCCTCAGACCGATGGACAGACAGAACGCACCAACCGTACACTGGAGGATCTGTTGCGACTATGTATTTTGGACCGTGGCGAGCCTTGGGAGAGATTGCTGCCACTGGTCGAGTTTTCGTACAACAATGCTCATCAGTCCAGCATAGACATGGCTCCATACGAGGCGTTGTACGGAAGGAGGTGCAGGACCCCACTATTATGGGTTCAAGATGAGGATCCGCAGGCACTGGGCTCGGAGTTTGTGGGAGATACAGATGCTCAGATTAGATTGATCCGGGACAGGATGTTGGAAGCCCAGAGCCGACAGGCCAAATACTACGATGCGAGGCACCGTCAAGTAGAGTTCCAGGTAGGAGACCGGGTTTTCTTGAAGATACGGCCGATGCACGGAGTCTCGCGGGTTCGCGAGCGGAAGAAGCTCAGTCTGAGATATATGGGGCCCTATAGGATCCTGGAGCAGATCGGCCCCTTAGCCTATAGACTGGAGCTACCACCGGAGTTAGCGGGATTGCATGACGTCTTCCACGTATCCTCACTTCGGAGGGCTCTACTACGCCCTGAGCAGCTGATTTCCTCGGCAGATGGCCCGGTGGCCTCGGATCGGTCAGTCAACTTGGAGCCTATCAGGATTGACGATACAGCAGTGCGGGTCTAGAGACGAAACAAGGTCCCGTTAGTCAAGGTTCTGTGGAACAATCATGGGCAGGAGGAGCATACATGGGAGCCACAGGACTTGATGCGACAAAAATACCCGGGACTTTTTTCGTCAGGTATACCTCACAACCCCTCTAGACAATCAATTTGCCTTCCTAGTTTAAACCAATGGAACAAAAATTTCAAGAATAGGGGCTAATCTTTTGTTTATTGGGGTGTATATACCTAGTTAAGTGGGCGAATTAATCTTAGATTTGAAACCGCACAAATCAAACATAACATAGAGATGTAATTTCTTTAATTCTCATGGGATGTTACAAGCTTCTTTTCCCGATTAGAGTCCCGTAGGCTTAACCTTGATTTCGGGGACGAAATCTTTGTTTTGTTTATTGGGATTTGTAACATCCCATTTCTGGCTAGACCCCTAGGAGTTGGTTAGTTGTGGTAGAACCCTAGGGACCCAAAAATTGAAATAAATCGACCAAGATTTCGGGTCACGGGTTGGTCACGCCCATGACTGACCCGTCACGCCCGTGACCCAGGGCGTGACTCATTCGACGATCGTCGATCTCAGGGAGACGATCGTCGTGCGCAGGATTTTTCCACCCGGCCCTGTCACGCCCGTGACCCAGGTGTCACGCCCGTGACCTGGGGCGTGACTCGTTCGACGATCGTCGATCTCAGGTAGACGATCGTCGGACGCGGAATTTTCCTCATGGCCTGTCACGCCAGTGACCCACAGAGTCATGCCCGTGACATAGGGCATGACCACGTTCGACGATCGTCGATTTCAGTTCGACGGTCGTCGGCCCAGAATTAGTCACCAGGCATGTCACGCCCGTGACCCGCAATGTTACGCCCGTGACATAGGGCGTGACCACGCTCGACGATCGTCGATCTCAATTCGACGAGCGTCGACCCAGAATTGGCCACACGGGCCAGTCACGCCCGTGACCCGGGTGTCACGCCCATGACCACCCTTCGACGATCATCGATCTCAGTTCGACGATCGTCGAACCCAGAAGTGGCTAACCGGGCCTGTCACGCCCGTGACCTATGTGTCACGCCCGTGACCAAGGTCGAAACGTCAGCCAGACTGGAAATTTCGGTAACCGATGCCATGATAAATTCTGACTATGGGAATGAAAACCAAGAGTATTTATGGGCCGTCCATAGGGCTGTCCAGGTTAGACTACAGCACCCTTTTTGGTGAGCTCTATCCATAGGGCTGTCCTGACCTTAGAAAAATTCCCCACTCCAAACCAGTCATCAAAATGACTTGAAATTTGGGGTGTGGCTTAATCTTATTTATATCTAGATGCTACCCAAAAATTAGGATTTTTGGGAAATATTTTTCTATAGTTTTTAGAAAAATTCAATAATCCTAGTTTAATTTAATTAGATGGTTAAATAATTTCCAAACCCTCCCAAATTGTGGTGAGTAGTCCCTGGGTTCACCATAAGGTTCTGTATAATTTTTCATCTCATTTGGAGATGGTTTGGATTAGAAGTGATCAAACCTAACGTTTGCCCTAATAAGGGGTCTTAGGTTAAAGGTGCACTTTTGAGATTTGAGTGGTCAGATCACCTCAACAGAGGCTGCGATTTTTACCACTGGCTAGTAATATTCTCTAGCACCCCCTCAAAGAGTTTGAGGTGGATCGGGGTAAGTTCACTCTAAGAACCAAGGCCAAACCCTAAGGATGGATCTTGGTGGTTTGTGAAGGTCATTGGGTCAAATGACCTTGGATTGACCCAAAATTTGGTGAAGAGGACCATAGGGACCATATAGTTCTCTGAATGAAATCTTAGTAGATTTGGAGACTGTTGGGATACCTAATAATCTAACCCTAGTTTAGGGTGCAAAACTTGTAGATATAGGAAATGACACTAAATCATATTGAAAAATGATGAGAATTGGGTAGAGTGAATTATAGGAATGGTACAAGCTCTGGATATTTTTCTATGAATTTTAAGATCATTATTTTGGGTACTTCATTAACGATTTAGAAGCTTGAATGATTTGCTTAGAAAATTTATTATAGAATACACACTTCCTGGAAATTGATGAAATTTAAGCAGAGAAGGTTTATTATGATTTTAAATCTCTGTGAATTTTTATGGTATTTTTGGAAGTCTAATTCTAAGGCTTGCTTCATTAAGTATGTTTTACCTTGAATATTTGATTAAATCTTTAGTGGTATTTAGCAAGCTGGTAAAATTATGATTCCTTGCACAAAGATCTTTACTATATCATATTACTGACTAGTAATTTTTCTATAATTTTCCGATGAATAATTTCAGTACTTCCTTCTTTACGTAGGATTAACGTGTTTATACTGGATAAATTATTTAGAGGCTAAATACTTATTATAAAATTCTGAAAACTTGTATTTGAGGTTATCTTGCTGTTATTTAATGATCATGATTTTTGAGTGGCCGTTACTTAGGAGGATCATGTAGTTCATGTTTAAAATGACCCATGGCCCATCCTTTGAGAAAATTAAATAAATATCAGATTAATTAGGAAAAAATTATAAGTTTCTGGATTTAGACAAATTATGTTATGGTAGACCTCCAGTAAATATTATAGGAGATTTGGAAGACAATTTGGAGTACCTCCCCTTGTGTACCTCATATAGCTTAGGATGGTCTGCATATAGTAAAGCCATGGAATTCTGGTAGTTGATGGTTGGTAGGGCAAGTTAAGATTGAGCTCATCATTGGAAGTCAGGATAAGTAGAGTGTGAGACTGGTTAAGGATAAGGGAGTACGGGAACGACGAAAGATCGTCCTTCCCGGGAAGAAGAGGAAGAGTCTTAATACTCTGGGGTTAGAACTAAAGTAACTAAAAGAGGATCGGGTTAAGGGAGATCAACCAATAATAATAAGTGCCTTGCGAAAGGGAACTTCGGGCCGTAATGCCGCCGTCTTGGTTCCTAGTGCCCCTTGAGAGCCCTTCACGGGGTATGCCGGGGGCAGTCCTAGGCTAACGTAAACCATAGGAATAATAAATTAAAAGAGCAACTAGTATACTAGGGTTGCACATACACACTCCCCGATAGCTAGGAAAGTAGAATAATAGGATTGGTTGCCATTCAGACAGTAGCTCTGAAGGTAGATACACGGACGGGACTGTCCGGGGGGCCGAGGGCTCGAGGGTTGGAGTACTGAATAAAGGTGGTGGGTCTTCGGTATCTGATTGTCGTTCACACCGACATTGGTACGCTGACTCGGCGGTGTGGGACACTTAGCCAAAGAAAGTCTGGTGGGTACAGCCAGCAGTAGTACGCGGATACTCTAGGTTGTGTTCTTCTAGGGGCATACGGAAGGGCTAGGCCTAGTAGTGTGGATGCCCGCCTAGGAGTGGGGGGCCCGACCCACTGTCTCCGTTTGCCACTACGGAGGTTCCTGGGAGTGAAGCTAGCTGCCCGAACAGGGGGAACTAAAGGTCTGTGCGCATAGAGTCGTGTGCGTGAGTTGCACTTGCATGAATCATGGCATAGCATATTACTGCACTCATAATTGCATACAACCGACACCCCAACGTATAAATCGGTATGGGACTTTTTATACGATGGGAGCCTTGCAGAAGACCCCTTAACTTATAAGTTTGTATGGGCATTCATATAAGTTAAGGTTACATACTTATTTACTTGCTTGTTTACTTACTGTTCTCTAGCTGTCTTTTTATACAAATTGCTACTTATTAATTGCTCTCCTTATTACTTACTGTCGTAGGATTGTTAGACCTATTTCCTTCTAAATAACTACTAGATTAGCTTCCCTGTCACCTTCTTGGTTATTCTCCACTTTTGTAGCTTTCCTTTCCTCCTCTCCGCCCGGTGCTTAGGAGCCGTGGTGGGAGGGGTAGGGGATGATAGGGCTTAGTCTTTATGACTAATGGTTTTCGAACCACAACATTACAGGAGCTCCGGATGGGAGACAAGGACCAGCAGTCTAGGGACCAGCACTAGCGGAGTACGGTGCGCATGGAGGTGAGACAGTCTAGTACCGGTGCGCCTGCGACCAGCTCTATGAGTGATTAGTAGTTTCTTAGCTTCCGCGAAGAGCGACTTGTAGTGAGGACTCTGATGTACTGGGCTCGAGCCCATTTATCTATTTTCCTATTATTATCTATTGATGGACTGGATGTGATTTCACTCTTATTTACATGTTTCTGTGGACTTATTTACATTTTTGTATAAATACTTCTCTCTCTTGTGATCAAAAAGGGCCGGCAGAATTGGCGTTTTGTAGTGGTTGCCTTCCCGTGAGTCGGTGCCACCACAAAGCGGCAATTCTAGGCTAAGACCCCGGTGGTTGAAAAAAAAGGGGGTCTTACACTTTGCCACAACACCAATACTCATGGATATTGTATCTTCTCTTCTGAACTGCACTTGTGGACATGCCAATAGTAATCTATTCAGAAGGGAGAGCAATAGTCCTCTTCAAGTTTCTCTCTGTAAGAATTGGACTGAAAGTAAGTCTAACAGTAGATATACTTGGATTCCTTTGAATACCACTAACATCAGTTTTCTTTGCAATAGACAAGCTATTGATTGCATCAGAGACAGCCAAGTCATATTTTTCTAACTAACTTACATATGGTCTGAGAGTTTGCTGGAAGTGCATGATTACAAACCACTACCTTATTTCTGAGTGAGGCGGCTGGGGTGCCAAAGACAAATGGTCCATGATGTGCCATATGAATTTCCTCATGTGGGGCCTTAAAAGAACTCATCCCCTTAACATACCTTTCAGCATAGCTGTGAACATTTTTGTTCATACTTGTGGATCTTCCATTTAACAAGTGACGATAGATACTTTCTTGGTCATACCTATTTGATGGTAACATTACTTTCTTAAAAGAGATTGGAGGGCAAATTGGAGCTTTGTCTTCCCTTTGGATAGGCTAACTCTAGGGTTCTCCTTGAATCCCAAACACCTCTTACCCTTTTAAGAGGAGGAGTCTATCAGGGGCGACATTGTATTGGGCTTTAAATATTTATCCACAATTCATTTCTCCCTTTGGAGCATCTCTTTAAGATCTAGAATGATTTTGTTCTTATGACTAATGGTCCTAATATGGATAATTATGATAACCTTCAGTTGGCTAACTTCCATCATCTTTTATTCCAGCAAATGTGTTGAGTCAGACTACTGGGAAGTAGCTAGATGTAGGGAGATGATCTCCTCAGCCTATTTCTTGACCAACTTCTTGCTTCTTTTCAAAGCATTCAGAAGGGCACCATACTTGTCAATCAATTGATTGACATCTTTCTCAGATTCCAAACCATCTTCAACACAGGATGAGGATGCATCAGAATTAGGACTAGTCTCATATTTTGATCCAGAAGAGGAGTTGGACAAAGAGTATACCTTATATGGACTGGGCTTATCCTGGCTAGATTATTCATCTATCTTTGCCATGAGACCATAACTGATGTTGACATCTTCATCCGCCTCAGTTTCACTGTCTGAATGTGACAGAAGGGCCTTGATATCTAACCTTGATGCATCATATTCTTTTTCTTCATCAGCAACATCAGCAAACAATCCAATATAGGCTTCTTCTTCTTCTTCAGAATCTGAAGAAGATCAGTCACTCTGACTCCAACTCTTTTCATTCTTGGAACTGAAGTTATTTTCCTTCTTGCCCTTGTATTGATGGTGCTTTTTATCTCTTGTTTCCTTTCTATTAACATGACAATCAACTATGACATGTCCTGGCTTGCTGTAGTAATAAGAAATAATTTAAGAAGAAAACTGTTTACTGGATTTAGAATTGTACATGTCTCCTTTGGAGAACTTCTTGTCAGGCTGGTGGTGATCCTTCTTATGATGAGAGGAGGATGGTATGTGACTCCACTATTTCCTCTTTATCAACTTCTTAAATTGCCTATAGTAGGCATCAAACTCTCCAACAGACATGTTGCTGTCTGAGGTGATTGATTTAGTGTTGTCTGAGTCAGCAGACCTCCTAGGAGGAGATACAATCCTCTCTTTGTTATTCTTGGAGACCTCAGCCTTGAAGGCTACGGTATTTTCCTAAGCTTGAATTCTGCTGGTGTACTCCTATTCCTTCCTGGCAGATATCTGCATCTCATAAGAAAGAAGCTTTCTAAACAGTTTGTGTGGAGGAGTTTCAGCTAGTTTAGCCACATTTCTAATGGCATGGATCTTGGTGTCCTATTCTCTGGTAAGATGTCTAAGGGACATGTCATTCAGCTCATAATTGTTGAAGAACCTTCCATAAGTTCTCAGCTCATTCACAACTCCAAAGAATTTTTCATAGCATTCAGCTATGTTATCTTTCTTGGCCTGCCTGAAGGCTTCATACTCTTAATTAAGAAGGGATTTCCTACCATCCATGACTTCTTTTGTGCCTTCCATATAGATAGCCAGAGTGTCCCATATTTCCTTAGAATTCTTGTAGTGTACAAGATTCTGGAATGTAGAATCATCAATGGCATTGACAATTATATTCTGTGCCCTTTTGTCTATGATAGCCAGAATGATCTCATCCTTGGACATCTCAGAATATTTCTTAGGTGCCTAGATAGTATCATCCAGAACTGAGACGTTCATGGGGATGAAAGGTCCCTCTTAAACTATTATAAAGATTCTAGGGTCAAATGCCTCCATAAACAGCCTGACCATTTCCTTCCAGATCTCAAAGCTCTCCTTCCAGCAGATAGGAAGCTTCACGGAGCTCAACTCCTTATGGTCTCTCCTGAACCCATAAGGATAAAATTATACTACTCTTGGAGATCAACTCAGACTGTTAAGCCCATTTTTGAGCAATCTCCCTCTGATATGACTTGAAAGTCATTAGTTTCAAGAGTAGCTAAACACCTAGACGGAGTGACTAGGTTTTTAAGACTTTTTGAGCTTTTTCTGTTTTAGGTGAGTTGTCATTTATTTAACCTTAGCTTTCAAGGCAATCACAAATAGCACAAAGAAAATTTATAGTGGCTTCCTAAATTATGCGTACATCCACTGTCCCTCCCATCTTTCTAATAGTTTGTTAGACAAGGCAACTTCTCCAACTCGGCTCAAAAGAACTTACAACTCAGATCCCTTAGGATCTCTTAGACTCCTCCAAGTCCTACAGCTCAAGCACAAATCCATACCACTCAGCGATATAATCTCCTACCACTCAGACTCATAGGACCTACCTTAGACTTTAACTTAAAGTCCTACAAATCAGATCCAACCTCAGATTCACCACTTTAATCCTACTACTCAGATCTTCTTATAGATCCTACTGGCCTTTATAAGTTTAGGCTTACACTCAGATAAAAATGACCCAACAGAAGAATAGTAGTTGGTTAATGATGTTTGACACCAGAGCTAGAGTCTCGCTGTCTTTTCCTTCTGAACAGAGAATAACTCTATTAACTCCCTTCACAGCTCCAAGAATGGTTTATCAGGAAAGTTCAGCTTGAGATGTGAAATCACTACAGCTAGAGTTTGCCTTTAGTGCAACTTCTACCTTAGAATATTTACTCTAAACTGGCCGTTTAAGATCAACAGCTAACTGTTTGCACTTTCAGATCAGTGAGTTGAACAGCTTCTTCAAGCTCTGCAACTTTGTCGAGAGGAAGAAGATGAAGTTCAGATCCTTCCAAAAGTCGATTACTTCTCATTAATCTGCTCTTTTTCTATCCCATCATCCAATGACTCTTTGAACATTGGGCCAACCTAGATTTAGTAGCAGCAAGTCCACTTTTGTATTAAATGTAGTACAACAGGCAAGCAACATTATTTGTCATGTAATGTAGATTTCCTGCAACATTTGAATTTCTGCGGATGTCACCACCTGTGGACTTGTCAAATTCAGATAATTCAACATAGGCGTTGAGTGTAGGCATGTTACTCAACCCCAAAACAGTTGGTCATTTTTATACAAATACCAAGCATTGAGTGATCAGTCATCACTCAACGAATATAGACTTTTGTGGTCTAACTGATTTGGCATTGTGTGAACTTTCATCACTCAATGCATTTGGACTTAGCCGATTTTCTCTGTATGGTGGCGTTGAGTGAGTTGTCTTCACTCAACACATTTTATCTTAACCTGCCATCTTGTTGAGGTGTTGAGTGAACAGCCTTCACTCAACACTTCTGTACGTAGTTGAATTTTCTCTTAAGTTGGCATTGAGTGAACTTCCTTCACTCAGTGCTTCTTAACATAGACAGATTTTCTATCTATATCTTCTGTGGCTTTGATTGCTTGAGCTTTACCCAATGCTTATATAATGTGCATTGAGTGAACTTTCTTCACTCAATGCTTTTGTACTTGTCCAGAATTTTTGGCAGCTTCTCTCTATGGCTTTGTCTGTTTGAGCTTTACTCAATGTTTTTGTATTGGATGTTGAGTGAACTGTCTTCACTCGATGCTTCTGTACTTAACTAGAATTCTTGGCAGCTTCTCTCTGTGACTTTGTCTGCTTGAGCTTTACTCAATGCTTAAAGCTTTAGGCATTGAGTGAACTACCTTCACTCAACGCTTCTGAACTTAACCAGATTTCTTCCTTAGCAATGGTGAGGCTTTGACTCTCTAGTCTTTACCCAATGCTTAAGGCTATCTGGAGTTAAGTGAACTGTCTTCACTCAATGCCTGTGGAAGAAGATGAAGTTCAGATCCTTCCAAAAGTCGATTACTTCTCATTAATCTGCTCTTTTTCTATCCCATCATCCAATGAATCTTTGAACATTGGGCCAACCTAGATTTAGTAGCAGTAAGTCCACTTTTGTATTAAATGTAGTACAACAGGCAAGCAACATTATTTGTCATGTAATGTAGATTTCCCGCAACATTTGAATTTCTGCGGATGTCACCACCTGTGGACTTGTCAAATTCAGATAATTCAACATAGGCGTTGAGTGTAGGCATGTTACTCAACCCCAAAACAGTTGGTCATTTTTATACAAATACCAAGCATTGAGTGATCAGTCATCACTCAACGAATATAGACTTTTGTGGTCTAACTGATTTGGCATTGTGTGAACTTTCATCACTCAATGCATTTGGACTTAGCCGATTTTCTCTGTATGGTGGCGTTGAGTGAGTTGTCTTCACTCAACACATTTTATCTTAACCTGCCATCTTGTTGAGGTGTTGAGTGAACAGCCTTCACTCAACACTTCTGTACGTAGTTGAATTTTCTCTTAAGTTGGCATTGAGTGAACTTCCTTCACTCAGTGCTTCTGAACATAGACAGATTTTCTATCTATATCTTCTGTGGCTTTGATTGCTTGATCTTTACCCAATGCTTATATAATGTGCATTGAGTGAACTTTCTTCACTCAATGCTTTTGTACTTGTCCAGAATTTTTGGCAGCTTCTCTCTATGGCTTTGTCTGTTTGAGCTTTACTCAATGTTTTTGTATTGGATGTTGAGTGAACTGTCTTCACTCGATGCTTCTGTACTTAACTTGAATTCTTGGCAGCTTCTCTCTGTGACTTTGTCTGCTTGAGCTTTACTCAATGCTTAAAGCTTTAGGCATTGAGTGAACTGCCTTCACTCAACGCTTCTGAACTTAACCAGATTTCTTCCTTAGCAATGGTGAGGCTTTGACTCTCTAGTCTTTACCCAATGCTTAAGGCTATCTGGAGTTAAGTGAACTATCTTCACTCAATGCCTGTGGACTTGGATAGATTTCTGTTTTTTCAGCATTCTTTCATGTGTCTGCCTGTCATTATTACTTAGATAACCTATCTAATCAGTGTAACAAGTAGCCACCTGCTTACAAAGAACTTATAGCATGCATTAGATACAAAATATACGTATACAATTGTCCTGTCGGCCTTCTTTAAATCTTGGATATTGTGATCAATTGACCCAATACCCTATGTATCTGAAGAAATTATTACATAGGCCCTTCAATTATATGGCCAAACTAAATATTAGAAAGTCTTCTTAGGGTATTCTACTTCAATTAATATTTATTCATTATGCATACTATTGCAGAGATTAGCAGGTATTCATGTGTTCTCTTTAGGTACTCGCACTTTTTATTTCTTTTAACCTGCTTCGAACCACTCTTTTGCAAAAATTTGCAGTGTTCGTGTGTTCCCTTCAGGTACTCCCGTATTATATTATTTTTTTCACCTGCTTTGACTTCTCTTTTGCAGAAATTAGCAGGTGTTTACAAGTTCCCTTCAGGTACTTGCATATTATATTACTTTTTACTTGTTTTGACTTCTTTTTTATAGAGATTAGCAGGTGTTCGCTAGTTCTATTCAGGTACTCACACTTTTTATTTCTTTTTACCTTATTATAACCTCTTTTTGTAGAGATTAGCAGATGTTTACGAGTTCTCTTCAGGTACACACACTTTTATTTATTTTTACCTGCTTCTAACCTCTCTTTCGCAGAAATTAGCAGGTGTTCGTGAGTTCTCTTCAGGTACTCGCATATTATATTACTTTGTACCTGCATCGACTTCTCTTTTGCAGATTTTTGCAGGTATTTGCGAGTTCTCTTTAGGTACTCTTACTTTTTATTTCTTTTTACCTGCTTCGAACTTCTATTTTGTAGATATTAAGAGGAGTTTACGAGTTCTCTTCAGATACTTGTGTATTATATTTTTTACCTGCTTCTAACCTCTCTTTTGTAGGGATTAACAAGAATTCAAGAGTTCACTTCAATTACTCTTGTATTCAATTAATTTTTTTTATCTATTTTGACTTTTCTTTTGGAGAGATTTGTAAGTATCTACGAGTCCACCCTAGGTACACTTATAATACTTTCCTCTTATATGCTTGCTTTAACTCTTCTTCCTTGTAGAAGAAAAAGTAAGTATTTGCAGGTTCTTCCCAAAAGAGGCATCTGGTAGTTCCTATATCTCTCTCTTATACACTCTCTTTTTACCAGTTTTAGGGGACAGATCACAATCTTCATGGGTAAGTTCTACTTTTTTAAAGTTCTTAATGCGAGGATAATATTGACCCAGAAATCGGCGATCCTCCCCAAGATCTTTCTCCTCTATAGGTCGCTAGGTAAGGAGTGGCGGTCTCCCCACTCAGTATGTCACTAGTGTGTGGCCTCCCCCCTCAGTCCATCACTAGCGGCTAGTCTCGTTCCTCAGTCTACCACTACTGGGCAGTCCCACTCAGTCCATAACTAGTGGCCAATTGCCCTCCTCAGTTCGCCACTAGTGGGCGTTTTGCTCCTCAGTTCTCCGCTAGTGGGTCGCCTCACTCCTCAGACTGTCACTAAGAGTCTATCTGTAACACCCCTATACGTCACATAGCATATAGCAGTAGGTCCGTCCGGGGCCCGGCGCAATATACTACTGACAGACTGATTGGTTACGTATTGAAACCATTCAACCAATCACAACGTCCTACACAGAGCACCTAGCGGAAGTAAATTATTAAGTTGTACAAAGAATAAAGAACTCTGCCAAGCATGAATGTCCACTACACAAACCAAAAGGAATGTTTAATACACAAATAATGGCCTTATAGCCTTACAAGAGTTTTCTTAATAAAAGTGTCTTCCAGACCTCGGCACGCAGGCCGGTCACACATGAGTACAAAAGGAAAACACTCAAAATTTGGCCTTCGAGGGCCGGCGCAGCAACTTGGGCTTTAGCCCGCTATTTACCGCTCGGCTCCGCAGTACCTGCAAGCAACAATCCACCGCACGGTGGTAAATAAAGGCAACGGTCAGCTATGCTGACCAAATTATAACGATTCCACCCCCAAACCGGGGCGGCAAAGCTTCTTCCCTGCACTTGTTAGCAAAGCAAGCAACATAGCGAAATAAGCATCACATCACAGGTGCACGCTCACACGGCCATACACCCCGTGCTCTCCGGGCACTTACTCGGCAAAGCCAGTCCGAACCCCGTCCGGTCCTTGACTCAACCACCACCCCTTTGGGGCGGCAACCTCGTGAGAATTTAGTCTTTTCAGCCGTAGCCTAGACTCGATCCCCAAACCTTGGCAAGTCCCACGTAAAACTTTAGGTCGCTTTAACCAAGCAGATGGAGCGGGTAGGGGTCCACCAGGCCGTTGTTCACCCTGCCATTGCCATTTGGCCTTTGACGCGGGCTAAGCTTCCCTAGTCCCAAATATCGTTCAAACACGGTACATAGCCCCGCTATGTACCCGGTTGGCTCCCAGGCCATCGATATGGCAGGAAAGCGATTCCGCCCAGATTTCCGGGTGCATCTTGGGGTTAATCCCCAAGATTCCTTGATGCATTCTACGCATAGCAACCCGTAAACAATCAAAACGCTCGGAGTCTTCTCCGGTTAATAATGCATAGCAAATCATCACCGATCAAGACCAACATGTCCGGATAGGCTTCACACAACATGTCTATGTCCGTACTACGATTCCGGACTCTAACAAGGGGGACTTTACATATCTACCCCAAAGAATACCGCAAACTCACCGCACACTCGCGGGAGTGGGTTTTCCCATGCAAAAGAAAGAGAGCTTCGCATGCTCAAGATTAGAATCGTTACCCTAGCATTTCTCCTCGGTGCCATGACGATCTAGCCAGATGGAAAGCACCGTATTGGCCTCGCCTTCGCAGATCCGGACTCGGATCGAGAATCGGAGCTCCGAAGCTCCACCGGCGGCCGGAGTTGACCTCCTTCTTCTTCCTCCTTGCCCTCCCTTCTCTCTAATTTTAGAAAGGGAAAGCTTAAGTGACATGAGGGTTTTTAACACCATTCCCGGTTATAACTCATCAGGAACAACCCCCAACCTTTGGATCTCAAACCAAGGAAAACGGACGGCTGTGATTAAGCCTGAAATTCCAAAACTTGGGCCGAACACGGGTTGCAACACGACCGTGTGCATGGCCGTGTCACTCATTCGCTGTCACTCCCGCGATCCGACCAGTACACAGCCTGTGATACGGCCTTCGACATGCCCGTGTCACATGTGACACGCCCATGTCAGGGCCCGTGTCACCCCCCGTGTTCACCAGCCTGGACTATCCCGAGTTGGACACGGCCTTCGACACGGCATCAGACATGCCTGTGTCACAAGTGACACGCCCGTGTCTGTACACGTGTCACGGCCCGTGTGCATAACTCAGAAACCTCCCGAGTGGGACATGCCCTGGGACACGCCCGTTTCCCAGGCTGTGTGCCGCCCCCCGACGACCGTCGATTGCCAAAACGTTGATCACGTGACCCAAGGTCAAACACGCCCGTGACACACCCGTGTCATGCCCGTGTCACCTGCTCCAAAACCAAGTCTTGGCTTAAAACGTCACCCGTCCCTCTTTTGAGTTTCGGGGCGTTACAACTCTCCCCCTCTAAAAATAATTTCACCCACGAAATTACTAAAGGAGAGAAAACAGAAACATGAAGCGGTACCCGAGCAGAAAAACTCCGGGTACACCTCCAGCATAGATTTCTCTCGCTCTTAACAGAGCTCCTCCCTACCGCAATTGTCCCACTGGACAACGACTATCCTGATCTCCTTGAGACAAAGCCGCTCGACTTTACGGTCTTCAAAACGAACAGGCTTGACCCTAGTCGTCAACCCTTCGTTCACCAATACTTGATCACTCACGATCAAGTTCGAAGACTCTTGCACCGCCTTCCGATTACGGCTAAGTGGATTACATCGTGTAGACTACACACTCCACTGATAGCCTTAAGCGTTAAGCCGCTCCACCGATCCGCTCCAGGGCTCTCAAGTGGTTCAAGTTATCTCGGCCTCAACTTCTTCAAGAGTCTCACCCGCGAAACATACTTGCACGACTATAACTCCTAATACGCCAACCGCGAACTCCACATTGCAATGCGTGGCATTAAATCACTTAGCTTGCCTCTCCTGAGTGATTAGAAAAAGTTCTCGTATGGTTCACACCAAAGGGGTAGTGTTTAACACCTCTTGCTTTAAATACAAATTAGTGTCATCCGTTTCTAGCCATGATAACGACATGCGACAACTTCGACCATATAGGGCCTCAAACGGAGCCATTTGTATGCTCGCTTGGTAGTTAATGTTGTACGCACTTGTGAGAAGTAGCGAACAAAAGCTAAAGTAGCGAACAAACGACTAGAAAACAAGCCGGAACTTTGAATAATTGAAATTTTATTATCCAAAAATATATCATTTACAAAGGTATGGCCTCCCTTTTATAGAATGGAGGAGAGAGGATAGAATACAAACTAACAATGTGGGACTAAAGCTATACATCAGATCAGGGCGGCTAGAACAACAGACCGGAATAGGCCGCGCAGTTAGACAATGTTCTAACCGCTCGGCAATACCAGAAGCAAGAGAGAGATGCGGTAGGAGACCGCTAGACCGCCCGGTTTCCAAGCCGCCGAAGATAAACCATCAGACCACCGGACACCACACAGCAACAGTCTGGATATCAACCCGCCGGACACAAACCGCCAGACCGCCCGGTCTACAACCCGCCAGGCTCAAACCGCCAGACCGCCCGTCTCATACTTCGACACTCCCCCTCAAGCTGGAGCATAGATATCAATCATGCCCAGGTTGTCACAGATATGGAAGAAGGAAGTAGAAACCGGCTTGGTGAAGATATCTGCCAACTCTTTGTCGGAGGTAACGAACGGAGTGCAAATCTGTCTCTTGAAGACCTCTTCTCGGATGAAATGGCAGTCGACCTCTATATGTTTCGTTCTCTCATGGAAGACCGGATTTTTGGATATGTATATAGCGGCCTTGTTGTCACAGAACATAGGCAGAGGATAGTTGTAGACCTCTCCTAGGTCAAGCATGAGAGCCCGCAACCATTTTAACTCACACGTGGTTGATGCCATACTCCGATATTCGGCTTCTGCACTGGACCTTGAGATAACAGACTGCTTCTTGCTCTTCTAGCTCACAAGATTACCTCCAACAAATGTGCAAAAACCCGATGTAGATTTACGGTCACCTTTATCATCTGCATAGCTTGAGTCTGAGTAGGCTTCAACTCTCAGATGACCATGCTTCTGAAAGAGTAGCCCTTTTCCTGGTGCTGTTTTGACATACTCTAGTATCTTCAAGGCAGACTAAAGATGACATTCCCTGGGAGCTTGCATGAACTGACTGACCTTGCCTACAGCATAAGCGATGTCGGGTCTGGTCACCGTGAGATAAATGAGTTTGCCCACCAGACGTCTATACCTCGTGACATTGGATATAAGAGGTGAGTCATCTGTCCATGTTTTGTCCTCTCCAGTGGCCATGGGATACCGGGCCGATTTGGCACCGGTCAATCCTACCTCTTGTAGAAGATCAAGAGCATACTTCCGTTGGGAGAGAACCAACGAGTCGGGCTTCCGAGAGATTTCTATCCCCAGAAAATATTTCGGGGAGCCCATATCCTTCGTGACTAGGTGTTGACAGAGGTGTTTCTTTGTCAAGTCCACCCCAGCCTGGTCATCGCCGGTAAGAAGAATATCATCCACATATACCGCCAAAACCACAAGGTCCGATACAATTTTGCGAATAAACAATGAGTGATCGGCTGAACTTCTTGTAAAGCCAATGACAGCCACAATGCCACTAAACTTGTCAAACCATGCCCGAGGGCTCTGTTTTAGGCCGTAGATTGCCTTCTTCAACTGGCATACTCATGTCTCCCCCTGAGCAACATACCCAGGAGGTTGCTCCATATAGACGTCCTCCTAAAGATCCCCATACAGCAAAGCATTCTTGACATCAAGCTGGGAAATAGCCCACTCCCTGTTGATGGCCACAGAAAGAAGAACCCGGATGGTGCTGAGGCGAGCAACCGGGGAGAAAGTATCAAAATAGTCAACTCCATAAGTCTGAGTAAAGCCTTTGGCCACCAGTCGGGCTTTGTAACGATCCACAGTGCCGTCTGGGCGAAACTTCACAATGAACACCCAGTGGCAGCCAACAACATCAATACCTACCGGTGGAAGAACAAGGGCTTAGGTACCCCTTTCAGTAAGAGTGGCGATTTCCTCATCCATGGTAGATTTCCAATGAGGAATAACAAGAGCCTCCTGGTAAGTGCGGGGAGTGGTAGTAGCCGAGATAGCCAAAGCAAAGCACCTGCGAGTGGGAGTAAGCTGATCATAGGAAACAACAGCCGCAAGCGGGTGTTGGGTACACGCCAGCACCCCTTTGCGAAGGGCAATGGGAAGATCCAGGTCGTCTTTTGCCTCAGGGACCGGAGCGTCCATGGCGGAGAAAGATGGCCCGGGACTAGAGAGAGATGGCTGCGGAGAAGAAGGAGGGGAGATAATAGGGAGAGGAGGAGACGGAGGAGGAGATGATATAGGAGGGGAGACGTCGATATGCGTGGAAGGATCACAGAGAGATGGTGGAGAGTCAGAGACAGCAGGAGGAAGTGGGGATGGAGAAGAAAAGTAGGATGCATTTTCGAAGAAGGTGACGTCCGCGGAAACAAACTGTTTGCGCAGAATGGTGTCAAAGCAACAATAGCTTTTTTGAGTGGTCGAGTATCCCAAAAAGACACATTTTGTGGAATGGGGGGAAAGCTTGTCACAGGTAGCAGACGGAGCATGCACAAAAGCCGTACACCCAAAGATACGGAGAGGAAGAGGAAAGGGTTCCTTGCCTGGGTAGAGAATGGAGAAGGGGATCTTGCCGTGAAGAACCGAAGAGGGAATGTGATTGATGAGATAGCAGGAAAGAAGAACAGCATAGCCCCAGTAGGAGGGAGGTACCTGCATCTGCGTCATTAGAGTGCGAGCGATATCGTGGAGATGACAGTTTTTACGCTCCGCCACCCCATTTTGCTGGGAGGTGTAAACACAGCTGGTCTGATGAATAAGACCATGTTGCATACAAAAAGACGAAAACTCATGACTGAGGTATTCTTTAGCATTATCAGAGTGCAGTACTTTAATAGAAATATCAAACTGAGTTTTAATCATATTATAAAAAGATTGCCAGACAGATAAGGGTTCAGAGCGATCTTTTAAAAGATACACCCAGGTACATCTAGAGAAATCATCAATAAAAGTTACGAAATAAGAACTACCCCGATCAACGGTGAGAGTAGGCGCAGGACCCCAGACATCGGAATGAATGAGATCAAAAGGGCGGGAGGAACCACGACCTTGCTTCGGCGGGAAGGAGCGGTGATGTTTGCCAAGTTGACACGCATCACAGTTGAGCGGAGGACTGGTCTGAGGTAAGTGGAGAAGAAGCTGACGAAGAATCCGAGGAGGAGGATGTCCAAGGCGAAGATGCCATTGAAGCAGATCAGTAGACGAGGAAGAGAAGGCGGACAGAGCGGAAACATTGTCGAGGAAGTAGAGATCGCCGCTCTCAGTCCCAGTAGCAATCGTCCATTGGGTCCTCGGGTCCTGAAAACAACAAGAAGTAGGAGTAAATAAGACAGAACACTGAAGTTGCTTACATAAAGTAGTAACTGAGAGCAAATTGTAAGGGAACTTCGGGACATAGAGAGTGTCCGCTAAGCAAAGCGACGGGGTGACTTGAACCATGCCCGTTCCGCGAACCGGGGAAGGCGAACCATCCGCAACAAGAACCGGGGGTAACCGATCATGCGTCTCTAGGAGAGAGAAGTAGTGAGGGTTTCCGGTCATGTGATTTGTAGCACCAGAGCCAATCAGCCATTTACCTTGGGTAACGACGTGTGCACTATCTGAGGTTGTGGCCACAGAAGCAGATGGCCGAGAGGAGGCGGAGGTTGAGGAAGAAGTATCACCGGAGGGACGAAGATGAGGATGTTTCTGCCAGCAGCGGTCAACAGAGTGGCCGGTACGACCACAGTGAGATCAGAGGAATCTTGACGGACCACGCGTGCCAGAGTGGCTGCTACCACTATTGCCACCCCGCTGAACTTGGTGAGCATAGGATTCCAGTGGAGGAGGGGAGGACAACAAAGGATGGTGGAGCAGTGAAGTAACAGCGGCAATGCGAGCCGCGGTGGCATCCAAGGTGGGAGACTCGGCTTCGCCCAAGATCTGCTGGCGGATCATATCAAAAGACTCAGGGAGCCGTAGAAGATAACAAACAACCAGGAGTTCCTGGAAGTGTTTGTGCTGCTCGGCCAAGTCCGCGGAGAAAGGGCGATTCTGGAGGATTTTAGCGCCAAGAGCATGAACTTGTTGATAAGCCGTAGTAGGAGACATGGAAGGGCGAGCAAAGAGATCCGCGTAGAGAGTATAAATGCGGGATGTCTGGGCCCCCTTCGAGTAGAGAGCAGTAAGGTGAAGCCATGCAGTCTTGACCGTCTCATCATGGCGTATGACAGGAAGACATTCATCGGAGAGGCTGTTAGCCAACCACGTTCGGACAAGCGCATCATTGGCATCCCAGTCATCAAATTCAGCAGAGTCTAGAGGAGGAGGGTCATCGGTGAGGTGATGACGTTTGCGCTGAGAGCGAAGAAGAAAGGTGAAAGAAACGCTCCAATCCGGATAGTTGGAGCCAACGAGTTTAGAAATCGTGCCAATGTTGCCAGAGGGAGTAGGAAGCGGTGTCGGAGTGGCGATGGGAGTGGTGGTAGTGGAGGTTTCAGAAAGGGCCATAGGAGAAATCTGTGAGAAGCCGCGCGGTTAGAATACAAGCCGCGCGGATAGGAAGAAGAAGAGCTGCGGCGGTCACGATGACAGACACCAGCGGCCAGAGAAGCCACGACCAAGACGCAGATCCAAGCAGGGAAAGAAGTCGAGCGGCTAGAAGATAGACCGCGTGAACAGAAGGGATGAAAAAAAGGCAGCAGGTCACGACGAGCAAAGATACAGGTCGCTGCGACTGAAAGGCAGGAAAAGACGGTCGTGCGGACAGGGAACAAGCAGGCAGAAGAGACAAACCGCGAAAACAGGTCGCGAGAGGAAGGGGCAAGCCGCGCGGACAGGGCGCACAGAATTAGGAGGAGAAGATCGAGTCCTCTGATACCATGTGAGAAGTAGCGAACAAAAGACTAAAGTATCGAACAAACGACTAGAAAACAAGCCGGAACTTTGAATAATTGAAATTTTATTATCCAAAAAGATATCATTTACAAAGGTATGACCTCCCTTTTATAGAATGTAGGAGAGAGGATAGAATACAAACTAACAATGTGGGACTAAAGCTATACATCAGATCCGGGCGGCTAGAACAACAGACCGGAACAGGCCGCGCGGTTAAACAATGTTCTAACCGCTCGGCAATACCAGAAGCAAGAGAGATATGTGGTAGGAGACCGCTAGACCGCCCGGTTTCCAAGATGCCAGAGATAAACCGTCAGACCGCCGGACACTATACAGCAACAGTCTGGATATCAACCCGCCGGACACAAACCGCCAGACCGCCCGGTCTACAACCCGCCAGGCTCAAACCGCCAGACCGCCCGGTCTCATACTTCGACAGCACTTTACCAAAAGCAGATGGCATTCCCACTGCTTCCCGAATTCCTGAACACACATGCGAAGCATGTCCTCCAACATCCTGTTGACCTTCTCGGTCTTCCCATCCGTCTGCGGATGTAAGACTGTACAAAGCTACAACTTAGTCCCCAGCATTTCCTGTAACCACCTCCAATCATCGGACGTAAAACGCCCATCTCGATCACTTATGATGTTGCGGGGCACACCGTGCGGCCTAATGGTGTTATCCATAGACATCTTTGCCGGTTACACCACCGGATCATCCTTCCTATGCGGAATTAAGTGCGATACTTGCGTTAACCAAACCACGATCACCCAAAAGGCATCATTTCCCTACCGCGACCTTGGCAAGCCATGCCCAAAGTTCAACGGTATGTCGTCGAGCTTCCACTCTGGAATAGGCAAGTATTTCAAGAATCCTCCAGTCTTTTGGAACTCAGCCTTTACCAAGGCGCAAGTTTGACACTTTTTCACATATAGTGCCACACCCTTCTAGGGTCAGGGCCGCCAAAGCAACTTCTTCAGATTTCGGCACAACTTCGTGCCTCCCAAGTGAGTTGAGTACTTGGTATATCATACCACAACTCCACCCATAGATTACTCATGCTTGGGCCGTACAAACAATTGTATTTCCTTGGTAGCCCACCTTCAACCGTCGATTTGGGATTTTGACTCACCGAGCCGCACCCATGATTTCCTTCACACTGCTTCCCAAACCATAGTCTGCCAAATATGATCAGCCAGGTCATAACGAACTTCCGACCAGTTCAATAGCACTTCGACGCTAGTCTGCTTGTCAACAGAAGAGGTAGTTAACGTCTCCAACTTCCAGGTCAATCTCTTAACATGAACCGACCACCAGTTGGCTTAGGTGGGATCCCTGCGTCTCAAGGCATCCGCATCTACATTGCCTTACAACGGGCACAAAATAACTTTCGAACGTATAGTCCCCCAGGGACTCCATCCATTTTTGCTGCCTCAAGTTCAGATCCTTTTGATCCAACCGATATATCAGGCTCCTATGATCGGTATAAACATCGTCCTTTACGCCGTACAAAAAATGCCTCCACAGTTTTTGTGAAAAGCACGACCGCTAACTCCAGATGGCGGACTAGGCAATTCCTCTCATGCTCTTTCAGCTAATGCGAGCCATAAGCCATAACATTACCACGCAGCAGCAGCACGCAGTTCAACCCACTTCCCAAGGCAGTGTTGTAGATCTCACAGCTTTTTGTTCCACTCGGCGAACTTAGCACTGACGTCGTGGTTAACCAACTCTTTAACCCTTCAAAGTTTGGGCGCACTCGCGCATCTAAACAACCTTTTAAGCTTTTTCTCGACAACGTTGTGAGGGGTAAATCTATCCGCGAGAAGTCCTCTACGAAGCACCTGTGGTAGTCGACCACACCAGACAACTCTGGACTTCCGCTACCGAGACAGCACAGGCCACCCTTGTATTGTGACTAACACGCTGGACCCAAAATGCTCCCACTCTACCAACTATAGGACCGAGGAGCGCCACCGAGGATAACCCAAGATTCGCGTTTGCAGAACATGGCGTATAAGTGGTTTCTCCTTAGCATCCACAAGACCAAAAGTAGATATTCAGAAGTGATATCCTTTGCACTGGGAGTACATCACCACGTCGTCTGTGAGACGATCACAAAGTGGTCTAGGTACTCCCTGAACGTTCTGTTCATCATTTTCATGAACAATGATGGTGCATTAGTCAGCGCGAACGGCATGACTGCACACTTGGAATGCCCATAACATGCATCAGATGCTAGCTTCGGGGCATTGCTTTCCCGTATCCTCAGCTAATACTAACCAGACTTAGGATCCAACTTTAAGTATCCTTATGACCTGACCAACAGATCCAGAGATCATCAATCCTTGAGATCGTGCACTTGCTCTTTTCCGCTAACTTATTCAATTCCCCATAATCGATATAGAGCCGCAAACTCCCGTCCTTCTAAACAAAAAAGACCGGTGCGCTCCAAGGCGACATACTTGGATGCACGTAACCCTGCTCCAATAACTGGTCGAGTTGAATCGTTACTTCGCCATTTCCTTAGGAACCAACCTGTAAGGAGAGCGTGACATAGGTTTGGCACCTAGCACAACTCAATCGCGAAATCAATCTCACGCTACGGTGGGGCTCCAGGGAAAACGTCAGGGAAACACATAAGGATATTTGGATACACCCGATAAACTATCCAATGTAGGCTTAGGCTTCAAAGCCTCCCATGGCGGCAGTAACGATGCTTGCAAGTCGAACTCCAAACACCCAACCCGTACCTTTACGACACAGACTTCTCTTCGAATGCATTGAACGACCACTAGGCAACTACACGTCCAATTTGTTCTTTACCATCGGAGGAGGTACTCCAATGCGCGATATAAATCCTTTTGACAAAAGGAGTGCGAAGCTCCCGTATCGGACAACGCTCTCGCCGGACTACCAACAATCCAAACAAAACCTAGAACCTCCAGTCCTAAGGTAATACGCATAAGGTATCAGGTATAAGAAGCTAGATTGCTATCAATTAAACCATACCTGTCATCCCGACGGTCGGCCACACGGCCTCTGTTGGCCAAGGATGTCCATTCCCAGTTGGGCCGGAGTAAACAGCGATGCGGTGGACGCCACCGCCTTTCCCTTCTCCTCAGATATTGCCCCGGCTTCTTTTCGGACATTGGTCGTCCACTCCAACAATCCCGGGCATAGTGTCCCGGCTTTCCACACACAAAGCATGCATCCGGGGTTTGGGCTATAGTCACTCCGGATGTGCTAGAGGAAGGAACTAGACCCGACCTCCTAGCCTTCTTGTACCACCTACGGTACCAAGATTTTGAGGTTGGCATTTTGAACATCGTTTCCTTTACACCAAAGGCTTGAACTGCTCCTACCATAGCTTTCGTTGTCTTCTGAGCGCCCTCCCAACAATCTCTGGCAAAGTTCCCTTTCTTACCACAAGAATGACAACTGAAAGTTGTTTGGCTAGTAAATGATCTAGCCTCTTGTCTCGGCGTCTTTCGATAGGCAGTCCTTATAGGATCTGTAGGGTTTGGTACCCTATTCACTGGTACTTTGTGAGTTTTTGCCAACTCCACTTCCAAAGCTCTGGCCGACTCCACCAAAGCTCGGAATCCCAATAGCTTTAGTCTTAGAAGTAGAATACGCAACTCGCTGCGCAGACAATTATAAAATCTATCAACTATAGATTGTTCGCTTTCCCACTCAAAGACTCGGTAGCGCCTTATCATAAGGAACGTCTGCAAATATGCGTCAATAGAATGCACTCCCTACACCACAGTCATGTTCATCTGCTGCCCTAATTGACCTCCAAATGCCCTTTGCTCCAACATACCGCCCGATGCTGTGGCAATCTCAGGGACAAAGCGTTGCACATTGGTCACAGCGAACACCGCTTCAACCACTCTTCTTATGGTTTCCAAGGAAGTAGGGGTCTCAGGCACGTCACTTGGTTCAGTACTCTGCTCAGCAAACGTGTGTTCAGACTGCCCCGCTCCACTTCCGGACACCTATAGTCATACAAAACACCGATAAGTGCCCGAACAAAATTACAAAAAGCAATTATAGGAACACGCAGTTTCCCCAAACATGTGTATTTTCATTCCTAAGTGGACATTCATGGGTTCTTTTCATGTTATAACGATGACGCACACACATGTACTCACCACCCCTTAAGGTGAATTTGCCCACGAATTCATTTAAGCTTGACCGAAACCAGTAGTCTGATACTAATTTGTAATACCCCTATCTGTCACATAGCATATAGTAATAGGTACAGTCGGGGCCCGACGCCATATACTACGGACAGACCGGTTGGTTACGTATTGAAACCATTCAACCAATCACAACGTCCTACACAGAGCACCTAGCAGAAATAAATTATTAAGTTGTACAAAGAATAAAGAACCCTGCCAAGCATGAATGTCCACTACACAAACCAAAAGGAATGTTTAATACACAAATAATGGTCTTATGCCTTACAAGAGTTTGCTTAATAAAAGTGTCTTCCAAACCTCGGCACGCAGGCCGGTCACACATGAGTACAAAAGAAATACACTCAAAATTTGGCCTTCGAGGGCTGGCGCAGCAACCTGGGCTTTAGCCCGCTATTTACCGCTCGGCTCCGCAGCACCTGCAAGAAACAATCCACCGCACGGTGGTAAATAAAGGAAACGGTCAGCTATGCTGATCAAATTATAACGATTCTGCCCCCAAACCAGGGCGGCAAAGCTTCTTTCCTGCACTTGTTAGCAAAGCAAGCAACATAGCAAAATAAGCATCACATCACAGGTGCACGCTCACATGGTCGTACACCCCGTGCTCTCAGGGCACTTACTCGGCGAAGCCAGTCCGAACCCCGTCCGCTCCTTGACTCCACCACCACCCCCTTGGGGCGGCAACCTCGTGAGGATTTAGTCTTTTCAGCTGTAGCCTAGACTCGATCTCCAAACCTTGGCAAGTCCCACATAAAACTTTAGGTGGCTTTAACCAAGCAGCTGGAGCGGGTAGGGGTCCACCAGCCCGTTGCTCACCCCGTCATTGCCATTTGGCCTTTGACGCGGGCTAAGCTTCCCCAGTCCCAAATATCGTTCAAACATGGTACATAGCCCCGCTATGTGCCTGGTTGGCTCACAGACAACCGATATGGTAGGAAAGCGATTCTGCCCAGATTTCCGGGTGCATCTTGGGGTCAATCCCTAAGATTCCTTGATCCATTCTATGCATAGCAACCCGAAAACAATCAAAATGCTCGGAGTCTTCTCCGGTTAATAATGCATAGCAAATCATCACCGATCCAGACCAACATGTCCGGATAGGCTTCACACAACATGCCTATGTCTGTACTATGATTCCGGACTCTAACAAGGGGGACTTTACATATCTACCCCAAAGAATACCGCAAACTCACCGCACACTCGCGGGAGCGGGTTTTCCCATGCAAAAGAAAGAGAGCTTCACACGCTCAAGATGAGAATCATTACCCTAGCATTTCTCCTCGGTGCCATGACGATCTAGCCAGATGGAAAGCACCGTATTGGCCTCGCCTTCGCAGATCCGGACTCGGATCGAGAATCGGAGCTCCGAAGCTCCACCGGCGGCCGGAGTTGACCTCCTTCTTATTCCTCCTTTCCCTCCCTTCTCTCTAGTTTTAGAAAGAGAAAGCTTAAGTGAAATGAGGGTTTTCAATCCCCATTCCCGGTTATAACTCATCAGGAACAGCCCCCCACCGTTTGATCTCAAACCAAGGAAACGGAAGGCTGTGATTCAGCCTGAAATTCCAAAATGGAAGGCCGTGTGCATGGCCGTGTCACTCATTCTCCATCACTCCCGTGATCTGACCAGTACACGGCCTGTGACACGGCCTCCGACACGCCCGTGTCACATGTGACACGCCCGTGTCAGGGCCCGTGTCATGCCTCGTGTTCACCAGCCTGGACTATCCCGAGTTGGACACGGACTTCGACACGGCATCAGACATGCCCGTGTCATAAGTGACACGCCCATGTCTGTACCCGTGTCACGGCCCATATGCATAACTCAGAAACCTCCCGAGCGGGACACGCCCTGGGACACGCCCGTCTCCCAGGCCGTTTGCTGCCCCCCGACAACCTTCGATCGCCAAAATGTTGACCACGCGACCCAAGGTCGAACACGCCCGTGACACGCCCGTGTCACGCCCGTGACATGCCCGTGACACCTGCTCCAAAACCCAGTCTTGGCTTAAAACGTCACCCGTCCCTCTTTTGAGTTTCGGGGTGTTACACTATCTAACTCTCCAGTCTTCCAAAGAGGTGGTCTGCTCCTTTTGTATGCCTGTAAGAGGTGGTCTGCTCTTTAGTTCTCCTAGAGGAGAGGTCTGCTCCCCACCTTCTCTGCAGGCTATGCTGTTAGCTTGTGCCTAATTGTCCAGACCACCCAAACCTACGGAAGTGATGCCACCAAGCCCAGTTCCAGAACTTTCCGCTCCGGACCTATAAATAGTGTTAGCCCCAAACTCTGCAACGTGTACAAGGTTCCAAGGTCACATGTAGTTTAATTGACATACTCGATTCTCTAGTACCCCAGACCGTCAATTCTCAACATGATCAAGATCCAGCTCTCCGGTGGCGGACTCATTCGCTAGTCTGCCCAGGTCTCCCCGCCTCAGGAGCGGCTCAGATCACCCCGCTTCTTTTTCAGGCAGACTCAAGCACCAGTCTGCATAGGTCGTGGCCCTTCGGCTAGGATCGCTCCCTACATCAACAGACAGAAACTCCAGACCGCGAGCCCAATATGCCCCTCTTGCGCGGACTGGCATGTATTTTCCTGTTCGGTCTCGTCCCTACTTCCTAGTTCTCCTGACCCCGGGGCAGCTAGTTATTTTATCCATGCCCATTTTGGCAGGCCCCCAAACATATAAATAGGGGAAAGCAGTGCACCCAAAACACACTGACTCGAGCCCAGGAGCCTACTTATTAAAGGATGTGGACTTGAATCTCAGGCTTTGCGGTCTCCAGCTTGCTCTTCTTTCAGTTCTTTCCCTCTACTTGTAATCATTTTCAATCAAAGGAAAACCCGTCACAAGAGAGGCATTTAGGTCGCGACGGGCGAAGTATAGTGTTGTTGTGGCTCATGGCTCTGCTGTCTTTTTCTCTCGTCCGCTTGTAGATAGCTGCTTGCTGTCATCTTTTTCCCTTCTCCCCCGTGATCGAACAATTAGCTGGTGGTGCCCGTTTCCGTGCATCAATAGTAAACACGAGGCCTTTATATCAAGTTGCTTTTTGAAATCAGTGAACTGACATGTCAGACCGCTGAGCTCACTGCTCAGACCGCTCCAGTTCATCTGAGGACTCACAGTGGGACGCGATCAAACAGTCCCGTTGGGAGGCTGAACAATCCCGCAATGAGACCGATCATCGTTTGGATGCGATCAGTCAGGCTTTGAACATGCTGAATTAGTTGCTTGCGCTTTAGGCTACAGAAGATCCAGCAGACACTCCATTCCGCCAGACTCTAGCTTGCCGAACTCCTTTTTGGCAATCTACGGCAGTTACGCGATCCCCTCTGCCTCGCCATCCAGCCCATACCGTTGATCCTATGCGACCTTAAGAAGATCAGTTCGCCTTTCTGATGGACTTCTTAAGGGAGGCGGCCAAAGGCACTCCTGCCCGTCAGCTCGACTATGCAGATCGCCAGCCCGCGGACATTCCAGATCCAGTCCGCCCTACATAACCTGCTGATTTTGAACACCCTCTCCCTTTGTTGACCGAATCTGATGGGAGTCGGCTCCAAACAGCTTTAGAGAACCTCGTTTGCCTCTCTATATATGGGATAATGATCATGTTGCCCATCTGCAGGTGTTCGAAGGGGCAGTTACATTTAGATGCCTCTCCGGCTCCATAAAATGTAAACTCTTAGTTACCACCATCAACGGACAGGCAAGTGTGTGGTTCTATGAGCTGCCTTCAGGCACATTTTCTTCTTTTATCGAGTTTTGCAGTGAGCTCCTATTGAGGTTTGCTACCTCCAAGAATAGAAAGGATGGTCAAGCTACTCTCTTTGATATCAAGCAAAGATACAACGAGTCAGTTGCTTGATTCATTGATCTCTTCCAGAAGGAGATCCATGGGGTGAAGAATGTGAACCTCGATTACTATAAAGTTGCCTTAATCCAAGACCTCCAGGAAGGCTCTTTGAAGTTCAAGGCAACAACTAAAATGCAAACAACTTATCAAGATTTGATTACCCTTGTCAATCGCTTCATTGAAGGCAAGAACGCCAATCTCACTTACATTTCATCCCTGACAACTAAGGCTGAATGAAGGGATGCTTTCAGTTCTTCCTTTGTTGATCGTCATCACAATAAGCCTCCTCATCCCAACTATCAGCCTCCTGCTCAGAGGGGGCGGCACTTCCGCCACAAGAAACCATTTCTTTGCCATCAATAGTTTCGTAATAAGATATTGTCATTGGCCACCTCTCCCACCTTGCTAGCTCAAGTTCTACCCATCTTTAAAGATGCTCTTCCTGCTCCAAGGCAGCATTGCAGTGACTCCGTAGAGGAGTTTGCAGATATGGGCCTAGGCATTGATGAGGCATCTAGATTTTACAGAGGAAGTCATATGATAGGAAGACAGGACCTCAGAAAGAGTGGAGGCCCAAGAACTCGGATCTATTCTATGAGTTTCACAAGGAGAATGGACATCCGACCGAGAATTGGAGAGCCCTTCATCAACTGGTTGAGAATTTGATTGCCAAGGGCAAGATGAAAGAGCTGGGCAAGAAGGATGCCTCATCTAAACCGTCCACCTCCAAGGGCAAGGTGGTGGTCGATGCCCACTAGGAGTGTGTAGAGGTCGAAGATGTTGGCCTTCTGGGCCATATCAATATTCAAAGTGAATGCTCTAATGCACATGATGAAGGATCCTTGGGGCGGCTCTTTTGAATTCATGGTGGAGCACGAACAGAATCAAGTCGGAAATATTCAATCACAATGGTCTCTAGGGCAGAGGTCGCCTCTTCTTCTTTTTCTGCCCCATTAAGAGGAAGTGTCACTTTCGGCCAGTACAACCTTCCCCAAACTACCAACCTATTCAACAATGTTGTTGTGATCAAGGAAGAGATCGAGGACTACACAGTGAATAGAATTTTAATCGATATAGGCAGTTCTATCAACCTCCTTTTCAAATCAACATTTGAGGCCCCGAAGACCGGAAAGCCTCTACTTCCCACTGAAGGGCCACTCTATGGCTTCTTTGGAGAAAGAAAGGATGTTGAAGGAAGTTTTATACTTTAAATAAGTCTATCAGGAATAACTAGACTTATCCAATTCTTAGTAGTCGATGCTCCAAGCAGCTATTATGCGATCTTTGGGAGACCTCTACTCAACAAGTATCAAGCGGTGGTCTCAACGTACCACCTGACAATATAGTTCAATGTTAATGGCAAGCAATATATGGTCAGGAGCGATACGCAGAAAGCTCAAGAATGCAATGTTTGCACAGTCAAGATGACTGAGACTAGTCCTCCCGCTTTACCAGCTTCAGCACAAGAAGTCTCCTTAAGTTCAGAGGCAGCTGATAACAAAGAAGGAGCTTACCTGGAACCTGCCCGGGTGACTCAAGGAGTCCTAATTGCTAAGCGGGAGGAGAGTAAGCTCTCCTTCAACTTGGAGCTACTGGAAGATCAGAAAGCCGAGTTGATCTCTTGCCTGCTAGAGAACCTTGATGTCTTCGCGTGGTCTGCAGAGGATATGCTGGGAGTTGATCCAGATGTCGCATGCCATCATCTCAACATCAATCCAAGCTTCAATCTTGTGAAACAAATGAAAAGAGATGTGGCGACCAAGCTTGCTTATCCAATCAAACAGGAGGTCTCAAAGCTTCTCAAGGCGAAGTTTATCCATGAAATTCAATATCCCGCCTGGATATCTAATGTTATAATGGTCAAAAAAATAAGGAGGAACGTGACGAATGTGTGTAGATTTCATGCAATTAAATAAAGCATACCCCAAAGATTGTTACCACTTGCCTCGAATAGATTCTTTAGTTGATTCTGCAGTTGGGTATTCTTTTATGAGTTTCTTATATGAATTCTATAGTTATCATCAAATTAGAATGTATAGGTATGACATTCCTCATACGTTTTCATCACAAGCGATGGTTGTTATTGTTACCTCGTGATGCCTTTCATACTTAAGAATGCTAGTGTGACTTATCAATGCATGATGGATCATGTATTTAAAAAGCAAAAAGGAAGAAACCTTGAGGTGTATGTTGATGATCTCTTGATCAAAAGTAAATCCTTCTCTTCGCACCTGCAAGATCTAGCAGAGACGTTCGCCACTCTACGAAAATATAAGATGAAACTCAATCCATTAAAGTGCACCTTTGGGGCGAGTAAGGGGAAATTTCTTAGTCACCTCCTTACTCCAGAAGGACCTGCCCCTAATCCATATAAGGTTAAAGATATTCTTGATATGATACCTCCTAAATCACCTAAAGAAGTTCAACAATTAGGAGGAACGTTAGCAGGGCTCGGAAGATTCATCTCTCAAGTTGGAGATAAGAGCGCCTCTTTCTTTAGAACTCTTCGAGGAGCGTCCAAATTTGAGTGGACAGAAGAGTATTCAGAAGCCTTTGAGTAGCTGAAGAAATAGTTAAGTTCAACACCTCTGTTGCAGAGCCCCCCGGTCAGGGGAAATGTTGTTCTTATATCAGGAGTTGGCCTGAAGGCGGGCAGCTCAGTCCTTGTTCGAGAAGAAAATAGGAGACAATTTCCAGTTTTCTATATTAGCCACATCCTCAAAAGCGCAGAAACAAGATATCTTATTCTGGAGAGGTTAGCTTTAGCACTAGTAATGTCTGCTCGGAGACTTCGTCCATACTTCCAAGCGCATGCAATTCAAGTTATGACTGATCAACCTTTGAAAAGCGTGTTGGAAAATCCAGAGCATTCAGGTAGGTTGGCTAAATGGGCAATAGTGTTAAGTGAATTTGAGAGCTCTTATGTTCCCAGAACAGCCATCAAAGCTTAGGTACTGGTAGACATCTTAGTTCATACAACAGAATCCAACTCCGATCAAGCATGAATATCTCCTTTGGCTTGGACAATCTACGTTGATGGAGACTCAGACAAAAATTCCTCAGGAGTAGGAGTGGTTCGATTAATCCTAATGGCATCAAGCTAGAGTAAGCAATAAAGTTCTTCTTTCCAGTTACAAACAATCAGGCAGAGGATGAGGCTTTGTTAGCAAGCTTAAAGCTTGCAAGAGAACTAGGGATTGAATATGTTCACATCAAAACTAATTCTCTGGTAATGGCATCACAATTCTTGGGCAACTTTGAAACCAGAGAACCAATCTTAAAGAAATACCTTGATCTCATCAAGATGGAAATCCGTAAATTCAAGAGTTTAACCATTTAGCACATTCCAAGAGCTGAGAATGAAGAAGCGGATGTTCTTGCTAAGCATGGACTTCCAATATGAGGAACAACTTCAGAACTCTTCTGCCTGGCAGTGGATGAAGAAGAGCTGATGCAAATTTATCAATGCCGCTCCTGGATGGACCCATTCATCCTTTATTTGTCATAGGAATTTTCACCCATCTATCAAGGATAAGAGAAAGTTCAAAGTAAAAAACAGCTTATTACTATTTGATATCAGGCATTCTATACAGAAAGACCTTCATGTCAACAATGTCAAGATGTGTCTTAGAAGAGGAAGCTCCTACTATGCTTCATGAAGTTCATTCTGGTGAGTGTGGTAGCCACTCAGGAGCCAGGACTCTAGAGAGAAGGATCCTCCGGCAAGGATATTTTTGGCCCACCAGGAAGAATGATTCGGAAGCTTATGCAAAGAAATGTGCTCAGTTCCAGAAGTTCGCTCCACTTCAACATCAATCTGCTCAGCTCTCAGATCAATCGCAACACATTTTCCCTATGTAGTATGGGGAATGGATTGGTCTTTTTCCAATGGCAGGTGGACAACGTCGTTTTATCATAAAAATGATTGATTATTTCGGCAAGTGAATCGAAACCAATGCATTGGCTAAAACAACAACTCACATTGTAAAGAACTTCATCTAGGGCGAGGTAGTCTGCTGGCATGGAATTCCAACCGCTATTATCATAGACAACGGGTCACATTTCAACAACAATGAGATGGTTGATTTTTGCATGCAGATCGGAACAAAGCTGTGATTTGCATCAGTCCATCATCCCAGGAGCAATGGCTAGGTTGAAGCAGCAAACTAGCAGGTTCTCAGCTTGGTAAAAAAGAAAGTGCAGAATCTCAAAGGCAATTGGACTGATCAACTTCCTTCAGTCCTATGGACCTTAAGAACAACACCTTCATAAGTAATTGGAGAGACTCTGTTCAAGCTTTCCCATGGTTCAGAAGCTCTCATTCTAGATGAGTTTGAAGTCCCATCCCCAAGAGTTCTGCTTGCTAGACAAAGGTGGGAAGATTGGCTTGAGGTGAACAATGAAGAAATAAAATTCAGCTTGGAACATATTGAGGAGATCAGAGATAAAGTAGCAATAAGGTATGAAGAAGTGAAGAGAAGGATGGCCCGATAATTTTATAAGAACTTGAGGATCAAACACTTTCAAGTGGGATATCTAGTTCTTAAAAAGTTAATGCTGTTGTAAGAGCCAGCTCAGTAGGAAAGCTGAATCTGAATTGGGCTTGTCCATTCATTATCAAGGAAGTACTGAAGAACGTGGCTTATCACTTTCAAAACTATGAAGGAGATGATGTATCACACACATGGACCGGGGATGATCTAAAACTATTCTATTCCTGAACCTCCTCCCTTCTTTTCCTTATGTAAATTTTTCAAAGATTATTATTAATCAAAGGCCCCTTACAGACATTTTTACAGGTGTTTTGTCTTCTACACAACTCGAAAGAAAGGATAACTGACACCAGGATACATCGTCAAGTTCATCTTAGACCCCCCTTGAATTGTTGACAGTAGCGTAACACTCGATGACCATGTGTTGCGGGGAGATTTCACACCGTGTAGTGGGAGCTTCAGATTCTAGTGCGGTGAGCTACTGAATTTCGGATCCCGGCCAATATATAGCCCCACCTCTGCATTATGGATGGATAGGGTGGATGCTAACTCTACCTTGCCTTTTATGGGATATCGTTACAACTTTGATGATCGCATGAGGAAAGCAATGCTATGTGCACCTGCCCATAGATCATCTTAGTTTATGACCCTCGAATACTCCTTGGTGCCCCTCAAGTAGTGTCTGCAGGAGACCCATAGTCTTGTTAATCTTAGAGGAAAGCAATGGGCTCTAAGCGCACCTGCCCGAAAGATCAACCTTGACTGTCCTCCAGGCAAGAGGGAAGTAGACCTTTCTTCTCTCATTGGGTGAGGATTGAGTGTACAGCTTCTGTGACCCTGCGAGGAAAGCAATGGTCTTCGTGCTCAACTGCCCGCTTGGTCACCCAATTCTGTAGCTCATTCTCATCTCACAGGGAAGAATTCAGCCAAGGTGTGGACTGCATATTGGTATCCGCCTAGTCTGCCGGTCTTTGCAGGGGGTTGATCTTACAGCTTTTGTGGCCCTACGAGGAAAGCAATGGGCCCTGAGCGCACCTGCCCGCTTGGTTACCTAAGTTTTGAATCATTATTCAGCACAGACTGCATATTGGTATCCGCTCAGTACGCCGATTTTCAGAGGGTCTGTAACCCGTCTTGAGGAGCTCGCAAAGCTTATATATAATTCTCTCAGTTCGCAACATCTACCATCTATGCTTTCTCGGCTCGCAAAAGTATGTCACCAGAATCTTAATTAATGAAATCACAGACTGGAGTTGGTACTCGCCAAAGCCCGCATCAACACTTCGTTGCATCTTTTAATGAGTTAGCAAATCATATTCATATCATACTCAAGATGCAATGGCGAGCTATAATTAAATTATTTTCCTGTTATATTATAAGGGCGAACTGGAAAATACATTGGCTCAGCCTAAACTATTAATCATTTTGGTTAAATCGTTTATGCAATCTCTAGGCAGGTGGCCTAGATTCTAAATGGTGCGGACTGGTGTTCATCAAACTACTGGTGAATCATTGTTCATGCACATTTCAGGCATTGAAATGCATATAAACAATGAAAATAACAAAAGATGTTAGTTGATCAAGATATCCTTTATATTAATCTATATAAAATTTATAACTTTCAAAAATCTGGCAGCCTCTAAACCTTAGTCTGCCACTTCCCTTACAAAATAAAAGCAAAATACATCATTTAGGCAATATCTTGCACTTTTTTTTTGCAGGGGGAGCATCTGGACTTGATCCCTCAATGTTGATATCAGGGGAGTTGCCATCCGAGCCGCTTCCAATACTATCTGAGTTCCCGCTGTCCGTGACCTCGCTATGTGAGCTCTCATCATCAGAGCTAGACGAAGAGTCGGAATCGACGGACTTGACTCCCCTCCCCCCCCCCCCCCCCCCCCCCCCCCCCCCCCCCGCTGGCTTGAGCCTACGTCACTAGCGGCTTCTTCTTCTCCTTCTTCTTCCTCTTCTTCTCCCTCTTTTTCCTCTTCAACCTCTTCAATCACTACTGTACGATTGCACCTACACAAGCATCTATCGTTCTCAACGACAAACCGTCTCGCGCACAAAACATAAACATAATTGGAGAATGATCGACTCTAAATCACTGGTAAAAATTGAGTCGAGTCGTTCCCAAAATCAACGCAAAGGTTGCCAACCTTTTTGAGAGGAAGACCAAGACTACAAAGCCAAGATCCACTCAAGCAAAATTGTTCCACCCGATCTGGAAATAAGAAACAAAAAAGATAATGATTTTATTCAAAGATTTGAAAGGCGATTGAAATTAAAGCCGCGAAGAACACGATGGTTCACCTTCCATTTAAGGAAATCTGGGGATCTCTCATGCCATCGTAAGTGGGGGCATTAATCTTAATGGCCCTCTTGAGATCAAAACCTCTCTCGTGGCGGTGCACTCGATGGGGTGCTCGGGGGAGTCCTCATCGGAATCCGAATCAGGAGTTTGTTGGCGCCGATTTAGCTGCTCAACATTAATGGGGGGGTGGGGGTGGCCAAGCTTGATTTTGTAGGATCTGTGTTAACATATTCCGAAGCTCCGTCATTTCGTTACGTAGTCCTGTTATGGCCTCAGTGTTGGGATCCCCACGCTCGTTCGCAGCCATCCTAGACGTAGAAGGTGTAGAGTATTTCGTTCCTAGTCTAGTGCGCATGCAGGTGTAAAATATTTGGAAAGATGAATTTTTCTAGGGCTGGCCCTACATGAAAAATAGAATATTTTTATAGTTTCCCAATGTGACAAAAATGTAGAACGTTAAAAAAAGAATTTTAAACTTTTCGCTGAAAATTGCAGAATTTAGAGCGCTATTGGCAGACCAAAAAAATTTTTTTTTTTTGTGCGTGCCGACAAGACTAACGCGAGGACATTCAATTAGAAAATTGACACAATCTGGCTCTGATACCAAATTGATGTAGCGCACGCTCTCAACGGAGGTCTACCCGGGATGAGGCTCTACTTCACCCTTCAACACACTCTTATACGATCGCACCTACACAAGCATCTATCATTCTCAACGACAAACCGTCTCGCGCACAAAACATAAACACAATCGGAGAATGATCTACTCTAAATCAGCGGTAAAAATTGAGTCGACTCGTTCCCAAAATCAACGCCAAGGTTGCCAACCTTTTTGAGAGGAAGACCAAGGCTACAAAGCCAAGATCCACTCAAGCAAAATGGATCCACCCGATCCGAAAATAAGAAACATGAAAGATAACAATTTTATGCAAAGATTTGAAAGGCGATTGAAATTAAAGCCGCGGATAACACGATGGTTCACCTTCCAGAAATCTACTTAGAAGAAGCACTTGTAGGAAAAGGGGAGAGATTACCCAACCCGTCGGCGTCAAGTACTCTAGATAACTAGTGGGAGAATCACTCTCTCCACGATTCCACCATCATCGCACTGAATGGATCCACCGGCATTGCACTGAGTGGGATGCAGTCCTTCTTCCTCGGAGTCGCACCAAGAAACGTCGTCGGAGAGCTCCACAAAGGGGGCGGCCGAAAGGGAGAAGAGGGGGGCAACGGGGGAGGCTTTTCTCAAGCTGGCCGAAATTTTGAGGGGGGGATTTTAGGGTTCCAATCTTTCTATCATTCTCTTAATAAGCCCCATATATATAGGAGTTACAAAATAAATCCAACCATCCAAGATTGAGATGAAACCTCATCAATCCGGATGGTTATTAGCACACCAAAATGTTTTAAATGCATGAAAAATAAAACATTACAAGTTCCAAATAAAATTGCATCTAAAATAAAATAACATTTAAACTAAATAAAATTGTCTTCAAGTAAGCCTTTAAGTAGGCTTCGCACGCCGTGGGCGGAGAATATAGCGTTGCCTTCCGTTAGTGGTCCGAGAGTCGTCATGTCGCCTGAAATCTTTATGTTTTAGTATTTCGGCGTCGTCTTCAAGTGGTGGTGGTGAGGCCGCAGCATCACCGCTCCAGCGCCGCGACCTGTTCCTCCAGCTCAGGGAAAAGCTGGAGAAAAGACACTCTCTCCATGCCATCCTTTGCAAGGCCGCCTTCAATGAACCGCTGTATAGCAATCTCGACACTTGCGTTCACATAAGGAAACATGATGTCCCGAAGGCTGCTATTCAAGAGTTCGTATGCGGTCTGCAGAGAAACAAACACAAGTCAGGATGCTGCGACCTTAATAAGGAGACCGCTGCGAATTCACCAACTTACCATCGCCTCCTCCTTTTAAAGAGCGACCTTCTTTCCTAGACACTTATTCCTTTCTTTCTGCGATTTCATCCCATCCCGAAGTTCTCATTTTCCTAGAGCGTGTCCCTTGTCAGGCAGCCGAGGAAGTGGCCCGTCATCACACTATTTGCATTGGCCTAGGCGGCTAGGAGAGGGAAGTCGCCAGGATGAACATTCTTCAGCTCGTGCAAGTTATGCTTATCGTAAAGTGCCGAAATTGCCACATGCGCGTGCTGAGATATTTTTGGACTCCTCAGAGAAGGAAGAGCAGTAGAGAGGCAGACATGCTTGTTTTTGCTATGCCAGTGAATCATCGAGTTTCCCCGCAGATCCTTCTAGTTTTTTCCAAAGCCTTGCATACCAAAACTTTTTAAAGAAGAGTAGCCCGCAGCGGATCCCCTTCCTTTATTCTTTTTCTTGCAATTTCTTGTTTTCTCTCCCTTTGTGTAGGGGTCATGCCGCTCGGTGTTTGAGGCAGATTCACTAGCACTGCCAAGATCGCTGCAAAGAGAAAAAACTTCAAGTCAGTTCGCTGCAGATCACAAGACTACGAAGGCAGGTCGCAGAGCTTACTGTCTTGACTAGCTACGTTGTCCAAGCTCTCCAGTAGCGGGATGTAGTACTCTATGTCCAACCATGCTCCCGCCAGAAAATAAACAATTGTGGTCTCTATCGCATCAAGCTTCACACTTTTGAAGGTTAAGCCAGCGCGCTCCTACAGATGAGTGTATGTGAACCCCAGGTCGCCTTCAAAGATTAGGTACCTTGAGGTCTAGTTATGGATATTATTTGGCAGACCCATAACCTTCATACCTCTGCAGTAAAAGTAAATTGCGCCCTTGTACGGGCAGCCTCCACATGGTGTTATAGAGAGGACTGAGATGATTTTACTAAAAATATTCAAGGAGAACGCAATCTTCTCAGATCGCAGGGAAGAGACATAACTATAGATGATAGCTAGGGTGTTCGGTGTGAGCTGTCCATGCAACATGCCGTAGTGTTCGAAAATCTAAGCGATTTCCCACAGCAAAAAAAACTTGAACCCGTATTCAAAAGTTCAACAGTCACTGCAATCTGATTGTCAGTGGAGAAGTTAATCCTTTCTTAATCTGCTGGTAGCCGGGCGAGCATGGGTGTGTCCTCCATATACTTATCGACAAAGGCCTCGAGGTCGACCCCGATCAGCTCGTATTTTTTATGATCGGACCAATGAAAGGCGGGCGTAGCATCAGTTCGGGAAAACACCATTTTCAAAGACTGCAAGAACTTCTACTTCGATCACATTTCCTGTATTAAAGAAACAATGAAGCTATATTTATAGCAATTTGAGTCTGACAACTTCTTAGCCAAACCACACAGCTTGATCAATCAGTCCGCCCAAGCTTGCCGAAAATCCAGCAACGTTAAGATAAACGTATGTGGACACAAAATCTACGCTGGCTAGCTCACTGTGTTTTAAGTTAAACAATTTCCAAACATACTTAAAATCAAAACAAGTGGACTCAAGCGTCAGTCCGCACAGGTTGCGCATTCAAAACATTATGTAATACCCCATTTTTTTTATTTTCTAAACACCGGGGTCTTAGGCCCAGAACCGCCGCTTTGCGGTGACACCTTCACGCCTTGAAGGGTCATCCCCGCAAAATGCCAATTCTGCCTGCCAATTCAATCACAGAAAAGTAGCAAAGTAAAGTAAACACAAGTCCATAGAAAATCACATAATCAGAGTAATACTATCTCCACGAAGGGAGAGTCCCCAAAAAGTAAATGTGCTAAAAATAAGGGCTTAAGCCTGATACATCAAAGCCTCACTACATAGTCACTCAAGCGGAAGCAAAATAAAACACTACTAAGGTCAGGGACTCATAGTCCCAGCTGTCTGAACTCCTGAGCTAGACTGCCCTATCTCCCGTCGGGCTGACCTCCGGGGCTGCTCCTCTGTGCTGGGCTCTACGATCCCCTAAATGTTGTGGTCAGAAAACCGTTAGTCTATAAGACTAAGCCCTATCATCCCCTACCCCTTCCCCCATGGATCCTAAGTACCGAGCAGAGAGGAAGAAAGGGAGGGACATAAAGGTGGAGATTAAATCAAAGAAACAGGTGGCAGCGGAACTAATCAGGCAATTCTATAATAAATAATGGCAATAAGATGAAATATGAAAAGTAACCTTCACTTATGTGAAAACACATAAGCCAAGGGGTCTTCTGCAAGGCTCCCATCGTATAAAAAGTCTCATACCAATCTATACGTTGGGGTGTTGGTTATCTAACAGCAGTATATATATCAAAATTGACCTTAGTTTATAAACTTATTCACACAAGCTTATAGACCAAGGGGTCGTTTTGCAAGTCCTATTGTGTAAGAGTCCCATACCACTTACACAATAGGTGATAGGGGTTATATGCAATGATCATGCTATGACATGCACGTGGGTTATGATGTGATCATGCAAATGCAACTGACCCACCCGACTCTGTGTACACAGACCTTTAGTTTCCCCCTTTCTTGAGCCTCACCTCCCAGGATACCTCCGTAGTGGCAGACAGAAGCTGTGGGTTGGGCCTCGCCCACCTCTAAACCAGTAAAGCACTACCGGGTCAGACCTATCGTACGCCTCAACGCTTGGTGCACAAAGCGGACTCCTGTGTACCCTTGTCGGCTGGAGCACTTGACTCTTATTGGCGAAGTGCTAACCACACTTGTCGAGTCAGCGTATTTGCGTCAGTGCATCAACCCTCCAATACCGAAGACCCGCCACCTTTCCTTTTATATGCACATGCAATAGTTATGAATCTAATCCCTGAGCCAAAGCTCACCGGACTATGCCATCTATCTCAATCACCAACCAAGCCAAAGCTCACCGGACTATCCCGTTCGTCTCAATAACCAACCGACCCAAAACTCCCCGGACCAAAATGTCCGTCTCTTAACTATCCAAGCCGAAGCTCCCAACTATCTTCGTGTGCTATCTGTGTTTGTGAAATGTGCAACCCTAATTACTAAGTTACTCTTTTCAGCTTGTTAATACAGTTTACGTTAACCCAGGACTGCCCCCGGTATTCCCTGAAGGGCTCTCAAGGGGCACTAAGAACTATGATGGGATTACGCCATCGTTCCCTTTCGCAAGGTACTTATTATTATTGGTTGATTCCCCTACCCACTACCTTCTCGTGTTATGATAGACTAACCTAGTGTGATTTTTAACCTTCCTCTCTTCGGGAAAGACGATCTTTCGTCGAACCCGAGCACCTCTTAACTCCAGCCAACACCACTTCTCACTAACCTTCCCATCCTTATATGGTGAACACTTTCACATCCATCCAATTCAACAGATTAACTAACTCCAATGATGTGCCCCATCATATCCTATGACTGTTAACACAAATTGTTAATTGCAGACTATCCTATGCTATATGTCGAGCCTGATAGGAAATGATCCAATACTCATCCAAATGTCGTAACTTATTTACTGAAGGTATATCATTATATAATTAGCCTATAATCAGAAAATTATAATTTTTCCTAATTTATATGGCATTTAATTAATTTCCTCAAAAATTGCATGGGCTACCGGTTTGAACGTGAACTACCCTAAGTACTCATGCAAGATGTCCAACAAAATTATTATAAATATTATGTTATCTCAATATGGTAAATCCAAAGTATCGCAATTTTTCCATCATCAAAAAGGCACTAAAACTATTTTAGCAATATTTTCTATCTTCCATTATTTATGAATCAAGAACAGAGAATATCCATCCAAAAATTATAAATTAATTATACTATGCAGATACAACCTTAAAAATATCATTGGCCAAGTTTCATAATTTTTCAACAAGTATTAATCTCTGAATAAATTAATTATCAAAAATCTCCATAAGGTGCACTTGTAAAGAAAGTGTTGTAACTAAGATTCTAAAAATCATGAATAAATATCTACAAGCATATAATGGCATGAAAGTCTCAATTCCTAAATCTCAGAATTTTTGAACAACAATATCATTCATAATTAATTTTTAAACCATAAAACCCTTTTTTAAAATTTGTGAATGAAGTATTAGATTTACTCAACTAAAAATTATACAAAAATTCAGGAGCAACCATTCTGATCTAAAACATTTACTTCCAAGATTTCATGGGGTTTCAATGAACAGAAAAATCTAAATAATTAAAACTTCAATTAGGGCTATAACAAAGTTTAAAAATGAAGTGCTAGAAATAAATATCATAAGGTTCTAGTAAAATTACTATAGGTTTTACCCATTCCAAAACTCACTCTACCTGAGTTTCACAGCTTTTAGATAATGTGTAGTGATTGATTTTACTTATTTGAGATTTTACCCTAAAACTAAGGTTAGGGATAGTTAGGGTTTTGAGGTAACTACCTATCTCCAAATCCTCCGAGATTTCATCCAGATGATTTATATTATGCTAAAGTCAACTCTACTAAATTTCAAGGCAATACGAGGGCATTTGCCCCCATGTCCTTCACAACCCTCAAAACCCTCCCTTTAGGGTTTGAGTTTGGATCCTAGGGTAAATCAACCCTAAACCACACCATTTTTCTCCAATGGGTGATAATAACCCTTTTAAGTTAGTGGTCAAAATATCAGCCTCTGTTGAAGTGATTTGACCGTTCCAACCTCTTAGTGCACTTTTTACTCAAAAATGCCTCATTAATGCCTAGCTAAGGATAGGTGATTTCCTACCCAAAACTCATCCAAATGAGTTGTAATTTTTTACAGAGCTAGGTTTTACAGCCATGGATCACTCACCAAAATTTGAGAGGGTTTGGAGGTCATTTGACAACTTAAATAAATTACTCTTACTTTATTAAATTAAAAAAAAAACCTTTGGCAAAGTATCTCCAAAAATTACCATTTTTGGAAAGCCTCTAGGTATTGCTAATGGTAACCCCCTGCCCAAATTTCATGTCATTTGGATGAGAGATTAAGAGTGGGCATTCATTTTAGTTTCTGCCCAACTCTAGGTACAACCTCCACTAAAATGGGTGCTGCGATCAAACCACTTACCCAAACGAGTTGCAATTAATTTTAAATTAATCTAAACTCGATGGGCTACAACTTTCGTGACTGGCCATGTTTCCTAAATCGGCTTCTATGGACCTAATTTGGTAGACTAAAAATTTGCATGTTTAAATGTAACTATTCCTTATATATTATACATATAATTTTTATAATATAAAAAAGCTGGCACTGTTCATCTTCTCATTACCCGAACATAACCAGGAAACTCTAAAACGAAACTCTAAAACGCATGCTTCCTGTAGTTTTTTTGTGAGCCACTGCCGGCCATCCGGCCACCTCCCTGGCCAGCCACCGCCACCACCACCTCCGTCGAAGTGGTGGCTAACGTCCGGCGGTGGTTTGGCCGCCGAAGGTGGTGGTTTCCGGCGAATCCAAAAATGTATTTTTCATGGTCTTTTTGTTTTTCATGAAAACGTGAGATAGATGCGGCTCAGTTGAGCACGAATTTCATTTCTAGAAACCTAAGATCTACCCATAGAAGAAGTAGAGGAGGACCTTGTTCGCGATTTGGAGGCGAGATGAACGTCGGGTTGTCATGGCACGGTGGTGGCATTGTCAAACTTCTCCGACAGCAAGAAAAACAACTCTAATCCATTTGGTCAAGAGTGTAAACATCTTATCTTGCTCTAAGGTGGCTTTTATAGATCACCAAGTGGGGAGGGGAAAGGGTAAATCATTTATGGCCATGAAGGCTCTCCTCTTAATAGTATTTCGGTTATGGTGGAGGGAGAGGAAAAGGTGGAAGATGAAAAGATGTGTCCAGGTGGTGATTTCCTATTGGACCAACACTTCCTCATTTTATTAAGTAATTAGAGATGGAAACGGCTCATAAATACTCGTGGTGTAACTTCCCATAATCAGAGTTAATTATGGCATGTGTTAAAGTAATTTCTAGCCTTGAACAGCCTTAAAAACCCATTGAACTTTTCCTATTTCAGTAAGGGAGATGAATCCATTCTTTGGAAATGAAGGGAGAAGTCCCTTGGCCTCCCTTGGCCATGAATGACTCTCTTTCTCACTTTTTCTCTCCTCCATTAAAGGGTAAAATAGAGTTTTCTCTCTCCTAGTGATCATGAACGAATTTTCTCATCTCCATAGCCTATTGGCAGCCCATAAAATCATTATTATTAATTAAAATAAAGTTAACCCAAGTGGGGGAAAGTGGGCTTGAGCTTGGGTTAGCCCATTTTGGCTTATTTGACTTAACCTTAAGGTAGAGTTGACCTTGGTCAACATGACCTTTTGGGTTGACCCCAATGGGTCCTTGATGACTCATTGGCCTCCCTTAAGGTCTAGGAAGAGTTGGTTAGGGTTAACTTGGAACCTTGGAGGTCATATGACCCTTAGTAAGGGCACTTTGACAATTTTAGGGCTAGAGTTGACTTTGGTCAACATGACTATTTGGGTTGACCCCAAGGGGTCCTTGGTGACCCCGTGTCTTCCCCTAAGGTCTAGTAAGGGTTGGGTAGGGTTGACTTGGCATCTTGGAGGTCACATGACCCTTAGTAAGGGCACTTTGACCATTTTAGGGCTAGAGTTGACTTCAGTCAACTTGTCCTCTAGGACTGAAACCAATGTGTCTTTGGTGACCCATTGACACCACTTTAGGTCTAAGGAGACATGGGCAAGGTTGGTTGGGCACATTTGAGGCCACTGCCCTTAGTTAGGGCACCTTGCCCAATTTAGACCTATGGTTGTCCTAGGTCAAATTGGCCACTTTGGGTCGACTCTAATGGACCCTTAAGGCTCTAGTGGACCCTCTAATAGGTTAGTGATTTTGTGGTGGGGGTCATGGAGTCATGGTGAAGCCCTAAGGTCAATCCCTGGGTTTGGTGATGAGGTTGTGTCATTGGCAGACCAAGGTGATTCTCATATTGGCCTTCGATCACTTTGCCCTTTTTAGCTTCCTAGGGTTTTGTCATGACCTAGTCATGACCAAAACCACTCTTAGGGGTCTAGTTGGAAATGGGATGTTACAAATTATCTTGCAAAAAGTTCTAGCCGAGCAAACTACAATATTGTTCAAATCACAGATCAATATCATACATAAATTACATAACAGTTAAAACAAGGCATTATTTGAGCACAAAATATACATCAAATATCAGTTTGTTCACAGCAGAGGCGGGCCTATTGTTCTCTATGGTCAGTTTGGGTAGGTCGTTCCTGCCTATCTCTACAAAGATGCACTACTTGATCGCTCACTCGAAGTACTTCGCCATACAACTGGTAGATGAGGCGGTGCATGGAGTTCTATGTTCGATGCAAGTGCACAGCGTCCCGATCCACCTAGATCAAAGGAACTGTCGGCTCAGTGGCCGGCCTCGACACCTTATCTTCAACAGGCTGATTTCCTCCTGTAGGGGCCGGAGCTTCTAGTAGAGCGGCGCGATCTGGCAACCACGGCCACTCTACCGGGACTTCGGGAGCTTGCATGTTCCTTTCTTCCCGCAGCAGCGCTAAGTACCTCCATTTGTAGAAACGGGCATCATTTCCAAGCCACCTCCTCTCTTTGTCACACCTCTCCAACGCGATAGAAATGTTGGCGACCTGGTCCTCCAGATCTTTCTCTCGTTCTACTCACTTTTTTAACTCAGCTCGAATATCTTTGATTTCGTCTTCAAGATGCTTTCTCTCTAACACTGCCATATTGACCAAGCCAGGATGCTTTGTAAGACCCCCCTCCCGAAACACAAAACACGGCACGAGAGGGGTCTTATGCCGAGAACGGCTGCCTTGTGGTAGCACTAACACTTGGGCTAGCATGTACCACAAGATGCTTATTCTGCTGGCTAAAACAAAAATCATACATTGCCAACCCAACCAAAATAAAAGCACAGAAGTCAAATTCACACCAATCATAAGTCCATGAATACAAAAGTAAAGAAGCTACATCAAGCTTCTAGAATCAGAGTACGTAAATAGTTTCCTAAAAAGGGCTACAACAAAAGACCTCTCACACTCATATCTGTAACTAACGGTAGCGAAGGTACAGTCCCCTCAGGCCCTGTCGTCCTGACCTGGTTGTCCGGCTGTATAACATGTTACTGCTCCACCTACGGGATTTCCTCCTAAAAAGGAAGACATAGTAACCGTTAGTCATAAGGACTAAGTGGCTTCACATCCGCTCCACCGGCGACTCCTCGGCACCGGGCGGAGAAACGAACAGAGTACAATATATAAGTAAAGCATAAGTACAAGCAAGTGATATAGACTGAATATCACTATGTATATAAAGCATTGTAATAAATGAGGAACATCTTATTCTAATAATTCTACCATCTACAACAGTCCAAGAGTATAGAGTTATAACAGAAAGTAACTCAACTTATATGAGTGCTCATACAAACATATAAGTTGAGGATCGTTCAGCAGTAAGTAACTCATCGTATAGGAGTGGCCATACAAACTTATACGATGAGGATGATGAGTATATAATAAAGTGTAATGACATGTATGCAATGCGATGACCCACCCATGATCACGCACATGCAAACGCTATGTCGACAGAGACTTGTAGTTCCCACTTTTCGAGCAGGTAACTAGCCTCTCAGGCATCATCCTTCGTGATCAGACGGTGATAGTGGAGCGGGCATCTCCACCACTAGGTTGGTCTCCACACTACCTGGCCTAGGCCTCCGTACGACTCAACGTTAAGAACACAACAGCAGAGCTATCATGCGTACTTCGATTCAGCGGGTGTCTCGGGTAGATGTGCACCGAGATCCTAGCCCCAAACTTGCCTATGGTGCGACACGAAAGGAGCTTCGAAAATGAGCACGAGGACCAAGCGCAACTATTCACTTGGCATGGAAGGATCCTCGGGACATGAACACCGAGAACCAAGCCCAACCGCCCAAGGTCTAACTGTCAACTCCCATCTGTGTGACGATTGGCGAGCCCGTAGACTTGCCACACTATCCTTAACCCTGGATTACGACGCCGCGTGTTGACTCACACCGCATGCAATACAGACAAATTGTGGCATAGAAGTAGCCTCAGAAACGAGCACGAGAACCAAGCCCAACCATTCACTGGGCACGGATGGAGCCTCGGGACATGAACACCGAGGACCAAGCCCAACCGTCCATTTATGACTCTTCTCACGACACCAACAACAAATTCTTTTGCCAACACAAAAACTTTTGTGCACATGAGTTAATCATCCGATTATCAACAACACATGTTCATAGAAACCAACACCGAACAATTACACAAGCTCTAGTAAATCTTGTTATTAAATGACTAATTACCATTCGTTCACTAACCCCCACCAAGTCGTTTCATTCAACCACAAACCATTTCACCATTTATTTACGTGGGATCTATCCAATAATTTCATCATGCGTTGAATTATCACAATTAGACATATTATGATTCTCCTACAACTTAATGTCGGATTGTTACAAGACCTCTTCCGAGTCCAAACCCAATTCTAGACTAACCTAGGAATTTCAGGTGCAGAACACCTACTGGACAACAACTTCAACTGAAGATTCTTATTGGTACAGGAATCCGGTGAGTGCATGTAACCCCTTGATGGAAAGGTCTTTCCATGGGTTACAACTTTCATGTTCAGTCTGCAACCCAGATCAAACTGTATCACATATGAAATTGGCTCCAAAGCCTGTTGCGTACATGAAACAATTTCTACTTGCTTAGTCAGTCAGCCCTCTACTTCCATCAGACATTCCCATAGCTACAGAATTCACCTAAATGCGTATAACAACTCGTTCAAAAGGTAATTGAAAGGGCTACGACTTTCGTGTTTAGTTGAAAGCCCAGGTCTGGCCATATCATGCCTGCAAATAGCCGAGAAGGTCGTTGTGTGCAGAACAAAGATTTTTGCACGCATCTTGAGGCGGAATGAACGACATTGGTCCATCTTCCTCCTCAAGCCAATCCTCCCAAATCACAACCAGAAAATCCTCCACCCTTATTCACCTTCTCAAGGCCATTCCTCTTCACGAAACCACCCCCATCATCACTTTGAAGGAAGGGGAGGTTGAAGATGACTAAACCTTAGAACACAAGTTCTAGCTTGGCCCTCCTAGAAATCTTCATCTCACACATCAAGACTCATTTGAGTCGATGTCTCACCTAAGAATAACTACAGATCTAGCACCAAGGGAGAGGGAAGGAAGCTAACCTCATTTCCGGTGATTTCGCCATTTCTGGCCATGGATCTTGTCATTCTTTACGTCGGCATCTCCTTTTCCTTGGCGGAGGCGGCGATTCCTCACGAAGTTTAGTTGGCTCCAGCAAGTTCTTCCCTCCTCCAACAGTTTTCTCCAAAAGAAGAATGTGAAGTGGAGTCATCTGTGCCAAGCACTTCAGGCTCAGAGCTATCTGAAGGAGAGTTCTCTCTGCTCTCAAGAAAATTCAAGAAGTTCTTGAACAAGAAAAACAATGGAGAGGCATGGATGCCTCATACAAAAGATCACGACATGATGGTGATCGACGAAAGAAAGTGTTGGTACCCTAGTTTGGATTTGTGTTAAGTCTTCTCATTTAGTTTCTTGAGCCAAGATGTATCTATGGTCAAAGGTTAGTTGTTAGGTTAGATTCCCTCAGTTGTAGAATTGTTGCTTATCAGTGAAATCTGGTAAAGTTTTTTTTGGTTCGACTATAGTCGAACGCTGCTCGACTATCGTTTATCAACTGATCGACTATCGTCTATCAGTTGGTCGACTATCATCAGTCAGCAGATCGACTATCTCTGAGTTTTTTCAACTCTATTTGGTCGACAATCTATGGTCTCTGTATCGTCGATCGTCGATCCCTGCTCGACTTCTTTTGCCCAGACAGATGTCTTGATAGTTCAACTATCTGATAGCTCGACTATCTGTTGTGATAGTTCAACTATATGTCTTGATTGTTCAACTATCTGATAGCTCGACTATCTGTTGTGATAGTTTGACTATCTGTCTTGATAGTTCAACTATTTTATAGCTCGACTATCTGTTGTGATAGTTTGACTATCTGTCTTGATTGTTCAACTATCTGATAGCTCGACTATTTGTTCTGATAGTTCGACTATCTGCTCCGTGGTTTGTTCGACAATCTCTGCGGTTCGTTCGACGATCTCTGTGGTTCGTTCGATGATCTCTGTGAATCGTTCGACGATCTTTTGTCTGCTTTTAGTAATATTGTATTCTTTCTATTCTGTATATTATTTCTTATTTATTTGGATTATTTTATTAAAGATTATTTCATTGATTTTATGCTCACATATCAAGGCAATCTTTGCCTCATTCTTTATGCATAAGTCTAGCTCTATCTGACAAAGTCATTTGTCTTATTAGTTGAAATATCTTTCTGCTTTATCTGTCATGCTGTCCTTTATAGCCGTTAGACTCAAAAGTCTTTCTCTGGCCATAAAGAGCTTGTTTTATATGTGAATTTTTCTAATACCTTTTGGACTTGCAGAATTGATAAGCAGCTTCTTGGAAAGCTTTATTTCTTTATAAAATGTACTTTCTGCAGGCTAGTTGTTTTGTGCTATTTGCAGCCCAGATTACAGATCTCAGAAGAAGACAAATTTAAAATAAGAGAAAGTTAAAGACCGTTACAAAGGCTGATATAAAAAGAGCCATTGAAAGAAGTTTTTTTGTCACTGTTCATATACAGATACTCTTGCACAGATAGATTAACATATAAAGATTCAAAACAAGAACAAGAAGATACAGCTCTCAGACATTCTTACATACAGCTGAGAAGAACAACTTTCTTCAGATTTCTTCTCTTCAATCCTGAGTTCATCCTGCCCACAGGAACATTCACTCAGAGCCTCCAGAAGAAGAAGAAAGAAAAGCTGATTGAAGAAGAAAAACCTTTTCTCATCAAGAGTCTTCTTCAAGCTGCTCCTTCAAGAACTTCAAGACACCAGTTCATCTCTATCAAGAGTTCTGAAGATAACCTGCACCCTGAAGCAAGACTTTTTCCTGGATATCTCTAAGTAAGGGGGAGCCTTGATTCCTTAGAGCTTTCTATAGCTCAGTGCAATCCACTAGCTTCTCTAATTCTGCTTAACAATAGTGAAGACATTCTAACTCTCTCAACCTCCTGTACAAAGGGTTTTTACTCCCTTCAAAAGTGAACCTTGGTGGCAGGGCACCTTAGCAAAAACCTGTGTTGGATTTTGAGCTCCTGATCAAAAGCTCAAAGGGTCTACTTGATCTACCTGAACTAGATCAGTTGGTGGCAGGGCACCTGAACAAAAACCTGCAGTGGATTCCTACCAGGGTGGTAGAAGAGTGGATGTACCTATTAAGAGGGAACCACTATAAACCTTCTTGTATTGTCTGTGCTGCTCATTTTAATTACTACACTGTAGCTGTGAGTAGAACTAACTAGGACTGCTAGTTGTTGTGTTAGGACTAAAGGTGAAACTGTAATTACAGTTAGCTTTCTCTTATGCACCTCACTTTGTGTAAGGATCTAGGGTTCCATATATCTATATACTTATTCCGCAAATTAACACTAAGGGAGTTGAGTACATTATCATATTTTTTAATACTCTATTCACCCCCCCCCCCCCTCAAGATTTGTATATATCCTCTCTTTCAATTGGTATCAGAGGGAGGTTGACTGACTGTACAGGCTAACACCTGAGTCATAAGATCTAGATAGATACCAAGTTTTTAGATATTCACTTCATGGCCCAGTACAAGGATTATTCTAGCACCAGACCTCCAGTATGCAACTTGGCTAAGTTCAGCATCTGGAAGGAAAGAATCAAACTATATATGAATTCTATTGATGAAGATATATTTTCTTCTATTTTGACAGGACCACCAACACCACCTACTGCAACTACTGCTACAACTTCAACAAATCTGAGTGCAGTACCACCTCTTGACTACAATGATGCTTACAGGAAAGCAAAGATAGCTGATGCAAAAGCTATGAACATTCTGGCTCAGACCATGTCTGATGAAACTTTCCAGAAAGTGGCTGATTGTACTTCTGCAAAAGCCATGTGGGACTCACTGAACCAGATTGTAGCTGGTTCAGCTGATGAAAGGAAGGACAGAAGGTCCAATCTTATATCTTAATATGAGAACTTTAAGAAGACTGAAGCTGAATCAGTTGAAGCAATGTACACCAGGCTCAGCTCCATCATCAATGAGCTGAGAACCCTTAATAAGGAGATCACATTGACAGAAGTCAATGACAAGATATTGATGTGCTTCCCCAGCACATGGGATATCAGGATCTGGCCCATCAAAGAGTCCAGAAGTACAACTGAGATCTCAACAGAGGCTCTCCTTGGCAAGCTCAAATCATTTGAGCAAGTACTGAAGACCAGGGAAGCTGAAGCTGAAACCAAAGCCATTACTCAAACAAGGAAAGAGCAAACTCTTGCTCTGAAGGTTGCTGATGTATCTGAAGGAAGCCAATCAAATGAGGAGCTGATGACACTCTTTGCCAAAAGATTTCTCAAAATGGGCAGAAAGGATTTCAGAAAGAAGTCTTCAAGATATGAAGACAAGCCAAGGTATGACAGATCACCTGCTAAATAAATTATATATTATCGCTGCAGGAAACCTGTACACATTCTACCTGATTGTCCAGAGAAAAAGAACAAGGAGAAGAGAAAAGAAAAAGAACATCAGAAGAAGCATTCCAAGTCCTCCTCCTACAAAAAAAAGAAGAAGGAGAAAGGATTTGTGGCTAAAACCTGGAGTGATTCAGATGAGGAATCTTCCTCCTCAAGCTCCAGTGAAGATGAGGTAGAGAAGAAGGCAAAAGAAATTTCCCTAATGGCAATTGATGCCTATAGCAATCATTCAGCTGCAGAGAGTTCTGATGAAGAAGAAATACCTACTGAAGATCAGGTATTGTCTTCTTATGATTTTACTTCTGCTGAATTTAAATTTGAATTTAAATCTCTCTGTTTAGATTTAATTAGCTCAGAGAAGGAAATTAAGGAGCTTAGAAATAAGATAGCTGAATCAGAATCCCTAACTAGTGAAAATGTTAGGCAAGAAGCTGAACTCACTCGGACTACTGAGGAAATCAAATTTCTTAAAACTGAACTAGCAAAATCCAAAAGATTAGAAGAATCTCTACATGGTAGAAGCCTTAAGCTGCTAGAGATTACTAGCATGTCAAATACTAGGACAGGTAACAATAAGCTAGGTTTAGGAGCTTCACAAAGTGAACTCCCCATGGTTCTGAAAGACCATCTTTCCACCCTAGTAAATTTTATTTAAGCTGAAGGAATAAATAATACTGAGCAAGTAAATCAAGTTAACAAAGCTTTAAATAAGGCTAAGAGAGAAAAGAGAAAACAGAAATTTAAAGAAATACAAAAGTCGTCGAACTATGCCCGACGATCGAAGACCCAATGGTCGACCGATACTCGACGATCTGAGCATCAATCGTCGAACGATGATCGACGATTTGAATATGATTTTCAAAATAAAAATCAGAACCTTAGAAACACTAAGGTAAATAGAAACATTAGGTTCATTGACCCATCAACTGCATGGAGTATTCCACCTAGGAGATCCTATCCCTTATGATATAAACCTCAGCCTGCTTATTCTTTCATTTCAAGCTTTCATTATGTGAAGAATAATGGACCCAGGGTTGTCTGGGTCCACAATGTCTAACTGTTTATTTCACAGGTGAAGACCTATCCAATTACTAAAGACAAATGGTATTTGGATAGTGGCTGTTCCAAACATATGACAGGAAACAAAAACAATCTGTCAAGCTTCAAGGCCAAGCTTGGACCAAAGGTGATCTTTGGGGATTCCAGCTGTGGTCAAACAGAAGGATATGGAAGGTTTACCATTGGAACAGTGACATTAGAAAGGGTTGCATATGTAACTGGACTGAAGCACAACTTAATCTCAGTAAGCCAGTTATGTGATGCAGGTTATCAGGTATCATTCACTGACACTCTTTGCAATATTACTTTAAATAGTAATGTAGTGTTAGTAGGCATTAGACAGGGTAATATTTATTTAGTAGATTTTAATTCAACTCAATATGAAATCTGTCTGTTTAATGAAATAACAAATAATAACACCTTATGGCATAAAAGTCTTAGCAATGTTAACCTCAAGAATATATCTAGGTTATCTAAATACAACCTTGTTAGAGGTTTACCTTCTTGCCCCTACAAGAAGGAAGGTCTATGCAAGGCTTGTCAATTAGGCAAGCACACCAACAATTCTTTCAAATCTGTAAATAAGAGTGATTCTCCTAGAATCCTATATTTATTACACTTGGACCTTTTTTGCCCAATAAATGTAAAGAGTCTAGGAGGGAAATTTTACACTTTAGTGATTGTAGATGATTTCTCTAGGTTCACTTGGGTGTTCTTTTTGAGAACTAAGGCTGATAACTTCAAAGTTCTTACAGACTTTTTGATATGTGTGCAGACTGAGTATTCTACTCATGTTGTCTTGATCAGAAGTGATCATGGTACTGAGTTTGAGTCTCTTCTCATGCAAGAATTCTGTTAGAAAGAAGGTATCAAACATAGCTTCTCTGCTCCTAGAACTCCCCAACAAAATGGGGTAGTGGAAAGGAAATATAGAACCCTAATTGAAGCTGCAGGAACATTGTTGGCAGATGCTAACATGCCTCTCTCTTATTGGGCAGAAGCTGTTAGCACAGCTAATTATGTTTTGAACAGATGTCTAATACATAAGCTTAAGAGTAAAACTCCTTATGAGTTACTTAAAGGAAAAAAAACCTAAAATTAGCTATTTTAGAGTCTTTGGTTGTGTAGTGTACATTCACAATAACAATAAAGAATACCTTAGAAAGTTTGAAGCAAAAGCTTCAATGGGAATTTTTCTTGGATATTCCCAAGTAAGCAAAGCTTATAGGGTATTTAACAAATCAACATTAAAAATAGAAGAGTCTGTGCATGTTTCCTTTGATGAGTCAAAGATGTTTTACAAGAAGAAGGAAACTTCTCCTTCCTCAATCTCATTGCAGGTACCAGAATTAACCAAAGATATCACTCAAGAGATTCTCCCTCTATCAAATCATCACATCACTGATTCAGACAGTTATGAAGACACTGTAGAAGCAGTTGCTGTACCACCAACACTTAATCCTATTCCTCAAGAGGAATTAATCCAAACTGTTGTTGAAGATCACATCCCACCTACTGATCTTGTCATATTTAGAGATCATCCTACATCTCAAGTGATTGGTGATATATCAGCTGGTGTGCAAACAAGACATCAATTAAGACAAGATGTGATGCATGCTTGTTTCCTTTCACAAATTGAGCCCCTCACCGTAAAAGATGATGAGCTAGACCCACTGGATCATTGCTATGCAAGAGGAGCTTAATCAATTTGAAAGATGTAAAGTAGTGACTTTGGTTCCAAGACCAAAAGGCCAACTGATCATAGGCACCAAGTGGGTGTTTAGAAACAAGTTGGATGCCCAATGGATTATTATAAGGAACAAAGCTAGGCTTGTAGCTCAGGGCTACAGACAGGAGGAAGGTATAGACTATGACCAAACCTTTGCCCCTGTTGCAAGGCTAGAGGCAATAAGGATCTTTCTAGCCTATGCAGCCTATATGAAGTTTAAAGTTTTTCAGATGGATGTCAATAGTGCATTCCTAAATGGTGAGCGAAAGGAAGAGGTGTTTGTTGAACAACCTCCTCGGTTTGTTTCTTCAACTAAACCCTCATTTGTTTATAAGTTGCAAAAAGCTCTTTATGGACTTAAGCAAACACCCAGAGCCTGGTATGAGACTCTAGCTAGTTTCCTGTTAGAGCACAACTTTGTTAGGAGAGTAGTTGATAGAACCCTGTTTGTTAAGCACCACAAGGACACACTCCTGTTAGTTCAAGTCTATGTGGATGATATTATTTTTGGTTCCACTGATCCCAAACTATGCAAAAGATTCTTTGACCTGATGCACTCTAAGTTTGAGATGAGTAGTATGGGTGAGCTGTCTTACTTTCTTGGTCTCTAAGTAAAGCAAGATGCTGATGGCATCTTCATCTCCCAATCCAAATATGCCAAGGAATTGGTAAAGAAATTTGGGATGGCTGATGCTTCAGCAATGCATACACCCATGGCTACAAATCTAGTTATAGATTCTGATGATAAGGGTAAGCCAGTTGATCAGAAAAACTATAGGGCCATTGTTGGTTCCCTATTGTATTTAACTGCAAGTAGACCCGATATAATGTTTGCCACATGCCTATGTGCTAGATTCCAGGTCAACCCCAAGGAATCTCATTTGATTCTTCTCAAGAGAATTTTGAGATACCTGAAGGGATGTCCAAATTTAGGACTGTGGTACCCACCTGAATCAGAATTTGAGTTAATTGGATACTCTGATTCTGACTATGCTGGTTGTAGAGTTGACAGGAAAAGTACCTCAGGGACATGTCAGTTCCTGGGAGAAAGATTAGTCTCTTGGTTCTGTAAGAAACAGGCTTCTGTCTCAACTTCAACTGCAGAGGCTGAATATATAGCAGCTGCTAGTTGTTGTTCACAGATCCTGTGGATTCAAAACCAGCTTTTGGATTATGCGTACACACAAGAGAACACAAAAATCATGTGTGACAGTACCAGTGTTATTTCCATAGAACAAAATCCTGTGCACCACTCTAGGACCAAGCACATTGAGATCAGACACCATTTTCTAAGAGATTGTGTGGAAAAGAACAAAATCAGTCTTGAGTTCATATCCACTGACCTTCAAAGAGGTGATATTTTCACCAAGCCCTTAGATGAACAGAAGCATCTGTTCTTTTTGCATCAACTAGGCATGATAAATGGAAAAGACTAAGTGTGACTTCTGCCTTTATTGAAATCTGTTTGAATATCGTCGAACGTCGATCGACGATAGTCGAATAGGTTGAGCCTATCGTCAATCTATGGTTGATGCCGGCTCATTTGTTTGTGAAGACAGAAATAGTCGAACGATTGCTCGACTACTCTGCTTCAGGAAACGATCGTCGAACGACTGTACGACTATCGTTTCTAGTATCTGTTAAAATAGGTCGACGATTGCTGTTTTAACATAAACCGATGGTCGATCTAGGTTTATAGATTGTGCTTTTTATAGTCGACGGAGCTCGTCTTTTCATATTCCTCATTCCTGCTTGTAAGGTTTGACTTGAGCTCTGCCCCGCGCTTTTTGCTCTTCGTTTCTCTCGTCTTCCCCGACCAGAATCCATGGCGATTGCTCCAGCCTTGCTGACAGTGATGAAGTTTGATGTCGAGTTCAGCGTTGATTTCGATTCATTTAGTGCCTGCGATGTCGACATTCTAAAAATATTACAGTTATGCAAAGATCAAGGACTGGAGAAGCTGATGTCAACAAGGATTAAGATTAATATTCCAGAAATCAAAGAATGGGTATATACATCGTCTTCCAGTGACGAATCAATGACCGGGACAATCGGCGGCGAGGAAGTAATTCTGACTCCTGCCGTCTTAACTGAAATTTTTGGTTTAATAAATGGACAAGAAGAGTATGATCAAGATACTCAGGAGTATGGGAGGATGCTAGTAAAGCTAGGACATGCTGAAGGCATTCCTTCAAAGTTATTGAAGATAAACTTCCCAATGAAGATTAAGTTCTTAGCAGAACTAGTAGGGAAAGTATTATTGGGAAAGCACTTGGCATACGACAACATTACCAGGCAGAAGTTTGCCTTAATGTGTGCCATTGTTAACAAGAAAGAAATCAATTGGTCAGGAATTGTTTTTGATTTGATCAGGAAGAAGAAATCTAAGAAAGAGGTAACCCTTGGAAGGGTAATTGGGATATTTCTAAGAGAGAAATATCCTCAACTGTTGGGAACAGTTTCTACATCTATCAATGCAAGCAAAAAAATGGATCCCACTTTGTTTATCAAGTGGAGAAGGAATATTCAGAAGCCTTCACCTGCTGGGGTTTCTCCTGTTACATCTGAGAGCACAAGGACAGTAACAGTCACCCCCCCTCTAGAGTTGTATCTATCCTCTCTTTCAATTGGTATATGAGAGCACAAGGACAGTAACAGTCACCCCCCACCTAACTGAAGAAGGCTCTTCCATTCCCCCCATTCAACCTTCATCTGCATTATCATCCACCTCTATCCAAGTACCATCTTCATCCACTACCACTCTCCCACTGCATTCATCAACTATTCTCCATGCATCACCACCAGCATCTCCAACTCCTTCACACCTTGCTGGGATTTAAAATCTTAGCATTGATCAATTGGTTTCTGAGAAACTTCCAACTCCACCTCAGTCACCAATTTCACTTCAAGATCATATTGAATCAGAAAGACCATAAGAAGTGAGGAATGATAGAAGATCCCTCTTGAATCAGAAATATGAAGCCTTCTGGCAAGGACCTAAAGACACCATTGCTGAAACTTTTGAGAATTTTTCAAGGTAGTAAACGGCCTAAGAGTGTATGGTCGGGTCTTCACAAATGGAGAGCTCAATGACAAGTTTCTGAGGTCCCTCACAAAGGAATGGGACAAAAAGTTTGTGTCATCTGGGAATTTGGCAAGTTAGCTGAGACAGACCCTCATAACCTCTTTGGCAAGCTGATGTCCTATGAACTTCAGATAAACTCCAGAAAGGTTGAAGAAGAGAAAAGTCGATTCTCTTTAAAGGAAAAGTCAGTTTGCTTTGAAGGCAGACCGTTCAAGGAAGGGCAAAGCTGCCTCACATCACCTGCACTAGAAGAAACTGAAGTGGAGTCATCTGCTCTAAGCACTTCAGGCTCAGAGCTATCTGAAGGAGAGTTCTCTCTGCTCTAAAGACAATTCAAGAAGTTCTTGAACAAGAAAAACAATGGAGAGGCAAGGATGCCTCATACAAAAGATCAAGACATGATGGTGATCGACGAAAGAAAGTGTTGGTACCCTAGTTTGGATTTGTGTTAAGTCTTCTCATTTAGTTTCTTGACCCAAGATGAATCTATGGTCAAAGGTTAGTTGTTAGGTTATATTCCCTTAGTTGTAGAATTGTTGCTTATCAGTGAAATCTGGTTAAGTTTTTTTTGGTTCGACTATAGTCGAACTCCGCTCGACTATCGTCTATCAACTGATCGACTATCGTCTATAAGTTGGTCGACTATCGTCAGTCAGCAGATCGACTATCTCTGAGTTTGTTCAACTCTGTTTGGTCGACGATCTGTGGTCTCTGTATCGTCGATCGTCAATCCCTGCTCGACTTCTTTTGCCCAGACAGATGACTTAATAGTTCAACTATCTGATAACTCGACTATCTGTTGTGATAGTTCAACTATCTGTCTTGATAGTTCAACTATCTGATAGCTCGACTATCTGTTGTGATAGTTCGACTATCTGTCTTGATAGTTCAACTATTTTATAGCTCGACTATCTGTTGTGATAGTTTGACTATCTGTCTTGATAGTTTAACTATCAGATAGCTCGACTATCTGTTCTAATAGTTCGACTATCTGCTCCGTGGTTCGTTCGGCGATCTGCTCCGTGGTTCGTTTGACGATCTCTGTGCTTCGTTCGATGATCTCTGTGGTTCGTTCGACGATCTCTGTGAATCGTTCGATGATCTTTTGTCTGCTTTTAGTAATATTGTATTCTTTCTATTCTGTATATTATTTCTTATTTATTTGGATTATTTTATTAAAGATTATTTCATTGATTTTATGCTTATATATCAAGGCAATCATTGCCTCATTCTTTATGCATAAGTCTAGCTCTATCTGACAAAGTATTTTGTCTTATTAGTTGAAATATCTTTCTGATTTATCTGTCATGCTATCCTTTATAGCCGTTAGACTCAAAAGTCTTTCTCTAGCCATAAAGAGCTTGTTTTAGATGTGACTTTTTCTAATACCTTTTGGACTTGCAGAATGGATAAGCTGCTTCTTTGAAAGCTTTATTTATTTATAAAATGTACTTTCTGCAGGCTAGTTGTTTTGTGTTATTTGCAGCACAGATTGCAGATCTCAGAAGAAGACAAATTTCAAATAAGAGAAAGTTAAAGACCGTTAGAAAGGCTGATATAAAAAGAGCCATTCAAAGAAGTTTTTTGTCACTGTTCATATACAGATACTCTTGCACAGATAGATTTACATATAAAGATTCAAAACAAGAACAAGAAGATACAGCTCTCAGACATTCTTACATATAGCTGAGAAGAACAACTTTCTTCAGATTTCTTCTCTTCAATCCTGAGTTCATCCTGCCCACAGGAACATTCACTCAGAGCCACCAGAAGAAGAAGAAAGAAAAGCTGATTGAAGAAGAACAACCTTTTCTCATCAAGAGTCTTCTTCAAGCTTCTCCTTCAAGAACTTCAAGACACCAGTTCATCTCTGTCAAGAGTTCTGAAGAGAACCTGCACCCTGAAGCAAGACTTCTTCCTGGATATCTTTAAGCCAGGGGGAGCCTTGATTCCTTAGAACTTTATATAGCTCAGTGCAATCCACTAGCTTCTCTAATTCTTCTTAAAAATAGAGAAGACATTCTAACTCTCTCAACCTCCTGAACAAAGGGTTTTTACTCCCTTCAAAAGTGAACCTTGGTGGCAGGGCACCTTAGCAAAAACCTGTGTTGGATTTTGAGCTCCTGATCAAAAGCTCAAAGGGTCTAATTGATCTACCTGAACCAGATCAGTTGGTGGCAGGGAACCTGAAAAAAACCTATAGTGGATTCCTACCAGGGTGGTAGAAGAGTGGATGTACCTATTAAGAGGGAACCACTATAAACCTTCTTATGTTGTCTGTGTTGCTCATTTTAATTACTGCACTGTGGCTGTAAGTAGAACTAACTAGGACTGCTAGTTGCTGTGTTAGGACTAAAGCTGAAACTGTAATTACAGTTAGCTTTCTCTTGTGCACCTCACTTTGTGTTAGGCTCTAGGGTTCCATATATCAATATAATTATTCCGCAAACCTAACAAACATATTTCGACTTACATAGTTTGTTATTATTATAACAAGCCAGGTCATGTTATTGTTGATTGCCCCCACAAGAAGAAGGAGTGTGGAAAAAGAGAAGAAAAGAAGTCATCATACAATAAGAAGAGGATAGATAAGAGCCTAATAGCCAAGAATGGAAAGACTCTTAATGACTCCGACTCATTTGAGTCGAGTGAAGAAGAAGAAGCCTACTTTGGGCTTATGGCTCAAACAGATAATGAACAAGAACCCCAGTTTACTAGGGAGGTAAACTATCATACACCTCTATCTGAATCTGAAGCTTCTGAGCATGATAATGAGGAAAAATCTTCTGATGATGAATCTGATCTCATATCCTAATACAATGAGTTAATCAAGGCTTACGACAAATATCGACGAGTCATGAAAACTCAAGCTAAATAGATAAAGTTTCTAAAAGCTAAAGAGAGCACCTTGAGAGAGGAAGTTGCTAAGACTGACTCACTCAAGGAGAACTTAAATAATACTATTGAAGAATATAATAAGGCTCTAGAGAACCTTGACTTAAAAGAGAAAATCATCCAAGAGTTGGAAGAACAACTTGCTGCTGAAAAGAAACTTATTGAATGTTTCTCAAAGCCTAAGACTGTCCTTCCACTCATTGCTGAATTCACAGCTAAGGCCAAAGGTACTGGGCTAGGCCATGTAAAACCTCCTAGTAAATCTTCTAGGAGGAATAAGGCTCTGAGAAAGAACAAGGCCGCCTAGAAGGCCTTGGACAAAGAAAGGGGAAAGCCCCTTAAGATCAGACTACTTTTAAGAAAGTAATATTTCCAACTAATAAGTTTGATCTTGACTCGTCCTATGGTCACTTGACTAAGCCTACTTATGTAGAGCCAAAGTCCTTTTACCAAGGATGGACTCACCCCAGAAACTTTGGTGAGAGTGTCTATAAGGCACCTTATGAAGAAGTCATTCTTCATAACTATGGCCCTTATGATCATGGTCACAACTTCAAGAAAGCAACAAAGGTAAAGCCCATTGTGGAAAAGCCTCTGAAGGAGAAGAAATCATGTGATTGTTATCATCATGAAGCCACTCCCTCCAATAATGCTACTCATGCTAGACCACTATCTAAGAAGGTCAAGCAGGAGAACTTAAGGCAAAGATACAACAGGTTCGACTGTTGGTGCTGTGGTAGAATTGGTCATTTTGCCATCGATTGTTGGTTTAATCCCAGAAATTTTATAACTCCCCAAGTTGGCAACATGAGAATGACCACTCATAATGTTAATCCTCGTAGGGGGAGTGTTCTAACACGAGATCAAGGACCCAAACGGGTTTGGGTATCTAAGGCAAACTGATTATGATTGCAGGTATGCCCAAAGGCCACCAAAACACCTATCTGGTATTTGGACAGTGGATGCTCTCGGCACATGACCGGGACAAGAAGCCTACTTCAGAACTTCTCTCCTGTTTTGAATGGACCAAAGGTCATCTTTGGCGGTTAAGACCGAGGAACCACTAAAGGCTACGGTATGATCACTAACGATAGTGTATCCTTTTCGGATGTGGGTTATGTTGAAGGATTGGAACAAAATCTCATAAGCATAAGTCAACTATACGATAAAGGATACATAGTTTAATTCCATACTGACAAGTGCTTGATAAAGTCTATTAACAATATGGAAATGATTCTATCAGGCACTCGAAGCAAGAACCTATTTTGTTTAAATTTCATTTGTATAGACTCTTCTGCACCATTGCGCATTTTAACAAAAGATAGTGCGTCTCTTGGTGACCAATGGCACAAGAGATTAGCATATATTAGTTTTAAAACTATTATAAAATTATTTTCGCTGAACTTAGTACGTGATGCCCCGAATGTCAAGTACGTCAAAGATAGACCTTGTCATGCATGTGTCAAAGGTAAGCAAACAAGGGCTATCTTTAAAAGCATTATAGGCAAAGACTCTAATAGGTGTTTACCCTACTTCACATGGACTTGTTTGGTCCACTGCAAGTTAGAAGTTTAGGAGGTAAGGATTATATGTTGGTTATCATTGATGACTACTTGCGCTTTGCGTGGGTGTTCTTTCTGAAACACAAGTCAGATACCTTTGATGTTTTTACAAATTTTGTTAGGAAGATCCAGAATGAATACAATTGTTCCTTAGTCAAGATCAGAATTGACAATTGAACTGAATTCAAGTCTAGGGCCATGATAGAATTTTGTGAAAGTATCGTTATCTTTCATGAGTTTTCCTCTCCTCGTACTCCACAACAAAATGGAGTAGTTGAGAGAAGGAATAGAACACTCTTAGAGGCCTGCAGGACTATGTTGAGTGATCCTTCACTATCGGAGTACTTTTGGGCTGAAGCTATCAACACTGCATGTCACATGCAAAATCGATCACTCATAAATAAGAACCATGATAAGACATCTTACGAACTACTAAAGGGCAGGAAACTGACTGTCCCATATTTTAGAATTTTTTGTTGTAAATGCTTTGTGCTTAACAATGGTTTGTATCATTCTACCAAGCTTAGCGAAAAGAGTTTGGAAGGTATTTTTGTAGGTTATAGTAGGCATAGTAAGGCATACAAGATATTTAATAGAAAAACTATGGTAGTAGAAAAATCAATATATGTTGTATTTGATGAGACGAGCTTGCTATAAAGCAACTCTTCCAGTGTGCTCATTGAAGATATAGGTACAAAGTTGAAAAAAATCAGGTTGGATGAACAGACTGGAGATAAAGGTGAAAAGTTCATCAAGATCACCACTACAACCCCTATTGGAGAGACAGATGATCAAGATGATGAAATCATCCAAGTTGATAAGTAACTTCAGTGCTTGAAGTTCTAGATGCAAGAACTCTAGAGCTCAGACATTTGAAGGATCACCCAATGGACCAAATCATAGGAGATACCCGAGATGGTGTCAGAACTTGTAGAGGTACAACTAACGAGAATTTACATTTAAGCTTTCTCTCACAGGTTGAACCAAAGAAGTATGGGGAAGCAAACTCAGACGCATCATGGATCTTGGCCATAGAAGAAGAACTGAACCAATTCAAGCGCTGCAAAGTTTGGAAACTTGTTCCAAGGCCCAAAGGTAAGAATGTCATCTGGACAAAGTGGGTCTACAGTAACAAGATGGATGAAGATGGACGATCATAAAGAACAAGGCAAGACTCATCGCCAAAGGATATCATCAAGAAGAAGGAATCAACTTTGACTAGACATATGCTCAAGTGGCAAGGCTGGAGGCAATCAGGTTGTTCCTAGCATATATTGTACTTAAGGGCTTCACTGTCTCTCAAATGGACATGAAGTCGGGCTTCCTTAATGGTGACATAAAGGAAGAAGTGTACGTGGAACATCCCCCAGGTTTCATTGATTCTAACTATCCTGATTACATTTATCTATTATCTAAAGAAATGTATGGTTTGAAACAAGCTCCTCGAGCTTGGTATGAAATGTTATTTAGCTTTCTCCTTGAGAACAAGTTCACAAGGGAAAAGATAGATAAGACATTATTTTTTAGAGAAATTAAAGGCAAGATTTTCTTATGCAAATCTATGTAGACGACATCATTTTTGGTTCTATAGACGACAAACTCTGTACGAAGTTCTCTAAACTTATGCAAGGGAAGTTTGAAATGAGTAGTATGGGAGAGGTGAATTATTTCTTAGGACTTCAAGTGAAACAATCTGAAGATGGAATTTTAATCTCGCATACTAAGTTCACCAAGGAGTTGATTAAGAAATTTTGAATAGAGAGTGCAACCTCTATGAAGACACCAATGGGTTCAGACATGTCTCTGGGTAAGGATGAGAAAGGGAAACCTTTTGATGAAACCAAGTATAGAAGCATAGTTTGATCCTTGCTCTACCGTACTACTAGTAGACCAGACATAATGTTTTCTACATGTGTCTGTGTTAGATTCCAAGTGAACTATAAGGAATCTCACTACATTGCTACAAAGCAGATTTTGAGATATATTAAAGGTACACCAAATCTTGGCTTATGGTACCCAAGAAGTAATGACAGTGAGCTGATTGGTTTTTCAGATGCTGACTTTGTAGGTAGTAAAGATGACAGAAAAAGTACTTTTGGGACTTGTCAATTCCATAGAAGGAGACTTATTTCATGGAGTAGCAAAAAGCAAAACTGTGTCGCATTCTCAACAGCCGAGTCAGAATATATTTCTGCTTGCAATTGTTGTGCACAGTTGCTTTGGCTAAAGAATCAGCTGGAAGACTACAACATGAAGGTCAAAGATATTCCACTATTTTGCGACTCCTCCAACACAATAGTAATTGCCAACAACCCAATCTCGCATAGCCGGACAAAGCCCATTGAGCTAAGATATCACTTCAATCGGGAGTATGTGGAGCAAAGGGACGTAGATCTGCAGTATGTTCCAACAGATTGGCAAGTTGCAGACATCTTTACAAAGTCACTGGATGAGGCCAAGTTCAACTTCTTCAAAACTGAGCTTGGCATGCTCAACAAAGAAGAATAGACAAGATGGAATCACTTCAAGGCTCAGAAATCAAGGACAAGTAAAAAAGATTAGAAATTTCTCTAGTGGACTTCACTTCTCGAGACATGGAATGACTACTCAAGAACAAATGTCTGACTACTCGAGTAATCCCTTTACCTCTCGAGAACTAAGTAATTTCACTCGATTGACATCACTCGAGTAGTGACATTCTTCTCGAGAAGTAAGACAATCAATCGAGTACTAAGATTCTGCTTCTCGAGTACAAAAATTCCCTTTCTCGAGTACCACACTTCCACTCGAGAAATAACCCGATGCATTTCGTATTATTTTGATTTCTTCATTTTTGCAACCCGCATGATTTTCGCAACCCCTAATGATCATCACTAGGTTTATATAAATAGAAAAACTTTAGATTTCATAAACCTACTCGAATTTCAAATCCATTCTCTTGAAAAGCCTCTTTGCCTTCTGCCGCTGACATAGAGCAACTGACGTCGTCTTCGTTCTTCCGTTTGTCGGTCATCATTTTTTGAAGATTCATGGTGTCGTAGTCCAAGATTGGTGTTGGGAGTGAGTTAGTGATCGCAGGAATCGCAGAGTTATCGGATGATTTCAAGAACTTGTTGATTTTACTCGATTGTGCCGGTTTGACCTTTGTTCTACAACAACCTTGCAAAATCCTCTTTCCTGAGGTTGAAGAATTCTTCATGAATATTAAGGTAAGGAGAAATGTCATAGTTTTGAAGTCGAGGCTAAAGGGCATTAAGATTAAACTGAACAATACAACTATTTCTCAACTTTAGAGGATGTCGATTGTCGATGAAGAAGATGATCTCACCACAAAAGACAATTACAGGACTTGTGGTTTCTATGGAGTTTCTACTTAGGTCATTTCTATCAGAAGGCCTGATCTGAATACTGAAAGCAAGTTGTTAGTGGATATCATTGGAAAAGTTCTCTGGTACAAGACTTCTTCTATAAGTATCATCTCATATGACTTATTTAATATTATGACTACAATAATCTGCAGGAAAAAGTTCTAATTTGGCATGATGATTCTTGATAAGATCAGGGAGAGCATCAAGGCTCCTAGTTTTGCAAGGATAATCTCTTTGATGCTTCATGAGATTAATCCTCAAGTGTTTGATACTTCCAAAGGTACTCCTCTACATCATATGAAGAAGGTCTCTATTTTTTCTATCCAAAGGTGGGAATTGAAGCTGAAAAATCCTACTCAAGCTGCTAAGGCTCATGAAGTTTCTTCCTTAGAGGAAATGACTCCATCTCCTTCTCAACATCAGTTTGCTTGCACTTCTGGTGCAGCAATTGAGGTGGAGCCTTCTCCTTCTGTGCAAAACAGAATTCCCACTCCTGCTTCTCTAGAACAACCAGACAGTACTCATCCTCTCGCTACTTCCTTCCAACCAGCTACTTCAGAAGAAATTCTTACAGATACAAGTTCAAGTCACAATCCTCTCCACCTCTGATGATATTAATAAGATGATTGAGGAACTCTGCTCTGATGAACCACTTCCACATCTTCAAAGGGAACAACCTACTGAGCAACCAAAGCAAGCCACTCCTGTGTATTCTCCATCTCCAGCACCTTATCCATCACCCGTGCAATCCCCACAAACACTTACTGCTCATTCTCCAATTGCTGAGAAAGACAAACTAGATACAATTCTACTTTTAGATGAGGATAAAGGTTCTCCAGAGCCTGTTGATGCTCCTTTGAGGAACTTAAACTTCTCTCTTCCTACCTTCACTGGTGAGGAATAAGTTGTTTTGTCCATACTACAAGAGCTCAAAGCTCAGTAGTGATTAAAGAAATCCCTCAATGGAAAGCTACTCCTCCTTCAGCTAATGTTCCTCCTATTGCCACTACTACTATTTTTGCTACTTTCACTTCTTCAGATATTCTGAGTAAGATTGAATAAATGATGTTAGAGCAAAGAACATATTTTGATTCTTCCTTGAAGACAGTTCAAGACAAGGTCACTGCTCTTGAGAAAGAAATAAGCAGAGGATTTGCTGAGATACATCATAACACTGATCAGCTGAAGCACCTTTTTCAGATAGGTGGAAAGCCCTGGACCACACTATTACCAGTTTTGGTACAGTGAAGAACCAATATGTAACTCTGGCCAACAATAAAATTCAACTTAAGAAGAACGCCCAAGAGCATATAATGCAAGTATGTGAAGGAGTTGGAACTTTCAGAGATGAAACCATAGAGAAACTTTGTTTAGAAGTCAAGAAGGGGAAGAAGTTAGTGAAAGAACAAGTTGAAAAATATGACTCTAATGTCCAGACCATATTGACTGAGAAACTAAAGGAAATCAATTAACATGTGGTAGCCCCGATACAGTCTGTAAAATTCCACACCTATGATACCGCAGTCTGGATGCACAACCAGATTTTTCCAAATTTTCAAGCTGACCCAAACATCATTCCACATCATCTCAATCCACTTGCTGAAGGCCAGCCGGCACAAACGCCAGCTCCTATGCCTACCTCCTATCCTAGGCCTACTGATGAAACTCTTCCTCCAGAAACCAATTCTCAAGTTTGGGAATCTGACATCCTTAAAGATTTTTCAAAAGTTCAGTTCCCCGAAAGAAGGAAATATGGAGAGGGTCCCTCTGCTAGCAAATTAGTTCCAGTTCAAGACTAGGAAAAGAGAAAAGCTCAAGAATTTGTTGAAGATTGGAGCCCAACTTCAAAGTCCTTGATTCTAGATAGTCTGAAACTTGTAATGGACTTTAATGAAAGCAGAGATCTCCATTACAGTTCTTTTGAATGCGAGCTTTATGAAAAATCCATGACAAAGAGAAGAATTTATGATAGATAATGTGGAAGGAACAACCCTAAGGCACCTCCAAGACCTCCAAAGTATTATCCAAAGCCATTCAGCTATCAGAGGAGGCAACTGGAAAAGTTTGATAAGCAACATCATCAATAACATTAGAGCCAGAACTGAATTTTTGGATTTTGAGATTGAGGATTGAATGCCTGTAGAAATGAAGTCTACAACATTTCTAGTTTTGATGATTATGTGTTTAAATCTTTATTTCTTGCATTTTATCTTGCTCTTAACTTTTCATATCTAGTTCTTTCTCTTGTGGTATAATTCACCTTAGTGTAGAGGGTTCTGACTTCTACAAATAGGGAGAGATTATTGGGTATTGCATCCACAATAACCAAGATTTGCTTGAAGTTACCCTTGAACAAAGATGAATTAAGTTGTATTTGATCTTTTATTTTAGTTATGTGTTTGTAGGTCCTATTGCTAAGTGTAGATCAATGTCAGTCTACAATGGGTCATAAACACAGGACTGTTGATGCACGAAATGCGAAAGGGAAGACGGGCACCACCAGCTAACCGTTCGAGCACTAGGGAAGGTATTAGTAAAAGACTGTCGGCTAGTCGGTTACTAGCGGCTGGGGATGACGGATAGGAAGAAGAGAGAAAGAGCCGTTGCCAGCGGCAACACCAGAGTTCGCCCGCCGCGGCCTGAATGCCTCTCCTGCGGCGGGCTTTTCTTTTATAGAAAAATAAGCGATTACACTTAGAAAAGAAAGAAGAAAGGAAGAAGCTGGCCGGACAATAGACCGCAAAGGACTAGAATCGAGGCCGCAGCTCCTAACAAGCGAGCTCTTGGACTCGAGTCAGCGTGCTTTGGGTGTACTCCCGCCCCCTATTTATAGGCTTGGGGGCCTGGCCAAACGGGCAGGGCTAAAATTACCGGCTGCCCGAGGTACAAGAGAATCGGGCAGCGGTGACGGGAATCGAGAAGAAGAAAAGCCAAGTGACAGGCCGCGCGGCCTGGCGACCTTCTTCTGCCGAGCTGCAGGATTTGGCCTCTGGGCAGGCTGATCTGGACCTCCTCTGACGGCGACCTGGGGCATAGGTCGCGCAGCTTGGGCAATGATAGGTCGACCCTTAGATGATGGCTGGACCGGAACTGGCGGCTGTTTGACGTGGAGGCCGCCCGGCTTGTCTAACAATAAGCCGGCTAGCTGAGAGTGGCGGCTAGAAAGCACAAGCCGCCCGGACTTGAAAACCTGGAGAACTAGTCGCGAATTCCGGGTTAACATAATCCCCGCACATTTTTTAAGTTTCTGAAAAAACTTCGAAAATGTAGAACTAAGCCGGAGACCGCGATTGTCATTAATGCTTCTGCGTCTATAAAATGCCGAGGGCCCTGCCATTTCTTCAAGATCTCTGCCAAGCCACGGGTCACTACTCGCCACTTGCGTTCAGAATCCTCCAAGCCGACAGAGACTTCTACAAGATGGACGTCATGTCCTCGATGCTAGATCGCAAGAAGAAGTCGTCTGGATCGACAAAGAGGAGCAGAAAAGCGGACAGTTCCGACCAACAGCCTGTGAAGAAAACCGAGAAGCCGATCGCACCGGCGGCTTCTGATTCTGGAAAGAAACCGATGGAAGTCGTCGCAGAATCCTCGCAGGACGCGACAAAAGTCGAAACGGTTTTCAAGTCTGCTCTCCCGCAAGCTGGTGCCACCAAATCTTTCGACATTACCTACTCGCCATCAGGTGAACCTCTTTTGAAGATCGCCGGGGTGGAGGAGAAGAGTGTCGACTCTTCCAAACCGCGCGAGTTACCCACATCTGCCGACTTGATCATTGTTGAAGAGGATGACCCGAAGAAGCCACTGGAGACCGAGCGGTCTCTGACTGAGAAGAGGAAACGGACAGAGACAATAGTCGGCCACTTGAAGCGACGTAAGAAAAAGGTCGAGACTCTTGAGGAAAGGATGGAGAGGAAGATGCGGAAGATGCGGGTTGATAACCGCAATGTTTTTGTGAAGACCGGAGCGGCTAGTGTGCAATTCAAGCCGCGGGAAAAAGACGTATCTGAGGGTCTGTCGACTCCATCTTCCAAGCCGGACGAGCCAGAGAGTACGCCTTCGGTTAGCGAATCCCTGAGCGATATCCTGAAGGGCATGGAGGTATTTCAGCAGCAGGACAAGTTACTGGCGACTCCGCCGGCTTCTGCGGAGGTCGCCATCACCGATGTCGAAGTTACAGGAGAGAAGCTTGGCGAATCGGCTCCTGCGGTTTCAGAAGGAGCTGAAAAATTAAAACTCAGAGAGAAGATAGAGGAGATGAAGAAACTAATCGCTGGGAAGCAGGTGGCGACTACATTTCCTGCCCTGCAAGGTAAACACGAAGAAGTTAAGCGTATTGTAAAATTCTACAAGCTGCGGTCACGGAAGAAGGGAGCGGACACAATTTGCAATCTGTCGGCGAGCTTCTTCTTGACCACGGCTGAGCTGAAAAGCAAAGCTAAGGAGACCGCGCGGTTATGGAAAGAAAAGCTGAAGCGAATAGATTCAGAAAGGGTTAGGCGACCCGCGGCTAGACTTGATACTGCGTCTTTCGAAGGAGAGATAACCACGAGCTGCGGTCTCGTTCTAACGAGATCTTCTACCAAGTGCCGGTCATGTCACTGAATCTAACCGATTATTTTATTCGCTGCAGGTGCACATGGAACATTCATCAAGTCGGGCGATCTGACGACTTCCTTACCTCCACTGATTCCGCCGCTACCTCCCAGTGTCCGTGACCAGAGGGCGGCCGAATTCCAAGAGGAGGTTGCCGCCTTGCAGGCTAGGATAAGGGAGCATGCCGAGGCCCTTCGAGCCAAGGAAGAAGAGTGGAGGCTTCAAGAAGAAAATCAGCGGTCTATGCTGGAGGCCGCTGAAAAGAGAACTCAAGAAGTGCTGGAGGACTTGGAGCAGGAGAGAGGAATGATGCGGTCTGAGGTGGAGGCCGCTGAGAAAAGGATGCAGGAGGCCTTGGTTAGCTTGGAGTTGGCGAAAACGACGATGCGGGTTACGCAGGAGACCGCTAACAAAAGGGTGCAGGAGGCACTGGCCAGCGCGGACATGGAGAAAACGGCGAAGCGGACTACACTGGAGGTCGCTGACAAAAGGATGCAGGAGTCCCTGGCCAGCTGGGAGGAGGAGAAGACAGCGATGCGAACTGCGCTTGAAGCCGCTGAACAAAGAACTCTGGAGGCGCTGGCCCACCTGAAGCAGGAGAAGAAAGAGAAACTAGATCTGCAGGCTTTAGTGCTGATGCTCGGCCGGATTGAGAGGGAAAGGGCAGACACCGCTCGACTTGACGAGGAAAGGGATAAGGATCGACCAGAGGAGGCCGGCAGAGGCTTGCGACCTGCTGGGACGACTGCTGAACAGCAGCAACTACCAAATCGCCCGGCTTCAGGGGAGACTTCGTACTCACAAGTAGTCGCGGCGGTTAGGCAGGTCGCTGCTTCTGGCGACCCGGGAGATCGCGCTCTGTCGCTGGTTCCATTTACCCGCGTAGAGCGTGATACCTCGCGAGTTCACCGGACTCTGCACAATATCCACAACCTCGTTAGTCAAGTGTATGTCCAGCTGGTACAGGCAGGCGACCAAGTCGCGCGGGTTGGACGAGAGGCTCCAGAGAGTGGAGAGAGATAATTAAGAGAACTTTAATTTGGCTTTGTAATAAGCATCAACTCGTGATGCCGGACGGTTTGATTCCTGTGGACAATTGTTGAATGTTCGATTGTATATTACTGCAAATTGCGTGTGGCTTTGTGCGGTTTGAATTCTTCTAGTCGCTGTCTTTTCTTCTTTAGGAATTTCGCCAAGTACTGGAATTTTAATCGCTCGACCTGCCGAACTAGAATGCGGTTAGAATACTTTACCTTGCAGGTTGAGCCGTGCGGCCTGATATCTAACCGCGATTTGACAACAACTACTGTAGCTGCATAGGAAATCTATAAATTGAGATGATCCCGGAGTCTTCGGCACAGGAGATCAGAATGCGAGCTAAAGCAATTGCAATGCGGTCTGACAAAGCTCCAGCCGTTAGGACCAACGCGGCTTCTGCTTTCCATTCGGCGGATCATAAAGAAGGCCGGCTTACCCAAGCCGAGCTCGACAGCTTTTTAGAGAAGCATATGAAAGACAGCCCGCTGCTCGCGCGGCTTCCGCTGCCTCACGAGCGGATTAACACCTCTGCAGCCAACCAGATCACTATCCCAATCGATCACTTTGACTGCGGCTTCGGCTTCCCTGTGCTAATGGAAGCCGTCGCGGTCTTCGACCATTACGGAGTAGTGCCAGGACAGCTGCCCCCGAACTCGATTCCGGCGATTTACAGCTTCGTCTCTTACCTTAGGTCGGAGCGAGTTCGGTTCTCGATAAGGCTGTTCAGAGAATGCTTCTCTGTGCGGTCTATCCCGGACTCGGGAACGAAGATCTTCAGAGGCCATCTTTACATCGGCTGCCGCGGCCTGAAAGTTGTAAACCAGGCGAACAAAATCGCGAACTGGTCAGAAAGATACCTTATCTTCGAGGGTAACTGTTGGGATTTGTCTCCACAATACCTCAGATTTGTAGGAGGTCAGACCTTGAACTAAGATGAATTAAGGTGTATTTGATGCTGTGTTTAAGTTGTATGTGTGCAGGTTCTAATTGCCTAGTGTAGACCAATGTCAGTCTATAATGGGTCACCAAACACAGGACCATACAATGTAATCCCTCATTGTGTGATCCAAAGTGTTGGCCCATGTATAGCCTCTCAATTGGGATACACTTCCTATATGCACTTGGATTGATGGACAGAAGCATTGGAACTAATTTCCTCAGAAAAATTTCTAAGTCCAAAATACTCGAGTAACCCCTTTGTTATACTCGAGTATCAGACTTAATACTCGTGTATATATTTCCATACTCGAGTAGTTAAATAGACTTACTCGAGTAATCAGTTAGACTTACTCGAGTAGGCTCTGAATACTCGTGTATATATTTCTATACTCGAGTAGTTAGTCAGTCACTCGGGTAAGGTGTTTTCATACTCGAGTAAGTAACGTAATCACTCGAGTAAATCATATATCATACTCGAGTAGATCCTTTTCTTCTCTTTTCTGCAAGTTCAAGTATTGATACTCGAGTAATTGATTTTGATACTCGAGTAAATTATTCGATACTCGAGTAGTTGGTTTTAATACTCGAGTAAGCAGTTGATACTCGAGTAATTGATTTTGATACTCGAGTAAATTATTCGATACTCGAGTAGTTGATTTTAATACTCGAGTAAGTGAATGTTTCCCGGATTCATATGCTGATACTCGAGTATATCTTTGCTGATACTCGAGTATATCTTTTCTGATACTCGAGTATATCTCTTCTAATACTCGAGTAGTTCATTTCTCTATCAAGTAAATTTCTATTCTCATACTCGAGTATATGTCTCTTTGTCACTCGAGTATCTAAATTCCCATACTCGAGTATATCTTCTCTTACTCGAGTATAGCTGTTCCCTATTCCAGAATTCTTCTAAGTTCGAATTCGCTAAGTATTTTGAATCCGTCATTTCTGATTGGTCCACGTGTCATCCTTAATTAAGATTATGACCGTTGGAGTCCACCTATAAATAGGTCATTTCAGAATTGACTAATCAACAAGATTTCAGAGATATTCTCTTTAAGAAAGAGGAAATTCCGTGAACCCTAATACTCACGCCGCCGCCGCCATTGTTGTTCACGGAAGAAATTCTGGATCGTCGATCTCCGTCTTCAACGACTAATTCTCCAGTGATCCAGACAAAAGTGAATCACTCGATCTCGCCGAGCCTCAAAGATTTCAGATCTATCTTCTCGATCGAGGTGGTTCTAGTTTTCAGATTTGTGGATCTCTCTCAAGTCATCTTCAACCTTTTTTCTGATCAAGCCGAAGTTCCTAAAGAAGAAGACTGTCAAAGATCAAGATCTGAAATTTATTGTGTTGATTTTTATTCTCAAACCAAAATTTCATTGTAGGAGTTTTTCTCCGAGATTTGTAGGAAGATTTTTCTTCCGAGTTTTGTAGATCCAGTTGGATCGAGTTTTGTAGGAACGTGGTTCCGAGGTGTAGGATTGTTTTCAATCCGAGATAGTGGAGTAGCCGAGTCTAGTGATTTGCTAGATCGGTGAGTAGAGTGGACGTACCCAAGATTGGGGAACCACTGTAAATTTCTTGTCTTCTGTGATTGCTTGATGTGCGCTGCGTTAAATTTTTTAATTCCGCTTTTGACACGCATTTCACCTATTCACCCCCCTCTAGGTGATTTAGGCTAACAACTTAGACCTCTCAATTGGTATCAGAGGGAGGTTGATCATTAAAAGGTTAACACCTTGATCGTATCCTTCTAAGTTAAGTATCAAGCATGAGTAAGACCAAGGATTTTGCTAAACTCCCTATCTGCACCAAGAACAACTTTCCTATGTGGAAGGAAAGAGTAAAGTTCTTCATGGAAGCAGTAGATCCCCGGATCTTCATGATTGTTGAAGAAGGTCCCCACATTCCTATGACTACTTCCACCATAGATCCTAACAAGCAAGTTCCCAAGAAGTTGATGGATCTAGACAAGGATGAGATTGCACTTGTCTCTTTGGACAAGAAGGCTAAAAATATTATAGCAAGTGCAGTCGATGACTCAATGCTGCAGAATCTAATTCATTGCCAGTCTGCCAAGGAGATGTGGCAATCCCTGGTGACTCTGATGGAAGGCACTGAAGAAGTGAGGGATGATCGGAGATCCCTTCTGAATCAAAAGTATGAAGCCTTCCGACAAGGTCACAAGGAAGCCATAGCTGACACATTCGAGAACTTTTTCAAGATAGTGAACGGCCTAAGAGTTTATGGCCGAGTCTTCACCAACGGGGAACTCAATGACAAATTCTTAAGATCCCTAACCAAGGAATGGGACAATAAGGTATGTGCCATTCGGGAGTTTGGAAGGTTAGCTGAGACGGACCCGCAAAATCTGTTCGGAAAGCTTATGTCTTACGAGCTACAAATCAACTCAAGAAAAGCTGAAGAAGAGACAAGCAGGTCTGCATCCAAGGAGAAATCTGTCGCTCTAAAGGCAGATAGCTCAAGGAAGATAAAGGCTAGCTCTCCTGCCCCAGTTCCTGAGGCTGATGAAGAAGAATCATCTGAGCCCAGCTCATCTGGCTCAGAACTATCTGATGGAGAGTTCTCCCTACTCTCAAGGCAGTTCAAGAAATTTTTGAACAAGAAGAAGCAATGGAGAGGCAAGGATGCCTCATATAGAAGATCACGACATGACAGTGATCATCGGAAGAAAGGCTCAAGTAGCCATGATAGGTATAATTCTAAACCGAACAAACAGATTTCTACTGACATCATTTGTTATTGTTGCAATAAGCCAGGTCACGTCATCGCCGATTGCCCTCACAAAAAGAAAGAGGGTGGAAGAAGAGAGGAAAAGAAATCCTCACACCACAAGAAGAGGACAGAGAAAAGCTTAGTAGCCAAGAAGAGCAAAACTCTCAGCGACTCTGACTCATCTGAGTCGAGTGAAGAAGAGGAAGCTTACTTTGGGCTCATGGCTCATTCAGATGATGAACAAGTCCCCCAGTTTGCTGGGAAGGTAAAATCTCATACTCCTCTCTCTGATTCTGATGATGACAATGAGCAAGAGGGATATTCCTCTAAAGATGAATCTGAACTCATGGGACAGTATAAGGAATTACTCACCGCTTACGAGAAATGTCGTAGAATGGTGAAAAGTCAAGCCAAAGAGATCAATTCTCTACAGGCTAGTGAGAGCAACTTGAGAGAAGAAGTCAATAGGACTAACTCTCTTCAAGAGAACCTCAACGAAGCTATGGAGGAATACAATAAAGCTCTCAAGCACCTCGACCTTAAAGAGGAAATCATCAAAGAACTGGAAAAACAACTCGAGGCTGAAAAGAAGCTTGTTGAGAGTTTCTCTTAGCCTAAGACAGTTCTTCCAATCGTTGCTGAATTCTCTACTAAGGCCAAGGGTGCTGGTTTAGGCCACATTGGCTCTTCTAGTAAATCCTCTAGGAGAAACAAGGCCAAGAGAAAGAATAAGGCTGCCCGGAAGGCTCTAGCTGAAGAAAAAGGGAAAGCTCCCTTGGAACCTGTTGTGTTCAAGAAAGTTATCTTTCCCACGAACGAACTCGATTATGAGTCCACCTACGGACACTTTTCTAGGCCGATCCCTGAGAAGCCTAAGTCAAGATACCAAGGTTGGACTCGTCCTCGTAACTTTGGCGAGAGTGTCTTCAAGGCACCTTATGAGGAGATTCAGCTTCAAAGCTATGGACCTTATGCTCATGGTCACAATTTCAGAAAGACACCAAAAGTAAAACCCATTGTAAAAAAGCCTATGAAGGAGAAGACCTCATGTAACTGCCATCATCATGAAGCCTCCTCCTCCAAGAGTAAAGCTCCTGCCAGACCTTCATTCCAGAAAGTCAAGCAGGACTACACAAGGCAAAGATACAACAGGTTCAACTGTTGGTGCTGTGGCAGAATTGGTCATTTTGCTAGTGATTGTTGGTTCAATCCTGAAAATGCTGCAACCCCTAAGGTTAGCAACGTGAGAGTGACCACTCATGAGGCTAATACTCGTAGGGGGAGTATTATAACTCGAGACCAAGGACCCAAACTTGTTTGGGTTCCTAAGGCTAAATGATTATAATTGCAGGTATGTCCAAAGGCCACCAAAATGCCAATCTGGTACTTGGACAGTGGATGTTCTCGGCATATGACCGGGACAAGGAGCCTACTACAGAATTACACCTCAGTCTGTAACGGACCAAAGGTCATCTTTGGAGGTTCAGATCGAGGAATAACTAAAGGCTATGGTATGATCTCTAACGGTAGCGTATCCTTTTCGGATGTAGCCTATGTTGAAGGATTGGAACACAATCTCATCAGCATAAGCCAACTATGCGACAAAGGATACGTAGTTGAATTTCATGCTGACAAGTGTTTGATAAAATCGGTTAACAATATGGAAACTATTTTATCAGGCACTCGAAGCAGAAATATTTTCTTTCTGAATTTTATTTGTATAGACTCTTCGACACCAGTGTGTCTTTTGGCAAAAAGTAGTGCATCTCTTGCTGACCATTGGCACAAGAGACTAGCACATATTAATTTCAAAACAATTAATAAATTATTCTCTCAAAACTTAGTGCGTGATGCACCTAATGTCAAGTGCGTTACGGACAGTCCTTGTCACGCTTGTATCAAAGGCAAGCAAACAAGAAGTTCGTTTAAAAGCATAATAGGCAAGGACTCCAATAGAAGTTTGCAGCTTCTCCATATGGACTTGTTTGGTCCACTGCAGGTTAGAAGTTTGGGAGGTAAGGAATATACGTTGGTTATTGTGGATGATTACTCGCGCTTTGCGTGGGTGTTCTTTCTGAAACACAAGTCAGATACCTTCGGTATTTTCACTAATTTTGTGAGGCAGATCCAGAATGAATACAACTGTTCCGTAGTCAAAATCAGAAGTGACAATGGAACGGAATTCAAGTCTGGAGCCATGACAGAATTTTGTGAAAGTCAAGGTATCTTTCATGAGTTTTCCTCTCCTCGCACTCCACAGCAAAATGGAGTAGCTGAGAGAAGGAACAGAACACTCATAGAGGCTTGTCGAACTATGTTGAGTGATGCCTCACTTCCGGAGTATTTCTGGGCTGAAGCCGTCAACACCGCTTGTCACGTGCAAAATCGAGCACTCATCAACAAGAACCATGATAAGACTCCTTACGAACTTCTAAAAGGCAGGCAACCAACCATTTCATACTTTAGAATCTTTGGCTGTAAGTGCTTCGTACTTAACAATGGCAAGTATCACTCTACCAAGTTTAGCGAGAAAAGCTTTGAAGGTATTTTCGTAGGATATAGTAGCCATAGTAAGGCTTATAGAGTATTCAATAGAAAAACTCTAGTGGTGGAAGAGTCGATACATCTTGTATTTGATGAGACGAGTCTGTTGCAAAGCAACTCGTCTAGTGTGCCTATTGTAGATGCAGGTACAAAGTTGAAAGAACTTAGCTTGGATGAATCTAGTGAAGATAAAGATGAGACATTCATCAAGGTCCCCTCTCCAACCACCATTGGAGAGGTGGATGATCAAGATGAAGAAGACATCCCAGCTGAAGATGCAACTCCAATGGTGGAAGAGATCCCAGATGCAAGGACTCTAGAGTTCAGACACTTGAAGGATCATCCTGTTGACCAAATAATAGGAGATCCTCGGGATGGCGTCAGAACTCGTCGATGTACAACTAACGAGAATTTACACTTAACTTTTCTCTCACAGGTTGAACCAAAGAAATTTGAGGAAGCCAACTCCGATGCATCCTGGATTCTAGCCATGGAAGAAGAACTGAATCAGTTCAAACGATGCAAGGTTTGGACACTTGTTCCTAGACCCAAAGGTAAGAACGTCATCGGGACAAAGTGGGTCTACCGGAACAAGATGGATGAAGATGGAACTATTATAAAGAATAAAGCCAGACTTGTCGCCAAGGGATATCGTCAAGAAGAAGGAATCGACTTCGACCAGACTTATGCTCCAGTAGCGAGACTGGAAGCGATCAGGTTATTTCTTGCCTACGCTGCACTCAAGGGCTTTACCGTCTATCAAATGGACGTTAAGTCCGCCTTCCTAAATGGTGACAAAAAGGAAGAGGTGTACGTAGAGCAACCTCCAGGTTTTGTTGATTCAACCCATCCTAATTATGTATACTTATTGCAAAAAGCACTATATGGTCTTAAACAAGCTCCTCGAGCTTGGTATGAGACTCTGTATAGCTTCCTTCTTGAGAACAAGTTCACAAGAGGAAAGATAGACAAAACATTATTTCTTAGGGAAATAAAAGGCAAGACTTTGCTAGTGCAGATCTATGTCGACGATATTATTTTCGGCTCTACGGATAACAACCTCTGCAAGAAGTTTTCTAAACTTATGCAAGGGAAGTTTGAAATGAGCAGTATGGGAGAGCTAAAGTATTTCTTAGGGCTTCAGGTGAAACAATCTGAAGATGGGATTTTCATCTCACAGACCAAGTTCACCAAAGAGCTACTTAAGAAATTCGGAATGGAGAATGCAACCTCTATGAGGACTCCAATGGCCTCAGCTATGTCTCTGGACAAGGATGAGAAAGGGAAACCTTTTGATGAAACCAAGTACAGAAGCATAATTGGGTCCTTGCTCTACCACACTGCAAGTAGACCAGATATAATGTTCTCAACATGTGTATGTGCTAGATTTCAGGTGAACTCTAAGGAATCTCACTACATCGTTGCAAAGCGAATCTTGAGATACCTCAAAGGTACACCAAATCTTGGCTTATGGTACCCAAGAAGTAATGATAGTGAACTAATTGGATTTTCAGATGCAGATTTTGCAGGTAGCAAAGATGACAGGAAAAGTACCTCCGGGACTTGCCAATTTCTCGGAAGGAGACTCATTTCCTGGAGTAGTAAGAAACAAAACTGTGTAGCCATCTCAACGGCTGAATCAGAGTACATCTCTGCAGGCAGCTGTTGTGCACAGCTCTTATGGATCAAGAATCAGTTTGAAGACTACAACATAAAGTTCCAGAACATTCCCCTGTTCTGTGACTCTTCCAGCGCTATAGCAATAGCCAACAATCCAGTCTCCCACAGCCGGACCAAGCATATAGAGCTTCGCTATCATTTCATCCGGGAGCATGTGGAAAATGGAGATATAGATCTACAGTATGTCTCCACAGACAGGCAAGTTGCAGATATTTTTACAAAGCCGCTGGACGAGTCCAAGTTCTCGTTCTTCAAAACTGAGCTTGGACTGCTCAACAAAGAAGACCAGTGATGGACTCTCAAATTAAGAAGATATCAGTAATGTTGGCTGCTCAGAGGTATAGTTTTTCAGTGGAAATAGACATCTACCAGGGCAATTCCTTCAAGTATTAGAGACTCGAGCATCGCTACACTTACACGAGTAAACGGCTAATACTCGAGTAAAAAGGTTCATATACTCGAGTAATCCAAAAGATACTCGTGTATGAACTTCTTATACTCGAGTATGAAAATTCGTTAAGAACTTAATACTCGTGTATGCTGATTACATACTCGAGTATGTATGATTGATTACTCGTGTATGATGTGCCTACTCGAGTATACTAAACCTAATACACGTGTATGCTGTCATCTACTACTCGAGTATTCGGAAGTATTTTGGATTTTCAAAATCTCTACTCGCACCCAGCAAATTGCCGCCTTGTTCAGGTATGCCATTATACTTAATTCTCTTTAAACCTAATTAGGATTATTTATATATATATTCAAAACGAAAAAGTCCTTTCCACTTCTCATTCACTCGAGTAGCCGCCGACTTTTCGTATTCCCGACTCCTGTTCTTCGTCTTCCTTCACCGCAAGATTTCCGAATCGCTGATGGCTCCTCCCTCCTCCAAGTTTGGAATCGGCTCTGAATTAGTGACAGATGGCATTGAAGATATCTCGGATGACTTCAAGAACCTACTGATTCTCCTGGACACGGCCGGACTGACCTTCGTTCTTCAAGAACCCTGCCGTCTCTTACTTCCTGATGTTGAAGAGTTCTACAGCAATTTGAAGGTTAGACACAATGGTACAGTTCTGAAATCCAAGGTAAGGGGAGTTGAAATTCGGTTAGATAAAACCTCTGTCGCCACTCTGCTTCGGATGCCAGTGGTCGACGAAGAAGATGACCTAGACAAGGCAGATGCCGACCGCACCTCTCTATTCTGTGGTCGGGATCCAGAAGGTGGAGGTGAAACCCTGAATCGTTCTTTGTTCAATTCAGAAGGAAAGTTTCTCGTTGACATCATTGCCAAAATCCTATGGTGCAAGACTTACTCCATTAGAGATGTATCCCAAAATCTATTTGACGTTATGCAAGCTATTGTCTGCAGGAAGAAATTCCAGTTTGGAATGATGATACTGGATAAGATCAGAGAAAGCGTCAAACATCCCAGTTTTGCCAGGATTATCTCCCTCCTCCTCCATGAGATCAATCCTACAGTGTTTGACTTCTCTAAAGGGACTCCTCTTCACCACATGAAGAAAGTTTCAATATCTTCCATTCAGAGGTATGATCTCAAGATCATGAACCCTGCCCAAGCCTCCAAGGCTGATGCCATCTCAGAACAACAACAAGACATCAGTTTACCTGAAGTTAGGATCCCATCTCCTCCTCTACATCAAACTATTGCTACCTCTGGTGCTTTAGTTGAGGGGGAGCCCGCCTCTTCTCTTTCTCAGCTTCAAGTTACTTCTGAATCAGTGATTCCAGCACAAGAAGAAGTCAGAGTTGCTACTCCTCCAGTTTCCCCTACTCCAGCTCATCTTCAATCAGAAATTCCAGAATCTGAGATTCCAGATACAGCTCACCTACTGTCTACAGCTGAAGATATAGACAGATTCATTGATGAGCTAAGCTCAGATGCTCCTCCTTTTCAAAATGATTCAGCTGCCAAGTCTCCTGCCAAGTCTCCTGCTCAGTCTCCAGCTCTCTCCCCTTTGGGTGCCACAGATCTTCATGATGATATCATTCTGTCCGATGACGAGGAGGATTACCCAGACCCTGTTGACCCTCCTCTGAGGACACTTGATTTCTCTCTCCCCTCCTTCACTGATCCCTGTGACTCCATTGAGTTAATCCAAACCAAGAGAGCTGTAAGCTCAGTGGCTGTGGAAGAGATCCCCCCTTGGACTGCTACTGCTCTACCAGTCCCTGGATTAACCTCAGCTCCCTCTTCCTCCTCCTCTTCAGATCTAGTCAGCAAGATTGAGCTCATGCTCAAAGAACAGAGAGATTACTTTGATGCCTCTCTGCAGTCAGTCAACTCCAAGGTCTCTGCTCTTGAAAAGGAGATGAGCAGAGGCTTTGCTGAAATTCAAGCAAACACTGACACTCTCAAGCAGCTGTTCAAGATTGGAGGCAAAGCCATAGATCACACCATCACGAGCATAGGTGAGCTAAGAAACCAAGCAGAGACAGTAGCTCACAATCAGCTCAAGCTAGATGAGAGAGCTGAAACCAATGTTGTGAAAGTATGTAATGAAGTGAGCACCTTCAGGGATGAAGCTATTGCCCAGCTATCCATAGATATCAGCAAGGGGGAGAAGATTGTAAAAGAACAAGTTGAAAAACTTTCTGAACAAGTTGAAGCCCAGGTCAAACAACAGTCTACCCAATCTCAAGAGGCTATAAGTGATCTAGTAAAAGGATTGAAAGAATCCATTCTTTCCCAGCTCCAGTCAGTCAAATTCTATACCTATGACACTGCTGTCTGGCTGCATAATCAAAACTTTCCTGAGTTTCAACTGGACCCTACCATTATACCACAGCATCTAAATCCTCTTGCAGAACAGCCTCCAGCAGATGTCTCAGCTCAAGCAACCCTTCAAGGAGGTGTGCCAGTTTTCTCACCTAGAGCTGAGGGTGATGTGACTGAGCCTCCCCTATCCTATACTGAAGCATGGCAAGATGATTTGCCTTCCAGTTCTCAAGGCCCTTCTAAGAAGAAAAGAAAATATGGTGACGGCGCTTCTGCCAGCCGTTCTGCACCCAGGAAAGAGCCAGCTTCTGAAGGTAGACCACCTGTTGTTTATGCTGAAGTGTGGAGTCCTACCTCTAAGTCCCTAATTCTTGATACTTTGAGGTTAGTGACTGATCTTGGGGAGAACAGAGATAATTACTACAGTTATTCAGAGTGGAAAGCCTATGAAGCATCTCAGATAAAGATTAGGCTGCATGACAGAAATTGGGGGCATAACAACCCAGCTGCTCCTCCTAGGCCCAGGACTTACTTTCCAAAACCTTTCAGCTACCTAGAGAGGCAAGACTTGAAAAGAGAAAGGATGCACAAGGATGCCCCATCTTGAGTTGAACTAAGAATGTGGAATTGGACTTTTGTTTCTGTGCTTAAAACATTTCTATATATATATATATATTTAATTCTGATTATGGCTATCTCATTGATTATCTTGCTTTAACTTATGTTTTGTTTTTCAAGTATATGTGCATTGTTCTTTTTACTCTGTATAATTCACCTTAGTATAGAGGATGCTGACATCTACAAATAGGGGGAGATTGTTGGGATTTGTCTCCACAATACCTCAGATTTGTAGGAGGTCAGACCTTGAACTAAGATGAATTAAGGTGTATTTGATGCTGTGTTTAAGTTGTATGTGTGCAGGTTCTAATTGCCTAGTGTAGACCAATGTCAGTCTATAATGGGTCACCAAACACAGGACCATACAATGTAATCCCTCATTGTGTGATCCAAAGTGTTGGCCCATGTATAGCCTCTCAATTGGGATACACTTCCTATATGCACTTGGATTGATGGACAGAAGCATTGGAACTAATTTCCTCAGAAAAATTTCTAAGTCCAAAATACTCGAGTAACCCCTTTGTTATACTCGAGTATCAGACTTAATACTCGTGTATATATTTCCATACTCGAGTAGTTAAATAGACTTACTCGAGTAATCAGTTAGACTTACTCGAGTAGGCTCTGAATACCCGTGTATATATTTCTATACTCGAGTAGTTAGTCAGTCACTCGGGTAAGGTGTTTTCATACTCGAGTAAGTAACGTAATCACTCGAGTAAATCATATATCATACTCGAGTAGATCCTTTTCTTCTCTTTTCTGCAAGTTCAAGTATTGATACTCGAGTAATTGATTTTGATACTCGAGTAAATTATTCGATACTCGAGTAGTTGGTTTTAATACTCGAGTAAGCAGTTGATACTCGAGTAATTGATTTTGATACTCGAGTAAATTATTCGATACTCGAGTAGTTGATTTTAATACTCGAGTAAGTGAATGTTTCCCGGATTCATATGCTGATACTCGAGTATATCTTTGCTGATACTCGAGTATATCTTTTCTGATACTCGAGTATATCTCTTCTAATACTCGAGTAGTTCATTTCTCTATCAAGTAAATTTCTATTCTCATACTCGAGTATATGTCTCTTTGTCACTCGAGTATCTAAATTCCCATACTCGAGTATATCTTCTCTTACTCGAGTATAGCTGTTCCCTATTCCAGAATTCTTCTAAGTTCGAATTCGCTAAGTATTTTGAATCCGTCATTTCTGATTGGTCCACGTGTCATCCTTAATTAAGATTATGACCGTTGGAGTCCACCTATAAATAGGTCATTTCAGAATTGACTAATCAACAAGATTTCAGAGATATTCTCTTTAAGAAAGAGGAAATTCCGTGAACCCTAATACTCACGCCGCCGCCGCCATTGTTGTTCACGGAAGAAATTCTGGATCGTCGATCTCCGTCTTCAACGACTAATTCTCCAGTGATCCAGACAAAAGTGAATCACTCGATCTCGCCGAGCCTCAAAGATTTCAGATCTATCTTCTCGATCGAGGTGGTTCTAGTTTTCAGATTTGTGGATCTCTCTCAAGTCATCTTCAACCTTTTTCTGATCAAGCCGAAGTTCCTAAAGAAGAAGACTGTCAAAGATCAAGATCTGAAATTTGTTGTGTTGATTTTTATTCTCAAACCAAAATTTCATTGTAGGAGTTTTTCTCCGAGATTTGTAGGAAGATTTTTCTTCCGAGTTTTGTAGATCCAGTTGGATCGAGTTTTGTAGGAACGTGGTTCCGAGGTGTAGGATTGTTTTCAATCCGAGATAGTGGAGTAGCCGAGTCTAGTGATTTGCTAGATCGGTGAGTAGAGTGGACGTACCCAAGATTGGGGAACCACTGTAAATTTCTTGTCTTCTGTGATTGCTTGATGTGCGCTGCGTTAAATTTTTTAATTCCGCTTTTGACACGCATTTCACCTATTCACCCCCCTCTAGGTGATTTAGGCTAACAACTTAGACCTCTCAGTAACCTCGGACTCCTGTCGGTCCATCCGCAAGTTCGCGACGAAGCCGCTTTTGGCAGCAGCGGACTGGACGGCGTGGAGAAGGAGATCTTCAACTTCTTCAAGGGGGAGCGGCTCGACGTCACCCACTACCTCCCGCTGCTCCCGACTTTGGAGGACGTTCAGGCGCAGGACAGTAAGTATCACTCAGCCGAACTGCTATGCTAGCCGCGCGGCTTACCAACTGACTTGTTAACTTCGCCTTGCAGCTGTTGTCGCGGTCCCGCTGAACAAGCCGCTTACTCCAGGCGGCCTAACCCTTACACAGAGGGAGAGGAGGGCGAAGAGGGCCAGGCCGGAGCGGGCTGCAGAGGAGGATGAATCAGACTCCTCCAGCGGCTTCACACTGCATGGTATGGGGAGCCGCTTCAAAGATCTCCACGGCAACCCCACCATGCAGTGGAGTGCCGACGGCGAGTCGGTGTAGGTTTCCACCGCCCTCCCGAACTGGGGGAAGGAAACTGTAAGCCGCCATGCCTCCGTGGCTGGCGCGGCTTTGTATGGCAGGCGCAACTTGAAAGCGCTGAAGAAGATACCTGCAGAAGACTTCTCGCGGTTTGCCGCGCAGGCCGGCGCGAGAAGCTTTGTAGCCAACCACTATATGGGCCTAGCCCATAGGCGGTTAGTTGCAAGTGAAGGCGACCTGAAGTGGCAACTCGCCGAGAAAGATGAAGAAATCGCACGGCTAAAGGAGTCACATGCGGTAAGACATTACCTGATTTTTGCGGCTTAATTCATCAAGCCGCCCGAACTAACCTTTTTCTTTCCTTTGCAGAAAATATACGATCCGGCGAACTCAGCCTTTCAAGACGCGGTCTTTCCCCAGCTTGTCCAAGGGATCGACGGAGCGCTGAAATGCCTTCGAGATCAGGGCGGCCTCGCCCCGGGATTCACCGACTTCACCTGCGCCGACCTGTATCCACCCTTGAAGAAAAGGGTGGCCGCGGTTTATCGCACGCTGAAAGGCAAGGAGAAGATTGATGGAGAGGGCGAGGCAGAATAGGATAGGGAGGACAGCAGGAGCGAGAGCGCTTCTTCAAAGACCGGTTGTCAAGCATCTGAGACCGCGCGGGTTGGTGCCAGCACGTCAGAGACCAGGGGCACTGGCAGTTCGCGTTCATCCTCATCTGACAGCGGCGACTACTCGCCTTCTGAGATCGATATTGACGGTGAGCCGGACTCCGGTACTCCTGCGTCCAAAAGATAGAGGCCGAATAGCTAGAATAGATTACTTGTAAAAGTTTTTACATTTTTTGAGACCGCCGGTAAGATTTTGTAAACCGCGCGGTCTACCTCTTATACTTGACATTAGAAATGAAAATGTTTTACCTTTTGTGAGAATCTGTTGTAATTTTACTTACTTGTTTGTATATGCGGTTTAACCATTCTTACTCGTTTCCGACTTAAGAAATCTCATTGATGACTTCTCCGTATAATAACTAACTTACTGCGGTTAAACTCGAGTAGAATACCATTAACCGGATATACTAGTCTGCGAAATTATAATAATCCGATCATCCTTGAGCGAATATAGAGCCATAAGCCGGGCGGTTAGGAGAATGGCAATTGACAAGCCGCTCTTCTAAGGGGATAAACTGGATTGATATTGTAATAACCAAGCTGATTGTGGCGGCCTGTCCGAACTTTAATACGAAACTGGCTTTCAATAGGGAAACTACTTAGCGATAGAGATAAACATATTGCGACTTCTTTACATTGCAAGCCGCGAATTGATTTGAATGAATACCATAAGCCGGCGGACTGAGCGGATAGGATAGCTGGAGTCTAGAGGCCAAGCGGGTAGCTGCGGCCGGAGCGAAAAAAGAAGAAAAGTTGATATGTTATGATATTCCTTTGATCCGGCGGCATGATCTTTGTAAGCCGCGCGGATAATACATTTTATAATTTTTGACAATATAAATGATACTGTTTGATTTTGCTGAATATACTTTATTCGCTTGGTATTACATTTCTATTCAATCGATTATAATATGTCGAGATATCTGGGCAATACACAAGCAGAATGGATGTGGAGATAATCCCTGCTAGTTTACTTTTCCAGGCGACTAAAGTGCGAAGTCATCGCCGAGTGATTTTCGCGCATAACTCGCGCGGATAAGACTGATGTCTGCTACAATGAACTGAAGATAACCAACCAACTCGCACGATTAATAAAGATATCTGTGCAGTAAGAATAATATCGGCAACTTCGAATATGAGACCAATTTAAGCAAACCAAATTGTCGAAAAGATAACCGAACGGTAAGAATAATAATATCCACAACTAGCTGCTGGTCGGATAACCTCCATTCATCCTTATAGTACCCAATTACCCGAGCGGATACTGTCTCTAGCCAGGATATGATAACCGCGCGGTCTGATCTCTGACTGCCGACTAGACTTCTGCTTGAAGAAAAGAAAACACTGCTCTCTTGCCTGGAGTACAGTCTAAGTCGATCTTTTGGGCAGGTGCGGCCGGAGCGGCATTGCTTCCCCCGGAGATCGACAAGACTGTGGGTCTCCTGCAGGCACTGCTTGAGAGTATTAAGGAGTATTCGAGGGTTACATGCTGGGACGATCTGAGGGGTATGTGTGTGGCTTCCCGCACAGACCCATACGAGTTGTAACGATATCCCTCTCAAAGCATGGTAGCGCTACCCGCCACCCTGTCCCTCCAAAATGCAGAAGTGGGGGTAGATACCAGCTGGGATCCGTAATCTAGTACTCCACCGCATCAAAGCCGGTAAGCTGCCACTACACGGTGCGAAATCTCCCCGCAACACGTGGTCCTCGTGGTGTTACGCTAATAACAACGGCTCTAAAGGGGGATGTAGCTAGACTCGGCGATATCTCCTGATTCAGTGATCTTTTAATTTTTGGGTTGCAAACCCATAAGAATGATGACTTGCCAGGTGAGAGTACTGATATAGAATCTCTGAAACAACATATAGAGATGAGTTATAATCCTTCTTAATAGAAATTCATAAGAGGAAATAAGAGACAGAAAACATATTGGGTTAAGGAATTGATTGTCAGGATTGCTTCTGTTGCTGATGTCGTGTCTGCTGGCCTAGGAATGAGATGTCCTTTTTAGATCATGCTACAGGATTCCTTTGACTTCAGTATTTTCACAGCCAATTGGAGAGCTCTACAATCATTTGTTAAATGACCTCTTTCCTTGTGATATTCGCAATACTGATCCTTGGATCTGGTTTTTCCGCCTGCTGCCCGAGCGGGTTTCTTGTGACTTGGCTTTCCCTCCCGTTGTTCGATCTGGTGCACGTCTAACAAACTTCTCTGTCCTTTTTCTGAAATGCGGGGCTTCTTCGTAACTGGAAACTTTGTCGGCAACTCGGGCGGACAGATCGGGTAGGAGGTCGAATAGCCCGGCGAGTATCCCGGACAGGAAGGCGAGTAGGCCGGCGGATCGACCTGCTTACTGTCCGCTGGGGTCTGGTTGGCTGGTGTAACCGGAATGATTGCGGACTGCAAGCCTAACCGCTGATTGATTTTGGCTAGATTTGCATTGATCGCGGCGAGCTGCCAGATCATCTCTTGGCGAGTTCGGTTTTCTTCCCGGCGGGACTGCAGAAGAGCTTCCAAGAGCAGAACTTTGCTGGGGCTGAGGTTGTTCTGAACAGGCTGCCGGTCTGGCATTGTATGGCCGCTGAACTTCAGCGACTAGCCGATATCTGAAGGTCGCATGTTAACTGTTGATGCACGAAATGCGAAAGGGAAGATGGGCACCACCAACTAACCGTTCGAGCACTAGGGAAGGTATTAGGAAAAGACTGTCGGCTAGTCGGTTACTAGCGGCTGGGGATGACGGATAGGAAGAAGAGAGAAAGAGACGCTGCCAGCGGCAACACCAGAGTTCGCCCGCCGCGGCCTGAATGCCTCTCCTGCGGCGGGCTTTTCTTTTATAGAAAAATAAGCGATTACACTTAGAAAAGAAAGAAGAAAGGAAGAAGCCGGCCGGACAATAGACAGCAAAGAACTAGAATCGAGGCCGCAGCTCCTAACAAGCGAGCTCTTGGACTCGAGTCAGCGTGCTTTGGGTGTACTCCCGCCCCCTATTTATAGGCTTGGGGGCCTGCCCAAACGGGCAGGGCTAAAATTATCGGCTGCCCGAGGTACAAGAGAATCGGGCAGCGGTGACGGGAATCGAGAAGAAGAAAAGCCAAGAGACAGGCCGCGCGGCCTGGCGACCTTCTTCTGCCGAGCTGCAGGATTTGGCCTCTGGGCAGGCTGATCTGGACCTCCTCTGACGGCGACATGGGGCACAGGTCGCGCAGCTTGGGCAATGATAGGTCGACCCTTAGATGATGGCTGGACCGGAACTGGCAGCTGTCTGACGTGGAGGCCGCCCGGCTTGTCTGACAATAAGCCGGCTAGCTGAGAGTGGCGGCTAGAAAGCACAAGCCGCCCGGACTTGAAAACCTGGAGAACTAGTCGCGAATTCCGGGTTAACAAGGACCATATAATGTAATCCCTTATTGTGTGATCCAAGGTGTTGACTCATGTGTAGCCTCTCTATCTGGATACACTTCATATTCAAACACTTGGACTAATGGATGAAGAGTTGGTGATGTTTTGATTCAAGAAGGAAAAATTTTCTAAAGTCGAAAATTTTCTAAGTCTTGTACTCGAGTAGACTGTTAGTACTCTAGTATAAGAAGTAGAAGCACTCGAGAAGTCACCTTAAAACTCGAGTATAGGGATTAGTTCTCGAGTAAAACTATTCTAGTTCTCGAGTAACCAGGTCTAGTACTCGAGTGTATTTTGCCTCTACCTCTCGAGTGTTCAGGATTTTAACTCAGAAAATTTCAAAGTATAGTACTCGAGTAGTCATCTAGTACTCGAGTACTTGATAGTATGTCTCGACTGACAGAAAATTTTCTCTCAGAATTTTTCTAAGTCCAGTACTCGAGTAGTCTAGTTGAGTTCTCAAGTAGTTCTTGGGACAATACCAGACCACTCGAGTAATACTACACTTAGTACTCGAGAAGTTCTTCTTTTCTCGAGTAATCAGTTCTAGTTCTCGAGAAACCATCTTCTATATCCAGAAAATTTTCTAAGTCTTTATTCTCGAGAAGTCTTATTCTACCTCTCGAGTGGATTCCCAGTTCTCGAGTAATTCTATTCCAATCGAGTAATGATTCTATTTGTCTCAAATAATTCTGTTAAACTTCTTCTCGAGTAATTCAAGTCGATTTCTCGAGAGCTAGTCTTGTACTCGAGTAATGCTTCATTCTTCTCAAGTAACTTTAGAATTTCTTCTTCTCGAGTAATCTTTGATATCTACTCGAGTAAAAGCATCACTACTCGAGTAGTTTTACTTCACTCGAGAATGCAGTTCAGTTTTGCTGAAATTTCCCTAAGTCCAGATTTGAGGGGATTTTCAAATGACATGATGTGATTGGTCTGCATGTATGTCATTAATACTAATTATGTCCGTTAGGGAGATCTTATATAAGGTCTTGTCACACCGACTAACCCTAATAATGAGCTGTCAATATTTTATTCTAAGTTCTCTGAATCTCATTCTCTCTCGCCAAAGACAGAAGCTGCCGCCGCCGATCTTCTTCGTGCAAGGGCTAGGGATTTCGATCCAAATATTCAGATCAAGATTGACTTCCAGATCGAGATTATTGTTCGTTCTTCATCATCTCTCTGATCAGGTGAAGTCAAATGAAATTTTCAGACCTAGTTTTTGTCGAGTTCTTCTTCAACCTTTCTGACAGAGACGCAAAGATAAAAGAAGAGGATCTAGGCCGACAGATTAAAGATCTTAGGATTATTGTTTGTATTTTCAATTTATCTCAATTTAATTCTTGTAGGAGATTTCTCTCCGAGTTGTAGAAAGTTTTATCTTCCGAGTGTAGATCTGTTTAGATCGAGTTTGTAGGAACTTTGTTCCGAGGCGTAGGATTGATTTTCAATCTGAGATAATGGAGTAGCCAAGTATAGTGGTTTGCTAGATCGGTGAGGGAAAGTGGATGTACCCAAGGTTGGGGAACTAGTATAAATCTTTTTTTGTCTGTGATTACTTGGTAGATTTGTGTGCATAGATCGTTAAATTTTTTATTCCGCTAAAAGACGCACAACTCACCTATTCACCCCCTCTAGGTGATTTAGGTAGACAACTGATCATTTTTCACATGTACACACACGGTATTTGGTCAAAAAGAAAAAAATTCATGCATTCATGGTCTATGCACATGATTCATAGGGATGATAGTATATCATCATAAGTTTAGGCATGAAATGAAATTCCCATAGCAAGTTTGCATCTTAAGCAAGTATTTGTACATGTATTGTCTGACCAAAGTTGTGTAGTTCTAGTGGTAGGCTAGGTTTTGATTTGTTGTATGTTGTGTTGTAAGAATATCGAGGCATCCTGCGATGAGATCAACTCCAAGCTTAGGGCGAGTTTTCTAGATCTCAAAATGAGGCGGTGAGAGAAGGACAGTGATAGAGCAATGAGACGCTGTCTAGGAAGATGTTGGAGATGTAGTCGCAGAACCAGGCATTATTGTCTATTGTTTTTGGGAAATCTATCAAAATGCAAGACCCTGTTGTGGGTCAAGCTATTCTTGTTCCCCTTCTACTCTGGTGCCCTAGCTGTGTTACCACTAGAGATGAACTTTATCTCGCATTTCCAGCAATTAGAACCTCCTACATGCGATTGTAGGGTAGACTTCATGTCTTTGGACGACAGGATTATAGCTATCGAGGAGATGTTCTCTTACTTAGGAGTTTTTACTGATTAGAGAGTGATGGTCGCTGCATACCAGCTAAAGGGTAGAGCTAGCAGTTGAGAGAAAAGGAGAACTTGAAAGAAGGATGTTCGCGTGAAGCTTTCAAGGAACTATTGTTGAGAAATTTTCTACCGTCGACCGAGTAAGACAACTCGATGAAAAATTGTATGCACCTGAAGCTAAGGCAACTCACAGCTAGTAAGTATGAGATTGAGTTTTGCAAACTGAGCCGATTTTCCCCTGATCTGGTATCCTCAGAATCTAGCGGCGTTAAGCGTTTTCCTAGTGTTCTTAGGGAAGACATCCAGTAGCTGGCCAGTACTTATGGATCAGAAAGTTATGTTGAAAAAGTAGAAGCCACTTTAAAGGTCAAAGTGATCAACAATGCTAAGAATTGAGGCCAGCAGGCGAGAAAATATTAGAAGAAATCAGAAGAGGGTAAGAACTCTAAAGAATCTGGTCCTACTTCAAGGAAGAGAAGAAAGGAGGTGTGTAGTTTTTGTGACTGGTCGGGCCACCTGTTTGAGAAATGTTTCAGGAGAATAGGAGCTCAGAAGGAACATGTACATAATATTCAAGGCATTCCCAAAGGAGATCTGGTATATACTGTGTGCAAGAGAAAGGTGCACGATGCTGTCCATTACTGGTTTAAGGATAAGGTTTTCTTTCAGTGTGAACAGAAGGGGCATATTAAGTCAAAGTGCCCGCAATCTCAGCCCATATTGTAGCCAGTTCAACTTTAGGCTTTGCTGCCGCAACAACATTTGGACAAAAGGAAGGGAAAGCTAAACGTGGTAACCATGGAGGATGCGCATACGTCTACCCAGGTGATCTCAGGTTAGATCCAAATCTAGTTTGTATTTAGGTCATAGTTATAATTTCAATGTTGTTTGGTTAGTTATGAATGTGATTTTATAGGGAAATTTAAGGTAAAGAACCGTTGGTCCCGCGTTCTTTTCTATTCGGGCGCTACCCACTCATTTGTTGCTAGGGCTTTTGTAGAGCGCCATAGTTAGACTCTCAATCAAATTGGCGATTTGATTCACATTTTGTTTACATCTGGTGATTCAGTGGTGTCGAACCAAGGTATTCAGAGTTGACCGATCCTGTTAGGAGATTTTCTAGTTGTTGCTAATTTGAAGTTGAAAGACTTGGAGGACTTCGGTGTGAACTTGGGCATGGACTAGTTTTCTAGATATGATGCGGTCATCCAATGCAAGGTCAAGCATTTGGACTTCAGAATGGACAAAGGATAATGCAGGAGTGTTTATGGTTACCCGCGCCAGGATTCCCTGATTGTTTCAACGGTATGTGCTCGAAAGATTTTAGATTCTAGCTGTTTTGCTTATTTGGTTTCTATTTTGGAAACTGTTAGTAGTTTTCCAAGTGTCGAGAGTGTTCTGGTAGTTCATGAGTTTCCTGATGTTTTCCCAGATAATCTTCCTGGTCTTCCCGCTGAGATAGATGTAGAGTTTGTTATAGATCTTGAGTGGGGTACTCGTCCTTTTGCTAAGGCACTGTATCATATGGCCCCTCATGAGCTGGAAGAGTTGCATACCCAACTGGATGAGTTATTATAGCGTGATTTTATTATGCTGAGTTCTTCACCTTGGGATGCTCCCGTGTTTTTTATAAGGAAAAAGGATGGATCCATGAGGCTGTGCATTATTTATAGGGAAGTGAATAAGGTGACTATCAAGAACAGGTATCTCTTGCCACAAATAGTTTATTTATTTGATCAGTTGCACGGTAGTATTGTGTTTTTGAAGATTGACCTTCGTTGATGCTAATATCAGTTAAGGATTTGTGAGATGGATATTCAACAGACCACTTTCTATTCCTGACATGGGTATTTTGAGTTCTTGGTGATGTCCTTTGGGTTGACTAATGTACCATCTGCCTTCATGGACATGATGAACAGAGTGTTCAAGGATTTTCTGGACCATTTTTTGGTCATGTTTATAGATGATGTTTTGGTTTATTCCTGCAGTTCTGAAGAGCATGGCCAACACTCGCGGTTAGTTCTGTCTGTCTTGAGGGAGCATAAGTTATTTGCTAAGCTGAGCAAGTGAGATTTTTTGCTACCCTTGTTTTCCTTTCTAGGTCATGTGGTTAATAAGGATGGTATTTATGTTGACCCAAAGAAGAATACTATTGTGATGGATTGGAATAGACCTACCACACCCAAAAAAATAAGGAGTTTCCTAAGGTTAAATGGGTATTATGGGATGTTTATGGAAGGTTTCTCTTCGTTGTCTGTGCCATTGACTAAGATTATGTAGAAGAACGTGGCGTTCATTTGGAGTGATAATTGCGAAGAAGCTTTTCAGGAATTGAAGAGGAGATTGTGTACTCTCCATTTTTGACTCTGCTTACCAAAGGGATAGAGTATGTTGTGTACATGGAGCATCGCATGTCAGGCTTGGTTGCATGTTGATGCAAGAAGGAAAAGTTATTGCGTCTGGGCCAAGGAAGTTAAAGATTCATGAAAGAAATTATCCTATGCATGATTTATACTTTGCCGCCGTTATTTATGCTTTGAAGTTGTGTAGGCATCTATTATATGGCGCCTTGTGCAAGATCTATACAGACCATAAGTGTTTGAAGTACGCCTTCACTCAAAAGTTGTTAAATTTGTGCAAGCGAAGATGGTTAGAATATGTCGTAGATTATAATGTTGAGATCCAATACCATCCGGGCAAAGCTAATGCGGTAGCTGATGCCTTCAGTAGAAAGATCGCACAAATCTTTTAGACATTAGTGGAATACTTGGTAGAAGTGGTTCTGTTAATGGGTATCTCGGTCGAAAGTAGCGACTCGTCGAGCAGTTTGGAGGTAGCAGAGAGTTCTTGGATTATGCTTACAAGGCTACATTAAACGGATGATCCTGATTTGTTGCACCTCTATAATAGAACTGAGAAAGGGGAGTTAAAAAACTTTTCTATTGATGACGCTGGTACTTTGAAGCACTGCGGTAGATATTATATCCCCGCAGTTGAGGATATTCATGTTACGCTGTGTAGTGAGGCGCAAGGATCTTGTGTTGCCTACCACCCTTGTTCTACAAAGATGTATAGAGATCTAAAGTATATTCTTTGGTGGTATGGTATGAAGAAGGATATAGCCAAGTTCGCGTCTGAGTGCTTCACTTTTAAGCGAGTTAAGGCCAATCATGGAAGGCCGGGTGGCAAGTTTATGCGGTTAGTGATTCCAAGATGGAAGTGGGAGAGTATTTCTATGGACTTCATTACTGTTTTGGTGAGATATCCCAAGGGACATGATTCTATATGGGTTATAGTAGATAGACAGACTAATCTCTAACTTGGAATGAGGTTATCAGGTTTCATGGAGTACCTATTAGTATTGTGGTGGATCAATACTCTAGGTTTATGTCTCATTTTTGGAAAAGTTTAAAGGAAGGATTGGGTACCGATCTGAGGTATTCCACCGCTTATCATCCGCAGACAAATCGTCAAACTAAAATGGTAAAACATATTTTAGAGGATATGATCATATGTTATATTTTGGACCACTAAGAAGCGTGGGAGTAGCGTTTGAGGCTGATTGAATTTGAATATAATAACAGTTATCAAGAGAGCTTGCAGATGGCCCCGTTTGAGGACTTGTATGGGAGACATTGCATAACTCCCTTATTTTGGGCTGAGGTTTGCGAAAGATCGTTGTTGAGTCCGGAAGCCTTGGAAGAAATGGATATTTTTGTTTGGCATATTCGAGAGAATCTTCGAATAGCTCAGGAGCATTATGAAAAGTACGCTAATCGACAAAGGACCGATTTGGAATTTTCCATTGGGGACAAGGTGTTTCTTAAAGTTTCCCCGATGTCTAGTGTCAAGAGGTTTGGTATGAACCATAAGTTGGATCCTAGGTATGTGGTACCCTTCAAAATTGTTGAACGTATTAGAATGTCATGTTATACGCTGGATTTGCCTGTGCGTTTTCCTGGTGTGCACGATGTGTTTCGCGTAAGCCAATTGCGGAAATGTGTGCTTAGTGATCGGCAGGTTCTTGATTTTGTTCCCCGTTGGAGCCTAATCTTTCTTATGTCGAAGTGTCTGTTCACATTCTGGATACTAAAGATTGAGTGTTGCGAAGGAACGCCATACCAATGGTTAAGTTTTTTGGCAGAACAAAGACGTGAAAAGCGTGACTTCGGAGTTGGAGTCAGCGATGTGGGAGACTCATTCTCATATGTCCTCCTAGTTTCTTTCGGTATGTATTTCCATTCTATAATCTTTGATTATTTTCCTCCTGTGGTGGAATCTTTTGTGCGTAAACTTTCGGGACGAAACTTTCTTTTAGAGTGAGTGGTTGTAACGCCCCTGATTTTTTCAAGGGTTTTCAAATTCGTTTATCTGCGTAATTTTGATTTCGGGGTGTAACGTTTACGCTTAGTTGGTGGGTACCATTGTCAGAGCATGAATTTTAATCGTTAGTATCCAAGGTTTTGGTTAGCGAGTATTATCTTGGCTAATTTCTCTGATGTTTTCACATTCCCTTGCGAACCGGGGTTTGTTTTGGAACACGATAGAGCATTTTTGAGATATTTAGTATTTTGACTTCGGGGAGTGTTTACATGAGTTTGGTTTGTCAGATTTTTTTTTCGACTTCACCATTTGATTTGTAGCGTCGATATTTAGCTACGGTGCGATTTTCATAGAAATCCGAGTTGGGTTGAATTTCGGGTCATTTGGACGATTAATTAATAATAAATTATTATTATAATACATATATTTTTATGTATAAATAGCCTTACGATAAGACGGAAACCCTATTAATCATCCTCCTTCCTAAAGCGTTGGCTATTTCTTGAAAGAGAGAAAGAGGTGGTCTTTGGAGAGCCTTCGACCGTTGATTGAAGGAGCTCGGTGCTCAAAATTGTCATCGGAGGGTAGAGTCGGATTTCACTCACGAATATCTACATTTGTACGGTGAGTTTTTCCCATTTCTTGGATTTTTAGATGTTAGGGTATGCAGTTTTTAACTCCCCTCCTCTAGAAAGGTTTCTGGTTCTACTTTTTAGGTATTTTTGCGGCCAGATCCTTGAGGAGGAGTGCTGGTGTTGCCAGAGTTTGGCAAGATTGAGGCAAGTGGCAGTTTTCCCCTTGCTTATTCTTTACTTCTTATTATTTTGCTACCTTTCCTGTATAGAAGTGTGAATTAGGGAAAACCTTCTAGGTATTGTATATCCGCAGTATATGATCGATAATCTAAGTTCAGATTTATCGAATTTATCAGTTAGCCTAAGTTTAACCTGTCGAGTGTTTGCCTGTTAGGTTAGAGTATGATTTGCCATTTATGAAAGATTAAATAAGTCTAATTTTGTCAAGTATAAGACTATTAGCCTAGGTTAATCTGTCAATTGAATAACTGTTAGGCTAAGTTTAGATTCATCGTATATGGTAGTAACTTAAGTTTGAATTCGTCAACTAGGGTTGTTAATGAGTTTAAATAAGTCAATTGCATGTTAATTAGTCTAAGTGTGATTCGTAGGATATGGCTGACATAGTTGAAGTTTTTGTTTAAGTAAAATTCAACGATTATCAGTAGGAGCATAGCCAACGTCATCGAGTATTTGGGATAATTTTGTCGGGTAATGCTTAACTTAGAGTTTATGTCAAATTTGTCGAGTATTAGGAGTTGAATCGACAAATAGCAGATGTCGCGCTAAGTGGCGTTGAGTGATGTTTTAGACTAAGCCAAATTTGCCGAGTAATCTTGACGAATTCATTGATTAATGCCAATTTGGCATCGAGTTCGTCATGTATAAGGCTTAGCGTTGAGTGGATTAGGTTTTGCGCTAAGAGCGTTGAATGACCTTGGAGTCTAATTCAATTTCGTCAAGTAATCTCGATGAATTCGCCGAGTAATGCCAGTTAGTGTTGAGTGCGTTGAGTGATATTTGTCGCAAAGTCAAAAGCATTGAGTGCGCTGAAACACAACGCAACGTTGAGTGAAACAGCGTTGCTTGTAATCTTGGCGTTGAGTAACTTCAGAGCTAAGTTAAAAGCATTGAGTGGACTCAACGCGACGTCGAGTGGAGGTAATCTCGCTGAGTAATCTGGTTGGCGTTGAGTGCGTTGAATGCACTCAACGCGGTATCGAGTGTACTTGACGCTTTTCCCTGGACTGGCAATTTTTTATCCAACTCGTTGTATATCTAATGCATTTGTCGAGTATACTCAACAAATCAGCTTAGACTTAGAAATTTCTCATCAAATTAAGTTGAATTCAACGAGTATGACTTGGAGTGATTTGTTACTTGAGTGTTTATGGATGTTAAATGTGGCTTTTGTTGGTAGTGTATACAGGAACTCCACTATTAGAGATATTTTTTTGGACTGTGGGGTTAAGTTGGACAAAGTGATCATCACCACAGTATCTTGTTTATATATTTGGATTGATGGGTTGAGTTGGATATTGAGGCCACCACCCAAGTGTCTTGTCTAGACAATTGGACTGTCGGGTTTTGTTGGACAATGTTGTCACCACTAGAGCACCTTCTTGAAATATGTTGAATCTGCAAGTTTGGGTTGGAAAATGTGGCCACTGACTCTGGACCATTTCTTACCCGTGGTAATGATTCATATGAGTAGAGTTATTAAGTCTCCTTCCTCGTATTGTACAGATTTATGTTATTCTGCTTAATTTTGTAGATATTCTCGAAACATTGCTTTGTTACGCTCTTGGTGTAATTTTCTTACTTATGAACTCAATAAATAATCTTTTACCACTGTCATATGATTAATTTGCTGGGTTTTGTCAGTTTCCTTATGTTGGGTTGGTAACCCTTTATTTCTTTTTAGTTTATTGCTAACCTCTTTACTCTTGTTCGTCACTTCTATTTTCATTCCTGCTGAGGTATTCTTTCTTTGAATGCCTCAGGTTTGGAGAAGTAGCCAGTTGAGGGGCTAGTGTTGGTTTTTTTGGCAGCTGGTGGATGTAGTTGTCTCTTTTCCTCATCGATTGTGAGGTAGTGTGTTGTTTTAGTCTTGTTCAGACATACATATATTTTAGTGGGTTCGTGTTCGATTGTTGATGCCCACTAGATTTTGTTTAATATTAAGTACTTTCTAGCAAGTAAGCCTCTTCTATATGATTGTGTTGATTTACTTGCTCTCTGGGAAGGTTTTATGTTAGGTTGCATGTTAAATATTTCAAATTATAAGAGCATTACTTCTATAACCTCATACTTGGCATCTTTCAAAATTAAAATCACTATACTTAATGAATATAAAAGCTATTTTCGTACTTATACTAAATCTAGAGTCATGCATACCATGAGTTGTCCTATATGGATGTTTTTGCTCATGTAGGATATCAAATAATATAAACAAACTATTTTTTGTGGCATATAATTATAATTTCACTTGTAGACTAGTTGATCCACTGAGCAGTGGGATACGACCACCAAAACTTAACTTGAAACATGATTTTCTGACATCATAACTTGGTATTTTCATAAACTATGTAAGGATTGGAGGTTATATGAACATCTGCAGTTATCTCCTACACAGTGAGGAATCACGGGGTGTGTTTTCTCTTTCTCTGATATATATTTAAATTCGGAGAAAATGTGGGTTGTGACAGTCGATGCCTAAGCACATAGACTCAATGCACTCGATGTTTGATCTTGTCTCAGCGTACTCGACGACTAGACACTATGTCCTTTTCTCTTTTACTTGTCCTGCAATGATTAAGGCTACCTGCAATAAACAAAAAACTATATGCAGTGCTACTGAAGCTGGGCTAAATTCAACATACCCAATTTAAATTTGAAGGTACAGAATTTGGCTTCATCTAGTTGCTTAGTGAAGATGTCAACCACCTGCTTGTCTATGGGTACAAATTCAAGATTGATATCTTCACTTTCAGCATGCTCTCTAATAAAAGGATACATAATATCTATGTGTTTAGTCCTGCTGTGAGAGACAAGATTCCTAGAAATAGAATCAGGATTAACAAAACCATATGGCTGCTCAATATAGTATTCTTCCCTTAAGTCACCATTGAGGAAAGTTAACTTCACATCCACCTGGTAGACTTTGAATCCCTTGTGAGAATCATATGTAAGAAATAGTCTGATGGCTTCTAGCCTAGCTACTGGGGCAAAAGTTTGATCAAAATCAATACCTTCTTCTTATCTATATCACTTAGCCACCATCTTATCCTTATTCTTAATTATAACGCCATTTTAAACAACCTTGTTCTTGTAGATCCACTTGGTTCCAATGACTTTATGTCCTTGTGGTCTGGGAACTAGCTTCCATACCTTTTACCTCTTGAACTAGTTTGGTTCCTCTTGCATTACCACAATAAAAAACTATTCTATGTTGGCTTCTTCAAACCATTTGGCCTCAACCTGAGACAAAAACATGGAGTATATATCTATGTTAATACTTCTACTCCTTATTGTGACCCCCTGGCTTGTATCTCCAATTATCTAATGTCTTGGATGATATCATAGATGACTAACTGCTAGGGTCATTCTTCCCTCAGCAATTTAATCTTCAGTGGCTGGATTTTGCAGTACTTCATCCATATCATGTGTGCTCAGTTCTTCTTCTAGAATGTACACTCTTTCATCTTTATCTTGGGCACCAGGAAAACATAACTTGATGGATAGTTTGTCCATCACCAACTCTATACCTACAGATCTAGATGAGGAGCTTGGTAGCTCATTGTTAATCATAGAAGACTCATCAAATACTATATCTATAAACTATTTCATAACTTAATTTTTCAAGTTATAGACCCTATATGCTTTGCTATAATTGTTGTACCAAACAAATACTCCATCAAGGCATTTGTTTCTATGAAATTTGGTAACATACTTAGTTAGGTAAGACTTCTCATTACTGTGCACATAACATTTATTTCTAAAGATCCTAAAATAAGCAAGGTTTTGTTTTCTGCCCATCATTATCTTATAGGGAGCCTTCTTGTGATCCTTTGTGATAGAAGCTCTATTTAACACATTATGTGTATTATTTACTACCTCAGCCTGGAAGTATTCTGGAAGAGTAGTGTCACTTAACAATGTCTTTCCAGCTTCTATGAGAGTTCTATTTTTCCTCTCAGCAATCCCATTTTGATGGGGTGTTCTTGGAGAAGAAAATTCATGGTGAATCTATTGTTCTTCACAGAACGTTGTCATACCTTCAGATTGGAATTCAGTGGCATGGTCAAGTTTAATTTTGACAACAGTATTATTTAATTCATTCCGAATTTGCTTTATAATGGTCCTAAAGATATCAAGGGTTTCAGACTTTTTCTTAAAAAAGAAAACCCAAGCAAACCTAGAGAATTCATCAATAATCATGAGGGTGTAGGCTTTCCTACCTAGACTATGAAGTAGCATAGAACCAAACAAGTCCATATGCAGGAGGTATAAACACCTCACAGGGTCTTTGGCCCAAATGCTCTTAAAAGATGCTTTGGTCTGCTTGCCCATTTGGCATGCAGAGCAAATCCCCTCCTTGGTGCACTTTATTTTGGGATCATTCCAGACCAACTCTTTACTGACGAGCTTACTGATGGTCTTATAATTCAAGTGGGCAAGTCTCTTATGCCATTGAACATAATATTAGACTTTTTCATTTGCAACTAGACATATAGGAGAGTCTATACTTAAACATAGAAAGTTTAAACAATAAACATTTCCACTCCTAGTGTCTATCAAGATGATCACTTGGTCACTTGACCTCTTAATTTGACACTAATCCTTGTGGAATACAATGAAATAATCAAGATCACAGAGTTGGCTAATACTTATCTAGTTGTGTTGTAACCCTTCCACATAAGCCACTTCTGAGATGGGGACTATGTCATTGGTAATCATACCATATCCCTTTGTGACTCTTTTTTCTGAACAACCAAATATTACTTTAAGTCCATTCTTCACTTGAGTGAAGTCCTTCAAGTTGCTTCTTATTCCAGTCAAGTTTCTGGAACAATCATTGTCCAAGTACCATATAGGAGTATGGTCACTTGGACTATCCTACAAAACATAATATATATTACCTTAGGACCCCAATTTGTATTGGATCCTTTGTTTTGGTTAGCCTGAAAATGAAAATGTCTTCCTGTAGATTTTTTGATAGGAAGACTAGCACTTGCACTGGGCAGAGTTGGATTGTGCTAGTAATCTATAACAAAGTGACCCACTTTACCACAACACCAATACTCATGGATATTATATCTTCTCTTCTGAACTTCACTTGTGGACATGCCAATAGTAATCTATTCAGAAGGGAGAGCAACAGTCCTCTTCAAGTTTCTCTCTGTAAGAATTGGACTGAAAGTAAGTCTAACAGTAGATATACTTGGATTCCTTTGAATACCACTAACATCAGTTTTCTTTGCAATAGACAAGCTATTGATGGCATCAGAGACAGCCAAGTCATATTTTTCTAACTAACTTACATATGGTCTGAGAGTTTACTGGAAGTGCATGATTACAAACCACTACCTTATTTCTGAGTGAGGCGGCTGGGGTGCCAAAGACAAATGGTCCATGATGTGCCATATGAATTTCCTCATGTGGGGCCTTAAAAGAACTCATCCCCTTGACATACCTTTCAGCATAGCTGTGAACATTTTTGTTCATACTTGTGGATCTTCCATTTAACCAGTGACGATAGATACTTTCTTGGTCATACCTATTTGATGGTAACATTACATTCTTAAAAGAGATTGGAGGACAAAATGGAGCTTTGCCTTCCCTTTGGATAGGCTAACTCTAGGGTTCTCCTTGAATCCCAAACACCTCTTACCCTTTTAAGAGGAGGAGTCTATCAGGGGCGACATTGTACTGGGCTTTAAATATTTATCCACAATTCATTTCACCCTTTGGAGCATCTCTTTAAGATCTAGAATGATTTTGTTCTTATGACTAATGGTCCTAATATGGATAATTATGATAACCTTCAGTTGGCTAACTTCCATCATCTTTTATTCCAGTAAATGTGATGAGTCAGACTACTGGGAAGTAGCTAGATGTAGGGAGATGATCTCCTCAGCCTATTTCATGACCAACTTCTTGCTTCTTTTCAAAGCATTCAGAAGGGCACCATACTTGTCAATCAATTGATTGACATCTTTCTCAGATTCCAAACCATCTTCAACACAGGATGAGGATGCATCAGAATTAGGACTAGTCTCATAGTTTGATCCAGAAGAGGAGTTGGACAAAGAGTATACCTTATATGGACTGGGCTTATCCTGGCTAGATTATTCATCTATCTTTGCCATGAGACCATAACTGATGTTGACATCTTCATCCGCCTCAATTTCACTGTCTGAATGTGACAGAAGGGCCTTGATATCTAACCTTGCTGCATCATATTCTTTTTCTTCATCAGCAACATCAACAAACAATCCAATATAGGCTTCTTCTTCTTCTTCAGAATCTGAAGAAGATCAGTCACTCTGACTCCAACTCTTTTCATTCTTGGAAATGAAGTTATTTTCCTTCTTGCCCTTGTATTGATGGTGCTTTTTATCTCTTGTTTCCTTTCTATTGACATGACAATCAATTATGACATGTCCTGGCTTGCTGTAGTAATAAGAAATAATTTAAGAAGAAAACTGTTTACTAGATTTAGAATTGTACATGTCTCCTTTGGAGAACTTCTTGTCAGGCTGGTGGTGATCCTTCTTATGATGAGAGGAGGATGGTATGTGACTCCACTATTTCCTCTTTATCAACTTCTTAAATTGCCTAGAGTAGGCATCAAACTCTCCAACAGACATGTTGTTGTCTGAGGTGATTGATTTAGTGTTGTCTGAGTCAGCAGGCCTCCTAGGAGGAGATACAATCCTCTCTTTGTTATTCTTGGAGACCTCAGCCTTGAAGGCTACGGTATTTTCCTAAGCTTGAATTCTGCTGGTGTACTCCTATTCCTTCCTGGCAGATATCTGCATCTCATAAGAAAGAAGCTTTCTAAACAGTTTGTGTGGAGGAGTTTCAGCTAGTTTAGCCACATCTCTAATGGCATGGATCTTGGTGTCCTATTCTATGGTAAGATATCTAAGGTACATGTCATTCAGCTCATAATTGTTGAAGAACCTTCCATAAGTTCTCAGCTCATTCACAACTCCAAAGAATTTTTCATAGCATTCAGCTATGCTATCTTTCTTGGCCTGCTTGAAGGCTTCATACTCTTAATTAAGTAGGGATTTCCTACCATCCATGACTTCTTCTGTGCCTTCCATATAGATAGCTAGAGTGTCCAGTATTTCCTTAGAATTCTTGTAGTGTACAAGATTCTGGAATGTAGAATCATCAATGGCATTGACAATTATATTCTGTGCCCTTTTGTCTATGATACTCAGAATGATCTCATCCTTAGACATATCAGAATATTTCTTAGGTGCCTAGATAGTATCATCCAGAACTGAGACGTTCATGGGGATGAAAGGTCCCTCTTAAACTATTATAAAGATTCTAGGGTCAGATGCCTTCATAAACAGCCTGTCCATTTCCTTCCATATCTCAAAGCTCTCCTTCCTGCAGATAGGAAGCTTCATGGAGCTCAACTCCTTATGGTCTCTCCTGCACCCATAAGGATAAAATTATACTACTCTTGGAGATTAAATCAGACTGTTAAGCCCATTTTTGAGCAATCTCCCTCTGATATGACTTGAAAGTCGTTAGTTTCAAGAGTAGCTAAACATCTAGAGGGAGTGACTAGGTTTTTAAGACTTTTTGAGCTTTTTCTATTTTAGGTGAGTTGTCATTTATTTAACCTTAGCTTTCAAGGCAATCACAAATAGCACACAGAAAATTTATAGTGGCTTCCTAAATTATGCGTACATCCACTGTCCCTCCCATCTTTCTAATAGTTTGTTAGACAAGGCAACTTCTCCAACTCGACTCAAAAGAACTTACAACTCAGATCCCTTAGGATCTCTTAGACTCCTCCAAGTCCTACAGCTCAGGCAGAAATCCATACCACTCAGAGATATAATCTCCTACCACTCAGACCCATAGGACCTACCTTAGACTTTAACTTAAAGTCCTACAAATCAGATCCAACCTCAGATTCACCACTTTAATCCTACTACTCAGATCTTCTTATAGATCCTACACTCAGCCTTTATAAGTTTAGGCTTATACTCAGATAAAAATGACCCTACAGAAGAATAGTAGTTGGTTAATGATGTTTGACACCAGAGCTAGAGTCTCGCTGTCTTTTCCTTCTGAACAGAGAATAACTCTATTCACTCCCTTCACAGCTCCAAGAATGGTTTATCAGGAAAGTTCAGCTTGAGATGTGAAATCACTACAGCTAGAGTTTGCCTTTAGTGCAACTTCTACCTTAGAATATTTACTCTAAACTGGCCGTTGAAGATCAACAGCTAACTGTTTGCACTTTCAGATCAGTGAGTTGAATAGCTTCTTCAAGCTCTGCAACTTTGTCGAGAGGAAGAAGATAAAGTTCAAGTCCTTCCAAAAGTCGATTACTTCTCATTAATCTGCTCTTTTTCTATCCCATCATCCAATGACTCTTTGAACATTGGGCCAACCTAGATTTAGTAGCAGCAAGTCCACTTTTGTATTAAATGTAGTACAACAGGCAAGCAACATTATTTGTCATGTAATGTAGATTTCCCGCAACATTTGAATTTCTGCGGATGTCACCACCTGTGGACTTGTCAAATTCAGATAATTCAACATAGGCGTTGAGTGTAGGCATGTTACTCAACCCCAAAATAGTTGGTCATTTTTCTACAAATACCAGGCATTGAGTGATCAATCATCACTCAACGAATATAGACTTTTGTGGTCTAACTGATTTGGCATTGAGTGAACTTTCATCACTCAATGCATTTGGACTTAGCCGATTTTCTCTGTATGGTCGCGTTGAGTGAGTTGTCTTCACTCAACACATTTTATCTTAACCTGCCATCTTGTTGAGGTGTTGAGTGAATAGCCTTCACTCAACACTTCTGTACATAGTTGAATTTTCTCTTAAGTTGGCATTGAGTAAACTTCCTTCACTCAGTGCTTCTGGACATAGACATATTTTCTATCTATATCTTCTGTGGATTTGATTGCTTGAGCTTTACCCAATGCTTATATAATGTACATTGAGTGAACTTCCTTCACTCAATGCTTTTGTACTTGTCCAGAATTTTTGGCAGCTTCTCTCTATGGCTTTGTCTGTTTGAGCTTTACTCAATGTTTTTGTATTAGATGTTGAGTGAACTGTCTTCACTCGATGCTTCTGTACTTAACTAGAATTCTTGGCAGCTTCTCTCTGTGACTTTGTCTGCTTGAGCTTTACTCAATGCTTAAAGCTTTAGGCATTGAGTGAACTACCTTCACTCAACGCTTCTGAACTTAACCAGATTTCTTCCTTAGCAATGGTGAGGCTTTGACTCTCTAGTCTTTACCCAATGCTTAAGGCTATCTGGAGTTAAGTGAACTGTCTTCACTCAATGCCTGTGGACTTGAATAGATTTCTGTTTTTTCAGCATTCTTTCATGTGTCCGCCTATCATTGTTACTTAGATAACCTATCTAATCAGTGTAACAAGTAGCCACCTGCTTACAAAGAACTTATAACATGCATTAGATACAAAATATACGTATACAATTGTCCTGTCGGCCTTCTTCAAATCTTGGATATTGTGATCAATTGACCCAATACCCTATGTAACTGAAGAAATTATTACATAGGCCCTTCAATTATATGGCCAAACTAAATATTAGAAAGTCTTCTTAGGGTATTCTACTTCAATTAATATTTATTCATTATGCATACTATTGCAGAGATTAGCAGGTATTCATGTGTTCTCTTTAGGTACTCGCACTTTCTATTTCTTTTAACCTGCTTCGAACCACTCTTTTGCAAAAATTTGTAGTGTTCGTGTGTTCCCTTCAGGTACTCGCGTATTATATTATTTTTTCACCTGCTTTGACTTCTCTTTTGCAGAAATTAGCAGGTGTTTACAAGTTCCCTTCAGGTACTTGCATATTATATTACTTTTTACTTGTTTTGACTTCTTTTTTATAGAGATTAACAGGTGTTCGCTAGTTCTATTCAGGTACTCACACTTTTTATTTCTTTTTCCCTTATTATAACCTCTTTTTGTAGAGATTAGCAGATGTTCACGAGTTCTCTTTAGGTACACACACTTTTTTTTATTTTTACCTGCTTCTAACCTCTCTTTCGCAGAAATTAGCAGGTGTTCGTGAGTTCTCTTCAGGTACTCGCATATTATATTACTTTTTACCTGCATCGACTTCTCTTTTGCAGATTTTTGCAGGTATTTGCGAGTTCTCTTTAGGTACTCTCACTTTTTATTTCTTTTTACCTGCTTCGAACTTCTATTTTGTAGATATTAAGAGGAGTTTACGAGTTCTCTTCAGATACTTCTGTATTATATTTTTTACCTGCTTCTAACCTCTCTTTTGTAGGGATTAACAAGAATTCAAGAGTTCTCTTCAATTACTCTTGTATTCAATTAATTTTTTTTATCTATTTTGACTTTTCTTTTGGAGAGATTTGTAAGTATCTGCGAGTCTACCCTAGGTACACTTGTAATACTTTCCTCTTATATGCTTGCGTTAACTCTTCTCCCTTGTAGAAGAAAAGTTAGTATTTGCTGGTTCTTCTCAAAAGAGGCATCTGGTAGTTCCTATATCTCTCTCTTATACACTCTCTTTCTACCAGTTTTAGGGGACAGATCACAATCTTCATGGGTAAGTTCTACTTTTTTAAGTTCTGAATGCGAGGATAATATTGACCCAGAAATCGGCGATCCTCCCCAAGATCTTTCTCCTCTGTAGGTCGCTAGGTAAGGAGTGGCGGTCTCCCCACTCAGCATGTCACTAGTGTGTGGCCTCCCCCCTCAGTCCATCACTAGTGTCTAGTCTCGTTCCTCAGTCTACCACTAATGGAAAGTCCCACTCAGTCCATAACTAGTGGTCAATTTCCCTCCTCAGTTCGCCACTAGTGGGCGTTTTGATCCTCAGTTCTCCGCTAGTGGGTCGCCTCACTCCTCAGTCTGTCACTAAGAGTCTATCTGTAACACCCCTATACGTCACATATCATATAGCAGTAGGTCCGTCCGGGGCCCGACGCAATATACTACGGACAGACCGATTGGTTACGTATTGAAACCATTCAACCAATCACAACATCCTACACAGAGCACCTAGCGGAAGTAAATTATTAAGTTGTACAAAGAATAAAGAACCCTGCCAAGCATGAATGTCCACTACACAAACCAAAAGGAATGTTTAATACACAAATAATGGCCTTATAGCCTTACAAGAGTTTGCTTAATAAAAGTGTCTTCCAAACCTCGTTACGCAGGCCGATAACACATGAGTACAAAAGGAAAACACTCAAAATTTGGCCTTCGAGGGCCAGCGCAGCAACTTGGGCTTTAGCCCGCTATTTACAGCTCGGCTCCGCAGTACCTGCAAGCAACAATCCACCGCACGGTGGTAAATAAAGGCAACGGTCAGCTATGCTGACCAAATTATAACGATTCCGCCCCCAAACCGGGGCGACAAAGCTTCTTCCCTGCACTTGTTAGCAAAGCAAGCAACATAGCAAAATAAGCATCACATCACAGGTGCACCCTCACACGGCCGTACACCCCGTGCTCTCCGGGCACTTACTCGGCAAAGCCAGTCCGAACCCCGTCCGGTCCTTGACTCCACCACCACCTCCTTGGGGTGGCAACCTCGTGAGAATTTAGTCTTTTCAGCCGTAGCCTAGACTCAATCTCAAAACCTTGGCAAGTCCCACGTAAAACTTTAGGTCGCTTTAACCAAGCAGATGGAGTGAGTAGTGGTTCACCAGCCCGTTGCTCACCCCGCCGTTGCCATTTGGCCTTTGACGCGGGCTAAGCTTCCCTAGTCCCAAATATCGTTCAAACACGGTACATAGCCCCGCTATGTACCCGGGTGGCTCCCAAGCCACCGATATGGCAGGAAATCGATTCCGCCCAGATTTCCGGGTGCATCTTGGGGTTAATCCCCAAGATTTCTTGATGCATTCTACGCATAGCAACCCGTAAACAATCAAAACGCTCGGAGTCTTCTCCGGCTAATAATGCATAGCAAATCATCACCGATCAAGACCAACATGTCCGAATAGGCTTCACACAACATGCCTATGTCCGTACTATGATTCCGGACTCTAATAAGGGGTACTTTACATATCTACCCCAAAGAATACAGCAAACTCACCGCACACTCGCGGGAGCGGGTTTTCCCATGCAAAAGAAAGAGAGCTTTGCATGCTCAAGATGAGAATCGTTACCCTAGCATTTCTCCTCGGTGCCATGACGATCTAGCCAGATGGAAAGCACCGTATTGGCCTCGCCTTCGCAGATCCGGACTCGGATCGAGAATCGGAGCTCCGAAGCTCCACCGGCGGCCGGAGTTGACCTCCTTCTTCTTCCTCCTTGCCCTCCCTTCTCTCTAGTTTTAGAAAGAGAAAGCTTAAGTGAAATGAGGGTTTTTAAGCCCCATTCCCGGTTATAACTCATCAGGAACAGCCCCCCACTGTTGGATCTCAAACAAAAGAAACGGACGGCTGTGATTCAGCCTGAAATTCCAAAACCTGGGCCGAACACGGGTTGCAACACGGCCGTGTGCATGGTCGTGTCACTCATTCGCCGTCACTCACGCGAACCGACCAGTACACAGCCTGTGAAACGGCCTTCGACACGCCCGTGTCACATGTGAAACCCCCATGTTAGGGCCTGTGTCACACCCCGTGTTCACCAGCCTGGACTATCCCGAGTTGGACACGGCCTTCGACACGGCATCAGACACGCCTGTGTCACAAGTGACACGCCCGTATCTATACCCGTGTCACGTCCTGTGTGCATAACTCAAAAACCTCCCGAGCGGGACACGCCCTGGGTCACGCCCGTTTCCCAGGCTGTGTGCCGCCCCCCAACGACCGTCGATTGCCAAAACGTTGACCACGCGACCCAAGGTCGAACACGCCCGTGATATGCCCATGTCACGCCCGTGTCACCTGCTCCAAAACCCAGCCTTGGCTTAAAACGTCACCCGTCCCTCTTTTGAGTTTCGAGGCGTTACAACTCTCCCCCTCTAAAAAGAATTTCGCCCACAAAATTACTAAAGGAGAGAAAACGGAAACTTGAAGCGGTACCCGAGCAGAAAAACTCCGGGTACACCTCCAGCATAGATTGCTCTCGCTCCTAAGAGAGCTCCTCCCAACCGCAATTGTCCCACCGGACAATGACTTCACGATCTTCAAAACGAACAGGCTTGACCCTAGTCGTCAACCCTTCGTTCACCAATACTTGATCACTCACGATTAAGTTCGAAGACTCTTGCACCGCCTTCCGATTACGGCTAAGCGGATTACATCGTGTAGACTACACACTCCACCGATAGCCTTAAGCGTTAAGTCGTTCCACCGATCCACTCCAGGGCTCTCAAGTGGTTCAAGGTATCTCGGCCTCAGCTTCTTCAAGAGTCTCACCCACGAAACATACTTGCACGACTATAACTCCCAATACGCCAACCGCGAACTCCATATTGCAATGCGTGGCATTAAATCACTTAGCTTGCCTCTCTTGAGTGATTAGCAAAAGTTCTCTTATGGTTCGCACCAAAGGGGTAGTGTTTAACACCTCTTGCTTTAAATACAAATTTGTGTCATCCGTTTCTAGCCACGATAACGACATGTGACAACTTCGACCATATAGGGCCTCAAAGGGATCCATTTGTATGATCGCTTGGTAGTTAATGTTGTACGCACTTTACCAAAAGCAGATGGCATTCCCACTGCTTCCCGAATTCCTGAACACACATGCGAAGCATGTCCTCCAACATCCTGTTGACCTTCTCGGTCTTCCCATCTGTCTGCGGATGTAAGACTGTATAAAGCTACAACTCAGTCCCCAGCATTTCCTGTAACCACCTCCAATCATCGGACGTAAAACGCCCATCTCGATCACTTATGATGTTGCGGGGCACACCGTGCGGTCTAACAGTGTTATCCATAGACATCTTTTCCAGTTACACCACCGGATCATCCTTCCTATGCGGAATGAAGTGCGACACTTGCGTTAACCAAACCACGATCTTCCAAAAGGCATCATTTCCCAAAGTTCAACGGTATGTCATCGAGCTTCCACTCCGGAATAGGCAAGTTTTTCAAGAATCCTCCAGTCTTTTGGCACTCCGCCTTTACCAAGGCGCAAGTTTGACACTTTTTCACATATAGTGCCACACCCTTCTAGGGTCGGGGCCGCCAAAGCAACTTCTTCGGATTTCGGCACAACTTCGTGCCTCCCATGTGAGTTGAGTACTTGGTATATTGTACCACAACTCCACCCATAGATTACCCATGCTTGGGCCGCACACACGATTGTCTATCCTTGGTAGCCCATCTTCAACAGTCGATTTGGGATTTTGACTCACCGAGCCACACCCATGATTTCCTTCACGCTGCTTCCCAAACCATAGTCTGCCAAATATAATCAGCCAGGTCATAATGAACTTCCGACCAGTTCAATAGCGCTTCGACGCTAGTCTGCTTGTCAACACAAGAGGTAGTTAACGTCTCCAACTTCCAGGTCAATCTCTTAACATGAACCGACCACCAGTTGGCTTAGGTGGGATCCCTGCGTCTCAAGGCATCCGCAACTACTTTGCCTTACAACGGGCACAAAATAACTTTCGAACGTATAGTCCCCCAGGGACTCCATCCATTTTTGCTGCCTCAAGTTCAGATCCTTTTGATCCAACCGATATATCAGGCTCCTATGATCGGTATAAACATCGTCCTTTACGCCGTACAAAAAATGCCTCCACGGTTTTTGTGAAAAAGCACGACCGCTAACTCCAGATGGCGGACTGGGCAATTCCTTTCGTGCTCTTTCAGCTAATGCGAGCCATAAGCCATAACATTACCACGCAGCAGCAGCACGCAGTTCAACCCACTGCCCAAGGCAGTGTTGTAGATCTCACAGCTTTTTGTTCCACTCGGCGAACTTAGCACTGACGTCGTGGTTAACCAACTCTTTAACCCTTCAAATCTTGGGCGCACTCGCGCATCTAAACAACCTTTTAAGCTTTTTCTCGACAACGTTGTGAGGGGTAAACCTATCCACGAGAAGTCCTCTACGAAGCGCCTGTGGTAGCCGACCACACCAGACAAGTCTGGACTTCCGCTACCGAGACAGCACAGGCCACCCTTATATTATGACTAACACGCTGGACCCAAAATGCTCCCACTCTACCAACTATAGGACCGAGGAGTGCCACCGAGGATAACCCAAGATTCGCGTTTGCAGAACATGGCGTATAAGTGGTTTCTCCTTAGCGTCCACAAGACAAAAAGTAGATATTCAGAAGTGATATCCTTCACACTGGGAGTACATCACCACGTTGTCAGTGAGACGATCACAAAGTGGTCTAGGTACTCCCTGAACGTTCTGTTCATCATTTCCATGAACACTGATGGTGCATTAGTCAGCGCGAACGGCATGACTGCACACTTGGAATGCCCATAACTTGCGTCGGACGCTAGCTTCGGGGCATTGCTTTCCCTTATCCTCAGCTGATACTAACCAGACTTAGGATCCAACTTTAAGTATCCTTATGACCCGACCAACAGATCCAGAGATCATCAATCCTTGAGATCGTGCACTTGCTCTTTTCCGCTAACTTATTCAGTTCCCCATAATCGATATAGAGCCGCAAACTCCCGTCCTTCTTCTAAACGAAAAAGACCGGTGCGCTCCAAGGCGACAAACTTGGACGCACGTAACCCTGCTCCAATAACTGGTCGAGTTGAATCGTTACTTCGCCATTTCCTTAGGAACCAACCTGTAAGGAGAGCGTGACACAGGTTTGGCACCTGGCACAACTAAATCGCAAAATCAATCTCACGCTACGGTGGGGCTCCTGGGAAAACGTTAGGGACACACATAAGGATATTTGGATACACCCAATAAACTATCCAATGTAGGCTTAGGCTTCAAAGCCAACCATGGCGGCAGTAACGACGCTTGCAAGTCGAACTCCAAACCCCCAACCCGTACCATTACGACACAGACTTCTCTTCGCATGCATTGAACGACCACTAGGCAACTACAAGTCCAATTTGTTCTTTACTCCAATGCGCGATATCAATCCTTTTGACAAAAGGAGTGCGAAGCTCCCGTATCGGACAACGCTCTCGCCGGACTACCAACAATCCAAACAAAACCTAAAACCTCCAGTCCTAAGCTAATACGCATAAGGTATCAGGTATAAGAAGCTAGATTGCTATCAATTAAACCATACCTATCATCCCGACGGTCAGCCACACGGCCTCTGTTGGCCAAGGATGTCCATTCCCAGTTGGGCCGGAGTAAACAGCGATGCGGTGGATGCCACCGCCTTTCCCTTCTCCTCATATATTGCCCCCGGCCTCTTTTCGGACATTGGACGTCCACTCCAACAATCCCGGGCATAGTGTCCCGGCTTTCCACACACAAAGCATGCATTCGGGGTTTGGGCTATAGTCACTCCGGATGTGCTAGAGTAAGGAACTAGACCCGACCTCCTAGCCTTCTTGTACCACCTACGGTACCCAGATTTTGAGGTTGGCATTTTGAACATCGTTTCCTTTACACCAGAAGCTTCAACTGCTCCTACCATAGCTTTCGTTGTCTTCTGAGCGCCCTCCAAACAATCTCTGGCAAAGTGCCCTTTCTTACCACAAGAATGACAACTGTAAGTGGTTTGGCTAGTAAATGATCTAGCCTCTTGTCTCGGCGTCTTTCGATAGGCATTCCTTATAGGATCTGTAGGGTTTGGTACCCTATTCACTGGTACTTGGTGAGTTTTTGCCAACTCCACTTCCAAAGCTCTGGCCGACTCCACCAAAGCTCGGAATCCCAATAGCTTTGGTCTTAGAAGTAGAATACGCAACTCGCTGCGCAGACCATTATAAAATCTATCAACTATAGATTGTTCGCTTTCCCACTCAAAGCCTCAGTAGCGCCTTATCATAAGGAACATCTGCAAATATGCGTCAACAGAATGCACTCCCTGCACCACAGTCATGTTCACTTGCTGCCCTAATTGACCTCCAAATTTCCTTTGCTCCAACATACCCCCCGATGCTGTGGCCATCTCAGGTTCAAAGCGTTGCACATTACTTCCATGTTATGCATTGGTCACAGCAAACACCGCTTCAACCACTCTTCTTATGATTTCCAAGGAAGTAGGGGTCTCAGGCACGTCGCTTGGTGCAGTACTCTGCTCAGCAAACGTGTGTTCAGACTGCCCCGCTCCACTTCCGGACACCTATAGTCATACAAAACACCGATAAGTGCCCGAAAAAATTGCAAGAAGCAATTATAGGAACACGCAGGTTCCCCAAACATGTGTATTTTCATTCCTAAGTGGACATTCATGGGTTCTTTTCATGTTATAACGATGACGCACACACATGTACTCACCACCCCTTAAGGTGAATTCGCCCACGAATTCATTTAAGCTTGACCGAAATTAGTAGTCTAATACCAATTTGTAATACCCCTATCTGTCACATAGCATATAGTAGTAGGTCCGGTCGAGGCCCGACGCCATATACTACAGACAGACCGGTTGGTTACGTATTGAAACCATTCAACCAATCAGAACGTCCTACACAGAGCACCTAGCGAAAGTAAATTATTAAGTTGTACAAAGAATAAAGAGCCCTGCCAAGCATGAATGTCCACTACACAAACCAAAAGGAATGTTTAATACACAAATAATGGCCTTATAGCCTTACAAGAGTTTGCTTAATAAAAGTGTCTTCCAAACCTCGGCACGCAGGCCGGTCACACATGAGTACAAAAGGAAAACACTCAAAATTTGGCCTTCGAGGGCCGGCGCAGCAACTTGGTCTTTAGCCCGCTATTTACTGCTCGGCTCGGCAGCACCTGCAAGCAACAATCCACCGCACGGTGGTAAATAAAGGAAACGGTCAGCTATGCTGACCAAATTATAACGATTCCGTCCCCAAACCAGGGCGGCAAAGCTTCTTCCCTGCACTTGTAAGCAAAGCAAGCAACATAGCGAAATAAGCATCACATCACAGGTGCACGCTCACATGGTCGTACACCCCGTGCTCTCAGGGCACTTACTCGGTGAAGCCAGTCCGAACCCCGTTCGGTCCTTGACTCCACCACCACCCCCTTGGGGCGGCAACCTCGTAAGCATTTAGTCTTTTCAGCCGTAGCCTAGACTCGATCTTCAAACCTTGGCAAGTCCCATATAAAACTTTAGGTCGCTTTAACCAAGCAGATGGAGCGGGTAGGGGTCCACCAGCCCGTTGCTCACCCCGCCATTGCCATTTGGCCTTTGACGCGGGCTAAGCTTCCCCAGTCCCAAATATCGTTCAAACATGGTGCATAGCCCCGCTATGTACCTGGTTGGCTCCCAGGCCACCGATATGGTAGGAAAGCGATTCCGCCCAGATTTCCGGGTGCATCTTGGGGTTAATCCCCAAGATTCCTTGATGCATTCTACGCATAGCAACCCGAAAATAATCAAAACGCTCGGAGTCTTCTCCGGTTAATAATGCATAGCAAATCATCACCGATCCAGACCAACATGTCCGGATAGGCTTCACACAACATGCCTATGTCCGTACTACGATTCCGGACTCTAACAAAGGGGACTTTACATATCTACCCCAAAGAATACCGCAAACTCACCGCACACTCGCGGGAGCGGGTTTTCCCATGCAAAAGAAAGAGAGCTTCACACGCTCAAGATTAGAATCGTTACCCTAGCATTTCTCATCGGCGCCATGACGATCTTGCCGGATGGAAAGCACCGTATTGGCCTCGCCTTCGCGGATCCGGACTCGGATCAAGAATCGGTGCTCCGAAGCTCCACCGGCGGCCGGAGTTGACCTCCTTCTTCTTCCTCCTTGCCCTCCCTTCTCTCTAGTTTTAGAAAGAGAAAGCTTAAGTGAAATGAGGTTTTTCAATCCCCATTACCGGTTATAACTCATCAGGAACAGCCCCTCACCGTTGGATCTCAAACTAAGGAAACCGAAGGCTGTGATTCAGCCTGAAATTCCAAAACCTGGGAAGAACACGGGTTGCAACACGGCCATGTGCATGGCCGTGTCACTCATTCTCCATCACTCCCATGATCTGACCAGTACACGGCCTATGACACGGCCTCCGACACGCCCGTGTCACATGTGACACACCCGTGTCAGGGCCCATGTCATGCCCCGTGTTCACCAGCTTGGACTATCTCGAGTTGGACATGGACTTCGACACGGCATCAGACATGCTCGTGTCACAAGTGACACGCCCATGTCAGTACTCGTGTCACGGCCCATATGCATAACTCAGAAACCTCTCGAGCGGGACACGCCCTGGGACATGCCCGTGTCCCAGGCCGTGTGCCGCCCCCCCCCCCCCCCCCCGACGACCTTCGATCGCCAAAACGTCGACCACGCGACCCAAGGTCGAACACGCCCGTGACATGCCCGTGTCACGCCCGTGACATGCCCGTATCACCTGCTCCAAAACCCAGTCTTGGCTTAAAACGTCACCTATCCCTCTTTTGAGTTTCGGGGTGTTACACTGTCTACCTCTCCAGTCTTCCAAAGAGGTGGTCTGCTCCTTTTGTATGCCTGTAAGAGGCGGTCTGCTCTTTAGTTCTCCTAGAGGAGGGTCTGCTCCCCACCTTCTCTACAGGCTATGCTGTTAGCTTATGCCTAATTGTCCAGACCACCCAAACCTACGGAAGTGATGCCACCAAGCCCAGTTCCAGAACTTTCCGCTCCGGACCTATAAATAGTGTTAGCCCCAAACTCTGCAACGTGTACAAGGTTCCAAGGTCACATGTAGTTCAATTGACATACTCGATTCTCTAGTACGCCCAGACCGTCAATTCTCAACATGATCAAGATCCAGCTCTCCGGTGGCGGACTCATTCACTAGTCTGCCCAGGTCTCCCCGCCTCAGGAGCGGCTCGAATCACCCCGCTTCTTTTTCAGGCAGACTCAAGCACCAGTCTGCATAGGTCGTGGCCCTTCGGCTAGGATCGCTCCCTACAACAACAGACAGAAACTCCAGACCGCGAGCCCAATCTGCCCCTCTTGCGCGGACTGGCATGTATTTTCCTTTTCGGTCTCGTCCCTGCTTCCTAGTTCTCCTGTCCCCCAGACAGCTAGTTATTTTATCCATGCTCATTTTGGCAGGCACCCAAACATATAAATATGGGAAAGCAGTGCACCCAAAACCCACTAACTCGAGCCCAGGAGCCTACTTGTTAAAGGATGTGGACTTGAATCTCAGGCTTTGCGGTCTCCAGCTTGCTCTTCTTTAAGTTCTTTCCCTCTACTTGTAATCATTTTCAATCAAAGGAAAACCTGTCACAAGAGAGGCATTTAGGTCGCGACGGGCGAAGTATAGTGTTGTTGTGGCTCATGGCTCTGCTGTCTTTTTCTCTCGTCCACTTGTAGATAGCTGCTTGCAGTCATCTTTTCCCTTCTCCCCCGTGATCGAACCATTAGCTGGTGGTGCCCGTTTCTGCGCATCAATAGTAAACACGCGGCCTTCATATCAAGCTGCTTTTTGAAATCAACGAACTGGCATGTCATACCGCTGATCTCACCGCTCAGACTGCTCCAGTTCATCTGAGGACTCATAGTGGGACGCGATCAAACAGTCCTGTTGGGAGGCTGAACAATCCCGCAACGAGACCAATCATCGTTTGGATGCGATCAGTCAGGCTTTGAACATGCTGAATTAGTGGCTTGGGCTTTAGGCTACAAAAGATCCAGCAGACACTCCATTCCGCCAGACTCTAGCTTGCCGAACTCCTTTTCGGCAATCTACGGCAGTTACGCGATCCCCTCTGCCTCGCCATCCAGCCCATACCGTAGCTCCTATGCGACCTTAAGAAGATCAGTTCGCCTTTCTGATGGACTTCTTAAGGGAGGCGGCCAAAGGCACTCCTGCCCGTCAGCTCGACTATGCAGATCGCCAGCCCGCGGACATTCCAGATCCATTCCGCCCTACATAACCTCCTGATTTTGAAGCACCCTCTCCCTTTGTTGACCGAATCTGATGGGAGTCGGCTCCAAGCAGCTTTAGAGAACCTCGTTTGCCTCTCTATATATGGGATAATGATCATGTTGCCCATCTGCAGGCGTTCGAAGGGGCAGTTACATTTGGATGCCTCTCCGGCTCCATAAAATGTAAACTCTTAGTTACCACCATCAACGGACAGGCAAGTGTGTGGTTCTATGAGCTGCCTTCAAGCACATTTTCTTCTTTTATCGAGTTTTGCAGTGAGCTCCTGTTGAGGTTTGCTACATCCAAGAATAGAAAGGATGGTCAAGCTGCTCTCTTTGATATCAAGCAAAGATACAACGAGTCAGTTGCTTGATTCATTGATCTCTTCTAAAAGGAGATCCATGGGGTGAAGAATGTGAACCTTGATTACTATAAAGTTGCCTTAATCCAAGACCTCAAGGAAGGCTCTTTGAAGTTCAAGGCAACAACTAAAATGCCAACAACTTATCAAGATTTGATTACCCTTGTCAATCGCTTCATTGAAGGCAAGAACGCCAATCTCACTTACATTTCATCCCTGACAACCAAGGCTGAAGGAAGGGATGCTTTCAGTTCTTCCTTTGTTGATCGTCATCACAATAAGCCTCCTCGTCCCAACTATCAGCCTCCTGCTCAGAGGGGGCGGCACTTCCGCCACAAGAAACCATTTCTTTGCCATCAATAGTTTCGTAATCAGATATATTCGTTGGCCACCTCTCCCACCTTGCTAGCTCAAGTTCTACCCATCTTTCAAGATGCTCTGCCTGCTCCAAGGCAGCATTGCAGTGACTCCGTGGAGGAGTTTGCATATATGGGCCTAGGCATTGATGAGGCATCTAGATTGTACAGAGGAAGTAATATGATAGGAAGACAGAACCTCAGAAAGAGTGGAGGCCAAGGAACTCGGATCTATTCTATGAGTTTCACAAGGAGAATGGACATACGATCGAGAATTGGAGAGCCCTTCATCAACTGGTTGAGAATTTGATTGCCAAGGGCAAGATGAAAGAGCTAGGCAAGAAGGATGCCTCATCTAAACCGTCCACCTCCAAGGGCAAGGTGGTGGTCGATGCCCACTAGGAGTGTGTAGAGGTCGAAGATGTTGGACGTCTGGGCCATATCAATATTCAAAGTGAATGCTCTAATGCACATGATGAAGGAGCCTTGGGGCGGCTCTTTTGAATTCATGGTGGAGCACGAATAGAATCAAGTCGGAAATATTCAATCACAATGGTCTCTAGGGCAGAGGTCGCCTCTTCTTCTTTTTCTGCCCCATTAAGAGGAAGTGTCACTTTCGGCTAGTACAACCTTCCCCAAACTACCAACCTATTCAACGATGTTGTTGTGATCAAGGAAGAGATCGAGGACTACACAGTGAATAGAATTTTAATCGATATAGGCAGTTCTATCAACCTCCTTTTCAAATCAACATTTGAGGCCCTGAAGACCAGAAAGCCTCCACTTCCCACCGAAGGGCCACTCTATGGCTTCTTTGGAGAAAGAAAGGATGTTGAAGGAAGTTTTATACTTTAAATAAGTCTATCAGGAATAACTAGACTTATCCAATTCTTAGTAGTCGATGCTCCAAGCAGCTATTATGCAATCTTTGGGAGACCTCTACTCAACAAGTATCAAGCGGTGGTCTCAACGTACCACCTGGCAATAAAGTTCAATGTTAATGGCCAGCAATATAGGGTCAGGAGTGACACGCAGAAAGCTCAAGAATGCAATGTTTGCACAGTCAAGATGACTGAGACTAGTCCTCCCGCTTTACCAGCTTCAGCACAAGAAGTCTCCTTAAGTTCAGAGGCAGCTGATAACAAAGAAAGATCTTACCTGGAACCTACCCGGGTGACTCAAGGAGTCCCAATTGCTAAGGGGGAGGAGAGGAAGCTCTCCTTCAACTTGGAGCTACTGGAAGATCAGAAAGCCGAGTTGATCTCTTGCCTTCTAGAGAACCTGGATGTCTTCACGTGGTCTGTAGAGGATATGCTGGGAGTTGATCCAGATGTCGCTTGCCATCATCTCAACATCGATCCAAGCTTCAATCTTGTGAAACAAAAGAAAAGAGATGTGGCGACCAAGCTTGTAGATCCAATCAAACCGGAGGTCTCAAAGCTTCTCAAGGCGAAGTTTATCCATGAAATTCAATATCCCGCCTGGATATCTAATGTTATAATGGTCAAAAAAATAAGGAGGAACGTGACGAATGTGTGTAGATTTCATGCAATTAAATAAAGCATACCCCAAAGATTGTTACCACTTGCTTCGAATAGATTCTTTAGTTGATTCCGCAGTTGGGTATTCTTTTATGAGTTTCTTATATGAATTCTATAGTTATCGTCAAATTAGAATGTATAGGTCTGACATTCCTCATACGTTTTCATCACAAGCGATGGTTGTTATTGTTACCTCGTGATGCCTTTCATACTTAAGAATGCTAGTGTGACTTATCAATGCATGATGGATCATGTATTTAAAAAGCAAAAAGGAAGAAACCTTGAGGTGTATGTTGATGATCTCTTGATCAAAAGTAAATCCTTCTCTTCGCACCTGCAAGATCTAGCAGAGACGTTCGCCACTCTACGAAAATATAAGATGAAACTCAATCCATTAAAGTGCACCTTTGGGGCGAGTAAGGGGAAATTTCTTAGTCACCTCCTTACTCCAGAAGGACCTGCCCCTAATCCATATAAGGTTAAAGATATTCATAATATGATACCTCCTAAATCACCCAAAGAAGTTCAACAATTAGGAGGAACGTTAGCAGGGCTCGGAAGATTCATCTCTCAAGTTGGAGACAAGAGCGCCTCTTTCTTTAGAACTCTTCGAGGAGCGTCCAAATTTGAGTGGACAGAAGAGTATTCAGAAGCCTTTGAGTAGCTGAAGAAATAGTTAAGTTCAACACCTCTATTGCAGAGCCCCCCGGTCAGGGGAAATGTTGTTCTTATATCAGGAGTTGGCCTGAAGGCGGGCAGCTCAGTCCTTGTTCGAGAAGAAAATAGGAGACAATTTCCAGTTTTCTATAATAGCCACATCCTCAAAAGCGCAGAAACAAGATATCTTATTCTGGAGAGGTTAGCTTTAGCACTAGTAATGTCTGCTCGGAGACTTCGTCCATACTTCCAAGCGCATGCAATTCAAGTTATGACTGATCAACCTTTGAAAAGCGTGTTGGAAAATCCAGAGCATTCAGGGAGGTTGGCTAAATGGGCAATAGTGTTAAGTGAATTTGAGAGCTCTTATGTTCCCAGAACAGCCATCAAAGCTTAGGTACTGGTAGACATCTTAGTTCATACAACAGAATCCAACTCCGATCAAGCATAAATATCTCCTATGGCTTGGACAATCTACGTTGATGGAGCCTCAGACAAAAATTCCTCAGGAGTAGGAGTGGTTCGATTAATCCTAATGGCATCAAGCTAGAGTAAGCGGTAAAGTTCTTCTTTCCAGTTACAAACAATCAGGCAGAGGATGAGGCTTTGTTAGCAAGCTTAAAGCTTGCAAGAGAACTAGGGATTGAATATGTTCACATCAAAACTAATTCTCTGGTAATGGCGTCACAATTCTTGGGCAACTTTGAAACCAGAGAACCAATCTTAAAGAAATACCTTGATCTCATCAAGATGGAAATCAGTAAATTCAAGAGTTTTACCATTGAGCACATTCCAAGAGCTGAGAATGAAGAAGCGGATGTTCTTGCTAAGCATGGACTTCCAATATGAGGAACAACTTCAGAACTCTTCTGCCTGGCAGTGGATGAAGAAGAGCTGATGCAAATTTATCAATGCCGCTCCTGGATGGACCCATTCATCCTTTATTTGTCATAGGAATTTTCACCCATCTATCAAGGATAAGAAAAAGTTCAAAGTAAAAACAGCTTATTACTATTTGATATCAGGCGTTCTATACAGAAAGACCTTCATGTCAACAATGGCAAGATGTGTCTTAGAAGAGGAAGCTCCTACTATGCTTCATGAAGTTCATTCTGGTGAGTGTGGTAGCCACTCAGGAGCCAGGACTCTAGAGAGAAGGATCCTCAAGCAAGGATATTTTTGGCCCACCAGGAAGAATGATTCGGAAGCTTATGCAAAGAAATGTGCACAGTTCCAGAAGTTCGCTCCACTTCAACATCAATCGGCTCAGCTCTCAGATCAATCGCAACACATTTTCCCTATGTAGTATGGGGAATGGATTTGTCTTTTTCCAATGGCAGGTGGACAACGTCGTTTTATCATAAAAATGATTGATTATTTCGGCAAGTCAATTGAAGCCAATGCATTGGCTAAAACAACAACTCACGTTGAAAAGAACTTCATCTAGGGCGAGGTAGTCTGCCAGCATGGAATTCCAACGGCTATTATCATAGACAACGGGCCATAGTTCAACAACAATGAGATGGTTGATTTTTGCATGCAGATCGGAACAAAGCTGTGATTTGCATCAGTCCATCATCCCAGGAGCAATGGCCAGGTTGAAGCAGCAAACTAGCAGGTTCTCAGCTTGGTAAAAAAGGAAGTGTAGAATCTCAAAGGCAATTGGACTGATCAACTTCCTTCAGTCCTATGGACCTTAAGAACAACACCTTCATCAGTAATTGGAGAGACTCTGTTCAAGCTTTCCCATGGTTCAAAAGCTCTCATTCTAGATGAGTTTGAAGTCCCATCCCCAAGAGTTCTGTTTGCTAGACAAAGGTGGGAAGATTGGCTTGAGGTGAACAATGAAGAAATAAAATTCAGCTTGGAACATATTGAGGAGATCAGAGATAAAGTAGCAATAAGGTATGAAGAAGTGAAGAGAAGGATTGCCCGATAATTTTATAAGAACTTGAGGATCAAACACTTTCAAGTGGGATATCTAGTTCTTAAAAAAGTTGATACTGCTGTAAGAGCCAGCTCAGTAGGAAAGCTGAATCTGAATTGGGCTGGTCCATTCATTATCAAGGAAGTACTGAAGAATGTGGCTTATCACTTTCAAAACTATGAAGGAGATGATGTATCACACACATGGACCAGGGATGATCTAAAACTATTCTATTCCTGAACCTCCTCCCTTCTTTTCCTTATGTAAATTTTTCAAAGATTATTATTAATCAAAGGCCCCTTACAGACATTTTTACAGGTGTTTTGTCTTCTACACAACTCGAAAGAAAGGATAACTGACACCAGGATACATCGTCAAGTTCATCTTATACCCCCCTTGAATTGTTGACAGTAGCGTAACACTCGATGACCATGTGTTGCGGGGAGATTTCACACCGTGTAGTGGGAGCTTCAGATTCTAGTGCGGTGAGCTACTGAATTTCGGATCCCGGCCAATACATAACCCCACCTCTGCATTATGGATGGATAGGGTGGGTGCTAACTCTACCTTGCCTTTTATGGGATATCGTTACAACTTTGATGATCGCATGAGGAAAGCAATGCTATGTGCACCTGCCCATAGATCTTCTTAGTTTATGACCCTCGAATACTCCTTGGTGCCCCTCAAGTAGTGTCTACAGGAGACCCATAGTCTTGTTAATCTTAGAGGAAAGCAATGGGCTCTAAGCGCACCTGCCCGAAAGATCAACCTTGACTGTCCTCCAGGCAGGGAAGTAGACTTTCTTCTCTCATTGGGTGAGGATTGAGTGTACAGCTTCTGTGACCCTGCGAGGAAAGCAATGGTCTTCGTGCTCAACTGCCCGCTTGGTCACCCAATTCTGTGGCTCATTCTCATCTCACAGGGAAGAATTCAGCCAAGGTGTGGACTGCATATTGGTATCCGCCTAGTCTATCGGTCTTTGCAGGGGGTTGATCTTACAGCTTTTGTGGCCCTACGAGGAAAGCAATGGGCCCTGAGCGCACCTTCCCGCTTGGTTACCTAAGTTTTGAATCATTATTCAGCACAGACTGCATATTGGTATCCACTCAGTACGCCGATTTTCAGAGGGTTCTTAACCCGTCTTGAGGAGCTCGCAAAGCTTATATATAATTCTCTCAGTTCGCAACATCTACCATCTATGCTTTCTCGGCTCGCAAAAGTATGTCACCAGAATCTTAATTAATGAAATCGCAGACTGGAGTTGGTACTCTCCAAAGCCCGCATCAACACTTTGTTGCACCTTTTAATGAGTTAGCAAATCATATTCATATCATACTCAAGATGCAATGGCGAGCTATAATTAAATTATTTTTCTGTTATATTATAAGGGAGAACTGGAAAATACATTGGCTCAGCCTAAACTATTAATCATTTTGGTTAAATCGTTTATGCAATCTCTAGGCAGGTGGCCTAGATTCTAAATGGTGCGGACTGGTGTTCATCAAACTACTGGTGAATCATTGTTCATGCACATTTCAGGCATTTAAATGCATATAAACAATGAAAATAACAAAAGATGTTAGTTGATCAAGATATCCTTTATATTAATCTATATAAAATTTATAACTTTCAAAAATCTGGCAGCCTCTAAACCTTAGTCTGCATTATCACCTAATCTCTCTCTCTTTCTCATCCCCCTTCTACCGCCAAACCCTAACCGCACCAGCTGCCGCCCACTTCCCCCTCTTCGCCTCCTCACGCTGGATCCGCACCTTGGGGGTCGCCGACTCACGCGTTCCTCCACTGTGGCCCGTAACAGCTTCCTTGCCTCTATTCTTACTGACTGTAGATGGTTTTTTGTTGTTGTCCTCTCATGAGGATGATGGAGATGATCGAGATATTTTTGTGTTTGAAGTTTTTTTTGGTGTCCTCTTCAGTGTTTCATGTGTTTTATGCCTATATGCACGTGTATTCCGCGTGAGGGGGAGTGTTTGGGATGAGGCAGACCCGGATAATCTTTCCCGTTGTTTGCCTTAGTCGCACACGACCTCTAAACTTATGTAGTGTGTTGTTTGTGTCTCCCCAATTTTTTTTTGATGATTGGCAGGTGGTATAGTCTTTGATGGTTGTTTTTCCTCTTTCTCTCTTATCCTCAATGTTGATATCAGGGGAGTTGCCATCCGAGCCGCTTCCAATACTAACTGAGTTCTCGCTGTCCATGACCTCGCTATGTGAGCTCTCATCATCAGAGCTAGACGAAGAGTCGGAATCGACGGACTTGACTCCCCTCCCCCCCCCCCCCCCGCTGGCTTGAACCTACGTCACTAGCAGCTTCTTCTTCTCCTTCTTCTTCTTCTTCCTCTTCTTCTCCCTCTTTTTCCTCTTCAACCTCTTCAATCACTACTTTTCCTTTTACAGTCCTCTTGATGTAGCGTACGCTCTCAACGGAGGTCTACACGGGATGAGGCTCTAATTCACCCTTCAACACACTCTTGTACGATTGCACCTACATAAGCATCTATCGTTCTCAACAACAAACCGTCTCGCGCACAAAACATAAACATAATTGGAGAATGATCGACTCTAAATCACTGGTAAAAATTGAGTCGAGTCATTCCCAAAATCAACGCAAAGGTTGCCAACCTTTTTGAGAGGAAGACCAAGACTATAAAGCCAAGATCCACTCAAGCAAAATTGATCCACCCGATCTGGAAATAAGAAACAAAAAAGATAATGATTTTATTCAAAGATTTGAAAGGCGATTGAAATTAAAGCCGCGAAGAACACGATGGTTCACCTTCCATTTAAGGAAATCTGGGGATCTCTCATGCCATCGTAAGTTGGGGCATTAATCTTAATGGCCCTCGTGAGATCAAAACCTCTCTCGTGGCGGTGCACTCGATGGGGTGCTCGGGGGGAGTCCTCATCGGAATCCGAATCAGGAGTTTGTTGGCGCCAATTTGGCTGCTCAACATTAATGGGGGGTGGGGGTGGCCTAGCTTGATTTTGTAGGATCTGTGTTAACATATTACTAAGCTCCGTCATTTCGTTACGTAGTCCTGTTATGGCCTCAGTGTTGGGATCCCCACGCTCGTTCGCAGCCATCCTAGACGTAGAAGGTGTAGAGTATTTCGTTCCTAGTCTAGTGCGCATGCAGGTGTAAAATATTTGGAAAGATGAATTTTTCTAGGGCTGACCCTACATGAAAAATAGAATATTTTTATAGTTTCCCAATGTGACAAAAATGTAGAACGTTAAAAAAATATTTAAACTTTTCGCTGAAAATTGCAGAATTTAGAGCGCTATTGGCAGACTAATTTTTTTTTTGTGCGTGCCGACAAGACTAACGCGAGGACATTCAATTAGAAAATTGACACAATCTGGCTCTGATACCAAATTGATGTAGCGTACGCTCTCAATGGAGTTCTACCCGGGATGAGGCTCTACTTCACCCTTCAACACACTCTTATACGATCGCACCTACACAAGCATCTATCGTTCTCAACGACAAACCGTCTCGCGCACAAAACATAAACACAATCGGAGAATGATCGACTCTAAATCAGCGGTAAAAATTGAGTCGACTCATTCCCAAAATCAACGCAAAGGTTGCCAATCTTTTTGAGAGGAAGACCAAGGCTACAAAGCCAAGATCCACTCAAGCAAAATGGATCCACCCGATCCGAAAATAAGAAACAAGAAAGATAACAATTTTATGCAAAGATTTTAAAGGCGATTGAAATTAAAGCCGTGGATAACACGATGGTTCACCTTCCACAAATCTACTTAGAAGAAGCACTTGGAGGAAAAGGGGAGAGATTACCCAACCCGTTGGCATCAAGTACTCTAGATAACTAGTGGGAGAATCACTCTCTCCACGATTCCACCAGCATCACACTGAATGGATCCACCAGCGTTGCACTGAGTGGGATGCAGTCCTTCTTCCTCAGAGTCGCACCAAGAAACGTCGCCGGAGAGCTCCACAAAGGAGGCGGCCGAAAGGGAGAAGAGGGGGGCAACGAGGGCGGCTTTTCTCAAGCTGGCTGAAATTTTGAGGGGGGGATTTTAGGGTTCCAATCTTTCAAACATTCTCTTAATAAGCCCCATATATATAGGAGTTACAAAATAAATCCAACCATCCAAGATTGAGATGAAACCTCATCAATCCGGATGGTTATTAGCACACCAAAATGTTTTAAATGCATGAAAAATAAAAGATTACAAGTTCCAAATAAAATTGCATCTAAAATATAATAACATTTAAACTAAATAAAATTGTCTTCAAGTAAGCTTTTAAGTAGGCTTCGCACGCCATGGGCGGAGATTATAGCGTTGCCTTCCGTTAGTGGTCCGAGAGTCGTCATGTCGCCTGAAATCTTTATGTTTTAGTATTTCGGCGTCGTCTTCAAGTGGTGGTGGTGAGGCCGCGGCATCACCGCTCTAGCGCCGCGACCTGTTCTTCCAGCTCAGGGAAAAGCGGGAGAAAAGACACTCTCTTCATTCCATCCTTTGCAAGGCTGCCTTCAATGAACCGCTGTATAGCAATCTCGACACTTGCGTTCACATAAGGAAACATGACGCCCCGAAAGCTGCTATTCATGAGTTCGTATGCGGTCTGCAGAGAAACAAACACAAGTCAGGATGCTGCGACCTTAATAAGGAGACCGCTGCGAATTCACCAACTTACCATCGCCTCCTCCTTTTAAAGAGCGACCTTATTTCCTAGACACTTATTTCTTTCTTTCTGCGATTTCATCCCATCCTGAAGTTGCTCATTTTCCTAGAGCGTGTCCCTTATCAGGCAACCGAGGAAGTGGCCCGTCATCACACTATTTGCATTGGCTTAGGCGGCTAGGAGAGGGAGGTTGCCAGGGGTAACATTCTTTAGCTCGTGCAGGTTATGCTTCTCGTAAAGTGCCGAAATCTCCACAATGCGCGTTGTAAGACCCCCTTCTTTTTCTTTTTAAAACCCGGGGTCTTAGGCCAAGAATCGCCGCTTTGCGGTGACACCTTCACGTCCTGAAGGGTCATCACCACAAGGCGCCGATTTTGCCGGCCAATTCGATCACAGGAAGGTAGCACAATTATTGAAGTAAGAGCAAGTCCACTGAAAATCACATATATAGAAATAAAACTCCACAAAGGGAGTGCCCACAGAATAACAATAATCAAAGTACTATAAATGCGGGCTTATGCCCGGTACATCATATCCTCACTACAAATCTCTCATGCGGAAGCAAAAACAAAACTACTCAAGGTCGACACTCACGGTCCCGGCTGTATGAACTCCGGAGCTAGACTGCCCCATCTCCAAGCGCACCGGTCTCTGGGGCTGCTCCTCCATGCTGGGCTTCGCGATCCCCTAAATGATGCGGTTCGAAAACTGTTAGTCATAAAGACTAATCCCTATCATCCCCTACCCCTTCCCCCATGGCTCCTAGGTACCGAGCGGAAAGGAAGAAAGGGAAGGACATGAGGGTGGAGATTTAATGGAAGAAACAGGTGGCAGCGAAACTAATCTAGCAATTCTATAATAAATATGACAGAAACAGAAAGTAGGAAAAGTAACCTTAACTTATGTGCGGAAGCGCATACGCCAAGGGATCTTCTACAAGGCTCCCATCGTATAGAGTGTCCCATACCACTTATACGTTAGGGTGTCGGTTATCAAACAGCAGCATATATATATAGAACCTAACCTTAATTTATAAACTTGCCCACACAAGCTTATATACGAGGGGGTCGTTTTGCAGGTCCTAATGTATAAGCATCCCATACCACTTATACTTTAGGTGTCAGGGTTAAATGTATCGATTATGCTATGACATGCAAGTGGGTATGATGAAACATGCAAGTGCAACTCCCACACCCGACTCTGTGCACACAGACCTTTAGTTCCCCCTTTCGGAGTCGTTACCTCCCAGGATACCTCTGTAGTGGCAGACGGAAGCGGTGGGTTGGGCCTCGCCCACCTCTAAACCAGTAAAGCACTACCGGTCAAACCTATCGTACGCCTCAACGCTTGGTGCACTAAGCGGACGCCTGCGTACTCTTGCCGGCTGGCGCACCGGACTTTTGTTGGCGAAGTGCTAACCACACCTGCCGAGTCAGCGTATTGGCATCGGTGCATCGACCCTCCAATACCGAAGACCCACCACCTTAATTTTCATTCCTTTTATGCACATGCAAATTTAATCGTAAACATACAAAAACCGAGTCGAAGCTCACCGGACCAAAACGTCCGTCTCTTAACCAACCGAGCCGAAGCTCCCCGGACCATTCCGTCCATCTCTTAACCAACCGAGTCGAGGCTCTCATCAATCTTCCTGTGCCAACAATGTTTGTGAAAGGTGCAGCCCTAATTACTAAGTTACTCTTGTCAGTTTGTTATTACAGTTTACGTTAACCCAGGACTGCCCCCGGTATTCCCTGTGAAGGGCTCTCAAAGGGCACTAGGAACTATGATGGTAGCTGAATCCCATCGTTCCCTTTCGCAAGGCACTTATTGTTATTGGTTGATCCCCTTTACCCATTCCCTTCTCATATTACGATAGACTATCCTAGGATGATTTTTAACCTTCCTCTCTTCGGGAAAGATGATCTTTCGTCGAACCCGAGCACCTCTTAACCCTAGCTATCACTACTTCTCTCTACTCTTCATGTCATCCCATTGTGATATCATCCACAATTGTCCACCCAGACAAAATGACTAACTCCAACGAGTTTCTCAGATCATGACCTATTGCAATTCACAAATTTGCTATATGCAGACCAACCTAGACTATATGTCGAACCGGTTATGCAATGATCCCAAAACTAATCCAAATACGCTAAACTATTTACTGGAGACTTATCATGATATAAATAGCCTAAATCTAGAAGGTGGTAATTTTCCTAATTTATCTGGCATTTAATTAATTTCCTCAAAAATTCCAAGGGCTACCGGTTTGAACATGAACTACCCTAAGTTCTCATGCAAGATATCCAGCAAATTTATAATAAATAGTAGGTTATCTCAATAGGGTAAATCCAAAGTATCATAATTTTCTATCATCAAAAGGGCACTAAAAACTATTTTAGCAATATTTACTATCTTCCATTATTTATGAACCAATAACAGAGAATATTCTTCCAAAAATTATAAATAAATTATAATATGCAGATAAAGCCTTAAAATTAGCATTGGCCCAATTTCAAAATTTTCCAGTAATAATATCATCCCTAATTAATTTTCAAAGCATAAAACCCCTCTTTTACATTTGTGAAGAAGGTACTGGATTTACTCAACTAAAAATTATACAAAAATTCAAGGGTAACCATTCAGTCCTAAAACATTTATTTCCAAGATTTCATGAGGTTTTAATGTTAACCCCAGAATCCGCAACATTTCCAGCTAGGCATCTTGCCCTTCCCTCGCTGAACTCAAGTACTCAGTTCGCCCAGCTCGCCAGTTGACGTGGTCCGTCACCTAGGAGGACTCCAGCTATCAATCCACTCAGGTCGCCCTCGGTTCCCAGCTCTGCTAGATCGACGACCTCCCATCGACGAGTCAAGCTCAGGCCGGCGAGCTCCGAGTCAGGCCGCCCAGGTCGCTCAGGTCGCAACTAATCTGAAAGGACCACGCTCGATGCGACCAAGGGAGGTCTCCAGCTCGCTGGCCCAGTCCACCGGTCCCACGCGGACTGCTTGTTCTTTCTCTTTTTTGATTCCCGTCACCGCTGCCCGGCTCTTTTGTACCCCGGGCAGCCGGTTATTTTAGCCCTGCCCGCTTGGGCAGGCCCCCAGCCTATAAATAGGGGGAAGTGGTGCACTCAAAGCACGCTGACTCGAGCCCAGGAGCCCACTTGTTAAAGGCTGCGGACTCGAATCTCTGGCTTTGCGATCTCCAGCTTGCTTTCTGCTTTGCTTTGCTTTTCCCTTCTTGTAACCCCTTCTTTGCAATCAAAAGTAAGCCCGTCGCAGGAGAGGCATTCAGGCCGCGACGGGCGAAGTCTGGTGTTGCCGTGCTCCACGGCTCTTGCTTTTCTGTTCCTTTTCTTGTCCGCCAAGTAGACTGCTGCTCGCAGTTTGTTTTTCTTTTCTTCCCTAGGTGCTCGAACAGTTAGCTGCTGGTGCTCGTTTCCGCCTTCGCTTTTCGCGCATCAACAGTTAACACGCGACCTTCAGATTCGAGCAGTTTTTGAAACCGCGGATAGAAATGTCAGACCGCCGAGGTCGCCGCTCCGACCGCTCCAGCTCCCCCGATGATTCGCTGTGGGAGGCGTTGGAGCAGTCCCGCTGGGAAGCTGAAGTATCTCGAAGAGAGACTGACCAGCGGCTCGATACGATCAGCCAAGCCCTGTTAGCATTGACTCAGCGGCTTGCCCCCCAGGTTGCTGAAGAAGTTGCTGAGACACCTGTCCGCCAGACTCCAGTCTGCTGGACCCCGGCTCGTCGCACCCCTCTTCAGCAGTCGCCTGCGACCGCGCCTCCGCCTCTCCACCAAGCTCAGTCCGCAGCTCCCCTGCGACCTCAGGCTGATCAGTTCGCCCCCCTGATGGATTTCTTCAGGGAAGCAGCCCGAGGGACCCCGGCTCGCCGACTAGACTTTGTTGATCGACAGTCCGCAGAGCTCGCAGAGCTTCGTCCGCCAGTCCGCCCTTCTGCTGATTCAGAAACTCCCTCTCCCTTCATCGATCGAATCCGATGGGAGTCAGCGCCAAGCAATTTCAGAGAACCTCGTCTCCCTTTTTATTCAGGGGAGACTGATCCGGTCTCCCACCTGCAGGCATTCGAAGGGGCAGTTGCATTGAGGAGCCTCTCTGACGCCCTGAAATGTAAACTTCTGGTGACCACTCTTGATGGTCAAGCAAGAGAATGGTTTTATGAGTTGCCTCCAGGCACCATTTCCTCCTTCGCTGAGCTTCGCAATGAGCTACTCCTGAGGTTTGCAACCTCTAAGAAGAGAAAGGATGGGCCGGAAGCCCTTTTTGACATTAGACAGAGAGACAATGAATCGGTGGCAAGATTCGTTGATCGGTTCCAAAAGGAAATCCAAGGGGTAAGGAATGTGAACCCCGATTATTATAAAGTTGCCCTGATTCACGGCCTCCGGGAGGGCCCGTTGAAATTCAAAGTGACAACAAAGGCATCATCAACTTATCAGGAGCTCATAGCAATTGCTAATCGCTTTATTGAGGGAGAAAATGCCAACCCAACCTATATCTCATCCCTGACAGCTAAAGCTGGAGGAAGGGATGTCCCCAACTCCTCTTCCAACAATCAATACCACAGTAAGCCTCCCCGGCCTGACTTCCATCCTCCACCTCAGAGGGGGCGTAACCTCCGCCATAAGAAACCCTTCCTTGGCCATCAACATTTTCATGATCAGAGACTGCCGTTGGCCGTCACTCCCGCCGTTCCCCTTCAAGCGCTCCCCATTCTTCAGAGCGCCCTGCCAGCTTCAAATCCTCATGGGAGCAGCCCTATGGAAGAGCTTGCAGATCTGGGCATCGACTTTGAAGAGGTCGTCCAGATAATCCAGAGGAAGGCTGAAGAAAAGAGGCAAGGGCCTCAGAGAGACTGGAAGCCCAGGGACAACTCTCAGTTCTGTAATTTTTACAAGGAGAAGGGTCATCTGACTAAAGATTGCAAGGCTCTTCAGAAGCTAGTTGAGAGGTTGCTCGCCGAGGGTAAACTCGAGGACCTGGGCAGGAAGAGTGATTCTTCAAAGCCTTCCACCTCCAAGGGCAAAGAGGTGTCTGAAGTCCACCAGGAGTGCATAGAGATAAGGGATGAGGGACATCTAGGGCTCATTGATATCCCAAATGAGTGTATTGATGTTGTCGACGAGGGGGCCCTGGGAAGACTCTTTTTTATCCATGGCGGAGCAGGGACTGAGTCTACTCGGAAGTCTTCTCTATCAAGGCTTTCCCGAGCTGAGGTTGCTTCTACTTCTTCCGCCCCACCTTCTGAAATCGTCACCTTTGGTTCTGCGGACCTTCCAGTAACCGCCAACCCCTTCGATGATGCCATCGTAGTCCAGGCAGCCATCGGAGATTTCACAGTTGATAGAATTCTCATTGACACTGGCAGCTCCGTAAATCTCCTCTTCAAGTCAACTTTTGAGGCCCTGAGGACAGGAAAGTCTCTGCTTCCCACCGAGGGGCCACTTTATGGCTTCTCGGGCGAAAGAAAGGAGGTTGAAGGAAATGTCACACTCCCAGTGACGCTCGGAGGGGTGACCAAGGAAATCCAGTTCATAGTGGTGGACGCCCCGAGCAGCTATCATGCTATCTTTGGGAGACCATTGCTGAACAAATATCGCGCCATCATTTCAACATACCATTTAGCCATCAAGTTCTGCAAGGATGGCCGTCAATACAGGGTCAGGAGCGACCCGAGGTAGGCTCGAGAGTGTTACCTCCGCACAGTTAATGTGACTGAAGTCTCCCCCTCAGCCTTTCCAGCAGCAGCAGAAGCCTTTTCTCCATCAGAAGCTATTGTGGATAGAGAAGGTGCTCACCTGGAACCTGCCCAGGTGACGCAAGAAGTCCCCATCGCAGAAGGGGAAGGAAGAAAGCTCTCCATCAACTCCGAATTGCCAGAAAATCAAAAGGCGGAGTTGATATCTTGCCTATTGAAGAATCTGGATGTCTTCGCTTGGTCAGCAGAGGACATGCCAGGGGTGGATCCCGACGTGGCTTGCCATCATCTCAATGTTGACCCGGCTGCCAAGCCCGTCCAGTAAAAGAAGAGGGATGTAGCTGTCAAGCTAGCAGAGCCCATCAGAGAGGAGGTTGCCAAACTCCTCAAAGCACGCTTCGTTCAAGAGATTCAGTATCCCGAGTGGGTCTCGAATGTTGTAATGGTTAAGAAACCTAGGGGAAAGTGGCGTATGTGTGTAGATTTCACCCGTTTGAATAAAGCATGCCCGAAAGATTTCTACCCCTTGCCTCGGATAGATTTATTAGTTGATTCTGCGGTAGGATATCCATTTATGAGTTTTTTAGATGCATTCTCTGGTTATCACCAAATAAGAATGCACAAACCTGATATCCCTTGCACATCGTTCATCACTAATGACGGTTGCTATTGTTATCTTGTGATGCCCTTTGGGCTTAAAAATGCTGGCGCAACCTATCAACGCATGATGGACCAAGTGTTTAAAGAGCAAAAAAGTAGAAACCTCGAAGTTTATGTGGATGACCTTTTGATTAAGAGTAGGTCTTTTCCACAGCACTTGGTAGATCTAGCAGAGACCTTTTCCACTCTGCGAAGGCACAAAGTAATGCTTAACCCGTTAAAATGCATCTTTGGGGCAAGTAAAGGGAAGTTTCTCGGCCATCTCCTTACTCCTGAGGGTCTTGCCCCCAATCCTGATAAGGTTAAAGCCATCCTTGATATGAATCCTCCCCGTTCACTAAAAGAGGTTCAACAGTTGGGGGGGGGGAGGTTGGCAGGACTCGGGAGGTTCATCTCTCGAGTTGGAGATAAAAGTGCACCATTCTTTAAGACTCTTCGGGGAGCGTCCAAGTTTCAATGGACAGAAGAGTGTTCCTTGGCCTTTGAGCAATTAAAAAAGAAGCTAACCTCGACTCCTTTACTCCAAAGCCCCTGAGCAGGGGAGATGTTGTTCCTATACCTAGGGGTTGGTCCTGAAGCAGTTAGTTCTGTCCTGGTCCGAGAAGAGAGCAGGAGGCAGTTCCCCGTTTACTATGTCAGTCACATCCTGAAAGATGCAGAGGCAAGGTACCCCATCCTAGAGAAGCTAGCTTTGGCATTAGTTATGTCTGCCCGCAGACTCCGTCCATATTTCCAGGCTCATTCAATTCAGGTGGTTACTGATCAACCTTTGAAGAGTGTGCTAGAAAAACTAGAGCATTCAAGCAGGCTAGCTAAATGGGCAATTGAGCTAAGCGAGTTTGAAATTTCCTATGTGCCCAGAATAGCTATCAAGGCACAGGTGCTTGCAGATTTCCTGACTGATACGACAGAATCAAGCTCGGACCTGGCAGCAAGGTCTCCTTTAGCTTGGACCATTTATGTGGATGGAGCTTCTGGAAGAAACTCTTCGGGGGCAGGGGTAGTGTTGATAAACCCGAATGGTGTCAAACTTGAGCAGGCCATCAAGTTCTATTTTCCAGTGACTAACAATCAGGCAGAATATGAAGCTTTATTAGCCGGCTTGAGGCTTGCACGAGAGCTTGGAATTGATCACGTCCATATCAAGACTGATTCACTGGTAATGGCTTCACAAGTTCTTGACAACTTTGAGACCAGGGAGCCAGTGTTGAAAAAGTACCTTCTGCTGGTAAAGGTTGAGGTTGGCAGGTTCAAAAGTTTTACTATTGAGCACATTCCAAGGATAGAAAACGAGGAGGCTGACGTTCTTGCCAAGTATGGGCTCTCGTCAGGAGGGACAACTTCTGAACTTTTCCACCCAGCGGTGGAGGAAGAAGGGCTAATGCAAATCGATCAGTGTTCCTCTTGGATGGACCCCTTCATTCTCTACCTATCAACCGGGAACCTGCATCAGTCAGTAAAAGATAAAAAGAGATTCAGGTTAAAAGCAGCACAATATTACTTGATATCCGACATTCTCTATAGAAAAACCTTCTTGTCTGCAATGGCAAGATGTGTTTCAGAAAGTGAAATTCCCACTGTTCTTCAAGAAGTGCACTCTGGCGAGTGCGGGAGTCACTCGGGAGCAAGAATGTTGGAAAAAAGGATCCTGCGGCAAGGTTACTTCTGGCCTACAATAAAGAAAGACTCTGAGGCCTATGCAAGAAAATGTGTTCAATGCCAGAAATTCGCCCCTCTTCAGCATCAAGCAGCTCAATCTCTCAGATCGATTACAACACCTTGGCCCTTTGCTGTTTGGGGAATGGATCTCATTGGCCCTTTTCCCATGGCAAGTGGGCAGCGGCGCTTTATTATAGTTATGATCGACTACTTCAGTAAGTGGATTGAGGCTAAAGCACTGGCAAAGACAACAACCGAGGTCGTGAGGAATTTTATTTGGGGAGAGATAGTCTGCCGACATGGAATCCCTATGGCAATAATCACCGATAATGGACCACAATTCAATAATGCAGAGATGATAGGCTTTTGCAGGCAGATCGGAACAGAGCTGCGCTTCGCATCAGTTCATCATCCCAGAAGCAATGGTCAAGTAGAAGCAGCTAATAAGCAAATCCTCAACCTGCTTAAGAAGAAAGTTCAAAATCTCAAGGGCAGTTGGGCTGATCAACTTCCCTCAGTCCTCTGGACCCTGAGAACAACACCTTCATCTGCAACAGGAGAAACCCCGTTCAAGCTTTCTCACGGGTCCGAGGCATTGATTCCTGTTGAGTTTGAAGTTCTGTCGCCTAGAGTACTGCTTGCTAGGCAAGGTACGGAGGATTGGCTTGAGTTGAACAGCGAGGAGATGAGGTTCAGTTTGGAGCATATCGAAGAGGTCAGAGACAAGGCTGCTATCAGGAAGGAGGAAGTTAAAAGAAGAATGGCTCGTTACTTCGATAAGAACGTAAGGATCAAACACTTTCAAGTGGGAGATCTGGTTCTTAAAAAGGTCGATGCTGCTGCAAGAGCCAGTTCAGTTGGGAAGCTTAATCCTAGTTGGGCAGGACCATTCATTGTTAAGGAAGCACTTCAGAATGGGGCCTACCGGTTACAAACATTTGAAGGAGAAGATATGCCGCACACGTGGAGCGGAGATGACCTAAAGCGGTTCTTTTCCTGAACCTCTTTTCTTTTCTTCCTATGTAAACTCTTTAAGAGGTTCATTATTAATAAAAAGTTCCTTGCTAACACTTTTATCAAGTATCTTTGTGTTTCAAGTGTTGACAGTTAAATATATGGAGCAAGGATAACTCTAAACGGTTCTCTCTGAACTCTCTATTTTGTGATTATACAAATCTCTCAAAATTGATATTTGTCTAAATACTCATACTAACACTTCTTCGAATGCCCCTTCCTTCTTACCTCCTCGAGCAACTCCCGACAGTTGCTTGATACCAGGAGATATCGCCGTGTTCAGCAAAAAACCTCCCCTAGAACCGTTGGTGTCAGCATAACACCACGACGACCACGTGTTGCGGTGAGATTTTGCACCGTGTAGTGGGAGCCTACCAACTCTAGTGCGGCAGGATACTGGATTTAGGATCCCGGCTAGTACCTGACCCCACTTCTGCATTATGGAGGAGCAGAGTGGTGGACAGCTCTACCATGCCACTTAAGGGATATCGTTACAACCCAGATGATCGCGTGAGAAAAGCAATGCCGCTCCGGCCGCACCTGCCCCTAGATCATCTTAAGGTTGTAGCCCTCGAACACTCCTTGGTACCCTCAAGCAGTGCCTGCAGGAGACCCACAGTCTTGTCGTTCTCAAAGGAAAGCAATGCCGCTCTGGCCTTACCTTCCCGAGAGATCGACTTAGACTGTACTCCAGGCAAGAGGGCAGTGAATTGAGTTATTGAGTCTGCAGATCTCGAGGTCCAGTGAGGAAAGCAATGCCGCTCCGGCCGCACCTACCCGCTTGGCCTCCAGACTGCGGCTTTCTTCTTCACAGGGGTTGTCATTATTGATGAAGTGCGGACTCCAGTTGTCTTATCCGCTCAGTCCGCTGTCCCTTGGGTTGATTCTGTAATTCATAACCTTGTGAGGAAAGTGATGCCGCTCCGGCCGCACTTACCCGCTTGGTTGTGAATTACAGGTCATTTCTGATATTGTTTATTAATGAAGTGCGGACTCCAGTTGTCTTATCCGCTCAGTCCGCCGTCCCTTGGTTGATTCTGTAGTCCATAATCTTGTGAGGAAAGCAATGCCGCTCCGGCCGCTCCTACCCGCTTAGTTATGAATTACAGGTCATTTCTGATGTTGCTGACTGATGCAGTGCGGACTTCGGTTTTCTAATTCGCCCAGTCCGCAGAATTTGTTTGATGCATACAATGATTACTTAGAAAAAATTCAAATGTAAATATCTGCGGACGGTGACCCTAGTCTGCCTAGTTCGCCTATTCTCGTTATTCAAGTGGGCAGATTGTCGTTTTCTTGGTTCTGTTCTGCAAAGCGCGGACTGCCAACCGAACTCGTCCAAGTTCGCTTTACACGTTCTCTTCGCTTAGAATATTTTCATATTACAGCAAGCTGTGGTTATGCAATTTCAGCAAGCTCTAAACATACAGCAAAGCAATGACAAAGATTTACATATAAAGTGCGACCTCTAAACATAAGCAAGGGAAAAAAGCAGAACATCTCAGATCAAAAATATCCTTTTTCTATTCATTCAAAAATATATTTACATGTCTTGGCAGGCTCGCGCAGAGTCCGCCCCCTTACATTAAAGAAAACCAAAAAATTACAATATATATTCCTATTCTGTCCTCTGCTTCTTGTCCGCAGGCTTCTCCGGGCTCGACCCATCCACATCCACTATAGGCGAGTAGTCGCCTGAGTCACTGCTGCTGCTGTCATCAGAGTGAGAAGCAGCTGAGGGTTCTGTTCGCGTGTTGCTCTCACCAGAGCCGGAGTTAGCGGACTGATCCGACTGACCTCCTTGCTGCTGACTTGAGGCCACGTCTTCAGCGGCTTCCTCATCAGCGGACTCCTCCTCGTCATCCTCGGCAACCGCTTTCCCCTTGGCAGCTCGCTCGAACTCGGCAACCTTATCCTTTAGCTCCGGGAAAAGCTTCAGGAAAGGAATAGAGTCTACCCCAGCCTTCGCGTACCCATCGCTGATAACGCGCTCGATCGCGACCTCGACGCTTTCCTTTACAAAAGGAAACATGGCCTTTTGAAAGTCTGGGTTGGTCACCTCATATGTGGTCTGCAAAAGAAATCAAAACATCAGTCCGCGAAAGATAAGCAAGATTAATGGCGATTAACTAAGCACTTACGGCCTTGTCTTCTTTATATTGATTAACTTTTACACCAAGTCGCTTATTCCTTTCTTTCAGCGAATGGCTTTCCTTCTTATGCCGCGCATTGTCCCTAAGCAGCTCGCGCGTAAGCCTGCCTAAGAAGTGGTTGGTGACGGCGGAGTTCGCACTGGCCTGCGCAGCGAGAAGGGGGAGGTCATCAGGTTCCACACCTTGCAGATCGCGAAGGTTTTGCTTCCCGTACAAGGCGGACAGGGCGACGTGGGCATGGCGAGATGGGCGCGGACTCCTCCAGGAGGGAAGAGCCGTTGATAGGCGGACATACTTTTTCTTCTCATGCCAGTGGATCATGGGGTTGCCCCTCAGATCCTTTTGCTTCTCGCCGAAGCCCGCAATGTTGAAGCTGCCATCGGAAGAGTAACCCGCGGCGGGGTCTCCATCTTCCCTCCTCTTTTTTGCGATTTCTTTTCTCCTTTCCCCTTGTGTAGGAGTCTGTCCGGCAGGCGCAATGGGCAGATTTGCGGGCACCGCCAAGGTCGCTGCAAGAGAAAAAGTTAGCTAAAATTCCCAGGTTATTGCGGATACAAATGACGGTCGCAAGACTTACTCTCTTGGCGGCTAAAAGTATCCAGCCCAGGCAGCAGCGGGATGTAATAGTCGACATCCAGCCTCACTCCATCAAGGAACTTGACGATGGCGGCCTCGGCATCGTTCAGTCGCACGCTCTTGAAGTCAGCGTCTACGCGCAGCTGCGGATTGGTATGAAGGAACCCCAGGTCGCCTTCAAAGATAAGATACCTAGATGTCCAGTTGTGGATCTTGTTCGGCAAGCCCACAACTTTCATTCCCCTGCAGTAGAAGTAGATGATGCCTTTGTACTCAAGGTCTCCCGTCGGAGTGATGGAGCGGACAGAGAAAATTTTCCTGAAAATCTTCAAGGAAAATTCAACCCTCTCAGCTCGCAGGTAAGCAATGAAACTGCAGATGGCAACCATACTGTTCGGGGCAAGCTGGCCCGGAACCACCCCATAATGCTCAAAGATCTCCGCGACCTCCCAGAGCAGGGGGAATTTGAACCCGTAGTCAAAATGATCTATCGGAACTGCGAGCTGGGTAGCGGTTGAAAAGTTCAGTCGTTCGTGGTGTTCGGGGAGCCGCGCGAGTACGGGCGAGCCCGCCATATGAACTTCCAAGAAAGCCTCCAGGTCGACTTCGGTTAGCCTACTCCTTTTATGCTCAGCAGCATGGAAGGCGGCTGCGGCCTCAGTGCGTGCGGATACCATGTTTTCACACCGCAAGGCTTCAGCTCCCACTGTTTTCTATACAAAAAGAGAATGACGACCCTATTTATATAAAAACCATCTGACATGACAGCCATCAATCCGCTCAGATCGATAAGCCAGTCCGCTCAGCTCGCTTCTTCCCTGTTTTCCCAGCAATATCAGATATTTCTCAAGGCTTTGCGGATTCAAAGCCAGTCCGGTCAGCTCGCTTCTTCCCTGTTTTCCCCGCAATATCAGATATTTCTCAAGGCTTTGCGGATTCAAAGCCAGTCCGCTCAGCTCGCTTCTTCCCTGTTTTCCCTGCAATATCAGATATTTCTCAAGGCTTTGCGGATTCAAAGCCAGTCCGCTCAGCTCGCTTCTTCCCTGTTTTCCCTGCAATATCAGATATTTCTCAAGGCTTTGCGGATTCAAAGCCAGCCCGCTCAGCTCGCTTCTTCCCTGTTTTCCCTGCAATATCAGATATTTCTTAAGGCTTTGCGGATTCAAAGCCAGTCCGATCAGCTCGCGTCTTCCCTGTTTTCCCTGCAAATAATTGCAAACTCACAGGAAATCCGCAGAAACCGCAGTTTGCCAATAAAACGCCGGCCCGCATAACTTACATTCCATAGCGGGATTATCCGAAAAAATAATAGTATACAACAAGCAGAGTAACATCACAGCACAGATACAATCATACAACAAAGATGTTCAGCAACAATATTATACAGCAGCTTAAAAAATAAAAAAACAAATGTTTAGGCCATAGCGCCTTCCGCGGTCTCTCAAAGCAGGTCGCACCTCCTCCTCCATTCCAACATGAGCAGCCTGGTCGCTTCCTCGCAAGATCTCGCAGTAGAGCTGGGAAACCAGATGGTGCATATTATTGAAGGTGCGGTGCATATGAGCCATGTCTCTGACTACCCGCGGAAATGGAATTAATTGAACTGCCGGGGTTGGATCTGTGACCACCGCGGGCTGCCCGCTTGCCGCAGGGGCCGATCCCTCCACCACAGCAGGCTGAGACGTTTGTGACCTCACCCCAGCGGCTTCGCTTACTTGCTTTTTTCCTTCTCTCGCCAAAGCCAAATATTTATTCCTATAATGGCTGACATCTCCGCTCAGTCGATTTTTCTCCTTGTTCGCTCCTTCGAGTGCGGATGAAAGGTCGGCGACCTCGCTTTCTAGGATCTTTTCCCGCGCTTTGCTTTTCTTTAGTTCAGTTCGAAGCTCGCATAACTCTTCCTCATATTTCTTCGCTAACAGTGCGCTGTCTTCTTTAGCAGGCAGCTCCTACTGTGCGAGCTCATCAGCGGTCCGCGCCGCAGCCTCCGACACATTTGGTGGCGTGGGCACGATCTCGCCGACCTCGACAGAATTAGGCGTGGACTTCTGAACTGCAACAAAGAAAATAAAATCGCCTCAGTATCCAAGCCGCAATAGCCCCCCCCCCCAAAAAAGGGGAAAGGTTTTTATTCACTTTTGGTTATCTTCGCGGCGATCTGGCGACTATCAAGGATAGGTCGCCTCACGCACTCCGGATCAAAAGCCTCTAGGCGACGCCTCCATTCTCGGCGGACTATTGCTCTTGTCTCGGCCAGCGATCTGCTCGAGGAGACTATGTCATCAGTTTCTGTAAGGATCTTGACTGGCCGCGACTTTCGTGGAGGGGATTTGTACAACCAAGAGCTCTGAAACCGCTTGGTCACCGGCTGCAACTTACCAGATCGCATCAGCTCGGCAGCAATCCGAAGATCCTCAGCCCGTTTATCCACCACGAGCTTCTCCGAGGCCGCTTCAACCTTCGCCTTCATCATTGCGAGTTGCTCCTCGGTCTTCTCCCTCTCTTCAGCTGGAAGAAAAGAAGAAGGGTCGGCAAGATTTTCTCCTCTAGTTGCGATATCAGGCTGCAGCACCTCCAGTAGAGAGCGATTTATACTCGCAAGCTGATCATTATCTATAGAGTCGAGTATCTCAGTGGTTGATAAGCTGAGCGTGGAAGGGGGATCACCTTCTGCGGGTAGAGGATCGGGGGTGACGAGATCATCTTGGACTTCCTTTTCTCGCGGCTTATGCTGCAAGCTCGCAGCTCCAGTCCGCTTGGAGATATTTTTCTCTTTCCTAACTTTCAACTTCTTCTCTACCCGCTCGACGGCATTACTATCTCTCTTCCTCTTTTTCTTCTCAGGAGTCTTCTCTAAGTCGATGACGACCGGCTTTGGTTCGGGAATTGAGGTTGGAGCGACAACCAGCGCCAAGGAAGATACTGGCTCTACAACTTGCTTTTCGATGGAACTTTTAGCCACGTTTTCGGCGGACTCCTTAGCTCGCTCCTCGGCAACCTCCTCTCCCCTTTCCACTATCGGCTCGCCAGCAGGAAGCTTCTCCTCGATCCCCTGCTGCTGGACTTTCGGCGATGAAACATCCTTATCCGTGTCTATCCGCAGCATGATAGTCCCGGAAGGAGAGCGATGCACCTCCATGCTGGAAGAGTTCGCAGGGTTTTGGTCAGAAACGGAGGGCGTATTCGGTTTCTCCCGTAGAAGACTTAGAGGAGCATTCACAGTCTTTTCAGTATCGCGGACTGGATCTTGCTTCACCTGGCCTGAACTCTCCCCCTGATGGCGGGCAGGCACATCTTTTCGATGGCTCGATTTCTTAGGCCGGGAACTCGCTTTCGGCTTCTCAATCGGAGCAGCAAGGTTGCCGAAGAAGGATCCTAGCCTTGCCATGCCGGACTGGAAAGTTGAGACCGCAAGTGGTGAGTAACGACCCGTCGCCCAGACAATTCTGACAGAGGATAGGGCTTCCGACAGTATTTATAGCACAAACAGCATTAATGATAGTTACGAACTCAGCGGTTAAGGAAACATTTTCGGAATTTTCCAAAACTCAAAAATGTGCGGGGATTATGTTAACCCCAGAATCCGCAACATTTCCAGCTAGGCATCTTGCCCTTCCCTCGCTGAACTCAAGTACTCAGTTTGCCCAGCTCGCCAGTTGACGTGGTCTGTCACCTAGGCGGACTCCAGCTATCAATCCGCTCAGGTCGCCCTCGGTTCCCAGCTCTGCTAGATCGACGACCTCCCATCGATGAGTCAAGCTCAGGCCGGCGAGCTCTGAGTCAGGCCGCCCAGGTCGCTCAGGTCGCAACTAATCTGAAAGGACCGCGCTCGATGCGACCAAGGGAGGTCTCCAGCTCGCTGGCCCAGTCCGCCGGTCCCACGCGGACTGCTTGTTCTTTCTCTTTTTGGATTCCCGTCACCGCTGCCCGGCTCTTTTGTACCCCGGGCAGCCGGTTATTTTAGCCCTGCCCGCTTGGGCAGGCCCCCAGCCTATAAATAGGGGGAAGTGGTGCACTCAAAGCACGCTGACTCGAGCCCAGGAGCCCACTTGTTAAAGGCTGCGGACTCGAATCTCTGGCTTTGCGATCTCCAGCTTGCTTTCTGCTTTGCTTTGCTTTTCCCTTCTTGTAACCCCTTCTTTGCAATCAAAAGTAAGCCCGTCGTAGGAGAGGCATTCAGGCCACGACGGGCGAAGTCTGGTGTTGCCGTGCTCCACGGCTCTTGCTTTTCTGTTCCTTTTCTAGTCCGCCAAGTAGACTGCTGCTCGCAGTTTGTTTTTCTTTTCTTCCCTAGGTGCTCGAACAGTTAGCTGCTGGTGCTCGTTTCCGCCTTCGCTTTTCGCGCATCAACATTTAATGAACAGAAAGATCCAAATAATTAAAACATCAATTAGGGCTATAAAATAACTTTACAAATGAAGTGCTGGAAATAAACATCATAAAATTCCAGTAAAATCTCTATAGCTTCTACCCACTCCAAAACATACTCTACCCTATTTCACAGCCTTTGGATAAAGTTTAGTGACGGATTGTGCATAATTAGTATTTTACCCTAAAGCTAAAATTAAGTTTTTGAGGTATCTACTTGTCTCCAAATTCTCCAAGACTCCATTCAGATGATTTTTTTCATGCTAATGTCAACTCTACAGAGTTTCAAGGCAATACGAGAGCAATTGCCCCCATGTCCTTCTCAACCCTCAGAACCCTCCATTTAGGGTTGAGCTTGGATTCTATGGTAAATCAACCCTAAACCACACCATTCTCTCCAAGTGGGTTATAGAAACCCCTCCAAGTCAGTGGTCAAGATATCAGTCTCTGTTGAGGTGATATGACCATTCTAACCTCTAGTGCACTTTTTACTCAAAAATACCTCACTATTGCCTAGTTAAGAATAGGTGACTCCCTATCCAAAACTGATCCAAATGAATTTAAATTTTGTACAGAGCTAGGTTTTATAGCCAGGGACCACTCACCAAAATTTGGGAGGGTTTGGAGGTCATCTGACTCCCTAAATAAATTCCCCTAAGTTTATTAAATTAAAACAAAAACTTTAGGCAAAGTATCTCCAAAAATTCCCAATTTTGGACAGCCTCTAGGTATGGCTAAGGGTAACCCCATTCCCAAATTTCAAGTCATTTGACAAAGGAAGAAGAGTGGGCCTTCATTTTAGTTTCTGTCCAACTCTAGGTACAGCCCCCATTAAAACGGCTACTACGATCATACCGCTTACCCAAATGAGTTGAAACCAATTTTAAATTAATCTAGACTCGAAGGGCTACGACTTTCGTGACAGGTCATTTTTCCTAAATCGGCCTCTAAGTTCCTCATTTTGCAGCCTCAAAATATACTCAGATAATATATCTTTTCATTATGTATTATATACATAATTTATATAATATAAATTGATTTTACTGTTCATCTTCTATATGAACCCGAACACAGAACACAGAAAACAATATTTCCTGTAACCTTTCCGTGATCCGTCGCCGGCTGTCCGGTCACTTCCCTGACCAGCCACCACCACCACCACCTCCGTTGAGGCGATGGCTATCGGTCGGCGGTGGTTTGGCCGCCGGAGGTGGCGGTTTCCGGCGAACTCAAAACAATATTTTTCCATGGTTTTCCATGAAAACACGAGGTAGGTCCGTCTCCTTTGAGCACGAAGTTCATTTCTAAGATCCTAAGATCAACCCATAAGAGAAGAAGTAGAGGAGGACCTTGTTCGCGGTTTGAAGGCGAGATGAACGTCGGATTATCATGGCGCGGTGGTGGCGTTCCGGAACTTCTTCAATAGCAAGAGCAGAAATCTGAATCCGTTTGATAGAGCGTATAACCTTCTCCTCTTGCTCTAAGGAGGCTGTTATAGATCTCCAAGTGGGGAGGGGAAAGGATGAAACATTCATTGCCATGAATGTTTCTCTTAATAACGTTTCGGTTATGATGCAGAGAAGAGGAAAAGGTGGAAGATGAAATGGCTGATCCAGGTGGCGATTTCCTATTGGACCTCACTCTCTCTTTCTATTAAATAATTAGAGAAGGAAACGACCCATAAATATTCCTGCTGTACATTCCCATAATCAGAATTTATTATGACGTCGGTTATCGAAATTTCCAGTCTGGCTGACGTTTCGGCCTTTGTCATGGGCGTGACACATAGGTCACGGGCGTGACAGGCCCGGGTGGCTAATTCTGAGTTCGATGATCGTCGAACTGAGATCGACGATCGTCGAAGGGTGGTCACGCCCTAGGTCACGGGCGTGACACATGGGTCACGGGCGTGACAGGGTCATGAGGCAAATTCCGCGCTCGGCAATCGTCTTGCTTAGATCGACGATCGCCGAAGGGGGTCACGCCCTTGGTCACGGGCGTGACACCTGGGTCACGAGCGTGACAGGGCCATGACACAAATTCTATGCTTCGACAATCATCCCGCTGTGATCGACGATCGTCGAAGGGGTCACGCCCTAGGTCACGGGCGTGACACATAGGTCACGAGCATGACAGGCCCGGGTTGAAAATTCTGCGCCCGACGATCGTCTCCCTGAGATCGACGATCGTCGAAGGAGTCACGCCCTAGGTCACGGGTGTGACGGGTCGGTCACGAGAGTGACAAACCCGTGACTCGAAATCTCGGTTGATGTATTTCAATTTTTGGGCTTCCTAGGGTTCTGTCACGACAAACCGACTCCTATGGGTCTAGCCGGAAATGGGATGTTACAAATCCCAATAAACAAAACAAAAATTTCGTCCCCGAAATTGAGGTTGAGCCTACGGGGATTTCTACAGAAATAAATTAAACTTGTAACATCCCATACGGTTTTTCTATTGAGTTGAAGCGAGACTACTTGTTTTATAAATGAAGGCAATCTCCCCAATAAACAAAAGATTAGCCCCTACTTTTCTACGCATGCCTAGGTTCTCCATTTCCCTTACCTAGTCCTACCGGTTCAATGCAAGGAGGTAATTTATTATATACTGAGAGGTGGTGAGGTATACCTGATTGAACAACTCTGGGTATTTTTGCCTCATTAGGTCCCGCGGTTCCCAGGTGTGCTCCTCCTGACCGTGGTTTCTCCACAGAACCTTGAATAAGGGGATCTTCTTGCGGCGCAAGATCCGTTCTCCTTTGTCGTCGATCCGAACCGGCTCCAAATGAACAGATCGATCTGAAGCTACCGGCCCTTCGGTGGTCAAAATCTGCTGTTTTGGGCGTAGTAGAGCCCTTCTCAGCGATGAAATGTGGAAGACGTCGTGTAGAGCTGCCAGCTCTGGTGGCAACTCCAGCCGGTAAGCTAGGGGCCCGATCCGCTCCAGGATCCGGTAAGGGCCCATATACCTAGGGCTGAGCTTCTTCTTCCGACCACGCACCCGTGAAACTCCATGCATGGGCCGAATCTTCAAGAACACTCGGTCCCCTACCTAAAACTCCACCTGACGATGCCGGGCATCATAGTACTTAGCCTGTCTGCTCTGCGCCTCCAACATCCTATCTCTGATCAGTCTCACCTGTGCCTCGGTGTCTTCAACAAAATCAGATCCCAATACCTTCGGATCCTCGTCCTGAACCCAAGAAAGCGGGGTCCTACATTTTCTTCCACACAAGGCTTCATAAGGCGCCATCCTGATGCTGGACTGGTAGCTATTGTTATAGGAGAACTCAACCAACGGCAACATCTTCTCCCACGGCTCCCCTCGGTCCAGTATACACAGTCGTAGTAGATCCTCCAACATCCTGCTGGTGCGCTCTGTCTGCCCGTCCGTCTGAGGGTGGAAGGCCGTGCTAAAAGTCAATCGGGTACCCAGGTATGCCTGCACGGACCGCCACTCCCTGGACGTAAACCGTCCATCGCGGTCCGACACTATCGTCCGTGGCACGCCATGATATCGGACATACTGCTCCACGAACTTCCGTACCAGCACTCCCACCGAGTCATCCTTCCTGATTGGTATAAAGCGGGCCACCTTCGTCAATCGATCAACAATCACCCAGATTGAGTCATTCCCCGTCCGAGACCGGGGAAGCCCATGTATAAAATCCATAGCTATATCATCAAACTTCCACTCCGGCACCGGGAGTGGCTGCAACAGTCCTGCGGGGTTCCTGCATTCCGCCTTCACCAATTGACAAGCCTCGCAATGGGTCACGAAGTACGTAATGTCCTTCTTCATCCCTGTCCAAAACATCATCCTCTTCAGATCTGCCGTCATCTTGGAGATCCCCGGGTGTATAGAGTATCTGCTATAATGCACCTCCGCCATGATGTCCTCCCGAATCCGGCCTCCTGCAGGTATATATACTCTACCTCTGAAATGTAGCAATCCATCTCTCAGGGAATAATCTCCTATCGAACCCTCCTCCAAGGCATGGAATATCGGCTCTGCCCATGCATCTGTCCTCTGTCCGTCCCGGATGCGGTCCCGAATATCATCTATTGCCACCATCGATGCCAGATACTCCCTATATAGCTCTGGATCATCCTCGGACACTAGGGATATCTGCATATCTCTGAAGGACCGGACTAGCTCCATGGACATAACATGGGGCCCGGCTTCGGAAGTGGCAGCTCTTCGACTCAACGCGTCGGCCACCATGTTTACCTTCCCTGGATGGTAGTGCATCTCATACTGATAATCTGCTAAGAACTCCACCCAGCACCTCTGCCTGATATTCAGCTCCTTCTGCGTGTCCACGTATTTCAGGTTCTTGTGGTCGGAGTAGATGTCGCAGTGAACTCCATAAAGATAATGGCACCAAACCTTCAGAGCAAAAACGACCGCTCCCATCTCAAGGTCGTGCACCGGGTAGTTCTGCTCGTGCTTCTTCAACTGGCGAGACGTATATGCAATCACATGGCCCTTCTGCATCAGTACAACTCCCATACCCTGGTAGGAAGCGTCGATGTAGACCTAAAAACCTTCTCTCCCCGAGGGGAGAGTAAGTATGGTGGCCGAGGTGAGTCGATCCTTCAGCTCCTGGAAAGCCGCCTGGCACTGCGGGGTCCAAACGAAAGGTGACTCCTTCTTCGTCAAGGATGTGAGTGGGAGGGAAATTTGGGAGAACCCCTCCACGAACTTCCAGTAATAACCGACAAGTCCTAGAAAGCTTCGTACATCGGTGGCTGACTTCAACTGTGGCCAATCTCGAACTGCCTGAATCTTTGCCCGATCCACTGCCAACCCGGCTCCGCTGATAATATGGACTAGAAAGCCCACTTCCTTCAACCAGAACTGACATTTGCTGAACTTTGTATATAAGTGATTCTCCCGCAGTCTCTGTAGGGTCAGTGCTAGATTGCGAGTGTGCTCCTCCTCCGTTCTAGAGTAGATGAGGATGTCATCGATAAACATAATGACAAACACATCTAGGTACTCCTTGAAAACCTGGTTCATGAGGGTCATGAACGCCGAAGGTGCATTCGTGAGCCCGAAGGGCACCACCGTAAACTCAAACAATCCATACATTCTACTAAAAGCAGTCTTCTGAATATCCTCCTCTCAAATCCGAAGTTTGTAGTAGCCCGACCTCAAATCCAATTTTTAAAAGAAGTGTGCCCCTTCCAGCTGGTCGAACAGCTCGTCTATCCGTGGGAGCGGATAGGTATTCCGAACAGTCAGCCTATTTAGTGCTCGATAATCGATGTACAGGCGAAGTGTCAAATCCTTCTTCTTCACGAATAGGACCGGGGCTCCCCATGGCGAGGAACTCGGTCTAACAAATCCCGCCTCCACCAACTCTTGCAACTGAGTCCGAAACTCCGCAGCCTCCTTCGGGGCCATCCGATAAGGGGCCCTAGATGTCTGCTTGGCCCCCGACACAAGCTGTATCTGAAAGTCCTGCTCTCGGTGCGGAGGTAGTCCTGGTAGTTTCTCTGGAAAGATGTCAACAAAATCTCGCACCACCGGGATGTCTGTCACAGACTCCTTGACTTCTGCCATCTCAAATAGGATCTGATAGACCTCCTCTCCCTGCAGATGGGCCTTAACGGCCTGTACCGAAGATAAGAATATTCGAGAGACAGGTCTTATACCTTCGATGACAATGAAAGAGTCCCCGTGTCTCACGGTGATCCTCTTCGCTTGGCAATCAATCTGGGCATGGTTCCAGTGCAGCCATACCATGCCCAGGATCTAGTCGTAGTCTGTCAGCTTCAAAATCATCGCTGGAGCCTCGAGCGCCTTTCCAACAATTTCTGCCTCCATATTGCAGTGGTCCGTGGTAAGGAGCTCAGATCCATCTGGTAGTCGCACCCTCATCTTCGAGCCCGTGAATTGCTCCACTCCTTCGAGTCCTTCTACGAACGTCTCCGACACAAAGGAGTAGGTAGCTCCAGTATTGAATAGCGTGCAGGCAGGCTTTCCACTGATGAAGACTATACTTGGGGTGATTAGATATCTTAGAGTTCTATAATGAGTTTTCTTTTCTTGCTAATCTATCTAGTGCGGTTCTAAGTTTTTAACAACTGAAAGGGAAATTCTATGAAATTAAAGAAGCATTGCAGCGTACCTGCTATGACCTGCTCCGAATTCCGAGGTTGTGCAAGGTCCAAAGCATATACCTGCTCCCTTCCCTGTCTACGATCTCCCTCCTGGTATCCACGACCGCGGCCGCGTCCTCGGCCTCCGTAATGCTGAGCTGGTGGGCCACCCTATGATGCTGGAGGTGGTGCCCCCCTCATCGGGCAGTTACTCCAGATGTGCCCAATCTGATGACAAAGGAAGCACTCTGGTGGGGGATATGCCATTCCCCCGGGTCTTGACATCTCCTGCATCCGAAGAGGTTGAGGGGCCAATATCACCTGCTCCCTCGGCTCCTGCCTCACTTCCTGACGAGGCTGGTCCTTTTTCCTTTTCCCCTCTGGTATAGCACCTCGTCGCTGGTAATTTCTTACTCTCCGTTCCTGATCCTCTGCTGGCCGCTTCCGGCCCCGAGTGATGTGCCAATCGGCCTCAATCCTCTTTGCCATTACCAAAATCCAGGAGATAGGCCCGTTGGATACAAACAACAAAATCTCCCTCAAGTCCTCCCGCAGGCCCTTATAGAACCTCTTGATGTACCCTGCTTCGTCCAGCAGGTAAGAATCTACATATCGTGCCAGATGGTCGAACTCTCGATGGTACTCCACCACCGTCCAGGTGCCCTGCTTCAGCTATAAGAACCGCTCCTCCAACTCATCCCTGGTCGACTGCAGAATGAAATGCTCCAGCAGAGCGGCCCTGAACTCTTCCCAGGTAACCTCCGCAACCTCCCTATCGGCAAATGTCGTGTCCAACAGCGTCTTCCACCACCTCTTTACATGGGACTCCAGGCAAGAGACAACCAGAGCAACCCTCTCCTCCCAGGGACACCGTATCCCGGTAAGCATCTCGTACATATTATCCAGCCACTCTTCTGTCCGAACCGCCGACTCTGTCCCCAAGTAGGACGGGGGAGAAAGTCCTCGGAAGATGCTCAACCAGTTGGCCCCCGGATTTGGCTGCGGGACCGGAACCTGCTGTGCACTGAAAGCCTCCAGAATGGCAGTCAGAGTCTATCCCATATCTGACTAAAGGAAAAGAGTGGGGACCGGTGGAGGTGGTGCAACGTCCTGAGCCTGTTGAACTCCACCTTGTGGCGTAAGCGGTGCTGGAGGCTGCGTAACAAAAACCCATACTTGAGAAAACGTTCAATTTTTTTTACTAAAAGCGGACAATTTATATGTGATCCCCATATGGGCACACCACTGCTTCCACTGCTTAGTTTGTCCCCAAACTAAACTCGAGTGGGGGTGACCCAGGGTTAGTGAACTGCTACCTTTTTCAGATCGATGTTTGCTCTGATATAACTTGTAAGACCCCCTTTTTTTTCTTTTTAAACCCGGGGTTTTAGGCCCAGAATCGCCGCTTTGTTGTGACACCTTCACGTCCTGAAGGGTCATCACCACAAGGTGCCGATTCTGCCTGCCAATTTGATCACAAAAAGGTAGCATAAAATGAAGTAAGTAAAAGCAAGTCCACTGAAATAAATCACATATATATCCTCTCGGATCTGGCCTCCTGCGGGTATATATACTCTGCCTCTGAAATGTAGCAATCCATCTCTCAGGGAATAATCTCCTGTCGAACCCTCCTCCAAGGCTCGGAATATCGGCTCTGCCCTTGCATCTGTCCTCTTTCCATCCCGAATGCGATCTCGAATATCATCTATGGCCACCATCGATGCCAGATACTCCCTATACAACTCTGGATCATCCTCGGACTCTAGGGATATCTGCATATCTCTGAATGACTGGACTAGCTCCATGGACATAACCTTGGGCCCGGCTTCAGAAGTGGCAGCTCTCCGACTCAACGCGTCGGCCACCACGTTTGCCTTGCCTGGATGGTAGTGCATCTTATACTGATAGTCTGCTAAGAACTCCACCCAACGCCTCTGCCTGATATTCAGCTCCTTCTGCGTGTCCACGTATTTCAAGTTCTTGTTGTCGGAGTAGATGTCACAGTGGAATCCATAAAGATAATGGCGCCAGACCTTCAGAGCAAAAATGACCGCTCCCATCTCAAGGTCGTTCACCGGGTAGTTCTTCTCATGGGTTTTCAGCTGGCGGGAGGCATATGTTATGACGTGTCCGTTCTGCATCAGCACCACTCCCATCCCCTGGTATGATGCGTCAGTATACACCTGGAATCCTTTCTTTCCAGATGGAAGGGCCAGAATAGGGGCTGAGATGAGTCGGTCCTTCAACTCCTGGAAAGCCGCCTGACACTGTGGGGTCCAAACGAAAGGTGCCTCCTTCTTTGTCAAAGATGTGAGGGGGAGGGCAATTTGAGAGAACCCCTCCACGAACTTCTAGTAATAACCGGCAAGTCCCAAGAAACTTCGTACATCGGTGGTTGTCTTTAACTGCGGCCAATCTCGAACTGCCTGAATCTTTGTCGGATCCACTGCCAACCCGGCTCCGCTGATAATGTGGCCTAGGAAAGCAACCTCCTTCAACCAAAACTGACACTTGCTGAATTTCGCGTAAAGGCGATGCTACCGCAACATCTCCAGAGTCAGTGCTAGATGCCGAGTGCGCTCCTCCTCCGTCCTAGAGTAGATCAGGATGTCGTCTATGAATACTATGACGAACACATCCAAGTAGGCCTCGAAAACACCGTTCATGAGGCTCATGAACGCCGACGGAGCATTTGAAAGCCCGAAGGGCATCACGGTGAACTCATATAGGCCATATCTGCTACTGAAGGCCATCTTCGGGATATCCTCCTCCTGGATGCGCAGCTGGTAGTATCCTGACCTCAAGTCCAGCTTCGAGAAATAATGGGCTCCATCCAGCTGGTCGAACAATTCGTCTATCCGTGGGAGCGGATAGGTATTCCGGACAGTTAGCCTGTTTAGTGCTCGATAATCGATGCACAGGCGAAGTGTCCCATCCTTCTTCTTCACGAATAGGAATAGGATCGGGGCTCCCCATGGCGAGGAACTCGGTCTAACAAATCCCGCCTCCACCAACTCTTGCAACTGAGTCTGAAACTCCGCCAACTCCTTCGGGGCCATCCGATAGGGAGCCCTTGATATCGGCTTAGCCCCTGGCACCAACTGAATCTGAAAATCATTCTCCCTGTGCGGAGGCAATCCTGGAAGCTTCTCTGGAAACACATCGGCGTACTCACAAACCACCGGTATATTGACAATCTGATCCTTCTCCTCGGTCATCTCGAACAGCACCTGATATACCACGTCTCCCTGTAGATGGGCCTTGACGGCCTGTACCGAAGATAAGAGTATACGAGAGGCAGGTCTTATACCTTCGATGACAATGAAAGAGTCCCCGTGTCTCACGGTGATCCTCTTCGCTTGGTAATCAATCTGGGCATGGTTCCAGTGCAGCCATACCATGCCCAGGATCAGGTCGTAGTCCGTCAGCTTCAAAATCGTTGTTGGAGCCTTGAACGCCTTTCCACCAATTTCTGCCTCCATATTGCAGTGATCCGTGGTAAAGAGCTCAGATCCATCCGGTAGTCGCACCCTCATCCTCGAGCCTGTGAATCGCTCCACGCCTTCCAGTCCTTCTACGAACATCTCCGACACAAAGGAGTGAGTAGCTCCAGTATCGAAAAGCGTGCGGGCAGGCTTGCCGCTGATGAAGACTATACTTGGGGTGATTAGATGTCTTAGGGTTTTATAAAGAATTTTCATTCCTTGTTAATGTATCTAGTGCGGTTCCAAGTTTTAACAACTAAAAGGGAAAATTTTATGAAAATAAAGAAGCATTGCGACGTACCTGCTATGACCTGCTCCGGATTCCAAGGCTGCGCAAGGTCCAAAGCATATACCTGCACTCTTCCCTATCTACGTTCTCCCTCCTGGTATCCACGACCGCGACCGCATCCTCGGCCTCCGTGATGCTGAGCTGGTGGGCCACCCCGTGGTGCTGGAGGTTGTGCCCCCCTCATCGGGCAGTTCCTCCGGATGTGCCTAATCTGATGACAAAGGAAGCACTCTGGTGGGGGATACGCCATTCCCCCGGGTCTCGGCATCTCCTGCATCCGAAGAGGTTGAGGGGCCAATATCACCTGCTCCCTCGGCTCCTGCCTCACTTCCTGACGAGGCTGGTCCTTTGTCCTTCTCCCCTCTGGTATAACACCTCGCCGCTGGTCATTTCTGACTCTCCGTCCCTGATCCTCTGCTGGCCACTTCCGGCCCCGAGTGGTGTGCCAATCAGCCTCAATCCTCATTGCCATCTCCAAAATCCGGGAGATAGGCCCGTCAGATACAAACAACAAAGCCTCCCTCAAGTCTTCCCGCATGCCCTTATAAAACCTCTTGATGTACACTGCTTCGTCAAGCTGGTAAGAATCTGCATATCGAACCAGATGGTCGAACTCCCGATGGTACTCCACCACCGTCCGGGTGCCCTGCTTCAGCTATAAGAACTGCTCCTCCAACTCATCCCTGGCCGACTGCAGAACGAAATGCTCCAGCAGCGCGGCCCTGAACGCTTCCCAGGTAACCTCTGCAACCTCCCTATCGGCAAATGTCGTGTCCAACAGCGTCTTCCACAACCTCTTGGCATGGGACTCCAGGCAAGAGACAACTAGAGCCACCCTCTCCTCCCAGGGACACCGTATCCCGGTAAGCATCTCGTACATAATATCCAGCTACTCCTCCGTCCGAACCGCCGACTCTGTCCCCAAGTAGGACGGGGGAGACAGTCCTCGGAAGATGCTCAGCTAGTTGGCCCTCGGATTTGGATGCGGGACCGGAACCTGCTGGGACCTAAAATCCTCCAGGATGGCAGTCAGAGTCTGTCCTATGTCTGACTGAAGGAAAGGAGTGGGGACCGGTGGAGGTGGTGCAACATCCTGAGCCTGTTGAACTCCACCTTGTGGCGTAGGCTGTGTTGTAGGCTGCATAACAAAAACCCATATTGAGAAAACGTTCAATCTTTAATAAAAGTGGACAATTTATATGTGATCCCCATATGGGCACACCACTGCTTCCGCTGCTTAGTTTGTCCCCAAACTAAACTCGAGCGGAGGTGACCTAGGGATAGTGGACTGCTACCTTTTTCAGATCGATGTTTCCCTCTGATACCACTTGTAAGACCCCTTTTTTTATTATTTTTAAAACCCGGGGTCTTAGGCCAAGAATCGCCGCTTTGCGGTGACACCTTCACGTCCTGAAGGGTCATCACCACAAGGCGCCGATTCTGCCGGTCAATTCGATCACAGGAAGGTAGCACAATAATTGAAGTAAGAGCAAGTCCACTGAAAATCACATATATATAAATAAAACTCCACGAAGGGAGTGTCCACAGAATATCAATAATCAAAGTACTATAAATGTGGGCTTATGCCCGGTACATCATATCCTCACTACAAATCTCTCATGCGGAAGCAAAGACAAAACTACTAAAGGTCGAGACTCACGGTCCCGGCTGTAAGAACTCCGGAGCTAGACTGCCCCATCTCTAAGGGCTGCTCCTCCATGCTGGGCTCCGCGATCTCCTAAATTATGCGGTTTGAAAACCGTTAGTCATAAAGACTAAGCCCTATCATCCCCTACCCCTTCCCCCATGGCTCCTAGGTACCGAGCGGAGAGGAAGAAAGGGAAGGACATGAGAGTGGAGATTTAATGGAAGAAACAGGTGGCAGCGGAACTAATCTAGCAATTCTATAATAAATATGACAGAAACAGAAAGTAGGAAAAGTAACCTTAACTTATGTGCGGAAGCGCATAAGCCAAGGGATCTTCTGCAAGGCTCCCATCTATAGAGTGTCCCATAACACTTATACGTTGGGGTGTCGGTTATCATACAGCAGCATATATATATATATATAACCTAACCTTAATTTATAAACTTGCCCACACAAGCTTATAGACCAAGGGGTCGTTTTGCAGGTCCTAATGTATAAGCGTCCCATACCACTTATACTTTAGGTGTCAGGGTTAAATGAATCGATTATGCTATAACATGGAAGTGGGTATGATGAAACATGCAAGTGCAACTCACACACCCAACTCTGTGCACATAGACCTTTAGTTCCCCCTTTCGGAGCCGTTACCTCCCAGGATACATCCGAGTGGCAGACGGAAGCGGTGGGTTGGGCCTCGCCCACCTCTAAACCAGTAAAGCACTACCGGTCAGACCTATCGTACGCCTCAACGCTTGGTTCACTAAGCGGGCGCCTACGTACTCTTGTCGGCTGGCGCACCAGACTTCTATTGGTGAAGTGCTAACCATACCTGCCGAGTCAGCGTATTGGCGTCGGTGCATCGAACCTCCAATACCGAAGACCCACCACCTTAATTTTCATTCCTTTTATGCACATGCAAATTTAATCGTAAACACATAAAAACCGAGCCGAAGCTCCCCTGACCATTCCGTCCGTCTCTTAACCAACCGAGCCAAGGCTCTCATCAATCTTCCTATGCCAACAGTGTTTGTGAAAGGTGCAGCCCTAATTACTAAGTTACTCTTGTCAGTTTGTTATTACAGTTTACGTTAACCCAGGACTGCCCCCGGTATTCCCTGTGAAGGGCTCTCAAAGGGCACTAGGAACTATGATGGTAGCTGAAGCTCATCGTTCCCTTTCGCAAGGCACTTATTGTTATTGGTTGATCCCCTTTACCCATTCACTTCTCATATTACGATAGACTATCCTAGGGTGATTTTTAACCTTCCTCTCTTCGGGAAAGACGATCTTTCGTCGAACCCGAGCACCTCTTAACCCTAGCTATCACTACTTCTCTCTACTCTTCATGTCATCCCATTGTGATATCATCCACAATTTTCCACCCAGACAAAATGACTAACTCCAACGACTTTCTCAGATCATGCCCTATTGCAATTCACAAATTTGCTATATGCAGACCAACCAAGACTATATGTCGAACCGGTTATGCAATGATCCCAAAACTCATCCAAATGCCCTAAACTATTTACTGGAGACTTATCATGATATAAATAGCCTAAATCCAGAAGGTGGTAATTTTTCTAATTTATCGGGCATTTAATTAATTTCCTCAAAAATTCCAAGAGCTACCGGTTTGAACATGAACTACCCTAAGTTCTCATGCAAGATATCCAGCAAATTTATAATAAATAGTAGGTTATCTCAATAGGGTAAATTCAAAGTATCATAATTTTCTATCATCAAAAGAGCACTAAAAACTATTTTAGCAATATTTACTATCTTCCATTATTTATGAACCAAGTACAGAGAATATTCTTCCAAAAATTATAAATAAATTATAATATGCAGATAAACCTTAAAATTAGCATTGGCCCAATTTCATAATTTTCCAGAAATAATATCATCCCTAATTAATTTTCAAAGCATAAAACCCCTCTTTAACATTTGTGAAGAAAGTACTGGATTTACTCAACTAAAAATTATATAAAAATTCAAGGGTAACCATTCAGTCCTAAAACTTTTATTTCCAAGATTGCATGAGGTTTTAATGAATAGAAAGATCCAAATAATTAAAACATCAATTAGGGCTATAAAATAACTTTACAAATGAAGTGCTGGAAATAAACATCATAAAATTCCAGTAAAATCTCTATAGCTTCTACCCACTCCAAAACTTACTCTACCCTAATTTCACAGCCTTTGGATAAAGTTTAGTGATAGATTGTGCTTAATTAGTATTTTACCCTAAAGCTAAAATTAAGGTTTTGAGGTATCTACTTTTCTCCAAATTCTCCAAGACTCCATTCAGATAATTCTTATCATGCTAATGTCAACTCTACAAAGTTTCTAGGTAATACAAGAGCAATTGCCCCCATGTCCTTCTCAACCATCAAAACCCTCCATTTAGGGTTGAGCATGGATTCTAGGGTAAATCAACCCTAAACCACACCATTCTCTCCAAGTGGGTTATAGTAACCCCTCCAAGTCAGTGGTCAAGATATCAGTCTCTGTTGAGGTGATATGACCATTCTAACATCTAGTGCACTTTTTACTCAAAAATGCCTCACTATTGCCTAGTTAAGAATATGTCTCCCTATCCAAAACTATTCCAAATGAGTTGAAATTTTGTACAGAGCTAGGTTTTATAGCCAGGGACCACTCACCAAAATTTGGGAGGGTTTGGAGGTCATCTGACTTCCTAAATAAATTCCCCTAAGTTTATTAAATTAAAACAAAAACTTTAGGCAAAGTATCTCCAAAAATTCCCATTTTTGGACAGCCTTTAGGTATGGCTAAGGGTAACCCCCTGCCCAAATTTCAAGTCATTTGGACAAAGGAAAAGGAGTGGGCCTCCATTTTAGTTTCTGCCCAACTCTAGGTACAGCCCCCATTAAAACGGGTGCTACGATCAAACCGCTTACCCAAACGAGTTGAAACAAATTTTAAATTAATCTAGACTCGAAGGGCTACGACTTTTGTGACAGGTCATTTTTCCTAAATCGGCCTCTAAGTTCCTCATTTTGTAGCCTCCAAATATACTCAGATAATATATCTTTTCATTATGTATTATATACATAATTTATATATTATAAATTGATTTAACTGTTCATCTTCTACATGAACCCGAAAATAGAACACAGAAAACCATATTTCCTATAACCTCTCCGTGATCCATCGCCGGCTGTCCGGTCACTTCCCTGGCCAGCCACTACCACCACCACCTCCATTGAGGCGATGGCTATCGGTCGGCGGTGGTTTGGCCGCCGGAGGTGGCGGTTTCCGGCGAACTCAAAACAATATTTTTCCATGGTTTTCCATGAAAACACGAGGTAGGTCCGGCTCCTTTGAGCACGAAGTTCATTTCTAAGATCCTAAGATCTACCCATAAGAGAAGAAGTAGAGGAGGACCATGTTCGCGGTTTGAAGGCGAGATGAACGTTGGATTGTCATGGCGCGGTGGTGGCGTTCCCGAACTTCTTCAACAGTAAGAGCAGAAATCTGAATCCGTTTGATCGAGCGTCTAACCTTCTCCTCTTGCTCTAAGGAGGCTGTTATAGATCTCCAAGTGGGGAGGGGAAAGGATGAAACATTCATTGCCATGAATGTTTCTCTTAATAACGTTTCGGTTATGATGCAGAGAAGAGGAAAAGGTGGAAGATGAAATTGCATATCCAGGTGGCGATTTCCTATTGGACCTCACTCTCTCTTTCTATTAAATAATTAGAGAAGGAAACGACCCATAAATATTCCTGCTGTACATTCCCATAATCAGAATTGATTATGACGTCAGTTACCGAAATTTCCAGTCTGGCTTACGTTTCGGCCTTGGTCACGGGCATGACAAATAGGTCACGGGCGTGACAGGCCTGGGTTGCCAATTCTCAGTTTAACGATCGTCGAACTGAGATCGACAATCGTCGAAGGGTGGTCATGCCCTAGGTCACGGGCGTGACACATGGGTCACGGGCGTGATAGGATCATGTGGCAAATTCCGCGCTCCGCGATCGTCTCGCTTAGATCGAAGATCGCCAAAGGGGGTCACGCCCTTGGTAACGGGCGTGACACCTGGGTCACGGGCGTGACAGGGCCATGACGCAAATTATACGCTTCGACGATCGTCCCGCTGTGATCCACGATCGTCGAAGGGGTCACGCCCTAGGTCACGGACGTGACACATAGGTCACGAACGTGACACTTAGGTCACGGGCTTGACAGGCCCGGGTTGAAAATTCTTTGCCCGACGATCGTCTCCCTGAGATCGACGATCGTCGAAGGAGTCACGTCCTAGGTCACGGGCATGACGGGTCGGTCACGGGCGTGACCAACCCGTGACCCGAAATCTCGGTTGATGTATTTCAATTTTTGGGCTTCTTAGGGTTCTGTCACAACAAACCGACTCCTAGGGGTCTAGCAGGAAATGGGATGTTACACGCGTGCTGAGATAATTTTGGACTCCTCAGAGAAGGAAGAGCAGTAGAGAGGAAGACATGCTTGTTTTTTCTATGCCAGTGAATCATCGAGTTTCCCCGCAGATCCTTCTAGTTTTTTCCAAAGCCTTGCATACCAAAACTTTTTAAAGAAGAGTAGCCCGCAGCGGGATCCCCTTCCTTTATTCTTTTTCTTGCAATTTCTTATTTTCTCTCCCTTTGTGTAGGGGTCATGCCGCTCGGTGTTTGAGGCAGATTCACTGGCACTGCCAAGACCGCTGCAAAGAGAAAAAACTTCAAGTCAGTTCGTTGCAGATCACAAGACTACGAAGGCAGGTCGCAGAGCTTACTGTCTTGACTAGCTACGTTTTCCAAGCTCTCCAGTAGCGGGATGTAGTACTCGATGTCCAACCATGCTCCCGCCAGAAAATAAACAATTGTGGTCTTTATCGCATCAAGCTTCACACTTTTGAAGGTTAAGCCAGCGCGCTCCTACGAATGAGTGTATGTGAACCCCAGGTCGCCTTCAAAGATTAGGTACCTTGAGGTCTAGTTATGGATATTGTTTGGCAGACCCATAACCTTCATACCTCTGCAGTAAAAGTAAATTGTGCCCTTGTACGGGCAGTCTCCATATGGTGTTATAGAGAGGACTGAGATGATTTACTAAAAATATTCAAGGAGAACGCAATCTTCTCAGATCACAGGGAATGGACATAACTATAGACGACAGCTAGGGTGTTCGGCGTGAGATGTCCAAGCAACATGTCGTAGTGTTCGAAAATCTCAGCGATTTCCCATAGCAAAACAAACTTGAACCCGTATTCAAAATTTCAACAGTCACTGCAATCTGATTGTCAGTGGAGAAGTTAATCCTTTCTTAATCTACTGGTAGTCGGGCGAGCATGGGTGTGTCCTCCATATACTTATCGACAAAGGCCTCGAGGTCGACCCCGGTCAGCTTGCATTTTTTATGATCGGACCAATGAAAGGCGGGCGTAGCATCAGTTTGGGAAAACACCATTTTCAGAGACTGCAAGATCTTCTACTTCGATCACATTTCCTGTATTAAAGAAACAATAAAGCTATATTTATAGCAATTTGAGTCAGACAGCTTCTTAGCCAAACCACACAGCTTGATCAATCAGTCCGCCCAAGCTTGCCGAAAATCCAGCAACGTTAAGATAAACGTATGCGGACACAAAATCTACTCTGGCTAGCTCGCTATGTTTTAAGTTAAACAATTTCCAAACATACTTAAAATCAAAACAAGTGGACTCAAGCGTCAGTCCGTACAGGTTGCGCATTCAAAACATTATGTAAGACCCCATTTTTTTTATTTTCTAAACACCGGGGTCTTAGGCGCAGAACCGCCGCTTTGCGGTGACACCTTCACACCCTGAAGGGTCATCACCGCAAAATGCCAATTCTGCCTGCCAATTCAATCACAGAAAAGTAGCAAAGTAAAGTAAACACAAGTCCACAGAAAATCACATATCAGAGTAATACTATCTCCACGAAGGGAGAGTCCACAAAAAGTAAATGTGCTAAAAAAAGGGATTAAGCCTGATACATCAAAGCCTCACTACATAGTCACTCAAGCGGAAGCAAAATAAAACACTACTAAGGTCAGGGACTCATAGTCCCAGCTGTCTGAACTCCTGAGCTAGACTGCCCTATCTCCAGTCGGGCTGACCTCCGGGGCTGCTCCTCTGTGCTGGGCTCTACGATCCCCTAAATGTTGTGGTCAGAAAACCGTTAGTCTATAAGACTAAGCCCTATCATCCCCTACCCCTTCCCCCATGGATCCTAAGTACGAGCGGAGAGGAAGAAAGGGAGGGACATAAAGGTGGAGATTTAATCAAAGAAACAGGTGGCAGCAGAACTAATCTTGCAATTCTATAATAAATAATGGCAATAAGACGAAATATGAAAAGTAACCTTCACTTATGTGAAAACACATAAGCCAAGGGGTCTTCTGCAAGGCTCCCATCGTATAAAAAGTCCCATACCAATCTATACGTTGGGGTATTGGTTATCTAACAGCAGTATATATATCAAAATTGACCTTAGTATATAAACTTGCTCACACAAGCTTATTGACCAAGGGGTCGTTTTGCAAGTCCTATTGTGTAAGCGTCCCATGCCACTTACACAATAGGTGATAGGGGTTATATGCAAAGATCATGCTATGACATGCACGTGGGTTATGATGTGATCATGCAAATGCAACTCACCCACCCGACTCTGTGTACACAGACCTTTAGTTCTCCCTTTCTTGAGCCTCACCTCCCAGGATACCTCCGTAGTGGCAGACGGAAGCTGTGGGTTGGGCATCACCCACCTCTAAACAAGTAAAGCACTACTGGGTCAGACCTATCGTACGCCTCAACGCTTGGTGACCAAAGCGGACTCCTATTTACTCTTGTCGGCTGGCGCACTTGACTCTTGTTGGCGAAGTGCTTACCACACTTGTCGAGTCAGTGTATTTGCGTCGGTGCATCAACCATCCAATACCGAAGACCCGCCACCTTTCCTTTTATATGCACATGCAATAGTTATGAATCTAACCCCGAGCCAAAGCTCACCGGACTATGCCATCCGTCTCAATCACCAACCGAGCCAAAGGTCACCGGACTATCCCGTTCGTCTCAATAACCAACCGACCCAAATTCCCCGTACCAAAATGTCCGTCTCTTAACTATCCAAGCCGAATCTCCCAACTATCTTCCTGTGCTATCTGTGTTTGTGAAATGTGCAACCCTAATTACTAAGTTACTCTTTTCAGCATGTTAATAGAGTTTACGTTAACCCAGGACTGCCCCCGGTATTCCCTGAAGGGCTCTCAAGGGGCACTAGGAACTATGATGGGATTACGCTCATCGTTCCCTTTCGCAAGGTACTTATTATTATTGGTTGATTCCCCTACCCATTACCTTCTCGTGTTATGATAGACTAACCTAGTGTGATTTTTAACCTTCCTCTCTTCGGAAAAGACGATCTTTCGTCGAACCCGAGCACCTCTTAACTCCAGCCAACACCACTTCTCACTAACCTTCCCATCCTTATATGGTGAACACTTTCACATCCATCCAATTCAACAAATTAACTAACTCCAATGATGTGCCCCATCATATCCTATGGCTGTTAACACAAATTGCTAATTGCAGACTATCCTATGCTATATGTCGAGCCAGATAGGAAATGATCAAATACTCATCCAAATGTCGTAACTTATTTACTGAAGGTATATAATGATATAATTAGCCTATAATCAGAAAATTATAATTTTTCCTAATTTATATGACATTTAATTAATTTCCTCAAAAATTCCAAGGGCTACCGGTTTGAACGTGAACTACCCTAAGTACTCATGCAAGATGACCAACAAAATTATTATAAATATTATGTTATCTCAATATGGTAAATCCAAAGTATCGCAATTTTTCCATCATCAAAAGGGCACTAAAACTATTTTAGCAATATTTTCTATCTTCCATTATTTATGAATCAAGAACAGAGAATATCCATCCAAAAATTATAAATTAATTATACTATGCAGATACAACCTTAAAAATATCATTGGCCAAGTTTCATAATTTCTTAGCAAGTATTAATCTCTGAATAAAGTAATTATAAAAAATCTCCATAAGGTGCACTTGTAAAGAAAGTGTTGTAACTAAGATTCTAAAAATCATGAATAAATATCTACAAGCATATAATGGCATGAAAGTCTCAATTCTTAAGTCTCATAATTTTTGAATTGCAATATCATTCATAATTAATTTTTAAACCATAAAACCCTTTTTTAAAATTTGTGAATGAAGTGTTAGATTTACTCAACTAAAAAGTATACAAAAATTCAGGAGCAACCATTCTAACCTAAAATATTTACTTCCAAGATTTCATGGGGTTTCAATGAACAGAAAAATCTAAATAATTAAAACGTCAATTAGGGCTATATCAAAGTTTAAAAATGAAGTGCTAGAAAAAAATATCATAAGATTCTAGTAAAATTACTATAGGTTTTACACATTCCAAAACTCACTCTACCTGAGTTTCACAGCTTTTAGATAATGTGTAGTGATTGATTTTACTTATTTGAGATTTTACCCTAAAACTAAGGTTAGGGTTTTGAGGTAACTACCTATCTCCAAATTCTCCGAGATTTCATCCAGATGATTTATATTATGCTAAAGTCAACTCTACTAAATTTCAAGGCAATACGAGGGCATTTGCCCCCATGTCCTTCACAACCCTCAAAACCCTCCCTTTAGGGTTTGAAGGTCACTTCCTCATTTTACAATGTATCCAGGTGGTGATTTCCTATTGAACCAACACTTCCTCATTTTATTAAGTAATTAGAGATGGAAACGGCTCAAAAATACTCGTGGTGTAACTTCCCATATTCAGAGTTAATTATGGCATGTGTTAAAATAATTTCTAGCCTTGAACAGCCTTAAAAACCCATTGAACTTTTCCTATTTCAGCAAGGGAGATGAATCCATTCTTTGGAAATGAACGGAGAAGTCCCTTGGCCTCCCTTGGCCATGAATGACTCCATTCTCACTTTTTCTCTCCTCCATTAAAGGGTAAAATAGAGTTTTCTCTCTCCTAGTCATCATGAACGAATTTTCTCATCTCCATAGCCTATTGGCAGCCCATAAAATCATTATTATTAATTAAAATAAAGTTAGCCCAAGTGGGGGAAAGTGGGCTTGAGCTTGGGTTTGCCCATTTTGGCTTATTTGACTTAACCTTAAGGTAGAGTTGACCTTGGTCAACATGACCTTTTGGGTTGACCCCAATGGGTCCTTGATGACTCATTGGCCTCCCTTAAGGTCTAGGAAGAGTTGGGTAGGGTTGACTTGGAACCTTGGAGGTCATATGACCCTTAGTATGGGCACTTTGACAATTTTAGGGCTATAGTTGACTTTGGTCAACATGACCATTTGGGTTGACCTCAAGGGGTCCTTGGTGACCCCGTGTCTTCCCTTAAGGTCTAGGAAGGGTTGGGTAGGGTTGACTTGGCACCTTGGAGGTCACATGACCCTTAATAAGGGCACTTTGACCATTTTAGGGCTAGAGTTGACTTCGGTCAACTTGGCCTTTAGGACTGAACCCAATGTGTCTTTGGTGACCCATTGACACCACTTTAGGTCTAAGGAGACCTGGGCAAGGTTGGTTGGGCACATTTGAGGCCACTGCCCTTAGTTAGGGTACCTTGCCCAATTTAGACCTATGGTTGTCCTAGGTCAAATTGGCCACTTTGGGTCGACTCTAATGGACCCTTAAGGCTCTAGTGGACCCTCTAATAGGTTAGCAATTTTGTGGTGGGGGTCATGGAGTCATGGTGAAGCCCTAAGGTCAATCCCTTGGTTTGGTGATGAGGTTGTGTCATTGGCAGACCAAGGTGATTCTCACATTGGCCTTCAATCACTTCGCCCTTTTTAGCTTCCTAGGGTTTTGTCATGACCTAGTCATAAACAAAACCACTCTTAGGGGTCTAGTTGGAAATAGGATGTTACAAATTATCATGCCAAAATATCTAGCCGAGCAAACTACAGCATTGTTCAAATCACAGATCAATATCATACATAAATTACATAACAGTTAAAACAAGGCATTGTTTGAGCACAAAATATACATCAAATATCAGTTTGTTCACAGCAGAGGCGGGCCTATTGTTCTCTATGGTCAGTTTGGGTAGGTCGTTCCTGCCTATCTCTACAAAGATGCACTGCTTGATCGCTCACTCGAAGTACTTCGCCATACAACTGGTAGATGAGGCGGTGCATGGAGTTCTATGTTTGATGCAAGTGCACAGCGTCCCGATCCACCTGGATCAAAGGAACTGTCGGCTCAGTGGCCGACCTCGACACCTTATTAGCAGCAGTCTGATTTCCTCCTGTAGGGGCCGGAGCTTCTGGTGGAGCGGCGCGATCTGGCAACCACGACCACTCTATCGGGACTTCGGGAGCTTGCATGTTCCTTTCTTCCCGCAGTAGCGCTAAGTACCTCCAATTGTAGAAACGGACATCATTTCCAAGCCACCTCATCTCTTTGTCACACCTCTCCAGCGTCATAGAAATGTTGGCGACCTGGTCCTCTAGATCTTTCTCTCGCTCTACTCACTTTTTTAACTCAGCTCGAATATCTTTGATTTCATCTTCAAGATGCTTTCTCTCAAACATTGCCATATTGACCAAGCCAGACTGCTTTGTAAGACCCCCCTCCTGGAACACAAAACACGGCACGAGAGGGGTCTTATGCCGAGAACAGCCGCCTTGTGGTAGCACTAACACTCGGGCTAGCATGTACCACAAGATGCCTATTCTGCCGGCTAAAACAAAAATCATACATTGCCAACCCAACCAAAATAAAAGCACAGAAGTCAAATCCACACCAAGCATAAGTCCATGAATACAAAAGTAAAGAAGCTACATCAAGCTTCTAGAATCAGAGTACGTAAATAGTTTCCCAAAAAGGGCTACAACAAAAGACCTCTCACACTCATATCTGTAACTAACAATAACGAAGGTACCGTCCCCTCAGGCCCTGTCGTCCTGACCTGGTTGTCCAGCTGTATAACCTGTTACTGCTCCACCTACGAGATTTTCTCCTAAAAAGGAAGACATAGCAACCGTTAGTCATAAGGACTAAGTGGCTTCACATCCGCTCCCCCGACGACTCCTCGACACCGGGCGGAGAAAGGAACAGGGTACAATATATAAGTAAAGCATAAGTACAAGCAAGTGATATAGACTGAATATCACTATGTATATAAAGTATTGTAATAAATGAGGAACATCTTATTCTAATAATTCTACCATCTACAACAGCCCAAGAGTATAGAGTTATAACAGAAAGTAACTCAACTTATATGAGTGATCATACAAACATATAAGTTGAGGATCGTTCAGCAGTAAGTAACTCATCGTATAAGAGTGGCCATACAAACTTATATGATGAGGATCATGAGTATATAATAAAGTGTAATGACATGTAAGCAATGCAATGACCCACCCATGATCACGCACATGCAAACGCTATGTCGACAGAGACTTGTAATTCCCACTTTTCGAGCAGGTAACTAGCCTCTCAGGCATCATCCTTCGTGATCAGACGGTGATAGTGGAGCGGGCATCTCCACCACTAGGATGGTCTCCACACTAACTGGCCTAGGCCTCCGTACGCCTCAACGCTAAGAACACAACAGCAGAGCTCTCATGCGTACATCGGTTCAGCGGGTGTCTCGGGTAGATGTGCACCGAGATCCTAGCCCCAAACTTGCCTATGGTGCGACAAGAAAGGAGCTTCGAAAATGAGCACGAGAACCAAGCCCAACTATTCACTTGGCATGGAAGGATCCTTGGGACATGAACACCGAGAACCAAGCCCAACCACCCAAGGTCTAACTGTCAACTCCCATTGGCGTGACGATTGGCGAGCTCGTAGACTTGTCACACTATCCTTAACCCGGGATTACGACGCCACGTGTTGACTCACACCGCATGCAATACAGATAAATTGTGGCATAGAAGTAGCCTCAGAAACGAGCACGAGAACCAAGCCCAATCATTCACTTGGCACGGATGGAGCCTCAGGACATGAACACCGAGGACCAAGCCCGACCGTCCATTTATGACTCTTCTCACGACACCAACAATAAATTATTGTGCCAACACAATCACTTGTGTGCACATGAGTTAATCATCCGATTATCAACAACACATGTTCATAGCAACCAACACCGAACAATTACACAAGCTCTAGTAAATCTTGTTATTAAACGACTAATTACCATTCGTTCACTAACCCCCGCCAAGTCGTTTCATTCAACCACAAACCATTTCACCATTTGTTTACGTGGGATCTATCCAATAATTTCATCATGCGTTGAATTATCACAATTAGACATATTATGATTCTCCTACAACTTAACGTCGGATTGTTACAAGACCTCTTCCGAGTCCAAACCCAATTCTACACTAACCCAGGAATTTCAGGTGCAGAACACCTACTGGACAGCAACTTCAACTGAAGATTCTTGTTGGTACAGGAATCCGGTGAGTGCATGTAACCCCTCGATGGAAAGGTCTTTCCATGGGTTACAACTTTCATGTTTAGTCTGCAACCCAGATCAAACTGTATCACATATGAAATTGGCTCCAAAGCCTGCTGCGTACATGAAACAATTTCTACTTGCTTAGTCAGTCAGCCCTCTACTTCCATCAGACATTCCCGTGGCTACAGAATTCACCTAAATGCGTATAACAACTCGTTGGAAAGGTAATTGCAAGGGCTATGACTTTCGTGTTTAGTTGAAAGCCCAGGTCTGGCCATATCATGCCTGAAAATAGCCGAGAAGGTCATTGCGTGCAGAACAAAGATTTCTGCATGCATCTTGAGGCGGAATGAATGACATTGGTCCATCTTCCTCCTCAAGCCAATCCTCCTAAATCACAACCAGAAAATCCTCCACCCTTATTCACCTTCTCAAGGCCATTCCTCTTCACGAAACCACACCCATCATCACTTTGAAGGAAGGGGAGGTTGAAGATGACTAAACCTTAGAACACAAGTTCTAGCTTGGCCCTCCTAGAAATCTTCATCTCACACATCAAGACTCATTTGAGTTGATGTCTCGCCTAAGAATAACTACAGATCTAGCACCAAGGGAGAGGGGAGGAAGCTAACCTCATTTCCGGCGGTGTCGCCATTTCTGGCCATGGATCTTGTCATTCTTCACGTCGGCATCTCCTTTTCTTTGGCGGCGCGGCGATTCCTCACGAAGTTTAGTTGGCTCCAGCAAGTTCTTCCCTCCTCCAATAGTTTTCTCCAAAAAAATGGCTTGGAAGAGAATGAAAACAGCCAGGGTTTCATTTCTACCTTTTTATTCAAAAGCGACACGGGTTGGGACACGCCCGTGTCCTTACCCGTGTCCTGCTCGGGCGAAACATCATCAACGGTTCGACTGACGCTTTATGCACATACACGAGTATGGACACGCCCGTGTCTATACCCGTGTACAGGTGACACGGCCATTGTTTTGTCCGTATATATACTTGTGTCCTACTCGGAACACATTTCATCGATCTTGACTTGACGCACACAGGTAGGGACATGCCCGTGTCTCTACCCTTGTCCTTCTCTGGGCAATCATGCTTAGTCCTGATAAATGGACACAGGTAGAGACATGCCCGTGTCTCTACCCATTTCCTTCTCAGGACAGACTTCTCGACGCCATTTAACTATCACTCAACGCCATCCTCAAGGCCACTAAACGCCACCGCACATGGGTAGGGACACGCCCGTGTCTCCACCTGTCATACTTAAAACAGGCCACTCAATGCCATTCTCAAGACAACCCAGCGCCACTTTAGTCCTGGAAGATGCATACGGGAAGGGACACGCCCGTGTATCTACCCGTGTCCTACACTGGCCCTACTTCTCTTTTCCCCACGAGTGCGCGCCTGATCGCCAACACTCCCTGATCCTAAACTAGCTCTCCTGACTCAAAAGCACGCACAAGGGGCCTAGCGCGAATCGGGACGTTACATGCTTGCCTTGAATGGACTCATCAAGAGAGATCGCACCAGGTCGCTCTGAAGTGGCTGCATCTAGAGTAGACACGATCTCAGCAGTTTCAACTGATCCAGATGACGACTTTTGGCCTACAACAAAGAAAGCAAGGTTCATATTCAAATGCAGGTCGCGGCAGACTCAAAGTACAAAGATAAAATAATCAAATTCTGGGCAGTCGCGCTGCGAGATGGCGACTATCAAGTATAGGCCACATTATCCGCTTCGAGTAAAAAATACTTTTTCGTTTTCTCCATTCGCGTTGAACTTTAGTTCTTTTCTCACCCGCCAAACTTGTTGAAATGACTATGCTAAAATTTCTAATTTAGAAAGGAAATGAGCCCGCAATCCAGAAGATCACCCATCAGAGAGCTTGGCATAAATAAAATATGTCGGGCAATTCTAACGAGTGCGACAATACCATCACTAGAGTTCTAGATCCCCTCGGAACTCTGTAGTTCAATCTACTTTGGCGGGAATAGTACTGATATGGGTGACCACTTGGGAAGTCTTTATGTTGTATTCATCTCTTGTCACTCGGGTGCATGAATGCCACTATTTACCAGTGACAAAGATGCCCTATCTCTTACTATAGATCTGAAGTAATCGTCCACATGGATTGGGCGGAATTTTTGGAGGTAACAAAATAGGTATGTGGACATAACTTCCCGAGCAGGAGGTGAGCAGGAAAACAAAATGAAGATGTGTGACTTAGTTTCAAAATACAGCAAACTTCAAACATTCAAAACTTTTGTTCTGATCGTATGATTTTCTCCCACAATACATTTTTGGAAAGTTCTCGGAGACGTCCATCCACGAGCAAACTGGGTAAACCTGTTTGAGCTTATTTCATGCCCTCAGATTGTGTAGATTCAATGCCGTTCAAAAAGAACTTCCAACGATACAAAATATCCACGACATAACTTCATGCTCGCACGTCTATATCACCGCCACTTCTCCATTTCATAGATTATAAAAAGTGGTGGTCGGTGTGGTGACCAGCTCGTTATTGTTTGACCAATTTGCACGACAAATTTTATTAATCCAAAAGGAAACATAGACCACATTCTGGAAGATCGTGAGTCGGGGACCTTGGCATAAATGAAATGTGCCAGCCATACCAGCACTAGAGCATCAAATCCCATCAGAACTCTGAAGTTAAGCATTCTTAGGAAAAAGTAGTACTGGATGAGTGACTTCCTAAGAAGTCTTTGGATGATACCCATCTCATGTCGCTTGGTTGTATGAATGTCTTATTTTACCATTACCAAACACGCCTTCTCTTTAACCGCAGATCCGAAGTAATCATCCACGTGGACATGGAAGAAATTTTGGAATCAATAGAATAGACACATGGCCTTAACTTACAGAACAGGCAGTGAGTGGGGAATCAAAATGAAGATGCATGACTTAGTTTGAAATTGCAATTAACTTCAAATGAACATAACTTTTGGTTTGACCATTCGATATTCACCCACAATAACTTTTCAAAAAGCTCTCGGAGATGTCCATCCATTGGATAACTTTGTTAACTCATTTTACGCAATTCAGATCATGCAGATTCAACTCCGTTTAAAAGTTATCTCAACATTTACTTTTTGTCAATTTCTTACCAATGGATATATTATCGAAGGATTCAGAAAACACTTCCAATGAAGCAGAAATATCAACGACATAACTTCGCGCTCGCTCGTCTAATTTGTTGCCACTTCACCATTTTGAAGATCACACGTAGAGTCTGGCGGCGTGCCGATCATGCCATTGTCATTAGAAAAAATTTGCTAAAATTTTTAATTGGAAAGGAAATAGAGCCCACAATCTGGAAGATCATGCGTTAGAGAGCTTGGCATAAATAAAATGTTTTAGGCAATTCCAACAAGTGTGACCAAACCAGAACTAGAGCACTGAATCCCATCAAGGCTCCATAGTAAAGTATGTTTGGGCTAGAGCATTAATCAGATGGGTGACCTCCTGAGAATCTTTGTGTTGCACTCATCACTTGCCGCTCAGGTGCATAAATAAACCATTTTACCACATAAAAACAAGTCATGTATCTGACCACAGATCCATAGTAATCGTTTACGTGGACCGGGCAAATTTTTTTAATTTATAGAATTGACACACGGATGTAACATCCCGAGCATACGGTGAGCGGGAAATCAAAATGAAGATGCTCAACTTAGTTTGAAAATGCAAAAATCTTCAAACGACCAGAACTTTAGATCTGACCGTCCAAGTTTTACCCACAATACCTTTTTGGAAAGCTCTTGGAGACATCCATCCATTGGCAATCTAGGTTAACCCATTTGAGCTCATTTAGTGCCCTCAAATCATGCAGATTCAACTCCGTTTATATGTTATCCTAGCTTTTTGCTTTCATGAATTCGTTTCTAATTGATTTAGCATAAAAGGCTTTGGAAAGCACTTCCAAAGATATAGAAATAGCCACGACATAACTTCACGCCCACACGTCTAAATCGCTACCACTTCTCCATTTCAAAGATCCCACGTAGTGGTGGGCGGTGTGGCGACCAGCCCGCTATCGTTCGACAAAATTTGGCTGCAAATTTTCTTAATCCGAATGGAAACTGAGATCTCAATCCAGAAGATCGCGCTTTGGGGAGCTTGGCATAAATAAAATGTGTCATGCAATTCTAACGTGTGCAACCATACTAGCAACAGAGCACTGAATCCAATAAGAACTATATAGTTAACCGTTCTTGGGTAAAAGTAGTACTCTGATGGGTGACCTCCTTGTAACTTCTTGTGTTGCACACATCTCATGCCACTCGTGTGCGTGAACGCCCCTTTTTACCAGTGATAAATAAACCCACTCTGACCGCAGATCCAAAAACCTGTCCATGTGAACTTGGCGGAATTTTTAGAATTAAATTAATGGACACATGACCTTAACATTCCGAGCAAGCAGTGAGCAGAGAATTAAAATGAAGACGCACAACTTAGTTCAAAATTACAACAATCTTCAAATGATCATAACTTTTGATTCGACCGTCAGATTTTTGCCTACAATACCTTTTCTGAAAGCTATCAGAGACGTACATCCACTGGCAAATGGGATTAACCCATTCGAGCTCATTTTGTGACCTCATATTATGTAGATTCAACTCTATTTAAATGTTATCCTAGCTTTTCCCTTTCATCAATTTCTTCCCAATGGATATGACACTGAAGGCTTCAGAAAACACTTCCAATGATATAGAAATTACTATGACATAACTTCGTGCTCTCAAGTCTAAATCACCGCCACTTCCCTATTTCAGAGATTCCACATAGAGGCGGGCTGCGTAGAAATCTGGTCATTTCGGTCAAACAAAATTTGCGCCGCCAAAATTGCTTAATCTGAAAGAAAATGGAGCCTGCAATCCGGAAGATCGCGCGTCAGGGAGTTTGAAATAAATAAAATATGTCGAGCAATTCAAATATGTGCGACCATACCTGCACCAGAGCACAAGATCCCTGTAGAACACAACAGTTTAGCGTGCTTGGGCAAGAGTAGTACTGGGATGGGTGACCTCCTGAGAATCCTTTGTGTTGCACCCATCTCTTGCTGCTCAGGTGCATAAACTCCCCTTTAAACTTGCGACATACAGACCCTCTGTACGATTATAGATCTGAAGTAACCAACTGCATGGATAGGGAAAAAATTTTTGGAGTAAATTGAACAAAACATGACATTAACATCCCAAGAAGGCGGTGAGCGAAAAATTAAAATCAAGATGCACGACTTAGTTCAAAAATGCAAAAAACTTAAAACGAACATAATTTTTGATCTGACCATCCAATTTTCGTCCACAGTACCTTTTCAGTAATCTCTCGGAAACATCCATCCACTAGAGAGATGGATTAACATGTTCAAGCTCATTTCACACCCTCAGATCATGCTGATGAAACTCCATTTAAAAGTTATCCTAGCTTTCCCTTTTGTTTGTGTCTTCACAATGGATATGGCATTGAAGAATTCTGAAAACACTTCCATTTATACAGAAATAGCTGCGATATAACTTTGCGCTCGTACATCTAAATCGCAGCTATTTCCCCATTTTGAAGATCCCATATAGAGGTGGGCGACACGGAAACTAGGTCGCGGTTGTTCGAGAAAACTTGCGCCGCTAAAATTGAATAATCTTAAAGGAAATGGAGCCAGTAATCCGGAAGATTGCGTGTCAGAAAGCTTGGCATATATGAAATTTGACCTGCAATTCCAATTTGTGCAACCATATAAGCACTAGAGCACCAAATCCCATTAGAACTCTACAGCTAAGTGTGTTTGGTCGAGAGTAGTACTGAGATGGGTGACCTCCTAGGAAGTCTTTGGGTTGCACCTATCTTTTGCCCCTCGGGTGCAAAAAGTCACTTTTTTACCAGCAGAAAATGCGCCCTCTCTCCAGTTACAGATCTGAAGTAACCGTCCACGTGGACAGGGTAAATTTTTTGGAATCAATAGAACAGACACGTATCCATAACATCTCGAGCAGGTGGTGATAGGGAGATCAAAATGAAGATGCGCTACTTAGTTTAAAAGTCCAACGAACTTCAAATGACTATAACTTTTGATCCGACCATCTGATTTTTTTCCCACAATAACTTTTTGAAAATATTTCAGAGACGTCCATCCACTAGTGAATTAGGTTAATCAATTTTAGCACATTTCACGTGTAACACCCCTATCTGTCATATGGCTTCACACATCATGCCTATGTCCATTCTCGAATACGGACTCTACAAAAGGGGGACTTTACATATCTACCCCAAGGAACGCATCAAACTCATCGCACACTCGTGAGAGAGGGCTTCCTATGCAAAGAAAAAGAGGACTTAACATGTCCTAGTATGAGAATCGTTACCCTAGCGTTTCTCCTCGGCGCCATGGAAAACTATGCGGATAAAAAGCACCGCACTCTCCTTCTTCCTCCTTGCACTCTCCTCTCTCTAGCTTTTAGAAAGAGAGTGAACCAAAAAGAATGATGCTTTCTCAACCCTAAATCCGGGCATATCTCAGCAAGAACATCCCTGAACCGTTGGACCCCAAAATAAGGAAACGGACGGCCACGAGTCAACCAAAAAATAAACATCCTGGGCCGAACACAGCTTGCGACACGCTAGTGTCCAAGGCCGTGTCACCCATTTGCCGTCACTCCGAAACTTCCCGACCAGAACACGGCCTGTGACACGGCATCTGACACGCCCGTGTCATATGTGACACGCCCGTATCACATGTGACACGCCCGTGTCAGGGCCCGTGTCACGACCCGTGTGCCCAAACGACACAGGTCTAGAAATCTCCCGAGAAGGACACGGCCATGTGACACTCCCGTGTCATATGTCGTGTGCTCGACATGCCTGGGGACATGCCCGTGTCCCTGACCGTATAGCTCTCATAGCACAAAACGACAGATCGTCCGAGCACGACACACCCTGGGACATGCCCGTGTCCCAGGCCGTGTTCACCGACCCGACGACCGTTGGACGCGAAAACGTCAACCACGCGACTCATAGCTGAACCTTCCCCTGACACGGCCCTGGGACATGCCCGTGTCCCAGGCTGTGTGACCTGTACCCTGGTCCAAATTCTGCTCCGAACGTCTCTCGTTCCTCTTTTGAGTTTCTGGGCGTTACAACTCTTTCCCTCTTAAAAGAATTTCGTCCATAAAATTACTAAAGGAAAGAAAATAGAAAATTATAAGCGGTACCTGAGCAGAATAACTCTGGGTACACCTCCAGCATGGTTTGCTCTCATTCAAAAGAGAGCTCCTCCCGACCACAATTGTCCCACCAGACCTTGACCATCCTGATCTCCTTGTTATGGAGTCGCTTAACTTCAAAGTCTTCAATACGAACGTGCTTGACCCTAGTCGTCAACCCTTCGCCCACCCGCACTTGATCAACTGCAATCACCTGCAAAGGCTCTTGCACCGCCTTCCGCAATACTGAAATGTGGACTACATCATGTAGTCCACTCAACTTCACTGATTGTCTAAAACGATAAGCCGCTTCGCCGATCCGCTCAATAATCTCAAAGGGTCCAAGGTATCTCGGGCTCAGCTTCTTTAAGCGTCGCACCCGTGAAACACTCTTGAACGTCTTTATCTTCATGTACACCCAATCGCAAACCGCAAACTCCACGTTCCGATGCTTGGAATTGTAGTACTTAGCTTGCCGATCCTGGGAAATCAGAAACTGCCCTTGAATGATCCACACCAAAGAAATAGCATTCTCTACCTCCTGCTTTTTTTACAGCCTTGCCTCACCCGTTTCTAGCCACGACAACGACGTGCGACACTTCCTACCATATAGGGCCTCAAAGAGGGCCATTGAAATACTCGCCTGATAGCTACTGTTGTATGCAAACTCCACCAAATACAGGAGGTCTTTCCAATGCTTCCCGAAGTCTAGAACACACATGCGGAGCATGTCCTCCATTGTTCTGTTTACCCTCTCGATCTGCCCATCCATCAGGGGATGGAAGGCTGTGCTGAACTTCAATTTAGTCCCCAGCATCTGTTGCACCAACCTTCAATCATTGGATGTAAAATTCCCATCACGATCACTCACGATGTTGCGGGGCACACCGTGCAGTCTGACAATATTATCCACATACAGCTTTGCTAGTCTCTCCACTGAATCATCCTTCCTATATAGAATGAAGTGTGACACTTTTATTAACCGGTCTAGGATCACCCAGATGACATCGTTTCCATTCTAGGACCTTGGCAAGCCATGCACAAAGTTCATCAATATGTCGTCGAACTTCCACTCTGGAATAGGCAAGGATTTCAAGAATCCTCCCGGTTTTTGGAACTCCGCCTTTACTAAGGCGCAAGTTTGACATTTAGCCACAAATAGTGCCACATCCTTCTTGAGCCCTGGCCACCAAAATAACTTCTTTAGGTCCTGATACATCTTCGTGCTCCCTGGGTGGATTGAGTACTTAGTATGATGAGCCTCGTACATCAACTCCGCCCATTGATTTCTCCCTTTTGGGATGCACAAACGATTGTCCTTCCTTAGTATCCCATCCTCAACTAAAAACTGGGAATTTGACCCATCTAATGTTTCATATATGAGCTCCTTCATGCTACCATCCAACTCCATAGCCTGACGAATGCGACCAGCCAGGTCATACTGAACTTCCGTTCAGTTCAATAGTTCTTTGGCGCTAGTCTGCTTATCCACACAACAGATCTCCAACGCCTCCAACTCCCGAATTAACCTCTCATCAAGGACCGAAAACCAGTTTGCTTGGGCGGGAGCCCTGCGACTCAACGCATCCGCAACTGCATTGCCTTTCCTACATAGTGAATCTTGAACATATAGTCCCCAGGAACTCCATCCATCTACGCTGCCTCATGTTCAGATCTTTCTGATCCAACAGGTACTTCAGGATCTTGTGTTCGGTATAAATATCGACCTTTATGTCGTACAAGTAGTGTCTTCATAGCTAAAGCATAAATATCATGACCGCCAACTCCAAGTCGTGGATCAGATAATTCCTTTCGTGCACTTTCAGCTGACGTGATCCATACGCTATAACACTCCCATGCTGCAGCAGCACGCAGCCCAAACCACTACATGAGGCATCACTATAAATCTCCAAGCCCTCGGTTCCACTCGGCGAACTTAGCACTGGCGCCGTGGTCAACCGACTCTTCAACTCCTCAAACGCTTGCACGCACTCCTGCATCCATAAGAACTTATGATCCTTCCTTGTCAACTTTGTGAGATTTAACGTTATCCGCGAGAAGTTCACTACGAAGAGCCTGTAATAGCTGGCAAGCCCAAGAAAACTCCAGACTTCTGCTACCGAAGACAACACAGGCCACTCCCATATCGCAACAATCTTTGTCGAATCTTCCGCTATACCTTCACCACTGACAATATGACCAAGGAATACTACTGAGGGTAGCTAGAACTCATATTTGGAGAATTTTGCGTAGAGTTCATTCCTCCTCAGTGTCTCCAAGACCAGATGCAGATGCTTGAAGTGATCTTCTTCGCACTACGAGTACACCAATATGTCGTCAATAAAGACGATCAAAAAATAGTCTTTGTACTCTCGGAACATTCTATTCATCAAATCCATGAACACCGATGGCGCATTCGTCAGCCCAAACGGCATGACCGTGAACTCAAAATTCCAATACCTCATGCTGATTGTCGTCTCCGGGATATCACTCTCCCTTATCCTCAGCTGATAATACCCAGACTTCAGATCAAACTTCTAATATACCGACGACCCGAATAACTGATCGAAAAGATCATCAATCCTTGGGATCGGGTATTTATTCTTTTCCGTTAGCTTGTTCAACTCTCTGTAGTCGATACATAGCCGCAAGCTCCCATCCTTCTTCTTAACAAAGAGGACCGGTGCGCTCCAAGGCGATGAGCTTGGACGCATATACCCTTGCTCCATCAAATCTTCTAGTTGTACCTTTAACTCTGCCATCTCCTTAGGTGCCAACCTATAAGGAGAACGTGACACAGGTTTGGCACCTTGCATGAGCTGATCGTGAAGTCGATCTCTCGCTGTGGTGGGGCTCCGGGAAGATTTTCCGAGAACACATTGGGGTACTCACAAAACACAGGGATACCACCGAAAGTGGACTTAGGATTTACAGCCTCCACTAGCGTGAAGAACAGCTCTGCGCCAGCACGAACTGCCTTTACCACCTGAAGAGCAGACATCAGCGTCTTGCTCGACCCCTTCAGTCCTTCAAACGTAGTCTCCTGCCCAACAACCAGCTTGACCTCTTTACGGTTGCAATCAATAAAAGCGTTCTGCTCCGAAAGCCAATCCATACCAAAGATGACGTCGAACTCAACTAGCAGGAGTAACGACACTAGCAAGTCGAACTCTTGGCTTCCATTATGAACCTTTACGTCACATACCCTGTCTGTGTGCATCGAACACCCATTTAGTAGCAGCACATCCAATTTGTCCTTCACCATCGAAGAAGGGACTCCAATGCGCGATATGAAACTTTTGGACAAAAAGGAGTGTGAAGCTCCCATATCGAATAGTGCTCGTGTTGGACTATCGCCAATCAGAACAAAGCCTATACAAAGAGTATTAAGCTAACAAGGATTATGTAACAGTATTTAAAGCTAACTTGTTATAAATTAAACCGAACCTATCACCATGTCTGCCTATTTGATGGCCTCCTGCTGACCTAAATATAGACTCTCGGTTGAGTCAGAGCATAGTGGGATGCGGTTGACTCCACCGCCTTGCTCTTTTCTTCATAAGTGGCTCCATGCTTCCTCTCGGACTTCGGACATCCGCTCCAACAATCGCGGGCAAAGTTCCCCATCTTTCCACAAGTAAAACAAGCGCCCGGGGTTCAGTTGGTAGTTGCCCCTGAGGCACCTGAAGAAGGAGATGGACCCGACGTCCTAGCCTTCTTGTTCCATCTTCGAAAACCAGCATTCGAAGAAGTCGGTACATTAAACTTCGATTTCCTGCCACTGGAGTCCTTCTTCGCTTGAACATTCTTCATGTCCTTTTCCAAGGACCAGGCCGAGTTGACCAAGGTCATGAAACCCTACGCCATAGGCCCCGAAAGTAACAACCTCAAGTCATCTCTCAACCCTTCATAAAAACGGTTCGTCTTGCGCTCCTCATCGGCAAAGTTAGTGCTTGCTTATCGTCCTAAACGAGTAAACTCGTGGAGATACTCATCTACGGTACTGTATCCTTGAGCTAACTTTTGGAACTCATTTTCCAACGCAATCCTCTGAGCTGAGGGGAGGTATTGATCCATGAACAACCTCAAAAATTTCTCAATTGAGACATCAGCTAACTGCCAACCCCTCAGATGGTGTAGCTCCAAGCCTTCCCACCATAGCATTGCATCCCCGTCCAGCAAGAACGTCACAATCGTGGTCTTCTGCCACTCTTCAGCCTCAGTAGCTGTCAGCACTCTATTAATTCTAGAGAGTCAATCCTCTGCTAAAGTTCGGGTTCCCATCCCCGAGAACACTGGCAGATTGAAACCCATCACGTGCTTAAGCTGCTTCTCAGTTGCACTCCTTGGCAACATCGGCTCGACTACTACCTATTCCACCCTCCTTGGCTCTGTCGCTTGGAGTAGTACTTGCTCCACAGCAGTAGCAGGCTACTACACCAGCCTCGAAGGATGTGTATTGATCATCACAAACACAGCCTCCGCTACCAATCGAATGGTCTCAGCTGAAGGAGGTGTTGCAGGCGCATCAATTGGTGCGCTGCTCGCCTCAGAAACTTTCCATTCTGATGGCCCGGCACCACACCTGTTCACCTATAATCATGCAAAACACCGATAAGCGACCAAACAACATTGCAAAAAATAATTATAGGAACACGCAGGTTCCTTAAACATGTGTATTTTAATTCCTAAGTGGACATTCATAGGGTATTTTCATGTTATAATGATGACGCAAAGACATGTGCTCACCACCCCTTAAATTGAATTTGTCCACGAATGCATTTAAGCTTGACCGAAACCGGTAGTCTGATACAAAATTGAAACAGCCCTATCCGTCACATGGCATATAACAGTAGGTCCGGCCGGGGCACGATGCCATATACTACGGATAGACCGGTTAGTTACTCATTGAAACCAATAAACCCAACCCAACGTCCTACACAGAGCATCTAGCGGAAGCAAATTATTAAGTTGCACAAAATTAAGAACCCAGCCAAACATGAATGTCCACTACTCAAACCCACAGGAATGTATAATACACAAGTATAGGCCTCAAGGCCTTATAATAGTTTGCTCAATAAAATAAGTGTCTTCTAAACCTCGGCATGCAGACCGGTCATACATGAGAATACAAGAAAAACACTCAAAACTAGACCTTCGAGGGCCAGCTCAGCAAGTTGGGCTTTAGCCCGCTATTTACTGCTCGGCCCCGCAGCACCTACAAGCAGCAATCCACCGCACGGTGGCAAACAAAAGTAACGGTCAGCTATGTTGATCAAATTATAATGACCCCGCCCCCAATTCGGGGCGGCGATGCTCTTTCCCAGCACTTTGTTAACATAACAAAGCAGTATAGTGTAAGCACACATCATTACAGGCGTAGGCACGTATGGCCACACACCCCGTACACTCAGGGCACATTCACGACAATCCGGCCAACGTCACGTCAATTTAAGCCATCAACATTTCCGTCTCACCACCGCCCCTTAGACGACCAACCTTATGAGCATTTTGTCTTCCTGGCATTAGTCACGTCAATTTAATCCATCGACCGCCGAATACCCTCATCTTCTCCAACGCTTTCGTCGAACGACATAGATCGGGTACGGTTCCGCTCGACCCGTGCTCACATTGCATCGTCAATTTAAGACGTGTGTGGGTCAAGACTCCTCGAGTCCCACTTCCATCACAATTCACATAACCCAGTTATGTTCAAGCTGGCTCCCTGGCCACTATGTTGGCAAACTCACGCATTTTCCCAGTTTTTCAAGTTCACCTTGGAGTTAGTCCCCAAGGCTCCCTGTTGCAATCTACCTCGTAGAAAACCCCAAAGAACAAACATTTGCACGGAGTCTTCTCCGGCCATTATGCAATGCAACATCACCGATCCAGACCAACTTGTCCGGATAGGCTTCACACATCATGCATATATCCGTTCTCGAATACGGACTCTACAAAAGGGGGAATTTACATATCTACCATAAGGAATGCCTCAAACTCATCGCACACTCGCGAGAGACTGCTTCTTATGCAAAGGAAAAGAGGACTTCACATGTCCTAGGATGAGAATCGTTACACTAGCGTTTCTCCTCTGTGCCATGGAAAACTATGCGGATAAAAAGCACTGCACTCTCCATGCCTCCGTGGATCCGAAGTCGGCTCACGATTTGGAGCTCCGAAGCTCCGCCGATGACCGGATCTACCCCTCTTTCTTCCTCCTTGCTCTCTCCTTTTTCTAGCATTTAGAAAGGAGCGAACCAAAAAGAATGATGCTTTCTCAACCCTAAATTCGGGCATATCTCAGTAAGAATAGTCCTGAACCGTTGGATCCCAAAAAAAGGAAACAGATTGCCATGATTCAACCCAAAAACAAACATCCTGGGCCGAACACGGCCTCTGACACGCCCGTGTCCAAGGCCGTGTCACCCATTTACCATCACTCTAAAAATTCCCGACAAGAACACGGCCTGTGACACGGCATCCGACACGCCCGTGTCACATGTGGCACGCCCGTAACATCCCATTTCCAACTACACCCCTAAGAGTGGTTTTGGTCATGACTAAGTCTTGACAAAACCCTAAGAAACTAAAAAGGGTCAGGTGATCAAAGGCCAAGGGGAGAATCACTTTGGTCTGCCTATGACACAACCTCATCACCAAACTCAGGGATTGACCTTAGGGATTCACCATGGCTCCATGACCCCACCACAACATCACTAACCTATTAGAGGGTCCACTAGAGCTTTAAGAGTCCGTTAGAGTTGACCCAAAATGGCCAATTTGACCTAGGACCACCAAAGGCTTAAATTGGGCAAGGTGTCCTAACAAAGGGCAGTTGACCTCAAATGTGCCCAACCAACCTTGCCCAGTCCTTCCTAGACCTAAAGTGGTGTCAATGGGTCACTAAGGACACATTGGGTTTAGTCCTAGAGGCCAAGTTGACCCAAGTCAACTCTAGCCCCAAAGTGGTCAAAGTTCCCTTACCAAGAGTCATAGGACCCTCAAGGTGTCTGTAGGTCCTGTCCCACCCGACCTAAGCCTTAGGAGAGACCAATGGATCACCAGGGACCCATTAGGGGCAACCTAAAAAGGTTAAAGGGACTAAAGTCAACCCATGCGTACTTTGGGTCAACCTAGCCCAAATAAGCTAGCATGACCTCAAGCCTCCTCATATAGCTTCATTAAGAATATTATGGGTATGTGTGGGCTACCAATAGACCCCCCCCCCCCAAGGTTGACCAAGTCAACTTAGTGATTAGGAGAGAGAGAGGATCTCCATTCCATGGTAATGGAGGAGAGAGAAAGAGAGAAAATGAAGGGGCAAGTCAAAACCAGACAAGGGAGGCCAAAGGACACCCTTAATGGCTAGATTCAACTCCCCTTGGGAAGGGAAGAAGTTTCCAGCCATTTCCCAGCAACCAAGGGGCTGGTTCAGCCCCCTCCTCCTAACCCGAGCCCAAGCTTTCAATGGCATTAATGGCCATTGAAGTTTTGGCCTCTCCCCTCCTTAACAGAGCATTTAAACACCATCAGTGGCCCAAGAGGATCTTTTCCAGGCCTTTTACTGAAGATTTTGAGCCCTCAAACTGTACTGTTGCAGAAGTCTAGCAGCGCAACCAACAGAAATGGTTTCCCGACGATCGTCACGCCATCAGGCCGCCGGCAAGGTCCTCCTCCTCTCCTTGTCTCATGGGTAGATCATGGGAATGCTTAGGTTCAAAGTTCGGGCTCAATTGAGCCCGAACCAATTCTTGATTTTCATGGTTTTTGGCCGAAAAATTTCCTTGTAGAATCGCCAGAATCCTCCCCTCTGGCGGCTGCGCCGCCGCCAGTCGAAATCCACCACCTCAATGGAGGTGTTGGTGGCGGAGGCTTGCTGGGGAGGTGGCCGGATGGTCGGGTGTGGAGGTTTGAAGTTGGTCCAGGCATGCGCAATCGGGACCGTTGGCTGGAGGTAGACGATAAGCCCAGGCTGTAGGATCCACGCCAAGATTCGTGCTGCATTAGATTTCAAAATATTGGTTTATATATTTCATTTTATTTCATTTTGTCACACTTATTGTATTTAATGTCTTTAATTTTTAAAAATACTTAGAGACAATTTCAGAAGAAATGGTCTGTTGGAACACCCTATTACTAATTTGGGAAAGGATCACTATGTTCTTAGGAAAATGTGTTGACCTAATTGTATAGTCTTAAAGGTCAATTAGAATGAGTCTAAGGGTTGAACTTAGGTTTAGAAGCTGCCCCCAAGACCTTCTAAGATCAGAATTCAAGTGCAGAAGACTGACAATTTTCGTCGAGCTCAGGTCGACGAAACGTAGAACTCAGTTCGACTATCTCTGAGCTCATTTCAATGAGTCGTCGAACTCGATTCGACGATCTTCGAGCTCAGATCGACGATTTTCTGAGAGATCGACGATTTCAGTAATTCAAATTCAGACAGTTATGGAATTCAATCTGATTTATTATCAGCATTTAATTCAAAGGATTCTGTAGCCGTTTCAACTAATCTGAGCAAGTTTCAAGGAAGACAAATAAGAAAGTTTCTTAGGACTTTCCTCCAGAGACATATGTCATTTAAGGTAGTCATTTATGACTGGTTAACGGCTATCTAAAAGACAGATTTTCATTATATCTCTAGAGAATTATTGAAAAAGAAACACAAGAGATATCAATCAAGAATCAATATAACAATTCAGGGAATAGACTCAGGAGACATAAGTCTACAGGATTACAGAGTTAGAATTCATACAGAAAACAAGAAACAATACTGTGAAGGAGATCATCAATCAGAGAAGATTTTCTTCTATTCTACTCCTTCAAGATCTTCTTGATTCAAGTGTTCAAAGGCTTCTTCATCAAAGACTCCAGACACATCATATTTCAGAAACTGCTGAAATCATCTCTTGCGGGAGATCTAAATCTACTGAAGACCTATCACCCTATGCAAAGCTCTTCTTCCTGAACAATTACAGATCTCAGGGGGAGCTTTGACAACATCATCCACTAGTCTTCTGTTGGAATGTTGACAGAGAAGAACAACAAACTCTTTTCTTTTTTCTTTTCTTTACTGTAAAAGGGTTTATCAAAACTCACTTCAAAAGTTTTGAGGCTGGTTTTTGAGACCTTGTCAAAACTCAGTGGTGGCAAGACACCTTATCAAAAAATCTGGGTTTGGTTTTTTAGCACCTTATCAAAAGCTCATTTGTGCCCAAGACACCTGATCAACTATTTCTGCAGTGGATTCCTACCTAGGGTGGTAGATGAGTGGATGTACCCAGGTTGATTGGGGAACCACTATAGATCCTTGTGTCTTCTAGATTGTTGTGTTTTGCTTTGCTGTGTGCTGTGATTTTTGTTTTCTTGCTATCTTATTTTTATTTACTGCAAGCACATTACACCTATAATTAAATCAAGTCTTCCACTGCAAATAATTTTTAAATTGAAAATTATTTTAATATACTCTATTCACCCCCCCCCCTCTCGAGTTAAGTAGATCTTACCCCTCACTTTCAATTGGTATCAGAGGTAGGTTGGTTTCTCAATAATTGAATCTTTATGAGATTTGTTGTTCCTACAGGCTAACACCTGAACCAAAAGATCTCTGATAAGATCAATCTTCTATAGAGGGTTATTATTTGTATTTTATTTATTTTCATACAAAACCATGGCACAAAAAAAAGATTATGATAGCACCAGACCTCCAGTGTGCAACCTTTCTAAGTTTGCACTTTGGAAGGCAAGGATCAAATTATATATGAATTCTATTGATGAGGACATTTATAATTCTGTGTTGACAGTGTGTCCAAGACCCCCAGAGAATACAAGCACAAGTGTTATTCCACCTCCTTCAGGAACTGATGCAGAAATCAAGAAATGGAAAGTGGCTAGATTCCAAAGCAATGAATATTCTTGCTCAGACTATGTCTTATGAAATATTTCAGAAAGTGGATGAATGTAACCCAGAAAAAGAGATATGGGATAAGTTATCTGACATTGTATCAGGATCTGCTGATGAAAGGACAGACAGAAGATCCCATCTCATAACCAAGTATGAGAACTTTAAAAAGGGACAAACTGAGTCAGTTGCTGACATGTACAACAGGCTCAGCCTAATAGTCAGTGAGTTAAAAACTTTGGACAAGGAGATCTCTCTAACTGAACTCAATGACAATATCCTAATGTGCTTTCCCAGCACTTGTGACTCAAGGATCTGTCCAATCAAGGATGCCAGAAGCCTAACTGAGATCACTACTGAGGCACTTTTGGGCAAGCTCAAGTCTTATGAGCTGCTCATCAAGAATAGAGAGGAAGAGCAAAAGGCTGCTTATCTAGCTATCAGGAAGGATAAGAAAATAACATTTAAAGCTACAGAAGATCAGCCTGAAGACAAAGTCACAGGCAATGATAAGCTTCTAAGTTTACTGGCCAAAATATTTTATAAGATGGCCAGGAAAGATTTCAGAAAAAGGTCTTCCAGAGGGCATGAGAAACCAAAGTATGACAAGTCCAGTAACAAAGAAATCATTTGTTTTGGATGCAAGAAGCCAGGCCACATTGTGCCTAATTGCCCAGCAAATCAGAATAAGGACAAGAAGGATAGGAAAGAAAGGAGAAAAGATAAGGACTCCAGGAGAAACAACAACAACAATAAATCCTTCTCCAGTAAGAACAAGCATACAAGGAAGGGATTTGTAGCTGAAACTTGGAGTGAAACTAAAGAAGAATCTGAGGCTTCATCAAGCTCAAGTGATGATGAAGATGATGCTGAAGAGAAAGAGTTCTGCATTATGGCTATCAATGCCTCCCAACACTATTCTGATATAGAACAAGAGTCAGAATCAGAATCTAAAACTCAAGCTGAAGAAGACCAGGTAATAGATTCTTTTGATTTTAATTCTGAGGACTTTAAAACTGAATTTAAGGCACTGTGTTTAGACCTGTTAAAGTCTGAGAAAGAGATTATCTCTCTCAGACATCAATTGTCTGACCATAGTACTTTAAAGTCAGATAACCTCAAACTCTCCTAGGAGTTGGAATGCTGTAGGGAGCAGATAGCCTCACTGAAAAGTGAACTATCTGAGGCCAAAAAGTTTGAAGAATCCCTCAATGGGAGAAGCATCAAACTGATGGACATCACAAGCACAGTGAACACAAGACTCAATAGCACATTGGGCTTGGGTTCTTCATCCAGCAAACCTATAGTATTAACAACCCTAATCAAGTTTATCTCAGATAAAGGGAAGGGAGTTATAGAGGTGGCTAGGAAGAATGCTAATTTGCCCAAGAAAACCAAAGTTCAACAGAAAACATCGAACGGAGCTCGACGATCGCCAAACGGAGCTCAATGATCTAAGGATGAATCGTCGAACTCAGGTCGACGATCTCTGAACTCTGAACTCTGGCAAAATCAATCTTCGAACGGAGCTCGACGATCTGACCCAAGATCGTCGAACTCAGCTCAGAGATCATCGAACATAGCTCAGAGCTTTGAAATTTTTTTTAAAGGTAAATCTAACCTCAATCCTAGAGGTCCTACATCTCAGAGCTTCAACCCTATATACTGAATGGATTATACCTCCTAGGAGATATCATCCTGAAGGCTATAAGAGTCAGCCAGGCATGTCTTTTATTTCAGAGTTTAAAGGTTATCAACCTAGTCCCAAGGTAAACTGGGTCAAAAACATATAAGTTATTTATGTGCAGGTGAAGACCTATCCAGCAATGAACCAACTATGATATCTGTATGGTGGGTGCTCAAAGCACATGACAGGAAGCAAGGAGAATCTCACATCCTTTAAAACCAAACTTGGACCCAAAGTAATATTTGGAGATTCAAACTTTGGCCAAACAAAAGGATATGGTGCTGTCCAGATTGGCTCAGTCACATTCAAGAAGGTGGCTTAAGTGGAAGGACTGAAGCACAATCTAATCAGCATAAGTCAACTATATGATAAAGGTAACCAGGTGACATTCAACAAATCTTCATGCAAAATCAAATCAGAGGATAACACAACTGTGTTAATAGGTAAAAGGAAAGGTAACATCTATCTTGTAGATTTTCTTTCAACTAAGATAGATATTTGTTTATTCAATTCTGTTTGCAAACCAAATGATCTATGGTATAAGAGATTAGGGCATATAAACCTTAGAACCATTACTAGACTATCCAAGGATAAACTTGTTATAGGACTACCTTCTGGCCCCTATAAGAAGGAAGGACTTTGTAGGGCTTGTTAATTAGGCATGCAAACAAAAATAGTTTTAAGTCAATTAATAAGAGGGATTCACCTAGGATTTTGTATTTGTTACACATGGACCTTTTTGGACCCATTACAGTACAAAGCTTTGGAGGGAAATCTTACACTTTAGTGATTGTAGATGACTTCTCTAGATTCACATGTGTGTTCTTTCTGAGGAAGAAGTCTGATAACTTTAAGTGTGTGACAGAGTTTCTCAAATGCATACAGATTTAGTTCAATACTCACATTGCCCTAATCAGAAGTGATTATGGGACAGAGTTTGATTCTCTTCTTATGCAAGAGTTCTGTCAAAGTGAAGGGATCAGGAACACTTTCTCAGCTCCTAGAACTCCTCAATAAAATGGGGTAGCTGAAAGGAAAAAATAGAACCCTTATTGAATCTGCTACTACATTGTTGACAGATGCTCACCTTCCTCTATCCTTTTGGGTAGAGGCAGTGAACACCTCAAACTATGTGTTGAATAGAAGTTTGATACATAAACTGAAGGGCAAGACTCCCTATGAATTACTCAAAGGGAAGAAACCTAAAGTAGATTATTTCAAAAATTTTGGTTGCATTTGTTACATACATAATAATGACAGAGTGTTTCTGGGATACTCCATGATCAGTAAAGCTTATAGGGTGTATAACAAAACTTCTCTTAAAATTGAAGAATCTGTTCATGTATCTTTTGATGAAACTAACATGTTTTATAAGGAGAAGAATACTTCTACCGTAGAACCTTTGCAGGTACACTCTCTTTCAGAAAATTTGGACAGGTTACACATTACAGAAAAAGATACAATACATTCACCTATTCAACAAAAGGATGAGAGCAGTGAAGATGAAGAGGATGCTCAACATCTTGGAGAGAATCATATTGAAGAGCCAGTTGTTGTTCCACAAGAGGAAATAACAACACAGGTTGGTGAACAATCAGCACCCCTGTTGATTTAGTAACATCATGAGATCACCCAATCTCCCTAGTGATTGGAGACATCTTAGCTGGTATGCAAACTAGAAATCAGGTCAACCAAAACCTGATGCACACATCCTTTCTATCTCAAATTGAACCTCAATCCATACATGATGCAGAACAAGATCCACACTGGATCATTACAATGCAAGAGGAATTACATCAATTTGAAAGGAATAAAGTTTGGGAGCTAGTGCCAAGGCCTAAGGATCACTCCATTGTTGGAACAAAGTGGGTGTTAATAAACAAATTGGATGATCAAAGAATCATTGTAAGGAATAAGGCAAGGCTAGTTGCACAAGGATATTCTCAAGAAGAAGGAATAGACTATGACCAGACCTTTGCACCAGTTGCAAGGTTAGAGGCCATAAGAATATTCCTAGCTTATGCAGCCCACAAAGGATTCAAGGTCTATCAGATGGATGTAAAGAGTGCATTTCTCAATGGAGATATCAAGGAAGAAGTCTATGTTAGACAACCCCCAGGTTTTATCTCTCCAACTCATCCTAATCTTGTTTTTAAATTGCATAAAGCATTATATGGTCTCAAGAAGGCTCCTAGAGCATGGTATGAGACCTTACCTGCTTTCTTCTAAAAAATGATTTTATAAGGGGTAGAGTAGACCAAACTCTTTTTATTAGAACCCATAAGTCCAATATCCTACTAGTACAAATCTATGTAGATGATATTATATTTGGATCTACTGATTCAAATTTGTGCAAAAGGTTTTCCAACCTAATGCATTCTAAATTTGAAATGAGTAGCATGGGTGAGCTTTCCTTCTTTCTAGGATTGCAAGTCAAACAGCATGTTGATGCCATATTTATTTCTCAAACCAAGTATACAAAAGAACTGGTTAATAAATTTGGTATGTCTGAAGCATCATATATGAAAACACCCATGCTTATTAATGCTGTATTAGATGCTGATGAACATGGGAAACCTGTTGATCAGACAACATATGGAGCAATGATTGGCTCCTTATTGTACTTTACAGCCAGTAGACCTGACATAATGTTTTTTACAGGCATATGTGCTAGATTCCAAGTAAGCCCTAGAGAGTCACACCTAACAATAGTACAAAGGATTCTTAGGTATGTGAAAAGTTGTCCAAATCTAGGTCTCTGGTATCCAAAACACTCGGGATTTGAATTAACTAGATTTTCAGATGCTGATTATGCTGGATGTAGAGTAGACAGGAAAAGCACCAGTGGAACTTACCAGTTTCTTGGTGACAGACTTGTCTCCCTGTTTTGTAAGAAATAAACATTTGTGTCCACTTCAACTGCTGAAGCTGAATACATGGCAGCAGGTAGCTGTTGCTCACAACTTTTGTGAATTCAAAACCAGCTCCTAGACTATGGTTACAACTTAGAAAGGTCAAAAAAAATTTGTGACAATACAAGTGTTATTTCTATAGCACAAAATCCAGTCCTCCATAGTAGGAAAAAACATATAGAAATTAGACATCACTTTTTAAGGGATAATATTGAGAAGAAAAAAAATTGAACTTCAATATATCCCAACTGATTTGCAAAGGGGAGATATTTTCACCAAACCATTGGATGAAAAGAAACACACTTTCTTCCTGAATCAGTTAGGAATGTTAGATGGATGAAGCTTAAAATGACATCCAAGATTTTAAAACCCTAAAATTAACCAAGACTAGGTTAAAAACTCGATTTTTCTAGTGTCTATAGGGTGTTTCTGGTCTCTGAACTGCGCTCGACGATTTTCCCAAAGATTGCCGAACAAAGATCAACATTTTTCGAAATCGTCGACCGAAGTTCAGCGCTTTCAGATAGAGCTAGGCTATCTTCTTCTGGTCAGAGATCGTCGAGAGGAGATTGACGCTCTCCAATATTGTCGAACGGAGATCGACGATGTATAAGACCCTTCAGATTCCTTTAGTAGCCCAGATCGTCGAACGGAGTTCAACTCTTTCCTTTTCGGCGTCGGACCCTGATATAAAATTCATTTTTCTGGCATCGTTCTCCTTTTGCGCTTTCATATTCTCTGCAGAACTTTTCTTTCCCTCCAAACTACTCTGCACTTTGTCTCGTTTGTTTCATTTTTGCAGGTATACAATGGCCATCTCTATTGCCATTCTAGCCGCGATGAAATTTGATACTGGATTCGACATCGATATGGACTCCTTTGAAGGCAGTGACCAAATATTCAAAGACATTCTGGATTTGTTCAGGGAACAGCAGTTGGTATATATCATGTCCACAAGGATGAAGCTGGCGACTGATGAAATCAAGGAGTGGGTGTATACAGCTCATAACCTGGACCAGAATACAGTGGTTGGTATAATAGCCAGGACACAGGTATCTCTATCTCCTGCCCTCCTAATAAAAGTTTTTCAATTGAGCACTGGGCATGATTCAGTTGAGTTATCTGGAGAAGAATTTGTAAGTATGTTAGATAGAATGGGTCACTCTGCAGCAAACCCTAATAAACTGCTAAAGAAGAATTTGTCAGTTGAATATAGGTTTTTGGCTGATATTGTGGGAAAGGTGCTGTTAGCCAAGCATTCTGCTCATGTTACCATTTCAAGGTATCAATTTTGTTTGATGGCTGCTTTAGTGGATAAGAAACATCTAAATTGGGGAGAGATTTTCTTTAATTTAATCAAGAAAAAGGTGAATAAGAATTTTGTGAATTTTGGGAGGATACAAGGGCTGTTTTTGCACAACAGATGCGCTCAGTTGCTTGTTTCTAGTGGAATGCATATCAATGCCTCCAAGAGGCTGTCCTGTGCCCTATTTGGTAAATGGGACAGGCAAACTGCCAAGCCAAGCAGATCTCCTACTGCTGTCTCAACATTAGGCACCAGGACTGTTCAATTCACTTCCCCACAGGCAACTGCCCCATTAGAAGAATTGCCTACCTCCTCCTCTTCTCCACCATCTCCACCCATTATTTCTTCAACCATTCCTACTTCCACCATCACTACCTCAATCTCCTCCCCCATCACCATTTCATCTCCACTCTCAACTCCTTCACCACCACCAGCAACAACAGAAGATCAATTCCATCCTCTACATTACTATCCACCACTTGATATTGACTCATCCATTCCATCTTTCAGTCTTCTGGATGACTCCTACATGGATGATTCCCATTCCTAACCCCTTGAGCCCCCATCATCCTCTACCTCCTACCAACAACTGCTCCAAGACATTCTTGCACAACCATCCTTCACCCCATCAATCTCCACTCCAATACCTTCCATCTCCACCATTCCCATCTCTCAACCATCCATCCTACCTTCCACATCTTCTATTTCTACTTCTGCAGCTCCTTCTACACCTATCTCTGTCACACTCTCCTCTACCTCTACTCAAGTTTCACTTGAGCAAGTAGACCTCCCTTCCCTAGCAAATAGGTTGTATGGGATGTTAGCCCCCAGGCTAGCACTCCTGCTGGAGACCTCTATGGCTCCACTCCTGAAATCCATACAGGAGTTATCTGCCAGGCTCTCTTCCCTTTCTACTCCTCAGGCAATCCCTTCTATGGAGTGCCTTGATCTAGTGAACACTGAATCTAGGCAGGGGGAGATGCCTCATGAAGAAGAGATGGTGCCTGCCTCAGAAGATTTCCTGCCAGAGATTCTTGTTCCAGTTACAGATCAAGTTCCAGTTCTAACAGTTGACCTCTGGTCACTGTTATACGTTTTTGATACACTTCACTTCAGCTGTCTACCAGCTCAGGAAGTTGAAGATCTCACAAAGGCAATTGTGCCTATTGCCAACTGTGAGCCCAGCCTGATTTTTGCATATATCAAGTCTCTCAAGGTTGTGTAAGTATTATTTCTGTTGATGTTATGAATGCTGATCTTGATGCTGCTGCTGTTGATGTAGTCTGTTCTGATAGTGCTGTTGAATTACTGATGACAGAGGCTGATTAGCCTGCTGTTCATATTGAAGAACCTGCTGTTACTGATGCTGTTGTTCCAGAATCTGCTACTACTGAAGTTTCTATTTCTGTTGCTCCTGTTGCCCCAGTTGTTTCTTCTGTTGATAAGCCTGTTGTTGTTGTTGTGTCTGTTAGTGTTGCTTCTGTCACTAATGCTGCTCCTGTTATCTCTACTGAACAATCAAAACAACAAAAGGAATATGTTAAAAGGATTGATGAACTGTATGGAAATCCTTAGAGTTCAGATAGTGAAAAATTTAAAACTGATTCTGATGACTCCTCTGCAACCATTGCAAGGAAGAGGAAAGCCAGAATCAAAGCATTGAAGCGGGTACCTCTAGAAAAAGTGAAAGATGACAATGATATTCCATACTACATTCTACATGACTGCCCCATCTCTTAACCATGGATGTAGTATTCAAGGAAACAGCTCAAGGCCATGAAGAAAAAGAGGAAGTTTGATAAGTATGATAAAGGATCTTCTCATTTTAATCCTCTTCCTCCTCCAGATGCAGGTACTGGTGGAGGTTCTGCCTTTCAGACCTCATCTACTGCAAATAAAATCTCCTCTCAATCACAAGACAGATCTCAATCAAGAGGATATTATCAAAGAGGTTATCAATTAAGGAGAGGACGGTATAGAGGAAGCCAAAGAGATTATAGAGTATACTCTAAAGATCAATCAAGACAACATCCATATCAAAGGGAAGGACAAGGACGCATTGACTCAACTTCTGGTCCTTTCCCTTATAAGCTGAAAGATACTGTTGCTTCTAGAACTCCTCCTGCTGACTCAATGATAATGAATAGATATGAACCTCCAGTCCCTTTTGAAGATCTAGAGAATAATCCACTTTCTTGGACTGCGAGGATGAAAGAGTTAGCTGCTTTGGATCAAATAAAGAAGGCAAGAGAATAGGGTAAAGATACTTCAAACATCACAACCTTATCTGAGCAAAGAAAGAAGGAACTAGAAAGATTTTCATCCAGAAAATTCTTTGATCCAGAAAGCTACATGAAGTTGCACCCAGAGGCAGTGGTTCCCATGCCCAAATCTCAAACCTCCTTAGGTGCTGATGATGATAGGAGATCCAAGAAGGAAGCTCTCAATCCAAACAGAGAAATTTTATTCAAGAAGGGCAATGAAAAGAAGTAAATGTGTAAGCTGACAATAGATATCTAATTCTGACTGTCTGCTGTGATACTATCTGTGCTTCTGCAATACTGCAAATTCTTTTCTCTGCATTGTTGTTTTTGCTTTTTAATTCTGTCTGTATGTTTGTTATTTCCTATTTGTCATGTAAATAGTAATCCTAACCCAAATAGGGGGAGATTGTTGGAACACCTTATTACTTATTTGGGCAAGGATCACTATGTTCTTAGGAAAATGTGTTGACCTAATTGTATAGTCTTAAAGGTCAATTAGAATGAGTCTAAGTGTAACGTCCCAATTCGCGCTAGGCCCCTTGATTGCGTGTTTGAGTCTAGGGGGCTGTGGTGAGCCCAATGGGGGTGTGGGGGAACAGGTGCGAATGTACGGGAAATGAGGAAAACAAGGCAAATGGCATTTCTGGCTGACACGGGTATGGACACGGCCGTGTCCATACCCGTGTGCCTCATAAAATTAAGTTTCCAGTCAGAGAGGTACACGGGTATTGGGACACGGGCTTGTACCTAGCCGTGTGCCAAGGACACGGGTCGGGACACGGCCGTGTCTCTACCCGTGTGCCGCAACCCTGACACGGAAGAAAGTTGTTCTGGGATGAACACGACCCTAGACACGGCAGGCCACACGACCGTGTCACCTGAACACGGGTAGGAACACGGCCGTGTGCCTACCCGTGTCTGCGATGTATAAAAAGGAAAAAGTTGGAAACCCTAGCATTCATTCCCCTTTCTTCTGCCCCGAAATTCCTGAGAGAGTTCTTGGCTGGAGGAGGAGGGAGAGCTTGCCGGAGCCATCCTTGGAGGAATCAAAACGCCGCCACCGTCAAGGGAAAAACAATGCCGTCGCGAAGGAGTGCGAGGCTCATGGCCGGCCATGGTGGTACCGCTGGACTTGAGGTGAGCTTCCTCCCCTCTCCCTTGGTGCTAGATCTATAGTTATTTTAGGAGAGACATCGACTCCATAGAGTCTTGATGGTGAGGAGGAGAGTTCTTAGGATATGCCATGCCTAGGTTTTCTAGGCTTAGTCTCCCTCAACCTTCTCATCATTCAAAGTGGAGATGAGAGGGGTTTTCATTGAGGGTTTGGCTCTGAAAGGAGAAATAAGGTTGGGTGTGATTTCTGGAGAAGTTTATGCGAGGTCGTTGCAAGGAGGAAGATGAACGGATGCCGTTCATCTCGCCTTAAGATGCGTGCAGAAATCTGATTTCTGCACGCGGCGACCTTCGTGGCCAATTTCGGAGGTGTTCTGGCCAGATCTGGGTGAACGACTCAACACGAAAGTCGTAGCCCTTGAAATTACCTTTCCAACGAGTGGTTGCTCGTTTCCATGCGATACCTGTAGCCACGGGAAAGCTGGTTCGAGTCCGCTGCGTTCGGGAAAATTCCTGTACAGGAAACTGTTTCCTATACGTATTCGAGTTGAATTTCTAGTATGCTGCGACCAGATCTGGGCGATCGACTCAACACGAAAGTCGTAGCCCTCGCGAATACCTTTCCAACGAGGGGTTGTGCATTGTGATCGGATTCCTGTAGCTCCGGGAATCCCAGTTTTAGTATCGGGCTATCCTATGTTAATGCACTTGTTAATTTATAATGCTAGCACTCTTGCAATGATTGTGATTTGCCCATTTGTTATCTTGCTCCCATATACTTATAATGTTGTTGTTACTATAATTTAGCATGGTTACTCATTTGGTTTTGTAATAAGGAATAACCATGCGATGGTAGAGAAATGGATTGGATGGGAAGGCTAGATTTTAGGATTTGAGATTGGTATAGGATATATTTATACAATTTGGTGTTGAACATATCTATTATGCGTGGTGATGAGGTGAATTCATTGAATAGGTGGGCGTGAACATGATGAACACTATGTGAAGAGTATTTTGTAACCGTAATCCGAGCCCAAGGGGTTTATTAACAACCGATGCTTAGAGTGGTAGTCTCCCTACGGGTAGCATCGAGTGAGTTGTTTTGGGGCATGTGATGTGCGACGATTCATCGTGTCGCGATTTTGAGATAATGGTTGTGGCAGGTCTACGGGTTCGCCAGTCGTCACACCGATGGGAGCCAATGGGTAGACCTTGGGCGGTAGGGTTAGATACTTGGTGTCCATAACCCGAGATCTCCTCCGCGCCATGAGAACGGTTGGGCTTGCACCTCATGCGTTTCCGAGGTTCCATCCGGTTCGAAATCAAAGGCCAGGTTGGGCTGTGTTCTTGGTGCACATTTACCCAAGACCCCTTCTGAGCCGTAGTACGCATGTGAGCTCCGCTGTTGTGTTCTTAGCGTTGAGGCGTATGGGGGCCTAGGATAGGTAGTGTGATACCACCTAGTAGTGGAGACGCCCGCTCCACTGTCGCCGTCTGGCCACGACGGGCGACGCCTGAGAGGTTAGCTACCTGCTCGAAAAGTGGGAACTTCAAGTCTGTGTCGACATAGCAACTTGCATGTGCGTGCGCATGATTCGGTCATAGCATAACATTCATTTCATGTCATTCATTGCATACACAAGATCCTCATCGTATAAGTTTGTATGGGCACTCTTATACGATGAGTTACTATACTGTTAAGCCGATCCTTAACTTATAAGTTTGTATGGGCACTTTTATAAGTTAGGTTACTATTCTGATTAATTATACCTGCTGTCATATATTATTGATATTTGTAGAACTGCTAGTTGTGTAGCGTAGTTTATACTTCACCATATTTACTGTCACCTGCTTGTTTACTTGCTTATGTATATATATTGTACCTGTGTTCCTTTCTCCGCCCGGTGCCGAGGATTTGCCGGGGGAGCGGATGTGAAGCCACTTAGTCTTATGACTAACGGTTGCTACGTCTTCCTTTTTAGGAGGAAACCCCGCAGGTAGAGCGGCAACGGACTATGCAGCAGGACAGCCAGGCCCGGATGATAGGACCTGAGGTGGTGGTGCCATCGGCACCGTCAGTGACAGTCGTGAGTGTTTTCATGTAGCCGTTTGGCAAAACATTTCTAGACTCTTGTTCTTTTGTACAAGCCTGTTGTGCTTGTTATCTTCCGCTACTTTTGGACTTTAACTTAGCTGTGAACTGAACTACTTTTAGCTTTACTTTTTTGTTATGGTTGGGTTGGCATAATTGTTATGATATGGATTGTAGCCGGCGGAATAGGCGTCTTATGGTAAAGGCTAACCCGTGTGTTAGTGCTACCACAAGGCGGCTATTTCGGGCATAAGACTCCCCTCGTGCCGTGTGTTGTGTTCCGGGAGGGGGGGTCTTACACTAAGGGTTAGAATTTAGGTTTGGAAGCTGCCCCCAAGACCTTCTAAGATCAGAATTCAAGTGCAGAAGACTGACAATTTTCGTCGAGCTCAGGTCGACGAAACGTCGAACTCAGTTCGACTATCTCTGAGCTCAGTTCAACGAGTCGTCAAACTCAGTTCAACGATCTTCGAGCTCAGATCGACGTTTCTGTCTCTATCTGTAATCCAAGTCTCTGAGCTCAGTTCGACGATAGTTGAGCTCAGATCGATGATTTCTATTTCAAGTCTAGATCCAGTCTCTGAGCTCAGGTTGACGATAGTTAAGCTCAGATCAACGATTTTCTGAGAGATCGACGATTTTAGGAATTCAAATTCAGATAGTTATGGAATTCAATCTGATTTATTATCAGCATTTAATTCAAAGGATTCTGTAGCCGTTTCAACTAATCTGGAGCAAGTTTCAAGGAAGAGTAATAGGAATGTTTCTTAGGACTTTCCTCCAGAGACAGATGTCATTTAAGGTAGTCATTTATGACTGGTTAACGGCTATCTAAAAGATAGATTTTCAGTATATCTCCAGAGAATTATTGAAAAAGAAACACAAGAGATATCAATCAAGAATAAACATAGCAATTCAGGGAATAGACTCAGGAGACACAAGTCTACAGGATTTCTGAGTTAGAATTCATACAGAAAATAAGAAATAATATTGTGAAGGAGATCATCAATCAGAGAAGATTTTCTTCTATTCTACTCCTTCAAGATCTTCTTGATTCAAGTGTTCAAAGGCTTCTTCATCAAAGACTCCAGACACATCATATTTCAGCAACTGCTGAAATCATCTCTTGCTGGAGATCTAAATCTACTGAAGACCTATCTCCCTATGTAAAGCTCTTCTTCCTGAACAATTGCAGATCTCAGGGGGAGCTTTGACAACATCATCCACTAGTCTTCTCTTGGATTGTTGACAGAGAAGAACAACAAACTCTTTTCTTTTTCTTTTCTCTACTATAAAAGGGTTTATCAAAACTCCCTTCAAAAGTTTTGAGGCTGGTTTCTGAGACCTTGCAAAACTCAGTGGTGGCAATATACCTTATCAAAAAATCTGGGTTTGGTTTTTTAGCACCTTATCAAAAGCTCATTGGTGCCCAGGACACCTGATCAACTAATCCTGCAGTGGATTCCTACCTAGGGTGGTAGAAGAGTGGATGTACCCAGGTTTATTGGGGAACCACTATAGATCCTTGTGTCTTCTGGATGGTTGTGTTTTGCTTTGCTGTGTGCTGTGATTTTTGTTTTCTTGCTATCTTAGTTTTATTTACTACAAGCACATTACACTTATAATTAAATCAAGTCTTCCACTGCAAATAGTTTTTAAATTGAAAATTATTTTAATATACTCTATTCACCCCACCCCCCCCCACCCCCTCTAGAGTTAAGGTAGATCTTACCCTCACTTTCATGGTCAACATAGAAATTATAGCCAGATAAGTCTAGTTTACTGTTAAATTGGTTTGAACCAATTTGGGTGCCTGGTTTTACCAGGGCACTCATTTTGGTGGGGTCTATACATATGGTTGGATAGAAATTAAATTCGCTGCCCACACCTCATCTTTGGTCCAAATGACCTGGAATTTTTACAGAGACTCACCCTAGACTATATCTATACCGTTCCCAAAATGATAATTTTTGGAAACAATTTTTCTATAGTTTTTTAAATAATTTAATTTCTCTAGGGTAAATTACTTTAGTGGAAAATGACCTCCAAACCCTCCCAAATTTTTGTGAGTAGTGTCACAACCCGCATATTCTCAGAAATTAAAGAATTATCAGAGTATGAGAAAACGCGCGTCATGATGCCACGTCAAGCAGGGGATAACTGCTGATGCTCAGGCATAACCAACTACTACTCTTTATGAAAGAAATTTATGAGTTTAATGATTAGAAAATCAGTTATACTTTAGAGGTCGTATCCCTCGGCTCGGTGCATCACCTAGTCCACAGTTAAAAACTATACTTAAGCGCTACGGAAAAATATTTTATTCAGCTTTGACATCCTAAGAAGAGCATAAGAGCCCTAAGAGGACCACTTATGCTATGCAAGACTCTACATTTAATTTATATTATATATAGGAAAACGATCTTTATGCGCTACTTGGAAAATAGTGATTTACTTTTATAAATCATGCTGATCATGCAATATATTTACAATAATAATAAATGTAGTTTTAAAATAACTAGGAACCTAGCATAAATCCTCCTTAGAGCAAGTAGACTATCTCCAGAAAATGGTAGCAGCAAATGTAATATATCTAGTACAAAGGTAAAAACTACCAGTGGGCGCCAACAACCTAACACGAACCCACAGACAAATATGTATATCTGTAAGAAAAGTACAAAAAAACTAACTCACTAACAAAGCAACAGGATCTCCAAAGTCCAAAAGACCAACAGCAACACCACCACAACCTACCCACCAAACCGGCTACTGCTCAGAACCTGAGGCATTCAAAAGAAGAAAGAATACCTCAGCAAGCAAAACTGGAAAAAAAAACTGCAAGGAAGTGTCAACCAGGGAATAAATAAAAGAGGAAAAACACACAGCAGTAAAAGTCACAACTGCCCAAGGTAAGACAATAAGAAATGCACTACGTGCAAGGAAACATCACCAACCCTGCCCAGAAACTACATCCTGCAGGGTCTACTAGGCTACCAAGAGCCCAAAGTGCTGCAATCTACCAAGGAAGAAACTTCTAACACCCTAAGTTGTGGGAGATGGTAATAGCAAAAACAAACAGCATGGATCCAGGTTGGAGGCAAACTCAGTCCCTCAACCACCATTTCCAAGCCAACAAGCTCAAGGGTCTACATGTGAAAGCACAAGGGACCTTCCACCCCCTTGCCCAGCCCGTAGCTGGAGCAAGATAGAAGAATAAGGGTGGCCTTTGCTAAATTGCACAACACCTCCCCCATGAAGAGCTTCAACCCACCACTACTAACCATGCCCCACGATTCGGCCATTAGGAAAGAGAAACATGGCTGACAAGGAAATTACAAATATAATCAGGGAATTCACTCGGGAACGAAAATCGAGGTAAGAGAAACAGTGCTGAAATCACTCAACACGGCTTGGCATCGAGTGGGACCCACTCAACGCTTGACCAGACCTTGGCGTTGAGTGAGTTAGCCTCACTCAGTGCCAGAACATCCATGGCATTGAGTGAGGTCCACTCCCTCAACGCCTTCCGCAAGAACAGCTCTGGCGTTGAGTGAGCTATCCTCACTCAATGCCAAAACAGCCATGACGTTGAGTGAGGTCCACTCCGTCAACGCCTTCAGCAAAAGAGGCAGCGGCGTTGAGTGAGCTAACCTCACTCAAAGCCAAAACAGCTATGACGTTGAGTGAGGTCCACTCCCTCAACGCCTTCAGCAAAACCACAAAACCTAACAGCGGCGTTGAGTGAGTCCACCTCCCTCAATGCCAAAGCAGCTTTGGCGTTGAGTGAGGTCAACTCACTCTACGCCAAAGTTAAGTCCCGCAGGAAAACCCTAAGCCAACGGTAACAAGAGGAGGTCGGTGGGATTGCCGACTGATTCTCGCCGAATCGGAGGGAATGCAGGATGATTCTCGACGATCGGCGGGAATCCAGAATGATTCTCGACGATCGGCGGGAATCCAGAATGATTCTCGCCGAATCGGCGGGAATCAAGGATGATTCTCGCCGAATTGGTGGGAATCAAGGATGATTCCCGCCGATCGGTGGGAATCACGGATGATTCTCGCCGATCGGTGGGAATCACAGATGATTCTCGCCGAATCGGCGGGAATCAAGGATGATTCTCGCCGATCGGTGGGAATCACGTCGAAATCGGCGAGAATCAAGGAAGATTCTCGTCGATTTTGACTTAGACGAAAATTTTCACTCAATCACCCCACCACTCAGCCGCAAAGAACAAACCGAACTATGGCTTTGAGTGTGTCCACCACACTCAATGCCAAGTCCAGGCGGCTTTTGGCTTTGAGTGTGTGCACCACACTCGACACCAAAACCCGAGAGTCTACCAAGACTGGTTCTAACCAGAGCCCTACCACAACAACCTCCCTCACTCTCTCTCTCGGCTCCACCCGCAAAAGCACCCAACTAGAACCACAAATCTGGAGTCTAAATGCTCAAAACAACCATCGGGTTGAGCAAACAGCCCAAGGAGGGGACTCATAGAAGAATCTAAGCCCTAAAATTAGCAAGATAAAGGAGAATATGTTTGGTTTCTACCCTAGGGCTAACCGGGAAACATTCCAAAATTCAAAAGAACCATAATGGCAAGGGAAAGAATACCACTTGCCTCGATTTCCGGCGAAGCTTGGTCGGCTTTCCCTCCTCTTCGTTCTGCACTAGAAGGAGAAGCACCTAACAAGCAAACCCGCACATTAATGGCGGAAAACCACAAGAAACCGAAAATCCAAGTCTCCTAAAACTCCATGAAAGACAAACCTCGTACCGTCGAAACATAGATCTGAGCGAGAGCAAGACAACGCCACTTTCGGAATCGAAATCCGTCCACGAACACTCCCGGAATCGCCGTCCGAAGGAGAAGCAGGTCCGGCGGTTTCCTCTGTTTTCCGCGAACAGGAGCAGGCGACGGTTTCAGTCTTGGGAAGAAAGAAGAGAGTGGCCCGCCACTTCTTAATAAAGCCTTTTTATAAGCTTTAAACGCATCGATTCAGCAAAACCGAATCCTAACCGCCGGCTCCCTTATTAAATCAAGAGAATTCTCTAATAGGCTTTACTAATTGCACACCAAAAACGACGCGAAAACAAAACTATCTCGGAATTCGACGAAATTCGCACCGTAGCAAAATATCCATGCTACGAACACAACGGCGAAGTCAAAACTAACTTTCGACGAACAGAACTCGAGTTATACCCTGCCGAAGCCAAAAAACAAGCATACCCCGAGAGGCCACACCGGGTCACCCAAAACGACTCGGCTTGCTAGGGAGATCTTGCCAACCGGCTACAAAATAGGGCACCCAGTTCTAAGGATTTAAGACCACACTCCACAAATGGCACGAGCCACGAAAACGCATCAACGTAATGCCAAACGAGAATTAAATAATCGCAGAAAAATCGGGGGCATTACAGTCACTCCACCTAAAAGAAAGTTTCGTCCCGAAACTTTACGCACAACACTTCTACTATAGAAGGAAAGTAATAATCCAAACAATACAAGAAGAAAAACAAACCAAACTAATCAGGGAAACAGCTGAGGGTGAGCCTCCCTCATAGCCGACTCTAGCTCCCAAGTCGCGCTCTCCAAATCCTGACTCTTCCAAAGAACTTTCACCATCGGAATAGACTTCTTTCGCAGCACCCGTTCCTGAGTATCCAAAATACGAACCGGCACTTCAACAAACGAGAGGGTAGGTTCCAACTGGGGCACAACGTCCAAAACTTGCCCACTGCTGCGCATACACTTCCGCAATTGACTAACATGGAAAACATTATGAACACCTGGGAAGTTTGCTGGCAATTCCAACCTGTAAGCTGGCACGCCAATCCGTTCCAAAATCTTAAACAGGCCCACATACCTCGGGTCCAATTTCCGATTCTTACCAAACCTCTTTACACCAACCATCGGGGAAACTTTAAGAAATACAAGGTCCCCTACAGAAAACTCCAAGGCAGACCTACGCTGATTGGCATTCTTCTCGTACCTCTCCTGAGCGATACAGCTTCTCTCGAACAAGCTTCACTGCGACTTCCATTTCCTCGAGCGCATCAGGACCCAACAATGGCCTCTCACCAGCCTCAGCCCAAAACAACAGAGTTCTGCAGCGCCTCCCATACAAGGCTTCGAACGGAGCCATCTGCAAGCTCTCCTGATAACTATTGTTGTATGCAAATTCCATAAGTCACAGCCGTTCATCCCACGCTCCACCGTGGTCTAAAATGTAGCATCGGATCATATCCTCAACTATCTGATTCACTCGCTCCATTTGCCCATTAGTCTGTGGGTGGTACGCAGTAAAATACCTCAGATCCGTACCCAAACCCTCTTGCAGACTCTGCCAAAAACGAGAAGTAAATCGGGAGTCTCGATCAGAAATGATGCTAACCGGCACACCGTGCAGTCGGATGACTTCATTCAAGTACAACTCCGCTATCTTCTTCATCGGGTAATCAATCTTATATGGAACGAAGTGAGCACACTTCGTCAGTCTATCCACTATGACCCAAACGGAATCAAATCCCCTCGGGGATCGCGGTAAACCCGTGATGAAATCCATAGATATACTTTCCCACTTCCAAGTCGGGATCTCTAACGGAGTCAACTTACCACCAGGCCTTCCATGATCGGCCTTCACCCGCTTGCAAGTGTGACACTCCGCAACAAATTGGGCTATATCTCCTTTCATTCCATACCACCATGCAATTTGCTTTAAGTCCCGATACATCTTTATAGATCCTGGATGGTAGGTAATGCTGGATCCATGAGCCTCTCTGCAAACCATACCCCGAATGTCCCCAACTGCGGGGATGCCAAATCTGTCACAGTACTTCAAAGTTCCCGCATCATCGATGGAATAATCCGGCAACTCTCCTCTCTCAGTCCTGAAGTACAAGTGTAGAAGATCTGGGTCGTCCTTCTGGTGAAGTCTGGTCAAGGAAATCAAAGACGGCTCTGCCACTGACAAACTACTCTACAAGCCACAGCATCTCACTGATATATCCATAAGGAGGAACTCCTCCACTAAACGATCGGCGGTGAGATTAAAGATATTTCCCGTCTTTCGGCTCAAGGCGTCGACCACCACATTGGCCTTGCCTGGATGATACTGGATCTGTACATCATAATCGGCCACATACTCTAGCCACCAATGCTGGCGCAGATTTAACTCCTTCTGCGTGAACACGTACTTCAGGCTCTTATGGTCGGTGAAGATCTTGCACTGAGCCCCATAAAGTAGGTGTCTCCACAGCTTCAATGCATAAATAACCGCTGAGAACTCGAGGTCATGAGTAGGATAATTCTTCTCATGAGTCTTCAGTTGTCTTGACCCATAGATAATCACCTTACCCACCTGCATTAATACGCATTCCATACCCACATGTGAAGAATCCACGTATACATCATAATCCACGCCCTCGGTAGGCAGGGTCAGAACGGGAGCAGTGAACAATCTCCTCTTTAACTCCAGGAAGGCTTCTTCGCACTTCTCGCTCCAAACAAAAGCCACGTTCTTTTGAGTCAGCTTAGTCAAAGGTGCAGCTAGGGTACAGAAACCCTCCACAAACCTCCTGTAGTAGCCGGCCAATCCTAGAAAGCTCTTGATCTCCTTGGGCGTGCCCAGCCTACTCCAATCCATCACTGCTGCGATCTTTTCTGGGTCAACCGAGATCCCATCCTCATTCACCACGTGGCCCAAAAACGAGACCTGAGGCAACCAAAATTCGCACTTGCTTAACTTGGCGAATAACTTATGGTTCCTCACCTCCGATAGAACCAAGCGCAGATGTTGCTCATGCTCCTCAGCACTGCGAGAATAAACCAACACGTCATCAATGAAGACCACCACGAACTTATCTAGGAAATCCTTGAACACCCGGTTCATCATATCCATTAACGCTGATGGAGCGTTGGTTAATCCAAACGACATCACTAAGAACTCAAAATGTCCGTGCCTCGATCTAAACGCAATCCGTGGAATATCTGTCTCACGGATCCTAAGCTGATCATAGCCTGAATGAAGGTCAATCTTGGAGAAGACCGTGCTACCACGCAACTGGTCAAATAAATCATCGATCCTCGGCAGAGGGTACCTGTTCTTAATTGTGACTTTGTTCAACTCCCTATAGTCGATGCAAAGCCACATTGACCCATCTTTCTTCTACACAAATAGATTATGAGCACCCCAAGGCGACGAACTCTGCCTGATAAACCCTTTCGCCAACAGCTCATCTAACTGGACTCGCAACTCCTCTAGCTCTCGAGGGGCCATCCGATACGGCGCCTTAGCAATAGGACGCGTACCGGGCTCCAAATCGATCACAAAGTCAACATCCCGCTCAGGAGGAAGACCAGGAAGGTCATCAGGAAAAACATCGGCGAAATCACGAACAACTGGAATCTCCTCTAAGCGCGGTACACTAATAGCGGTCCCAACCACCGAGACCAAACAAGCAAAACAGTCCGAAAGAAAAAGCTTCTGAGCACATACCGCAGAGATGACAGAATTGAAGAATCCCGCCTCAGATCTGCATACACGCTTCCGGGCTGACCGTCATCCCTGATGAAGTCCAAGCGCTTCCCTTTGCACTGAATGACTGAATCATACCTAGACAGCCAGTCCATGCCCAAAATAACATCGAAGTCCTCCAGATCAATCATCTTCAGGTCTGCCTTCACAAGGAAGTCCCCCAACAAATCACGGCAATCTAACATGCCCAAATCTGACAACACAGATTCACCAGAGGGGAACTTGACACGAAAGGTATCCCGAACTCGATCTAAAGTCAACCGATGTCGCTCTACAAAGGCTCTAACCACGAATGAGTGGGTAGCGCCGGAGTCAAACAGAACCCGCGCCCAGCGGTTCCCCACCTTAAACTTCCCTATAGGAACATATATAACTAAGGAACAACCAAAACAATACTACAAACATTCTAGTAAGACAAGAACAAAACATTCAGGCTGGAAGACAACTAACCTGAGATGACCAGAGTCGAAGCTTCAGCCTCCTCGGAAGAGATCAAGTTCAGTTTTCCCTTTCCCTTGTCCATACGCTAGGGCGGAGGTAATGCCTGAAGAGGAACTGCATGAAGAGCAGGCTGGACCTGAGGACACCTAGACTTGATGTGTCCCTTCTGCCCACACTGAAAACAGACCTTATCCTTGGACCAGCACTGGGCAACATCATGCCCGGGTTGCTTGCAAATAGAACAGGAGACATCTCTCCTAGGAGCTCCCTGAATCGCATGAACCTGCTCCTTCCTCTGAGCTGCTGCCCTCTTGAAACATCTCTCGATAGGGTGGCCTGACCGGCCACAGAAACTGCACACCACTTTGCTCTTCTTCCCAGGAACTGTACCAGGTACCTGGGGTTTCTTTTCCTCCACAGACTTCCTCTTATCCTTCCTACTTTGCTGTCCTCTGCTCTTCGCGGTCTCAATAGCCTCCACCTTTAGAGCAGCCTCCACTACTCCTACATAAGTCTCTGACCCATAAGCACTGGTCAGCTACTGCACCTCACTCCTCAAACCACCGAGAAATCGCTTAACTCGATCAGCCTTAATGTTGATCAATCCTGGGGTAAAACAGCTCAGCTTGCTGAACTCTATCTCATACTCACCCACCATGAGCTGCCTTTGCTTCAGATGGAGGAAGTCATTCATGAGGCGGTCACGCTCAACCGAGGGTAAGAACTTCCTCAATAGCATCTCCTTGAACACCTCCCAAGAGCATCCAGCTACCAAGCTCTCCTTCTCTCTCAGCCACCAACTCTTAGCCAATCCTTTAAGCTGATAGGCGGCTATCATCACCCTTTGATCATCTGCAATCCCTGAGTACGAGAACATCTCCTCCATGGAGATCAGCCAGTCGTCTATCACCATGAAATCTGCCTTCCCGTCATAAGTGGGAGGGCTCAGCCTCTGAAACTGCGAGATGAAGGCCATCTCTGCTGGCACCACCACTGGAGGTCTTAAGGGTGCAGGAGGGGGAGGAACAACAATCCCCCCTGCAGGGCCTTGTACTCTCTGAGTCTGACCTGCCACAACTGCTACCAAAGACTAGATCTGGGCTCGCACCTCCACCAACTGTCTGCTCAAGGAATCGCTACTCTGTCGCAGGCTTTCGATTACCGCATCATTATGCGCTCCCGATGACTCACCCTCAGACAGGGGAGTTGATCTAGTTGAAGGACGTCTTGTCATTCTAAAGTCTTAGCAACACTAGTTAGATCCTAGAACAACAGCTAGACCCAACTACTAGTACAGACAATACATATATAGATATGAACTTAAAGCTGCTAAACTTGCTCAGGGAGTTTATCTTTTTTTCAAAAATTGATGTTATGCCCTAACCTAGGATGGTTAACCACCATCATACTAATTCTTGTGCCTAGATCGGGAATGCATGATTTTATATTATTTTTGACTCGAAAACTTATGTGTGTACATATGTCATCCTGCCAGTCTTTAGCTTGGCACGTTGTGCTTATGCAATGTTATGATATGCATGTTTGTGCTATGCATTCTAAAAAGGCCCTAATGCATGTTATGAGCGGCGTACACATGAAAAATGTTATGCATCCCATACTACATAACATTCGCATGCAACGAAGAAAAGAAAACGTGCTAGTCGCAGCCATATGGTGAGGTTATGCATCCCATACTACATAACCCTCACATGTTGCCCCTATGGTGGATCCATATACGAACACATATTATGCATCCCATATTACATAATATGCCCCGTATACTTTATGTTATGCTATGAGTGTAGTGTTCGTGCTTTTGCCAAGACGTGCTGATGACATATTGGTGTGAGAATGACATGATGCTGAACTACTAAAGTAATCAAAGGAAGGTTGCCCGACTAACTTGTCAAGCAACCTCCCTCTGATACCAACTGTCACAACCCGCATTTTCTCTGAATTAAAGAATTATCAGAGTATGCGAAAACGCGCGTCTTGATGCCACGTCAAGCAGGGGATAACTGCTGACGCTCAGGCAAAACCAACTACTACTCTTTATGAAAGAAATTTATGAGTTTAATGATTAGAAAATCAGTTATACTTTAGAGGACGTATCCCTCGGCTCGGTGGATCACCTAGTCCACAGTTAAAAACTAACTTAAGCGCTGCGGAAAAATATTTTATTCAGGTTTGACATCCTAAGAAGAGCATAAGAGCCCTAAGAGGACAATTTATGCTATGCAAGACTCTACATTTAATTTATATTATATATAGGAAAACGATCATTATGCGCTACTTGGAAAATAGTGATTTACTTTTATAAATCATGCTGATCATGCAATATATTTACAATAATAATAAATGTAGTTTTAAAATAACTAGCAACCTAGCATAAATCCTCCCCAGAGCAAGTAGACTATCTCCAGAAAATGGTAGCAGCAAAAGTAATATATCAAGTACAAAGGTAAAAACTACCAGTGGGCGCCAACAACCTGACACGAACCCACTCGCAAATATGTATGTCTGTAAGAAAAGTACATAAAAACTACCTCACTAACAAAGCAACAGGATCTCCAAAGTCCAAGAGACCAACAACAACACCACCGCAACCTAGCCACCAAACCGGCTAATGCTCAGAACCTGAGGCATTCAAAAGAAGAAAGAATACCTCAGCAAGCAAAACAGGAAAAAAAAACTGCAAGGAAGTGTCAACCAGGGAATTAATAAAAGAGGAAAAACACACAGCAGTAAAAGTCACAACTGCCCAAGGCAAGACAATAAGAAATGCACTACGTACAAGGAAACAGCACCAACCCTGCCCAGAAACTACATCCTGCAGGGTCTACTAGGCTACCAAGGAAGAAACTTCTAACACCCTAAGTTGTGGGAGATGGTAGTTACAAAAACAAACAGCATGGATCCGGGTTGGAGGCAAACTCAGTCCCTCAACCACCATTTCCAAGCCAACAAGCTCAAGGGTCTACATGTGAAAGCACAAGGGACCTTCCACCCCCTTGCCCAGCCCGTACCTAGAGCAAGATAGAAGAATAAGGGTGGCCTTTTCTAAATTGCACAACACCTCCCATATGAAGAGCTTCAACCCACCACTACTAACCACGACCCACGATTCGGCCATTAGGAAAGAGAAACATGGCTGACAAGGAAATTACAAATATAATCAGGGAATTCACTCGGGAACGAAAATCGAGGTAAGGGAAATAGTGTTGAAATCACTCAACACGTCTTGGCATCGAGTGGGACCCACTCAACGCTTAAACAGACCTTGGCGTTGAGTGAGTTAGCCTCACTCAGCGCCAGAACAGCCATGGCATTGAGTGAGTTCCACTCCCTCAACGCCTTCCGCAAGAACAGCTCTGGCGTTGAGTGAGCTATCCTCACTCAACGCCAAAACAGCCATGGCGTTGAGTGAGGTCCACTCCCTCAATGCCTTCAGCAAAAGAGGCAGCGACGTTGAGTGAGCTAACCTCACTCAACGCCAAAAGAGCTATGGAGTTGAGTGAGGTCCACTCCCTCAACACCTTCAGCAAAACCACAAAACCTAACAGCGGCGTTGAGTGAGTCCACCTCCCTCAACGCAAAAGAAGCTTTGGCGTTGAGTGAGGTCAACTCACTCTACGCCAAAGTTTAGCCCCGCAGGAAAACCCTAAGCCAACGCCAACAAGAGGAGGTCGGCGGGAATGCCGACTGATTCTCGCCGAATCGGCGGGAATGCAGGATAATTCTCGACGATCGGCGGGAATCCAGAATGATTCTCGCCGAATCGGCGGGAATCAAGGATGATTCTCGCCGATCGGTGGGAGTCACGGATGATTCTCGCCGATCGGTGGGAATCACGGATGATTCTCACCGAATCGGCGGGAATCAAGGATGATTCTCGCTGATCGGTGGGAATCACGTCGAAATCGGCGAGAATCAAGGATGATTCTCGTCGATTTTGACTTAGACGAAAATTTTCACTCAATCACCCCACCACTAAGCCGCAAAGAACAAACCAAACTATTGCTTTGAGTGTGTCCACCACACTCAACGCCAAGTCCGGGCGGATTTTGGCTTTGAGTGTGTGCACCACACTCGACACCAAAACCCGAGAGTCTACCAAGACTGGTTCTACCCAGAGCCCTACCACAACAACCTCCCTCACTCTCTCTCTCGGCTCTACCCGCAAAAGCACCCAACTAGAACCACTAATCTGGAGTCTAAATGGTCAAAACAACCATCGGGTTGAGCAAACAGCCCAAGGAGGGGGCTCATAGGAGAATCTAAGCCCTAAAATTAGCAAGATAAAGGAGAATATCTTTGGTTTCTACCCTAGGGCTAACCGGGAAACATTCCAAAATTCAAAAGAATAACAATGGCAAGGGCAAGAATACCACTTGCCTCGATTTCCGGCGAAGCTTGTTCGACTTTCCATCCTCTTCGCTCTGCACTAGAAGGAGAAGCACCAAACAAGAAAACCCGCACATTAATGGCGGAAAACCACAAGAAACCGAAAAAACAAGTCTCCTAAAACTCCATGAAAAACAAACCTCCTACCGTCGAAACGTAGATCTGAGCGAGAGCTAGACAACGCCACTTTCGAAATCAAAATCCGTCCACGAACACTCCCGGAATCGCCGTCCGAAGGAGAAGCAGGTCCGACGGTTTCCTCTGTTTTCCGCGAACAGGAGCAGGCGACAGTTTCGATCTTGGGAAGAAAGAAGAGAGTGGCCCGCCACTTCTTAATAAAGCCTTTTTATAAGCTTTAAACGCATTGGTTCAGCAAAACCGAATCCTAACCGCCGGCTCCCTTATTAAATCAAGAGAATTCTCTAATAGGCTTTACTAATGGCACACCAAAAACGACGCGAAAACTAAACTATCTCGGAATTCGACGAAATTCGAACCGTAGCTAAATATCCATGCTACAAACACAACGGCGAAGTCAAAACTAACTTTCGCCGAACAGAACTCGAGTTATACCATCCCGAAGCCAAAACACAAGCATCCCCCGAGAGGCCACACCAGGTCACCCAAAACGACTCGGCTTGCTAGGGAGATCTTGCCAACTGGCTACAAAATAGGGCACAAAGTTCTAAGGAGTTAAGACCAAACTCCACAAATGGCACGAGCCACGAAAACGCATTAACGTAAGGCCAAACGAAAATTAAATAATTGCAGTAAAATCGGGGGCGTTACAAGTAGTCCCTGGCATCATGGTATGACTCTGTATAAAATTTCATCTTGTTTGGAGATAGTTTAGTTTGGAATCTTGCAAACCCTAGTCTTGATATAATAAGTGTAATTTGGTCCAGATGCTCTGTTGGTGTTTAAGTGGTCCAATCACCTCAACAGAGGCCTATTTGTTTGGGGCACTAGTTTTTATATGGCTTGTAACACCCTCCTATATGATTTGGGGTGGTTTGGGGTAGGATTGCTCTTTTATGGAAATTCGTAGGGTTTGAAGTTCATGGGGTCAAATGAACATGGAATGACATGAAACTTGGTGGAAGGGATCGTAGGGTAGCTATGGTCCTCTGGTTGAAATTTTAGTGAATTCGAAAGCCTTTGACGCCCTCAAAACCCTAACCCTAGTTTAGGGCACACACCTTGTAGTGATAGAAAATGTTACTAAAACTCACTGAACAGTGATGAGAATTTGGTAGAGTAGTGTTTAAAGTCAAAACAAGCTCTGAAGATTTTGTTATGAATTTAGGATTATTATTTTGGATACTTCATAAACAATCTAGTAGTTTGTGTTATTTACTTAGAAATTTATTATGATGTAACTACTTGCTGAAAATTGATGAACTTTAGCTAGAGGACTTTTTATTATGTTTTAAAGCTCTGTGAATTTTTGTGGGATTTTTGGAAGATTATTTCTAAGAGTTGCAACATTAAGTATTGTTTCCCATGAAAAGGTAATTAAATTTATTTTGGTGTCTAGCAAGCCTGTAAAATTAAGATTTTTGCACAATGACCCTTTCTATACCATATTAAGATTCTGTAATTTTTATATAATTTTCTGATGAATAATTTTTGTAATTACTCCTTTACATATGATTAAGGGAATTATTTTGGATAAATTATTTAGAGGTCAGATAGTTTCTGATAAATTATGGAAATTAGTATCTAGTAATTTATCTCTGTTATATAGTGAACAAAATTTTTGGGTGGACATTACTTGAGTAGATCATATAATCCATGTTCAAAATTGCTCATGGCCAAACATTTGGGAAAATTCAATAAATATCAAATAAATTTATAAAACATTATGTGTTGGTACCCTAGTTTTGATTTGAGTTTAGTCCTCTCCTTTGTGCCCCTTGACCCAAGAAATACTTATGGTCAATGGTTAGGAGTCTAGCTGTAGAGTCCTCACTTTTCTAGATTGAGAATTTGGTTAAGTAGTTTTTTCGTTCGACTATAGTCGAACGCCGCTCGACTATCGTCTATCGGCTGATCGACGATCGTCTATCAGTTGGTCGACGCTTTGTCTGCGTTGATAGTTCGACTATCTGTTGATAGGTCGACTATCTGTTTTGCGTTGATAGTTCGACTATCTGTTGATAGTTCGACTATCTGCTTGGCGAGGTAGTTCGACTATCTGTTCTGATAGATCGACTATCTGATAGTTCGACTATCTGTTGATAGGTCGACTATCTATTCCGCCTTGATAGTTCGACTATCTGTTGATAGATCGACTATCTGTTTCGTCTTGATAGTTTGACTATCTGTTGATAGTTCGACTATCTGTTGTCTTTGATAGTTCGACTATCTGTCCTGATAGTTCGACTATCTGATAGTTCGACTATCTGCTGATAGATCGACTATCTGGTTTGTTTTGATAGTTCGACTATCTGTTGATAGATCGACTATCTGTTTTCTGAGGTAGGTCGACTATCTACTTGATAGGTCGACTATCTCTGTGCGCTTGATAGTTCGACTATTTGTCCAAGATAGATCGACTATCTGATAGTTCGACTATCTGCTCTGATAGTTCGACTATCTGCCGGGGTAGTTCGACTATCTTCTTCGATAGGTCGACTATCTGGATCGTTCGACTATCTGCCCGATAGTTCGACGATCTCCGTGCGTCGTTCGACGATCTTCGAGGGTCGTTCGACGTTTTCTGTCTGCCTTTGTATTTTGTATTTATTTATTATATTTAATTAATTAATACATTTTCTGGCACATTATTTTAAGCTGTATGATAAAATTACCAGGCAATATTTGCTCCATCTCTTTTGCCTGAGTCAAATCTTTTTAAGATAAAGTTGTTTGTCTTATTAGCTGTCTTTATAAATTACTTTATCTGTTGTCAGCCCTTTATAGCCGTTAGACTGAAAAGTCTTCTTTTTGCTATAAAGAGTTTATTTCTGATGTGACTTTATTTAGTCCTTCTGTTATTTGATTTAAGCCTGCAGCTTCTTAGAAAGAGGTTTATTCCTTTTATAGAATGTTTTGCTGCAGAGATGTTTCAGTCTTCTTGATATTTACAGCCCAGGTCTCAAGGCTCAGAAGAAGACAAATAATTCAAATGGAAGAGAGCCGTTTCTTGATGATGTTATATAAAGGACCCTTTGAAGAAGGATTCAAGCTAGCTAATAGCTAACCAGTTGTTCATTCAAGCTCTCAAGCCTTCATCAAGAAAAAGCTTTCTGCTCTCAGTAATTTCCATCTAACTGAGAAGTGTTAAGATCTTCATCTCTTCTTCACCTGAGTTCTCCTGCTTTCAGGAAGTTCAAACTCAGAGTTCCTTTGAAGAAGAAGAAGAAGAAGATAGCTGCTTGAAGATCTTTGTTTTTATTATTTACTTTCTTCCTGTAGCTTTTCCTTCATAACCTTCTGAAGAGTTTTTCTGCACTGAAGCAAGACTTCACCTGGACATCTTTGAGCCAGGGGGAGCCTTGATTCTTTAGAGCATTCTAGCTCAGTGCAAGCTTTTGTGCTTCTCTAATATTTGTAAAATAGAGAAGACATCTTAACCTTCTTCCCCCTCCTGTACAGGGTTATTACTCCCTTCAAAAGTATCCCTTGGTGGCAGGGCACCTGATCAAAAACCTGTGCTTGGTTTTTAGACACCTGATCAAAAGTCTAAAGGGTTTCTGGATCTACCTGAAGCAGATCCTGTTGGTGGCAGGGCACCTGATCAAAAACCTGAGTGGATTCCTACCGTGTGGGTAGAAGAGTGGACGTACCCAAGTTGTTTGGGGAACCACTATAAATTTCCTTGTGTCGTCTGGATTCCATTATTTAATTCCTGTATTGTGGCTGTGATTAGATATAACTAGGTTGCTAGTTGCTGATTAGGTTTTCCAAGCTTAACTGTAATTATAGTTAGCTTGTGTTTGTACACATCACTTGTGTTAGGCTTTAAGGTTAAATCTATATCTATAATCTTTTCATTCCGCACTTCACTCCAAGGGAGTTGGGTAGACTATTAAGTTTTGTCTGTGCAAAATTTGATAACTCTATTCACCCCCCCTCTAGAGTAGTATCTATCCCTTCACTTTCAATTGGTATCAGAGCCAGGTTGACTGACTGTATAGGCTAACACCTAAGTCACAAGATCCTGATAGATACCAAGAGCTTATAGATATTCACTATCATGGCCCAGTCCAAGGATTATTCTAGCACCAGACCTCCAGCATGCAACTTAGCTAAGTTTGGCATCTGGAAGGCAAGGATCAAATTATATATGAACTCTATTGATGAAAGCATCATTGCTTCTATTTTGTCAGGTCCCCCAAGAGCACCTACTGCTACCACTGCCTCATCATCTGATATGAGTGCAGTGCCTCCTCCAGATTACAATGATGAATACAAGAAGGCCAAAATTGCAGATGCCAAGGCAATGAACATACTAGCTCAGACAATGTCTGATGAGGTGTTCCAGAAGGTGGCTGACTGCTCCTCTACAAAGGCCATGTGGGACACACTGAACCAGATTGTAGCTGGTTCAGCTGATGAAAGGAAGGACAGAAGGTCCAACCTGATCTCAGAGTATGAGAACTTCAAGAAAACTGATGCTGAATCAGTTGAAGCTATGTACACCAGGCTCAGCTCAATCATCAATGAGCTGAGGACCCTGGACAAGGACATATCATTGACAGAGGTCAATGATAAGATTCTTATGTGCTTCCCTAGCACATGGGATCTAAGAATCTGGCCCATCAAGGAAGCCAGAAGTACTAATGAGATCTCAACTGAAGCTCTCCTCGGCAAGCTCAAGTCTTTTGAGCAAGTGCTGAAGACCAGAGAAGCAGAAGCTGAAGCCAAGACCCCCACTCCAACAAGAAAAGAGCAATCTCTAGCTCTTAAGGCTGCAGATGTGTCTGAAGGCAGCCAATCTAATGAGGAACTTATGGCATTGTTTGCCAAAAGATTTCTCAAGATGGGAAGAAAGGAGTTCAGAAAGAAGTCTTCACGATATGAAGACAAACCAAGGTATGATCGCTCTCCTGCTAAAGAAATCATTTGTTATGGTTGCAGGAAGCCTGGACATATCTTGCCAGAATGTCCAGAGGAGAAGAACAAAGAAAAGAGAAAAGAAAAAGAACAACACAGGAAGCACTCCAAGCCATCCTCCTACAAAAACAAGAAGAAGGAGAGAGGTTTCATTGCTGAAACCTGGAGTGATTCTGATGAAGAATCCTCCTCATCAAGCTCCAGTGAAGATGAGGAAGAGAAGAAGGCAAAAGAAGTTTGCCTAATGGCAATAGATGCCTGCAGCAACCACTCTACTGCAGAGAGTTCTGATTCTGATGAAGAGATGCCTACTGAAGATGAGGTACTTTCTTCTTATGATTTTACTTCAGAAGAATTTAAATTAGAATTTAAATCTTTATGTTTAGATTTAATTAGCTCAGAAAAGGAAATAAAAGAACTTAGAAGTAGGTTAGCTGACTCAGAATCAATAGCCTCTGAAAATGTTAGGTTAAAGGAAGAACTCACTACTTGTTGTGAAGAAATTAAATTTCTTAAAATAGAGTTAGCTAAGTCTAAGAGATTAGAAGAATCCCTTAATGGTAGAAGCCTTAAGTTGTTAGAAATTACCAGCATGACTAACACTAGGTCAGGTAATGATAAACTAGGCTTAGGAGCTTCTCCCAGTGAACCGCCAGTCCTTCTTAAAAATAATCTTTCAACTCCAGTGAACTTCATTTCAGCTAGTGGAAAGAAGAACACTGAGCAAGTAAATCTGGTTAATAAAACCTTAAATAAAGCTAAGAGAGAAAAGAGAAAGAAGTTCTTTAAAGAAATGCAAAGAGCGTCGAACGACGCTCGACGATCGGAAGCTCCATGGTCGAACGAAGATCGACGATCTGAGCGCCCATCATCGAACGTCGATCGACGATTTCAATATGATTTTCAAAATCATAATCAATTCCATAGAAACCAAAATGAGAATAGAAACCCTAGGTTTGTTGACCCATCATCTGCATGGAGAATCCCACATAGGAGATCTCACCCACTAGGTTATCACCCTCAGCCTGCATTCTCATATATTTCCAGTTTTTCTTATGTGAAAAACAAGGGACCCAAGGTTACCTGGGTCCACTCTATCTAAATAATTGTCTTGCAGGTGAAGGCCTATCCAATCACTCAAAATAAGTGGTATTTGGATAGTGGATGCTCTAAGAATATGACAGGAAATAAAGATCTACTGTCAAAGTTCAAAGCTAAGCTTGGCCCAGCTGTGGTCAGACAGAAGGCTATGGCAAGATCACAATTGGAGCAGTTACTTTCAAGAGAGTTGCTTATGTCAATGGACTGAAGCATAATCTGATTTCTGTCAGCCAGCTATGTGATGCTGGCTACCAGGTTTCATTTTCTAATTTCTCTTGTAATATTACTTTAAATAATAATGTTGTTTTAGTAGGTATTAGAATAGGTAACATTTATTTAGTAGATTTCAATTCATCTCATTCTGAAATCTGCCTGTTTAATGAAGTAACCCTTAATAATAATTCCCTATGGCATAAAAGGCTTAGTCATGTAAACCTTAAAAATATATCTAGGTTATCTAAGCACAACCTTGTTAGAGGTTTACCTTCTTGCCCCTACAAGAAGGAGAGCCTATGCAAGGCTTGTCAGCTAGGCAAGCAAACCAAGAATTCTTTTAAATCTGTAAATAAAAGTGATTCTCCTAGAATCCTGTATTTATTACATTTGGACCTTTTTGGCCCAATAAATGTACAGAGTTTAGGAGGTAAGTATTACACTTTAGTAATTGTAGATGACTTCTCTAGGTTCAGTTGGGTTTTCTTTTTGAGAACTAAGTCTGATAACTTCAAAGCCCTTACAGACTTTCTATTATGTGTGCAGACTGAGTACTCTACTCATGTGGCCTTGATCAGAAGTGATCATGGTACTGAGTTTGACTCTCTTCTCATGCAAGAATTCTGTGAGAGAGAAGGTATCAAACATAGCTTCTCAGCTCCTAGAACTCCCCAACAAAATGGGGTAGTTGAAAGGAAGAATAGAACACTAATTGAAGCTGCTAGTACATTGTTGGCAGATGCTAACATGCCTTTATCCTATTGGGCAGAAGCTGTTAGTACAACCAACTATGTCTTGAATAGAAGTTTGATACACAAACTTAAGTGTAAAACTCCTTATGAGTTGCTTAAAGGAAAGAAACCAAAAATTAATTACTTTAGAGTTTTTGGCTGTATTGTTTATATTCATAATAATAATAAAGAATATATTAGAAAATTTGAAGCAAAAGCTTCAATGGGAATCATGCTTGGATATTCCCAAGTAAGCAAAGCTTATAGGGTTTATAACAAGTCTACCTGTAAGATAGAAGAATCTGTGCATGTGACTTTTGATGAGTCTCAGATGTTTTACAAGGAGAAGGAAAATTCTCCTTCCTCCAGTTCTTTGCAGGTACCTGATGCCCCTCAAGAAATTCTTCAACTATCAACTCTTCAGATCACTGAATCAGACAGTGATGAAGACATTGCTGAAGCTGTTGAAGCTGTTGTTGTACCACCAACAGTAGATCAAATTCCTCCTGAGGAATTAATCCCAACTGTTGCTGAAGATCACATCCCACCTGCTGATATTGTCACACTTAGAGATCATCCCACATCTCAAGTGATTGGAGACATATCAGCTGGTGTGCAAACAAGACATCAATTAAGACAGGATGTGATGCATGCTTGTTTCCTCTCACAGGTTGAGCCCCTCACCTTTAAAGATGCAGAGTTAGATCCCCACTGGATCATTGCAATGCAAGAGGAGCTCAATCAGTTTGAGAGATGTAAAGTTTGGACTTTGGTTCCAAGACCTAAAGGCCAACTGATCATAGGCACCAAGTGGGTGTATAGAAACAAGTTGGATGCAAATGGAATTATAGTAAGGAATAAAGCTAGGCTTGTAGCTCAGGGCTACAGACAGGAGGAAGGTATAGACTATGACCAAACCTTTGCTCCTGTTGCAAGGCTAGAAGCAATAAGGATCTTCTTGGCCTATGCAGCCTTCATGAAGTTTAAGGTGTTCCAAATGGATGTCAAAAGTGCATTCCTAAATGGTGAGCTTAAGGAAGAGGTGTTTGTTGAACAACCACCAGGGTTTGTTTCTTCAACTCAGCCTTCTCATGTTTTTAAGTTGCAGAAAGCTCTTTATGGACTAAAGCAAGCTCCTAGGGCCTGGTATGAGACCTTAGCTAGTTTCCTGTTAGAGCACAACTTTACTAGGGGAGTAGTTGATAGAAACCTTTTCGTCAAGCATCACAAGGACACAATCCTGTTAGTTCAGGTGTATGTAGATGATATTATTTTTGGCTCCACTGATCCCAAACTGTGCAAAAAGTTTTCCAACTTGATGCATTCCAAGTTTGAGATGAGTAGCATGGGTGTGCTGTCTTACTTTCTTGGTCTCCAAGTTAAGCAAGATGCTGATGGTATCTTCATCTCCCAATCCAAATATGCCAAGGAATTGGTAAAGAAATTTGGGATGGCTGATGCTTCAGCAATGCCTACACCCATGTCTACTAATGTAGTTATTGATTCTGATGATCATGGCAAGCCAGTTGATCAAAAGAATTATAGGGCCATTGTTGGTTCCCTATTATATCTAACTGCAAGTAGGCCAGATATAATGTTTGCTACATGCCTTTGTGCTAGATTCCAGGTCAACCCCAAGGAATCTCATCTGATTCTTCTAAAGAGAATCCTGAGATACCTGAAGGGATGTCCAGATCTAAGACTTTGGTACCCAGCTGAGTCAGAGTTTGAATTAATTGGATATTCTGATTCTGATTATGCTGGCTGCAGAGTTGACAGGAAGAGCACCTCAGGAACTTGCCAGTTCCTGGGAGAGAGATTGGTCTCTTGGTTCTGTAAGAAGTAGGCTTCTGTCTCAACTTCAACTGCAGAGGCTGAATATATAGCAGCTGCCAGTTGTTGTTCACAGATACTGTGGATTCAAAACCAGCTTGTGGATTATGGTTACTCACACAAGAACACCAAGATCATGTGTGATAGTACCAGTGCCATTTCTATTGCACAAAATCCAGTGCACCACTCTAGAATGAAGCACATTGAGATTACGCACCATTTCCTGAGAGATTGTGTGGAAAAGAACAAGATCTGTCTTGAGTTCATATCCACTAAGTTTCAGAGAGGTGATATATTCACCAAGCCTTTAGATGAACAGAAGCATCTGTTCTTTTTAGTTCAACTAGGCATGATTAATGGACGAGACTAAGTGTGACTATATCTGCCTATGTTGAAATATGCTTGAAGATCGTCGAACGATGATCGAAGATCGTCGAACGGATTAAGCCTATCGTCGACCTCTGGTTAATGATAACTTATCTGTTTGAAGATCGTCGATCGACGTTCGACCATCGTCGAACAGGTTGAGCTCATCGTCGATCTTTGAACGACGACAGCTTGTTGCTTGTGAAGCCAGAAATAGCCGAACGATGGTTCGACTACTCTGCTTCTGAGCCGATCGTCGAACGACCGTTCGACTATCGGGTCAAGTATCTTTTTAATAGATCGACTATTCCCGGTCTAATATAAAGCCGATAGTCGACCTAGGTTAAAAGATCTTGTGTTTTATCGTCGACGGAGCGTGCCCTTTCGCATCTTGCTTTCCCGCTTGCGATTTCCGGGCGTTTCGTCTTCTTCGTTCTCTGCAGCTTTCTCGAGCTTTCTCCAGCAAATCCATGGCGGTTTCCCCAGCAGGTCTAGCCGTCGTGAAGTTTGATGCAGAATTTAGCGTGGATTTCGACGCGTTCAGCAGCTGCGATGCAGGAATCGTAGAAGTTCTACAGCTGTGCCGGGATCAGGGATTAGAGAAGTTAATGTCTGCAAGGATTAAGATAAACATCCCAGAAATCAAAGAATGGGCTTTCACGTCGTCTTCCACAGACAACTCGATGACTGGTACCATCGGCGGAGAAGAGGTAATCTTGACTCCGGCCGTTTTATCTGATGTTTTTGGATTAGTTAATGGTGACGAGGATTATGAGCAAGATGCTCAGGAATTTGGAAGAATGCTAGTTGAGCTGGGACATGCTGAGGGCATTCCCACGAAGCTGCTCAAAGTGAATTTTCCTTTCAAGATCAAGTTTCTGGCTGAGTTAGTAGGAAAAGTGCTCCTGGGTAAGCATTCTGCCCACGATAATATAACAAGGCAGCAATTCGCACTCATGTGTGCGATTGTTAATCGAAAAAGGATCGATTGGGCAGCAGTTGTGTTTGATTTAATCAGGAAAAAGACTGGTAAGAAGGAAGTCACCCTAGGAAGGGTCATTGGAATCTTCCTTAAGGAAAAATACCCCCAGCTGCTGAGTTCAACTGCAACAACAATCAATGCGAGCAAGAAGATGGATCCCAACTTGTTCTCTAAGTGGAAGAGAACATTTGTGAAACCTGCTCCAGCAACATCTGAGGACACCAGGACTGAATCAGTCACTCCTCGCCATGTTGAAGCTGGCTCAGCTCTTCCATCCTCCTCCTCTGCTTTGCTGTCTGCCTCAGTTGAAGTACCATCAACTTCAGCTGAAGTACGACCTTCTTCCTCTTCTGCTCCAGAAACAACTACGGTTGTTCCTCTTTCCCCTCCAGCTTCTCCTCTACCTGCTCATCTGGCTAGGATATCTGCTCCTAGCTTTGATTTGTTAGGATCAGAGAGAATTCCTACTCCTCCTGTATCTCCCGTTCATTCCCCAGTTAATTCCCCAATTAACTCTCCTGCTCCATCTCCTGCTCGATCCCCTGTCCACACCATTTCTCATCCCAGCACCACTACCATATCTGCTGCAGCTCCATCCACTTCACATCCTTCATCTCTTGAGATCTCTCCTGAATTCATCTCCCGTATTGTGGAGTTGATTACCCCCTCAATCAAAACCATGATTGAAGAGGCAATCGCTCCCCTTGCAGCCTCCATTGATATCTTATCTGCCTCCATCAAATCCCTTTCAAAATCTGCTGAGCCATCTTCCTTAAGGGGCCTGGTTTCAGTATCCACTGAAATCAGGCAGGGGGAGATGTTCCATGAAGATGCCTCAGACCATCCTGCCTCCCCTCCAGCTATAAAAGATACAGTCATGACAGCCCTGGAAGAAATTGCTCCAGCTGAGGAAGAAATAGCTCCAGCTGAGAAAGAAATAGCTCCAGTTTTATCAGATAAGGAAATAGCAGATGGAATCTTGCTATCTGAGATTGCAGTTAAAGTCTGCTTAGAAGATCTTACCACTCCTGTGATTGCTAGATTCCTAGAAGGAATTATAACTTCATATCTGAATGAATCATGGGAGATGGTCAAGTATGAAGGTAACTCTTTCATCCGTTTTGTTGATGAGTCGATTAATTTGTTAGTTTGTGAATTCCTGGAAGGAATGATTTCTGTTTATTTAGCAGATCTGTATTCATAATTCTACAGATGTTATTAGAGAAGATTTAGCTGCTCAGATCGTAGCAGTTGTTTTTGAAGCTGATCCAAGTGTTCCTGATACTCAAGAAGATCCTGAATTGGAATCTTTTTTAAATGATAGAGAGGATGAATCTGAGAATCAAGATAAAGTCAAGGATGACTCTCCTGTTCTGAATTTGGAAGAAGCTCAAGCAAGAGCTGCCTGGGATTTAAGAGTACAATCTTTAAAAGAGAAAGAAAAAGATCTACAAATTGAAAAGTCAACCATCTGGGATGACTCACCAGGGTTGGACTTAGATTCCCTTCTGGCTCTGGATGCCATGGAAGAGGAAAGAGAAAAATCTGCTCTTAAGCTTAAAGAAAAGGCTGTTTCAGAAGCCTATGATCCTTATGAAAATCCTCCCTCATCTCATTCTGATGATGATGATGATGATTCTGATGTTTCTGAGAAGTCAAAGAGAAAGAAAGCTGCCTCAAAGAAGAGAAAAGCTGCTCCTCCTCCACCTCCCAGTAAGGATAATGATACTCCCTATTATATTTTGAAGGGCATTGACCCTAAATCCAAGGAATTTCAGCACTGGATGTGGTTTTCAAAGAATCAGCAGAAAGAAAGAAAAAGAACTAAGAGGTATGATAGTCCTGTCTCAAGATGGACTCCCAGAGGTCCTCCTCCTCCTCCAGGTGCAGGAGCTTCTGGGAACCTATCAGCTAATCCTGCTGCCTCTTCTGGAATATCTGCTTCTTTTCAGCCCCAGCCAAGACAAAGTTATCAAAGCTCGCAAGGCAAATCGTTTTCTGGTTCTCAAAGACAAATGAAGGAGGCTGTGGTTCAAAGACCAACCTTTTCCCCACCTCCATCTCCAAAGAAAAGAATTCCATCTCCAACACCAGTTCAGTCTGAGGAAATTGTCTCAAAAGGTAAATAGTTTACCTTGTTCTAAAATTTCTAGCAAGAACCTTTTGCTAAGTATACTCTAATGTCTTATCTAGTTATTCAAGATAAAATAGCTGATGCTGCTTCTCCTGAGCCTGTGTATGAAAATCCTGAGCTTGATCCTAACTTTAGGATGGCTCGCTTTCAAGAACTAGTTGGAGCAGCTCAAATAAGAAAAGCTAGAGCCGAAGGAAAAGATACGACTGGTCTAACTACCATGTCTGCTTACAGAAAGAAAGAATTTGAAAAGTTCCAGGTTAATCCTGAGATTTTTGATCCATCAAAATATATGGAAAAGCATCCTGAAGCAGTAGTCCCAAGAGCTGCAGAACTGAAGATCATTGGTGCGCAGGACCTGAAACTGTCAAAGAAAGAATCTGATGATCCTTTAAGGAAAATCTCTTTTGTTTCTAGCTCTTCTGTAGCTAAGCCTGACTCTGTTGATCCATAGTTTGATTAACTGCTGTGCTATATTTGTTTATCTGTTTGATAATCTGCTAGTTAATTCTTAAATCTTTCCTGTATTATGTTATTGTTCTTTAGCTAGCTTTATGTCTTAGAAGTTGAGAGACTTAACTCAAATAGGGGGAGATTGTTGGTACCCTAGTTTTGATTTGAGTTTAGTCCTCTCCTTTGTGCCCCTTGACCCAAGAAATACTTATGGTCAATGGTTAGGAGTCTAGCTGTAGATTCCTCACTTTTCCAGATTGAGAATTTGGTTAAGTAGTTTTTTCGTTCGACTATAGTCAAACGCCGCTCGACTATCGTCTATCGGCTGATCGACGATCGTCTATCAGTTGGTCGACGCTTTGTCTGCGTTGATAGTTCGACTATCTGTTGATAGGTCGACTATCTGTTTTGCGTTGATAGTTCGACTATCTGTTGATAGTTCGGCTATCTGCTTGGCGAGGTAGTTCGACTATCTGTTCTGATAGATCGACTATCTGATAGTTCGACTATTTGTTGATAGATCGACTATCTGTTCCGCCTTGATAGTTCGACTATCTGTTGATAGATCGACTATCTGTTTCGTCTTGATAGTTCGACTATCTGTTGATAGTTCGACTATCTGTTGTCTTTGATAGTTCGACTATCTGTCCTCATAGTTCGACTATCTGATAGTTCGACTATCTGCTGATAGATCGACTATCTGGTTTGTTTTGATAGTTCGACTATCTGTTGATAGATCGACTATCTGTTTTCTGAGGTAGGTCGACTATCTACTTGATAGGTCGACTATCTCTGTGCGCTTGATAGTTCGACTATCTGTCCAAGATAGATCGACTATCTGATAGTTCGACTATCTGCTCTGATAGTTCGACTATCTGCCGGGGTAGTTCGACTATCTTCTTCGATAGGTCGACTATCTGGATCGTTCGACTATCTGCCCGATAGTTCGACGATCTCCGTGCGTCGTTCGACGATCTTCGAGGGTCGTTCGACGTTTTCTGTCTGCCTTTGTATTTTGTATTTATTTATTATATTTAATTAATTAATACATTTTTTGGCACATTATTTTAAGCTGTATGATAAAATTACCAGGCAATATTTGCTCCATCTCTTTTGCCTGAGTCAAATCTTTTTAAGATAAAGTTGTTTGTCTTATTAGCTGTCTTTATAAATTACTTTATCTGTTGTCAGCCCTTTATAGCCGTTAGACTGAAAAGTCTTCTTTTTGCTATAAAGAGTTTATTTCTGATGTGACTTTATTTAGTCCTTCTGTTATTTGATTTAAGCCTGCAGCTTCTTAGAAAGTGGTTTATTCCTTTTATAGAATGTTTTGCTGCAGAGATGTTTCTGTCTTCTTGATATTTACAGCCCAGGTATCAAGGCTCAGAAGAAGACAAATAATTCAAATGGAAGAGAGCTGTTGCTTGATGATGTTATATAAAGGACCCTTTGAAGAAGGATTCAAGCTAGCTAATAGCTAACCAGTTGTTCATTCAATCTCTCAAGCCTTCATCAAGAAAAAGCTTTCTGCTCTCAGCAATTTCCATCTAACTGAGAAGTGTTAAGATCTTCATCTCTTCTTCACCTGAGTTCTCCTGCTTTCAGGAAGTTCAAACTCAGAGTTCCTTTGAAGAAGAAGAAGAAGAAGATAGCTGCTTGAAGATCTTTGTTTTTATTATTTACTTTCTTCCTGTAGCTTTTCCTTCAGAACCTTCTGAAGAGTTTTTCTGCACTGAAGCAAGACTTCACCTGGACATCTTTGAGCCAGGGGGAGCCTTGATTCTTTAGAGCATTCTAGCTCAGTGCAAGCTTTTGTGCTTCTCTAATCTTTGTAAAATAGAGAAGACATCTTAACCTTCTTCCCCCTCCTGTACAGGGTTATTACTCCCTTCAAAAGTATCCCTTGGTGGCAGGGAACCTGATCAAAAACCTGTGCTTGGTTTTTAGACACCTGAACAAAAGTCTAAAGGGTTTCTGGATCTACCTGAAGCAGATCCTGTTGGTGGCAGGGCACCTGATCAAAAACCTGAGTGGATTCCTACAGTGTGGGTAGAAGAGTGGACGTACCCAAGTTGTTTGGGGAACCACTATAAATTTCCTTGTGTCGTCTGGATTCCATTGTTTAATTCCTGTATTGTGGCTGTGATTAGATATAACTAGGTTGCTAGTTGCTGATTAGGTTTTCCAAGCTTAACTGTAATTACAGTTAGCTTGTGTTTGTACACATCACTTGTGTTAGGCTTTAAGGTTAAATCTATATCTATAATCTTTTCATTCCGCACTTCACTCCAAGGGAGTTGGGTAGACTATTAAGTTTTGTCTGTGCAAAATTTGATAACTCTATTCACCCCCCCTCTAGAGTAGTATCTATCCCTTCACTTTCATTATGAATCTCTGATTTTAGAGTAAACTTGTTATGTTAGACCTCCGGTAAATTTTATAGGAGATTTGGAAGACAATCCGGGGTACCTCATTTATACATCTCATATGGTATAGGGTGGTCTACATATAGTAACTACAAAAACTGAACTAGAGTGGGAAGTGAATTTGAAGAGTTTGATCCTTAGTAGGTTGCTGGTTTAAGTAAATAAAGGAGTTCATTATTGGATAACAGGATTAGTAGAGTGTGAGGTTGACTAGTGTTAGGTGGTGTTCGGGATTGACGAAAGATCATCTTTCTCCGAAGGAGGAGGAGTCAAAACCACACTAGTTTAGTCCAGAGTAATATAAAAATTGAATGGGTATGGGGAAGCAATCAATAACAATAAGTGCCTTGTGAAAGGGAACGATGGGTTTCAGCTACCATCATAGTTCCTAGTGCCCTTTGAGAACCATTCACGGGATATACCGGGGGCAGTCCTTGACTAACGTAAACTGTAGAAGTGATAAACCTTAAAGAGCAACTAGCATAATTAGGGATTCACTTTCACTCGCCTTGATGACTCAGAATGCTAGGTAGATTCATATGGGAAGATGCCCTGGGGGTTTTGGGAGATTGGCAGGTTGGCCCAGTGAGCTTTGGCTCGGTTGGTGATTGAGACGGAAGGGATAGTCCGGTGAGCTTTTGCTCGGTTGGTGTTTGAGATGGATGGGATAGTCCGGTGAGCTTTGGCTCGAGGATTAGAGTCATAACTATTACATGTGCATAAAAAGAATGGTGGTGGGTCTTCGGTATTGGAGGGTCGATGCACCGACACCAATACGTGGACTCGGCAAGTGTGGTTCAGCACTTGGCCAAATAAAGTTCGGTGCGCCAGCCGGCAAGAGTACGCAGGAGTCCGCTTCGTGCACAAAGCGTTGAGGTGTACGATAGGTCTGACCGATAGTGCTTTACTGGTTTAGAGGTGGGTGAGGCCCAACCCACCTCTTTTGTCTGCCACTACGGAGGTATCCTGGGAGGTGAGGCTCCAGAAAGGGGGAACTAAAGGTCTGTGTACACAGAGTCGGGTGGGTGAGTTGCATTTACTTGATCGCATCATAACCCACTTGCATGTCAGGGCATAATCATTGCATATAACCCATGCCACCTATTGTGTAAGTGGTATGGGACGCTTACACAATAGGACTTACAAAATGACCTCTTGGTCTATAAGCTTGTGTGGGCAAGTTTATAAATTATGGTCAAATTCTTTATGTATATATTGCTGTTAAAAATTGACACCCCCAACGTATAAATTGGTATGAGACTCTTTATACAATGGGAGCCCTGCAGAAGATCCCTTGACTTATGCGTTTTCGCACATAAGTTAAGGTTACTTTTCATACTTTACTTTACTGCCACATGTACTATAAAATTGCTAGTATAGGTCCGTTGTCATCTGTTTATTGATTACTCTCCATCTTTAAGTCCTCCCCTTTCTTCCTCTCTGCTTGGTGCCTAGGGGCCATGGGGGAAGGGGTGGGGGATGATAGGACTTAGTTTTATAGACTAACGGTTTTCAGACCACATCATTTAGGGGATCGTGGAGCCCAGCATGGAGGAGCAACCCCGGAGGTCAGCCCGTTTGAAGATAGGTCAGTCTAGCTCAGGAGTTCAAACAGCTAGGACTAAGAGTCCCAGACCTTAGTAGTGTTTTATTTTACTTTCGCTTGAGTGACTATGTAGTGAGGATTTGATGTATCGGGCTTAAGCCCTTATTTTCAGTACATTTATATTTTGTGGACTCTCCCTTCGTGGAGATATTATTACTCTTATGTGATTTTATTGTGGACCTTTGGTTAGAGTTTTTACCTCACTTGTGTTTACTCTACTTTTGATGCTTTTCTGTGATCGAATCGGCCGACAGAATCGGCGTTTAGCAGTGGTGACCCTTCAGGGCGTTAAGGTATCACCGCAAAGCGGCGGTTCTGGGCCTAAGACCCCAGTGTTTTAAAAAAGGGGTCTTACAATGCCCGTTTCAAGGCCCGTGTGCCCAAACGGCAGAGTGTTGGGTATTGCATCCATAATAATCCTGATTTGCATGAAGTCACCCTTGAAATAAGATGAATTAAGTTGTATTTGATATGTTTGTTTAAGTGGTGTGTTTGCAAACTATCATTGCTAAGTGTAGACCAATGTCAGTCTACAGTGGGTAATGAACACAGGACCATACAGTGTAATCCCTCACTGTGTGATCTAAGGTATTGACTCATGTGTAGCCTCTCAATTGGGATACACTTCATATTCAAGCACTTGGACCATAAGATTAAGATTGGATTCTTGAAGAGAAGAGAAAAAGCACAAAAATTTCTCTAAGTCCACTTATCGAGAAGTCTACTATAGTTCTCGAGAAGTAGAGTTAGCAGAACTCGAGAAGTCTACCTTATTCTCGAGAAGCCGAGACTAGTTCTCGAGAAGCACTCTTATAGTTCTCGAGAAGGCCAGTCTAAGTTCTCAAGAAGTCTCAGCTCTTATTTATCGAGTAGTCAGAGATATCCACAAATTATTCTAAGTCCCTCTCTCGAGAAGTCAGTTTTAGTTCTCGAGAACTTGGTCTCTAGTTCTCGAGAAGTCAGCATAGTTCTCGAGTACTTAATTTGGCTTTCGAGTAATAGTTCTCGAGAAGTCTAGTTAGTTCTCGAGAAGATTCAGCCCATAGTTCTCGAGTACTAACTTAAGTCCAGACAGACTTGCTCTAGAGAAATCGGTCTTGTTCTCGAGAACTTATTCTTACTTCTTGAGAATAGCAGAACATTTTTCTGAAAATTTCTCTTAAGTCCATCTCGACGTGATTTTAAAATAACTCAACGTGATTGGTCCACGTGTCGTCATTAATGTCTTCTCTAATAGTTAGGGGAAATCCTATATAAGGTCTTTTCATTAAGACTAACCCTAAGTGGAAATCCATACGTTCTATTTTTTGTGAATCGGCTGTCTCTCTCAAAGAACAGAACTTTCAGAAGCTGCCGCCGCCGCTCAACGTGAAGATCAATCCTTCTCTTTTCGATCAAGAAAGGCTTGATGTTCAGGGAATCTTCATCTTCTCCTTGATCAAGTAGGTCTAAGGTTTCTCAGATCAGATCTCCCAAGTCTTCTTTAATAAATTCTGAAAAAGCCGCAAAGTTCAAGAAGAAGACCTAGAGTTGAATTTTTCCAGATCTGAGACAAATATCTGTTTGTATTTTATATCTCTTTGTAAATCTTGTAAGATATTATTCTTCGAGTGTAGGAGCGTTGTTCTCCGAGTTGTAGGAGCGTTGTTCTCCGAGTGTAGATCTATTTGGATCGAGATTGTTGGAACTTGGTTCCGATGCGTAGGATTGGTTTTCAATCCCAGATAGTGGAGTAGCCGAGTATAGTGATTTGCTAGATCGGTGAGGAAAAGTGGACGTACCCAAGGCTAGTGAACCACTATAAATCTTCTTGTCGTCTGTGATTGCTTGATTGTTTTTGCAAGTTCTTTAAATTTTTTATTTCGCATATATACGCACAATTCACCTATTCACCCCCCTCTAGGTGATTTAGGTTGATAACTTAACACTTTCAATTGGTATCAGAGCCAGGTTGGTCGTTAAAAGGTTAACACCTTAATCAATTTCTTTTATAAGTTGTCTTTGAGAATTCTCAAGCAATGAACAAGGCTAAGGATTTTGCCAAGCTTCCCCTATGCACAAAGAATAACTTTCCCATGTGGAAAGAGAGAATTAAATTTTTCATGGAAGCTGTGGATCCCCGGATCTTCATAATTATTGAAGAAGGTCCTTACGTCCCCATGACCATCTACGCTTTAGATCCAACCAAAAAGGTTCGAAAGAAATTGATGGATCTAGATAAGGACCAGCTTCCACTCTTGCTCCCGATTCGGCTCGTGCAAGGGCGAGATTGAACTTGTCTCTAGATAAGTAAGCAAAAATTATCATAGCAAGTGCAGTCGATGACTCGATGCTATAGAATCTGATTTACGCCAATCTGCTAAGGAGATGTGGCAGTCACTATTCACTCTGATGGAAGGTACTTAAGAAGTGAGGGATGATAGAAGATCCCTATTGAACCAGAAGTATGAAGCCTTCAGGCGAGGGACAAAGGATACTATTGCAGATACATTTGAGAACTTCTTCAAGATAGTCAAGGGTCTTAGAGTATATGGCAGTGTCTTCACCAATGGAGAAATAAATGACAAGTTCCTAAGATCCTTAACAAAGTAATGGGACAATATTGTATGTTCTATCCAGGAATTTGGAAAGCTAGCCGAGACAGATCCTCAGAATCTCTTTGGGAAGCTGCTGTCGTATGAGCTTCAACTCAACATAAGGAAAGCTGGAGAAAAGAAGAGCAGGTATGCATCCAAAGAGAAGTCTGTTGCTTTAAAGGCAGACACCTCCAGGAAGTCGAAGGCTACCTCTCTAGCCCCAGCATAAGAAGTTAGTGAAGAAGAAAACTCAGTGCCAAGTACCTCAGGATCTGAGCTATCTGAAGGAGAGTTCTCCTTACTTTCTTGATAGTTCAAGAAATTCTTGAACAAGAAAAATCAATAGAAAGGCAAAGATGCTTCTCACAAAAGATCACGACATGACAGTGATCGACATAGAAAAGGATCAAGCAGCCACGACATGTATGGTTCTAAACAGAACAAACACATTTTGACTGACATAGTTTGCTACTGTTGTAACAAGCCAGGTCACGTCATAGATGACTGCCCCGACAAGAAGAAGGAGGGTGGCAGAAGAGAAGAAAAGAAGTTCTCATACAATAAGAAGAGGAAACAGAAAAGTTTGATAGCCAAGAAGGGCAAGACTCTTAGTGACCCTGATTCATTCGAGTCAAGTGAAGAAGAGGAAGCCTACTTTGGGCTTATGGCTCAATAAGATGATGAACAAGAGCCCCAGTTCACTTGGAAGGTAAAAACTCACACCGCTCTTTCAGAATCTGAAGCTTCTGAACATGATCATGAGGACAACTCCTCTGACGATGATTCTGAACTCATGGCCCAGCACAAGGATTTGATCATGGCTTACGACAAATTTCGCTGAGTCGTGAAAACTCAAGCTAAGGAGATTAAATCTCTAAAAGCTATTGAGAGCAGCTTGAGAGAAGAAGTCGCTAAGAATGACTCACTCCAAGAGAACCTCAATATGGCCATTGAGGAATATAATCAAGCTCTAAAGCACCTCGACCTTAAAGAGAAAATCATCAAAGAGTTGGAAGAGAACTCGAGGTTGAAAAGAAACTTGTTGAAAGTTTCTCTAAGCCCAAGAATGTTCTTCCACTCATTGTTGAATTCTCAGCTAAGGCCAAGGGTGCTGGACTAGGCCATGACGGTGCCCCTAGTAAATCTTCTAGGAGAAATAAGACTCAAAGGAAGAATAAGGCCGCCAAGAAGGCCTCATCCAAAGAAAGAGGGAAAGCTCCCCTAGATCAGACTATTTTCAAGAAAGTCATCTTTCCGACAAAAAAGTTTGATTTGAACTCGTCCTATGGTCACTTGACCAGGCCTACTTATATAGAGCCAAAGTATCATTATCAAGGATGGACTTGTCCCAGAAACTTTGGTGAGAGTGTCTTTAAGGCACCTTATGAAGAAGTTATTCTTCTGGGCTATGGACCTTATAATTATGGCCATAACTTAAAGAGAACACCTAAGGTAAAACCTATTGTTGAAAAGCATGCAAAGGAGAAGAGACCATGTTATTTCCATCATCATGAAGCCTCCTCTTCTAGGAATGCAACCCTTGCTAGACCACCATTTAAAAAGGTCAGATAGGAGTACCTCAGGCACAGATACACCAAGTTTAACTGTTGGTGTTGTGGCAAAATTGGTCATTTTGTCATTGATTGTTGATTTAATACTAGAGAGGTTGCTACTCCTCAAGTTGGCAACATGAGAGTGACCACTCATAATGCTAATCCTCATAGGGGGAGTGTTCTAACCCGAGACCAAGGACCCAAACATTTTTGGGTTCCTAAGGCAAATTGATTATGATTGCAGGTATATCCAAAGGCCACCACAATGCCAATCTAGTACTTGGACAATGGATGCTCTCGGCACATGACCGGGATAAGAAGCATACTCCAAAATTATTCTCCAGTGTTGAATGGACAAAAGGTCAACTTTGGAGGTTCAGACCGAGGAATAACCAAAAGCTACGGTGAAAGAGAAAAGTTCTTCAAGATCACTACTCCAACCCCCATTGGGGAGGCAGATGATCAAGATGAATAAAACATCCAAATTGGTGAAGTAACTCCAGTAGCTGAAGAAGTTCCAAATGCTAGAAATCTAGAGCTCAGACATCTGAAGGATCACCCATTGGACCAGATCATAGGAGATCCCCGGGATGGTGTCAGAACTTGTCGAGGTACAACTAACGAGAATTTATTTAAGTTTTCTCTCACAGGTTGAACTAAAGAAGTTTGAGGAAACAAACTCTGATGCATCATGGATCTTGGCCATGGAAGAAGAACTGAAATAGTTCACGTGATGCAAAGTTAGGAAACTAGTTCCTAGACCCAAAGAAAACTCTGACACATCATGTCGTCACTAATGTCTTTTCTATCCGTTAGTAGAAATCTTATATAAGGCCTTTTCATTAAGACTAACCCTAAGCAGAAATCCGTACGTTTTATTTTTTGTGAATTGGCCATCTCTCTCCAAGAACAGAACTTTCAGAAGCCGTCACCGCCGCTCAACGTGAAGATCGATCCTTCTATTTTTGATCAAGAAGGGCTTGTTGTTCAAGGAATCTTTATTTTCTCCTTGATCGAGAAGGTCTAAGGTTTCTCAGATCAGATCTCCTAAGTCTTCTTCAACAAATTCTGAAAAAGCCGCAAAGTTCAAGAAGAAGACCTAGAGTTGAATTTTTCCAGATCTGAGACAATTCTCTGTTTGTATTTTATATCTCTTTGTAAATCTTGTAGGAGATTATTCTCCGAGTGTAGGAGCGTTGTTCTCCTAGTTGTAGGAGTGTTGTTCTTTGAGTGTAGATCCATTTGGATCGAGATTATAGGAACTTAGTTCTGAGGCGTTGGATAGGTTTTCAATCCGATATAGTGGAGTAGCCAAGTCTAGTGATTTGCTAGATCAGGGAGGAAAAGTGGACGTACCAAACGCATTAGAACCACTATAAATCTTCTTGTCATCTGTGATTGCTTGATTTTTTGTGCAAGTTCTTTAAATTATTTATTTTGCATATAGACGCACAATTCACCTATTAACCCCCCTTTAGGTGATATAGGTTGACAACTTAACACTTTCATACAGGTCCAGAAATCTCCCGAGAAGGACACAGCCATGTGGCACGCCCATGTCACATGTCGTGTGTTCGACACGCCTGGGGACACGCATGTGTCCCTGGCCGTGTAGCTCTCATAACACAAAATGGAAAATCGCCTGAGCACGACACGCCCTGGGGCACGCCCATGTCCCAGGACATGTTCACCGACCTGACGACCGTTGGCAGCTAAAACGTCGACCACACGACTCGTAGACAAATACGCCCCTGACACGACCCTGGGACATGCCCGTGTCCCAGGCCGTGTGACCTGTCCCCAAGTCCAAATTCTGCTCCGAACGTCGCCTATTCCTCTTTTGAGTTTCGGGGCGTTACATCGTGCTCTCAGATCATGCATATTCGACCCCATTGAAAAGTTATCCCAAATTTCCCCTTTCGTCAATTTCTACCCAATTGATATGGCAGTCAAGGCTTGGGAAAACACTTATAATGATATCGAAATTGCTGCCACTTCCCCATTATGGAGCACTTTATTATGATGAACTTTGTAATGAATTGAATTTCGTTTATCTAATAATAACCTAGCAAGCCTTCTATTTTAATTTTCTTTGAATTGTATTTGATTCTTATTTGTTTGAATTCTAGTATTGCGAGTCCAATACAAGATTTGCATACTAGATTTTACTAAGAGGTTGTGAATATGAGGAGATCATTTAAATGTATTGCTAACATAGTTTTGACCCTATATTTGTGTCCAAGATTTTATCGAGAGATTGTGGATACAAGAGGATAGCTCAAAAATAAAAGGAGTTATCATGTAATCCTTAAAAGAGGATATATCAAATCTTTCAGATTTGGGCCAAACCCAATCGTGGGGTTCACGGCCTAAAGAAAGCTTAGTGGGTTCGACTGGTCGAGGGTTCTTAATCATTCCGCCAAATGTTGGACATTAGTGTATTCTCGAGAAAGACATTAACAAAATTTGGGAGGCTCCACAGTTGAAGGCAAATTATTTAGAAACTTGCACTTTAATCTTTTATAAAAGTTTGTTTTACCTAATCAAATTTCTCTTAATAGTTTAATCAAACTTTTTCTCTTTTTTACAAATCAACCACTCTTTTCTTTTGATAAAATAATTCTTCCTTATGAGTACAAGTACTCGACAAATTCGGGAAAATATGACACTTGATTCTATACTCTGTAATGATAGCTGCACTTGCCTTTCAAAAGTGTAATTAGTCATAGCTATAGTCACGTACACATACACACGCATTAAGGATTTGTCGTGGTTGTCATGGACTATCCTTTGTCGATATTTGGAATGCAAGATTCTATTAATTTTATCATTTTTTTCTTCGCCTCATTTCTCTTTTTTATTTTTCTTTTTTAATTCAATTCTATTAAGTGACAGTTGTATTATTTTCATTCAAAAAATGCTTTCATAATTGGTTGCTAAAGTTGTCGAGCTTCAAAATAAAGTTAGTCCTTTAGAAACTGCACAGAAACACCAAATTACTTGTCAATATTGTGATGAGCCTCATCAAAGTAATGAATGTTATTTTTATTCTTATTCTACAAATTTTAATTCTCCAAATTTAAATTATGGAAATGATTTTTCTCAATCGTATGCAAATAATTCTGATTATTTTTATGATCATAATTTTTTCTCTTAATGAAATTAATTATTCTAACTTTATTGGAAATAATTTTTCTAATTTTTATGAATTTTTTTTTTTTTCAAATTTTAATGGAAATAATTTTTCAAAATTTCTTGAAAATATTTTTTCCTGATTTTAATAATTTTTCTTCTATCTCGGATGTTGATTATTCTTGGTTGCAAGATCACCCGAAAAGATTCCCGAGCAGTGAGAATAATTCTTTAGATCCATTTTCTTCTTCTTCTTTTGCATCGCAAGCTTCGTCCTCTAATTTTGGGGAATTTTTACAATTTCAGTTTCATTTTCCTCCCCAAAATTTAGATGCAATTAATTCTTGTTCTTATGATATTTCTCCATCTTTGGATAATTTATCTATGAAGGAACATGATTTTTCATGTAATGCCATAATTTCTTACGCCGAAGACCAAGAAAATTTGTTGTGCCAAGAATATATGAAGGTTTTGGGCACACCATATGAAATAGAGGAAGAACGAGTTTCTTCTCATACTCCACTCATATCTTTTAATTTGTGTAATGTATTTTCATAAAGTCCTATTTTGGATGAAAATGAAGTTCATGAAAATTTGTTGTCTTAAAATTTTATTTCGTTTGGTTATTCACTAGAATTTTTAAATGAGAATTTATTTTTAGAAAATTAACAAGCAGAGCTTATTCATATAGTTTTGTAAGGACCTCCTCCTTTCAAAAATATTTATGACATGTTTATTTTTTATTTTTCTTATACTAAAGATTTTCATGTACAGGACGAGTTGTTGCAATCAAACTTTGCCAACAATCCATTTGATGCTCATCTACAACAATTCAAATCACCTCAGGTATGTATAGGCGAATTGGATTTATATTTTCAATGCGACTGTCAAAAGAGGAATCAAGCAGAGTAGTCGAGCGACCGACTTCTACACATTCACCCAAGCATAAATTAAGAAAGTTGTTCGTACACTTTAATTTTTATTTTCCTTTTGGCTAACAAAAACCGTTTAAATTAAAGACAAGAAAAAAAGAAATTGTTCTTGGGAGACACTCCTTGGTTATCTTTTCCACAAATTTCTTTTTATGCACTTTTATTTTTATTAGTTTTTCTTTTTCCCCACCTACTTAGCTCATAAATATTGGGGAGAATATTTATTTTTAAGTATGGGGGGGGGGGTGAGATCTCTTATTTGTGTTTTTTCAAATCCAAAAAAAAGAATTAAAAATGTCTTTTCTTTTCTTAGTTTTGAAAAAAAAAATAAATGAATTAATTTATTATTATTATTTTAATTTGTTTCTCAATTTTATTAATTTTTGGTTTTCTTTTTTTATTCTAATCAAAAATACAAAAAATTATTAAACTTAAAAATTATAATATTTTGAGAAAGGGTTGTGTTGGGTTTTCATCCCAAAAAACACCCTAGTGCCTTGTGATGTATCTAAAAATAATTGGTTTCTAATTAATAAATTTTGTAAAATTAAATTTCTCCAAACATTATTTGGTCTTCCCTAGGCAAGCTAATTTTTATTTATGTGTTTTATTTATAGGCTTCTTATAAAAAGTTTTCTTCCATGTATTTATTTATAATATATGCCTTTTCAAAATTTGTTAGTTTTAACTCTAAAATAAATTAGATTTAATAAAATTTTCATTAACTTGGTTTTTTGTAATATTTCATAGTTTACTTTCTCTCTTTAAAATATCATAATTCAATGTTGTAGAAATTGTGCTTAAAATCTTAAGATTTTACTCGTATTAATTTTAGCTTATGGATTCTTAGGATTACTCAAATTATTTTATATGTTCTCAAATTACTTTCTTTGAAATTGTTTTGCCTTTAAACCCTAGCCCTTTTTCCCTACCTTGTACCCTTTTGTTTGGCAAAAATAAAAAAAGTTAAAAGATCATATATCATAGAATGAGGATAAAATTCATCATTCCTAACCATATGCATCCAAATCAATAAAAGTTTATATGTGATGAAGTTGTGAGGACAAAATTTATCACTCCTAAACATATACATTTGGTTTATTTAAAAGAAGAAGAAAAAATAAAAAATGGAAATAATAGTATACAATTCATCATTTCCCAAAGAAATCAAAGTACTTTTTCTATGCCAATTTTAACGCCTTTCAACAAATTTTAAATTCTATGCCATGAATTATGTGAGAGAGCTTAGTTAATATTTTTAAGTTTTCTAAAAGTTTTTAGGGATATATATATATATATATATATATATTTTATTTATTTATTTTATCTTAGATTATTTAGCTTAATTCATTGCAAATATTCATTAGGAGGATTTAAAAAGAGAATTCTTAAACTAATATTTATTCTTTTCATTTTAATTTTTGAATTTTGAATTATGGGGATGTTTTATAATACATAATTTATAGTTATTTTTATATAATATTTTATTAATAATAAGTTATATTTTGTTTATTTTTATCTTAATAAATATTTAATATGCTTTATATTATGTTTTTAGGTATAATTAGGCTTCAAATAGAATTTTTGAGCTCACAGCCATTATCAGGAGGCATTTTGTAGAAAATTAACACATTTACTCGTGGATAGCTAAACATCAAATTATCATAACTTTTAATTTTGGAAGAGTTACGAGACATGCAACCAGTCAATGGAAAGAGCGTGATGTCATTTACATTCTGGTGAAGTTTCCCATGTACGCTCCCTTATGTCACAAGCGTGACATGTGCTTAAACACGGGAGTGTCAGGGGCATGACACATGAAAAAAATGTAATTTTCTTTAGAAAGCTTCATGGTGTAATTTTAGAACTTTTCTCAATACACGCTCCCATGACATGGGCGTGACCGGGGAGTAACCATCCCAGAAATTGACAAACTAGTGACTGATCATGTCATTTTTGCCATTTGTTGACCTAGTCAAGTCAAGCCAATGACACGGGGGTGATCCTAGGGCGTGACCAACAAATTGTGATGATTTTGGCAGTTTTTCTGCCCTCATTTCGTAGCATTTTATTGCGGCAATTTCGTGCCAGACACGCCCTAGGTGACGAGCATGACCTAGGGGCATGACTCCCCAACTGAAATTTCTATAAATAGCAAGAATGTTCTTGAGATGGGGGGAGATTTTGGTGGAGAAATTCTATAATTTTGTGTTATTTTTCCTTAATTTCCATTTCAAGTTTGTAGATTAGCTTAGTTAATTTCCTTTCTTAGTTGTACTTTAAATTTGTATTTTGGTAATTCAAGCTTTCTTATTTTTAGTTAGCATGTCACTCTCTATCACCTTTCATGCAGGCCAATGGTTCCGACTGGATAAATACACTACTAATGGACTCAACCAAATAGTGGCACAAACTTTAACAATGCACAATGCAAAGGTTCACTACTCCTTTTAGAGATTAAACAAGGGCTATATGCCAATGTTTGCTCAAACGAATAGGACCTACATTATCTGGACAATTAGCTAATCGAGATAATATTATCTACAAGCATTCACAAAACCCAATAAGAGAACATCCAGACTAAAATAGCGATTCAAAAAACGTCCACGATCAATCGCAAAATTAATTAATATGAGGTAGGTCAGATCACTTGAACTCAAGGAGAAATCAAAGGTTAGGGACATGAATTCTACTAGCATTCACAAGATCTACCCGATCCAAGTTATACGAAAATATTCGGATAAATAAACACTTGCAATTCTAATTTTATTAGCACACTAATTTCAATATAAATCCAAACTAACCAATAAACTTCTAATCCACCAAATCTCATAATAAATTTAAAGAATCACATAAGAGGAGGTTTAGATCGTTAACCAGTCCCAAGCACTAGATCTGCAAAATCTATCCACAAAGATGAGTGTAGGAAACACATACGATAGAGGTAAGAATCTACTTCCATGCAGATCAACAGAACCTCAGCGGACGATGAAGACATGGGCCGCTTTCCTTTGTAAAACCCTAGAAGGGGGAGAAACCTTGATGGTCAAATATTACCAATGGGGTGGCTGGCCGAAATCTTCCAAGGTGGAAGAATAGGGATACGACTTGAAGTTGGCCGAAGTCTTTAAGAGAGGAGAAGGGAGGCCAGTGGGTTTGAGGGTGGAGGGGAGAGGGTCGGCGGTTTGGGTATAGGGGAGAGAGGAGGCCGAACCTAGAGGGGGAAGAGAATGGGTCAACTAGGTTTTAGAGGGAGAGAGGGTGGCTGGTTCGTTTGGAGAGGGAGGGCTTTGTGTGGTGGTTTTGAGGGGAGAAGAGGTGGAGGAAAGGAGGTCGAGATTGAGAGAGGAAATGTGGTCGGCGGCTAGGGTGAGGGGAGAGAGCAAGAGAGAGGAATTCTTAAACAATAATTAGGTTTTGATTTTTCAATTCATTTAACTTACTAATAGCTTCAACATCAAGGCCTTATATAGGCTACACCACTCAATCTCCATCATTCATGAAAAAGAAATACATTAGATGGTTATAAGCACCTATCACAAACATGAAATAGAAATACACTAGTATAATGCATAACAATAAAATGCATAAAATGTTTACAATAAAAATGCTTAACAATATATAATTATAAATATTTAATTTATAATCATATATTTTTATTTGGAGGTAAGGGCGGACGGCGTGCATAACATGTAGCGGGACTGGGCATTGGTGATGAATGTTGCGACAATGATCGTACCAATCAACAAACTCTCAATGTCGGTGATCAATGACCGCATCAGCAACATCATCATGAACCAGTGGCGGGACAGCGTTGCCATCAACCGTATGTAATTTTCCCACATGATGAGTGGCTGAATTTTTTTTAACACTTGATCATGATCAACTTTGAAGTGAAATGAACATTGGTTTATCCTTTAATAATGTAGTAGGCCTTCAATTTTAATTTGCTTTGAGTATTCTTTGATTCCTATTTGTTCAAATTTTAGTGTTGTGAGTATGATCCAAGATCCGTATCCTAGATTTTTCTGAGAGGTTATGGATACGAGGAGATCATTTAAATGTATCGCTAACATAGTTTTCAATCCTAAATTTATATCCTAGATTTTATCAAGAGGTTGTGGATACAAGAAAATCACTCAAAGATAAAAGGAGTTGTCATGAAATCCTCAAAAGAGGACATCCCAAATCTTCTAGATTGGTGTCAAACCAAATAGTGTGGTTCACTGCCAAAAGCCATCTTAGAGGGTTCGACGAGGCGAGGGGTCTTAATCATTCTGCCTAAGGTTAGACATTAACATATTCTCAAGTGCGGCGTTAACATAAATTGGAAGCCTCTATGGTCGAAGGCAAATTTTTTATAATCTTGAACTTTAATCTTTTATCAAAGTTTATTTTATCTAAAGTGATCAAGTGCTAGACTTTACCTCATCGAATTTCTGTCAATAGTTTAAACACACTTTTTATCTTTTTTTCAAATCAAATACTTTTTGTTTTGATAAAATAATAGCTCTTACTTGTGAGTACAAGTACTCGATAGATTCGAAAAAATATTGCATTTGATTTTATACTCTGTAACGATAGGTGAACTTGCCTTCCCAAAGTGTAATTACTCACAGCTACATTTACACACACGCACGGATCTCCGCAACATAACTTCATGCTACAGTTAAATTGAGTCCAATTCCCCATATCTAAGATCCCGTATATAAGTGGGTGGCGTGGCAGCAAGGTCATTGTCCTCCTACAAATTTTGCACCACCAAAATTGCTTAATCCGTAAGGAAACAAAGCCAGCAATCTGACGATTGTGTGTCGGGGAGATTTTAATAAATAAAATGTGCTGGAAAATTCCAATGTGTGGACCATACCAGCACTAGAGATCTGAATCCCAACAAAACTTCGTAGTCAAGCTTGCTCGGGTGAGAGTAGTATTGGGATGGGTGACCTCCTAGAAAGTCAACATGTTGCACCCATCTCTTGTCTCTTATGTGCATGAACTCCCCCTTTTACAAGCAGCAATTGCGCCCTCTATCCAACCATAGATCCGAAGAAATCGTCCACGTAGATAGGGTAGAATTTTTAGAATCAATAGAACAGACATGTGGCCTTAACATCCCGAGCAGGTGATGAGCGAGAAATCAAAATGAAGATGTCTGACTTAGTTCAAAAATGCAACAAACTTCAAATGACAATAACTTTTGATCCGACCGTTTAATTTTCGCCTACAATACCTTTTTGGAAAGCTCTCGGAGATGTCCATCAACTGGCAAACCTGTTTAGCCCGTTCTGGCTCACTTCACTTTATCAAATCGCGTAGATTCAACTTTGTTTAATAGTTATCCCATCTTTTCCCTTTTGTCAATTTCTTCCCAATGGATATGGAATCAAAGGCTTCAGAAAATACTTACAATGATACATAACTTTGAGCTCGTATGGCTGAATTGCTTCCACCCCCTCCCCCCCCCATTTCTGAGACCCCACGCATAGGCGAGCAATGTAGCGGCTAGGCCATTTCCTATTGACAAATTTTGCACCGCCAAAATTGCTTAATACAAAATTAAACAAAGCCCGTAATCAGGAAGATCGCATGTCATGGAGCCTGATATAAATAATTTGTTGGGCAATTCCATCGTGTGCGACCATACTAGCACTAGAGCACTGGATCCCATGAGAACTACATAAATAAGTGTTCATGGGCAAGAATTGTATTGGGATGGGAGACCTATTTGGAAGTCCTCGTGTTGCACCCATCTCTTGCCACTAAGGTTCATGAACATCAAATTTTTACTAGTAGAAAACATGCCCACTCTCCAACCACGGATCCAAAGTAACCGTCCATGTGGACTGGGCGAAATTTTTGTAATCAACAAAACAAACACGTGGCCTTAACTTCCTGAGCAGACAGTGAGTGAGATATCAAATTAAAGATGTGCGACTTAGTTCGAAAATGCAATGAACTTCAAATGACCATAACTTTTGATCCGACTGTCAGATTTTCTGCCATAATACCTTTTTGGAAAGCTATTAGCGACGTCCATCCACTGGAGAACCAGTTAACCCATTTGAGCTAATTTTGCACCGTTATAAAGTATAGATTCAACTCCATTTAAAAGTTATCCCAGCTTTCCATTTTACCAATTTCTTCCTAATGGATAAGGCATCAAAAGATTCAGAAAACACTTCAAATGATACAAAAAATAGTCACGATATAACTTCGTGCTCAAACGGCTAAATCGCAGTAACTACCCTATTTTGTAGATCCCGTGTAGAGGCGAGCGGCGTACCAGCCACACCATTGCCATTTGTCAAAGTTTATGCCGCAAAAATTTCTTAATCCGAAATGAAACAGAGCTCACAATCTGGAAGATCACATGTCGGGGAGCTTGCCATAGATAAATATGTCGGACAATTCCAATGCATATGACCATACCAACACTAGAGCACCAGATCCCATCAAGAGCTTGGCAATTAATTGTACTTTGGAGAGTGTAATATAGTGATGAGTGGTCTCCTGGGAAGTCCTCGTGTTGCACCTATCTCTTACAAGTAAGGTGCTAAACGCCCTTTTTTACCAGTAATAAATGTGGCCTCTCTCCGATTGCGGATTCGATGTAACTATCCACATGGACTAGGAGGAATTTTGGGAATCCACAGAATGGACATGTAGCCTTAACATCATGAGCAGGACGTTAGTGGGAAATCAAAATGAAGATGCACGACTTAGTTCAAAAATGCAACAAACTTCAAATGACCATAACTTTTGATCCAACCGTACAATTTTCGCCCACAATATCTTTTCAGAAAGCTCTCGGTGAAGTCCATCTAGTGGAGAACTAGGTTAACCAGCTCGAGCCCATTTCACACCCTTAGATTGCGTTGATTCAACTATACTTAAAATTTATCCTAGCTTTCCCTTTCATCAATTTCTTCCCATTGGATATGACATCAAAGGCTTTGGAAAATACTTCAAATTATACAAAAATAATCGTGACATAACATCGCGCCCGCACGACTTAATTTCCTCCACTTCCCCATTTTAAAGATCTCGTGTAGAGGCAGGCGGCATGGTGGCAAGGCCATTGTCGTTCGACAAAATTTGCTCTACCAAAATTCTTAATCTGAAAGGAAACATAACCTGCATTCCGGGAGATTGTGCACCGGGGAGCTTGTCATAAATAAAATGTGCCGGATAATTCTAATGTGTGCAACCATACAAGCACTAAAGCACCAAATCCCATTAAAACTCTGTAGTTAGGCTTTCTTGGGGGAGAATAGTACTGGGATGGGTAACCACTTGGGAAGTACTCCTGTTGCACCCATCTCTTGTAGCTCTAGTGCATGAACGCCCATTTTTACCAGTAGTAAACACGCTATCTCTCTAATCTCGGATCCAAAGTAATAATCCACGTGGACTGGGCAGAATTTTTGAAATCAAATAAACTGACATGTGACCTTAACATCTTGTGCAGGTGGTGAGTGGGAAATCAAAATAAAGATGCGAGACTTAGTTCGAAAATGCAACGAACTTTAAATGACCATAACTTTATATCCGCGTTTGATTTTTGAACACAATACCTTTTCGGAAAACTCTCGGAGTCGTACATCTACTACTAAACTGGGTTAACCTGTTCGAGCTCATATTGTGCCCTCATATTGCGCATATTTAACTATGTTTAAAATTTGTCCTAGCTTTTCCTCTTCGCAAATTTCTTCCAAATGGATATGGAATTGAAGGATTTGGAAAACACTTCCAATGATACAAATATAGTTGCGGCATAACTTTGTGCTCGCATAGCCAAATCACCACCACTTCCCTATTTGTAAGATCTATCGTAGAGGCTGGTGGCATGGAGGCCAAGCAATTGCTATTTGACAAATGTATGCCACCTCAATTTTTTAATCCAAAAGAAGCGGAGCCCGCAGTCTGGAATATTACGTGTCAAAGAGCTTGGCATAAATAAAATATGTCAGACAATTCAAATGTGTGCGACCATACTAGCACTCGAGCACCTGATACCATTATAACTCTGAAGTTAAACGTGTTTAGGTGAGAGTAGTACTGGAATGGGTGGCCTCTTTAGAAGTCCTTGTATGACACAATATTGACGCTCTTGTGCATTAACACCATTTTTTACCAACGACCAAGATGCCCTCTCTCAGAATATGGATCTGAAGTAACCCTCCACATGGATTGGGCAGAATTTTTGGAATCAATTGAATAGATGCGTGGCCTTAACATCCAAGCAGGCGGTGTGTGTAAAATAAAATTTAAGAAGCGCAACTTTGTTCAAAAATGAACTAAACTTCAAACGACAATAACTTTTGATCCAAATGTCCTATTTTTGCCCGAAATACTAAGCATGTGCTTGTTTTGTGCCGTTATATAACATAGATTCATCTCCGTTAAAAGTTATCCTAGCTTTCCCTTTCGTCATTTTCTTCCCAATAGATATGCCATCGAAGACTTTGGAAAACACTTCCAATGATATAGAAATAACTGCGGCAAAACTTCACGCTCGCATTGCTAAATCGATCCCACGTCCACATTTTGGAGATCCTGAGTGGAGGTGGGCGGCATATAGCGGCCAGGCCATTGTCGTTTGACAAAATTTGCACCACCAAATTGCATAATCCGAAATTAAACAGAGCCTGCAATACGGAAGATCGAGCGTCGGGGAGCTTGGCATAAATAAAATGTTCCAGACAATTCAGATGTGTGTGACCAACCTAGCACTAGAGCACTAAATCCCATCATATCTCTACAGTTAAGCGTGTTTGAGGGAGAGTAAATCTTGTGTCGCACCTATCTCTTGCCACCTGGGTGCATGCATACGCCTTTTTACCAACGACAAACACGACCACTATCAAAACGCAGATTTGAAGTAACCGTCCACGTGGACTTGGCGAAATTTTTGGAATCAACAAAATAGACACATGGCCTTAACGTCCCGAGTATGAGGTGAGTGGGAAATCAAAATGAAGATGTGCAGCTAAATTTGAAAATGCAATGAACTTCAAAAGACCATAACTTTTGATATTACCATCCAATTTTTGCCCACAATACATTTTTGGAAAGCTACTGGAGTCATACATCCACTAATGAACTTGGTTAACCCATTCGAGCTCATTCAACTTTGTTTAAAATTTATCCCAGCTTTTCGCTTTCGTCAATTTCTGCCCAATGGATATTGCATCGAAGGCTTTGGAAAACACTTCTAATGATACAAAAATAGTTGTGGCTTAACTTCATGCTTACACGGCTAAAGAGCCTCCACTTCCCCATTTTAGAGATCCCACATAATGGTAGGTGGCGTGGCGGCCAGGCCATTGCCATTCGACAAAATTTACGCGATCAAAATTGCTTAATCCGAAAGGAAAAGGAGTCCGCAATCCGGAAAATCGGGAGTCCGGGAGCATGGCATAAATAAAATGTGTCGAACTATTCAAACGTGTGCAACCAAAAAGTACTAGAGCACCAGATCCCATCAGAACTCCATAATTAAGCGTGCTTGGGTAAGAGTAGTTTCTGGATGGGTGATCTCTTAGAAAGTACTCTTGTTGCACCCATCTCTTGACGCTCAAGTCCATGACCCCTTTTACCAGCGACAAATGCACACTCTCTCCGACCACAGATCTGAAGTAATAATCCGCGTGGGCTAGTCTGAATTTTTTGGAATCATAAGAATAGACCAATAGCCTTAATTTCCTGAGCAGACGGTGAGTGGGAAATCAAAATTAAGATGCGCAACTTAGTTTGTAAATGCAATATTGTACTTCAAACAACCATAACTTTTGATCCAACCATCCTATTTTTGGGAACAATATCTTTTCGGAAAGCTTTCAGAGACGTACATCTACTGGCTAACATTGTTTACCCATTAAAGATTGTTTCTCTCTCTCAGATTCGTAGATTCAACTATGCTTAAAAGTTATCCCAACATTTCTCATTCGACAATATATTCCAAGTGGATTTGGCATCAAAGGATTTGGAAAACAATTCCAATGATATAGAAATAGCAGCGACATAACTTCACACTCGCACAGATAATCTCCAGCACTTTCCTATTTCGGAGATCATACATAGATGCGGGCGGTGTAGCGTGCAACACCCCTATCCATCCCATATCATATAACAGTAGGCTCGGCCAGGGCCCGATGTCTTATACCACAATAAAACCAAAGGGTTACTAAATGGAACCATCCTTACAATACACATATCCTACACAGAGCACATTCTAGCGGAGGCATTTCAAAAGTTGCAAAGAAAAAACCCAAGCCAACAACATGAATGGACTAACTACCCAAATTAGGAATGAGCGTACAAATACACAAAGTACTTGGCCTTAAGGCCTTACAAGAGTTTACTTAAATAAACAGTGTCTTCCAAACATCGGCATGCAGGCCGGTCACACATGAATATAACAACAAATATTTGCATGGCCTTCGAGGGCCGGCTCAGCAACTAGGGCTTCAGCCTGTTACTTGTCACTAGGCTCCGCGCCACCTGTAGGAAACAATCCACCACAGCGGAGGCAAATAAAAGCAATGGTCAGCTAAAGCTTACCAAATTATAACGACCCCAATCCTTTCTTTTGGTGGCGGTGCTCCTTCCCTACATTGCATCGGTATAATCCAATGATTAAAGTGAAAGTACAACCTTTGCACAATACATCACAAGTGCAGGCCCGCGCGGCCACACACCCCGTGCTCTCAGGGCACTTACTTGGTGAACCAGGTAAAAATCTGTGGTCTCACTACCACCTCTAGGACGGCAAACCTCGTGAGCATTATAGTCTTTCTGGCTTAAGCCAAAGACCCTCCATCTATGCCAACGGTAAGTGTCACATACCTTAGGTCACTTTAACTGAAACACATAGAGCGGGTAAGGTTCCACCTAACCCGTTGCTCACACCGCAACGTGGATTTAAGCCATATGCGCTGGTAAAGCTTCCCCGAGTCCCAAAACGATCACACAAATGTTACATAACCCAGTTATGTGCAAGTTGGCTCCCAGGCTACCTAGGTGGCAGAACCACGCTTCTTCCTAGATTTTCGGGTGCACCTTGGAGTTAATCCCCAAGACTCCCTGTTGCAATCCACCGCGTAGAAAACCCGAAAACAACCATCGTCACAGAGTCTTCTCTGGCCATTCATGCATAATGAAACATCACCGATCCATACTAAGTTCTCCGGGTAGGCTTCACACAACATGCCTATGTACGTACTTCGATTTTGGACTCTACATTCAAAACAAGGGGGACTATTCATGTCTACCCGAAGGAATACCTCACACTCACCGCTCACTCGCGGGAGGGAGTTTCCTTTGCAAAAAGGGAAGAGGAGTTCACATGTCCAAGAAGAAAATCATTACCCTTGTGTTTCTCTTTGGCTCCAAGAAGATCTAGACTGATGAAAAGCACTACAGCGTCCTCGCCTTCGTAGATCTGGATCAACTTGAGATTTGGGGATCCGAAGCTCCTCCGGCAGCCGGATCTCTCCTTCTTCCTTGCTCTCCCCTCTCTCTAAAGCTTTAGAAAGTGAGCTTGATGAAGAATGAGGGTTTCAAACCATATTCCTGGACTTATCTCAATAAGGACCGCTCTAGACCATTAGATCCCAATAGAAGGAAACGAACGACCAGGATTCGAACATAAAACCAATTTCTTAGGTCGAACATGGCTTGTGACATGCCAGTGTCCAAAGGCGTGTTCCACACTCGTCGTAAACTAGGAAATATATAATAGGACACGTCCTGTGATACGTCTTGTGGCACGCCTGTGTCAACCGTGGACACGCCCGTGTCATGGGCCGTGTGCCTCAATCAATGCTAAAACCGTCGCGTCCCAAACAGGACACGGGCTTAGACACACCCGTGTCACAATTGACATGCTTTTGTCAAACAGTACATGCCTATGTTACGAGACATGTTCCCTGATCAACACAGGAACAAAACATATCGAATAGGACATGGCCTAGTGACTTGCCCATGTCATAGGTCGTGTGCTAGACATTCCCTGGGACACGCCGGTGTCCCAGGTCGTGTAACTCTCTCGACACAGCCTGGCTAACAGCCCAAGCAGGACACGACCCTGGACACACCCGTGTCTCAGGCCGTGTTCTCGACTTCCATAAATCGTCGAATGCATTTCGACGACCACGCGGAAAATCATCAAACTCGAGCATGAAATGACCCTGTACATGTCCGAGTTCCAGGCCGTGTAACCCCTAACAGGCCGCAGATTGGCCTTAAAATGCTACGAAGTCATTTTCGAGATTTGGGGTGTTACAATTCTCCCCCCTCCCCCCTTAATTGAATTTTGTCCCGAAATTAACGTATAAAAAGTACTCAAACTTAAACAGTACCTGAGAAAAATAGCTCGGGATACTTCTCGAGCATGCTCTGCTCTGGCTCCCATGAAAGCTCCTCATGAATGTAGTTGTACCATCGGACTTTGACCATCCGGATGTCTTTGTTACGCAATCGCTTGACTTCCGAGTCCTCGATGCGGGTCTTGACCTTCGTCGTCAACCCATTATCGACCAGAACTTGATCGACCGCAATCACTTGTGAAGGCGCTTGCACCGCCTTCCGCAACACCAATATATGGAATACTTGTGAAGGCGCTTGCACCACTCAGTTCCACTGATAAATTTTGTCAATAAGCTACTTCACCAATTTGCTCCAGAACTTCAAATTGTCCAAGGTACCTCCGGCCCAGCTTCTTCAAGAGTCGTACCCGTGAGAAACCCTTGAATAACTTAATCTTCAACTGCACCCAGTCGCCAACAGCGAACTCAATGTTCCGATGCTTGGCATTATAGTATTTAGTCTGCATGTCCTGAGCGATCAGCAATTGTTCTCGAATAGTTCGTACCAACGAAGTGGCGTCTTCCACCTCTGGACGTTTGTATATCTTTGACTCACCCGTTTCCAACCACGACAATGGCGTGCAACATTTTCTACCATAAAGGACCTTGAAGTGCGCAATTTGAATGCTCGCTGGGTAGCTATTGTTATAAGCAAATCCCACCAAGTATAGGTGATCTTACCACTGTTTCTCGAAACTAAGACGAACATGTGAAGCATATCTTCCATCATCATGTTGACTATCTCGGTCTGACCATCCATCTGCGGATGAAAGGTCATGCTGAAACTAAGCTTGGTTCCCAGCATTTTTTGCACCAATCTCCAGTCATTGGACGTGAACCGCCCATCTTGGTCACTCACGATGCTACGAGGCACATCGTGTAGTCGAGCAATGTTATCCACATAGATTTTTGCCAGTTTATACACCGAATCATCCTTCCTATTTGGAATGAAGTGTGACACCTTCGTCAATCGATCTACGATCACCCGGATGGTGTCATTCCCCTTCTGCAATCTTGGCAAACCCTGCACAAAATCCATAGAAATATCATCGAACTTCCACTCTTGGATAGGCAAGGGCTTCAAGAAACATCCGGGCTTCTGGCACTCCGCCTTCACCAAGGCTCATGTTTGATACTTCGCTACGTAAAGTGCCATGTCCTTCTTAAGTCCTAGCAACCAGAACAACATCTTCATATCACGGTACATCTTCGTGCTCCCTGGGTGAATCGAGCACTTCGTATGATGAGTCTCGTACATCACTTCCACCTATTGTTTTCCCATATTTGGGATGCACAGACGACTATTCTTCCATAACAATCCATCAACAACATCAAATTGGGAATATGACCCGCCCAAAGCCTCATCCATGATTTGCATCATGTTGCTATCCAAATCTAGAACATGCCGAATACAATCAGCCAGGTCATACTAAACTTTTGTCTAGTTGAATAATGCTTTGGCACTAGTCTGCTTGTCAACACAAGTGATCTCTAATGCCTCCAACCCCCGAATCAAACGCTCGTCATGAAACGATAACAAGTTGGCCCGCGCAGGGAGCCTGTGACTCAACGCATCCGCAACTACATTGTCTTTCCCAGGCACATAGCGAATCTTGAATGTGTAGTCTCCCAGAAACTCCATCCACCTCCGATGCCAAATGTTTAGATCCTTTTGATCCAACAAGTACTTCAGGCTCTTATGGTTGGTATAGATATCGACCTTAACACCATACAGGTAATGCCTCCACAACTTCAGGGCAAATATCACAACTGCTAACTCCAAGTCATTGACTTGATAATTTCTCTCATGCACCTTCAGCTGGCGCGAGCCATAAGCCATCACTCTCCCATACTAACGTAGGACACCACCCAAACCACAGCCTGAAGCATCACTGTAGATCTCAAAACCTTCGGTCCCAACCGACGAACATAGAATAGGCTCCATGGTCAACTAACTTTTTCAGTTTTTCGAAAGCTTGTGCGCACTCTGGCAACAACACAAACTTTTGATCTTTCCTCGTCAAAGTTATGAGGGGTAATACTATCCCCAAGAAGTTCTTTACGAAGCGCCTGTAGTAGCCGTCAAGTCCCAAAAAACTCCAAACTTTCTGTACTGAACACAACACAGGACACTCCTGTATCACAACTATCTTCGCCGGATCAACCGCAATCCCTTCTCCGCCGACTATATGACCAAGGAATGCCATCAAGGACTATCAAAACTCATATTTGGAGAAATTGGCATACAGTTGGTTCCTCCTCAGCGTCTCAACCACAAAATACATATGCTTAAAGTGATCCTCCTCACACTGCGAGTACACCAATATATCATTGATAAAGACTATCACGAAATGGTCAAAGTACTCTCTGAACGTTCTGTTCATCAGATCCATAAACATGGATGGCACATTTGTCAGCCCAAACGGCATGACGGTAAACTCATAATGATCGAACACCGATGACCTGATTTAAGATTCAATTTTGAGTACACCGATGACCCGACTAACTGATCGAACAGATCATCAATTCTTGGGATCGGATACTTACTCTTCTCAGTTAACTTGTTCAGCTCTCTGTAATCAATACAGAGTCACAAGCTTCTGTTTTTCTTCTTAACAAAGAGGACTGGTGCGCTCCAAGGTGACAAACTTGGATGCACATAACCTTTTTCCAATAGCTCTTCAAGTTGGACTTTCAGTTCTGCCATCTCCTTAGGCGCTAACCGATACGGAGAGCGTGACACAAGTTTGGCACCTAGCACGAGCAAAATTATGAAGTTGATTTCTCGCTGTGGTGGGGCTCTAGGGAGATCGTCAGAGAACACGTCAGGATACTCAGATGCAACCGAGATACTGTCCAAACTAGGCTTAGGCTTTGAAGTCTCCTACTAGTGTGAAAAACAGCTCTGCACCAACACGAACTGCCTTAACTGCCTGAAGAGAAGACATCAAAGTCTTATTCGCCCCTTTCAAGCACGTAAATGTCGTCTCTCAGCCAGTTCCCAATTTGAACTCCTTGTGGTTACAGTCAATGTATGCCTACTGCTCCGAGAGCCAGTCCATACCAAATATAACACTGAACTCCACAAGTGGAAGTAACGATGCTTGCAAGTCGAACTCTTGATTCCCAATCCGTATCTTTATGCAACATACTATATCCGCGCGCACTGAACACCCATTAGGCAACAACACATCCAATTTGTCCTTTGCCATCAAAGAAGGTACTCCGATGTGCGATACAAATCCTTCGGACAAAAAGGAGTGAGAAGCTCCCGTATCGAACAGTGCTCTCACTGGATTATCAAAAATCAAAACAAAGCCTACCACAACCAATTATAAGCTCATGTACAAAAGGTAACAAATATATAAAGCTAATTTGCATTTCATTAACTCATCCCTTTCACTACATCAGTATGCTTTATGGCCTCGGGCTTGCCAAGGTTTCACTCTCCAGGCTTTCTCTCGGACCTCTGGCATTTTCTCCAACAATCTCGGGCAAAGTGTCCCGACTTCCCACAGTTAAAACATGCACCTGGGGTTCAGCCCAAAGTTGCCCCAGGTGCACAAGAAGAAGGGGCTGGACCCAAGGTCCTAGCCTTCTTATTCCACTTATGGAATACAGACCTTGTGGAGGACGACACCTTGAACTCCGACTTCTTCGCACTTGAGTCCTTTTTCTCTTGGACTCTCTCTTTTCGCATTCTGCGGTATGTAGCCCTTATAGGACCTGCAGGGTTTGGTACCCTACTCACTGGTATTTGGTGAGTGTTTCCCAACTCTACTTCCAAAGATCTAGCAAACTCCCCCAAGGCTCGAAATCCCAATAACTTTGGTCCTAGCAGTAGTATTCACAACTCGCCACGCAAACCATTATAAAATCTATAGACTATAAACTGCTCGTTCTCCAACTAAAAGCCTGGGTAGTGCCTTATCATAAGAAATTCCTGCAAATTTTCGTTAACTAAGTGCGCTCCCTGCACTAAAAGCATGTTCAACTGCTTACCCAATGGTCCTCTAAATGCCATTTACTCCATCACACCACGCGGTGTTGAAGCCACCTCAGGGATAAAGGGTTGCATATTCCTTCCATGTTGTGCATTAGTCACCGTGAACACCGCTTTAACTACCCTTCTTATGGTTTCAATATAAAGACGGGTCGCAGGCACGTCGCTGGGTGCACTAATTTCCTCAGAAACCTTACGTTCTGACGGCCCTATGCCACTCATGGTCACCTATAGTCGTACAAAACACTATTAAGTGACCAAACAAAATTGCAAAAGAAATTATATGAACACGCAGGTTCCTTAAACACGTGTATTTTCATTCCTAAGTGGACATTCAAGGGTTCTTTTATGTTATAACGATGACACACATATGTGCTCACCACCCCTTAAAAGAATTCGACCATGAATTCTAATAAGAATGACTGAAATTGGTAGTCTGATACCAAATTGTAACACCCATATCCGTCACATAGCATATAGCAGTAGATCTGGCCGGGGGCCGATGCCATATACCATACACAGACTGAATGGTTACTAAATTGAACCATACTTCCAATACACATGTCCTATACAAAGCACATTCTAGAGGAAGCATTTTAAAAGTTGCAAAGAAAAGAACCCAAGCCAACAGCAAGAATATCCACTAAATACCCAAATGAGGAATGAGCGTACAAATACACAAAGTACTTGCCCTTATGGCCTTACAAGAGTGTACTTAAATAAACAGTGTCTTCAAAAAAACTGCACACAGGCCGGTCACACATGAATATAATAACCAAACACTTACATGGCCTTCGAGAGCCAGCTCAACAACCAGGGCTTCAGCCTGCTACTTGCCACTAGGCTCCGCAGTACCTGCAAGCAACAATCCACCACAGTGGTGGCAAACAAAATCAACGGTCAGCTAAAGCTGACAAAATTATAACGACACGACCCCTTTCTTGGGGTGGCGGTGCTCCTTCCCTGCATTGCATTAGTATAATCAAACGATTAAAGTGAAAGTACAACCTTTGTACAATACACCACAGGTGCAGGGCTGTACGACAACACACCCCGTGCTCTTAGGGCACTTACTTGGTGAACCCGGTAAAAATCTGTGGTCTCACCACTACCTCAAGGATGGCAAACCTCGTGAGCATTATAGGCTTTCTAGCCTAAGCCAAAGACCATCCATCTATGCCAACAGTAAGTGCCACGTACCTTAAGTTTCTTTAACCGAACCACATAGAGCGGGTACGGTTCCGCCTAACCCGTTTCTCACACCGCAACGTCAATTTAAGCCATATGCGCGGTTCATGCTTCCCCGAGTCCCAAAACGATCACAAAAATGTTACATAACACAATTATGTGCAAGTTGGCTCCCAGGCCACCAAGATAGTAGAACCATGCTTCTACCAAGATTTTCGGGTGCACCTAGAGATAATCCCCAAGACTCCCATTGCAATCTATCACGTAGAAAACCTAAAAACAACCATCGGTATGGAGTCTTCTCCGGCCATTCATGCATAATGAAACATCACCATGCCTATGTCCGTACTTTGATTCCGGACACTACATGCAAAACAACAGGGACTATTCATGTCTACCCGAAGGAATGCCTCGCACTCACCGCTCACTCATGGGAGGAAGTTTCCTATGCAAAAAAGGAAGAGGACTTCATATATACAAGAAGATGATCGTTACCCTTGTGTCTCTTTGGATCTAAGAAGATCTGGATGAATTAAAAGCACTGCAACGTCCTCGCCTCCATAGATCTGGATAAATTGAGATTTGGGTCTCCGAAGCTCCTTTGGCTGCCGGATCTCTCCTTCTCCTTCTTTCTTGCTCTCCCCTCTCTCTCTAAATCTTTAGAAAGAGAAAGCTTGATGAGGAATGAGGGTTTCAAACCATATTCTCAGACTTATCTCAGCAAGGACTGCTCTAGACCATTAGATCCCAATAGAAGGAAATGAACGGCCATGATTCGCACTTAAAACCAATTTCTTGGGACGAGCACGGCTTGTGACATGCACATGTCCAAGGCCGTGTTCCACACTCGCCATAAATCAGGAAATACAGAACAGGACATGACCTGTGATGCGGCTTGTGGAATGCCCGTGTCAACCATGGACATGCCCGTGTCATGGGCCGTGTGCCTCAATCAACACTGAAACCATTGCATCCAAAATAGGATACGGGCTTAGATACGTCTGTGTCACAATTGACATGCCCGTGTCAGAAGATACACGCCCGTGTTGCGGGGCGTGTTCCCTGATCAACACAGGAATGAAACACCTCGAATAGTACATGGACTTGTGACACGCCTGTATCACAGGTCGTATGCCAGACACGCTCTGGGACATGCCTGTTTCCTAGGCTGTGTAACTCTCTCGACACAGCCCGTCTAAGAGACCGAGTAGGACATGGCCCTGGATAAGCCCGAATCTCAGTCTATGTTCTCGACTTCCATAAATCATTGAATGCATTTTGACCTCCTTACACTTTTTTGTAACAGCCTCCCCCGCCCATGGATCGAAAGGAGGGCCGACGAAAACCCCAACATCCATCTCAAAAGGGTTCAACATCAACCAATCTGCAGACAATGCACCTAAAGACTCTCTGCGCTTGTTTCTTGGTCGCGACGCTTAGTTGGTGATGAGGAGTGGTTTGAAGACTCTTAATCAAGGAGGTTACGAGTTCGAGACCCGGCCTTAACAATGTGCCGCGACTGAGAAACAGGCGCGGAGAGGCTTTAGAGTGTATAGTCTGCAGATCGGTTAAGGCTGAACTCTTTCGAGCTGGATGTTGGGGGTGTTGGCGGGCGTACTTTCGAGTCATGGGCTGTGGAGGTCATTACATAGTGGCCAGGTCATTATCGTTCGACAAAATTTGCACTGCCAAAATTGCTTAATCTAAAAGGCAATGGAGCTCGTAATCTGGAAGTTTGCAAGATGGGGAACTTGGAATAAATAAAATTTGTAAAACAATTCCAACATTTGCGACAATACAAGAACTAGAGCACCAGATCCGATCAAAATTCTGTAGTTAAGAATTCTTGGGTAAGAATAGAACTAGGATAGGTGACCTCATGGAAAATCCTTATGTTGCACCCATCTCTTGACGTTCGGTGTGCATGAATGCCCCTTTTTACCATAGTCAAACTCTCTGTCCACTGATCTGAAGTAACTGTCACTACGGACAAGAGTGATTTTTTGGAATATATAGAACGGGCACGATGCCTTAATATCACGGCAGGTAGTGAGCGGGAAATCAAAATGAAGTTGCGCGACAAAGTTTTAAAAAGCAACAAACATCAAACAACAATAACTTTTGATCTAACCATCAGATTTTTTCTAATAATACCTTTTTGTAAAGTTCCCATAGACGTATATCCACTGGTGAATTAGGTTAACCTATATGAGCTCATTTTATGCCCTCAGATCGCAGAGATTCAACTATATTTGAAAGTTATCCCATTTTTTATCTTTCATCAATTTTTTCCCAATACGTTGGATCCCTAGTTGGATTTGGGCTAGGTTCATTAAATTAGGATAAGTATGAGCCTCCTTATATATTCTAGGTTCATAGGTCTTCATTAGATTATATGGTAAGTCAACAAGTCATATTGATCAGACCAAGCCCTCAGAAGACTTAGAAGATTGTGAAAACCAGAACAAGGCTAAAATTTCATGTTGTAGAAGGCGTTCGATGAACTCTGATGTGAGCTCGAAGATCTTCGTTCTCAGTTCGATGATCTCAGAATCTCTTCTCTGAACTAAGATCGACAAAAGTTGAACTAAGCTCGATGATCTTTTATCTTCTATTTGGAATGAGTTTGACATACTTCTATCTCAGTTCGATGATATTGGAGCCCAGTATTGGATGCTGTATTTCAGTTCTAAGTTCTGCGGGCCCAGCTCGATGAAAGAGAGGTGTAGTTCGATGATCCAGGATCTCAGATCGATGAAAATTGCCAGTTCAACATTTCATTCTCTATAGTTTTTCAGATTTGATTTGACTTATTTTATAGCTTATGTTGCTCTAAGTAATTAATGCTTAGATTCTCATAATATAGATGTTCATATGGCAATATTAATTACTGGTTTTCACAGAGTTATTATACAGCTAATTCTTGGGACAGATAAGGAATTCTTTTATTGTTCTTTTAGCCATTGTCCAAGTTCCAAGAATTCAGCAGTAAATCAAGGTAATTGAATTCAAATTCAAAGACCAATTTTGCTGTAGATAATATAATCAAGTTTGTGAAAAACTCGCGACACTAGAAACTATTCAAGATGAAAAAGTTCTGCTCGGTCATCATCAAGTGTTCTTCTTCCAGTAAGCTCTCAGAGATAATCAACTTCACTTGTCTACAGTTTTCTGGAGAACCTTTTCAAGAAGACCTACTCACCCTACAAAGCTCTCAATCTTTCTGAACAGAAATATATCTCAGGAAGAGCTTTGACACCATCAAGAATCCACAAGTCTTCTCAGTTTTTTTAAGAAAAGAGAAGATAACATATAGTTTTTTTACTTTTTCTTCACCCAACTATACAAAGGGTTTCTAACTCCCTTCAAAAGTCAAATACTTGGTTGCAAGTCTCCTGATCAAAAGAATTTATTTGGTTTTTGCGCACCTGATCAAAAGCCTAAAGGGTTTCCGGATCTACTTGAATAAGATCTTGTGTTAGTAGGGCACCTGATCAAAAACCTGAGTGGATTCCTATCAGGGTAGTAGAAGAGTTAATGTAACCACGTTTAGGGAAACCACTATAAAATTTCTTGTGTTGCCTGTGTTGCTTTCTTATCTTTACTGTGTGATGTGTTCTGAATAGTTTAGTTTTGTTTTCTACACTATATGATTACACATATAAGTATTACTATTTTAATTCCGCAATAAAAATCTAATAGGATTTTAGAATACTCTATTCACCCCCTCTAGAGTTTAATAGATCTAGCCCCTCAGGTGGTATCTTTTTTATTATCCTTCAATTGGTATCAGAGGGCTATTTTCTTTGGTTTCACAGATTCACTTCTGAACCAAGATCCTTGTTGGATGTATCTCTTTCTAGGGTATTATTACAACAATGGCACAAAAAAAATATTATGCTAGTAGCAGACCTCAAGTCTACAACTTGAATAATTTACACTCTAGAAGGCAGAAATTAAGCTTTACATGAATTCTATTGATGAGGATATTTTTAACTCCATTTTGACAGAACCCCCTTCAACAACTACTTCAACTACTACAACAAATGTAGTTCCACTACTTGTGTGGACTGATGCACAGAAGAATGCCAAGATGGTAGATGCTAAAGCAATGAATATCCTGGCCCAAACTATGTCAGATGATATTTTCCAGAAGGTGGCTGAATGCACTTCTGCCAAATAAATCTGGGACTCTCTAAACTAGATGGTGGCAGGCTAAGCAGATGAGAGAAAGGACAGAAGATCCCTCCTAATATCTCAATATTAGAACTTCAAGAAGGAGGAATCTTAAATAGTGGCTGAGATGTATGATAGTTTTAGTGTTATAATAAATGAACTAAAGATTCTGGATAAAAATATCTCCTTAACTAATATCAATAACAAGATCTTAATGTGCTTCCCCAGCACTTGGGATTCCAGAATCTTGCCAATCAAGGAAGCCAAAAATTTGAATGAGATATCCACTGAATCTCTCCTTGGAAAGCTAAAATCCTATGAACAGTTAATTAAGATAAGAGAGGCTACTGAACTGAAGTCCTCAATCTCTTCAAGGAGGAGCAAAATATTACTTTCAAAGCAACAGAAGAATCAAAAAACCTTCTTGCCAATGAAGAGCTGATGAGTTTACTGGCAAAGAGATTTTACAAGCTGGCCAAGAGATTTTACAAGATGGCCAAGAAGGACTTCAGAAGGAATTCATCAAGAAGTGATTATAAACCTAAGTATGACAGAACTCCTACTAAGGAGATTGTCTACTTTGGATGCAGAAAATCTGGGCACATTGTCCCTAAATGCCCAGAGGCACAGAAAAGAATAGAAGAAAGGAAAGGGAGAACAAGAAGCATTTCAACAAACACTCCAACAAGCATTCCTCCAACAAGCATAAAATAAAGGAGAAAGGTTTCATTGTTGAAACTTGGAGTGAAACAGAAGAGGAGAGTTCATCATCCAGCTACAATAAAGATGAGGAAGAAGCCAAGGCAAGGGAAGTGTGCATTATGATAATCAATGATTCTTGCAGCAAGTTAGAAAATGAAGAATCAGAATCAGAAGAAGACCATGTAATATCTTCCTTTGATTTTAATTATGCTGATTTTAAGATTAAATTCAAATCTCTGTGTAATGATTTAATCAAATCAGAACAAGAAATTAAAACTCTTAGAGATAGGCTAATTGAGTTTGATAATATATTTGCTGAAAAAACCAAATTAAAAGATGACTTAGATCTAGCTAAAGAACAAATAATAACTCTCAAAACTTAGTTATGTGAGGCTAAGCAACTTGAGTAATCTCTCAATAGGAGAATCCTTAAGTTGATGGACATCACAAGCACAGTAAATGCCAGGCTAAATGGCAAGCTGGGCTTAGGTGCTTCATCAAGCTTGCCCCCATCCTCAAGAAAAATATTCTTTCAACTCCTATAAAATTTGTATATGAAAAAAGTAAAGAGGTAATACACAATAAGCAACCAACAGAAGGTTTATTTAACTCTAAAAATCAGAAGAATAAAAACAAGAAAAAACTAAATAAAAACAATGTTCAACAGGTTTCGTCAAACTCATATCGATGAAATGTGTCTAGTTCGTCGAACTCCGATCGACGATCTATGAACGCCAATATTAGCCATAATAATTCATCTTACTGCGATCGACGAATCTTGTATAGTTCTTTGAGCATAAATCAACAAACTTGGGGGCACAGAAAATTAATGTATTTATTCTTTAAGCAGAGATCGACAATCTCATCCCATATCGTCGAACTCTGATTGACAAACTTACAACACTTCATCAAACCCAGTTAGACTTAACAAAACTCATAACTTTAACAGAAAATCTAATCAAACTAGAAAACCAGTTAATCCTTTTGTTAATTGGGAAATTCCACCTAGGAAATACCATCCCTTAGGATATAAATCTCAACCTGAATTTTCTGTTATATCAAGCTTTTCATTTCAGGAAAACAAAGGGCCCAAGGTAATCTGGGTCAAGAACCACTAATTTTTCCTTTTGCAGGTAAAGAGCTGTCCAGCTTTTAATCAACAATGGTATCTGGACAGTGGCTGCTCCAAGCATATGACTGGCAGGAAGGACAACATGAATAATTACAAGTCCGAGATGGGACCAAAGGTGATATTTGGTGACTCAAATTGTGTCCAGACTGAAGGCTTTGGAAAAGTTAAGATTGGAGCAGTTACTTTCAAAAAGGTTGCATATGTAAGTGGGCTGAAACATAACCTCATCTCCATAAGTCAACTATGTGATGAAGGTTATCAGGTATCTTTTAACTCAAGCTCTTGTATAATTTCTACTAAAGAAAGCCAAACTGTTTTAATTGGAAATAGATAAGGCAACATATATGTAGTTAATTTTCAATCTATAACATCAGATATTTGTTTATTTAATCTTGTTAGCAATCAAAATGAATTATGGCATAAAATATTAGGTCATGTTAATCTGAAAAACATTGCAAGGTTATCTAAAGACAACCTGTTAGAGGACTGCCTTCTGGTCCCTACAAGAAGGAAGGCCTCTGTATGGCTTATCAATTAGGCAAGCAAACTAAATCTAGCTTCAAATCAGTTAATAAGAGTGATTCACCTAGGATCTTGTACTTGCTACACATGGACCTTTTGGCCCTATTGTTGTACAATGCCTAGGAGATAAATCTTATACTCTAGTTATTGTAGATGACTTCTCATGGTTCTCTTGGGTGTTCTTTCTAAGATCTAAGTCAGATACATTCAAGGTTCTTACAGATTTTTTCAAGACCATTCAGATTGAGTATTCTACTCAAGTTACATTGATCAGAAGTGATCATGGTAATGAGTTTGAGTTTCTTCTTATGCAAGAGTTATGTGAGAAGGAAGGTATCAGGCATTACTTCTCAGCTCCTAGAACTCCTCAACAAAATGGAGTAGCTGAAAGGAAAAAATAGAACCCTAATTGAAATTGCAGTTACATTACTTATAGATGTTTATATGCTCCTATCCTTTTGGGCAGAGGATGTGAACAAAACAAATTATGTACTAAACAAAAGTTTTATACATAAACTCAAGCATAAGACTCCCTATGAATTGTTCAAAGGAAAGAAATCTAAAATCGTCTATTTTTAAGTATTTGGTTGTATATGTTATAATCATAATAATGATAAGAAAAATATTTAAAAGTTTGAGGCTAAGGCTATAGAGGACATTTTTCTAGGATATTCTCAAGTTAGCAAAGCTTATAGGGTATTTAATAAATCTACTTTTAAAATTGAGGAATCTGTTCATGTAACTTTTGATGAAGCTAACATGTCTTATAAGGAAAAAGTAATTTCTACCAATAGCACTTTGAAAGTACCTCACTTGTGTGAGAGATTGGTTGGTTTAAGCCTCACCCAAGAGGTTCCAATACATCCCTCTGCACAAGTTGAAGAAGAAAGTGAAGAAGAAAGTTTAGAAGTGGTTGAACCCTATCCAACAGCTAATGAAATTCCACAAGCGGAATTTATTCCCCAAGCTGTTGATCAACCAGCTCATCCCACTGATCTTATCACAATTAGAGATCATCCTAGATCTCAAGTGATTGGAGACATTTCAGTTAGTGTGCAAATAAGGCATCAACTCAATAATAATGTGATGCATGCTTGCTTCATTTCTCAACTTTAGCCCCAAACCATTAAAGATGCAGATCAAGATCCCCATTAGATCATTGCAATGAAAGAGGTCTCAATTAATTTGAGAGATGTAGAGTTTGGGAATTTGTTCCTAGACCCAAAGACCACTCAGTTATTGGAACAAAATGGGTCTTCATGAACAAATTGAATGCAGAAGGCAACATTATAAGGAACAAGACAAGACTTGTAGCATGATGCTATTCACATGAGTAAGGAATAGACTATGATCAAACCTTTGCTCCAGTGGCAAGGCTTGAAGCTATAAGGATTTTCATTGCTTATGCAGCCTATAAAAAGTTCAAGGTCTACCAAATGGATGTCAAGAGTGCTTTCCTCAATGGTGAACTCAAAGAGGTAGTGTGTGGGGAGCAACCACCAGGTTTTATCTCTCCAACTCATCCCTCCTTTTTCTTTAGATTGCATAAGGCTCTCTATGGTCTAAAGCAAGCTCTAAAAGCTTGGTATGATACCTTAGCTAGCTTCTTGTTAGAACATAAATTTTCTAGAGGCATTGTAGATAGGACTCTTTTTATTAGGCTTCATAAAGAAAAAATCTTGTTAGTGCAAATTTATGTAGCTGATATTATATTTGGTTCAATTGATCCCAAACTATGCAAAAGGTTTTCTGACCTTATGCATTCCAAGTTTGAGATGAGTAGTATGGGTGAACTTTCATATTTCCTTAGTCTCCAAGTAAAACAATCTTCGGATGGTATCTTAATCTCCCAATCTAAGTATGCTAAAGAGCTTGTAAAAAGGTTTGGGATGTGTGATGCATCAACTATGAAAACACCTTTGGATGCAAATGCTGTGATAGATTCTGATGAACATGGGAAGCCTGTTGATCAGAAAATATATAAGACCATTATTGTGTCCCTATTATATCTCACTGCAAGTAGGCTAGATATTATATTTATTATAAGTATTTATGCTAGGTTCCAGGTGAACCCTAAAGAATCCCACTATATTTTTCTAAAAAGGATTTTAAGATATATAATGGGTTGCTCAAATATAGGACTCTATTATCCAACTGAATCAGAATTTGAATTAAATTGATTCTCAGATACTGATTTTACTGGATGTAGAGTGGACAGAAAAAGCACATCATGAACATGTCAATTCCTGGGTGATAGGCTTGTGTCCTTGTTCTGTAAGAAGCAAACTTCTGTGTCCACATCAACTACAGAATCTGAATATATAGCAGCTGGCAGCCGTTGCTCATAGATTTAGTGGATCCAGAATCTGCTACTAGATTATGGATACAACTTAAATAATTCAACAATATATTGTGATAGTACCAGTGATATATCCATAGCACAAAATCCAGTGCATCATAGTATGACCAAGCATATAGAAATAATACATCATTTCATTAGAGATTATGTAGACAAAAAAAAATTTAATCTTGTCTTCATTTCCACGGATTTATAGAGAACAGACATCTTCACCAAGCCATTAGATGAGAAGAAACATCTGTTTTTCTTAAATAAGTTTTGAATGCTTAATGGATATGAGAAAATTTAAATTTTGTCTGTGGTCAATGATTTGTTGACAGTTCGTCGAACGGAGATCGACGATCTGCGAACTCCTCGTAAAGAGTGTCAAATGGAGTTCGACTATCACTTCTTAGAGAAATAGTTTTCGTCATACGGAGATCGAAAATCCCTGCTTCAGTGAATTGATCATCGAACGGAGATCGACGATTTATTCGTCTTCTTCAGACTGAGATCGACGAACTCATTTTCTATTAAAATATTTCGTCGGACTGAGATCGAAGATCTTTCCTTTTTCGTTGGATTGAGATTGTCTTTTCATCTTCCAAAGACCTTCCAATCTAAGTCTTAGACGAAATCCATCCCGCACTTTCAATTTCCTTTGCACCTGATCTTTGTTTCTCTGCACAGGCAATTTCAATGGCGATTTCAGCGGCAACTATCACAAGAATTAAGTTTGATGCTGACTTCGACATAAACATAGATTCTTTCAAGAACAGTGATCAAATCTTTCAGGACATACTGCTATTGTTCTCAGAGTCGCAACTTCAAAAATTCATTACTATAAGAATGAAGCTTCCAGTTGTAGAGATAAAAGAATTGGTTTTTACTTCGTCATCTCCAGATGCTCAAACACTAGTCGGCAAAATATCTGGATAGGAGGTTATTCTGGCTCCTGACATTTTATCTAAAATCTTTTGTTTTGTCAATGGTAACGATGACTTTGAGATGGACTCAACAGAGTTTTCTGAAATGCTTACAAGGATGGGTCACTCCGAGGGAAACCTTAGTAAGTTGTTGAAAAAGAACTTCTCAGTGCAATTCTAGTTTCTTGTTGATGTGGTCAGCAAGGTACTGCTTGGGAAGCACACCGCTCAAGACCACATAACCAGGCACCAGTTCCTGTTGATGGGTGCGCTGGTAAATAAGAAATCATTAAATTGGAGTATTATTTTGTTTGATTTAATCAAGAAGAAAAACAATAAAAGAGAGGAGTCTTTTGGGAGGACCTTGGACATCTTCCTCCATGAGAAATGTCTCCAATGGTTGGTCTCTCCAACAATCTTCATTAATGCTTCCAAGAGGCTGACCCCAGTCCCCTTTGGAAAGTGGGAGAGGACAATCAGTAAGCCCTCCAGGGCCTCCTCTTCCTATGGACTGTCTGAGGACACCAGGACTCCAAGAGTCAATCCCCCACCTATTGATGAAGAGGAACCAGAAATTCCTTCTTCTCCATCTTCCTCCAGACTACCTCCATCTCCAAACCAACAACAACCCTCTAACCCTATTATCTCCACAGTCATTTCCACTCAATCTCCACCTCATACCTCACTACCTCTATCCCCTCTACCTCACTACCTTCAGGACATTCAATCTACCACTTCTATATCTACACCAATGTCTCCCACCTTCAATCTCCTCACAACTCCAACACCATCCCCATAACCAGTTCAATCACCAATACATACTCCTCCACAATCTCCACTTGCTGATGATACTCCTATGGATATCATATCTGACATCCCTCCACTCTCTCCTCTAGTCATCCCCTCCACATCTACCATCATACCTCCAATTTTACCTTCCCCTCCATCAACTTCATTAAATATATGTACTTCTTGTGGTATCACCACCTCTTCTCTCGCATCATCCACATCTGATCCATATTCCATTATCTCTCATATCACTTCAACCATCAAATCTCTTATAGAGTATGTCATTGCACCTCTTATTCTTTCTATTCAAACTCTCGCCGCTCAACTTGCTTGTATTTCTAGCCCTTCTTCATCTAGGGGCCTAGACTCAGACATCCCTAATACCAGGCAGGGGGAGATGTTCAATGAAGAAGTCTCCCTTCCAGCCCTTCCAGACCTTCCAGCAGAAATAACATCAATAGCATAAATAGCGGCAATAGTAACTGCAGTAGTAGAGATTGTTGATACTGTTATACCAGATGTAGAGTCTGCAGATGCAGTTGATTCCTTGGTCATTCTTTCTGGAGACTTCTCCATTTCTCCAGCAATTGAACTGAATTCAGTTCTAGATTCTTTTGACCTCTTGTATAGAAACATTCTTTTATTTGTTCTCCTAAGTATTGCACAGATATTATTTACTATACAGATCAAGCAAGTACAAAAACCCTTCAGGCTATTCAGGATAGTTTTGCTATAGAAATGTTTGTGGAACCTGAAGGTCCAACCTATGTTATGGATGACAGTCCTATTCCAAGCCTATATGATTTAATTGCACAAGATGTTGCAGAAGAGCTGAATGAATTTCTACTAACTGATCATGAAATAGAAGATACTCGGTTTTTTATAGAGATTGTTGCCTCTCCTGCAGTTGTTCAACTTTAAGGTTCTTCTCAGGCTGATAAACAGATCTAAAAGGAAACATTAAAAGTAATAGATGCTTTATTTGATAATCCCCAAAGCTCTTATGAAGATGACACAGATAATTATTTAGATGATTCTATTGATTCCAAATCTAAGTAGAAAGTTATCAAGAAAAGAAAGTTTGTTCAGAAGGCTGCTCCTAAGCCCAATCCCAACAATGACATTCCCTACTATATTTTGCAAAAGATAACTCCATAACCAGGGATTCCCCAATGGATGTGGCTGTCTATGATTGATCAGAAAGAAAGGAAGAAGAGGAGAAGGTACAGGTCTCCTCCTAGGCAGTTAAGGAAAGACCCTCCTCCTCCTCCTCCTTCTTTAGGTGCTTCTGGAAGTGTTACTAAGAGAGCTGCTCCAGTGACCAAGACTTATAAAAGACAGTCAAGGCATGGCAGTCAACAATCTTCTCAAAGTTATCCTCCTCCAACATCAACCAAGAGAACTCCTACTGACAATTTCTCTAGTCCAAAACGGTCAGATTCTCCTCCAATTCCTTTTGTAGATCCAGAAAAGGAGACCTCTGCTAAAATGGCTAGATTTCATGAACTAATAGTACTCTCATTGATTAACAAAGCCAAAGTTGAAGGAAAGGATCCTTCTATATATTCAATAATGTCATATTTCAGAAAAGAAGAACTGAGCAGGTATGCAAAAGCAAACAAATTCTTTAATGTTGATGATTATATGAAACTACATCCAGAAGTTGTAGTGCCCAGAGCTACTTCTCTGAACATTATTGGTGTATCTGGCATAACTATGTCAAAGATAGAAGAGGAGCTGCTAACCCTAACAGAGAAATCATATTCAAATAGCCTGCTGAAAAGTCAGAGAAAGAAATTCCTAAACAGAAACAGTGATTTTGTTATTGTGTTGTTCTTATTTATTTTTTTGAACTCTATTATGTTTAATCATGAAGCACATCTTGTAAATATCTGTTGAATGTTTTATTTCTGTCAGATATATGTTTTCTTGCTTTATGATTGTTTCTTTTATTTTGTGTTAGTGACCTTACCCAAATAGGGGGAGATTGTTGGATCCCTAGTTGGATTTGGGCTAGGTTCACTAAATTAGGTTAAGTATGACCCTCTTTGTATAGTCTAGGGTCATAGGTCTTCATTAGATTATAGGTTAAATCAACAAGTCATATTAATCAGACTAAGCCCTCAATTGTAACATCTCATTTCCGGCTAGACCCCTAGGAGTCGGTTAGTTGTGACGGAACCCCAGGAAACACATAAAATTGAAATAAAGCGATCAATATTTCGGGTCACGGGTGGGTCACGCCCGTGACCGACCCGTCACGCCCGTGACCTGGGCGTGACTACTTCGACGATCGTCGATCTCCACGAGACGATCGTCGAACGTGTTGTCTGGGCATGTCACGCCCGTGACCAAGGTGTCACGCCCGTGACTATGGGCGTGACCCCATCGACGATCGTCCATCGCCGTGAGACGATCGTCGACCTTGCGGCCGGGCATGTCATGCCCGTGACATGTGTGTCACGCCCGTGACCTAGGGCGTGACCAGCCTTCGACGATCGTCGATCTCAATTCGACGATCGTCGACCTTGAAATTTGTCGTTCGGGCATGTCACGCCCGTGACCTAGAGGACACGCCTGTGACCTAGGGCGTGACCAGCCTTCGACGATCGTCGATCTCAATTCGACGATCGTCGACCCAAAATCTGCCGTTTGGGACTGTCACGCCCGTGACCCAAGGTGTCACGCCCGTGACCATCCATTGACGATCGTCGATCTCAGTTCGACGATCGTCGAACCCAGAATTGGCTATCCATGCCTGTCACGCCCGTGACCTATGTGTCACGCCCGTGACATTGGCCGAAACGACGGTTCAGGCCCGAAATTATTCCAAACGCGTGGTAATAAATGCTGGTGTGGGAAGTTACACCAGGAGTAACTTCCGGCCGTTTTCCTTCTATAATTATATAATAAATGAGGAAAAGGTGGTCCAATAGAAAACCGCCAGCTGGACACACCTGTTCAGTTTCCATCGTTTCTTATCCCTTCACTGTAACCGAAACGTTAAGGGGGGGAAACTTCATGGCCATAATGGTTTTACCCATTCACCTTCCCACTTCCTGATTTATAAAAGCCCACCTGGGCAAGAGGAGAAGGTTACACGCTCAAGTAATCGGATCAGACCTTTGTTCTTGCTGTAGGAGAAGTTCAGCAAACGCCACCACCGCGCCATGGCACCCCGACGTTCTTCTCGCCTTCAAACCGCGAACAAGGTCCTCCTCTGCTCCTTCTTTTTCATGGGTAGATCTTAGGATTCTTAGAAAGGAGGTTCGCGCTCAACGGAGCCGGACCCGTCTCTCGTTTTCATGGAAAAACCATGAAAAAGGTATTTTGAGTTCGCCGGAAACCGCCACCTCCGGCGGCCAAACCACCGCCGACCGATAGCCATCGCCTCAACGGAGGTGGTGGTGGTGGAGGCTGGCCAGGGAAGTGACCGAACGGCTGGCGACGGATCACGGAATTCTTACAGGAAAAATGATTTTTCTGTGTCTGGTTTTCGGGTTCATATAGAAGATGAACAGTAGAAATAATTTTATAATATATAGATTATTATATATTACATATGGAAAAATAGATTATTTGGATATATGTTGAGGCTGCGAAACGAGGCACGTAGAGGCCGTTTTAGGAAAAATGACCAGACACAAAAGTTGTAGCCCTCGGGGTCTACTTTAATTTAAAATTGATTTTATTCAATTTGGGTGAGTGGTTTGAACACAGCACTCATTTTGGTGGGATCAAGACCTAAGCTAACCAGAAATTAAAATGGTTGGCCACGGTTCATAATATGTCCAAATGACTTGAAATTTGGACTGGAGGTCTATAATATGTATATCGAGATGCTGTCCAAAAATGAAAATTTTTGGAGAACTTTTGCCTAAAGTTTTTGTAAAAATTTAATAAACAATATAAAATTAATTAGGAGATGAAATTAATTCCAAACTCTCCCAAATTTTGGGTGGTAGTCCCTGGCATCAATATTAAGATCTGTACAAAATTTCAACTCGATTGGTCGAGTTTTGAATAGGGAAGTATCAAGTCCTAGATAGGTCTTGGTGAGGGGTACTTTGGGGAAAAGTACGATTGGAGATGGAGTGGACAAATCTCCTCAAAAGAGGCTGAAGTTGTTGGCCACTGATTTGTTGAGTCTATGTCTACCCTCTTGGGTAACATGGTGTGGCTTAGGGTGGATTTTACCCTAAGAGATTGGCTCAAATCCAATGGGTGGGAGTTTGAGGTTTGTGAAGGACATAGGAGCAAAAGCTCTTGTATGCCCTTGAAAATTTGGAGGAGAGGGGGATGATATGATGAAAACCCTCTGGATGAAATAGTGAAGGAATTGGAGGTAGTTAGGTACCTCGAAAGTTGAGATGTCGGATTAGGATAAAAATATAATTTAGTTATTGTAAGCACTAAATCTAATCCAAAAATTGTGAAACTCGGGAGGAGGGAGTTTTAGGATGTTTTAGACTTAAAGTAAATCTTCTGGAATTTTATGATTAATAAATGTTATACTTCATGTGTTAAAGGAATAATTGCCCGATTTATTGTTTCAATTATTTGGAGGTTTTAAACTAATTATAATCAGTTGAAATTCTGGATTTAGTTCTTGATTAGTAGCACAATGATCCCTGGATTTTTATAGAATTTTATGTTGAGTAAATCTAGTACCTTATTCACAGACGATAGAAAGGGCTTTTATGTTTAAAAATTAATTATGGGTAAAATACTTGCTGGAAAATTATGAAACTTGGCCAGTGCTAATTTTAGGCCTTTATCAGCATGTCATGAATTATTTATAATTTTTGGAAGAATATTTTCTGTACTTGCTTCATAAACAATAGAAGTTAGAGATTATTTCTAAAATAATTTTCATGCCCTTCTAATGATAGAAAAATTATGATACTTAGGATTTAACCTATTGAGATAACCTAGTATTTATCATAAAATTGCTGGACATCTTGCATGAGAACTTAGGGTAGTTCATGTTCAAACCGGTAGTCCTTGGATTTTCGAGGAATTTAATTAAATGCCAAATAAAATAGGAAAATTTCCATTTTCTGGATTTAGGTCATTTATGTCATGGTAAGTCTCCAGTAAATAATTTAGGGCATTTGGATGAGTAATGGATCATTTCATAACCGGTTCGACATGTAGCCTAGGTCGGTCTGCATTTAGTAAATTGTGAAATGCAATAGGACATGATCTGAGGAAGATATAAAGAGTAGTGAGTAGTGGTGATAGTTAGAGTTAAGAGGTGCTCGGGTTTGGTGAAAGATCGCTTTTCCCGAAGAGTGGAAGGTTTAAAAATCACCCTAGGATAGTCTATCGTAATATGAGAAGGGAATCGGGCTAAGGGAAAACAACCAATAATAATAAGTGCCTTGCGAAAGGGAACTTCGGGCCGTAATGCCGCCGTCTTGGTTCCTAGTTCCCCTTGAGAGCCCTTCACGGGGTATACCGGGGGCAGTCCTGGGCTAACGTAAACTGTAATAATAAACTAGCAAGAGTAACTTAGTAACTAGGTTTGCACTTTTCACAAACACTGTTGGCACAGGAAGATTGATGTGAGCTTCGGCTCGGTTAGTTTAGAGACGGACGGGATGGTCCGGGGAGCTTCGGCTCGGTTGTTTTGGAGACGGACGGGATGGTCCGGGGAGCTTCGGCTCGGTTGGTTGGGAGACGGACGTTTTGGTCCGGGGAGCTTCGGCTCGGTTTTTGTGTGCTTACGATTAAACTTGCATGTGCATAAAATAGGAAAAGTTAAGGTGGTGGGTCTTTCGATATCGGGGAGTTCGATTGCACCGACACCGATATCGTTGACTCGGCGGGGTGATTAGCACTCCGCCAACTGAAGTCCGGTGCGCCAGCCGGCAAGAGTACGCAGGCGTCCGCTTAGTGCACCAAGCGTTGAGGCGTACGATAGGTCAGACCAGTGGTGCTTTTACTGGTTTTGAGGTGGGCGAGGCCCAACCCACCGCTTCCGTTTGCCACTACGGAGGTATCCTGGGAGGTAACAGCTCCGAAAGGGGGAACTAAAGGTCTGTGTGCACAGAGTCGGGTGTGTGTGTTGCACTTACATGTTTCATCATACCCACTAGCATGTCATAGCATAATCGATTCATTTAACCCTGACACCTAAAGTATAAGTGGTATGGGACGCTTATACATTAGGACCTGCAAAACGACCCCTTGGTCTAAAAGCTTGCGTGGGCAAGTTTATAAATCAAAGGTTAATTTTCAATATATAACAACCATTGCTGTTTGATAACCGACACCCCAACGTATAAGTGGTATGGGACACTCTATACGATGGGAGCCTTGCAAAAGATCCCTTTTGCTTATGTGTTCTCGCATAAGTGAAGGTTTAAATTCATATAATTGCTTTTCTTACTGCTAGACCTATTATAACAATTTATTAACTGCTCACCTAATACAACTTGCTAGATTAGTTTCCGCTGCCATCTGTTTCATGTTTAATCTCTACCTTCATGTCCTTCCCTTTCTTCCTCTCCGCTCGATACCTAGGAGCCATGGGGGAAGGGGTAGGGGATGATAGGGCTTAGTCTTTATGACTAACGGTTTTCGAACCGCATCAATTAGGGGATCGTGGAGCCCAGCATGGAGGAGCAGCCCCAGAGATCGGTGCGCCTAGAGATGGGGCAGTCTAGCTCTGGAGTTCACACAGCCGGGACCGTGAGTCTCGACCCTGAGTAGTTTCTTGTGTTTGCTTCCGCATGAGTGATATTGTAGTGAGGACTCTGATGTACAGGGCTTATGCCCTTATTTCTAGTTTTACATTATGCTGCACTCTGATGTTTCTGTGGACACTCCCTTCGTGGAGCTTTATTATATATATGTGATTTTATTAATGTGGACTGCATTGCTCTTACTGTTATATTGTGCTACTTTTCTGTGATCGAATTGGCCGGCAGAATCGGCGCCTTGTGGTGATGATCCTTCAGGACGTGAAGGAGTCACCGCAAAGCGGCGGTTCTGGCCCTAAGACCCCGGTGGTTGAAAAAGAAAAAAAAGGGGGGGGGGGTCTTACAAGTGGTATCAGAGGGAACATCGATCAGAAGGAAGTAGCAGTCCACAAACCCTAGGTCACCCCCGCTCGAGTTTAGTTTGGGGACAAACTAAGCAGCGGAAGCAGTGGTGTGCCCATATGGGGATCACATATAAATTGTCCACCTTTATGTAATATTTGAACGTTTTCTCAGCGTGTGTTTTTGTTACGCAGCCTCCAGCACGGACTACGCCACAAGGTGGAGTTCAACAGGCTCAGGATGTTGCACCACCCCCACCGGCCCCCACTCCTTTCCTTCAGTCAGACATGGGACAGACCCTGACTACCATTCTGGAGGCCTTCAGGGCCCAGCAGGTTCCGACCCCGCAGCCAAATCCGGGGGCCAACTGGCTAAGCATCTTCCGAGGACTGGCTCCCCCGTCCTATTTGGGGACAGAGTCGGCTGTTCGGACGGAAGAGTGGCTAGATATCATGTACGAGATGCTGACCGGGATACGATGTCCCTGGGAGGAGAGGGTGGCTCTGGTTGTCTCCTGCCTGGAGTCCCATGCAAAGAGGTGGTGGAAGACGCTGTTGGACACGACCTTTTCTGATAGGGAGGTTGCAGAGGTTACTTGGGAGGAGTTCAGGGCCGCACTGCTGGAGCATTTCGTTCCGCAGTCGGCTAGGGTTGATTTGGAGGAGCGGTTCTTACAGCTAAAGCAGGGTACCCGGACCGTGGTGGAGTACCATCGAGAGTTTGACCATCTGGCTCGATATGCAGATTCCAACCAGCTGGACGAGGCAGGGTATATCAGGAGGTTCTATAAGGGCCTGCATGAGAGACTTGTAGTGAGGACTCTGATGTACAGGGCTTATGCCCTTATTTCTAGTTTTACATTATGCTGCACTCTGATGCTTTCTGTGGACACTCCCTTCGTGGAGCTTTATTATATATATGTGATTTTAGTAATGTGGACTGCATTGCTCTTACTTCTTATATTGTGCTACCTTTCTGTGATCGAAATGGCCGGCGGAATCGGCGCCTTATGGTGATGACCCTTCAGGACGTGAAGGTGTCACCGCAAAGCGGCGATTCTGGGCCTAAGACCCCGGGTTTGAAAAAGAAAAAAAAAGGGGGTCTTACATCAATAGACTTAAAAGATTGCAGAAACCAGAACAAGGCATAAATTTCATGTTGTAGAAGGCATTCGAAGAACTCTGATGTGAGTTCGATGATCTTCGTTCTCAATTCGACGATCTTAGAATCTCTTCTCAGAACTAAGATCGACGAAAGTTGAACTAAGCTCGATGATCTTTTATCTTTTATTAGGAATGAGTTCGATGTACTTCTATCTCTGTTCGACGATCTTGGAGCCCAGTATGGAAAGCTGTATTTCAGTTCAAACTTCTCTGGGCCCAGCTCAACGAAAGAGAGATTGAGTTCGACGATCTAGGATCTCAGATCGACGAATATTTCCAGTTCAACATTTCCTTCTCTGAAGTTTTTCAGATTTGATTTGACTTATTTTATAGCTTATATTCCTCTGAGTAATTAATGCATAGATTCTCAGAATATAGCCATTCATATGGCAACATTAATTATTTGTTTACACAGAGTTATTATATAGCTAGTTCTTGGGACAGTTAAGGAATTCTTTTGTTGCTCTTCTAGCCGTTGTCCAAGTTCCAAGATTTTAGCAATAAATCAAGGCAATTTAATTCAAATTCGAAGACCAATTTTGCTGCAGATAATATAACAAAGTTTGTCAAAAACTCGAGACGCTAGAAATTATTCAAGAGAAAAAAGTTATGCTCGGTCATCATCAAGTGTTCTTCATCCAGCAAGTTCTCAGAGACAATCAACTTCACTTGTCTACAGTTTTCTGGAGAACCTTTTCAAGAAGACCTACTCACCCTGCAAAGCTCTCAATCTTCCCCAACAGAACTTCATCTCAGGGGGAGCTTTAACACCATCAAGAATCAACAAGCTTCTCAGTTGTTTTGAGAAAAGAGAAGACAACATATATTTTTTATTTTTCTTTACCCCACTATACAAAGGGTTTCTAATTCCCTTCAAAAGTTAAACACTTGGTTGCAAGTCTCCTGATCAAAATACTTGATTTTGTTTTTAGGCACCTGATCAAAAGCCTAAAGGGTTTCCTGATCTACCTGAATCAGATCTTGTGGTGGCATGGAACCTAATAAAAAACCTGAGTGGATTCCTACCAGGGTGGTAGAAGAGTGGATGTACCCAAGTCTAGGGGAACCACTATAAAATTTCTTGTGTCGTCTTTGATGCTTTCTTATCTTTACTATGTTATGTGTGCTGAATAGTTCGGGGTTTATTTTCTGCACTATCTGATTACACATATAAGTATTATTATTTCAATTTCGCAATAAAAATTTAACCTACTATATTAACACCCCCCCTCAAGAATTTAATAGATCTAGACCCTCAGGTGGTATCTTTCATACCATCCTTCACAATGAATATGGAATCGAAGTCTTCTGAAAACTCTTCCAATAATACAGAAATAACCGTGGCATAACTTTTCGCTATCATGGCTAAATCGCTGAACTTCCCCATTTCGAAGATCCCGCATAGACACGAGCAGTATAGCGTCCAGGCTGTTGCCATTCAACAAAATTTATTCTACCAAAATAGCTTAATCTAAAAGAAAACGGATGCTGCAATCGAGAAGATCGCACGTCAGGGAGCTTGGCATAAATAATTGGTGGCGGATAATTCAAACATATGTGACCATACCAGTAGAGCACTGGATCCCATCAGAACTCTGCAGTTAAGCGTATTGAGCGAGAGTAGTCCTCATGTTGCACCCATCTCTTGCCTCTTGGGTGTATGAACACACCTTTTTACTAGCAGCAATCACTCCCTCTCTCAGAAAGCGGATCTACAGGAATCGTTCACGTGTATTAGGCAAAAATTTTGGAATCAATAGAACAAACAGGTAGCCTCAATATTCTGAGAAGTCGGTGAGTGGGAAATAAAAATGAAGATGCACGGCTTAGTTTGAAAATGCAACAAACTTCAAATGACCATAACTTTTAATCTTACCATCTGATTTTTGCCCACAATACCTTTTTTTAAAGCACCTAGACACGTACACCAACTAGCGAACTAGCTTATCCCATTTGAGCACATTTCACACCCTTATATCCCGCAGATTCAACTTTATTTAAAATTTAACCTAGCATTTCCCTTTCGTTAACTTCTTCCCAATAGATATGACATAAAAGGCTTTGAAAAACAATTCCAATGATGCAAAAAATAACAACAACATAACTTCACGCTCTTATAACTAAATTGTTGTCATTTCCTCATTTCGAAGATCTCGCATAAAGGCAGAAAGTGTAGCGTCCAGGCCATTTTCATTCAACAAAATTTGTGTCACAAAATTGCTTATTCCAAAAGGAAACAGAGATCACAATACGGAAGATCGCACATCGGGAAGTTTGCATAAATAAAATGTGCTAGGCAATTCAAAGGTGTATGACCATAAATGCACTAGAGCACTAGATCACATCAGGACTCTGTAGTTAAGCATGGTTGGGAGAGAGTAGTACTAGGATGGGTGACCTCCTAGGAAGTCCTTGTGTTGCACCCACCTTTTGATGCTCAGGTGCATGAATGCCGCTTTTTACAATTAACAAACACGCCCTCTATTCAGTCGTGGATCCAAAGTAACCATCCACATGGACTAGGTGCATTTTTTGAAATCAATAGAATGTACATGTGACCTTAACATCCCAAGCAGGCGGTGAGCGAGAAATCAAATTTAAGATACACTACTTAATTCAAAAATGCAACGAACTTCAAACGACCATAACTTTTTATATGAACATTCAATTTTTGCCCACAATACTTTTTTGGAAAGATCCTAGAGACGTACATCCACTTGCAAATTTGTTTAATCTATCCGAGCTCGTCTTATGTACTCTGATCCCATAGTTCAACTCCACTTAAAATTTATCCCATCTTTTCCTTTACGTCAATTTCTTCCCAGTAGATATGTCATTGAAGGCTTTGGAAAACACTTTCATTGATATAAAAATAGTCGTGACAAAACTTCACGCTTGAATTGATAAATCACCCCCTCTTTAATGTGCAAATGGTCAGTGCACTAACCGCTCAAGTAATATAAAATGCGGGAGTAACTTCCCAAATATGGATCTCTCAAGGAATGTAGGTTGGGGAGTGCAATTCAGTTGTTTGGAATATTAATTTTAAAGACTAAACTAAAATGAGAGCTTGGATTTGGTTTAGCAAAATCAAAATAAAAACTAACTACACTAATGTGGGTCACAAGCACCACTTTGCATGGTGGATGGAAGTTACGCAGGCCACGATGCACTTCTTTGGTAAGTGGATGGATGAGAAGGTTGGTAGTGGGAATGGCACGAATAGACATTTGATTCTGGTCATTAGCTCATGCACAGTATACAATCACTCTTTGGTATGAATAGGTGACTCTGTCCCATGATAAATAGACAAGGAGAGGGCTTGGAAGGTACTTAGCTAGTAGGAACCTAAGGCTTATTGCTAAACCGGGGCCTGCTGTGATTTAAGCGCATCTAGGATTTCTGTGAGGGTCTGTCCCAGCACTAATTTCTAAGAGTGAATCAGGACAGAAGGGGCGGGAGTGCCCACTACTAATTCTGTGCATGTCGGGATCTACGTATAAAGGTGTAAACCTAAGGTCAGGTTGCATAATCGTAGGATAATAACTGGGCATACTTAGTGTGAATTACACATGGGCACACCACTACTTCTGCTATATCAGTTGGTCTACAAACTGACCAATTTAGCAGGGGTTGCATCATTATTGATTGACTTCTTTAGTTCAAGATCTTAGCAAGCTGATACCATTTGTAAGACGTCCCTCCCGGAGCACAATGCACGGCCGAGGGGAGTCTTATGCCTAGAACAGCTACCTTGCTGTAGGGTCAACACACGGGTCGAGCAGTACTACAAGAGCCTATCCTGTTAGCCAAACAAATATCATTCATGCCAACCCAACATAAAGAATCTAAATAGAAGTCAAATCCACACAAGAATATAGTCCAAACAAAGTACAACAAAAATAAGAAGCAACAACAGCTTCTATAATATCATAGTACTCAAATTTCCCAAAGGATATAACATGAGTCTCTCAAAAATGCACTTCAATCACTGACGACAGTGAAGGTATTGTCGTATCAGGACATGACACCCTGGCCTGGCGCCTTCCTGTATGACTTGCTGCTGATACTACTCTATTTATGGGGTTTACTCCTCAAATGGAAGTCGTAGCAACCGTTAGTCATAAAGACTGAGTGACTATCACATCCGCACACCCTACCGACTCTTAGGCACCGAGAGATAGAAGGAGCAATGGTATAATATATAATTACCAAAGCAGTAAGCACAAGCAGATGGTATATTTTGCATATCAAGAGTTAAGTTGTAACAGCAGTAGTGTGTAACAGTAATAACATCATTCAATCATAGCAATTAAACAAGTGTTTCTATCATTCATTCACAGCAAATATACTTTTATTACAGGAATGTAACTTAACTTATGAAAAATCCTATACAGATTTATAAGTTAAGGATCGACTTAATAATAAAGTAACTTGATAATATAAGAGTGTCCATACAAACTTATATGATAAGAATCTTGTACAATGTATGTAAGGTAATGTTATGAGTTCAATATGATGACTCACTCATGCTCACATGCACACACCTGGCTATGTCAACACAGCCTTATAGTTTCCAATTTTTGAGCAAGTAGCTAACCTCTCAGGAGTCATCCATCATGGCTAGATGGTGAAAGTAGTGCAGGCATCTCCATAACTAGGCTGGTCTCCACACTACCTGACCTAGGCCTCCATACGCCTCAACGCTAAGAACACAACAACAAAGCCCATGTGTACTGCCGCTTAGAGGGGTCTTATATATATGTGCACCAAGGAAACTGCCCAAAATATCTTACCGGTGTGGCACGGAAAGGGCCTTGGGAATGAACACTAAGGAGATAGCCAAACCATCCACTTGACATGGAAGGAGCCTCGGGATTGAGCACTGAGGACCAAGCCCAAGCTCCCAAAGTCTATCGATTAACTCCCATCGATGTGGTGACCAACGATCTTATAGACTTGCCACATTATCCTTAACCTAGGGTTATGACACCATGTGTCAACTCCCACCGCATGAATATTCACTTGGCCATGCCATCATATCAAGGGATCCAACTGAGTCCTTTCTCATCAGAACCAACTAGTGCTCAACATCACTCAAGGTCTCCACACTGAGTCCCTTATTATAACATCAATCTAGTGCGGTCAAATACTGATGCACTTACCCCCTTTCGCATTCCCTTGCTCCCAAACATGTAAGGATTTATCATAAACATAGGTGGCAAGCCACCTTATTTAACATACAATCCCACACTACTACCTGTAGGGAGACACAACTCCTAGTAGTGTACTATACTAATTATCCCTTACCTTAATTAAGAACTCGATTCAATATATTCCATGGCCATGAGATTACCTCAACTGTTTCCTTTCCGATAACTAAGCATTCCCAAACACTTGCGCTTTCATATATTCATCATAATCATTATAATGATACTTCACATATATCTTTCAGTGTGGTAACATATTTATAGGTTAGACATTTAGTCATCCTATACCATCCATTGGGTTATTATCACGCGCTTCCTTGTCAGGTTTCACAAGTATTCCATTTGTTCAACCCAATCTCATCAAACCATCTGTTCACTAAATACCTCCAAACCATTTGTTTACTAAAGTCCTCCAAACCACTTGTTTATTAAATTCTTACAAACCATTTGTGTATCTCGGCTGAAAATAACTAAGCTCATTACAAACCTCGACCTCAACTTACTATGTTCCTCAGTACTAGTCCAAAACCGGCCAAATACAAACCCAAAAGCAACCTGCACATAAGTTATTACTATGCAACAACTTCAACTTATCATTCATAGAGCTACGACGCTCCTATGAAAATGTATAACCATTCGTTGCAAATGTCACTTCGATGACTACAACTTTTGTATTTAGCCCATGACCTAGATCCGGCCGTATCATGCTTGAAAACGGCCTCGAAGTCTGCTGCACACAGAAAATAGATTCTGCATGCTGCTTAAATCCAAACGAACGAAATCAGTTCATATTGTTCCTCTAGTAATTTTTACAAGTTTACATCAAGTACTTCATCCTCCCTTATTCACCATCTGTAGACTATTTCTCTTCACGAAACCTACTCCGTCACTTTCAAAATGAAAAGATGAGAGGTTGAAGACACAAATCTCTAGGACAAGGTCCTAGCATGGTCTCTTTTTAGATCTTCATCACACAAAAGTCAAACACTTTGAGTCGACATGTTCCCTATATCATAACTAAATATCTAGTAAGGGAGAGGGTAGGAAGCTCACATTATTTTCGGCCATGGATCTCATCACTCTCCTTGGCGGTATTCTTAGCTTTCCTCATTGGTTATCATTCCTCCCAGAAGGAAGTTCTTGCTCCAGAAATTCTGTATCTAGCAGCTACTTCGCATCCGTCCGGCTTGGTAAGTAACAAATCTGTAAGAAGACTGATGTGACAGCTAGGGTTTCCCGTTTCATCCTTTTTACAGCAATGTATTAGGGTTATGTTACCTCGTTATGTGTCACCTCCTCATTAGACCGCCCATTATTACTTAAATTAAGTCCTATTGAAAAGATCGGTCCAAGAAGCCACCTAGCATACATCCCGAAGTCCGGTTTAGCCTGTAAGTACAAGAAAGAAAATTGTGCATGTGCCGCAAAACTGTCTAAGGTAAATTCGTCGAATATCCTCTTCATACTCGACGAATCAGCGAGTCCCATCGCATATCTCGACGAATCGATTACCGTATTTACCGAACTATTTAAGTCATTCTTGACAATACACTATGAATAAAGCAAAAATCCTGTTGAATAACTCCAAGTCCTTTTAGACAGATTCATCAGGTATCCATGATAATATCCGATGAATTTTACTTAATCAGACTCTACCTAAGCCTCTCTCGACAAATTCATCGAATTTACTTGACGATATCAGACGAATCATCCTTTGTTCCACAAAATTTTCCCCCAAGTCTTTCCTGCCGAATTCACCGAGTATCACTTGACGAATGCTTATACCGGCGATGCTCTGTGAATTCCTTGCCCAAAATTCCTAAATCAAAAGCATCTTATGCATTGAGTTTCACTCGACGCTTGCCAAAAGGTGTTGCGACCACTCGATGATACTCGACGAATTCCACATAGCGAAAATTATTCTAAGTCCAATTCGATTCATGCGTCAAATACTACTCGGCTCCAATACACTCGACGCATGTTACCAGTGCACCTCGAGCCCGAGTCAACTTTCTTGACACAAAACACGCCGAGGAGGAGGTTGGTTTAGCATGAATCATAACGTTACCCAAAGAGGATGTCCTAGCCTTTGATCTTCAACAGGAATATGGTATGGAAAACCTCATGAAGGTTGGTGGTAAAGGAGCGGTGGAAAGAGGTGAATTGGAGCTCCTAAGCAAGAAATGGAGAGGAAGTTCTGAAAGGGGGCAAAGTCCTACACCTTAAATAGTAAAAAATTAGAAAATAAGGCATGCACGGTCCAATAAACGACAGTGCGTGTATTGTACGATAATAACAGCGTAGAACTCCCCCAGCCAGATATAGTAGGAGACCGTGCGTTTTTGATCAGCCATAGGAAAAACAGCCCGTGCGATAAGAAATTGCACAGTTAAGACAAAACATTAATAATTTGGCAAAATAATAAGATCGCGTGTTTTCCTTCACACACGGTTGAATCCAACCATTTATGAAGAAAACATACGGGTAGAAAATACAAAAAATCTTAGACAAAAAATGAGGTCAGGTTATTTAGTCACGCACGGGCAAAACAACCCGTGCACGATCAAATCACACCGCCCGAGGCAGATCACCAGACAATAGATTTGTTGGTAACACACCATCACACTGATCATGCCTGAATAAAAATGCATGACTGTGAAATTCCTACAGAAAAGACTAGAGCGACAATGAGTATCTTCCCACCCTCTCAACAACAACACATCATAGAGCATATTTCCAACACACATAAACAAAAGAAATAAAAAAAACATAAAAACAAGTTAGGTAGAACCATTTTCTTACCCCCAACAAAAGAGCGCAATTGCACATCACAACAGGGATAAATAGTGCACTTAGCATGAAAGCATGTACAAATGAAATACAAACATATATAGACTAAAAGTGTAGTGCATATGAGTGAAATCTAGCCCAGATGAGTCCAAAGGGCTCTTAAATATCAGACTGTTCACACCCCCAGACTTAACCATTTGCTCGTCCCAAGTAAATCATCTCTAGATGGAAAGAAAAAAGACTAACTGGCTTAGTAATTACAAATGTGGAGTTCCATGCAAAGTCACATACTCATTCTCGCAAAAAGCATCAGAAGAAATTCCTAATTATACATATTAGTCTATAAATTTCTAATAGCGAATTTATATATTATTTTTATTTAGAAATTGAATCACGGTGAATCATCCGGTCATGCATAGGACAAAAGTAGACTAAACGATGAGTTGAACATTGCTAAAGACTGGGGATCGGGATAACCTCCAAAGAAATCCATCAAAGTCAGTGGACAAAAGTGTTTGATCGGGTGGCCGACCTTATGGGGTGAATAAGGTTTGCAGATTAATTTAAAAATTAAAATTATTTTTATTCAGGAAAACTAGTTTTAGATGCTACTGTGGGGCGCTAACTTGCTAGCGTGCGGCGGTAGCTCAAATAACTCATTTTCTTGGATAAATTTTGTATTGGAGACGCACACACCTTCAGAGATCTACCAACATACAACCATGGACTTATAATAAGAATGAAGAATGAGTAATAATTTTATTCAACGGTAATGAAAGTGGTTTACAATTACAAAGAACTAGATCTCCATGATGCCGAAGATTTGAGGCGATGAAATATAAGTTTCTCTATTTGTTTCTATACTGAACCTACACCCTGATCGGTTGGCTCTCTCCCTTTCCCTTCCCGGAAAGTTCTTCAAACCGGCTCTTCACCTTCCTTCCCGGAAGTGTCTTAGAGCCCCACTAGATCCCCCGATCTAGATGTCCCTTTCATGGGATGATTCCTCACGGAATCCTTCCCGAATTCTGATGACCTTCACCGGTTGATTTTCCTTACCCACAAAATAGTTAGAAAAGAGAAAAATACAATTAGAGATTCAATAAGATTTAGTATGATTCTCCCTCAAGATGGTTCCTCCATTGTGCGGTGCATGAACGATGCTAAAGATCTTTGTTCTATTGCTCACGATCAACTCCTCTTAGTCATTGTAGTCCTTTGACCGATGGAGATCTTCGTGCGTGAACCGGATGGAGGTAGCTTTCTCTTCCTTCGATGAAGACGATGGTTTGTTGCTCTGAGATGACATGCGAACCCTAGAGCCAAAATATGTCTCTCTTACTGTCTCTAGGAAAAGAGGCGAACTTTTATACGTCTTGAAAAAATAAGCTGCAACTGGTAGTAGAGATAACGCCCGGCAATAGGTCGATGCGCTTTGATGTGAAAGCTTCCCAGCCAATTTGGAAAAATATCCAAATAAAATTTTTTTTTTGTTTTTTCGAGCTATCGTGGCACAGTGCGGAGCTATCGCCTAGTTGTGCATGCTATCTCGATGCTCATTGAGAGAGCTAGCATGCCGCAGTAAAGGCTAGTGCCACGTAGTAGGTCACAGAGCACTTGTCCTTAATTAATCCCAAAGCTAGCGCGGGCTATAGCGCTAGCTTTCGGTGGTAGGTTCCAGAGCTTAATTTTTTCGGTCGTTTGGACCTGTAGACAAACACACTATACCCAAACCTCGTGTTATCAAATACAATACGGGATTTGATATTTTCAAACTAAAGAGATGTGAACCATGTGCTCCAACAAACTCCCCCTTTTGATAATATCAAATTCTGCTCATTATATATAAAAAGAATAACAACAAGGTATAGCGTGATCCAATCAGTAATTGTGAAATATAGTAGGTTAAACAAATCAATACAGAAATAGTCAAAATGACTCCCCCTATAGATGTGCTCCCCCTATGTGTGTGCTCACCCTATATATGTGCTTCCACACATTAGATCTTCCCCTGGATGACTACCACTCACACCCAACTAGCATAGGATATACTCATGAACACTCACATACTCAGCTAGCATAGAATATACTCATGAACACTCACTTCTCCCCCTATTGATATTATTGAAAGCGGATGGGGGTTAATGAACATGTCTTGTAAACACTCACATCTCTCCATATGTCATGAGATACTAAAGAGATAAGAGAGCAGGCGTGCATGCTCAAAAAAAATCATTAGCAATAGAGGAAAAAATTTAAGCGGAATACCATGAATACAGACATACAAAAAAGGAAAATTAGTTGTTGTCACGAGTTTTTCAGATTAAAAGAAATTTGGACAGCATGAGTGAAACTAAATACACAATGAGTTGGAGTACAATGCTAAGAGATTTATAAAGTTAATGCAATATTACATTGTAAGCATCATGAATAAAAATCATGTACTAGTACATATGTGCTATAGACATATAACGCAGTATAAGTCCAATTCTTATACATGGAAGCATTAGATAGAATAATGACATGTGTACTTGTAGAGTCAAAAAACGTCGAGTGCAAATAATCTTTAGTACATGTTTTATCTCAATAACTCAATATACTAGCACAAGATAAAAAAAGTGAAAAATCATGTCACATTGTTATCTACTTCATACCAAGATTCAAACTTGGGGCACTAACTTACATTTTAGTCTTTGCACAAGATCAAACGATTCTTTTGACTAAGATGCTTATTCTTATAATGCTTATGAAGAATTATCACGAGGAGTGAGTAGTGCTTGGGGGTATCCTTAACACATGATTTGATCGTATATGATGTACTCTTTTTTCATTCAATTTTTTCACTATCATTTTTATAACTTTTTTGAGGTCAAGGACCCCGAAACAATCGAAATCTACCAACATAACTAAATACACTTTAACTTGTATACAAAATTCTTATGCACTATAATTTTGGACCAAAGTTCTAAGCCTTATATACAAACATGAATACCATGGCATTGATTATTCAAGTTATTTCTAGCATGTTAGACACAATATCACGAGTTATAACATGTACGCAATAATTTCTACATGAGTACATTTTTTAGGGATGTGTGAATAGTGTAATGTCATCACGCTACCTAAATCTACACACATACCTAGAGGCATATTCAACATACACTATCCTGTCAAGTTGCACTCAGTAGCTAAGTACCTATAGATTCGACACATCATGACATAATCACACAATGTTAACAGGGATTAACAATCCTAAATCAAACATTACACATACTTGTTATGCGTTAGGTTCTAGTCATGCATGTCCTTATAATGAACGATCCATAGTTTTTTTGAATTTTGGGGTTTTATAATTTATTTTTGTTTTAAAAGAAAACATTAAACAAACCAAATGAGAAATAAATCAAACTGAAGGGAAGAGCATGTTTTTGGAGTTTTGTGATTTTTCATTTATTTTTTGATTTTTGATTGTAAGATAAACGAAAGGGAAAAAAACAAAAGCAGAAACACATAAAACCAACCAAAAATGCAGCTAACATAAAACAAGCAAAAAATAAATAGGACAACCCAAAAGAAGAAAAAATGCCCCAATGTCAGTAGGTAATGCAGTATGATCAATTACTGAGCTCCAAAATGCCTAGTTCTAGTCGAACTATCAAAAAATGAGCATCGGTGAGGGGTTTGGTAAAGATATTAACAAGTTGATCTTCAGTCCCAATGAAGCTCACTTTCACATTTTCTTCTCTAATGTGATCTCAGATAAAATAATGATGAATGCCAATATGTTTAGAGCGAGAGTAGCGCATGGGAGTATCGTTAAGTTTATGATACTCTCGTTGTCACACCTAAGGTCAACATTCTTAAATTTGAGGCAAATGTCCTCTAACGTTTGTGATATCCAAAGTACTTGTTCACAACAACTTCCTAGAGCTACATACTCGGCCTTAGTAGTGGAGAGGGCAACCAAGTTTTGTTTCTTGCTAGACCATGACACGAGAGCCAGACTTAAGAAGTGATAAGTACAACTCGTGCTCTTACGATCAAGTGAACACCCAGCGTAATCAGAGTCAGAATATCCATGGAGCGTGAAATCGGTGGTGTGGGGGTACAAAAGACCAAGATTATGGGTGCCTATAAGATACCTAAAGATGTGTTTAACAGCTTTGAAATGAGATTTTTTAGGATTGTCTTGATATCTAGCACAAAAACACACCACAAATGTACTATCAAGTCTAGAAGCACTTAGATAAAGAAGTGATCTGATCATTCCTCTAAATGAAGGTTGGTCCACCAAAATGCCAATTTCATCCTTTCCTAATTTAAGAGATTTGCTCATTAGAGTTTTTACTTGTTTCATATTTTCAAAAATCGCACAAGCATATCTTTTTTATTTCTATTGTCTTATAAAAATTCCATCATTTTTTTGAGAAATCTGAAATCCTAAGAAATATTTTAACTCTCCAACTAGGCTCATTTCAAATTCAGATTGTATTAAGGTCACAATTTCATTGCATAGATTTTCATTTATGGCACCAAAGATTATATCATCAACATAAATTTGCAATAAAATCATATCGAGATTTTCGCGCTTCGCAAACAGTGTAGTGTCCTCACTACCCATCCTATAACCATGCTCTATGAGAAAAATTGTGATCCTATCATACTATGCATGGGGTGCTTGTTTTAGTCCATATAAGGCCTTCACTAATTTGTATATTTGATTTGCGTAGCCAGCATTCTTGAAGCCAGGTGATTACTCAACATAAACCTCTTCCTTGGCATATCCATTCAAAAATGCACTCTTAACATCCATTTGGTATAACATAATTTGTTTATAACTTATAAATACCAAAAACATACCAATGGATTCAAGAAGTGTAATCGGTGCAAATGACTCTTCAAATTCCACACCCTCTATTTGTGAATATCCTTATGCGACCAACTGTGCCTTATTTCGGGTTATCCTGGATTCACCATCAAGCTTATTTTTATATACCCATTTCAAACTGAAAACTAGATGGATATTTAGACGCTCCACTAATACCCAGACTTTACTTCTCTCGAACTGATTTAATTCTTAATTTAAAGCTAAGAACCACAATTCACCATTTAAAGCTTCTAAAATATTTCTTGGTTCAATTTCAGATATAAAACATAGGTTCGAGAAGGATTCATGTAGGGTTGACCTTGTTTAACCCCATGTGAGGGCTCTCCTATAACTAGTTCTTGTGGATGTTGTTTTGAAAAGTAATTGTGCTTGAAAGCTTATATCCTTCCACATGAGTTGGAACATTATCTACCTCTTATCTCTCCACACCCTTGTCCCCAAGAGCACATCATCATCAAATTCTTCTTTATTTAGCCAAGATTCTTTAGTTGGTGTATTTTCATTAAAGTGCACGTGTATTGATTCTTCAATAACCAAGGTTCTTTTATTATAGACCTTATAAGCACGAATCGTACTAGAGTATCCTAAGAGGATGCCATGGTCTGATTTTTCTTCGAATTTTCCTAAGAGATCCTCAGTATTTAAAATAAAACACTGGCAACCTGTAACACCCCTGATTTTTCGATGTTATTATTTGATTTGGTTTCGTCATATTTATGATGTCTGGGCGTTATCCTTTTTGCATTTTTTGATGGCGCTGCACTGTTTGTGCATTTTTGGGTCTGTTGGGTCTATTTGACTAGATTTTTTGGATTTTGATTTGGATTGAATGTTTTGCTCGATTGAAAAGGATGATGTATAGAGGTTTTTGACTTGTCTAGTTTTATTGCGATCCGAGCATTTTGGAGCCTTGGTGCATATTTGGATCCTTGTGATGATTTTTGCTTATGTAAGCATTTGATGATATTGTCTCAAGAATGGTGTGTCGGATTCTAGGGTTGTCTCTCCTGCTAATTCTTAGAGTCGACATTTTATCCCAAAATTAAAGATAATCTGAATTCTCGAATTTTATCTTTCTCAGTTCTCCGAGGTTTGTTGTGTTTCTCGAGAGACCCTAGAGTAATTTCTCGAGAAGATGTCTGGTCTAAGCCCTCCTTGTTCTCGATTGGTCTAGTAGTACTCAAGAAATCTACTGCTTGATCTCGATATGTCTGGTTTAAGCTCTCGAGAAGTGCCCTCCTTTTTCTTGAGTGGTCTGGTAGTACTCGAGAAACCCTACGCTTATTCTCGAGAAGCCCTATAGTTTTCGAGTAGCCCTTCTATATCACTCGAGAATTGTTTATGTAGTTCTCGAGAAGGTCCTTCTATTGTTCTAGAGAATTACTATTTTCTCGAGAAGTGGTTGCCTTCTGTTCGAGTAATCCTCCTTCTGTACTTGAGTAGGCCTTTTTTAGTACTCAAGAAGTGTTGTTTTTTCTCGAGAAGTGTTTTGTTTCTCGAGGGGAATGTTGTTCTCGAGTAGTGCTTGTCCTGTTCCTAAGAAGTCTTCTTCTTCTCGAGAGATCCGATCTAGCTAACCCTCTTCCCGATTTGTTTTCTTAAGTACTATTATTCTAATATTACCCTTAGTATATATATACCTACTTCACCTTCCTTCATCATTTAAACTGAATTTCCTATTCATCTCCCGAACCAAAATGGAGTGAGCAAGAGAGAGAGAGAGAAATTCTTCTGGTGGCCGTCGACGATGCTCTGGTGCTCAAAATCTTCAACCGATCATAGATCCTGAAAGCTCTCAGCTAGAGCTTGTCATAGTGTTAAAATATTCCCCATTTCTTATGTTTTTCTCGTTAGGTTTTTTGCCCTAACCTCAATTTCGGCTATTTCTTGATAGATTTCGACTTCCCTTGTCTTCTTTAGCCCCAATCTACGACAAGAATTGATTTGGAGAGTTTTTCTGACAAAACCAAGGCAAGTGGTTGTTTCCCCTTCTCCCTCTCCTTTCCAGTCTAGATGATAACTGTTAATCTCGTATTCTTCAATCTTTCTACACTATTGTCATTTCAATTTTTAGATATATTTAATCTTCATTTGAATCCACTTGTGTTATTAGTTTTTGTCATGATGATTCAATCTTGGAAGTGTTGTAGAGATTTGATGGATATGTTTAATTGATGGATTTAATCATTCCTAACTATTATGTAGGATGTGTTAAGATTTGTTTAGTACTGTGAAATCTTTCCTAAGATTGATCAACTATTTCTTAAATTTAGATTTATCTAGTAGAATCCGATGTTCCAAGTCTTGAGATATATCATAATTCTCTGGTTGTGGGAGTAGTGGACGTATCCACCTCCAAGATGTCTGATATTTATAGTATAGTATTTTTTTGTTGCAGGTGTTAGTGGGCAAATCCACCACCACAAGGTTTGTTTTCTTTATTAGTATCTTGTGGAACTCTACCAGGTGTTTGGGCTTCTGTGTTGAATGGTGGAGCGTATGAGTCTCCCCCGTTGTTAAACGGATATTATATATATGTGAGGGTGTGTCCAGATGAGTGACCACCTCGCCTGTGTTTTTGGGTAGAGTTGACCACATGTGGCTAATAAAGTTTTGAGTATTCTTTCTTATGATTTAATCCTGCTTTCCACCTTTTTTTAGCCTTCTGGTGTATTTTGATGTGCGTGACTATTCACGTAAGTTCTATTTTTCCTATTCTTTTTTTACCTTACTTCTATACTTTGCTTCAGTACGTTTGGTTTTGGGTGTGTCCCCCTTTTGGTATTATTTACTTTTTGGCTTACTTATTCTTCCACCACTAGTACGTTCCTACCGAGGTGTTCTGTGTTTCGAATGCCTCAGGTTTGGAGCATTAGTAGGTAGTGGAGCTGGTTTTTGATTTTCTCGATCAATAGTGTTGGCTGTGGTTTTCACCTCGTCATAGCAAGTAGTTGTTGTCTCAGTTTCCTTCACCTAGTTCAGACATATTATTGTGTTATGTGGGTTCATGTCAGATTGTTGACTCGCATAAGGTTGTTGATTTTGGATACTTACTAGCTGATAGTTATTTTCTTTGTGATGAATTGTATTACTTGCTCTCTGGGATGTTTTATGCTAGGAATGCATGTTAGGTATTTTTAAGTATAAAATCTACTATTATTACCTCATGCTTTGCATATTTTAAAACTCAAACTCATTGTATTTAGCGACAGTAAAAGCTATTTTTACTACTATTATAATCCTAGAGTCTTACATAGTTGTTCCCTGGGGAACGTCTATACTCATGTAGGATGTTTAATCTCATAAATGAAGTATTTTCCGCAGCATATAAACTATATTCCTTTTGTGGACTTGATGAGCCACCAAGCCGAGGGATACGGTTAAAAGATTAACTTAAATTGGATTTTTACTAAATAACTTAAAGATCTTTCTTTTCGTGTCTAATAGTCTGAGCGTCCATAGTTATCCCCTGCTGATGTGGCATCATGACCCGCATTTTCCCTTACTCTGATATACCCCTTTAATGTGGAGAAAGTACGGGTTGTGATAGTTGGTATCAGAGGGAGGTTGGTTTGACAAGTTGGTCGAACTAATCACCTATTGTAGATTCGGTTTCCTTCATCCATTTTCATACATACATCGATGTGTCATCAGTACATCTTAGACGAAGCATAGTCACTACACTCGTAATAAGAAAAGAAGTATACGGGGCATATTATGTAGTATGAGATGCATAATATGTGTTTGTATATGATCCACCATAAGTGGCAACATGTGACGCTTATGTAGTATGGGATGCATAACCACCATCACATGGATGCCCATTAGCATGCTTTCTTTTCTCGTTGCATGTGATGTTATGTAGTATAAGACGCATAATATTGCATGTGTACACCGCTCATATCATTCATTAAGTTCTTTTTAGAATGTATAGCACTGCAAACATAGCATATCATCGCATAGGCACGTGTGCTAAGATAAGGATTACATGATGACGTAGGTACACACATGATTTTAAACAAGAATAAAGAATCCATGCATTCATGTCATATGCACATGAGTCGATAGGATGAGAGGATACCATCCTAAGTAGGACATAGCATCATTGTAAAGTCCCAGAGCAAGTTGCAGCATAAGCAAGTGTCTTTTAAGTATGGTCAGAACTTAGTCGTGTGGCCTGGTCATAATCTAGAATTTTTATGAGTTGTTTGTTTCCTTTTAGAAATGCCGCCAAAGCATCCTGCGATAAGGTCGACTCCACAGTTGGCAGGTGAGTCATCAGGTGCGCAAAGCGATGCGATGATTGAGAGTATGCATCAGAGCAATGAGGCTTTGTCGAGACAATTAGTTGTGATGTAATCGCACATTCAGTCTTTATTGTCTGCCACTCCTAAACAGAAATCCTACTGTGGATCAAGTCGTACCCGTTACTCCTTCTCCTCTGGTGCCCTAGTGTTGCTACAACAAGATATGAATTTTATCTCATATTTTCAGCGATTAGGACCTCCCACTAATGATGGGAGAGCTGACTTTATGGTTCTGGATGATTGGGTCATTGATATAGAAGAGTTGTTCTCGTATTCAAGGATTTCAGAAGCCCAGAAGGTAATGATTGCATTCTATCAGCTAAAAGGCCTGGCAAAGAGTTGGTGGATTTGGGAGAAGGAGAGCCTGAATGAAGGATGTTCACGGGAATCGTTTAAAAATCCCTTACTTAAGATGTTCCTACCCTCAGTCGTGCAGGACCGTCTGATGAATAATTTCCTGCATCTGAATCAGAGATAGCTAACAGTGAGTGAATATGAGATTGAGTTTAGTAAATTGAGCATATTTTCTCCTGATTTGGTAGCTTTGGAGGAGGGAAGAGTTAAACTTTTCCTAGGAGGACTAAGAAAAGATGTCTAGCAGTGGGAATGCACTTATATAGCTGAAAGTTATGCTGAGGTAGTCCAAGCAGTTCTAAAAGTCGAGGCAATTGAAAATGCCAAGAATCGAGGTATCGTAGTGAGGAAAGAGAAGAGGAAAGGTGGTGAGGATGGAAGCTTTAGGGCATCTGGTCCTTCAAAGTAGAAAAGTGGATAAATATGTAGCTTCTGTGGCAGATCTGGCATCCCGTATGAAAGGTGCTTCAAAAGGACTGTCACTCTGAAGTAGCATAAAGTGCATGCCATCCAATATGCACCAAAAGGAGATCTTGTGTGCACGTTCTGTTCAAGGAAGGGGCATGACGTTGGTCATTACTGGTCGAAGGATAAGGCTTGCTTCCAGTGTGGGCAGAAGGGGCACCTGAAGTCTTCATTCCCCCAGGCCCAGTCCCCACTATAGCCTGCCCCACTCCGGGCTCTGTCGCCGTAACCAAACCAGGAAAAGGGAAAGGGAAGCTAAATGTGGTGACTAAAGAGGAGTGTTCTTTTCGATTCGAGTGCCACCCATTCCTTTGTGGCACGAAGCAATTAGGTGATTCCTTCAAAATCAATTTTCCCTCCGGAGATCTGGTGATATCAAATCATGGAGTTCAGAGATGTCCTATTTGTCTAGGTGATTTCCTAGCCTTTGCGGATCTGATGGTGTTAGATCTGGCAAATTTTGACGTGATTTTGGGCATGGACTGGTTGTCCAAGTATGATGTGGTAATCCAGTGCAAGACAAAGTGACTGGACTTTAAGATGGACAATGGCTAACCTATAAGTGTCTATAGTTTTCATGACAAGGGTTCCCTCATTATTTCTGTGACATGTGCTTGTCGTGCTATAGAGTCTGGTTGCGAGGCGTATCTTATTCCTATTTCTTCTCTGGAAACAACTTTTGTTACACATCTTGAGGACATCTCGGTGGTGCGAGAGTTTCCAGATGTCTTTCATGATAGCCTTCCAGGACTTCCTCCTGAGCAAGAGGTGGAGTTTGTAATAGACATCGAGCCAGGTACTCGTCCTATTGCTAAGGCACCATACAGTATGGCTCCGCGTGAGTTAGAAGAGTTACACGCTCAGATGGATGAGGTCCTGCAGTGTGGTTTTATTAGGCCAAGTTCTTCCCCGTGGGGTTCCCCTATTTTGTTCGTAAAGAAGAAAGAAGGTTCCATGAGGCTCTGCATGGTAACCATCACGAACAGATATCTATTGCCTCAGATTGATTATCTATTTGATTAGTTGTGGGGATGCACTGTATTTTCGAAGATTTATCTTCGTTCAGGCTACCACCAGTCGAGGGTACGTGAGGCCAATATACCACTGACGGCTTTTCGTTCTCGGCACGAGAATTTTGAGTTCTTGTTGATGTCCTTTGGATTGACAAATTCCCCATCTTCTTTTACGCACTTAATGAATAGACTGTTAAAGGATTTCTTGGACCATTTCGTGGTTGTGTTCATAGATGACGTCCTCGTGTATTCCCATAGTGTTGAGGAGCAAGCTCAGCACTTGCGCTTAGTTTTTTTCAACCCTGAAGGAGCACAAACTCTATGCCAAACTGAGTAAGTGCACATTCTGGTTACCCCAGGTGTCCTTTCTGGGCCGTGTTGTGGGCATGGGCGGTATTTTCGTAGACCCGACCAAGATTTCCATTGTGATGGAATGGGAGAGACCTTCTACTTTTAAAGAGATCAGGAGCTTCTTAGGTCTAGCTGGTTATTATAAAAGATTCATGGAAGGATTCTCTATGTTGTCTACTCCTCTAACTAGACTTACATAGAAGAATACTGCATTCATTTGGAGTGATAAATATGAAGAGGCATTCCGAGGGTTGAAGAAGAGATTATGTACTGCTCCTATCTTAACTTTACCTACTAAAGGAGTCGAATATGCTGTGTATATGGATGCATCACACATTGGTCTAGGTTGTGTTTTGATGCAAGAAGGAAAGGTGATAGCGTACGGATCATGACAATTAAAGATCCATGAAAGAAACTATCATACGCATGATTTGGAGTTTGATGCCGTAATTTATGCGCTGAAACTTTGGTGACATTTATTGTATGGCGCGATGTGCAAAATTTACATAGAGCATAAGAGTTTGAAGTACGTCTTCACTCAAAAGGAGTTGAATTTGCACCAGCACTGGTGGTTAGAGTATGTGGTCGATTATGAAGTGGAGATTCCCTGTCATCTAGGAAAGGCTAACGTAGTGGTCGATGCTTTGAGTAAGAAGACTGTCAAAATCTTCAATCTATCTGTACACTCTTTGGTGGAAGAATTCTTGTCGATGGATATTAAAGTTGGGATTAGTACTATACCTGCTAGGTTGGAAAAAGAAGAGCCCTCTTGGATTTCTCTTACTATAGTGCACCACAAGGATGACCCTGATTTGTTGCATCTCTGAAATATAACTGAGAAGGGAGAGCTACCTAAATTCTCTTTGGATGAGTTGGACGCTCTAAAATGTCATGGTTGATTTTGTATTTCAACTTTTTTTGATTTTTGGGCTAAAATTTGTAATGAAGCTAATGGTTCCAGTGTTGCCTACCATTATGGATCCACCAAAATGTATAAAGATATGAAGAAAATCATTTGGTGGTCAGGAATGAAGGATGATATAGAGAAGTTTGTGTCAGAATGTTACACGTGTCAGCGTGTTAAGGCAGACCACAGAAGGCCTAGTGCTAAATTGATATCGCTTGATATTCTAAGTTGGAAATTGTGGAGTATTTCAATGGATTTCATCACTGTTCTACCAAAATCTCCCCGTGAGCACGATTCTATTTGGGTGATAGTTGATAGGCTGACTAAGTGTGCTCACTTTGTACCCTTTAAGATTGGGTATTCTATGTAGAATATAGTTGAGTTAAACCTTGATGAAGTCATAAGATTACATGGAGTTACTGTTAGCATTGTATCAGAATGAAACTCTAGATTTATGTCTCGTTTTTGGAAGAGTTTACAAGAGGTGTTGGGTACTGATTTAAGGTATTCCACCGCCTATCATCCGCAGACAAATGGTCAGACGGAAAGGGTGAATCAGATCATGAAATACATGATAAGGTTTTATATATTGGATCATTGTGGTGCTTGGGATGAAGGCCTCAGACTCATGGAATTTGCTAATAATAATAGTTATCAAGAGAGTCTGTAGATGGCCTTATTTGAGGCCTTGTATGGAAGGCATTGTAGGACTCCTTTGTTTTGGACTAAAGTTCGTGAAAGACTGCTGCTAGGTCAAGAAGCCCTTGGAAAGATGGATTGTGCTGTGACTCATATTAGATAAAAGCTCTGTATAGCACAAGAGCGTTATGAAAAATATGCTAATTGACGAAGGGTTGATCTGTAGTTCGACGTTGGGGACATGGTTTTTTTGAATGTCTCTCCGATGTAAGGTGTTAAAAGGTTTGGAAGGAACCGCAAGTTAGACCCCCGGTATGTGGGACCTTTTCAGATTCTTGAGCGCATCGGAGTGTCAGCTTATAAGCTAGAGTTGCCTTCTACCTTCCCTGGTGTCCATGATGTGTTTCATGTGAGCTATTTGCAAAAGTATGTTCATAGTGATTGTCAAGTCCTTGACTTAGTGTCCCAGATTCATCCCAACCTTTTGTATGTGGAAGAGCTTGTTTTTGTCTTTGAATCTCAAAAACAAGTGTTGCGGAGAAAGACCATTCCTATGGTCAAGGTTCTTTGGAGAAATCATGACGTCAAGAGTGCGACATGGGAATTGGAGTTGGAAATGAGGGAATCTCATCTGCACCTCTTCCCTTAGTTTCTGGTATGACTTTTTGCTTTTGGATGTGTTTTGATTTTCTCGTTTGGTTTGGTTTTGAAGTGTGATAAGTTTCGGGATGAAACTTCTTTTCAGGGGGAGTGACTGTAATACCCCATATTTTTCGATGTTATTATTTGATTTGGTGTCGTCATATTTATGACATTAGGGTGTTACTCTTTTTGCGTTTTGTTGACTGCGCTGCACCATTTGTGCGTTTTTGCGTCCGTTGGGTCTGTTTGACCGGATTTGTGGGATTTTGATTTGGATTGAATGTTTTTCTCGATTGAAAAGGATGAGGTTTTGAGGTTTTGGACTTGTCCATTTTTATTGTGATCCGAGCATTTTGGATCCTCGACTCATATTTGAATCCTTGTGAAGATTTTTGCTTACGTAAGCGTTTGATGATATTATCTCAAGAATGGTGTGTCGGATTCTATGGTTGTCCCTCCTACTAAATTCTTAGAGTCGACATTTTATCCCATAATAAAAGATAATTTAAATTCTCAAATTTTATCCTGCTCAGTTCTCGGGAGGTTTGCTGCATTTCTCGAGAGACCCTAGAGTAAGTTCTCGAGAAGATGTTTGGTCTAAGTCCTCCTTGTTCTCGAGTGGTCTAGTAGTATTCGAGAAATCCTCCACTTGATCTCGAGATGTCCGGTTTAAGCTCTCAAGAAGTTCCCTCCTTGTTCTCAAGTTGTACGGTAGTACTCAAGATGATAGCAACGATAGCAAAAACTGAGGAGAAAGTTGTATATGTTTTATTGTTTTTTTTTATTCAGGTCTCATATATTTTACAACACATGTACGATGCTATTTATAATGTTATAGCAGTTTGGGCTGATGGGCGAAGCCCATGACATCACCATATGACTCTTACAATGGACAGCAGGGTACAAATATATCCAACAAAGGATTTATATTGACTTTGGGTTTTACTTTATCTTCCTGTGCTTGTCCCAATATATACAGCTTGATAATTGCTTAGTTGTTTTATATGGCAGGGTAAGGGCATCATCACTCCCCCTCCTAAACCTTGTCGGGCGTGACACCAATTGAATCTCGGAGCTTACTGAATCACAGACGAACTAAGGGCTTCGTTAAGATATCCGCCAGTTGTTCTTCTGTAGGGCAGTACTCTACCTTGATCTTCTCTTTTTCGACTTGATCACGTATAAAATGGTGCCGTAAGTCGATATGCTTACTCTTGCGTTGGGTTATTGGATTTTTGCTAAGAATATTGCTGACATGTTATCACAGAGAAGTGATGTTGGCGATTTTAGATCTTTTCCGGTAATTTCATTTAGCAGCCGTTGAAGCCATAAGCAGTCGCAACTTGCAGCGCTAAGAGCAATGTATTCCACCTCGATAGTGGACAAAGCCACTACTGGTTGTTTGTGAACTATCCAAGCTATAGGCTTTGATCCTAAAAAAACATAAAGCCACTTGTGCTTTTGCGGTCATCTAGATTTGAATCCCAATCTGAGTCTGAATATCCAATGAGATCTGTGGTTGGGTCTTGTTGATATTGTAGTCCATAAGTTTTTGTTCCTTGCAGGTAGCGGAGGATTCTATTCACTGCTAACTGATGCGTTTTAGTAGGTTTATGCATATACCTAGCCACCTGGTTAACTGCATTAGCTATATCTGGTCTTGTATTAGTAATATACATCTAAGATCCTACTGTGGATTTGTATGCAGTAGTGTCTACTTCTTCTTCTTCTTCATAGTCCTTTCTCAACGTTTCAAAAACAGGAATAGGTGTTTTGTATGGATTGCAATGTTGAAACTAAGTTTTAATAAGCAAATCTTGAATGAATTTGAGTTGAGATAGATTAATACCTTCTGGGGTTTGAGAAACTTGAATACCTAGGAAGTATTTCATCTGTCCTAAGTCAGTCATTTGATAAGAGGCTTTCATCTGATTTCTTAAATCATTTATCATTGTTACTGAGTTGCCAGCGATGACTATATCATCTACATAAAGTCCAATAAGAATTTTGTTGTTTGATTCCCATTTAGAGTACAATGATGGTTCATTTACACATCTGGTAAATCCTTGTTGTAGAAAGTAGTGATCTATATGCTCATTCCAGGCTTTGGTTGCCTGTTTGAGTACATAGAGTGCTTTGTGCAACCGATATACTTTCTTACTGTCTTTATCTTTCTTGATATAACCTTCTGGTTGTTCTACATAAATTTCTTCTTTCAATGAGCCATTCAAAAAAGCAGCTTTTACATCTAGATGAATAATTGGGTATTTGTATTGTGTTACATATGCAATAAGTAAATGTATTGTATCCATACGAGCCACCGGAGCAGATGTCTCATCAAAATCCTCTGCAGGTTTTTTTGAGTACCCTTTGACAACCAAACGAGCTTTTTATTTGCCTAAAGCTCCTGTTTCATTGTATTTAATTCTATAGAGCCATTTCAGACAAATAAGAGTTTTATGTAGAGGTAAATCAACCAATGTCCATGTCTGATTTTTTAGAATAGTCTTCCATTCTTCATTCATAGCAGCTGTCCAATGGGGATTTATACAAGCTTCAGCAAAGGAGGTTGGAACATAAGCTAATAATGTTGTTTGCGTACCTTCTGTGGCCCTATATAAATCATGCATGTTATGAGTTTTAAGAGTTGTAGGAGAGCTTACAGGTGAGTCTTCAGGGCTATGATCCTGTGATGAAGGATGGGAAGATGATGAAGGTGAATCAATAGGAGATTCATGTGGGCTTATATCAGGAGGTAAATGTTACTCTTGTCTTCTAGGAGAATCTTGGATGGGGTAAATCACTTGCTCAACCGGTATCCCAGGTAAGAGAGTAGATGGTACTTCTGATTCCCAGCTCCAAGATGCAGCTTCATCAAAAATCACATTTCTAGATATTTTGACTTAGTTTGTAACAGGATCATATACTCTATAGGCCTTTGCATTCTCACTATAGACGATGAAAATGCACTTCTCACCTCTTTTCTCTAACTTATCTCTACCAATCTTTGCTGTTAAGACATAGGCTATACACCCAAATATTTTCAAATGAGTCACTATTGGTTTTCTCTGTTTTATTAAGAAGTAAGGGGTAGTGCTCCCTAGGGCTTTATATGGTACTCTGTTTAATAAATAAACAGCTGTCTGAGCTGCTTCAGCCCAGAATTTTTTAGGTAAGCCCTTGGCATGTAGTAAACATCTCACCATATTTAGTATCGTTCGGTTTCTTCTTTCTGCAATACCATTCTACTGTGGAGTATATGGAGCAGTGAATTGTCTCTTGATTCCTGCTTCTTGACAGAATTTTGTGAAGGCTTTTGAGGTGAACTCTCCTCCTCTATATGTTCTTAATGTCTTAATGTTCATACTTAACTCCATTTCTATTTCCTTCTTAAATACTTGAAACTTACTCAAAGCTTCAGATTTTTTTTTAAGATGGTAAATCCACATGTAACGACTATAATTATCCACAATAAGAAGGAAATACAGGTTACCTCCCATAGATGGTGTTGGGGCTGGCCCTCATAAATCTGCATAGAGGAGACCCAATGGTTGTGCAGATCGTGGTATAACATCTTTCTGAAAGGGTTGAACATGTATTTTCCTATATGTGCAGTCTTCACATATATGTGTATGTTTGTGTGAGAAGTTAGGTAAGCCAATGGCTAGTTGTTTACTTTGAATAACTTGCAAGGCTTGCCAATGAAGGTGCCCTAATCTATGATGCCATAAAGTAAGAGGGTTTGCCTTATGATGACAAAGGAGAGCTGCTTGCTGAATACCAGACATGGATAAGGAAAATAATCGGTTTGCATTTACTGGTGCTGAGATTAGATGGCTTCCTGAGGCAGCATTCCATATATGCCCTCCTTGATGATCAAAGGAAACTGTATATCCTTTTGAGACTAGCTGTCCCACACTTAATAAATTTTGTTTTAATGAAGGCACATAACATATTTCAGTAATATGCAGTCCTTTAGCTGGAGTAATTGGAACAAAGATAGTACCTTTCCCTTCAATGCTAGCTGAGACACCATTCCCCAAGAGTACTTTAGCTTTACATGTCTCATCTATATTTGCAAACATTGCTTTATTATAAACATGTGACAGGAATAGCCGCTGTCAAGAAACCATTTATCTGATGTGACTGAATTTTGGGAGGTTGATGAATAGAACATATCCTCTATGTTCTCTTGTTGTAACTCAGCTAACTTAGCATTTTCCTTTATTTTATTCCAGCAGTGTTGATCTGAATGATTTGGGTTTTTGCAGGTTTTACACCGGAAATAACAATCTTTGGGAAAATGGTTTGATTTTTTACATATATGGAAATACTTTTCAGTTATTTCCATAGGGGTTTAAGAGGTTGGTCTATATTTCCCTTTTCCTGCTTTCCAGTTGTTACTAGGTTTGGCTGTAGAGGAGGAAGGCCGTGTTGTTGTAGTCAAGGTCCTTTTATCTTTTGGTTTTGATAACTGGAGCTTTACCTGAAGAGCTTGATCCAAGCTTTGTGTACTTTCTTTCATTCTTTCTTCATGAGTTTTTAAAGAACCCATTAAAGCAGTTAAAGGAAGAGTTTGTAAATCCTGAGACTGTTCAATCGCAGTGACTATAGGATAAAATGAAACAGGTAAACTGCGCAATATCCTGTGTACAATCTTTTTATCCTCAATTGTGTCTCCATAGCAACGTATTTGATTGACACAATAAAGTGTTCTAATCAGGAGGTCTTCTACTTTTTCCCCATTTTCATCTTCAGGTTTTCAAAATCCCTCCAGGCATTTTGAAGTTTTATGGATATGACATTCTCATCACCTTTATATTCTTCGTTAAATGTGTCCCATGCTGCTTTTGCCGTTTGAGCACCCATGATTTGTGGAAATATATGTTCTGATACACCTTTATAGATCATGCGCAGTGCACGAGCATCTTTTTGTATAGTATCTATTTATATTGTTAGTTCCTTACCTATTTCGAGTGTAATACTTACAGGAGATACAGGTAAGGGACCTGCTATGATAATATCCCATAAGCCTTGGGAAATGAACACAGCTTTCATATGAATACTCCAGAAATCGTATTTTTCACCATTGAAGACAGGAATGGAAGTCTGGGACATTGTGAAGATAGACGTACTCATGTTCTCCAATAATGTGTTGAGCTTTCAAGGTCTGCAACTTGGCTCTGATTCCAATGATAGCAAAGATAGCAAAAACTGAGGAGAAAGTTGTATATGTTTTATTGTTGTTTTTTATTCAGGTCTCATATATTTTACAACACATGTACGATGCTATTTATAATGTTATAGCAGTTTGGGATGATGGGCCAAGCCCTTGACACATCACCATATGACTCTTATAATGGGCAGCAGGGTACGAATATATCCAATAAAGGATTTATATTGACTTTGGGTTTTACTTTATCTGCCTGTGCTTGTCCCAATATATACAGCTGGATAATTGCTTAGTTGTTTTATACGGCAGGGTTAGGGCATCATCACAAGAAACCCTCCGCTTGTTCTCAAGAAGCCTTGTAGTTCTCGAGAAGCCCTTATATAGCTATCGAGAATTGTCTTTGTTGTTCTCGAGAAGGTCCTTCTATTTTTCTCAAGAAGTGATGTTGTTCTCGAGAAGTGTTTTCCTTCTACTCGAGTAATCCTCCTTCTGTACTTGAGTAGGCCTTTTTCAGTACTCGAGAAGTGTTGTTTTTCTCGAGAAGTGTTTTGTTTATCGAGATGGCATGTTATTCTCGAGTAGTGCTTGTCTAGTTCCTGAGAAGTCTTCTTCTTCTCGAGAGGTCCGGTCCAGTAAACCCCCTTCCCTGTTTGTTTTCTTAAGTATTGTTATTCTAATATTAACCTAAGTATATATATACCTACTTCTCCTTCCTCCATCATTTAGAACAAATTTCCTGTTCATCTCCCAAACTAGAACGGCGTGAGAGAGAGAGAAATTCTTTCGGTGGTCACCAATGGTGCTCTGGTGCTCGAAATATTCAACCAATCATAGATCCTGAAAATTCTCAGCGAGATCTTCGTCATCGTGGTTAAATCTTCCCCATTTCTTGAGTTTTTATCGTTAGGGTTTTTGTCCCTAACCTTTATTTCGGCTATTTGACTTCCCTCGTCTTCTTTAGCCCCGATCTACAACAAAGATCGATTGGGAGAGTTTTTCCGATAAAACCAAGGCAAGTGGTGGTTTCCCCTTCACCCTCTCCTTTTCAATCTTGATTATACTTATTAATCTTGTTTTCTTCAATCTTTCTGCACTATTATCATTTCAATTTGTAGAAATATTTAATCTTCCTTTGAATCCACTTGTGTTATTAGTTTAAGTCATGATGATTCAATCTTGTAAGTGTTGTAGAGATTTGATAGAAATGTTTAATTGATGACTTTAATCGTTCCTAACTATTATGTAGGATTTGTTAAGAGTTGTTTAGGACAGGGAAATCTTTGCTAAGGTTGATCAACCGTTTCTTAAATCTAGAATTGTCTAGTAGAATCCGATGTGCCATGTCTTGAGATATATCATGATTCTCTGGTTGTGGGAGTTAGTGGATGTAACCACCTCCGCGATGTCTGAGATTTATATCATTGTTTTTCTTTATTGTGTGTGTTATTGGGCGAATCAACCGCCGCAAGGTTTGTTTTCTTTATTAGTAACTTGTGGAACTTTACTGGGTGTTTGGGCATCTATGGTGAATGGTGAGTATACAAGTCTCCCCTGTAGTTAGACAGGTATTATATATCTATAAGGGTGTGTCCAGATGAGTGACCACCTTGCCTGTATTTTTGGGTAGAGTTGACCACATGTGGTTAATAAAGTTTTTAGTATTTTTCTTATGATTTAATCTTCCTTTCCACCTTTTTTTATCCTTGTGCATCTGGTGTATTTTTATGTGCGTGACTATTCACGTAAGTTCTATTTTTCTGATACTTTTTGTACCTTACTTCTGTACTTTGCTTCAGCACTTTTGGTTTGGGTTGGTACCTCTTTTGACCTTGTTTACTTTTTGGCTTAATTCTACCACCACTTGTACCTTCCTGCTGAGGTTTTCTGTGTTTGGATTGCCTTAGGTTCGGAGCTTTAGCAGGTAGTGGAGACAGTTTTGGATTTTTCCGAGCAGTAGTGTTGGCTGTAGTTTTCACCTTGCCATAGCAAGGTAGTTGTTATCTCAGTTTCCTTTACATAGTTCAGATATACTATTATGTTATGTGGGTTCATGTCAGATTGTTGACGCCCATAGGGTTGTTGATTTTGGAAACTTGCTAGTTGCTAATTTTTTTCTTTGTGATTAATTGGATTACTTGCTCTCTGGGATGTTTTATGCTAGGAATGCATGTTAGGTATTTTCAAGTATAAAATCTACTTTTATTACTTCATGTATTGCATATTTTAAAACTCTAACACATTATATTTAGCAACCGTAAAAGCTAATTTTACTACTATTATAAACCTAGAGTCTTGCATACCATGAGTTGTACCCTGGGGAATGTGTACACCCATATAGGATGTTTAACTCATAAATGAAGTATTTTCTGCAACGTATAAACTATTTTCCTTTCGTGGACTTGATGAGCCACCAAGCCGAGGAATACGGTTAAAAGCTTAACTTAAATTGGATTTTTACTAAATCACTTAAAGATCTATCTTTTTTGTCTAGTAGGCATTTTGCCCGAGCGTCCGCATTTATCCCTACTGACGTGGCATCATGACGCGTATTTTCTCTTACTCTGATATACCCCTTTAATGTGGAGAAAATGCGGGTTATGACACAACCAATGAATCTAAAATATGATACTGAGGACTTCTCATCCAAGTATTGCTAATACAGAGTTCGCTTAAGAATGGGGCAAAGCATGATCTATTTCATCAAATAACTTGTTGTGTTGCCCGCTTCAATCCAAAAATATCAAGGCAAGCCAAACTTGGCGAGCATTATGCGTTCTAGTTCTTGGAGTGTACGGTTCTTTCTTTCTACTATCCCATTTTATTATGGAGTGTGTGGGGTAGAGAATTCCTGCTTAATTCCTAGATTGTTACAGAAGTTCATGGAGTTTTTATTCTCAAACTCTCCCCCGTGATCTGACCTTATGCGTTTTGTCTTTAGTACATTTTCAGTCTATATTCTAATGCATAGATTTGTGAATTCAATGAATGTGTCAGATTTATTAGCGAGAAAGATTGTCCAACAGAAATGGGAGTAGTCATCTACAATCACAATCGTATATCATTTTCCACCTAGACTGCATGTACGAAGAGGACCAAATAGATCCATGTGTACGAGTTCTAGTGGCCTATACGTAGAAAAAGCATTTTTGCTTTTGAATGAGGTTTTGATTAATTTTCCTTTTTGACACGGAGCGCATAACGAGATCAAACTACCACTTAATTTTGTAAGTCCACAAATTAGTTTATATTTTGACTGTTTGACTATTATCTTACTTCATGAATGACCTGGTCTCATATGCCAAATATCTAATTCCTCATTTTTGGTAACTAAGCATTCAAATTAGATGTAGATATATTATGGATCCTCGCCTTCAGGGCATTGTTTTTTGTGACTAGCATTATGCATTGATTTATGAATTGCTTTTTACCTTCTTTTATTTTTTGCAAGAGATATTTGAAGTTTTTCTCCAAAACTTTTTTTTCATTAATTAGATTGTTAAGTTTCAAGGATGTCTTGGAGAGACTTTCTTTTAGCTCTTCGATCATTGCCACCAAGTGAGAGCACTCTTGGCACTCGATCTTCTCTTCACTGTATTTAATTAATTCATACTTTAAATTTTCCAAGTCTTTTTTGTTTTCTTATTTTTAGTTTTAAAGGACTTTTCCCAAGAATTACGATATCTAGCTTATCACAAAGATGTTCATAAATTTTAAAGAGTTCATTATAAGAAGATGGGGTTACCTCAGTTTCACTTTGGACACCAGATTCATTGTCAGACCCATCCTAATTCTTCCCCATGAGGCAAAAAATTGCTTTGACTTCAATACTTGAGCCAGAAGTACTTGACTCGTCAGATCCATCTTTGTCCCCTTGTTAATGCCTTCAGCACTTTCTTCCTTCCCTTTTCCCAGCTTGGTTTCTCCTTTCCTTCCTTATGAAGCCTTGGACACTCCCCCTTATTGTGCCTGGGCTTATAGCAGTGATAGCACTCTAGTAGATACTTCTCATCATCACTCTCCGTCTCCTTTGATGGTTTGTTCCACCTCTTCTTTTCATCAACACTTCTCTTCAGAAACTTCTTGAACTTTCCTTACCTTTTTGTATTCTTCATGAATCTTCTGAATTCTCACATGTAGAGGATTTATTCATCTTCGTCCTCAGACTCTTCAGCAACCTTCATCTCTTTAGGCCCTTAGTGCCAACCCCTTCTTTTTCATTTCCCTGGGATACTCCTCAACTTGTATCTTAAGTTCGAGCTCATAGGTCTTCATATTTCCAATGACGATATTTATTTCCTTGTGCTGATATCATGTGATTTTGTAATAGCCATCACCTTCTGCTTGAATTGTGGAGGCAAAGATCGTAGGGTCTTCCTCACTAGGTATCCATTTGAGTATGTCTTCCTGATAGATCTAGAGGCATTCACAATCTTGGTGAAGCGAGTGTACATGTTATATACCTCCTCATCGATCTCCATCAGGAACTGTTTGTATTCAGATTCTAGTCAGAACAGTTTCAACTCCTTGACCTATGAGGTACCTTCATGAGTCAGTTTAAGTAAACACAAAATGTCATAAGCAGATCCATAATTAAAAATTCAAATGAATTCAGTTTTATCCAATGCACAAAATACAGAGTTCAGTGCTTTTGCATTGTTAGTACATTTCAGTTTATCAGCGTCATCACATTTATCTTACAGTTTAATTAACAATATATCACCTATAGTGATTGTGGGTATGGTGTATTTTGTTTCCACCATTGCCCATATGTACGGTGAGTTCTCCAGTGGCCGTAAACACTCCACATAAATAGTAGAGGTTTACTAACACCTTGACCATCAAGTAAAGCATGATTAACGTTGGCCATCTTACTTCAAGATTTTAACCCTTTTTGAAGTAACGACCTCTGATACCACTTGTTGGATCGAGTAGACAACATTAAGGGGGTGAATAAGTATTCCAGATTAATTTAAAAATTAAAATTAGTTTTATCTAGGAAAACTTGTTTCGCTGGCTTGCTAGCGCACGACGGTTGGTCACAGAAATCATTTTCTTGGATAAACTTCTCCTTGGAGATGCACACACCCTTCAGATATCTACCAGCAAGCAACCACAAAATTATAATATGAATGAAGAACAAATAATAATTTTATTCAATAGTAATGAAATTGGTTTACAATTACAAAGAACTAGATCTCCATGACGATAGAGATTGGAGGCAATGAAATATAAGTTTTAATGTTTGTTTCTATACCAACCCTATACCCGGACCAGTTGGCTCTCTCCCTTTCCCTCGCTGGAAATGTCTTTTAGCTGGTTGTTCACCATCCTTCCCAGAAGTGTTTTATATCCCCACTAGGTCCCCCGATCTAGATGCCCCTTCCCTTGGACGATTTCTGACGGAATCCTTCTCGGATTCCGATGACCTTCACCAGATTTCGACGACCTTCACCAATCGACTATCTTCAAGCATAACAAAATATATGCGGGCACACCATGCCCCCGGACATGGACTTAAAAACATGGGTGTGTATACCGCCTAGTTCCAAATACACATTATATTAAGATTTTACAGTAAACTACTCTTCTTTCCTCTTTTTCAAATGTCATTTTTTTCTTTTTCTTTTTTCTTTCAAATTATTTTTCTTTCAAAAAAAATTCAGCATATATTCAACTGAGCACATCCACATAATCACCACATGAACACCCCAATCATAAAAATGAAATACACTAATGCTCGAATTTGGGTGTGCGACTAGAATTGGCTATTTGGCTTTAGTGAGATAATAGTGGAGTTGAAACAAAGGATGGGTAAGAACAAATGGGCTAGTGAGGATCAAATGATAGGAATGAGCACAAGGCTCAACTGGGCCAAAATGAAGGCCTACATCACACTTGTGCACTTGACTAACAGTGTGCCCTTTTTTATAGAGTGGTTTGGGGCAAGTTCTTAGCCACTGAGAAAGATCATCCTTCCTCCCGATTCGAGTAATATGATGCTAACGACCGTCTAAACACATCCCGACACTACCATCAGATTCACACCATATTCACCAATTTTTGATTTAAAAACTATATTTATGCTAAAAGAAAAGGTATAAGACAAGAAGCATAAAGAAAAATAAACTCTACTTGAATTACAATACAAGACATAAGCACTCGACTAGAAGCACTACATGAGTCTACATAAAATATTAAGCAAGCACTCAAGTGGGTGTTGTGGTGTGTGGTGAGTATAAACATAATAAAATACTAAATTAAAATATCCTAGTATGCTAATGAAATGTGCACATGCAATGGGTAATGAACATGGTTCTCTCTTAGACTTAGGCTAAACAATTCAATATAAATGATATAAAAATAAGAATTAAACTAAAAGTTAGGGGAGGAGTTACCCAATACTAAATAAGTGAGCTTACCAAAAGCCGCATGCAAATCAAGACAAAGCCGCAAAACCCGCGAACCAAAAAAGATACATGTAGGGTTTAGCTCCAACAAAAACAAATTAGATAAATAAAAACAGAATTAAAGAAAGTGCAATAAAAGTAAGATAAGTATTGGTGTTATTGTCCTCCCAACATGACTTATTCCAACCTTTAATAGTTCTACCTTATTGGTCTATGAAAAGAAAAGTTAATAGGTAACTGTTCTAATATCGGTTTTGGTAGAGGGTACTGATACGGTAATATAACAGTTACCCTCATTCCTGAATATAAAAACCTGCATTAAGCGTCAGGCAGGGGTTGGCAGTATGATAACCAAATCTCAATGTCTGTCTATTTTTGTAGTTTATCTAATCTGGTGTCAGGTAACACAATATGCCCGACCAAATCCAGAATCAACTCCAATGTAGAACCCTACAAAAGGAGAAGACACAAGAATAAGATCAAGGAATAAATTAGAAGAATAGCTTAAAAGGGCTTCATCATCGGGAGCGATCCCGATATTACTCCCAATTGGTTGAGATAGAAAAATATTGTTAGGCTCTTCAAGTAAGCTACAAGATTTAGCGATACCAATAGTGGACTCCTCCCAAACATAGACTTCCTCAACCGATGTTGAGGTATTCACCTCCTCACTGGGGAGAATGTCCTCCTTAGGAGAGGGCATAACACCATAACAAACTTCATCATTCTGCAAGTCATACTCTTCAAAGCTATAAGAAACAAACATAGAAATATGCATAAAAGGGGGTGAATTAGTGCTCGGAGAAAATTGAGCACTGATTCCTCACAAAAAAATTGAATCCACGCAAGATGATATATGAAAAGGGGAGACAGGCGCAGCTGTGCAAGAATATAGATCCGCCACCACTCTGATGGGTGTATTTACATCATTCCCTTCATAACATGAAGGTGACACGGATACATAACAATAGGTAAAATGTTGGCTACAAAAAGTAGGAGTCCGGACAATCTGGATATATTGCTCATCATCCTCATCCAACTGGCAAAGGTACTCAGAACAATACTTCGGAGCATGATCTGTGCTCCAACAAATATGCACTATTTTGCTTTCTTGTTCCATCCAAATGGGGCTGGAGAAGAAGTAGAAAAAGGCACATGCGGTGTTAAAGAGTACCCATAGGATTAGGCACAGTGTATGAGCTACCAAATAACATTAGTGCTTGATCCACTGAGCCTTAGGGAACTAGAGCTATTAATGCACGGAAATGGATGGGGATGCGGGCACCAGTAGGTAATGAGTGTTTGGTCTCACTAAGATGAGAAAAAAAGGAGAAGGGACTACCGAGTAGTCAGTTACTAGCGGTTAGGACTGAGGGTAGAAGAAAAGAGGGGCCGCTAGTAGTGGCAACAATAAAGTTTGCCTGCCGCGGCTTAAATGCCACTCCTGTGATGGGATTTCCTTTTATTTAAAAATGAAGCGGTTATACCTTGAAGGGAATGAAAGAGAAAAAATTAAATCCGATCAGACAGCAAGACGCAAGACACTGGGCTCGAGACCGTAACTCTTAATAAGCGAGCTCTTGTATTCAAGTCAGTGCCCCTTGGGGAGTGCTACCGCCCCTTATTTATAGGCTTGGGGGTTTGCCAAAATGAGCAGTGCAAAAATTACCGGCTGCACGGGGTACAGGAGAATTGGGAAGAGGTTAAGGGAAGCAAGCAAAAAGAGAAAAGAGGGAAGTCGTGCGGCCTGGCAGGTTTCCCTTAGCAAGTTGAATGACTTGACCTTTGGACAGTCTGATCTAGACTGCTTCTGGCATCCATGTGAAGAGGCCACACGGCTTAAATGAGTACTGGCCAAATAGCAAAGAATGGCGGCTAGGAAGTACAAGTAGCCCGAATTTGGAAGTCCATGTGAACTAGTTGCGGATTCCGGGTTAACATAATCCCCGCACATTTCCAAATTTCAAGAATTTTCAGAAATGTAAGACTAAGCCGGAGACCATGACTCTCTTTAATGCTGTGATGTCTATAAAAGGCACTGAACTCTTTTATTTTTCAGATATTTTGCGAAGCCACAGGTCAGTACTCGCAACTTGCGGTTAGCATACATCAGGCTGGTGCGACTTTCTCAAAAAATGGACGTCATGTCTTCGATGCTAGATCGCGAGAAGAGGTCGCCTGAGAAGAAAAAGAAGAAGAGTTGGAAACTAAAAGGCTCTGACCGATAGCCTGAGGAAAAAGCTGAGAAGCTGGTCACTCCAGCGGCTTCTAGCTCTGGAAGGAAAGTGACGGAAACTTCCGCGGAAACTTCGCAGGGGATGACTAAAATTGAAGTGTCTCCCAAACCTTCTCCCCCTCAAACCGACACCGCCAAGTCCTTTGATATCACTTACTTACTATCGGATGTGCCTCTTTTAAAAATCTCTGAGGCAGAGGAAAAGAGTGTCGACTCATCCAAACCACGAGAGCTGCCTATAATAGCCGACGTAATCGTCGTTGAGGAGAGAGAAGCGGAGCAGTCAAGGGATACAGCGCGATCTTCGACTGAGAAGAGCAAGCGGGCTAAAATGATAGCCGGCCACTTAAAATGCCAGAGGGAGAAGAATGAGACCCTCGAGGAAAGGATGAAGAGGAAGGCGTTGAAGATGCGGACTGAAAATCGAAATGTTTCTTTAAAAACCTGAGCGACTTGCCTCTAGCACGGGCCACAGGAGAAAGAAGTGTCTGACAGTCTGACAACCCCATCCTCCAAGCTGAACGAGCCAGCGGACACACCCATGACTAGCGAGACCATAATTTACATCTTCAAGAACATAGAAATATTGCAACGGCAAGACAGGTTATTGAAGACCCCGGAGACCTCACAAGAGACTAATCCCCTTGATGTCAAAGTTACTGGGGGAACCTGGCAAGCCGGCTTCTTTGATTTCTAAAGGAGCTAAAAAACAGAGGCTCGGAGAAAAGATGGAAGAGATGAAGAATCTAATTGTCAGGAAGCAGGTGGCAACTACAACTCCTCTCCTGCAAGGTAAACATGGAGAAGTTAAGCAAACTATAAATTTCTACAAATCACGGTCAAGGAAGAACGGGGCAAACACAATTTTTAATCCGCCAGCTAGCTTCTTCCTTACCACAGCTCAACTGAAAAGTAAATCTCAAGAGAGCGCGTGGCTACGGAGATAAAAGCTAAAGCGGATAGACTCCGAACAACTCAGGCGGCCAGTGTTTAGATTTGATACTGCGACTATTGAAGGAGAAAGAACCAAAACCCGCGGTCTCATCCAACCAAGATTCTTGAGAGAGGTCGCAATTATCTGATCGAGTCTGACCACTTATTTATTCGTTGCAGGTGTTCCAGAAACTACGATGAAACCGGGCGACCTGAAGACCATTCTACCTCCGCTGCAACTACCCCTGCCAAGTATACAAGACGAAAGGATGGCCGAGTTCTAAAAAGAGGTCTCTGCATTACAGGCGAGGGTGAGGGAGCATGGAGAATCTTTTGGGCTAAGGAGGATGAACAGTTGCTGGAATGAGAGGATCAGCGATTTGCACTGTAGGCCGCTGAGAGGAGGACACAAAAGGTGTTGGCCACCTTGGATCAAGAGAGAATACAACGGCGATCTGCAGTGGAGGACACTGAGAAGAGTATATAGGAGATGCATGCCTCCTTGGAGAAGGAGAGAATATAGCAGTAGTCTGCGGTGGAGGCCTAGGAGAAGAGGATATATGAGAAGCAATTCTTCTTGGTGTAGGAGAGGACGGAGCGGTTGAATATGCAGGCTATTATCTCGATGATTGGGCAGCTTGAGAGAGAGAGAACAGACACTTCCTTACTTGACATGGGAATGGACAAGAATCCGTTAGTAGAGGCCGACAGAGGTCAACACTTGTTGGGGAGGCTTCTGAAAGGTCGCAACAACCTGGCAGCCCGACTTCTGGGGAGACTTCGAGTCTGCCAATGGTCGTGGTGGCTTGGCAGGTCGCTGCAGCTGGCGACCTGGAGGGTCGCACTCTACCGATGATTCCATTTTCCCACGTGGAGCACAATACATCACGAGTTCATCAGTCTCTGCACGCAATCCATAACCTCGTCAGCCAGGTTTATGTTCACCTAGTACAAACCGGTAACCAAGTCACACAGAATGGGAGAGATGTTCTAGAGGGCTGTGAAAAACAATCTTGAATATTTAAATTTTGTTCTATAATATTTATTAACTGTTGATATAAGACAATTTGAGATTTGTAAACAGTTATGTATTTATTTTAAGCTCCTATGAATTGCCTGTGTTTGTGCAGCTTATAAATCATTTTCATCATATTTGTTCTGCTTATAAAAATGATCTAAGTACAGGGTCTTGGTCGCACTAACTGCCGAACTGAAGTGTGGTTTAAATGTATAATTAGTCTTTATACAATGCAGGTAGAGGTCGTGCAGTTTGATATCTAACAACGATTTGATATCGATTACTGTAGCTGCACAGAAATTCTATAAATAGAGATATCCTAGAGACTTCTGCATGAAAAATCAAAATGCGGGCTAAGGCGAAGGAAATGCGGTCTAACAAAGCGACTGCTGTTAGGATGGACGCGGCTTCTGCCTTCCACTCCACAGATCACAAAGAATGTCGGCTTACCCAAGCCGAGCTGGACAATTTTATCGAGAAGTACATGCAAGATAGCCCGCTACTCGCGTGGCTTCCATTGCCAAATGAAAGAATCAACTCGTCCAACGCCAACCAAATCGTCATTCCTATAGATCACTTTGAATGCATCTTCCATTTCCCCATCTTGATGGAAGTCGTAGCGATCTTCGATCAATACGGGGTCGTGGCTGGGCAACTCCCCCCCCCAACTTGATAGTCGTCATCTATAGTTTTATATCATACCTGCTATCTGAAAGATTCTACTTCACCATGAACCTCTTCATGAAGTGTTTCTCTGTCCGGTCTATTTCAGATTCGGGCTTGAAGATCTTCCGTAGTCACCTGTACTTTGGCTATCGGGGGTTTAAAGTGATGAATCTAGCAAACAAGATCCCCATCTCGTCGGAGCGGTACTTGATCTTCGAGGGACAGCTCGGCCTGTTGCAGGTAAACCTGCAAATTCGAAGTGAAGTCGCTTTCTCCAACTGCGAGCTGGAGGGACTTGAGAAGGATATTTACAAGTTCTTCAAAGATGAGTGGCTTGATGTGGACCATTATATCCCGCTTTTTCCATCCCTGGAAGGCATCCTGGTGGAAGATAGTAAGTGCTAAACCGCTTCGACCTACATGTACTAGCCGCACGGCTTATAACTGACTCTTTGCTTGATCTTTGCAGCTGTTCTAGCTGTTCCACTCAATAAACTGCTAACCCCATGTGTCCTGACCCTTACTCAAAGGGAGAAAAGGGCTAAAAAGGCTATACCGCAGCAGGTTGAATAGGAGGAGGAGTCAGCTTCCTCCAGCGAGTTCATGCTGATAGGGATGGGTAGCGGTATGAAGGATCTCCACGGCAACCCGACCATGCTATGGAATTTGGATGGCAACTTTGTCCAAGTATCCAGCTCCCTCCCTAATTGGGGGAGGGAGAAGATAGGTTGCCATGCCACCGTAATCGACACGGCCTTGTACCAGAAGCGCGTTGAGGAAGATATTGTAAGAAGACTTCTCACGGTTTGCCGCACAAGTAAGCACGAGGAGCGTCGTAGCTAACCATTACATGGGCCTGGCCCATAAGCGGCTAGTCATGAATCAAGGTAAGCTGCATTGGCAACTTACCGAGAAGGAGGAAGAGATTTCGTCGTTAAAGGAGTTGAACGTGGTAAGTTATTACATGATTCCTGTGACTTAACTTATAAAGCCGCGCAGACTTACCTTTCTTCTTTTACTTTGCAGAAAATGCACGATCCGGCCAACCTGGTTTTCCAGAATGTAGTCTTCCCGCAACTTGTTCAAGGGATCAATGAAGCGCTTAATCACCTCCGAGACCTTGACAGCCTCTCCCCCAGATTTGCTGACTTCACCTGCGTTGACCTGTACTCTACCTTGAAGAAAAAGGTGGTCATTGTGTATCGAGCGATCAAAAGCAAGGGAAAGGTCGGTGAAGAAGAGGGCAAAGTCGAGGTGGGAGATGAGGAGGAGGATAGCGAGGGAAGCCGGAGTGAAAGTGCATCTTCAAAGACCACCGGTCAAGCTTCCGAGACCGCGCGGATTGAGTCCACAAAGTGTGAGACCGTAGAAACTGATGGTTCGCGCAGCTCTTCATCCAACAGTAGTGGCTACTCGCCATCTAAAGTTGATGACGATGGCAAAGCGGACTCCAGTACTACTGCGGCAAAGAATCTCAAGCCGGATAGTTGGAATTGAAAATTTTTACTTGTGATTATTTTTATATTTTGAGAACCAGTGGCATGATTTTGCTAACCGCACGGTCTAACTTTTGTATCTTTTGATAAAAGAAATGAAAAAATTTTACCTTTTATGTGTAGCCTGATTTGTATTGTGATTTTACTTACTTATCTATTCACGCGTCTTGATCTTTCTTACCTGTCTCGGACTTAAGAGGGATGATTGATGAGTTTACCGAATGAAAATTAACATAATCGTATAACTCTACGTCTTTGTTCTGGTTAGCCGCAAATAAAATACCAGTAACTGCATTAGTTGCTTGCGAATTAATAGTAATCTGATGATCCTTGAAAATACATCGAGTCAAAAGTCGGGTAGTTAGGGAAGTAACCGCCAGTAAGGTAATTATGAAAATAGTTCAACCTTTGCCAGGTAATATGCACATTGAATTCCAAGTCGCGCGGCCAATAACATTGACCGTTGATAAGCCACAGAATTTAATTGTCAATTTTAAAAATATATACAGATCATGAAGCCACATGGCTAAGGGATTTAACCGCTAAAAAAGCCTTAATAATAGACAACTGGTGGTTGCGGCTTGTATGAACATCAATATACACTGTGCTTCCAATATGAGAAATACTTAAGGGTAGATTCAAATATCCTGCGGCTTCTTGAAGCGGGAAGTCGCAAGTTCATTAGATTAAATACCCCAAGCCGGCGGATTCAGGCCTAAAATTTATTGACTGAATTAAGTCGGCCGGATTCTAGGGTATATTAATAAGAAAATGGCAGACGGGCCTCTATAAGCTGGAAAGGATAAATCAAAATAATAATGGCGCGGCCTGTGGGCTGAATAGAACAAATTGGCTAAATCAGGCTGTCACATGAAACTGCTTGATGGTGAATAAACTCACGCTTACCTGCAAAGAACAGGAGGGGCTACATACTTCTGTGTCCATGTGAGAAGGTGAACGAGGCATTGCTTTCCATACAAGGATCACATAAGTGGGGATTAAAATTCTTAATACCTGCGACTGTCGTCGAGCGGGATAAGTACCCAATATCTACGACGGTAGTTGAGCGGGATAAGTATGTAATATCTGCGACTGAAGTCGAGTAGGATTGCCACTATACATCTGCTACTGAAGTCGAGCAGGATGTGGAGGTCCTAAGAATTTAATCTCACACTCAAAAGTTACAATCATTGAAGGCATTTTGTATTTGTACGAGTGTATGCTAGCAAGGCTAAGAGATAAGATTCAGATGGGGTGTGGATGCTAGTTTATATTGAAGAAAATAGCGAAAGGATATGTACTTGGAACTCGATCAAACCCCATTACTACCAATTGTTGGGGGTCTATATGTAGATGAGTGTTGGTGAGAACTTTCTTGTCGCTCCATTACTACAATCTTAAGCACCCTTATCATTGAGAAAAACGAGTCTTTTCTTTCACTATTGACTCTGTTAGAGAAGAATGTGCCTGAGGGTCATTGAATGATATAATCTTGCAATTTTCCAGCCTTCGTAAATTCTTCTGTAGTCTCCAAAGAGCCATGCAATCTTCCGCTCGATGACCTATCCTTATGATATTTGCAGAAAAGTTCTTCATGCCGATATTTAATCTTAGATTTCATGCGTCGAGGTTTTTTGAACTCTGGAATTCTTTGAAGGACTGCCAGAAGATCTTCCATAGGAATTTTGAATTTGACTTAGCTATCTGAGCATTTTTCTTACTTCAAAATTTTACGATCAAAAGATAGGATATGATATACTTCTACAAACTTAGATGTATCATTCTACTAAGGAGTCTCTACATGCCTATTCTGAGGGAGAGGAGAAGACTCGTAACTTCTAAATTGCGAAATGCCTTGCGAGATACTAAGCTGTTGATCACGAGAAAACTCCTAGGGCTGTTTAGCCTTCTGATTCAAAAACAAGATGTAGTCATTATTCGCTTCTTCACCCATTATAAACTTATTAACAATTTCAATAAGGTCTCCATAGGTTTGAGGGTCCTTTATAGTGAGCTCAAATTTTAGAGGACCTTCTCGAATTCCGTTCACAAAAGCATATAGGTAACAATTTTGATGAACACTAACAACATCTAAAATTTCCTTTTAGAATCGATCGACGAAGTCAGGATTAGACTCGTCATCCCCCTGCTTGATTTGGAAGAGAGCTCCGACATCTCTTTTCTGCATCTTATAGGTAGTAAACCTTGAAAGGAATTGCCTTCAAAGATCATTGAAGCTAGTGTTTGACCGAGATGGTAGACTGTAGAACCATTCTCTGGCAAGGTTGCCAAAAGATATGATAAGAAGTTTACATTTGATTTCGTCTGAGAATTTTCTTAGCAAAACAGCTGATTCAAAAGCCTATAGATGAGAAATTGGGTCATCAAATCCAGAATATTCCGGCATATGAGGTACTTTGAAATCATCAGCGATAGCCTCACAATGAATTCGGCTAATGAATGGAGAAGGGACGTCCTCTTCTTATTTAAAAGAGAGCGCTTGGCTTCCATGATCTTGACTATAACAAGAAGTCGTGTTTGATTTGTGAATTTCACAAGGATGGTTGAAAGTCTCTTTTAGAGCGGATTGCGACACGTGCTCAACCTTATTGGCAGAAAACTCATTATTACTATCAATTGCCCCATTGCTAAGATGATAACTACCTTGCCTCTCTGAGAGATCCATAATAGCCGATAGGAAATTAAAGTCACCCCAATCTTTCGCAAAATCCATTTTGAGCATTAAAAAATATCCAAAAACGCACTTATAAACTGTCGCACTACTGCTGTTTGAATGAGCGGATAGGAGGCAGGACAAGCCGATTGGAAGACTGGCGTGAAAGCTGGCGGGTAGAGTGGCAGATTCCCCAATACTGGTGCTGGGCTGAAAATGATAACCAATGTTGTTGCGGCTTGCTTGACTAGTAGCTGGGTTCGAGCAGCGGGAGCGGTCTGACTTTATTAGTCCGCTGATTTCATCGACTACTCGATATCTGATGGTCGTGTGTTAACTATTGATGCATGGAAATGGAAGGGACTGCGGGCACCAGCAGGTAATGAGTGTTCGGTCTCAGTAGGATGAGGAAAAAAGGAGAAGGGACTGTCGAGTAGTCGGTTACTAGCGGTTATGATTGAGGGTAGAGAAAAGAGAGGCCGCTAGTAGCGGAAAAAGGATAGTTCGCCCGTAGCGGCTTAAATGCCACTCCTACGATGGGCTTTCCTTTTATTTAAAAATGAAGTGGTTATACCTTGAAGGGAAAGAAAGAGAAAAAAGCAAAGCCGGCCAGACAGCAGGCCGCAAGACGCTAGGCTCGAGACTACAACTCTTAACAAGCGAGCTCTTTGATTCGAGTCAACGTCCCTTGGGGAGTGCTACCACCCCATATTTATAGGCTTGGGGGCCTGCCCAAACGGGCAGGGCTAAAATTACTAGCTGCCCGAGGTACAGGAGAATAAGGCAGAGGTGAAGGGAAGCAAGCAAAAAGAGAAAAGAGGGAAGCCACGTGGCCTGGCAGGTTTCCCCTGGCGAGTTGAACGACTTGACCTTTGGACGAGCAAATCTAGACTGCTTCTGGCAACCTGGTGAAGAGGTCACACGACTTAAATGAGGACTGGCCAGATAGCGGAGAATGGTGGCTAAGAAGCACAAGCCGCCTGGTTTGGGAAGTCCATGCGAACTAGTTACGGATTTCGGGTTAACAAGAGCTATTATCTCCCATTAGACATCTATCACGAGCATGAGAGGCATCTCCACACCAACGATAATGGATATTAAATCAAACCCAAATTGAGCAGAGAGAGCCAAATTCACAAAGTAGAGACTGCATTACAAAATACTACACCAAATAAAGTACAACTAAAGCAACTTAAAAAATAAGAAAAAGGAATATGAAAAAATAAAATAGAAAGGATGTTATTTACAAATGGAAGGACTTCTTTCTCTCAACTCCCTCTCTAGAAACTCACATAATTTTGTTCTCAGACAACGATGGCAAAAACTTGATGTTCAAACAACAAGTGCACTGGTCGCTCAAGTAATATAAAATGCAGAAGTAACTCCCTAAGTATCGATCTCTCAAGGAAAGAAGGTTGGGGAGGGTGATTCAGTGTTTCGGAATACTAATTATAAAGATTAAAATAAAATGAGAGCTTGGATTTGGTTTAGCAAAATAAAAAAGAAAAACTAACTATACAAATGCGGGTCACAAGCTCCGCTTCACTGGGTGCCTATTATGAGAACTGTGGTGGAGGTCAGGAGTTTCCTTCGACTAGTTGGGTCCTATAAAAGGTTTTTTGAGAACTTCTCATGGATAACATTGCCCCTCACTTCTCTTATGCACAAGGATTCAAAGTTTGTATGGATGCTAGAGTGTGAAAGAGCATTCGAGACCTTGAAGGAAAGGTTAATGTCTGCTCTAGTCCTAAGTCTTCCAAGTGAGACAAAGGGATTTCAGATTTCTAGTAACACATCACATTATGGGATGGGTTGCTTGCTAGTATAGCAAGACAATGTAATAGCATATGGGTCTATACAGCTAAAGCCTCATGATTAAAGTTACCCCATCCTTGACTTGGATTTAATGTTGGTGATTTTTTCTTTGAAGTTGTGGCGGCATTATGTGTATAATGCAAGGGTGGAGATCTTCATGGATCATAGGAGCTTGAAGTATCTCTTGGATTAGAATGATTTGAATATGCGGTAATAAAGGTTGGTCGAGTTCCTCGGGGACTATGACATAGCGATTTAGTATATGCTAGGTCAGGCCAAGGTTGTGGCTGATGCTTTGAGTTGGAAATATTTTGGTCAAGGAAATTGGATTGAAGTGCATGATAAATAGTTGGTACGAGACTTTGAGTCTCTGATAATTGTTTTTGCCGCTAGAGGTAAGCCTTTTGTGGCTCGATTGAATTGGATAGAGTTGTAGCATGATTTGTCTGATCGTATTTGGGAGGTAACTAGTGTGGATGCAGAGTTCCAGCCAATGGTGGTGGAAGCTCAAAAAGATAAAGATAATTTCTTGGTGATGGTTGATATGATCTTAAAGAAGAATAGGAAGGTATGCATACCGCAGTTCGGCAAACTCCATGAGAATTGATGTTCGAGGCACACTTTACGAAGTATTCCATTCATCCGGGCAGTACAAATATGTACTTGGAGATGAAGAAATCCTTTGGTGGTCTGGGATGAAGCGGGATGTAGCTTCATATGTGAGTCAATGCTAGACTTGTGTATTACTCATGGATGTGTGTCAAAAGGCTGAGCAGGTTATTGAAGCCCCTTCCTATTCCTGAGTGGAAGTTTGATGACATCTCCGTAGATCTCATGCATTTATTGCCTTGGTCGCCACAGAGTAATGATGTGATTTGGGTCATTGTAGATTTCTTGGCCAAGGTAACTCACTTCATTCCAAATTGGAAGGATGGTAACAAAGAGAAGCTAGTGGAACTCTATGTTTGGAATATAGTGTGTCATGTATGTGATCCCAAAGAATATTGTTAGTGATCAGGATGTTTGATTCATGCCCAAGGACTGGAGGTTAGTACAAAAGAGCTTGGGCACCAAGCTTAAGTTTAGTACTCCATTCCATTCGCAGATCAATAGTCAAATGGAGATAACACATCATATATTGGAAGATATGTTGAGAATGTGTGCTCTTAATCTGCAAGAGATGCGAAGACCACATGTTTATGGTGTAGTTTATCTATAATAATAGTTTTTAAGTGAGCATCCAGATGTCTCTGTGTAAAGCATTGTTTGGTAGGTGCTGTCGAACGCTGAAGTCTTGGGTAGAGGTAGGAGATACCTAGCTTTTGGGCAAAGAAGTAGAGACAGATGCTTGTGAGTTGGCGTAGACAATCCAAGAGCACTTGAAGGCAACTCGAGATTGGCTGGCAAAGTATTTCAACCCGCGCCACAAGAATATGGAGTTTGGAGTTAGTGATATGGTCTACCCTAAAGATCAAATCATTCAAAGGTGTTTTGAGAATTTTTTAACTCAAGAAGTTGAGCCTAAGGTTTTTGGACCCGTTCGAGGTTACGGAGAGCATAGGTGAAGCAGCCTATTGATTGGAATTATCCAAAGAGCTGAGTGGATTACACGATGTTTTTCATATCTTAATATTGAGGATTGGTTTGATGAAGACGAGTGAAGTGGTTGAATTAGCCGCAGTGCAGGTGAAAAAAGATTTGGGGATAACGGTTCATCTTGTTTTCATGGAAGATTTAGAAGTTTGGCGGTTGTGGAGCAAAGAATTCAAGGTTGTGAAAGTATGTTGGGACAATTATGGGCGAGACAAATTCCCTTAGGAGCGAGAGCAAGCAATGCAGGAAGATTTCCCAAAGTTGTTTTCTTAAAGTGTGTATTTATGTTCTTTAGCACTTTAAATTTCAAGGCCAAAATTATTTTTAAGGGTGGTGGATTGTAACACCCCAAAAACCTTTAGCCAACAGGCTAAGAGTGCCAATTGACACTGCTTTGAGTTTCCATCAACACAGGTGCATCGAGTTGTTATTAACATTGTGTTGAGTTCCAATCGATGCAGGTGCATCGAGTGGTTGTCGATGCTGCATCGAGTTCCCGTCGATGAAGGTGTATCAAGTCGATATCGACACTGCGGCCTATTCTTATCGACCTAGGTCTGTCGAGTGGCTATTGACACTACGTCGAGTTCTTATCAACGCACCTCGCAGTAGGGTATCGTAAATCAGTTTTATAAGCTAGCGATTTATAGGTTCCCGATATGTTTGGTGCTTCATCCATTGGAACAGGTCTTGTATTTGTGAACCATAAAAGGGCAGAAGGGTTCTTGCCTCTCATTCTTCTAGTCATTCATGACTTTGTGAACATGAGAGAAAAAAAAGAGCCGACGAGAAAGAAAACCTAGATCCACCATTGTTGGATCTTTGGAGCTCTTTTTGCCGATCTGAGACCAGATCTGCGGAGAGGTCTTGAATGTGAACATGTTCATTCATGATAATCTAAGTTTCTATGGCAAGGAAAGGTATCGTAAGGTAACGACATCTCTCCTCCCGATTTAAGATGCATGCATGATATATTTTCTTCATGAATTTATTTACTACAATTTCTTGGCACTAGATCTCTTAAATGAGTGGGTTTTGGGTTGCCTTGGTTCATGAAAACCACCAGGTCGATTGTGTCTGTCCTCGTCATATTTTGCATTAGAGATCTACTCCGTTAGTGAATTTGTCTTTGTGGGTCAAACCGAAATTACGACCGGTAGTCCAATTGTGTGATGTTTTTTGACGTGCATTTTAGGGATTTTACAAGAAATCTATTTGTGGCAGTGATGTCATTGTGATGACCTTATATTTTTGTATGAGAACAAACGCTTTCTAGGGTGGGAAAGTGTAAGTGGTGGTTTGTGATGCCCATTTGTATGTGAGGGTGTAACGTTGTCTTTGTGGTCAGTTGACTAGCCCGTAATGTTATGATTCATGTATGCAGAGCATCCTAGCAAGACAAGTCCCCTATTGTGAAAACTGACGAGGAATTCTATGCTTTAGATCAAGCCCGATGGTGTTGTGATCGATGTGCAGGTGAGATTTAAGCGAGAGTTCTTAGCATTGGCTGTGCTTGACTTGGTGTTTTTGTAAGAACAACAGATCTAATGGACAAGCCTGATAGTGTTGTGATCCATTTGCGGGCGGGTCTCAGCGGGAGTTATTGGCCTTGGGCGTGTATGCCTTTGGGAAAATGAGAATGATGGAGACCAATAGTGTTGTGACCCATATGATTAATTTGATATGATGATGTGTGATGATATGTTAGAATCATACATGATATAGGGTTTCTTGGGTGAAACCCAGGTTTGTATACATGATGCATTGTATGACCATTTAATTTTAATGCTCAATATAGAAACATGTGTGATATTTGTTGTACCCAATTATGTTGTTTCTATGATATTTTATGTTTTATTACATATGCATATGAAGTGCTAACCTGTAGGTTGATTGAGTGCCCCAGAGTCTGCTAGGGATAGTCGGGAGGAGGGGTCTTTGTTATAAAGTTGAGGTCAACCTTAACTGACCTATGTTACATTAATTTTTTACAGGGATAGGATCGCAAGATGGTGCTAGTTTGCCAGCCAAATATGTCCAAGCCTAATGGCGTGTTCCTCTTCCTATTTTGGTAATGTGTTATGTTTCCTTTACTTCGTTTCTGACTTGCATGTCGAGGTATCATAGTATTGATGTACACTTTACTTAAATGATATTGTAACATCCCCATTTGTCACAAAGAATATAACAAAAGAACCGGTCAGGGCCCCAATCCATATTCCACGACAAATCAGTGGAGTTACGCATTGAAACCAAGATATACACATGTCCTAACTCAGAGTTACATTCTAGCAAAAGTATTTAAAATTTTCTTAGAATCCAACACAGGGATTTCCACTAAAAAAACAAAGGAATGATATTCAAAATATACAAAGTGCTTTGGCCTTAAGGCCTTATAACTATTCTCTTCATGAAAGTATATTATATACATTGGCACATAAGCCAGCCACATATGAAAAAAGTAACAGATTCTCCTTTGGTCCATCGATTGCCAGCCAACACACCATCAACCACTACTTTCTACTTGGCTCTTCAGCACCTGCACAAGCACGACCACCAAGATGTGGCAAAATAAGGCAACGGTCAGCTTTAGATGACCAATTTATAACGATCTCACCCCCCTCTCGGGGTGGTAGAGTTCCTTCCCCACAAATAACATAATGGCAATATATCAACCATAGCCCACACAGTGCGTACACTCAAGGCACATTTTTTGTGTTTTGAACTTTCTCAGGCCCACCACCAACCTCAGTCCCAGACTGATGATCAAAGTTGAACAGTCTAGTATTTCATTCCCATGGCCTATGACTCTAACTATACTAATGACAAAAGCCAAGTCTTTAGGCAATCAAGTATAAGAATGGCATAGCACAAGTATAAATCAGCTATTTCTCATTGCTCAAACTTTCATGCTAACACTGAAAGCCAAGGCAATCAAGAAGTACGACACCACATGGGTCAGCGTCCCCTTTCATGTATCAAACATACATAACCTCGTTATGTTTCAAGGCTGGCACTCACAGCCATAGAAATTGGGACTCTAGGCTCAATAGCTAAACATATTTATCCCATAGCCTCCAAGAGACCGGCCTTGTAAATATATCTCTCTGGGAGCTATTGCCTGAGGTAGCACTACTGCCGCGTGGTAGGGGACAGAGCATCATTTCTTCCCCAAAATTTTGTGTGTTTTCCTAGAGACCACTCCAGTGCTCTCACTGCAGTAACTGGCACACCCCATGACTCTATAAACTACACTTTTAACCAAGGAGTCTTCTTCGGCACTCAAATAAAAGATAATTATCACCAATCCAGACTAACCTATTTAGATGGGCTTCTCACAACATGCATATTTCTTATATTGATTCCGGATTCTATATGCAATTTTTACCGGGGATACTTTTTATCGACCCGTCGGAAATTCCTTCATTCTCCACCAATTAGTGCGGGGCTTCATGCAACTATGCCAAATTAAGCACTTCAAATGTCCAAGAAGGAAGATCGTTACCCTTATCCATCGTTCTGGATCCATGACACAAACTTGATTCGGATTGAAACGATCGCAGTGCTTTCCTCTCCATGGATCTAGCTTTGGCCTGCTACCCCATTCACAAAAATGCCTCCCAAGATCATCTCTAGGGCTGGTACAACCTCCTAATTCCTCTTATTCTTTCTCTTCTCTCTTATTTATTCTCTTCTCAAAGTGTAAGAGAGAGAGAGAGGGAGATAAGAACTTGAAGAGAGCTTGTGTGAGTGAGAGAAAGAGTTGAAACTAAACCTCTTCAGTCCTTTATCAATCCAGAATATACTCTTAGTCACATTATCTCCACCTCCTAAGGAGTGGATGGTCAAGATTCAATTGAGACTTAATTTGAATATAAGTTTCGTCGCATGGTAAGACGCTACCGCCATGCAGTAACTTTGGAGGTGGTGGTGGTCTCATCTAGTGCCGCTTTGCCACTCAACGACCATCTCAACACGTCATGACACCTGACATCCTATCGCCAGCAATACCCCTATTGCAGAGCGGTACCGTCCAGAGATAGAGATTAAATTAATTCATTGGCTACAGCCACACGGTATGACACTACCGCCGAGTGGTACCTTCGAGAGACTATTATTTTTAATTCATCTGGACCGCCAAAGCTAGCTCTACCTCTTGGCGGTAACCTATAGTGACCAACTTCCTGTTGTTTTTAGGAGATTTGGGGCTTTATAATTCTCCCCTCCTTTAAGAGATTTCATCCCAAAATAACACTTAATAGGTAACAACACAGAAGTACAACATATATAATGTACCTCAATGGAATAGATCAGGGAACTCTACTTGTATGGTTTTCTCATGCTCCCATCATAGCTCCTCACAACCACAGTTGTTCTGATAGACTTTGAATATTCTAATCTCTTGTTCTACAACCCATTATTGACCGACAAGAATAGATCAGGGAACTTCCTGTTGTTCCTTTATTTGAATGAGCATAACTTCCGTCGTCAACCCATTATTGACCAACACTTAATCCACATCAAACATTTGTGGTGGCTTTTGCACTTCCTTCCACAGCACTGATAGGTGAATCATATTGTATAAACCACTTTGTTCTGTTGAAAGAGCAAGCTGATAGGCAGCTTCACCAGTCCCCTCAATGATTTCAAATGGCCCAAGGTATCTCGAACTCAGCTTTTTCATGTGTCGAACCCTAGATACACCCTTGAATGGTTTTATTTTAAAATATCCTTAATCGCCCATCGCAAACTCCACATTGTAGTGTTTGTCATTATAGTACTTTGCTTTCCTACCTTAGAAATTAGTAACCGCTCTCAAATCAAACGTATCGTCGAAGTCACGTCTTTGATGTCATTTTGTTTAAACAACTTTGATTTACCCATTTCTACACAAGCCAAGGGAGTACGACATCTCCTGTCATATAAGGCCTCAAAAGGCGTCATTTGAATACTTACTTAATAGCTATTGTTGAAAGATAATTCTATTATATAGTTATGTTCCTCCTACCTCTTCCTGAAATCAAGGGCACACATACGAAGTATATCTTCCATCATTCTATTTACCTTCTCGGTCTGACCCTCTGTCTGAAGATGAAAGGCCATGCTGAATTTCAGTTTGGTACCCAATAGTTGATGAATAAGCCTCCAGTTTATTTGACATGAAAGGCTAATCTCGGTCACTAATGATTCTATGGGGCATGCCGTGTAATTGTATGATTTATTCAACGTAAAGTTTGGCCAACTTTTCCACTTAATCGTCCCTCCAATTTAGAATGAAGTGTGACACCTTTTTTAACTAGTTCACTATCACCCAGATGGCATCATTTTCGTCTTGTGATCTCGGTAAACCATGCACAAAATACATAGATATGTTGTCAAACTTCCACTCCAGTATTGGTAACAACTTCAGGAAACCACCTAGTTTTTGATATTCAGCCTTTACTAGGGCGCAAGTATGACACTTTACCACATAAAGAGCTATGTCTTTCCATCCTTGGCCACAAAAATTGTTTTTCATATCCTTAAACTTTTTTGTACTCCCGGGTGGATTAAGTACTTTGTAAAGTGTGCCTCACACATCAATTCCTCCCGTAATTTGCCCATATTCAGGATGCAAAACCGACTATCCTTCCACAAAAGTCCATTATCAGTAGAAAATTAGGAAATTGACCCAACCACAATTTCTACTATAAAACGCTTCATGCTCTCGTCAAAGAGACATGGGGACCCGTGTCCGAACCTATTTGCAAAGAGATTATAAAATCCTGTGTGAAACATTATTCGGGGCTTTTGGATCATTTTCTTTTGGAGAAATTCTGGAGTTCGAAGGTGGAGCACTCAAGCGAAGGAGGAATTGAAGGAGATTTCGTATGCGTTTATTCTTTCATGTATCTTCCTTAATTTCCCTTTTCTCTTGGTGATCTAACTTCATTTATCTTTTACTTCGTCTGAACTTTTTATTTGAACAATTTAGTAATAATTTATCTTCGTGTTTTCATCGAATTCATGGTATTTTTTTCGTATATAGGCTTGCAAACATTGAGAATTATCCTAGTTATAAATTTAGTTTTGGTTTTATATGATTTCCAAACTTTTAGATTGAGAAATTGAATGTTTGTGATGACGGATAAATATTCATATTTAGGTGTTATTTTTCTTTGCATCTCAATTTTCATGATCGAGAGATATGCTAATTGGATAATTTTAATATGGATAAACGGATGCATGGTATTTTAGAGATAGAATTTCATGAATTTGTGTAATAAATAGGGTAATGAATTTAATACAAATTTGAGTGTTGTAAATTGTTCGAGAGAAAATTTACTCTGCTTAGATTTAGATTTTCAATTGCTCGAGAGAGAACTTGATAACTATTTAACCATCTACAATACAATGAATTTGATAGTTTTGTTATTCCATGATTACACAGATTTGAATTAATAAATGATTAGGTTCATGTGGATGCTCCTACTTTCTGTCTTTTATCATCTTTAATTCTCCAATATTGTTTTATCAAAGTAGTCATAGTTCGAAGTATTTAGTTTAAAAATCAATTTTAATTATACATATGATAATAGAGTGAGGGTGAGTATGAGTATTTTAAAAAGCCCTGTGGAATACGAAACGAGATATAGATTTCTCCTATACAATGATTGATAGGTGCACTTGCCTGAATGATGAATCAATCTAGCTTATGCCCATCTACATAGTTCATATTAGAGTCTAGAATGAATCTGCATCAAGTTAAATAAACTTAGTGAAGCGAATGATCAAGTTTTTGGTGTCGTTGTTAGGGAGCCGTTTTTCAATATTTTGAAAGCTTAAACTTTATTAATCTAACATTTTTGTTTTGTAATAAATAATTGTGAATTAGTTTATAGTGTAATTATATTACTTAATCTCTGTTTTGTAGTCTGTTAGTCTATGACCAGGGGACGAAATTCTAGGCTAGCACCTTTTCATCCTGACCCATAAAGAATTATCCATAACACTAACCAAAGAGACGTGGGGACCAATACAACAGATATTACAAACAAACTGTTAGAAGAAGAAATAGTTAATTATGGAGACCATCATCTAGAGGATTTAGATACCATGGAGAACTAAAATGAGCAAACCATGTCTGACTTTGCTAGGCCCAATCTCCAGGGTACTGGGTCAAGCATCGTTAGACCACCTATCCCTACCAATAATTTTGAACTAAAGCTAAGCGTTATACAAATAGTCCAACAATATGTTCAATTTCATGGCTTGCAAGATGAGAATCCCAACAAATACTTAGCCAGATTCTTAGAGATATGCGATACTTTTAAGATCAATGATGTTTCCAATGATGGCATTCGATTGAGATTATTCCCATTCTAATTAAGTCATAAGGCGAAGCAATGTCTTAACTCTCTACCTCGAGGATCGATTACTACTTGGGACATGATGGTTGAGAAGTTTTTGATGCAGTACTTTCCACCGGCGAAGACTGCAAAGTTAAGGAATGACATCTCTACATATGTTTAATTTGAGTCTAAATCATTGTACGACACATGGGAATGATTCAAGGAGCTATTAAGGAGATATCATCATCATACCTTACCTTCATGGCTTCAGATTCAGACTTTTTATAATGGTCTAAATCCAACCACCAAACAGATGATTGGTGCGGCTAGTGGGGGAACTTTGAACAATAAGACACGGCTAGTGGGGGCACTTTGAACAATAAGACACCTGAAGCAGCCCAACAGTTGATAAAAGATATGGTTATGAACAACTATCAATGGACTACTTTGAGACAAAAGACTAGTAAGCATGTAGGATTATATGAAGTGGATGTCGTTACTGCCTTAGCAATCCAAGTGGAGAAGCTTCACCAAAAGATGGACAACCTCTCCTTAGCATCATCCTCCATGGTACCCCAATAATGGGGCCCCTCTCAAAGTGGAATTCCTAATGGTGAACCTCAATTGCAAGAGCATGTTGATTATATCGGTAACAATACTAGACCACCATTCAATCCAGCCAACAACCCATATAGTCAGCCATACAATCCCGGATGGAGAAACCACCCCAATTTCTCTTGGGGAGGGCAAGGAAATCAAGGGAAGCAACCCATGTTTGGACAACCACAATAACTGGAGCCAAGGAAGCTGACATTGGAAGATGTCCTTACTAAGTTCATGCAAAATACCGATATAGCCTTCTGTAATCAAGAGGGTTCTATTCAAAATTTGGAGAATCAAATTTGTCAGCTCGCTAGGATGGTGTCTGAAAGACAAGAAGGAACACTTCCAGGAAATATTGAGACAAACCCGAAGGAGCATGCAAGAGCAATTCAGTTGAGGTGCAGAAAAGAGTTACAAGACCCAAGGCTTGCACAGGAAGCACCTAAGGTGGAGTCTAGCGGCAATGCTCCAAATGACATGAACGTGAAGTCGATGGAGTATCAACCAGCCATACCATATCCAGCAAAGCAAAACAAGGAGCGCATGGATGCACAATATGGTAAATTTTTATCTATGTTTAAGCAATTACATGTTAATTTACCTTTTTCTGAAATTATTCAAATGCCCAAGTATGCAACATTTTTGAAGGATTTAATCTCTAATAAAAGGAAAATAGAAGAATTATCGTTAGTCACACTTAGTGAAGAATGTTCTTCTATTTTGCAAAATAAATTACCTCAAAAACTTAAGGATCCCGGTTCATTTTCAATTCCATGTTTAATCGGTGATCTACAAGTTAATAAAGATTTAGTGGATTTAGGAGCTTGTATAAATTTAATGTCTTATAAATTATATTTGAAACTAGGCCTAGGAGAACTTAGCCCGACTAGAATGAGTATTCAACTAGCAGATATTTCGGTTAAGTATTCTAGAGGCATAGTAGAAGATGTATTGGTTAAGGTAGACAAGTTTATATTTTCTGCTGATTTTGTTATTTTAGATATGGATGAAAACATTGAAGTACCACTTTTACAAGGTTGTCCATTCCTAGCCACATGTAGAGCTTTAATTGATGTTTTTGATGGTAAATTAGTTCTGCGAGTAGGGGAAGATGAAGTCACTTTTCAAATAGGCAATACAATAAAACAATCTTTAGATAATGATTATTATTGCTATTTTTCTCATGGTGTTGATAATTTTATGACTTCTATGAATTCTAATTTTTAATGTTGAGATCCTTTAGAAATTTGCATAATTAATAGTTATCTAGAAGATGAAATTAATGAAGACATTGTTGAGCATTTACTTTTTCTAGATAATTCTATTTTCATGAAGAGAACTACTGAATATAGTTTAATTACAGAAGGAGATCATGAAGTCCATAAAAATAATACTAAGAATCCACCTGTAATAAAACTTAAAAAATTACCGGATCATCTTGAGTATGCATTCTTAGGAGCTAATTCTTCGTACCCAGTTATTATGTCTTCTAATCTTTCCAATTCTTAAAAGGCTAAATTATTAACTATGTTGAAGAAATTTAAATATGCAATAGCATGGCAAATATCTGACGTAAAAGGTATTAATCCTAGTTTTTGCACTCATAAAATCCTTTTGTAAGAAAACTATAAATCTTTTATTCAACTGCAATGTAGGCTAAATCCTAATATGAAAGAGGTAGTTAAGGCTGAAATTGTTAAACTATTAGATGCTGGTATGATATATCCTATCTCAGATAGTTCATGGATAAGTCCTGTACAAGTCGTCCCTAAGAAGGGAGGTCTGACTGTGTTAGAAAATGACAGGAATGAGTTAATTCCAACGCGAACCTTAACGGGTTGGCGTGTCTGCATTGACTATAGAAAGTTAAACGATGCCACTAGGAAAGACCATTTTCCTCTACCTTTTATCGACCAAATATTAAAACAATTATCAGGACATTCTTACTATTGTTTTTCAGATGGATTGTCTAGGTATTTCCAAATTCCTATAGCCCTAGAAGACCAGGAGAAAACAACTTTCACTTGCCCATTCAGTATATTTGCCTATAGGCATATGCCATTTGGACTATATAATGCCCCCGCCACTTTCCAAAGGTGCATGTTAGCCATCTTCAACGAGTACGTTGAAGATATCATGGAAGTGTTTATGGATGATTTCTCTGTGTTGAGAGACTCATTTGATTTGTGTCTGAATAATTTAGAAAAAATTTTGAGGAGGTGTGAAGAAACCAACCTAGTGCTTAGTTGGGAGAAGTGTCATTTCATGGTACAAGAAGGGTTAGTACTTGGCCATAAAATCTCAAGCCAATGAATCCAAGTAGATAGAGCGAAAATAGAGACCATAAAAAAATTACCACCACCAAGCTCTGTTAAGGCAGTGAGAAGTTTCTTAGGACACGTTGAATTTTATCGCCTGTTTATCAAAGACTTCTCTAAAATTGCTAAGCCACTTACTAGACTTTTAGAGATAGACACACCATTTATTTTTTATCAAGAGTGTCTACATGCATTTGAGTTCTTAAAAGAAAGATTAATTAATTCTCCTATCATGATAGCGCCTAATTTTACTCAGTCATTCGACATTATGTGTGATGCTAGTAGTTTTGCGGTAGGAGCTGTTTTAGGACAATGGCGTAACAAACATTTCCATCAAATATTTTATGCTAGCAAAACACTTAATAATGCTCAGGATAATTATACCACTACTAAAAAAGAACTCCTAGCAGTGGTTTTTGCCTTTGATAAATTTAGATCTTACTCAACATTGTCTAAAGTGATAGTATACACATATCACTCTGCCCTTAGATATTTGTTATCCAAATTAGAAGCAAAGCCTTATTTAATCCATTGGGTTATTTTATTGCAAGAAATTGATTTAGAAATTAAGGATAAACGAGGAGCGGAAAACTTAGCGGCAGACCATCTCTCGCATTTAGAAAATCTACTACGAGCAATGTTAGATGAATCTGAGATTTCTGATACATTCCCTGAGGAGTCGTTATATGCATTATCTAAAAAAATAAATCCCGATTATTCATGGTTTGCCGATTATGCAAACTATCTCATGGCTAAGGCCCTTCTAAAGGATTTTTCATATCAGTAGAAAAAGAAATTTTTCTCTGATTTGAAATATTACTTCTAGGAGGACCCTTTTCTTTTTTGGATATGTGCAGATTCCGTTATTCAAAGTTGTGTATCAGCGGTGGAGGGTTGGAGAATCCTGGAGTAGTGTCATTCAGGCCCCACTGGTGGACACTATGGAGCAAATTGCTCTACGAAAAAGGTTCTTGACTCAAGTTTTTATTGGCCCATTCTATTCAGAGATGCCCAAAGTTATGTGCTTTCATGTGATTCTTGTCAGAAATCAGGTAATTTTCTAAATTACATAAAATGCCACAAAATTTTATTCTTGAATGTGAAGTATTTGATGTTTGGGGAATTGATTTCATGGGACTATTTCTAGTTTTGTATGGGAACAAGTATATTTTTGTAGCACTAGATTATGTATCAAAGTGGGTTGAAGCACAAGCTTTACCTACTAATGATAGTAGAGTAGTAATTCAGTTTTTGAAATCTCTATTTGCATGATTTGGCACCCCACGTGCACTTATTAGTGATAGGGGTTCTCACTTTTGTAATATACAACTAGATAAGGTATTGCAGAAATAAGGGGTTATACATAGGATAGCCACACCTTATCATCCTCAAAACTAGTGGTCAAGTTGAAGTATCCAATAGAGAACTTAAGAGAATCATAGAAAAATCTATAGAAAGGAATAGGAAGCAATGGTCTAGGAAAATAAAATATTGTTTGTGGGCTTATAGGACCGCATTCAAAACACCTATAGGGAGAACCCCCTTTAGATTAGTCTATGGTAACTCTTGTCACTTACCTATAGAGTTAGAACACAAGTCATATTGGGCAATACGCTCTTTAAATTTTGATATTAATTCTATAGGGGAGAAATGTAAACTTCAACTTAATGAACTAGATGAGTTGAGAACTATGGAATACGAGAACTCCAGGATTTATAAGGAGAAGACTAAACGATTTCATGACCATCACCTCTAGAAACCCAAGACATTCAAAAAGGGTGACCAGGTACTCCTTTTTAATTCCATACTATGTCTATTCCCAGGGAAGCTAAGGTCTAAGTGGTCTGGACCATTCCAAGTAAAAGAAGTCTTTCCCTACGGCACCGTCAAGCTAACTCACCCTGAGAATGGATATTTTAATGTAAATGAGCACCGGTTAAAACTTTACTATGGTGTGCTTCCTCAAGACTTCGCTCGTCTAGAATCTTGTCTTTATCTAGATTATGAATCCATATAGTATAGTAGATTGTTTATATATATTATAAAATTTTTATTGAAAAGTTTAGTTAAATTTTAACCCAGAAATTCGTGAATAAATCACTTAGGAGAAATTTTGAACTTAGAAGAGTACAGGGTAGCCACACGCCCATGTGTATTGCCATGTCTAGCACACTACCGTAGACACAGCCGTGTTCTTTAAAGATTTTGAGCTGGTCATTTTTTCCCGAGGACCACACGGATAAGAACACAGCCGTGTGCCTCCCGTGTCCCCTAAGACAGGATTTATCCCGAGCAAAACACGGGTTCACACACACCTGTGTGTGATGCCGTGTCAAAACATCTAGTTTTGCCTATAATTGTCCCGAGGAGAACACAGGTACACACACCCGTGTTGGTGCCCGTGTTAATCTAGCAATTTTTACCAAATTTCTCCCGAGAAGGACACGGTCGGACACCCAGCCGTATTCTACCCCATGTTAACTGGGTGAATTTTCTCTTGAGGAGGACACGGCTTGCCACCTAGCCATATTAGTAGCCGTGTAGACGTTACTGCTCTGGAAACATGTCGGAACACAGTTCATGAACATGGCCATATTGTTGACCATGTCCATCTGTCGCGCACTTTTCCCGTCATTGGACCACACATCTCCTTGGAGACAGTGTTTCTCGCTGGTATTGATTCTCGAACACGGGTGCACATATGGCCGTGTGTCCACCCGTGTGTGTTTTCTTTGTATAGGGGCCGATTTTTTTCCTCTTCACCTTCATCCCCAGCCTCCCTATATCCATCTCTTACTTCCTATCAACAGGCTACAAAACCCTCTTCTTCAAAAATTTGTGGATCCGTGCCTTTCTTCCTCGACTTATTTCTCCTAGGTAAAATTATTTTGTGTTTTCATTCTTTTAATCTTTTTGTTCTTAGTTCTTCTTCCCCACTATCATCTCTCCTTTTGGTCTCCTTCTAAAAAATATAAACATCCTTCGATGTTCCATAGATAATGTCGTCAAGCTGTGGACAGGGCGGTCGCCGACGTCGCCCAGATCTTCAAGCGCTCTCCACTAAGAGGCGCGATGCTGCTGTACCACGGTAATTTATGAATCCAAACCATCTAAATCATTTCCGTCATCTGCAGTCAAAAATATTTTAAGACATATGGACTATAAACTGGGACATTCTCGAAGAAATAGGTCTAGCGGCGGACGTTCGAGAGTTAATCTCGCTGGTGGGGTGGAGAGAATTTTTTGCCATCAAGTAATTAGGTTTCAAGGAACTCACACTTGCATTCTTGCCCACCTTTTACTTGAACCTAAGGCCAAACTTTACCGACCAACGAACCGGCCAGGAGGGCATTATTTCATTTCGTGTGGAGGGCACTACGCACACCCTTAAACTAATAGAATTCACCCAGTTCTTAGGGGTGTATGAGGATACATTCCTCTTTAGTGTCGCCTACTCCGAGCTGCATTTCGACCTCCCCACCCGTGACCTGGCCTCCAACATTTGGGCTCGGCTCTCCTTTGATTACAGCCTCTATGAGGCCAAGAGGTCTAAGGCCTCCAAACTCGCCTCTCCTACCCTCCACTACATCCATCACCTACTGAGCCACACATTGAGCGGCCGGGGCAAAAGCTCTGGCTCGATTAGCCGGCAGGACATCCTATACTTATATAGTATGTCCTCTCGTTATCACATACACCTGGGCTATATGCTTTCACAGTTCATTCTTCACTAAGCGGACAATTCCCATATCGGGTCTATTTGTGTAGCCCCCTACTTTACACGCCTGGCAAAGAATATGAATATATTCTCGTCCCTCCCTGCGATGACTGTAGTGGCGAAGACCGTGCCCATCACCTTGGCTAGTCTTCGATCACTTTGCCTCGTCACCGCCCGTCAGGGCCAGGGCAGGGTTACTTACGCCAATGCGAGGCGAGGACCTCAAGTGGCGGACGACGATGACGACGAGGTCGATTCCGACCACGATGAGCCTCTCATTCCCCCAACCCACTCTACCTACACTCAGGGAGAGTCTTTTACTACTCAGCCTCCGCGGCAGTCTCATTATGCACGCGAACTACACCACTTCTATGACACTCAGCTCTCGCCGCGCCTTTTGAGTATTGAGGCATCCATCGAGCAGATCTGAGCTCGTATGGAGATCTCCAGCCCGCCACGACCAGCTGCTCACCCACCTTGCCGCCCGGATGACCAGGATGATGCTCCTGCTTATTTTTGAGTTTTCATGATTTTTCTATTATTATTGGACATGTATCTCTAGGCTACTTTTATTACCCGTATTATGATTATAGATATATAATCACATTTTCTTTACTTCATGTGCTCTGGTATATTCTGGCAGTCCATTGTTCTTTATAAATATTGCTGAAAATGCTCATTTTTTGTTACTTTGCAATGAGGACATTGCAAGTTTTAAGTCTGGGGGTAGATGTCTGTGCAAATTAAAAAAATCATAATTTTTTGTGATGGACATGATTACAACTAATTCTACTCTTGCTATCATAGTACCCAATGTAAAACACCCCTACCTTTTTTTTGTTATTTTCCTTAAGCTCTCATAATTCATTAATTTGGGATTATAAATAATTAATTTACTCTCGCGCGCTGATTAAAATGAATTGATGTAGACTCACTGAGTGCTCAACTTTGTTGATTAGTAATTACATATAGAAATTTATCAGCCTAATTTTCTTTATATAATTTATTTTTAAGATTCGTCCTCTTTATTATTAACCATCAATCACTCTATTTTAGAAAATATAATTAACTATAAGAAAGTGAGTCGATGAGTGTGACATTTTGATAGTTTTGTATTAGGGAATCAAGCAAAAAATACTCTCTATTGGTGTCTAGAACTTACCCTCTAGCATTCCCCAAAATTGTTGCATAGGTTAATTAGTGAGGATGGAAATGACTTAGGCCTCCTTTTGGATAGTTTGAGCCTTGCAATCTCAAAACCTTAAACATTATACCCTTGCACACCCAATTTGGACCCTTTCCTTATGCCTTTGATACTCTATTATTAGAATACACCAAGGCCAAATCCGTACCTATTAACACACCTATCATTGATATCTTATTGGATTGAGTTTGGTCAAAGTGATATATAGCCTGAGTGCATGTAGACGTGCACCCACTTGGAATGATCCCAACTATGCACCATTGAAAAAATAAAAATATAGTGATATGTAGCCTGACTGCGTGTATATTTGCACCCACTCGGAACGATCCCTACTATGGACCCTTGGTTAAAATAATAATAAAAATAGAGTATCCTTCAAAAAAACATGGGAAGTATAATAAGTGCAAAGTGTGAGAGTGCTCTTCTAATATTGATTATGTTAAGGTATCTATAATATAAAGGGCTCAATTGTGATTCAGGTGTGATAAAAACCATCAAATTTATCCTTTATTACCCCACCTACAATCGTCTATCCTAAGCCAAGAAGGTTACACCACAATACAAGTCCTAAGGATCCAACCTCACTAACTCTAACTAGTGTCATGGAGAGGGTGTAAAAAGGTGAGCTCATGACTATCAATATTGGTACCTAAGTTTGAAATACTAATGCATATCTTATTGAAATGTTATGGATGATTATACTTCTATTTCTGAGAAAGAGTGAAAGATAGTTAAAAGATATATTGGAGCAATTTTAAGATAAAAGTATATTTAGAAAAGTCTACTACACTATTCCCTATACGATTACATCATCAAAGTTCTCTTAAAATTCATAGCAACCAGTGTGCGGGAGCGAAATTATTTATTGGTAACCCGAGTATTTGAATTAGTTTGCTTAGGGACAAACAAACATCTAAGTCTAGGGGTATTTGATGAGTACAATTATGATAGGGTTTTTACTAGCAGAATTGTATTCATGTCCACTATTTTCCACCTCCCTAGGTAGTAAATTTGCAAGATTTGTTAAGAATTCGGATTATCATGAATAGAAGAGCACAGTTAAGAGTTCCTATTATTTCATGTATTGAGTGATGTATTTATTTATTAATTTTTTTAATGCAGGTATGGCTAACCAACGGAACTAGAAGTTTCGGAGCAAGCGGAGGAGTTCACGAATTTAACATTGCTGATGATAGGACAAGAATTAGGCAAACACGGGTAGTAACACGGCTGTGTGCCTACCCGTGTCCTTTTCGGGATGGAGCTGAAGATTTGGAAGAAAATGACAGAGAACCACATGGGTTGGAACACGCACGTGTGTCCACCCATGTCCTTTCCTGGAGATTTCAACGTGCTTTGCCAACCAACCCTTGTGTGAAGAACACGGATACATACACGGCTGTTTCAGTACCTATATCATCTGACACGGCCTACGTCCAGATATGCCGATTCGTGTGGAACTGCCCTAGAACTGTCAACACGGCCTGTGACACGGCTGTGTTGGAACCAGTGTCCGAACCAGTTTGCAAAGAGACTATAAAATCCTGTGTGAAAAATTATTTAGGACTTTTGGATCATTTTCATTTGGAGAACTTCTGGAGGACGAAGGTGGAGTACCCAAGCGAAGGAGGAATTGAAGGAGATTTTGTATGCATTTAATCTTTCATGTATCTTCCTTAATTTCTCTTTTCTCTTGGTGATCTAACTTCATTTATCTTTTATTTCGTCTGAAATTTTATTTGAATAATTTAATGATCACGTATCTTCTTGTTTTCGTCGAATTCATGGTATTTTATTCGTATATAGGCTTGCAAACATTGAGAATTATCCTAGTTATGAATTTAGTTTAATTTCCAAACTTCTAGATTGATAAATTGGATGTTTGTGATGATGGACAAATATTCATATTTAGGTGTTATTTTTCTTTGCATCTCAATTTTCATGATCGAGAGATATGCTAATTGGATAATTTTAATACGGATAAACGGATTCATGATATTTTAGAGATAGAATTTCATGAATTTGTGTAGGAAATAGGGTAATGAATTTAATACAAATTTGAGTGTTGTAAATTGTTCGAGAGAAAATTTACTCAACTTAGGTTTAGATTTTTAATTGCTCGAGAGATAACTTGATAACTATTTAACCCTCTACAATACAATGAATTTGATAGTTTTGTTATTTCATGGTTACATAGAATTGAATTAATAAATGATTAGGTTCATGTGGATGCTCCTACTTTCAGTCTTTTATCATCTTTAATTCTCCAATATTATTTTATCCAAGTAGTCATAGTTAGGAGTATTTAGTTTAAAAATAAATTTTAATTATAGGTATGATAATAGAGTGAGGGTGAGTACGTGTATTTGAAAAAGCCCTGTGGAATACGACACGAGATGTAGATTTCTCCTATACTATGATTGATAGGTACACTTGCCTGAATGATGAATCAATCTAGCTTATGCTCATCTACATAGTTCATACTAGAGTGTAGAATGAATCCGCATCAAGTTAAATAAACTTAGTAAATCAAATCATCAAGATACAACCAGTTGATCAAACAAATCATTGATTCACATAATCGGATAGTTGTTCTTCTCCATCATCTTGTAAAGTTCATGATAGTCAATGTATAAACACAAGCTTCCATCCTTTTTCTTCACAAAGAGGACCGGTGAACTCCAAGGATACATACTTGGACATATATAGCCATGCTCTAGTAATTCCTATAACTATAACTCCAACTTCTTCATCTCCTTTGGCGCTACTCAGTACGGTGAACATGATACTGGTGTTGCACATAGCTCCAACTCAATATTAAAGTCAATCTCTCATTGGGGTTGAAGTCTGGGGATATCGTTAAGAAATACATCCTTAAACTTTGACATAATAGGAACATCACTTAAAATAGACTTCGGCTCTATAACATCCAATAGCGTGAAGAATAACTTTACGCCCTTCTAAAACGCCTTGACCACTTGGAGAGCAGACATCAGTATCTTGCTTGATCATTACAAACCAGCAAATTTAGTATTGTGTTCGGTGTTTTATCCTAGTATGACTTCCTTTGAGTTGATATCAATGCAGGCACTCTGCTCTGAGAGCTATGTTGGGTACATTAGACACAATGTACTTGATTTGAAGAATCTCTTTCAATTCAATGATATACACAAAATATGTATTTGATGTATATATTAGTTCATGCTTGCAGGTTTCCTATGTCATAATGATTTGACAGGTGGTCCAAGTAATATTGGCCGGTGAACTCTAAGAAGCTGACTAAAAGTGAAGAAAATTGTCTAAGTACAAAAGCGTCGAGTGAAGTCAGCAATGTGTCGCGTGAGGTCAGTATAGTCTACATCTTGTAACTTGCAGTGCAAAAAAATGGTCAAGTACAAAAGTGTTGACGCACTTCAACTATATCGATGCCTTTGTCAGGCCAGTGTAGAGACAATTTTGTTAACTCAACACTTTAACAGCAATGTCGAGACAAGTTTGCTAACTCAACACAAAGAAGATTCAAGACAGTTGTTTCGAGACAAGTTAGTTATCTCTACTCCTTGAAGACTAAGTCAGCAGTGTCGATATAAGTTATCTAACTCTACACATAGAAGATTCAAGACAACTATGCCAAGACAAGTCAGCTAACACGACACTCTAAAGCATAATACAATAGTGTCGAGACAATATAACTGTCTCGACACAATGAGGACTGAAAATTATTCTAAGTAAAATAGTGTTGAGATAATTCAACTGTCTCGACACAATGAAGGATTAAAGCATAGAAGTGTCGACACTAGGCATACAGTTGTGCTGAGACAATTCAACTATCTCGACATAATTAAAGATGTCGACACAGATGACAAGTTATGTTGAGACAAGTCAACTGTCTCTACACTTTAAAGTTTAGATGAAAATTCTTCTAAGAAAAATGTGCAGAGACTACAAAAATGTATTGACACAAGTGTCAAGACACTTTGGACATCTTGGCACTTATGTTTTTGAAGATATGCGGAGTCAACACAGAAGTGTCAAGACAAGTCAAAACTGTCACATCAGCTACAGTAATGTAATATTTCAACAAAAATAGTTTAAGAGAGAATTTGAAGTATGATGTATAATGCTGATGTCATCATTCAGAAACTAGCTATCCACGATGGCATAAATAGAGGGGTTGTCTACACACACAAAAGATCCATCAAGCAATTAGAAATTCTCATTCTAATTTCTTCCAAGTCAGGGAAGTATGACAATCCCGAGAAGGAGGAAGAAGACGAAGGTCTTCAAGAAAATCTCTAGATCCTTTTATAAAGTTGATATGAAGATTAAGGTGAATCTTATCTACAATTTCTTTAAGGAAATCAAGCCAATCAACATCAAGAAAATTGTAGATCGAGAAAAGTATCTTTTCAGCCAGTTAGTTTATCAAGAAGAAATCCATTATTACTGAATTAAGGAATCTGTTTTATCAGATAAGTAAGATTACAGAATTCCTATTTTCTGAAAATTACTTTTTCTATTTTACCTCTTAATTTTCTAAGATCTCCTTGAGATCTGAGTGGGTAGGAGATTTAATCTCTAAGTTGTAAGCCTATTTTATAAAGGCTGAGGTAGGTGATTTGAGTGGATTGAGTTGTAAGCATGATTTATAAAGGCTGGGGTAGGGTTCTTGAGGGAACTGAGGTAAGAGATTGGGAAAACCTCTGAAGTAGGACATGTTGGTTTGAGTGTAGGTTTCTTAATAGAAATTGAGCATGTAGGGTCTTTGGATCTGAGATGAAGAGGATCTATAACCTTATCTAGTACATTACTAGTGAGGAAGAAGGGGGAGTGGATGTACCCTAGATAGGGGAACCACTATAAATTCCTTATGTGTTGTGTGTTGTGATCTGCTTTTGCTTGTGCTGTGATCTGAAATTAACAAGTGCTGATTTTAGTGGTTCAATTGTGCTAGGTTATTATAAAGCTAATCTCTCAAGTAAATTAAATGCTGAACATAATTTTTGCAGAACAGTTAAGTGACAAAGAATTGAAAAAGCATTTTTAAAAAAGACACCTATTCACCCCCCCCCCCCCCCCATGTGATTATCTACCCATACGATTTTCTTTTAAGTGGTATCAGCGGGAGGTTATTTAAGAAAGACCTAATAGTATGAAAAATATACAAAGGGTATTAGAAAAATATCAGATCTTATGGATTCTGAATCTCATAGAGAACTCTGTTAAATGAAACTGCCTATATGTACAAAGGATAACTTTATTATATGGAAGCAGAGAGTGAGATTGTTTATGGAGGCTTCAGATCCAAGAATCTGTCACTGTACAAGGAGGATCATATGTTCTAATGAAGATATCAGTCTTAGATGCAAATGTTCAAACTCCTAAAAGCTGTAAGAAATGACAAAGGATGAGGTAGTTCTTGCCACCATGAACAAAAGAGCACAAAATATAATAGTCAGTTTAATAAACATTTCAACCTTTCAGAATCTTACGCACAGTAAACATCCAAGTAGATGTGGGACACTCTCATAATATATATGGAAGGCACATAAGAAGTAAGAGATGATAGAGAATCTCTCCTTAACCAGCAGTGTGAGGCATTCAGACAAGGAAAGACTATTCAATAGAACAATATTATGAAAAGTTCTTTAGAATAGTAAATGACTTAAGAAACCATGGCAGAGATTTCTCAAATTATGAGCAGAATGACAAATTTTTGAGATTCCTAAATAAATAATGGGACATCAAGATTTTTGTTGTAAGAGAAATGTGGAATCTAAGAAATATGTTACCCCAAGACCTGTATGGGAAGCTATTATCACATGGGCTTCAGCTAAATTCTAGGAAAGCTGAAGAAGAATCTTCCAAAAGTTCAAATCTAACTAAATCTGTGGCCTTCAAAGCAGATATATCTAAGAAAGCTAGAAGAGAAATCCCATCATCACCAAGAAGGGATGAAGATACATATGGCACTGGAACTTGTTCTTCATCAGAAGAATTATAAAATAATGAATTAGCACTGTTTACCAGGCAATTCAAGAAAATGCTAAGAAGAAGGAAGTAGTGGAATAAAAAGAAGCCTTATGGACCAAGCTCAAGTAAAACCAAAGACAAACACAAAGACAAAACTTTGGTCAGGTATGATTTTCAACAGGATAAACAATTTAAGACGGATAATATTTACTTTTGTTGTAATAGGACTGGGCATGTCATTGTTGATTGTCCAGTAAAAAGAAAGGTAAACAAAAAGTAAAAATAAAAGAAGTTTTATAAAGATAAGAAATCAAAAAAGGGTCTGATGGAAAAGAAACCAAAGAACTTATCTGATAGTAATACTGATTCAACTAAATCGTAAGAAGAACTTGTCAGACTATTCTCCTATAAAGAAAAATTCATCAGAGAGGCCATATACAAGAGCAAAAGCTCCCCAACTTCATCACATTTTGGTGATTCTGAAGAAGATATGGAGGTCAATTTGATGGCACTATCTAATGATCCAAAAATAGAAATTCTTGACTGTCAGGTATTTTAGTTAATCTATGACAATTCTAGTTGTTATAAAACTTTTTTATATAAGACTGGGGATGAGCTAGATTCATGTGACTCAAAGTTTGATTCATATAAGTCTAACTCTGATACTGAACTGCAGTAGCTCACAGTCAAATTTGGAAAGCTGTTGGAAGCTCTAGTAAATAGTAAGAAGCTTGTCAAAGAACAAGCTGTAGAGATAGCATCACTAAAAGGTCTTGATTATCATCATAAGATGGATTCTCAAAAAATTGGTCTTCAAAGTTCTGAGTTAGCAAAGCTGACTAAGGTCATTGATGATCAAATCATATTGATGGAGCAAAAGGATGCAACCATTCATGAGTTGGAACTCAAACTCCTGAATGAGAAAAGTTTAGTACAGTAATTTTCTAAACCTAAAACTGTGATGCCTATTATAAACACCTTCTCAGGAACAACTGGAAGTGGTATTGGGTATGTTAAACCAAAAGAAAAAGAGTCAAAAAGCTGGCAGAACAAAAAGTTCCAGTCATTCCACAACCTGTGTTTCAGACTAAGGGAAAAGAAGCCCAGAAGTCAGGACCAGTTGGACCAAGTTCATATGTGATCAGGAAATCTATTCCTAATGTGCCTACTCCAAGGAGAATTATTGTAACTAAGAGACAAAACAACCTTTTTGCTCCCACTCAAAATATAATTGTCCAGTTTACTGATTCTTGCTCTAAGGAATGTCATCACAAAGATCCTTTTATTGCTCCAAAGAGGAGGTACATCAAATATGAATGTTGGTGTTGTGGAAAGGCCAGACACTTTGCCTTGGACTATTGGTTCAATTACACTGTGTCTCATATATAGAAAAGGTATCTAGTTACGAAGTTTACAGGTTGTCTCAGTGGGTCCACAACTAACAAGAATCTAGGATCCAAAATTATTTGGGTTCCTAAGGAAAAATAAATTCTTATTTTGCAGGAATGTCCAAGCACCAGAGATAGACCAATCCGGTACTTAGATAGTGGGTGTTCCAGTCACATGACTAGAATAAGAAGCAATTTGAGGGAATATATCCCAATGAAGAATGGACCAAAGGTGATCATTGGTGGAGCAAACAAAGGAATTACTAGAGGTGATGATAAGATCATAAATGGCTTAATAACTTTCATTAATGTTGCTTATGTGGAAGGGTTACAACACAACCTTATAAGCATAAGCCAACTTTATGATCTTGGTTATGATATTTATTTCCACAAGGATGAGTGCCTCATAAAGAAGTCAAGTGACCAAGAGGTTATCTTGATAGGCACTAGATATGGGAATGTATATTGTTTGAATTTTCATTATTTAAAGTCAGACTCACCCTTTTGCCTAGTTGCAAATATAAAAGCCTCACACTATGACAAATGACAAAAGAGGCTAGCTCATTTGAACTACAAAGTCACAGGCAAACTTTACAGTAAATAGCTAGTTAGGAATGGTCCTAACATTAAATGCTCTAAAGAGTGCATTTGCTCTGCATGCCAAAAAGGCAAGCGGACAAAAGCTTCATTCAAAAGCATTGAATCCAAAGACTCAATGAGGTGTTTATACCTCTTGCATATAGACTTGTTTGGTCCTATATCAGTACATAGTTTTGGAAGGAGAGTCTACACTTTTGTGATTGTAGATGATTATACCAAATTTACTTGGGTTTTCTTTATAAGAAAGAAGTCTGAAACTCTTGATGTCTTCAAGACATTTGTAAATAAATACAGAATGAATTGAACAGTTTTATGGTCAGAATTAGAAGTGATCATAGAATTGAATTTCAATCTGAATATATGACAAAGTTTGGAGAAGAACTTTGGATTCAGCAGGACTTTTCCTCACCAAGAACACCCCAGTAAAATGGAATTACTGAGAGAAAGAACAAGACTCTCATTGAAGTTGGAAGAACCATGTTGAGTGATTCTTCACTCCCATAATATTTCTTAGCTGAAGCAATTAATGCCGCATATCATGTTCTTAATAGAGCTTTAATCAACAAAAGGTTGAATAAGACTCCTTATGAACTAATGAAGGGCAGAAAACCAAACTTGGCCTATTTCAGAATCTTTGGATGTAGATGTTATGTCCTAAATAATGGGAAAACCTATATAATTAAGTTTGCTAAGAAGTCTTATGATGGCATATGTATTGGTTATAGTGACTAAAGTAACGCTTATATGGTCTACAACTTAAGGGATCAAGTTGTGAAGGAGTCTGTTCATGTTGTATTTGATGAAAGTTCTATGTTTTACAATGATAAGCAAGGTTCATCAAGCACAACAGGAGAAGACTTGAAGCTATAAGAGCTATCTATAGAAGATTCAGTTCCAGCAAGCCAAAATATGTAAGAGGGAGCCTATATTTTCGAAGAAGTGCTTGCACAGGAATAGCCAGGAGAAGAAACTCATCAACAAGATATAACTAGTACAAGGGAAGAAGTCACATTACCTATAGCTGTCAGTCATCTAAGGGATCATCCAATGGAACTGATCATTAGAGATGCAGCTCACGGTATGACCACAAGAAGCATACATCATAACAATGTGATGCACTCATGTTTTCTATCTCAAACTGACCCAAAGAAATTTGAAGAAGCCAATGTAGATCCATTTTTGATAGATGTAATGAAGGAAGAATTGAACCAAGTCAAGAGATGTAATGTCTAGAAGCTGGTTCCCAGACCAGATGACTGTAACATCATAGGAACTAAATGGATATACTGGAATAAACTGGATGAGAATGGTGTTATCGTCAAAAAAAGCTAGACTGGTTGCAAAGGGATATAGACAAGAAGAGCGTATAGACTTTGATCAAACCTTTGCACTAGTGGCTAGATTGGAGGCTATAAGACTCTTCCTAGCATATGCAGCCTACAAAGTATTCAAAGTTTACCAAATGGATGTGAAGTCAGCCTTACTCAATGGTAACCTTAAAGAAAGGGTCTATGTTGAGCAACCCTTAGGTTTTGTTGATTCTACTAAACTAACTCATGTTTATTTGTTATTAAAAGCTTTCTATGGATTAAATCAAGCCCTGAGGGCTTGTGATGATGGCTTGCATGTTGACACCGAATAAATCTACAGACTAGCACGTATACCACCCAATGATCCAATCCTATACTCGCACAATCGTACTACGCAGCACCATACTAATTAATTCTATCAATTAAATGCTAGTGTACGGATAGCCAAACTGACTAGGATCGAATAGAGGCGATAGACCAATATTCTTTCCGACTAAAAAGACCTACCCGGTCCGATCGGGCGAAGGTTGTACCAAAAGAGATCTACCAAAATTAATGATTCGAAAAATGGTAGATCTCTCCCAAAAAAGAAAACAGAGGTTCACCAAACCTCTCAAATTTAAATAAATTAAGTGGTACTACGAAATCAAATGAAAGAAAATTCACGAAAATCCAATGCTATCAAAATTTAACGACAAGAATGATATCACAAGAATTAAACTAAAGGGAAACACAAATAGAGTAGAAATATTTCGTTACCTAATCAGAATGGATGATTCCAATTTCTCTACTTGGATCGTTCTTCAACGGCTCTATTGGAGTCACGCCGGATAGAGAGTAACTTGTTCTCCTTCGTCGCTTCACGCCGGATTTGGAAAATACACTAAGAGAGATCTTGGTGCTTGGATGAATTTCTTCAAAGGTATGGGGTGGCCGGTTTTTTTGTTGGAGGTGGTCGGCTATGATGAGGAGGGAGTGGCGGTTGGCGGCTTGGAAGAAGGGGTGAAAGCTTTGGTCGAAAATTTGAAGGGGAGGAGGATTGTTGTGGAGGAAAAAGAAAGGGGGAAGGAGGGGAGGAGGCTTGTGGCCGTTTTCCACAAGGAGGGAAGGTGAGGAGAAGGAGGATGGCAGCCAAGAGAGGGGGGCAAGTGGGAGATCTGAATTTAGAGAGGAGGAAGGGGTCAAGAGGAGGGAAACTCAATTAGGGTTTTTTTTCATTCATTCTCTAAGAAATATGAAAACAATCCATGCCTATATATTAGCTACATCACTCAATCTCCACCTTAGAAAAATTACACACTCATGATGGTTATATGCACCCATCATGAATTAAATAAAAGTAGAGTTTGCATAAAATAAAATACAAAATGGTTTTAAGCACTCATCATGCAATAAAATTAAAAATGCATGAAATAAAATTACTTAAAATAACAATCGATAAAATAACAATTTACTAAAATATATAATTATAATTATTTAATTTATAATTATAATTATTTTATTTAATAGCGGCGACGGCATTAGTGTCGAGGAAGAAATTCCATCCGAGAGCTTGTGGCAACGACCGTCCAAATCCACAAACTCTTACAGACGGGGATCAATGGCGCCATCAATCCTCCCCCGCTTAAAACTACTCATCACCGATGAGTTGGTCTGAAAGTACTGGTGCAGGAGAGCATCATCCAAAAGAACCATATAGCAGCAACCAACAACACTTGGCAAGGAGAGCACATCATCTTCGAGTATACTGTCATGCAACAAGGTGGTCCTGGAGGACCTTGGAAAAGCATTAGGAAATAAAGGAAACCAAGTTTCTACATCAACAACCAATTTACCTCCAGTGAATATCGATGAACAGAGCGATCCAGGTATAAACTCACTTCCCAAACTATAAGAAAACAAAGTGGACCCAAATGGACAGGCAGATAATTCAAGTGGTGGTGAAATATATGGCGTTAAATTAGAAATATTAAAAATATGGGTAATACCCCAATCAGTAGATAACTTCAAATGATATGCGTATTCTCCTAATTTCATTAGTATCCGAAAAAGGTCCAGCTCGTCAACTCGCCAACTTTCTAAAGTACCTGGAGGCAACCATTCCGGGACGAGATGTACCAAAACTAAATTGCCAATCATATAGTGAGACGCTCTTCTATATAAGCTAGCAAGAAGTTGATAAAATGTAATTTGTATGGTTAGCGCTTCACTAATGTGCTTATATAATTTTAGAGCATGAGAGGCATAAACTAGTACGAGTTGACTTCTCTTATAAAGCAGTGATAATGAAATCAAGTCAAAAGGCGTCCATGCACGATCTCATTCGGCGAGCAACAAGCAAGTAAATAATAAGATGCAACTTGAGTGATTAATTCTCTTAGAGTGTGCTTAAGTATCATACTTTCGTTAAGAGTGAAACCGTGTGCTACATGACTTATCCCAAATACAGAGGATAAGGGGGTTAAGTCGGGGGTATGGGAGCCTTATAATCGAAGATGATTTTCATGGGCTTCAAATTTGCAGTCCTAATATTATAATTAATATTTTCAAGCTTGGTATGAAGATATGCTAAGGGAAACCGCTCATCATAAATACTAAAAGAGTTGGATGCTCCTGGATGTGAAAAGAGGTGTGAGCGATACAACTCATGGTTCCTAACCTTGGTCACTAACGTGTGGGAAAAAGAGTCATCAAATGGCAGTGGGTAAATACGTGCGACCGAGTGTGGGATATAGGTATGTGAAGGAGACACCACATCTAGAGGCATAATAGCCAAAGAATCAGAAATGGACAAGGATATAATCGTAGCTAAACATGTAGAGAAATGAATAGCCAAATGTGTCGCAAGGTCAGATCTACGCGGTGCGATGAATAGACCAAAAACTAGCGCGCTCAACGTACTAATATCTAAGTGTTGATACAATGCCAAGGTATAAACTAAAAGTGTGGGTGTGTCACAACAACTCAGTCTAGGACTACTGATGTCACGTCCTAAATTGTAAACTAATGTGGGCTCAGAGATAGGAGGACGGGTCGGTAAAATCAAACCAGGGATAATATACAAATCAGAATAACTTTCACCGATCGGTGATAACTTCAATGAACTTTCATCCGGGGGTAAAACCAAAGAATCGTTCAAAAATACCACTTCCTCACTTATAATTTCTTCCAACACACTAGACAAGTCATTTAATTCAGAATCAGTAAAGGTATCCAAAATGGGTAAAATCGAACCCGAAGGAAAATTTAATTCAGATGATATTTCAGACAATGGTGATATCATCAAATAACTATTGTTTGGGTTCGCAGCTCTAAAATCATCCAAACATAACATTATCATATAAGCTGAGTCTTCCCAATCACTCAGAACATCCACTAAGTCAGGGTCGTCAATGGCAATGGAAAAATCCTCACTCACATGCTCCTCAGGAAAGTCAGATAAAGTCTCAGTGGGTAAATCGTAGGCTCTAATGCAATGGGGATCGTATCCAGGAGAGGTCACTAAATACTAGGGTACACATACACAATGCTAGTGGAGCACGTAATAGATAAAGAGATACTCTCACAGATTGGACTATCATCATCATCCCAAACATCGTCTTCTAGATCACTAGGTATGCCTTCAATGTCAGAATCATCAGATTCAACTGGCACTATCGTATAACAAGGAATACTATCACCTTGCTTGCCAACTTCAGCATCCAGAGATTCAATATCCACATCAGAATCCTCAGAGGTATCAGTCATTATCTCAATGGGTGTATTAATCGATACTAAAGGAGCAGACACTCTAGTAGTAACCTCTTTCGAATTCAAATTTTGGACTCTAATTGGCTTATGTTCCCTTGAGGTGGGGATAGACATACTTTGGGTATTACTACCTCTCTGGGGATAGGATCTATCATGAGCCGTAGGGTCACTCCTATAAGTAGATACGAGTCTATTATCGTAACTATTCTTACAAATGGGTGTGGTGCTATTAGTATGTAGGTATTCGGGATCAAATTGAGATGAAAGTAGGCTATGCATGTGCGGCCAAGCATAACGATAGCTACCAACACGAAGCTCTTCGTTTAACCAAAACAATTGGGCATGACCTACTAATTGCTCTCAAAAAATATTAACTTTTTTGTGGTCATCCCATAAGTGAAAATTAAAATAATTTTCTAATCCATTAAGCCAATCTCTAAAAATTTATGGGCATCCTAAACCGTCATAAGTAGGATAAATCTGGTGTGGCCTAGGGGGTGGTGGTTTTACTTGGGTAGCCTTTAGTTATGCAATAAAAACCTTAATCTCATCCACTATAGGGGACAATACTGGTTTCCTAACATTCCTCAAGGAACCAAAAGATTTTACTCGAGAAACGTTAACATCATAGGCCATTTTAGTGAGAACCGGAGAGAATATCTCACCAATAACTGGTGCACTTGCAATGAAATAAAGAACCTGACCCACTAAATTCTAAGAAAGACGGAATTGTCCCCCCTTAGCAACTAGGGTAATAAATAAATGAATCTGATTATCTTGCTGGAAATAATATGAGGATTATTAATTAATTTTTTTATGATTTTCCAGAAAAAATAAAAAATATAGGCCACTATTTGCAGACCATAATTAAAATTTTATAATAATTTAAAAAAAATAATGGCTTAATAAAAATAAAATATTTTTTTGATTTTTTACTAATGAAATGATGGGGAATTTCCAGAATTTTATTATTTTGAATTTTGAGAAAACTGAAAAATTTAGGCTGTTATTTGCAGACCAAAAATTTAAAAAATGTATTTATATGTTGTGCAATGAAACAGGCAAGTGCGTGTCGGTGCATAAAGCAAAAGGGGGAGGGGTAAAATTAGGAAATTGATGTAAACCTCCCTCTGATACCAAATTGATGCAGGCTTGCACGTTGATACTGAATAAATCTACGAACTAGCACGTATACCTCCCAATGATCCAGTCCTATACTCGCACAATCGTACTACGCAGCACAACGTTAATAAATTCTATCAATTAAATGCTAGCATACGGATAGCCAAACCGATTAGGATCGAATAGAGACGATAGGACAATATTCTTTCCAGCTAAAAGGACCTACCCGGTCTGATCGAGCAAAGGTTGTACCAAAAGAGATCTACCAAAATTAATGATTCGGAAAATGGTAAATCTCTCCCAATAAAAGAAAATGGAGGCTCTCCAAACCTCTCGAATTTAAATAAATTAAGTGGTACTACAAAATCAAATGAACAAAATACACAAAAATTAAATGCTACCAAAATTTAACGACAAGAATTCCACCACAAGAATTAAACTAGAGGGAAACACAAATAGAGTAGAAATATTTTGTTACCCAATCGGAATGGAAGATTCCGATTTCTCTACTTGGATCATTCTTCAACGGCTCCGCTAGAGTCACGTCGGATGGAGAGTAACTTGTTCACCTTCGTCGCTTCACGCCGGATTTGGAAAATACACTAAGAGAGATCTTGGTGCTTGGATGAATTTCTTCAAAGGTATGGGGTGGCCGTTTTTTTTGTTGGAGGTGGTCCGCTATGATGAGGAGAGAGTGGTGGTTTGCGTCTTGGAAGAGGGGGTGAAAGCTCTAGCCAAAAATTTGAAGGGGAGGAGGATTGTTGTGGAGGATAAAGAGAGGGGGAAGGAGAGGAGGAGGCTTGTGGTTGTTTTCCACAATGAGGGAAGGAGAGGGAAAGGAGGACGGCGGCCAAGAGAGGGGGGCAAGAGGGATATCAAAATTTAGAGAAGAGGAAGGGGTCAAGAGGATGGAAACTCAATTAGGGTTTTTTTCATTCATTCTCTAAGAAATATGAAAACAATCCATGTCTATATATAGGCTACACTACTCAATCTCCACCTTAGAAAAATAACACACTCATGATGGTTATATGCACCCATCATGAATTAAATAAAAATGGAGTGTGCATAAAAATAAAATACAAGATGTTTATAAGCACCAATCATGCAATAAAAATTAAAAATGCATGAAATAAAATTGCTTAAAATAACAATCGATAAAATAACAATTTAATAAAATATATAATTATAATTATTTAATTTATAATTATATATTTTATTTAATAGCGATGGAGGCGTTAGCGTCGATGAAGAAATCCCATCTGCGTGCTTGCCGCAACGACCATCCCAATCCACGAACTCTTTCAGACGGGGATCAATGACGCCATCAGCTTGGTGTGAGACTTTGTCTATGTTCTTTCTAGAGAATTAATTCTCAAGTGTGAAAATAGATGAAACACTATTCCTAAGGGAAGTCAAAGGAAAGACCATATTAGTACAAATATATGTTGATGGCATTTTATTTTGTTCTACTGATGAGTCACTTTGCACTATATTTTCGAAACTTATGCAAGGTAAATTTAAGATGAGTAGCATGGGTGAACTCAAGTTTTTCTTTGGTCTCCAAGCAAAGCAAACTAAAGATGGACTTTTCATTAGTCAATCTAAGTTTACCAATAAGTCAATTAAGAAGTACGGCATGGAAACAGACACTTCCATGAGAACTCCTATGGGGTCTTGTATGTCCTTAGACAAGGATGATACTAGCAAGCCAGTTGATATCATGATGGTAGCAAGCCAGTTGATATCACCTTATATAGGGAAATAGTTTGATCACTACTCTATCTAACAGCCAGTAGACTAGACATAATGTATGTCACTTGTGTATGTGTCAGGTATCAAGCATTCCCTAAAGAATCTCACTATACAACAGTTAAAATATAGTGAGATATCTAAAGGACACACCTAATCTTGGCCTATGGAATCCTAGGAATAGTGATTTTTAACTGACAGGCTTTTCAGATGTTTATTATGCGTGATATAAGGAAGATAGGAAAATCACATCAGGCTCAAGTCAATTCCTTGGAAGGAGGCTGGTGTCATGGAGCAACAAAAAGCAAATAAGTGTAGCAATACCTATAGCTGAATCTAAGTACATATCTACTGGAAGTTGTTATGCACAATTGATTTGGATCCAACATCAATTACAAGATTACAACATAAAGCTAAGTAAAATTCCTTTATTTTGTGATTATACTATTGTTATTTCTATTACAAACAATCATGTGTCACATAATAGAATAAAGCATATTGAAATTAGACATCAATTTATTAGGGAGCATGTAGAAAATGAAGATATTAGCTTATAATTTGTTCCAACAAATAAACAAATTACTGATTTTTTTACTAAGTCCCTAGAAGAAGAGAAATGTAATTTCTTTAAATTTGAACTTGGAATGTTGAATCTTGACTAATTGATGCATATATAAAAACTGATATAAAAGAAGAATAAAAATAATTAGTCAGTAATTAAGTTTACTCATTTAGATATCAAGGATAGACATCATAAATATCAAGAATTTACAATTCAGAAAACAAATTTTTGACTAAGTCAAAAATTATGTTGAGACACCAGAGAATGTGTCGAGACATCTTAGACAGCGTCGAGACATCTTAGACAGCGTCGAGACGCCAGAAAGTGTGTTAACTCTATATATAGTAATGTCTCGAGACATAGAAAAGTGTGTCGACACTGCATAACTATAAAGTGTGGAGACACTAAAGTAAGTGTCGAGATATAAGGGTGTCGAGACCCTAAGGTATATGTGTCGAGAGACATAATTCTTGTGTCAACTTGTGTCGACATATCTCGACAGACAACTTTTCCTTGTGTTGACATTAGGAATTTACTAATAAAAAAAATTGAATAGTATAATGCAGCGCGCCCTTTCAACTTCAGGGAATATTTGACTATAAAAGGTGTGTGAGAGTAGGAGTCGACTATGCTTTCTTGATTTCTTGAGCTTTTGATTCCTGAGTATCAAGACCTAGAATCCTGATTAGTCGACACTCATCAATCCTTTATCTCAACTCTAATGACTCCCAAGAATGATGACAACATTTTTGAAGGTTATAAACTCGTGTACAATGGATTCATCTCTGCACAAGAAGAAATTAGGAACGTTATTGACCTAATCACTAAGACAGGTCTAGAATATCTACTTTCTGAACCGACAAACATTTGGAAACGAAAAGTATCCGAATTTTTCTTGTAGGGACATGGCGCTACCAACTCTCCCAAAAGCTCATACTATTTGAGTATGGCGCTACCACTCCTTTATGGAGTTGTCTACCCTATCCAAGAACTACGCGGTGTCCAGTTAGGCCAGGAGACACGCCCTTCTGTCCGACTAGTGTGTTTCATAGTACTTCATGTCGTACCTTCCAATACAGGGGGCATTGCTGGATCCCAGCAATACCCCCTCCTGAAATGACCCCAAGGTTTCAAACCCGTGACCTCCTCTGATACCACTTGTAGTTATATAGCGCTACCAACTCTCCAAAAAGAACGGACTGTTTGAGGACGGCTCTAACACTCCTTTATGGAGCTAGCTACCCTAGCCAGGATCTACGGGGCGGCCAGTTAGGCCCAGGGGACACACCCTTCTGTTCGACTAGTGTGGGTCATAGCACTTCGCATCATACCTCCCAACACCGGGGGCATTACTGGATCCTTACACTTCTCTAATGCAAAACTTGATTCAAACTCGGCAAAGATTAAGAATATAGTGAATGGATCTAAAGTTAAAACCATAATCAGGAGATTAGCAAAGGTTTTTTAAATACCAAGAATAAATTAGGAAAGTGAAATAGACACCACCAGGACTACTGAAGTATTGGTGTGGTGTGGATTGGCTCCAAACACTAAGATTGGAAGCACCCTGAATAACAAGGGTATGAATTCTCATGGAAAATTCCTGTCAGAAATAATTGGGAAGGTGATGCTATGTAAAATAGGAGCACATGACAGGATATTTTCTCAAATGTTTGAGCTTATGACAAGAGTAATTTTCAAAATCAATACTAACTGGAGCAGAGTGGTCTTTGATAAAATAGCAGAGAGTATCAAGAAGCCTAATATGTGCAGAATTCTGAGTCTATACTTAGTTCATGCCATTCCAAACAGCCTCAACCTCAAGATTGGATCCAAGATCAATCACATGAGGAGAATGGACATGATGATACTAGCTAGGTGGGATAGAGTCCTATCCAAGGAATCACCTATAGTTGAGAAGGAGAAAGACAAAAAGAAGAAGGATGTAGTTGTGGAAGAAGATTCATCCAGTAAATCTGAAGAATAAGAAAGTTCTACCTATGAAAAACAGGATGATACAATAGTTGAGAATTATACAAGGACCTCACCTAGAACTGTTGATCAGGTGCAGGGAGAGAATATACAAGAGAAGGATCCAATTGAGGGGGAGAACCTCATTGATCTGCCAAAATTTGAAATGGATACAGTAGATACAATAATAATGAATGTTGTATAAGATCTGGAACAAACAAAGGTTCCTGAAAAGGAAATGCCTGATAGAGAGATGGAGGATGAAATCCCTAAGGAGACTGAAGAAGAAATACTTTTTGATACAGATATACATATCCAAGGGGAGATGATTGAACTTCCATAGGACCCTATTTCAACTGCTGAAGCTCAGCAAGATGAGATCAGCATGGATACCATCAATAATGGTGAAGAGGTTGCAATGGCTAAGGGGGAGTTAGCAAACATGGCCCCAAGTACTGAAGGTGCTGAATGGAAAAAAATTGTTGAAGTAGTCAGTTCATCTAAATCAGAAGAGGAAGAAGCCTCTCAGCTAAAGAAGAGGAAAATAATTGAACTCAAAAAGAGGACCAAAAGCTACAAAACTATTCAGCCTAGTACAACTCCTGCTCTTAATGTGGATTTAAGTTCACTTCTAGTTAAAATGCATATTATGTTAGATGAACAAAGGACTCAACTTAAGTATGTAGATGAAAGAAACAAGGAGTTACAGTTTCAACTAGCTCGGGACATCAAGTCTATTAGATTTGAAGTAAATCTACTAAAGAGAGATATGACTGATTTCTTTATGAGGGGAGCTCGTGTTATTGTATACATTGCAAAACAACAAGAGGAGTCAAAGAAGACTAAAGATGAAATAGACGTAAAATAAGGCTATGTTCTTGATAATTAAAAGAAAATGAATGAAAACATGATTGAATTAAATAATACTTCACTGGTCAAGCTGGTCGAGCAAACTATTTCTTTGGAAACCAAGATAACTTCTGCCACAAAGGAAATGGAAACTCAGTTAACAACTCATTTAGCCTCATTGATTAAGGATATCAAGGCTTCTGAAAAGGATTTGGATGACTATTTACTGAAAGTCAAGAATTTTTTAACCTCAGTAATCCAGTATCTAGATGGTCAAGTAAGATTTCACAAGAATGATTTAAGGGATCATATGGAAAGAGAAGTCATAAAGGGGGATAGGGTAATGATAAAGGCTAGCTATAAGCATTCTACTTGGATTTCAAATAGCATCAGAGACACTTATGGCCATCCTCCCATATGGTATGATGGAGACCAAACTACTGAGTCTAGTTATTGACCAGCTCATTTTTAGGACATCAAATCTACTGTCTATTCCATGTACAGTCCTCCACCATAAATTTAGAATATAGCATTTGAAGAGGTGGAGATGGCTGCATTTGCTTTGCTTAAGGAAAAAAGAAGCACAACTGTCAAAGAAAAGGTTCAGGAAAAAAGCAGAAGCTAGGCAAGATTTTGAACAATGGCATCCAACTTCAAGATCAATTATAATAACTGCATGGAAAACAGTTAATACTAATGCAGTTGATAGGGGAAAATGGTGTACAAAGCAAGAGTGGGCCAAGAACACCAAGCAGCGGGAGGTCATTCAAAAATTCAAAAATGATCTGAAGGTATGGAAGATCCCAGCTAATTCTGGTTAGCCCAGCAAGAATTTCCCCAAGCCCTATCATTATTATGATAGTCAAAGGATCAAGCAAGAATAAATTACTAAATCCATGCCAAGGGAAAGGAGAAAGTGTATGATGACAAAGTGCCAGAAGTCAAAGCTAAAATTTTATCTTGAAAAGGTATAGTCATCAGAGAACCAGAGGATTCTTAGAATAAATTTTCTAGGCATTATGTAATTTTGCATTAAGAATAATGTAACAAATTGAAAAATGTCATCTTTTAACAAATTTAAATGAAAATTTTGGTTGCACTTGGTGATATCTATGTTATTATTGTTGTGTTCCTTTATAATTTGTTCAGTATTTTTCCCATGCATCATAATAATTATATTTTGGTATTGTGGTGTATATTATTGAATTGGGGTTATGACTTCTCCAAATAGTGGAAAATTGTTGGGTACATTAGACATTATGTACTTGATTTGAAGAAGACCTTTCAATTCAATGATATACATAAAATATGCATTTGATGTATATTTCAGCTCATGCCTGCAGGTTACCTATGTCATTGTTTGGTATTGCATACACAATAACCCAAATTTGCATGAAGTCACCCTTGAACTAAGATGAATTAAGTTGTATTTGATATCTCTATTTAGTTGTGTGATTGCAGACTATCATTGTTAAGTGTAGACCAATGTCAGTCTACAGTGGGTCATGAACACAGGACTGTACAGTATAATCCCTCACTTGTGATCCATGGTGTTGACTCATGTGTAACCTCTCTATTTGGATACACTTCACATTCAAGAACTTGGAACATGGGATGAAGATTGGATTCATGAAGAAGAAAAATTTCTTAATATTCAAAATTTTTCTAAGTCCACTTCTAGAGAAGTTCTATCATAGTTCTCGAGTAGTGGAGTTAGCAGACCTCGATAAGTTCTCTTTGTTCTCGAGAAGCCTTGTCCTGTTCTTGAGTAACATCATCAAAGTTCTCGAGAAACTTAACTTAGTTCTCGAGTAGTCTTAGCCTATACTTCTCGAGTAGCCAGAGCTTGCCTTGAAACTTTTATAAAGTCCATCTCTCGAGAAGTTGGGTTATAGTTCTTGAGTACTTAGCTTCTACTTCTCGAGAAGTCAGCTTAGTACTCGAGTACAAGTTTTAGCTCTCGAGTAATAGTTCTCAAGAAGTTTAGTTTAGTTCTCGAGATGTCTTAGCTAATAATTCTCGAGTACTTACATAATTCCAGAACGTATATCTCTCGAGTAATCAGCTTGTTCTCGAGAACTTATATATACTTCTCGAGAACTGCAGTCCAGTTTTTAAGAAAATTGCTTAAGTTCAGAATTATCAGGATTTTCAAATGACATGATGTGATTGGTCCATGTGTCATCATTAATGTAAAATCTAACCGTTCGGGGAAATCTTATTTAAGGTCTTGTCATTAAGATTAACCCTAAGCGGTGAACCGTAACTTTTTAAAATTCTTAATCGGCCGTCTCTCTCAAGAAAGCTTTTACAGAAGTCGTCGCCACCACTCAACTTGAAGATTGCCAAGGCCGTTTTTCGATCCAGAATGACTTATTGTTCAAGGGATTCTCAAATCTTCATCTTCTCCATGATCGAGTAGGTCCAAGTTTCTCAGATCAGATCTTCCCGAGAGTCTTCTTCTATAATTTCTGAAAAAACTGCAAAGTTCAAGAAAGAAGACCTAGGAACAATTTTTCAGATCTGAGAGAAATTTCTATTTGTATTTTCAAATCTCTTTTTAATCTTGTAGGGAATTATTCTCCGAGTGTAGGAGCTTTGTTCTCCAAGTTGTAGGAAGTATTCATCTTCCGAGTGTAGATCTATTTGGATCAAGATTGTAGGAAATTGGTTCCGAGACGTAGGATTGGTTTTCAATCCGAGATAGTGGAGTAGCCGAGTCTAGTGATTTACTAGATCGGTGAGGGAAAGTGGACATACCCAAGGTCGGGGAACCACTATAAATCTTCTTGTCGTCTATGATTGCTTGATTGTTTTTGTGCAAGTTTGTTAAATTTTTATTCCGCAAATAGACGCACAATTAAACTATTCACCCCCTCTAGGTGATTTAGGTAGACAACTTAACACTTTCAATTGGTATCAGAGGGAGTTTGGTCATTAAAAGGTTAATACCTTGATCAATTTCCACTTTAAGTTGTCTCAAGATAATTTTCAAGCAATTGACAAGGCTAAAGATTTTGCCAAGCTTCCCCTGTGCACAAAGAATAACTTTCCCATATGAAAAGAGAGAATTAAGTTTTTCATGGAAGTTGTGGATCCCAGGATCTTCATGATTATTAAAGAAGGTCCTTACATCCCCATGACCATCTCCACTTTAGATCCAACAAAGAAAGTCTCAAATAAGTTGATGGATCTAGATAAAGATGATATTGCACTTGTCTCACTGGATAAGAAAGCTAAAAATATAATAGCAAGTGCAGTCGATGACTCTATGCTGCAGAACCTGATTCACTGCCAATCTACTTAGGAGATGTGGCAGTCTCTCATCACTCTGATGGAAGGCACAGAAGAAGTGAGGGATGATAGAAGATCCCTATTGAATCAGAAGTACGAAGCCTTCCAGCAAGGGCCAAAGGATACCATTGCAGATATATTTGAGAACTTTTTCAAGATAGTTAACTGCCTCAGAATATATGGCCGAGTCTTCACCAATGGAGAACTAAATGACAAATTCCTAAGATCCTTAACTAAGGAATGGGACAATAAGGTATGTGCCCTCAGAGAATTTGGAAAGCTAGCTGAGACAGACCCTCAGAATCTCTTCAAAAATTTGATGTCGTATGAGCTTCAACTCAACACAAGGATAGCTAAAGAAGAGAAAAGAAGATCTGCATCCAAAGAGAAGTTTGTTTCTCTAAAGGAAGACACCTCTAGGAAGTCAAAGGCTACCTCACTAGCCCCAGTACAAGAAGTTAATGAAGAAGAAAACTCAGAGCCAAGTACCTCGGGATCAGAGCTATCTGAAGGAGAGTTCTCCTTACTTTCATGACAGTTCAAGAAATTTTAGAACAAGAAGAAGAAATGGAAAGGAAAGGATGTCTCTCACAGAAGATCACGACTTGATAGTGATCGACACAGAAAGGGCTCAAGCAGCCACGATAGGTATGGTTTTAAATAGAATAAACATATTTCGACTGATATAGTTTGCTAATGTTATAACAAGCCAGGTCACATCATAGCTGACTGCCCCCACAAGAAGGAGGGTGGCAAGAGAGAAGAAAAGAAGTCCTTGTACAATAAGAAGAGGACGGAGAAGAGCCTGTTAGCCAAGAAGGCAAAACTCTTAGTGACTCTGACTCATCTGAGTCAAGTGAAGAAGAGGAAGCCTACTTTCGACTTATGGATCAATCAGATGATAAACAAGATCCCCAGTTCACTGGGGAGGTAAAATCTCACAACCCTCTTTTAGAATCTGAAGTTTCTGAGCATGATCATGAGGATAGCTCCTTTGATGATGAGTCTAAACTCATGGCCCTGTACAAGGAGTTGATCATGGCTTATGAAAAATGTAGACGAGTCGTGAAAACATAAGCAAAAGAGATTAAGTCTCTAAAAGCTAATGAAAGCAACTGAGGGGGAGCCTTCTTCCTCTGTTCCAGTTGACCGAATTTCATCTACTCATCCTTCAGTGAGATCTCAAGTAAGAAGTCAAGTGAGAAGTCCAGCCAGATGACCAGCTAGATCACCAATCAGAAGTCTAGCCAGAAGTCCAATCAGATCTCCAGTCAAGTCTCCATTGGAAGACATATCATATGAGACAATCTCAGATGAGAAAGTTCAAAAAACCCTTAACTCTACTGCAGAAGATATTGATAGCATGATAAAAGAACTCACTTCTGATGAGCCTCTTCCCTCCCTCCACTCAGAAAATTCTGAAGAAGCCCCAAAGGATCCATCTCCAACACCTTCTCCATCTCTAGAACCTTCTCCCAAAGCAACTCCTCCTTCTCCAAGCAAAGAATCACCTCAACCAGATATCATCCTTCTATCAGAGGAGGATGAGCCAAAACCAGAAGTACTTGAAGCTCCTCTAAGGAGACTTGATTACTCTAATCCCACCCTCCTTGGTGAGGAAGGAGAAATTGTCATTCATACTACCAGAGCTAAAAGCTCTGTAGTTGTTGAAGAAATACCTCCATGGGAAGTCCCTCCTCCACCTCAAATTTTTACACATGTTGTTCTTTATTGGATCCCTAGTTGGATTTGGGCTATGTTCACTAAGTTAGGACATGACCCAATATGTATAGATCAGGGTCATGATTGTGTCCTAGAGCCTAGGTCAAGTCCTTAGAAGTCAATAGTACAAAGGACCAGCCTTCAACACTGCCAGAGACTCAAGACTTAGAGAATTCAAGACTTAGAAAAAGGAGTTCTCCGTTCGTCGATCTCCGGTCGACGAAAGCCATGCTCAACTTGACGAAATCAGGGACAATTCTCTGAGCTCAGCTCGATGAACTTACTCCTCAGCTCGACGAACTCTGGGCAAAGTAATAACTCCTCTAAGTCAAAACCTCAGTCGATGAACTAAGAACATCAGCTAGAAGAACTTTGTTCTCTGGTTGACTAATTTTGGTTAAGGTGGTTCAACACTCAGAAAATATTCTAAGTCCAGACTTCATACTCAACTCGACGATCTTGGACTCCAGTTAGACTAACTCTGTTCTTAAGGCTCAGCTCAATGATCTTAGACTCCAGCTCGACTAACTCTGTTATCAAGACTTAGCTCAACGATCTTAGACCTAAGCTCGACGAACTTGATGCATAAAAGATGAAAGTTATCATTCAACATTCAGAGGTCGACGATATTGGATCTCAGCTCGACGAACAGATATTCTCAGCTCGACGAACTGTAGACTCAGGTCGACGAATCTAGTCTTGGTTGTTTTACCTTTTGTCCTTATTATGTGGCAATAATTCCTGAGTAATTAATGCTCTAATATTCTATGAATATTAGTGTTAGATAAGAACATTAATTATGGTCTTCATCAGGATTACTGCCTGCCTTTTTATAAGGGATGGTTGGGGAAACAAATCAATATCAAAATATTCCAAGGCCATCAGCATTAATTGTAGAAGGAATTTAAAATTTCAAATGGACATTCAGATTGAAAATATAAAAACAGAGATTCTTATTATTCTCAGATATAGGCAGAGTGACACAGAGAGAACAAGATATACACAGAGAACAATATTCTGAGAGACATACAGAATTCTTGAGATTGAAAAGCGATAAGTCAAGAACCAACGGCTGCTAGACAGAAGAATAATATCTTTCTGAAGAAGAAGAACATCCATCAAAAATCAAGTGTCTTCATCTTTCACACTCTCAGAAACTTTCTGAAGGACAATAATACTGCATGAGTCAAAATAGTTTCTGAAGTTCTTCCTGTCAAGATTGAAGGCTAGAAGCCCTACACCCTGAAGCAAAGCTCTCATCTTCCTGAACCATTCAACTTCTCAGGGGGAGATTTGACAACATCACTGAATCCACAGTCTTCTCAGTTGTACTTTGAGAAAGAGAAGCCAAAATCAATCTCTCATCCCCACCTCTGTATAGGGTTTTAATTACCTTCAAAATTATTCCTGGTTGCAAGTCTCCTAACCAAAAGACTTGAGGTTTGATTTTTGAGCACCTTATCAAAAGCATATTGGCGGCAGTCACCTGATCAAAAACTTGAGTGGATTCCTACCAGGGTGGCAGAAGAGTGGATGTACCCAGGTTGGGGAACTGAAAGTCCACCTAGTGCCAACTATCTTCACCTATGGGGGGGGGGAATAGGTGTCTTGCAACGATTTTAGCGGAATTAAAATTCTACCTGCACAAGTAAACAAAACAACACAGCACAGAAAGACACAGGCTATTTATAGTGGTTCCCCGATTTGGGTATGTCCACTCTCCCCCTTCGACCTATCTCCCAACCAGGGACGACTCGGTGACTTCACCAACAGGATTGAAATCCAATCCTCACACTAATGGAAAGAACCCTTCCACCCAAAGGAGTCACCACTCCTCCACCACGGGTTGCATCCAACCCTTACAATGCGGAACCAACGTTCCTTTACAACAAAAGAAAAATTAGAATGTATAAAATACAAACTACTTGTGGAGCGCTTGGTGTCCCTCTTTGTTTGATGTAGCTTTCTCGACGAAGACGAAGATTACACGACCAAGCGCTCACTTAGAGAGGATATCCCCGAAATCGGTGGCGGCAAAAAGTGCAGCGGCAGAGCTTTCGGGATCGGCGGCAGCAAGGTTTGCAGCGGCGAGCTTTCTAGATCCAACCTTCGTAGCTATGCTGGCAAGGTCTACCAACGGTCTTCCTTGGATCAATCGTCTCGATCGATTCGGAAAGGGAAGGTATTCCCGATCTATAAACCAAGAGACGAAGGATCTCAAGAAGGACACGTGAGACGCGTTGCTTGGCAAAGCTTCTGTCGCCGGGGGATCAGGAGGTATCCAAGATCAACGACGGCGACCACCTTCACGAGCGGCGATGGCGGCGGACGACGATCTGCGATCCGCTAGGTCATGTCGGCGGCCGTGCATTTTCTTTTTCTTCGCTACCTGTTTCATTCAACTTAGGATAGTATTTATACTGTAGATTAATCCAATATTACCGTTATGGGCCCCACCAGTAGAAACCCTAAGTCCGGTTCAAAACAGCGCCTGAATATTTGGACCGGTCCAGCGAGCAGAAGAAATTCGCCTAAGGCAAATTCGTCGAGAATCATTGGTGATTCTCGACGAATCGGCGAGAATCACTTATGATTCTCGCCGAATTCTACTTGGCAGAATTCTGGCTGAAGATCTTGCCATCCGGAGAGAATCGGCGAGAATAAACATTCATTCTCGACGAATCGGCGAGAATGCAAAGTCATTCTCGACGATTCTTCCTTAAGCAGAAATTAAGACGACGTTGAGACAGCCGGAGATAGTCGGCGAGAATCAGCCAGTGATTCTCGTCGAATCGGCGAGACTCACTTAGTGATTCTCGTTGATTCTTACTTAGATGATATTTTGTCTTTCCACCCGTGAGCTGCTCTTTGGCCCATCCTTGCTCCTTGACTGCTCTTGATCTATCACAGCCCTGTACTTGTAAATAAGTACACTCCAATAGAGAGAGTACACGTAAGCCAACACACTGATCTTCGCAACGAGGGATTACATTGCGCAGACCCATGTATATTGACCTACTGCACCCTGACATTGGTGTGTACTAAGTAATGAATAACTGCAAGCACAACTTGAGGACAAATGATCAAATACAATGTCAATTCACCTTAGCTGGTCCAGGGGCTTCTTCAAATCAGGTACATTGTGGATACAATACCCAACAATCTCCCTATATTTGAAGAAGCCTAAACCCTACAAGCTAAGGGGAATATAACGGATGGAAGAAAAACATAAACTGAATAATCAGTTGAGAAAGAATTTCCATACCATTATCTTTAGAGCATTTTGAGCATACTTTGCGAGAGCACCTTAGCCCTTAGCACCCACTTTGCGAGAGCACCTTAGCCCTTAGCACCTTAGCCGAGAGGGCAATCTCCCCCTTTTTGGCTTCTACAAATCTGGGACTTTAGCACTTGACACAATGCTCCCCCTCAGTTCTTGCATTTGTGCTTACACTTGAGTTTCTTGCGGATGCTCCCCCTTGATCCAAGGGTCGGTATCCTCTGTATTCTTCATTCCTCAAGGTTTAGCATACCCGGTTCAGTTTTGAAGAGACTGAACTTGGCTTCGTCTAGGGGCTTTGTAAAGATATCTGCAATCTTCTTATCCGTGGGGACATAGCAGAGAGAGATGTCCTTGTTTTCCACATGATCCCGAATGAAGTGGTAGCGCACTTCAATATGCTTCGTCCTATTGTGCGACACAGGATTGTTCGCAATTGCTATTGCGCTTGAGGAGTCGCAATACATCGGAACTTCGCTGAACTGCAAGTCATAATCTTTGAGCTGATTTTTGATCCATAGAAGTTGTGCGCAACAGCTGCCTGCTGAGATGTACTCAGATTCAGCTGTGGAGGTTACGACACAATTCTGCTTCTTACTGTTCCCATGAGATAAGCCTTCTTCAGAGGAATTGGCACGTCTCGGAAGTGCTTTTCCTATCATCCCTGCTTCCTCTTCGAGTTCTGACACCGCCACGAGGATCTCCGATGATTTGTTCTCTAGGATGATCCCTCACGTGTCAGAGCTCTAGGAGTCTGGTATCTGGAGCTCTGACATCTTCTCGGGCTTCTCCTTCTTCCGGAAGATTTTCTCCAACCTGCTCGTCAACATCTCCAGCTGACGTCGAGGTGGAAACCTTGACGTACTTGGGAGTTGCACCTTTAGCAGTCTCATCTAAACTTAGTTGTTCAAGCCTTACACCGTAGTTAGCGTTATCTCTTTTCCCTTAATCTTGTTCCTTGGTAAGCCTGGAACATCTCTTGTCTAGGTCCCATCATGTACCTGGGTACCTAGACTATCCTGCAAAAAAGAATTACCTTTCCTTAGGAACCCAATATGTATTGGGTCCTAGGTTCTTGTCAGCATAAAATCTTGAATGCCTTCCTATAGGAATCCTGTCAGGAAGGCTAACTCTGCCCAGAGGAAGTGGACATACCCTTGCCCTTGGCATAGAGGGATTGTGCCAATAATCTACGGCAAAGTGACCCACTTTTCCACAGAACCAACACTCATAAATGTTGTATTGCCGTTTCTGACCTGATCTACTGACTGAAGTAGTAGGAATCTTGGATCTAAACGGGACAGGTTCTGCTCACAAATTTTCCTTTTCAACCGTGACACGTGGGAGGGTGGATAGAGAGCATGTGGTGAGTGTCATGAGGCCTGGGAGGTGGTGCCTTCCTTTTAGTCAGCACACTTCAAGAGGCCCCATGGGTACTTACCACAAGTTTCCTGTCCCCCCTTTCCTGTGTCCTAGGGTGGAAAGTACTATAGTAAGAGCTGGTTCCTGCATATTCATGATGAGTTGGGGCTGAGGCTGAGAATACAAAGGGTTCAGAATGATCCTTGGGTATTCTCTCATGAGTAGCCATGACAGCTCTGGCACTGTGGGTATTTCCACCTGAGGGCTGATCATTCTTGCAGTGACCAATGTTGTTTCTGTGGTCATACCTGAAAGCATGATGAGTAACCTTCCTACTCGGGGTGGGGGGTCTGAACACAGTTTCCCCATTTCTCCATGAATTAATAATTTGGGAGATCCACCCATTTTCTTCTTTTCTCTTGATAGCATCTATCGCGGAAAAGTTAGAAACTATTCTCTTCTCGGTCTCTAGACGACTCTCTTGATCCGAGATCTTTGAGTCCTTTACCTTGATGGATTCTAATTAGATATTCATCAAGGTCTTCAGCTGAGCAATCTCCTTAGCTTGCTCCTCAACAAGTAAGTTGCTCTTCTGAAGAGCACACTGAAGGGATTCAAGATTTTCAATCTTCTGATTGAAGCTATCCATATCCCTTGCATCACTAGAGGGATAATCCTCTGAACTATTCCTGTCTTCAGGAACTACAAAAGGAGAGGGGCATGATGAAGAAGTTACCTGCTCCTGGCTTTGCTGTTCAGGGTTACCGTCAAGATCGGCAGAGACTGTGGAGTCAGCTTCATCGGAACTGCTTTCCTCAACTTCTTCTTCAGTCTCTGACAAGGACACGGGAGCCCTGATACTGACAGATTGATCCTGCCCTTCATCTTCAGAAATGAGGACCCCCACATAGGCTTCATCCTGTTGCTGACCACTGATCCCTTCTTTCTCTGATCCCTCCATGAGGTCTGAGATGGTTTGCCACATGGACATGGCCGTCAACACTTGTCCAATTTAGAGCGAGATGGTCCAGACCAGACATCAGTGATGATCTGACGAATCACCTTATCCAGGTTGAATAGTGAGAGCTCTGTCTCCGACATCTCTTTGGGACACTTGGGGATTTGGAGATCTTTCCCCGAGCCGGAAGCCTTCATGGGAATGAAGGGACCCTCTTCCAGATTGAGTGATGCTCGAGGGTCGATGGACTCTAAATGAAATAGTACTCTCATCTTCCATACAGGGTAGTACTCCTTTGTACATGAGGGGAATCTTAGAGGAGGGACATCATAATCCAACTCCATGCTTGAGTCTGATCTTCTTGTTGACACTAGATGCAGGAACTTACTCGAGGTGTTAACCCCTTTGATGAGTAACCTCCCTCTGATACCAATTGAAAGTCCACCTAGTGCCAACTATCTTCACCTATTGGGGGGGATAGGTGTCTTGCAACGATTTTAGCGGAATTAAAATTCTACCTGCACAAGTAAACAAAACAACACAGCATAGAAAGACAAAGGCTATTTATAGTGGTTCCCCGATTTGGGTACGTCCACTCTCCCCCTTAGACCTATCTCCCAACCAGGGACGACTCGGTACCTTCACCAACAGGATTGAAATCTAATCCTCACACTAATGGAAGGAACCCTTCCACCCAAAGGAGTCACCACTCCTCCACCACGGGTTGCACCCAACCCTTACAATGCGGAACCAACGTTCCTTTACAACAAAAGAAAAATTAGAATGTATAAAATACAAACTACTTGTGGAGCGCTTGGTGTCCCTCTTCGTTCGATGTAGCTTTCTAGACGAAGACGAAGAGTACACGACCAAGCACTCACTTAGAGAGGATCTCCCCGAAATCGGCGGCGGCGAGAAGTGCGGCGGCGGAGCTTTCAGGATCGGCAGCGGCAAGGTTTGCAGCGGCGAGCTTTGTAGATCCAACCTTCGTAGCTATGCTGGCAAGGTCTACCAACGGACTTCCTTGGATCAATCATCTCGATCGATTCGGAAAGGGAAGGTATTCCCGATCTATAAACCAAGAGACGAAGGATCTCAAGAAGGACACGTGAGACGCGTTGCTTGGCAAAGCTTCTGTCGTCGGGGGATCAGGAGGTATCCAAGATCAACGACGGCGACCACCTTCACGAGCGGCGACGGCGGCGGACGACGATCTGCGATCCGCTAGGTCAAGTCGGCGGTCGTGCATTTTCTTTTTCTTCGCTACCTATTTCGTTCAACTTAGGATAGTATTTATACTGTAGATTAATCCAATATTACCGTTATGGGCCCCACCAGTAGAAACCCTAAGTCCGGTTCAAAACAGCGCCTGAATATTTGGACCGGTCCAGCGAGCAGAAGAAATTCGCCTAAGGAAAATTCGTCGAGAATCATTGGTGATTCTCGATGAATTGGCGAGAATCACTTATGATTCAAGCCGAATTCTACTTGGCAGAATTCTGGCTGAAGATCTTGCCATCCGGAGAGAATCGGCGAGAATAAACATTCATTCTCGACGAATCGGCGAGAATGCAAAGTCATTCTCGACGATTCGGCGAGAATCAACTAGTGATTCTCGACGATTCTGCCTTAAGTAGAAATCAAGACGGCGTTGAGACAGCCGGAGATAGTCGGCGAGAATCAGCCAGTGATTCTCGACGAATCGGCGAGAATCACTTAGTGATTCTCGTCGATTCTTACTTAGATGATATTTTGTCTTTCCACCCGTGAGCTGCTCTTTGGCCCATCCTTGCTCCTTGACTGCTCTTTATCTATCATAGCCCTGTACTTGTAAATAAGTATACTCCAATAGAGAGAGTACACGTAAGCCAACACACTGATCTGCTCAACGAGGGATTACGTTGCGCAGACCCGTGTATATTGACCTACTGCACCCTGACATTGGTGTGTACTTAGCGAGGAATAACTGCAAGCACAACTTGAAGACAAATGATCAAATACAATGTCAATTCACCTTAGCTGGTCCAGGGGCTTCTTCAAATCAGGTACATTGTGGATACAATACCCAACAATCTCCTCCTATTTGAAGAAGCCTAAACCCTACAAGCTAAGGTGAATATAACGGATGGAAGAAAAACATAAACTGAATAATCAGTTGAGAAAGAATTTCCATACCATTATCTTTAGAGAATTTGGAGCACACTTTGCGAGAGCACCTTAGCCCTTAGCACCTTAGCCGAGAGGGCAATCTCCCCCTTTTTGGCTTCTACAAATCTGGGACTTTAGCACTTGCCACAATGCTCCCCCCTCAGTTCTTGCATTTGTGCTTACACTTGAGTTTCTTGCGGATGCTCCCCATTGATCCAAGAGCCGGTAGCCTCTGTATTCTTCATTCCTCAAGGTTTAACATACCCGTTTAAGTTTTGAAGAGACTGGACTTTGCTTCGTCTAGGGGCTTTGTAAAAATATCTGCAATCTGCTTATCCGTGGAGACATAGCAGAGAGAGATGTCCTTGTTTTCCACATGCTCCCGAATGAAGTGGTAGCGCACTTCAATATGCTTCGTCCTGCTGTACGACACAAGATTGTTCGCAATTGCTATTGCGCTTGAGGAGTCGTAATATATCGGAACTTCACTGACCTGCAAGTTATAATCTTTGAGATGATTTCTGATCCATAGAGGTTGTGCGCAATAGCTGTCTGCTGGGATGTACTTAGATTCAGCTGTGGAGGTTGCGACATAATTCTACTTCTTACTGTTCCATGAGATAAGCCTTCTTCCAAGGAACTGACACGTCCCAAAAGTGCTTTTCCTATCATCCCTGCTTCCTCTTCGAGTTCTGACACCGTCACGAGGATATCCGATGATCTGTTCTCTAGGATGATCCCTCACGTGTCGGAGCCCTAGGAGTCTGGCATCTGGAGCTCTGACATCTTCTCGGTCTTCTCCTTCTTTCGGAAGATTTTCTCCATCCTGCTCGTCAACTTCTCAAGCTGACGTCGAGGCGGAAACCTTGACGTACTTGGGAGTTGCACCTTTAGCAGTCTCATCTAAACATAGCTGTTCAAGCCTTTCACCGTAGTTAGCATTATCTCTTTTCCCTTAATCTTGTTCCATGGCAAGCCTGGAACATTTCTTGTCTAGGTCCCATCATGTACATGGGTACCTAGACTATCCTGCAAAAAAGAATTACCTTTCCTTCGGAACCCAATATGTATTGGGTCCTAGGTTCTTGTCAGCATAAAATCTTGAATGTCTTCCTACAGGAATCCTGTCAGGAAGGCTAACTCTGCCCAGAGGAAGTGGACATACCCTTGCCCTTGGCATAGAGGGATTGTGCCAACAATCTACGGCAAAGTGACCCACCTTGCCACAGCACCAACACTCAAAAATGTTGTAATGCCGTTTCTGACCTGATCTACTGACTGAGGTAGTCAGAATCTTGGGTCTATACGGGACAGGGCAGGTTCTAATCATAAATTTGCCTTTTCCACCGTTACATGTGGGAGGGTGGATAGAGAGCATGTGGTGAGTGTCATGAGGCTTGGGAGGTGGTGCCTTTCTTTCAATCAGCACACTTCCAGAGGCCCCATGGGTACTTACCACATGTTTCCTGTCCCCCCTTTCCTGTGTCCTAGGGTGGAAAGTACTGTAGTGAGAGCTGGTTCCTACATATTCATGATGAGTTGGGGCTGAGGCTAAGAATACAAAGGGTTAAGAATGAGCCTTGGGTATTCTCTCATTAGTAGCCATGATAGCTCTAGCACTGTGGGTATTTCCACCTGAGGGCTGATCATTCTTGCAGTGACCAACGTTGTTTCTATTGTCATACCTGAAAGCATGATGAGAGCCCTTCCTACTCGGGGTGTGGGGTCTGAACACAGTTTCCCCATTTCTCCATGAATTAATAATTTGGGAGATCCACCCATTTTCTGCTTTTCTCTTGATATCATCTATCTTGGAAAAGATAGAAACTATCCTCTTCTCGGTCCCTAGACGACTCTCTAGATCTGAGATTTTTGAGTCCTTTACCTTGATGGATTCCAGTTGGAGATTCATCAAGATCTTCAGCTGAGCAATCTCCTTAGCTTGTTCCTCTACAAGTAAGTTGCTCGTCTGAAGGGCACTCTCAAGGGAGTAGAGATTTTCAATTTTTTATTGAATCTATCTATATTCCTTGCATCAAGGGAAGGACTACCCTCTAAACTATTCCTATCTTCAAGAACTTCAAGAGGAGAGGGGCATGAGGAAGATGTTACCTGCTTCTGGCTTTGCTGTTTAGGGTTACCGTCAAGATCGGCAGAGACTGTTGAGTAAGCTTCATCAGAACTGCTTTCCTCAGCTCCTTCTTTAGTCTCTGACAAGGACACAGGAGCCCTGATACTTACAGATTGATCATGCCCTTCATCTTCAGAAATGAGGACCCCCACATAGGCTTCATCCTCTTGCTGATAACTGGTCCCTGCTTTCTCTGATCCCTCCATGAGGTCTGAGATGGTTTTGCCACATGGACTTGGCCGTCCTACACTTGTCCACTCTTGGACGAGATACACCAGACCATACGTCAGTGATGATCTGACGTATTAACTTGTCCAAGTTGAACCGTGAGAGCTCGGTCTCAGACATCTCTTCGGGACCCTTGGGGATTTGGATATCCTTTCCTGAACAGGAAGCCTTCATGGGAATGAAGGGACCCTCTTCCAAGATGAGTGATGCCCGAGGGTCGATGACCTCCAGATGAAACATAACTCTCATCTTCCAAACGGGGTAATACTCTGGTGTGCAAGCAGGGAGTCTTAGAGGAGGGACATCAAATTCCAGCTCCATGCTTGAGTCTCGTCTTCTAGTTTACACTAGAGACAGAATCTTACTCAAGGTGTTAACTTTATTACTGAGTAACCTCGCTCTGATACCACTAGAAAGTCCACCTAGTGCCAACAACCTTCACTTATGGGGGGGGAATAGGTGTATTGCATCGTTTTTGCGGAATTAAAACTATACCTGCACAAAAAACAAAACAACACAGCACAGAAAGACACAGGCTATTTATAGTGCTTCCCCGATTTGGGTATGTCCACTGTCCCCCTACGACCTATCTCCCAACCAGGGATGACTCGGTCACTTCACCAACAGGATTGTAATCCAATCCTCACACTAATGGAAGGAACCCTTCCACCCGAAGGAATCACCACTCCTCGACCACGAGTTGTACCAAACCCTTACACAGAGGAACCAACTGCTTTTGGAGCGCTAGGTGTCCCTCTTTGTTCGATGACGCGTTCTTGAATGCTACGAAGAGTCCACGACCTTAGCTCTCACTTGGAAAGGATCTCCCCGAGATCGGCGGCGGTAAAGATTGCGGCGGCTATTCTTTCAAGATCGGCGGCGGCTTTTCTTTCAAGATCGGCGGCGGCAAAGCTTGCGGCAGCGATACTATCAAGATTGGCGGCTGCGAAGGAGAGCGGCGACGATGCTTTTGAGATCCAAACTTCTTAGCAAAGCTAGCAAGGTCTACCAACGGTCTTCCTTGGATCAATCGTCTCAATCGATTTGGAAGGGGAAGGTATTCCCGTTCAACAAACCAAGAGACAAAAGATCTCAAGATAGACATGTGAGACGTGTTGCTTGGCTAAGCTTCTATTGCCGGGAGATCAGGAAGAATCCACGATCAGCGGCGGTGACCACCTTCACGAGCGGCGACGGCGGCGGACGACGATCTACGATCCGCTAGGTCAAGTCGGCGGCCGTGCGTTTTCTTTTTCTTCGCTGCCTATTTTGTTCAACTTAGGATAGTATTTATACTGTAGATTAATCCAATATGACCGTTGTGGGCCGTACCAAGGAAACCCTAGCTCCGGTTCAAAACAGCGCCTGAATATTTGTACAGGTCCAGTGAGCAGCAGAAATTAGCCTAAGGCAAATTCGGAGAGAATCATTGGTGATTCTCGACGAAACGGTGAGAATCACTTATGATTCTCGCCGAATTCTACTTGGCAGAATTCTGGCTGAAGATCTAGCCATCTGGAAAGAATCGGCGAGAATCAACATTCATTCTCGACGAATCGGCGAGAATGCAAAGTCATTCTCGTCGATTCGGCGAGAATAAACTAGTGATTCTCGACGATTCTTACTTAAGCAGAAATCAAGACGGCGTTGAGACAGCCGGCTGCAATCGGCAAGAATCAGCGAGTGATTCTCGTCGAATCGGCGAGAATAACTTAGTGATTCTCGATGATTTTTTACTTAGACGATTTTTCGTCTTTCCACCCGTGAGCTGCTCTTTGGCCCATCCTTGCTCCTTGACTGCTCTTGATCTATCATAGCCCTGTACTTGTAAATAAGTACACTCCAATAGAGAGAGTACACGTAAGCCAACACACTGATCTGCTCAACGAGGGATTACGTTGCGCAGACCCGTGTATATTGACCTACTGCACCCTGACATTGGTGTGTACTTAGCGAGGAATAACTGCAAGCACAACTTGAAGACAAATGATCAAATACAATGTCAATTCACCTTAGCTGGTCCAGGGGCTTCTTCAAATCAGGTACATTGTGGATACAATACCCAACAGGAACCACTATAAATTCTTGTGTTGTCTGGTTGCCCTTTTCTTTCTGTTCTTGCTGTGACTGTGTTGTTTAGTTCTTTCTGTAACACTTCGATTTATTTTTGCGATTACATTTATTTCATTCAGTATACTGTGATATAGTATCATAGTTTAGGAGTATTTCTTATACCAGAAAAGAAGTTTTTAATATTCCTACATACTCAATTCACCCCCCCCCCTCTAAAGTATATCAGGTCTAACCTTCACTTTTAATTGGTATCAGAGCAGGTTCTTTTGGTTGTACAAGTTAAAATATTTAACCAAAGATCCTAAGTTAGATCTGTACTTTAATTCTGCTAGATTTTTATATACAACATGGCACAGAACAAAGAATATACAAGCACCAGACCTCTAGTGTGTAACTTGTCCAAGTACATAATCTGGAAGGAAAGAATTAGGCTTTACATGAACTCCATTGATGAAGATATATTTAATTCTATCTTAACAGGAACACCAGCTCCAGTGGATTCAACTTCATCTACATCAATTGACCTGAGTGTAGTTCCACCTCCTGGATAGACAGATGCACAAAAGAAGGCTAAGATAGCTGATGCCAAAGCCATGAACATATTGGCTCAAACTATGTCTGATGGATATTTCAAAAGGTTGCTGAGTGTCAATCAGCCAAGGAGATTTGGGATTCCCTGAACCAAATGGTGGCTGGATCAGCAAATGATAGGAAAGATAGAAGGTCAAATCTCTTCACTCAGTATGAGAATTTGAAGAAAAATGAAGTAGAGATAGTGGAAGCAATGTACAATATATTTCGCTCCATCATCAGTGAGCTAAGGATTCTAGACAAAGATATCACTTTAACTGAAGTGAATGACAAAATCCTTATATGCTTTCTCAGCACATGGGATTCAAGAATCTGGCCTATCAGAGAAGCTAGAAGCATGACAGAGATTTAAACAGAATCTCTTTTAGGAAAACTAAAATCCTATGAGCAGCTGATCAAAGTTAGGGAAGCAGCAGCTGAAGTAAAGACTCCTACACCAACTAGGAAAGAGCGCAACATAGCTTTCAAAGCTACAAAAGACTCTGAAGTCATTCCAGTAAATGAAGAGATGATGAGTCTCTTTGCCAAGAGATTCTTCAAGATGGCCAAAAAGGACTTCAGAAGGAAACCTTCTGAATATGAAGATAAGCCAAGGTATGACAAAACACCCTCTAAAGAAGTAGTGTGTTTTGGATGCAGGAAACCTAAGCACTTCATTTCTTAGTGTCTAGAAGCTCAGAAGAAGTACAAAAGAAAGGAGGACTCAAGGAAGAGTCACTACAATAAGCTTTCCTCAAGCAAGCATAAGAGGAAAGACAAGGGCTTTGTTGCTGAGACATGGAGTGATACTTAAGAAGAATCCACATCCTCCAGCTCCAGTGAGGATGAAGAAGAGCAGAAAGCAAAAGAAGTCTTCCTCATGGCTATTGAGGCAGGCAGCAGCAGATCAGATACAGATGAGTCTGATAATGAAGAACCTCTATCAATTGAAGATCAGGTAATAGCTTCCTATGATTTTGAATAAAATGAATTTAAATTTGAATTTAAAAATTTATGCTTGGACTTGATAAGCTCTGAGAAGGAAATCAAACTTCTTAGAGAAAAATTAGAAACCCTAGACAACATCACTACAGAAAATACAAAATTGACTAATGAACTAATGTCTGCTAATAAACAAATATCTTTACTGAAAACTGAACTAAGGACAAATTATTAGAAGAATCACTGAATGGAAGAAGTCTACAACTATCAGATATCACTAGTACTGTAAATGTTAGGACTAACAATAGCAAACTAGGACTAGGTGCCTCCTCTAGTGGTCCACCTTTAATTCAGAAAAATAATCTTTCTAGACCAGAAAAATTCATATCTGACAAAGGAAAAAGAAATACTTAACAGGTAAATAAAGTTAATAAGATTCTTGAACAAATTGAAGTAAAAAAATAAGCTCAATAACCAGAAGAATAACAGAAATAATAATGTTCAGCAGTTATCGTCGAACTCAGATCGACGATTTATGGATAGATCGTCGAACTCAGAACGACAATCTCAGAATGCAAACATTAGTAATAATTATTCTTCGATCTATGATCGATGATACCAGTATGGTTCATCGACTAGAGATCGGCGATTTTAGTACTCCAAGAATGAATACCTTCATTCTTCGAGCAAAGATCGACGATCTCATCCAACATCATCGAGCTCAGGTCGACGATCCAACCAGAGATCGCCGAACCCAGATCTTAATAATAGGTACTTAAATTCTAATAAAAACTTTAATCCCTTCACTCAATGGATAATTCCACCTAGGATATACCATCCAAAAGGCTATAAAAATCAACCTGAATGTTCATACATTTCTAGTTACCCAAGGTTACCTGGGTCAAGAACAACTAACTATCTTAATTGCAGATGAAGACTTGTCTAGCATATAATCAACACTAGTATCTTGACAGTGGCTGCTCCAAGCACATGACAGGCAGCAAGGACAATCTCATTGATTATAAGTCCAAGCTAGGACCAAAGGTCATCTTTGGTGACTCTAACTGTGGCCAAATAGAAGGCTATTGCAAAGTCAGAATTGGATCAGTAACTTTTAAGAGAGTTGCATATGTAAGTGGACTGAAGCATAACCTCATCTCTATAAACCAACTTTGTGATGAAGGTAATCAGGTATCATTCAACTCTAGCTCCTGTACTATTACCTCTAAAGAAAACAAACCAGTTTTAATTAGGAATAGACAAGGAAACATATACCTAGTTAATTTCCATTCTGTTACTTCAGATATATGTTTGCTTAACATAGTTAGCGGTCAAAATGACCTGTGGCATAAAAGATCAGGATATGTAAATCTGAAAAAATATTGCTAGGTTATCTAAGTACAATCTTGTTAGAGGTCTACCTTCTGGCCCCTACAAGAAGAAAGGACTCTGCAGGGCTTGTCAACTAGGCAAACAAACTAAATCTAGCTTCAAATCCATTAATAAGAATTATTCACCTAAGATATTGTACTTACTACATATGGACCTCTTTGGCCCTATGGCTATGCAAAGCCTAGGAGGGAAATCTTATATCTTAGTGGTTGTAGATGAATTCTCCAGATTCTCTTGGGTATTCTTTCTGAGATCTAAGTCAGATACATTCAAGGTTCTTACAGATTTTCTCAGGACCATACAGATTGAGTACTATACTCATGTTGCATTGATATGAAGTGATCATGGTACAGAGTTTGAGTCTCTTCTTATGCATGAGTTCTGTGAGAAGGAAGGTATCAGGCACTGCTTCCCAGCTCCTAGAACTCCTCAACAAAATGGGGTAGCTGAAAGGAAGAATAGAACACTCATTGAAGCTGCAGGTATATTACTTGCAGATGCTTACATGCCCCTATCCTATTGGGCAGAGGCTATGAGCACAACAAACTATGTCCTGAATAGAAGCTTGATACACAAACTAAAACATAAGACTCCCTATGAATTGCTTAAAGGGAAGAAACCAATAATTAACTACTTTAAAGTTTTTGGTTGTGTATGCTACATTCATAATAATGAAAAGAAACAAATTAGAAAATTTGAAGCAAAGGCTGCAGTGGGAATTTTTCTAGGATATTCCCAAGTCAGCAAAGTTTATAGGGTCTTTAACAAATCCACACTGAAAATAGAAGAATCTATGCAAGTTACATTTGATAAAGCTAACAGGTTTTATAAGGAGAAAGAGATTTCCACCAAAGACTCATTGCAGGTACACAACTTGTGTGAGAAATTTGATGACTTAAACCTTTCCCCAAAGGTTATGTCTCACCCTTCTCAACAAGTTAATGAAGAAAGTGATTAAGAATCTATGGAAGAAGCTGGTCACCCTACAATAACAGAAGTTATTCCACAAGAGGAATCATTTCCAAATGATGTTGGAGGACCAACTCCACCCACTGATTTTGTCACACTAAGGGATCACCCCAGATCCCAAGTGATTGGAGACATAATAGCAGGTGTACAGACAAGGCATCAACTAAACCAAGACTTGATGCATGCATGTTTCCTCTCTCAAATTGAGCATCAATTCTTGACTGATGCAGAACAAGATCCCCGCTTGATCATTGCAATGCAAGAGGAACTTACTCAGTTTGAGAGATGCAGAGTTTGGGTTTTGGTTCCAAGACCAAAAGACTACCCAGTCATTGGAACCAAATGGGTATTCAGAAACAAGCTTGATGCCCAAGGTATGATTGTGAGAAACAAGGCTAGGCTTGTTCCTCAAGGGTACAGGCAGGAGGAAAGGATTGATTATGATCAAACCTTTGCCCCAGTTGCCAGATAAGGATATTTATAGCCTATGCTGCATTCAAGAAGTTCAAAGTTTATCAAATGGATGTCAAAAGTGCTTTCTTAAATGGGGAACTTAAGGAAGAGGTTTATGTTGAACAACCTCTAGGTTTTGTTTCTCCAACTCATCCATCTTATGTATTTAAATTGCATAAAACTCTCTATGGTTTAAAGCAAGATCCAAGAGCTTGGTATGAGATCTTATGTAAGATCCTGTCTCCTCATCCCGAGGCTAACCCAGATCTTATGCCCAGAACTGCCGCCTTACGGTGACACTAACGCACGGGTTAGTCGTCACCGCAAGACGCTGATTCTGCCGGCTAGAACGATCATAACCTGTCGGCCAATATGAGAATAAAGGCATAATATCAGAGTAAACGCAGAAAAGTCCACAGCCACAGCACATATATATATCAAAAGAGAATGAAAAGTCAGTCCACAATGAGTACAACAAATGTAAGTAAATAGGGCTTATGCCCAGTACATCATGATCACTCTCACTCTCACATACAGCAGCGGAAAAACTAAAACTCTCTCACATCACACCTGTAGACGTGCTCCGGTAGTAGTAGCTGGTATCTGCCCCTCAAGTCCTGCCTCCTTGACATGCTGGTCCACCTCCTCGAGCTCCTAAAATAGTAAGGTCAACGACCATTAGTCAAAAAGACTAAGTCGTATCCTCAACACCTCCTCCTGCAACTCCTAGGCACCATGCGGGAGGACGAAGTGGAGGACAACAAAGGGTGGCAAAGGCGAAGCAGGTGACAGGAAACTAAGCAGAATATGTAATCAAGTAAATAATGGAAAGTAACCTTCACTTATGCGGGTACGCATAAGCAAGGGGTCTTCTGCAGGGCTCCCATTGTATAAAATGTCCCATACCATTTATACAATGGGGTGTCAGGTGTCACAAGCATATATATATAAAAGAAAGTACAGTAACCTCAACCTATAAACATGCCCACTCAAGCTTATAGGCTAAGGGATCGTATAGCAGGTCCTAATGTATAAGCGTCCCATACCACTTATACATTAGGTGTCTTAAGTTGTTATGAAGGTTAATGTTATGCAACTATATGGTGGGTATGATATGAACATGCAGTGCAACACACACACTCGACTCCGTGATCACAGACCTTTAGTTCCCACTTTTCGAGAGCTAGCATCACTCTCAGGTACTACCGTTGTGGCTACGGCAGCAGCGGAGCGGGCGTCTCCGCCTTCTAGGCGGGTATACACACTACCAGGCCTAGACCTCTCTTGTACGCCTCTGTACACCGCCAGTGCACTTTAGAGTCTCTGCGTACCACTTTGCTGATGACCCGTCAGTCTTGTTGGGTCGGGTGCGCGTTATTAGGAAAAGTCCTCCAGACTCCAGTATAAACATCCTACTGGTCCTTCTAACCCTCGCACCCGCCTGGTCCACCGTACTGCCGTCGGTGTGACGACCGGCCAGTACCGCATGGCCCGCCACTAGTATATGCACATGCAAGTATAGTATATTGAGCCTCCAGCTCGATGGACTATCCAGTCCCCAAATCTCTCCAACCCGTCACAGGTGAGTATGTGCTACAAAAACTCCAACCCTGCCTGGGTGAGTGTATATAAACCAATCCCTTTCTCCAACTCTGCACGGGTGAGCAAGTAGTCAAAATACTCCAAGTCCCTCCAACCCGGCACGAGTGAGCACATGTCCAGTTCACTTAACCTATTAGACTACTCTTGTCTACAGATTATCATACTTAGAGTCTTAAGGTTAATCCCAGGACTGCCCAAGGTATTCCCGGTGAAGGGCTCTCAGGGGCACTAGGAGCTACGATGGGCTGAAACCCAAAGCTCTCTTTCTCAAGGATATTTACTTTAGTTGTTGCCTACCCCGAATCCCTTATTCTCTCTCCTGTTACATAGAGTGACTTAAGGTATGGATTAAGGAGTGACGGTCTTCCGTCAACTCTTCCTAGGCAAGTCTAATGTTGCACTGTTACTCTCGCCTCTAGAATGCAACTGCCATCCAGGGTTATACTTCCGAACTTAGACTCTAACTTAGTTGTTGATTCATCCCCTGGCGGCCTATAATCCAGCCTACTTTTACTAAGCGCACCCCATGACCTAACACCACCCTGAAATCGAACTTCTAAATTCTTGGTCCAACTGACCCCAAATATTTATCCTAGAGTGGTATGGACTAATGAAATGAGTGTGTTGATTCTCATAATTTTCCTAGGTCATTAAGGCCTTTAATTAAATCTTTTAAATTATTCCCTAGGTCATTTTACACAAGAAGTATTATCAATTAAAATCTTCTGACCTAAGGGAATTTTCATGAGTTGCATATGAATAAAATATTACTGTATACAACATTTCATAATTTCCCTTTTTATATTTCTATTTTTCCCATAATTAATACAAATTCTACCTATTTATCACTTTCCAAATGAAGTACAAGAAATATATACAACAAAATTCCAGGAAAATTACTGAGCATTTATATTACTATTTTATGACTAATGGCAGAGTTTCATTAATTTCTACAGTGTAATGGTCTATCAAAATCCATTCCTAATTATTTACCAAAAATGCCATTATGATAATTAATAATTAACAGTGTACCCAAAAATTCTGATATAAATCTACAAGACTAATATAACAATTATGCAACTCTTGGATTATTTTCACAATTTTCCAACAAGTATTTATACCAATTCATAAACATTTACAAAAAGGGTAAAATGGTCATTTCCATGAATTTTGCTCTAACAGTTGTCAAACAGAGATATGAAATTTTCTTAAGTCAATTAAAAGCCTCATTTTTGCCTTGACTGATTTTGGGGATCTTTCATTGATCAAAACAAATTCCTACAATTTATTTTCCAAAAAGGCTTTTATTTTGGAAATACCAAATAATAGGATTTTTTAATCCCAAAAATTCCATAATAAATTCTAGAGGTGAACTTTACTCTAATTAATCCCTGGGATAAATTCCACAATTTTTGGATGCCTCAGCTAGGCTAAATACACAAAATATCCTTTCTTGCTAAATGCACCCCAAGGTTATAATTAGCCAACACATGCACATGGGTTAACCCATCATGCAGGGGTCCAATTGCTCTGAAATTTCTACCAGACACTAATAATGTCCCTAAGGGTATGCCACCAAAGTTTGGGGCCATATGGGTGCATATATTTACAATTATACCCTTAATTTACTTTTTGATATAATGATAAAAACTATAGGAAAATGTTTTCCAAAAATTCCAAAATTTTTGGCAGGCCTAGACATTCCCTAAATATGCACATGACCAAAATTTCAGGTCATGAGGACACTTGGTTTGGCTTGGGCATCATTTTTAATTTCTGCCCTAGCTTAGGAGCAGTCCTAGCAAATCAGCCCTACAGGACAAACTACTAGACCAAAACTTATATTTAAGGTGGCAAATTAAAGTTAACACATCCACCTACATTTTTCATTCAGGGCTCAACCTATGGTGAGGTCTCTAGGTACCCTAAAATTAACATGCAAAGTGACTGGTATAGTGTGACAGAATACATCATTATTCTACATATAATAATAACAGGATTTAATAATAAGGCTAATCAAGCCGCACGAATCTTAAAGGCAGATCGGACGGCCCTGGGTTTTCTTCTCCATGCATGCATGCATGGCCACCCATCGCTGGGTGGTTTTGCGGGGCCGTTCCCGGCCATCGCCGGCGGCGGGACCTCCGGCCAAACCCTTCCCCGGCCTCACGGTGGTCGGGGCTTGAACTGGCCGGCGGCTGGGCGGCGGAGAGCGGCGGACGGCGGCAGTGCAACCAAGCCGAAAAGGCTCCAGAAAACGCCATTTTTATTAAAAAAAATTGAGATTTTGATTCCTATTGTCGAGCTCGTTTGAGCTCGACGTCTAGCCTAGTGGATCTAGGAAACTAGTACACTTGGAGGGGAGGGGATACGGACCATTGGCGGCGGTTGTGGTTGAGGGTGGCGGCGGGTACCCATGGAATGACAATTCCGGCGATCTCTTCGGCTTGCCATGGCTGCAGCTGACTTCTTTCCTCTCTCTCTCTTTCTGGGGTAGGGATGAAGGGGGAGTGAGTGAGTGAGCTCGGTTTTGGGCTGAGATAAGAGAGGGGGGGCGATTTCACCTATGTGGGGCGATTTCACCAATGTGGGGGCTCGGGTTGGGTGTGTGGGCTGGTTGGGTGTGTGGGAGTGGGCCCCACTGCTCCAGCTGGGTTGTCTAGATCCTAAGGGGTCAGGTTCCAAGGTTAGGGTTGGGTTGGGTGAGTGGAGAGGTGGGTTGACTCACATGTTTGAGATAGGAGAGAGAGGGGCTTGGTTTTGGGCTTGGGTTTGACCCAATGTTGCATGGTGGGTCCCCACACCCTCTAGTGCACCAATATGGACAGCCCACCCATTATTAGTTGATGGGATGAGCCCAAGTGGCCCAAACCAATTTCTCAACACTTTCTCTCTCCTATTTATCATATTTTCTCTCTCCTAGGTAATTCCCAAAATTACCATTGCATGCCCCTACTTTTCTCTTCCATAGGGGGTATAGGGTCACTTTGGACCCACCTAGTGATTTTGGGTTGGTTTGGGTGGACCCAACCCAGTGAATTGGGCTAGGGCACCATTTTTACTAATTAGGTCAAAATGTTGACTTGACTCATCATGGGTCAACTAGTTGACCCCATGGCCTACCTTAGGGTCCACTTAGATTGTATTTAGGGTTAGGGCATCATGGTGGGGTCATGGTGTGGCTAGGGTTCCTGTTTAGGCTAGTTTGACCTAGTTTGACTTTGGTCCCATGGTGGGCCCCACATGGCTACAACCCACTATCTAGGGTCAAACCTAGCTTATTACCCTAACACCCCCCCCATGCCTAACCCAATCTAAGTTAAGGGGTCTAGAAGTAACATTGGGATGTTACAAATCCTATAAACAAAAGAATAATTTCGTCCCCGAAATTTAAGTTCGGGTCTACGGGTTCTATTTGTAGAAACTTAAAGGGACTTTTAAAAGATAACATAAAAGGTACCTGATGAAAATAGCTCCGGATGGCGCTCCAGCATCAGATCCCTAGGTTCCCAGGTGTGCTCCTCCTTTCCATGGTTGGACCACAACACCTTCACGAGCGGAACCTTCTTTTTCCTCAACACTCGGACGGCTGAATTGTCGATCCGGATCGGCTCCAATCTAACTGAACGGTCAGGCTCTACCGGTCCAGCTGCAGTAGTGATATGTTGCTCAGGTCGAAGAAGAGCTCTTCGCAAGGAAGAGACATGGAAAACATCATGTAGGCTGCTCAGCTCCGGAGGTAGCTGCAGCCGGTAAGCCAAGGGGCCCACACGCTCCAAAATCAAGTAGGGTCCCATGTACCGGGGGCTGAGCTTCTTGTGTCTCCGTATCCGAGAAACACCGTGTACCGGTCGAATTTTCAGAAAAACTCTGTCCCCAACCTGGAACTCCACCTTCCGGTGTCGTGTATCATAATATTTTGCCTGTCTGCTCTAAGCCTCCAAAAGCCGATCCCTGATCAAGCGAATTTGGGCCTCCGTATCTTCCACAAAATCTGTCCCGAGGGCTCGAGTATCCACATCCTGAACCCAAGACAACGGAGTTCGGCATTTCCTCCCATAAAGTGCCTCGTAAGGAGCCATCCCAATGCTGGCCTGGTGGCTGTTGTTGTATGAGAATTCGATCAGTGGCAGTAGCCTCTCCCAGGGCTTCCCTGTATCCAGAATACATAACCTGAGCAGGTCCTCCATAGTCCGTATCATCCGCTCTGTCTGACCGTCGGTCTGCGGGTGGAAGGCAGTGCTAAAAGAAAGCCTGGACCCCAAGTAAGCATGTACTGCCCTCCATTCCCTGGAGGTGAAGCGACCGTCTCTATCTGAAACAATAGACCTGGGTACTCCGTGATACCGGATGAACTGCTCTACAAACAACCTCACCAACACAGCAACTGGGGCATCTTTTCTGACCGGGATAAACCGTGCTACCTTGGTCAACCTGTCCACAATGACCCAGACAGAATCGTGCCCAGAATGGGAGCGAGGGAGTCCATGTACAAAATCCATGGAAATATCCTCGAACTTCCATTTTGGGACTGGCAGTGGCTGTAATACACCGCCTGGGCTCTTGCACTCGGCCTTCACCCGCTGGCAAGTCTCGCAGTGTGTCACAAGATATATGATCTCCCTCTTCATTCCTGGCCAGTACAAGGTCCGTCGTAAGTCAGCCCACATCTTGGTGATGCCGGGATGCACTGAATATCTGGAGTAGTGTGCCTCTCTGAGGATGTCATCCCGGATCCCACCTCCTGCTGGAATGTACACCCGACCACGAAATCGAAGAAGATCGTCCTCCAGCGTGTAGTCCTCATACTTGCCTCCTTCCAAAGCGCCAAAAATAGGCTCTAGATCAGTATCCAATCTCTGATGTGTAAGAATACGCTTCTGTATATCATCATCGCTGACCAAAGAGTCCAGGTACTCTCGATAGATCACTGGCTCGGCCTCCGAAACCATGGTAATGTGCATATCCTCCATCATGCGTAGCAGCTCCATAGACATCACCCGGGGCTCCGGTCCAGAAGTGCCGGCTCTCCTGCTCAAAGCATCTGCTACAGTATTCGCCTTCCCCGGGTGATAGTGCATCTTATAGTCATAATCGCAGAGGAACTCAAGCCACCTCCTCTGTCGCAGGTTCAGAACCTTCTGCGTGTCGATGTACTTGAGATTCTTATGGTCGGAGTATATATCACAATGAATCCCGTAGAGGTAATGTCTCCATGTCTTGAGGGCAAAGACTACGGCCCCGAGCTCGAGATCATGTACTGGATAGTTATGCTCATACTTCTTCAGCTGTCGCGAAGCATAAGCGATAACATGTCCATGCTGCATCAAGATTGCACCCATCCCCTGATAGGAGGCATCTGTATATATCTGGAATCCTTCGCTCCCAGAGGGAAGTGCAAGGATGGGGGATGAAGTGAGCCGGTCCTTGAGCTCTTGAAATGCTGATACACACTGCTCTGTCCAGTCAAATGCTGCATCCTTTTTCGTCAAGGACGTGAGGGGGAGGGCTATCCTCGAGAACCCCTCCACGAACTTGCGATAATAACCTGCTAGGCCCAAGAAGCTACGGAGGTCCGACGCTGTCTTTGGCCGTGGCCAATCCCGCACCGCCTCTATCTTAGCCGGATCCACTGCTAATCCAGCTCCACTGATCGTGTGTCCTAGGAAAGCCACTTCCTGAAGCCAGAACTGGCACTTAGAGAACTTTGCATACATCTGGAATTCTCTTAACTTCTGCAATACCAACGCTAGGTGCTCTGCATGCCCCTCTCGAGACCGTGAGTAAATCAAAATATCATCAATAAAAACTATGACAAACCGATCTAGATACGGCTCGAATACACGGTTCATGAGTGTCATGAACGACGAGGGGGCATTCGTGAGCCCAAACAGCATCACCGTGAATTCATATAGCCCGTAGCGTGAGCTGAAAGCCGTCTTCGGTATATCTTCTTCTCTGATGCGGAGCTGATAATAACCCGAGCGCAAATCCAATTTTGAAAACCAGCAAGCTCCTTGAAGCTGATCGAAGAGCTCATCTATCCATGGCAGTGGATATGTATTCCGAACCGTCAACCGGTTCAGTTCTCTGTAATCTATACATAGTCTCAGCGAACCGTCCTTCTTCTTCACAAATAGAACGGGTGCTCCCCAAGGCGAAGAACTCGGTCGTACAAAACCCGATTCCACCAGTTCCTGTAACTGTGTCCTGAACTCTGCCAATTCTCTAGGTGCCATCCTGTAGGGTGCCCGGGACACTGGTCTCGCCCCTGGCACCAACTGAATCCTGAAGTCCAAGTCTCGTGATGGTGGTAGTCCAGGTAACTTCTCCGGAAAGACATCAGCATAATCTCGTGCCACTGGAATATCGGCTAGGGAACTCTCTACTACAGCCATCTCGAAGCAAATGAGGTATACCTCTTCCCCCTGTTCATAGGCCTTGACAACCTGTACTGAAGATAAAGAAAGGCGGGGGATGGAACGGATACCTTCAATGGTGACGTAGGAGTCTCCGTGTCTGAGTGTGATCCTCTTCGAGGGGCAATCTATCTGCGCGTAGTTCCAATGAAGCCAGTTCATGCCTAGGATCAGATCAAAATCCGGTAGCCTCAAAACTGTTGCCGGAGCTTCGAACGCTTTGCCTCCTATCTCGACATCCATATTGCAGCAGTCTGTGGTTCGAAGTTCCGTACCATCAGGGAGTCGCACTCTCTTTTCCAAACCGGAAAACTTCTCCACTCCTTCTAATCCTTCAATAAACGAGTCCGACACGAAGGAGTGTGACGCACGCGTGTCAAAGAGGGTATAAGCGGGCTTGCCGCTAATCATTACTATGCCTGGGTTCGTTTGAGTTCAAAGAATAGTATTACTTTTAATGTCCAAGGTACTCTTAAAATTTACAATTTATAAATCCTACAAAATTTTAAGTACCTGTAATCACCTCCTCTAGGTCCCTCTGCTCCGTGAGATCCAGCGCGTATACCTGCTCCCGGTCTCGGCCTCGGCCGTGATGTCCTCGACCTCGTCCTCGTCCTCGGCCTTGGTGAACTGGAGGGGCCACTGGAGGTGGAGGAGGAGGAAGAGGGTGGACCAGAAGCGGGCACTGCGTCCTGATGTGCCCAGGTTGGCCGCAACCATAGCAGGTGATCTGCCTCTGACCTCGATCATCCTGTCTCATCGGCCCGGGAGTCTGTATAGGTGGGGGAGCCAATGGTGGAGGGGGCCCCTGATCCTGCCTGTAGTTGGGACGACGACGTCCCCCACCTCTCCTGTATCCAATAGTCTTGCCTCTCTGAGATGATCTGCTACTTTCCCCAAAAGACTGCCCATCCAGCGATCTCTTCCCTCTGCCTTGCACCATCAGCTGGTCAGCCTCCAGCTTCTTTGCCATCTCGATGATCTGCGCCATGGTACCGTGAGCAATGAACAGCAAGGGCTGCCTCAAAGAATCGCGGAGTCCGTGATAGAATCTCTTCGCATACTTCTGGTCGTCCCAGTCATGGAAGCCTGCAAACCTAGCCAGGTGGGAGAACTCTCTCTGATACTCGATGACTGGTCGGCTCCCCTGCTGGAGGTTCAGAAACCTCACCTCCAAAGCATCTCGGTCTGTGGAGGTTACAAAGTGCTCCAAGAATACATCACTGAACTCCTCCCAAGATATGTCCATCAGCTCCCTATCGGCAAATGTAGAGTCTCGCACCGACTTCCACCACCTCTTTGCATGAGCATCTAGTGCCGAGGTGGCAAGAGGAACTGCCTGTCTGACGGGGCAGCTGATGCCAGCTAGCAGCTCCTGGATGGTCTCCAACCACTCCTCTGTCTTCACCGCATCTTCTGTCCCGCGATACAATGGCGGAGACAGACTTTTAAACGCACTCAGCCAGTTCGACCCTAGGTTGGGTAGCTGTACCGGGGCTTGCTGATCTCTGAATGCGTCCAGGATCGCCGTCAGCGTTTGCCCCATCTCTATCTGCATGAACGGAATGGCAGCCGGAGGGGGAGGAACCACATCCTGTGGAGGCTGCATAAAGGTAATATAATGTCAAAATTGGCCTAACTCATTGTTTAATGGACTTTTTTATGTGGCTTTTACACATGGGCACACCATTGCTTCGCTGCATAGTTTGTCCGCAAACTAATGCTCGCGCGGGGTGTTCCAGTGTGGTGGACTGTATTCTCATATGATCGTGTGTTCAAGTGATACCAGTTTGTAAGATCCTGTCTCCTCATCCCGAGGCTAACCCGGATCTTATGCCCAGAACGGCCGCCTTACGGTGACACTAACGCACGGGTTAGTCGTCACTGCAAGACGCCGATTCTGCCGGCTAGAACGATCATAACCTGTCAGCCAATATGAGAATAAAGGCATAATATCAGAGTAAACGCAGAAAAGTCCACAGCCACAGCACATATATATATCAAAAGAGAATGAAAAGTCAGTCCACAATGAGTACAACAAATGTAAGTAAATAGGGCTTATGCCCAGTACATCATGATCACTCTCACTCTCACATACAGCAGCGGAAAAACTAAAACTCTCTCACATCACACCTGTAGACGTGCTCCGGTAGTAGTAGCTGGTATCTGCCCCTCAAGTCCTGCCTCCTCGACGTGCTGGTCCACCTCCTCGAGCTCCTAAAATAGTAAGTTCAACGACCATTAGTCAAAAAGACTAAGTCGTATCCTCAACACCTCCTCCTGCAACTCCTAGGCACCGTGCGGGAGGGCGAAGTGGAGGACAACAAAGGGTGGCAAAGGCGAAGCAGGTGACAGGAAACTAAGCAGAATATGTAATCAAGTAAATAATGGAAAGTAACCTTCACTTATGCGGGTACGCATAAGCAAGGGGTCTTCTGCAGGGCTCCCATTGTATAAAATGTCCCATACCATTTATACAATGGGGTGTCAGGTGTCACAAGCATATATATATAAAAGAAAGTACAGTAACCTCAACCTATAAACATGCCCACTCAAGCTTATAGGCTAAGGGATCGTATAGCAGGTCCTAATGTATAAGCGTCCCATACCACTTATACATTAGGTGTCTTAAGTTGTTATGAAGGTTAATGTTATGCAACTATATGGTGGGTATGATATGAACATGCAGTGCAACACACACACTCGACTCCGTGATCACAGACCTTTAGTTCCCACTTTTCGAGAGCTAGCATCACTCTCAGGTACTACCGTTGTGGCTACGGCAGCAGCGGAGCGGGCGTCTCCGCCTTCTAGGCGGGTATACACACTACCAGGCCTAGACCTCTCTTGTACGCCTCTGTACACCGCCAGTGCACTCTAGAGTCTCTGCGTACCACTTTGCTGACGACCCGTCAGTCTTGTTGGGTCGGGTGCGCGTTATTAGGAAAAGTCCTCCAGACTCCAGTATAAACATCCTACTGGTCCTTCTAACCCTCGCACCCGCCTGGTCCACCGTACTGCCGTCGGTGTGACGACCGGCCAATACCGCATGGCCAGCCACTAGTATATGCACATGCAAGTATAGTATATTGAGCCTCCAGCTCGATGGACTATCCAGTCCCCAAATCTCTCCAACCCGTCACAGGTGAGTATGTGCTACAAAAACTCCAACCTTGCCTGGGTGAGTGTATATAAACCAATCCCTTTCTCCAACTCTGCACGGGTGAGCAAGTAGTCAAAAGACTCCAAGTCCCTCCAACCCGGCACGAGTGAGCACATGTCCAGTTCACTTAACCTATTAGACTACTCTTGTCTACAGATTATCATACTTAGAGTCTTAAGGTTAATCCCAGGACTGCCCAAGGTATTCCCGGTGAAGGGCTCTCAGGGGCACTAGGAGCTACGATGGGCTGAAACCCAAAGCTCCCTTTCTCAAGGATATTTACTTTAGTTGTTGCCTACCCCAAATCCCTTATTCTCTCTCCTGTTACATAGAGTGACCTAGTGACTTAAGGTATGGATTAAGGAGTGACGGTCTTCCGTCAACTCTTCCTAGGCAAGTCTAATGTTGCACTGTTACTCTCGCCTCTAGAATGCAACTGCCATCCAGGGTTATACTTCCGAACTTAGACTCTAACTTAGTTGTTGATTCATCCCCTGGCGGCCTATAGTCCAGCCTACTTTTACTAAGCGCACCCCATGACCTAACACCACCCTGAAATCGAACTTCTAAATTCTTAGTCCAACTGACCCCAAATATTTATCCTAGAGTGGTATGGACTAATGAAATGAGTGTGTTGATTCTCATAATTTTCCTAGGTCATTAAGGCCTTTAATTAAATCTTTAAAATAATTCCCTAGGTCATTTTACACAAGAAGTATTATCAATTAAAATCTTCTGACCTAAGGGAATTTTCCTGAGTTGCACATGAATAAAATATTACTGTCTACAACATTTCATAATTTCCCTTTTTATATTTCTATTTTTCCCATAATTAATAAAAATTCTACCTATTTATCACTTTCCAAATGAAGTACAAGAAATATATACAACAAAATTCCAGGAAAATTACTGAGCATTTATATTACTATTTTATGACTAATGGCAGAGTTTCATTAATTTATACAGTGTAATGGTCTATCAAAATCCATTCCTAATTATTTACCAAAAATGCCATTATGCTAATTAATAATTAACAGTGTACCCAAAAATTCTGATATAAATCTACAAGACTAATATAATAATTATGCAACTCTAGGATTATTTTCACAATTTTCCAACAAGTATTTATACCAATTCATAAACATTTACAAAAAGGGTAAAATGGTCATTTCCATGAATTTTGCTCTAACTGTTGTCAAACAGAGATATGAAATTTTCTTAAGTCAATTAAAAGCCTCATTTTTGCCTTGACTGATTTTGGGGATCTTTCATTGATCAAAACCTATTCCTACAATTTATTTTCCAAAAAGGCTTTTATTTTGGAAATACCAAATAATAGGATTTTTTAATCCCAAAAATTCCATAATAAATTCTAGAGGTTAACTTTACTCTAATTAATCCCTGGTATAAATTCCACAATTTTTGGATGCCTCAGCTAGGCTAAATACACAAAATATCCTTTCTTGTTAAATGCACCCCAAGGTTATAATTAGCCAACACATGCACATGGGTTAACCCATCATGCAGGGGTCCAATTGCTCTGAAATTTCTACCAGACACTAATAATGTCCCTAAGGGTATGCCACCAAAATTTGGGGCCATTTGGGTGCATATAATTACAATTATACCCTTAATTTACTTTTTGATATAATGATAAAAACTATAGGAAAATGTTTTCCAAAAATTCCAAAATTTTTGGCAGGCCTAGACATTCCCTAAATATGCACATGACCAAAATTTCAGGTCATGAGGACACTTGGTTTGGCTTGGGCATCATTTTTAATTTCTGCCCTAGCTTAGGAGCAGTCCTAGAAAATCAGCCCTACAGGACAAACTACTAGACCAAAACTTATATTTAAGGTGGCAAATTAAAGTTAACACATCCACCTACATTTTTCATTCAGGGCTCAACCTATGGTGAGGTCTCTAGGTACCCTAAAATTAACATGCCAAGTGACTTGTATAGTGTGACAGAATACATCATTATTCTACATATAATAATAACAGGATTTAATAATAAGGCTAATCAAGCCGCACGAATCTTAAAGGCAGATCGGACGGCCCTGGGTTTTCTTCTCCATGCATGCATGCATGGCCACCCGTCGCTGGGTGGTTTTGCGGGGCCGTTCCCGGCCATCGCCGGCGGCGGGACCTCCGGCCAAACCCTTCCCTGACCTCACGGTGGTCGGGGCTTGAACTGGCCGGCGGCTGGGCGGCGGAGAGCGGCGGCGCAACCAAGCCGAAAGGTCTCCAGAAAACGCCATTTTTACAAAAAAAAATTGAGATTTTGATTCCTATTGTCGAGCTCGTTTGAGCTCGACGTCTAGCCTAGTGGATCTAGGAAACTAGTACACTTGGAGGGGAGGGGATACGGACCATTGGCGGCGGTTGTGGTTGAGGGTGGCGGCGGGTACCCATGGAATGACAATTCCGGCGATCTCTTCGGCTTGCCATGGCTGCAGCTGACTTCTTTCCTCTCTCTCGCTTTCTGGGGTAGGGATGAAGGGGGAGTGAGTGAGTGAGCTCGGTTTTGGGCTGAGATAAGAGAGGGGGGGCGATTTCACCTATGTGGGGCGATTTCACCAATGTGGGGGCTCGGGTTGGGTGTGTGGGCTGGTTGGGTGTGTGGGAGTGGGCGCCACTGCTCCAGCTGGGTTGTCTAGATCCTAAGGGGTCGGGTTCCAAGGTTAGGGTTGGGTTGGGTGAGTGGAGAGGTGGGTTGACTCACATGTTTGAGATAGGAGAGAGAGGGGCTTGGTTTTGGGCTTGGGTTTGACCCAATGTTGCATGGTGGGTCCCCACACCCTCTAGTGCACCTATATGGACAGCCCACCCATTATTAGTTGATGGGATGAGCACAAGTGGCCCAAACCAATTTCTCAACACTTTCTCTCTCCTATTTATCATATTTTCTCTCTCCTAGGTAATTCCCAAAATTACCATTGCATGCCCCTACTTTTCTCTTCCATAGGGGGTATAGGGTCACTTTGGACCCACCTAGTGATTTTGGGTTGGTTTGGGTGGACCCAACCCAGTGAATTGGGCTAGGGCACCATTTTTACTAATTAGGTCAAAATGTTGACTTGACTCATCATGGGTCAACTAGTTGACCCCATGGCCTACCTTAGGGTCCACTTAGATTGTATTTAGGGTTAGGGCATCATGGTGGGGTCATGGTGTGGCTAGGGTTCCTGTTTAGGCTAGTTTGACCTAGTTTGACTTTGGTCCCATGGTGGGCCCCACATGGCACAACCCACTATCTAGGGTCAAACCTAGCTTATTACCCTAACACCCCCCCCATGCCTAACCCAATCTAAGTTAAGGGGTCTAGAAGTAACATTGGGATGTTACACCTTAGCTATCTTTCTCTTAGAGCATGGATTTTTTAGAGGAATAGTAGATAGGACCTTATTTACAAAATTGCATCATGATAAAATATTGTTAGTGCAAATATATGTAGATGACATAATATTTGGGTCTACTGATCCCAAATTGTGCAAAAGATTTTCTTATCTTATGCATTCTAAATTTGAGATGAGTAGCATGGGTGAGCTCTCCTACTTCCTTGGTCTCCAAGTGAAGAAGCTTCCTGATGGCATCTTCATTTCCCAGGCTAAGTATGCTAAAGAGCTTATTAAAAAGTTTGGAATGGCTGATGCCTCAGCTAAGAAAATACTCATGGCTACAATTGCTGTAATAGATTCTTATGCACATGGGAAACCTGTGGATTAGAAATTATATAGGGGCATTGTTGGGTCCCTACTATACCTTACAGTAAGTAGACCTGACATTATGTTTGCTACATGCCTTTGTGCTAGGTTCCAAGTGAACCCTAAAGAATCTCACCTAGCTTTTCTAAAAAGAACTTTGGGATATATAAAGGGTTATCCTAGTCTAGGTCTCTGGTATCCCACTGAGTCGAATTTGAGTTAACTGGATACTCAAATGCTGACTTTGCTGGATGGAGAGTGGACAGAAAGAGTACCTCAGGAACCTTCCAGTTCCTTGGTTTGAGATTGGTGTCCTGGTTTTGTAAGAAATAGTCATATGTGTCCACATCAACTGTTGAAGCAGAATACATTGTAGCTGGCAGTTGCTGTTCACAGATTCTGTGGATTCAGAACCAACTCCTGGATTATGGATTAAACTTAAATAATTCAACTCTACTTTGTGATAACACAAGTGCTATAGAAATAGCACAAAATCCAGTTCATCATAGCAGAAACAAACATATAGATATAAGGCATCATTTCATTAGAGAGTTTGTAGACAAAAAACAAATTTAATCTTGTCTATATCTATAATAATTTGCAAAGGGCTGATATTTTAACCAAACCCTTGGATGAAAAAAAATCACCATTTTTTTATAAATCAGCTTGGAAGGATCAATGGAGAGTGTGAAATTTAATTTATGTCTGCGATCGACGAATTTTTCTGAGTTCGTCTAACGGATCTCGACAAACTAGGAAAAGTTCTTGAGATTTTCGTCGACAAGAGATGGACAAACTTCTATGAGTAAAGTTAGTTTCATCGAACTGAGATCGACGAACTTGCTTCAAAAAACTTTCGTCGACTTGAGATCGATTAAATGTCTTCAAACCATTAGACTGAGATCAATGAACTGTTCGACTCTAAATTATTTTGTCGACCTCAGATCAAAGATTTTTTTAAATTTTTCGTGGAACGAAGTTGTCGGTTCATATTCTGGAAAATCTTATATTTTAGGTTTTCTTCGACCTCCATCTCGCTCTTTCAGTTCCTTTGCACTTGATCATCGTTTTTCTTTTGCAGGTGCTTTCATGGCAATTCCTGCTGGTTCCCTTGCTTCCATGAAATTTGATGCTGGCTTCGACTTGGACTTTGAATCATTCCAGTATTCTGATCAAGTTTTCCTGAACATTCTCCAATTACTTGAAGATCAACAACTCAAAACTCTACTTTCGACCCGGATCAAGATATCTGCCACAGAAATTAGGGAATGGGTGTACACAGCTACTGCCGATGAGAACAAGATGACTGGCACCATCGCGAGTAACGCAATTTATCATACCCCCGATATTCTTACTGAACTTTTTGGATTGAAAAATGGTGAGGAGGATTTAGAAATTGATTCTGAAGAATTTTATTTAATGCTGAATACAATTGGTTATTCTGGAGACACCCCAAACAAGATACTCAAGAAACTTCTGTCTGCCGAGTATAAATTTTTCGCAGATATAGTTTGGAAAGTGTTGCTCGAGAAGCACACTGCGCATGATTATATCACCAGACATCATTTCCTAGTCATGTGCGCCATTGTAAGTAAGAAAGTTGTGAACTGGGCACAAATTCTATTCAATTTGATCACAAAGAAAAACAATAAGAAAGCGGTGTTCCTTGGAAGGATCCTAGGGATCTTCCAAAAGGAAAAGGCTGCAGGATCCCTGGTCTCCTCGACCATATCCATCAATGCCTCAAAGAGACTCACATGTGCTCTTTTTGGTAAGTGGGAGAGGACCATCACCAAGCCAACTAAGGCTACCTCCTCCTCCACTAAAACTTCCAAGAGTACAAGGGTTGCACCAGCCTCTCCCCACCCCACTGAAGGGCTCCCTTCCACCCTCCACCACCTCCTGCCCCTCAAGTTCCATCTACACCTTCAGTCCAACCAACCCCACCCTCTACTACCATCCATATCCATGCCCCAACACCACCAACATCTCCACTTCTCCCTTCCCCTACACATATACCATCCCATCCTCCTTCACCTAAACCTGACACCTCCATCCCTACACCACCTCCCTCCCCTCTACCATCTCACCTTGTTGATATCCCCCACATAAACCTCTCCTCCCTCCCCTCCTTTAACTTTCTCTCCTTTCCACTGAACTCTCAATCTCTACAACATGACTCCCTCCTAGACACACCAATTCCACCTCCACCTCCATAACTCACTCCCTCAGCACCAACCTTATCCATTCCATTAGCTCCTGCCCCACCATCTGCCTCTCCAACTCTTGATCCATCTCTAACCCCCACTCTCATCTCTCTTCTCACCCCACTGCTCAAAACTCTTATAGCAGGGGCTATTTCCCCTTTAGCTGCCTCCATCTCATCCCTTGCTGCTCAAATCTCTGCCCTCACCACTGCTCCATCTTCAGTTGGGGGCCTGGCTTCTGCACCTGCTAAAACCAGGTTGGGGGAGATGCTTGATGAAGAAGTATCAGTCATTGAAGCAGTAGCAGGACCAGTAGCAGCAGGACCAGTTGTACAGATATCAAATATAGCAGAAATGGATACAGAAGCAGAAGTAGATTTATTAGATTTGATTAATTTTATTGAAACTGGCATGGAAATTGATGAGTTAGTTATTCTAAAAATAAACACTATTGGTGATATTTTCATTAATCCCACAGTAGACTTGTTGAGTTTTTTGAGCTCTTTTGATACAGCTCATCACGGTCTCCCTCCAGCTGAGTATACTAAGCCATCATTGGCTATTATTCCCTATTCTTCCACAATAAGCCCTGAAGTTGTCAAACAACAAAAGGCCAGTCTTTCCATCCCTGCCACTCCATCATCTATATAGATTGTTTCTGAAAGTCTCTAGTGTGGAATAAATCCACCTATGGGGGGAATTGGTGTCGTGCAGTCTTTTGCGGAATTAAATTTACCTGCACAAATTAACAAACACAGCACAGAAAACACACAAGAAATTATAGTGGTTCCCCGATTTGGGTACGTCCACTTTCCCCCTTCGACCTATCTCCCACCAAAGGACGACTCGGTCACTTCTCCAAACGGATTGAAATCCAATCCTCACACCACGGAAGGAACCCTTCCAACCAAAGGAGTCACAACTCCACCACCACGGGTTGCACCCAACCCTTACAACTAGGAATAAAAATTCCTTTACAACAAATCAAACTTGAATGTAAAAGAAAATACAAACAACGCTTTTGGAGATTCCGATGTCCTTCTTCGTTCGTTGAAGCTTTCTTGAAAGATACGAAGAGTCCACAACCAAAGTTCTCTCTTGGAGAGGATCTTGTAAAGATCGGCGGCGGCAAGTGATTGCGGCGGCGATGCTTTGTGTATCCAAACTTCTTGACGAAGCAAGCAAGGTCTACTAACGATCTCAGTCGGATCGGCCGTCTCAATCGATTCGGAATGGAGAACAAATCTCGTTCAACAAATCGAGAGACAAGTGATCTCAAGAGAGATGTGTGAGATGCTCGTCTTACCTCGGTACTATTGTTGGAAGATAAAAGATGATCGGCGACGACTAGCTTGCGAGCGGCGACAGCGATCGGCGACTTTCCGCGATCTACTAGGGCACAGAGTCGGCTACTTCAGATTTTTCGTGAATGGATTCGTATAGAATTTAAAAATACGCGAGTATAAATACTGGAGCTAACCCTAATGACCGTTGTGGGTCCCACAAGGATAAACCCTAGCCCTGGCCAAAACAGCGCAAAACAATGCGGTCCGGTCCGGCGGACGAGGAAAATCGCCTATGGCAAAATCGACGAGAATCGTTGGTGATTCCCGTCGAAGTCGGCGGGAATCACTCATGATTCCCGTCGATTCTTCCTTGTCCGAATTCAAGTTGGAAACCTTGTCAATCGGAGGAAATCGACGGGAATGCAAACTGATTCTCGTCGAATCGGCGGGAATCACAACGATTCCCGTCGAAGTCGGCAAGAATCACTTGTTGATTCCCGTCGATTCCGCCTTCGCAGAATTCCTATAGGAAAACAGTCATCCGGAAGAAGTCGGCGGGAATGAAGACCAATTCTTGTCAAATCGACGGGAATCACTAACGATTCCCGTCGAAGTCGGCGAGAATCACTTAGTGAATCCCGTCGATTTTGACTTATAAGAATTTTCTCTTCCTTCCTTTGATGACTTGGTCTTTGACCCATCTTTGCTCCTTCTTCTGCTCTTGATCTTCCTTAACATTGTACTTGAAAATTAGTACACTCCAATAGAGAGAGCACACGTGAGTCAACACACTGATCTGCTCAACGAGGGATTCTTTTGCGCAGACCCGTGTATATTGACCCACTGTACTCTGACATTGGTGTGTACTTAGCATGGAATAGCTGCAAGCACAACTTAATAGAAAATCGTAAAATACATTGTAAATCCATCTTAGCTTGACTGGAGTCTTCTTCAAATCCAGGTAATTGTGGATGCAATACCCAACAATCTCCCCCTATTTGAAGAAGCCAAAATCTTACTAGCTAAGATGAATTACACCAACCAGAATGATATACAACAAAAATATACGAGACAAGAAATCAGAATAATAAAATTTCACGCATTAAGAACAACAAATGAATCAGCATGTGATCATATATATATATATATATATATATATATATATATCCAAAGATTTTTCATTTAAATACAAGAAAAGATATACACGCTTATTGAAAATAAAGTGTCTAGATTCTAAGTCTATCCCTCCTTTGCCTGAGCATCCCTTAGTTGTTTAGCAAGGAACTTCTTGCTTTATCTTTCAAAATATTCCTTTGGCTTCGGGTAGTACCTGGGGGGAGGAGCTTTATTTTCCACAGTGTTAGTCCTGAAGAATATGTTTCTTTTAGCCTAATACTCTTTGTGCATTTCCCACTCATACTGACTGTACACTTCATTTCTATTAAGCTCTCCCCACTATTGTAGCATGACCGTATCCAGTATAATGCTTCTAGACGTAGGACTCCATCGTTCATTCTTAACTTCACTTTCCTTCCTTCTTAATTTCCTCTCTACTGGAGTTTCTTTGGAAGTTCCTTCTTGAAGTTTTCTTTTCCCTTTCCCAATAGCCTCTTTATAAAACATAGCACTGTGAGCAGCTTTGGCAGCGGCTCTAGCAGCCTTTCTGGCATCAGCTTCACTCAAGGGAAACTCCTCAGCACTTGACAACCTCATCAGCAGCAGTAGTAGCAACCTCATCAGTAGTAGCAACCGGAATATGTATACCCGATGCTTGTTGAACTAGCCAATGACAACTTTCAAAAACATACTCATTTGATTGCTTGAAGTTGTCGACCATGATTTGTTCTAACCCTGCCATCTTACCTGTATATTCCTTCTCCCCCTTTTTGGCTTCTAGGGCAATGGAGTTTGCATAGGAATGCAGTGACTCATCTATATGCTTTATATTCTGAGTAAAGTTGTCCAGTAGGGTTTTCTGATTCGTGTTGAGTGTGACCATGTTGGCATCGAACAATTTTATATTGTTGGCCACAACATGTGCATTTTGATTTACCACTGCCAGGTCAGCTGTATTTTTCTTAAGCCCTTGCATCAGAAGATTGACGACAGTGCCGGCCTCAGCATACTTAGCTTCAAATCTTTGTTCCATTATATCCACCTTGTGATTGATCTCCACAACATTCTTTAGCATCAGATCCTCAAATTGCTTAATTCGTTTAAGTACCTTGTTGTGAGATCGTTCAAAGGAGGTCATCAGTTCATCAACTATGCCTTGAATGATATTTACCGTGTGATTTGCCAGGCTAGATCCTAACGGATGATCCTGAAGTATGGCCTGGTTGTGCTAAGGGGGGATAGGGCTCTCTAAGTCAGGATTCTCTTCATTAGATACACTTGTGGAGCTTGATAGAGTTACGGTCTCCTGCGGGGGGATTGGGGCAGCCTCTATCATTTTTCCATATATACTCATCACCCCCTACCGGGAGGTCTCCCCCTCAATTATTGCGCCAGATACATCAGGAACTTTTACTTGAGCCTGTTCCTCAGAGGGGAGGTCAACATCAATCTCCCTCCTTGCCATTTTATTGCAAGCTTGTTCATTATTAAAGTCATCAGCGACAGCATTCTCCACATAATCCTCATCATCAGCAACATTCTCCATATCATCCTCTAATGCCTCCTCGTTAGTTTCATCAGTAGCGAGGGTATCTACTGCATCCTTCGCGATGAGGGAAATATCAGTAACAACATCTACTTGATATGAGACTGTTGCATCCATCCTGATGGAAGCAGAAGGACTGGGTAAAGACTCCCCCTCAGTTCCTACATGCAGTAGATCAGGAACTTCACTGGGCTCATCCGAAGGATTTCTGAACTCCGGTGCTCTGTCTTCTTCATCAACATGTGTTCCAGACGCACCCCCCTTGGGCAATTCTTCTTTCCCTATCAAAGATGTTGGAGTCCATCTTTTTTAGGTAGTGAAGGGGAACTCCCTTAGTCATATCAAATCTGTCTCCGTCCATCTGATTCAGGTATCGACTGATGATTCTCCCAAAGTTTGGAGTACGTAGGGTATCTTTTATCTTCTCAAATAAGATGGCCCCCCAGTTGAATTTCTTTCTGCACACTATAGCCATCAGGATCTTAAACATGTCACCTGAAATATGATCATGGGAGCCAGGTTTGCAGATCAGAACCTTACCTATGATATCTGAGAGGAGCTTTCCTTCTTCATTCATGTCCTTGCGTTTGATGGCCTTGGTCCCTCGAGCTAATCCACAGAACAGTAGTGTCCTTGCACGATCATTTTCATCTAGGTAGTCCTCTTGTACAGAGCTGGTGAGCTGGAGATGATGTGATTGTTTTGCAGCAGCCATCTTGATCCTTGGTCCTGCTATCTTACTCTTTATTAGGGTGTCTTTGTGACGTAGCTTGGCGGTTGCGTAAAACTCAAGAACTTCCTTGTATAGGACCTTGCACGGGTGCTCGAGAATGAAGGAGAGCCCGGCTTGTTCTAGCATAAAAATGATGTTCCTGAATTCATCAGAAGCATGGGCAAAGCCTATCCTGACCAAGTCACTTCCAGTGAGGAGTCCGACCGTTGTTCGAGGAGCCATTATGAACCTAAACAATTTACACTCAAGAATTTAACTCTAACAAAATCTAGAGTTTGTAGGAGCCAACTCGAAAGGGGGAAAGATCCTTGAAAATGGACATGAAAGTGTAGCTAATGAAGCCACTTGAAAGTGGAGCAAATGATTCAAGGAAGAACAGTCGTTACCTTTTACTCGGAGGGTGGAAGGTAGGAAACGCGAGGCAGACAGTGAAAGGAGGGAATCACTAGTCTGATGAGAAGCTTGCATCGGGATGGAAGACTGATGGTGGATCAGTGAGTCACGTGCGTCGAGCTGATCCCGATGACGGGAACACAGAGCCAACGGGGATACGACGGTGGGCTACACTCGACGGGAGCAGCGGGAGTCGACGACGATCGTTGCGGGAGTCGACGAGCAACGACGGTTGGGGAGCGACAGTTGCGGGAGGCAGTCTCGATTCCGAAGGATCAACAGGGAAGCTATTTCCACAGAGTCGATGGGAATGCGAAGGGTCGGGAGAAACAATTCCGCTATTTTCGCTACTTGTGGAGAATTCTGGAATTTTCCGCATGATTATTATAATCGACGGGAATTCCTGCTAAATTAAGGCTACCGGGTCGACGGGGTTTATGCAGATATCCGCAAATATGCGATGACCAAGGGACTGATGAAGAACCTATTTAAATACGGAACATCGCAGGGTATGGTTCATTTCCTCTTTCCCTTAAACAATGGATATCAATTTTCCATGTCATGATAACTAAGTTGAGTTCATGGAAGGTTATCACTAGAAATAATCACCGGCTATTTCTTGTTGAATTCAAAATGTACTAATTGTAGTTGCAACTATTGGTACAAGTCCCTTGAGATTCATAAGACCATTTGACACCCACTTCCTCACCATATCAAGATTTTGACAGTTTATCAGTTTTCACAATAAGGATCATACGGTTATCAGCTTGCGTGTCCTTCCATATCAGGTGTGTGTGTATATATATATATATATGTATATCTTGAAGGGGAATGTACATATGTGTTTGGATATATATATATATATGTAATGCGGTTCAATTTTCGAAACTGAATGCGCGTACCTGGAATTATTAGGTTGATCATTAGGAACCACTATTTGAAGTACAACAGGTATCATGTTCAAGTAGGACACTGTAGTTAGCATTATCTCTTGTCTCATATACTTGTTCCATAACCAGCCTGTAATATCTCTTGTCTAGGTCCCAACATGTTCATGGGTACCTAGACTATCCTGAAAAAAGGATTACCTTACCTTAGGAACCCAATAGGTATTAGGTGCTAGGTTCTTGTCAGCATAACCTACAGCATGCCTTCCTACAGGATTTCTGTCAGGAAGACTATCTCTAGCCAAAGTATGTGGACATACCCTTGCCCTTGGCACATAAGGATTGTGTCAACAATCTATTGCAAAGTGACCCACTCTGCAACAGCACCAACACTCATGAATATTGTATCTCCTTTCTGACCAGATCGACTAACTGAGTTAGTCACGATCTTAGGTCTTACAAGGGCAGAGCAGGTTCTGGAACATGTGGTGAGAGTCATGAGGCCTGGGAGGTGGTGCTTTCTTTTCAGCCAGCACACATCCGGGGGCCCCATAGACGCTTTCTACATGTTTGCCAACCCCTTTCCATGTGTCCTAGGGTGGTGAGAGGTACTGTGAGAGCTGGTTCCTGCAATTTCATGTAGTCTTGGGGCTGAGGCCGTGAATACAAAAGGTTTATGATGAGCCATGTGTATTTTCTCATGGTTAGCCATAACAGCACTTGCACTATGGGTATTTCCACATGAGGGTCGATCATTCTTGCAGTGACCATAGTTGTACTTATGGTCATACCTGAAGGATTGATGAGTGCCCCTCCTACTCGGTGTGGGGGGTCTGAAAACAGTTTCCCCATTTCTCCACGATTTTATAATTCGCAAGATCCACCAGTTTTCTCCCTTTATCTTAATAGCATCTATCTTGGAAAAATTAGATACTATCCTCTTCTCGGTTTCTATACGAAACTCTAGATCAAAAATCTTTGAGTCCTTCACCTTGATGGATTCCAATTGGAGGTCCATCATGATCCTCAATTGAGCAATTTCCTTAGCTTGTTCCTCAACAAGCGAGTTGCTCTTCTAAAGGGCTCTATGAAGGGAATCAAGAGTTTCAATCCTTTGATTGAAGCTGTCACTCTCCCTTGCATCACTTGATGGAAAAACCTTTGAACTTATCCTATCTTCAGGAGATTCAAGAGGAAAGAAGCAAGTCGAGGAAGATACCTGATCCTTATTGTGCTGATCAGGGTTAGTGTTATGGTCTGCAGAGACTGATGTTTCAGCTTCATCATAACTGCATTCATCAATCTCTTCTTCAATCTCAGATGGAGACACGGGAGCCCTGATATTGAGAGGTTGGTCTTGACTTTCATCTTCAGAGACTAGGACCCCCACATATGCTTCATCATCTTGCTGGCATTCACTCCAGGCAGTCTTCGTTCCGTCCATGAGGTCAGAGATAGTTTGCCATATGGACTTTGCAATCTTACACTTATCCAATCTTGTAAGAGATGATTTAGACCAAATATCAGAAATGATCTGTCGAACCAGCTTGTCCAAGTTGAATAGTGAGAGCTCGGTTTTAGACATCTCTGCGGGACTCTTGGGGATTTAGAGATCTTTTCCTGAACCAGAAGCCTTCATGGGAATGAAAGGACCCACTTCCACGATGAATAAAGCACGAGGTTCAATGGCTTCCAGGTGAAACTGAACTCTCATTTTCCAGATGGGATAATATTCTTTTGTGCAGGCAGGGAGTCTCAGAGGAGAGACATCAGTGTATAGCTCCATGCTTGAGTCTTGTTTTCTTCTTGACACTAGATGCAAGATCTTACTCAAGGTGTTAACCTTATTGATGAGAAACCTTCCTCTGATACAACTTGAAAGTCTCTAGTGTCGACTAAATCCACCTATGGGGGGGAAGAATAGGTGTCGTGCAGTATTTTGCGAAATTAAATTTACCTGCACAAATTAACAAACACAGCACAGAAAACACACTAGAAATTATAGTGGTTCCCCGATTTGGGTACGTTCACTTTCCCCCTTCGACCTATCTCCCACTAAGGGACGACTCGGTCACTTCTCCAAACAGTTTGAAATCCAATCCTCACACTATGGAAGGAACCCTTCCAACCAAAGGAGTCACAACTCCACCACCACGGGTTGCACCCAACCCTTACAACTAGGAATAAAAATTCCTTTACAACAAATCAAACTTGAATGTAAAATAAAATATAAACAACACTTTTGGAGATTTTGATGTCCTTCTTCGTTCGTTGAACCTTTCTTGAAAGATACGAAGAGTCCACAACCGGATTTCTCTCTTGGAGAGGATCTTGTAAAGATCGGCGGCGGCAAGTGATTGCGGTGGCGATGCTTTGTGGATCTAAACTTCTTGACGAAGCAAGCAAGGTCTACCAATGATCTCAATCGGATCGGTCATCTCAATCGATTCAGAATGGAGAAAAAATCTCGTTCAATAAATCGAGAGACAAGAGATCTCAAGAGAGATGCGTGAGACGCTCGTCTTGCCTCGGTACTGTCGTTGGAAGATCAAAGATGATCGGCGACGACTAGCTTGCGAGCGGCGACAACGATCGGCGAATTTCCACGATCTGCTAGGGCACGGCATCGGCTACTTCAGATTTTTCGTGAATGGATTCGTATAGAAGTTCAAAATACGCGAGTATAAATACTAGAGCCAACCCTAATGACCATTGTGGGGCCCACAAGGAGAAACCCTAGCCCCGTCCAAAACAGCGCACATCAAGGCGGTTTGGTCCGGCGGACGAGGAAAATTGCCTAAGGCAAAATCGGCGAGAATCGTTTGTGATTCCCGTCGAAGTCGGCGGGAATCAATCACGATTCCCGTCGATTCTGCCTTGGCCGAATTCCAGTTGGAAACCTTGTCAGCCGGAGGAAGTCGGCGGGAATGCAAACAGATTCTCGTCAAATCGGCGAGAATCACAACGATTCCCGTCGAAGTTGGCGAGAATCACTTGTTGATTCTCGTCGATTCTGCCTTCGCAGAATTCTTGTAAGAAAATAGTCATTCAGAAGAAGTCGGCGGGAATGCAGACTGATTCTCGCTGAATCGACGGGAATCACTAACGATTCCCGTCGAAGTCGGAGAGAATCACTCAGTGATTCCCGTCGATTTTGACTTAGAAGAATTTTCTCTTCCTTCCTTTGATGACTTGGACTTTGACCCATCTTTGCTCCTTCTTCTGCTCTTGATCTGCCTTAACCCTATACTTGAAAATAAGTACACTCCAATAGAGAGAGCACACGTGAGTCAACACACTGATCTGCTAAATGAGGGATTACGTTGCGCAGACCCGTGTATATTGACCCACTGTACTCTGACATTTGTGTGTACTTAGCATGGAATATATATATATATATATCAGCATGTGATCATATATATATATATATATATATATATATATATATATATATATATATATATATATATATATATATCCAAAGGTTGTTCATTTAAATACAAGAAAAGATATACACGCTTATTGAAAATAAACTGTCTAGATTCTAAGTCTATCCCTCCTTTGCCTGAGCATCCCTTAGTTGTTTAGCCAAAAACTTCTTGCTTGGTCTTTCAAAATATTCCTTTGGCTTCGGGTAGTACCTGGGGGAGGAGCTTTATTTTCCACAGTGTTAGTCCTGAAGAATATGTTTCTTTTAGCCTCATACTCTTTGTGCATTTCCCACTCATACTGAATGTACACTTCATTTCTATTAAGCTCTCCCCGCTGTTGTAGCATGAACGTATCCAGTATAATGCTTCTAGACGTAGGACTCCATCGTTCATTCTTAACTTCACTTTCCTTCCTTCTTAATTTCCTCTCTGCTGGAGTTTCTTTGGAAGTTCCTTCTTGAAGTTTTCTTTTCCCTTTCCCAATAGCCTCTTGATAAAACATAACACTGTGAGCAGCTTTGGCAGCGGCTCTAGCAGCCTTTCTGGCATCAGCTTCACTCAAGGGAAACTCCTCATCACTTGCAACCTCATCAGCAGCAGCAGTAGCAACCTCATCAGTAGTAGCAACCGGAATATGTATACCCGATGCTTGCTGAACTAGCCAACGACAACTTTCAAAAACGTACTCATTTGATTGCTTGAAGTTGTCGACCATGATTTGTTCTAACCCTGCCATCTTACCTGTATATTCCTTCTCCCCCTTTTTGGCTTCTAGGGCAATGGAGTTTGCATAGGAATGTAGTGACTCATCTATATGCTTTATATTCTGAGTAAAGTTGTCCAATAGGGTTTTCTGATTCGTGTTGAGTGTGACCATGTTGGCATCGAACAATTTGATGTTGTTGGCCACAACATGTGCATTTTGATTTACCACTGCCAGGTCAGCTATATTTTTCTTAAGCCCTTACATCAGAAGATTGACGACAGTGCCAGCCTCAGCATACTTAGCTTCAAATCTTTGTTCCATCATATCCAGCTTGTGATTGATCTCCACAACATTCTTTCGCATCAGATCCTCAGATTGCTTAATTCGTTTAAGCACCTTGTTGTGATATCGTTAAAAGGAGGTCATCAGTTCATCAACTATGCCTTGAATGATATTTACAGTGTGATTTGCCAGGCTAGATCAAAACGGATGATCCTGAAGTTTGTCCTGGTCGTGCTGAGGGGGGATAGGACTCTCTAAGTCAGGATTCTCTTCTTCAGATACACTTGTGGAGCTTGATAGAGTTACGGTCTCCTGCGGGGGGATTGGGGCAGCCTCTGTCGTTTTTCCATATATACTCATCACCCCCTGCCGAGAGGTCTCCCCCTCAATTATTGCGCTAGATATATCAGGAACTTTTACTTGAGCCTGTTCCTCAGAGGGGAGGTCAACATCAATCTCCCTCATGGCCATTTTATTGCCAGCTTGCTCATTGTTAAAGTCATCAGCGACAGCATTCTCCACATCATCCTCATCGTCAGCAACATTCTCTATATCATCCTCTACTTCCTCCTCGTTAGTCTGATCAGTAGCGAGGGTATCCACTACATCCTTCGCGATGAGGGAAATATCAGTAATAGTATCTACTTGATCTGAGACTGTGGCATCCATCCTAATGGCAGCAGAAGGACTGGGTAAAGACTCCCCCTCAATTCCTGCTTGCAGCAGATCATGAACTTCACTGGGCTCATCCGAAGGATTTCTAAACTCTGGTGCTCTGTCTTCTTCATCAACATGTGTTCTAGACGCACCCCCTTGGGCAATTCTTCTTTCCCACCTATCAAAGATGCTGGAGTCCATCTTCTTTTGGTAGTGAAGGGGAACTCCCTTAGTCATATCAAATCTGTCTTCATCCATCTGATTCAGGTATAGACTGATGATTCTCCCGAAGTTAGGAGTACGTAGGGTATCTTGTATCTTCTCAAATAACATGGCCCCCAGTTGAAATTCTTTCTGCACACTATAGCCATATGGATCTTAAACATGTCACCTGAAATATGATCATGGGATCCAGGTTTGCAGATCAGAACCTTCCCTATGATATCTGAGAGGAGCTTTCCTTATTCATTCATGTCCTTGCGTTTGATGGCCTTGGTCCCTCGAGCTAATCCACAGAACAGTAGTGTCCTCGCACCATCATTTTCATCTAGGTAGTCCTCTTGTATAGAGCTGGTGAGCTGGAGATTATGTGATTGTTTTGCAGCAGTCATCTTGATCCTTAGTCCTGCTTTCTTACTCTTTATTAGGGTGTCCTTGTGAGGTAGCTTGGCGGTTGCAAAAAACTCAAGAACTTCCTTGTCTAGGACCTTGCACGGGTGCTCGAGAATGAAGGAGAGCCCGTCTTGTTCTAGCATCAAGATGAGGTTCCTGAATTCATCAGAAGCATGGGCAAAGCCTGTCCTAACCAACTCACTTCCAGTGAGGAGCCCGACCATTGTTCGAGGAGCCATTATGAACCTAAACAATTTACACTAAAGAATTTAACTCTAACAAAATCTAGAGTTTGTAGGAACAAACTCGAAAGGGGGAAAGATCTTTGAAAATGGACTTGAAAGTGGAGCTAATGAAGCCACTTGAAAGTGGAGCAAATGATTCAAGGAAGAACAGTCGTTACCTTTTACTCGGAGGGTGGAAGGTAGGAAACGCGAGGCAGGCAGTGAGCGGAGGGAATCCCTAGTCCGATGAGAAGCTTGCGTCGGAATGGAAGACTGACGGTAGATCGGTGAGTCACGTGCGTCGAGCTGATCCCGATGATGGGAACACAGAGCCAATGGGGAGACGACGGTGGGCTACACTCGACGGGAGCGGCGGGAGTCGACGACGATCGTTGTGGGAGTCGACGAGCAATGACGGTTGGGGAGCGATAGTTGCAGGAGGCAAGATCTGTAACATCCAATTTCCGGCTAGACCCCTAAGAGTCGGTCTGTCGTGACAGAACCTTAGGGAGCCCAAAAATTGAGGTCCATCAACCTAGACTTGGAGTCAAGGGTTGGTCACGCCCGTGATCGACCTGTCACGCCCGTGACTAGGGCGTGAACCCTACGACGATCGTCGATCTCATGAAGACGATCGTCGAGCGCAGATTTTTGCAACCCGGGCTTGTCACGCCGGTGACCTACGTGTCATGCCCGTAACCTAGGGCGTGACCCCCTTCGACGATCATCGATCTCCGCGAGACGATCGTCGAGGGCGTAATTTGCATCAAGGCCCCGTCACGCCCGTGACTTAGGTGTCACGCCCGTGACCTAGGGTGTGACCCCCTTCGATGATCGTCAATCTCAGCAAGACGATCGACGAGCGCAGAATTTGCATCATGGCTCTGTCACGCCCGTGACCTATGTGTCACGCCCGTGACCTAGGGCGTGACCCCCCTTCGACGATCATCGAACTCAGTTAGACGATCGTCAAACTCAGAACTTTCAACAAGGGCCTGTCACGCCCGTGACCTACGTGACATGCCCGTGAGAAGGGCCGAAACGTCAGCCAGGCTAGAAATTTCTGTAACCGAAGTCATAATCAATTCTGATTATAGGAATTTACAGCAGGAGTATTTATGAGCCGTTTCTTTCTCTGATTACTTAATAAAATGAGGAAGAGTTGACCCAATAGGAAATTGCCACCTTGATCAGTCTTCTCATCTTCCACCATTTCCTTCCCTGCACCATAACCAAAATAATATTAAGAGAGAGAGACGGCATTCATGGCCATGAATGTTTCATCCTTTCCCCTCCCCACTTGGAGACCTATAAAAGCCCCCTTAGAGCAAGAGGAGAAGGTTACACTCTAGACCAAACGAATTCAGATTTCTGCTCTTGCTGTAGGAGAAGTTCGGGAACGCCACCACCGCGCCATGACAATCCGACGTTCATCTCGTCTTCAAACCGCGAACAAGGTCCTCCTCTACTTCTTCTCTTATGGGTAGATCTTAGGATCTTAGAAATGAAGTTCGTGGTCAACGGAGCCGAACCTATCTCGAGTTTTCATGGAAAACCATGAAAAAATATATTTTTCGGGTACGTCGGAAACCGCCACCTCCGGCGGCCAAACCACCGCCGACCGATAGTCATCGCCTCGACGGAGGTGGTGGTGGTGGTGGCTGGCCAGGTAAGTGACCGGACGGCCGGCGACGGATCACGGAAGGGTTACAGGAAATATGGTTTTTCTGAGTTTCTGTTTCGGGTTCTGTTTGGTAGGGGAGATGAACAGTAAAACATTATTATAATATGAAAATTAAGTACATAATATATAAGGTAAATATACATAAAATAGGCTTATTTTGATGCTACAAACCGAAGCATTTATAGACCGTTTTAGGAAAAATGGCAAGTCATAAAAGTTGTAGCCCTTCGAGTCTAGTTTAATTTAAAATTGATTTCAACTCATTTGGGTAAGCGGTTTGACCGGAGCACCCGTTTTAATGGGGGATGTACCTAGAGTTGGGCAGAAACTAAAATGGATTCCCACTCTTCTTCCTTTGTCCAAATGACTTGAAATTTGGTCAGGGGGTTACCCTTAGCCATATTTAAGGACTGTCCAAAAATGGGAATTTTTGGAGATACCTTTCCTAAAGTTTTTGTTTTAATTTAATAAACTTAGAGGAATTTATTTAAGTGGTCAAATGACTTCCAAACCCTCCCAAATTTTTGTGAGTGGTCCCTAGCTATAAAACTTAGCTCTGCACAAATTTTCAACTCATTGAGATGAGTTTTGGATAGGGAGTCACCTATTCTTAACTAGGCAATAATGAGGCATTTTTGAGTAAAGAGTGCACTAGAAGTTGGAACGGTCAAATCACCTCAATAGAGGCTGATATTTCGACCACTGACTTGGAAGGGTTATTATAACCCACTTGGAGAAAATGGTGAGAATAGGGGTTGGTTTACCCTAGTATCCAAGCTCAAACCCTAAATGGAGGGTTTTGAGGGTTGTGAAGGACATGGGGGCAATTGCTCTCATATTGTCTTGATATTCAGTAGAGTCGTCAATAACATAATATAAAACATCTGGATGGAATCTTGGAGGATTTGGAGATAGGTAGATACCTAAAAACCCTAATCTTAGCTTTATGGTAAAATACTAATTAAGCACAATCCATAACTAAACATTATCTAAAGGCTGTGAAACTTGGGTAGAGTGATTTTTGGAGTGGGTAGAATTTATAGAAATTTTACTGGAATTTTATGATGTTTATTTCCAACACTGCATTTGTAAAGCTGATTATAGCACTAATTGATGTTTTAATTATTTGTATCTTTTTTATCATTGAAATCTCATGAAATCTTGGAAGTAATTGGTTTAGGACATAATGGTTACCCTTGAATTTTTGTATAATTTTTAGTTGAGTAAATCCAGTACTTCCTTCACAAATGTTAAAAAGGGGTTCTATGCTTTGGAAATTAATTATGGATGATATTATTACTGAAAAATTATGAAAGTGGCTCAATACTATTTTTAAGGCTTTATCTGCATAGTATAAGTTATTTATAATTTTTGGAAGAATATTATCTATACTTGATTCACAAATAACGAAATATAGAAGCTATGACTAAAATAGTTTTAGTGCCCTTTTGATGATAGAAAAATTATGATACTTTGGATTTACTATATTGAGATAACATATTTATTATTATAATTTTGTTGGACATCTTGCATGAGAACTTAGGGTAGTTCATGTTCAAACCGGTAGCCCTTGGAATTTTTGAGGAAATTAATTAAATGTCAGATAAATTAGGAAAATTACCACATTCTGGATTTAGGCTAATTATATCATGATAACTCTCCAGTAAATAACTTAGGGCATTTTGATGAATATTGGATCATTGCCTAACCGGTTCGACATTTAGTCTAAGTTGCTCTGCATATAGCAAATTGTTAAATTGCAATAGGACATGATCTGGGATAGTGGTGGAGTTAGCCATTTTGTCTGGGAGGATAGATGTGGATGATATCGCAATAGAATGAAATGAAGAATAAAGAGAAGTGGTGTTAACTAGAGTTAAGAGGTGCTCGGGTTTGACGAAAGATCGTCTTCCCCGAAGAGAGGAAGGTCAAAAATCACTCAAGGTTAGCCTATCGTAACATGAGAAGGGAATGGGTAAGGGAATTCAACCAATAACAATAAGTGTCTTGCGAAAGGGAACGATGGGCTTCAACTACCATCATAGTTCCTAGTGCCCTTTGAGAGCCCTTCACGGGGAATACCGGGGGCAGTCCTGGGTTAACGTAAACTGTAATAATAAGCTGACAAGAGTAACAGAGTAATTAGGGTTTCACCTTTCACAAACACTGTTAGCATAGGAAGATTGATGGGAGCTTCGGCTCGGTTGGTTAAGAGACGGACAGAATGGTCCGGGGAGCTTCGGCTCGGTTGGTTAAGAGATAGACGTTTTGGTTCAGGGAGCATCGGCTCGGTTTTTGTGTGATTACGTTTAAATTTGCATGTGTATAAAAGGAATGAAAATTAATGTGGTGGATCTTCGGTATTGGAGGGTCGATGCACCGACGCCAATACACTGACTCGACAAGTGTGTTTTTTATACTTCGCCAAAGCTAAGTCCAGTGCGCTAGCCGGTAAGATTACGCGGGCGTCCGGTTAGTGCACCAAGCATTGAGGCATACGATAGGTCTGACCGGTAGTGCTTTACTGGTTTAGAGGTGGGCGAGCCCCAACCTACCGCTTCTGTCTGCCACTACGGAGGTATCCTGGGAGGTAACGGCTCCGAAAGGGGGGAACTAAAGGTCTGTGTGCACAGAGTCGGGTGTGTGAGTTGCACTTGCATGTTCCATCATACCCACTTGCATGTTATAGCATAATCGATTCATTTAACCCTAACACCTAAAGTATAAGTGGTATGGGACGCTTATACATTAGGACCTGCAAAACGACCCCTTGTTCTATAAGCTTGTGTGGGCAAGTTTATAAATTAAGGTTAAATTCAATATATATATGATGTTGTTTGATAACCAACACCCCAACGTATTAGTTGTATGGGACACTTTATACGATGGGAGCCTTGCAGAAGATCCCTTGGCTTATGCGCTTCCGCACATAAGTTAAGGTTACTTTTCCTACTTTCTAATTCTATCATATTTATTATAGAATTGCTAGATTAGTTCCGCTGCCACCTGTTTTCTTTTGATTCATTCTCCACCTTCATGTCCTTCCCTTTCTTCCTCTCCGCTCGGTACCTAGGAGCCATGGGAGAAGGGGTAGGGGATGATAGGGCTTAGTCTTTATGACTAACAGTTTTCGAACCGCATCATTTAGGGGATCTTGGAGCCCAGCATGGAGGAGCAGCCCCAGAGACCGGTGCGCTTGGAGATGGGGCAGTCTAGCTCCAGAGTTCATACAGCCGGGACCGTGAGTCTCGACCTTGAGCAGTTTCTGTTTTTTCTTCCGCATGAGTGATTTGTAGTGAGGACATGTTGTACCGGGCTTAAGCCCGTATTTTTAGTACTCTGATATACTATTCTGTGGACACCCCCTTCGTGGAGTTTTATTTCTATATATGTGATTTATTTCAGTGGACTTGCTTTTACTTACTTCATTTTATACTACCTTTTTGTAATCAAATTGGCCGGCAGAATCGGCGCCTTGTGGTGATGACCCTTCAGGACGTGAAGGTGTCACAGCAAAGCGGCGATTCTGGGCCTAAAACCCCGGGTTTAAAAAGAAAAAAGGGGGTCTTACAAGTTATATCAGAGGAAACATCGATCTGAAAAAGGTAGCAGTCCACTAACCCTGGGTCACCCCCGCTCGAGTTTAGTTTGGGGACAAACTAAGCAGCGGAAGCAGTGGTGTGCCCATATGGGGATCACATATAAATTGTCCACTTTTAGTAAAAAAAAATTGAACGTTTTCTCAAGTATGTGTTTTTGTTACACAGCCTCCAGCACAGCCTACGCCACAGGTGGAGTTCAACAGGCTCAAGACGTTGCACCACCTCCACCGGTCCCCACTCCTTTCCTTCAGTCAGATATGGGACAGACTCTGACTGCCATTCTGGAGGCTTTCAGGGCCCAGCAGGTTCCGGTCCCGTAGCCAAATCCGGGGGCCAACTGGTTGAGCATCTTCCGAGGACTTTCTCCCCCGTCCTACTTGGGGACAGAGTCGGCGGTTCGGACAGAAGAGTGGCTGGATATTATGTACGAGTTGCTTACCGGGATACGGTGTCCCTGGGAGGAGAGGGTTGCTCTAGTTGTCTCTTTCCTGGAGTCCCATACAAAGAGGTGGTGGAAGACACTATTGGACACGACATTTGCCGATAGGGAGGTTGCGGAGGTTACCTGGGAAGAGTTCAGGGCCGCTCTGCTGGAGCATTTCATTCCGCAGTCGGCCAGGGATGAGTTGGAGGAGCGGTTCTTATAGCTGAAGCAGGGCACCCGGACGGTGGTGGAGTACCATCGGGAGTTCGACCATCTGGCTCGATATGCAGATTCTTACCAGCTGGACGAAGCCGGGTACATCAAGAGGTTCTATAAGGGCCTGCGGGAGGACTTGAGGGAGGCTTTGTTGTTTGTATCCGACGGGCCTATCTCTCGGATTTTGGAAATGGCAAAGAGGATTGAGGCCAATTGGCACACCACTCGGGGCCGGAAGCGGCCAGCAGAGGATCAGGAACGGAGAGTAAGAAATTACCAGCGACGAGGTGCTATACCAGAGGGGAAAAGGACAGAGGACCAGCCTCGTCAGGATGTGAGGCAGGAGCCGAGGGAGCAGGTGATATTGGCCCCTCAACCTCTTCGGATGCAGGAGATGTCGAGACCCGGGGGAATGGCATATCCCCCACCAGAGTGCTTCCTTTGTCATCAGATTGGGCACATCTGGAGTAACTGCCCGATGAGGGGGGCACCACCTCCAGCATCATAGGGTGGCCCACCAGCTCAGCATTACGGAGGCCGAGGACGCGGCCGCGGTCGTGGATACTAGGAGGGAGATCGTAGACAGGGAAGGGAGCAGGTATATGCTTTGGACCTTACACAGCCTCGGAATTCGGAGGTTGTCATAGCAGGTACGCTGCAATGCTTCTTTAATTTCATAGAATTTCCCTTTCAGTTGTTAAAAACTTAGAACCGCACTAGATAGATTAGCAAGGAAAGAAAACTCATTATAGAACTCTAAGATATCTAATCACCCCAGGTATAGTCTTCATCAGTGGAAAGCCTGCCTGCACGCTGTTCGATACTGGAGCTACCTACTCCTTTGTGTCGGAGACGTTCGTAGAAGGACTGGAAGGAGTGGAGCGATTCACGGGCTCAAAGATGAGGGTGCGACTACCAGATGGATCAGAGCTCCTTACCACGGACCACTGCAATATGGAGGCAGAAATTGGTGGAAAGGCGTTCGAGGCTCCAGCGACGATTTTGAAGCTGATAGACTACGACTAGATCCTGGGCATGGTATGGCTGCACTGGAACCATGCCCAGATTGATTGCCAAGCGAAGAGGATCACCGTGAGACACGGGGACTCTTTCATTGTCATCGAAGGTATAAGACCTGTCTCTCGAATATTCTTATCTTCGGTACAGGCCATTAAGGCCCATCTGCAGGGAGAGGAGGTCTATCAGATCCTATTTGAGATGGCAGAAGTCAAGGAGTCTGTGACAGACATCCCGGTGGTGCGAGATTTTGTTGACATCTTTCCAGAGAAACTACCAGGACTACCTCCGCACCGAGAGCAGGACTTTCAGATACAGCTTGTGTCGGGGGCCAAGCAGACATCTAGGGCCCCTTATCGGATGGCCCCGAAGGAGGCTCCGGAGTTTCGGACTCAGTTGCAAGAGTTGGTGGAGGCGGGATTTGTTAGACCGAGTTCCTCGCCATGGGGAGCCCCGGTCCTATTCATGAAGAAGAAAGATTTGACACTTCTCCTGTACATCGATTATCGAGCACTAAATAGGCTGACCGTTCGGAATACCTATCCGCTCCCACGGATAGACGAGCTGTTCGACCAGCTGGAAGGGGCACACTTCTTTTAAAAATTGGATTTGAGGTCGGGCTACTACCAACTTTGGATTTGAGAGGAGGATATTCAGAAGACTGCTTTTAGTAGAATATATAGATTGTTTGAGTTTACGGTGATGCCCTTCGGGCTCACGAATGCACCTTCGGCATTCATGACCCTCATGAACCAGGTTTTCAAGGAGTACCTAGATGTGTTTGTCATTATGTTTATCGATGACATCCTCATCTACTCGAGAACGGAGGAGGAGCACACTCGCCATCTAGCACTGACCCTACAGAGACTGCGGGAGAATCACTTATATGCAAAGTTCAGCAAATGTCAGTTCTGGTTGAAGGAGGTGGGCTTTCTAGTCCATATTATCAGCGGAGCCGGGTTGGCAGTGGATCGGGCAAAGCTTCAGGCAGTTCGAGATTGGCCGCAATTGAACTCAGCCACCGATGTACGAAGCTTTCTAGGACTTGTCGGTTATTACCGGAAGTTCGTGGAGGGGTTCTCCCAAATTGCCCTCCCACTCACATCCTTGACGAAGAAGGAGTCACCTTTCATTTGGACCCCGCAGTGCCAGGCGGCTTTCCAGGAGCTGAAGGATCGACTCACCTCAGCCACCATACTTACTCTCCCCTCGGGGAGAGAAGGTTTTCAGGTCTACACCAACGCTTCCTACCAGGGTATGGGAGTTGTACTGATGCAGAAGGGCCATGTGATTGCATATACGTCTCGCTAGTTGAAGAAGCACGAGCAGAACTACCCGGTGCACGACCTTGAGATGGGAGCGGTCGTTTTTGCTCTGAAGGTTTGGTGCCATTATCTTTATGGAGTCCACTGTGACATCTACTCCGACCACAAGAACCTGAAATACGTGGACACGCAGAAGGAGCTGAATATCAGGCAGAGGTGCTGGGTGGAGTTCTTAGCAGAATATCAGTATGAGATGCACTACCATCCAGGGAAGGCAAACATGGTGGCCGACGTGTTGAGTCGGAGAGCTGCCACTTCCGAAGCCAGGCCCCAGGTTATGTCCATGGAGCTAGTCCGGTCCTTCAGAGATATGCAGATATCCCTAGTGTCTGAGGATGATCCAGAGCTATATAGGGAGTATCTGGCATCGATTGTGGCAATAGATGATATTCGGGACCGCATCCGTAATGGACAGAGGTCAGATGCATGGGCAGAGCCGATATTCCAAGCCTTGGAGGAGGGTTCGACAGGAGATTATTCCCTGAGAGATGGATTGCTACATTTCAGAGGCAGAGTATATATACCTGCAGGAGGCCGGATTCGGGAGGACATCATGGCGGAGGCACATTATAGCAGATACTCTATACACCCAGGGATCTCCAAGATGACGGCAGATCTGAAGAAGATGATGTTTTGGCCAGGGATGAAGAAGGACATTACATACTTCGTGACCCATTGCGAGGCATGTCAGTTGGTGAAGACGGAGTGTAGGAACCCCGCAGGACTATTGCAGCCACTCCCGGTGCCGGAGTGGAATTTTGATGATATAGCTATGGATTTTATACATGGGCTTCCCCGGTCTCGGACAGGGAATGACTCGATCTGAGTGATTGTTGATCGGTTGACGAAGGTGGCCCGCTTTATACCAATCAGGAAGGATGACTTGGTGGGAGTGCTGGTATGGAAGTTCATGGAGCAGTATATCTGATAGCATGGCATGCCCAGGATGATAGTGTCAGACTGCGATGGACGGTTTACATCCAGGGAGTGGCCATCAGTGCAAGCATATCTGGGCACCCGATTGACCTTCAGTACATCCTTCCACCCTCAGACGGACGGGCAGACAGAGCGCAAAAACAGGACGTTGGAGGATCTACTACGACTGTGTATACTGGACCGAGGGGAGTCGTGGGAGAAGATGTTGTCGTTGGTCGAGTTCTCCTATAATAACAGCTACCAGTCCAGCATCAGGATGACGCCTTATGAAGCCTTGTATGGACGGAAATGCAGGACCCCGCTTTCTTGGGTTCAGGACGAGGATCCGAAGGCATTGGGATCGGACTTTGTTGAATACACTGAGGCTTAGGTGAGACTGATCAGAGACAGGATGTTAGAGGCGCAGATCAGACAAGCTAAGTATTATGACGCCCGACATCGTCAGGTGGAATTTCAGGTGGGTGACCGAGTGTTTTTGAAGATCCGGCCCATGCATGGAGTTTCACGGGTGCGCGGTCGGAGAAAGAAGCTCAGCCCTAGGTATATGGGCCCTTACAGGATCCTGGAGCGGATCGGGGCCCTAGCTTACAGGCTGGAGTTGCCACCAGAGCTGGCAGCTCTACACGACGTCTTCCACATTTCTTCGCTGAGAAGGGCTCTACTACGCTCGGAGCAGTAGATTTTGACCCCCGAGGGGGCGGTAGCTTCAGACCGGTCTGTTCACTTGGAGCCGGTTCGAATCGATGACAAAGGAGTACGGATCCTGCGCCGCAAGAAGATCCCCTTAGTCAAGGTTTTGTGGAGGAATCATGGTCAGGAGGAGCACACCTGGGAACCGCAGGACCTGATGAGGCAAAAATACCCAGAGTTGTTTAATCAGGTATACATCACCACCTCTCAGTATACTATAAATTAACTTCTTGTATTGAACCAGTAGGATTAGGTAAGGGAAATCGAGAACCAAGGCATGCGCAGGAAAGTAGGGGCTAATCTTTTGTTTATTGGGGGATTGCCCTTTGTTTATCAAACAAGTAGTCGCTTCAACCCAATAGGAAGAACCATATGGGATGTTACAAGCTTATTTTATTCCGGTAAAATTCCCTGTAGGCTTAACCTTAATTTCAGGGTGAAATTTTTGTTTTGTTTATTGGGATTTGTAACATCCCATTTCCGGCTAGACCCTAAGAGTCGGTCTGTCGTGACAAAACCTTAGGGAGCCCAAAAATTGAGGTCCATCAACCTAGACTTGGAGTCACGGGTTGGTCACTCCCGTGACCGACCCGTCACGCCCGTGACTAGGGTGTGACCCCTTCGGCGATCGTCGATCTCATGAAGACGATCGTCGAGCGTAGATTTTTGCAACCCGGGCCTGTCACGCCCGTAACCTACGTGACACGCCCGTGACCTAGGGCGTGACCCCCTTCGACGATCGTCGATCTCCGCGAGACGATCGTCGAGGGCAGAATTTGCATCAAGGCCCCGTCACGCCCGTGACTTAGGTGTCACGCCCGTGACCTAGGGCGTGACCCCCTTCGACGATCGTCGATCTCAGCGAGACGATCGACGAGCGCAGAATTTGCATCATGGCCCTATCATGCCCGTGACCTATGTGTAACGCCCGTGACCTAGGGCGTGACCCCCCTTCGACGATCGTCGAACTCAGTTAGACGATCGTCGAACTCAGAACTTTCCACAAGGGCCTGTCATGCCCGTGACCTACGTGACATGCCCATGACAAGGGCCGAAACGTCAGCCAGGCTGGAAATTTCTGTAACCGAAGTCATAATCAATTCTGATTATGGGAATTTACAGCAGGAGTATTTATGAGTCGTTTCTTTCTCTGATTACTTAATAAAATGAGGAAGAGTTGACCCAATAGGAAATCGCCACCTGGATCAGTCTTCTCATCTTCCACTGTTTCCTTCCCTGCACCATAACCGAAATAATATTAAGAGAGAGAGAGGGCATTCATGTCCATGAATGTTTCATCCTTTCCCCTCCCCGCTTGGAGACCTATAAATGCCCCCTTAGAGCAAGAGGAGAAGGTTACACTCTAGACCAAACGAATTCAAATTTCTGCTCTTGTTGTAGGAGAAGTTCGGGAACGCCACCACCGCGCCATGACAATCCGACGTTCATCTCATCTTCAAACCGCGAACAAGGTCCTCCTCTACTTCTTCTCTTATGGGTAGATCTTAGGATCTTAGGAATGAAGTTTGTGCTCAACGGAGCCGAACCTATCTAGAGTTTTCATGGAAAACCATGAAAAAATATATTTTTCGGGTACGCCGGAAACCGCCACCTCTGGCGGCCAAACCACCGCCGACCGATAGCCATCGCCTCGACGGAGGTGGTGGTGGTGGCTGGACAGGTAAGTGACCGGCCGGCCGGCGACGGATCACGGAAGGGTTACAGGAAATATGGTTTTTCTGAGTTTCTGTTTCGGGTTCTGTTTGGTAGGGGAGATGAACAGTAAAACATTATTATAATATGAAAATTAAGTACATAATATATAAGGTAAATATACATAAAATAGGCTTATTTTGATGCTGCAAATCGAAGCATTTATATGCCATTTTAGGAAAACTGGCCAGTCACGAAAGTTGTAGCCCTTCAAGTCAAGTTTAATTTAAAATTGATTTCAACTCATTTGGGTAAGCGGTTTGACCGCAGCACCAATTTTAATGGGGGCTGTACCTAGAGTTGGGCAGAAACTAAAATAGATGCCCACTCTTCTTCCTTTGTCCAAATTACTTGAAATTTGGGCAGAGGGTTACCCTTAGCCATATCTAGAGGCTATCCAATAATGGGAATTTTTGGAGATACTTTTCCTAAAGTTTTTGTTTTAATTTAATAAACTTAGAGGAATTTATTTAAGTGGTCAAATGAATTCCAAATCCTCCCAAATTTTGGTGAGTTGTCCCTGGCTATAAAACTTAGCTCTGCACAAATTTTCAACTCATTGAGATGAGTTTTGGATAGGGTGTCACCTATTCTTAACTAGGCAATAGTGAGGCATTTTTGAGTAAAGAGTGCACTAGAAGTTGAAACGGTCAAATCATCTCAACAGAGTCTGATATTTCGACCACTCACTTGGAAGGGTTATTATAACCCACTTGGAGAAAATGGTGAGAATAGGGGTTGGTTTACCCTAGGATCCAAGCTCAAACCCTAAATGGAGGGTTTTGAGGGTTGTGAAGGACATGGGGGCAATTGCTCTCATATTGTCTTGATATTTAGTAGAGTCGACATTAACATAATATAAATCATCTGGATGGAATCTTGGAGGATTTGGAGATAGTAGATACCTCAAAACCTTAATCTTAGCTTTAGGGTAAAATACTAATTAAGCACAATTCGTCACTAAACATTATCTAAAGGCTGTGAAACTTGGGTAGAGTAAGTTTGGGAGTTGGTAGAATTTATAGAAATTTTACCGGAATTTTATGATGTTTATTTCCAGCACTGCATTTGTAAAGCTGATTATAGCCCTAATTGATGTTTTAATTATTTGTATCTTTATGATCATTGAAATCTAATGAAATCTTGGAAGTAAATGTTTTAGCACAGAATGATTACCCTTAATTTTTTGTATAATTTTTAGTTGAGTAAATTCAGTACTTCCTTCACAAATGTTAAAATGGGGTTCTATGCTTTGGAAATTAATTATGGATGATATTATTACTGAAAATTTTTGAAAGTGGCCCAATGCTATTTTTAACGCTTTATCTGCATAGTATAATTTATTTATAATTTTTGGAAGAATATTCTCTGTACTTGATTCACAAATAACGAAATATAGAAGCTATGGCTAAAATAGTTTTAGTGCCCTTTTGATGATAGAAAAATAATGATACTTTGGATTTACTATATTGAGATAACATATTTTTATTATAATTTTGTTGGACGTCTTGCATGAGAACTTAGGGTAGTTTATGTTCAAACCGGTAGCCCTTGAAATTTTTGAGGAAATTAATTAAATGCCAGATAAATTAGGAAAATTACCACATTCTGGATTTAGGCTAATTATATCATGATAAGTCTCCAGTAAATAACTTAGGGCATTTTGATGAATATTGGATCATTGCCTAACCGGTTCGACATTTAGTCTAGGTTGGTCTGTATATAGCAAATTGTTAAATTGCAATAGAACATGATCTGGGATAGTGTTGGAGTTAGCCATTTTGTCTGGGAGGATAGATGTGGATGATATCGCAATAGAATGAAATGAAGAATAAAGAGAAGTGGTGTTAACTAGAGTTAAGAGGTGCTCGGGTTTGACGAAAGATCGTCTTCCCCGAAGAGAGGAAGGTAAAAAATCACCTAAGGTTAGCCTATCGTAACATGAGAAGGGAATGGGTAAGGGAATTCAACCAATAACAATAAGTGTCTTGCGAAAGGGAACGATGGGCTTTAGCTACCATCATAGTTCCTAGTGCCCTTTGAGAGCCCTTCACGAGGAATACCGGGGGCAGTCCTGGGTTAACGTAAACTATAATAATAAGCTGACAAGAGTAACATAGTAATTAGGGTTGCACCTTTCACAAACACTGTTAGCACAGGAAGATTTATGGGAGCTTCGGCTCGGTTGGTTAAGAGACGGACAGAATGGTCTGGGGAGCTTCGGCTCGGTTGGTTAAGAAATAGACGTTTTTGTCCGGGGAGCTTCGGCTCGGTTTTTGTGTGATTACGATAAAATTTGCATGTGCATAAAAGGAATGAAAATTAAGGTGGTGGGTCTTCTATATTGGAGGGTCGATGCACCGACGCCAATACGCTGACTCGGCAAGTGTGTTTTTTACACTTCGCCAAAACTAAGTCCGGTACGCCAGCCGGCAAGAGTACGCGAGCGTCCGCTTAGTGCACCAAGCATTGAGGAGTACGATAGGTCTGACAGGTAGTGCTTTACTGGTTTATAGGTGGGCGAGGCCCAACCCACCGCATCCGTCTGCCTCTACGGAGGTATCTTGGGAGGTAACGGCTCCGAAAGGGGGAACTAAAGGTCTGTGTGCACAGAGTCGGGTGTGTGAGTTGCACTTGCATGTTCCATCATACCCACTTGCATGTCATAGCATAATCGATTCATTTAACCCTGACACCTAAAGTATAAGTGGTATGGGACGCTTATACATTAGGACCTGCAAAATGACCCCTTAGTCTATAAGATTGTGTGGGCAAGTTTATAAATTAAGGTTAAATTCAATATATATATTCTGCTTTTTGATAACCGACACCCAAACGTATAAGTGGTATGAGACACTTTATACGATGGGAGCCTTGCAAAAGATCCCTTGGCTTATGCGCTTCCGCACATAAGTTAAGGTTACTTTTCCTACTTTTTGTTTCTGTCATATTTATTATAGAATTGCTAGATTAGTTCTGCTGCCACCTGTTTTCTTTTGATTCATTCTCCACCTTCATGTCCTTCCCTTTCTTCCTCTCCGCTCGATACCTAGGAGCCAGGGGGAAGGGGCAGGTGATGATAGGGCTTAGTCTTTATGACTAACGGTTTTCGAACCACATCATTTAGGAGATCGTGGAGCACAGCATGGAGGAGCAGCCCCAGAGACCGGTGCGCTTGGAGATGGGGCAGTCTAGCTCCGGAGTTCATACAGCCGGGACCGTGAGTCTCGACCTTGAGTAGTTTCTGTTTTTGCTTCCGCATGAGTGATTTGTAGTGAGGACATGTTGTACCGGGCTTAAGCCCGTATTTTTAGTACTCTGATATACTATTCTGTGTACACTCCCTTCGTGGAGTTTTATTTCTATATATGTGATTTATTTCAGTGGACTTGCTTTTACTTACTTCATTTTATGCTACCTTTCTATGATCAAATTGGTCGGCAGAATCAGCGCCTTGTGGTGATGACCCTTCAGGACGTGAAGGTGTCACCGCAAAGCGGCGATTCTGGGCCTAAGACCCCGGGTTCAAAAAGAAAAAAAAAAGGGGGTCTTATAGTCTCGATTCCGCAGGATCCACAGGGAAGCTGTTTCCGTAGAGTCGATGGGAATGTGAAGGGTCGAGAGAAAGAATTCTGCTATTTTCGCTACTTGTGGAGATTTCGACAATTTCCACACGATTATTATAATCGACGGGGATTCCTGCTAAATTAAGGCTACCGGGTCGACGGGTTTGATGCAAATATCCGCAAATATGCGATGTCCTAGGGACTGATTAAGAACCTATTTAAATATTCAACATCGCAGGGTATGGTTCATTTCCTCTTTCCCTTAAACAATGGATATCAATTTTCCATGTCATGATAACTAAGTTGAGTTCATGGAAGGTTATCACTAGAAATAATCACCGTCTTTTTCTTGTTGAATTCAAAATGTACTAATTGTAGTTGCAACTATTGGTACAAGTCCCTTGAGATTCATAGGACCATTTGACACCCACTTCCTCACCATATCAAGATTTTGACAGTTTATCAGTTTCCACAATAAGGATCATACAGTTATAATCTTGCGTGTCCTTCAATATCAGGTGTGTGTGTGTATATATATATATGTATATCTTGAAGGGGAATCTACATATGTGTTTGGATATATATATATATATAATGCGATTCAATTTTCGAAACTGAATGCGCATACCTGGGATTATTAGGTTGATCATTAGGATCCACTATTTGAAGTACAACGGGTATCATGTTCAAGTAGGACACTGTAGTAAGCATTATCTCTTGTCTCATATACTTGTTCCATAGCCAGCCTGTAAAATCTCTTGTCTAGGTCCCAACATGTTCATGGGTACCTAGACTATCCTGCAAAAAAGAATTACCTTGCTTTAGGAACCCAATAAGTATTGGGTCCTAGGTTCTTGTCAGCATAACCTACAGCATGCCTTCCTACAGGATTTCTGTCAGGAAGGCTATCTCTAGCCAAAGGATGTGGACATACCCTTGCCCTTGGCATAGAAGGATTGTGCCAACAATCTATGGAAAAGTGATCGACCAGATCTACTGACTGAGTTAGTCATGATCTAAGGTCTGACAGGGGCAGAACAGGTTCTGCTCTCAGATTTACCCTTTCCACCAAGACTCAAGGGAGGGAGGATGGAGAACATGTGGTGAGAGTCATGAGGCCTAGGAGGTGGTGCTTTCTTTTCGGCCAGCACACATCCGGGGGCCCCATAGACGCTTTCTACATGTTTGCCAACCCCTTTCCCTGTGTCCTAGGGTGGTTAGAGGTACTGTGAGAGCTGGTTCTGGCAATTTCATGCAGTGTTGGGGCTTAGGCCGTGAATACAAAAGGTTTATGATGAGCCATGTGTATTTTCTCATGGGTAGTCATAACAGCACTTGCACTATGGGTATTTCCACATGAGGGTCGATCATTCTTGCAGTGACCATAGTTGTTCTTATGGTCATACTTGAAGGAATGATGAGTGCCCCTCCTACTCAGTGTGGGGGGTCTGAAAACAGTTTCCCCATTTCTCCATGATTTTATAATTCGCGAGATCCACCCATTTTCGCCCTTTCTCTTAATAGCATCTATCTTTGAAAAATTAGATACTATCCTCTTCTCGGTCTCTAGACGACACTCTAGATCCGAGATCTTTGAGTCCTTCACCTTGATGGATTCCAATTGGAGGTCCATCATGATCCTCAACTGAGAAATTTCCTTAGCTTGTTCCTCAACAAGCGAGTTTCTCTTCTGAAGGGCTCTATGAAGGGAATCAAGAGTTTCAATCCTTTGATTGAAGTTGTCACTCTCCCTTGCATCACTTGATGGAAAAACCACTGAACTTCTCCTATCTTCAGGAGATTCAAGAGGAAAGGAGCAAGACGAGGAAGATACCGGATCCTGATTGTGCTAATCAGGGTTTGTGTTATGGTCTGCAGAGACTGATGTTTCAGCTTCATCACAACTGCATTCCTCAATCTCTTCTTCAATCTTAGATAGAGACACGGGAGCCCTGATATTGAGAGGTTGGTCTTGACTGTTGAAGTCGGGAAAATTCCCAACCTCAGAAACCGGACTAGGCGGCCTAAGGCTACTAGTAGAGCTGTCAATGAGACGGTCTACGGGCGGAAACGGAAAGAGATATGAGAACAAGACCCCATGCTGCTGTGGCAGGAAGGTCCCACCACGTACCCAGATGCTTAGAAGAAGCAACCCCTTCTCAACCAAATTGGCCGAGCTAGGTACGAAGGAGGCGAGTTACCGAAGTAACGAGTCGCAGCTGATTTTCTGAAAAAGGGTAATCCGGGGAACTCGCGAGTATCTATCCGAGATTTTTCTGTCCCCTTCTTCGTACCCCTTGGGTCCTATTTATAGGGAAATCCAAAGAGAGGGGGGGTCCTACTTATACCCCACCCTGGCGATCGGGCGACTTCCTGGAGAGCTCGCACGGGATAGGCGAGTATCTCGCCTTAGTCGCCACCTAGCGAGTAGGCCTGGGGAGCTCGCCATACTCGCCCGAGTCTTCTGCGGCCTGGGGTGCTGATCTGGACCCACATTTGACTTCTTGACTTCGACTTCTGACGACCTGGCGGTGGTAGAGCCTACCCTCGTCGAATACGGGTTGTATACAATCCCCACTCTTTCTGGGCGACGTAGTAGTCCTGAAATAAACATACAACACTTATTCGGAGAGCACACCTGCCGAGAATCCAGATTGCTCGCCTTGTCGCGGTCTTGGTGGAGTCTATAAATAGGGGGGTTGGTTTCCGAGACGGACTTTGAAGCTCGCCGGAAATTTCGGAGGCAATGCGAAGATGCTTCAGGACAGCCTTGTCGCCTTGTCTGGTCTTCTCGGTATCGCCAGACCAAAGAGGCCGCGCGAGGAGGATGTCGCCTCTGAGGCCCCGTCATCGAAGAGGAAGAAGGCTAAAAAGCCCAAACCGCCCGCCCCCACGGTGATCGACTCGGCACTGCCTTCTAAACCAGTCGGAGTGGCGACGGAGTGTAACATCCCATTTCCAACTAGACCCCTAAGAGTGTTTTTGTCATGACAAAACCCTAGGAATCCCAAGAAAGAGTCAAGTGGACCTAGTGGTGTGGATAGAGGCACTATGGTCTGCAAATAGTAAACTTCAAAACCTTGGTTTAAGGTGATCATGAAGCTTCACCAAGACTCCAAGACCCCACCCATACCTTTATAACCCTAGTAAGGGGTCAATGGGTCACTAAGGACCCATGGAGGGCAGCCAAAGGACCTAAGTTGACCAAAGTCAACTCTAACCCTAATTGGGTCAAATTGACCTACACAAGGGTCAATTGCAGTCTCTTAGCCAAATGGACCACACCTATACCTCCATAACCCTAGTGAGGGGTCAATGGGTCACTAAGGACCCATGGAGGGTAGTCAAGGGAGCTAAGTTGACCAAAGTCAACTCTAACCCTAATTAGGTCAAATTGACCTACACAAGGGTCAATTGCAGTCCCTTAGCCAAGTGGACCCCACCCCTACCCTCATAGACCTAGTGAGAGGCCAATAGGTCACCAAGGACCCATTGGGACCAATCATAAAGGCGAGGTTGACCAAAGTCAACTCTTGACCCAAAATGGTTAAAGTGCCCTAGTTAAGGGTCAAGTGACCTCCAAGGGCCAATCCAACCCCACCTTGACCCTAGGAGATGCTAATGGGTCACCAAGGACCCATTAAAGAAACCTCAAGGACCAAATTGACCGAGGTGGGCCCTAGTCCAACTTTGGGTCAAGTTAGCCCAAATGGGCTAACTCAAGCTCAAGCCCATTGCAATTGGGCTAACCTTGACTTAAGTGACCAAATGGACTTGTGGGCTGCCATGGGATATGTAGGAGCAAAATTTAAGGCTTGGTGATTAGGAGAGAGAAAGTCACCCATGGAGGAGAGAGAAAGAGAAGGAAGAAGAAGGAAGGAGGACTTTGTGCTCCTCCTCCCCCATCCCCAACCTCCCCATTCAATTCAGCAAGACAAGGGGAGTGTAGCAGCCATCCTTGACTGGTTAGAGCAAGCTCCACCCCCTACCAACCAAGCCGCCAAGCTTGACTTTGGCCAAAAATGGCCAAAGTGTTTTCAGCCACCTAACACCTCCCCTCACCCTCTTAAAAGCTTCCCTAGACTCCAAGGAGAATTCCCCACCACTTTCCTGAAGAAGCCAGGCTGTTTCATGCATTTTTGAAGAAACCCGACCACCACCACCACCATGGCATTCCGGCGATCCTCCCGACTTCAGGCCGCTAAAAAGGTCCTCCTCCACTCCTTCTTACATGGGTAGTCCTTAGGAATCATTAGAGACAAGGTTAGGGCTCATTTGAGCCTAATCGGATTTTCAAAATCATGGATTTTCCATGAAAATCCATACTCTCGGGTTCGCCGGAACAGTGCTCCCCAGCGGCCAAGCCGCCGCCTGGAGATAGCCCCGACCACCACGAAGGTGTTGGCGGCGGTGGCCGGCCGGGGAGGTGGCCGGAGCGCCGGCGGCAGCAGCTGGAAGACGGCCTAGGCGGGATGAATCCTGGCCGTTGGCTGGAGGAAGGATACAACCAAATCCCGTCGGTTTTGCGCCAAGATTTGTGCGGAAATTGATATTAAACTATGGAATTATATATTTCATTTCATAATTCTGTCACACTTTTCTTATTTAATGGTTTTAATTATTAAAACTACTTAGAGACATTTGCAGGAAAAGTGGTAAACACATGAATTGTAGTTCTATGAGTCTACTTTCATACAAAATTTGTTTGAACCAATTTGGGTACCTGTTTTGACAAGGGCACATATTTTGGTGGGGTCTATACATATGTCTAGGCAGACATTAAACAGAGTGCCCACACTTCATCCTTAGCCCAAATAAGTTGAAATTTTGGAAGGGAGTCACACTAACTAATACCCTGCCCAAAAATGTGAATTTTTGGAGATAATTTTTCTATAGTTTTGTAAATAATTTAATTTATATAGGGTAAATTAATATATGGGTCAAATGAAGTCCATATTCATCCAAATTTTGGTGGGAGGTATATGAGGTCAATATAGATCTCTGGTTAAAATTTCATTAAGTTTGGAGGTGATTTGAATGGAAATCATGCAAACCCTAGCCTTGCCCTAAGAAGGGCAGTTTGGTCCAAAATGTAATTTTTGCTTAGAGTGTCCAATTAACCTCAACAGAGGTTACAATTTGGAACATTGACTTTTCAGGAACTTGTGCACCTTCCTATGAAATATGGGGAGGTTTGGAATTGATTTGCCCCAAGATCCTAGGTCAAACCCTAAGGAAGGGCTTTTGTACCTTGTGAAGGGCATGTGGCCAAAACACCTTGTATGACTATGAAATTTTGTAGAGAGGGTATTATGGTAACTATAACCCTCTGGTTTAAATCTTAGGGTGTTTTGGAAAGTTTGGGACCCACAAAACCCTAACCCTAGTTTAGGGCACAAATATTGTAGGGTTGGAATGGGCTAGCTAAACTCCTCAAACTAAGATGAAATTTTGGTAGATTGGTCATAAGGATATTATAAGCCTCTGGTAATTTAATTGGGAATTTTGGGACAATAGTTAGAGTACTTCATTTGTAACACAAGGGATGCCTCAATTTAATAAATTGAACATTATGGTCCCTCTGACGCTTGGAAGGTCATGAAAGTTTGGCAGAAGAAGTTTTGAATCATTATATGCATATATAAATTTTATGAAGATTTTTGGATACATATTTGAGGTACTTATTTCACAAGCTTGTTAAATGAGGAAATTATTCAATAATTTAATTAAGACTATTTACTGATAAATAAATTATTAAATTTGGCCCAAATCATTTATATGCCATTAGAATCATACTGGAATTTTCTCTGAATTTTTGGAAGCAATATAGTCTTTTATATTTCTTTAAATGAATTTTCAAGGGTTAAAATGAAATAGGAATTTTGGGATAAAACCTTACTGAAAAATTTAGATATTTTGGAAGATGAGTTAAATACTTATTTTAAATATCATATAAAGTTAGTGGAATGATATCTTGCCTGAAAATGGTACTTCATGTTCATTATTGGAAATTTTAGTCACTAGAATAATTAAATAAATTGTTAAATAAATAAGGAAAATTTTGGGTCTCTGGATTTAGGGCTTAAAGGTCTTAATGGACCTCCATTAATTATTATAGGAGTATTGGATGATTATTTGATGTACTCCCCATTTTACATGGCATTTAACCTTGTGGTCTGCATTTAGTAAATTGTTGAAAGGAAATGATTTGGCATAGTTGGAGTTAGCCATCTTGCTGGATTTTGTAGATGTGTATGAGTCATCCTAGAAGTTTAGGTTAAGTAGTGAGATATGAGTCGGTAGTGTTGAGTAGTGTTTGGGGTCGACGAAAGATCGTCTTCCCCCGTAGAGTGAAAGGTCAAAATCACCTTAGGTTTAGCCTAGCGTAATATGAAAAGGGAATGGGTTAGGGATATGGGAATAGTTATCAACCAACAAGAATAAGTGTCTTGTGAAAGGGAGCTTTGGGATTCAGCCCATCATAGCTCCTAGTGCCCTCAAGAGCCCTTCATAGGGAATACCTTGGGCAATCCTTGGTCAAACCCAAGTCATAGGCATAAAATAAACTGAAGAGTAAATATTAAACTTAGGATTTCACACTCTCAAACCCCCAATGTCCCGAGAGATAGTTTGGGTTACTCGGGCAATAAGCCCAGTGGTTATGGTGATAGGCAGGGTGGCCCGACGAGCTTTGGCTCGGTTGTTGATTATGACGGACGGGATAGTTCAGGGAGCTTCGGCTCGGTTGTTGATTATGAAGGACGGGATAGTCCGGGGAGCTTCGGCTCGGTTGTTGATTATGACGGACGGGATAGTCCGGGGAGATTTGGCTCGGTTGTTGTTTGGACTCATAACTATTGCATGTGCATAGAAGGTATAAGGTGGTGGGTCTTCGGAATTGGAGGGTCGATGCACCGACGCCAATACGCTGACTCGGCAAGTTTGTTTAGCACTTTGCCAACAGAAGTCTGGTTCGCCAGCCGGCAAGAGTACGCAGGAGTCCGCTTTGTGCACTAAGCGTTGAGGCGTACGATAGGTCTGACCGGTACTGCTTTACTGGTTTAGAGGTGGGCGAGGCCCAACCCACCGCTTCTGACTGCCACTACGGAGGTATCCTGGGAGGTAACGGCTCCGAAAGGAGGAACTAAAGGTCTGTGTAAACAGAGTCGAGTGGGTGAGTTGCACTTGCATGTTCACATCATAGCATAATTGTATTTCATAGCATAACCATTGCATATAACCTGACACCTAATGTATAAGCGGTATGAGACGCTCTATATATTAGGCCATGCAAAACGACCCCTTGGCCTATAAGTTCGTGCATATAACCTGACACCTAATGTATAAGCGTGCTTATAAGGCAAGGTTCTCTTTCAGTATTATATATTTAAGCCTTCTAGTAAAACCGACACCCTATCGTATAAATCGGTATGGGACTTTTTATACGATAGGAGCTCTGCAAGAGATCCCTTAGCTTATGTGTATTCACATAAGTTAAGGTTACTTATTCTAATTTTGTATCATTATTACCATACTTAGAACTGCTAGTCTAGTTCCGCTGCCATCTGCTATTTGACATTCTCCACCTTCATGTCCTTTTCTTTCCTTCTCCCCGCTCGGTGCTTAGGATCCATGGGGGAAGGGGCGTAGGACGATAGTACTTAGTCTTTTAGACTAACGGTTTTCGAACCACATCATTTAGGGGACCACGGAGCCCAGCATGGAGGAGCAGCCCCGGAGGTCGGCACGCTTGGAGATCGGACAGTCTAGTACTGGAGTCCAGACAGCAGGGACTGTGAGTCCCGAACACTAGTAGTTGTATTAGTTTGCTTCTGCGATGAGTGATTTGTAGTGAGGACTTGATGTACCGGGCATAAGCCCGAGATTTTTATTATATGTACTATCTGTGGACACTCCCTTCGTGGAGCTTATTTTCTATACATGTGATTTTCTATGGACTTGCTTTTATTCTATTGCTATTGTTGTGATCGATTTTGGCCGGCAGAATCGGCATCTTGTAGTGACAACCTTCCCGGGTGCAAAGGTATCACAGCAAGGTGGCGGTTCTGGGCTTAAGACCCCAGTGTCGAAAAAGAAAAAAAATGGGGGTCTTACAAGTGGTATCAGAGGGAAAATATATCGATCAAAAGGTAGCAGTCCACAAACCCCGGGCCACCTACGCATGGGTTTAGTTTGGGGACAAACTAAGCAGTGGAAGCAGTGGTGGGCCCATATGGGAAATCACATGAAAATTGTCCACTTTTAGTTAAATCTGTGACACTTCTTATATTTGGCTTCTATTACGCAGCCCCCAGCGCAGCCAACACCACAAGACGGAGTTCAGTAGACTCTGACTGTTGCACCACCTCCCCCGGTCCCCACTCCATTCCTACACTCGGAGATGGGTCAAACGCTGACGGCCATTCTAGATGCTTTCAGGGCTCAGCAGTTCCGGCTCCACAGCCAAACCCGGGGGCCAATTGGCTGAGCATCTTTCGAGGACTCTCTCCTCCATCTTACTTGGGGACAGAATCCGTTGTACGGACAGAGGAATGGCTAGATATTATGTACGAAATGCTGACTGGGATACAGTGTCCCTGGGAGGAGAGGGTGGCCTTGGTTGTCTCCTGCCTGGAGTCCCATGCCAAGAGGTGGTGGAATATGCTGCTGGACACAATGTTTGCTGATAGGGAGGTTGCAGAAATTTCCTAGGAAGAGTTCAGGGCCGCACTCCTTGAACATTTTGTTCCGCGGTCGGCCAGGGATGAGTTGTAGAAGCGGTTCTTACAGCTGAAGCAGTGCACCCGGACAGTGGTAGAGTACCATCGGGAGTTCGACCATTTGGCTCGATATGCAGATTATTACCAGCTGGACGAAGCGGGGTACATCAAGAGATTCTATAAAGGCCTGTGGGAGGACTTGAGGGAGGCTTTGTTGTTTGTATCCGACGGGCCTATCTCCCGGATTTTGGAGATGACAAAGAGGATTGAGGCTGATTGGCACACCACTCGGGGCCGGAAGCGGCAAGCGGAGGATCAGGGCTGGAGAGCCAGAAATGATCAGCGGCAAGGTGCTATACCAGGTGGGTGAAGGACAGAGGACCAGCCTCGTCAGGAAGTGAGGCAGGAGCCGAGGGAGCAGGTGATATTTGCCCCTCAGCCTCTTCAGATGAGGGAGGCACCAAGACCCGGGGGTATGGCATTTCCCCCACCAGAATGCTACAACTGTCATCAGATAGGACACATTCGGAGAAACTGCCCCATGAGGGAAGCACCTCTACCAGCACCCCAGGCTGCCCCGTATGCCCAACAATTTGGAGGACGAGGACGTGGTCGAGGACGTGGTTTCCAGGGTACAGATCGCAGGCAGCAGAGGGAGCAAATTTATGCACTGGATTTAGCTCAACCCCGGAACCCGGAGCAAGTAATCACTGGTACATCAGAAAATTGTAAACTTATTTCCTCATGACATTTAAGTTTATATAGAAGTGATAATCTAGGAAAGAAAATCATAGCTAGATTCTAAGACATTTAACTTTCCCCACCCCCAGGAATAGTTTTCATCAGCGGCAAACCCGCTTATACGCTATTTGATACGGGTGCTTCACACTAGTTTGTATCAGAAGCCTTCGTAGAAGGGTTGGAAGGAGTGGAGCGATTCACGGATTTGATGATGAGGATACGATTACCCGACGGATCAGAGCTGTTCACCTCTGCCCACTACAACATGGAGGCGGAGATCAGCGGAAAGATATTTGAAGCCCCAGCAACGATCTTAAAGATGCCAGTTTTTGATTTTATCCTAGGAATGACATGGTTGAACTGGAATCATGCTCAGATTGACTGCATGTCCAAGAGAGTTACCGTGAGACATGGGGATTCCTACCTCGTCATCGAAGGTATTAGATCTATTCCCCCTCTCATGTTGTCATCTGTACAGGCTGTCAAGGCTCACTTACAGGGGGATGAAGTATATGAGGTGACATTCGAAATGACTGAGGCCAAGGTCTCCACCTCGGATATTCCAGTGGTACGAGATTTTGCCGACGTATTCCCAGAGAAACTGTCTGGGCTACCCCCGCACCGGGAGGAGGATTTTCGGATACAGCTAGTGTCGGGGGCTAAGCCGGCAGCTAGAGCCCCTTACCGGATGGCCCCAAAAGAGCTGACAGAATTTCGAAGCCAACTCCAGGAACTGGTGGAAGCCGGATTTGTTAGACCGAGTTCCTCGCCATGGGGAGCCCCGGTCTTATTTGTGAAGAAGAAGGATTGGACACTTCGCCTGTGCATCGATTATCGAGCACTAAACAGGCTGACCGTCCGGAATACCTATCCGCTCCCACGGATAGACGAACTATTCGACCAGCTGGAGGGAGCCCATTATTTCTCGAAGCTGGACTTGAGGTAAGGATACTACCAACTACGGATCTAGGAGGAGGATATCCCGAAGACGGCCTTCAGTAGCAGATATGGCCTGTATGAGTTCACCGTGATGCCCTTCGGGCTCACGAACGCTCCGTCGGCATTCATGAGCCTCATGAACCGGGTTTTTGAGGCCTACTTGGATGTGTTCGTCATAGTATTCATAGACGACATCCTGATCTACTCTAAGACAGAGGAGGAGCACACTCGGCATCTGGCACTGACTCTGGAGAGGTTGCGGGAGCATCACCTTTATGCGAAGTTCAGCAAATGCCAGTTTTGGTTGAAGGAGGTGGCTTTCCTAGCCCATATCATCAGTGGTGCTGGGTTGGCAGTGGACCCGGCCAAGATTCAAGTAGTTCGGGATTGGCCACAGTTGAAGACGGCAACAGATGTGCGGAGTTTCCAAGGACTTGCCGGTTACTACCGGAAGTTCGTAGAGGGATTTTCTCGTATCGCCCTTCCACTCACATCTTTGACAAGGAAGGAGGTACCCTTTATCTGGACCCCATAATGTGAGGTGGCTTTTCAAGAGCTAAAGGGACGACTCACTTCGGCTCCTATACTTGCCCTCCCTTCAGGGAAAGAAGGATTTCAGGTCTACACCGACGCTTCCTACCAGGGCATGGGTGCAGTGCTTATGCAAAATGGCCATGTGATAGCTTACGCTTCTCGGCAGCTGAAGAAGCATGAGCAGAACTACCCAGTCCATGACTTAGAAATGGGAGCTGTCATTTTCGCACTGAAAGTCTGGCGGCACTATCTGTATGGTGTCCACTGCGACATATATTCTGACCATAAAAATTTGAGGTATGTGGACACGCAGAAAGAGCTAAACATCAGACAGAGACGATGGGTGGAGTTTTTAGCAAACTACCAATACGAGATGCACTATCACCCGAGAAAGGCGAATGTGGTAGCAGATGCACTGAGCCGAAAGACTGCAAACCCCAGAGTAAGAACACAGTTGATGGCCTTGGAGTTGGTTCAGATGTTAGACAAGATGCAAATATCCCTTGTGTCTGAGGATCACCCTTAATTGTACCCGGAGTATCTATCGTCATTAATTGCCACGGATGACATTCGAGAACGGGTCAAGGATGGACAGAGGTAGGATACCAAGCTAGAGCCGATATTCCGGGCCTTAGAAGCAGGCACTGCGGGAGATTACTCGTTGAGGGATGACTTAGTGTGCTTCAGAGGACGAGTTTACATACCAGAGGGAGGACAGGTCCGAGAGGACATCATGATGGAGGCTCATTGCAGTCGATATTCGGTACACCCGGGGATTACGAAGATGATTGCAGATCTGAAGAAGACTATGTACTGGCCGGGCATGAAGAAGGATATCACCTACTTCGTGACCCATTGCGAGGCATGCCAGTTAGTGAAAGCGGAGTGCAGAAACCCCGCAGGAATATTGCAGCCACTCCCAGTACAAGAGTGGAAGTTCGATGATATCGCCATGGACTTTATACATGGACTTCCCCGATCGCGGACAGGGAATGATTCGATATGGGTGATCGTCGACTGGATGACGAAGGTAGCCAGGTTTATTTCAATCAGGAAGGATGACTCAGTAAGTGTGCTAGTCCGATAGTTTGTGGAGAAGTTCGTTCGCTATCATGGCATCCCCAAGTCGATTGTGTCAGACCGGGATGGACGATTTACATCCAGGGAGTGGAGGTCAGTGCAGACTTACTTGGGCACTCGACTAACATTCAGTACAGCTTTTCATCCCCAGACAGATGGACAGACGGAATGCACCAACAGGACTCTGGAGGATTTGCTACGACTCTGCATATTGGATCGCGGTGAACCTTGGGAGAAGTTGTTGCCACTGATCGAGTTCTCGTATAATAACAGCTACCAGTCCAGTATAAGGATGGCTCCTTATGATGCGTTGTATGGACGGAGGTGCAGGACTCCATTGTCATGGATACAGGACGAGGACCCTAAGGCATTGGATTCAGAATTTATTGAGGACACCGAGGCTCAGGTGAGATTGATACGGGACAGGATGCTAGAAGCACAGAGCCGGCAGGCTAAGTATTACGACGCTCGGCATCGTCAGGTGGAATTCCAGGTAGGAGATCAGGTGTTCTTGAAGATCCGACCAATTTATGGAGTTACTCGGGTACGCGGACAGAGGAAGAAGCTCAGTCCAAGATACATGGGGCCATATAGGATCCAGGAGCGGATCGGTCCCTTGGCATACAGGCTGGAGCTGTCACCGGAGCTGGCAAGTCTGCACGACGTATTCCATATATCCTCTCTTAGGAGAGCTCTACTACGCCCAGAGCAGCAAGTTACAACAACAGATGGGCCGATAGCTTCTGATCGGTCAGTTCACCTAGATCCGGTCTGGATTGACGACAAGAGAGTACGAGTCTTACGCCACAAAAAGGTTCCATTAGTCAAGGTCCTGTGGAGAAATCACGGAAGAGAGGAGCACACATGGGAGCCCCAGGACTTGATGCGATAAAGATACCCGGAACTCTTCAGTCAGGTATACCTCACAACCTCTTAGGTTGTTCAATTTACCTTCCTATTTTAAACTAGTAGGACTGAAATTTCAAGAATATGGGCTAAACTTTTGTTTATTGGGATCTAGACTTTGCCAATTGAGCGAATTAGTCTTAGATCTGACTATCACCTTTAAACCTCACATAGCGAACATGGTCGTGATCTAAATCTTTCGATTCTCATGGGATGTTATAAGTTTCCTTCTCCCCGATAGGAGTCCTCGTGGGCTTAACCTTGATTTCGGGGACGAAATATTTGTTTTGTTTATTGGGATTTGTAACATCCCATTTCCAACTAGACCCCTAAGAGTGGTTTTGTCATGACAAAACCCTAGGAAGCCCAAGAAAGAGTCAAGTGGACCTGGTGGTGTGGATAGAGGCACTATGGTCGGCAAATAGTAAACTCCAGAACCTTGGTTTAAGGTGATCATGAAGCTTCACCAAGACTCCAAGACCCCACCCATACCTTTATAACCCTAGTAAGGGGTCAATGGGTCACTAAGGACCCATGGAGGGCAGCCAAAGGACCTGAGTTGACCAAAGTCAACTCTAACCCTAATTGGGTCAAATTGACCTACACAAGGGTCAATTGCAGTCTCTTAGCCAAATGGACCACACCTATACCTCCATAACCCTAGTAAGGGGTCAATGGGTCACTAAAGACCCATGGAGGGTAGTCAAGGGAGCTAAGTTGACCAAAGTCAACTCTAACCCTAATTGGGTCAAATTGACCTACACAAGGATCAATTGCAGTCCCTTAGCCAAGTGGACCCCACCCCTACCCTCATAGACCTAGTGAGAGGCCAATAGGTCACCAAGGACCCATTGGGACCAATCATAAAGGCTAGGTTGACCAAAGTCAACACTTGACCCAAAATGGTTAAAGTGCCCTAGTTAAGGGTCAAGTGACCTCCAAGGGCCAATCCAACCCCACCTTGACCCTAGGGGAGGCTAATGGGTCACCAAGGACCCATTAAAGAAACCTCAAGGACCAAATTGACTGAGGTGGGCCCTAGTCCAACTTTGGGTCAAGTTAGCCCAAATGGGCTAACTCAAGCTCAAGCCCATTGCAATTGGGCTAACCTTGACTTAAGTGACCAAATGGACTTGTGGGCTGCCATGGGATATGTAGGAGAAAAATTTCAGGCTTGGTGACTAGGAGAGAGAAATTCACCCATGGAGGAGAGAGAAAGAGAAGGAAGAAGAAGGAAGGAGGACTTTGTGCTCCTCCTCCCCCTTCCCCAACCTCCCCATTCAATTCAGCAAGACAAGGGGAGTGTAGCAGCCATCCTTGACTGGTTAGAGCAAGCTCCACCCCCCTACCTACCAAGCCTCCAAGCTTGACTTTGGCCAAAAATGGCCAAAGTGTTTTCAGCCACCTAACACCTCCCCTCACCCTCTTAAAAGCTTCCCTAGACTCCAAGGAGAATTCCCCACTACTTTCCTGAAGAAGCCAGGCTGTTTCATGCGTTTTTGAAGAAACCCGACCACCACCACCACCATGGCATTCGGCGATCCTCCCGACTTCAGGCCGCCAAAAAGGTCCTCCTCCACTCCTTCTTACATGGGTAGTCCTTAGGAATCATTAGAGACAAGGTTAGGGCTCATTTGAGCCTAATCGGATTTTCAAAATCATGGATTTTCCATGAACATCCATACTGTCGGGTTCGCCGGAACAGTGCTCCCCGGAGGCCAAGCCGCCGCCTGGAGATAGCCCCGACCACCACGAAGGTGTTGGCGGTGGTGGCCGGCCAGGGAGGTGGCCGGAGCGCCGGCGGCAGCAGCTGGAAGACGGCCCAGGCGGGATGAATCCTGGCCGTCGGCTGGAGGAAGGAGACAACCAGATACCGTTGGTTTTGCGCCAAGATTCGTGCGGAAATTGATATTAAACTATGGAATTATATATTTCATTTCATAATGCTGTCACACTTTTCTTATTTAATGATTTTTATTATTAAAAATACTTAGAGAAATTTTCAGGAAAAGTAGTCAACACATGAATTGTAGTTCTATGAGTGTACTTTCATACAAAATTGGTTTGAACCAATTTGGGTGCCTGGTATAACCAGGGCACATATTTTGGTGGGGTCTATACATATCTCTAGGCAGACATTAAACAGAGTGCCCACACTTCATCCTTAGCCCAAATGAGTTGAAATTTTGACAGGGAGTCACACTAACTAATATCTAGACCCTGCCCAAAAATGGGAATTTTTGGAGATAATATTTCTATAGTTTTGTAAATAATTTAATTTATCTAGGGTAAATTAATTTATGGGTCAAATGAAGTCCAAATTCATCCAAATTTTGGTGGGAGGTATATGAGGTCAATATAGACCTCTGGTTAAATTTCATTAAGTTTGGAGGTGATTTGAATGGAAATCATGCAAACCCTAGCCTTGCCCTAAGAAGGGCATTTTGGTCCAAAATGTAATTTTTGCTTAGAGTGTCCAATTAACCTCAACAGAGGTTCCAATTTGGAACACTGACTTGTCATGAACTTGTGCACCTTCATATGAAATATGGGGAGGTTTGGAATTGATTTGCCCCAAAATCATAGGTCAATCCCTAAGGAAGGGCTTTTGTACCGTGTGAAGGGCATGTGGCCAAAACACCTTGTATGACTGAAATTTTGTAGGGAGGGTATTATGGTAACTATAACCCTCTGGTTAAAATCTTAGGGTGTTTTGAAAAGTTTGGGACCCACAAAACCCTAACCCTAGTTTAGCGCACAAATATTGTAGGGTTGGAATGGGCTAGCTAAACTCCTCAAATTAAGATGAAATTTTGGTAGATTGGTCATAAGGATATTATGAGCCTCTGGTAATTTAATTGGGAATTTTGGGACAATAGTTATAGTACTTCATTTGTAACACAAGGGATGCCTCAATTTAATAAATTGAACATTATGGTCCCTCTGACCCTTGGGAGGTCATGAAAGTTTGGCAGAAGAAGTTTTGAATCATTATATGCATATATAAATTTTATGAAGATTTTTGGATACATATTTGAGGTACTTACTTCACAAGCTTGTTAAATGAGGAAATTATTCAATAATTTAATTAAGACTATTTACTGATAAATAAATTATTAAATTTGGCCCAAATCATTTATATGCCATTAGAATCATATTGGAATTTTCTCTGAATTTTTGGAACCAATATAGTCTTTTATATTTCTTTAAATGAATTTTCAAGGGTTAAAATGAAATAGGAATTTTGGGATAAAACCTTACTGAAAAATTTAGATATTTTGGAAGATGAGTTAAATCCTTATTTTAAATATCATATAAAGTTAGTGGAATGATATCTTGCCTGAAAATGGTATTTCATGTTCATTATTGGAAATTTTAGTCACTAGAATAATTAACTAAATTATTAAATAAATAAGGAAAATTTTAGGGTCTCTGGATTTAGAGCTTAAAGGTCATAGTGGAGCTCCATTAATTATTATAGGAGTATTGGATGATTATTTGATGTACTCCCCATTTTACATGGCATTTAACCTTGTGGTCTGCATTTAGTAAATTGTTGAAAGGAAATGATTTGGCATAGTTGGAGTTAGCCATCTTGCTGGATTTTGTAGATGTGGATGAGTCATCCTAGAAGTTTAGGTTAAGTAGTGAGATATGAGTCGGTAGTGTTGAGTAGTGCTTTGGGTCGACGAATGATCGTCTTCCCCCGTAGAGTGAAAGGTATAAATCACCTTAGGTTTTGCCTAGCGTAATATGAAAAGGGAATGGGTAAGGGATATGGGATTAGTTATCAACCAACAAGAATAAGTGTCTTGCGAAAGGGAGCTTTGGGATTCAGCCCATCATAGCTCCTAGTGCCCTCGAGAGCCCTTCACAGGGAATACCTTGGGCAATCCTTGGTCAAACCTAAGTCGTAGGCATAAAACAAACTGAAGAGTAAATAGTAAACTTAGGATTTCACACTCTCAAACCCCAATGTCCCGAGAGATAGTTTGGGTTACTCGAGCAATAAGCCCAGTGGTTATGGTGATAGGCAGGGTGGCCCGACGAGCTTTGGCTCGGTTGTTGATTATGACGGACGGGATAGTCCGATGAGATTCGGCTCGGTTGTTGATTATGACGGACGGGATAGTCCGGGGAGCTTCGGCTCGGTTGTTGATTATGACGGACGGGATAGTCCGGGGAGCTTCGGCTCGGTTGTTGATTATGACGGACGGGATAGTCCGGGGAGATTTGGCTTGGTTGTTGTTTGGACTCATAACTATTGCATGTGCATAGAAGGTATAAGGTGGTGGGTATTCGGTATTGGAGGGTCGATGCACCGACGCCAATACGCTGACACGGCAAGTGTGGTTAGCACTTTGCCAACAGAAGTCCGGTGCGCCAGCCGGCAAGAGTACGCAGGAGTCCGCTTTGTGCACCAAGCGTTGAGGCGTACGATAGGTCTGACCGGTATTGCTTTACTGGTTTAGAGGTGGGCGAGGCCCAACCCACCGCTTCCGTCTGCCACTACGGAGGTATCCTGGGAGGTAACGACTCCGAAAGGGGGAACTAAAGGTCTGTGTACACAGAGTCGAGTGGGTGAGTTGCACTTGCATGTTCACATCATAGCATAACCATTGTATATAACCTGACACCTAATGTATAAGCGGTATGGGACGCTCTATACATTAGGCCTTGCAAAACGACCCCTTGGCCTATAAGTTCGTGCGAGCGTGCTTATAAGTCAAGGTTCTCTTTCAGTATTATATATTTAAGCCTGCTTGTAAAACCGACACCATATCGTATAAATCGGTATGGGACTTTTTATACGATAGGAGCCCTGCAAGAGATCCCTTAGCTTATGTGTATTCACATAAGTTATGGTTACTTATTCTAATTTTGTATCATTATTACCATACTTAGAACTGCTAGTCTAGTTCCGCTGCCATCTGCTATTTGACATTCTCCACCTTCATGTCCTTTCCTTTCCTTCTCCCCGCTCGGTGCTTAGGAGCCATGGGGGAGGGGGCGGAGGACTATAGGACTTAGTCTTTTAGAATAACGGTTTTCGAACCACATCATTTAGGGGACCACGGAGCCCAGCATGGAGGAGCAGCCCCGGAGGTCGGCACGCTTGGAGATCGGACAGTCTAGTACTGGAGTCCAGACAACAGGGACTGTGAGTCCCGAACACTAGTAGTTGTATTAGTTTGCTTCCACGATGAGTGATTTGTAGTGAGGACTTGATGTACCGGGCATAAGCCTGAGATTTTTATTATATGTACTATCTGTGGACACTCCCTTCGTGGAGCTTATTTTCTATACATGTGATTTTCTGTGGACTTGCTTTTATTCTATTGTTACAGATGTGATCGATTTTTGCCCGCAGAATCGGCATCTTGTAGTGACGACCTTCCCAGGTGCAAAGGTATCACCGCAAGGTGGCGGTTCTGGGCCTAAGACCCCGGTGTCGAAAAATAAAAAAAATGGGTGTCTTACACGGAGAATCCCAAACCTTCTGCCAATATCAAGAAATTACTAGGCGACCTCGGGCTCGACGACATTCCTGAATCGGCCCTGAACAGCCCACTGGAGAATCCGGAAGTGGCCAAGGAGCCCGCTGCGTCCCAGGTCGAAGTCGTCACCGTGACTGGTCGCCATTTACCAAGATTTCAATTCTGCTAGCTCGTCGTCGTACGCTTCTCGCTAACTTTCTTTACTATGCAGACTCTCCTCCAAATGCTGCGGATGTGCCTCTCAATGTCACACCCTTGAGCTCGGCCCCTTTACTCGCGTTGGCGGCCGACAGGCCGCTCCAGACTGCTCACTCGATTCGGATGAAACTCGGCTCGGGAAGGGTATCGGGGGCTCCCTCGTCGAAGGGCGTCTCCCCGGCGAGCAAAGAGCTGCCGGCGAAGAACCTTCCCGCCAAGGAAGTCATGTACGTAAGCAAGGACCCTCCGGCGAGTAAAATCACTTCTGTTGTCGGGGGCAACGCGACGTTGCCAGCGGCGAGCGTCTCCTTGCCGCCACCGCCGCCCTTGGTCGCAGCTCCTTGCTAGGCGCCGGGCATCATTTTGCCTCCGCCGCCGCCTCTATCTGCTCAGTAGAGGGAGGATCTTTCGCGACCTCCTCCTCTTCCTGCATCGAAGACCTCGCATCAACCGACGAGTTTGTCTCAGGCTCCGTCGCCGCTGAAGAGGCCGGATAGGAAGCGACCGGCTTATTTCCCCCCGCGAGTTGGGGATCCTGATTATGGTGGTCGCGGATCTGGAGGACGTGGGCAGGGCAGGTCTTCCGACCTCCCTGGCGGCTCATCTTCGGGGAGGCGAGATACCTCCGGCCGAGTTCTTTCGCCGCGCCGATCTCGATCTCCTCGTCGCGGTGGGCCTTTTCTTTCCCTCTGATCACGTTCTACCTTTTTCAACCTGACGACTTGTCTTGTTGTTTTGCCAGATCGCCCGGCGACCCCTGGGGCGGCCTTCATCGATGCCATCAACTTGTCAGGGAGCGAGTATCGTCATGCAGCTGCTCGCGCCTACATGGAGCTGGAGAGCAAGTTCTATCAGCTCGCTATTTGTGCCCCATCGGCGTATCTCAGCTTTGGAGGCGAGGATGGCTAAGGTGGAAGGGCTCCAGGCGACTTTGGAGAGCTACGAGGCTCACTTTCACATGGTGAAAGAGAACGATCGCAAGCTGGAGCTGAACAACCATCGCTTGCAGCTGGTACTTGACAAACTAGCTGGCATCCGGGCGAGCATGGGATCCGCGGGACGACTAGCGAGGATGGAGGAGCAGCTGAGGCTAGGCCACGACGCGATGGCACTGGCGACGGAGCACTACCGGCGAGCGCGCGAGATCGGCTGGGCCGGGCGACATCCCCATCCTCCGGAGCGGCCGCCTAGGGCATAAACATTTTTATTTCTGCCTTGAGTTGAGCTCGCCCCTGGCGACTTTGTATTTACTTCGAACGATGACATTTGTTATTTATTTATTTTTTCCTTTGCGTGTATTGGCGACCTTGCGTCTCGATTCTTCTATGCGCGATCTTTCTTTTCTTTGATACACCGAGTTTAGCTTACACAGGTTCTAGCGGACGTCGTTGCGCCCCCACTTCACCGCGCGACCTTCGTTGATACTCGCCGATGTGGGCAGACCCCCCCCCCCCCCCGTCTTTGCCTTTGTCTATAAATAGGAGGGGTTGTGGGTCATAAGTATGTGGTTGCGATCAGCTCTTCCTCCCGGCGAGTATCACATCTTCTCGCGCTTTTCTCTCTCCTCTCTATTCTTTGAGTGCAGCTTGCGAACATGGTTGGCGACGACGCTAGCGCTCGCCAACAGGCTCACGCCATCAATTTCACCTACGCGGCGTTTAAGAAGTCGATCACCACAGAAAAAGAACTGCCGACCTTCAAAGAGCGTCTATTGCCAGAGGGATACTCTGCGAGGATCCCTACTCGCAGCGAGCGGCTCAACACGTATGTTGAGGGCGCGCTCGTCTTTTTGCTGCGCCACTTTGACACTGGCTTGCGACTACCTTCTTGCCAGAGTTTTGCGAGATTCTGCGATATCTCGGGATCGCCCCCGTGCAGGTAAACCCCAACGGGATGGCGATTATCATGGGATTCCTCTGCTTCCTTCGGGAAGAGAGGATTGCCTTTGACCTCTCCGTATTTCGCCAGATAATCGCCTTTGCCGTGACTTCGGAGGGGGTAGTCTTCTTTAACAGCCATGTCTGCACGTTGGTGGGGACCGCGAACAAGGTCCACCGCTGGAGCGAGCAGGTGGTGGTTGTTCGCGGCGACTTTGGAGGGACCCTTGGGAGGCCGCACCAACCAGCCGATGTCGCCTTCCTCCCGCCGATCCTAGAAGGTGCTCGCGAGCAGCTCTTCGAATCCTTCCGGGGTCGCCGGTTCGACGTAATCTTCTGGCCACTCAATGTCAACTCACTGGAGGCGGTTCATCCCCGTGAGGGTAAGGCGAGAATGAGAGGCGACCTAATTACTTGCTCGCTCTATTTACTGAGGCTCAAGCTAACTTTTTTGGTGTGTTTCTCGCATTCCCCAACGAGCTTCCGGAGAAACCTCTATCTCTGGCGAAGGAATTCTCCACCCCGCACCTCGTTGCTCGCCCTCCTGCCGACGTTGGGGAGAGTAAGAGAGCGGCCAAGGGTAAAGCGAGGACCGGGTCGTCAGGGCCTGTGGGCAAGAAGGCGAAGGTGTCGTCGCCTCAATCTGACGACCGCGAGTCACCGATGGATGCTCGGGCACCTCACTTCCACCCCAATTATAGTCTGGGGCACGGGGTGGTTGACTCCCATGGCCGCCCGCTGGTGACTTGGTCGGCGGAGGAAAATCTGGTGTCGCTGAGCACCAACCTCCTGTCCTGGTCGACGGACTGGGAGGACAAGGGGGAAGCCTTCTCCTTTCTTCACGCCTTATACGGGCGAGTGGACGCAGAGTCGATGTTGGAGCTCACCCCGTCGGAACTCGCCCACCAGTCCACCTGTGCGCTCGTGCGATCCGCCGAGCTGGGTCACTACACGACGAGGAAATTGCTTGAAACGATGGTGGCTCTGAAGGTCGTCTCCAAGAAGGCCATCGATCTCGGCATGCAGTCGGCTCTCTGGAAATACTTTGAGGTGAGCCATCTTTGAGTGTTATCTGATTTGTCTAGCCGGTAGGTTCTGACGTCTTATGCTTCGCAGGCCGCCGAGATCGAGGCCGCGAAGAAACTCTCCGAGTGCGAGGGAAAACTCGCCGACACTCAAGCCGAGCAGGAGGCGGCCCATGTTTGTGCGGCTGAGATGGAGACGAGGCTGGTCGCTGCCGAGGGACGCACAAGCTCCTCTTCTGTGCTGCCAGAGGACGATCCGGCGCGGGTGGTAATACGATCTCACCTTCTCTGGGAGGAGAGGTCATCCGTTCGTCGCGAGATTGCACGGGAGGCGGGGAATGTGATACTCGCCCGGCTCAGGCTCAGTGGTCAGCTCGTTGAAGGGGAGAAACCACTCACCGTTGACGAGCTCATCCCTGAGCTGCTTGCCGAGGGGACGATCTCACCCGATTGCGTCCCGTCCCTGTCAAGCTCGAGCAACTCCAGCGATAGCGGCAGCGAAAGCAGCAGCGGTGGGAGTGGAGAGGACGACGAGGATGATGACCGTGTAGATATCGGGGATGAGGAATATCGGCCAGATACTGGCGATGATGAGTCTTAGTTGCTCGCCGATATTCATCAGTGCACCAATTTTTGTTGCTTTGTAATTTATCAATCCATATTAAATTTATACAAGCATTTTCTTCTTTACTGGTCTTATGTTGCTCGCTAGGCTCATAGGCTCGTGGAGGATTGCTCGCTAAACCACTGTTCATCTCGCATGTGCCGCTCCGAATATCAATTGCCCGCTCATCGTGATGTACTCGCTCGTATGCCTACGGAACGATCGTTCGTCTGCCTGAGACAATCTCGCCTAATCGTTCGGGCATACTCGCCTACTCGCGCGGGGCATACTCGCCTACCCGCGCAGGGCATACTCGCCTACCCGTGCGGGGCATGCTCGCCTACCCGCGTGGGGGCATACTCGCCTTCCCGCGCGGGTTATACTCGTTCATTCGTCTGAGGCAAAGTCGCTCCTCAACAGGAATCTGGATGTAGCAGGCATCAAGTTAGGGCAGCTCATAGGGCCCGATTCTTGAGGAGAGGAACTCGTGGGGATACCGGTCTTACAACGCTGCTTAACATTTTGCTTTCAATCGAGGAGATCGGCCGATTCCCAAGGAGAGGAGCTCGTGGGGATATCGGTCTTACGACACTGCTCAACTCGAAGTCTTGATTTTGATCGAGGATATCGGCCAATTCCCGAGGAGAGGAGCTCGTGGGGATATCGGTCTTACGACGCTGCTCAACTCGAAGTCTTGATTTCAATCAAGGAGATCGGCCGATTCCCGAGGAGAGTAGCTCGTGGGGATATCAGTCTTATGACGCTGCTCAACTCGAAGTCTTGATTTCAATCGAGGAGATCGGCCGATTCCCGAGGAGAGGAGCTCGTGGGGATATCGGTCTGACAACGCTGCTCAACTCGAAGTCTTGATTTCAATCGAGGAGATTGGCCGATTCCCGAGAAGAGGAGCTCGTAAGGATACCGGTCTCACGACGTTGCTCAACTCGAAGTCTTGATTTCAATCGATGAGATCGGTCGATTTCCGAGGAGAGAAACCCGTGGGGATATTGGTCTTACGACGCTGCTCAACTCGAAGTCTTGATTTCAATTGAGGAGATCGGTTGATTCCCAAGGAGAGGAGCTCATGGGGATATCGGTCTTACGACGCTGCTCAACTCGAAGTCTTGATTTCAATCGAGGAGATCGGCCGATTCCCGAGGAGAGGAGCTCGTGGGGATATCGGTCTTACGATGCTGCTCAACTCGAATTCTTGATTTCAATCGAGGAGATCGGCCGATTCCCGAGGAGAGGAGCTCGTGGGGATATCGGTCTTAGGACGCTGCTCAACTCGAAGTCTTGATTTCAATCGAGGTGATCGGCTGATTCCCGATGAGAGGAGCTTGTCGGGATATCGGTCTTACGACGCTGCTCAACTCGAAGTCTTGATTTCAATCGAGGAGATCGGCCGATTCCCGAGGAGAGGAGCTCGTGGGGATATCGATCTTACGACGCTGCTCAACTCGAAGTCTTGATTTCAATCGAGGAGATCGTGTAAGACCCCCCCCCCCCCTCCCGAAACACAAGACATGGCACGAGAGGGGTCTTATGCCCAGAACAGCCGCCTTGCGGTAACACTAACACTCGGGTCAGCCCATACCACAAGACGCCTATCCTACCGGCTTCAACCAATATCAACATATAAACTGCCAACCCAACCATAATAATTAAAGAAAGTCAATCCACTCCAAGCATAAGTCTATAAATATAGCAAAAGAGAAGCTAAACAAGCTTCTACATAATCAGAGTACGTAAATATAATTGTCCCGAAGGGCTACAACAGAATCTCTCTCACTCACATCTGTAACTGACAGTAGCGACGGTACCGTCCCTTCAGGCCCTGTCGTCCTGGCCTGGCTATCCAGCTGCATAGCATGCTGCTCCACCTGCGGGGTTTCCTCCTAAAAAGGAAGACGTAGCTAACGTTAGTCATAAAGACTAAGTGGCTTCACATCTGCTCCCCCGGCGACTCCTCGGCACCGGGCGGAGAAAGGAATAGGTACAATATATAAATAACAGTAGTACAACAGGTGAAGTGAGTATACATATCATAAGCAGCCACAACAGTAGTGTATAATAAACAAGCTCTTATTTTACAAATCTACTATCTACAATAGCAAGAGAGTATATAGCTATAACAGTAAGTAACTCAACTTATATGGATGCCCATACAAGCATATAAGTTGAGGGTCGTTCAGCAATAAGTAACTCATCGTATAGGAGTGCCCATACAAACTTATGCGATGAGGGTCTTATGTATGCAATGAAGTGTAATGCTATGAATGTAATGCAATGACACACCCATGATCAAGCACATGCAACCGCTATGTCGATATAGACTTATAGTTCCCACTATTCGAGCAGGTAGATAACCTCTCAGGCGTCAACCGTCGTGGCCAAACGGTGACAGTAGAGGGGGCATCTCCACTACTAGGCTGGTCTCCACACTACCAGGCCTAGGCCTCCGTACGCCTCAACGCTAAGGACACAACAGCGGAGCTCACATGCATACTACGGCTCAGCGGGTTCTCTTGGGTAAGTGAGCACCAAGATCCTAGCCCCGAACTGGCCTATGCGTGACACAGAAGGAACCTCGGAAATGAACACGAGGACCAAGCCCAACCGTTCACTTGGCACGGAAGGAGCCTCGGGACATGAACACCGAGGACCAAGCTCAACCGTCCATGGTCTAGCTGTCGACTCCCATCGGTGTGACGATTGGCGAGCCCGTAGACCTGCCACACTATCCATAACCCGGGATTACGACACCATGTGTCGACTCACACCACATGCAATTTCACAATATCGTGGCATGGAAGGAGCCTCGGGACGTGAACACCGAGGACCAAGCCCAACCATCCATCAAATGCGGAAGGAGCCTCGGGACATGAACACCGAGGGCCAAGCCCAAACGTTTACATTGCACGGAAGGAGCCTCGGGACATGAACACCGAGGACCAAGCCCAACCATCCAAGGTCTAGCTGTCGACTCCCATCGGTGTGATGATTGGCGACCCCGTAGACCTGCCACACTATCCTTAACCCAGGATTACGACACCATGTGTCGACTCACACCACATGCAATTTCACAATATCGTGGCATGGAAGGAGCCTCGGGACATGAACACCGAGAACCAAGCCCAACCATCCATCAAATGCGGAAGGAGCCTCGGGACATGAACACCGAGGGCCAAGCCCAACCGTCCAACTTTACTCATCTCAATCTCATTCCAACTAGTGACAGTCAACACCGCACTTGTTACTTCCACAATGCTACCCGTAGGGAGACGACACTCTAAGCATTGGATTACTAATTCCTTTTTATCCATCCAACATATATCATGGCAATAGTTAAATCATTTATACATTTATCTAATTATATCTACCCAATTATATCAGGTTCTTTCCTTCAATTAAACTTGTCCACAACTCGTTATATGAATTTAGATTTATAACCTCAATTTATCACGTCACTATGATGATTATATCAAAAGAGTCCACCCAAGCCTCGAGTTGGATCGCAACATTGAATTCCACCATATCGCATTCCACGTTACACAGCCCAGAATTTAGGTGCAGCCTTAATCCCGGGCAGCAACTTCGACCAAGGATTCCCGAGGCTACAGAAATCCGACAAGTGCGTGTAACCACTCGTTGGAAAGATAATTTCAAGGGCTACAACTTTTGTGTTTAGTTGAAAGCCCAGATTTGATCGCATCACACCAGAAATTCACTGGAAGCCTGCTGCGTACAGGATACAGATTTCCTGGGTGGAATTTCCCCCAATTGCAGTAGATTCGAAGAGACTTTCCCGTTGCTATAGGTATTGCCCGGGAACGTGCAACCACTCGTTGGAAAGATAATTTTGAGGGCTACAACTTTCATGTTTAGTCGAAAACCCAGATATGACCAGAACACCCCCGAAATTGGCCACGAAGGTCGCTGCATGCAGAAAACAGATTTCTGCACGCATCTTAAGGCGAGATGAACGACATCCGTTCATCTTCCTCCTTGCACCAAACTCCAAAAATATCCTCCAGAAAATCGTCCACCCTTATTCACCCTCACGAAGCCATATTTCTCCACAAATCCTTCTCTCACCTTCACTTTGAAGGGTGAAGAGGTTGGAGGGGGCTAAAGCCTAGAAAACAAACCTAGGCATGGCTTTCCTAGGAAATCTCCTCCTCACCATCAAGACTCTATGGAGTCGATATCTCTCCTAGAATATATCTACAGATCTAGCACCAAGGAAGAGGGGAGGAAGCTCACCTCGTTTCCAGCGGTACCACCGTTCCCGGCCATGGATCTAGTCGTTCTTCTTTGCGGCATCTCTCGCTTGGTGCGGTTGTTCTTCACGGCAAAGGAAGGAGAGGGAGAGAGAGAAAGAAGGCCGCCTCCAAGAGCTCCGCCTGCTTCCCTCGGCTCCGTCGGTTTCGCGAGATCTACAATGACGGCAAGGGTCGATCAGCGCAAAAGCTAGGGTTCAGCTTTAACTCCCTTTTATAAGCTGATGTATTAGGTTACATCTTCTTCCACGTGTCAACGCCTCATTAGACCGCCCATAATGGGTCATATTGAAGTGACCCGGTCCAAGGAACCATCCAGCGCGAATACCGAAATCCGGTTCGGTCCGCCTGTATAAGCCAGCGAACATGCCTGGACGAAGAAAACGCACAAGTCAAATTCGGCGGGAATCATCTGTCATTCTCGACGATCGGCGAGAATCGTCAGGCATTCTCGACGAATTCGTCAGATATCAACAATGATACCCGACGATTTTCCCTTAGCCTAACTTATCAGAAATCTGGCGTTGAGTGCGTTGAGTATTCTCAGCGATACTCGACGATCGGCGAGAATCACCAGGCATTCTCGACGATTTTCCCTTAGGCCATTCCCTTTCGATCCGTTGGATTGCACTCAATCCTACACTCCATCCAACGCACTTGACACCTTTTGCCAGTGCGCCCCGAGCCCGAGTCAAGTCTCTTGACTCAAAACTCATGCGAGGGTCCTAGCGTGAATTGGGACGTTACAGATCGGCCGATTCCCGAGGAGAGGAGCTCGTGGGGATATCGGTCTTACGATACTGCTCAACTCAAAGTCTTGATTTCAATTGAGGAGATCGGCCGATTCCTGCGGAGAGGAGCTCGTGGGGATACCGGTCTCACGACACTGCTCAACTCAAAGTCTTGATTTCAATCGAAGAGATCGGCCGATTCCCGAGGAGAGGAGCTCGTGGGGATATCGGTCTTACGACGCTGCTCAACTCCAAGTCTTGATTTCAATCGAGGAGATCAGTCGATTCCCGAGGAGAGGAGCTCGTGGGGATATCGGTCTTATGACGCTGCTCAACTCGAAGTCTTGATTTCAATCGAGGAGATCGGCCGATTCCCGAGGAGAAGTGCTCGTGGGTATATCAGTCTTACAACGCTACTCAACTCGAAGTCTTGATTTCAATCGAGGAGATCAGCCGATTCCTGAGGAGAGGAGCTTGTGGGGATATCGGTCTTAAGACGCTGCTCAACTCGAAGTCTTGATTTCAATCGAGGAGATCGGCCGATTCCCGAGGAGAGGAGCTCGTGGGGATATCGGTCTTACGACGCTGCTCAACTCGAAGTCTAGATTTCAATCGAGGTGATCCTGTTACTTCATACGCTTTGAGGATTAATCACAGAGATATCTTGACAAGAAATCAATTCTCTCTCTCCGGAGAGATGCTCTTGCACCTGCCAAATCGGGGGATCGACGTCCAGACCTTTTCCTAAGAATTCCTCCAGTCGGAGGAGAAATGCACTCGGGGAGACATAGGCCGACATGCAAGGGGGGAGTTGGTCTCGGCCGACAATGCAGAGGCTCGGTCTTACAAGAGCGCTTAAAGTCCTGAAGAATTTTCCTAACATCCGCACTGGGTTATTCAGTAGGAACGGGTTGAAGGCACGTATCTCGATTTGATATGGAATATCGCTTCCAGCTACGCTTAATAGGCTGCGAGTGCCAGCGTCTGGACGGGGGGGGGGGTATATTCATCGAGGGTCCTTTTCGGACGCACTCGGAGTCAACACACCTCTGGGCTAGTCCCTTCCCTTTCCACGGCGGGCTATCCTGCCTTGTTGATTTCTTTGAGCCTCTTCTGGGCGCTTGACGAGGTCAGCCTCTTCTCGAGTCCGGGTGTTTAGGGTGAACATTTGTTCCTCGTAACTCCTCCAGTTGGAGGAGAGATGCACTCGGGGAGACCTAGGCTGACATGCAAGGGTGGAGCTGGTCTCGGCTGACAATGCACAGGCTCGGTCTTACAAGAGCGCTTAAAATCCCGAAGCATCATCCTATCATCCGCACTGGGATACGTATCATGAACAAACTGACCAATGGTTCTCGGAGCCGATTGTGAGGCAGATCCTGGAAGCACTCAGAAGCCTCGAGGCATGTTAACATAAAAGAGAGAATAATCCATCCAACACTGTATATTAACAACGTGTTTGCAAAATAGATACAAGTGTTACTACTAGGGATAGAATCTTTTCAGATCATCCCCGCTCCAGGTCCCGTTTAGCTGCTCCCCTGTTTGATCTTGTAGATAATAGACCCCCATGGCCAGGGCTTCTTGGACGATGAAGGGTCCTTCCCAGTTGGGATGCAGCTTGCCTACGGTGGCTCCCCGCCCCGCTGCGTCTACCTTCTTCATGACCAGATCTCCTGCGAGGAAATTTTTTAGGCGTACTTTTTTATCGAAGTGTCTCGCCATGCGCCTCTTGATTTCCTCTTGGCGTATGGAGGCCAAGTCTCGAAGCTCTTCCACATAATCCAGGGAGATCCTCTGGGCCTCCTCATTCTCTAACCTCCATTCCTCGATCCCACATTCGGCCGCAATGACCCTTGGACTCTGAACCTCGAATTCGACTGGGATGAGCGCCTCAGACCCATGTGACAGTTTGAAGGGCGTTTCCCCCATGGCCGAGTTCGGGGTGGTCCTTAGAGCCCATAGGACGGAGGGGAGTTACTCGGCCCAGTTCCCCTTGAGATTAGTGACCTTTTTCTTCAGTAAGTTGATGATGAGCTTGTTCGTGGCCTCCACTTGCCCATTACTCCGAGGGTGGTGTACCGAAGCGAACCGAAGATCCGTTCCCAATTGCTTGCAAAAGTCTCCTATCTCCAGGCTGGCGAATTATGGCCCATTGTCGGTAACGATGGCCAGGGGGATCCCAAATTTGCATGCGATTTCCCCCCAAATGAAGTTCTTGATGATCTGGGATGTGGTTTTTGCTAGAGGCTTGGCCTCGATCCATTTTGTGAAGTATTCGATCATCACTAGTATGAACTTCCTTTGTCCGCTAGCCTGAGGGAACGGACCGATCAGATCCATTCCCCAGATCGCAAAGGGCCACAGAACGGTGATCGAGCGGAGCTGCTGAGCCGGCTGAAGCGCGAAGAGCTGGCATTGGGAGCACTTTCTGGCAAAGGCTTCCGCGTCTCTTCGAATGGTTCGCCAGAAGTACCCGTGCCTCAGAATTATCTGCTCCAGAGTACGAGTCCCAAAGTGGCTGCCGCACTCTCCTGAGTGAATCTCCTCGATTACCCGGGGGACCTCGATCTCTGACAGGTACCGGGTCAGAGGGCCCGAGATGGTATTGCGATAAAGCTCGCCGTCTTGCAACAAGTAGTATGCCGCCTTGTATCAGAATTTTCTTCGATCTTGCCCATCCAAGGGTAGCTGACCCGTTATCAAGAATGTAACGAATGGGTCTCTCCATGAGGGCCACTGCTCAATCTCCATCATCTCTCCTTCCTCGATGGATGGCCAGAATAATTCTATGGCGAATCCCGGAGCCCGAGGGCCATATTTGGCGAGATTGTCCGCCTCTGAGTGTCTTCTCGGGGCACGTGCTCGACATGAAAGGATCGAAAACCCCCGATTAGACCCTTAACCTTGATCAGGTATTGTTGCAGGATGGGGTCTTGAACTTCAAATTCCCCCCGAATCTGAGACGCGACCACCATGGAGTCGGTGAAAGCTTGAACATCTTTTATTGCTAACTCCCTGGCGAGACGCAAGCCAGCCACCATGGCTTCGTACTCTTCCTAGTTGTTTGTTACGGGGAAAAGGATCTCGATGGCCTGCTCGATTCTGGTTTCCTGAGGGCTAACCAGCACTACTCCGACTCCCACGGAATGTTTACCCGATGCCCCATCCACGAACATCTTCCAAGGGATTGGTTGAGAGGCGTCTACATCCGCTTCTACCTCGGCCGAGAAGTCGGCCAGGAAGTCCGCCACTACCTGTGCTTTGATCGCGACCCTTGGGGGAGAGGAGATGTCGAACTCGCTTAGCTCCATAGCCCACTTAGCAAACCTTCCAGAATGCTCCACTCCGTCCAAGATACTCCTCAGGGGATGGTCGGAGACTACCTTGATGGAATGGGCTTGGAAATACGGGTGGATCCGCCGGGCCGAAACCACCAAGGAGAAAACCAACTTCTCCAGGATAGGATATCTCGTTTCTGCTTGCCTCAACACCCGGCTCACGTAGTAAATTGGAAGCTGCCTCTTCCCCTCCTCTCGGACCAGCACCGAACTGATAGCTTCATCCCCCACCCCAAGATAGAGTAAGAGATACTCACCATCCTGCGGACCTTGGAGGAGAGGAGCGTGGGTCAGCAGTTGTTTGAGCTTCACGAAAGCCTACTCGCACTCCGGGGTCCACTCGAATTTCTGATTACCCCGAAGGGCCTTGAAGAATGGGGAGCACTTTTCTACAGCCTTAGAGAGAAAACGGCTAAGGCCTGCCAGCCTTCTGGTCAGCCTCTGGACTTCTTTGGAATCCCTCGGGGAGGCCATCTCCACGATGTCTTTTACTTTGTCGGGGTTGGGCTCCACTCCTTGGGGAGTGAGGAGGTGACCCAGGAACGTTCCCCTTCCCGCACCGAAAACACACTTAGTTGGTTTAAGCCGCATCTTGTACTTCCTCAGGGTGGTGAAGGTATCCGCCAGATCCGATACGTGTTCCGCGACGCTGCTGCTTTTTACGAGGAGGTCGTCCACATAGAATTCCAGGTTCCGCCCCTTTTGCTCCTTGAAGACCTGGTCCATCATCCTCTGGTACGTAGTGCCGGAGTTTTTAAGCTCGAAGGGCATCATTCTATAGCTGTAATAGTCGTCGCTGGTGATGAAGGAAACATCGCAGCAATCGGGGGGATGAATCCGAATCTGGTGATACCCAGAAAAAGCATCAAGGAAACTCATCACAGGAAATCCGATGGCAGAATCAACCAGCGCGTCCATTTGAGGCAAGAGATAACAATCCTTCGGGAAAGCTTTATTTAATATGGAAAAGTCGATACAAAGTCTCCAGCCCCCTCCGGACTTCTTCACCATTACAACGTTGGAGACCCAGCCTGGATACTGGATCTCCGAGACAAACCCTGCCTCCAGTAGCTTCCCCACTTCTTCTAGGAGCGGACCTACCAGCGCGGTGGCGCTCTTCCTCTGCTTCTGAGGGACTGGGGCTACTGCCGGATCCAGATTGAGGCGATGACAGGCAACATCGGCGTCAATGCTTGTCATCTCGGCGGCACTCCATGCGAAGATATCCACATTCTCCTGCAGACAAGTCGTCACCTTTCCCTTACCCCCCAGGGGTAAGGCTCCTCCAACCTTCAGCAGCTCAGTCGTCCCTCGCAGGTAGATCACCTCCACTTCTTCCAGCTCCTAAGCAGCATGAGACCCTCCTCCTGCTCCATCAACCTCTCCAGCCTTTCCGCGTCACCCATCCAGCTGATGGTGCTAACCGCATTGAGATAATACTCCTGGGAGGCCTTCGGATCCCCCCAGATCCGGACTTGGACGTCGTCCCGGCAGTATTTCAGGCACTGATGGTATGAAGATGGGACGGCTTTAAAGTAGTTGATGAGGGGACGTTCGAAAATGGCGTTGTAGCCACTGGGTGCGTCGACCATGACAAATTGACATCGGATCGAAGTGCCTCTGAGGGTGACCAGCAGCTCTACTCCCCCTTCCACCTTTTTCTTCTCTCCCGAGAATCCAAAGAGAGGCCCATCCGCGAACTGGACCCTGGATGCTTCCACCTGAAGCCCCACAAAAGTTCTCTTGAAGATGACATTCACTGAACTCCCGTTATCCGCGAGGATTCGGTCGACGGTGAAGTCTTCAATTACGGCCTGTATCACAAATGCGTCGTGGATGGGATTCTTGTTCCACATCATGTCCTCCTCCGAGAAGGTGATCTCGTTCAGCGGAGGGGGGGTCTGAGACGTCGAAGCGACGCTCCTCTTATAGATCTGGTGGAGACTTCCCTTGCGGGAAGCTCCTAGCCCGGCCCCTCCATTGATCATCCCAACGTGTCCGCCTCCTGGACCAGGAATAACATTTCCTCGGACCCCTTGATCCACTCAATCCTAATTCCTCCTCCTCTGCTGCACTTGGAAATCCACCTGCCCGACCTGGGCCTCCAGTCGCGGCTGTTCCCTTTCCTCCATCATTGCTTCCATCCTCCGCCTTGCTTCCCAGAATTCTTGGCAAGCCAAGGTCCCGTGTCCCTCTACTCGATGAATATCGCAGTAGAGGGGAATCACAGCTTCCTGCTGCCTCTCCATTCGCTTCTCCTTTCGCCGGCTCTTGGCGGCCCGTTGCGTGATAGTCATCATCTCCCTTCCTCCTCCTCCCTGCTCTCTGGGGTAGTAATTCCTCCTTTCTTCTTGATGGATTGGTCGCCTCCACTTGGGACGATCCCTCGGGCACTGGAACCTCCCCTCTTCCCTTCTTGCCTCTCGATTCTCAACGGGCCTCCTGTCTTCTTGCCTTCGTGGCCTCTCCGACCTCCTCTCCTACGCTCTCCTGAGCTATCCTCTCCTCTCCCTCTTCTCCTCTTCCTTCCTCTGCGGCCTCTCCCGCTTATTGTCGTTCCGCCCCTCCTACAGCCTCTCCTTCTCCAGCAGTCTTCCTCTATTCTCTCCAAGCGGGTTGTCTCCATCTAGCCTTGCCAAGAACTCCTTGTTCCTTTCCTCCCCCTGAATGAACACGTTCGCTCTCTCCACCATCTCCTTGAAAGATTTGGGCGGTCAGTGCCCCAGCTCCATATTGAACAGGCCTTGCTTCAGACCGAACTTGAGGGCTACCATTAAGGTAAACCCGTCCACCTCTTCAACCTCCAGTACTTCCTCCTGGAACCTATCAATGTACCGACCCAGACTTTCGTGCTGCCCCTGCACGATCTTGAAGAGGGCAGTCGCTTCCTTCTTCGTCCTCTTGGATGTCGCAAACCTCGCCACGAGCCCCCGTCGGAGGACGGAGAAATAGTAGATTGATCCTGCGGGTAACTGATGAAACAAATCCCTCGCGCTGCCCTTGAAGGTGATGGAGAAGAGACGTCACTTGAAGGCGTCGGACATGTTTCGGATGGACACCACATCCTCAAACCACTGGAGATGCCTCACTGGGTCATCTTTGCCGGAGTAGTAGGTGAGGGCTGGTTCTCTGAAATTATCCGGGACGGGGACTGTGAGGATTTCTTCGCAGAAGGGGATCCTCCCTTCCTGGCGATGACGAGTATCCTCCCCACTCGAGCAGTCATACTCACACAATTGGCGAGTATCCCCATACCTCGCCGAGAGTTCTGGATCTCGAAACCGAATTCCCTGGCTGCTCGCATGATGCTGACGCGACGGGGCCGTTCGCTCCCCTCTCGCCCAAGCGGGCACCTTTCCAGCTCGCTGAATCGGTATCTCCTCGCTCGGTGGTGTCAGGCGACGGGGAGAAGTCGCCGTCACCTCAGGGGGGGTTGAGAACCCGACGAGAATCTCCCTCTCCATTCTCCTTGCAAACTCCTCGAACGCCGCCACAGTCACGAACCTGCCACCCTGCTCGGGGATTCCAGCTCCTGCCGAGTTGTCCACCAACTCGTCTTGATCGCCACCATTGGCCATCTTTCAACTACACAACTTACTTCCTCGGCCGTTATCCACCCTCACCGCACCAAGTGTTGAAGCCGGGAAAATTTCCAACCTCAGAAACCAGACAAGGCGGCCTAAGGCTACTGGTCGAGCGGTCAATGAGATGGTCCATGGGCAGAAATGGAAAGAGATATGAGAACAAGACCCCAGGCTGCCTCGGCAGGAAGGTCCCACCACGTACCCAGTTGCTTAGAAGAAGCAACCCCTTCTCAACCAAATTGGTCGAGCTAGGTACGAAGGAGGCGAGTTACCGAAGTAACGAGTCGCATCTGCTTTTCTGAAAAAGGGGAATCCGGGGAACTCACGAGTATCTATCCGAGATTTGTCCGTCCCCTCATTCGTACCCCTGGGGTCCTATTTATAGGGAAATCCAAAGAGAGAGGGGGGGTCCTACTTATACCCCCATTCTGGTGATCGGGCGACTTCCTGGAGAGCTCGCACGGGATAGGCGAGTATCTCGCCTTAGTCTCCACCTAGCGAGTAGGCCTGGAGAGCTCGCCATACTCGCCCGAGTCTTCTGCGGCCTGGGGTGCTGATCTGGACCCCCATCTTGACTTGTTGACTTCGAATTCTGATGACCTGGTGGTGGTAGGGCCTACCCTCGTCGAATACGGGTTGTACATTGACTTTCATCTTCAGAGACTAGGACCCCCACATATGCTTCATCATCTTGCTGACATTCAGTCCAGGCAGTCTTCGTTCCCTTTATGAGGTCAGAGATAGTTTGCCACATGGACTTTGCAGTCTTACACTTATCCAATCTCGTAAGAGATGATCCAGACCAAATATCAGAAATGATCTGTCGAACCAGCTTGTCCAAGTTGAATAGTGAGAGCTCAGTTTCAGACATCTCTGCGGGACTCTTGGGGATTTGGAGATCTTTTCCAGAACAAGAAGCCTTCATGGGAATTAAAGGACCCTCTTCCACGATGAATAAAGCACGAGGGTCAATGGCTTTAAGGTGAAACTGAACTCTAATTTTCCAGATGGGATAATATTCTTTTGTGCAGGCAAGGAGTCTCAAAGGAGAGACATCAGTGTATAGCTCCATGCTTGAGTATTGTTTTCTTCTTGACACTAGATGCAGGATCTTACTCATGGTGTTAACCTTATTGATGAGAAACCTGCCTCTGATACCACTTGAAAGTCTCTAGTGTCGACTAAATCAACCTATGGGGGGGGGGGAATAGGTGTCGTGCAGTCTTTTGCGGAATTAAATTTACCTGCACAAATTAACAAACACAGCACAGAAAACACACAAGAAATTATAGTGGTTCCCCGATTTGGGTACGTCAACTTTCCCCCTTCGATCTATATCCCACCAAGGGACGACTCGGTCACTTCTCCAAATGGATTGAAATCCAATCCTCACACTACGGAAGGAACCCTTCCAACCAAAGGAATCACAACTCCACCACCACGGGTTGCACCCAACCCTTACAACTAGGAATAAAAATTCCTTTACAACAAATCAAACTTGAATGTAAAAGAAAATATAAACAACGCTTTTGGAGATTCCGATGTCCTTCTTCGTTCGTTGAAGCTTTCTTGAAAGATATGAAGAGTCCACAACCAGAGTTCTCACTTGGAGAGGATCTTATCAAGATTGGCGGCGGCAAGTGATTACGGCGACGATGCTTTGTGGATCCAAACTTCTTGACGAAGAAAGCAAGGTCTACCAACGATCTCAATCGGATCGGTCGTCTCAATCGATTCGGAATGGAGAACAAATCTCGTCAAACAAATCAAGGGACAAGAGATCTCAAGAGAGATGCGTGAGACGCTCGTCTTGCCTCGGTACTGTCGTTGGAAGATAAAAGATGATCAGCGATGACAAGCTTGCGAGCGGAGACAGCGATCGGCGACTTTCCGCGATATGCTAGGGCACGACGTCGGCTACTTCAGATTTTTCGTGAATGGATTCGTATAGAAGTTCAAAATAAGTGAGTATAAATACTAGAGCCAACCCTAATGACCGTTGTGGGGCCCACAAGGAGAAACCCTATCCCCGGCCAAAACAGCGCACAGCAAGGCAGTTCGGTCCGGCGGACGAGGAAAATCGCCTAAGGCAAAAATCGGCGAGAATTGTTGGTGTTTCCCATCGAAGTCGGCGGGAATCACTCACGATTCCCGTCGATTCTGCCTTGGCCGAATTCCAGTTGGAAACCTTGTCAACCGGAGGAAATCGACGGGAATGCAAACTGATTCTCGTCAAATCGGCGAAAATCACAACGATTCCAGTCGAAGTCGGCGAGAATCACTTGTTGATTCCCGTCAATTCTGCCTTCGCAGAATTCCTATAGGAAAACAGTCATGCAGAAGAAGTCGGCAAGAATGCAGACTGATTCTCGCCGAATCGGCGGGAATCACTAACGATTCCCGTCGAAGTCGGCGAGAATCACTCAGTGATTCCCGTCGATTTTGACTTAGATGAATTTTCTCTTCCTTCCTTTGATGACTTGGTCTTTTACCCATCTTTGCTCCTTCTTCTGCTCTTGATCTGCCTTAACCCTGTACTTGAAAATAAGTACACTCCAATAGAGAGAGCACACGTAAGTCAACACACTGATCTGCTCAACGAGGGATTACGTTGCGCAGACCCGTGTATATTGACCCACTGTACTCTGATATTGGTGTGTACTTAGCATGGAATAGCTGCAAGCACAACTTGATAGAAGATCGTCAAATACATTGTGAATCCATCTTAGCTTGACTGGAGTCTTCTTCAAATCCAAGTAATTTGTGATACAATACCCAACCGTTTCCCCCACTATATCTTCTCCTATGGCCCCAGTTTTTGTAATGGATGATTGTCTAATACCAGATCTGGATGCATTGATTATGGATGACATAGAGGAAGAGAAAAAGTTAGCTGCTCAGAGCACAGAAGTATACAGTTCTCCAGTTCCCTCTACAGTTCCATCTCAGATAGTAAAGAAAATCATTTCTTATGAAGCACTAAGAGAGATTGATGACATGTATGACAATCCTCAATCCTCTTATGATGATGATAATGATGATGATGATGATGAGGAACCTAATAAAAAGAAAATCTCAAAGAAAAGGAAAGCTCCTCCTTCTCCTGCTCCCAAGCCTAGAAATACAATGATACTCCTTACTATATCCTACAAAACAATACCCCATATAAGGGAATGCCAGCCTGGATGTGGCTCTCAAAGAATGAACAAAAGGCCAGGAAGAAAAGTAGAAGGTATTCTCCTCCTCCAGCTCACAAATACAGGAAGGATCCCCCTCCTCCTCCTCCACCAGCTGCTGGTGCTTCTGGAATAATTTCTCAAAAGTCAGATGCACCTTCCAAGCCTACATTCACCAAGACTTATGATAGGCAGGAAAGGTCATCCAGACAGCAATATCAGGGAAGCAGTCAACAAAGAAGTGTTAGTGGAATAGAACAGATAAAGGAAATAGTTTATCAAAAGGTAGAATTCTCTCCTCCCCAACCACAAGCTGAACAAAGAAGGCATTCTGAATCATTCAAACCCAAAGGAAAATACAGTGAAGCTGCTCCTCTAAAATCACTGTACACTCAGTGTGATGCAAGCCAGATAGCAACAAACTTCCAAGCACAGTCAACACAATTCAGGCCTGTCACCCTGCTACCCTCTTAAGAAGATCAGTCATCTGTCAGTCAGGATGATGATCCAAATTTCAGGATGGCCAGGCTTCAGGAATTGATTGGTCTATCACAGATAAAGAAGGCAAGAGAAGAAGGAAAGGACCCAACTAAATTCACTATAATGTCCTCTTACAGAGAGAAGGAGCTTGAAAGACTTCAGGTGAGCAAGAAGCTGTTTGACCCTGCTTATTATATGGCTAGACATCCCGAGGCAATTGTTCCCAGAACCTCCACTCAAACTGTGATTGGATCAGCAGATTTGTATATGTCAAAAAGAGAAGTTGTCAATCTTAACAGGGAGATTATCTTTACTAAGCCTATATAAAAGAAGAAAGAAGCAAAATCCAAGAAGTATAAGCAGAACATCTAGAAGTTGAATTGCTACTTGTTTTTTGTATACTTTGTTAAACTATGTTTTTCTTATTACAAAGATGAATATGTAAATATATCTGCTGCATTTACTAATAAATTTTCTGCCAGATATATGTTGTGTTCTTGCTCTGTACATTTTTTTGTATTGAGTCTGTTATTAGTGACCTCACCCAAATAGGGGGATATTGTTGGATCCCTAGTTAGATTTGGGCTAGGTTCACTAAGTTAGGACATGACCCAACATGTATAGATCAGGGTCATGATTGTGTCCTAGAGTCTAGGTCAAGTACTTAGAAGTCAACAGTACAAAGGACCAGCCTTCAACACTACTAGAGACTCAAGACTAAGAGAATTCAAGACTTAGAAAAAGAAGTTCTACGTTTGTCGATCTACTGTCGACGAAAGTCGTGCTCAGCTCGACGAACTCAGGGACAATTCTCTGAGCTCAGCTCGACGAACTTTTTCCTCAGCTCGACGAACTCTGGACAAAGTAATAACTCCTCTAAGTCAAAATCTAAGACGACGAACAAAGAACATCAGCTAGAAGAACTCTGTTCTCTGGTCGACTAATTCTGTTTAAGGTGGTACAACACTCAGAAAATATTCTAAGTCTAGACATCAGACTCAGCTCGACGATCTTCGACTCCAGCTAGACAAACTCTGTTCTCAAGGCTCTGCTCGACGATCTTGGACTCCAGCTCGACTAACTTTGTTCTCAAGACTTCGCTCAATGATCTTAGACCTAAGCTCGACGAACTTGATGCACAGAAGAAGAAATTTATCAAGCAGCATTCATAGGTCGACGATTTTGGATCTCAGCTCGACGAACAGATATTCTCAGCTCGACGAACTGTGGACTAAGGTCGACGAATCCAGTCTTGGTTGTTTTCCCTTTTGTCCTTATTATGTGGCAATAATTCCTGAGTAATTAATGCTCTAATATTCTCTAAATATTACCGTTAGACAAGAGCATTAATTATGGTCTTCATCTGGATTACTGCCTGCCGTTTTTATAAGGAACAGTTGGGGAAACAAATCAATGTCAAAATATTCCAAGGCCGTCAGCATTAATTGTAGAAGGAATTTCAAATTTCAAATGGGCATTCAGATTGAAAATATAAAAACAGAGATTCTTATTATTCTCATATACAGATAGAGTGACACAGAGAGAACAAGATATACACAGAGAACAATATTCTGAGAGACATATAGAATTCTTGAGATTGAAAATCGATTAGTCAAGAACCAATAGCTACTAGACAAGAAGAATAACATCTTTCTGAAGAAGAAGAACATTCATCAAAAAACAAGTGTCTTCTTCTTTCATACTCTCAGAAACTTTCTGAAGGATAATAATACTGCATCAATCAAAATAGTTTCTGAAGTTCTTCCTGTCAACATTGAAGGCTAGAAGCCCTATACCCTGAAGCAAAGCTCTCATCTTCCTTAACCATTCAACTTCTCAGGGGGAGCTTTGACAACATCACTGAATCCACAGTCTTCTCAGTTATACTTTGAGAAAGAGAAGACAAAATCAATCTCTCATCCCCACCATTATACAGGGTTTTCATTCCCTTCAAAATTATTTCTGGTTGCAAGTCTCCTAACCAAAAGACTTGAGGTTTGGTTTTTGAGCACCTTATCAAAAGCTCATTGGTGGCAGTCACCTGATCAAAAACCTAAGTGGATTCCTACCAGGGTGGTAGAAGAGTGGATGTACCCAGGTTTGGGAACCACTATAAATTATTGTGTTGTCTGGTTGCCCTTTTCTTTCTGTTCTTGCTGTGATTGTGTTGTTTAGTTCTTTCTGTATCACTTAGATTTATTTCTGTGATTACATTTATTTCATTCAGTATACTGTGATATAGTATCATAGTTTAGGAGTACTTCTTATATCAGAAAAGAAGTTTTTTATATTCCTACATACTCTATTCACTACCCCCCCACCCCCCACCCCTCTAGAGTATATCAGGTCTAACCTTCACTTTCATTCCTGCTGCTGCTGCTGCCCCTATAAGTTCAGATATTCTAAGTAAGATTGAAGTTATGTTGAATGAGTAAAGGAAATATTTTGATGAATCCCTGAGAATAGTCCAAGACAAAGTATCTACACTAGAGAAAGAGATGAGCAGAGGCTTTGTAGAAATCCAACACAACGCTGACTCTCTCAAAGAGCTATTTCAAATTGGTGGAAAAGCTATAGACCACACTATCACTACTATTGTTAAGGTCATGGAAAAATCAGTAACTCTTGCTAGCAACCAAATCTATTTAGAGAAGAAATCCCAGGAAAATCTTATGAAAATCTGTGAAGAGGTTGGTACCTTCAAAGAAGATACTATAGACAAACTATCTGTAGAATTCAGAAAGGGGGGAGAGTTTAGTGAAAGAACATGAGGACATGTTTTTGCACAAGTTTACTACTACTGTCAACACTGTCTGGTTTGACAAGATAACTGAAATTAATAAGAATGTCCTAGAACAAATCCAGTCTGTGAAATTCCATAACTATGACACTGCAGTCTGGATGCATAATCAGATATTCCCTGATTTCCAGCTTGATCCTAATATCATACCTCATCACCTGAACCCTCTTGTTGAAGGACAATCAAGTCAGATGTCTGCTCAGATATTATAACATCCCGACTTTTATTGGGCCACCAGAGCCCTAGTAGGCCCAATAAAAGTTTCCTGAACCCTACCCATGACCCGGTGGGAAATAACTCTAGGCGAGAAATAGAGCTAAAGAACTCTGAATTGAGTTCTGTCAGTTCCTGTGACCTCGTATAGTCAATACGAGCGCATCGGAACTTGTTCAGTTGAACCCCGAGGTCATATAGTGGACGTGACCATTCCTCGTAAAATGCAACGAAAGAGAGATTTTGGATATCGAGCTAGAGAACTCCGAATCAAGTTCTGTCAGTTCATGTGGCCTCGTATAGTCTATATGAACGCATCGGAGCTCGTCACGTCACGATCCGAGGTCTAACGACAATTTTACACACTTCGACCATTTTAGCGCGCTGCGATGCGTAGATTTTGGACTTTCGCCAAACGGACTCCGATTCTACCCCGGTTAGTGGCGTTGGACTCGTGTGGTCAATACGAAGTCAACGGAAGTCATCTCAGTCAATTTTGACGATAATTAGTCAACCCGTGGTCAAATCAAGCCTAATCGTGCACCGAAAAGCGTGCGCACACCAATTATGACACGACACCCGAACTTTGACCCGACCCCGATGACTTGGACCCACATTGACTTTGACCAGCAAGGGGGACCCACCGTAGGGTTGACTTAGTCAAACCCTCCTAAAAATCCACTTTTTGGATTTTTCTCAAAATGAGGGGCCCACCTCCTCTCCAAAGGAGGATGACCCATGCCCCCCTCACTCTCCTTGGCCCCCCCAACCAGCAAGCCTCCCTAGTCCCTAAGTTAATGGAGGCCCACCTTTCTTTCTTTCCTCTCTCTCCCCTACTCTCTTTCCCACCTAAAAGCCCAAGCCCATAAAGGGCCTCATTCATTTTCCCCACATGGGGGAAAATGAGAGACCTCCAGCTGTCCTTGGACAGCTAGATGGTGGGATTAATCCCTCCCTAAGGAGGGATTAGTCCCACACCAACCAAAGGGAGGGAGCTCCCCCTCCCACTCCCTATAAAAGCCACTCAACCCCCTCTCTTTCCCTCACAGCTCTCAGAGCATCCCCTCCCCCTTCTCCCCCCTCTGTCGGAGCTCTGGTGGCCGGAAAAAGCCAAGCTGAGGAGCTCCTCCCCACCACCACCTTGAGCCATGTCCGACCAAGCCGGCCCCTCCCGAGCCCGCCAAACACAGGTGGAAGCTTTCTCCCTCCCCCTTCTCCATTTTGGAGGTCTTGCATGGCGCTCCCGGCGGCCGGAGCACCGCCGCCATCACCCCCCTCCCCTCCCGTTTAAAAAACAAAAAAAAAAGGCTCCGGCGGCGGCGGGCCGCCGGACCACCGCCGGAGGGAGGGCCCACCACCGGCGGGTTGGCCGGTGGTGGAGCCACGGCCGGCCGGCGGCGAAGAAGCCCCGTAAGGGGCGACGGAATGAGTACAGCAGGGGGGAGAAAGATGGTGTACAGTAACTACATTTTATAATTTATAAATTATATTATTATAATATGTAAATATTATAATATTATAATTAATAATGAGTTATTTATTTTTAGACGCTAAAATAGGGCCCTCATGAAAAAGTTTTGAACATTAAAATTGTTCTTCTTGATGAGGGCAGTCTCCAAAAAAATTTTGAGAATTTTTGGAATTGATTTATTATTTGTAAAAGCCCAAATAAAATTTATTTGGCCAAATTAAAGACCCAAAATATTTTGGAATATTACAAAAAAATTGTTAGGCTCATTTTAGGCTCTCTTAAGGGTTATATCAAAATTTGGGGTCATGGGGATAAGTTTTGATATTTTTCCTAAAATCTGGAAGCCTAGGATCGCACTCAGAAATTATTACGCTTGAAAATAAAAATTAGAGCGCGCGACTATCCTCCCTAATTTTGAATAATAAATTCAAAGTTATCGTATCGACGAGAGTGGATGAGGCAAGTGACCATGCTCCGGGTGTTTCGAGATTTCGTGAAACCGTTGAGCGCCTCGACTCTCGAGTGAATCTCTGGCACGCTCAAAAAATGAAAGTATGAGTGGTGAGTTATGAATTATTCTTGACAAATAATGAGGGTGTAACTCCTGATAAGCCTCGAACTGATTAATTCGTGATTAATAAGGCGCAACCAACTCATAATCCGATCTTAATAATGAGTGTAACCCAAGGAAACCCTTTAAAAATTGAGATGGAACTAAATCTCTCATGAGAACGGAGATGGATCTGAATATGCCTCCTAAATGGAGATGGAACTGAATCTCTCTTGAGAACGAAGATGGATCTGAATGTGCCTCCTGGATGGAGATGGAACTGAATCTCTCCTGAGAACAGATATGGAACTGAAGCCTCCTGAATGGAGTGATTGGACTACTAACCATTTTCTTTATGATTATTCCAATCTTACACTGGTCCAGTTCCTTTATTCTTTTCAGTTCAGTACTTTCAATTTAGTTCTACTCCAGTCTCGTACTGGTCAAGTACTGTTAATTCAACTATACTCCAGTTTCGTACTGGTCAAGTACTTTTAATTCAGCCCTACTCCAATTTCATACTGGTCAAGTACTTTCAATTTAACAATACTCCAGTCTCGTACTGGTCAAGTACTTTTAATTTAGCTATACTCCAGTCTCATACTGGTCAAGTACTTTTAATTCAGTCTGACTCCAGTTTCGTACTGGTCTCGTTTCATTTCAGCACTTTAAATAAGCAGAATAAACACCGCATTTGTCCTCATTGCAATTTACTATTATAATTTCGGGTCCATCTCTGACGAGCAGTCATTATTAAGGTTGAGCTTTTGTTGGGAATAACCGGAGTTGAGGTATTCCTCCAAGTATAGCCCCAAATAAAGCGTTCCCACGCTCCTTGTCAAAAGTAGAGCTAAGTGTTGCCACCCAAAGTTAGAAGCCTCGTAGGGCAGGCCGATGTAGACTCGGTATGTATTATGTTTGTTATTGATTGATTGTTTGTAAATTGCTTGCCGTGGAATAGTGGCGGGTCAGTCCCTCCCACAGACCATTCGTACCAGTGCGGGAAGGTCGACGACTCAAGGCGATAGGGAGATGAGTACCACGGGTGACCGGCTGTTTTATTCTCCGTCGGGTTTTCCTCCGCTGGTCGGCCAAAATGATTCGTTGGATGTCGCTCACATCCAAGAGTACACCATGTTGTACGTTAGGGCATGGGGTTGTGCGGTACGATCATCCCCAGAAGTGGCAGGACTGGCAACTGTCACTGACGGCAACATCGGTGAGGCTTGCGGGGCTCGCTACCCTGCTGGAACAAGAGCGGTCCAAACTATATCGACATAGGGTTTGTGTGCGCGGCTATGAAATCCTGCGGTGTGTGTGCGGCTGTGAATGCCTGCGGTGTGTGCGCGGTTATGAATGCATGCGGTGTGTGCGCGGCTATGAATGCTTGCGGTGTGTGCGCGACTGTGAATTCCTGCGGTATGTGTGCGGTTGTGAATGCCTGTGATAGAATTTAGGGTATGAAAACCTGTTGTGCTGATGAGCTAGTAGAGCATTGTTATAACTGTTTCATACTATTGCTGCTTTTTCGGTTATACTGTACTCTTTTATATTTGCTCCTAGCTATTCATATATGAAATTTTGTGCTAACCCTCTCTTGCTTCGTCTATTTACTTATGTTTGGTGGGTGCGTGCTCGTCCCCAGGATGTGGATCTGGGGAGGAGATTTGTTTCCAATTAGCTCTGTGACTAACGGTTATTTGATTAACCATTCACAGGAGATGGAGTACCGTAGTGACCCGCTGCCGTAGAAGATTACGCCAACAGCTAAGTCTACTCGAGCAGACGCACCCCTGCCATCCCCAGAGTTTAGAGACGTGAGTTCCGTCGAGCAGCGTAGAGAGAATGTATATGAGGATTATATGTAGCACATGTATAGCCCACCGGCTTATATAAGTACTTAGGCTTCTGCCCGAGAACCGCTGTAATTTGGATATGTGATATAAAAATCTGACAATGGTTTCATGTTAATGCTTCCACTATTTTCTGATGGGTTGTGAATGTTATGATTGGAGCCAAGCAAGGCGACCAACTAGTGCTTGGATAGGGTGGATTGTTCCCCTATAAGTACTGGGTGGGCGTCGTGGGCCAGTAGTACCCCCTTCGGCCGACCCGGGCAAAAGGTTGGGGGGGTACTAAAAATGGATCAGAGCCATCACGATTCTTCCTTGTGGAGCATTCTCAGGATCCCTTCATCCCTCGCTTCGTTTTAGGTTCGGGACGAACCTTGCAGCGGAAGCCTGGTGGACCCTAGTGTAAAGGCTTAGGGATTCTAGACTGTACGATAGTACGCCCATACATTATTGTTTTCCGCTTGGGTTGTCTTTTTTGCAAATTTCCCCTACTTTTGCAAAATACTAACACTCTTTCCTGTTACTTCTCAAGATACCGGAGTATAGTATCGGGGGAACCTCGTCCAGAGGATATGTTCCAGCTACCCCACCACAAGACCCGATCGCTCCCGTGGCCGTACCGTTTGCCGAGACAGATATAGGGCAGACACTGATCGCTATACTAGCGACTTTCCATGATGCCCTAGCACAGCCACCGCGAGAGATGACCCCACCCACCGATCTGCTGACGACTTTTCGAGGACTGAGGCCTCCCCCTTTCAGGGGTACAGAGATGGCCATTCAGGTAGAGGAGTGGGTGGAGTGAGTGGAGGAGCTGTTAGAAGGGATGATGTGCCCAGCTGTGGCAGCAGTCTCTTTGGTGGTGACCCTCTTGGAGGGATATGCGAGGGATTGGTAGAGAGCAGCTAGTCGCTCTACATTTCGAGGTTGGCCAATGAGCGTGATCCTTTGGGGGGAATTATCCGAGGCTCTACTAGAGTTCTTTATCACAGATGCAGACCGAGCCGCGCTGCAAGAGAGGTTCCTGCTCATCTGATAGCGCAACTGCATTGTGGCAGAGTATGAGGGAGAGTTCATACACCTAGCACGCTTTGCCGGGAACCTGGCTGCCTCCGACAGGGATAGAGCTTCTCGGTTTTACCGAGGACTATGAGACGACCTGAGGCAGGCCCTGATTATGCTCTCTCAGGCCACCTTCCACAACATATCCACCCATGCAGCATCTTTAGAGTTGGACAAGCATACGGTGGCTCAGCGGCGCAGAGGTCAGGAAGAACTCCCTCGAGACCAGAGGCGATATGGAGGAGTCGCTCCCCACAAACAGGATAGAGAGCGCAGATAGCGATGCCGCAGGCAGCCCTATAGGCTCCCACCAACACCCCCAGCACCCCAAGCTGTACAGCCAGACAGGAGACCAGCTCCAACTCCACAGCCCCCACTAGTGGCCCGACGAGACGTTCCTGTTGGGAATTGTCTTCACAATACCCCAGATTTGTGGGAAGTCAGACCTGAAACTAAGATGAATTAAGTTGTATTTGATGTTGTGTTTAAGTTCTGTATGCAGGACTCTATTGCCAAGTGTGAACTAATGTCAGTCTATAGTGGGTCACCAAACACAGGACCAAACAATGTAATTCCACATTGTGTGATCTAAAGTGTTGACTCATGTATAGCTCTCTATTGGGGTACACTTTATCTATATGCACTTGGAATACTAGACCATGGAGTGGTGAAGATCATCAAAGAAATTTGACTAAGTCCATATACTCGAGTACATCCATTCATATACTCGAGTACCTCTTTTCCTTATACTCGAGTAGGTGATTGTGTACTCGAGTAGAGCCTTAGTCATACTCGAGTAGTTTCTTAGTCATACTCGAGTAAGGCTAGCTGTTCAGACTAAATATTTCTAAGTCCACATACTTGAGTAACTTCGCTCATACACTCGAGTAAGTGGCTTAGCACTCGAGTAGATTTTGTTTCTGTATACTCGAGTAGTCTGGTCTAGTACTCGAGTAGATCTTTCTTATACTCGAGTTGTCTGGATTAGTACTCGAGTAGATCCTTCTTATACTCGAGTAGTCTGGATTAGTACTCGAGTAGATGTTTCTACTTACTCGAGTAGTCAGTCAGAGTAACGCGGGTAGTTCTTCCAAGGTACCGAGTAGTCATCTCTATTACTCGAGTAGATGTTTCTCTTATCTACTCGAGTAGAAGACCTTTATACTCGAGTATTTCATCTATCCCGAGTATGTTGGTTCAGAATTCCTGAAATCGTTAAGTCCAGAATTGACGGAGATTTCAAATTAACCTTTTCTGATTGGTCCACGTGTCAATCTTAATTACGATTATGACCGTTGGAGATAGCCTATAAATAGGTCCTTTCAGATCTTACTTATTGCAAGTTATTTAACAAGTTATTTTTAAGAGAAATACTCGAAAATCTCTCTCGTCCTTTTCAAGAAAGAAATCCGAAAAACCTAAAATCCCGATTGTTGGGATTTGTCTCCACAATACCTCAGATTTGTAGGAGGTCAGACCTTGAACTAAGATGAATTAAGGTGTATTTGATGCTGTGTTTAAGTTGTATGTGTGCAGGTTCTAATTGCCAAGTGTAGACCAATGTCAGTCTATAATGGGTCACCAAACACAGGACCATACAATGTAATCCCTCATTGTGTGATCCAAAGTGTTGGCCCATGTATAGCCTCTCAATTGGGATACACTTCCTATATGCACTTGGATTGATGGACAGAAGCATTGGAACTAATTTCCTCAGAAAAATTTCTAAGTCCAAAATACTCGAGTAACCCCTTTGTTATACTCGAGTATCAGACTTAATACTCGTGTATATATTTCTATACTCGAGTAGTTAATTAGACTTACTCGAGTAATCAGTTAGACTTACTCGAGTAGGCTCTGAATACTCGTGTATATATTTCTATACTCGAGTAGTTAGTCAGTCACTCGGGTAAGGTGTTTTCATACTCGAGTAAGTAAACGTAATCACTCGAGTAAATCATATATCATACTCGAGTAGATCCTTTTTTTCTCTTTTCTGCAAGTTCAAGTATTGATACTCGAGTAATTGATTTTGATACTCGAGTAAATTATTCGATACTCGAGTAGTTGGTTTTAATACTCGAGTAAGCAGTTGATACTCGAGTAATTGATTTTGATACTCGAGTAAATCATTCGATACTCGAGTAGTTGATTTTAATACTCGAGTAGGTGAATGTTTCCCGGATTCATATGCTGATACTCGAGTATATCTTTGCTGATACTCGAGTATATCTTTTCTGATACTCGAGTATATCTCTTCTACTACTCGAGTAGTTCATTTCTCTATCAAGTAAATTTCTATTCTCATACTCGAGTATATGTCTCTTTGTCACTCGAGTATCTAAATTCCCATACTCGAGTATATCTTCTCTTACTCGAGTATAGCAGCTCCCTATTCCAGAATTCTTCTAAGTTCGAATTCGCTAAGTATTTTGAATCCGTCATTTCTGATTGGTCCACGTGTCATACTTAATTAAGATTATGACCGTTGGAGTCCACCTATAAATAGGTCATTTCAGAATTGACTAATTAACAAGATTATAGAGATATTCTTTTGAAGAAAGAGAAAATTCCGTGAACCCTAATCCTCACGCCGCCGCCACCGCCATCGTTGTTCACGGAAGAAATTCTGGATCGTCGATCTTCGTCTTCAAGGACTATTTCTCCAGCGATCCAGACAAGAGTGAATCACTCGATCTCGCCGAGCCTCAAGGATTTCAGATCTATCTTCTCGATCGAGGTGGTTCTAGTTTTCAGATTCGTGGATCTTTCTCTCACGTCATCTTCAACCTTTTCTGATCAAGTCAAAGCTCCTAAAGAAGAAGACCGTCAAAGATCCAGATCTGAAATTTTTTGTGTTGATTTTTATTCTCAAACCAAAATTTCATTGTAGGAGTTTTTCTCCGAGATTTGTAGGAAGATTTTTCTTCCGAGTTTTGTAGATCCAGTTGGATCGAGATTTGTAGGAACGTGGTTCCGAGGTGTAGGATTGTTTTCAATCCGAGATAGTGGAGTAGCCGAGTCTAGTGATTTGCTAGATCGGTGAGTAGAGTGGACGTACCCAAGATTGGGGAACCACTGTAAATTTCTTGTCTTCTGTGATTGCTTGATGTGCGCTGCGTTAAATTTTTTAATTCCGCTTTTGACTCGCATTTCACCTATTCACCCCCCTCTAGGTGATTTAGGCTAACAGCTTAGACCTCTCAATTGGTATTAGAGGGAGGTTGATCGTTAAAAGGTTAACACCTTGATCTTATCCTTCTAAGTTGTTTCCTGAAAAGTATCAAGCATGAGTAAGACCAAGGATTTTGCTAAACTCCCTATCTGCACCAAGAACAACTTTCCTATGTGGAAGGAAAGAGTAAAGTTCTTCATGGAAGCAGTAGATCCCCGGATCTTCATGATTGTTGAAGAAGGTCCCCACATTCCTATGACTACTTCCACCATAGATCCTAACAAGCAAGTTCCCAAGAAGTTGATGGATCTAGACAAGGATGAGATTGCACTTGTCTCTCTGGACAAGAAGGCTAAAAATATTATAGCAAGTGCAGTCGATGACTCAATGCTGCAGAATCTAATTCATTGTCAGTCTGCCAAGGAGATGTGGCAATCCCTGGTGACTCTGATGGAAGGCACTGAAGAAGTGAGGGATGATCAGAGATCCCTTCTGAATCAAAAGTATGAAGCCTTCCGGCAAGGTCACAAGGAAGCCATAGCTGACACATTCGAGAACTTTTTCAAGATAGTGAACGGCCTAAGAGTTTATGGCCGAGTCTTCACCAACGGGGAACTCAATGACAAATTCTTAAGATCCCTAACCAAGGAATGGGACAATAAGGTATGTGCCATTCGGGAGTTTGGAAGGTTAGCTGAGACGGACCCGCAAAATCTGTTCGGAAAGCTTATGTCTTACGAGCTACAAATTAACTCAAGAAAAGCTGAAGAAGAGACAAGCAGGTCTGCATCCAAGGAGAAATCAGTCACTCTAAAGGCAGATAGCTCAAGGAAGATAAAGGCTAGCTCTCCTGCCCCAGTTCCTGAGGCTGATGAAGAAGAATCATCTGAGCCCAGCTCATCTGGCTCAGAACTATCTGATGGAGAGTTCTCCCTACTCTCAAGGCAGTTCAAGAAATTTTTGAACAAGAAGAAGCAATGGAGAGGCAAGGATGCCTCATATAGAAGATCACGACATGACAGTGATCAATGGAAGAAAGGCTCAAGTAGCCATGATAGGTATAATTCTAAACCGAACAAACAGATTTCTACTGACATCATTTGTTATTGTTGCAATAAGCCAGGTCACGTCATCGCCGATTGCCCTCACAAAAAGAAAGAGGGTGGAAGAAGAGAGGAAAAGAAATCCTCACACCACAAGAAGAGGACAGAGAAAAGCTTAGTAGCCAAGAAGAGCAAAACTCTCAGCGACTCTGACTCATCTGAGTCGAGTGAAGAAGAGGAAGCTTACTTTGGGCTCATGGCTCATTCAGATGATGAACAAGTCCCCCAGTTTGCTGGGGAGGTAAAATCTCATACTCCTCTCTCTGATTCTGATGATGACAATGAGCAAGAGGGATATTCCTCTGAAGATGAATCTGAGCTCATGGGTCAGTATAAGGAGTTACTCACCGCTTACGAAAAATGTCGTAGATTAATGAAAACTCAAGCCAAAGAGATAAATTCTCTACGAGCTAGTGAGAGCAGCTTGAGAGAAGAAGTCGATAAGACTAACTCTCTTCAAGAGAACCTCAATGCAGCTATGGAGGGATACAATAAAGCTCTCAAGCACATCGACCTTAAAGAGGAAATCATCAAAGAACTGGAAAAACAACTCGAGGCTGAAAAGAAGCTTGTTGAGAGTTTCTCTAAGCCTAAGACAGTTCTTCCAATCGTTGCTGAATTCTCTACTAAGGCCAAGGGTGCTGGTTTAGGCCACATTGGCTCTTCTAGTAAATCCTCTAGGAGAAACAAGGCCAAGAGAAAGAATAAGGCTGCCTGGAAGGCTCTAGCTGAAGAAAAAGGGAAAGCTCCCTTGGAACCTGTTGTGTTCAAGAAAGTTATCTTTCCCACGAACGATCTCGATTATGAGTCCACCTACGGACACTTTTCTAGGCCGATCCCTGAGAAGCCTAAGTCAAGATACCAAGGTTGGACTCGTCCTCGTAACTTTGGCGAGAGTGTCTTCAAGGCACCTTATGAGGAGATTCAGCTTCAAAGCTATGGACCTTATGCTCATGGTCACAATTTCAAAAAGACACCAAAAGTAAAACCCATTGTAGAAAAGCCCATGAAGGAGAAGACCTCATGTAACTGCCATCATCATGAAGCCTCCTCCTCCAAGAGTAAAGCTCCTGCTGGACCTTCATTCCAGAAAGTCAAGCAGGACTACACGAGGCAAAGATACAACAGGTTCAACTGTTGGTGCTGTGGCAGAATTGGTCATTTTGCCAGTGATTGTTGGTTCAATCCTGAAAATGCTGCAACCCCTAAGGTTAGCAACGTGAGAGTGACCACTCATGAGGCTAATACTCGTAGGGGGAGTATTCTAACTCGAGACCAAGGACCCAAACTTGTTTGGGTTCCTAAGGCTAAATGATTGTAATTGCAGGTATGTCCAAAGGCCACCAAAATGCCAATCTGGTACTTGGACAGTGGATGCTCTCGGCATATGACCGGGACAAGGAGCCTACTACAGAATTACACCTCAGTCTGTAACGGACCAAAGGTCATCTTTGGAGGTTCAGATCGAGGAATAACTAAAGGCTATGGTATGATCTCTAACGGTAGCGTATCCTTTTCGGATGTAGCCTATGTTGAAGGATTGGAACACAATCTCATCAGCATAAGCCAACTATGCGACAAAGGATACGTAGTTGAATTTCATGCTGACAAGTGTTTGATAAAATCGGATAACAATATGGAAACAATTTTATCAGGCACTCGAAGCAGAAATATTTTCTTTCTGAATTTTATTTGTATAGACTCTTCGACACCAGTGTGTCTTTTGGCAAAAAGTAGTGCATCTCTTGCTGACCAATGGCACAAGAGACTAGCACATATTAATTTCAAAACAATTAATAAATTATTCTCTCAAAACTTAGTGCGTGATGCACCCAATGTCAAGTGCGTTACGGACAGTCCTTGTCACGCTTGTATCAAAGGCAAGCAAACAAGAAGTTCGTTTAAAAGCATAATAGGCAAGGACTCCAATAGAAGTTTGCAGCTTCTCCATATGGACTTGTTTGGTCCACTGCAGGTTAGAAGTTTGGGAGGTAAGGAATATACGTTGGTTATTGTGGATGATTACTCGCGCTTTGCGTGGGTGTTCTTTCTGAAACACAAGTCAGATACCTTCGGTATTTTCACTAATTTTGTGAGGCAGATCCAGAATGAATACAACTGTTCCGTAGTCAAAATCAGAAGTGACAATGGAACGGAATTCAAGTCTGGAGCCATGACAGAATTTTGTGAAAGTCAAGGTATCTTTCATGAGTTTTCCTCTCCTCGCACTCCACAGCAAAATGGAGTAGCTGAGAGAAGGAACAGAACACTCATAGAGGCTTGTCGGACTATGTTGAGTGATGCCTCACTTCCGGAGTATTTCTGGGCTGAAGCCGTCAACACCGCTTGTCACGTGCAAAATCGAGCACTCATCAACAAGAACCATGATAAGACTCCTTACGAACTTCTAAAAGGCAGGCAACCAACCATTTCATACTTTAGAATCTTTGGCTGTAAGTGCTTCGTACTTAATAATGGAAAGTATCACTCTACCAAGTTTAGCGAGAAAAGCTTTGAAGGTATTTTCGTAGGATATAGTAGCCATAGTAAGGCTTATAGAGTATTCAATAGAAAAACTCTGGTGGTGGAAGAGTCGATACATCTTGTATTTGATGAGACGAGTCTGTTGCAAAGCAACTCGTCTAGTGTGCCTATTGTAGATGCAGGTACAAAGTTGAAAGAACTTAGCTTGGATGAACCTAGTGAAGATAAAGATGAGACATTCATCAAGGTCCCCTCTCCAACCACCATTGGAGAGGTGGATGATCAAGATGAAGAAGACATCCCAGCTGAAGATGCAACTCTAGTGGCGGAAGAGATCCCAGATGCAAGGACTCTAGAGTTCAGACACTTGAAGGATCATCCTGTTGACCAAATAATAGGAGATCCTCGGGATGGCGTCAGAACTCGTCGAGGTACAACTAACGAGAATTTACTCTTAAGTTTTCTCTCACAGGTTGAACCAAAGAAATTTGAGGAAGCCAACTCCGATGCATCCTGGATTCTAGCCATGGAAGAAGAACTGAATCAGTTCAAACGATGCAAGGTTTGGACACTTGTTCCTAGACCCAAAGGTAAGAACGTCATCGGGACAAAATGGGTCTACCGGAACAAGATGGATGAAGACGGGATAATCGTAAAGAATAAGGCCAGACTTGTCGCCAAGGGATATCGCCAAGAAGAAGGAATCGACTTCGACCAGACTTATGCTCCAGTAGCAAGACTGGAGGCGATCAGGTTATTTCTTGCCTACGCTGCACTCAAGGGCTTTACCGTCTATCAAATGGACGTTAAGTCCGCCTTCCTAAATGGTGACATAAAGGAAGAGGTGTACGTAGAGCAACCGCCAGGTTTTATTGACTCAACCTATCCTAATTATGTATATTTATTACAAAAAGCACTATATGGTCTTAAACAAGCTCCTCGAGCTTGGTATGAGACTCTATCTAGCTTCCTTCTTGAGAACAAGTTCACAAGAGGAAAGATAGACAAAACATTATTTCTTAGGGAAATAAAAGGCAAGATTTTGCTAGTGCAGATCTATGTCGACGATATTATTTTCGGCTCTACGGATAACAACCTCTGCAAGAAGTTTTCTAAACTTATGCAAGGGAAGTTTGAAATGAGCAGTATGGGAGAGCTAAAGTATTTCTTAGGGCTTCAGGTGAAACAATCTGAAGATGGGATTTTCATCTCACAGACCAAGTTCACCAAAGAGCTACTTAAGAAATTCGGAATGGAGAATGCAACCTCTATGAGGACTCCAATGGCCTCAGCTATGTCTCTGGACAAGGATGAGAAAGGGAAACCTTTTGATGAAACCAAGTACAGAAGCATAATTGGGTCCTTGCTCTACCTCACTGCAAGTAGACCAGATATAATGTTCTCAACATGTGTATGTGCTAGATTTCAGGTGAACTCTAAGGAATCTCACTACATCGCTGCAAAGCGAATCTTGAGATACCTCAAAGGTACACCAAATCTTGGCTTATGGTACCCAAGAAGTAATGATAGTGAACTAATTGGATTTTCAGATGCAGATTTTGCAAGTAGCAAAGATGACAGGAAAAGTACCTCCGGGACTTGCCAATTTCTCGGAAGGAGACTCATTTCCTGGAGCAGTAAGAAACAAAACTGTGTAGCCATCTCAACGGCTGAATCAGAGTACATCTCTGCAGGCAGCTGTTGTGCACAGCTCTTATGGATCAAGAATCAGTTTGAAGACTACAACATAAAGTTCCAGAACATTCCCCTGTTCTGTGACTCTTCCAGCGCTATAGCAATAGCCAACAATCCAGTCTCCCACAGCCGGACCAAGCATATAGAGCTTCGTTATCATTTCATCCGGGAGCATGTGGAAAATGGAGATATAGATCTACAGTATGTCTCCACAGACAGGCAAGTTGCAGATATTTTTACAAAGCCGCTGGATGAGTCCAAATTCTCGTTCTTCAAAACTGAGCTTGGACTGCTCAACAAAGAAGACCAATGATGGATTCTCAAATTAAGAAGATATCAGTAATGTTGGCTGCTCAGAGGTATAGTTTTTCAGTGGAAATAGACATCTACCAGGGCAATTCCTTCAAGTATTAGAGACTCGAGCATCGCTACACTTACACGAGTAAACGGCTAATACTCGTGTAAAAAGGTTCATATACTCGAGTAATCCAAAAGATACTCGTGTATGAACTTCTTATACTCGAGTATGAAAATTCGTTAAGAACTTAATACTCGTGTATGCTGATTACATACTCGAGTATGTATGATTGATTACTCGTGTATGATATGCCTACTCGAGTATACTAAACCTAATACACGTGTATGCTGTCATCTACTACTCGAGTATTCGGAAGTATTTTGGATTTTCAAAATCTCTACTCGCACCCAGCAAATTGCCGCCTTGTTCAGGTATGCCATTATACTTAATTCTCTTTAAACCTAATTAGGATTATTTATATATATATTCAAAACGAAAAAGTCCTTTCCACTTCTCATTCACTCGAGTAGCTGCCGACTTCTCGTATTCCCGACTCCTGTTCTTCGTCTTCCTTCACCGCAAGATTTCCGAATCGCTGATGGCTCCTCCCTCCTCCAAGTTTGGAATCGGCTCTGAATTAGTGACAGATGGCATTGAAGATATCTCGGATGACTTCAAGAACCTACTGATTCTCCTGGACACGGCCGGACTGACCTTCGTTCTTCAAGAACCCTGTCGTCTCTTACTTCCTGATGTTGAAGAGTTCTACAGCAATTTGAAGGTTAGACACAATGGTACAGTTCTGAAATCCAAGGTAAGGGGAGTTGAAATTCGGTTAGATAAAACCTCTGTCGCCACTCTGCTTCGGATGCCAGTGGTCGACGAAGAAGATGACCTAGACAAGGCAGATGCCGACCGCACCTCTTTATTCTGTGGTCGAGATCCTGAAGGTGGAGGTGCAACCTTGAATCGATCCTTGTTCAATTCAGAAGGGAAGTTTCTCGTTGAATCATTGCCAAAATCCTATGGTGCAAGACTTACTCCATTAGAGATGTATCCCAAAATCTATTTGACGTTATGCAAGCTATTGTCTGCAGGAAGAAATTCCAGTTTGGAATGATGATACTGGATAAGATCAGAGAAAGCGTCAAACATCCCAGTTTTGCCAGGATTATCTCCCTTCTCCTCCATGAGATCAATCCTACAGTGTTTGACTTCTCTAAAGGGACTCCTCTTCACCACATGAAGAAAGTTTCAATATCTTCCATTCAGAGGTATGACCTCAAGATCATGAACACTGCCCAAGCCTCCAAGGCTGATGCCATCTCAGAATAACAACAAGACAGCAGTTTACCTGAAGTCAGGATCCCATCTCCTCCTCTACATCAAACTATTGCTACCTCTGGTGCTTTAGTTGAGGGGGAGCCTGCCTCTTCTCTTTCTCAGCTTCAAGTTACTTCTGAATTAGTGATTCCAGCACAAGAAGAAGTCAGAGTTGCTACTCCTCCAGTTTCCCCTACTCCAGCTCATCTTCAATCAGAAATTCCTGAATCTGAGATTCCAGATACAGCTCACCTACTGTCCACAGCTGAAGATATAGACAGATTCATTGATGAGCTAAGCTCAGATGCTCCTCCTTTTCAAAATGATTCAGCTGCCAAGTCTCCTGCCAAGTCTCCTGCCAAGTCTCCTGCTCAGTCTCCAGCTCTCTCCCCTTTGGTTGCCACAGATCTTCATGATGATATCATTCTGTCCGATGACGAGGAGGATTCCCCAGACCCTGTTGACCCTCCTCTGAGGACACTTGATTTCTCTCTCCCCTCCTTCACTGATCCCTGTGACTCCATTGAGTTAATCCAAACCAAGAGAGCTGTAAGCTCAGTGGTTGTGGAAGAGATCCCCCGTTGGACTGCTACTGCTCTACCAGTCCCTGGATTAACCTCAGCTCCCTCTTCCTCCTCCTCTTCAGATCTAGTCAGCAAGATTGAGCTCATGCTCAAAGAACAGAGAGATTACTTTGATGCCTCTCTGCAGTCAGTCAACTCCAAGGTCTCTGCTCTTGAAAAGGAGATGAGCAGAGGCTTTGCTGAAATTCAAGCAAACACTGACACTCTCAAGCAGCTGTTCAAGATTGGAGGCAAAGCCATAGATCACACCATCACGAGCATAGGTGAGCTAAGAAACCAAGCAGAGACAGTAGCTCACAATCAGCTCAAGCTAGATGAGAGAGCTGAAACTAATGTTGTGAAAGTATGTAATGAAGTGAGCACCTTCAGGGATGAAGTTATTGCCCAGCTATCCATAGATATCAGCAAGGGGGAGAAGATTGTAATAGAACAAGTTGAAAAACTTTCTGAACAAGCTGAAGCCCAGGTCAAACAACAGTCTACCCAATCTCAAGAGGCTATAAGTGATCTAGTAAAAGGATTGAAAGAATCCATTCTTTCCCAGCTCCAGTCAGTCAAATTCTATACCTATGACACTGCTGTCTGGCTGCATAATCAAAACTTTCCTGAGTTTCAACTAGACCCTACCATTATACCTCAGCATCTAAATCCTCTTGCAGAACAGCCTCCAGCAGATGTCTCAGCTCAAGCAACCCTTCAAGGAGGTGTGCCAGTTTTCTCACCTAGAGCTGAGGGTGATGTGACTGAGCCTCCCCTATCCTATACTGAAGCATGGCAAGATGATTTGCCTTCCAGTTCTCAAGGCCCTTCTAAGAAGAAAAGAAAATATGGTGACGGCGCTTCTGCCAGCCGTTCTGCACCCAGGAAAGAGCCAGCTTCTGAAGGTAGACCACCTGTTGTTCATGCTGAAGTGTGGAGTCCTACCTCTAAGTCCCTAATTCTTGATACTTTGAGGTTAGTGACTGATCTTGGGGAGAACAGAGATAATTACTACAGTTACTCAGAGTGGAAAGCCTATGAAGCATCTCAGATAAAGATCAGGCTGCATGACAGAAATTGGGGGCATAACAACCCAGCTGCTCCTCCTAGGCCCAGGACTTACTTTCCAAAACCTTTCAGCTACCTAGAGAGGCAAGACTTCAAAAGAGAAAGGATGCACAAGGATGCCCCATCTTGAGTTGAACTAAGAATGTGGAATTGGACTTTTGTTTCTATGCTTAAAACATTTCTATATATATATATATTTAATTCTGATTATGGCTATCTCATTGATTATCTTGCTTTAACTTATGTTTTGTTTTTCAAGTATATGTGCATTGTTCTTTTTACTCTGTATAATTCACCTTAGTATAGAGGATGCTGACATCTACAAATAGGGGGAGATTGTTGGGATTTGTCTCCACAATACCTCAGATTTGTAGGAGGTCAGACCTTGAACTAAGATGAATTAAGGTGTATTTGATGCTGTGTTTAAGTTGTATGTGTGCAGGTTCTAATTGCCAAGTGTAGACCAATGTCAGTCTATAATGGGTCACCAAACACAGGACCATACAATGTAATCCCTCATTGTGTGATCCAAAGTGTTGGCCCATGTATAGCCTCTCAATTGGGATACACTTCCTATATGCACTTGGATTGATGGACAGAAGCATTGGAACTAATTTCCTCAGAAAAATTTCTAAGTCCAAAATACTCGAGTAACCCCTTTGTTATACTCGAGTATCAGACTTAATACTCGTGTATATATTTCTATACTCGAGTAGTTAATTAGACTTACTCGAGTAATCAGTTAGACTTACTCGAGTAGGCTCTGAATACTCGTGTATATATTTCTATACTCGAGTAGTTAGTCAGTCACTCGGGTAAGGTGTTTTCATACTCGAGTAAGTAAACGTAATCACTCGAGTAAATCATATATCATACTCGAGTAGATCCTTTTTTTCTCTTTTCTGCAAGTTCAATTATTGATACTCGAGTAATTGATTTTGATACTCGAGTAAATTATTCGATACTCGAGTAGTTGGTTTTAATACTCGAGTAAGCAGTTGATACTCGAGTAATTGATTTTGATACTCGAGTAAATCATTCGGTACTCGAGTAGTTGATTTTAATACTCGAGTAGGTGAATGTTTCCCGGATTCATATGCTGATACTCGAGTATATCTTTGCTGATACTCGAGTATATCTTTTCTGATACTCGAGTATATCTCTTCTACTACTCGAGTAGTTCATTTCTCTATCAAGTAAATTTCTATTCTCATACTCGAGTATATGTCTCTTTGTCACTCGAGTATCTAAATTCCCATACTCGAGTATATCTTCTCTTACTCGAGTATAGCAGCTCCCTATTCCAGAATTCTTCTAAGTTCGAATTCGCTAAGTATTTTGAATCCGTCATTTCTGATTGGTCCACGTGTCATACTTAATTAAGATTATGACCGTTGGAGTCCACCTATAAATAGGTCATTTCAGAATTGACTAATTAACAAGATTACAGAGATATTCTTTTGAAGAAAGAGAAAATTCCGTGAACCCTAATCCTCACGCCGCCGCCGCCGCCATCGTTGTTCACGGAAGAAATTCTGGATCGTCGATCTTCGTCTTCAAGGACTATTTCTCCAGCGATCCAGACAAGAGTGAATCACTCGATCTCGCCGAGCCTCAAGGATTTCAGATCTATCTTCTCGATCGAGGTGGTTCTAGTTTTCAGATTCGTGGATCTTTCTCTCACGTCATCTTCAACCTTTTCTGATCAAGTCAAAGCTCCTAAAGAAGAAGACTGTCAAAGATCCAGATCTGAAATTTGTTGTGTTGATTTTTATTCTCAAACCAAAATTTCATTGTAGGAGTTTTTCTCCGAGATTTGTAGGAAGATTTTTCTTCCGAGTTTTGTAGATCCAGTTGGATCGAGATTTGTAGGAACGTGGTTCCGAAGTGTAGGATTGTTTTCAATCCGAGATAGTGGAGTAGCCGAGTCTAGTGATTTGCTAGATCGGTGAGTAGAGTGGACGTACCCAAGATTGGGGAACCACTGTAAATTTCTTGTCTTCTGTGATTGCTTGATGTGCGCTGCGTTAAATTTTTTAATTCCGCTTTTGACACGCATTTCACCTATTCACCCCCCTCTAGGTGATTTAGTCTAACAACTTAGACCTCTCACCGATCGTTCTGGTCGCCGCCGCCATTAACGTTTTTCCGGAAGAAGCTTTGGATCGACTTTCTCTCAAGCGCTGCTACCTAGATCGATCCAAGGAAAAGAAGAATCATCTGATCCGATTGAGCTTCAACGGCCTGTGGATTACTCGTTGATCGTGGTGATTTTAGATCTCAGTTTCTTGGAAATTAGTCCAGCCTTCTTCTACTTTTTCTGATTAAGCCTAAAGCTCTCAACGAAGAAGACGAAATCCAAGATCCAGATCTGAGATATTTTTGTTTGTAAATTTTATTCAAACAATTTTCTGTGTAGGAGATTTGTCTCCGAGTGGTAGGAAGTTTTATCTTCCGAGTGTAGATCCCTTGTGGACTGAGTTTGTAGGAACGTGGTTCCGAGGTGTAGGATTGATTTGCAATCCGAGATAGTGGAGTAGCCGAGTCTGGTGATTTGCTAGATCGGTGAGGAAAGTGGACGTACCCAAGATCAGGGAACCACTATAAATCTCTTGTCGTCTGTGTGATTGCTTGATTACTTGTCTGTGCTGTCGATAAATTTTTTATTCCGCATTTGACGCACAAATCACCTATTCACCCCCCTCTAGGTTAGTTAGGTAGACACTTAGATCTCTCTCAATTGGTATCAGAGGGAGGTTGATCATTAAAAGGCTAACACCTTGATCATATCCCTCTCAAGTTGTCTACAAGAAAGTATCAAGCATAAGTAAGACCAAGGATTTTTCTAAACTCCCCGTGTGCACCAAGAACAACTTTCCTATGTGGAAGGAAAGAGTCAAATTCTTCATGGAAGCTGTAGACCCTCGGATCTTCATGATTATTGAAGAAGGTCCGCATGTTCCTATGACTGTATCAACAATAGACCCAACCAAAAAGGTTCCAAAGAAGTTGATGGAATTGGATAAGGACGAGATTGCACTTGTCTCCCTAGACAAGAAAGCCAAAAATATTATAGCAAGTGCAGTTGATGACTCGATGCTGCAAAATCTTATACATTGCCAGTCTGCCAAGGAGATGTGGCAATCCCTGGTGAATTTGATGGAAGGGACTGAGGAAGTTAGGGATGATCGGAGATCCCTCTTAAATCAGAAGTATGAAGCCTTCCGGCAAGGTCACAAGGAACCCATAGCTGACACATTCGAGAATTTCTTCAAAATAGTCAATGGTCTAAGAGTTTATGGCCGTATCTTCACCAACGGAGAACTGAATGACAAATTCTTAAGATCCCTGACCAAGGAATGGGATAATAAGGTATGCGCCATTCGGGAGTTTGGAAGGTTAGCCGAGACAGACCCGCAGAATCTGTTCGGAAAGCTTATGTCTTACGAGCTTCAGATCAATTCTAGAAAAGCTGAAGAAGAGATGACCAGGTCTGCTTCCAAGGAGAAGTCTGTTGCTCTGAAGGCAGATAGCTCAAGGAAGACAAAGGTTGGCCCTCCAGCCCCAGTTCATGAAGTTGAGGAAGAAGAATCATCTGAGCCGAGCACATCTGGCTCAGAGCTTTCTGATGGAGAGCTCTCTCTACTCTCAAGTCAGTTTAAGAAGTTCTTAAATAAGAAGAAGACGTGGAAAGGCAAGGATGCCTCCTATAGAAGATCACGCAATGATGGTGATTGCCATAGAAAAGGCTCAAGCAGTCATGACAGGTATGGCTCTAAACCAAACAAATATCATTCGACTGACATCGTTTGTTATTGTTGTAACAAGCCAGGTCACGTAATTGCGGATTGCCCACACAAGAAGAAAAAGGGTGGCAAAAGAGAAGAAAAGAAGCCCTACACCAAGAAAAGGACAAAAAGAAGCCTACTGGCCAAGAAGGGTAAAACCCTCAGCAACTCTGACCCATCTGAGTTGAGTGCAGAAGAAGAAGCCTACTTTGGATTAATGGCTCTAAGTGATGATGAACACGTCCCCTAGTTCACTGGGGAGGTAAAATCTCACACTCCTCTTTCGGAATCTGATGATGATAGTGAGCAAGAGGGTTATCCCTCTGAGGATGAATCTGAACTCATGGATCAATATAAGGAGTTGCTCAAGGCTTACGACAAATGTCAGAAAGTCGTGAAAACTCAAGCCAAAGAGATAAAATCTCTACAGGCTATTGAGAGCAGCTTGAGAGGAGAAGTCACTAAGATTGACTCTCTTCAAGAGAGCTTTAATTCTGCTATGGAAGATTACAATCAAGCTCTCAAGCACCTTGACCTTAAAGATGAAATCATCAAAGAGTTGGAAAAACAACTCAAGGCTGAGAAGAAGCTTGTTGAAAGTTTCTCTAAGCCAAAGACAGTTCTTCCACTCGTTGATGAATTCTCAGCTAAGGCCAAAGGAGCTGTACTAGGCCATATTGCCGCTCCTAGTAAATCCTCTAGGAGAAACAAGGCCAAGAGAAATAATAGGGCTGCCAAGAAGGCTCTAGCTGAATAAAAAGGGAAAGCTCCTTTGGATCCAGTATCGTTCAAGAAAGTTATCTTTCCTACGAACGAATTCGACAATGAGTCCACCTGTGGACACTTCTCTAGGCCGATCCCGGAGATGCCCAAGTCAAGGTACCAAGGTTGGACTCGCCCTCGTAACTTTGGCGAAAGTGTCTTCAAGGCACCTTATGAAGAGATTCAACTTTAGAGCTATGGACCATATGCTCATGGTCATAACATCAAGAAGACACCAAAGGTAAAACCTGTTGTGGAAAAAGCCTATGAAGGAGAAGACTTCATGTAGCTTCCATCATCATGAAGCTTCTTCCTCCAAAAATGCTACCCGGGCTGGACCTCCACCCAGGAAGGTCAAGCAGGAATTTGGAAGACAAAGATATAACAGATTCGACTGTTGGTGCTGTGACAAAATTAGACATTTGGCCATCGATTATTGGTTCAATCCTAAAAATGCTGCAACCCCTCAAGTGGCAAAGTGAGAATGACCACTCATGAGGCTAATATTCGTAGGGGGAGTATTCTAACTCGAGACCAAGGACCCAAACATGTTTGGGTTCCTAAGGCTAAGTGATTGTAATTGCAGGTATGTCCAAAGGCCACCAAAATGCCAATCTGGTACTTGGACAGTGGATGCTCTCGGCATATGACCGGGACAAGGAGCCTACTCCAGAATTTAACCTCAATCTGCAACGGACCAAAGGTCATCTTTGGAGGTTCAGATCGAGGAATAACTAAAGGCTACAGTATGATCACTAACGGTAGCGTATCCCTTTCCGACGTAGCCTATATTGAAGGATTGGAACACAATCTCATCAGCATAAGCCAACTGTGTGATAAAGGATACGTAATTGAATTCCATGCCGACAAGTTTTTGATAAAATCGGTTGACAACATGGAAACGATTCTATCAGGCACTCGAAGCAGGACAAATTTATTTTTAAATTTCATATGTATTGACTCCTCTACACCAGTATGTCTTTTAGCAAAAAGTAGTACATCTCTTGCTGACAAATGGCACAAGAGACTAGCACATATTAACTTTAAAAGTATTAATAAACTATTCTCTCAAAACTTAGTACATGATGCCCCTAATGTCAAATGCGTTACGGACAGCCCTTGTCATGCATGTATCAAAGGCAAGCAAACAAGGAGTTCATTAAAAGTATTATAGGCAAGGATTCTGATAGAAGCTTACAACTTCTTCACATGGACTTGTTTGGTCCACTGCAAGTCAGAAGTTTGGGAGGTAAGGAATATACATTGGTTATTGTGGATGATTACTCGTGCTTTGCATGGGTGTTCTTTCTGAAACACAAGTCAGATACCATCAGCACTTTCACTAATTTTGTTAGGCAAGTCCAGAATAAATACAACTGTTCCGTAGTCAAAATCAGAAGTGATAATGGAACGGAATTCAAGTCTGGAGCCATGACAGAATACTGTGAAAGTCAAGGCATCTTTCATGAGTTTTCCTCTCCTCGCACTCCACAGCAAAATGGAGTAGCTGAGAGAAGGAACAGAACACTCATAGAGGCGTGTCGAACAATGTTGAGTGATGCCTCACTTCCAGAGTACTTCTGGGTTGAAGCCGTCAACACCGCTTGTCACGTGCAAAATCGAGCACTCATCAACAAAAACCATGATAAGACTCCTTACGAACTTCTAAAAGGGAGGAAACCAACCGTTTCATATTTTAGAATCTTCGGTTGTAAATGCTTCGTACTTAACAACGGCAAGTACCACACTACCAAGTTTAGCGAGAAAAGCTTCGAAGGTATTTTTGTAGGTTACAGTAGCCATAGTAAGGCTTATAGAATATTTAATAGAAAAACTCTGGTGGTAGAAGAATCATTACACATTGTATTTGATGAGATGAGTTTGCTGCAAAGTAACTCTTCTAGTGTGCTCATTGAAGAGGCAGGTACAAACCTTAAGGAACTCAGTCTGGATGAACCTACTGAAGATAGAAATGAAAAGTTCATCAAGATCTCCTCTACAACCCCGATTGGAGAGATAGATGATCAAGATGAAGAATTCATCCCAGCTGAAGATGCAACTCCAATGGCTGAAGAGATCCCAGATGCAAGGACTCTTGAGCTCAGATACCTGAAGGATCATCCCTTGGAGCAAATCATAGGAGATCCCCGAGATGGTGTCAGAACTCGGAGAGGTACAACTAACGAGAATTTATTCTTAAGCTTTCTATCACAGGTTGAACCTAAGAAGTTCGAGGAAGCAAACTCGGATGCATCCTGATACTAGCCATGGAAGAAGAGTTGAATCAGTTCAAACGTTGCAAAGTTTGGACACTTGTTCCTAGACCCAAGAGTAAGAATGTCATCGGGACAAAATGGGTCTACCGGAACAAGATGGACGAAGATGGAACGATTATAAAGAACAAAGCCAGACTTGTTGCCAAGGGATATCGTCAAGAAGAAGGAATCGACTTCGATCAAACATATGCTCAAGTGGCAAGACTGGAGGCGATCAGGCTATTCCTTGCTTATGTTGCACTTAAGGGCTTTACAGTCTATCAAATGGATGTAAAGTCTGTCTTCTTAAATGGTAACATAAAGGAAGAAGTGTATGTAGAGCAACCGCCAGGTTTTGTTGATTCAAACTTTCCCAATCATGTTTACTTACTGCAAAAAGCATTATATGGTCTTAAACAAGCTCCCCGAGCTTGGTATGAGACGCTGTCTAGCTTCCTTCTTGAGAGCAAGTTCACAAGAGAAAAGATAGACAGGACATTATTTCTTAGGGAAATAAAAGGCAAGATTTTACTGGTACAAATATATGTTGACGACATTATTTTTGGCTCTACGGATGACAACCTCTGCAAGAAGTTCTCTAAACTTATGCAAGGGAAGTTTGAAATGAGCAGTATGGGAGAGCTGAAGTATTTCTTAGGGCTTCAGGTGAAACAATCTGAGAATGGAATTTTCATCTCACAGACCAAATTCACCAAAGAGCTACTTAAGAAATTTGGAATGGAGAACGCAAACTCTATGAGGACTCCTATGGACTCAGCTATGTCTCTGGAAAAGGATGAGAAAGGGAAATCTTTTGATGAAACCAAGTACAGAAGCATAATATGGTCCTTGCTCTACCTTACCGCAAGTAGACCTGATATAATGTTCTCAACATGTGTATGTGCTAGATTTCAGGTGAACTCTAAGGAATCTCACTATATTGCTGCAAAGCGAATTTTGAGATATCTTAAAGGTACACCAAATCTTGGCTTATGGTACCCAAGAAGTAATGACAGCGAACTAATTGGATTTTCAGATGTAGATTTTGCAGGAAGTAAAGACGACAGAGAAGCACTTCCGGGACTTGCCAATTCCTGGGAAGGAGACTTATTTCCTGGAGCAGTAAGAAGCAGAACTATGTGGCAATTTCAACGGCTGAGTCAGAGTACATCTCTGCAGGGAGCTGTTGTGCATAGCTTCTGTGGATCAAAAATCAATTTGAAGACTACAACTTGGTGTTCAAGAACATCCCTCTGTTTTGCGACTCTTCAAGTGCAATTTCAATCGCCAACAACCCAGTCTCCCACAGCCGGACAAAGCACATAGAACTTCGATATCACTTCATCCGGGAGCATGTGGAGAATGGAGACATAGATCTACAATACGTCTCCACAGATAGGCAAGTTGCAGATATATTCACGAAGCCGCTAGATGAGACCAAGTTTTCATTCTTCAAAACTGAACTTGGGATGCTCAACAAAGAAGATTAGTGGACTCAATCAAAGGCTCGGAGTTAAAGTATTGGTGGAGGTAAAGATTAGTGCTTCGAAAAAAATACTTTGTCAAAGTGACTTACTCGAGTATGTGTACTCACATACTCGAGTACTTGGAAATAAACTCGAGTAGATATACGACCATACTCGAGTACATTAAAATATACTCGAGTAACTCGAAGTATGTACTTGTGTAGGTAAAAATTTACTCAAGTACATATCTTTCATACTCGAGTACTTAGTAACTCACTCGAGTACTTCATGACCTACTTGGTCTTCGACTTACTCGTGTAGGTTACAACAGATTACTCGTGTATGCCGATATATACTCGAGTACATGGAAATTCCAGAACTTTGAAAATTTCATTTTTCTCTTTTCGCACATCTCGATCTTTGCCGCCCCCCATAAGGTATGTTTTATTTTAAAACCTATTCTTAAACCTAATTAGGGTTATGTATATAAATAGAATGATCCCGTAATCCATTTCCACGAAACTTGTTCTCGAGTAATCGTCGGCGCTTCGCCTCCCAAAACCGCAGAGCGTCGTCTTCTCCAGATTCCATTCTTCCAGAGATCAATGGCTCCTTCATCCAAGATCGGCATAGGGTCTGAATTAGTTACAGATGGAATCGCCGATCTCTCCGATGACTTCCAGAATCTTCTAATCCTCCTTGACACCGCCGGACTGTCGTTTCTATTACAGACGCCGTGCAAGATTCTGTTTCCTGTAGTGGAGGAATTTTACAAAAATCTCAAGGTCAAGAGAAATGGAAAGGTACTCAAAACAAAGGTGCAAGGGATCAAAATCCGGTTGGACAAAACTTCTGTGGCAACTCTCCTTCGACTTCCAGTAATTGATGAAGAGGACGATTTAGGTCCTGAAGATTCTGATAGGACTACTCTCTTCTGTGGAGTAGATCCAGAGTGTGTATCCTTTAGCAGGGCAGACTGCAATCTAGAAGGCAAATTTCTGATAGACATCATATCCAAGGTACTACTCTGCAAGACATACTCCATCCGAGAAATTTCCAACAATATGTTTGATATAATGCAAGCTATTATATGCCGGAAGAAATTCCAGTTTGGTATGGTGATTCTAGATAAGATCAGAGAAAGCATAAAGCAACCAAATTTTGCAAGGATTATCTCTCTTCTTTTGCATGAGATAAATCCAGAAGTGTTCAACCTCTCCAAAGGAACTCCCCTCCATCACATGAAGAAGGTATCCATCTCCTCCATTCAAAGATATGAAATCAAGCTCCAAAACACTGCTCAAGCCTCAAAAGCAGTTGTTACCTCAGAAGATACCTCCAGAGAGCCCCTTGTCTCAGATGACAGGATTCCCCCTCCTCCTCTACATCACATTACTACCACCTCGGGTGCAATAGTTGAGGGGGAGCCTACCTAATCTAGCCTTAAGCACCAAGCTTCAGAAGCCCCCTCTCAGCAAGATAAGATCATAGATCCTACTCCTCCTCTTTCTCCTCTTCCAGGAGTCCTTCTCTCAGAGGTTCAAGCTCAAGAAAACCTCCTCTCTACTGCTGAAGATATTGACAGATAGATTGATGAACTCAGATCAGATGCTCCAGTGTTTCTAGATGATTCAGTTGTGATATATCCTGAGGATCCCATTCCAGAAGATGAGTCTCCTGCTAAGGAAACCCCTACCTCTCCTGCTCAGTCTCATGCTGAAGAGCAAGGTCATCCAGAGTCTGCTCTCCTGTCTGATGACAAGGACATGTATCCAGAACATGTGGATGCTCCTCTGAGGACACTAGACTATTGTCTTCCTTCATTCATCAATACAGAAGATTCTGTTGTGGTAGAACCCTTCAAGAGAGCTGAGAGCTCAGTTTTGATTGCTGAAATCCCCCCTGGGATGCTCCTGCTCCCTCAGCCTCTGCTCTAGCCTCAGCTCCCTCCAGCTCCTCAGGTATTGTAAGTAAGATTAAGGAAATGCTCCGTGAATAGAGAAAGTACTTTGATGATTCTCTGGCATCAGTGAATAACAAGGTCTCTACTCTTGAAACTGAGATGAGTAGAGGCTTTGCTGAAATTCAAGCTAACACTGATGAGCTAAAAAGATTATTTCAGTTAGGTGGCAAAGCCATAGACCATACTATTAGCAGTATAGGTGAACTCAGAAATTAAGCTGAAATAGTTGCACATAATCAGATTCTATTGGACAAGGATGCTTTTGCAAATGTTAAGAAAGTTTGTGAGGAAGTTGGAACATTTAGAGATGAAACCATTGCCCAACTATCCGTATAAATCAGCAAGGGGGAGAAGATAGTCAAAGAACAAGTTGAAAAACTATCTGCCCAATCTCAAGCAGCTGTGGATGGTCTAGTCAAAGAAATATCTGCCAAATCTCAAGCATCTGTGGATGGTCTAGTCAAAGAAATGAAAGCAGACATCCTAGCTCAGCTTCAATCTGTAAAATTCTATATTTATGATACTGCTGTATGGGTGCATAATTAGAACTTCCCAGATTTCAAACTTGACCCTACCATTATTCCAAAGTCCCTAGATCCTCTTGAAGAACATCCTCCCTCAGGTGCTCCAGCTCATGCTAACATTCCAGAGGGTGTGCCAGCCTTCTCACCCAGACCTACTGGTGACATGACTGAGCCTTCTATCTCTTATGCTGATGTGTGGCAAGATTATTTTCCTCAAAGCTCTCAGGTACACTTTGTTCAGGGTGCTCCTAGAAAGAAAAGGAAATATGGTGACGGCGCTTCAGCTAGCCGTTCTACACCAAGGAGAGAGCCTGCCCCATCTTCAGGAAGTAGATCAGAAGTTGTTCATGCAGAAGTTTGGAGTCCTACCTCCAAGTCCCTTATCTTTGACACATTGAAGTTGGTAACAGATCTTGGTGAGAATAAAAATCAGTACTATAGGTACTCAGAATGGAAAGCGTATGATGTTTCTCAAATCAAAATCAGATTGCATGACAGAAATTGGGGATTCAACAATCCAGCTGCTCCACCAAGGCCAAAGATTTATTTCCCTAAACCTTTCAGTTATTTGGAAAGGCAAGAGCTGAAGAGAGCTAAACAACACAGAGAGGATTACACCTGAAAAGTGTTTTGTGGAACTTGATAATCTTTCTATTTAATATATCTAATTCTTATTATGGTTTCCTAATTTACTATTATTCTCTGCTTTAGTCATTTTCTATTGATTGTTGTTATAGATGATCATTTCTTTTTAAGAAATTCATCTTAGTGCAAAGGGTGCTGACTTCTATAAATACGGGGAGATTGTTGGGAATTGTCTTCACAATACCCCAGATTTGTGGGAAGTCAGACCTGAAACTAAGATGAATTAAGTTGTATTTGATGTTGTGTTTAAGTTGTGTATGCAGGACTCTATTGCCAAGTGTGAACCAATGTCAGTCTATAGTGGGTCACCAAACACAGGACCATACAATGTAATTCCTCATTGTGTGATCCAAAGTATTGACACATGTATAGCCTCTCTATTGGGGTACACTTTATCTACATGCACTTGGACTACTGGACCATGGAGTGGTGAAGATCATCAAAGAAATTTGACTAAGTCCATATACTCGAGTACATCCATTCATATACTCGAGTACCTCTTTTCCTTATACTCGAGTAGGTGATTGTGTACTCGAGTAGAGCCTTAGTCATACTCGAGCAGTTTCTTAGTCATACTCGAGTAAGGCTAGCTGTTCAGACTAAATATTTCTAAGTCCACATACTTGAGTAACTTCGCTCATACACTCGAGTAAGTGGCTTAGCACTCGAGTAGATTTTGTTTCTGTATACTCGAGTAGTCTGGTCTAGTACTCGAGTAGATCTTTCTTATACTCGAGTAGTCTGGATTAGTACTCGAGTAGATCCTTCTTATACTCGAGTAGTCTGGATTAGTACTCGAGTAGATCCTTCTTATACTCGAGTAGTCTGGATTAGTACTCGAGTAGATGTTTCTACTTACTCGAGTAGTCTGTCAGAGTAACTCGGGTAGTTCTTCCAAGGTACTCGAGTAGTCATCTCTATTACTCGAGTACATGTTTCTCTTATCTACTCGAGTAGCATACCTTTATACTCGAGTATTTCATCTATCCCGAGTATGTTGGTTCAGAATTCCTGAAATCGTTAAGTCCAGAATTGACGGAGATTTCAAATTAACCTTTTTTGATTGGTCCACGTGTCAATCTTAATTACGATTATGACCGTTGGAGATAGCCTATAAATAGGTCCTTTCAGATCTTACTTATTACAAGTTATTTAACAAGTTATTTTTAAGAGAAATACTCGAAAATCTCTCCCGTCCTTTTCAAGAAAGAAATCCGGAAAACCTAAAATCCCGATCGTTTTGGTCGCCGCCGCCATTAACGTTTTTCCAGAAGAAGCTTTGGATCGACTTTCTCTAAAGCACTGCTACCTAGATCGATCCAAGGAAAAGAAGAATCATCCGATCCGATTGTGTTTCAACGGCCTGTGGATTACTCTTTGATCGTGGTGATTTCAGATCTCAGTTTCTTGGAAATAAGTCCAGCCTTCTTCTACTTTTTCTGATTAAGCCTAAAGCTCTCAACGAAGAAGACGAAGACTAAGATTCAGATCTGAGATATTTTTGTTTGTAAATTTTATTCAAATAATTTTCTGTGTAGAAGATTTGGCTCCGAGTGGTAGGAAGTTTTATCTTCCGAGTGTAGATCCCTTGTTGATTGAGTTTGTAGGAACGTGGTTCCGAGGTGTAGGATTGATTTGCAATCCGAGATAGTGGAGTAGCCGAGTCTAGTGATTTGCTAGATGGGTGAGGAAAGTGTATGTACCCAAGATCGGGGAACCACTATAAATCTCTTGTCGTCTTTGTGATTGCTTGATTACTTGTTTGTGTTGTTGATAAATTTTTTATTCCGCATTTGACGCACAAATCACCTATTCATCCCCCTCTAGGTGAGTTAGGTAGACACTTAGATCTCTCTCAATTCTCTTCACAGGGAACTGCTTCTTGTGTCAGCAGTCAGGACATATGAGGGCCTTTTGCCCTCAGGCGACGGGGAGACCCAAATTAGGAGTTGTTCAGGGTGGACAGCTGGCACGAGGGCAGGGTCAGAGAGGCCGCAGAGGCAGAGCTGGCAGAAGAGGCTAGCAGGGTCGAGTAGCGCCCCAGGAGGCCTACGCACTCGACCTGCAGCACAGACCAGCCCCTGACGTAGTCATAGGTATATATCTTAGGCGATAGAGAGATATCAGATCTGACTACTGATGTTGTATATTACTTATGCGTGCTTATATCCTCTATATTAGATAGTTATTATATATATTTTCCCATGTCCGCGGGAATCTTTTTGGTAGAAGGACTTCCTGCCAAAACCTTTTTCGACACGGGAGCAACTCATTCTTTTGTCTCCCACGAGTTCATCGCAACAAAAGGAAACGTTATCTGTTCAATCGGACTGTCTATACGAATCTGTTTACCGGACGGGTCGGATATGACTTCTACTGAAAAGTGCTCGTTCCAGGCTATGCTAGGAGAAGTAGAATTTGAAATCTATGCAACCATCCTAGCAATAACTGGATTCGACATAATTCTGGGAATGGACTAGTTGGCCGAGCACCAAGCCTAGATAAACTGTTCCACGCGAGAAGTCCGGCTACAAAACCCGAATGGCCAGACCGTCACATTTACAGGTGTGCCCTCTGTCTCACGTATTATCTTAACTTCTACGCAGATGGTAAAATCTGTCTGACAGAAGGACGAAGTATACCTTATCTACTTCGAGATGGAAGAAAAATCCCAGGTGCTCGCCAAGGTCCCAGTAGTCCGCGATTTTCCGGATATTTTCCCTGAGTCCCTCCCGGGATTGCCACCCAGCGTGTGGTCGACTTTCAGATCGAGCTCGTGTCCGGAGCATGGCCAGTATCACGAGCCCCCTACCGGATGGCCCCAAGGGAGCTGATTGAACTAAAGATCCAACTACAGGAACTATTAGATTCTTGATTCGTCCGCCCTAGTTTCTCGCCCTGGGGAGCCCCGGTACTTTTTGTAAAGAAGAAAGATGGGACTCTGCGACTGCGTATCGACTACAGGGAGTTGAATAAGCTGACTGTACGCAATACCTACCCCCTCCCTAGGATCGATGAACTGTTTGATCAGTTGCAAGGTGCGTCCGTGTTTTCCAAGATGGACCTGAGATCCGGCTATTACAAGCTTCGAATCCGAGAGAAGATATCCCCAAGGATGCCTTTAGCTCCCGATACGGTCTATATGAGTTCCTGGTGATGCCCTTTAGGCTCACTAACGTGCCCTCTGCCTTCATGGACCTGATGAAAAAAGTCTTCGAACCCTTCTTGGATCACTTTGTCATCATCTTTATAGATGAAATCCTAATCTACTCGAAGACCAAGACGGACCATAGCCTGCTCCTGTAAATGGTGATATTAAAGCTCCGGGAGCATTCTCTCTTTGCCAAATTCAGTAAGTGTGAATTCTGGTTAGAAGAAGTTGGATTCTTGGGCCACACGATAAACAAAGAAGGAGTGGCAGTAGACCAAGCCAAGGTCCAGGCAGTACAAAATTGGTCGCCACTCAGGATGGCTGCGGATATCTGGAGTTTCCTCGGTCTTGTTGGATACTATAGAAAGTTTGTCGAGGGTTTTTCCAAGATTTCTCTACCCCTAACTGCTCTAACCAAGAAGGACATCACATTCTGATGGATGCCGGAGTGCGAGGCTATATTTGTCGAACTGAAGAAGCGGTTGACTTCTGCGCCAATCCTTACAATCCCCATAGGGACTGAGGGATTCCAAATCTACATTGATGCCTCCCTGAAGGGATTGGGAGCAGTCCTAATGCAGCACGACAGGGTAGTGGCCTACGCTTCGCGGCAATTAAAGCCGCATGAATTAAACTATGCGGCGCACGATTTAGAGTTGGGCGCCGTCATCTTCGCCCTTAAAATCTGCAGGCACTATCTGTACGGAGTAAAATGTGAAATCTTTTCCGATCACAAGAGCCTCAAATATATCTTCACGCAGAAAGAGCTGAATCTCCGGCAGCACCGATGGCTTGAATTCCTCTGTGATTATGACTTTGCTCTCCAATATCACCCCGGGAAGGCTAATAGAGTCGCTGATGCCTTGAGCCGCCAGCCTATAATAGTCGGGAGTTGGATGGATCAGATCTCTAAAGAACTCTTCCAGTCTTTGATAGACATGGAGATTTCCCTGGTTTCCAGAAGAGATCTGGAAGAGTACTACTCACAGCTGTATTGGATTGAAATCCAATGCGGCATCCGGGACCGGATACGAGAAGCCCAGAAGATCGACCCAGAGGTGATGTCGCATCTGATCTCTATAAGGAGGGGCACAGGAGGATTATAAACTGCATGACAGGATTCTACAATTCAAGCATCGCATATTTGTTCCCGCTACCGGAGGGATTCGTGAAGAAATTTTGCAAGAGGCCCATCAGTCCAGGTACTCAATTCACCCTGGCGTAGTTAGGATGTACGTAGACTTGAGCAGGACCATCTGCTGGCCTGGAATGAAAAGAGATGTTACCAACTTCGTGGCCCGGTGTCAGACCTATCAGAAGGTCAAGATCGAATGCCGCAATCCAGGAGGCCTATTACATCCCCTGCCGATACCAGAGTGGAAGTTCGAAGACATCTCCATGGACTTCTTCCACGACCTACCTTGATCCTGCGCTAGGAATGACTCAATTTGGGTGGTCGTAGATCGACTCACCAAGGTAGCGCGGTTCATTCAAAACCGACAGGGTGACGAAGTAGATGTCCTGGCCAGGATGTTCCTAGAGCAAGTGGTACGATTCCACGGAGTACCAAAATCCATCGTGTTAGATCGTGACGGGCGTTTAACATCTAAGGAGTGGAGGCGGGTGCAGGCGTATTTGGGAACCAAGTTGGCCTTCAGCACAGCCTTCAACCCGCAGACAGACGGACAGACAGAGAGGACGAACCGGACGATGGAGGACCTTCTTCGACTATGCATAGTGGAGCACAATTAGCCATGGGAGCAGCTGTTACCGTTGGTCGAATTTTCGTACAATAACAGCTACCAAGCTAGCATTAAGATGGCTCCGTACGAGGAATTGTATGGAAGGCATTGCCGAACCCCGTTGACCTGGGCTCTGGAAGAGTACCCGGAAGCCTTGGGAGTGGCTTTCATCGATGACACTACGGCAGCGATACGGCTGATCCAGGAATGAATGCGGGAAGCGCAGAGTCGACAGGCTAAGTACTATGATGCGCGGCACCGACTGGTGGAGTTTAGCGTGGGGGAAATGGTGTTCTTGAAAATAAAGCCCATGCATGGTGTCTCCCGGTTGAGGAAGCAAGAAAAAGTTAGATCCCCGCTGCTTGGGCCCCTATCCAGTGATAGAGCGTGTTGGCCCCGTCGCTTATCGTTTATCCTTGCCCCCAGAGTTGTGGAATCTTCACGATGTGTTTCATGTCTCTTCCTTGAGATGAGTCCTCCGACAACCAGAGCAGTACCTTCCTACTCCACTAGTGCAGCTACAGTCAGATAGATCCGTCCTGCTCGAACCCGTCAGAATAATGGATTATAAGGTCAAGAAACTATGCAAAAAACCATTCTGATGGTTAAGGTGCTATGGTCAAACTACGGACGATAATAGTTCATGTGGGAACTTGAAGCACTCCTCCGAGAAAAGCACCTGGAGCTCTTTCCCCAGGTATGTTACTTTTTCCCCCTACTTCAAGTAAATTTTCGGGGTCGAAAATCCTTTGATTTTTATTGGATTGTAACATCCCGACTTTTATTGGGCCACCAGAGCCCTAGTGGGCCCAATAAAAGTAGTCTAAACCCTACCCATGACCCAAAGGGAAATAACTCTAGGCGGGAAATAGAGTAAGAGAACTCTGAATTGAGTTCTGTTAGTTCATGTGGCCTTGTACAGTCAATACGAGCGCATCAGAACTTGTTAAGTTGAACCCCGAGGTCATATAGTGGATGTGACCATTCCTCGTAAAATGCAACGAAAGAGAGATTTTTGATATCGAGCTAGAGAACTCTGAATCAAGTTCTGTCAGTTCATGTGGCCTCGTATAGTCTATATGAATGCATCGGAGCTCGTCACGTCACGATCCGAGGCCTAACGGCAATTTTACACAATTTGACCATTTTAGCGCGCTGTGACGCGCAGATTTTGGACTTTTGCCAAATGGACTCCGATTCAACGCCAGTCAGTGGTGTTGGACTCGTGTGGTCAATACGAATTAAACGGAAGTCATGCCGGTCAATTTTGACGATAATTGGTCAACCCGTGGTCAAATCAAGCCTAGTCGTGCACCGAAAAGCGTTCGCACACCAATTATGACATGATACCCAAACTTTGACCCGACCCCGATGACTTGGACCCACATTGACTTTGACCAGTAAGGGGGACCCACCCTAGGGTTGACTTGGTCAAACACTCCTAAAAATCCACTTTTTGGATTTTTCTCAAAATTAGGGGCCCACCTCCTCTCCAAAGGAGGATGACCCATGCCCCCTGATGGCCGCGGAACAGAGATCTACTGTGGTTGGTTCGAAATGGTCAGATTCCGCGGGCCAGTTAGAAGATCGAGTTTTCTAACGAAAGGAAGCAGGCGCACCTATCGCAAGTAGTACTCGGTATTCGGGAAAATACCGAGGTCGTATTATTCTCGGGGATGCGTTGATTATATCTACTCTTCCAGGAACACTATTATCTTACTATTAGTAAGGTGAGATTTTTTAGTCTAATTAAAACGGAAAGAAAGAAAGCGGAATTTTGCTAAATTAGTTCGATGACGGGTTAACGTTCGGCATCGAATCGAATTAAGACTAAAATAATTCTCAACAATTATTAAACTTTGTTTTTAAATTAATAAAAGGCACTTGGCCGTGGGGGTTCCAGAAATATGAGCGCACTTATCTCTAGGAATATTGCTCACCTAAACATTAAGACTATTCGACCGATCGTTAGACCGACGAAGGATTCCTCTTAATGCCCGCTTTACGCTAAGAACCCCGCTATTGGGTGGGGAACCCAATCCGGCAGAACTACGCTTCTCCTCTTTCGAGGGGGCGTACGCAGTTCTCTTTACCCAAGGGGGATCGGTCCATACGTGCAGCCTCTCGGCGTCGCGTATGGATAACGGAAATAGAGCCCACACATCGACTATGTGGTCCTATGCGTCGTTAACCCAGGGTAAACCTTAAGTCCTTAAATTAAAATAAAAATAAAGTTCTTTAATTATTTCAAATCATTTTATTTGTCCCAATGCTCTTCGATGCCGAAGGCAAAAAGAGATTAGCCACTCATCGGTATGGGGACGGCTTTATGTTTTTAAGTGACGCGTGAGTGTAAATTTAAGTTCTGAACAATTATAAGAGAAAACATAAAAAGGGCGATTAGATAAATTGAAAGCTAGTTTATGCAGGCACTCACGCACACTTCAAAACCATAAAGAGAATTAAATAAAGCAAGGCCTACTCAAATGAGTAGGCGGGAAATAAAAGCACATCATTGAACTCTTAACGAGTAGGCGGAAATAAATGCACACACACACACACTCTTCTTAATTGAAGAAAGCGATAAATAAAGCGGTAAAATTATCCCCTACACGCACGCACTCTACATAATTGAGAAAGCGATAAAATTGCGAGTCCCGGCTCAAATGAGTGGGCGGGAGTAAATTTACCTCATACACGCACACACTCTTCTTGAAAGTAAAACACACACACGCACTCTACAGAAAAGTAAATACACGCACACACACTAAGTTTTCCTACTCAAGTGAGTAGGAGGAAAATGAAAGCAGGGCGCCATTTAACTCTTAACGAGTAGGCGGAAATAAATGCATACGCACACACGCACTCTACAGAAATGAAATAAAGCAGTAAAACCTAACTCATACACACACGCACACTTGCAAAAATAAGAAAAACAAAGTTGCTGAAAATTAAAACGACTGCATTTCTACCGCTAGAATGCAGTAGAAATGCATAAAAAGTGAAAATAAAAATTAACCGGAGCGAAAATTTTTGCAAATAAACGCAAAATGGAAGTACTCGAAAAATTAATACAACTGCATTTCTACCGCTAGAATGCGGTAGAAATGCATAAAAAGATGAAATAAAAATTAACCGGACTAAAAGTTTTGAAATTAAAAGGCTAAAATGAAGTGAGCGAAAAATTATAACGACTATATTTTCATTCTTATATTTTTATAAAAACTCATAAAAAGTGAAAATAAAACAAAAAGGGGACAAAAAGTTTTACAATCCTAAAGAGCCTAAGTTAAAGAAAAATGAAAATAACACTTTTAGGTGAGTTTTTATAAAGCCTTATGAATGAAAAAATAGGAAAAAGGAGAAAAGCTAAATCTAAAAAAGTGCAGAAAATGAAATTTAAATGGACGGCACAATGGCTAGAAATGCCGATAAATCCTAAATCTAACTAAGTTACGAAAGCAAAAAAGATGAAAACATAAAAGAAATACAAAAAGATAAACGAAAAATTACTTAAGTAGGCGCATTCAAATGGATTATCCATACAAATTAAGGGAGAAAGATTCATATTTTATTAAAGTAAAAACCCTAATACAAACTAAGAGAGAGAGAGGGGGGAGAAAATCTCCTTACATAAGTTTGGAATCCAAATGGGCAGCACCTCCCCTAAGCAAAGTGGTCAAAAAAGTGGACAAAATAAGCTTCCTGGAAGCTCTTATTTATAGGCAATTTTTCGGGTTGGTCACGCCCTAGGTCACGGGCGTGACAGGGGGGCGTGTCAACACTATTCATGAGCTGATCGGTTGACTTGACTGGAGCTTTGACTTCGGGGCAAAAACGTGGCGGTCACGCCCAAGGTCACGGGCGTGACAGGGGGGCGTGACCGCGGGAGCTGGCAGTTCGATGTCGGCAGCATTGACGGTTTGACTAATCTTGCGGGTCGACCTCGACACGGGCGTGTCGAGCATTGACACGGGCGTGACGTTGGGCGTGTCGGGCTGGGTTTGATGATGGCCGATCGTCGAGCTGGCACCTGTGGTCGGCGATCGTCGGGGGGCGTGATACGGGCGTGTCGGCCAATTGACACGGGCGTGTCAGGCAGATTTTTTTTGACTTTTTTGGAATTTTTCTGGAATTTTTCTGCAATAAAAATAAAGCTAAGTTAGAAATAATATTTACAAAAATAAGCAATTTATTGGATAAAACAGATAAAAAAGACAAAAAACAAACAAAATTGACTTAAGTAAAATACGAAAATATAGGTATATTTACAACTCATCAAACACCCCCATACTTAAGCTTTTGCTATTCCAGAGCAAAAGTTTGAGGTGAACTTATAAGGAATAATAAAAAACCCTAAGTTCTGCTACCGCTAAATTAATTATAAGAAAGATCAAATAAAAATATACGGGGTATAAGAGTTAAGTCCTAAAATTATTTAGATGATTTAAACAGGGCAAAAGTTTTGGCCAAAAGACTTCTTGATGTAATCAAATAGAAAGCAATAATTGTATTGGTTAGATTAACAGAAAATAGTTTGGAGTTATACGAACTTTAGCTTATAGGAGTGTTATCGGAAATAATGCAATTTATGAATTATGCTCTCAAAAAAATTTTGAATTAATTCTAGAATCATGAAAATGGCTAGGGGGGGTTGATGTTGGTTTATGAAGATGCTTGGATTTTGAGGCGAGGTTATTTTTTTCTCGAACCTCCATTTTTTTTGTTTTGATTTGGATGTTAAAGGAAAACGAAATCTTATTTTCCTTAACATAAAATTTTTTCTTTCTTCATAAAAATAACCCAATGAATATGTGTTGGAGTAATGAATTTTATCCTCTTACTCCGTAACGTATAATCTTTTAAATTATTGGGTGCCTATGTTTACGGAATGAAATCTTATTCCCATTGACATAAGATCTTTTTCTTTTTGGGGAAATATTTATATCATACCAAGTAGGTTATGATAAGTAAGGGGGGAAAAGAGAACTAGATTTTTAATTGAAAAATAATTGAGAGCAACCTTTATAAATTGTACGTTCCAATATTTCAGAAAGCTAAAAGCAAGCATAATTGAATTCTATAGTCGTTATTTTCTAACATGGTACACATGCTCCTATCTATGAAAAATTAGAAGTAGTGCCTAAAGCGAGTCCCCTATTTTTAACAAAGTATAATAAATTCTTTAAAACTTAACCCCGGCTATTTAGATTTTTCAATTTATAATTAACAAACGAATAGTGAACAAAGAATTGATCAAATTCGCATATAAATAAACTCAAAACGAAAGTTTTGGATAGCAAGAAACTTAAGAATGAAATGTTTGATTTATTTGTTTCATAATAAATTTTTTTTTTGAATTTTTTTTTTTTGAAGTTATGTTCTTTTTTTTGTAATTTTTTGTATTTTTGTATTTATATCTTTAATATATATATACTAAAAAGAAAGAAAAAATGCGAAAATAAAAATTTTTTGGATTTTTAAGTTTTGTGATTTTTTTTGTATTTTTATGTGTTGTGAATTTTTTTTGTATTTTTAATGAAATTTTCATTCTATTTACAAAAATTTGGGAAAAAGAAAAAAAATTTTACAAGGATGAGAGAGAAAAAGGGAGAGGGGGAAGAGAAAGAATATTTACAAAAAGTACTTATAAAAATTATTTACAAAAATATTTACTAGAATATTTTTTTTTTGTGTTTTTGTGTTATATAAATTTTTTGTTTTTGTTTTTGTTTTTGAATTTTTTTTTTTTTATTTTTGTGTTATATATTTTTGTTTTGTTTTGTTTTGTAAATGAAAAAGAAAGTACGAAAATACGAAAACACCCCCATACTTAGTTCCAACATTGTCCCCAATGTTGTATGCTAAGCAAGAGGAACAAGATAGCAGGAATATGTACAAAGAAGGGAAAAAGAGGGGGGCAGAAAACGTCCCTGATCCGCGCGCGGGGAAGGCCATTAGAAACCCTGCAGTTATTTAGAAAAATAGAAAACATATTAAATAAAGACGTAAAAAAAAAAGATAGACATGGGGTGCCTCCCAGGAGCGCTTTGTTTATAGTCGCGTAGCTTGACTATAGTGGCGGGTTTATAAGTCGAGGAGGGATATGGTTTCGCTATACTCGATCACTGGGTCGCCTGCAATGTAAGACTTTAATCGATGACCGTTTACTTTAAACGAGCCTTTTTCCGGGTGGGAGACGAGTACGGTCCCATATGGAAAAACTTCTTCAACTAAGAAGGGACCGGACCAACGGGATTTGAGTTTGCCAGGAAAAAGTTTAAGACGAGAATTATAAAGAAGGACTAGATCGCCCGGAGAAAAAAATTTGGGGGTTTTAATTTTTCGATCGTGATAAAACTTAGAACGCTCCTTATAGAACTTATTGCTCTCGTAAGCGTTCGCACGCCATTCATCGAGCTCGTTTAGTTGCAGTTTTCTATTCTGAGCGGCTAAGTTAGAGTCGAGGTTTAAGAGTTTTAATGCCCAAAGTGCGCGGTGCTCCAGTTCTACGGGTAAATGGCACGCTTTGCCATAGACTAATCGAAATGGGGTACAACCGGTAGCGGTTTTGTACGCCGCACGATACGCCCATAACGCGTCGTCAAGCTTAGCGGACCAGTCTTTCCTATTAAGTGAAACGGTTTTTTCTAATATGCGTTTTATTTCTCGATTTACTACCTCAACTTGGCCACTTGTTTGCGGGTGGTAGGGGTGGCAAGCTTGTGCGTGACTCCGTATTTAGCTAACGTCTTAGCCATTAGAGCGTTACAGAAATGCGTTCCCCTATCACTAACAATAGCGCGAGGCGTGCCGAAGCGAGAAAATAATTTTTTTAGAAATGTAACGACGACTCACGCATCGTTGGTGGGGAGAGCCTGCGCTTCCGCCCACCGTGATACGTAGTCGACCGCCACTAAAATATACATATTTTTATAAGAAGGAGGTAGGGGGCCAACAAAATCTATGCCCCATAAATCGAAAACTTCGCATTCTAAAAACATATTTTGGGGCATCTCGTCACGACGTGAGATGTTACCCGACCGCTGACAGCTATCGCATGCGCGCACAAAATTGTGCGCGTCTTTGAAGAGAGTGGGCCAAAAGTAGCCCGCCTCTAGCGCCTTCCTAGCGGTCCGGTTGGCTTGATAGTGCCCCCCGGCTGGACCCTCGTGGCAGTGCCTCAATATCTGTGTGCACTCCACTCCCGCGACGCATCTTCGAACCGCTTGGTCCGCGCAGATACGGAAAAGAAAGGGGTCATCCCAAAAGAAATTTTTCAAGTCAGAAAAGAATTTCTTCTTTTGATGACTTGAAAAATCTTTTGGAAGTACCCGCGCGACTAAGTAGTTCGCAAAATCTGCGAACCAAGGCGAAGATGACGAAGACGAATGAATGGCGAGAAGGCGTTCCTCGGGGAATCTGTCATTTATTTCAGATTCGACGAGCGCTTCCGCACCCGGATTTTCTAAACGGGAGAGGTGGTCCGACGCTAGATTCTCCGCGCCCTTCTTATCTCGGATCTCCAAGTCAAACTCTTGTAGGAGGAGAATCCATCGAAGAAGACGGGGCTTCGCGTCGGTTTTGGCTAGTAAATACTTAAGGGCGGAGTGATCGGTAAAAACGATAACTTTAGATAGCGTAAGATACGAGCGAAACTTATCGAAAGCGAAAACGACGGCTAAGAGTTCCTTTTCCGTCGTCGTGTAATTCACTTGTGCGGAAGTGAGCGTCTTGCTAGCGTAATAAATAGGATGAAAATGTTTTTCTACGCGTTGGCCAAGAACGGCGCCTAAGGCAATATCACTAGCGTCGCACATGATTTCGAACGGAAGGGACCAATTAGGGGCCTCTAGAATCGGAGAATTGATAAGTTTTTGTTTTATAAAATTAAAAGCAGACTCGCAATCGCTACTAAAGACAAAAGGTGATTCCTTTTCCAAGAGGTGAGTAAGCGGCTTTGTTATTTTTGAAAAATCTTGAATGAAGCGCCTATAAAAGCCCGTGTGGCCTAAGAAACTCCTAATGGATTTTATGTTTGTCGGCTGGGGAAGCTTTTCTATGATTTCAACTTTGGCCTTATCGACCTCTATCCCCTTAATCGAAATCTTATGGCCGAGGACCAAACCTCCTCGAACCATAAAGTTACACTTTTCCCAATTTAAAACAAGATTCGTGTCCTCGCATCGCTGGAGGACACGATCAAGATTACGAAGACAATTCGGGAAAGAGCATCCGAATACAGAAAAGTCATCCATAAATATTTCCATAATATCTTCTACTAGCTCACCAAAAATTGCCAGCATACATCTTTGGAATGTAGCCGGCGCATTGCAGAGGCCAAATGGCATTCTTCGATAGGCAAAGGTGCCAAAGGGGCAAGTAAAAGTTGTTTTCTCTTGGTCCTCGGGGGAAATGGGGATTTGGAAAAACCTCGATAGACCGTCGAGAAAACAATAAAAAGGATGACCGGAAAGACGCTCGAGAATTTGGTCAAGGAACGGTAGTGGAAAATGGTCTTTGCGGGTGGCATCATTAAGTTTGCGATAATCGATGACCACACGCCAACCCGTAACAGTACGAGTTGGGACGAGCTTGTTGTGCTCATTTGCCACTACGGTTAGACCGCCCTTCTTGGGCACGACATGAATGGGACTAACCCATGCACTATCAGAAATGGGATAAATAATCCCCGCATCTAATAATTTAATTATCTCAGCTTTCACGACGTCTTTCATGTTTGGGTTAAGACGCCGCTGCGGCTGAATGGTTTTGCGGCAATTATCGTTTAAGAAAATTTTGTGAGTGCAGAATGAAGGGTTAATCCCCTTGAGGTCAGAAATTTGCCACGCAATTGCGTGGCGATGTTTAAGCAAAACCTCCAATAACTCGGAGGTCTCCGAATCGCTTAAATACGAAGAAATGATTACCGGGAGCGTATCATTTTTTCCCAAAAAGGCGTATTTTAGGGATTCGGGTAATGGTTTGAGTTCTAGGATGGGCGGTTCTTCTAGTGAGGTTTTAGTGCTAATGTCTTTTGAACCAATTGGTTCAAAAGGCATATTAATAGACTCGTCCTCATTGCAATAAAAATTTTCGAGTGAAAAAAAATTTTCGTTTAAAAATTCGGACTCGAAAACCGGGGAAGAACTATCTCCATAAAAAGAATCTAAAGAATAGCAGAAATCGTCGCTCGGCGACGAGTCTTCCATAGAGGAGTTAATAGAAAAAGTAACTTGGTCGTCTCCTACCCGAAGAAGAAGCTGACCATTACTTACATCAATTAACGCACGTGAGGTCGCGAGGAAAGGGCGACCAAGTATTATTGGTACGTTGGCGTCTTCCACGATGTCCAAGATGACGAAGTCCACCGGGAAGGTGAACTTGTCTACTCGGACAAGGACATCCTCAACAACCCCGATGGGGAACCTAACCGAGCGATCCGCTAGTTGGATGCGCATATTGGTAGGAGCAGGAGTACCCAAACCTAAACGCAGGAAGAGCGAGAACGGCATCAAATTAATGCCCGCGCCTAAGTCTGCCAAGGCGTATTTTACTAATACATCGCCAAAAAGGCACGGGATGGAGAACCTTCCCGGGTCGTTTTGTTTTAAGGGCAATTTACTAGTAAGAGCTGCCGAGCAGACAGCGTTGAGAGATATATGCGAAATATCCTCGAGTTTGCGTTTATTAGAAAGTAGTTCTTTTAAAAATTTCGCATATTTAGGCATTTGCGAGATAGCCTCGCAAAAAGGAACATTAATATGAATTTGTTTAAGTAATAAAATAAATTTTTCATATTGCGCATTTACTCGCTCATTATCTAACTTGTGCGGGTAGGGCAACGCCTTGTTTAAAATAGTTTTATCGTTAAAAATCGGTAAGGGTTGCGTAATCGAAGAAGAGGGAAGAGGGGTCGGAGGTGAAATATGTACCTGAGGATCGATCCGTTTTGGATCGACCACCTCCTTACCGCTACGGAGGGTTATAGCATTGGCGGTTTCCCTTGGATTGGGCTGCGTGTTCCCTGGCAGTGCCCCCATGGCGCGTTCTGACATGAGCCGCGCCAGCTGTCCAACCTGGAGTTCTAAATTTTTTAGCGATCCGGTGATGTTCCGGATATTAGACTCGTTGGACGCGACATATCGATTAAAATTTTCCTCCACCGGAGATGGCTTCAAAGGAGGGGGAGGAGGAAACGTTGGCGCAAAAGGAGGGGGAGGGGGACGCTGCGCGTTGTTCAGGTTGCTCCAGGAGAAATTCGGATGGTTCCTCCAACCCGGATTATAGTGGCTACTATAAGGGTTGTTTTGAAATGAGGGACGCACCGGATTTCCCATGTAGTCCACGAATTCGTCGACTACGCAGACGTTGGAGGGGGGGAGAAAACAAGGCAGAGTGGAGGAGGAAACAGACATCTCCGCCACCTGCTTAGTTAGCCTTTCCACTTGGAGGGCTAGCTGAGCAGTGGCATCCACTTCAAAAATGCCCGCCTGCTTAGGGCATGCCCGCGGGACATTCCACTGGTAGGCGTTCACCGCCATTTCCTCGAAAAGGGCCTGGGCAGCCTCGGGGGTCTTATTGTTCAGGGTGCCCCCGGCAGCTGCGTCAATCATTTGACGCGTCTGACTATTCAGTCCATTATAAAAAATTTGTACCTGCAACCACGTTGGCAGAGCGTGGTGCGGGCACCGGCGGAGGAATTCCTTAAAGCGTTCCCAAGTCTCGTAAAGAGACTCGGAGTCGTTTTGGACGAACGAAGATATGTCCGCCCGCAGTCGTGCAGTTTTCACGGGCGGAAAATACTTCGTAAGGAATTTCTCGGCCAATTCCGCCCAGGACGTGATGGATCCCCGCGGGAGGGAGAGTAACCACGCCTTAGCCTTGGACTTAAGAGAGAACGGAAAAAGGCGCAAACGAATGGCGTCATCAGTGACGCCATTAATTTTAAAAGTATCGCAAATTTCAAGAAAATTAGACAAGTGATTGTTGGGGTCCTCATCCGGCTGTCCGTCGAACTGCACGACATTTTGGATCATTTGAATCACACTTGACTTAATTTCAAAATTATTGTTGGCCACAGCGGGCCGAACAATACTCGACCCCGTATCATCCAAGTTAGGCCGAGCGTAATAAGACATAGTACGCTCGGCCGGTTGGGCATTATTCGGGTCGGCCATAGAAGAAGAAGAGGGTTCTCCGATAGATTCTGCGGGGTCTAAAAAGGGAATTCGACGGAGAGATCGGATACGCACAAGAGAGCGGTCGATCTCGGGGTCGAATTCAAGATTTTCAGAACTCGAAGGTTGTCCACGGGTCATGCACCCTTAAAAAAAACGAAAGGGGGAAGGATTTTTTTTCTATAAATTTTTTTTAATTTGAAAATAAAGTAAAATTAATAGAGTTCCGGATTCAATATAACAACCGAGATTCCCCGGCAACGGCGCCAAAAACTTGATGGCCGCGGAACAGAGACCTACTGTGGTTGGTTTGAAATGGTCAGATTCCGCGGGCCGGTTAGAAAATCGAGTTTTCTAACGAAAGGAGGCAAGCGCACCTATCGCAAGTAGTACTCGGTATTCGGGAAAATACCGGGGTCATATTATTCTCGGGGACGCGTTGATTATATCTACTCTTCCAGGAACACTATTATCTTACTATTAGTAAGGTGGGATTTTTTAGTCTAATTAAAACGGAAAGAAAGAAAGCGGAATTTTGCTAAATTAGTTCGATGACGGGTTAACGTTCGGCATCGAATCGAATTAAGACTAAAATAATTCTCAACAATTATTAAACTTTGTTTTTAAATTAATAAAAGGCACTTGGCCGTGGGGGTTCCAGAAATATGAGCGCACTTATCTCTAGGAATATTGCTCACCTAAACATTAAGACTATTCGACCGATCGTTAGACCGACGAAGGATTCCTCTTAATGCCCGCTTTACGCTAAGAACCCCGCTATTGGGTGGGGAACCCAATCCGGCAGAACTACGCTTCTCCTCTTTCGAGGGGGCGTACGCAGTTCTCTTTACCCAAGGGGGATCGGTCCATACGTGCAGCCTCTCAGCGTCGCGTATGGATAACGGAAATAGAGCCCACACATCGACTATGTGGTCTTATGCGTCGTTAACCCAGGGTAAACCTTAAGCCTTAAATTAAAATAAAAATAAAGTTCTTTAATTATTTCAAATCATTTTATTTGTCCCAATGCTCTTCGATGCCGAAGGCTAAAAGAGATTAGCCACTCATCGGTATGGGGACGGCTTTATGTTTTTAAGTGACGCGTGAGTGTAAATTTAAGTTCTGAACAATTATAAGAGAAAACATAAAAAGGGCGATTAGATAAATTGAAAGCTAATTTATGCAGGCACTCACGCACACTTCAAAACCATAAAGAGAATTAAATAAAGCAAGGCCTACTCAAATGAGTAGGCGGGAAATAAAAGCACGTCATTGAACTCTTAACGAGTAGGCGGAAATAAATGCACACACACACACACTCTTCTTAATTGAAGAAAGCGATAAATAAAGCGGTAAAATTATCCCCTACACGCACGCACTCTACATAATTGAGAAAGCGATAAAATTGCGAGTCCCGGCTCAAATGAGTGGGCGGGAGTAAATTTACCTCATACACGCACACACTCTTCTTGAAAGTAAAACACACACACACGCACTCTACAGAAAAGTAAATACACGCACACACACTAAGTTTTCCTACTCAAGTGAGTAGGAGGAAAATGAAAGCAGGGCGCCATTTAACTCTTAACGAGTAGGCGGAAATAAATGCATACGCACACACGCACTCTACAGAAATGAAATAAAGCAGTAAAACCTAACTCATACACACACGCACACTTGCAAAAATAAGAAAAACAAAGTTGCTGAAAATTAAAACGACTGCATTTCTACCGCTAGAATGCGGTAGAAATGCATAAAAAGTGAAAATAAAAATTAATCGGAGCGAAAATTTTTGCAAATAAACGCAAAATGGAAGTACTCGAAAAATTAATACAACTGCATTTCTACCGCTAGAATGCGGTAGAAATGCATAAAAAGATGAAATAAAAATTAACCGGACTAAAAGTTTTGAAATTAAAAGGCTAAAATGAAGTGAGCGAAAAATTATAACGACTATATTTTCATTCTTATATTTTTATAAAAACTCAAAAAAAGTGAAAATAAAACAAAAGGGGACAAAAAGTTTTACAATCCTAAAGAGCCTAAGTTAAAGAAAAATGAAAATAACACTTTTAGGTGAGTTTTTATAAAGCCTTATGAATGAAAAAATAGGAAAAAGGAGAAAAGCTAAATCTAAAAAAGTGCAGAAAATGAAATTTAAATGGACGGCACAACGGCTAGAAATGCCGATAAATCCTAAATCTAACTAAGTTACGAAAGCAAAAAAGATGAAAACATAAAAGAAATACAAAAAGATGAACGAAAAATTACTTAAGTAGGCGCATTCAAATGGATTATCCATACAAATTAAGGGAGAAAGATTCATATTTTATTAAAGTAAAAACCCTAATACAAACTAAGAGAGAGAGAGGGGGGAGAAAATCTCCTTACATAAGTTTGGAATCCAAATGGGCAGCACCTTCCCTAAGCAAAGTGGTCAAAAAAGTGGACAAAATAAGCTTCCTGGAAGCTCTTATTTATAGGCAATTTATCGGGTTGGTCACGCCCTAGGTCACGGGCGTGACAGGGGGGCGTGTCAACACTATTCATGAGCTGATCGGTTGACTTGACTGGAGCTTTGACTTCGGGGCGAAAACGTGGCGGTCACACCCAAGGTCACGGGCGTGACAGGGGGGCGTGACCGCGGGAGCTGGCAGTTCGATGTCGGCAGCGTTGACGGTTTGACTAATCTTGCGGGTCGGCCTCGACACGGGCGTGTCGAGCATTGATACGGGCGTGACGTTGGGCGTGTCGGGCTGGGTTTGATGATGGCCGATCGTCGAGCTGGCACCTGTGGTCGGCGATCGTCGGGGGGCATGACACGGGCGTGTCGGCCAATTGACACGGGCGTGTCAGGCAGATTTTTTTTTGACTTTTTTGGAATTTTTCTGGAAATTTTCTGTAATAAAAATAAAGCTAAGTTAGAAATAATATTTACAAAAATAAGCAATTTATTGGATAAAACAGATAAAAAAGACAAAAAACAAACAAAATTGACTTAAGTAAAATACGAAAATATAGGTATATTTACAACTCATCACCCCCTCACTCTCCTTGGGCCCCCTAACCAACAAAACTCCCTAATCCCTAAGTTAATGGAGGCCCACCTTTCTTCCTTTCCTCTCTCTCCCCTGCTCTCTTTCCCACATAAAATCCCAAGCCCATAAAGGGCCTCATTCATTTTCCCCACATGGGGGAAAATGAGAGACCTCCAGCTATCCTTGGACAGTTGGAGGGTGGGATTAATCCATCCCTAAGGAGGGATTAGTCCTACACCACCCAAAGGGAGGGAGCTCCCCCTCCCCCTCCCTATAAAAGCCACCCAACCCCCTCTCTTTCCCTCATAGCACTCAGAGCATCCCCTCCCCTTCTCCCCCCTCTGTCGGAGCTCTGGTGGCCGGAAAAAGCCAAGCCGAGGAGCTCCTCCCCCTCCACCACCACCTTGAGCCATGTCCGACCAAGTGGGCCCCTCCAGAGCCCGCCAAACACAGGTGGAAGCTTTCTCCCTGCCCCTTCTCCATTTTGGAGGTCTTGCATGGCGCTCCTGGTGGCCGGAGCGCCGCCGCCGTCACCCCCCTCCCCTCCCATTTCAAAAACAAAAAAAAAAGCTCCGGCGGCGGTCGGAGGCCGCGGGCCGCCGAACCACCGCCGGAGGGAGCGCCCACCACAAGCGGGTTGGCCGGTGGTGGAGCCACGGCCGGCCGGCAGCAAAGAAGCCCCATAAGGGGCGGCGGGATGAGTACAGCGGGGGGAGAAAGATGGTGTATAGTAACTACATTTTATAATTTATAAATTATATTATTATAATATGTAAATATTATAATATTATAATTAATAATGGGTTATTTATTTTTAGAGGATAAAATAGGGCCCTCATGAAAAAGTTTTGAACATGAAAATTGTTATTCTTGATGAGGGAAGTCTCCACAAAATTTTTGAGAATTTTTGGAGTTGATTTAAAAGCGCAAATAAAATTTGTTTGGCCACATTAAAGGCCCAAAATATTTTGGAAAATTACAAAAAAATAGTAGGCTCATTTTAGGCTCTCTTAAGGGTTATATCAAAATTTGGGGTCATGGGGATAAGTTTTGATATTTTTCCTAAAATTTTGAATCCTTGGGTCACACTCAGAAATTATTACGCTCGAAAATAAAAATTAGAGCGCGCGATTATCCTCCCTAATTTTGAATAATAAATTCAAAGTTCTCGTATCGATGAGAGTGGATAAGGCAAGTGACAAAGCTCTGGATGTTTCGAGATTTCGTGAAACCGTTGAGCGCCTCGACTCTCGAGTGAATCTCTGGCATGCTCAGAAAATGAAAGCACGAGTGGTGAGTTATGAATTATTCTTGACGAATAATGAGGGTGTAACTCCTGATAAGCGCCGATCTGATTAAGTCATGATTAATAAGGCACAACCAACTCATAATCGGATCGTAATAATGAGTGTAACCCAAGGAAACCCTTTAAAATTGAGATGGAACTGAATCTTTCCTGAGAACGGAGATGGATCTGAATGTGCCTCCTAGATGGAGATGAAACTGAATCTCTCCTGAGAACGGAGATGGATCTGAATGTGCCTCCTGGATGGAGATGGGACTGAATCTCTCCTAAGAACAGAGATGGAACTGAAGCCTCCTGAATGGAGTGATTGGACTACTAACCATTTTCTTTATGATTATTCCAGTCTTACACTGGTCCAGTTCCTTTATTCTTTTCAGTTCAGTACTTTCAATTTAATTCTACAAGAGTCTCGTACTGGTCAAGTACTGTTAATTCAGCTATACTCCAGTCTCGTACTGGTCAAGTTCTTTTAATTCAGCTCTACTTCAATTTCATACTGGTCAAGTACTTTCAATTCAACTATACTCTAGTCTCGTACTGGTCAAGTACTTTCAATTTAGCTATACTCCAGTCTCGTACTGGTCAAGTACTTTTAATTCAATCCGACTCCAGTTTGGTACTGGTCTCGTTTCATTTCAGCACTTTAAATAAGCAGCATAAACACCGCATTTGTCCTCATTACAATTTACTATTATAATTTCGGGTCCTGCTCTGACGAGCAGTCGTTATTAAGGCTTAGCCTTAGTTGGGGATAACCGGAGTTGAGGTATTCCTCCAAGTAAAGCCCCAAATAAAGCGTTCCCACGCTCCTTGTCAAAAGTAGAGCTAAGTGTTGCCGCCCAAAGTTTGAAGCCTAGAAGGGCAGGCTGATGTAGACTCTGTGTTTATTATGTTTGTTGTTGATTGATTGTTTGTAATTTGCTTTCGGTGGAATAGTGGCCAGTCAGTCCCTCCCGCAGACTGTTCGTACCAGTGCGGGAAGGTCGAAGACTCAAGGTGACAGGGAGATGAGTACCACGAGTGACAGGCCATTTTATTCCCCGTCGGGTTTTCCTCCGCTGGTCGGCCAAAATGATTCGCTGGATGTCGCTCACATCCATGAGTACACCAGGTTGTGTGTTAGGGCCATGGGTTGTGCGGTACGATCATCCCTAGAAGTGGCAGGACTGGCCACTGTCACCGACGGCCACATCGGTGAGGCCCGCAGGGCTCGCTACCCTGCTGGAATAGAAGCAGCCCAAACTATGTCGACATAGGGTTTGTGTGCGCGGCTATGAATGTCTGCAGTGTGTGCGCGGCTGTGAATTCCTGCGGTCTGTGCACGGCTATGAATGCCTGCGGTGTGTGCGCGCTATAAATGCCTACGTTGTGTGCACGGCTGTGAATGCCTGCGGTATGTGTGCGGCTGTGAAAGTCTGCGATAGAATTCAGGGTATGAAAACCTGTTGTGCTGATGAGCTAATAGAGCATTGTTATAACCATTTCATACTATTGCTGCTTTTTCGGTTATACTGCACTCTTTTTTATTTGCTCCTAGCTGTTTATATATGAAATGTTATGCTAACCTTCTTTTGCTTTGGCTATTTACTAATGTTGGGTGGGTGAGTGCTCGTCCCCAGGATGTGGATCCGGGGAGGAGATTTGTTTCCACTTAGCTCTGTGACTAACGGTTATTTGATTAACCATTCACAGAAGATGGAGCACATTAGTGACCCGCTGCCGCAGGAGATTGCGCGAGCAGCTAGGTCTACTCAAGCAGACGCACCCACACCATCCCCAGAGTTTAGAGACGTGAGTTCCGCCGAGTAGCGTAGAGAGAATGTATATGAGGATTATATGCAGCACATGTATAGCCCACGGGCTTATATAAGTACTTAGGCTTCTGCCCGAGAACCGCTGTAATTTGGATATGTGATATAAAAATCTGCAATGGTTTCATGTTAATGCTTCTGCTATTTTCTGATAGGTTGTGAATGTTATGATTTGAGCCGAGTAAGGCGACCAACTAGTGCTTGGATAGGGTGTATTGTTCCCCTATTAGTACTAGGTGGGCGTCGTGGGCCAATAGTACCCCCTTTGGCCGACCAGGGCAAAAGGTTGGGGGGTACTACAGATGTAACCTCAGATGTCATGCTACTCTCCAAGGCCATAAGATCAAAATCCTCCTCCTGCTTCTTATGATCAAGTTTGGGATGATGTGATTCCTCAAGATCTACCTGAAATCCACATTCCTAAGAAGAGGAAGTATGGGGAAGGCCCCTCTGCAAGCAAAAGTATTCCAAAGCCAGACTCAAAGAAAAGGAAAGCACAAGAATTTGCTGAAGTCTGGAGTCCTACTTCTAAAGCTTTAATTCTTGATACTCTCAAATTAGTAATGGACTACAATGAAAGCAGGAATCTCCACTATAGCTCCTCTGAGTGAGAACTCTATGAAAAGTCCATGACTAAGAGATGAATCTATGACAGAGAGTATGGTAAGAATAATCCAAAGGCACCTCCTAAACCTCCAAGGTGCTATCCAAAGCCTTTCAGCTACCAGAGAAGACAACAAGAGAAGTATGACAGGCAACATCAGATTAAGGACTGATTTTCTGTTAATAACTCATTTTGAGATTAAGGATGAAATGGATGTTGATTTGAACTATATATATATATATATATATATATATATATATATATATATATATATATATATATATATATATATCTAGTTTTGCTGTTTCTGAGTTTGATTTTTCATTTCTTGCATTTGAATGTGCTTTTATATACAGTTCTTTCTGTGTTGATATAATTCACATTAGTGTAGTGGGTTCTGACTTCTACAAATAGGAGAAGATTATTGGGTATTGCATCCAAAATAACCCAGATTTGCATGAATTTGCCCTTGAACTAAGATGAATTAAGTTGTATTTGATATCTCTATTTAGTTGTGTGTTTGCAGACTATGATTGCTAAGTGTAGACTAATATCAGTCTACAGTGGGTCATGAACATAGGACCATACAGTGTAATCCCTCACTGTGTGATCCAAGGTGTTTACTCATGTGTTGCCTCTCTATTAGGATACACTTCACATTCAAGAACTTGGAACATGGGATGAAGATTGGATTCATGAAGAAGAAAAATTTCTTAACATTCAAAATTTTTCTAAGTCCACTTCTCGAGAAGTTCTATCATAGTTCTCGAGTAGTGGAGTTAGCAGAACTCGAGAAGTTCTCTTAGTTCTTGAGAAGCCTTGCATGTTCTCGAGTACCATCAAAGTTCTCGAGAAGCTTAACTTAGTTCTGGAGCAGTCTCAACCTATACAGCTCGAGTAGCCAGAGCTTGCCTTGAAAATTTTCTAAAATCCATCTCTCGAGAAGCTGGGTTATAGTTCTCGAGTACTTAGCTTCTACTTCCCGAGAAGTCAGCTTAGTGCTCGAGTACAAGCTTTAACTCTCGATTAATAGTTCTCGAGAAGTCCAGTTTAGTTCTCGAGAAGTCTTAGCTCATAATTCTCGAGTACTTACATAAGTCCAGAACGTATAGCTCCCGAGTAATCATCTTATTCTCGAGAACTTATATATACTTCTCGAGAACTGTAGTCCAGTTTTTCAGAAAATTGCTTAAGTTCAGAATTATTGGAATTTTCAAATGACGTGACGTGATTGATCCACGTGTCGTCATTAATGTCAATTCTAACCGTTAGGGGAAATCTTATATAAGGTCTTGTCATTAAGACTAACACTAAGCGGTTAACCGTACCTTTCAAAAATTCTTAATCGGTCGTCTCTCTCAAGAAATATTTTACAGAAGCCACCGCCGCCGCTCAACTTGAAGATTGCCAAGGCCGTTTTTTCGATCCAGAATGACTTGCTGTTCAAGGGATTCTCAAATCTTCATCTTCTCCTTGATCGAGTAGGTCTAAGTTTCTCAGATCATATCTTCCCGAGAGTCTTCTTCTACAATTTCTGAAAAAGCCATAAAGTTCAAGAAAGAAGACCTAGGAACAATTTCTCAGATCTGAGAGAAATTTCTATTTGTATTTTCAAATCTCTTTTTAATCTTGTAGGACATTATTCTCCGAGTGTAGGAGCTTTGTTCTCTGAGTTGAAGGAAGTATTCATCTTTCGAGTGTAGATCCATTTGGATCAAGATTGTAGGAACTTGGTTCCGAGGCGTAGGATTGGTTTTCAATCCGAGAAAGTGGAGTAGCTGAGTCTAGTGATTTACTAGATCGATGAGGGAAAGTGGATGTACCCAAGGTTGGGGAACCACTATAAATCTTCTTGTCTTTTGCGATTGCTTGATTGTTTTTGTGCAAGTTCGTTAAATTTTTATTCTGCAAATAGACACACAATTCAACTATTCACCCCCTCTAGGTTATTTAGGTAGACAACTTAACACTTTCAGTCATAATAATTTGACAGGTGGTCCAAGTAAAATTGACAGGTGAACTCTAAGAAGCTGACTAAAAGTGAAGAAAATTGTATAAATACAAATGCATCGAGTGAAGCCAGCACAGCCTACATTTTGCAACTTGCAGTGCAGAAAATTTCCCAAGTACAAAGTGTCAACACACTTCAACTATGTTGACACCGTTGTCGGGGCAGTGTCGAGACAAGTTTGTTAAGTCAATGCTTTAACAGTAGTGTCGAGACAAGTCTGCTAACTCGACATATAGAAGATTCAAGGCAGCTGTGTCGAGACATGTCAGTTGTATCGACACCTTGAAGACTAAGTCAGTAGTGTCAATATAAGTCAGATAACTCGACACATAGAAGATTCAAGACAGTTGTGTCAAGACAAGTCAGCTAACTCGACACTTTAAAGTTTAAGATAGTAGTGTTGAGACAATACAACTGCCTCAACACAATGAAGACTACAAATTATTCTAAATAAAATTATCTTGAGATAATTCAACTGTCTTGACACAATGAAGGATTAAAGCATAGAAGTGTCAACACTAGGCAGACAGTTCTGTCGAGACAATTCAACTATCTTGACACAATTAAAGATGTCGACACAGATGTCAAGTTGTGTCGCGATAAGTCAACTCTCTCGACACTTTCAAGTTCAGGTGAAAATTCTTCTAAGTAAAATGTATCGAGACTTCTATGATTTCTTTACACAAGTGTCGAGATAATTTGGACATCTCGACACTTATGTTTCTAAAGATGTGCAGAGTCAACATAGAAGTGTCAAGACAAGTCAGAAATGTCACGTCAGCTATAGTAATGTTATAGTTCAACATAAATAGTTTAATAAAGAATTTGAAGTATGATGTATGATGTTGTTGTCATCATTCAGAAACCAACCATCCACAAAGGCTATAAATAGAAGGGTTGTCTACACAGAAAAAAAAATCCATCAAGCAATCAAAAATTCTCATTCTAATTTCTTCTAAGTCAATGAAGGGTGACAATCCCGAGAAGGAGGAAGAAGATGAAGGTCTTCAAGAAAATCTCAATATCCTTTTATAAAGTTAATCTGAAGATAACTGTGGATCTGATCAAAATTTTCTTCAAGGAAATCAAGCCAATCAACATCAAGAAGATTTCAGATCCAAAGAAGTATATTTTCCACCAGTCAGTTTATCAAGAAGAAATCCATTGTTGTTGAATTAAAGAATCTGTTTTATCAGATAAGTCAGATTACAGAATTCTTATTTCTTACTTTTCTATTTTGCCTCTTAATTTTGTAAGATCGCCTTGAGATCTGAGTGAATAGGAGATCTAATCTCCGAGTTGTAAGTTATTTTATAAATGCTGAGGTAGGGTTCTTGAGGGACCTAAGGTAGGTGATTTGAGTGGATTACTTAGTTGTAAGCTTGATTTATAAAAGATGAGGTAGGGTTCTTGAGGGACCTGAGGTAGGAGATTGGGAGAATCTCTGAGCTAGGACATTTTGGTCTGAGTGTAGGTTTCTTAACTAAAACTGAGCCTGTAGGATTATTGGATCTGAGTTGAAGAGGAGCTATAACTTTATCTAGCACATTGCTAGTGAGGAAGAAGGGGGAAGTGGATGTACCTTAGATAGGGGAACCACTATAAATTCCTTGTGTGTTGTGTGTTGTGATTTGATTTTGCTTGTGATGTGATCTACAATTAGCAAGTGTTGAGTTCAATGGTTCAATTATGCTGAGTTATTGTAATGCTAATCTCTCAAGTAAATTAACTGTTGAACATAATTTCTACAGAACATTTAAGTGACAAAGAATTGAAAAAACATTTTAAAAAGACACATATTCACACACACCCCCACACCCCCGCCCCCCGCCCCCCCCCCCCCCCCCTCTAGGTCTTGCCTGTCCAGCTTGCTGAGCATTCATCACAGCTAGTATCGTCTCTGTAATCATATGAACAGTTTCAGCAGAAGGAAGAGGTGTGGGCACCTCTGCTGGTGCCGCACTCTCATCGGAACATTGAGGTTCTAACAGTCCTGCATGACTTCTAGTCACCTATATGTGTAAGAAACACGACTTAGTGACTAAACAAAAAGGCAAACATACAAAAAGGAATATGCAGACCGCAAACATGTGTATTTTATTCCTAAGTGGACATTCTTGAGTTCATTTTGTTATAACGACAGCACTTACATGTGCTCGCCACCTCTCAAAAGACTTCGTCCATAAATTCGGAAGAGAACGACCTAGAAGCTGATACCAAATTGTAACATCCCTACTTGTTAAATGGGACATTGTAGAAGGTTCGGTCGGGGCCCCACACAATATTCCACAAACAGGCGGAGAGGTTATTATATAATATCAAAACTACAAACGATTCCTAACACAGAGCATTCTAGCGAAAGATTCATGGATGAAAGCTTTGAACTCAAGATTAACAACAGAAATGTCCACTACTAATAATTAGAAATGTATACAACCCAATTCACAAGGTACATGGCCTTATGGCCTTACAAGTTTCTCTTAACAGGAGTGTGATTTACCAACATCGGTACGCAGGCCGGCCACACATGAACCAGAGTAAAGTAAAGTAAAGCTTTTGAGGGCAGCAACGCAGCTAGGGCTTCTGCCCGCTATTTCCCGCTTGGCCAGCTCCACCTGCAAGAAAAAATCCACCAAGTGGCGGCAAATAGGGCAACGGTCAGCATTCAGCTGACCAATTATAACGACCCTGCCCCTGGCACGAGGCAGCGGAATTCCTTCCCTACATAGCATTAGTGTAACCAGCATATGTATTCTACAATCCAACACAGTTGAACACAACCGCACAAGCCAATACATATCACAAACGTCGACCCGACAGCCCGACGCTCCGTGCACTCAGGGCACCTTATTGTTCTATCGAAAAATTCAGGGTCCAACCACCGTTTCAAGGTCTCTCTTCCTTATGGTCCAGAATGAGCTTTCCTAGTCTTTATGGCGCGTAGGCCTAAGACTCTCTCTATGAGTTCCTAACAGGTACTTAAGCACCCAAGGTTAGAAAACCATAACGCGGGTACAAATTTTCCTTGCCCGTTGCTCATCATCGCCAGTCGTCATACTGGATCGATGCGGGTACACCATCTCCTTGCCCGTTCTCCACCAAGGCTTTAGTTGTAGCACGACGGCCCAACCTCATGCAATGATGTTCTCATGACCACATGAGTTGAACACCACGTATCAACTCTCACAATTTCTTGGACTACCTCCAGTACTTCCTACTACACTAAGCCGCATGTATCCATCAAAGGACTCCATAAAATCATTCAATGAACACGAAGTCTTCTCCGATTTACAAACAAGCATCACCAATCCGTACTTCCAACTTTCGGACGGGCTTCACATAGAATTCTTAACCGTACTATACACTTCCGGCTCAAATGCAAGAAATCAAGGGATGAACAACCAATCCCACGAAAATCACTTCGCGATCCACCTTTTGGTGGAGGATTCCTATGCTAATGCAGGAAAGAAGGACTTCACATGTCCGAGTGGAAAATCGTTACCCTTGTAGAACGCTTTGGCGCCATGGAGAAAAGTACATGGTTGGAAAGGACCGCAATGCTCTTGCCTCTGTGAATCTGAACTCGGCACGCAAATTGGACCACCAAAGCACCACCGGCGGCCAGATTCCTATCCTCCTTCCTCCTCTTGCTCTCCTCTCACTCTTCTCCTTAGAAAAAGAAAGGAAAAGATGAAATGAGGAATAACTTCCCCAATCCCGTCCTTAATCCATCAGGAGGCAAGCCTGGGCTGTTGGATCGAATTTAATAAAAACGAACGGTCGAGAATAACCCTGAAAGTCATTTCAGATGGCCGAACACGGCTTTGCACACGGCCGTGTCCCAGGCCATGTGCCTCGATCCAGGCACGACCATCGAGAACAGAAAGAATACGGGTTAGGACACGCCCGTGTCCCAACCTGACACGCCCGTGTTGGGTGTTCGACATGCCCGTGACTATGGGCCGTGTCATAATAACCGCCACGCCAACCGTCATGTCCCTTAGAGGATACGGGTCAGGACACGCCCGTGTCGAAAGGAACACGCCCGTGTCGACCAGTATATACCCGTGTAACCAGGTCGTGTACACTCCAGGTTTTCAATCCGAGAAGAACATGGGTGGTGACACGGGTAAGGAAACGCCCGTGTCACCCCTGACACGCTTGTGTCACTACTATTCAAAACCGTGTTTCCTGCCGTGTCCTTTCCTGGACACAGCCCAGCCAACACAGCAAGACACAGCCTTGGACATGATTGTGTCCTAGGTCGTGTACCCCTATGTAGGTACCAAAAATTCCTTAGGACGCAGTCGGTTCGTTTACAATTTTTAGGGCGTTACAACTCTCCCATCCTTTAAATAATTTCGTCCTGAAATTCACTAAACGCAAAACAAAATTTTATTAAGCAAACATACATTATTATCCAAACACTTGGTTACAACAATACTACGAAAATAATTCGGGAAATTCAATACGCATGGCTTGCTCCCGCTCCCATGACAACTCCTCTCGGCAACAATTGTCCCATCGGACCTTGACCATCCTGACAGCTTTATTTCGTAGTTGCTTAACCGCCGTATCTTCAATCCGAATAGGCCTAACCTTCGTCGTTAGCCCACTATCGACAGATACTCGATCCGCATCAACCAATTGAGATGGCTATTTCACTGCTTTCCTTAATACTGAGACATGAAACACGTCATGCAACCCACTCAGTTCAGTTGAAAGCTCTAACCGATAGGCAACCTCACCAACACGCTCTACCACTTCAAACAGTCCCAAATACCTCGGACTAAGCTTTTTCAGACGTCGTATCCTGGACACGCCCTTAAAGGGTTTAATATTCAGGTATACCCAATCGCCCACCGCAAACTCCACGTTCCGGTGCTTGGCGTTGTAGCACTTTGCTTGCCTATCTTGAGCCACCAATAATCTTTCTTGGATCAACCGAATTGTAGAGTTAGCATCATCCATTTCTTTCCGCTTGTACATCTTCGATTCGCTAGTATCCGCCTAAGCTAATGGGGTACGGCACCTCCTACCGTATAAACCCTCAAAGGGTGCCATCTGAATACTATCTTGATAGCTATTGTTGTAGGTGAACTCGATCATATATAGATGATCTTCCCAACTCTTTCCAAAATCTAGTGCACACATTCGGAGCATATCCTCCAATGTCCTGTTGGTTCTCTCGGTCTAACTATCCGTCTGAGGATGAAAGGCTGTACTGAAATGCAATTTCGTACCCAATAGTTGGTGAATTATCCTCCAATCTCCCGAAGTGAAACGCCCATCACGATCACTAACGATGCTATGGGGCACACCATGCAGTCGTACAATGTTATCCACATACAACTTTGCCAACTTGTCAACAAAGTCGTCCTTTCGGTTCGGGATAAAGTGTGACACCTTAGTTAACCGATCCACAATTTCCCAAACTACATCATTACCGCGTTGTGACCTCGGCAGCCCATGCACGAAATCCATCGAGATGTCATCAAATTTCTATATAGGTATAGGCAACGACTTCAGAAGACCACCCGGCCTTTGACATTCAGCCTTTACCAAGGCGCATGTCTGGCATTTCGCAACATAATGTGTTATATCCTTCTTCATTCCAGGCCACCAGAACATTTTCTTCAATTCCTTATACAACTTCGTGCTCCCGGGGTGGATTGAATATTTCGTGAAGTGGGCTTCATACATCAATTCTTCACAAATTTTACCCCTACTTGGGACGCACAAATGACTGTCTCTCCGCAAAAGGCCGCCTTCAAAAGAAAACTGAGAGCCTGAACTCTCCGCTGCATACTGCTGAAGGCTTTCATCAAGTTATGTTGCCTGCCGAACTCTATCCACAAGGTCACACTGTACCTCTGTCCAATTTAAACACACCTTTGCAGTGGAATACTTGTCAACACACGAAATGTCTAAGCCTTCCAGTTCCCGAATTAGGCTTTCATTATGCCTTAGCAACCAACTAGCCCTTGCCGGAGCCCTACGACTCAAGGCATCCGCGATGACATTCCCTTTACCGGGAGTGTAGTGAATTTGAAAGGTGTAGTCTCCAAGAAACTCCATCCACCTTCTCTGCCGCATGTTGAGATCCTTCTGATCCAACAGATACTTTAGGCTCTTATGGTCGGTGAATATATCCACTTTCACACCAGAAAGGTAATGTCGCCATAGTTTAAGTGTAAATATTACCGCCGCCAACTCCAAATCATGGACAGGGTAATTCCATTCGTGCACCTTTAACTGGCGTGAGCCATAAGCTATCACCTTCCCAAACTGTAGAAGAACGCAGCCTAAGCTGCTCCCTGATGCATCACTATACACTTCAAAGCCATTCAAACCACTTGGAGACGTCAAGATTGGCATCGTAGTCAATCGATCCTTTAGCTCTTCAAAAGCTCGTGCACATTCGGGCATCCAAACAAACTTCTTATCCTTCCTTGTCAGTGTGATGAGAGGCATGGCTATCCGCAAGAAATTCTCTACGAAGCGCCTGTAGTAACCCGCCAGTCCAAGAAAACTCCTGACCTCTACCACAGTAGTAAGAACAGGCCACTCCCAGAAAGCCCAATCTTAGCTAGGTCAACTGCGATGCCCTCTCCACTAAGTACATGGCACAGGAAAGCCACTGACAACAGCCAAAACTCACACTTTTGAGAACTTGTCGTAGAGTTTGTTCTTCCTCAGGGTGTGCAGCACCAACCGCAAATGATTTGCATGATCTTCTTTAGATCGGGAATATACGAGGATATCGTCGATAAAGACGATTACAAACAGATCCAAGTATTCCCTAAACACCCGGTGCATTAAATCCATGAATACTGATGGCGCATTGGACAGCCCAAACGGCATTACGGTGAACTCGTAGTGACCATAGCGCGTTCCGAACGCTATTTTGGGTATGTCACTTTCACGAACTCTCAACTGATAGTTAACTGACTTCAAATCCAACTTGGAGTACACAGTCGAGCCAACCAAATGTCAAACAAGTCGTCAATCCGCGGGATCAGATATTTGTTCTTTTCTGTTAGCTTGTTTAGTTCTTTGTAGTCAATACATAAACGCAGACTACCATCCTTCTTCTTAACAAAGAGAACTGGTACGCACCAAGGTGACTTACTTGGGCGTATGTATCCATGCTCTAGAAGTTCCTGCAACTGAACCTTCAACTTCGCCATTTCCTTTGTCGCTACTCGATAGGGCGAGCGGGCCATAGGTTTCGCACCTGGTACTAACTTGATAGCGAAGTCGATCTCCCTATGGGGTTGTAACCCCGGAAGATCTTTCGGAAACACATCAGTAAACTCTGATACGATCAGCACCTCACTAATACTGTCCTTAGGCTCCACGGCCTCTATAAGTGTGAAGAATAACTCTGCACCCTTTCGAACTGCCTTAACGACTTGGAGAGCAGATAACAGTATCCTACTCGTCCCTCGCATGCCATTGAACTTAGTCTCTTGTTCGGTATTTTGACCCAAAGTAACCTCCTTGGAAGTGCAATATATACCGGCATGCTGCTATAAAAGCCAATCCAAACCAAAGATGATATCGAACTAAGATATCAGTAACACTAATGCATTCACCAAGAAATTTTGACTTCCTATCTTTACTTACACACTACACGTCTTATCTGCGCACAACACACATTCGTTAGGTAGGAGCACCTAAATCCTGTCTGTCGTGGTCCGTATAGGTACCCGGATTCGCAAGACAAAGTCTTCAGACAGAAACGAATGTGAGGTACCTGTATCGAACAGGGCTCTTATTGGATGGTCCCGAATAAGGACAAAACCAATAATACTAAAATTAAAACAAGCACAACACAAGGCACAAAGTAAAACTACAAACTACCCGTACTTGTGATGACGTCAGCCTGTTTAATAGACTCCTGTTGCCCGAGATTGAAGACCCGAGGCAGCACCTACGATGCAGAAGTGTAACACCCCTACCCGTTATGTGCAACATAATAGAGGGTCCGATCGGGGCCCCACACCATGTCTTACAAACAGGCGGAGACGTTACGAAATAATATCAAAAGAATGTATCCTTACTCAGAGCATTTTAGTGGAAGCATTAAGGTTGCAAGATTGAACTCAAACACTAAAGAAGATGTCCACAACTAAACTCAAGCATTGCATACAAATATGAAATAGTTTGGCCTTATGGCATATTACAAGTTTCTCTTGATACAAAAACATGGTTTCCATACATCGGTGCGCAGGCCGGCCATACATGAGTTATTTACATAAAGTAAGATAGCCTTCGAGGGCTGGCACAACCGCAACAGCAGCTTTAGGGTCTTCCACCCTCGTTCCTGCTTGGTCCTTCGCTACCTACACGAAATAAATCCACCAACGATGGCAAACAGTGCAACGGTCAGCATGCGGCTAACCACTTATAACAACCTGTCCCCTAGCACGGGGCAGCGGAATTCCTTCCCTGCACAACAATATATGCATATATATATAGCTCTATGCTACAATTCACAACACACTTGTACATCCGTACAAGTCATCACACATCACAAACGTCGGCACGACGACCCGACATTCCGTACTCTCAGGGCACATTATCGGTGTACCGGAAAACAAGGGTCCCACCACCGTTCAGAGGTCCCAGACATGACGGCAAATCATGAGCATTTCTAATCTTTATGGCTCACCGGCCAAAGATTCTCGTTCTGTGATCCTAACAGGGCCTTAAGCACCCAAGGTTAGACAACCAGAACGCGGGTACAGATCCACCTTTCCCGTTGCTCATATTCGTCAGACTCAAGACTGGACTGATGCGGGTAATGCTTCACCTTTCCCGTTCGCCACACAGGCCTTTCAAAGTTGCAGCCCCAACGGCTCAACAAAATGCATAGCAGCATTCATAGCCACATGGGTTAAAAGCACCAAGAATCAACCCACCAATTTTTCCTGGATATAGTCCAGTACTTCATATTGCACCAAGCTATATGTGTTCATCAAGAACATCACAATCAATTCATCAGTTCAGATATTTCTGTGATAGGCACACAAAACATCACCAATCCAGACGAACCCGTCTAGATGGGCTTCACACAGCATGCCTACCCGTACTTCTCATTTCCGGGACTAAGCCAACAAATCAAGGGATGAAACCTACCATCCAAAGAGAATCAAACTCTACCTTTGTAGAGGATTACATGCATATGCAGGAAGGAAGGACTTCACAAGTCCAAGAAGGAAGTCATTACCCTTGGAGGACGTTTTGGAGCCATGGAGAAGCACTGTCCAGATGAAAACCACCGCTTAGAGCTTCGCCTTCTTGAATCTGGCTTTCGATCGCAAACCCGACCTCAAGCACTAGCCGGATCTCCTCCTTCTTCCTCCTTCTTCCTCCTTCTTCCTCCTTCTTCCTCCTTCTTCCTCTCCTCTCTCTCTCTTCTCTTTGGAAAGAGAAAGCCTTAACCAAAATGAGGCTTATCCCCTCATTTCTCGAATAAATATCAGCTTGGATTTGCCAAGGCCATTGGATCTCCATCAAGAAAATGAACGGCTCAGAACCCTACTGAAAAACATAAAATATGACCTGACACGGCTTGTGACACGCCCGTGTCACAGGCCGTGTTCTGCAATCCGAACTCGAACCGACTTATCCGAGCTGGACACAGCCCTGTGACACTTCCATATCACAGGTCGTGTGCCTAACACGGCTTTGGACACGCCTGTGTGCAACCTATGTTTACTACACCTCAAATTTGCCCGAAGAGAACACGACCTAGCACACGCCTGTGTCACTAGCCGTGTTCACCATCTCTCATTTTTCCTGAAGAGGACATGGCCTAGCACACACCCGTGTAACTAGCCGTGTGAAGGACACGCCCTTGTGACACGCCAATATCACAAGTCGTGTACCACCCTGCCATCACCCAGCTACTAGCCCAAGTAGGACACGGCCTAGGAACACGCCCATGTTCCTGGTCGTGTAAGGGTAGACATGCCCTGGGACACGCCCGTGTCCCAGCCGTGTCACTTATCCTGAACTTCACCTGGGCCCTTTGGGGTGTTACAATCCTTCCCTCCTTAAAAAAAATTTCGTCCCAAAATTTTGAATAGCAAAATACTTAACATATTATAAACATTTTGTACATCACAATACATAGCATTCAACAGTTACATAAATAACTCGGGAAACTCTGTCTGCATGGTCTGCTCACGCTCCCATGTAAGCTCCTCTCAGCCACAATTGTCCTACCGGACTTTGACCATCCCGATTGTTTTATTTCTCAACTGTTTCTCGGCTGCATCTTCGATCCGTATGGGTCTAACTTTCATTGTTAGCCCACTGTCTACTGATACCTGGTTTGCAACAACACCTGTGATGGCTCTTTCACTACTCTCTGCAACACCGAAACATGAAACACGTCATGTAAACTGTTCAATTCAAGCGGTAGCATTAACCGATAGGCAGCTTCACCAACACATTCAATTACTTTAAATGGTCCTAGATACCTCATGCTCAGCTTTTTCAAACGTTGTATCCTGGACACACCTTTAAATGGCTTAATCTTCAAGTATACCCAATCGCCCACCGCAAACTTTACGTCTCGGTTCTTGGCATTGTAATACTTGGCCTGCCTATCTTGAGCTATCAACAGTCTTTTACGAATCATGCATACCATTTCATTAGTATCAGCCACTTCTTATTGCTTGTAAAGCTTTGTTTCACCCGTCTCCGCCCAAGACAACGGTGTATGACACTTCCTACCATACAAAGCTTCAAAAGGTGCCATCTGAATGATGGCTTGGTAACTGTTATTGTAGGCGAATTCAATCATAAAAAGATGATCTTCCCAACGATTTCAAAATTCTAGCGTAAACATCCGGAGCATATCTTCCAACGTCCTGTTGGTTCTTTCAGTTTGACCATCCGTTTGGGGATGAAAGGTCGTACTGAAGTGTAACTTTGTGCCCAACAGTTGATGGATTAGCCTCCAATCACCCGATGTGAAACGCCCATCTCGATCACTAATAATATTACGGGGTACACCGTGCAATCGTACAATCGAGTCCACATACATTTTAGCCAATTTTTCAACTGGATCATCTTTTCGATTTGGAATGAAATGAGCCACTTTCGTTAATCGGTCCACAATTACCCAAACCGCATCATTTCCGCATTGTGATCTTGGAAATCCATGCACGAAGTCCACAGAAATGTCATCAAATTTCCACATAGGAACTGGTAATGATTTTAGAAATCCTCCTGGTTTTTGGCATTCCACTTTAACTAAAGCACATATTAGGCATTTAGCAACATACTGCGTTATGTCTTTCTTCATACCAGGCCACCAGAAGTTTCTTTTCAGATCTCTATACATTTTTGAGCTTCCCGGATGAATCGAATACCTTGTAAAATGAGCTTCGTACATGACTTCCTTACGAAGTTTTCTCCTATCAGGAACACATAATCGATTGTCTTTTCTCCAAAGACCATCAAAAAATATAAACTGAGAGTTCACATCTTCAGTTGCATAACATTGCAAACTTTCATCCAGTTCTGTTGCTTGATGGAATCTATCCATCAGGTCACACTGTACCTTTGTCCAATTCAAGCACACAGTCGCAGCAGTATTCTTTTCAACACAAGAAATATCCAACCGCTCCAGCTCTTTGATCAACCGTTCATCAAGATATAGCAACCAATTCGCCCTTGCCAGAGCCCTATGACTTAGGGCATCTACAACTACATTCCCTTTTCCAGGAGTGTAATGAATTTGGAAGGTGTAATCACCAAAAAATTCCATCCACCTTCTCTGTCGCATGTTCAGTTCTTTTTTATCCATGAGATATTTCAGTCTTTTATGATCTATAAAGATATCCACTTTTACACCATACAAATAGTGACGCCACAACTTAAGTGCAAATATGACTGCGGCCAATTCTAGATCATGGACCGGATAGTTCCGTTCGTGCACTTTTAGCTGGTGTGATCCATAAGCTATCACTTTACCAAACTGAAGAAGAATGCAGCTTAAGCCACTGCCTAATGCATCACTATAAACCTCAAAGCCGTTTATACTACATGGCGTCGTTAAGATTGGGGCCATGGTCAAATGACACTTAAGCTCTTCAAAATCTTGTATGCACTCTGGCGTCTAAACAAACTTTTGCTCCTTCCGCGTTAGTATGGTGAGTGGCAATGCTATTCTTGAGAAATTCTCTACAAATCGCCTGTAGTAGCTCTCAAGCCCAAGGAAACTCCTGACTTCCGCTACCATTGTAGGGATAGGCCACTCCTGCACAGCAAAAATTTTGGCAGGATCCACTACAATGCCTTCTCCACTAACCACATGGCCTAGAAAATCCACTGACGACAACCAAAATTCACACTTAGAGAATTTGGCATAGATCTTATTCTCTCTCAGGGTCTGCAACACCATCCGTAAATGATTTGTATGTTCTTCTTTGGATCGGGAGTATACAAGGATGTCGTCAACAAAGACGATCACAAAGAGATCCAAGTATTCCTTAAACGTTCGGTGCATCAAATCCATAAACACTGAAGGCGCATTAGACAATCCAAATGGAATTACTGTGAACTCATAATGCCCGTAGCGTGTGCCAAATGTCGTTTTGGGTATGTAGCTTTCCCGAACTCTTAGTTTATAATAGCCTGATTTCAAATCCAACTTAGAATACACCAAAGAACCACTAATTGATCAAACAAATCATCGATCTGTGGAATCAGATACTTGTTCTTTTCTGTCAGCTTGTTCAGTTCTCTATAATCAATGCATATACGCAAGTTGCCGTCCTAATTTTTCACAAAGAGAACCGGCGCACACCAAGACGACTGACTTGGGCGTATGAAACCTTGCTCTAGCAACTCTTACAACTAAACTTTCAACTCCGCCATTTCCTTTGGCGCTACTCGATAGGGGGAACGGGCCACAGGTTTTGCACCCGTCACCAGTTCTATAGTGAAGTCAATTTCCCTTTAGGTAGGTAGCCCCAGAAGGTCTTTTGGAAACACATCTACGTATTCCGACATAATTGGCACCTCATTCACACTAGCCTTTGGCTCCACCACTGCTACTAGTGTGAAGAATAGCTCGGCACCTTTTCTGACGGCTTTCAGAACTTGCAGAGCAGATATCAACATTTTATTCATCCCCTGCATGCCATAAAACTTTGTTTCTTGTTCTGTGTTCTGTCCCAAAATAACTTCTTATGAGTTACAATCAATACAGGCATGCTGCTCTGACAACCAATCCATTGCGAAAATTATATCGAACTCTGATATCGATAACACTAGTGCTTCCAATTTGAAATCCCAACTTCCTATTTTCCCCTCTACACAACCAAACTTATCCGCGCACAAAATACACCCTTTAGGTAAGAGTACCTTCAAACTGTTCGTCGTATCCCGTATCGGCGCTCCAATGCGCAACACGAAATCCTTTGATAGAAACAAATGTGAAGCACCGGTATCAAACAGTGCTCGTGCCGGATGATCCCAAATTAAGACAAATCCTATAATATCATAAGAACAATAAACACAAGACATAAAGAAAACCAGAAATCACGCGCATATGTGACGACCTTGGCCTGCTTAATGGCCTCCTATTATCGCAGATTAAAAACTCTAGGCTGCACTTGCGAAGCAGAAAACTCCACCATCGCCTTCCCCTTTTTCTGCATACGATGCACCCGGCTTCTTGTCATCTCTCGAAGGGCCAACACGACAGTCTCGAGCGAAATGTCCCAGCTTGCCACAAGTATAGCAAGTACGGGAACCATAGCCCGACGACGCTTCCGAGGTAACTGATGAAGAAGCTTGTCCAACAGGTTTGGGCTTCTTACCCCATCGCCTTTTATATCCAAACTTCTCCGAACGCGGCGGTTTGAACACCGGCTTTGCAACTACCAAGTTCCCTTTGCTTTGACTCCTCCTCAAATCCACTTCAAACGACCGAGCAGTGTAGACGAAAGCTTGAAATCCCGGATTCACAGAACTTGAGAGTAAATGCCTCAACTCGTCCCAGAGTCCCGCATAGAACCGACTGGTCTTGCTCTCTTCCTCGGCAAAGGTAGAGCCCGCATAATGCCCCAAACGTGTAAACTCATGTAGATAATTATCAACATTGTTCTCCCCTTGAGACAACTGTTGGAATTCCAACTCAAAAGCAATTCTCTGCTGCAATGGCAGATGCTTTGCTAAAAACAACTGAGAGAACTCTTCCATGGAGACTCCCGTCAACTATCTGTCTGCCAAGTGATGCAGTCCTACCTCATCCCACCCTAGCCGAGCCTCTCCCTCAAGTAGGAAAGTGGCTAGAGTGACCTTTTGTTCCTCCTCAACCCGAATGGCGGTCAAGATATGCTTGATTCTTACAAGCCAATCCTCTACCTGGGTTGGGGAACCCGCCCCGGTAAGCGTTGGAGGATGAAAGATCACGAAGCGCTTCAACTGTTGATCTGCTGCCCGCGGATTAACCACCATACCCACCGTTTCTTGTCGTACCGCCACAGGCACTGGTATAGCCTCAGGCCGAGCTTGCCCCGCCTGTTGAGCATTCATAGCCACAAGTACCGTCTCTATAATTAATCGTACAGTTTCGACAGATGGAGGAGGTGTGGGCATCTCTGCTGGTGCCACACTCTCAACAGAACGTTGAGGTTCCGACTGACCCGCAACACTTCGAGTCACCAATATGTGTATAACAAAACAATTCAGCGACCAATCAAACAAAAAACAGTCAAAACAAAACACACAAGTGTACCACACCAGTGTATTTCCAATCCTACGTGGACATGCTTGAGTTCAATTTATTTTATAATGACAACAGTTACACGGGCAACGTAATAGAGGGTCCGGTCGGGGCCCCACACCATGTCTTACAAATAGGCGGAGATGTTACGAAATAATATTAAAAGAACGTGTCCTAACTCAGAGCATTCTAGCGGAAGCATTAAGGTTGTAAGATTGAACTCAAACACTAAAGAATATGTCCACAACTAAACTCAAGCATTACATATAAATATCAAACAGTTTGGCCTTATGGCCTATTACAAGTTTCTCTTGATACAAAAAACATGGTTTCCATACATCGGCGTGCAGGCCGACCATACATGAGTTATTTACATTAAGCAAGATAGCCTTCGAGGGCTAGCACAACCGCAATAGCAGCATTAGGGTCTTCCACCCTCGTTCCTTCTTGGTCCTTCGTTACCTCCACGAAATAAATCCACCAACGGTGGCAAATAGTGCAACGGTCAGCATGCGGCTGACCACTTATAACGACCCTGCCCCTTGCACGGGGCAGCGGAATTCTTCCCTACACAACAATATATGCATAAATATAGCTCTTTGCTATAACTCACAACACACCTGTACATCTGTACAAGTCATCACACATCAAGAACGTCGGCACGACGGCCCAACGTTCCATGCTCTCAGGGCACATAATCGGTGTACCGGAAAAACAGGGTCCCACCACCGTTCAGAGATCCCAGACATGACGGCAAATCATGATCATTTCTAATCTTTATGGCTCACCGGCAAATGATTCTCGTTCTGTGATCCTAACAGGGCCTTAAGCACACAAGGTTAGACAACAAGAATGTGGGTACAGATCTGCCTTTCCCGTTGCTCATATTCGTCAGACTCAAGACTGGACTTACATGGGTATAGCTTCACCTTTCCCGTTCGCCACACAGGCCTTTCAAAGTTGCAGCCCCAACGGCTCAACAAAACACAGCAGCATTCATAGCCACCTGGGTTAAAAGCACCAAGCATCAACCCACCAATTTTTCCTGGATATACTCCAGTACTTCCTGTTGCACCAAGCTACAGGTGTTCACCAAGAACATCACAATCAATTCATCAGTTCAGAGATTTCTCTGGTATGCACACAAAACATCACCAATCCAGACCAACCCGTCTAGATGGGCTTCATACAGCATGCCTACCCGTACTTCTCATTTCCGGGACTAAGCCAACAAACCAAGGGATGAAACCTACCATCCCAAGAGAATCAAACTCTATCTTTGTAGAGGATTACATGCATATACAGGAAGGAAGGACTTCAAAAGTCCAAGAAGGAAGTCGTTACCCTTGGAGGACGTTTTGGAGCCATGGAGAAGCACTGTCCACATGACAACCATCGCTTAGAGCTTCGCCTTCTCGAATTTGGCTTCCGATCGCAAACCCGACCTCAAGCACCAGCCGGATCTCCTCCTTCTTCCTCCTTCTTCCTCATTCTTCCTCCTTCTTCATCCTTCTTCCTCTTCTTCCTCTCCTCTCTCTCTTCTCTTTGTAAAGAGAAAGCCTTAACCAAAATGAGGCTTATCCCCTCATTTCCCAAATAAATATCAGCTGGGAATTGCCAAGGGCGTTGGATCTCCATCAAGAAAATGAACGGCTCAGAACAATGCTGAAAAACATAAAATTTGACCTGACACGGCATGTGACACGCCCGTGTCACAGGCCGTTTTCTGCAATCCAAACTCAAACCGACTTATTTGAGCTGGACACGGCCTTGAGACACGCCCATGTCACGGGCCATGTGCCTAACACGGCTTTGGACACGCCCGTGTCCAACCCGTGTTTACCACGCCTTAAATTTGCCCGAAGAGGACACGGCCTGGCACACACCCGTGTCACTAGCCGTATTCACCATGTCTCATTTTTCCCGAAGAGGACACGGCCTAGCACATACCCGTATAACTAGCTGTGTTAAGGACACGCCCTTGTGACACGCTTGTGTCACAAGCCGTGTACCACCCCACCACAACCCAGCTACTAGACCGAGCAGGACACGGCCTGGGAACATGCCCGTATTCCTGGCCATATCAGGGTAGACACGCCCTGGGACACGCCCGTGTCCCAGCTGTGTCACTTATCCTGAACTTCACCTGGGCCCTTTGGGGTGTTACAAGAAGACTCACTGACTTCCCTTTCTCCGAATACGACACTCCCGCCTTCCTTTCCCCCTTTGGAGGGCCAGAGCGACAGTCACGAGCAAAGTGTCCCAGCTTTCCACACGTGAAACAAGCTCGAGAACCAAACTCGGAAGATGCCTCTATCACAACATCTGAAGGGGCTTGTCCAACAGATTTGGACCTCTTTCCCCATCTCTTATGAAACCCAGACTTCTCCGGATGCGGCGTCTTGAACTCTGGCTTTGACACTTCCAAGTTCCTCTTTCCCTGAGTCCTCTTCAAGTCCTTCTCAAAAGACCTAGCCGTACATACCAACGCTTGAAATCCTTGGCTCACAGAACTCGAGAGTAAAAACGTTAACTAATCCTACAGTCCTTTATAGAACCTACTGGTCTTACGTTCCTCTTCAGCAAAGATAGATCCTGCATAATGTCACAAATATGTAAACTCATAGAGATAGTCATCCATGCTCTTTTCTCCCTGTGTCAGCCGTTGAAACACCAATTCCATACTAATCCTTTGCGGCATCGGCAAATGCTTTGCCAAGAATAACCGAGAGAACTCCACCATCGAGACCTCAGTTAACTGTCTGCCTGCCAAGTGATGTAGTTCGACCTAATCCCACCAAAGCCGAGCCTCTCCCTCCAGCAGGAAAGTAGCTAACGTTACCTTCTGCTCCTCCTCAACCCTGATTGCTGCCAAGATCCTTCTTATCCTTGAGAGCCAATCCTTCGCCTGGGCCGGCAAACCGGTCCCAGCAAACGTTGGAGGATTGAAGCTCATGAACCTCTTCAGTTGTTGATCTGCCGCTCGGAGATCAACCACAACTTCTACCGGTTCTTGCCTTAGCCCAGCCTGATTTGGCACCGCTGCAGGCCTTGCCTGTCCAGCCTGCTAAGCATTCATCACAGCAAGTACTGTCTTCGTAATTATATGAACAGTTTCAGCAGAAGGAGGAGGTGTGGGCACCTCTGCTGGTGCCACACTCTCATCGGAATGTTGAGGTTCAGACTATCCTGCATGACTTCTAGTCAACTATATGTGTAAGAAACACGACTTAGTGACTAAACAAAAAGGCAAACATACAAAAAGGAATACGCAGATTCCGCAAACACGTGTATTATATTACTAAGTAGACATTCTTGAGTTCATTTTTTTATAACGACAGCACTTACACGTGCTCTCAACCTCTCAAAAGAATTCATCCACAGATTCGGAAGAGAACGACCTAGAAGCTGATACCAAATTGTAACATCCCTACTTGTTACATGGGACATTGTACAAGGTTTGGCTAGGGCCCCACACGATATTCCACAAACAGGCGGAGAGGATATTATATAATATCAAAACTACCAACGATTCCTAACACAGAGCATTCTAGCAGAAGATTCATTGATGAAAGCTTTGAACTCAAGATTAACAACAAAAATGTCCACTACTAATAATTAGAAATGTATACAACCCAATTCACATGGTACATGGCCTTATGGCCTTACAAGTTTCTCTTAACATGAGTATGGTTTACCAACATTGACACGCAGGCCGGCGACACATGAACAAGAGTAAAGTAAAGCCTTCGAGGGCAGCAACGCAGCTTGGGCTTCTGCCCGCTATTTCCCGCTTGGCCAGCTCTACCTGCAAGAAATAATCCACCAAGCGGCGGCAAATAGGGTAACGGTCAGCATTCAGCTGACCAATTATAATGACCCTGCCCCTGGCATGGAGCAGCGGAATTTCTTCCCTATATAGTATTAGTGTAACCAGCATATATAGTCTACAATCCAACACAGTTGAGCATAACCGCACAAGCCAATACATATCACAAACGTCAGCCCGATGGCCCGACGCTATGTGCACTCAGGGCACCTTATTGGTTTACCAAAAAATCTAGGGTCGCACCACCGTTTCAAGGTCTCTCTACCTTACGGTCCAGAATGAGCATTCCTAGTCTTTACGGCACATAGGCCTAAGACTCTCGCTATGAGATCCTAACAGGGACTTAAGCACCCAAGGTTAGACAACCAAAATGCGGGTACAGATCTGCCTTGCCCATTGCTCATCATCGTCAGTCGTCATACCGGACCGACGCGGGTACAGCATCTCCTTGCCCGTTTGCCACCAAGGCTTTAGTTGTAGCACGACGACCTAACCTCGCGCAATGTGGTTCTCATGACCACATGAGTTGTACACCAAGTATCAACTCTCACATTTTCCTGGACTACCTCCAGTACTTCCTACTACACTAAGCCGCAGGTATCCATCAAGGGACTCCATACAATCAGTCAATGAACACGGAGTCTTCTCCGATTTACAAACAAGCATCACCAATCCGTACTTCCAACTTTCGAATGGGCTTCACATAGAATTCTTAACCGTACTACACACTTCCGGCTCAAATGCAAGAAATCAAGGGATGAAGAACCAATCCCACGAAAATAACTTTGCGATCAACCTTTTGGTGGAGGATTCCTATGCAAATGCAGGAAAGAAGGACTTCACATGTCCGAGTGGAAAATCGTTATCCTTGTAGAATGCTTTGGCGCCATGGAGAAAAGTACACGGTTTGAAAGGACCACAGTGCTCTTGCCTGTGCGAATCTGAACTCGGCACGCAAAGCGGACCACCATAGCACCACCGACGGCCGGATTCCTCTCCTCCTTCCTCCACTTGCTCTCCTCTCACTCTTCACCTTAGAAAGAGAAAGGAAAAGATGAAATGAGGAATAAATTCCCCACTCCCGTCCTTAATCCATCAGGAGGCAAGCCTAGGCCGTTGGATCAAATTTAATAAAAACGAACGGCCGAGAATAACCCTGAAAGTCATTTCAGATGGCCGAACACGGCTTTGCACACGGTCGTGTCCCAAGTCATGTGCCTCGATCAAGGCACGACCATCGAGCATAGAAAAGAACACGGGTTGGGACACGCCCATGTCCCAACCTGACACGCCCGTGTCGGGTGTTCAACATGCCCGTGACTATGGGTCGTGTCGTAATAACTGCCACACTAACTGTCACGTCCCTTGGAGGACACGGGTCAGGATATGCCCGTGTCGAAAGGAACACGCCCGTGTCGACCAGTACATGCCCGTATAACCCGGCTGTGTACACTCCAGGTTTTCAACCCGAGAAGAACACGGGTGGTGACACGGGTAAGGACATGCTCGTGTCACCCCGGACATGCCTGTGTCACCCCTGACACGCCCGTGTCACTACTATTCAAAATCGTGTTTCCTGTCGTGTCCTTTCCTAGACACAGCCCAGCCAACATAGCAAGACACGGCCTTGGACACGCCCGTGTCCTAGGCCGTGTACCCCTATGTAGGTACCAAAAATTCCTTAGGATGCGGTCGGTTCGTTTACAATTTTCGGGGCATTACAGGCACTCACGACCATCGTAACTGGGCACTCTAGGCTCAAAAGCTCAACAAATTGGACCCCTAGTCTCTAACAGAAAAGCCTCACATATATAGCTCTCTAGGAGCTCTACCTGAGGTACCACTACCACCATACGGTAGGGGACAAGAACATCATTTCTTCCCTAAAATTTTGGGTGTTTTCGTAGAGACCACTCTAGTACTCTTACTGCAGCAACCTGCACACCCCATGACTCCATAAACTACAAGTTTAACCACGGATCTACTTCGGCATGCAAAAAAATATAATCATCACCAATCCAGACCAACCTGTCCATATGGGCTTCTCATAGCATGCCTATTCTGTACTTCGATTCTGTATTCTATATGCAATTTCTACCGGGGATACTTTGTATCGACCCGTCAAAAATCCCTTCATTCTCCACCAATTAGTGTGGGACTTCATGAAACTATGTCAAATTAAGGACTTCACATCTCCAAGAAGGAAGATCGTTATCCTTGTCAATCGTTTTATAGCCATGAACACAAACTTGATCCGGATGGAAATGACCATAGTGCATTCCTCTCCATAGATCTAGCTTCGGATTGCTACCCCAAACACAAGAATGCCTCCTAAGTTCTTCTTTATGGATGGTTCAACCTTCTCCTTCCTCATCTTCTTTCTCTTCTTCTCTCTTCTTTCTTCTCTTCTCAAAGTGCAAGAGAGAGAAAGAGTGAGAAAGATAAGAACTTGAAGAAAGAGAGAGTGTGAGTGAGAGAATGAGTTGAAACTAAACCTCTTTTGACCTTTATCAATCTAGGTTGTATGCTCAGCCACATGATCACCACCTCTTAAGGAGTGGATGGTCAAGATTCATTTGAGACTTCATTTTAAAATAGCTATTGCCGCGCGGTAAACCATTACCGTCTTACGGTAACTTAGGCGGTGGTAGTGGTCTCATCCAGCGTCGATTTACCGCTCAATAACCGACTGAACATGCCATGACACAAGGAATCCTACCGCCATTGATGCCCCTACTGTTGGGCAGTACCATCCAGAGATAAAGGTTGAATTAATTCATTTGCTACTGTTGTGCAATATCACACTATCGTCGAGCAGTACCTTCTAGAGATGCTGTTATTTTTAATTCTTCTGGCTACCGCCAGTGTTAGCTCAACCTCCTGGAGGTAACCTCTAGTGACCAACTCCTGTTATTTTAAAGAAATTTGGGGCATTACAAATGTGATGAAAGCTGGTTTGAGCATTTTGTGATTTAAGATAGGCCATTTTTTGACTCTTTTGTTATTGTGGATAGCTTCTAGGTATGTTTGGTGTTTTCACTACTTTATATTCTAAGTCTTGAGATGGGCAGTATTCTTATATCATTTTATAATATCAAAGTTGTGTGATCGCCACTTACTTTAGGTTGTTAAGCTAAATGACAAGGTGCAGGATCGGTGTGACGACCCAGGCCCAGCTCCACTCAGGACCATGTTCACCGAGAGAGACCCAGCGGGACCCAGCTAGTATCGTATGGGCTGTAGCCCAAGCACCCCAACCCCTATCCAGCCCATTGGCAGGTTATTGGTGGCCATAGCCTCCCTTTGATGAGTCAAACTCGATAGTCAAGCGCGCACCACGGGGACTTCCTCGGAGGTCACCCTTTCCAGTACTACCCTATTCCGAGCACGCTTAACTATGGATTTTTCCAACTCCTCATCATCAATTGAGTAGCTCAATGTGTGATGAGAAGTTGGAAAAATCATAAGTTAAGCGCGCTCGGGCTGGAGTAGTACTGGGATGGGTGAACTTCTGGGAATTCTTCATGGTGCGCGCTTGACTATCGAGTTTGACTCATCAAAGGGAGGCTGAGAGGTGTGGGGTGCTTGGGCTGCATCCCGGACAATGCTAGATGGGTCTCACTGGGTCTCCCTCAGTAGACGTGGTCCTGAGTGGAGTCGGGCCTGGGTCAGTACAATTGGTTCAGCCATTTCCCATTGTTCAAATCCCCATATCTAGATAAACACAAGGCAAGAATAGCTTTTCCTCTTCCCAATCTATTTAAGTCACAATACATGTAGGCTTCATGGCTTTTTAGTTTAACATGCTTCACACCAAGTACCCAGGACATAGACTGTTAATCCGGAATTCGCGACTAGTTCTCCAGGTTTTCAAGTCCGGACGGCTTGTGCTTTCTAGCCGCCACTCTCAGCTAGCCGGCTTATTGTCAGACAAGCCGGGCGGCCTCCACGTCAGACAGCCGCCAGTTCCGGTCCAGCCATCATCTAAGGGTCGACCTATCATTGCCCAAGCTGCGCGACCTGTGCCCCAGGTCGCCGTCAGAGGAGGTCCAGATCAGCCTGCCCAGAGGCCAAATCCTGCAGCTCGGCAGAAGAAGGTGGCTAGGCCGCGCGGCCTGTCTCTTGGCTTTTCTTCTTCTCGATTCCCGTCACCGCTGCCCGATTCTCTTGTACCTCGGGCAGCCGGTAATTTTAGCCCTGCCCGTTTGGGCGGCCCCCAAGCCTATAAATAGGGGGCGGGAGTACACCCAAAGCACGCTGACTCGAGTCCAAGAGCTCGCTTGTTAGGAGCTGCGGCCTCGATTCTAGTCCTTTGCGGTCTATTGTCCGGCCGGCTTCTTCCTTTCTTCTTTCTTTTCTAAGTGTAATCGCTTATTTTTCTATAAAAGAAAAGCCCGCCACAGGAGAGGCATTCAGGTCGCGGCGGGCGAACTCTGGTGTTGCCGCTGGCAGCGGCTCTTTCTCTCTTCTTCCTATCCGTCATCCCCAACCGCTAGTAACCGACTAGCTGACAGTCTTTTCCTAATACCTTACCTAGTGCTCGAACGGTTAGCTGGTGGTGCCCGTCTTCCCTTTCGCATTTCGTGCATCAACAGTTAACACGTGACCTTCAGATATCGGCTAGTCGCTGAAGTTCAGCGGCCATACAATGCCAGACCGGCAGCCCGTTCAGAACAACCTCAGCCCCAGCGAAGTTCTGCTCTTGGAAGCTCTTCTGCAGTCCCGCCGGGAAGAAAACCGAACTCGCCAAGAGATGATCTGGCAGCTCGCCGCGATCAATGCAAATCTAGCCGCAATCAATCAGCGGTTAGGCTTGCCGTCCACAATCATTCCGGTTACACCAGCCAACCAGACCCCAGCGGACAGTAAGCAGGTCGATCCGCCGGCCTACTCGCCTTCCTGTCCGGGATACTCGCCGGGCTATTCGACCTCCTACCCGATCTGTCCGCCCGAGTTGCCGACAAAGTTTCCAGTTACGAAGAAGCCCCGTGTTTCAGAAAAAGGACAGAGAAGTTTGTTAGACGTGCACCAGATCGAACAACGGGAGGGAAAGCCAAGTCATAAGAAACCCGCTCGGGCAGCAGGCGGAAAAACCATATCCAAGGATCAGTATTGCGAATATCACAAGGAAAGAGGTCATTTAACAAAAGATTGTAGAGCTCTCTAATTGGCTGTGAAAATACTGAAGTCAAAGGAATCCTGTAGCATGATCTAAAAAAGACATCTCATTCCTAGGCTAGCAGACACGACATCAGCAACAGAAGCAATCCTGACAATCAATTCCTTAACCCAATATGTTTTCTGTCTCTTATTTCCTCTTATGAATTTCTATTAAGAAGGATTATAACTCATCTCTATATGTTGTTTCAGAGATTCTATATCAGTACTCTCACCTGGCAAGTCATCATTCTTATGGGTTTGCAACCCAAAAATTAAAAGATCACTGAATCAGGAGATATCGCCGAGTCTAGCTACATCCCCCTTTAGAGCCGTTGTTATTAGCGTAACACCACGAGGACCACGTGTTGCGGAGAGATTTCGCACCGTGTAGTGGCAGCTTACCGGCTTTGATGCGGTGGAGTACTAGATTACGGATCCCAGCTGGTATCTACCCCCACTTCTGCATTTTGGAGGGACAGGGTGGCTGGTAGCGCTACCATGCTTTGAGAGGGATATCGTTACAACTCGGATGGGTCTGTGCGGGAAGCCACATGCATACCCCTCAGATCGTCCCAGCATGTAACCCTCGAATACTCCTTGATACTCTCAAGCAGTGCCTGCAGGAGACCCACAGTCTTGTCGATCTCCGGGGGAAGCAATGCCGCTCCGGCCGCACCTGCCCAAAAGATCGACTTAGACTGTACTCCAGGCAAGAGAGCAGTGTTTTCTTTTCTTCAAGCAGAAGTCTAGTCGGCAGTCAGAGATCAGACCGCGCGGTTATCATATCCTGGCTAGAGACAGTATCCGCTCGGGTAATTGGGTACTATAAGGCTGAATGGAGGTTATCCGACCAGCAGCTAGTTGTGGATATTATTATTCTTACCGTTCGGTTATCTTTTCGACCAATTGGTTTGCTTAAATTGGTCTCATATTCGAAGTTGCCGATATTATTCTTACTGCACAGATATCTTTATTAATCGTGCGAGTTGGTTGGTTATCTTCAGTTCATTGTAGCGGACATCAGTCTTATCCGCGCGAGTTATGCGCGAAAATCACTCGGCGATGACTTCGCACTTTAGTCGCCTGGAAAAGTAAACTAGCAGGGCTTATCTCCACATCCATTCTGCTTGTGTATTGCCCAGATATCTCGATATATTATAATCGATCGAATAGAAATGTAATACCGAGCGAATAAAGCATATTCAGCAAAATCAAACAGTATCATTTATATTGTCAAAAATTATAAAATGTATTATCCGCGCGGCTTACAAAGATCATGCCGCCGGATCAAAGGAATATCATAACATATCAACTTTTCTTCTTTTTTCGCTCCGGCCGCAGCTAATCGCTTGGCCTCTAGACTCCAGCTATCCTATCCGCTCAGTCCGCCGGCTTATGGTATTCATTCAAATCAATTCGCGGCTTGCAATGTAAAGAAGTCGCAATATGTTTATCTCTATCGCTAAGTAGTTTCCCTATTGAAAGCCAGTTTCGTATTAAAGTTCGGACAGGCCGCCACAATCAGCTTGGTTATTACAATATCAATCCGGTTTATCCCCTTAGAAGAGCGGCTTGTCAATCGCCATTCTCCTAACCGCCCGGCTTATGGCTCTATATTCGCTCAAGGATGATCGGATTATTATAATTTCGCAGACTAGTATATCCGGTTAATGGTATTCTACTCGAGTTTAACCGCAGTAAGTTAGTTATTATTCGGAGAAGTCATCAATGAGATTTCTTAAGTCGGAAACGAGTAAGAATGGTTAAACCGCATATACAAACAAGTAAAATTACAATAGATTCTCACAAAAGGTAAAACATTTTCATTTCTAATGTCAAGTATAAGAGGTAGACCGCGCGGTTTACAAAATCTTACCGGCGGTCTCAAAAAATGTAAAAACTTTTACAAGTAATCTATTCTAGCTATTCGGCCTCTATCTTTTGGACGCAGGAGTACCGGATTCCGGTTCACCATCAATATCGATCTCAGAAGGCGAGTAGTCGCCGCTGTCAGACGAGGATGAACGCGAACTGCCAGTGCCCCTGGTCTCTGACGTGCTGGCACCAACCCGCGCGGTCTCAGACGCTTGACCGCCGGTCTTTGAAGAAGCGCTCTCGCTCCTGCTGTCCTCCCCTTCCTCTTCTGCCTCGCCCTCTCCATCAATCTTCTCCTTGCCTTTCAGCGCGCGATAAACCGCGGCCACCCTTTTCTTCAAGGGTGGATACAGGTCGGCGCAGGTGAAGTCGGTGAATCCCGGGGCGAGGCCGCCCTAATCTCGAAGGCGTTTCAGTGCTCCGTCGATCCCTTGGACAAGCTAGGGAAAGACCGCGTCTTGAAAGGCTGAGTTCGCCGGATCGTATATTTTCTGTTAAGGAAAGAAAAAGGTTAGTTCGGGCGGCTTGATGAATTAAGCCGCAAAAATCAGGTAATGTCTTACCGCATGTGACTCCTTTAGCCGTGCGATTTCTTCATCTTTCTCGGCGAGTTGCCGCTTCAGGTCGCCTTCACTTGCAACTAACCGCCTATGGGCTAGGCCCATATAGTGGTTGGCTACAAAGCTTCTCGCGCCGGCCTGTGCGGCAAACCGCGAAAAGTCTTCTGCAGGTATCTTCTTCAGCGCTTTCAAGTTGCGCCTGCCATACAAAGCCGCGCCAGCCACGGAGGCATGACGGCTTACAGTTTCCTTCCCCCAGTTCGGGAGGGCGGTGGAAACCTGCACCGACTCGCCGTCGGCACTCCACTGCATGGTGGGGTTGCCGTGGAGATCTTTCAAGCGGCTCCCCATACCATGCAGTGTGAAGCCGCTGGAGGAGTCCGATTCATCCTCCTCTGTAGCCCGCTCCGGCCTGGCCCTCTTCGCCCTCCTCTCCCTCTGTGTAAGGGTTAGGCCGCCTGGAGTAAGCGGCTTGTTCAGCGGGACCGCGACAGCAACTGCAAGGCGAAGTTAACAAGTCAGTTGGTAAGCCGCGCGGCTAGCATAGCAGTTCGGCTGAGTGATACTTACTGTCCTGCGCATGAACGTCCTCCAAAGTCAGGAGCAGCGGGAGGTAGTGGGTGACGTCGAGCCGCTCCCCCTTGAAGAAGTTGAAGATCTCCTTCTCCACGCCGTCCAGTCCGCTGCTGCCAAAAGCGACTTCGTCGCGAACTTGCGGATGGACCGCCAGGAGTCCGAGGTTACCCTCGAAGATAAGGTATCTTTCTGACCAGTTCGCGATTTTGTTCGCCAGGTTTACAACTTTCAGGCCGCGGCAGTCGAAGTAAAGATGGCCTCTGAAGATCTTCGTTCCCGAGTCCGGGATAGACCGCACTGAGAAGCATTCTCTGAACAGCCTTATCGAGAACCGAACTCGCTCCGACCTAAGGTAAGAGACGAAGCTATAAATCGCCGCAATCGAGTTCGGGGGCAGCTGTCCTGGCACTACTCCGTAATGGTCGAAGACCGCGACGGCTTCCATTAGCACAGGGAAGCCGAAGCCGCAGTCAAAGTGATCGATTGGGATAGCAATCTGGTTGACTGCAGAGGTGTTAATCCGCTCGTGAGGCAGCGGAAGCCGCGCGAGCAGCGGGCTGTCTTTCATATGCTTCTCTAAAAAGCTGTCGAGCTCGGCTTGGGTAAGCCGGCCTTCCTTATGATCCGCCGAATGGAAAGCAGAAGCCGCGTCGGTCCTAACGGCTGGAGCTTTGTCAGACCGCATCGCAATTGCTTTAGCTCGCATTCTGATCTCCTGTGCCGAAGACTCCGGGATCATCTCAATTTATAGATTTCCTATGCAGCTACAATAGTTGTTGTCAAATTGCGGTTAGATATCAGGCCGCACGGCTCAACCTGCAAGGTAAAGTATTCTAACCGCATTCTAGTTCGGCAGGTCGAGCGATTAAAATTCCAGTACTTGGCGAAATTCCTAAAGAAGAAAAGACAGCGACTAGAAGAATTCAAACCGCACAAAGCCACACGCAATTCGCAGTAATATACAATCGAACATTCAACAATTGTCCACAGGAATCAAACCGTCCGGCATCACGAGTTGATGCTTATTACAAAGCCAAATTAAAGTTCTCTTAATTATCTCTCTCCACTCTCTGGAGCCTCTCGTCCAACCCGCGCGACTTGGTCGCCGGCCTGTACCAGCTGGGCATACACTTGACTAACGAGGTTGTGGATATTGTGCAGAGTCCGGTGAACTCGCGAGGTATCACGCTCTACGCGGGTAAATGGAACCAGCGACAGAGCGTGATCTCCTGGGTCGCCAGAAGCAGCGACCTGCCTAACCGCCGCGACTACTGGTGAGTACGAAGTCTCCCCTGAAGCCGGGCGATTTGGTAGTTGCTGCTGTTCAGCAGTCGTCCCAGCAGGTCGCAAGCCTCTGCCGGCCTCCTCTGGTCGATCCTTATCCCTTTCCTCATCAAGTCGAGCGGTGTCCGCCCTTTCCCTCTCAATCCGGCTGAGCATCAGCACTAAAGCCTGCAGATCTAGTTTCTCGTTCTTCTCCTGCTCCAGGTGGGCCAGCGCCTCCAGAGTTCTTTGTTCAGCGGCTTCAAGCGCAGTCCGCATCGCTGTCTTCTCCTCCTCCCAGCTGGCCAGGGACTCCTGCATCCTTTTGTCAGCGGCCTCCAGTGCAGTCCGCTTCGCCGTTTTCTCCATGTCCGCGTTGGCCAGTGCCTCCTGCACCCTTTTGTTAGCGGTCTCCTACGTAACCCGCATCGTCGTTTTCGCCAACTCCAAGCTAACCAAGGCCTCCTGCGTCCTTTTCTCAGCGGCCTCCACCTCAGACCGCATCATTCCTCTCTCCTGCTCCAAGTCCTCTAGCACTTCTTGAGTTCTCTTTTCAGCGGCCTCCAGCATAGACCGCTAATTTTCTTCTTGAAGCCGCCACTCTTCTTCCTTGGCTCGAAGGGCCTCGGCATGCTCCCTTATCCTAGCCTGCAAGGCGGCAACCTCCTCTTGGAATTCGGCCGCCCTCTGGTCGCGGACACTAGGAGGTAGCGGCGGAATTAGTGGAGGTAAGGAAGTCGTCAGATCGCCCGGCTTGATGAAAGTTCCATGTGCACCTGCAGCGAATAAAACAATCGGTTAGATTCAGTGACATGACCGTCACTTGGTAGAAGATCTCGTTAGAACGAGACCGCACCTCGTGGTTATCTCTCCTTCGAAAGCCGCAGTATCAAGTCTAGCCGCGGGTCGCCTAACCCTTTCTGATTCTATTCGCTTCAGCTTTTCTTTCCATAACCGCGCGGTCTCCTTAGCTTTGCTTTTCAGCTCAGCCGTGGTCAAGAAGAAGCTCGCCGGCGGATTGCAAATTGTGTCCGCTCCCTTCTTCCGTGACCGCGGCTTGTAGAATTTTATAATACGCTTAACTTCTTCGTGTTTACCTTGCAGGGCAGGAAATGTAGTTGCCACCTGCTTCCCGGCGATTAGTTTCTTCATCTCCTCTATCTTCTCTCTGAGTTTTAATTTTTCAGCTCCTTCTGAAACCGCAGGAGCCGATTCGCCAAGCTTCTCTCCTGTAACTTCGACATCGGTGATGGCGACCTCCGCAGAAGCCGGCGGAGTCTCCAGTAACTTGTCCTGCTGCTGAAATACCTCCATGCCCTTCAGGATATCGCTCAGGGATTCGCTAACCGAAGGCGTACTCTCTGGCTCGTCCGGCTTGGAAGATGGAGTTGACAGACCCTCAGATACGTCTTTTTCCCGCGGCTTGAATTGCACACTAGCCGCTCCGGTCTTCACAGAAACATTGCGGTTATCAACCCGCATCTTCCGCGTCTTCCTCTCCATCCTTTCCTCAAGAGTCTCGACCTTTTTCTTACGTCGCTTCAAGTGGCCGACTATTGTCTCTGTCCGTTTCCTCTTCTCAGTCAGAGACCGCTCGGTCTCCAGTGGCTTCTTCGGGTCATCCTCTTCAACAATGATCAAGTTGGCAGATGTGGGTAACTCGCGCGGTTTGGAAGAGTCGACACTCTTCTCCTCCACCCCGGCGATCTTCAAAAGAGGTTCACCTGATGGCGAGTAGGTAATGTCGAAAGATTTGGTGGCACCAGCTTGAGGGAGAGCAGACTTGAAAACCGTTTCGACTTTTGTCACGGCCTGCGAGGATTCCGCGACGACTTCCATCGGTTTCTTTCCAGAATCAGAAGCCGCCGGTGCGATCGGCTTCTCGGTTTTCTTCACAGGCTGTTGGTCGGAACTGTCCGCTTTTCTGCTCCTCTTTGTCGATCCAGACGGCTTCTTCTCGCGATCTAGCATCGAGGACATGACGTCCATCTTGTAGAAGTCTCTGTCGGCTTGGAGGATTCTGACCGCAAGTGGCGAGTAGTGACCCGTGGCTTGGCAGAGATCTTGAAGAAATGGCAGGGCCCTCGGCATTTTATAGACGCAGAAGCATTAATGACAGTCGCGGTCTCCGGCTTAGTTCTACATTTTCGAAGTTTTTTCAGAAACTTAAAAAATGTGCGGGGATTATGTTAACCCGGAATTCGCGACTAGTTCTCCAGGTTTTCAAGTCCGGGCGGCTTGTGCTTTCTAGCCGCCACTCTCAGCTAGCCGGCTTATTGTCAGACAAGCCGGGCGGCCTCCACGTCAGACAGCCGCCAGTTCCGGTCCAGCCATCATCTAAGGGTCGACCTATCATTGCCCAAGCTACGCGACCTGTGCCCCAGGTCGCCGTCAGAGGAGGTCCAGATCAGCCTGCCCAGAGGCCAAATCCTGCAGCTCGGCAGAAGAAGGTCGCCAGGCCGCGCGGCCTGTCTCTTGGCTTTTCTTCTTCTCGATTCCCGTCACCGCTGCCCGATTCTCTTGTACCTCGGGCAGCCGATAATTTTAGCCCTGCCCGTTTGGGCAGGCCCCCAAGCCTATAAATAGGGGGCGGGAGTACACCCAAAGCACGCTGACTCGAGTCCAAGAGCTCGCTTGTTAGGAGCTGCGGCTTCGATTCTAGTCCTTTGCGGTCTATTGTCCGGCCGGCTTCTTCCTTTCTTCTTTCTTTTCTAAGTGTAATCGCTTATTTTTCTATAAAAGAAAAGCCCGCCGCAGGAGAGGCATTCAGGCCGCGGCGGGCGAACTCTGGTGTTGCCGCTGGCAGCGGCTCTTTCTCTCTTCTTCCTATCCGTCATCCCCAGCCGCTAGTAACCGACTAGCCGACAGTCTTTTCCTAATACCTTCCCTAGTGCTCGAACGGTTAGCTGGTGGTGCCCGTCTTCCCTTTCGCATTTCGTGCATCAACATAGACTTCATGACTACAACTAATACTCATTAGATTCTAGTAAGGAAAAAATAGCCAGAAATATCTACTATCATCGGGCAATATCAACAGAACAACCATTTTTTGTTACAACTTAGGGTGTTTCCTGGATTTGATCTCCAGTACTCCTTATCGTACCCTGTAACACCTAGAACCTAAATATTACACATTTTACACAGAGTTTTCTCTGACACACAAATTAAACAGCACCAATCTGGTCTAACTTGTTAGATGGGCTGCACACAACATGGTTATGTCTGTACATTAATCCGAACTCTATATATAATTTCTACTGGGGATAAAAAACATCATCCCACTGAAAGTCTCATCTTCCACTAATTATTGGAGACACTTTCATGCAAATATGCTAAAGACAAAATAAGACTACCATGTCCTATCACCACGAAGAAATATCGTTACCTTTGATAATCATTTCAATACCATGAATAAGAAATCTAATCAGCTGGAAAGAACCGCATGGGGCTGCTCTCTGCAAATCTTAATTTCGCTCGGAATTTTGAGCTTGGAAGCTCCTCCAATGGATGGAAGAAGCCTTCTTCTTCCTTGTCCCTCTTCCTCTCTTCTTTCCTTTCATTGGTTTGGAGAGAGAGGGATGGAAAGGAAATGAGGATGGATTATCCCCTTCTACTGACTTATCAAATGTGAGTTAAATCCCAACCCTTAGATCCCAATTATAATAAAGAATGGAGGGTCGTGGCTTAATTTTATGAATCTATCTCTGTCTGCTAATGCTCGGGCTGGCACTTGAGTGGTGGTTGCATCCGCAGTTGCTGCCAACAGCCATCTCAATGCTATCATCATGTGAACTTCAACAAACCCGATGTTCTCAAATTAACATCAAGTAGCCTTTACGCACTTATCTCGATGTAATGTCGAATATCCTTCGATGCACTAGAATATTTCAACATTATTGGGAAAATTGCCCACAATAATCAAGGATTAGAATAAGCATCTCTTGCAATGATATGTGCATATTGTATTTGATGGTATATCGGTTCTATTATCAATGTAGGAAACATTTGTTGTCTCTAAAACATGTTTATAGAAGTGTAAGTGCAGATGGAGCAATATCGTTAAGATAGATGAAGTGTTCTCAATGGTATCGTCTTGAAAAATGAGTGCTTCAAGATGGTATCATCCTAAAGCACGAGTAGAAGTAAGCCCATGCACTAAGGGAACATATTGTTGAGATATGTATATTGTTATTTGTAATATCCGCTTGATTGTGGGTTGCTTCAATACATTATCTCTGAGAAGCCGCAGACGAGGTAGATTTCAGCACAGAAGGAAGGACTTATTTTGAAAGAAGTACTTTCAAAATGATATCAATTTGACTGGATAATTATTATCGTTAAGCATGTGAGTGGTAGGATTTCAAATTTGGTGGTGGCGCATAAAGTCCTATTAGATCATTCTATTCTTGCTCATTTATTGATTTGACTTTTTTAATAGTTCAACCATTGAAAAGTGTCGAGGATACAAAAGGAAAAGTTAGTGTAATTGAACAATATTATTGCTCAAGCTTGCTGAATTGTGAGAAATAAGTGACGACGCAATCTGCTATTGTTGAGAAAGCTCTCTCTAAAAAGTTCTGAAAGAGAAAGGAGGAGTTAATTAATATAAATCTAATTAGGTCTTCTTCTCGAAGGAGTATAAGATCAAGAACAACACTAAACATGGGTTGAAAGAAAATTCAAATATTGTTCAAGTGCTAATTTATGTTGAAATCTTTCACAACAAAGCTTTAAAAGATTCAAGAGGTGAAGGTTTATATTTATTGAGTCTATTTTTATAATCTACTATAAACATTTATCTGTGTATCCATTGTTAGATATGAGTTATACGACTGAACTCATATCCTAACTGTAGAACTTGGTGATAAGTCTAAGATGGGGTCTTTGTGTAGATCTGAGGTAGGAGACCAGTTGGGTTTGAGTTGTAGGAGTTGGAGAACTCTAAGGTAGGGTTGTTGTGCCTGAGGTAGGGTTGTTGTGCCTGAGGTAGGATCTTAGAGTAGACCTAAGAAGAGATTCTGAGGAATTTGTGTTATAAGATCTTGGAGTTAAGTTTTGGAGAAATTTACTGAGTCAAGCACATTGCTAGATAGGTGGTGGGGAAGTGCATGTACCCATACCCTAGGGAACCACTATAAATAACTATGTGTTGTGATCTATTTGGCTTGATGTGTTATACTTTCATTTATTCTCGCTGAAATAAAAATGAGACAAATAAATTGCCTGACCGCCTATTCACCCCCCCCCCCCTAGGTGATTTAGACTACAAATAACATTCTCTTAAGTGGTATTAGAGGCAAGTTGGTCAAAAAATACTTACCAAGATTCTAACAAGGGTAGTCAGTAGATCACAATGACTTCCAGTGAATTTCATAAGGAGATGAGCTTCATAAAGCTCATCATATGCAGGAAAGACAACTTTGGAATATGGAAACAAAGAGTCAAACTGTACATGGAAGCTATTAATCCAAGGATATACATGACCATAGAGCAAGGGCCTTTCATCCTCTTGAAAGTCTCTGCTATAGATGCAAATTTTCAAGTCCCAAAACCTTATGTAGAGATGACCAGGGATTAGATAATACTAGCTACCATGGATAAGAGAGCCAAAAATATAATAGTCAGTATTATTGATGATTCCACCTTCCAAAATCTAATCCATTGCCAAACAGCAAAGAAGATGTAGAATACACTCATTATGTATTTGGAGGGAATTGAGGAAGTAAGGGTGACATGAAATCACTTATAAATCAAGAGTATAAGGCCTTTAGGCAAGGCAGTAAGGACAACATAGCTGAGTGTTGAAATTGAAAATTCGGTCTCTTGTGGAGTTTGCCCCTGGGGAAGGGGGTGATCACGTACCTACTTCTTTCCTACAAGAAAAATGACAGAAAAAGTAGAGGGGACTAACCCAAGGGCTCGGAACGGAGGTCCCACCACACACCCGGAAGATCTTATAGTGCTTCCTCTCCCTTAGCCAAATGTCGAGCTAAAGGCTACCTCAGAAAGCGCAAGAAGGCCTGGGAATAAGAAAGCATGCCTTCTGAGATACCCCTGTGGGTCTATTTATAGAATTTTGAAAACGGCCTACAAGTAGCCAACCTACGCTATTCTGAACAGTTATGTACATCCCAACTACGTCTTCCAACAGCATAACTCCGTTGTTTCGAATAGCTATTTGCACCCCCAGCAAGGGCAACCAAGTAATTTGGCCTCCGAGCCCCACTGGGCTGATTACAAGGATCTATAGGTGAGCTCGCCACAACTTGCCAATTCGCTGAGGTGGACGCAACCTGGCTCCCGCAGTTCGCCTTCCTTTTGTAGTTGAGCGCAAGCCAGGCCACCTTAGTCCTCCAATCCTTGTTCTAAGGCGGGCTGACGGCCATGTCATGTATGCGAGAGCGGGCTGAACAGAACGGCTCATGCAGCCCGCTCGCCTAGCTTCGGTGAGGCGAGTTGGTCGTTCCAGGGTTGCTACTTCACAAGTCTAGAGAAATTGAGTTCGACTAACGACGAGCTCCATTCGATGAACTCTGATCTCAAGTCAGGGGCTTAGTTCGACGAAAACCAATCCCAGCTAGACAAACTTCGGGCAGGCGCGGGCAAGGTGGACCAGCTCGCCTGCCAAGCTTTGGAGAGAGCGAGTTGGTTATTCTGTGTTTTCCCGGTCGCTATTTTGAGGCGGGCGGGCTGCCCCGGTCCGCTCACAAGCCTGGTGGACCCATTTGGCGAACAAGAGGTTGTACACAATCAATGCTCTTTTTGATCTTGGCCAAACTTGGAAAGAATCATCCAACCCACGTGTTCGGTAAGTGCTTTGCTGAGCTGGAGGGAATCTTTTGGTGGGTCCCATCATCATGCTATAAATATGTAACATCCCATTTCCAGCTAGACCCCTCGGGGGTGGTTTTGCCATGACTAGGTCACAACAAAACCCTAGGAAACCCAAAAGACCAAGAGAGCTTAGGAAGAAAGGTGAAAATCACATTGGTCTGCAAATAGTGTGTCAAACTTGCTTAAAATAAGATTAGGACTCAGGCGTTGAGTGCATCGAGTGCACTCACTGCCATAAGCAGAATGGCATTGAGTGCACTGACTGCACTCAACGCAATCTTTCAGGCAGGATGGTGTTGAGTGCGTTGAGTGCACTCAATGCCATAAGTTGAATGGCGTTGAGTACACTGACTGCACTCAATGCTATCTTTCAGGCGGGATGGCATTGAGTGCATTGAGTGCACTCAACGCCATAAGTTGAATGGCATTGAGTGCACTGACTGCACTCAACACCATCTGATGCTGTCTGGATGGCATTGAGTGAGCTGAGCTCACTCAACGCCGTAGACTGGATGGCATTGAGTGAGCTTAGCTCACTCAATGCCATAAACTTGCAGGAGGGATGGTGTTGAGTGCACTCAACGCCATAAGTTGAATGGCGTTGAGTGCACTATTTGCACTCAATCCCATCTGGTGTTGTCTAGAGGGCGTTGAGTGAGCTGAGCTCACTCAACGCCGGAGACTAGAAGGCTTGCGTGAGATTAGCTCACTCAACGCCATAAGCTAGATGGCGTTGAGTGAATAGACTGCACTCAATTCCACCGTGAGTAGACTGGATGGCGTTGAGTGAGCAGAGCTCACTCAACGCCATAATCTGTATGGCGTTGAGTGAGCTGAGCTCACTCAACGCCATAGTCTGGGAGGGCCATTCTGGATGGCATTGAGTGAGCAGAGCTCACTCAACGCCGTATCTGGGATGGCGTTGAGTTAGCAGAGCTCACTCAACGCCATAGCATGGATGGCGTTGAGTGAGCAGAGCTCACTCAATGCCATTTTACTTAGACTTTTCTGGCAGGTTTTTGCTGGGTGCTAGTTCAGCTGAACCGGGCCGGTCTAGGGAGTGGGCCGTTTTCTCCTGTTAAGACCTAACAAGTCTTACTTAAATTAGTGTTGACTGGTCAAGCTTGCCTCGTGGCCGACGGTTTTGAAAAAGGAGCGGTTACGACCATGGTCGAGCCCCTGCTTTCATGGCCATCAATGGCACTTGATGTCGTAGCCTTTTCCCCCTCCCCTTTTACGGCTGGATTCAACTCCTCTAGGGAAGAGGAGGAGTTTCCAGCCATTAGCTTGGATGGATATAGCCGTTTTAGCCCCCCACCACCATGGCCGAGCCAAGCTTTAATGGACCAATAATGGCCATTGAAGTTTTGGCCTTTCCCCTCCTTAACCGAGATTTTAAACACCATCAGAGGCCCAAGAGGAAGTTTTCCCAGCCTTTACCTGAAGCTTTCGAGCCCTCCCACCGTGCTATTGAGAATTCCGGCGACGCCACCACCGCACCAATGGCATCCCGACGGTCTGCACGCCTCCAGCCCGCGAACAAGGTCCTCCACTCCTCTCTTTCTACGGGTAGATCTTAGCTCTCTTTAGGATTAAGAATCGGGCTCAATTGAGCCCGATCGGAAGAGCTCCTCTTCCCGGTTTTTCCGCAAAAAGCTAGTCACGGGTTCGCCGGATTCCGCCTCTCCGGCGGCCGCGCCGCCGCCCGGCGATGGCCACCACCTCAATGGAGGTAGTGGTGGCGGTGGCCGACCAGGGAGGAGGCTGGATGGCCGGTTGCAGCATCTGGAATGCACTCAAGGTCTGGCTAATCTCAGCACTTGGCTGGAGGAAGAAGAAGACCCAGCACTGTTGGATCTGCTTCAAGATTCGTGCTGTTTAATTAATCTCTTCTTTTATATGAATTTTTTGTACTAGAATATCAGTCACTTTAGAAAATTTATGAAAAATACTTAGAGGCTTTTTATGAAGAAATGGTCCACATATAATTTGTAGCCCTATGGGTCTACGTTATTTTAAAATTAATTTGGGTCAATTTGGTCAACTGGTTTGACCAAGGCACCTCTTTTGGTGGGATCTATACCTAGAGCTAGGCAGAGACTAAAATGTGTGCCCACCCTTCATCCCTTGACCAAATGATTTGAAATTTGGGCAGGGATTCTACCCTAGCTATACCTAGGGCCTATCAAAAAATGTCAATTTTTAGAGAATGTTTTTCTATAGTTTTTAGAAAAATTTAATAATCTTAAGGTAAATTAATTAGATGGCTTAATGACTTCCAAACCCCCCCCCCCCCCAAATTTTGGTGAGTGGTCCCTGGGTTCATCATAAGGTTCTGTATAATTTTTCATCTCATTTGGAGATGTATTAGATTGGTAATGGACAAACCTAAGCTTTGCCTATTAAGGGGTTTTTAGGTCAAAAGTGCACTTTGAAATTTGAGTGGTCAGATCACCTCAACAGAAGCTGAGATTTTGACCACTGACTAGGAATGCTCTCTAGCACCCCCCTCATGGAGTTTGAGGTGGATTGGGGTAAATTTGCCCTAGGACCCAAGGCCAAACCCTAGGAATGGTTCTTGGTGGGTTGTGGAGGGAAAGTGGGCAAATGACCTGGTTATGTTCTAAAACTTTGTAAAGAGAATTCTAGGGTAGCTAGAACCCTATTGCAGAAGTCTAATTTGATTTTAAAGTAAATAAGTCCCTCAAAACCCTAACCCTAGTTTAGAGCACTAAACTTGTAGAGATATAAAATGTCACTAAAACTCACTGAATAGTGATGAAATTTGGGTAGAGTGGTTTTTAAGGTTAGTGCAAGCTCTGGAGATTTTATTATGAATTTAAGATCATTATTTTTGATACTTCATTAACAATTTAGTAGTTTGTATTATTTGCTTAGAAATTTATTATTTAGAAAATACCATCTGAAAATTGATGAAATTTAGGCAGAGAACTTTTATTATTATTTTAAAGCTCTATAAATTTTTATGGGATTTTTAGAAGTTTAATTCTAAGGCTTGCTTCATTAAGTATTGTTTATCATGAATACTTGATTAAATCTATTTTAGTGTCTAGCAAGCTTCCAAAATTATAATTCTCTGCACAATGACCTTTTCTGTACCATATTAACATTCAGTAATTTTTCTATAATTTTATGATGAGTAATTTCAGTACTTCCTTCTTAAATAGGATTAATGGGATTATAATGGACAAATTAATTAGAGGCTAATACTTTCTGTAAAATCATGAAAATTAGTATTTGATGATACCTTATTGTTATGTGATGATTATAATTTTTGAGTGGCCATTACTTGAGAAAATCATGTAGTCCATGTTTAAAATTGTTCATGGCCAATCTTTTGGAAAAATTAAATAAATATCAGATTAATTAGGAAAATTATTATTTTCTGGATTTAGACTAATTATGTCATGATAGACCTCCAGTAAATATGATAGGAGATTTGGAAGACAATTTGGAGTACCTCCCCTTGTATACCTCATATAGCTTAGGATGGTCTGCGTTTAGTAAAACTGTCGAAATCCTATTAAGCTGCAGGAAGAACTTAGAGGATTTGGGCATTGGGATAATGGTTAGAAATGTGTATGAATGCATCCTTAGTAACCAAGATGAGGATAGGTTGGTAGGTTGTCGAGTCATCAGAGGTGCTCGGGATCGACGAAAGATCGTCCTTCCCGGTGGGAGAGGAAGAGTATTTACAAACTAGGGTTAGATCCAAAGTAATTTGAATGGGATCGGGTAATTGGTAATAACCAATAAAAATAAGTGCCTTGCGAAAGGGAACGGTGGGCTTCAGCTACCATCATAGTTCCTAGTGCCCTTTGAGAGCCCTTCACAGGGAATACCGGGGGCAGTCCTGGGCTAACGTAAACCGTAGGAATAATAAACTAAAAGAGCAACTAGAATATCTAGGGTTGCACATTCACACACCCCGGTAGTTAGGGAGGTAGAATAAGTTGGTTTGGTTGCCATTCAGACGGTAGCTCTAAAGGTAGATGCACGGACGGGACAGTCAGGGGAGCCGAGGGCTCGAGAGTTTGAATACAGAATAAGGTGGTGGGTCTTCGGTATTTTATTGTCGTTCACACCAACATCAGTACGTTGACTCGGCGGTGTGGGACACTTAGCCAATGAAAGTCTGGTGGATATAGCCAGCACTAGTACGCGGATACTCTAGGTTGTGTTCTTCTAGGGGCGTATGGAAGGGCTAGGCCTGGTAATGTGGATACCTGCCTAGGAGTGGGGGGCCCGACCCACTGTCTCCATTTGCCACTACGGAGGTTCCTAGGAGTGAAGCTAGCTACCCGAACAGGGGGAACTAAAGGTCTGTGCGCATAGAGTCGTGTGCGTGAGTTACACTTGCATGAGTCATGGCATAGCATATCACTACACTCATATTTGAATACAACCGACACCCCAACGTATAAATCGGTATGCGGTGATGAATGCTCCGCAGGCAGGGAAAGCTCGGCCTGAGGCTATACTCGTGCCTGTAGCAGTGCGTCAAGAACTGGTGGGCCTGGTAGTTGATCCGCGGATAGCAGATCAACAACGGAAGCGGGTTATGAGCTTTCATCCTCCGACTTTTATCGGGGCGGGTTCCCCAGCTCAGGTAGAAGATTGACTTGCTCGGATCAAGCACATCTTAACCGCCCTTCGGGTTGAGGAGGAGCAGAAGGTAACTTTAGCCACTTTTCTTCTTGAAGGAGAAGCTCGGCTGTGGTGGGATGAGGTAGAGCTGCACCACTTGGCAGGCAGACAGTTGACGGGAGTCTCTATGGAAGAGTTCTCTCGGTTGTTTTTGGCCAAGCATTTGCCGTTGCAGTAACGGATTGCTTTGGAGTTGGAGTTCCAATGGTTGGCTCAAGGGGAGAGCAGTGTTGATGAGTATCTGGATGAGTTCACGCATTTGGGGCATTATGCGGGCGCTACTTTTGCCGAGGAAGAGCGCAAGACAAGTCAGTTCTATGCGGGACTGTGGGATGAGTTGAGACATTTACTCTCGAGTTCCATGAACCAGGGATTTCAAGCTCTGGTATGCACCGCAAGGGCGTTGGAAGCAGATTTGAAGCGAGGAAAAAATAAAGGAACCTTGGCAGCTGCAAAACCGGAATTCAAACCGCCGTGTCTGGAGAAGTTTGGATATAGAAGGAAATAGGGTAAGAAGCCCAAGCAATTGGGCAAGCTCCTTCATCAGTTACCTCGGAATCGTCGTCGGGCTATGGCTCCCGCACTTGCTATACTTGCGACAAGCCGGGACTTTTTGATCGAGACTGTCGTGTTGGCCCTCTGAGAGGTGACAAGAGGCCGGGCGCATCGTATGCGGAAAAAGGGAAGGCGGTGGCAGAGTCTTCTGCTTCGCAAGTGCAGCCTCGCGTCTTTAATCTGCGACAATAGGAGGCCAATAAGCAGGACGATGTCGTCACAGGTGCGCGTGATCTCTGATTTTCCTATTGTCTCATACTGCTATGATTATTGTGTTTATTGTGCTTTTGATATATTAGGATTTGTCCTAATTTGGGACCAGCCGGCACGAGCACTGTTTGATACTGGTGCTTCACATTCATTTCTGTCAAAGGATTTCGTATTGCGCATTGGAGCGCCGATACGAGACACGACATACAGGTTGAAGGTACTCTTACCTAACGTATGTGTTTTGTGCGCGGATAAGTCTGGTTGTGTATAGGGGAAAATAGGAAGTTGGGATTTCAGATTGGAAGCACTTGTGTTGCCAATATCGTAATTCAACATAATCTTTGGAATGGATTGGTTGTCAGAGCAGCATGCCTGCATTGATTGTAATTCTAAAGAAGTTGTGTTGGGGCAGAACACCGAACAAGAAACAAAGTTTAATGGCATGCAGGAGATGAATAAAATGCTGATATTTGCTCTGCAAGTTCTGAAGGCAGTCAGAAAAGGTATCGCGTTGTTCTTCACGCTAGTAGCATCGGTAGAGCCAAAGGCTAGTGTGAATGAGGTACCAGTTGTGTCGGAATTCGTAGATGTGTTTCCAAAAGACCTTCAGGGGTTACCTCCCCAAAGAGAAATCGACTTCACTATAGAACTGGTAATGGGTGCAAAACCTGTGGCCCGTTCCCCCTATCGTGTCGTGCCAAAGGAAATGGCGGAGTTGAAGGTTCAGTTGCAAGAGTTGCTAGAGCAAGGTTTTATACGCCCAAGTCAGTCGCCTTGGTGTGCGCCAGTTCTCTTTATGAAAAAGAAGGACGGCAGCTTGCGTCTATGCATCGATTATAGAGAACTGAACAAGCTGGCAGAAAAGAATAAGTATTTGATCCCTCAGATCGATGATTTGTTTGATCAGCTAGTTGGCTCTTCGGTGTATTCTAAGCTGGATTTGAAATCCGGTTATTACCAACTGAGGGTTCGGGAAAGTGACATACCCAAAATGGCGTTTGGCACACGCTACGGGTATTATGAGTTCACGGTGATGCACTTTTGATTGTCCAATGCACCTTCGGTGTTATGGATTTGATGCACCGAACGTTTAAGCATTACTTGGATCTATTTGTGATCGTCTTTATAGACGATATCCTTGTGTATTCCCGATCCAGAGAAGAGCATGCAAATCATTTGAGGATGGTGTTGCAAACCCTGAGGGAGAATAAGCTCTATGCCAAATTTTCTAAGTGTGAATTCTGGTTGTCATCAGTGGCTTTTCTGGGCCATATGGTTAGTGGAGAAGGCATTGTAGTGGATCCTTCCAAGATTGTTGCTGTGCAGGAGTGGCCTGTTCCTTTGTCGGTAGAGGAAGTCAGGAGTTTCCTTTGACTTGCGGGCTACTACAGGCGATTCGTGGAAAATTTTCAAGGATAGCATTGCCTCTCACCACTCTAACGCGGAAGGAGCAAAAGTTTGTCTGGACGCCAGAGTGCGCACGAGCTTTTGAAGAGTTAAAGTGTTGTTTGACCATGGCCCTAATTTTGACAACACCATGTGGCATAGATGGTTTTGAGGTGTACAGTGATGCATTGGGAAGCGGCTTAGATTACGTTCTCCTTCAGCGTGGCAAGGTGATAGCTTATGGTTCGCGCCAACTGAAAGCGCACGAGCGGAACTATCCAGTCCCTGATTTAGAATTGGCCACAGTCATCTTTGAACTTAAGTTGTGGCGTCATTATTTATATGGTGTAAAGGTTGACATTTATACAGACCACAAAAGTCTGAAATATCTCCTGGATCAAAAAGAACTGAATATGCGACAGAGAAGGTGGATGGAATTTCTTGGTGATTATACCTTCCAAATTCATTACACCCTTGGTAAAGGGAATGTAGTCGCAGATGCCCTGAGTCGTAGGACTCTGGCAAGTGCAAACTGGTTGCTATATCATGATGAACGGTTGATCCAAGAGCTGGAACGGATGGATATTACTTGTGTTGAAAAGAACACTGATGCGACTGTGTGTTTGAATTGGACAGAGGTGCAGTGTGACCTGATGGATAGAGTCCGCCAAGCGACGGAATTGGATGAAAGTTTGCAGCGTTATGAAGCGGAAGACAATTGCTCTCGGTTTTCTTGTGTAAATGGACTTTGGAGAAAAGACAATCGATTATGTATTCCTGGTAGAAGAAAACTTTGTGAAGAAATCATGTACGAAGCCAATTTTTCAAGGTATTTGATTCATCCTTGAAGTTCAAAAATGTATAGGGATCTGAAAAATCACTTCTGGTGGCCTGGTATGAAGAAAGATATAGAACGTTATGTTGCTACGTGCCACACATGTGCTCTGGTTAAAGCGGAATGCCAAAAGCCAGGAGGATTTCTGAAGCCGCTATCGGTCCCTATGTGGAAATTTGATGATATTTCCATGGACTTCGTGCATGGAGTGCCGAGATCTCAGCGGGGAAATGATGCGGTTTGGGTAATTGTGGATCGATTAACAAAAGTGGCTCATTTTATTCCAAATCGAAGAGATGATCTAGTTGAAAAGTTGGCTAGAATGAACGTGGATTCGGTCGTACGGTTGCACAGTGTACCCCGTAGCATTGTTAGCGATCGAGATGGGCGTTTAACATCAGGTGATTGGACGCTAATCCATCAGCTGTTGGGCACAAAGTTACACTTCAGTACGACCTTTCATCACCAAACAGATAGTCAAACTGAAAGGACCAACAGGACTTTGGAAGATATGCTCCGGATATGTACGCTAGATTTTTGAAATCATTGGGAAGATCATCTTTTCATGATTGAATTTGCCTATAACAACAGTTATAAAGCCAGCATTCAGATGGCCCCTTTTGAAGCTTTGTATGGCAGGAAGTGTCGCACACTGCTATCTTGGGCGGAGACGGGTGAAACAAAGCTTTACAAGCGGCAAGATGTGGCTGTTATTCATGAAACGGTGCACATGATTCGTGAAAGGTTGTTGATAGCTCAAGATAGGCAGGACAAGTATTATAATGCCAAGCACCGGGATGTAAAGTTTGCGGTGGGCGATTGGGCATATTTGAAAATCAAGCCTTTTAAAGGTGTGTCCAGGATACGACGTTTGAAAAAGTTGAGCCGGAGGTATCTAGGACCTTTTGATGTGATTTAATGTATCGGTGAAGCTGCCTATCGGTTACTGCTACCGCCTGAACTGAATAGTTTACATGATGTCTTTCATGTCTCGTTACTGTGGAGAGCAGTGAAAGAGCCGTCACAAGTGTTGGTTGCAGACCAGGTATCAGTCGATAGTGGGCTAACAACGAAGGTTAGGCCCATTCGGATTGAAGATGCCGCCGAGAAGAAGTTGAGGAACAAAACAATCGGGATGGTCAAGGTCCGGTGGGACAATTGTGGCCGAGAGGAGCTTACATGGGAGCGTGAGCAAACCATGCGGGTAGAATTTCCCGAGTTGTTTTTGTAATCGGTTGTGTACGAGATCGTGTAGCGTTCAAATGGTTATAATATGTGAAGTTATTTTGTTATTCAAATTTCGAGACAAAATTTTCTTCAAGGAGGGGAGGATTGTAATACCCCAAAACCCATATTTGGATTTCAGGCCAAGTGACACGGCCTGGGACACGGGCATGTCCCAGGGCGTGTCAGGCTAGTTCTCGAGATGGTCTCGAGTAGTTCTCAAAAAGTGGGTTTCGGGTATTTTTGGAGTGACACGGCCTGGGACACGGGCGTGTCCCAGGGCATGTTCTCCACGGGGTGCTTCGAGTTAAGTTCTCGAGAAGCACTGTCGACGATCATCGAGAGGCAATACGACCAGGGACACGGGCATGTCCCAGGCCGTGTCCTACTCAGGCTGAGTGACTATGTGTGTCGAGTGTGGCACACGGCCTGTGACACAGGCATGTCACAGGGCCGTGTTGGGCATACGACAAGGTATACGGGCGTGTGTTTTGGTCGTGTCCCCCTCGGGTTGGTTTGTTATGCGTCAGTTGAGGAACATGCCCAATAACACGGGCGTGTACCTGCTGACACGGGCGTGTCAGATGCTTGACACGGGCGTGTTCGAGACCATGTTCTGGTCTGGAGTGAGACGGTTCGAGACGGGTTGCAGAACACGACCTGTGACACGAGCGTGTCACAAGCCGTGTCAAGTTATTTTTATGACTTTTTGCTTGGTTCTGAACCGTCCATTTGCCTTGATGGAGATCTGATTGTTTTGACTTACTCCAGCTGATACTTATCTAGGGTTTGAGTGGGATAAGCATCATTTTTCTTTGGAATTTCTCATTCCTAAGAGAAGTGAGAGAGAGGGAAGGAAGGAGGAAGAAGGAGGAGGACGGAGAGGGAGATCCAGCTAGTCCAAGCTCGGATTCGCGATCGGAGTCCAGATTCGGGAAGGTAGAGCTCCAAGCGGTGTTTGTCACCTGGGCAGTGCTTCTCCATGGCTCCAAAGCATCCTCCAAGGGTAACGACTTCCTTCTTGGACATGTGAAGTCCTTCCTTTTTGCATATGCATGAATCCTCTACAAAGGTAGAGTTGGATTCTCTTGGGATGATGAACTCGATCCCTTGATCTTTGTTGGCTTAGTCCCGAAAGCAGGTAGTACGGGTAGGCATGCTGTGTGAAGCCCATCTGGATGGGTTGGTCCGGATTGGTAATGATTGTATGCATACCATAGAAAATCTCTGAGTTATTATGGTGCTTGTGATGCTCTTGGTGAACGCCTGTGGCTTAGTGTAGCAGGATGTAATTTTGTTGGGTTGATGCTTGGTGATCTCAACCCATGTGGCTATGAATGATACTTTGTTGTTAGTTGAGCCGTTGGGGCTGCAACTTTGGAAAGGCATGTGTGGCGAACGGGCAAGGTGAAGCTGTACCCGCGTCAGTCCAGTCTTGAGTTTGACGAATGTGAGCAACGGGAAAGGCTGATCTGTACCCGCGTTCTAGTTGTCTAACCTTGGGTTCTTAAGGCCCTGTTAGGATCACAGAGCGATAACCTCTAGCCGGTGAGCCATAGATATTAGAATGCTCACGATTTGTCGTCATGTCTGGGACCTCTGAACGGTGGTGGGACCCTGGTTTTCCGATACACCGATAAAGTTCCCTGAGAGCACGGAACGTCGGGCCGTCGGGCCGACGTTTGTGATGAATGATTACTTGTACAGGCGTACAAGTGTGATGTTCTATATCATGCCTCCATGTTGTATTTAAATGCTATGCAGGGAAGGAATTCCGCTGCCCCGTGCCAGGGGCAGGGTCATTATAAATGGTCATCCAAATGCTGGTTGTTGCTCTGTTTGCCACCGCTTGGTGGATCTTTTGCATCCAGGTCACGAAGGACCAAGCAAGGATGAGGGTGGGAGACCATAAAGCTATTATTGTCGTGTGCTAGCCCTTGAAGGCTATTTGGTTTATTGTAATATAACTCATGTGTGGTCGGCCTGCGCGCCGATGTATGGAAATTATATTTTGTATAAAGAAAAACACTGGTAATAGGCTATAAGGCCGGACTAGTTGTTATAGATATATGGAATGTTTGTATTAGTTGTGGACTCTCTGTGATATGTTTGAGTTCAATCTTGCAACCCCTAATGCTTCCGCTAGAATGCTTTGAGTTAGGATGCGTATTTTGATATTAGTTCGTAGCGTCTCCGCCTGTTTGTAAGACATGGTGCGGGGCCCTGGCCGGACCCTCTACTATGTTGCACGTAACGGGTAGGGGTGTTACAAAAGGGATGGCCAAACTGAATAGACCAACAGAATAATGGAAGATATGCTTCGAATGTGCGCCTTGGGCTTCGGTAAGAGATGGGAAGATCATCTCTATTTGGTGGAGTTTGCCTACAATAACAGCTACCAAGCAAGCATAGGTATGACACCATTTGAAGCTTTGTATGGTCGAAAGTGTCATACACCATTATCTTGGGCTTAAGAAGGCAATTCCAAGCTATTTCATCGAAAGGAAATCGAAGAGGCTACTTCTACCATACGCTCTATTCGGGAGAGGCTACTAATAGCCCAGGATCTACAAGCAAAATACTACAACGCCAAGCAACGGAACATAGAGTTTGCAGTGGCTGATTGTGTATATTTGAAGATAAAACCCTTCGAAGGCGTGTCCAGGATTCGAAGGTTGGAAAAGCTAAGCCCGAGATATCTTGGTCCATTTGAAGTGGTGGAGAGAGTTGGGGAAGCTTCTTATCAGATAGCTCTTTCAGCTGAGCTAAGCGTACTGCATGATTTGTTTCACATCTAAGTGCTTCGGAAAGCCGTCAAGGATCCAGCTCAAGTGATAGAGAATAACCGGGTGCCGGTTGACTATGGGCTAACGATAAAGGTTCAACCCATTTGGATTGAAGACAGAGTCGAGAAACAATTGCGGAATAAAACTATCGGGATGGTCAAGGTCTGGTAGGACAATTGTGGTCGTGATGAGCTCACATGGGAGCGAGAGCAAACCATGCGAGTTAATTTTCCTGAGTTATTTGTTTAAAACTTGTACTTGTGCATCTTTATTAAGTATTCATTTTGATATATATATATATTATACATCTTTAAGGATTGCTGGATATCCTTCTTGTGCCTAAATTTTGGGACGAAATTTCTGTTACGGAGGGGAGGGTTGTAACATCCTAGATTTGAAATCCTAATTTTTTCCCAATTTTGAGGTCAGGCAGGGAGACACGGCCTGGGACACGGGCGTGTCCCAGGGCATGTACTCCTCGGGCTAGCAGGCATTGAGTGCCCAGGAATTGAGTGCGGTGTTGGTCGCGAGAAGGCGTCGAGTGCTGCACATGGCCTGGGACACGTGCGTGTCCTAAGCCGTGTCCATCCTCTTTTCACTCGACGAAGTCCTCTCGACACTCGATGCTAGGAGCTCGACGATCGTCGAGTAGGGTACACTGTATTGGACATGGGCGTGTCATAGGGCGTATCCCCCTTGGATTGTCGTTCTCTCGACACTCGACGCCATAAGCTCGACAATCGTCGAGTGTATAACACACGCCCATCCACACGGGCGTGTCAGGTAGGTGTGTCCCTCTTAGGTTGTGGCAAGGTTTTCTGGCCTATCGAACACAGGCTAGACATGAGCATGTATTGGAACACCCTATTACTAATTTGGGTAAGGATAACTATGTGCTTAGGAATTTGTTTTGACCTTGCTGTATAGTCTGATAGGTCAATAAGAATGAGTCTTAGGGTTAGTACTTAGGTTTGAAAGCTATCCTCAAGACCTTCTAAAGATCAGGATTCAAGTGCTTAGACAAAGACAATTTTCGTCGAGCTCAGGTCAACGAAACGTCGAACTCAGTTCGACGTTCTCTGAGCTAAGTTCAACTAGTCGTCGAACTCCGTTCGACGATCGTCGAGCTCAGATCGACGTTCTGTTTGTATCTGTTTTCCAAGTCTCTGAGCTCAGTTCGACGATCGTAGATCTCAGTTTGACGATCTCTTTTTCCAGTTTTAATCCAATCTCTGAGCTCAGTTCGACGATCATGGAGCTCAGATCGACGATTTTTGTGAGAGATCGACGATTTCAGAATTCAAATTCAGGAAAGTTATGGAATTCATTAAGATTTATTTTCAGCATTTATGACAAAGTATTTTGTAGCCGTTTCAAGCAATCTAGAGCAAGTTTCAAGGAAGTCTAAATGGAATGTTATTTAGGACTTTCCCCCAGAGACAGTTATCAATTAAGGAAGTCATTTATGACTGAGCAACAGGCATCTAAAGTAAGAATCTGATATACTCCATACAGAATCATTTTGAAAAAGAAGAACTAACAGATTTTAAAAAGGATACAGAAGAGAGAACAAGAAAATTCACTCATCAAGAACTCATCTTCTGAGAATAGACTTAGTAGATAAAAATTTACAGAATTACTGAGTCACAATTCTTCAAGAACACAAGGAACTTTACTGTGAAGGAGATCATCTGCTATTCTACTCCTTCAAGATTCAAGTGATCAAAAGCTTCTTCATCAAGGACTCCAGACATCACACATTTTAGCATCTGCTGAAATCATCTATTGCTGGAGATCTGAAGCAACTGAAGGCCTATCACCCTAAGCAAAGCTCATCTTCCTGAACCCTTACAGATCTCAGGGGTAGCTTTGAAAACATTTTCCACTTGTCTTTTCTAAGATTGTTGACAGAGAAGAACAACTCAACTTACTTTCTTTTTCCTTTCTCTCCTGTAAAAGGGTTTATCAAAACTCCCTTCAAAAGTTTTGAGGCTGGTTACTGAGACCTTGTCAAAACTCAGTGGTGGCAAGACACCTTATCAAAAAATCTAGATCTAGTTTTTGAGCACCTTATCAAAAGCTCATGTGTGCCCAGGACACCTGATCAACTATTCCTGCAGTGGATTCCTACCTAGGGTGGTAGAAGAGTGGATGTACCCAGGTTATTAGGGAACCACTATAGCTCCTTGTGCCATCTGGTTTGCTGTGCTTTTTAATTTGTTGTGTGCTGTGTGTTTCTATTTTCTTGCTTACTTAGTTTTCTGTTTGCAAGCACCTTACACATATACATAAATCAAGTCTTCCACTGCTTTACAGTTTTAAATTGTAAATTATTTTAAAATACTCTATTCACCCCCCCCCCCCTCTAGAGTTAAGGTAGATCTTACTCTCACTTTCAATTGGTATTAGAGCGAGGTTGGTTACTCAACAACTGAATCTTCAATAGATTGGTTGAACAGGCTAACACCTGAACCAAAAGATCTTTGAAAAGATCAACCTTCTATAGAGGCTGGTTATTACTATTTTGTATTATATTTATTTTCTTCAAAACCATGGCACAGAACAAAGATTATGCTAGCACCAAACCTCCAGTGTGCGACCTTTCAAAGTTCGCACTTTGGAAGGCAAGGATTAGGCTTTATATGAATTCTATTGATGAGGACATCTTTAATTCTGTTTTGACAGTTTGTCCAAGATCTCCAGAGACCACAAGTACAAGTGTTGTTCCACCTCCCCAGGAACAGATGCAGAAATAAAGAAATGGAAAGTTACAGATGCAAAGGCTATGAATATACTTGCTCAGACTATGTCTGATGAGATATTCCAAAAGGTGGTTGAATGCAGTTCAGCAAAAGATATATGGGATAATCTTTCTGAGATTGTAACTAGATCTGCTGATGGAAGTAAGGACAGGAGATCCCATCTCATAAGCCAATATGAGAACTTCAAGAAAGGAGAAACTGAATCAGTAGCTGACAGGCTCAGCCTAATTGTCAGTGAACTAAAGACATTAGATAAGGAAATCTCACTAACAGAGCTAAATGACAAGTTCTTAATGTGCTTCCCTAGCACTTGGGACTCAAGGATCTGGCCAATCAAGGATGCCAGAAGCCTAAGTGAGATTACTACTAATGCTCTTTTGGGTAAGCTCAAGTCTTATGAGCTGCTCATCAAGAATAGAGAGGAAGAGCAAAAGTCTGCCTCTCCAGCTGTCAGGAAGGAGAAGACCATAGCATTCAAAGCTATAGAGGAGCAGCCTGAAGACACAATCACAGGCAATGATGAGCTCTTAAGCTTGCTGGCCAAAAGATTCTATAAAATGGCCAGAAATGATTTCAGAAAGAAGTCATCCAGAGGGCATGAAAAGCCAAGGTATGACAAGTCAAATAATAAAGAAATAATCTGTTTTGGATGCAGGAAACCAGGCCATATTGTGCCTGATTGTCCAGAAAACCAGAACAAGGACAAAAAGGACAGAAAAGAAAGAAGAAGAGACAAGGACTCCAGAAGAAATTAATAACAGCAACAAATCCTCCTCCAACAAGAACAAACATACAAGGAAGGGATTTGTAACTGAAAGCTGGAGTGATACTGAAGAAGAGTTAGAAGCTTCATCAAGCTCAAGTGATGATGAAGATGATGCTGAAGAAAAGGAATTCTACATGATGGCTATCAATGCCTCCCAACAAAATTCTGATGCATAACAAGAATCAGATTCAGAATCTGAAACTGGAACTGAAGAGGACCAGGTAATCAATTCTTTTGATTTTAATTCAGAGGACTTTAAAATTGAGTTTAAGACACTGTGTTTAGACCTGCTAAAGTCTGAGAAAGAGATTATCTCTCTCATAAATCAATTGTCTGACTACAGTATCTTAAAATCAAATAACCTCAAACTCTCTGAGGAGTTAGACTCCTATAAGGAGCAGATAGCTTCACTGAAAAGTGAACTATCTAAGGCCAAGAAGTTTGAAGAATCCCTCAATGGGAGAAGCATCAAACTGATGGACATCACAAGCACAGTGAATTCAAGATTCAATAGTACACTGGGCTTGGGTGCTTCATCCAGCCAACCTATAGTATTGACAACTCCAATTAAATTTATTTCTGATAGAGGAAAGGGAGTTGTAGAGGTGGCTAGGAAGAATGCAGACTTACCAAAGAAAACTAAAGTTCAGCAGAAAACGTCGAACGGAGCTCGACAATCGCCGAATGGAGCTCAGCGATTAAAGGTTGAATCGTCAAACTCAGGTCGATGACGTCTGAACTCTGCACTCTGGCATAGTCGATCTTCGAACGGAGCTCGACGATCTGACCCAAGATCGTCAACCTCAGCTCGACGATCTGACCCAAGATCGTCAACCTCAGCTCGACGATCTTCGAACGAAGCTCAGAACCTTGAACAACCTTTCAGAGGTAAATCTAAAATCAATCCTAAAAGTCCTTCATCCCAAAGCTTCAACCCTTATACTGAATGGATAGTACCTCCTAGGAGATACCATCCTGAAGGATATAAGAGTCAGCCAGGGATGTCTTTTATCTCTGAGTTTAAAGGTTATAAACCTAGGCCCAAGGTAAATTGGGTCAAAAACATATCAGCTGTTTATGTGCAGGTGAAGACCTATCCAGTAATGACCCAACAATGGTATCTGGATAGTGGGTGCTCAAAGCACATGACAGGGAATAAGGAGAACCTAACATCCTTCAAAACCAAACTTGGACCCAAAGTGATATTTGGTGATTCAAACTTTGGTCAAACAAAAGGATATGGTGCTGTTCAGATTGGCTCAGTCACATTCAAGAAGGTGGCTTATGTGGAAGGACTAAAGCATAACCTAATCAGCATCAGTCAGCTCTGTGATGAAGGATATCAAGTGGTATTCAACAAATTATTTATGCAAGATCAAGTCAGAGGATAACACAACAGTGTTAACAGGTAAAAGGAAAGGTAACATTTATCTTGTAGATTTCCTTTCAACCAATATAGATATCTGTTTATTTAATTAAGTTTTCAAACCAAATGATCTTTGGCATAAGAGACTAGGACATCAAAACCTTAGAACCATTGCTAGGCTATCCAAGGACAACCTTGTTAGAGGACTACCTTCTGGCCCCTACAAGAAGGAAGGACTCTGCAGGGCTTGTCAATTAGTCAAGCAAACTAAAAATAGCTTTAAGTCACTTAATAAGAGTGATTCACCTAGGATTTCGTATCTGTTACACATGAATCTTTTGGGACCCATCATAGTACAAAGCTTAGGAGGGAAATCTTATACTTTGGTGATTGTATATGACTTCTCCAGATTCACATGGGTGTTCTTTCTGAGGAAGTTGTCTGATAACTTTAAGTGTTTGACAGAGTTTCTCAAATGTATACAGATTGAGTTGAATACTCACATTGCCCTGATCAGAAGTGATCATGGGATAGAGTTTTATTCTCTTCTTATGCAAGAGTTTTGTCAAAGTGAAGGGATCAGGCATACTTTCTCAGCTCCTAGAACTCCTCAACAAAATGGGGTAGCTGAAAGGAAAAATAGAACCCTAATTGAATCTGCTACTATATTGTTGACAGATGCTCACCTCCCTCTATCCTTTTGGGCAGAGGCAGTGAACACCTCCAACTATGTGTTGAACATAAGTTTGATACATAAACTGAAGGGCAAGACTCCCTATGAATTGCTCAAAAGGAAGAAACCTAAAGTAAACTACTTCAAAATTTTTGGTTGCATTTGTTATATTCACAATAATGATAAGAAATACTTATCAAAATTCCAAGCTAAAGCTGATGAAGGAGTGTTTCTGGGATACTCCATGATCAGTAAAGCTTATAGGGTGTATAACAAATCTACTCTTAAAATTGAAGAATTTGTTCATGTATCCTTTGATGAGACTAACATATTTTATAAGGAGAAGCCTACTTCTACCATAGAACCATTGCAGGTACACTCTCTTTCAGAAAATATGGACAGATTGCATATTAAAGAAAAAGATACAGCTCCTCCACCTATCCAGTAAAAGAATAAGAGCAATGATGATGAAGAAGATGTTCAACATCTAGAAGAGCTAGTTGTTGTTCCACAAGAGGAAACAACAACACTGGTTAGTGAACAATCAACACCCCCTGTTGATTTAGTAATATCAAGAGATCACCCAATCTCCCAAGTGATTGGAGACATCTCAGCTGGTATGTAAACCAGAAATCAGGTCAATCAGAACCTGATGCACACTTGTTTTCTATCTCAAGTTGAGCCTCAATCCATTCAAGATGCAGAACAAGATCCACACTGGATCATTGCTATGCAAGAGGAACTACATCAATTTGAGAGGAACAAAGTTTGGGAACTAGTGCCAAGGCCTAAGGATCACTCCATTGTTGGAACAAAGTGGGTGTTCAGAAAAAAGTTGGATGATCAAGGAGTAATTGTAAGGAACAAGGCAAGGCTAGTTGCTCAAGGATATTCTCAAGAAGAAGGGATAGACTATGACCAGACCTTTGCACCAGTTGTAAGGTTAGAGGCCATCAGAATATTCCTAGCTCATGCTGCTTACAAAGAATTCAAGGTCTACCAAATGGATGTGAAGAGTGCATTTCTCAATTGAGACATCAAGAGGAAGTCTATGTTAGACAACCCCCAGGTTTTATCTCTTTAATTTATCCTGACCATGTTTTCAAATTGCATAAAGCATTATATGGTCTCAAGCAAGCTCCTAGAGCATGGTATGAGACCCTAGCATGCTTTCTTCTGAATAATGATTTTATAAGGGGTAGAGTAGACCAAACTCTTTTTATTAGAACCCATAATTCCCATACCCTACTAGTACAAATATATGTAGATAATATCATATTTGGGTCTACTGATTCAAATTTGTGCAAAAGGTTCTCTAACCTAATGCATTCAAAATTTGAAATGAGTAGCATGGGTGAGCTTTCCTTCTTTCTAGGATTGCAAGTCAAACAACATGCTGAAGGCATATTCATTTCTCAAACCAAGTATTCAAAAGAACTGGTTAAGAAATTTGGAATGTCTGCAACATCTTGTATGAAAACACCTATGCCTACTAATACTGTATTAGATGCTGATGAACATAGAAAACATGTTGTTCATACAACATATAGAGCAATGATTGGCTCTCTATTGTACCTTACAGTTAGTAGACCTGATATAATGTTTGCTACATGTATATGTGATAGGTTCCAAGTAAGCCCTAGAGAGTCACACCTAACATTAGTTAAGAGGATTCTTAGGTATGTAAAAAGTTGTCCAAATCTAGGCCTCTGGTATCCAAAAGACTCAGGATTTGAATTAACTGGATTTTTAGATGCTGATTATGCTGGATGTAGAGTAGACAGGAAAAACACCAGTGGAACTTGCCAGTTTCTTGGTGACATACTTATCTCCTGGTTTTGTAAGAAACAAACATTTGTGTCCACCTCAACTGCTGAAGCTGAATATATGGCAGCAGGCAGTTGTTGCTCATAGATTTTGTGGATTCAAAACCAACTCCTAGATTATGGCTACAACTTAGAAGGGTCAAAAATCTTTGTGATAATACTAGTGCTATTTCTATAGCACAAAATCAAGTCCTCCATAGTAGGACAAAACATATAGAGATTAGACATCACTTTCTAAGGGACAATGTTGAGAAAAATAAAATTGAACTTCAATATATCCCAACTGATTTGCAAAGGGGAGATATTTTCACCAAACGATTGGATGAAAAGAAACATACCTTCTTCCTAAATCAGTTAGGAATGTTAGATGGAGGAAGTTTAAAATAAATCCCAAGATTTTAAAACTCTAAAAACAGACCAAGACTAGGCTAAAAACTTAATTTTTCTTGTGTTTGTAGGCTGTTTTTAGTCTCTGAATTGCGCTCGACGATTTTCCCTAAGATCGTCGAATGGAGATCGACGCTTTTCCAAAACGTCGACCGGAGTCCAGCGCCGTCAGATAGCGCTAGGCTATCTTCTGTCTGGTCAGCGATCATCGAGCGGAGCTCGACGCTCTCCAATGTTGTCGAGCGGAGATCGACGATATTGAAGACTCTTCAGATTCCCTTAGCGGCCCTGATCGTCGAACAGAGTTCAACGATCTTTCCAGTCGGCGTCGAACCCTAATATAAAAATCATTTTTCGTCGTCGTTCTTCTTTTGCGCTTTCATACTCTCTGTAAACTTTTTATTTCCCTCCAAACTCTACTGCACTTGGTCGTATTTGTTCATCTTTGCAGGTACACAATGGCAGTATCTGTTGCCACCCTTGCCAAAATGAAATTCGACACAGGATTTGATATAGACATGGATTCCTTTGAAGGAAGTGATCAGGTTTTCAAAGATATTTTGGATTTATTCATAGAACAACAGCTAGTACAGATAATGACCTCCAGGATGAAGATTGTTGCTGATGAAATTAAGGAATGGGTATATATGGCGCACAATCTCGATCAGAATACAATAGTTGGTATTATCGCCGGGACTCAGGTACCCCTAACACCTGCTCTGTTGACTGAAGTTTTCCACTTAAGTACTTGAGAAGACTCTATTGAGTTATCTGGAGATGAGTTTGCAACAATGTTAGATAGAATGGGACATTCTGTCGCTAACCCTAACAAATTGTTGAAAAAGAACTTATCAATAGAGTACAGATTTCTTGCTGATGTTGTGGGGAAAGTGCTATTGGCAAAGCACTCTGCACATGATACCATCTCTAGGTATCAGTTCTGCTTGATGGGAGCAATTGTGGATAAGAAACACTTAAACTGGGGAGAGATTTTCTTTGACATGATTAAGAAGAAAGTGAACAAAAGTCTGGTAAACTTTGGGAGGATAATAGGGTTATTCTTGCACTCCAGGTTCCCTGAACTGCTAGAGTCAAGTGGGATGCACATTAATGCATCAAAGAGCCTGACCTGTGCCCTATTTCGGAAATGGGACAGGCAGATTATTAAGCCAACAAGGACTACTGCTGCTTCAGGCACAAGGACTGTTGCAGTCTCTTCCCCTCAGGCAACTGCCCTCATGGAAGAGTTGCTTGCCTCCTCCTCTTCTCCACTTCCTCAAGTTATTCCCTCAACCATTCCCTCATCCACCATAACCATCTCTACCTCCACCTCCACATCAACAATCTCCACATCAATCTCCTCCCCCATCACCTCTCCTCTTTCTACACCTTCACCTCCTCCAGCCACCACAGACCAACAATTTCATCCACTACACTATTATCCACCTCTTGACCTAGACACCACCATACCATCCTTCAACCTCATGGAAGATTCCTTCATGGATGATTCCTTCTCCTCACCTATTGAGACACCATAAACATCCACCTCATACCAACAACTACTTCATGACATCCTTGCCCAATCATCTTTCACACCATCCATCTCCACACCCATAACCTCTATCTCCACCATCCCAATATCTCAACCCACCGTCCTACCATCCACATACACACCTCCTACAGTCCATCCATCACCAGCCACAGTCATTCCATCTTCTACCTCTACTCAAGTCCCACTTGAGCAAGTGGATCTCTCAGCCCTGACAGATAAGCTCTATGGGATGCTGGCTCCCAAGCTAGTAGTCCTGCTGGAGACCTCCATGGCTCAACTCCTGAAGTCCATCAAGGAGTTATCTGACAGGATTTCCTCCTTTTCTCCTCCACAGGAAATCCCTTCAATGGGGTGCCTTGATCAAGTTCCTACTGAATCAAGGCAGGGGGAGATGCCATATGAAGCTGTGATAGTGCCTGCTGCTTCAGAGGAATACCTGCCAGAAATTTCTGCTACTGCTTCAGTTCCAGCTCCAGTACCAGTACTAGCAGTTGACCTCAGGTCACTGTTATCTGATTTTGACATTCTTCACTTCTGTTGTTTACCAGCTCAGGGAGTTGAAGATTTTACTAAGGCAATTGTGCCTATTGCTAGATGTGAACCAAGCCAAATCTCTGCATATATCAATTCTCTTAAGGCTGAGGAAGTTATTGTTTCTATTTGTGATGTTGTTGCTGTTGATGTCATCTGCTCTGATAGTGCTGATCTACTGATGACAGAGGCTGATGAGCTTGTTATTTATTTGGAAGAACCTGCTGCTGAAGTTCCTGTGTCTACTGCTACTCCTGTTTTGTCTGCTGAGAATTTGAAACAACAAGAAGAATATATCAAAAGGATTGATGATCTATATGAGAGACCCCAGAGCTCAAACAGTGACCAACTCCATACTAACTCTGATGATTCTTCTGGCACTATTGCTAAGAAAAGGAAAGCAAGAAGCAAGGCTATGATGAGAGTTCCTCTAGCAAAAGCCAAAGATGACAATGATATTCCCTATTATATTCTGCATGATTGTCCAATTTCTGAGCCTTGGATGCAATATTCTAAGAATCAACTTAAGGCTATGAAGAAAAGGAGAAAGCTTGACAAGTATGAAAAGGGATCATCCCAATTCCATCCTCCTCCTCCTCCTCCTCCAGATTCAGGATCTGGTGGAGGTTCAGCTTTTCAGTCTTCTTCTGCTGCTAGGCCAAGCCATTACCAGTCTCAAGATAGATATCAACCAAGAGGCCAATAGCAAAGAAGATATCAGTCAAGAGGCAGACAAAGAGATTACAGGACTTACTCCAGAAATCAAGCTGGACAACATCCTTACCAAAGGGAAGGACAAGGCCCTACTGATTCTACATCAGGTCCTTTTCCTTACAAGCTGAGAGATACAGTTGTCACTAGAGCTCCTCCTACTGATTCAGAGACAATCAACAGATATGAACCTCCAGTCCCCTTTGAGGACCCTGAGAACAATCCTCTATCCTGGACTGCTAGAATGAAGGAACTTGCTGCATTAGATCAGATCAAGAAGGCTAAAGAGCAAGGCAGATATACCTCCAACATTACAACCTTTTCAGAACAAAGAAAGAAAGAATTAGAAAGATATGCTTCTAGGAAATTCATTGACCCAGAAGACTACATGAAGCTGCATCCTGAGGCTATTGTTCCAAGGCCAAGATCTCAAACCTCCTTAGGTGCAGATGATGATAGAAGATCTAAAAAGGAAGCCCTTAATCCCAACAGAGAAATTCTTTTCAAAAAGGGCAATGAGTAATTTATGTAAGCTGATACTCATATCTATTTCTTACTGAACCTGTGATTCTTGCTGTGATTCTGCAATGCTCAACATCTGTTATCTGCATTGTTGTTTTTTGCTTTATCTTTTTATATGTTGTATGCTTGTAATCTTATATTCTGTCATGTAAATAGTAATCCTAACCCAAATAGGGGGAGATTGTTGGAACACCCTATTACTAATTTGGGTAAGGATCACTATGTGCTTAGGAATTTGTTTTGACCTTGTTGTATAGTCTGATAGGTCAATTAGAATGGGTCTTAGGGTTAGTACTTAGGTTTGAAAGCTGCCCTCAAGACCTTCTAAAGATCAGGATTCAAGTGCTGAGACAAAGACAATTTTCGTCGAGCACAGATCGACGAAACGTCGAACCCAGTTCGACGTTCTCTGAGCTTTGTTCAACAAGTCGTCGAACTCCGTTCGACGATCGTCGAGCTCAGATCGATGTTCTGTCTCTAGATGTTTTCCATTTTGTGAAGTCCTTCATTAATGCATGGCATGGGATCCTCCACCCGGAAAGGTGGAAGGGTAAGTGATCCCCATAGGTTGATAATTATTAGCCCCAGTTGAGTCTGCATCTAGACCCGGAAATGTGTAGTACGGGATAGGCATGCTGTGTGAAGCCCATCTCGAGAAGTTGGCCTGGATTGGTGATGTTGAATATTGGGCACCGGAGAAGACTCCGTGTATAAATGTGTGGTTTGGGGAGTCAATGGGTATACCTGTGAAGGGGATTAGCAGGAAGTACTGGAATGCAGAATTTCAGGAAAATACCCCTATATTGTTATTGATTGTGTTATGGCAAGTCCTTGGTGGACAATCCTTAATGGACAGTGTGGCTATTATGAGGCCAGTCCTTGATGGACAGTGTGGCCATTGTGAGGCCAGTCCTTGGTGGACTGTATGGCCATTGTGAGGGCAGTCCTTAGTGGACAGTGTGGCCATTGTGAAGCCAGTCCTTGGTGGACTTTCTGGCTAGGAGCTGCATGCTCTTGAAGGCTTTGTGCCAAACTGGAAAGGGGAAACCAACCCGCGCCTTTTTGTGTGTTGCGAGTACTCAGTACTCGGTGATGGCAAAGGGAACTTGAGCAAAAGGGGGTGGATGATCCGTACATGTGTTATGCCGACTGCACATGAAAGTGTCCAGACGTTGAACTTTCGTCAGTGCCATAATGAGAATCTTAGGCCTGTGCGCCATTAAGACTAATGCTCAAAATACCGTATAAACGGTGATGGGACCCTGGTAACTAGTACACCAAGAATGTGCCCTAAGTGCACGGATCGTTGGGCCGCGTGGCCAATGGTTGTGTCTGATGGAATTATGTGTGAGAGCACAATATGTGTTATATATCTATCATGTCTTGATATGCCTGTAGGGAAGGATTGCTACTGCTCCATAAGGGGTAGGATTGTTATAATTTGGTCAGCAAAATGCTGACCATTGTCTTGTTTGCCACGGGTTGGGTGGATTGTCCCTCTGCAGGTGTTGAAGGACCGAGCGGAAATAAGGGATGAAGTCCTTGCTGCTGCTGCTGCCGCTACCTCCACTTCTAGCCCTCGAAGGCTAAAGCAATACTTGTTGTATTTATATGTATTTTTCTTATGTGTGGTCGGCCTGCGTGCCGAAGTATGTAATTCACACTTATATAAAGAGATACTTGTAAGTCCTTAAGGCCAAACTACTTTTGTGTATTTAGGAGACATTCCTATCCATAGTTATATATATATATAAATGTACTTTATATATTGTGGACATTCTTGATCTGAGTTCTTTTAAATGTTAAATCTTTTGCTAGAATGCTCTGAGTTAGGATGCGATGGTTTTGATGGTATTAACCTGTGACTTCACCTTCTGTTCATGGTATATGTTATGGGGCACCGGCCGGACCTTCTATTATATACTATGTGATGGAGGGAGACGTTACAGATATGGCCAGCATAGTATGTGGAGACTCTAGGTAGTTTCCTTCTAGATGCGTACGTAAGGGCTAGGCCTGGAAGTGTGGATAGCCGCCTAGGAGTGGGTGGCCCAACCCACTATCTCTGTTTGGCACTACGGAGGTTCCTTGGAGTGAAGCGAGCTGCCTAAATTGGGGGAACTAAAGATATGTGTGTATAGAGTCATGTGTGTGAGTTGCACTGCATGGACATAAACATTAACCCACATAACATAGCATTGCATACCATGGCATCATCATTCAACCATTACCCCTAAAGTATAAATCGGTATGGGACGGTTTATACATTAGGCCTTGCAAAACAACCCCTTAGCATATAGGCTTGTGTGGGCAGGTCTATATGTTAAGGTTATACTTTACAATGACTTTTAAACTGTTTACCACCGACACCCTATCTTATAAATAGGAATGAGACTTTTTATATAATAGGAGCCTTGCAGAAGATCCATTAGCTTTTGTGATTCATATAAGTTAAGGTTACATATTATATATTCAGTCTTTCAAAATTTTCTTTACCGTCACTTGTACTATTATAAAACTGTTAGATTAGTTCCGCCGCCACCTGCTTATATTTGTTACTCTCCACTTTCATAACTTCCCTTTCCTTCTCCCCGCTCGGTGCCTAGGAGACATGAGGAGAGGGGTAGGGGATGATAGGGCTTAGTCTTTATGACTAATGGTTTTCGGACCACAACATTACAGGAGCTCCGGATGGGATACAGGGACCAGCAGCACAGGGACTAGCACCAGCGGAGTACGGTGCGCATGAAGGTGGGCCAGTCTAGTATCGGAGCACCAGTTACTAGCTCCATGAGTGATTAGTCTTTATTATAGCTTCCGCGAGAGATTGTAGTGAGGATCTAATGTACCGAGCTTAAGCCCATTTATATTTAATTTGTACTGATTTATTGCAGTACTCTCTCTTTTCTATATATGTGGACTACTGTAATTTTCATTTATATATGATTCTGTGGACTTGATTATATTCAGTTTATATTTACTTCTCCTTTTGGTGATCGAAAAGGCCGGCAGAATCGGCATTTTGTAGTGGCGGCCTTCCCAGGTGTCGGTGCCACCACAAAACGGCGATTCTGGGCATAAGACCCTAGGGTTTTAAAAAAAATGGGGTCTTACACTATAGGTCATGGTTACTTAATTTACTTTCTCTTACTGTACTTGTTCTCTAACTTTTGTGTATACTTATACTATTTACCTACTACTGCTTACATTTATTTGCTTTGTTAATGAACTCATGATAGACTAGTTCTACTACCATCTGCTTACCTTTATTACTCTCCACCTTCATTACCTTCCATTTCCTTCTCCCCGCTCTGTTCCTAGAAGCCATTGGGGGAGGGGTGGGGGATGATAGGCCTAGTTTTTTTACTAATGTTCATTGACCAAATCAGTTTAGGGGATCGTGGAGACAAACCAGGAGATGCAGCCCCAGAGGTCGGTGCGTATAGAGATGGGGTAGTCTAGCACGGGTGTCCAGCCAGTAGGGACAGTGAGTCCCAAACATTAGTATATATTATAGATTTTCTTCCGTGATTGAGTGATTTGTAGTGAGAATTTTGATGTATCGGGCAGGAGCACTCTTTAGTACTTTGCTTTATCATTTATGTGAACTCATTTATATATATATATATATATATATATATATGTGATTCTTGTGGACCAGTATTAGAGTTCTATTTTCATGTACTCTTATATTTCTTCTACTCTTCTACAATCAACATGGCCGACAAGATTGGCATTTTGTAGTGACTACCTTCTCAAGTGTGTTGGTGTCACCGCAAAGCGGCGGTTCTCGGCATAAGACCCTAGTGGTTTAAAAAAAAATGGGGTCTTACTGTAACATCCCTCTTGCAGCTAGGCCCCTAGGAGTGGTTTTGTCATGACTGGGTCATGACAAAACCCTGTGAAGCTCAAGAAAGTCAAGTGGGCCTGGCAGTGTGGATAGGAGCACTACGGTCTGCAAATAGTAAATTTCTAAACCTTTGTTTATGGTGATAAGGGGTCCACACCATGATCTCTCCAACCCATATTAAGGCCCTAAGAACTCATCAGGGTCAACCCTAGAGCTTGAGTTGACCAAGGTCAACCCTAATCCAAAAGTGGTCAAACTGACCTGCACAGGGTTAATTGACCCTACCTAAGCCAAGTAGACCCCACCCATGCCCTCTTAATCCTAGATGGAGGACAATGGGTCACCAAGGACCCATTGGGGTCAACCCTAGAGGCTAAGTTGACCCAAGTCAACTCAAACCCAAAAATGGTCAAAGTGCCCTTGATAAGGGTCATGTGACCTTCAAGGTGCCCTGTGAACCCTACCCATCCCTACCTAGACCCTAGGGGAGGCCAATGGTTCACTAAGGACCCATTGATGGTGGCCTAAAAGGTCAATTTGAACAAAGTCAACCCTAGGCTAGGTCATGTCAAACCTAGTTCAAAAAGGGCTAACCCAAGCTTGGATCCACTAGCCACTTGGTCTAACCACCCCCTAATCCATTTTCATCAGTTTAGTGGGATGTATATAGGGTTAGCATGATGATCAAATCGGCCATGCTTACTAGGAGAGAGAAAGCTCAAATTAGGGTTAATGGAGGAGAGAGAAAGAGAAGGAGAAGGGCCATTCATGGTTTGGGGAGGCCAAAGACCACCACCTTTTGCTGAATTCAACTCCCCTGGGGAAGAGGAGGAGTTTCTAGTAGTTTCCAAGCCTCCTCAGGGCAGTTACACCTCCCCCACCTCTTGGCCGAACCCCCATTGAAGGCCATTAATGGCCATTGATGTTTTGTCACTCCCCTTCCCCATTTCTTCCTTTAAGATCCAACATGAGACTCCCAGGAGTCGTTTACACCCCTTGCCTGAAGAAATTGAGGCCTTCCACCGTTCAGTTGTAGAATTCCGACCAAGAATTCCGACCACCGCCGCCACCCCAATGGCCTCCTGTCGATCAACACGCATCCAAGCTGCGATTGAGGTCCTCCCCTTCCTCTTCTTCTGTGGATAGATCTTAGGATTCAATAGGGTTGTGAATCGGGCTCAATTGAGCCCGATTGGAGTTTTGACTTTCATGATTTTTCCATGAAATTTCCATTCTCAGGCTCGCCGGAAAAAGCCCCTCCGGCGGCTGTGCCGCCGCCTGGCGATAGCCACCACCTCGACGGAGGTGGTGGTGGAGGTGGCCGCCTGGGGGGGGGGCGACTGGGTTGCCGAAGGAAGCAAGAAGAAATGGCTCCAGGACTGGTGAATCCTAGTCGTCGGCTAGAGGTAGGAGATGAGGAGATGCCGCCCGTTATGCTTCAAGATTAGTGCGGAATAGGAATTTGTATAAAGCTATAGTTTGGTTATTTTAATTTCTTTTCTGTTACGGTTTTAGCATTTAATGTTTCTAATTATTAAAACTACTTAGACCCTCCAAAAGAAAATGTTGTGAACATAAAAGTTGTAGCCCTTTGAGTCTATTTTAATTTAAAATTAATTTCATCCAATTTGGGTAAGTGGTCAGACCACAGCACCCATTTTGGTGAAAGGTGTCCCTAGTCTAGGTCAGAGACCATTTTGAGTGCCATCATCAATCCAGACTCTCAAATGACCTGAAATTTTGGGTTTAGTCTAGCTTATACCTATAACATATCCAAAAATGAGAATTTTTGAAAAATATTTTCCTATAGTTTTTGTAAACATTTAATAATCTTGGTATGGCTCAATTAGGGGGTCTAATGACCTCCAAATTCACCAAAACTTTGGTGGAGGGCCCTTAGGGTCATAAGGAGGGTCTGCAAAAAGTTCCATCTCATTTGGAGATGATTTGTTTGGGAAATGAGTAAACCCTAATTTTACCTATTAAGGGGCATTTAGGTCAAAAGTGCACTTTGTGATTTTAGGTGACCAAACCACATCACCAAGGGCTGAAACTTGGTCCACTGGGTTGTTTTGACCTTTAGCATCCCCCTATGGTTTATTGGGTTGTTTGGGGTAGGTATGCCTTAGGACCTAAGTTCAAACCTTTAGGTTGGACTTGGGGGGGTTGTGAAGGGCATGGGGTCAAATGCCCTTGTATGGTTGTGATTTTTGGTGGAGAGGGGACTAGTAAAGTTAAAGTCCTCTGGCCAAATTCTTAGGAGGTTTGGAGATTGATACACCCCTCAAAACCCTAACCCTAGTTTAGGGCACCCCACTTGTGTAAGCACAATGAGCCATCAAAACTTAGTAAAAGGCCATGGAACTTGGGTAGAGAGATCTTAGGGTTCATAGGAGCCTTTAAAAAAATCATATTGAGGATTTTGGAATAATATATTTGGTAGTTCCTTTATAACTCATAGATTTGCCCCATAAAGTATTTTTTTTTACTATCATGTCTTTGTTAATTAGGAAGACATGAAATTGGAGCAGTAAACTTTTTAGGTCATTATACACTTCTATGAATTTTGTTACAATTTTTAGATGATTATTCTCTGTACTTCATTCACAAGCTATCAATTTGCCTAAAATAGTTAAGCATTTTATTATGGATTGCTCACTCACTGAAAACTTGTGAAACTTAGGTAAAAGACTTTTTATGACTTCACAAACCTCTGAGATTTATTGTAGAATTTTTTTGGAGGTCTAATTGTAGGGGTTGTTTCACAAGGCTTGCACTTTGTAGAAACTTCTAATGATTTTAATTTAATACTTTTAGGTCTTGTAAAATTATAATTTTTGGTCAGTAGGCAATAACGGACACTATGATAGTCTGGTAATTTCTCATAATTTTTCTGATGGTGGATTATAGTACTTCCTTCTTTAGTCAAGCTTGTTAGGATAATTTTAGAATAAATTTAGAATAATTAATTAGAGGCCAAACTTTTGAGGAAAATTAGTGAAACCTAAAATTCTTTTACATTTTAGCATTATGTAGAGATCATAATTTTTGGATGATCATTTTTTGAGTAAATATAGTACTTCATGTTCAAAATCGCTCATGGACTCATTTTCAAAAAAAATTAAATAAATACCACATAATTTAGGTAAATAAGGAAATTATGGATTTAAGTTGTAAAAGTCATGATAGGCCCCCGTAAATTATCTTAGCGTGTTTGGATGAAAATTTGGAGTACTTCCTATCATGCACATCATTTAGCTTAAGGTGTTTGCATTTAGTAAAGCGGTAAAATTGTTATATCATGGTCATAGGGTGACGGGATATGGGTTACTGTTGTGGTGAGTAATTTGGAGTTTATCATTTGAATTTGGGATATGGGTTGAGAAGGTTGCTGGGTTGTCTAAGGTTAGGTGGAGCTCGGGTTCGACGACAAGTCGTCTTCCCTGTGGGAAAAGAGAAGGTCAAACATATTAGGGTTTGAACCAGAGTAGTACAAAGGGGTTGGGAACCGGGTATTAACCAATATTAATAAGTGCCTTGCAATAGGGAACTTTGGGCTTTCATCCCATTGTAGTTCCTAGTACCCTCGAGAGCCCTTGACATGGAATGACTTGGGTAGCCCTGGGCTAACCTAAACCGAGGGTAAAATGAAATACAAGAGCAACTAGTATAACTAGGGATTCACTTCCACTCACCTCGATGTTTTGGGATATTAAGTTGGGTCACTCGGGGAGCTTAGGCTTAGTGGTTGTTGTTTGTGACGGATGTGTCGGTCCTGGGAGCTTAGGCTCAGTGGTTGTTGTTTGTGACAGATGTATCGGTCCGGGTAGCTTAGGCTCGGTGGTTGTTGTTTGTGACGGACGTGTTGGTCCGGGGAGCTTAGGCTCGGTGGTTGTTGTTTGTGACGGACGTGTTGGTCCGGGGAGCTTCGGCTCGGGTGTTGATACATAAGGTTGCATGTGCATAAATTTAAGGTGCTGGGTCTTCGGTATCGGAGGGTCGATACACCGATGCCAATACGACGACTAGGCAAGTGTGGTTTTGCACTTGGCCAAATAAAGTCTGGTGCGCCAGCCGACAAGAGTACGCAGGAGCTCCTCTTAGTGCACCAGCATTGAGGCATATGATAGGTCTGACTGGTAGTGCAATTACCAGTTTAGAGGTGGGCGAGGCCCAACCCACCGCTTCCGTTTGCCACTACGGAGGTATCCTGGGAGGTTCGGCTCCAGAAAGTGGGAACTAAAGGTCTGTGTGCACAGAGTCGAGTGGGTGTGTTGCACTTGCATGATCACATCATAGCATACTTGCATGTCATAGCATCATCATTTCATAAACCCCCGACACCTATTGTATAATGTGGTATGGGACACGTTATACAATAGGCCCTGCAGAACGACCCCTTAGCTTATAAGTTCGTGCGAACGTGCTTATAAGTTAAGGTTACCTTACTTGAATATAATTATGTGCTGCTAGAATAAACTGACACCCTATCGTATAAATTGGTATGGGACGTTTTATACGATAGGATCCTTGCTAAAGATCCCTTGGCTTATGTGTTCTCATATAAGTAAAGGTTACTTACTTATTCTTGTTCAGTTCTTCATACTCTTATTACTGCCATTTATACTTATTGAACTGCTAGATTAGTTATGATGTCACCTGTACCTTGTTATTCTCCACCTTCATTACCCTCCCTTTCTTCCTTCCCGCTCGGTGCCTAGGAGCCATGGGGGAAGGGGTGGGGGATAATACGGCTTAGTCTTATAGACTAATAGTTTTTGAACCATAACATTTTAGGAGACTGTGGAGACCAGCATGGAGCAGCAGCCCCGGAGGTCGATGCGCTTGGAGACAGGGCAGTCTAGCGCCGGAGTTCAGACAGCTGGGACTGTGAGTCCCGTTTGTTTTTAGTTGTTGTAGTTTTACTTTCGCGCTGAGTGGCTTGTAGTGAGGATTTGATGTACCGGGCTTAATCCCTTATCCAGTATTTTACTATTTCTGTGGACACTCCCTTCCTGGAGACTTTTATTTCTATAAATGTGATCTCTGTGGACTGGTTTTCTCTATTTCCTTGCTGCGGTTATGATCGATTTGGCCGGCAGGATCGGTGTTTTGTAGTGACGGCCTTCCGGGGCGCAAAGGAGTCACCGCAAAACGGTGGTCCTAGGCCTACGGTGTAACGCCCCCGGTTTTTCTGTGTTTTGTTTGATCATTGCTTGGCGTTACGATGACGCATTGTCGGCTTTTACCATTGTTAGAGCGTGGTCATAGCTCTTTAGGTTCCTTTAGTGGTCCTTTAGTAGCCTATTTGCAATATTCCCCAGCTAGCCGGAGTCTATTTTAGTGACTCGGTTGGGCCTCTCAGGGAATGCTTGTGTTTGGCTTCGGGCAGTGTTAGCCCAAGTTTTGATCGTCGGATGTTGTTTTCGACTTCGTCGTTGTGTTTGTAGTTGTGGTGTTTAGCTACGGTGCGAGTTTTGTCGAAATTCGAGATCATTCGTTTTTCGCGTCGTTTCGACGTGCGTTGTGTTAGCCGGTAGTGGCTACCTGTTTGTTGTGCATGGCCTGGTGTAATCGAGCTTGGTAAGGCCGGTGCTTGTTTTAGGCTACGTTTGGCTAGCCAATTTTTTTGATGTATGTATATATGTATATATATATATAAATTTTTAGTGTGTGCTGTGTGATATATATATATATATGTATATATATATAAATGTATATATATATAAATGTATATATATATATATCTGTATATATATATATCTGTATATATATATATATATATGTATATATATATGCATAAATATATATGCAATAGTATTAGTTGCAGTAAGCTGGGGCTCGGGATAGCTGCTTGTGCAGCTTAGCTTAGCATTTTAATAGTTATAGTGGTTGTTATATATGTATATATATTATATAAATATATACATATATATATATATGTTAGCTGGTTGAGTAAGGAGGGGGCTCAGGATAGCTGTTAGGATATGCATAAGTCTTGGTTAGTGGCTGAATATATTATTATAGTTTAAGCTTTGAGTGGCTAAGTAATATTATTTTATACGCTAGTGGGGCTAGTTAATAGTATTATATTGCTAGTGGGCTGAATATTAGAGCTTATCCCTTATCTCCTTCCCCATTTCTGGAGCTAGCTACAGTCGGTTAGCTTTCAGCGGAAGGAGCAGGCGGGAGACGGAGGAGTTGTAGCTTGGACCGCCGGCTAGCTGTAGTTTTAGGGCATGTTTCGCTCTGTTAGCGTCGGATTTGAGCTGCTCTCACCGAGAGCTAACCTCCCAGGTATTTATCTCTTGCTTTTAGGCTGTTGTTAGGAGCTAGGGTTTTGGTCCTCTTAATCTTCTCTAAAAAACTCCAGACTTTCTTTCTCTCTAGGTAGCCTTGCTGCCGGTGCCAAGCCCGTGAAGTGAAGCTGCTGCTAGACCTTGCTGCTAAGGCAAGTGGCTCCCTTGGCCCTTGCCGATTTCATTCCAAATTTCTAGTTGTGCTGCTCTGTATTTTGTTCTTGCTAGACTAAAGCTCCAGGTTTGCTCCTTTTTCCGATTTTGCACTTGTCTTAGTTGATGCCAAGGATGCTGGTTGGTGCTAGGATTAAGCTTAACTTAGGGGTAAGATGGATTAGGGCTGTTGTAGGTTGGATAAGGAGAGCAGTATGAGCCTTGGAATTAATTTTCCAAGGCTCTGCTTGTCTGGCGTTGAGAGGAGCTGAGAGCGGGTTTAGGAAAATTTTCTAAGTACCCAAGCGTTGAGTGAAGGTCATTCACTCAACGCCAGGTGTTGGTTTGCGGCTAAGGACCCAGGCGTTGAGTGAAGGTCCCTCACTCAACGCCAAGGGTGTTTTTGTGGTTAAGTGTTAAGGCGTTGAGTGAGTCAACCTCACTCAACGCCAAAGCAGGTCTTGCGTTGAGTGAGGTGAGCTCACTCAGCGCCACTGCTAAGTTTTTGAGGTTAAGTCTGATGGCGTTGAGTGAAGAGGCTTCACTCAACGCCATTGCAGGTTTGGAGTTGAGTGAGGAAGACTCACTCAATGCCAAGTCTTTTTCCCGCTGTCAAGTCTGATGGCATTGAGTGAAGAGGCTTCACTCAACGCCATAGCAGGTTTGGAGTTGAGTTAAGAGGCTTCACTCAACGCCATAGCTTCGCCAGATGGTGTTGAGTGAAGAGGCTTCACTCAATGTCATAGCTTAGCCAGATGGCGTTGAGTGAGGAGGCTTCACTCAACGCCATAAGTTCAGCCAGATGGCGTTAAGTGAGTCGACCTCACTCAACGCCATAGCTGGTTTGGCATTGAGTGAGGGAGACTCACTCAACGTTATGCTGTTCTTTTGCGTTTTAGCCCGATGGCGTTGAGTGAGTCGACCTCACTCAACGCCAAAGCAAGTTTGGCGTTGAGTGAAGTGGATTCACTCAACGCCACAGCTAGGGCTTGCAGTTTAGCTCTTGGCGTTGAGTGAGGGTACCTCACTCAATGCCGTGATCGTTTTGGCGTCGAGTGAAGGTACCTCACTCAACGCCATAGTTTTTTTTAGGCTAATGTTATAGCCTTGGGATGTGAGCTTCTTTAGGGCTGTTAGAAAAGTTCTACCTTCCTAAGGGGGATGTTGGGGGTGTTCGGCTAGTTTTTGCCTGCCGACTCGTGGGCTATGACCGGAGGGGGTGTTGTTGTTTGGACTCTGAGGGGTGAATTGTGTGTGTTGAGCTGTGGCCACCACTATGTTTGGACACTGTGGCCAACTTGTTAGGTGTGTGGACCCTGAAGCTGCCACCGGTTGTGTTTTTACCCTTAAGCATTTTTTTTGGGGTTTGGTTGTTGGTGTTAGACACTGTGGCCACCCACTCCAGCCCCTTATTTTTACACCCCGATCATTTTCCCACAAACTTCGGACTGTTAGCTTCCTGTTGTCTACCTTTAGTTTTTCCCTGCTTTTTATTCTGATACATTACTATTGTAGGTTGATTCTTTCCAGAGCTGGTAGTTTTTGCACTTGGTGTGATTTGTCTTTATTGCCCTTTAAGCAATAATTCTTTCTTTTTCCTGCTTCTGTTGTTTAGTACTTTGTTGCCGGGTTGGAAAACTCTTCTTTATTTAAGTATTCTGACACTCCTTTCTTTGATTTATTTTCTTTGCTGAGGCATTTCTTTTCTTGAATGCCTCAGGTCCAGGTTGTAGCCGATTGAGCGGCTGATTCCATTTGTTGGGTCTTGCTTGTAGCCTCAAGGGTAGATAAGTTGCAGATCATTCCCTTGTGAGGTAGTCATTTTTCTTTTCTGTATGGACATGCACACTCACCGGTGGGTTCGTGTCGGGTTGTCGGCGCCCACTGGTGGCTTACTTATTTTGCTAAATATGAATTTAGACTGCTGTATTTGCCCTCTTGGGGTTGTTTACTTGCTTCTGGGAAGGTTTTATGCTAGGTTGCATGTTAGGTATTTTAAAACCCTAAACTATTATATGTACTTCATGCATAACATGTTTGCCAACTAAACCACTATTTTCTTAAAGCATAAAACATCTTTTAATATATATACTGTACTCACCTTAGGTGTCGTGCATACTATAAGTGGTCTCTGGTGGACCCTTATACTCATTTAGGGTGTCAAATTAACTGAATCAAAGTATTTTTCCGCTGTAAGCATATATATTTTCTTAGCGTGGACTAGCTGATCCACTGTGCCGAGAGATACGGCCTTCAAATAAACTGGTTTTCTAATTAAATTAAAACTTGTGATTTCTAGTCTTGGTGTGTCGCCTGAGCGTCGGCAGTTATCCCCTGCTCGACGTTGCATCACAATGCGTATTTTCCCTTACTTCTATACTTCTTAATACCGGGGAAAATGTGGGTCGTGACATAAGGCCCCGGTGTTTAAAAAAGGGGTGGTCTTACACTTACTACTCATGTGTTAAGTGGCTGTAATTATGTGTTGTATCAGTGGTATCAACAAAAGAGGAATGACATCTGTATCAACACAAGATTTTGGCTAGGATCAAGAGATAAACTGTCCGGTGCAAGATCCTTTTACCTCCCTCATTAGATAATTTTCTCTTTGAAGAAGCCAGAAAGGGAGAGATGTGGGCAATACCCTAAATCCCAAAGGGGGGGTATGGGAAATACTTGAAATGACCACGTCATGTTGGGTGATCAATTCACATTACTTAAAAAAAATCTAGTAGTATGAGTGGTGCAATGAATGCATATTGGGCCATTGCACATTACTTTCCCCCTCCAAGTGGCATGAGGAAACTGCTTCTAGAGTGTTGAGGAAAGTGCTCCATTTTAGTGTTAAGTGGTATAAGGAAAGTGCATATTACTTGAGCAAATGCTCAAGTGGTATGTGAAAGCAATGACTTCACATGTTGAGTCAATGTATTTAAATGGAGAATATTGAATAATTATACTGGTAATTCAAGTGGCATATGAATGCGATATCTGCTAGCTTACAGTTACTTTGAATTTTCAAGTTGTATGAGAAAGCTTATAGCTGCTTTGAGCTTATATGCTTTATGTGAAAATGTTTCTTAGTATTGTTATGTGTTCTGCATTCTTCAAATAGTGAGAGATTGCAGGGAATATTGCCCTCAATGTTTCCTAGATTTGAAGAGGCATCACCATCAATACAAAGTGCATAATTATATTTGATGTTGTTCAAGTTAATTATATGCAGGATGTTCTTTGGAACAAGTTTAGACAGGTTGTCTAAGTGGTTGTGAGAGGTGGTCACAAGGTAGAAAGGTGGAGAGACAAAAATTTATCTAAGTCCACAAGCGTTGAGTGAAGCTTGTTCACTCAATGCCAGTTGTCAAGGAATGATTCAGGAAAGACAGATTTGCAGCTAAGTCCACAGGTGTTGAGTGAAAGCAGTTCACTCAACGCTATATAACAAGAGGCATCGAGTAAAGCTACGTCTGCCAAAGATTCAACATTAGTAATAGTGAAATTCAACAAAGTCCAAATTCGTTGAGTGATGACAGCTCACCCAATGCCTGGAGATAGAAGCGTTGAGTCAAGCTCAAGTTGTTAAAGCACTTGAAGAATCTGTCAAGAATTCTGGCTAGTTCCAGAAGTGCTGAGTGAGGACAGCTCACTCAACGACCAAAGAAGAAGGCATCGACATAGAAATTATTTGTCAAAGCTTAAGAAGAGATAGACAGAAAAATCTGTCTAAGTTCAGATGCATTGAGTGAGGACAGCTCACTCAACACAAGCTCATCTAGAAAAATGGCTAAGTACAGAAGCGTTGACTGATGAAGGCTCACTAAATGCATTCATAAAGAGAGATGCGGCAAGGTACAAAATAGTTGAGTGAAGGCAGTTCACTCAATGCCTCATCATAAAGGCGCGACAGTCAGTGATGCGGCTAAATCTAAATGCGTTGAGTGATGAAGGTTCACTCAACGCATTAAACACATGATATTGTATAATAAATTGGCTAAGTCCAAATTCGTTGAGTGAAGCTAGTTTACTCAACGCTCTAAACGCATAGCAGTATAGAGATATTGTTTAAGTGTAAATTTATTGAGTGATGAAGGTTCACTCAACGCCTGACAGTGAAAAATATTTGACTAACGGTTATTGCGTTGAGTGAAGGCCATTCACTCAACGCACTCAATGTCTGGGATGAAACTATGAAAATGACTAAGTCCACATATGCTGACATTAGCATGAGTCAGCATAGTTTCAAATTGTTACGGGAACGCTACAGTACACGACAAATAGCGTCAGAAGCCTACTGTACGATTTTTCTATAAAAGCAAAGTTGTAGCCAACAACTTCAGCTGGGCCCATGGGTAAAATAGTCGTTGGACGGCGGAAGATAAAACGGATAATATCGGTGGAAGCAAAGATAACTTTTTGGGTTTAACATTTCGTAAAAAAGCAGAACTTCATCGTTTTCTCCCTCGCCATTGTTGCAGATCTTGAAGCTGAAGTTTAAACCCACCGCTCTAAAAGTTCACCCAGATAGCTGTAGCTATCATCACCTGCTACAGAAAGTTTAGAAAATATTTTTGAGAAAGAAGAAGTAGGGAATTCTAATTTATGCAGTGAAGGTTAGCTGATTGAAGAATAGTAAAAACTATCAATTCACTGTATTCATCAGCAAGATCAAAAACTTGTGTTTTTTAGTTACTTCCAACATAAGCAATAGTATCTTGAAAATCAACATTCTTATTGCTGAGAAGAAGTTAGAGATGAGATTTTCTCCGCTCAGGAAGCAGAAGGATAAGAGAAATCTCTCTAGAGTCAAAACATCAACACTAACCTTTATCTCCTTTAGGATCCTTTGGATCTGAGTTGTAGGCCTGTTTTTTAAAGTCTGAGTGTAGGATCATTTATTGATTTAAGTGGTAGGGCATGTATGCCTAAGGTAGGGCTATTTGCTTGAGGTAGGAGTGTCATTATCTCTGAGGTAGGGCCTTTGCGTCTGAGTTGTAGGATCCAACTTTGGATCTGAAGTAGGGCCTTGTGCCTGAGCTATAGGAGAGTCATATTATCTGAATTGTAGCACTGACCTCCTAGCCCGAGCTGTAGGACTATTAATTTAGACTGAGGTAGGTGATCTTTGGATCACTGAGTTGTAGGAGCAAGCTTTCTCTGAGGTAGGTCTTTGTGCCCGAGGTAAGTTTTGGAGGAGACTGAGAGATCCTGAGGGATACGTGTTGAAAGCTCTTATGAGCTGAGTTTTGGAGAAGTGTCTTATCTAACACACTGTTAGAATGGTGGGAGGGATAGTGGATGTACCCAGTATCTAACACACTGTTAGAATGGTGGGAGGGATAGTGAATGTACCCATAATCTGGGTAACCACTATAAATCTAGTGTGTGCTTTGTGATTTCTTGAAAGCTAACATATAACTAACATACAACACACCTAAAGAGGATAACGATTTATAAAGAGACTAAAAACCTATTCACCCTCCTCTAGGTGTTTAGCTATCCTTGAAACTCAAGTCTTCCACCCTAATTATGATTTATTATAAATAAGAGGCATGAGGGCTGCTTGGAGGATATTGCAGAATTTAGAGATTAGAAATCCTAGATTCTAGCGATCTCTCTATGACTCTGTTTGGGACAGCTTATGCTGATCAATAATCTCTATTTAAAACGCAAAATCAGTTTTATGGTTGTTTGTTTGTGCAGCTTATATAAAATCACTTATTTTAAAAATGATGATAAGTTGATTTTTAATAAGCCATCCGGGTCCAGCTTATGACTTCTCATAAGCGCTTATCTCTTAAAAAAGCCATATGAGTGATTTTTTGTCCAGATATGATTTTTTCATTCCGACGCGATTTTTTCACCAAGGCGCGATTTTTTTGCCCGGGTGCGAACTTTTCGCCCGGGCGCGATCTTTTTGCCCGGACACGATCTTTTCACCCGGACGCGATCTTTTCTTCCTGACGCGATTTTTTCGCTATGACGCGTTTTTTCACCCAGAAGAGTTTTTTTCGCCCATGCACAATATATTTTGCCCGGGCGCTCACCCGTGCGAGATTATTTCGCTCGGGCGCGGTTTTTTCGCCCGGGCGCGATTTTTTTGCCGGGCCCGATTTTTTCGTCAAGGCGCGATTTTTTCGCCCGGGCGCGATTTTTTCGTCCGGACGCGATTGTTTCGCCCGACCGCGATTTTTTCGCCCGGCCGCGATTTTTTCGCCTGGACGCGATTTTTTCGCCCGTGCGTGATTTTTTTCGCCCGGGCGCGATTTTTTCGCCCGGAAGCGATTTTTTTACCCAAAAGCGAATTTTTCACCCAGGCGCGGCGAGAAGTGATTTTTTCGCTCGGACGCGTATTTTTTTGCCCGAGCGCGTTTTTTTTCGCCCGGGCATGATTTTTTCATCCGAGAGTTTTTTTCTTTTTTGTGCAGGCAAAAAATTGCATCAGCCTGAAAAAATTTTGTTGGGGAAAGAATTGCGCCTGTGAGAAAAAAATGCGCCCGGGAAAAAAACGCGGCCAGTCGAAAAAAGCGCGCCCGAGCGAAAAAAAACGCGCCCCGACGAAAAAAACCGCGACTGGGTGAAAAAAACGTGATCGGCGGAAAAAAACGCGCCCCGACGAAAAAAACCGCGACTGAGTGAAAAAAACGTGATCGGCGGAAAAAAACGCGCTCGAGCAAAAAAAAACACGCTCGAGCGAGAAAAACACGTCCGGGCGAAAAAATCGCGGTTGTGCGAAAAAATCGCGCTCGCGTGAAAAAAAATGCGCCTGGTTGAAAAAAATCGGGCGGGCGAAAAAAACGTGATTGAGCGAAAAAACGCGACCTGGTGAAAAATCATGCCCGAGCGAACAAATCGAGTCAGAGCGAAAAAAAAATCACGCCTGGGTGAAAAAAATCGAGCTTGGGTGAAAACAATCTTTATCGGACGAAAAAAATCGTGACGAGCGAAAAAACACGCCCGAGCGAAAAACCGCCTCCAGGCAAAAAAATCGTGCACGAACGAAAAAAACACGTCCAAATAAACAGACCTTTATGAATAAATGAGAAATTTAGATAAGCACTTATGAGCAAACTATCCAAACAGTCGACTGCTTATTCATCATTGATTTTATAAAATCTCTATACAAACATCAATTTTCAATTAACGGCTTATTCATCATCATAAGTTGTCCCAAACAGAGCCTATGTCGCCGACTCCGTAGATCCTTAGGTGACATCTTCTAGGTGATTATCTTTCTCCCTAAGGTATCTTCTAACCTTAACTTTTATTTTCTCATCCTAAGACCTAACTGTCACCCACACCCTTGTTCCACACCCTTGTTATTTTCCATCCAGCAAACCCAGATCCGCCCCTACCTTGTCATTTTCTCGCCCATGATGTTAAAATCACAAGCCAGACTCCCGTAACCAACATCTAGAGCAGTTAGCCAACTTTAATAGTCCTTCACAGTCAAAACTCCTCCCAAGAGGTCAAAATCCCAATCCAAGGAACCTTTAACCAACATCTGGAGCAACCAATTAATTGCTATAATCACAGATCCAATTCAGGAATTGTGTTGCCATTTTCTGGAGCAGCCTGTCAATTCTTATAGCCCCACATCCCGATTCCCTATAGGCCTTTGTTCCCCTCCCCATATTGAAAACAACCCTTCTCATTCAGCATCAAACATGTATTCCCCCTTCCCCCCCCCCCCCCCCCCCCCCCCCCCCAATACGCACACATGCACAATTTTCTCGACCTTATTTTTGCATCCGACAACATATATTCCCTACTTCTGGGAACTTCAAATCTCCCCTCCCACAACAATCCTAATATTTTGTGAGTATTTTTATTTGTTGCATGAATCTTTATTTTCAGCATTCTTTTATTTTTGATTTGTGTTAAATTGGATCTATAGATTTATTTTATTTTGTTCTGGACTATTTTGTGGTTTGCAGGAACTATTCGCTGAGTGCTTTTGCTCTGATCCTTCACATGGAGGAAAGCCTACGCATGCTTGCTTAAAGAAATAATTTTGCCTTTATTAAAATTTATATGCATGAGATTTTAATTATTTATTATCTATTTTTATTTCTCCGTCCGGATTTGCATGCATGTCATATAGTTTTCAATGGTATTAGAATTACTTGCCCTGCACTTCATATTAGGGTTGCGTGTTAGTCGTACACCTATGTAGCCAACCCTAGATCACTAAAACCATGATACACAATTTTGGCAATATTGTTGTAAATTAAAGAATAGATTTTTGTGGCCAGATTGCTGTATATTCATTTGTATATTTGGACTGTTGACAAAAAATAGAAAATATTTAACATGGAGAACTTTTGTGAAGCCGCGCAAATGAAAATACCAAGAATTTTTCTTTCACGCCATAGGTGTTGAGGAAAATAAAGGAGGTGTTCCATCGCTCATAAGCAGCAGCAAATCTGACCACCCATTATTTCAGGCAAGCTAAACTATTACTAGGAATATAATTTTATCTATGCCACTAAATGAATTTTAGTGCGTGCCATTTAATCTAACATCCCCATCATATTTGAATTCCATCGATTGAATATTATGGATTACCACGAAATTTTACAAAAGAAAGGAGGCAACCATAACATTTCATCGAACATGTGTGGGGCAACTGCGTAGTGGACTTAAAATCTTTACGGTCAAGTTACTTGTCATAGGTGGTGACAACAAATGTTACTTGCAGAGCTTCTTTCCCAGCGAACGATTAGTCGGAATGTTAAGGAGAAAGTTTGTTGAGTGTTTAGAGAAAAATCTGCTCACAAGCCACAATGTATTGCAAAGATTTTGAGAAGCCTATCCGCGTCATTGAAGTAGCTAGAGGGTTACAATGTTACGCTCCCGAACATGGCACGTTTCTCTGGGAGAACGTATGTCCGCAGGTAGAAGGAGAAAGCGTCAATGAGGATAAACAAACTGGTTCAGCCCCCACTCATTAAGACCGGGCGGCTTGGGGTTGAACCACCCTATTCATCCCCGTATGGGGAGGGACCAACTGGCCGCTCTTGGCCCCGGGTATATTTATACCCTGGACTCTCTCTTGGATGGGAAACGAGACTATTATCAGGTATTTCTCTCCTTCTTCTCCTAACTCTTGTTTCTCTCTATCTTCTTCCCTCCCTCGCTACTTCTCTATCATTTGGTATCAGAGGATCGTTCCTATGGCCTTGGTTACCATTCGCTCGCAAGAGGAAATCAACCGATTGGAAACCCTATAGGAAAACTACGTTAGATTGACGGATTTGGTAGCTGCCATCAGGGAAAAGATGAGGGATTCCACGCAAAGTTTAGTGGAACGGATCGACTCCCGTGTACTAGAAATCAAAGCCTTGTTTCAAAATCTGAAAGGGAAGCTGACGACGAGCGAGGAGGTCAGCGGTTCACAAAATCCCATCTTAGATATGATCGGGTCTCATCCACTCGCACCGCAAGTAGGCTAGGCGTCTGGATCGGCGGAACCATCGCAACCATAATTTTAGTGCGTGCCAACGAAGCTCGCATCTTAAGCGAATACAGACGCTACGAACTCAACAGCGAAGACAGAATCAAAATCCGACGCGCTGTTCTCGAGATATTAATTTATAAAGTTTACGGCGAGCGTTAAATATACAAAACTTCGGAAATTCGCCGAGGCTCTAATACAGCTTGAACGAGACGAAATTTGACGGGCAAATTCAAAATTAATTGATTTAATTTCATATCGTAAAATTTTACAATTCGATGAGAATTCCAAGATTTGGCCTGCTCAACCAAACAGACGTGAAAACGCACTAACGGCAATGCGTCGTCAACTCTGCGTTAATGTAACGCTCCTACGTCATTATGACGTCACAAAGAGAAATAAATAATTGACAGCAAAACAGGGGCGTTACATGATATCAAAGATCTACCCGTTGGAAATCTCTCGTTCTTCACCATTTGGTGAGGATTTCCAAGTACATGAGAAATAAGGACTTGTCCAAGGAGAAAGGTCATTACAGTTGTCGATTGCATAGGAGTCATGATCTTGCACTTAATCCAGAAGGAAATGATCACCACAACTTCCTCTCCACAGACCTGGATTCGACTCGCAAATCTGATCAAAAGAACGCCTTCACACTAGCTCTCCTTTAGGGTTGGATTCAACCGTGTCCTTGCTCTTATATCCTTCCCCTCTTTCTACCTCAAGATCCAACAGAGAGAGAGAGAGAAGAGAGAAAATGAGAAAATAATCTCATCTCAACCACTTATCAAAGGCTACTACTGCGCAGAATCATGCTACCGCCGCACGGTACCTTAGGTAGTGTTCGCTTGGCCCAATCAATATCATTTTTCCGCTCATAGTCCGCCTCAACCTTATCTGACACATAGCACACTACCGCCAGGGTTACCGCTACTGTCGGGAGGTACCAACCAGATACGAAGGTTGATTTAATTCATTTCCTGCTGCCGCACGATATCATGCTACCTCTGCGCAATACTTATTGGAACGGTTGGCCAACCTTAGAGGGGGGATGAATAAGGTTTTTAGATTTCTTTAAAATTAAAATGAGTTTCAGTAAGGGGAAAACTGGTCTTGGATGCTATCGCGAGGTGCTAGCTTGGTATTGCGTGGTGGTAGGTCACAGAACTCATTTTCTCCATAAAACTTCACCTTCTAGAGACTCTCACACCCTTCAGAGATCTACCAGCATACAACCACAAAAGTACAGTAAGAATAAAGAACAAACAATAATTTTAATCAAAAGTAATGAAAGTGGTTTATAATTACAAACAATTAGATCTCCATGACGCCAGAAATGAGAGGTGATGAAACATAAGTTTCTCTTTTTGTTTCTATACCGACCATATACTCAGACCATTGGCTCTCTCTCTTTCCCCTTAGAAATGTCTTCATGCCTACTCTTCACCTCCATCCTCGGAACTGTCTTAGAGCCTCAGTAGATCCCCTGGTCTAAATGTCCTTCACCGGAATGATTTCTCACGAAATCCTTCCTGAATTCTGACAAACCTCTGGCCTATATTACTCACACTAGATTCCTCGATCTAAACGCCCCTCTCTAGGACGATTCCTCACAAAATCTTTCCCTGATTTTGATGACCCTCTGGTCGGTTTTACTCACACAAACAACTGGACAAAATGGAGTTTAAAGAGAAAAATACAAAGAGTTAAGAAACTGTTTCTCCCTCAAATATAGAATTCCTCCAAGGAATGGTGCACAATCGGTGCTCATGAATATCATTTTTTTGCAGTCAATCCACCACAAATGGTTGTTGAAGATTTCATTCGCAGGAGTTCTTCGATCACGAGTGGGAGGAGGAAACAATGCCTTTCCTTCAACGGAGATGTGAGTTTGTCCTACTTCAGATGGCCATCGAACCATAGAATGAAATATTCTCCTCGGTTGTGTTTCCAAGAAAATAGATGCATGCTTTTACAGGTCTTGAAAAAATTAGCTACTGCCGACGGTAGAGATAGTGCCTAGTGGTAGGTCGATGCGCATGGATGTGACAACTGTCCAGCAGATTTGGAAAAATACCCGAAAATTATATTTTTCTGCTCTTTAGAGTAATAATGACATGGAACAGAGCTATTGCCTAGCGGTAGCATGATGACTCAATGCTCATTAAGAAAGCTAGCCTGCCGCGATAAGGCTAGTGCCACACGGTAGTCTATAGATCTGTTTCCCTGAATTAATTCCAAATCTAGCGCGGGCAGTAGCTCTAGTGCTTGGCGGTAGGTTCCAAAACTTGGTTTTCTCGTTCATTTGTACCTGTAAACCTGCAAATTATACTCAACACTCGTATGATTAAATACAATATGGGATTTGATTCGGTCATACTAAAGAGATGTGAACCATAGACTCTAACAAACTCCCTCTTTTGATAATATTTGTACAACCTGTATTCGACGAGGGTAGGCCCTACCACCGCCAAGTCGTCAGAAGTCGAAGTCAACAAGTCAAGATGGGGGTCCAGACCAGCACCCCAGGCCGCAGAAGACTCGGGTGAGCATGGCGAGCTCCCCAGGCCTACTCGCCAGGTGGCGACTAAGGCGAGATACTCGCCTATCCCGTGCGAGCTCCCCAGGAAGTCGCCCGATCGCCAGGGTGGGGTATAAGTAAGACCCCCCCCCCCTTTTTGGATTTCCCTATAAATAGGACCTCAGGGGTACGAAGGAGGGACGGACGAATCTCGGATAGATACTCGCGAGTTCCTTGGATCCCCCTTTTCCATAAAAACAGCTGCGACTCGTTACTTCGGTAACTCGCCTCCTTCGTACCTAGCTCGGCCAATTTGGTTGAGAAGGGGTTGCTTCTTCTAAGCAACTGGGTATGTGGTGGGACCTTCCTGCCGCAGCAGCCTGGGGTCCTGTTCTCATCTCTCTTTTCGTTTCCGCCCGTGGACCGTCTCATTGACCGCTCGACCAGTAGCCTTAGGCCGCCTAGTCCGATTTCTGAGGTTGGGAATTTTCCTGGCGTCAACAATTGGTGTGGTGAGCGTGGATAGCGGCCGAGGAAGAAAGTTGTGTAGTTGAAAGATGGCCAATGGTGGCGATCGGAATGAGTTGGTGGACAACCCGGCAGGAGCTGGAATCCCCGAGCAGGGTGGCGGGTTCGTGACGGTGGCGGCATTCGAGGAGTTTGCGAAGAGAATGGAGAGGGAGATTCTCGTCGGGTTCTCCACCACCACCCCCCCCCCTGAGGTGACGGCGACCTCTCCCCGCCGCCTGACACCACCGAGCGAGGAGATACCGATCCAGCGAGCTGGAAAATAGCCCTCTTGGGCGAGAGGGGAGCAAATAGCCCAGTCGCGTCAGCACCATGCGAGCAGCCAGGGAATTCGGTTTCGAGATCCAGAGCTCTCGGCGAGGTTTGGGGATACTCGTCGTTTGTGCGAGTATGACTGCTCAAGTAGGGAGGATACTCGCCGTCGTCAGGAAGGGAGGAGCCCCTTCTGCGACGAAATCCTCGCAGCCCCCGTCCTAGATAATTTCAGAGAACCCGCCCTTACCTACTACTCCGGCAAAGATGACCCAGTGAGGCATCTTCAGTGGTTTGAAGATGAGGTGTCCATCTGCAACATGTCCGACGCCTTCAAATGTCGGCTCTTCTCCATCACCTTTAAGGGTAGCGCAAGGGACTGGTTTTATCAGTTACCCGCAGGATGCATCTACTGTTTCTCCGACCTCCGACGAGGGCTCGTGGCGAGGTTCGCGACATCCAAGAGGAGGAAGAAGGAAGTGACTGCCCTTTTCAAGATCGTGCAGGGGCAGCACGAAAGTCTGGGTCGGTACATTGATAGGTTCCAGGAGGAAGTACTGGAGGTTGAAGAGGTAGACGGGTTTACCTTAATGATAGCCCTCAAGTTCGGTCTGAAGCAGGGCCTGTTCAATATGGAGTTGGGGCACCGACCGCCCAAATCATTCGAGGAGATGGTGGAGAGAGCGAACGTGTTCATTCAGGGGGAGGAGAGGAACAAGGAGTTCTTGGCGAGGCTAGATGGAGACAAACCGCTAGGGGAGAATAGAGGAAGACTGCTGGAGAAGGAGAGGCTGTCGGAGGGGCGCAACGACAGGAAGCGGGATAGGCCGCAGAGGAAGGAAGAAGAGAAGAGGGAGTGTAGAGGAGAGCTCAGGAGAGCGGAGGAGAGGAGGCCGGAGAGGCCACGAAGGCAGGAATACAGGAGACCCGTTGAGGCTTGAGAGACAAGAAGAGAAGAGGGGAGGTTCCAGTATCCGAGGGATCGTCCCCAGTGGAGGCGACCGATCTATCAAGAAGAAAGGAGGAATTACAACCCCCGAGAACAGGAAGGAAGAAGAAGGGAGGTGATGACTATCACGCAACGGGCTGCCAAGCGCCAGCGAAAGGAGAAGCGACAGGAGAGAAAGCAGGAAGTTGTGATTCCCTTCTACTGCGATATTCATCGAGTAGAGGGACACAGGCCTTGGCTTGCCCAGAATTCTTGGAAGCAAGGCGGAGGATGGAATCAACGATGGTGGAAAGGGAGCAGCCGCGGCAGGAGGCCCAGGTCGGGCAGGTGGCTTTCCAAGTGCCACAGAAGAGGAGGAATGAGGATAGAGTGGATCAAGGGGGCCGAGGAAATGTTATCCCTGATCCAGGAGGCGGGCACGTCGGGGTGATCAATGGAGGGGCCAGGCTAGGAGCTTCCCGCAAGGGAAGTCTCCACCAGATCTATAAGAGGAGCGTCGCTTCGACGTCTCAGACCCCCCCTTTGCTGAACGAAATCACTTTCTCGGAGGAGGACATGCTGTGGAACGAGAATCCCTTCCACGACGCATTGGTGATACAGGCCGCAATTGAAGACTTCGCCGTCGACCGAATCCTCGTGGATAACGGGAGTTCGGTGAACGTCATCTTCAAAAGAACTTTTGTGGGGCTTCAGGTGGAAGCATCCAGGGTCCAGGCCGCAGATGGGCCTCTCTTTGGCTTCTCGGGAGAGAAGAAAGAGGTGGAAGGGGGAGTAGAGCTACTGGTCACCCTCGGAGGCACTTCGATTCGATGTCGATTCGTCATCATCGACGCACCTAGTGGCTACAACGCCATTTTCGTATGGCCCCTCATCAACTACTTCAAAGCCGTCCCATCTTCATACCATCAGTGCATGAAGTACTGCCGGGACGATGTCCAAGTCTGGATCAGGGGGGATCCGAAGGCCTCCCGGGAGTGTTATCTCAACGCGGTTAGCACCATCAGCTGGATGGGTGACGCGGAAAGGCTGGAGAGATTGATGGAGCAGGAGGGTCTGCAGGCTGCTGAGGAGCTGGAAGAAGTGGAGGTGATCTCCCTGTGGGGGACGACTGAGCTGCTGAAGTTTGGAGGAGCCTTACCCCTGGGGGCTAAGGGAGAGGTGACGACTTGCCTGCAGTTGAATGTGGATATCTTCCCATGGAGTGCCGCCGAGATGCCAGGCATTGACGCCGATATTGCCTGTCATCGCCTCAATCTGGATCAGGAGGTAGCCCCAGTTTGACAGAAGCAGAGGAAGAGCGCCACCGCACTGGCAGGGCCGATCCGAGAGGAAGTAGGGAAGCTGTTGGAGGCAGGATTTATCTCGGAGATCCAGTATCCAGGCAAGGTCTCCAACGTTGTAATGGTGAAGAAGTCTGGAGGGGGCTGGAGGCTATGTATCGACTTTTCCATGTTAAATAAAGCTTGCCCGGAGGATTGTTATCCCTTGCCTCAAATCGACGCGCTGGTTGATTCCGACGTCGGATTTCCTGTGATGAGTTTCCTTGATGCTTTTTCAGGATATCACCAGATCCGGATGCATCCCCCCGATTACCGCGACATCTCCTTCATCAACAACGACGGTTGTTACAGCTACAAGATGATGCCCTTCAGGCTTAAAAACGTCGGCGCCACGTACCAGAGGATGATGGATCAGGTCTTCAAGGGGCAAAAGGGGCGGAACCTGTAAGTCTACGTGGACGACCTCCTCGTAAAAAGCAGGAGCGTCGCAGAACACGTATCGGATCTGGCAGAGACCTTCGCCACCCTGATAAAGTACAAGATGCGGCTTAACCCGGCCAAGTGTGTCTTCGGTGCGGTTTGGGGAAAGTTCTTGGGCCACCTCCTCACCCCCCAAGGGGTGGAGCCCAACCCCGAAAAAGTGAAAGCCATCGTGGAGATGGCCTCCCCGAGAGATTACAAAGAAGTCCAGAGGCTGACCGGGAGGCTGGCAGGCCTTAGCCGTTTTCTCTCCAAGGCCGGAGAAAAGTGCTCCCCATTCTTCAAGGCCCTTTGGGGTAACCAGAAATTAGAGTGGACCCCGGAGTGCGAGGAGGCTTTCGTGAAGCTCAAACAACAGCTGACCCGCGCTCCTCTCCTCCAAGGTCCGCAGGGCGGTGAGGATCTCTTACTCTATCTTGGAGTGGGGGCTGAAGCAGTCAGTTCGGTGCTGGTCTGAGAGGAGGGGAAGAGGCAGCTTCCTATTTACTACGTGAGTCGGGTATTGAGGCAAGCAGAAACGAGATATCCTATCCTGGAGAAGTTGGTTTTCGCCTTGGTAGTTTCGGCCCGGCGGCTCCGCCCGTATTTTCAAGCCCATTCCATCAAGGTAGTCTCCGACCATCCCCTGAGGAGTATCTTGGATGGAGTGGAGCATTCCGGCAGGTTGGCCAAGTTGGTCGTGGAGCTAAGCGAGTTCGACATCTCCTATCCCCCAAGGGTCGCGATCAAAGCACAGGCAGTGGAGGACTTCCTGACAGACTTCTCGGCCGAGGTGGAAGCGGACGTAGACGCCTCTCGACCAATCCCTTGGAGGATGTTCATGGACGGGGCGTCGGGTAAACATTCTGTGGGAGCCGGAGTAGTGTTGGTTAGCCCTCAGGGAACCAGAATCGAGCAGGCCATCGAGATCCTTTTCCCCGTAACTAACAACCAGGCAGAGTACGAAGCCATGGTGGCTGGCTTGCGTCTCGCCAGGGAGTTGACAATAAAAGATGTTAAAGCTTTCACTGACTCCATGGTGGTCGCGTCTCAGATTCGGTGGGAATTTGAAGTTCGATACCCCATCCTGCAGCAATACCATATCAAGGTTAAGGGTCTAATCGGGGGTTTCCGATCCTTTCACGTCGAGCACGTGCCCCGAGAAGACAACTCAGAGGCGGACAATCTCGCCAAATACGGCCCTCGGGATGGGGGAATCGCTATCGAATTATTCCGACCATCCATCTAGGAAGGAGAGATGATGGAGATTGAGCAGCGGCACTCGTGGAGAGACCCGTTCGTTATATTCTTGACAACGGGTCAGCTACCCTCGGATGGGCAAGATCGAAGAAAATTCTGATACAAGGCGGCGTACTACTTGCTGCAAGATGGCGAGCTTTATCGCAAGACCATCTCAGGCCCTCTTGCCCGGTGCCTGTCAGAGATCGAGGTCCCCCGGGTTCTCGAGGTGATTCACTCAGGAGAGTGCGGCAGCCACTCCGGGACTCGTACTCTGGAGCAGAGAATTCTGAGGCACGGGTACTTCTGGCCAACCATTCGAAGAGACGCGGAATCCTTCGCCAGAAAGTGCTCCCAATGCCAGCTCTTCGCGCCCCTCACACTTCAGCCAGCTCAGCAGCTTCGCTCGATCACCGCTCTGTGGCCCTTTGCAATCTAGGGAATGGACCTGATCGGTCCGTTCCCTCAGGCCAGCGGACAAAGGAAGTTCGTACTGGTGATGATCGACTACTTCACAAAATGGATCGATGCCAAGGCTCTAGCCAAAACCACATCCCAGATCATCAAGAACTTCATTTGGGGAGAAATCACATGCAGATTTGGGATCCCTTTGGCCATCGTCACCGACAATGGGCCACAATTCGCCAGCCTGGAGCTAGGAGACTTTTGCAAGCAATTGGGAATGGACCTTCAGTTCGCTTCGGTACACCACCCTCGGAGTAATGGGCAAGTGGAAGCCGTGAACAAGCTCATCATCAACTTACTGAAGAAAAAGGTCACTAATCTCAAGGGGAACTGGGCCGAGCAACTCCCCTCTGTCCTATGGGCTCTAAGGACCACCCCGAACTCGTCCACGGGGGAAACGCCCTTCAAACTGTCACATGGGTCCGAGGCGCTCATCCCAGTCGAATTCGAGGTGCGGAGTCCAAGGGTCATTGCGGCCGAAGGCGGGAGCGAGGAATAGTGGTTAGAGAATGAGGAGGACCAGAGGCTCTCCTTGGATTATGTGGAAGAGCTTCGAGACTTGGCCTCCATATGCCAAGAGGAAATCAAGAGGCGCTTGGCGAGACACTTTGACAAAAATGTCCGCTTAAAAAACTTCCTCGCAGGAGATCTGGTCATGAAGAAGGTAGACGCAGCGGGGCGGGGAGCCACCGTGGGAAAGCTGTATCCCAACTGGGAAGGACCCTTCATCGTCCACGAAGCCCTAGCCACGGGGGGCTATTATCTACAAGATCAAACAGGAGAGCAGCTAAACGGGACCTAGAGCGGGGACGATCTGAAAAGATTCTATCCCTAGTAGTAACACTTGTATCTATTTTGCAAACATGTTATTAATATACAGTGTTGTCTGGATTATTCTCATTAATATACAGTGTTGGCTGGATTATTCTCATACAGTGTTGGCTGGATTATTCTCTCTTTTATGTTAACATGCCTCGAGGCTTCTGAGTGCTTCCAGGGTCCACCTCACAATCGACTCCGGGAACCATTGGTCGGTTTGTTCCTATTACGTAGCCTAGTGCGGATGATAGGACGATGCTTCGTGATTTTAAGCACTCTTGTAAGACCGAGCCTCTGCATTGTCGGCCGAGACCAGCTCCCCCCTTGCATGTCGGCCTAGGTCTCCCCGAGTGCATCTCTCCTCCAACTGGAGGAGTTACGAGGAACAAACGTGCACCCTAAACACCCGGACTCGAGAAGAGGCCGACCTCGTCAAGCGCCCAGAAGAGGCTCAAATAAATCAGCAAGGCAGGATAGCCCACCGTGGAAAGGGCAGGAACTAGCCCAGAGGTGTGTTGGCTCCGAGTGCGTCCGAAAAGGACCCTCGATGAATGTACCCCCCCCCCCCCACACCCCACACCCCCCATCCAGACGCTGGCACTCGCAGCCTATTAAGCGTAGCTGGAAGCGATATTCCCTATCAAATAGAGATACGTGCCTTCAACCCGTTCCTACTGAATAGCCTTGTGCGGATGATAGGATGATGCTTCGGGACTTTAAGCGCTCTTGTAAGACCGAGCCTCTGCATTGTCGGCCGAGACCAGCTCCCCCCTTGCATGTCAGCCTATGTCTCCCCGAGTGCATCTCTCCTCCGACTGGAGGAATTCTTAGGAACAGGTCTGGACGTCGATCCCCCGATTTGGCAGGTTCAAGAGCATCTCTCCGGAGAGAGAATTACTTTCTTATCAAGATATCTCTGTGATTAATCCTCAAAGTATATGAAGTAACAGGATCTCCTCGATTGAAATCAAGACTTCGAGTGGAGCAGCGTCATAAGACCGATATCCCCACGAGCACCCCTCCTCGGGAATCGGCCGATCTCCTCGATTGAAATCAAGACTTCGAGTGGAGAAGCATCGTAAGACCGATATCCCCACGAGCTCCCCTCCTCGGGAATCGGCCGATCTCCTCGATTGAAATCAAGACTTCGAGTGGAGCAGCATCGTAAGACCGATATCCCCATGAGCTCCCCTCCTCGGGAATCGGCTGATCTCCTCGATTGAAATCAAGACTTCGAGTGGAGCAGCGTCGTAAGACTGATATCCCCACGAGCTCCCCTCCTTAGGAATCGGCTGATCTCCTCGATTGAAATCAAGACTTCGAGTGGAGCAGCGTCATAAGACCAATATCCCCACGAGCTCCCCTCCTCGGGAATCGGCCGTTCTCCTCGATTTAAATCAAGACTTCGAGTGGAGCAGCGTCGTAAGACGGATATCCCCACGAGCTCCCCTCCTCGGTATCGGCCGATCTCCTCGATGGAAATCAAGACTTCGAGTGGAGCAGTGTCGTAAGACCAATATCCCCACGATCTCCCCTCCTCGGGAATCGGCCGATCTCCTCGATTGAAATCAAGACTTCGAGTGGAGCAGCGTCGTAAGACCGAAATCCCCACGAGCTCCTCTCCTCGGGAATCGGCCGATCTCCTCGATTGAAATCAAGACTTCGAGTGGAGGACCCTATGAGCTCCTCTAACCCGGCGCCTGCTAAACCCGGATTCCTATTCAGGAGCAATTTTGTCTCGGGCGAATAAGCAAGTATAACCCGCGCGGGCCGGCGAGAAAGTCGAGCGCGAGTAGGCGAGTAAGCCGAACGCGGGTAGGCGAGCATGCCCCGCGCGGGTAGGCGAGTATGCCCCGAGCAGGTAGGCGCGATTATCTCAGGCAGACGAATGAGCATTCTGAAAGTGAGGATAGATACAACTCTAGAGGGGGGGTGAATAGAGTATTCAAAATTATGACAGTCTACTCCACTCCCTTAGAGTTAATTTGCGGAATGAGTTTATAGATATATGAAACCCTAGAGCCTAACACAAAGTGAGGTACACAAGTGAAAGCTAACTGTAATTACAGTTTAAGCTTTAGTCCTAACACAGCAACTAGCAATCCTAGTTAATTCTACTCACAGCCACAGTGCAGTAATTAAAATAATCAACACAGACAACACAAGAAGATTTATAGTGGTTCCCTCTCAATAGGTACATCTACTCTTCTACCACCCTGGTAGGAATCCACTACAGGTTTGTATTCAGGTGCCCTGCCACCAACTGATCTGATTCAGGTAGATCAAGTAAACCCTTTGAGCTTTTGATCAGAAGCTCAAAATCTAACACAGGTTTTTGCTCAGGTGCCCTACCACCAAGGTTCACTTTTGAAGAGAGTATTACCCTTTGTACAGGAGGTTGAGAGAGTTAGAATGCCTTCTCTATTGTTAAAAAAAATTAGAGAAGTTAGTGGATTGCACTGAGCTATAGAAAGCTCTGAAGGAATCAAAGCTCCCCCTGGCTTAGAGAATATCCAGGAAGAAGCCTTGCTTCAGGGTGCAGGATCTCTTCAGAACTCTTGATAGAGAAGATATGTTGTCTTGAAGTTCTTGAAGGAGCAGCTTGAAGAAGACTCTTGAAGTGGAATGATTGTTCTTCTTTAACAGCTTTTCTTTCTTCTTCTTCTTCTTGAAGCTCTGAGTATGAATGTTCCTGTGAGCAGGATGAACTCAGGATTGAAGACGAGAACTCTCAAGAGAGTTGATCTTCTCAGCTGTATGTAAAAATATCTGAGAGCTGTATCTTCTTGTTCTTGTTGTGAATATGTATCTATATGTATCTGAGTATGAATATTAGTATATCAGTATATTTAAACTTCTTTCAAAAGCTCTTTATATATCAACCTTTGTAACGGCTTCTATCTTTCTCTTGATTTGAAACTTGTCTTCTTCTGAGATCTGCAATCTGGGCTGCAAATAACACATAGTACAAAAAGCCTGCAGAAGGACATCCTATAAAGAGATAAAGCTTTCTTAGAAGCTGCTTATCCATTCTGCAAGTCCAAAAGATATTAGAGAAAGTCACATCAAAAACAAACTCTTTACGACCAGAGACAGACATCTGTGTCTAACGGCTATAAAGGACAGCATGGCAGATAAAGCACAAAGATTTGTCAACTAATAGGATAAAAGACTTTGTCAGATAGAACTTGACTTATGCATAAAGAATGAGGCAAAGATTGCCTTGATATGTAAGCATAAAATCAATGAAATAATCTTTAATAAAATAAGCCAGATAAATGGGAAATAATTCACAGAAGAGAAGGAATACAATATCTCTAAATGCAGACAAAAGATCGTCGAACGAAGCACAGAGATCGTCGAACTCTCAGAGCAGATAGTCGAACTATCATAACAGATAGTCGAACCACAAGAAATCTGTCTGGGCAAAAGAAGTCGAGCAGGACTCAACGATCGACGATACTGAGACCACAAATCGTCGAGCTAACAGAGTTGAACTAACTCAGAGATAGACGATCTGCTGACTGACGATAGTCGATCAACTGATAGACGATAGTCGATCAACTGATAGACGATAGTCGAGCGGCATTCGACTATAGTCGAACTAAAAAACACTTAACCAAATTTTCAATTGGATAAACAACAACTCTACACAACTGATGGAATCTAACCTAAACCTAACCTTTGACCATAGATAAATCTTGGGTCAAGAAACTAATTGAGAAGTCTTAACTCAAATCCAAACTAGGGTACCAACACGTTCTGTAGGCATACAAGCGAGCACATCACGATGAGTCAGCGATTGATATTCGGAACAGCACACGCGAGATGAACAGTGGTCTAGCGAGCACTCCTCCCTGAGCCTATGAGCCTAGCGAGCAACATCAGACCAATGAAGAGGAAAATACTTATATAAATTTGATATGCACACATAAATTACAAGCTACAAAAATCGGTACACTGATGAATATCGGCGAGCAACTAGGACTCATCGTCGCCAGTATATGGCCGATATTCCTCATCCCCGATATCTATACGGTCGTCGTCCTCTCCACTGTCGTCACTGCTGCTTCCACTGCTACTATCGCTGGAGTCGCTCGAGCTAGACGGGGACGGGACGCGATCGGGAGAGATCGTCCCCTCGGCAAGCAGCTCAGGGATGAGCTCGTCAACGGTGAGTGGTTTATCACCTTCAACGAGCTAACCACTGAGCCTGAGACGGGCGAGTATCACGTTCCCCGCCGCCCGTGCAATCTCGCGGCGAACGGACGACCTCTCCTCCTAGAGATGGCGAGATCGCTTTACCACCCGCGCCGGATCGTCCTCTGGCAGCACAGCAGAGGAGCTCGCGCGTCCCTCGGCGGCGACCAGCCGCATCTCCATCTCAGCCTCACGAACTTGGGTCGCCTCCAGCTTGGCTTGAGAGGCGACGAGTTTCCCCTCGCACTTGGAGAGTTTCTTCGCGGCCTCGATCTCGGCGGCCTGCGAGATATCAGACGTCAGAACCTACCGACTAGACAAATCAGGTATTACTCAAAGACGGCTCACCTCAAAGTCTCTCCACCGAGCCGACTGCATGCCGAGATCGATGGCCTTTTTGGAGACGACCTTCAGAGCCTCCGTCGTCTCTAGCAATTTCCTCGCCGTGTAATGCCCCAGCTCGGCGGACCGCGCGAGCGCGCAGGCGGACTGGTTGGCGAGTTCCGACGGGGTGAGCTCCAACATCGACTCCGCGTCCACTCACCTATACAAGGCGTGAAGAACGGCGAAGGCTTCCCCCTTGTCCTCCCAGTTCGTCGACCAGGACGGGAGGTTGGTGCTCAGCGACACAAGATTTTCCTCCGCCGACCAAGTCACTAGCGGGCGACCATGAGAATCAACCACCCCATGCCCAAGACTATAATTTGGGTGGAAGTGAGGCGCCCGAGCATCCATCGGCGACTCGCGATCGTCAGATTGAGGAGACGACACCTTCGCCTTCTTGCCCGCAGGCCCTGGTGACCCGGCCCTCGCTTCCCCCTTGGCCGCTCTCTTCCTCTCCCCAGCGTCGGCGGGAGGGCGAGCATCGAGGTGCGGGGTGGCGACTTCCTTTGCCAGAGGTATAGGCTTCTCCGGAAGCTCGTTGGTAACTGCGAGAAACACACCAAATGAGTTAGCTTGCGCCTCAGAAAATAGAGCGAGCAAGTAACAAGGTCGGATCTCATTCTAGCCTTACCCTCGTGGGGATGGACCGCCTCTAGCGAGTTGACCTTAAATCGCCAGAAGATTACGTCGAACCGGCGGCCCCGGAAGGATTCGAAGAGCTGATCGCGAGCACCTTCTAGGATCGGCGGGAGGAAGGCGACATCGGCTGGTTGGTGCGGCCTCCCAAGGGTCCCTCCAAAGTCGCCGCGAACAACCACAAGCTGCTCGCTCCAGCGGTGGACCTTGTTCGCGGTCCCCACCAACGTGCAGACATGGCTGCTAAAGAAGACGACCCCTCCGAAGTCGCGGCAAAGGCGAATATCCGGCGAAATACGGAGAGGTCAAAGGCAATCCTCTCTTCCCAAAGGAAGCAGAGGAATCCTATAATAATCGCCATCCCATTGAGGTTGATCTGCGCGGGTACGATCCCGAAATATCGCAGGATCTCGCAAAACTCCGGCCAGAAGGGCAGTCGCAAGCCGACGTCAAAGTGGCGCAGCGACAAGACGAGCGCGCCCTCAACATATGTGTTGAGTCGCTTGCTGCGAGTAGGGAGTCTCGTCGAGTATCCCTCTGGCAATAGACGCTCTCTGAAGGTCGCCAGATCTTTTTCTGTGGTGATCGACTTCTTAAACGCCGTGTCGGCGAAATTGATGGCGTGAGCCTATCGGCGAGCGCTAGCATCGTCACCAACCATATCCGCGAAGTGCACTCAAAGAAGAGGGGAGAGAGAGATAGAAGCGCGAGAAGATTCGATACTCGCCGGAAGGAAGAGCTGATCGCAACCGCACACTTATGACCCACCAACCCCTCCTATTTATAAGTAAAGGCAAAGGCAGGGGGGTCTGCCCATCTCGGCGAGTATCAACGAAGGTCGCGCGGTGAAGTGGAAACGCTGCGACATCCGCTAGAACCCGCATAAGCTAAACTCGGCGTATCAAAGAAAAGAAAGATCGCGCATGAGAAACTGAGAAGCGAGATCTCCAATACACGCAAAGGAAAATAATAAATAAATCACAAATATCATCGTTCGAAGTAACTACAAGGTCACCAGGGGCGAGCTCAACTCAAAGCAGAAAGAAAAATGATTATGCCCTAGGCGGCCGCTCCGGAGGATGGGGATGTCGCCCGACCCAGCCGATCTCGCGCGCTCGACGGTAGTGCTCGGTCGCCAGTGCCATCGCGTCGTCGCCTAGCCTCAGCTGCTCCTCCATCCTCGTCAGTCGTCCCGCAGATCCCATGCTCGCATGGATGCCAGCTAGCTCGTCAAGTACCATCTGCAAGCGATGGTTGTTCAGCTCCAGCTTGCGATCGTTCTCTTTCACCATGTGAAAGCGAGCCTCGTAGCTCTCCAAAGTCGTCTGGAGCCCTTCCACCTTGGCCATCCTCGCCTCCAGAGCCGAGATACGCCGATGGGGGTCACAAATGGCGAGTTGATCGAACTTGCTCTCCAGCTCCATGTAGGCGCGAGCAGCTGCATGGCGATACTCGCTCCCTGACAGGTTGATGGCATCAATGAAGGCCGCCCCAGGGGTCGTCGGGCGATCTGGCAAAACAAGAAGACAAGTTGTCAGGTCGGAAAAGGCATAACGTGATCAGAGGGAAAGAAAAGGCTCACCGCAACGAGGAGATTGAGATCGACGCGGCGAAAGAACTCGGCCGGAGGTATCTCGCCTCCCCGAAGACGAGCCTCCAGGGAGGTCGGAAGACCTGCCCTGCCCACGTCCTCCAGATCCGCGGCCACCATAATCAGGATCCCCAACTCGCGGGGGGAAGTAAGCCGGTCGCTGCCTATCCGGCTTCTTCAGCGGCGGCAGAGCCTGAGATAAACTCGTCGGTTGATGCGAGGTCTTCGATGCAGGAGGCGGAGGAGGTCGCGGAAGGTCCGCCCTCTGCTGAGCAGACAGAGGTGGCGGCGGAGGCAGAACGATGCCCGGCGCCTGGCTAGGAGCTGCAACCAAGGGCGGCGGTGGCGGCAAGGAGACGCTCGTCGCTGGCAATGTCGCGTTGCCCCCGACAGCAGAAGCGATTTTACTCGTCGGAGGGTCCTTGCTTACGGACATGACTTCCTTGGCGGGAAGGTCCTTCGCCGGCAGCTCTTTGCTCGTCGGGGCGACGCCCTTTGACAAGGGAGCCCTCGATACCCTTCCCGAGCCGAGTTTCATCCGAACCGAGTGAGTGGTCCGTAGCGGCCTGTCAGTCGCCAACGCGAGCAAAGGGGCCGAGCTCAAGGGAGCGGCGTCGAGAGGCGCATCCGCGGCATTTGGAGGAGAGTCTGTACAGTAAAGAAAGTTAGCGAGAAGCGCGCAGCGACGAGCTAGCGGGATTGAAATCTTGGTAAACGGTGACCTGTCACGGTGAAGACTTCGACCTGGGACGTCGCGGGCTCCTTGGCCGCTTCCGGATTCTCCAGCGGCTGTTCAGGGCTGATTCAGGAATGTCATCGAGCCCGAGGTCGCCTAGCAATTTCTTGATATTGGCAAAAGGTGCGGGATTCTCCGTCGCCGCTGCGACTGGTTCAGAAGGCAGCGCCGAGTCGATCACCGTGGGGGCGGGCGGTTTGGGCTTTTTAGCATTCTTCCTCTTCGATGACGGGGCCTCGGAGGCGACATCCTCCTCGCGCGGCCTCTTTGGTCTGGCGATACCGAGGAGACCAGACAAGGCGGCGAGGATGTCATGAAGCATCTTCGCGTTGGCCTCTGACATTTCCGGCGAGCTTCAAAGTCCGTCTCGGAAAACAACCCTCCCCCCTATTTATAGACTCCACCAAGACCGCGATAAGGCGAGCAATCCGGATACTCGGCAGGTGTGCTCGCCGAATAAGTGTTGGATGTTTCTTTCAGGACTCCTACGTCGCCCAGAAAGAGCGGGGATTGTGTACAACCCGTATTCGATGAGGTTAGGCCCTACCACCGCCAGGTCGTCAGAAGTCGAAGTCAACAAGTCAAGATGGGGGTCCAGATCAGCACCCCAGGCCGCAGAAGACTCGGGCGAGCATGGCGAGCTCCCCAGGCCTACTCGCCAGGTGGCGACTAAGGCGAGATACTCACCTATCCCGTGCGAGCTCCCCAGGAAGTCGCCCGATTGCCAGAGTGGGGTATAAGTAAGACCCCCCCCCCCCCATCTTTGGATTTCCCTATAAATAGGACCCCAGGGGTACGAAGGAGGGACGGACGAATCTCGGATAGATACTCGCGAGTTCCTTGGATCCCCCTTTTCCAGAAAAACAGCTGCAACTCGTTACTTCGGTAACTCGCCTCCTTCGTACCTAGCTCGGCCAATTTGGTTGAGAAGGGGTTGCTTCTTCTAAGCAACTGGGTACGTGGTGGGACCTTCCTGCCGCAGCAGCCTGGGGTCCTGTTCTCATCTCTCTTTCCGTTTCCGCCCGTGGACCGTTTCATTGACCGCACGACCAGTAGCCTTAGGCCGCCTAGTCCGATTTCTGAGGTTGGGAATTTTCCTGGCTTTAACAATATCAAATTCCGCTCATAAGATATAAAAATGTAACATAATGATATAGTGTAATCCAATCAGTAATTGTGAAATATAACAGGTAGAAATAATCAATATATATATAATCTATATAGAAATAATCAGAATGGCAGAATGGCATACCCTACAGATGTTCTCCCCCTATGTGTGTGCTTCCCCTACATGTGTTCTCCTCCTACAATAGATCTTTCCCTGGGTGACTAGCACTCAACACTCAACTAGAATAGGATATACTCATGAACACTCAATTCTCCCCCTTTCGATATTATTGAAAGGGTCAGGATTAACGAACCTTTCTCATGAACACTTACCTCTCTCCCTATGTGCATGAGATACTAAAGAGATGAGACAATGCACACACATGCATAAAAATTCATATGTAGTATTGGAAAAAATTGAAGTGGAATAGCATGAATATAGACTTACCCAATGCAAGAATCAGTTGATTTGACAAGTTTTTCAGATTAAAAGAAATATAGATGACACAAGTGAAGCTAAATACACTATGATTTGGAGTACAGTGCTAAAAGAATCATAAAGTTAATATAGTGTAACATTGTAAGCGTCAGGAATAGAAATCGTGTATTAGTGCATATATGGTATTGACATATAACGTAGTGGAAGTCCAATTCTTATGCATGGAAGTGTTAGATAGAATATTGACATGTGTACGCATAGCATCAAAAGAAAAACATCAATTCGAAACAATCTTTAGTACATGTTTTATATCAATAATTCAATATAGTTGAACAAGAAAAATAAAGTGAAAAATCATGACACATTGCTATCTACTTTATACCAAGAATTGAACAAGGGGCACTAATTTAAGTTTATGCTTCGTTTGTGAGGACTTATTTTCATCGGTCAAGCGGTCATGACCGCATGAATCGGGACTTGACCGGTGAAAATAAGTCCTCCTAAATGGATCCTTAGTCTTTTCATAAGATCAAAATGATTCTTTTGACCAAGATGCTCATCCTCACAATGCTTATGAAGACTTATTAGGAGGTGTGAGTAGTGCTTGGGGGGTATCCTTGATACATGATTTGATAGCATATGATGTACTCATTTTTTCATTCAATTTTTTCACAGTCAAATTTTATACCGTTTTGAGTTCAAGGACCCCAAATCAATCGAAATCTACTCATATAGATTGATACGATTTAACTTGTATACAAAAGACTTATTCACTAGAATTTTGGCCCAATGTTCTAAGCTTTATATAAAAATATGAACACCATGGCACTGATTAATCAAGTTATTTAGCATGTTAGACACAACATCAAGAGTTATAGCATGTCCGCATGAATATCTACATTAGTGTATTTTCTAGGGATGTGTGAACAGTGTAATGCCATTATGCTAACTAAATCTTCCCACATACCTAGAGGCATATAAACATACATTATCCTGTCTAGTCATACACAATAGCTAAGTACCTATGTATCAGACAGATCATGACAAAATCATACAATGTTGACGGGGATTAACAATCCTAAATCAAACATTGCACGTAATTATTATGCTTTAGGTTCTAGTCATGCATGTCCTAAGAATGATCATTCCATTTTTTTTAATTTGTGTTTTGTATATATCTTTTTTGTTTTAATAGGAAATATAACAAATCAAAATGAAAATGAAAATAAAGACATTTTTTAAAAAATAATTTTGTTTGATTTTTACAAACATACGAATAATGCACACTAGACAAATGGAAAACACAAAGAAAACAAATGCAAAGAACAAGTAGATACAAGGCAACACGATAAAATATTATGCATGATATTAACGAACATGAGACGTGAAATGATGATCATGTTATGTATATGAAAATCACGAGAATGCAAAAAACAAAAATTACCCAAGTAATATGTCGTCACCCTATCCCCGTACTAAGTGACGGATGGGCATGAGGAGCTGCACAAATGTCATAGGGTGGGGTATTAATCCTATGTCCATATAGTAGAACCCACTTAACCTAACACTCTTTCCTCACAGTGCCTCACACAGATCTACTGGAACCCTCCCCGGTCAAGGACAAGATGTGGTTTATAGGTTAGCAATTCTAAGGCACACACATCTACGCCCCCGCTATTGTGTGACGCATCACAGTTGTTCTTGAGTTATCAATCACATCAAATATGAAATGGAGGTTACCAATAATGATCGTTGTTAATTAGAACGAAATCATGCTACCACTGACGGTAGGGTTAGCGCGGTGTCGTAGCTCTATTTATTAGATCTGGCACTAGGCTGCACCCCTCACATTTCTTTTTTCCATTCTCACTCTCCTGAGCTTAGTTCTTCCGCTGGCATAACCCCAAATCCAAATAAATCTTAGTCCTTTTCTCCCATATTTCCATGTATGTCAAGATTAGAGTGTAGTTCATGAAGATTTTGTCTTTTTGGACACGGTCTATGGGGATTTCAGGGGTGTTTTTAGTTTAATTTGAGGTATTTCTTTATGGATCGTGTTAGACTTTTAGGACCTGAGTTATTAATACGTAGATCCTCTTCAAATCTAGGTTTTATTCAAAAAAATAGTGAAAATGGGATTTTAGGGTAGATCCGATGGAGGGGGATGAAGTCCACTCCGTCACACTACCGTGAGGCAATAGAAGATTACCGCACGGCAGTACCCACAAAAAATAATTTTTCCTGGATTTAAAAAATGTAATATTTGTGTGTTCAGGCGATGGCTTCGTCCAGCTCCCAGCCACCTCAAAAAATTTCTCCAAGCGATCTATAACGCCTGCATCGACCTTCCCTATAGTGGATGAGGCCACTGTGTGTGTGGTGATGGTCGTCGACATTAATGACCAATACACTCACATCTATAGCCATTTGGACGATGTGGGAGTACTCTCTGTGGTTTCAACGGGTGAACCATTTTCCTCGGTGCTAGTTCAAGAGTTCTACAACAAAATCCGGGATCCAGCTCACACTGTTGGACAGAGGGGTGCAATCCTGTATAGTTACCCAGAATGTTACTATACTACATGAAGATCTGGAGAGGAAGTACGTCTAGTTCTTAGGTGAGGAGCGACTCAATATTATCGAGTACTCCTTCAAATCTACTAAGGATTGAAGAGAAATTAATGAGGCTCTCAATGGTGTAGAAGGTTGTCGAGATCTCATCATATTTGTGGACTCCCTAACTTTGGATGGCCACATAATCAAAGAAGTTTTGCACCACTCCCTTATGTTCAAATCTTGAGATACTAAGAAGATAACGACCCAGCTCTCTATGGCGACATTCTATATCTTAGCAGGTAAGTCATTTAGTATATTAGAATTACGTTTATCTATGATATATTATAATTTTTGGTTGAAGTCTCCCTAGTGCGAGTGATTGAACACCCTATCGTTGAGCGGAGTGATTCTAAGTATCATGACGGGGAAATATCCAGCCATTGATTGGTCTCAGTATCCAACATATAGCTGCCCTCAGATATATAAAGTAGGTGAAATCCCGACTTCATCAATAACATGACCCCATGCTTCATAGACTCCTCTATGCAGTGGAGGATCCCTTCGGGAGACAAGCCGGGACATCTAGGGGATGAAGGAGGAGTAAGGATGGGACATCAAGCAGATTGCTAAGGAGGTGAAAGGGGCGAAGAAGATGCTGAAGAAGTTGATGACTAAGCTTAATATTTCACCAATTCTTCAAAAGAATAGTGTCTACGATTTCTCACTTCATATTTTAGTCCTTAACGACACTCAATATTATTAATATTGTACTAAGATAGGTGGAACTCTATGATATTTATGGTGAACTCTCTCGTTGGTTGTGATACTACTGGTAATATTAATCATGCTTTTATTTTTGCCACTTTTGTTTAGCTTCGTGATACTACCTAGCTCAGCATTATTTTTAACGTTCTTTGGATTTTTATGGCTAGATATTCATATCATGCTGACTTAAACATATATATATAAATAATAGCAAAAAATAAACAAATAAAGAACACAATTAAAACTAATAAGCATATCGTGAAGTAAGATATAGTGTAGTTTGTTTTGAACTTACTCCATGCAATTTATGTATATTAATGGATAGAAGATTTAGATATCTAAGTGAGACTATGTGAGGCAATTCTCTTAGGTATCCAAACATTGCATGTTAGCTTATGGGGAGGTAATGATGGATGTGCCCTTTGAGTTGAATAGATGTGTTATTTTTAACGGTGGTTCTTCATTCATACTTTGGTTTTATATTATTTTTATATTACAAATTTCCATATAGATTATTGCGAGTCTTTTTGTGATGATCTTTCATCAAACATTATTGCGTTGGAGATTTAGATATATTAAAATTATTCCCCAAGTTAAAATTATGTCGATTAACATAAGGACTCATAGTGTAGCGATTCTTTAAAGTAAATTTGCGTTCATTTGATTTTAAATTGGGAGTGATTTGAGTTTGCACATAAAGATGATTTTTTTTTGTTTTGGAATTTCATTTACTCGAGCATGATGGTTTTTTTTCCTTTGATTGACTTTGTAATTATATGACAATTCATGTTCAACATGCTTTCAGGTTTTGCTTGAAACTCAAGAGTTGTGTTTTGTGAGTTTTTATCATTATTTCCTTAAGTATATTTATTTTTGTAATCAGTTCTTTATTTTTAATTTTGAGATTATGTCCAGTTTTATTGTACGTGATTGTGCTATTTTTTAGAGTGGAGACTAAAGATTCAATATGAGCTTCATACTTACTCCTAAATTCATCAAAAATTTCATTCATCTCCTTAATTTCCATTTTATAATCATTGCATCTAGCACATTCCCTTTTTAAAGATAAGCTTTCTAGACATAACTTCTCATTTTGTTCTTTTGCTAAATGAAACTCTTTTTCAAGATCCTTGTATTTTTCTTGTAGTTTAGTGCAATTAATACAAGGTGCGACATGCTTACCTAAAGAGCATGTGAGAGAATTAGGCACAACACTAGCAGATTCTACATTGACATTTGATTTCAAAATGTTATTTTCTAAACTTAATTTTGGGTCAATATTATTCCATTTCTTGGTTTTATATGTAGCAATATTTAGCATATACAATGTAGAAATAAAATTACAACCATGAGCCAAATTTGATTTTCTTACAATGTTCTTGGACGAGGTGTGATTTGAGCACAAGGTTACTTTATCATCTTCCTCTTGACTCTCCTCTTCCAATGATATATGTTCTTCTTCCCTTTCTCATGATGTGGTTGCCATGTATTCCTACAATAATGAGTCTTCATTTGACTCATCACTTGGATCCATAAGGAATTGTTCATATTCATCATCTGTGGAAAAAGAACTTTAAGTAGACTCGAGAAAATTCCATATATCATAAGCAGTAGGTAGCGTGTAGATGATTTTGGAATTTTTTTGACCGAGCCCGTAAAATATACTGTTCATAGCTTTAGCATTTAAGTGACATTCGTGCGCATTTAAATTATTTGAGGTCTTGATACAGGTCATGTTCCAAGCATCTATATCTAATAATATGAGAAATTCTTTCATCAGTATTTTCCATCCTTCATAATTCACACTGTAAACAGAGGTGGTGTTAATGAATCTTTTGTGTATAAATTTTCATCCCCACTAGTAGATTCGAGATCAGGGCTGACCATTATTCCTGGTGGTAAAACTATTTTGGAACAACCTTACTTTAATACCATTTGTTGGATTGGGTGACAAACTTAGAGAGGTGTGAATAAGGTTTTCAGATTTATTTAAAATTAAAATGAGTTTCACCAAGGGAAAAACTGGTATTGGATACTAACGCAGGGCGCTAGCTTGCTAGCGTGTGGCAGTAGATAATAGAACACATTTTCTCTATAAAACTTTGCATTTCAGAGACTCACACACCCTTCAGAGATCTACCAACACACAACCATGAAAGTACGATAAGAATAAAGAACGAATAGTATTTTTATTCAAAAGTAAAGAATGTGGTTTACAATTGCGAACAACTAGATCTCTATGACACCAAAGATCGGAGGCGATGAAATATATGTTTCTCTTTTTGTTTCTATACTAATCCTAACCCAGACAGGTTGGCTCTCTCCCTTTTCCCCTGAAATGTCTTTGAGCTGACTCTTCACCTTCCTTCCTGGAAGTGTCTTACAACCCCACTTGTTCCCCCGATTTAGACATCCCTCATCGAGACAATTTCTCAAAAAATCCTTCCCGGATTCCAATGACCCTGCGGTTGATTTTCCTCACGCTAGATCCCCAAATGTAGACGTACCTCATTGGGACGATTTCTCACGAAATCATTCCCTGATTTAGACGACCCTCCAATCAATTTTCCTTACACAAATAACTAAACAAAAAGAAGTTTAAAGAGTAAAATATAAAAAAGTTAAGAAATTGTTTCTCCCTTAAACGTAGAATTCCTCCAAGGAGCGGTGCATGATCGTGCTCCTGAAAATTATTCTTTTTGCAATCGATCCACCGCGAATGGTCGTTGAAGATTTCGTTTGCCAGAGTTTTTCGATCACGAGCGGGAGGAGGAAACAATGCTCTTCCTTCAACAGAGATGTGAGTTCGTCCTACTTCAGATGGCGGCAGAACCTTAGAATGAAATATTCTCCTTGGTTGTGTCACTAAGAAAAGTGACGCGTTCTTTTATACATCTTGAGAAAATAAGCTACCGCTGGCGATAGAGATGGCGCCCGTCGATAGGTCAAAGCGCGTGGAACTTACAGTTGTCCAACAGATTTGGAAAAATATCCGAAAACAATATTTTTCCTCTTTTTTGAGCTATCATGACGCAGTACGGAGCTATCACCTAGTGGTAGCATGATGACTCGATGCTCGTTAAGAGAGCTAGCGTGCTGATGAGTAGAATTTGGACATATTTATAGTCTATAATTTATTTTAATATTTAATACAAATTAGTTATTTTTTTGTATTTTCATTTATAAATCGTTTCTTTTTATATTATTATATTAATTTAAGTTTTATTTTATTTTGCAGGAATAATGTTGATGTCGTGCTCCCGAGATGTCGCGCTCCCGACCAGGGGAAAGGGGGATTTAACTGAACACGTTACATGCATGTCATTGCATTCACACCGATTCGGTTGTTTTTACTTTGCCAACTCCTCGAGGTCAGGCTGCACATGTTGAAATCATCTGCTTCACCTCGCCGTTGCCGCCATATGCCAGTTCATGATGCACCCGTCACAGATTAATGTAGCCACTGTGCCATCGCCGCCTCCTTCATAATTATTTCAATCTCGCCGCCACTTTTGTTTGTTGTCGCCACATTTTACATGCATATATCTTAATTTAATATTTCATGACATATCACCTCCTGATTATCTTATTTAATATATATTATTTTATTTTTTCCTGGCATGGCACATAATCTTATTTAATATATCTTATTTTTTATTTCATGACATTACATGATCGGCATCCACTATATTTTTTCTCTAATCTTTATGTGTGGCCGGCCACCACTTTCTCTCTCCTCCATTTATTATATATTTTAAGCATGACCAATATTAATAGTTATAATTTCATAATCTTGGTCAACCCACCCTTTGATTTCCCGCCTTTCCCTCTTCCAACTTTTGCTCTTCACCCATTATTTTTTCCATTTCATTTAATGGCGACCTCCTGATATTTTCCCCCTTTTTATTTCCTATTTAATGCATTTTCAATTTGTGGCCGGCCACTCCCTCACTTTCCTCTTTAATTTTTTATTTTTTTCATTTCAAGCATGTGGACAACCACTTTCAGTTCAACTCATCCCCAACTTCCCCTCCTTACCATCTCCATTAATTTCACCTCTTTATTTCCACTCCCATTCATGCAACCCTGCATTCCCTGTATTGAATGTTTCCCATTTCAACCTCTCATATTCCTCCACATTCATCCTTCCCTCTAGCCTATATAGAGTGGCCTATTTTCATCGCACTCCTCTCTCTTCCTCTGCCTGTTTGGGCAGAGTTTGCTATTTATTTCAACATCTTCATCTTTTTAGCTTGGATTTATTTTATTTATTTTTATTTTATGCATGTTCTTATTTGATGTAATTTTATTTTATGTGATAATAGTTATTTTCTACTTCAGCATTGTTTCTTCTTGCCAATTACATTTTATTTAATAGAATAAATGTTAGTTTTGATCATTGCAAAGTCTAAATGAAATTATCATTTCTCTTTTATTCATTCTTTACACCTTAGATTTTTTTTTCTGATTTTACTATGTCAAGTTCATATGCTAGTTATGAATTTTGATATATGTTTTCGTACTCTAGTCGCAGAGAGGCTCGTGCATACAAATCGATCGCTCAGGAATAAAAAAAGTTGATCGCAACTCTCGAGAGAGGACGACGAAAATCTTCTAGATAGGAGTCAAATCCTAAAGCGGGATTCACTTCGGTAAAGCAAGTATTAAGTTATCGATTAGAATAAGAGTTCGGTCAATATTCTTAATCTTAGTTGTGCATATTCCTCTAGAGATTTGCACATATGTTTGGAATCTCCACGGTCAAGGATCGAATTTGACGTTTACAAAATATTTTTTATATTTCATTCAAAGTGCGTTTTATTTAAGAATAGATTTCTTATTTCAAATTTTAATTTAAATGTAATATCTCTAAATTTTCTTCAAATAAAAAAAATAGTTGTTTTCTGAAAGTAGAATTACTCAACAGACCCGAGTTTTAATACAATTTTGATATATTTATAACTTATTTTATATTTCGATAGGTACACTTGTCTTAATCGAGTATAGATTGAAGAGTATGAGTATCTCTATCACGTGTTGTGGGAAGCCTAATGTCACGCGGTAGTCTACAGAGCACTTGCCCTAAATTAATTTCAAAGCTTGTGCGGGTGGTAGCTCTAGCGCTCGGCGCTAGGTTCTAAAACCTGCTTTTCTCGTTCTTTTGTACCTGTAAATCTGCACACTATACCAAACACTCGTATGATCAAATACAATATGATATTTGATATTTTCAAACTAAATAAATGTGAACTATAGGCTCCAACAATACCTACCAAAGATGTTTGTCCATTAAAATCAGCTGGCTACCGCCAGCGCTAGCTCTACCACCTGGCGGCAACCTCCAGTGACCAACTACTTGTTATTTTTGGGAAATTTGGGGAATTATAATTCTCCCTTCCTTTAAGAGATTTCGTCCTGGAATCTACTAATAATGGGAAAGAACATAAAAGTACAAAACATATCAAATGTACCTCAATGGAATAGCTCAGGGAACTCTTCTCGCTTGGTCTGCTCGTGTTGTCATGACAGCACCTCATGGCCATAGTTGTCTTAACGGATATTAACCATTCCAATCTCTTTGTTCCGCAGTAGCTTGATCTCTGCATCCTTGATTCGAATGGGCTTAAATTTTTCCCTCAACCTGCTATTGGCTGGAGCTTGATCTAAATCAACCACTTGCGTAGGCTCTTGTACAGCCTTCCGCAACACTATTATGTGAAACACCTTGTGCAAAAAACTGAGTTTAGCTGAAAGATTCAGCCGATAGACAACTTCACGAATCTTCTCAATGATTTCAAACGGTCCAAGGTATCTCAGACTCAGCTTTTTCAAGCATTGGATCCTTGATATGCCCTTTGATGGTTTTATCTTGAGATAAACCTAATCGCCAACCGCAAACTCCATGTTTCAGTGTTTAGCATTGTAATATTTTGTCTGCCTATCTTGCGTAATCATCAATCATTTTCAAATTAAATATATCATTGAATTCGCATCTTCAACGTCTTTACCTTTATAAAGCTTCGATTCACTAGTTTCTACCCAAGCTAAGGTGCCCTGCCACCAAGGTTCACATTTGAAGGGAGTAATAACCCTTTGTACAAGAGGTTGAGAGAGTTAGAATGTCTTCTCTATTGTTAAACAAATTTAGAGAAGCTAGTGGATTGCACTGAGCTATAGAAAGCTCTGAAGGAATCAAAGCTCCCACTGGCTTAGAGAATATCCAGGAAGAAGCCTTGCTTCAGGGTGCAGGTTCTCTTCAGAACTCTTGACAGAGAAGATCTGTTGTCTTGAGGTTCTTGAAGGAGCAGCTTGAAGAAGACTCTTGATATGGAATGGTTGTTCTTCTTCAACAGCTTTTCTTTCTTCTTCTTCTACTACTTGAAGCTCTGAGTATGAATGTTCCTGTAAGCAGGATGAACTCAGGATTGAAGAAGAGAACTCTGAAGAGAGTTGTTCTACACTTATTCTTCTCAGCTGTATTGAAAACTATCTGAGAGCTGTCTGTATAACTCTTTGTTATATCTTCTTGTTCTTGTTGTGTCGTATCTATATATTTTAACTTCTTTCACTAGCTCTTTATATATCAGCCTTTGTAACGACTTCTATCTTTCTCTTGATTTGAATCTTGTCTTCTTCTGAGATCTGAAATCTGACCTGCAAATAACATAATACAACTAGCCTGCAGAAAGGACATTCTATAAAGAAATAAAGCTTTCTTAGAAGCTGCTTATCCATTCTGCAAGTCCAAAAGGTATTAGATAAAGTCACATCAAAACAAACTCTTTACAGCCAGAGAAAGACACATGTGTCTAACGGCTATAAAAGATAGCATGGCGGATAAAGCACAAAGATTATTCAACTAATAGGACAAAAGACTTTGTCAGATAGAACTTGATTTATGCATAAAGAATGAGGCAAAGATTGCCTTGATATATAAGCATAAAGTCAATGAAATAATCTTGAATAAAATAAGCCAGATATATAAGAAATAAATCACAGAATAGAAAGAGTACAAAATCACTAAATGCAGACAAAAGATAGTCGAACGAATCACAACGATCGTCGAACTATCAGAGCAGATCGTCGAACTATCAGAGCAGATCGTCGAACTATCAGAGCAGATAGTCGAACTACAAGATATCTGTCTGGGCAGAAGAAATCGAGCAAGACTAGACAATCGTCGATACTAAGACCACAGATCGTCGAACTATTAGAGTTGAACTAACTCGGAGATAGTCGATCAGCTGACTGACGATGGTTGAGCGACGTTCGACCATAGTCGAGCTAAAAAACACTTAACCAGAATTCAAATAGATAAACAATAATTCTATACAACTAATAGGATCTAACCTAAATCTAACCTTTGACCATAGATAATTCTTGGGTCAAGAAACTAATTGAGAGGACTTAACTCAAATCCAAACTAGGGTACCAACAATCTCCCCTTATTTGGGTCAAGTCTCTCAAAACAAAAAGAAAGCTATAGATAGATATAAAAACAACAATAACCGGTTAGGATCAAAGTGTATCATAACATATCAACTAAGCAGCATTTCATATCAAAAATTCACAAACAATCATCAAGCATAACAGATTGTCAATACAAATAAATTTATTCATTAGCCGAGTCTGGTTTAGAATTAGAAGAAGCAGGAAGGAAGGAAATTATTCTCTTGGGATCAAGTGCATCCTTCTTTGAAATCTTCATGTCCTGTTCTCCAATGATCTTTGATTCTCCTGCTCTGGGCAAAACAGCCTCTGGATGCTTTTCCATGTATTTTGAGGCATCAAAAGCTTCTAGTCTAACTTGGAATCTGTCTAGTTCTTTCTCTCTGAATTTTGACATTGTTGTTAAACTTGTTATGTCTTTTCCTTCAGTTTTTGCTTTTCTGATTTGAGCTGATCCAACTAATTCAAGATATCTAGCCATCCTGAACTCAGGATTAAGCTCTTGACTTTCATATGCATTCTCATCAGCTGGGTTTAGAGGCTTTACAGTTTTAAAATTGGTAGAAAGATCTAACAGACCTGCAGATCTTCTTGAATAACAAGAGAGGAGGGTGGAGCAAATTCTGCAAATTTCTTACTAGACATATCAGAGTATATTACTCTTTTTCATTTTGAATCCACTTGTTTATTTTGAACTGACTTTCTGGAGGAAGGGGTTTTGTTCTCCTTAGGAGGTGAAACCTTTCTTTTAGGTGAAGGAGGAGGAGAAAATGTGGGTTTCTGGTAAATCATCTCCTTCACTTGCTCCTTAGGTCCAGTTTCTTGTCTTTGCTGGCCTTGATGGGGTATGCCTTGGTAACCTTGGTTTCCTCTTCTCTGATAGGCTTGAGAAGGAGTGAATCTAGCTGGAGGAGCTAAGGGATCAGAAGCTATATTCCTTGAGGCCCCTGCACTAGGAGGAGGAGGAGGACCTCTGGGAGTCCACTTAGGAGCTGGAGTATCATACCTCTTGCTCTTCTTCCTCTCCTTTTGCTGGTTCTTAGAAAATCCCATCCAGTGCTGAAAGTCCTTGGACTTAGGTTCAATCCCTTTCAAGATATAGTAAGGGATGTCATTATCTGGGTTATAAGGAGGTGGAGCTAGAGCCTTCCTTTTCTTTTGAGCATTCTTTCTTTTCTTAGTTCCTTCTGAATCCTCTGAGTCCTCCTCATCATCAGAATGTGATGACTGAGGTTGATCATATGGATCAATGATATCTTGATAAGATTTTTCTTTGTCTTTCAAAGCAGCCTTTTCTTTTTCCTCTTCCAAGGCATCCTGTACCAATAGGGAATCCAGGTCTGGCCCTGGAGTATCATCCCAAACGGTTTATCTTTCTTTTGAATCATTTGTAACTGTCTTGGGGGACAGTTTTTCTGAGGCTTCCACAAACTCCTGATCTGGTATAACAGATTCAGGTTCTTTACTTTCTGCAGCAGTTTCTTGAGCAGCTTCTTGAACACCTTGAACTTGATCTGTAGCCAAAGGGACACAAAATTTTTCTAAATGGTATAGAATCATCCCCTCAAGGTATTCACTAGTTAACATATCAGTCATTAAGTCAGTGAATTGAGAAATGGTATTACCTGCAGAATCCTCTAACTCCCATAAATCATCTAGGTAGGAGGTAACAACTCCTTCTAGGTACTTGGCAACATCAGGAGTAGATATCTCTTCAAGACAAACTCTAAAAGTAAATACAGCTTCAGCTATAACTTCAGCTGTCCTCTATTCTGAATCTTGAACTTCTGGAACTACAGCTATATCTAGAATTGCAATTGATGTTGTACTTTCTGGAACTGCAGCTGTAGGAATGACCAGAGGAAGTCCTGAGACATCTTCATGAAACATCTCCCCCTACCTGACTTCAGTGGCTACTGAACTCAGGCCCCTAAGTGAAGAGGGCTCAGCAGAAGTTGAGAGGGATGCAATGAAGGAAACAAGAGGGGCAAAGTCTACTTCAATCATTGATTGGATTGAAGGAGTAATTAGCTCCATGATGCTTGCAATGAATGCTGGTGTGATTTCAAAAGATGTAGATGGGGGAATCACAACAGATGGAGGAACATCAGGGATAATGTTCTCCTGATGAGATGTAGTGTCAACTGGTGATGGAGATGTAGATGCATGAAGATCAATATGATCTTGAGGTGAAGTTGGTGACTGAGGTGGAGTTGGAAGCGTCTCAGAAACCAACAGATCAATGCTGAGATTTGAAATCCCAGCAAGGTGTGAAGGAGTTAGAGATGCTGGTGGTGATGCATGGAGAATAGTTGATGAACGTAGTGGGAGAAGAGCAGTGGATGTAGATGGTACTGCAATAGAAGTGGATGGCAATGCAGATGAAGATGGAATGGGGGGAATGGAAGAGCCTTCTTCAAGTAGGTGGGTGGTGACTGTTACTATCCTTGTGTTCTCAGATGGAACAGGAGCAACCCCAGCAGGTGAAGGCTTCTGGATATTCCTTCTCCACTTGATAAACAGAGTGGGGTCCATTTTCTTGCTTGCATTGATTGAAGTTGAGACTGTTCCCAACAGCTGAGGATATTCCTCTCTCAGAAATATCCCAATCACCCTTCCAAGGGATACCTCTTTCTTTGAGTTCTTTCTCCTGATTAATTCAAACACTATTCCAGCCCAATTGATTGCTTTCCTATTAGCAATAGCACACATTAAGGCAAACTGCTGCCTGATAATGTTATCGTACGCAGAGTGCTTTCTCAACAGCACTTTCCCTACTAGTTCTGCTAAGAACTTAATCTTCATCGGGAAGTTTATCTTCAGCAATTTGGAAGGAATGCCTTCAGCATGTCCTAGCTCTAATAGCATCCTGCTATATTCCTGAGTATCTTGTACATACTCTTCTTGTCCATTGATCAAACCAAAAATTTTAGTCAAGATGGCAGGAGTCAAAATTACCTCCTCGCCGCCGATAGTCCATGTCATAGATTCGTCGCTGGAAGACGATGTATAGACCCATTCTTTGATTTCTGGAACATTTATCTTAATCCTGGTAGACATCAGCTTCTCCAGTCCTTGATCTGTACACAACTATAGCATCTCGAGAATGTCGGCATCGCAGGCACTGAAAGATTCGAAATCGATGCTGAAGCCGGCGTCAAACTTCATCACGGTCAGCAATGCTGGAGCAATCGCGATTGATTCGGTTGGGGAAGACGAGAGAGAGACGAAAGTAGAAAGCGCGGGGCAGAGCTCAAGTCAAACCTTTCAGGCAGGAATGAGGAATATGAAAAGACGAGCTCTGTCGACTATAAAAGGCACGATCTATTGACCTAGGTCGACCATCGGTTTAGATTTAAACAACAATCATCGACCTATTTCAACAGATACTAGAAACGATGGTCGGTCGATCGTTCGACGATCGTTTCCTGAAGCAAAGTAGTCGAACTATCGGTCGATCATCTCTGTCTTCACAAAAAAACGAGTCGTCATCAAACATAGGTCGACGATAGGCTCAACCTGTTCGACTATGGTCGAACGTCATTCGACCATATTCAAGCAGATTTCAACATAGGCAGAATTTTACACTTGGTCTATTCCATTTATCATGCCTAGTTGATTCAAAAAGAACAGATGCTTCTGTTCATCTAGGGGTTTGGTGAAAATATCACCTCTCTGCAAGTCTGTGGATATGAACTCAAGATTGATCTTGTTCTTTTCCACACAATCTCTTAGAAAATGGTGTCTGATCTCAATGTGCTTGGTCCTAGAGTGGTGCACAGGATTTTGTGCAATGGAAATAGCACTGGTACTATCACACATGATTTTTGTGTTCTTGTGTGTGTACCCATAATCCAAAAGTTGGTTTTGAATCCACAGAATCTGTGAACAACAACTAGCAGCTGCTATATATTCAGCCTCTGCAGTTGAAGTTGAGACAGAAGCATGTTTCTTGCAGAACCAAGAGACTAATCTCTCTCCTAGAAACTGACAAGTCCCTGAGGTACTCTTCCTGTCAACTCTACAACCAGCATAGTCAGAATCAGAGTATCCAATTAACTCAAATTCTGATTCAGCTGGGTACCACAGTCCTAAATTTGGACATCACTTCAGGTATCTCAAAATTCTCTTGAGAAGAATCAAATGAGATTCCTTGGGGTTGACCTGGAATCTAGCACACATGCATGTGGCAAACATTATGTCAGGTCTACTTGCAGTTAAATACAATAGGGAACCAACAATGGCCCTATAGTTTTTCTAATCAACTGGCTTACCCTTATCATCAGAATCTATAACTACATTTGTAGCCATGGGTGTATGCATTGTTGAAGCATCAGCCATCCCAAATTTCTTTACCAATTCCTTGACATATTTGGATTGGGAGATGAAGATGCCATCAGCATCTTGCTTCACTTGGATACCAAGAAAGTAAGATAGCTCACCCATACTACTCATCTCAAACTTAGAGTGCATCAGGTCTGAGAATCTTTTGCATAGTTTGGGATCAGTGGAACCAAAGATAATGTTATCCACATAGACTTGAACTAACAGGATTGTGTCCTTGTGATGCTTAACAAAAAGGGTTCTATCAACTACTCCCCTAACAAAGTTGTGCTCTAAAAGGAAACTAGCTAGAGTCTCATACCAGGCTCTGGGTGCTTGCTTAAGTCCGGAAAGAGCTTTTTGCAGCTTATAAACAAATGAGGGTTGAGTTGAAGAAACAAAACCCGGTGGTTGTTCAACAAACACCTCTTCCATTAGCTCACCATTAAGGAATCCACTTTTAACATCCATTTGAAAAACCTTAAACTTCATATAGGCTGCATAGGCTAGAAAGATCCTTATTGCCTCTCGCCTTGCAACAGGGGCAAAGGTTTGGTCATAGTCTATACCTTCCTCCTGTCTGTAGCCCTGAGCTACAAGCCTAGCTTTGTTCCTTATAATAGTTCCTTGGGCATCCAACTTGTTTCTGAACACCCACTTGGTGCCTATGATCAGTTGGCCTTTTAGTCTTGGAACCAAAGTCCATACTTTACATCTTTCAAATTAATTAAGCTCCTCTTGCATAGCAATGATCCAGTGGGGATCTAGCTCGGCATCTTTTATGTTAAGGGGCTCAATTTGTGAAAGGAAACAAGCATGCATCACATCCTGTCTTAATTGATGTCTTGTTTGCACACCAGCTGATATGTCACCAATCACTTGAGATGTAGGATGATCTCTAAGTGTGACAAGATCAGTAGGTGGGATGTGATCTTCAACAACAGTTTGGATTAATTCCTCTTGTGGAATAGGATTAACTGATGGTGGTACAGCAACTGCTTCCACAGTGTCTTCATCACTGTTTGAATCAGTGATATGAAGAGTTGATGGAGGGTGAATCTCTTGGGTGAGATCCTTGCATAACTCAGGTACCTGCAATGAGTTTGAGGAAAGAAAAGTTTCCTTCTCCTTATAAAACATTTTTGACTCATCAAAGGAAACATGCACAGATTCTTCTATTTTTAATGTTGATTTGTTAAACACCCTATAAGCTTTGCTTACTTGGGAATATCCAAGAAAAATTCCCATTGAAGCTTTTGCTTCAAACTTTCTAAGGTATTCTTTGTTGTTATTGTGAATGTACACTACATAACCAAAGACTCTAAAATAGTTAATTTTATGTTTCTTTCCTTTAAGTAATTCATAAGGAGTTTTACCCTTAAGCTTATGTATTAGACTTCTGTTCAGAACATAATTAGCTGTGCTAACAGCTTCTGCCCAATAAGAGAGAGGCATGTTAGCATCTGCCAACAATGTTCCTGTAGCTTCAATTAGGGTTCTATTTTTCCTTTCCACTACCCATTTTTGTTAAGGAGTTCTAGGAGCAGAGAAGCTATGTTTGATACCTTCTTTCTCACAGAATTCTTGCATGAGAAGAGACGCAAACTCAGTACCATGATCACTTCTGATCACGGCAACATGAGTAGAATACTCAGTCTGCACACATAGCAGAAAGTCTGTAAGAATTTGAAGTTATCAGCCTTAGTTCTCAAAAAGAACACCCAAGTGAACCTAGAGAAATCATCTATAATCACTAAAGTGTAAAATTTCCCTCCTAGACTATGTACCTTTATTGGGCCAAAAAGGTCCAAGTGCAATAAATACAGGATTCTAGGTGAATCACTCTTATTTACAGATTTGAAAGAATTTTTGGTTTGCTTGCCTAATTGACATGCCCTGCATAGACCTTCCTTCTTGTTGGGGCAAGAAGGTAAACCTCTAACAAGGTTGTATTTAGATAACCTAGATATATTCTTGAGGTTAACATGGCTAAGCTTTTTATACCATAAGGTGTTATTATTGGTTACTTCATTAAACAGGCAGATTTCAGATTGAGTTGAATTAAAATCTACAAAGTAAATGTTACCCTGTCTAATGCCTACTAACACTACATTTCTATTTAAAGTAATATTGCAAAGAGTGTCAGTGAATGATACCTGATAACCTGCATCACATAACTAGCTTTCTGAGATTAAGTTGTGCTTCAGCCCAGTTACATATGCAACCCTTTTGAATGTCACTGCTCTAATGGTAAACCTACCATATCCTTCTGTTTGACCACAGCTGGAATCCCCAAAGATCACCTTTGGTCCAAGCTTGGCCTTGAAGCTTGACAGATTGTCTTTGTTCCCTGTCATATTGTTGGTACCCTAGTTTTGATTTGAGTTTAGTCCTCTCCTTTTTGTCTCTTGACCCAAGATTTATCTATGGTCAAAGGTTAGTTTAGTCCTGTCACTTTTCCAGATGAATATTTGGTTAAGTTGTTTTTCGTTCGACTATGGTCGAACGTCGCTCGACTATCGTCGATCAGCCGTTCGACGATCGTCTTTCTGATAGTTCGACTATCTGCTTGATAGGTCGACTATCTGTTGTCTGTGATAGCTCGACTATCTGTTGATAGGTCGACTATCTGTTTTCCTTGATAGTTCGACTATCTGTTGATAGGTCGACTATCTGTTGTCTGTGATAGCTCGACTATCTGTTGATAGGTCGACTATCTGTTTTCCTTGATAGTTCGACTATCTGTTGATAGGTCGACTATCTGCTTTCTGTGATAGCTCGACTATCTGTTGATAGGTCGACTATCTGCTCTTCTTGATAGTTCGACTATCTGTTTGGATAGTTCAACTATCTGATAGCTCGACTATCTGTTTGATAGGTCGACTATCTGTGCTGCTTGATAGTTCGACTATCTGTTTGGATAGTTCAACTATCTGATAGCTTGACTATCTGTTGATAGGTCGACTATCTGTTTTCTTTGATAGTTCGACTATCTGCTTGGATAGTTCAACTATCTGATAGTTCGACTATCTCTTGATAGGTCGACTATCTGTTTTGTTTGATAGCTCGACTATCTGTTGATAGGTCGACTATCTGTTTTGCTTTGATAGTTCGACTATCTGTCCTGATAGATCGACTATCTGATAGCTCGACTATCTGTCCTGATAGTTCGACTATCTGCTGAGGTAGTTCGACTATCTTCTTTGATAGTTCGACTATTTGTATCGTTCGACTATCTGTCTGATAGGTCGACGATCTCTGTGCCTCGTTCGACGATCTCCGAGGGTCGTTCGACGTTTTGCTGTATGCTCTTATTTATTTTGTCGTCTTCTATGATGTGACTTATTTCATAATTATCTGGCATATTATTTGAATAATTTGTGATATTATTTCCAGGCAATATCTGCTCCATTCCTTATGCCTGAGCTATTCTTTATCTGACAAAGTTGTTTGTCGTATTAGTTGAAATATCTTGTCTGCTTTATCTGCCAGGCTGTCCTTTATAGCCGTTAGACTCAAAAAGTCTTCCTTGGCCATATAGAGTTCTTTCTGATGTGACTTTCTCTTATATTATTTCATCAGATTTATTTGCATCTTCTTAGAAAGCTTTATCCTCTTATAGCTTGTCTGTCTGCAGTAGTTTGTTTTGCTTTATGCTTTTTGCAGCCCAGATTGCAGATCTGAGAAGAAGACAAGATTCAAACTTAAATTAGAGCCGTTGCTGCTGCTATATAAAGATCTTCTTTGAAGAAAGAAATCAACTAGTTCATATAACAATTATCAAGTTCTCATATAATTTTCATTCAGCAAGCTTACAGCAAGAACAAGTTTACTACTCTCAGCAATCTTCACTCAACTGAGAAGTGTTAGCTCTTCTGCTCTTCTTCAACCTGAGTTCTCCTGCTTCCAGGAAGTTCTGACTCAGAGATCTTTTGAAGAAGAAGAAGAAGAAGAAGATAGCTGCTAGAAGATTTTCATTTCTTATTTTATATCTTCTTGTAGCTTTTTCCTTCGGTATTTTCTGAAGTGTTTTCTGCACTGAAGCAAGACTTCACCTGGACATTCTTTTAGCCAGGGGGACCCTTGACTCTTTAGAGCTTTCTAGCTCAGTGCAAGTTATTGTGCTTCTCTAATCTATTATAAAATAGAGAAGACATCTTAACCTTCTTTCCCCCTCCTGTATAGGGTTATTACTCCCTTCAAAAGTATCCCTTGGTGGCAGGGCAACTGATCAAAAACCTGTGTTGGTTTTTAGACACCTGATCAAAAGTCTAAAGGGTTTCTAGATCTACCTAAAGCAGATCTTATTGGTGGCAGGGCACCTGATCAAAAACCTGAGTGGATTCTTACCTTATTGGTAGAAGAGTGGACGTACCCAAGTTGTTTGGGGAACCACAGTAAATTCCTTGTGTCGTCTGGATTGTTAAATTAATTCTCTGTGCTGTTTGGCTGTGATTAGTCTTAACTAGGATTGCTAGTTGCTGTTTAGGATTCCAAGCCTTAACTGTAATTAGAGTTGGCTGCCTTCAGTGCACAACACTTGTGTTAGGCTTTAGGGTTTCATCTCAAATATCTATAACCTTTATTCCACATTTAACTCCAAGGGAGTTGAGTAGGGTATCATAATTTTTGAATACTCTCTTCACCCCCCCCCCTCTAGAGTTGTATCTATCCCTTTCCTTTCACATATGTTTGGAACAGTCACTATCCAAATACCATTTGTCTTTAGTAATTGGATAGGTCTTCACCTACAAAACAAACAGTTAGACATTGTGGACCCAGACAATCTTGGGTCCATTATTCTTCACATAATTAAAACTTGAAATGAAAGAATAAGCAGGCTGAGGTTTATATCCTAAGGGATAGGATCTCCTAGGTGGAATACTCCATCAAGTTGATGGGTCAATGAACCTAGGGTTTCTATTTACCTTAGTGTTTCTAAGGTTCTGATTATTAATTTGAAAATCTTGTTCAGATCGTCGATCAATGTTCGATGATCGATGCCTAGATCGTCGAGTATAGGTCGACCATTGGGCCTGCGATCGTCGAACATTGTTCAATGATTTTTGTATTTCTTTAAATTTGTGTTTTCTCTTTTCTCTCTTAGCCTTATTTAAAGCTTTGTTTACTTGAATTACTTGCTCAGTATTCTTTATTCCTTCAGCTGAAATAAAGTTTACTGGAGTGGAAAGATTGTTTTTCAGAACCATGGGGGGTTCATTTGGTGAAGCTCCTAAGCCTAGCTTATTGTTACCTGTCCTAGTGTTTGACATGCTAGTAATCTCTAGCAGATTAAGACTTCTACCATTAAGAGATTCTTCTAATCTTTTAGATTTGGCTAGTTCAATTTTAAGAAATTTGATTTCTTCAGTAGATCTAGTGAGTTCAGCTTTTAGCCTAGCATTTTCACTAGATAGGGATTCTGATTCAGCTATCCTATTTTTAAGCTCCTTAATCTCCTTCTCTGAGCTAATTAAATCTAAACAGAGAGATTTAAATTCAAATCTGAATTCAACATAAGTAAAATCATAAGAGGACAATACCTGATCTTCACTAGGCATTTCTTCTTCATCAGAACTCTCTGCAGCTGAATGATTGCTGCAGGCATCAATTGCCATTAGGCAAATTTCTTTTGCCTTCTTCTCTTCCTCATCTTCACTGGAGCTTGAGGAGGAATATTCCTTATCAATATCACTCCAGGTTTCAGCCACAAATCCTTTCTCCTTCTTCTTGTTTTTGTAGGAGGAGGACTTGGAATGGTTCTTCTGATATTCTTTGTCTTTTCTCTTCTCCTTATTCTTTTCCTCTGGACACTCAGGTAGAATGTGTCTAGGTTTCCTGCAGCCATAATATATAAGTTCTTTAGCTGGTGTTCTGTCATACCTTGGCTTGTCTTCATATCTGGAAGACTTCTTTCTGAAGTCCTTTCTGCCCATTTTGAGAAATCTTTTGGCAAAGAGTGTCATCAGCTCCTCATTTGATTAGCTTCCTTCAGATGCATCAGTAGCCTTTAGAGCAAGAGTTTGCTCTTTCCTTGTAGGAGTGGGAGTCTTGGCTTCAGCTTTAGCTTCCCTGGTCTTCAGTATTTGCTCAAATGATTTGAGCTTGCCAAGGAGAGCTTCAGTTGAAATCTCAGTTGTACTTCTGGACTCTTTGATGGGCCAGATCCTGAGATCCCATGTGCTGGGGAAGCACATCAATATTTTGTCATTGACTTCTGTCAATGTGATGTCTTTATCAAGGGTTTTCAGCTCATTGATGATGGAGCTGAGCCTGGTGTACATTGCATCAACTGATTCTGCTTCAGTATTTTTGAAATTCTCATATTGGGATATGAGATTGGACCTTCTGTCCTTCCTCTCATCAGCTGAACCAGCTACAATCTTGTTCAGTGAGTTCCACATGGCTTTTGCTGCGGTGCAATCAGCCACTTTCTGGAATGTTTCATCAGACATGGTCTAAGCCAGAATGTTCATAGCATTTGCATCAGCTATCTTTGCTTTCTTATAAACATCATTATAGTCAGGAGGTGGCACTACACTCAGATTTGTTGAAGTTGTAGCAGTAGTTGCAGCAGGTGGTGTTGGTGGCCCTATCAAAATAGAAGAAAAGATATCTCCATCAATAGAATTCATATACAGTCTGATTCTTGCCTTCCAGATGCTAAACTTAGCTAAGTTGCATACTTGAGGTGTGGTGCTAGAATAATCCTTGTACTGGCCCATGAAGTGAATATCTATAAACTTGGTATCTATCTAGATCTTGTGACTCAGGTGTTAGCCTGTTCAGTCAGTCAACCTCGCTCTGATACCAATTGAAAGTGAGGATAGATACAACTCTAGAGTGGGGGTGAATAGAGTATTCAAAAATATGAGAATCTACTCAACTCCCTTAGAGTTAATTTGCGGAAAACGTAAATAGATATATGAAACCCTAGAGCCTAACACAAAGTGAGGTGCACAAGGGAAAGCTAACTGTAATTATAGTTTGAGCTTTAGTCCTAACACAGCAACTAGCAATCATAGGTAGTTCTAGTCACAGCCACAGTGCAGTAATTAAAATAAGCAACACAGACAACACAAGAAGATTTATAGTGGTTCCCTCTCAATAGGTACATCCACTCTTCTACCACCCTGGTAGGAATCCACTATAGGTTTTTGTTCAGGTGCCCTGCCACCAACTGATCTTATTCAGGTAGATCAAGTAAACCCTTTGAGCTTTTGATCAGGAGCCCAAAATCCAACACAAGTTTTTGCTAAGGTGCCCTGCCACCAAGGTTCACTTTTGAAGGGAGTAATAACCCTTTGTACAAGAGGTTGAGAGAGTTAGAATGTCTTCTCTAATGTTAAACAAATTTAGAGAAGCTAGTGGATTGCACTGAGCTATAGAAAGCTCTGAAGGAATCAAAGCTCCCCCTGGCTTAGAGAATATCCAGGAAGATGCCTTGCTTCAGGGTGCAGGTTCTCTTCAGAACTCTTGACAGAGAAGATCTATTGTCTTGAGGATCTTGAAGGAGCAGCTTGAAGAAGACTCTTGATATGGAATGGTTGTTCTTCTTCAACAGCTTTTCTTTCTTCTTCTTCTACTACTTGAAGCTCTGAGTATGAATGTTCCTGTAAGCAGGATGAACTCAAGATTGAAGAAGAGAACTCTGAAGAGAGTTGTTCTACACTTGTTCTTCTCAGCTGTATTGAAAACTATCTGAGAGCTGTCTGTATAACTCTTTGTTATATCTTCTTGTTCTTGTTGTGTCGTATCTATATATTTTAACTTCTTTCACTAGCTCTTTATATATCAGCCTTTGTAATGGCTTCTATCTTTCTCTTGATTTGAATCTTGTCTTCTTTTGAGATCTGAAATCTGACCTGCAAATAACATAATACAACTAGCCTGCAGAAAGGACATTCTATAAAGAAATAAAGCTTTCTTAGAAGCTGCTTATCCATTATGCAAGTCCAAAAGGTATTAGAGAAAGTCACATCAAAACAAACTCTTTATAGCCAGAGAAAGACACATGTGTCTAACGGCTATAAAGGACAGCATGACAGATAAAGCACAAAGATTATTCAACTAATAGGACAAAAGACTTTGTCAGATAGAACTTGATTTATGCACAAAGAATGAGGCAAAGATTGCCTTGATATATAAACATAAAGTCAATGAAATAATCTTGAATAAAATAAGCTAGATATATAAGAAATAAATCACATAATAGAAAGAGTACAAAATCATTAAATACAGACAAAAGATAGTCGAACGAATCATAACGATCGTCGAACTATTAGAGCAGATCGTCGAACTATCAGAGCAGATAGTCGAACTACAAGATATCTGTCTGGGCATAAGAAATCGAGCAAGACTCGACGATCGTCGATACTGAGACCACAGATCGTCGAACTATCAGAGTTGATCTAACTCGGAGATAGTCGATCAACTGACTTACGATGGTCGAGCGACGTTCGACTATAGTCGAACTAAAAAACACTTAAACAGAATTCAAATAGATAAACAATAATTCTATACAACTAATAGGATCTAACCTAAATCTAACCTTTGACCATAGATAATTCTTGGGTCAAGAAACTAATTGAGAGGACTTAACTTAAATCAAAACTAGGGTACCAACACTTGCTGCTCAGCGTATCCTCGGCTATATTTCCCTTCCTGGGAGTGTAATAAATCTCAAAGGTGTAGTCCCCAAGGTACTCCATCCACTCCGCTGTAGCATATTCTGATACTTTTGATGCAACAAGTATTTCATACTCTTATGGTCCGTAAAGATGTCAACCTTTGGTTCATACAAATAATGTCACCATAACATAAGAGCCAATATCACGCCCTCCAATTCCATGTCATGAACCAAATCATTCCTCTCATGCACTTTCAATTGGCGAGAGCTATAAGAAATCACATGTCCAAATTGCAGAAGAACATAGCTAAGACCCTCCCCAATGCATCACTATAGATTTTAAAGCCTCATGTTCCACATGGTGAACACAACATAGGCACCGTAGTCAGATGACTATTCAACTCAACAAATTCTCGCGCGCACTCTAACATTCAAATAAACATATGATTCTTCCCTGTCAATATAGTGAGAGGTAAAGAAATACATGAAAGGTTACCTACAAAGCGCTAATAGATAGCAAGTCCAAAGAAACTCCTAAGTTCCGCTACAAAAATAAGTGCATGCCATTATCGTATCACAACTATCTTTGTCAGATCCACAACAATACCTTCTCCACTAACTACATGCCCAAGACAAGTTGTTGATGACAGCCAAAACTCACACTTAAAGAACTTGTCAAATAGTTGATTCTACCTCATGATATGCATAACTAATCTTATATGATTTGTATGATCCTCTTTTAATTGAGAGTATACCAGTATGTCTTCAATAAAGACGATCACAATTAGGTCCAAATACTCTTGAAAGGTCTTATGCATCAAGTACATAAACACTGATGCCGCATTATTGAGCCCAAAAGACATTATAGTAAATTCATAATGCCCATAACGTGTACTAAACATTGTCTTGGTAATATCACTTTCCCGAATTCTCAACTACCAATAACCGTACTTCAAATCTAACTTTGAATAGACCGACGATCCAACCAGTTGTTTAAACAAATCATTGATTTCTAGAATCAGATACTTGTTCTTCTCTATCAGCTTGTTTAATTCACGAAAATCAATGCAAAGATGCAAGTCTCTGTCCATCTTCTTCATAAACAGAACTAATGCACTCAAAGGTGACATACAGTGATTTATATAGTCATGCTATAGCAACTCCTGTAACTGAACCTTCAATTCTGCCATTTCCTTTGGTTCCACATGGTACGATAAGCGTGATACAGGTTTTGCACTGGCACCAGTTTAATAGCGAAGTCTATCTCTCACTGGGGTGAAATCCCAGGGAGATTCTTAGGAAAAACATCAACAAACTCTGACACAACAGGAAGATCACTCAAACTAGGCTTCAGCTCCACAGCCTCTAACAGTGTGAAAAATAATTCCGCGCCTTTCTAAACTGTCTTGACTACTTGGAGAGCAGACATACATATCTTGCTTGACCCTCGCATAACCGTAAACTTAGTCTCACGTTCGATTTTTTAGCCTATTATGAATTAATTTGAGTGGAAATCAATACAGGCACACTGCTCCGAGAGCCAGTTGATATCAAAGATCACATCAAACTCAGATATCAGCAACACAGATCCTTCCAAGCCAAAATCATGACTTCATATCTGCATATTAACACAATAGACTATATCCACGCGCATTAATCACCCATTAGGCAGCAACACATTCACTCTATTTGTTAATAGAAAAGAAGGCACTTTGATATGCACCATGAAGTCCTCAAACAGAAAGGAATAAGTGGATCTTCTATCGAATAGTGCTCTTGACGGACAATCCTAAATGAGGACATACCCTAATTCACACAAGTTAAATAATACACAAGGTATCAAGTATAAAAAACAGTAAAAACTGTATCTTAAACCATACATGTTAACACAACGCTTTGCATAATGGCCTCCTGTTGGCCAAGATTATATACTCGGTGTTGTGCTTGGAATGCAGTTGATTGCACTCTTTACCTTTTTAGCATATGACGCACCCATATTTTTCACCCATTGGACGACCATGACAATAATCTCAAACCAGATGTCCCATCTTGCCACATGTGTAACAAGCAAGCGAACTTCCCCCTATCAGTACTTCAGAAATAGTAGAAGAGGCTGGTCCCACAGACTTAGCCTTTTTTCTCGACCTTCCTTGTCCAGACTTTGCTAAACTCAGTACTTTAAACTCTGGCTTCATTACAACCAAGTTATTCTTATGTTGTACGCGCTTCATATCTTGGTCCAGTAATCGGGTTGTATTGACCAATGTCAGAAAACCCAGCATCTTCGGACCAGAGAAAATCAATCTCAGATCATATTACAGTCCTTCATAGAACCGATTGGTCTTTCGTTCCTTGTCTGTAAATGTAAAGCCTGCATATCACCCCAACCTTGTAAACTCGTGCAAGTAGTCATCCACTGAACTCTCGCCCGGAGTTAACCTCTAGAATTGATTTTCCATTACAATCTGCGGTGTAGATGGAATATATCTTGCCATAAAGAACCTCGAGAACTCCTACATCAAGATATCAATCAAAGGCCTACCAACAAACTGGTGCAGCTTCAACTCATACTTCCATAGCTTTGCTTCTCTGTCTAACAGGAAGGTAGGTACAGTGACTTTCTGGCTTGTGCATGACCACTTGTCTCTCTACCATATGCTCAAGAGCCAATCTTCAGCTTGTGCATGACCACTTGTCTCTCTACCATATGCTCAACTATGCTAACGATCTCCTAGGCAACCCCATGGGTAGGAGGTTGTACATGCCATCCTGGATACGCATTGATTAATGCGAACATGTCTTTAGCAACCAACCTTATCATTTCAATAGGAGGATGTGTAGACACCTACCTTGGTGCATTACTCTTCGCTGAGCGTGGGGGTTCAAACTACCCCGCACCACTTTTAGTCGCCTATAATCATGAAGCACACAATTAAGCAATCAATAACATATCAAAAAACAATTATGGGAACACGCGTGTTCTGCAAATATGTGTATTTTTTTTCCTAAGTGGACATTCATGAGTTCTTTCAGGTTGTAATGGTAGCGCACATACACGTGCTCAATAACCCTTAAAAGAATTCAACATGAATTCGAATAATAAACACTGATACCAAAAGCTGATACTAAATTGTAACACCTCCATCGGTATTGTGGAATATAACAGAAGCTTTGGCTTGGGTCCAATGCCATATTTCACATACAGTCAAAATAGTTATGTATTGAAACCATAACATTTACTGATCCTAACTCAGAGTACACTTTAGCGGAAGTATTTAAATTAATTTACCACTTGTTGGAACCCTACCTGTATTTTGGATTTAGGCTATGGTTCACTATTAGGATTACATAGATTGACCCTTCTTATATAGTCTAGGGTCATAGGTCTTCATTAGATTATAGGGTAGGTCAACAAGTCATATTGATCAGACCAATCACTCGGAAGACTTAGTAGAATAAAGAAATCAGAACAAGGTAGAGTTTTCTCCATTTAAGAAGGCGTTCGACGAACTCTAAAGTGAGATCGATGATCTTTGTTCTAAGTTCGATGATCTCAAAATCTCTTCTCTGATTTAAGATCGACGAAAGATGAACTGAGCTCGACGATCTCCGATCTTCTGTCAGGAATGAGTTTGACATTCTTTTATCTCAGCTCGACGATCTTGGTGCCCAGAATGGAAAGTAACATTTAGGTTCATAGTTCTCAAGGGTCAGCTCGACGAATGAGAGGTTTGAGTTCGATGATCTTAGATCTCAGATCGACGAAATCTGTCAGTTCATTTTCTACTTCTTTATAGATATTTTAGATTGACTAAGGCTTACTTTCTGGCTTATTTTACTCCAAGTAATTAATGCTGATATTCTCTGAATATGACCGTTCATGTGGCAGCATTAATTGCTAGATTTCATATAGTCATTATACATCTAATTCTTGGGATACTTAAGGAATTACTTTATTTCTCTTCTAGCTGTTGTCCAAGTTCCAAGAAATCTGCACTCAATTAAGGAAGGAATTCAAACTTTGCTGCAAAAAATTATAGTAAATATAAAACAAGTTTTTCAAAAGCAAAAAGGAGACGAGAAGCTGTAGAGTTACAGATTTGAGAATACAAGAGACTGAGAATTTTTACATCATCATCAGTCTTGCATCTCTAAATAATTCTAAGAGACAATCATCATCATCAGTCTGAAACTTTTTGAAGATCATTCTCAAGAAGGCCTACTCACCCTACAAAGCTTCCATCTTCCTAATTAAAATTTCTATCTCAGGGGGAGTTTTGGTTACATCAAGAAAGATCCACTAGTCTTCTCAGTTGTTTGAGAAAAAGAAGAACTTCATATTGTTTTGTTTTAATTCTCTCTCTGTACAAAGGGTTTCTTAACTCCCTTCAAAAGTTATACACCTTAGTTACAAGTCTCCTGATCAAAATACTTGATTTGGTTTTTGGGCACCTGATCAAAAGACAAAAGGGTTGTGAGATCTCCCTTGAAATAGATCTTGTGGTGTCAGGTCACCTGTGCAAAAACCTGATTGGTGGTAGGGCACCTGATCAAAAACCTGAGTGGATTCCTACCAAGGTGGTGAAAGAGTGGATATACCCAAGTTTAGTATAATAAATTACATGTGTCCTCTATGTTGCTAGCTTTTACTTATTGTGTGATATGTGCTGTAGTTTTCCTTTCTGCACTTTGTCTTTTACACATAGTAATATCACCATTTTAATCTAGTAGATTTTATTCTGTAATCAGATTTTAAAAGCTCTATTTACCCCCCTCTAGAGTAAATCAGTCTAACCCCTTCTTTCAATTGGTATTAGAGGGAAGTTTTCTTTGGTTTCACAGGTTAACATCTGAACCAAGATCCTTGTTAGATTGTTTTTCTCTTCTTTAGTTTTTCTATTTGTACAGCATGGCACAAAATAAGGATTATGCCTACACCAGACTTCTAGTATGCAACCTAAATAAGTTTGCAATCTGGAAGGCAAGAATCAAGCTTTACATGAATTCTATTGACAAAAATATTTTCAATTCAATTTTGACAGGAACCCCTCAACCTACTACAGTTACTGTAACAACATCTGACACACATGCAGTTCCACCACCTGAGTGGACTGAAGCTCAGAAGAAATCCAAGATAGCTAATGCAAAAGATATGAATATAATGGCTCAAACTATGTCAGATGACATATTTCAAAAGGTGGCTGAATGCACTACAACAAAAAAAATTTGGTCCACTTTAAACCAGATGGTGGCAGGTTCAGCTGATGAGAGAAAGGATAGAAGATCCAACCTCATTTCACAGTATGAGAACTTAAAAAGGAAGAATTTGAATCAGTGGTTGAATATGTACAACAGACTCAGTGTTATCATCAGTGAGCTAAAGACCCTGGATAAAGAAATCTCATTGACTGAGATAAATGACAAAATTCTAATGTGCTTCCCTAGCACATGGGATTCCAGGATCTGGCCGATCAAGGAGCCAAGAAGTTTGAATGAGATCTCCACTGAATCTCTTCATGTTAATCAAATCCAGAGAGGCTGCTGAACACAAGACTTCTACATCCTCAAGTAAGGAGCACAACATAGACCTTCAAGGCTAATTAAGAGTCAGAAGCCCTTCCTGCCAATGAAGAGTTGATGAGCTTGCTGGCCAAAAGTTTCTACAAACTAGCCAAGAAAGACTTTAGGAGAAGGCCATCCAAGAATGATGGCAAACCAAGATATGACAAGACTCCCACAAAGGAGATTATGTGTTTTGGATGCAAAAAGCCTGGGCACATTCTTCCTGAATGCCTAGAAGCTCAGAAAAGAGACAGAAGAAAAGAGAAATAAAACTACAAAAAATTCAAGCAAGCACTCAAGCAAATACTCCTCTAGCAAACATACAAGAAAGGAGAAAGGATTCATTGCTGAAACTTGGAGTGATACTGATGAAGAGATCTCATATTCCAGCTCTAGTGAAGATGATGAAGAAGCCAAGGCAAGAGAAGTCTGTCTCATGGCAATCAATGCCTCATGCAGCAGGCCTGATGCTGAAGACCAAATAAAAACTCATTCTGAGGAATCAGAAGAGGAATCAGAGACAAAAGAGGATTAGGTAATCTCTTCTTTTGATTTCATTTCTATTGATTTTAAAAATGAATTTAAAGCCTTATGTAATGACCTAATAAAATCTAAAAAATAAATCAAAATGCTAAGAGATAGACAAGCTGAATTTGATAATCTATTTGTTGAAAACATTAAGCTCAAGGATGATCTAGTTTTAGCAAATGAACAAATCATTTCTCTGAAAATAGAATTATGTGAGGCCAAGCAACTTGAAGAATCTCTCAATGGGAGAATCCTTAAGCTGATGGACATCACAAGTATAGTCAATGCCAAACTAAATGTCAAGCTGGGCTTAGGTGCTTCATAAAGCTTACCTCCCTTACTTAAGAAAAATACATTATCAACCCCCATAAAATTCGTATCAGATAAAGGAAAAGAAGTAATATATAATAATCAAACTACAGAATCCTCTCACAAATCCAAAAAGCAAAAGAGAGAACTCATTAAAAATCAAAATCTGAATAAAAATAATGTTCAGCAGATTTTGTCGAACTTAAATTAACGAAATGTGTCTAAGTCATCGAATCAAGATCGAAGATCTATGAACGCTAACTCTAGTAATAAAAATTCGTCTTACTACGATCGACAAACTTTATGTGGTTCTTCGAGCAGCGATTGAGGATCGTGGGATGCAGAAAATGAAGACATTCATTCTTTGAGCAGAGATCGACGATCTTTTCCCATTTCATCAAACACAGTTCGACGAACTTTTGATTATTTTTCGAATCCAGTCAGAGTTAACAAAAACTTCAATTTTTTGGAAACACCAATCAAACAAGACAATTTATTAATCCTTTTACCAGTTGGGAAATTCCACCTAAGAGATATCACCCATTTGGATATAAAAATCAACCTGAATTTTCAACTATTTCCAGTATTTCTTATCAGAAAAATAAAGTACCCAAGGTAACCTGGGTCAAGAACAACTAACTTCTGCTTTTACAGGTGAAGAGATGTCCAGCTTTTAATCAACAATGGTATTTAGACAGTGGATGCTCCAAGCATATGACGGCCAGTAAGGACAACTTAACTAATTACAAGTCCAAGCTGGGACCAAAGGTGAACTTTGGTAACTCTAATTGTGGCCAGACTAAAGGCTTTGGAGAAGTCATTATTGGGGCAGTAACTTTAAAAAAGGTTGCATATGTAAGTGGACTTAAGCATAACTTCATCTCCATAAGTCAATTATGTGATGATGGTTATCAGGTATCTTTTAACTCTAGCACTTGTATTATTTCTATTAAAGAAAACAAAACTGTTTTAATTGGAAAAAGACAAGGCAACATATATGTAGTAAATTTTCAATCAACTATTTCAGATATTTGTCTTTTTAATCTAGTTAGCAATCAAAATGATTTGTAGCATAAAAGACTAGGACATGTAAATCTGAAAAACATTGTTAAGCTATGTAGGGACAATTTTATTAGAGGATTGCCTTCTGTTGCCTACAAGAAAGAAGGCGTCTGCAGGGCTTATAAATTAGGCAAGCAAACTAAATCTAGTTTTAAATCTATAAATAATAGTGATTCACCTAGGATCTTGTACTTGCTACATATGGACCTCTTTGACCATTTTGCTGTACAAAGCCTAGGAGGGAAATCTTATATTCTAGTCATTGTAGATGACTTCTCAAGATTCACTTGGGTGTTCTTTCTGAGATTTAAGTCAGATAACTTCAAGGTTCTTACAGATTTTCTCAAGACCATACCGATTGAGTACTCTACTCCAGTTGCATTGATCAGAAGTGATCATAGTACTGAGTTTGAGTCTCTTCTTATGCAAGGGTTCTGTGAGAAGGAAGGTATCAGGCACTACTTCTCAGCTCCTAGAACTCCTCAACAAAATTAGGTAGCTAAAAGGAAGAATAGAACCCTAATTGAAGCTGCAGGCACATTACTTGCTGATGCTAACATGCCCCTCTCCTTTTGGTCAAAGGCTGTGAGCACAACAAACTATGTACTGAACAGAAGCTTAATACATAAACTTAAGAATAAGACTCCCTATGAATTGTTTAAAGGAAAGAACCTTAAAATCACCTGTTTTAAAGTACTTGGTTTTATATGTTATATTCACAATAAGAACAAGAAATACACTAGAAGTTTGAAGCAAAAGCTGTAGAAGGAATTTTTTTAGGATATTCTAAAGTAAGCAAAGCTTATATGGTGTTTAATAAATATACTTTAAAAATTGAGGAATCACTCCATGTGACTTTTGATGAAGCTAACATGTATTACAAGGAGAAAGAAATTTCTTTCAGTAGCTCTTAACGGGTACCTCACTTGTGTGAGAGATTAGATGATATAAACCTCACCCAAGAGGTGCTATCTAATCCCTCTCCACAAGCTGTTGAAGATGATAGTGAAGCAGATAGCTTGGATATTGCTGACACTCTCCAAATAACTAACCCAATTGCACAAGAGGAATTAATCCCACAAGCTGCTACTCAAACTCCTACCACTGATCTTGTCAAACTTAGAGACCATCCCATATCTCAAGTGATTGGAGACATATCTGCTGGTGTGCAAACAAGGCATCAACTCAACCCTGACTTGATGTTTGCTTGTTTCCTCTCTCAACTTGAGTCCCAGTCCTTTAAAGATGTTGAGTAACATCTCCACTAGATCATTGCAATGAAAGAGGAGCTCAATCAAATTTGAGAGAGGTAGAGTTTGGGATGTGGTTCCTAGACCCAAAGATTACCCAGTCATTGGAACCAAATGGGTGTTCAGAAATATGTAGGATGCTGATGGAAACATTATGAGGAGTAAGGCAAGGCTAGTGGCTCAAGGCTACTCACAAAAAGCAGGCATTGACTATGATCAAAATTTTCTCCAGTGGCAAGGCTTAAAGCCATAAGAACCTTCTTTGTATATGCTGTCTACAAAAAGTTCAAGGTCTACCAAATGGATGTCAAGAGTGCATGTCTAAATAGAGAACTCAAAGGAGAAGTATATGTAGAGCAACCACCAGGTTTTATCTCTCCAACCTATCCCTTTTATGTCTTTAGATTGCATAAAGCTCTTTATGGTTTAAAGTAAGCTCCAAGAGCTTGGTATGAGAACTTAGCTAGCTTCTTGTTAGAGCATAAATTCTCTAGACGCAATGTAGATATGAATCTTTTTATTAAGCATAATAACAATAAAATCTTATTAGTACAAATTTATGTATATGATATTATCTTTTGCTCAACTAATCCCAAACTATGCAAAAGGTCTTCTGACCTTATGCATTCAAAGTTTGAGATGAGTAGCCTGGGTGAACTTTCATATTTCCTTGGTCTCCAAGTGAAGCAATCATCTGATGGTATCTTCATCTCCTAATCTAAATATGCTAAGGAGCTTATTGAAAGTTTTGGGATGTGTGATGCCTCAGCAATGAAGACACACATGGCTTCAAATGCTATGATTGATTCTGATGAACATGGGAAACCTGTTGATCAGAAGTTATATAGGGTCATTGTTGGGTCCTTGTTATATCTCACAGTAAGTAGGCCATACATCATGTTTACTACATGCATTTGTGCTAGGTTCCAAGTGAACCCTAAAGAATCTCACTATATTTTGCTTAAAAGGATTTTGAGATATATAAAGTGTTATCTAACTCTAAGACTTTTATATCCATCAGAGTCAGAATTTGACTTAACTGGATTTTTAGATGCTAACTATGTTGGATGTAGAGTGGACAAAAAAAGCACATTAGGAACATATAGTTCCTTAGTGATAGGCTAGTGTCCTGGTTTTGTAAAAAGCAAACCTATGTGTCCACATCAACTGCAGAAGTAGAATACATAGCTGCTGGCAGTTATTGCTCACAGCTTTTGTGGATACAAAACCAACTACTTGGATTATTTAAATAATTTAACTATATATTGTGATAGTATCAGTTCTATATCCATAGTACAAAATCCAGTTCATCATAGTAGGACCAAGCATATAGAAATAAGACATCATTTCGTTAGAGATTGTGTAGATAAAAAGATAATTAATATTGTCTTTATTTCCACATATTTACAAAGATTAGGACATCTTCACCAAGCCTCTGGATGAGAAGAAACATCTGTTTTTCTTAAATCAATTAGGAATGATTAATGGAGATGAGTTATTTTAAATTTTGTCTGTGGTCGACGATTTGTGGAGAGTTCATCGAACGAAGATCGACGATCTGCGAACTCCTCGTGAAGAATTCATCGAACGGAGTTCGACGACCACTTCTTAGTGAAATGGATTTCATTGTACGGAGATCGATAATCCCTACTTCAGTGAATTTATCATCAAACGGAGATCAATGATTTATTCTTTTTCTTCAGCCAAAGATCGACAAACTCATTTTCTATTAAAATACTTTGTCGAACTCAGATCAAAGATCTTCTCTTCTTTGTTGGACTGAGATTGTCTTTTCATCTTCTAAAGACCTTATAATCTAAGTTTTAGATGAAATCCGTCACGCTCTTTCAATTTCCTTTGCACTTGATCTCTGTTTCTCCGTACAGGCGATTTCAATGGCGATTTTAGCGGCAACTCTCACTGGGATGAAGTTCGATGCTGGCTTTTATATAGATATGGACTCTTTCAAGCACACCGATCAAATCTTCCAGGATATACTGTTATTGTTCAATGAGCCACAACTTCAAAAATTTATGACTACAAGGATGAAGCCTCCAGTTGCAGAGATAAAGGAATGGGTTTTCACTTCGTCATCTCCAAACACACAAACCCTAGTCAGCACCATATCTAGACAGGAGGTTATTCTGACTGCTGATATTTTATCTAAAATCTTTGGGTTTGTAAATTGTAATGATTATTTTGAAATGGACTCAACTGAGTCATCTGAGATGCTTACAAGGATGGGTCACTCCGAGGGAACCCTAATAAGTTGCTGAAAAAGAACTTGTCGGTAGGAGTACAAGTTTCTTGTTGATTGTGTTCGGCAAGATGCTACTCGGGAAGTACACCGCTCACAACTACATAACCTGACACTAGTTCTTGTTGATGAGTGTGCTGGTAAATAAGAAATCAGTAAACTGGAGATCTATATAGTTTTATTTAATTAAGAAGAAAAATAAAAAAAGAGAAGTGTGTTTTGGTAGGACTTTAGACATCTTCCTCCAGGAGAATTGTCCACAACTGTTGGTCTCTCCAACAGTCTTCATTAATGCTTCCAAGAGGCTGACCTCAGCCCTATTTGGGAAGTGGGAGAGGACAATCAGTAAACCCTCCAAGGCCTCCTCTTACTCTGGACTTTTTGAGGAAACTAGGACTCCAAGAGTTAATCCCCTACCTGCTAATGAAGAGGCACCAGAAATTTCTCCATCTCCACCTTCTTCTGCAGACTACCTCCATCACCAACCCATCATCAACCTTCTGACCTGGACATCTCCACAGTCATTTTCACTCCATCTCCACCTTATTCTCCTCTACCTCACTACCTACAAGACATTCCATTTACCACTTATGTATCTACACAAATGTCTCCCTTCTTCAATCTCATCACAACACCAACACCATCCCCATCACCAATATAATCACCAATACATACTCCTCCACAATCTCCACTTACTGATGACACCCCTATGGATATCACGTCTGACATCTCTCCAGTCATCCCCTCCATATCTACCATCATCCCTCCAATTCTACCTTCACCTCCATCCATCTCCTTAAATGTCTGTACTTCTTGTGGTATCACAATTTCTTCTCTCCCATCATCCTCATCTGATTCATCTACCATCATCTCTCTTCTCACTCCAACCATCAAAACTCTCATATAGGATGCCATTGTCCTCTAATTCTCTCCATCAAAACTCTCTCTACTCAACTTGCTTTTATTTCTGGCCCTTCTTCATCTAGGGGCCTGGCATCAAACATCCCTAATACCCGGCAGGGGGAGATGTTCAATGAAGAAGTCTCCCTTCCAGTAGTTCTAGCAACAGCAACAGTAGCAATAGTAGTAGAAGCGATAGAGAGTGTTGATACTGATATACCAAATATAGAACTTACAGATTTCTTGAATGCATATTCTGTAGAAATAGATGATTCCTTGGACATTGTTTCTAGAAACTGCTCCATTTCTCCAACATTTGAACTAAATTCAGTTCTAGATTCTTTTGATCTCCAATATAGAAACATTATTTTATTTGTTTCTCCTAAGTATTGCACAGATATTGTTTGTTATACAGCTCCAGTGAGCACAAAAACTCTTCAGGCCATTTAGGATAGTTTTGTAGTTCAAGGGCCTCCAGAGATTGAGATTGCTCCAGTCCTTCAGGCTCAACTCTATGAGCCCAAGGTTCTCTCCCCTCCTACTTTTGTCTTATCCACCACTCCTATCCCTGACATGAATGAAGTTCAAGATGAAGAAATGACTGAAGATAAGCATATTGTTGAAGAAAAGCAAATTGTAGAGAAAATTCTAACTCCAGCTCAAGGAGTGTCTCATTCAGAAGAACAAATAAGACAGATTGATGATTTATACAATATTCCTCCTAGTGATTCTAGTGAAGATGAATCTGAGGATTTTGATGATTCAGAGAATACAAAGTCCAGAAAAAGGAAATTAAAAAAAAAGTATCTAAGGTTGTAGTAGCTCCTGAAAATTCTAAGAACGATATTCCTTATTACATTTTATATAACATTCCATTGAGTCCAACAACTACTTACTAGATGAAGCTATCCAGGAACCAGCATAAAAAGCTAAAGGAAAAAGAAGAAGTTTGGTAATGCTCTTTCTAAAAGTTCAGGAAGGACTCACCTCCTCCTCCTGCTGCTACTGTAGGTGCCTTAGGAAATATTGCTTCCAGGTCAACCTCCTCCCAACAAGCTAATCCTTATGTCCCTCACAGTTAAGGAAGATCTTCTAGATCTTATTCAAGAGGTGGCTACTCTAGTGGGAAAGGAAGATAGCACCAAGGCAGATTTGCTGAAAAATATAATGAATGTAAACCACCTACCTTTTATTTTGCTAGAAAATCTACAAAGAATTATCCTTCTACAAACTTCTAGCAACACTCTATAATGTTCAGGAAAGCTCAAAGATCTGCCCGGGATATTTCAAAAGCTGACCCAGGGAGACCTCCATATCCAGGATAAGAACCTGAGTTAGATCCTAATTTCAGAATGACAAGATTCCATGAGCTGATAGGCTTATCTCAGATGAATAAAGCAATGAAAGAAGAAATCGATCCCTCTTAGTTTACTACCATGTCTACATATATACAAAAAGAACTTGAAAAAAATTGAGGTAGATAAACATCTTTTTGATCCTAATGCTTACATGCAGGTATATAGAGAAGTTGTGGTTCCAAGAGCTTCTACTATAACACTTCTTGGAGTTCAAGACCTGAAATGTCCAAACTTGAAGCAGAAAATCCCTTAAGGAAGTGAAAGTGAGTGTAAGATCAACCCTTCACTCTAGAGGGGGGTGAATATAGTGTTTTAAAATAATTTTGCAAATATAAAAATTACTCTAGCAGTGGAAGACTTAATTTACTTAGTGTAGAGTGCTTAACTGAAATCAGAGTAAAAAAATACAATGAGCAAATCCACAGCACACAGCAAATAAAATAGCAAGCAACCAGAAGACACAAGGAACTAATAGTGATTCCCCAAAACCTGGGTACATCCACTCTTCTACCACCCTTGGTAGGAATCCACTGCAGGATGAGTTGATCAGGTGTCCTGGGCACCAATGAGCTTTTGATAAGGTGCTCAAAAACCATGCCAGATTTTTTGATCAGGTGTCTTGCCACCACTGAGTTTTGATAAGGTCTCAGAAACCAAAGCAGAACTTTTAAAGGGAGTTCAAAGACCCTTTTACATGAAAGAAAAAGAACAAGTTGGAGTTGTCTTCTCTGTCAACAATCAGAGAGAAGCACAAGTGGATGTGATGTTGTCAAAGCTCCCCCTGAGATTAGCAAGAGTTCAGGAACTAAAAGCTTTGCAAGGGTGATAGGTCTTTAATGAAAAGAGTGCTCCAATAAAATATGGATTTTAGCAAGAACTGAAATGTGTGTTGTCTGGAGAGTGAATGATGAAGACTTGATAAACTTTGAATCAGAAGAAATCAGAAGCTTGTTCTCTTATTTTTTTGTCTGTCTTCTATATCTTGTCTATCTACTATTATATATTCTTCTCTTCTGAATCTTAGTATGAAAAATTGTCTACAGATCTTCTGGATAGCCGTTAATAAAATCATAAATGCTTTCCTTAAATGTCAACTGTCTCTGGAGAAAAAACATAAACAACATTCCTTATTTGTTTCCTTGGAACTTGCTCCAGATTTAATATAACGGCTAGAAATCTTCTGCAATAAATGCTCTGACTTGAGGACATTTGAAATCCTTAACAAACTGACAGAATTCTAGAAATCGTCGAATCTCAAAAGATAATCGTCGATCTGAGCTCAACTATCGTCGAACTGAGCTCAGAGATAGTGGAACTAGACTTAGATAGAAATCATCGATCTGAGCTCAGAGATTGTCAAACTGAGTTCGATGCCTTGTCGACCTGAGCTCAGAGATAGTCGAGCTGGGTTCGACGCTTCGTCGACCTGAGCTCGACGACAAATTGAACTTTTCAACTGGGCATCTCATCTGAACTGGGAGGTCTTGGGGAAAGCTTCAAACCTAAGTCCTAAGCCTTAGACCTTAACTAGTTGACCTTTACTCTATACAACAAGGTCAATGCAATAATCCTATAGACATAGTGATCCTGACCCAAATTAGTAATAGGGTGTTCCAACAATCTCCCCCTATTTAGGTTAGGATTACTTATTTACATGAGTTATGGGAAATAAAATCAACAAAAACAGAAATACAAAAAACATTGCAGAACCACAGATATATAATTATATCACAGCAGATAGTTCAGCAGAGATATGAAAGAGTTTTCAGCTTACACCCAGATTAATCCTTATTATCTGTTCTTTTCTTAAAAATAATTTCTCTGTTGGGATTTTCTGATTCTTTCTTTGACCTGAAGTCATTAGCAGCACCAAGAGTCCTCTGGCTTCTGCTTCTAGGAACTACAGCTTCAGGATGTAGCTGCTAATACTTCTCAGTATTGAAGAATTTCTTGGAGCTGTATCTTTCAAGTTCTTGTCTTCTTTGATCTGACAGAGTAGAGATATTGGAGGTATCTTAGCCTTTTTCTCTGGCTTTCTTGATTTAATCTAATGCAGCCATCTCTTTTAGTCTTGTTGTCCAAGAGACTGGGTTATTCTCTGGATCTTCAAAAGGAACTGATGGCTTATACTTATTGATTGTGTCAGTGGGAGGAGCTTTTTGATGAAAACCTTCTTTGAGCTTATAAGGAAAAGGACCAGAAGTGGAATCACTTGGGCTTTGTCCTTTCCTTTTATAAGTGTTGGAATACCCTATTACTAATTTGGGCAAGGATCATTATGTTTTTAGGAAATTGGTTTGACCTAGTTGTATAGTTGAAAATGTCAAATTAGAATAAGTCTAAGGGTTAGAACTTAGGTTTGAAGCTGCCCCCAAGACCTTTCAAAGATCAGGATTTAGTGTTGAGACAAAGACAATTTTCATCGAGCTCAGGTCGACGAAACGTCAAAATCAGTTCGACATTCTCTGAGCTCAACTCTGCAAGTCGTCGAACTCCGGTCGACGATCTTCGAGCTCAGATCGACGTTTTGTCTTCAGCTATTTTCCAAGTTGCTGAGCTCAGTTCGACGATCGTAGAGCTTAGTTCGACGATTTCTGTCTGCTGTTTAAATCCAATCTCTTGAGCTCAGTTCAACGATCGTAGAGCTCAGATCGACGATTTCTGTGAGAGATTGATGCTTTCAGAATTCAAATTCAAGAACAGTTATGGAATTCATTCAGATTTATTCCCTGCATTTATTGCAAAGGATTTTGTATCCGTTTCAAGCAATCTGGAGCAAGTTTCAAGGAAGGCTAAAAGGAATGTTACTTAGGACTTTCCCCAGAGATAGTTGTCAATTACGGAAGTCATTTATGACTGAGTAACGGCCATCTAAGTCAGAATCTGATATACTCCTACAGAATATGTTTTTGAACAAGACATAACAGATCAATACAAAAAAAAGACAAGAGATATACAGGATTATCAAATTGAGAAAAAGTGTTACAGAAGAGAGATCAAAATATACTCTGATCAAGAATTCACCTTCTGAGACATGCAAATTCACTGAGTCAAAATCTTCAAGAATACAAGGAACTTTTCTGTGGAGGAGATCATCTGCTATTCTACTCCTCCAAATCCTCAAAGTGTTCAAAAGCTTCAACATCAAGGACTCCAGACATCATAAATTTCAGCATCTGCTGAAATCATCTTTTGCTGGAGATCTGAAGCAACTGAAGACATATCACCCTAGCAAAGCTCACCTTCCTGAACCCTTACAGATCTCAGGGGGAGCTTTGACAACATCTTCCACTTGTCTTCTCTCAGATTGTTGACAGAGAAGAACATCTTCAAACTACTTTCTTTTTCCTTTCCCTCCTGTAAAAGGGTTTATCAAAACTCCCTTCAAAAGTTCTGAAACTGGTTTCTGAGACCTTGTCAAAACTCAGTGGTGGCAAGACACCTGATCAAAAAATCTAGTTTTGGTTTTTGAGCACCTTATCAAAAGCTCATTGGTGCCCAGGACACCTGATTAACTATTCCTGCAGTGGATTCCTACCTAGGGTGGTAGAAGAGTGTATGTACCCAGGTTGTTGGGGAACCACTATAGCTCCTTGTGTCATCTGGTTTGCTGTGTGTTTGACTTTGTTGTGTGCTGTGTGATTTCTTATTTCCTGCTTTAGTTTTTACTTTACTGCAAGCACCTTACACATATACATAAATTAAATCTTCCACTGCTTTACAGTTTCTAATTGTAAATTATTTTAAAATACTCTATTCACCCTCCCCCCCCTCTAGAGTTAAGGTAGATCTTTCACTCACTTTCAATTGGTATCAGAGCCAGGTTGGTTACTCAATAACTGAATCTTCATCAGATTGGTTGAACAGGCTAACACATGAACCAAAAGATCTCTGATAAGATCAATCTTTGATAGAGGGGTATTACTATCTGTATTATATTTATTTTCATTCAAAACCATGGCACAGAACAAAGATTATGCTAGCACCAGACCTCCTGTGTGCAATCATTTGTAAGTTTGCACTTTGGAAGGCAAGGATTAGACTCTACATGAATTCTATTGATGAGGACATCTTCAATTCTGTTTTGATAGTTTGTCCAAGACCTCCAGAGATTACAAGTACAAGTGCTGTTCCAACTCCCTCAGGAATAGATGCAGAAATAAAGAAATGGAAAGTTGCAGATGCAAAGGCTATGAATATCCTTGCTCAGACTATGTCTGATGAGATATTCCAAAAGGTGGCTGAATGCAGTTCGGCAAAAGAGATATGGGACAAGTTATCTGAAATTGTCTCAGGATCTGCTGATGAAAGGAAGGACAAGAGATCCCATCTCATATCCCAGTATGAGAACTTCAAAAAGGGAGAAACTGAATCAGTGGCTGACATGTACAACAGGCTCAGTCTAATAGTCAGTGAGTTGAAGACATTGGACAAGGAGATCTCACTTACTGAACTAAATGACAAAATCCTAATGTGCTTCCCCAGCACTTGGGATTCAAGAATCTGGCCAATTAAAGATGTCAGAAGCCTAACTGAGATTACTACTGAAGCTTTATTGGGCAAGCTCAAGTCTTATGAGCTGCTTATCAAGAACAGAGAGGAAGAACAAAAGCTTGCTTCTCCAGCTATCAGGAAGGAGAAGACAATAGCATTCAAAGCCACAGAAGATCTGCCTGAAGACAAGGTCACAGGCAATGAAGAATTGATGAGCTTGCTGGCCAAAAGATTCTATAAGATGGCCAGGAAATATTTCAGAAATAGGTCATCCAGAGGGCATGAGAAGCCAAGGTATGACAAGTCAAATAATAAAGAAATAATCTGTTTTGGATGCAGGAAACCAGGCCATATTGTGCCTGACTGTCCAGAAAATCAGAATAACGACAAGAAGGACAGGAAAGATAGGAGAAAAGACAAGGACTCCAGGGGAAACAATTATAACAAATCCTCCTCCAGCAAAAATAAACATACAAGGAAGTGATTTGTAGCAGAAACCTGGAGTGAAACTGAAGAAGAGTCAGAAGCTTCATCAAGCTCAAGTGATGCTGAAGATGATGCTGAAGAAAAGGAATTCTGCATGATGGCTATCAATGCCTCCCAACAAAATTATGATGCAGAACAAGAATCAGAACCTGAATCTGAACGAGTGAAGATGAATAAGACCAGGTAATAGATTCTTTTGATTTCAATTCAGAGGACTTCAAATTTGAATTTGAGGCACTTTGTTTAGACCTGCTAAAATCTGAGAAAGAGATAATCTCTCTCAGAAATCAATTGTCTGAACTTAGCATCCTTAAAATCAGACAACCTCAAACTCTCTAAGGAATTGGAATGCTGTAGGGAGCAGATAGCTTCACTGAAAAGTGAACTATCTAAGGCCAAGAAGTTTGAAGAATCCCTCAATGGGAGAAGCATTAAACTGATGGACATCACAAGCACAGTGAACTCAAGATTCAATAGTACACTGGGCTTGGGTGCTTCATCCAGCCAACCTATAGTATTGACAACTCCAATCAAATTTATTTCTGATAAAGGAAAGGGAGTTGTAGAGGTAGCTAGGAAGAATGCTGACTTACCAAAGAAAATTACAGTTCAACAAAAAGCGTCGGACAGAGCTCGACGATCGTCCGAACGGAGCTCAGCGATCCAAGGCTGAATCGTCGAACTCAGGTCGATGACTTCTAAACTCTGAACTCCGGCACAGTCGATCTTCGAACGGAGCTCGACGATCTGACCCAAGATCGTCGACCTCAGCTCGACTATCGTCGAACAGAGCTCAAAGTCTTGAACAACCTTTCAGAGGTAAATCTAAAATCAATCCTAGAAGTCCTTCATCCCAAAGTTTCAACCCTTATACTGAATGGATAGTACCTCCTAGGAGATACCATCCTGAAGGATATAAGAGTCAGCCAGGGATGTCTTTTATCTCTGAGTTTAAAGGTTATCAACCTAGGCCCAAGGTAAACTGGGTCAAAACATATAAATTGTTCATGTGCAGGTGAAGACATATCCAGCATCAAACCAACAATGGTATCTGGATAGTGGGTGCGCAAAGCACATGACAGGGAACAAGGAGAACCTAACATCCTTCAAAACCAAACTTGGACCCAAAGTGATATTTGGTGATTCAAACTTTGGTCAAACAAAAGGATATGGTGCTGTTCAGATTGGCTCAGTCACATTCAAGAAAGTGGCTTATGTGGAAGGACTGAAGCACAACCTAATCAACATCAGTCAACTTTTTGATGAAGGTTATCAAGTGGTATTCAACAAATCCTTATGCAAGATCAAGTCAGAGGATAACACAACAGTGTTAACAGGTAAAAGGAAAGGTAACATTTATCTTGTAGATTTCCTTTCAACCAATATAGATATCTGTTTATTTAATTCAGTTTGCAAACCAAATGATTTATGGCATAAGAGACTAGGGCATCTAAATCTTAGAACCATTGCTAGGCTATCCAAGGATAACCTTGTTAGAGGACTACCTTCTGGCCCCTACAAGAAGGAAGGACTCTACAGGGCTTGTCAATTAGGCAAGCAAACTAAAAGCAGTTTTAAGTCACTTAATAAGAGTGATTCACCTAGGATTTTGTATCTGTTACACATGGATCTTTTTGGACCCATTACAGTACAAAGCTTAGGAGGGAAATCTTATACTTTAGTGATTGTAGATGACTTCTCTAGATTCACATGGGTATTCTTTCTGAGGAAGAAGTCTGATAACTTTAAGTGTTTGACAGAGTTTCTCAAATGTATACAGATTGAGTTCAATACTCACATTGCTCTGATCATAAGTGATCATGGGACAGAGTTTGATTCTCTTCTTATGCAAGAGTTATGTCAAAGTGAAGGGATCAGGCATACTTTCTCAGCTCCTAGAACTCCTCAACAAAATGGGGTAGTTGAAAGAAAAAAATAGAACCCTAATTGAATCTGCTACTACATTGTTGACAGATGCTCATCTTCCACTATCCTTTTGGGCAGAGGCAGTGAACACCTCCAACTATGTGTTGAACAGAAGTTTGATACATAAACTGAAGGGCAAGACTCCCTATGAATTGCTCAAAGGAAAGAAACCTAAAGTAGACTATTTCAAAATTTTTGGTTGTATTTGTTATATTCACAATAATGACAAAAAGTATTTAGCAAAATTCCAAGCTAAAGCTGATGAAGGAGTGTTTCTGGGATACTCAATGATCAGTAAAGCATATAGGGTTTATAACAAATCTTCTCTTAAAATTGAAGAATCTGTCCATGTATCTTTTGATGAGACTAACATGTTTTATAAGGAGAAGTCTACTTCTACCATAGAACCATTGCAGGTACACTCTCTTTCAGAATATTTGGACAGGTTACATATTACAGAGAAGGATTCAGCACATTCATCCTATCCAACATAAGGATGAGAGCAGTGAAGATGAAGAAGATGTTCAACATCTTGGAGAGAATCATCTTGAAGAGCCAGTTGTTATTCCACTAGAGTAAACAACAACACAGGTTGGTGAACAATCAACACCCCATGTTGATTTAGTAATAACAAGAGATCATCCAATCTCCCAAATGATTGGAGACATCTCAGCTGGTGTGCAAACCAGAAATTAGGTCAACCAGAACCTGATGCACACTTGCTTTCTTTCTCAAGTTAAGGGCCTCAATCCATTCAAGATGCAAAATAAGATCCACACTGGATCATTGCTATGCAAGAGGAACTACATCAATTTGAGAGGAATAAAGTTTGGGAACTAGTGCCAAGGCCTAAGGATCACTCCATTGTTGGAACAAAGTGGGTGTTCAGAAACAAGTTGGATGATCAAGGAGTTATTGTAAGAAACAAGGCAAGGCTAGTTGCTCAAGGATATTCTCAAGAGGAAGGAATAGACTATGACCAGACCTTTGCACCAGTTGCAAGGTTAGAGGCAATAAGAATATTCCTAGCTTATGCAACTCACAAAGGATTCAAGGTCTACCAGATGGATGTTAAGAGTGCTTTTCTAAATGGATACATCATGGAAGAAGTCTATGTCAGACAATCCACAGGTTTTATTTCTCCAACTCATCCTGATTATGTTTTCAAATTGCATAAAAGCAATTATATGGTCTCAAGCAAGCTCCTAGAGCATGGTATGAGACCCTAGCAAGCTTTCTTCTGAAGAATGATTTTATAAGGGGTAGAGTAGACCAAACTCTTTTTATTAGAACCCATAAGTCACATACCCTACTAGTACAAATATATGTAGATGATATCATATTTGGGTCTACTGATTCAAATTTGTGCAAAAGGTTCTCTAACCTAATGCATTCTAAATTTGAAATGAGTAGCATGGGTGAGCTTTCCTTCTTCCTAGGATTGCAAGTCAAACAACATACTGAAGGCATATTCATTTCTCAAACCAAGTATGCAAAAGAACTGGTTAAGAAATTTGGAATGTCTGAAGCATCTTGTATGAAAACACCTATGCCTACTAATGTTGTATTAGATGCTGATGAATATGGAAAACATGTTGATCAGACAACATATAGAGCAATGATTGGCTCTCTATTGTACCTTACAGCTAATAGACCTGATATAATGTTTGCTACATGCATATGTGCTAGGTTCCAAGTAAGCACTAGAGAGTCACACTTAACATTAGTAAAGAGGATTCTTAGGTATGTGAAAGGTTGTCCAAATCTAGGACTCTGGTATCCAAAAGACTCAGGATTTGAATTAAATGGATTTTCAGATGCTGATTATGATGGATGTAGAGTAGATAGGAAAAGCACCAGTGGAACTTGTCAGTTCCATGGTGATAGACTTGTCTCCTAGTTCTGTAAGAAACAGACATTTGTGTCCACTTCAACTGCTGAAGCTGAATACATGGCAGCAGGCAGTTGTTGCTCACAGATTATGTAGATTCAAAACTAGCTCCTAGACTATGGCTACAACTTAGAAGGGTCAAAAATATTTTGTGATAACACTAGTGCTATTTCTATAGCACAAAATCCAGTACTTCCATAGTAGGACAAACCATATAGAGATTAGGCATCACTTTCTAAGGGATAATGTTGAGAAAAATAAAATTGAACTTCAATATATCCCAACTGATTTGCAAAGGGGAGATATTTTCACTAAACCATTGGATGAAAAGAAACATACCTTCTTCCTAAATCAGTTAGGAATGTTAGATGGAGGAAGCTTAAAATAAATCCCAAGATTTTAAAACTTTAAAAATAGACCAAGACTAGGCTAAAAACTCTTTTTTTAGTGTCTATAGGCTGTTTTCAGTCTCTAAACTGCGCTCGACGTTTTTCCCAAAAAACGTCGAACGGAGATCAACGCTTTCCAAAACGTCGACCGGAGTTCAGCGTTTTCAGATAGCGCTAGGCTTTCTTTTGTCTGGTCAGTGACCGTCGATCGAAGATCGACGCTCTCCAATGTCGTCGAACGGAGATCGACGATGCTGAAGACTCTTCAGATTCCCCTATCAGCCCCGATCGTCGAATGGAGTTCAACGATCTTTCCTTTCCGGCGTCGAACCCTAATATAAAATAATTTCTTCGGTTGTCATTCTTCTTTTGCGCTTTCATACTCTCTGCAAACTTTTTCTTTCCCTCCAAACTCTACTGCACTTGGTCGTGTTTGTTCAATCTTTGCATGTACAAAATGGTTGTGTCTGTTGCCGCTCTTACAAGATGAAATTTGATACAGGATTTGATATAGATATGGATTCGTTTGACGGCAGCGATCAGGTTTTCAAAGACATTCTGGAACTTTTCCGAGAACAACAGTTAGTGCATATAATGTCTACCAGGATGAAGATTGCCGCAGATGAGATTAAGGAATGGGTATTTACAACACATAATCTGGATCAGAATACCCTTGTTGGTACTATCAGCGGGACTCAGGTATCATTATCACCTACTCTCCTGACTGAAGTATTTCATTTGAGTACTGGAGATGATTCTGTTGAACTTTCGGGAGAGGAATTTGCTTCAATGTTAGACAGAATGGGTCACTCTGCAGAAAACCCTAACAAATTATTGAAAAAGAACTTATCTATTGAATTTAGATTTCTTGCTGATGTTATGGGGAAAGTGCTACTGGTAAAGCACTCAGCACACGATACCATATCCAGGTATCAGTTCTGTTTGATGGGAGCCCTAGTGGATAAGAAACACTTAAACTGGGGAGAAATTTTCTTTGATTTGATAAAGAAGAAAATAAACAAAAGTTTTGTGAACTTTGGGAGGATCTTAGGGGTATTCCTGCACTCCAGGTGCCCTGAACTGCTAGTATCAAATAGGATGCACATCAATGCATCAAAAAGGATAACCTGTGCCCTGTTTGGGAAATGGGACAGGCAGATAATCAAGCCAACCAGGACTACCACTGCTTCAGGCACAAGGACTATTGCAGTCTCTTCCCCTCAGGCAACTGCCCCATTAGAAGAACTGCCTGCCTCCTCCTCATCTCCATTCTCCTCACCCATTGTTTCTTCCACCATTCCTTCATCCCCCATCACCACCTCAATTTCATCCATTACCATTTCATCTCCTATATCATCTGCCTTATCACCTTATTCACCTCCTCCAGCCACCACAGTAGAGCAATTCCACTCTCTGTATTATTATCCACCCATTGATTCTTCCCTTCCATCATTTAACATCATGGATGATTCCTACATGGATGATTCCCCCTCCTCACCTCTTGAGCCTCCATCATCCTCCTCATACCAACAGCTACTCCATGACATCCTTGCCCAACCATCTTTCTCACCATCCATCTCCACACTCATAACCTCTATCTCCACCACCCCAATATCTCAACCCACCATCCTACCATCCTCATCCACACCTCCTGCAATCCATTCATCTCCAGCCACAGTCATTCCATCCTCCACCTCTACTCAAGTCCCACTTGAGCAAGTGGATCTCTCAGCTTTGGCAGATAAGCTATATGGGATACTGGCCCCCAAGCTAGTAGACCTGCTGGAGACCTCCATGGCTCCACTCCTGAAATCAATAAAGGAGTTATCTGACAGGCTATCCTCTCTCTCTTATCCTCAGGCAATCCCTTTTATGGGGTGCCTTGATCCAGTTATCACTGAATCAAGGCAGGGGGAGATGCCCTATGAAGCTGAGGTAGTGCCTGCTGCTCCTGAGGAACTGCTGCTGCCAGAGATTTCTACTCCAGCTCCAGTACCAGTACTCACAGTGGACCTCAGGTCACTGTTGTCTGAATTTGATTTTCTTCACAGAAGCTGCTTACCAACTCAGGGAGTTGATGACCTTACTAAGGTTATTGTGCCTATTGCTGTCTGTGATCCCAGCCTAATTTCCTCTTATATCAGTTCTCTTAAGGCTGAGGAAGTTTTTGTTTCTGTCTGTATTGATGCTGCTGTTAAAGTTATTGAATCTGCTTATATTGATATGTTGCCCGTTGATGCTGCTGCTGATGATGAACTTGCTGATTATTTGGAAGAACCTGCTGCTCCAATAGTTTCTGCTCCTGTTCTGTCTGCTGACAAGTCTAAACAACAAGAAGAGTATATCAAAAGTATTGATGATCTATATGACAGACCCCAGAGTTCAGAAAATGATCAATTTCACACTGACTCTGATGATTCTTCTGGCACTATTGCCAAGAAAAGGAAAGAAAGAAGTAAGGCCATGATGAGAGTTCCTCCAGCAAAAGCCAAAGATGAAAATGACATTCCTTATTACATTCTGCATGATTGTCCAATTTCTGAGCCATGGATGCAATTTTCTAAGAATCAACTTAAGGCTATGAAGAAAAGAAGAAAGCTTGCCAAGTATGAAAAAGGATCTTCTAAATTTCAACCTCCTCCTCCAGATTCAGGATCTGGTGGAGGCTCAGCTTTTCAATCCTCTGCTTCAGAGCAAAGCTCCTCTTAACCTTCACAGGAATATCAACCAAGAGGAAAATATCAAAGAGGATATCAGTCTAAGAGATATCAGTCAAGAGGAAGGCAAAGAGAATATAGGACTTACTCCAGGCACCAAAGGGAAGGACAAGGCCCTACAGATTCTACATCAGGTCCTTTCCCTTACAGGCTAAAAGATACAGTTGTCTCAAGGGCTCCTCGTACTGATTCTGAGTCTATCAACAATATGAACCTCCTGTTCCATTTGAGGATCCTGAGAACAATCCTTTATACTAAACAGCTAGAATGAAAGAACTTGCTGCTCTAGATCAGATTAAGAAGGCTAAAGAGCAAGGCAGAGATACTTCCAATATCACAACATTGTCAGAACAAAGAAAGAAAGAACTAGAGAGATATGCTTCAAGAAAATTCTTTGATCCAGAAGATTATATGAAGCTGCATCCTGAGGCTGTAGTTCCAAGGCCTAGATCCCAAACCTCCTTAGGTGTAGATGATGACAGAAGATCAAAGAGAGAAGCCCTCAATCCTAACAGGGAAATTCTGTTTAAAAAGGGAAATGAGAAGAAGTGATTTTTGTAAGCTGAACAAACATCTATCTCTGAATATATGTTGATATTCTATCTGTGATCTGTAATGCTGTTATGTCATTGTTTGTTTAGCTTTTGCTTTGTATGTATGCTTATTTATCTCCTATTTTGTCTTGTAAATAGTAATCCTAACCCAAATAGGGGGAGAATGTTGGAACACCCTATTACTTATTTGGGCAAGGATCACTATGTTTTTAGGAAATTGGTTTGACCTAGTTGTATAGTTGAAAAGGTCAAATTAGAATAAGTCTAAGGGTTAGAACTTAGGTTTGAAGCTGCCCCCAAGACAATTCAAAGATCAGGATTCAGTGCTGAGACAAAGACAATTTTTGTCGATCTCAGGTCGACGAAACGTCGAACTCAGTTCGACGTTCTCTGAGCTCAACTCTGCAAGTCATCGAACTCCAGTCGACAATCTTCGAGCTCAGATCGACGTTCTGTCTTCAGCTATTTTCCAAGTCGCTGAGCTCAGTTCGACGATCGTAGAGCTCAGTTTGATGATTTCTGTCTGCTGTTTAAATCCAATCTCTGAGCTCAGTTCAACGATCGTAGAGCTCAGATCGACGATTTCTGTGAGAGATCGACGCTTTCAGAATTCAAATTCAAGAACAGTTATGGAATTCATTCAGATTCATTTCCTGCATTTATTGCAAAGGATTTTGTAGCCGTTTCAAGCAATCTGGAGCAAGTTTCAAGGAAGGCTAAAAGGAATGTAACTTAGGACTTTCCCCAAAGACAGTTGTCAATTAAGGAAGTCATTTATGACTGAGTAACGGCCATCTAAGTCAGAATCTGATATACTCCTACAGAATATGTTTTTGAACAAGACATAACAGATCAATATAAAAAAAGACAAGAGATATACAGGATTATCAGATTGAGAAAAAGAGTTACAGAAGAGAGATCAAAATATACTCTGATCAAGAATTCATCTTCTGAGACATACAGATTCACTGAGTCAAAATCTTCAAGAACACAAGGAACTTTTCTGTGGAGGAGATCATCTGCTATTCTACTCCTCCAAATCCTCAAAGTGTTCAAAAGCTTCAACATCAAGGACTCCAGACATCATACATTTCAGCATCTGCTGAAATTATCTTTTGTTGGAGACCTGAAACAACTGAAGACCTATCACCCTAGTAAAGCTCACCATCCTGAACCCTTACAGATCTCAGGGGGAGCTTTGACAACATCTTCCACTTGTCTTCTCTCAGATTGTTGACAGAGAAGAACATCTTCAAACTACTTTCTTTTTCCTTTCCCTCTTGTAAAAGGGTTTATCAAAACTCCCTTCAAAAGTTCTGAAACTGGTTTTTGAGACCTTGTCAAAACTCAGTGGTAGCAAGACACCTGATCAAAAAAATCTAGTTTTGGTTTTTGAGCACCTTATCAAAAGCTCATTGGTGCCCAGGACACCTGATCAACTATTCCTGTAGTGGATTCCTACCTAGGGTGGTAGAAGAGTGGATGTACCCAGGTTGTTAGGGAACCACTATAGCTCCTTGTATCATCTAGTTTGCTGTGTGTTTGACTTTGCTGTGTGCTGTGTGATTTCTTATTTCCTGCTTTAGTTTTTACTTTACTGCAAGCACCTTACACATATACATAAATTAAGTCTTCCACTGCTTTACAGTTTCTAATTGTAAATTATTTTAAAATACTCTTTTCAGCCCCCCTCTAGAGTTAAGGTAGATCTTTAACTCACTTTCAATAAGGTTGATGTATGGACGGTCCTCTGGAATAAACTTGATAATCTCTTTGAGTGCCTCTATACTGTCTTCCTATAGACTGATTACCTTTTTGCTGAAATCCTCGAGATTGAGATTTTCCTTGAAAGGTTTGTCGGGGTTGAGAGGATCTTTGAGGAGAGATATTGGAGGGTTGAGGAGCTTAGTCTCCACCAGATCCTGCACTTGGAGAAGGAGGAGGAAGATCATAGTGAGAGGTTCCTTTATCATATTTCCTTTTCTTCCTCATGGCCTTCAACTGATTCTTAGAATATTGCATCCAGTGCTCAGTAATAGGGCAGTTGTGCAGAATATAATAGGGGATATCATGATCAGAAGTAGCTTTGGAAATTTGGACTCTTTTCATAGCTTTCTTCTAGCTTTCCTCTTCTTTGCAATAGTTATAGAAGAATCATCAGAGTCTGTTCTAAATTCATCATCATCAGAACTCTGAGGCTCATCATATAAAGCATATATTTCCTTCAAAGCTTCTTTGGAGATGGAAGAAGGAACAGGAGCAGAGGCAGGAGGTGCAATAGCAGAAATAACAGGAGCAGCATCTGAAATAGCAGGAGCATCAACTGAAGCAGTAGGCTCAGAAACTGAACAGACTGGCTCTATAACAGCCTCTGAGAAAGCAGCAACAACATCAAGAACCAAAGAAATACTTTCCACAGTCTTAACAGAATTTATATACATCTTTAGTAGATTTGGATCACAGCAAGAGAAGGGAACTATAGCCTTGGTTAAATCTTCAGTAGGGAGAGGTGCTGGAAGATAACTGCTATAAAATGAATCAAATAATGATAATAATGAATGTAGGTCTACTGTAGGACTGATGGTTAGAGCTGGAACTGAAGCTGGAACTGAAACTTTCTCTGAAGCTGGAATCTCTGAAGCTGGAACTTCTGATACTTGTATTTCTAAAACAAAAATCTCTGAGGGCAACACTTCTTCATATGGCATCTCCCCCTGCCTAGTTTCAGTAAGAACTGAATCTAGGCCCCCAGAAGAAGGGATGACCTGAAGGGAGAAGGAAGAAGAGATCCTAACAGATAAATCATTCAAAGTCTTGACTAAGGGAGCCAAGGTTGAATTCAGTAAGAGAGTTAGTTTTGGTGCCAACAACTCATATAACTTATCAGCTAGGGGAATGAGATCTACTTACTCAAGATTGACCTGAGTAGAGATAGAAGGAGGAGCTGCAGATAGAGATGGAGTTGATGCAGAGTGAAGTGGTATGGATGGTTGAGATATGGGGATATATGTAATAGATGGAGCTGGGATAGTGACTGCTTGTAGAAATGAGAAGATGGAAGGGGGAAAAGATGGTTGAGATATGATATCATGTAGGATTTATTGTAAAGATGTTGAGGTGGATGGAATGGCTTGAGGTGAAGATGGAGAAGCATCCATGAAGGAATCATTTAGGAGGTTGAATGATGGAAGATCTATGGATGGGAAGTAGTGTAGAAAATGGAAATCTTCTTGATGAGTGGCTGGAGGAGGTGAAGAATCTATAGGAGGTGAAGGTATGGATGATGTAACTAGATATGGAGAAGGAGGAGAGGATATGAAAGGGGATGGCAAAACTTCTACTGGGGCAGTGGACTAAGGAGGAGTAACTGTTTCAGTCCTTGTACTTGAAGAAGCTTTAGCTGCAGGAGCCCTACTAGGTTTGACAATCTATCTCTCTCACTTGCCAAATAGGGCAGAGGAGAGCCTCTTTGAAGCATTGATATGTATCCCATTGGACACCAACAACTATGGGCACCTATTCTGTAGAAATAGGCCTAAAATCCTTCCAAATTTTACAAAATTCTTATTTACCTTTTTCTTAATCAAATCAAAGAAAATGGCTCCCCAATCCAGGTGCTTCTTATCCACTATTGCAGTCATTAAGCAAAATTGATACCTAGAAATTGTATCATGGGCTGAATGCTTGGCCAAAATGACCTTTCCTACAACATCTGCTAGAAATCTATATTCCATAGATAGATTCTTCTTCAGCAGCTTATTAGGGTTCTCAGAATTATGACTCATTCTATCTAACATTTCAGAAAATTCTACTCCTGATAGTTCTATGTTATCATTACCAGTACTTAATCCAAAACCTCTGTAAGAATATCTGGGGTTAGGGATACCTGTGTTCCTGAGATTATTCCAATAACTGTATTTTGATCCAGATTATGGGCAGTATAGACCCATTCTTTTATCACATCTGCTGCTAACTTGATTCTGGTAGTCATAATATTCACAAGTTGTTGTTCCTTGAAGAGTTCCATAATGTCTTTGAATATTTGATCAGTACCCTCAAATGATTCCATGTCAATATCAAATCCTGTGTCAAACTTCATTGCGGCTAGAACGACGACTGAGACTGACATATTTCCTGCAAAACCAAACAAGATCAAGTGTAGAAGAGTTTGGAGGGAAAGAAAGTTCTTGCAGAAGGTATGAAAGCGCAAAAGAGAACGACGCCTGTAAAATGTTTTTATATTTGGGTTCGACGCAGAAAAGGAAAGATCTTTGAACTCAGTTTCACGATCTACGGCTCTAAGGAAAACTGAAGGGTCTCAACATCATCGATCTCCGTTCGACGATATTTAACATCGTCGATCTCCGTTCGATGATATTTAACATCGTCGATCTCCGTTCGATGATATTTGAGATTGCTGATAGAGAAGGATAATCTAGCACTATCTGGAAACGTCGAGCTCCGTTCGACGATCCTAACATCGTTGATCTCTGTTCGACGGAAAATAAAAGATTGTTTGAACACTATCTGGAAACGACGAGCTCTGTTTGACTATCTTTAAGAAAATCATCGAGCGCAGTTCAGAGTTCAGAGAAAACCTATAGACACTAGGAAACTCAAAATTTTTATCCTAGTCTTTGTCAATTTTTAGGTTTTTAAGATCTTGGAACTTAATTAAGACTGCCTCCATCCAACATTCCTAATTGATTAAGGAAGAAAGTGTATTTCTTTTCATCCAGTGGTTTGGTGAAAATATCTCCCCTTTGTAAATCAGTTGGGATGTATTCTAGTTCAATTTTACTTTTCTCTACATTATCCCTTGAGAAGTGATGCCTAATCTCTATGTGTTTGGTCCTACTATGGAGGACTGGATTTTGAGCCATGGAGATAGCACTAGTATTATCACAAAATATTTTGGACTTCTCTAAGTTGTATCCATAGTCCAGGAGCTGATTTTGAATCCACAATATCTGTGAGCAACAACTACCTGCTGCCATATACTCAGCTTCAGCAGTTGATGTGAACACAGATGTTTGTTTCTTGCAAAACCAGGAGACAAGTCTGTCACCAAGAAATTGACAAGTTCCACTGGTGCTTTTCCAGTCTACTCTACATCCAGCACAATCAGCATCTGAAAATCCAGTTAAATCAAATCCTGAATTAGCTGGATACCAGAGACCTAGATTTGGACAACTTTTCACATACCTAAGAATCCTCTTAACAAATGTGATGTGACTCTCTAGGGCTAACTTGGAATCTAGCACATATGCATGTAGCAAACATTATATCAGGTCTACTAGCTGTAAGATACAGTAAGGAGCCAATCATTGCTCTATATGTGGTCTGATCAATTGGTTTCCCATATTCATCAGCATCTAATACAATATTAGTAGGCATGGGTGTTTTCATAGAGGATGCATCAGACATACCAAATTTCTTAACCAATTCTTTTGCATACTTGGTTTGAGAAATAAAGATGACATCAGCATGTTGTTTGACTTGCAATCCTAGAAAGAAGGATAGCTCACCCATGCTACTCATTTCAAACTTGGAATGCATTAGTTTGGAGAACCTTTTGCACAAATTTGAATCAGTAGAACCAAAAATAATATCATATATATAGATTTGTACTAGTAGGATATTGGACTTATGAGTTCTAATAAAAAGGGTTTGGTCTACTCTACCCCTTTTAAAATCATTTTTCAAGAGAAAGCAAGCGAGGGTATCATACCATGCTCTAAGAGCTTGTTTGAGACCATATAATGCTTTATGAAATTTGTAAACAAAATTAGGGTGAATTAGAGAGATAAAACCTAGAGGTTGTTTTACAAAAACTTTTTCCTTGATATCACCATTGAGGAATGCACTTTTGACATCCATTTGATATACTTTGAACTTCTTTTGAGCTGCATATGCTAGGAAGATTCTTATGGCCTCTAACCTTATAACTGGTGGAAAGGTCTGGTCATAGTCTATGCCTTCTTCATGAGAATATCCTTGAGCAATCAGTCTTGCCTTATTTCTTACAATAACTCCTTGATCATCTAACTTGTTTTTGTATACCCATTTTGTTCCAACAATGGGATGATTCTTTGGCTTTGGCACTAGCTCCCAAACTTTGTTTCTTTCAAATTGATTTAATTCCTCTTACATTGCAATGATCTAGTTTGGATCTTGTTCTGCATCTTGTATGGATTGAGGCTCAATTTGAGAAAGAAAGCAAGTGTGCATCAAATTTTGATTGATCTGATTTCTGGTTTGCACACCAGCTGAGATGTCTCCAATCACTTGGGAGATTGGATGATCTCTTGATGTTACTAAATCAACAATGGGTGTTGATTTTTCACCAACCTGTATTATTGTTTCCTCTTGTGGAACAACAACTAGCTCTTCATTTTGATTGTAATCATGACTTGCTAAAATCTGACTGTCATCTTCATTTTCACTACTTTCAGCTTCCTGTTGAGTGGATGAAGGTGACGGATCTTTTTCAATGATATTCAGCCTGTCCAAATTCTCTTATAGAGAATGTACCTGCAAAGGGTCTATGGTAGAAGTGCTCTTCTCCTTGTAAGACATATTAGTTTCATCAAAAGAGACATGCACTATTTCTTCAACTTTATGAGATGATTTATTATAAACCCTATAGGCCTTACTGATCATGGAATATCCTAGAAACACTCCTTCATCATCTTTAGCTTCAAATTTTGCTAAGTATTTTTTATTATTGTTATGAATGTAGAAAATACAACCAAAAATCCTAAGATAATCAACTTTAGGTTTCTTCCCTTTGAGTAATTCATAGGGAGTCTTGTCCTTTAGTTTATGTATCAAACTCCCATTCAAAACATAATTTGAAGTGTCCACAGCCTCTGCCCAAAATGATTGAGGAAGGTGAGCATCTGTCAACAATGTTGTGGCAGATTCAATAAGGGTTCTATTCTTCCTTTCAGCTACTATATTCTGTTGAGGAGTTCTAGGAGCTGAGAAAGTGTGTTTGATCCCTTCCTTCTGACAGAACTCTTGCATAAGAAGAGAATCAAACTCTGTCCCATGATCACTTCTGATCAGGGCTATGTGAGTATTGAACTCAATCTGTATACATTTGAGAAACTCTGTCAAACATTTGAAGTTATCAGACTTCTTTCTCAGAAAGAACACCCATGTGAATCTAGAGAAGTCATCTACAACTACTAAAGTATAAGATTTCCCTCCTAGGCTTTGTATAGTAATGGGTCCAAACAGATCCATATGTAACAAGTAAAAAATCCTAGGTGAATCACTCTTATTAAGTGACTTAAAGCTATTTTTAGTTTGCTTGCCTAGTTGACAAGCCTTGCAGAGTCCTTCCTTCTTGTAGGGGCCAGAAGGTAGTCCTCTAACAAGGTTGTCCTTCGATAGCCTAGTAATGGTTCTAAGGTTAACATGTCCTAATCTCTTATGCCATAATTCATTAGGTTTGCTAAGAGAATGAAATAAACATATATCTACCTTGGTTGAATAAAAATTTACTAGATAAATGTTATCTCTTCTGTTACCTGTCAACACAGTTGTGTTGTCTTCTGATTTGATGATGCATGAGGACTTATTGAATATAACTTGGTAGCCTTCATCACATAGCTAACTAATACTGATAAGATTGTGCTTCAGTCCTTCCATATATGCTACCTTCTTGAATGTCACTGACCCAATTTTGACTACACCATATCCTTTGGTCTGTCCATAGTTTAAATCTCCAAACATTACTTTGGGTCCATGCTTAGCCTTGAAGGATACTAAGTTAGCCTTGCTTCCAGTCATGTGCTTGGAGCACCCATTATCCAGATACCAGTGCTGGTCCATGGTTGGATAGGTCTTCACCTGCACAAATAATAGTTCATTTGTTTTTGACCAAGTTTACCTTGGGTCTAGTTTGATAACCTTTGAACTTAGAAATATAAGACATCTCAGGTTGATTCTTTTAACCTTTAGGATGATATCTCCTAGGAGGAATTATCCATTCAGTATAATGGTTGAACCTTTGAGGTGTAGGATATCTAGAATTAATTTTTGGAGTACCCCTTGAGATCTGGTCATATCTCTGAGCTCCGTTCGACGATCGTGGACTTGAGTTCGACGATCTTGGGTCAGATCGTCGAGCTCCGTTCAGCAATCGATCTTGTATGTGTTCAGAGATCAGAGATCGTCGACCTGAGTTCGACGATTCAGTATGAAATCACTGAGCTCCGTTCGAAGATCATCGAGCTCCATTCGACAATTTCTGTTGAACTTTATTCTTTTTGGGTAGATCAGAATTTTTTCTAGTTACCTCCACAACTCATTTTTCTTTATAAGAGATAAACTTAATAGGAGTTGTTAACCCAATAAGTTGGCTGGATGAAGCACCCAAGCCCAGTGTACTATTGAATCTTGAGTTTACTGTGCTTGTGATGTCCATCAGTTTGATACTCCTCCCATTGAGGGATTCTTCAAACTTCTTGGCCTCAGATAGTTCACTTTTTAGTGAATCTATCTGCTCCCTACAACATTATAACTCATTTGTGAGTTTAAGGTTATCTGAACTTAAGGTACTGTATTCAGATAACTGATTTCTGAGAGAGATAATTTCTTTCTCATACTTAAGTAAATCTAAACACAGTACTTTAAATTCAGACTTGAAGTCCTTAGAATTAAAATCAAATGAACCAATTACCTGATCTTCTTCTAGCTCTGGTTCAGATTCAGATTCATGTTCTGAATCAGTGTTGTTCTAAGATGCATTGATTGCCATCATGCAGAAATCTTTTTCTTATGCATCATCCTCATCATCACTTGAACTTGATGATGCATCAGATTCTTCTTCTGTTTCACTCCATGTTTCAGCAACAAATCCCTTCCTTGTGTGCTTGTTCTTGCTGGAAGAGGATCTGTCATAGTGATTTCTTCTGGAGTCTTTATCTTTTCTCTTTTCTTTCTTGTCCCTCTTGTCCTTGTTTTGACTTTCTGGACAGTCAGGCAGTATGTGGCCTGGTTTCCTGCAACCATAACAAATAATCTCTTTATTATTTGATTTATCATACCTTGGATTTTCTTTGCCTCTGGATGACCTTTTTCTGAAGTCCTTCCTGGCCATTTTGTAGAACCTCTTGGCTAGGAGGCTCATTAGTTCTTCATTGCCTGTGACTTTGTCTTCAGGCTATTCTTCTGTTGCCTTGAAAGCAATTGACTTTTCCTTCCTGACTGCTGGAGAAGTTGTCTTTTGCTCTTCTTTTCTATTCTTGATGAGCTACTCATAAGATTTGAGCTTGCCTTTAGAGCTTCTGTAGTGATTTCATTTAGACTTCTGACATCCTTGATGGGCCAGATCCTTGAATCCCAAGTGTTGGGGAAGCACATTGGGATTTTATCATTTATCTCTGTGAGAGAGATCTCTTTGTCCAGTGTCTTGAGTTCACTGACAATCAGACATAGTCTGTTGTACATGTCAGCTACAGATTCATTTTCTGTTTTCTTGAAATTCTCATACTGAGTGATGAGATGAGATCTCCTATCTTTTCTCTCATCAGTTGATCCTGACACAAGCTCAGATAACCTATCCCAAATCTCTTTAGCTGAGTTGCATTCAGCTACCTTCTGGAAGATGTCATCAGACATTGTCTGAGCTAGTATGTTCATAGCTTTAGCATCAGCAACCTTCCATTTCTTTATGTCAGCATCTGTTCCTAAAGGAGGTGGAATAGCATTTATGATGGTGTCTGCAGGAGGCTTGGGGTAATCTATCAAAACAGAATTAAAAATATCTTCATCAATGGAATTCATGTATATTCTGATCCTTGCCTTCCAAAGTGCAAACTTGGAGAGATTGCACACTAGAGGTCTGGTGCTAGCATAATCTTTGTTTTGTGCCATGGATTTAAATTAAAATAACTATAATAAAAATAACCCTCTATTAAGGATGGATCTTATGAGAGATCTTTTGGTTCAGGTGTTAGCCTGTATGAACAGCTCTGATACCAATTGAAAGTGAGCGTAAGATCAACCCTTCACTCTAAAAGGGGAGGTGAATATGTTTTAAAATAATTTTGCAAATATAAAAATTACTCTAGTAGTGGAAGACTTAATTTACTTAGTGTAGAGTGCTTAATAGAAATCAGAGTAAAACAAATACAATGAGCAAATCCACAGCACATAGCAAGTAAAATAGCAAGCAACCAGAAGACACAAGAAATTATAGTGGTTCCCCAAAACCTGGGTACATCCACTCTTCTACCACCCTTGGTAGGAATCCACTGCAGGATGAGTTGATCAGGTGTCCTGGGCACCAATGAGCTTTTTATAAGGTGCTCAAAAACCAAACCAGATATTTTGATCAGGTGTCTTGCCACCACTGAGTTTTGATAAGATCTCAGAAACCAAAGCAAAACTTTTGAAGGGAGTTCAAAAACCCTTTTACAGGAAAGAAAAAGAAAAAGTTGGTGTTGTCTTCTCTATCAACAATCAGAGAGAAGCACAAGTTGATGTGGTGTTGTCAAAGCTCCCCCTGAGATTAGCAAGAGTTCAGGAACTAGAAGCTTTGCAAGGGTGATAGGTCTTTAATGAAAAGAGTGCTCCAGCAAAAGATGATTTCAGCAAGAACTGAAATGTGTGTTGTCTGGAGAGTGAATGATGAAGACTTGAGAAACTTTGAATCAGAAGAAATCAGAAGCTTGTTCTCTTGTTTTTTTGTCTGTCTTCTATATCTTGTCTATCTTCTATTGTATATTCTTCTCTTCTAAATCTTAGTATGAAAAATCATCTACAGATCTTCTGGATAGCCGTTAATAAAATCATAAATGGTTTCCTTAAATTTCAATTGTCTCTGGAGGAAAAAACCTAAACAACATTCCTTCTTTGTTTCCTTGAAACTTGCTTCAGATTTAATATAACGGCTAGAATCTTCTGCAATAAATTCTCTGGCTTGAGGACATTTGAAATCCTTAACAAACTGACAGAATTCCAGAAATCGTCGATCTCAAAAGATAATCGTCGATCTGAGCTCAACTATCGTCGAACTGAGCTCAAAGATAGTGGAACTAGACTTAGACAGAAATCGTCGATCTGAGCTCAGAGATCGTCGAACTGAGTTCGACGCCTCGTCGACCTGAGCTCAGAGATAGTCGAGCTGGGTTCGACGCTTCGTCGACCTGAGCTCGACGACAAATTGAACTTTTCAACTGGGCATCTCATCTGAACTGGGAGGTCTTGGGGAATGCTTCAAACCTAAGTCCTAAGACTTAGACATTAACTAGTTGACATTTACTCTATACAACAAGTTCAATGCAATAATCCTATAGATATAGTGATCCTGACTCAAATTAGTAATAGGGTGTTCCAACAGGAAGATTGTATTTACAAAATCTACTTCTGCTCCTCCTCCTGATAGTTCTTAAAACAATTTTCATTCTCAGTATATGTACAGTCATATCTGTTGTACTTCCTGTTAATTCTATTAGAAATACATTATTGTGTTCTATGTTTGTATTTTCTTGTTTTATGCATTGTACATAGTGACCTCACCCAAATAGGGGGAGATTGTTGGAGCCCTACCTGGATTTGGGATTTGGGATAAGGTTCATTATTAGGATTTCATAGATTGACCCTCCTTGTATATTCTAGGGTCAAAGGTCTTCATTATATTATAGGGTAGGTCGACAAGTCATATTGATCAAACAAATACCTTAGAAGACTTAGAAGACTGAAGAAATCAGAACAATGCAGAGTTTTCTCCATTTAAGAAGGCATTCGATGAACTTTGAAGTGAGATCAATGATCTTCGTTCTCAGAATCTCTTCTCAGAACTGAGTTTGACGAAAGATGAACTGAGCTCGATGATCTCTGATCTTCTGTTAGGAATGAGTTCGACGTTCTTCTATCTCGGCTCGACGATCTTGGAGCCCAGAATGGAAAGTAATATTTCAGTTCAGAGTTCTCAATGCTCAGCTCGATGATTGAGAGGTTTGAGTTCGACGATCTTGGATCTCAGATCGACGAAATCTTTCAGTTCATTTTCTGCTTCTCTGCAGTTATTTCAGATTGACTAAGGCGTACTTTCTTGCTTATTTTACTCTGAGTAATTAATGTTGATATTCTTTGAATATAACCGTTCATATGACAGCATTAATTGTTGGATTTCATAGAGTCATTATACAACTAATTCTTGGGACACTTAAGGAATTACTTTATTGCTCTTTTAACCATTGTCCAAGTTCCAAGAAATCAGTAGTCAATTAAGGAAGGAATTCAAACTTTGCTGCAAAAAATTTATAGTAAATATAAAACAAGTTTTTCAGAAGCAAAAAAGGAGAACAAGAATCTTTAGAGATACAGATTTGAGAATACAAGAGACTGAGAATTTTTCCATTATCATCAGTCTTGCATCTCAAAAGAATTCAAAGAGAAAATCATCATCAGTCTGAAACTTTCTGGAGATCATTCTCAAGAAGACCTACTCACCCTATAAAGCTTCCATCTTCCTGATCAAAATTTCTATCTCAGGGGGAGCTTTGGTTATATTAAGAAAGATCCATTAGTCTTCTCAGTTGTTTGAGAAAGAGAAGAACTTCATATTGTTTTGTTTTATTTCTTCTCTATATAAAGGGATTCTTAACTCCCTTCAAAAGTTATACACCTTGGTTGCAAGTCTCCTGATCAAAAGACTTGATTTGGTTTTTGGGCACCTGATAAAAATCCTAAACGATTATGAGATCTCCCTTGAAATAGATCTTGTGGTGTCAGGTCACCTGAGCAAAAACCTGATTGGTGGCATGACACCTGATCAAAAATCCGAGTGGATTCCTACCAGGGTGGTAGAAGAGTGGATGTACCCAAGTTTAGGGGAACCACTATAAATTTCTTTTGTCGTCCATGTTGCTAGCTTTTACTTATTGTGTGCTGTGTGCTGTAGTTTTCCCTTTTGCACTTTGTCTTTTACACATAGTAATATCACTATTTTAATCTATTAGATTTTATTCTGTAAACAGATTTTAAAATCTCTATTCACCCCCTCCGTCTAGAGTAAATCAGTCTAACCCCTTCTTTCAGAACTCAAATACCAGGAATGTCCACTAACAATACCATAGGAATGACATTTAAAATACACAAAATGTTTCATCCATTTGGCCTTACAACTATTCTCTTCATCAATATATATTACATACATCGACACAGAGGCTGGCTATACAGGAAAACAGTAAAATTTTGCCTTTAGGCTTTCGAGGGCCAACAACGCAGTATAGGGGACTTCAACCCGCTACTTTCCACTTGGCTCTCTTCCACCTACACATGCCCGACCCACCAAGTTGTGGTAAAACAAGGCAACAGTCAATCTTAGCTGACCAAATTATAATAACTCCATCCCTCACTCATGGTTACGGTGCTCCTTCCCTATAAATAGTAGTATAGATCTCTTTTAGCAACAAACGTGATATTAAGCAACATTCGCCATAGACATAGGCATGCACAACCACATAGACTCAAACAACCTCCCTCTGATACCAATCTCCCCCTATTTGGGTTAAGTCTTTCACAAACTACAACTACTAAAAACAAATAAACTAAACTCAAAACAACTGAATAGTGATCCTAACCCAAATCAGAACTAGGGTTCCAACAATCTCCCCCTATTTGGGTGAGGATCCTATTAGCAAAATAATATAAATAAATGCAAAGCATAAAATATATAAAGAAAAGCTTTGCTAAGCTGGCTGCTTGCTGGCATTTGCAATCTCCCCCTATGTTGATGCAGTACATGTGATTGAAGAAGGCTGAGATGACTTTGAATTTTGATTGAGTCATCCAGCTAACTCTTGTAAGTAGTACCTGCAGAAGGCTATGGTAGAGATTGCACTCTCCTTGAAAAAGGGTGTGTTAGCAGCAAAAATGATATTTTGTCCAGCAAATTTGATTAAGATTCTGGATCTGAAAAACAAAATCAGATATCTTCCTTCCTATAGAATTTCTTTTCATTAGACAAGATTCAAACTCAGCTGATCAATCCAACTAGAGTAGAGGACTCAATCTAAATGAAATTAGAAAAGGATCTATAAGAAATAGAGTTATCTGACAGAGAATTTCTTATACAGAAATCCAAACAAAATTTTTGAACAGAATATCAATCAGATATAATAAACAGCCTTAAGAAAAAGGAAATGCTTCCTAATAACTTTGTTCCAGATGGCAGAAGGATTCAAAAATATTTTAAGTAATTTATCCTTTTGTTTATAAAACAAATTTATGAAGAAACAAACTGAGTTCTCAGATTTGAACTTATTAAAAGATAAAGAAAACATTTCTCTGAGGAGTGTTGGTTCCTTCTCAGGTTTTGTTAAGTCTTGGCAGCAATATTGTTTTTCTAATTTAACTGAACTAAAAACAGAATTAGATAATAATACCTGAACCTTTTCAGGTTTTGATTTTCCTTCTGTTAGTTCAGCTTCTCTATTGCTGCAGGAGGCATTGATGGCCTTTAAGCAAAATTCTTTGGCCCTTGCTTCCTCCTCTTCATCTTTACATGATGAGTCATCATCTGAGACTTCCCAGACAACATCTAGGGATGTTGATTCTTCTCCTTCAGATGAGATGATGTGGCTTCCTTCTGATATTGCATCCATGGGTTCAGAAGCCATTTGATGAATGTTTTGTAGAGTTTGGCCCTGTTTTTGATCATCTCTTCATGTTGGAAATTTTGAGTCTGTAATCCTGCAAAACAGAAAACAGATCAAGTGCAAAGGGAACAAGAAGAGATGCAGTTTTTGCTTTTGTGCATGAACAAATGAATGAAGCAAATCTTGAAGAAGAAAAGAGTGAGGGCAGAGAGGATGGCAGGGGAATGCAATTTAATGAGCACAGCACTCATTAGGATTATCTGAAAAAGATTTTGGAGAAAATCTTTAAAATCAGAAAGGCACTGTCTGATAATTCCCTTCCTATAGAATCACTTTATCACAAATAAAAACTTCAACACAGTGTGATGATCCACTGGATCAAGTCTGTGTTGAGTTTTAGTGTAGATAATTTTGTGAAAAATCTGTAAGGATGTAGAATTATCTTACTATGCCTCTTTGAGATCTAAGATTCATCAAAAAGGAAAATTTTCAGACCATAAATGTAATGAGGTTTCATTGGTTTATTAAATAAATTTTTCAAAAAATATTTCATGTATGTTTGAAAAATTTGAGAAAGCTTTTGAAAAACAAAATCAATGTTGCTGAATTTTCTTAATATTTCTCTTGAAGTTTTTCTTATTGTTTCCTTAAAATGAGTGTGGTCTGTATGTGGATTGATGACGAATGGGAGTATACTTTTAAGGAAATTCATATTTTCTTTAGGTTTAGTTGCATCCAAGTTAGAAAGTGATTTAGGATATTTTGAAATGTAGTTAGTATGGGATATCACCTGATATTTTCTAAGTTCTGATTCAGGCTTTTCCTTGTTGTTTGATGCATTTATGGCTTTTAAGCAGAAAGCTACTTCATCAGCATCATCTTCTTCATCACTTAAATAAGATGAGTCATATTGTGGTTCATCTGTGTTTGATTTTGGTGAAGATTCAGATGCTGATTCTTCTTCACTTGATTCTGCAGCCATCTTGATGAGGGATTGCCATAGCTCCTTGGCTGTGGTGCAGTGCATCAGATCTTCAAAGATGTCATCTGGCATGGATTGTGCCAAGATGTTCATTGCTCTAGCATCAGCATCCTTAAGTAACTTTTGTACATCTTTGTTTGATGCTGTGGGTGCTATAGGACCTGTCATTATAACATTAAAAATGCTTTCATCAAATAACTTCATATAACATTTTATCTTTGACTGCCATAGTGCAAATGTATTGAGGTTGCACATAGGAAGTTTTGCCATGAGTAAAAAAAATTCTAGAGTGAAGTAAGGTCTGTTGGATCTTTTTGGTTCAGGTGTTAGCCTGTGGTTTTAACCAACCTCCCTCTGATACCAATTGAAAGTGAGACCTAAACCTTGTTCTAGATATTTTTCATACACAGCACAACATAATTAATTAAACAATGAAACCAGACGACACAAGATATTAAAGTGGTTCCCCAAACACCGGGTACATCCACTCTTCTACCCAAACGGTAGGAATCCACTGCAGGTTTTTGCTAAGGTGCCCTGCCACCAATGATCTGATTCAGGTAGATCAAACAGACCCTTTAGACTTTTGATCAGGTGTCTAAAAACCAAGCACAGGTTTTTGATCAGGTGCCCTGCCACCAAGGGATACTTTTGAAGGGAGTAATAACCCTGTACAGGAGGGGGAAGAAGGTTAAGATGTCTTCTCTATTTTACAATAGATTAGAGAAGCACAAGAGTCTCTTCAGAACTTCTGACAGAATACTGTCTTGAAGTTCTGAAGGAATAAAGCTAAGAAGAAGATAATAGAATATAAAATAAAAGGATCTTCTTCAGCAGCTTCCTTCTTCTTCTTCTTCTTCAATATCTCTGAGTGTAATCTTCCTGGAACAGGAGCACTCAGGTTGAAGAAGAGCAGAAGAGATAACTTCTCAGTTGAATGAAGATTGCTGAGAGCAGCTGTGCTGTAAGCTGGTTCTTTCTCTGTATGTTGTACAGGTTGAACTCCTTCACTCTTATTCCTATACTTGTTCTTCCAAAAGAACTCTTTATATAATAACAGCAGCAACGGCTCTATTATTTGAGATGAGCTTTTGTCTTTATCTGGAATCTTGAATCTGGGCTGCAATTATCACAAAGACAAAACAAGTCTTGCAGATATATATTTCTATATAAAGATAAAGCTACAGCAGCTGTAATATTAAATCTGATAAATAATGTCACATCAGATAACTCTTTAAAGCCAACGGCTATAAAGGACAGCTTGCAAAAGTAAAGTCAGATAATAAGACAAAAGATATGTCAGAAAGGAATTGACTTATGCATAAAGGTATAAGCATCTTTATCTTTTAGATATATGCATAAGATCAATTAAATAATCTATAATAAAGATATGCTAGAAATATAGGAAATAAAACAAAGAATAAAACACATATAATATTACATATGCAGACCAAAAGATAGTCGAACGATCCTCGACGATCGTCGACCGACCTACTGAGATCGTCGAGCTATCAGTCAGATAGTCGACCGACTCAAACAAAACAGAAAGCGTCGAGCGATCCTTAGAGATCGTCGAACGGCCCACTGAGATAGTCGAGCTATCAGGAAGATAGTCGACCGACTCGGGCAAGACAGAAAACGTCGAACTATCAAGAGATAGTCGACCGGAGCTCGACGATCTAGCAGAACGTCGAGCTGGCAAGAGACAGACGATCGTCGACCGGCTGATCGACGATAGTCGATCGGCGTTCGACGATAGTCGAACCCGAAAAAGACTTAGCCAGAATTTTACTGGAAAAGAGAATACTCAACAATAAGTCTTTGACCATAGATAAATCTTGGGTCAAGATCTAAAAGGAAAGACTTAACTCAAATCCAAACTAGGGTACCAACATGCTCCATTCACTCAGGGCATTTTATGGGTTTATCAAATTACCCAAAGTCCCAGTACCATCTACATTCCTAGACATGATGATACAACATTGAGCAGTTTTGGCCACGCATAAAGTGAATGACCCTCTCTTATGCCCTCGATCGCACAAGTTACTTTAAGCCGTCTAGTCATGCGACATAGAGAGTGCACAGATCAGCCCTTTCCCATTTCTTAAATCACCATTGCCACACAGCGGCCGACAAGATCCGGGTTGTCTTCTCCTTGTTTGTAATATATACCTAAACCAGTTCTGTCCAAGGTTGGCACTCACAACCACCATAATTGGGCACTTCAAGCTCTCAGCTTCACATGGTACCCACCTTATCTCGTGGACATAGGCTTCACAACCACAATCAAGCTGGCTCTCACAGCCACCACAACTAGGCTCTTTAGGCTCTCAGCTCAATCATTTGTCCCCCAAGTATCCAAGAGACAGACCCACAACAATAGCTCTTTGGGAGCTACCGCCAGCGGTATCTCTACTACCCCAAGGTAGGGGAAATAATCTCGTTTTCCCCCAATTTGATTATTTTCCTGGAGATGTGTCTTTCGGTGGACCAATGCTCGGAGGAAGTATCCAATAATGGAGACATGAATTTTCAATCAACTCGACCGTAAGATACGCCTGTGTGCCACATGTATGCAGCTGTTTGGTTACTATTCTAGGAGTTTACACATGAGTGACAGTTAAGGAAACAATAATTGGGCACACATCTGCATGACATGCACGAGTGCCAAGGGCATGTCATTGTAGGTATAAAGCATGAATTGGATAAAACCACAATTAATGGATTCTCATTTTGAAAACTGATAAAATTTCAATTAATTGAATCTCCTTTTTGGAACTAAAAAACTTTCTCTATTTTGTAATATAGTAGTGGAGAAATTATGAGAGAGGGGAGGAATAAGAACATCTATGTTGGATGCAAAAATGCAATTTTCCGACTTTTAATGGTCATTAGGATCCTATATAACACAATCAAAGTAACTTGAACACCTATAGGGTACCTTAGTGTTAGAAGGCGAACCAAATTTTGTATATTGAGCATGCGTCCTCTAAATTGTGTTCAATCACTTGCAGTAGACTCATATAGTTAATATGATTGCAATGGAACTCGTTTCTTTCTAATTTGAGGTCATATGGAGAATATGATCAATTAAACTATCGTAGCGTATCACGATGATGCCAAATTTATATATTTAGCACATGTGGTCTGAATTGAGTTCTGTCAGTTACATTAGACTCATATAGTCAGTACAAATGTAACAAAACTTGTTTTATTATGATCCAAGGTCATATAGAGAATATGACCATTTTGTGTATCGTAGCACGCCTCTGTTAACCCCAGAATCCGCAACACATTCAAAAGTGACCCTAGTCATCCTCCTTCATTGGAGGACTGATGGCGCACCCCCTCCACCTCTACTTGGAGACGACGCTGACGATGATGAGGTTGACCCGGTTGCTGAGGCGATTCAACTGAAGGACGTGAGGCGTCACGATGATGCTAGCGGAAGGCTACGTTACAACCTCCGCCCGCGGCGCGCAACATTCGCCGCACCGCATTAAAACATTTCCCTTTCATGCTTTATTATTTCTATTTTAGGAATATAAAATTATCCAAGTTTGAAGTGATAATTTTATATTCAATATTGCACTTTTTATTTTTGCATTTGGACAATATTTTTATTTGGTGTGCATTTAACCATTTGGATGGATGAGATTACATCTCTATCATGAATGGTTAAGGCTTGTTTGTAACTCCTATTTAAGGAGGCCATGTTATGAGATCATTAGTGAAAATTTGAAACCCTATTCCTCTCTTTGAGAATTTCGGCCAAGGAGGTTGCCTCTCATTGCCGCCGCCCCCCCTCTAGTGGTGTGAAGCCGCCGGCCCCCCTTTGCTCCCTCCATCCGGTTCGGTGCGACTCCGGCGCGGCTTCCTTCGGTGCGACTCCGTGGAAGAAGGTTGCAAGCCCTTCGGTGTGACGCCGGTGGATCCGTGGAGAGAGTGAATCTCCCACAATTATCTTGTGTGAACGTTCTCCGGTTGGGTAAAATTTCTCATCCCTCCTTGTGTGATTTCTTCTAATTAGTTGTGGTGGATCGCAAATCGTTTTATCCGCTTTGTTAAATCAATCGCTGCACTTTTCATTTCGAAATCGCCGTTGCTAGGCTTTTTATTTCCGAATCGGGTGGATCCTATTTGCCAGAGCGGATCTTGGCCTATAGCCTTGGTTTTGCTCCCAAAAAGGTTGGCAATCTTTATGTTAATTTGGGGAACGATCCGACTCAAATTTTGATCGCTATTTTCGAGTCGACCAATCCTCCTTGTTATTTTTATGCGTTGCGTTTGTGACGAGGAAATATTGTGAGTGATAGGTGCTGTGTAGGTGCGATAGTTCTAAGACGATATTGGGCGAGGAGTGAATTATTTCCGTAGAGATTTCCGATTCCGGACATCCCTACATCAATTTGGTATCAGAGGCGGTCGTTTCAACTCCCAAGTTGCAAACATCCTCTCTGCGTTCTTCGTTGGTTGATATGAACTTTCAAAAAATCTGAAATTTTCGGGTTGGTCTGCATTTAGTAAATCCTTCGGAATTTTAAAACTTGTCAAAAAAATCTGAAAAAATTTCTGTAGCTTCCTAACCTTATTTCCAGTAACATTAAAACAGAAAATTTTTTGATTCGGCCGCGTTAAGTCTGCCTGCAAATTAGAACATCGTAATTCTGTCCAAATCTGTCCAGTTGGTCTGCAAATAGCAGGCTGAAATTTTTATTTTTCAGCAAAATTTCAAAAAAAAAATTTTAACGATCTACGTGTTTCTCACATCACGCTTGTCAAAAAAAATTATTTTCATTCTAGCTATAGCCCTAGGAAAAATTATCTTTCATAATTTTCTGGGTCTTGCATGCGCACATGACTAGGCACGGAGTATTCGACACCGTCTACGTCTAGGATGGCTGAGAACGAACACGAAATTTGTAACACTGAAGCGATAGCAGGCCTTCGTAACGATATGGCGGAACTTAGGGCCACCTTAGCACAGATTTTACAAAATCAAGCTAAGCCACCCCCACCTCCCGCTAATGTTGAGTTGCCCCACCGGCGCCAACATATTTCCGATTCGGATTCGGATGGCGACTCCCCACGGGTGCCCCCTCGAGGCAATCGCCACGGGCGAGAGTTCGATATTACAAGGGCCATCAAAATTGATTCCCTCACTTTCGATGGTATGGGAGATCCACAGAATTTTCTCACATGGATAGTGGACATGGAATGCTATTATGATTGGCACCATCTTACGGACCCCCAAAAGGTCCAAGTTGCCAGGATGAAGCCAACCGGTCGCGCCAAAACTTATTGGCTGAATGAAGAGCGTAGACTAGGGACTGGGGACGGAGACCCGATTATTGGATGGACCGTCATGAAGAATTTGCTGACCGATCAGTACGTCCCCGCGTACCATCGGACACAAATGTTTGATGAGCTCGCCTCCCTACGGCAAGGCTCCAATTCCGTATCAGAGTACATGGGAGAATTAAAGGACCGGTTGGTGCGTTGTAACCTGAGGGAGATCCCCGAAGTCACCCTTTCTAGGTTTCGTAAGGGGCTTCAACCCGATATTCAGCGGAAGCTCTTGCGTTATGGCCACACTGATTTGAACACCACATTCAATGCCGCCCTCGACATTGAAAAACACTTAGCCTCTAAGGCTCACTCCCGTTATTCTCATGCGAAAGGAAAATCCTCTACCGGAGCATCTTCCTCCACCTATCAAGATAAGGGGAAGTACCGGTCGGCCGAGTCCAAGTCTATCGTGATCACGGCTAGGAACACCAAGAACCCCGCGAGTGAACGCATTCCAATCGGAAAGGTGAGCAAGACTAACGCCACATGCTATTCTTGCGGCATTCAAGGTCATTATGCCTTCGAATGCCCAACGAAGACTAAAGCCATAGCCCTATTAGAGTCGACGACCGATCTTGCGGATTATGTTTATGAGGCTGCTGAGGAGAGCGACCCGGAAGGGGTCCCAAGTGACTTAGAGGACGATCACCCCCTTATGGTGATGCGTTGTATCTTGGCCACCCCTCGACCATTAGATGAATGGAAAAGGACGAGCATATTTTCCCTGATTTTTAAGAGTGGCGAGAAACTCTGCAAGCTGATTGTTGATAGTGGTAGCTGTGTGAACGTTGTATCTGAGAACGCCATAGCACGTATGTCCTTGACCACGGAACCACACCCGACCCCATATAAGGTCGCTTGGATCAACAAGATCTCCGTACCCGTTACCAAGCGATGCCTGGTCCCACTCTCATTCAAATCCTACGTTGATGAGGTGTGGTGTGATGTCCTTCCGATGGACGCTTGTCATGTGTTGTTAGGCCGCCCTTGGCTATATGACCGTGATGTTACTCATTTTGGTAGAGCCAACACATATGAATTCAAATTCAATGGCAAAACCGTCACCTTGAGACCGACCATCCCAAAGGAGCCCGTAGTCTTGGCTAAGGACACCACTATCCCGGTAGAACGGAAAGCATTGAATCTAGTTGGTAAGAAAGAGTTTGAGAGAGATCCGTTCCTTGATGGAATTATGTATGCGCTAGTCCTCCTAAGTGCGAAGCCCGATTCTAGCGTTTTGGATGAGTTACCTAGTGAGTTACGGGTACTATTGGAAGAATATAGGGACGTGTACCCGGATGAGCTACCGTCCACGTTGCCCCCGCTTAGAAATATTCAGCATGCGATAGACCTCATCCCGGGGTCTTCCTTGCCAAATCAGCCCCATTATCGACTCCACCCCGCAGCTCACCTGGAGTTGCAGTCCCAGATAGAGGGCTTGCTAGAGAAAGGTTTCATTAGGACTAGTATGAGCCTATGCGCGGTACCAGCCCTTCTTGCCCCCAAGAAGGATGGTACGTGGAGGATGTGCGTTGATAGCCGGGCTATCAACAAGATCACCATCAAGTATAGGTTTCCCATTCCCCGCCTGGATGATTTGTTGGATGTCTTGTCTGGGGCCACCGTATTCTCCAAATTAGATCTTCGGAGTGGCTATCACCAGATTAGGATACGAGAGGGCGATGAGTGGAAGACAGCATTTAAGTCGAAGGATGGACTGTACGAATGGCTTGTGATGCCCTTTGGGTTATCCAATGCCCCTAGTACCTTCTCCCGGATGATGACACATGTCTTTCAGCCATTCATGGGGAAGTTCGTTGTCGTCTACTTTGATGATATACTGATTTATAGCACCTCTACTACCGAGCACATCTCCCACATGAGAGTGATCCTTTCCACCCTGTGGAAAGAGACCTTATTTCTCAATCTTAAGAAATGCACTTTCAATGCTTCGGAGGTAGAGTTCTTAGGTTATATAGTCGGGTCACAGGGTATTCGAGTTGATCCGGGTAAGGTTCAGGTCATTAAGGACTGGCCCGTGCCAACCACCCTACGTGAGGTACGTAGTTTCCATGGGTTAGCCACGTTTTATCGTCGTTTCATACAAGACTTCAGTAGTATTATGGCGCCTATCACCGACTGTATGAAGAAGGGAGAGTTTACATGGACGAAGTCCGCCACCTATGCTTTTGAACGAATAAAGGAGCTTATGACTGAGGCACCTGTCTTACGTCTACCTGACTTTTCTAAAGTCTTTGAGCTCACATGTGATGCGTCTGGAGTAGGAATTGGAGGTGTCCTGAGCCAGGAGGGCCATCCCGTTAGCTATTTCAGCGAGAAGTTGTCGGGCCCCAAGTTGAATTATTCCAATTACGATAGGGAGTTCTATGCTGTAGTCCGATGTCTACACCATTGGAGGCACTATCTCCTCTCTAAGGAGTTCGTGATCCTCTCCGATCATGAGGCCTTGCGTTTCATTAACGGACAGCATAAAATCAGCCCAAGACACGCTAAGTGGGTAGCATTCCTACAAGGTTATACATTTAACCTCAAACATCTTAAAGGAGCATATAACCGAGTCGCCGACGCCCTTAGTCGTCTTACGCTTTTACTCACTTCTATGGAAGTACATGTTATAGGATTTGAGCGGGTTAAGGATGAGTATGCTACGTGTCCTGACTTCCAAGACGTCTATTTATCAGCCCAGGATAGTTCCCCCACGACGATATCTGCATACGTCATTAAGGACGGTTACCTGTTTAGGCACGGAAAGCTATGTATTCCACAGTCATCATTGCGTCTACATATCATTTGGGAATTGCATAGCAGAGGGTTGAGTGGTCACTTCGGTAGGGATAAGACGGTTACGTTAGTCGAGGAAAAGTTTTATTGGCCCAAACTTAAGACTATGGTAGGAAGAGTCGTGAGTAGCTGCCGAACATGTCAGGTTTCTAAGGGTGGTAAAACCAATGTAGGATTATATACACCCTTGCCTATTCCCTTCATGCCTTGGGTGGATGTTAGTATGGACTTTGTATTAGGCCTTCCCCCTACCCAACGCCGTCATGATTCCGTTTTTGTAGTTGTGGATAGATTTTCCAAGATGGCTTATTTCATCCCGTGCAGTAGAACAAACGATGCGTCTCATGTCGCTAAACTATATTTTAAAGAAGTCGTTAGTTACCGCGGAGTGCCAAAGACCATAGTTTCGGATAGAGACGTAAAATTCACTAGTTATTTTTGGAAAACGTTATGGATATTAATGGGAACAAAGTTATTGTTTTCCTCCGCCTATCATCCCCAAACGGATGGGCAGACGGAAGTAGTTAATCGGAGTTTAGGGAATTTGTTAAGATGCCTCGTGAGCGATCATTTAGGCACTTGGGATCTTCTCTTACCCCACACCCAATTAGCCTACAATAATTCCAAAAATAGGTCTACGGGTATGTCTCCGAATGAGATTGTCCACGGTTATAAAGCTCCTGTGCCGCTTGACTTGGTACCGTTGCCTCCAACGTACAAAGCAAGTCAATTTGCACAATCCTTTGCCCAACACATCCATGATCTACATGCACGTATACGGGCCACTTTGACGTCACAATACGACTCTTATCAGGCGCACGCTAATTTACATAGGAGAGTATCAAACTTTAAAATTGGCGATCTGGTTTTAGTCCGTTTAGTTCCCGAACGCTTGCCAACTGGCACCGTTAAAAAGTTAGCACCAAAGCGCGCCGGCCCTTTTCGGATTATTAAGAAGTTAGGTGACAACGCTTTCGTTTTGGATTTGCCTGCTGATTGGGGTATCTCCCCCATTTTTAACGTTTCGGATTTAACGATATTTTTGTCGCCACCACAAGAGTTGATTTCTTTGTCGTCTTCTTCTCCCACTTTAAATTCTCATGGGTTGGGGAGTGGTAGAACGGATGATCTCTCTCTTATGGTCCCCACAGGTATATCATCGGATGGTACGTTGCCTTCTTTCTTGCCTACTGCTAATATGTTCCCCAGGTTCCCACGGACATTTTCCACTCCAGAGATGATACTTGCTGCTGAGCATGTTACCACTGCTGATGGCGATACCCGCCGCTTCCTCATTCGTTGGCGTGACCGCCCCCCTTCGGATGACTCTTGGGTGCTCGAGTTGGAGCTGCAAAGTTTGGATGCCGATCTTCTTCGCCGCTACCTCTTGGACCACGCAACAGAGATGCGTGATTTTGAGCGGGGGAGGATTGATGGCGCACCCCCTCCACCTCTACTTGGAGACGACGCTGACGATGATGAGGTTGACCCGGTTGCTGAGGCGATTCAACTGAAGGACGTGAGGCGTCACGATGATGCTAGCGGAAGGCTACGTTACAACCTCCGCCCGCGGCGCGCAACATTCGTCGCACCGCATTAAAACATTTCCCTTTCATGCTTTATTATTTCTATTTGCGGAGCGCATTAAAACATTCGCCGCACCGCATTAAAACATTCGCCGCACCGCATTAAACAATCGTCGTTGCTAGGCTTTTTATTTCCGGATCGGGTGGATCCTATTTGCCGGAGCGGATCTTGGCCTATAGCCTTGGTTTTGCTCCCAAAAAGGTTGGCAATCTTTATGTTAATTTAGGGAACGATCCGACTCAAATTTTGATCGCTATTTTCGAGTCGACCAATCCTCCTTGTTATTTTTATGCGCTGCGTTTGTGACGAGGAAATATTGTGAGCGATAGGTGCTGTGTAGGTGCGATAGTTCTAAGACGATATTGGGCGAGGAGTGAATTATTTCCGTAGAGATTTCCGATTCCGGACATCCCTACATCAAGGACTCAATTCTCCAGTCTGCCCAGGTCGAATAGATGCCTCAGCATATTCAAGAACCAGGTCTACTCAGGTCATCAACTCTGAAGCAGCTCCCCGTTCGCCAGCTTCCTTTTCAGGCGGACTCAAGCATCAGTCCACATAGGTCGCAACCCTTCAGCAGGGATCGCGGCCTACATCAACAGACGGAAGCTCTAGGCCGCGAGACCAGCCCTCCCCTCTTGTACGGACTGGCTTATCTTTACTTTTGTGTTTCCCATCACCTCTGCCCAGTTCTCCTGTACCCCAGGGAGCCGGTTATTTAATCACTGCTCATTTGGGCAGGCTCTCGAACCTATAAATAGGGGTTAGTGGTTCACCCAAAGCATGCTGACTCAAGCCGAGGAGCCTACTTGTTAAAGGCTGTGGACTAGAATCTCAGGATTTGCGTTCTCCAGCTTGCTCTTCTTTCAGCTCTCTTCCTCTACTTGTAATCAACCATTTTCAATCAAAGGAAAGCCCGTCGCAAGAGAAGAATTTAGGTCGTGACTGACGGAGTCTTGTATTGTCGTGGCTCACAATTCTGCTGTCTTTTTCTCTCATCCACTAGTATATAGCTGCTTGCAGTCTCCTCATTTCCCTTCCTCTCCCCCTTGATCGAATCATTAGGTGTTGGTCCCGTTTTCGCACATCAATAGTTACCATGCTACCTTCAGATCTCAAGTAGTTTTTTGAAATCAACGTACAAAAATGTCAGACAGCCGAGCTTGCCATTTAGATCGCTCCAGTTCATCAGAAGACTCACTATGGGATGCAATTGAGCAGTCTCATTGGGAAGCTGAACGATCTCGCAAAGAGTCTGATCATCGCTTAGATACGATCAGTCGGGGTTTGAATGCATTGACTCAGCGGCTTGTGCCTCAGGAAGCAACATATCCCGCGGACACTCCAGTCCGCCAGACTATGCTCTGCTAATCTCCGATAATCATGTCTTCTCCCTAATCTCACCCTCTAGATCAGACCGCAGCTCCTCTACGACCTCAAGAAGTTCAGTTCGCCTCTCTGATGGACTTCTTCAGGGAGGCGGCCAGGTGCAGTCCTGCCTGCTAGCTCAATTTCATAGATCGTCAGTCCGCACAGCCTGCGGATGCCCCTGCTCCAGTCTGCCCCACATATCCTGGTGAATATCCTGGTTGCTGAGAAGGGTTGGGGTGTGCGGGCCGCGAGCCTTGTAGAGCGATTGGGCCCCCCGCTGGGTGAAAGCCCAGTATAATAGGGGATAACTAGCCCTCTCGTAACATACTGGATGTTTCTTTTTTTGACCAGTGATGGCATTGCTAACTTCTCGGATCGGAAAGCCTCTAACTATGGTGCACTTTATTGGCTCCGTAACAATCTTGAGAGTTCGATTACCTCCACTATCATGTCTTAGGAGATTGCTAAAAAAGAATGGACTTTCATAAGCGTACGTATTTTCAAGAATGCAGCATCTCTAGTGTATATGCCCGCTACTCGGATCTCTTCTCCACACAATAAAATGATGTGCTGATCCAAGAGTACTACAACACTTTGCGTGTTAATTGTTATGAGTTGCTTCGTACCGTCCATTCATCATTATCTCTTTTGTATGGCATAAAAATTGAGTTTATTGTCGTTGAATTTCTCCCCAATATGTGTTATCCTCCCCACAAGATCCAAACTTAGCTGATGGGCCGATTCTACGATGCCTAAAATGTCAGCCGCTATCTCAAATCCTTCACATTATCAAATTGACCTTCGCTAAGCCTCAGACTATTGATCACTCTGATTGGATATACGGGGGTTGTTGACATGATGGATGGTTCACGTATCATCTTCCATCTTACACATTTCAAATAAATTTAGCACGTAATGGACCAAATAACTTCGCCCCTTCCTTTCTCAGTGTACAATACGTTACTCTTATTGTACTAGGCCATTTCCAAGGCCTCTCATCCCACCATTTTGTGATCTATTGTTTACGTATTTACTTGATTGTTTTGGGTTTTTTATATTGGTGCATTCTGAAAGTGAGGATAGATAAAACTCTAGAGGGGGTGAATAGAGTATTCAAATTATGACAATCTACTCCACTCCCTTAGAGTTAATTTGCGGAATGAGTTTACAGATATATGAAACCCTAGAGCCTAACACAAAGTGAGGTGCACAAGAGAAAGCTAACTGTAATTACAGTTTAAGTTTTAGTCCTAACACAGCAACTAGCAATCCTAGTTAATTCTACTCACAGCCACAGTGCAGTAATTAAAATAAGCAACACAGACAACATAAGAATATTTATAGTGGTTCCCTCTCAATAGGTACATCCACTCTTATACCATCCTGGTAGGAATCCACTACAGGTTTTTGTTCAGGTGCCCTGCCACCAACTGATCTGATTCAGGTAGATCAAGTAAACCCTTTGAGCTTTTGATCAGGAGCTCAAAATCCAACACAGGTTTTTGCTCAGGTGCCCTGCCACCAAGGTTCACTTTTGAAGGGACTAATAACCCTTTGTACAGGAGGTTGAGAGAGTTAGAATGCCTTCCCTATTGTTAAACAAAATTAGAGAAGTTAGTGGATTGCACTGAGCTATAGAAAGCTCTGAAGAAATTAAGGCTCCCCCTGGCTTAGAGAATATCAAGGAAGAAGCCTTTCTTTAGGGTGCAGGATCTCTTCAGAACTCTTGACAGAGAAGATCTGTTGTCTTGAAGTTCTTGAAGGAGCAGCTTGAAGAAGACTCTTGATGTGGAATGGTTGTTCTTCTTCAACAGCTTTTCTTTCTTCTTCTTCTTCTTGAAGCTCTAAGTATGAATGTTCTTGTGAGCAGGATGAACTCAGGATTAAAGAAGAGAGAGTTGTTCTTCTCAGCTGTATGTGAAAATATCTGAGAGCTGTATCTTCTTGTTCTTGTTGTTGTTCTGTGTCTGTGTATATGAGTATGTGAGTAGTAGTATATCAGTGTATTTTAAACTTCTTTCAAAAGCTCTTTATATATCAGCCTTTGTAATGGCTTGAAACTTGTCTTCTTCTGAGATCTGCAATCTGGGCTACAAATAACACATAGTACAAAGAGCCTGCATAAGGACATCCTATAAAGAGATAAAGCTTTCTTAGAAGCTGCTTATCCATTCTGCAAGTCCAAAAGATATTAGAAAAAGTCACATCAAAAACAAACTCTTTACGGCCAGAAAAAGACATCTGTGTCTAACGGCTATAAAGGACAGCATGGCAGATAAAGCACAAAAATTTGTCAACTAATAGGACAAAAGACTTTGTCAGATAGAACTTGACTTATGCATAAAGAATGAGGCAAAGATTGCCTTGATATGTAAGCATAAAATCAAAGAAATAATCTTTAATAAAATAAGCCAGATAAATAAAAAATAATCCACAGAAGAGAAGGAATACAATTTCTCTAAATGCAGACAAAAGATCGTCAAACGAAGCACGGAGATCGTCGAACTCTCAGAGCAGATAGTCGAACTATCAGAACAGATAGTCGAACTACAAGAAATCTGTCTAGGCAAAAGAAGTCGAGCAGGACTCGACGATCGACGATACTAAGACCACAGATTGTCGATCTAACAGAGTTGAACTAACTCAGAGATAGACGATCTGCTGACAGACGATAGTCGATCAACTGATAGACGATAGTCGATCAACTGATAGACGATAGTCGAGCGGCGTTCGACTATAGTCGAACTAAAAAACACTTAACCAGATTTTCAACTGGATAAACAATAACTCTACACAACTGATGGAATCTAACCTAAATCTAACCTTTGACCATAGATAAATCTTGGGTCAAGAAACTAATTGAGAAGACTTAACTCAAATCCAAACTAGGGTACCAACAATCTCCCCCTATTTGGGTCAAGTCTCTCAAAACAAAAAGAATGCTATAAATAGATATAAAAACAACAATAATCTGTTAGGATCAAAGTGTATCATATCATATCAATAAGCAGCATAAAGTCAAACAATCAAGCAAAACAGACTATCAATAAATAAATTTATACATTATCAGAGTCTGGTTTAGAAGAGGAAGAAGCAGGAAGGAAAAAAATTTTCCTTTTGGGATCAATAGCATCCTTCTTTGAAGTCTTCAAGTCCTGTTCTCCAATAATCTTAGATTCTCCTGCTCTGGGCAAAACAGCCTCTGAATGCTTTTCCATATATTTTGAGGCATCAAAAACTTTTGGTCTGACTTGAAATCTATCTAGTTCCTTTTCGCTGAACTTTGACATAGTTGTTAAGCCTGTTATGTCTTTGCCTTCAGCTTTAGCTTTTCTAATTTGGGCTGATCCAACTAACTCAAGAAGTCTGGCCATCCTGAACTCAGGATTGAGCTCTTGGCTTTCATAAGCATTTTCATCAGCTAGATCTAGAGGCTTTATAGTCTTGAACTTTGTAGAAAGGTCTAACAGACCTGCAGCTGGTCCTGTGTTTTCTTGAATAACAAGAGATGATGGTGGAGCAACCTCTGCAAATTTCTTGCTTGACTTGTCAGAGTAAATTGCTCTTTTTCCTTTTGAATCTACTTGCTTAATCTGAGTTGGCTTTCTAGAGGGAAGAATTTTTCTCTCCTTAGGAGGTGAAGCTTTTCTTTTAGGTGAAGGAGGAGGAGAAAATGTTGGTTTTTAGTAAATCATCTCCTTCACCTGCTCTTTAGGTCCAGCTACTTGTCTTTGCTGGCCTGAATGGGGTCTGCCCTGGTAACCTGGGTTTCCTCTTCTCTGATAGGCCTGAGAAGGAGTAAATCTGGCTGGAGGAGCTGAGGGATTAGAAGATACATTCCCTGAAGCTCCTACACTAGGAGGAGGAGGAGGAGGACCTCTGGGAGTCCACTTGGGAGATGGAGTATCATATCTTTTGCTCTTCTTCCTCTCCTTCTACTGGTTCTTAGAGAATCCCATCCAATGTTGAAAGTCCTTAGACTTGGGATCAATCCCTTTCAATATGTAATAAGGGATGTCATTATCTGGATTAGGAGGAGGAGGAGCTTGAGCCTTCCTTTTCTTTTGAGCAATTTTCTTTTTCTTGGTTCCTTCAGAATCCTCTGAATCTTCCTCATCATCAGAGTGTGATGACTGAGGTTGATCATATGGATCAATGATATCTTGATCAGCTTTTTCTTTGGCTTTCAAAGCAGCCTTTTCTCTTTCTTCTTCTATGGCATCCTGTGCCAAAAGGGTATCTAGGTCTAGTCCTGGAGTATCATCCCAAAGAGTTGATTTTTCTTCTGACTCATTTGTAACTGTCTTGGAGACCAGTTCTTCTGAGGCTTGCACAAATTTCTGATCTGGTAAAACAGACTCAGGTTCTTTATTTTCTACATCAGGTTCTGGAGCAGCTTCTTGAACTGTTTCTTCATCACCTTGACCTTGATCTATAGCCAAAGGGACACATAAGTTTTCTAAATGGGATAGAATCATCCCTTCAAGGTATTAACAAGTTAACATGTCAGTCAACAGGTCAATGAATTGAGTAATTGTATTACCTACAGAATTCCCTAACTCCCATAACTCATCTAGGTAGGAGGTAATGACTCCTTCTAGGTACCTGACAACAGCATGAATAGATAACTCTTCAAGACAAACTCTGAAAGAAAATTCAGCTTCAGCTATAACTTCAGTTGTCCTCTGTTCTGAAACCTGAACTTCTGGAACTATAACTGTATCTGGAATTGCAGCTGATGTTGTACTTTCTGGAACTGCAGCTGACGGAATGTCCAGAGGAAGTCCTGAGACATCTTCATGGAACATCTCCCCCTGCCTGACTTCAGTGGCAACTAAACTCAGGCCCCTAAGTAAAGAGGGCTCAGCAGAATTTGAGAGGGCTGCAATGGAGGATGTAAAAGATGAAATGGAGGAAATAAGAGGGGCAATTGCTGCTTCAATCATTGATTTGATTGAAGGAGTAATTAGCTTCATGATGCTTGCAATGAATGCTAGTGTGATTTCAAAAGATGTAGATGGGGGAATCACAATAGATGAAGGAACATTAGGTATGATGTTCTCCTGATGAGATGTAGTGTCAACTGGTGATGGAGATGTAGATGCATGAAGATCAATATGATCTTGAAGTGAAATTGGTGACTGAGGTGGAGTTGGAAGTTTCTCAGAAACCAACAGATCAGTGCTAAGATTTGAAATCCCAGCAAGGTGTGAAGGAGTTAGAGATGCTGGTGGTGATGCATGGAGAATAGCAGTGGATGTAGATGGTACTGTGATAGAAGTGGATGGCAATGCAGATGAAGGTGGAATGGGGGGAATGGAAGAGCCTTCTTCAGGTAGGTGGGGGGTGACTATTACTGTCCTTGTGTTCTCAGATGGAATAGGAGCAACCCCAGCAGGTGAAGGCTTCTGTATATTCCTTCTCCACTTGATAAACAGAGTGGGATCCATCTTCTTGCTTGCATTGATTGATGTTGAGACTGTTCCCAACAGCTGAGGGTATTTCTCTCTCAGAAATATCCCAATCACCCTTCCAAGGGTCACCTCTTTCTTTGAGTTCTTTCTCTTGATTAATTCAAACACTATCCCAGCCCAATTTATTGCTTTCCCATTAACAATAGCACACATTAAGGCAAACTGCTGCCTGGTAATGTTATCGTGTGCAGAGTGCTTTCCCAACAACACTTTCCCTACTAGTTCTGCTAAGAACTTGATCTTCATCAGGAAGCTTATCTTCAGCACCTTGGAAGGAATGCATTCAACATGTCCTAGCTCTAATAGCATCTTGCTATACTCCTGAGTATCTTGATCATACTCTTCTTGACCATTGATCAAACCAAAAATTTCAGTTAAGACAGCAGGAGTCAAAATTACCTCCTCGCCGCCGATAGTCCATGTCATCGATTCGTCGCTGGAAGACGATGTATAGACCCATTCTATGATTTCTGGAATATTTATCTTAATCCTTATAGACATAAGCTTCTCCAGTCCTTGATCTTTGCATAACTGTAACATCTCGAGAATGTCGGCATCGCAGGCACTGAAAGAATCAAAATTGACGCTAAAGCCGGCATCAAACTTCATCGCGGTCAGCAAAGCTGGAGCAATCGCCATGGATTTGGTTGGGGAAGATGAGAGAAATGAAATCAGAAAGCACGGGGCAGAGCTCAAGTCAAACCTTTCAAGCAGGAATGAGGAATATGAAACAACGAGCTCTGTCGACTATAAAAAGCACAATCTATTAACCTAGGTCGACCATCGGTTTATATGTAAACAGCAATCGTCGACCTACTTCAACAGATACTAGAAATGATGGTCGATCGATCGTTCGACGATCGTTTCCTGAAGCAAAGTAGTCGAGCTATCGATCGACTATTTCTGTCTTCACAAACAATCGATCTGTCATCAACCATAGGTCGACGATAGGCTCAACCTGTTCGACTATGTTCGAACGACATTCGATGATATTCGAGCAGATTTCAACATAGGCAGAAATTACACTTGGTCTATTCCATTTATCATACCTAATTGATTCAAAAAAACAGATGCTTCTATTCATCAAAGGGCTTGGTGAAAATATCACCTCTCTGAAGGTCAGTGGATATAAACTCAAGACTAATTTTGTTCTTTTCCACACAATCTCTTAGAAAATGGTGTCTGATCTCAATGTGCTTGGTCCTAGAGTGGTGCACAGGATTTTGTGCTATGGAAATAGCACTGGTACTGTCACACATGATTTTTGTGTTCTTGTGTGTGTACCCATAATCCAAAAGCTAGTTTTAAATCCACAGGATCTGTGAACAACAACTAGCAGCTGCTATATATTCAGCCTCTGCAGTTGAAGTTGAGACAGAAGCTTGTTTCTTGCAGAACCAAGAGACTAATCTCTCTCCCAGGAACTGACATGTCCCTGAGGTACTTTTCCTGTCAACTCTACAACCAGCATAGTCAGAATCAGAGTATCCAATTAACTCAAATTCTGATTCAGCTGGGTACCACGGTCCTAAATTTGGACATCCCGTCAGGTATCTCAAAATTCTCTTGAGAAGAATCAAATGAGATTCCTTGGGGTTGACCTGGAATCTAGCACATAGGCATGTGGCAAACATTATATCAGGTCTACTTGCAGTTAAATACAATAGGGAACCAACAATGGCCCTATAGTTTTTCTGATCTGCTGGCTTACCTTTATCATCAGAATCTATAACTACATTTGTAGTCATGGGCGTATGCATTGCTGAAGCATCAGCCATCCCAAATTTCTTTACCAATTCTTTGGCATACTTGGATTGGGAGATGAAGATGCCATCAGCATCTTGCTTCACTTGGAGACCAAGAAAGTAAGACAGCTCACCCACACTACTCATCTCAAACTTAGAGTGCATCAGGTCTGAGAACCTTTTGCATAGTTTGGGATCAGTGGAACCAAAAATAATGTCATCCACATAGACTTGAACTAACAGGATTGTGTCCTTGTGATGCTTAACAAACAGGGTTCTATCAACTACTCCCCTAACAAAGTTGTGCTCTAACTGGAAACTAGTTAGAGTCCCATACCAGGCTCTGGGTGCTTGTTTAAGTCCATAAAGAGCTTTTTGCAACTTATAAACAAATGAGGGTTGAGTTAAAGAAACAAACCCAGGAGGTTGTTCAACAAACACCTCTTCCTTTAGCTCACCATTTAGGAATGCACTCTTAACATCCATTTGAAAAACCTTAAACTTCATATAGGCTGCATAGGCTAGAAAGATCCTTATTGCCTCTAGCCTTGCAACAAGGGCAAAGGTTTGGTCATAGTCTATACCTTCCTCCTGTCTGTAGCCCTAAGCTACAAGCCTAGTTTTGTTCCTTATAATAATTCCTTGGGCATCCAACTTGTTTCTGAACACCCACTTGGTGTCTATGATCAGTTGGCCTTTTGGTCTTGGAACCAAAGTCCATACTTTACATCTTTCAAATTGATTAAGCTCTTCTTGCATAGCAATGATCCAGTGGGGATCTAGCTCAGCATCTTTTATGGTGAGGGGCTCAATTTGTGAAAGGAAACAAGCATGCATCACATCCTGTCTTAATTTATGTCTTGTTTGCACACCAGCTGATATGTCACCAATCACTTAAGATGTAGGATGATCTCTAAGTATGACAAGATTAGTAGGTGGGATGTGATCTTCAACAACAGTTTGGATTAATTCCTCTTGTGGAATAGGATTAACTGTTGGTGGTACAACAACTACTTCCACAAAGTCTTCATCACTGTCGGAATCAGTAATATGAAGAGTTGATAGAGGGGGAAACTCTTGGGTGAGATCCTTGCATAACTCTGGTACCTGCAATGAGTTTGAGGAAGGAGAAGTTTCCTTCTCCTTGTAAAACATTTTTGACTCATCAAAAGAAACATGCACAGACTCTTCTATTTTTAATGATGATTTGTTAAACACCCTATAAGCTTTGCTTACTTGGGAATATCCAAGAAAAATTCCCATTGAAGCTTTTGCTTCAAACTTTCTAAGGTATTCTTTGTTGTTATTGTGAATGTACACTACACAACCAAAGACTCTAAAATAGTTAATTTTAGGTTTCTTTCCTTTAAGTAATTCATAAGGAGTTTTACTCTTAAGCTTATGTATTAGACATCTGTTCAAAACATAATTAGTTGTGCTAATAGCTTCTGCCCAATAAGAGAGAGGCATGTTAGCATCTGCCAACAATGTTCCTGCAGCTTCAATTAGAGTTCTATTTTTCCTTTCCACTACCCCATTTTGTTGAGGAGTTCTAGGAGCAGATAAGCTATGTTTGATACCTTCTTTCTCACAGAATTCTTGCATGAGAAGAGACTCAAACTCAGTACCATGATCACTTCTGATCAAGGCAACATGAGTAGAATACTCAGTCTGCACACATAGCAGAAAGTCTGTAAGAACTTTGAAGTTATCATCCTTAGTTCTCAAAAAGAACACCCAAGTGAACCTAGAGAAATCATCTACAATCACTAAAGTGTAAAATTTCCCTCCTAGACTTTGTACATTTATTGGGTCAAAAAGGTCCAAGTGCAATAAGTACAGGATTCTAGATGAATCACTCTTATTTACATATTTGAAAGAATTTTTGGTTTGCTTGCCTAATTGACAAGCCCTGCATAGGCCTTCCTTCTTGTAGGGGCAAGAAGGTAAACCTCAAACAAGGTTGTATTTAGATAACCTAGATATATTCTTGAGGTTAAGATGGCTAAGCCTTTTATGCCATAAGGTGTTATTATTGGTTACTTCATTAAACAGGCAGATTTCAGATTGAGTTGAATTAAAATCTACTAAGTAAATATTACCCTATCTAATGCCTACTAACACTACATTACTATTTAAAGTAATATTGCAGAGAGTGTTAGTGAATGATACCTGATAACCTGCATCACATAACTGGCTTACTGAGATTAAGTTATGCTTCAGCCCAGTTACATATGCAACCCTTTTGAATGTCACTGCTCCAATGGTAAACCTACCATATCCTTCTGTTTGACCACAGCTGGAATCCCCAAAGATCATTTTTGGTCCAAGCTTGGCCTTAAAGCTTGACAGATTGTCTTTGTTTCCTGTCATATATTTGGAACAGCCACTATCCAAATACCATTTATCTTTAGTAATTGGATAGGTCTTCACCTGAAAAATAAACAGTTAGACATTGTGGACCCAGACAACCTTGAGTCCATTATTCTTCACATAATGAAAACTTGAAATGAAAGAAAAAGCAGGCTGAGGTTTATATCCTAAGGGATATGATCTCCTAGGTGGAATACTCCATGCAGTTGATGGGTCAATGAACCTAGTGTTTCTATTTACCTTAGTGTTTCTAAGGTTCTGATTATTATTTTGAAAATCATGTTCAGATCGTCGATCAACGTTCGATGATCGATGCCCAGATCGTCGAGTATCGGTCGACCATTGGGCCTGCGATCGTCGAGCATAGTTCGACGATTTTTGTATTTCTTTAAATTTCTATTTTCTCTTTTCTCTCTTAGCCTTATTTAAAGTTTTGTTAACTTGATTTACTTGCTCAGTATTCTTTATTCCTTCAGCTGAAATAAAGTTTACTGTGGTGGAAAGATGGTTTTTCAGAACCATGGGGGGTCACTTGGTGAAGCTCCTAAGCCTAGCTTATTGTTACCTGTCCTAGTGTTTGACATGCTAGTAATCTCTAGCAGCTTAAGACTTCTACCATTAAGAGATTCTTCTAATCTTTTAGATTTGGCTAGTTCAATTTTAAGAAATTTGATTTCTTCAGTTGATCTAGTGAGTTCAGCTTCTAGCCTAGCATTTTCACTAGATAGGGATTCTGATTCAGCTATCCTATTTCTAAGCTCCTTAATCTCCTTCTCTGAGCTAATTAAATCTAAACAGAGAGATTTAAATTCAAATCTGAATTCAACATAAGTAAAATCATAAGAAGACAATGTCTGATCTTCAGTAGGCATTTCTTCTTCATCAGAACTCTCTGCAGCTGAATGATTGCTGCAGGCATCAATTGCCATTAGGCAAATTTCTTTTGCCTTCTTCTCTTCCTCATCTTCACTGGAGCTTGAGGAGGAAGATTCCTCATCAGTATTACTCCAGGTTTCAGCCACAAATCCATTCTCCTTCTTCTTGTTTTTGTAGGAGGAGGACTTGGAATGGTTCTTCTTATATTCTTTGTCTTTTCTCTTCTCCTTGTTCTTTTCCTCTGGACACTCAGGTAGAATGTGTTTAGGTTTCCTGCAGCCATAACATATAAGTTCTTTAGTTGGTGTTCTGTCATACCTTGGCTTGTCTTCATATCTGGAAGACTTCTTTCTGAAGTCCTTTCTGCCCATTTTGAGAAATCTTTTGGCAAAGAGTGCCATCAGCTCCTCATTTGATTGGCTTCCTTCAGATGCATCAGTAGCCTTTAGAGCAAGAGTTTGCTCTTTCCTTGTAGGAGTGGGAGTCTTGGCTTCATCTTCAGCTTCCCTGGTCTTCAGTACTTGCTCAAATGATTTGAGCTTGCCAAGGAGAGCTTCAGTTGAAATCTCAGTTGTACTTCTGGACTCTTTGATGGGCCAGATCCCTAGATCCCATGTGCTAGGGAAGCACATCAATATCTTGTCATTTACCTCTGTCAATGTGATCTCTTTATCAAGGGTTCTCAGCTCATTGATGATGGAGTTGAGCCTGGTGTACATTGCCTCAACTGATTCTGCTTCAGTTTTCTTGAAATTCTCATATTAGGATATGAGGTTGGACCTTCTGTCCTTCCTCTCATCAGCTAAACCAGCTATAATCTGGTTCAGTGAGTCCCACATGGCTTTTACTGAAGTGCAATCGGCCACTTTTTGGAAAGCTTCATCAGACATGGTCTGAGCCAGAATGTTCATAGCTTTTGCATCAGCTATCTTTGCTTTCTTGTAAACATCATTATAGTCAGAAGGTGGTACTGCACACAGATTTGTTGAAGTTGTAGCATTAGTTGCAGCAGGTGGTGTTGGTGGTCCTGTCAAAATAGAAGAAAAGATATCTTCATCAATAGAATTCATATACAGTCTGATTCTTGTCTTCCCGATGCTGAAGTTAGCTAAGTTGCATACTGGAGGTCTGGTGCTAGAATAATCCTTATACTGGGACATGAAGTGAATATCTATAAACTTGGTATCTATCTAGATCTTGTGACTCAGGTGTTAACCTGTATAGTCAGTCAACCTCCCTCTGATACCAATTGAAAGTGAGGATAGATACAACTCTAGAGGGGGGGTGAATAGAGTATTCAAAATTATGACAATCTACTCCACTCCCTTAGAGTTAATTTGCGGAATGAGTTTACTGATATATGAAACCCTAGAGCCTAACACAAAGTGAGGGGCACAAGAGAAAGCTAACTGTAATTATAGTTTAAGCTTTAGTCTTAACACAGCAACTAGCAATCCTAGTTAATTCTACTCACAGCCACAGTGCAGTAATTAAAATAAGCAACACAGACAACATAAGAATATTTATAGTGGTTCCCTCTCAATAGGTACATCCACTCTTCTACTACCCTGGTAGGAATCAACTATAGGTTTTTGTTCAGGTGCCCTGCCACCAACTGATCTGATTCAGGTAGATCAAGTAAACCCGTTGAGCTTTTGATCAGGAGCTTAAAATCCAACACAGGTTTTTGCTCAGGTGCCCTGTCATCAAGGTTCACTTTTGAAGGGAGTAATAACCCTTTGTACAGGAGGTTGAGAGAGTTAGAATGTCTTCTCTATTGTTAAACAAAATTAGAGAAGTTAGTGGATTGCACTGAGCTATAGAAAGCTCTGAAGAAATCAAAGCTCCCCCTGGCTTAGAGAATATCCAGGAAGAAGCCTTGCTTCAGGGTGCAGGATCTCTTCAGAACTCTTGACAGAGAAGATCTGTTGTTTTGAAGTTCTTGAAGGAGCACCTTGAAGAAGACTCTTGATGTGGAATGGTTGTTCTTCTTCAACAGCTTTTCTTTCTTCTTCTTCTTCTTCTTCTTCTTCTTCTTGAAGCTCTGAGTATGAATGTTCCTGTGAGCAGTGTGCGAATAGACCAAAAACAGTCCGGAAACTGGAGTAATAGAAATTTTATTATCCAAAAAACTATCTATTACAAAGGTATAGCCTCCCTTATATAGAATGGAGGAGAGAGATAGAGTACAAATACCCAATGTGGGACTAAATACAGAAATACAGCATATACAAAGCTAACCGCCTAACCGCGCGGTTAGTAAGAACACTAACCGCTCGGTTACCAAACCGTCATGCCAACCCACTATCGCTGCTTCAGATATCAGACCGCCGGAGACAACCCGCCTAACCGCGCGGTTACCTAACCGCCCGGTCTGTAGCCGCCTGTCCGCCCAAGCCTATACAGCAACACTCCCCCTCAAGCTGGAGCATATATGTCGATCATGCCCAGCTTGCTGCAAATGTGGAAAAAGGAAGTAGATACAGGCTTTGTGAAGATATCTGCTAACTCTTTCTCTGACGTAACAAACGGAGTGCAAATCTGGTTCTTCAACACTTCTTCCCGAACGAAGTGATAGTCAACCTCTATGTGTTTTGTCCGCTCATGAAAGACCGGGTTCTTGGAAATGTAGATGGCCGCCTTGTTGTCGCAAAACATAGGAAGCGGATAGTTATAGACCTCTCCTAAATCCAGCATGAGAGCCCGCAACCATTTCAACTCGCACGTGGTTGACGCCATACTTCGATATTCTGCTTCCGCACTAGATCTGGAGACAATGGATTGCTTCTTGCTCTTCCAGCTAACCAGATTTCCTCCAACAAATGTGCAAAAGCCAGATGTCGACTTGCGATCCCCTTTGTCGTCCGCATAGCTAGCATCGGAGTACGCTTCAACTCTTAAATGGCCATTCTTCTGAAAGAGGAGACCTTTCCCAGGAGATGACTTTACATATTCCAGAATTCTTAGAGCAGATTGAAGATGGCATTCCCTAGGAGACTGCATAAACTGGCTGACCTTTCCTACTGCATAAGAGATGTCTGATCTGGTCACCGTGAGGTAAATGAGTTTGCCAACAAGACGCTGATACCTTGTAGTGTCTGATAGATGAGGTGATTCATCAGTCCATGTTTTGTCTTCTCTAGGAGCCATGGGACACCGAGCAGGTTTAGCGCCCGTCAATCCTGCCTCTTTCAATAAGTCAAGAGCATACTTGCGTTGGGAGAGAACCAAGGAGCCCGGTTTTCGAGAGATTTCAATTCCCAAGAAGTATTTTGGAGAGCCCATATCCTTCGTGACAAGGTGTTGGCGGAGATGGTCCTTCGTCAAGGCTACACCAGCTTGGTCGTCGCCAGTAAGAAGTATGTCATCCATATAAACGGCTAGCACAACCAGACCCGAGGATGTCTTGCGAATGAACAAGGAGTGATCCGCTGAACTCCTTGTGAAACCGATTGCCCCAACTATGCCACTGAACTTGTCGAACCATGCCCGAGGACTCTGCTTTAGACCATAGATGGCCTTTTTCAACCGGTATACTCGAGTCTCCCCCTGAGCAACATACCCAGGAGGTTGCTCCATGTAGACATCCTCATGAAGATCACTATAGAGGAAAGCATTCTTGACATCCAACTGGGAAATAGGCCAATCCTTGTTGACCGCCACTGATAGAAGAACCCGAATAGTGCTGAGACGAGCAACCGGAGAGAACGTGTCGAAGTAATAAACACCGTAAGTCTGGGTAAATCCCTTGGCCACAAGACGGGCCTTGTACCGGTCCACACTGCCATCCGGACGGAACTTGTGACAAAGACCCAGCGACATCCAACCACATCCGTGCCAAAAGGAGGAGGCACAAGAGTCTAAGTGCCCCGCTCAGATAGAGTAGCAATTTCTTCATCCATGGCCGCCTTCTAGTGAGGAACATCAAGGGCTTCCTGGTAGTTGCGAGGAGTGGAAGTCGCCGAGATGGCTAGGGCGAAGTCCCTGCGAGAAGGTGTTAGCCGATCATAAGAAACAACAGCTGCTAGCGAGTGCTGGGTGCACGTCCGAACCCCTTTGCGAAGAGCAATGGGCAGTTCCAGGTCATCTAGTTCCTCAGTCGCCGGTGCATCCGTGGCGGAGAAGGCTGGCCCAAGAGAAGGGAGAGACGGCCGAGGAGAGGAGGAAGATGGCAGGGGATTAACAGACGGAGTGTGCGGTAGAGTTGGTGATGGAGGAATCTCAAGAGGAGTGGATGGGACGGAGGGAATTGTGGGAGAGGGCAAGTCAGCCGGAGGAAGAGTAAGGTCAGAGGAGAAGTATGAGGCATTTTCAAAGAACGTCACATCCGCCGAAACGAACTGTTTGTGATGAACAGGGTCAAAGCAACAGTAACCTTTTTGAGTAGTAGAATAACCCAAAAAGATACACTTGGTGGAACGTGGGGATAATTTGTCGCGAGTTGCGGAAGGGTTGTGAACAAAGGCGGTGCAGCCAAAAATGCGTAGAGGTAAGGGAAAGGCATTTTTGGCCGGATAGAGAATGGAAAAAGGTGTTTTGCCTTTAAGAACAGTCGAGGGAAGACGATTGATGAGGAAGCAGGAGATGAGAATCGCATAGCCCCAGTAGCTACGAGGAACCTGCATCTGTGTCATGAGAGTGCGAGCGACATCGAGGAGGTGACGGTTTTTATGTTCCGCCGCCCCATTTTGTTGGGAGGTATATACACAGCTAGTTTGATGAATGATGCCGTGTTGCATACAGAAAGAAGAAAATTCATTAATCAGGTATTCTTTAGCATTATCTGAACGAAAAACTTTCACAGAAGTACCAAACTGAGTTTTAATCATAAAATAGAAGGATTGCCATACAAAAAATAGTTCAGAGCGTTCTTTTAAAAGATACACCCATGTACATCGAGAGAAATCATCAATAAAGGTTACAAAATAGGAACTACCCCGCCCTATGGTAAGGGTGGGGGCAGGACCCCATACATCAGAGTGAACAAGGGCGAACGGCTTAGAAGAGCCACGACCTTGCTTAGGAGGAAAGTGGAGCGGTGATGCTTGCCTAGCTGACAGGCATCACAGTTGATAGGAGAAGCATGCTGAGGTAGGTGGGGGAACAGTTGGTGGATGAGACGTGATGGAGGATGCCCAAGACGAAGGTGCCACTGAAGAAGATCTGTAGAAGCGGATGAGAATGGTGAAAGAGCGGATACATCATCAAGGAAGTAAAGGCAGCCTCTCTCAGTCCCAGTAGCAATCGTCCGCTTGGAGTCCGGGTCCTGAAAAGAACAAAAAACAGGAGTAAACGTTACTGAGCACTGAAGTTGCTTGCAAAGGGAAGTAACCGACAATAAATTGCACTGGAACTTGGGCACATAGAGAGTATCCGCTAGGCGAAGGGACGGAGTAACTTGAACCATGCCAGTCCCATGCACCGGAGAGGGAGAGCCATCCGCAACGAGAACCGGGGGCAATCGATCATGTGTTTCTAGGAGAGAAAAACACTGAGGATTGCCCGTTATATGATTAGTGGCACCAGAGTCGATTAGCCATTTACCTTGAGTCACCACATGGGCGCTACCTGAAGTCGTGGCCACTGAGGCAAATGACTTGGGTGAGTGGGGAGCATCACCAGAGGGACGAAGGTGCGGATGCTTTGTCCAGCATCGGTCAATCAAGTGGCATGTTCGGCCACAGTGAGAACAGAGATAGCGAGAAGGGTCGTGCCCGCCGGACTGGTGACCACGTCCACCCGAGCCACCACGATGTGCTTGGTGAGCATAGGCATCCGGAGCAGGAGGAGCGGCAAGCAAAGGTCGATTGAGCAAAGAGGTAACAGCGGCAATGCGGGCAGCTGTAGCATCCAGGGTGGGAGATTCAGCTTCTCCAAGAATTTGCTGTCGGATCATATCATAGGAATCCGCGAGCCTCAGAAGGTAACAAAAAACCAGGAGTTCCTGGAAGTGCTTCAGTTGGGTGGCCACGTCCGCAGAGAGGGGACGATTTTGAAGAATCTCCGCTCCAAGGGCTTGGACCTGTTGGTAAGCCGCAGCAGGAGACATGGATTGGCGAGCAAAGAGATCCGCATACAGAGTATAGATGCGAGATGTTTGACCCCCTTTGGAGTAGAGGGCGACTAAGTGAAGCCAAGCTTGCTTGACCGTCTCATCGTGACGGATGACCGGAAGACATTCATCGGACAAGCTGTTTGCCAGCCACGTACGAACAAGAGCGTCATTCGCATCCCAGTCATTAAATTGGTCAGAGTCCGCAGGAGGAGTTTCATCGGTAAGATGATGACGCTTGCGCTGAGAGCGGAGAAGAAAGGTAAACGAGACACTTTAATCGGGATAATTGGGGCCGAGAAGCTTAGAAACTGTTCCAAGGTTCCCGGACGCAGCAGGAGGAGGAGGAGGGTGGGTAATGACAGTAGTCGAGGTGGAGACATCAGAAACAGTCATTCTAGAAGATAGGTCGCGTTGTTAAGAAAGTAAACCGGGCGAGTAGCACAAGGAGGAGACCGCAGCGGTCACAAGGGGAACACCAGCGGCTAGAGAAGCCACGACCAAGCTGCGGAGAGCAAAGGAGAAATCTGCGCAGTTAAGGATGAGTAAACCGGGCGAACAGAAGGAGAAGATCGCAGAGAAGCAGAGAGGAGGTCGCGCGAGCTGAAAGATAAGATCGCGGCGAGAAGAGGAGGACGCTCGGACAGAAGGCAATGTAATCAGGGGGACTAGATCGCTGCCTCTGATACCATGTGCGAATAGACAGAAAATAGTCTGGAAACTGGAGTAATGGAAATTTTATTATCCAAAAAACTATCTATTACAAAGGTATAGCCTCCCTTATATAGAATGGAGGAGAGAGATAGAGTACAAATACCCAATGTGGGACTAAATACAAAAATACAGCATATACAAAGCTAACCGCCTAACCGCGCGGTTAGTAAGAACACTAACCGCTCGGTTACCAAACCGTCATGCCAACCCGCTATCGCTGCTTCAGATATCAGACCGCCGGAGACAACCCGCCTAACCACGCGGTTACCTAACCGCCCGGTCTGTAGCCGCCTGTCCGCCCAGGCCTATACAGCAACAAGCAGGATGAACTCAGGATTGAAGAAGAGAGAGTTGTTCTTCTCAACTGTATGTGAAAATATCTGAGAGCTGTATCTTCTTGTTCTTGTTGTTGTTCTGTGTCTGTGTATATGAGTATGTGAGTAGTAGTATATCAGTGTATTTTAAACTTCTTTCAAAAGCTCTTTATATATCAGCCTTTGTAACGGCTTGAAACTTGTCTTCTTCTGAGATCTGCAATCTGGGCTGCAAATAACACATAGTACAAAGAGCCTGCAGAAGGACATCCTATAAAGAGATAAAGCTTTCTTAGAAGTTGCTTATCCATTCTGCAAGTCCAAAAGATATTAGAAAAAGTCACATCAAAAACAAACTCTTTACGGCCAGAAAAAGACATCTGTGTCTAACGGCTATAAAGGACAGCATGGCAGATAAAGCACAAAGATTTGTCAACTAATAGGATAAAAGACTTTGTCAGATAGAACTTAACTTATGCATAAAGAATGAGGCAAAGATTGCCTTGATATGTAAGCATAAAATCAAAGAAATAATCTTTAATAAAATAAGCCAGATAAATAAGAAATAATTCGCAGAAGAGAAGGAATACAATTTCTCTAAATGCAGACAAACGATCGTCGAACGAAGCATGGAGATCGTCGAACCCTCAAAGCAGATAGTCGAACTATCAGAACAGATAGTCGAACTACAAGAAATCTGTCTGGGCAAAAGAAGTCGAGTAGGACTCGACGATCGACGATACTGAGACCACAGATCGTTGATCTAACAGAGTTGAACTAACTCAGAGATTGACGATCTGCTGACAGACGATAGTCGATCAACTGATAGACGATAGTCGATCAACTGATAGACGATAGTCGAGCGGCGTTCGACTATAGTCGAACTAAAAAACACTTAACCAGATTTTCAACTGGATAAACAACAACTCTACACAACTGATGGAATCTAACCTTTGACCATAGATAAATCTTGGGTCAAGAAACTAATTGAGAAGAATTAACTAAAATCCAAACTAGGGTACCAACACATTCTCACATTTGACGATGTATTATTGGTCTTGACAAACCTCTTGTCCGAAAGATGTGAAGAATCTTCCCCAATAAAGTTTTAATATGGACTCAAGAGTAGGACCCGAAAATGAGGATTTGAATTCTTCCTCTGACTTTACCTGTATTTTTAAAGAAGTTTATGCCGTTTCATGAAATGCGTTGCAACAAGTAAAATCAGATTCTCATTTATGGGAATAATATATAGGTTTATGGAAATTGTGCTAGTTACTTTGTCTGATGTGCCATCTTGATTTAAAAAGGTGGGAAAGATGTACCATTGGATATTCGTGAAATGCAGAAATACTTGAGCTCACTTTGACGAGCCGGGCTGAGGAAATGGACTTTGATTGCGAACAATGATCCTTGGATAGTATCCTATATTCCTACTCGATGTGCTTTGTTGGTTATTGAGTTGTAGATGCTTGTTGTGGAGTTCTTTTGATTGTGAGAGGACTTAGCGCAACCAACTCGACCAAAAGCCCGGACTGTTGGAGGACGGCGCAACTAATCTTTATATCAAAGATTTCAACCGGGGACGGGGCAGCCAGTTAAACCATTACCGCATAGCACCGCAGCGCGGGGGCGATTCCGGACCGCAGCCCCAACAATCCCCCCCCCCCCCCCCCGGAAACGACCCCGGGGTTTCGAACCCGTACCCCGCATCTCCACCAATTGAGAGGACTTAGCGCAACCAACTCGACCAAAAACCCGGACTGTTGGAGGACGGCGCAACTAATCTTTATATCAAAGATTTCAACCGGGGACGGGGCAGCCAGTTAAGCCATTACCGCATAGCACCGCAGCGCGGGGGCGATTCCAGACCGCAGCCCCAACAGATTGATTATTATGTGTGGTACCCTTGATGCACAGAGATAATGATTTAGTACTTCTGCTGATGTGGGTTGTTTTTTGGGGTATATAAATATCCTTTGCCTTTTTCATGGCTTTGAAATTACCATATCATCACTGAAAAGTCCAAATACACCACTTGGCATTTTCAACCATCTACATTGCACGCTTTTACTCCGTTTCTATCGTTTACGTCCAATTTTCTCGTTTAGAGTTCATCCTTTTCCTAACACGGTGGTTGTCGTATCAAAGTGTTTCACAATTAGTGCTTTCAGCCATCAAATTACAAGAGTTGTGGGGTTGTGGAATTCCTCCTTTATATTCCTATATGTATCTCCTGCATCACATGAGCATACTAATTTTTTACTCTGGGTGACTTTGGAATTCTTCTTTGCTCACGTTTCCTTGTGTCTTTGCTTCTCTATTTGGCCTGAACTCAATTCAAATTTCAACCGCTACATTGTGATTCCTACTGGGGCAAGTGGAAATTGAACTTCTTTCACTATCTGTTCTTGTTGGAGCTATACTGTCCTCCCAGGGTGCGCATTCTTCTACGGCTTGAAATTTGTCGTTGAGAATCTGACGTTCAAGCGGATTGGACCAGTAAGTTTGTTATCCATGATTCGGGTTAGCGAGATTGCCTCTTCATCCGCGTTCATCTCCAAGCAGTTACGCCGGCAACAGAAATTGAATCCCTAATTAAAGCCTGGTTGAATAACTTCTCTTTTTAGGAGGTTTAGTTGAGTCATAGAAGCCTATTAAATAGATTTGTATAGTGTTTGGCCCACTATGAAATATGACTTCTCCTAGAAAAGGCTAGAGGTGAACTGGAATGGCTTATAAAAATATCTCTTTGTTTTTTTCTGTTGGGGTAAACTACTATAATATGTCCTTTCATTGTAATTGCCAAACTTTAGTAGCTAGCAAAAATAAGATCTTTGGTAGAAAGATTAAACATAATACTGTATAACAGTTTTGATAAAATGATGGATTAATATCCTTATATTTTGTGAGGGATGTAATAATGGAAGGGGATGTGGGACTAAATGCCAATAAGCCCATGAAGTTGAAAACTGGACATATGTTACTGGAGATCATTCTAACTTAAAGTAGTATGTAATGTTTATCCATAAGTTTTGTTAGTAGGATGTAATAATTTCAAGGGGTTGACTTCGTTCTTAATGAGCACAGTTCATATAGAATGATGTGTTTTACTGTGATACACACTTAATTATGTTTGTTTCTACGGTGAGAGTTGGAGCCATGAGAATGCGAGTGTTGATAATGGTGCGGTGGGAAGTAGAGAGTGTGCATGCGGTCTCTGAAAAGATCAAAATGGGGTTTTGGAGTTGCGGAGCTGGGAATCAGAGGGCTACTAAAATGGTGTTTTTAGTGGTGATATTTTCCACCAAATGGAGGAGTAAAAACGCACAAACACAGACCCTTATTGAGCTCACCTATATGATTGTAAAGTTTTGGCCATCTTTTATGAGAATTTAAACATTCTCGAGAGCACTCACGGTATCCAGGTATAGACCCGTGGACATGAAGCTAAGAGTATAAATTTTAAATTTTGCATGATTCTTGTAAGCTAGGAAGGAACAGCTTATCACATATGGATGGGTTCAGTTTCCATTTTTCAATCAATGTATAAAAAGATCCCCCTAAAATTTTACTCCAAGGGGTTATCTGACAACCGCCTGCACCACCAACACTCAGGTCGAAAGGGTCAGCTTCAACAGGTCTGCATATCGTATATCTCAACCCCTCTTCATGCCCACTGGCGGGTTGTTGGAAGGGACAACCTCCGTTCGATGAGAGAAACTCGAAGTTAAGTGGGCAGCACAAGGACTTTTCAGGTGGTCACCCATTCCGAAACTACTCTCTCCTGAGTATGCTTAACTGTAAAGTTTTTCCTCATCACCGATTGAGCTGAGGTTGTCTCGGAGAAGTTGACCTTTGCTATCAACCTAAACCCTTACTGAACAGACCTTGATTCAAATGTCATGATAGATGAAAACCCCCATAGTTATCGTGTAAATTGGAATGATGAAACCTGAAACTCGCACACAACGGTTGCCGCACATTGTCATTCAAACAACATGTCCTTCATTCTAGTGACCCAATACGACGACTATACCTTTGGTGATATAGGGAGATCCAAGTTATAAGGTTCTGCGGCTTGATGATGTGGCTGCCGGCCGCAGGCATAGTGCGGTGGTTGACTTCCAAAGACTGAGCGACGTGGCAAAAAAAACTGGTTTTTGCCAGCAAACCACTTATTTATGGGCTTGTTAGAAAACTAATTTGATGACTTCATTCTCTGTAGAAAACTTACTAACTGCATCATTCATTGGTACACCTTCATGTTTGTTCACCAAACTTTCAGGCTAGTGGGGTTGAGTGGGACTAAATTTTTTTTAAAAGAGAAAAAAAAACTTAGGTGGGGATGTTGACCAATAATGTTTAACTAACATTGGCTATGTTTGGCATGGTGACGGTGGTTATGAACACGGTGATTATGAACTGTGGTTCATGAATGTCCGACCTAACGTAAAAAACTTCATCCACTTTTATGTCCAAAAAAAAATTTTGTTCTTGTTGGCGATCATAATCATTGTCTTGCCAAATATACATTCTATGATATTGACGTTTTTGTTCAAACTCACCGGAACAAAAAAAAATAGCTTGCTACATTCGTGGTCAAAGTAAGTTTTTTACATAGAATATTTGGGCATGCCTTTAATAATCAAATGAAATTGCTTTTGACCAAAAAGCCCGCCAAATTTTGATTCTTTTGTAGACGGGTTGGTCGCAAAAAGTGATCGTGGTATATTTTGATGTTACCCTTAAATTAAGTTATACTCATTTCGTTAAAGCTCGTCTTTTTACAAAATCAATATTTTTGCGTAAAATGCCGAAGGTGAAATTCTTACACTCCGAGAACGACGACGCCTGCTAAATGAAGATAATTACTCCATTTAAAATAATTTTTTAGCATTTTTAGTTTAATCATCTCCTAAAACGTTCTAATTTTGGTTGGTCCTGTATCATCCCTTTATTAACTGTGTGAAATAATATTGAAATAACATGGATGTAGTTCATATAACTATAGAAGTATTATTTTTCTCCTCTAACTAAATAATAATTGAGAGGCTTGTATACTGTTTGAAATTAGTGTTTGTAAAATAATCTTTATTTTGGTAACATTATTTATAACTTTGGCACTAAAAACCCTCCAATTAAGAAATATTTGCACATTGCCTCATAAATATTTAATTTTTGCATTTGCACCCCTCAAAGACTTTGATATTCCCATTTTGCACTCTGCGTACTCTTTTAGGAAGACACAAAATGTAAATATTAACATCTTTCGGGACCCAAAATGCACTGATGAATAATGATGCTACTATATTCAGTTTTATTAACAGGGAATATTATTTGTTGATATATTAAAAGTGAGGCTTTATTCTAAAATAATGTTCATATTACAAGTTAAAAGTGAGGCTTTATTCTAAAATAATGTTCATATTACAAGTTAAAAGTGAGGCTTTATTCTAAAATAATGTTCATATTACAAGTTAAAGGCTGTCCTATTCTGGCTATGTGCAACAACTGGAATTTAATGAACAGAGGAGGTAGAGTTCCCTCTTTCATCAACTGGAATTTAATGAATCATCATTTGTGAACGTCAGCTAAATTTTCACTGAAGAAGGTCAGCTAGATATCCTAAACACCAAATCAATATCTTCAGAACTATCTAGATCACAACTTGATCATGCGGAAGACAGGAAATAGCTTAATTCACCAGTCAGCAAAGGAGACACAAGCAGATCATGTATAAAGTAAATCTTCTTTACAGGATGAGACATACATGGCGATACATGATTTCGCCAGTACAATGGAAAAAACAGAAATAACAAACAAGCCGGGCGGATAGAACTGTGAGACCGCTGAGTCCGCCAAGATTGCCGAGCTCACCGAGACCGCACAGACCGCCAAGCTGCTGAAGCCAAACACAACACGGAGTCCGCGAAGACCGCGAGGTCGCGCGGACAACCCGTTATTCGCTGAACTGCTGATGAACAGAGGAGCAAACCGCCTAACAGCCTAACCGCCTAACCGCCGAACCGCCATGGTCGCGCAGACAGGTTATTGAACTTGGAAAGTTGATGCAGAGAGAACTGGTAAACCGCTGATACTGCAGTCCGCAAACTCACTGAGCCTGGCTGAAGGTTAAAACCAAAAACCTAGTTTCACAGCACTAGCCGCGCCACCTGCACACAGCAAACCGGTTAACTCTTATCAAACCGCGCGGACAACCCGTTATTCGTTGAACTGCTGCTGAACAGAGGAGCAAACTGCCGAACCGCCGAACCGCCAAGGTAGCGCAGACAGGTTATTGAACTTGGAAAGTTGATGCAGAGTGAACTGGTAAACCGCTGATACTGCAGTCCGCAAACTCACTGAGCCTGGCTGAAGGTTAAAACCAAACACTATATTCACAGCACTAGCCACGCCACCTGCACACAGCAAACCGGTTAACTCTTATCAAACCGCGCAGATACAAAAGTCGAGTCCGCAGCACTTGATCCAAGCCAACTCACTGTTCACTCTTGTTAATAATGACGTGTCGGGGGGTCCTATTTATAGGCGAGATGAGGAGTGTGGTCAACACCCTATGAGATAGGCTCACCACCCGAAGGCCGCAGCTAGCATACCCAGTCCGACAAGTCCGCACGACATGTCGGACTCGCGAACCAGTCCGTTGTATCCGCAGGTGCGCCACCAGCCAAGCTCCATGCTTGTCCGCAAGATGAGCGGACACAACACCTGTCCGCACACATAAGTCCACGACCAACAGACCCGCCCGGTCACGATGGACTATGCGGACACCAGCCCAGCTCGCACTATCTGCGACCAACAGGCAAAATGCCCGGTCACAGCGGACGGCGAACACCCTGGACTCCAAGAGCAAGTCCAGCAATCCGCCAAGAATAGCGCGCTCGGCGGATACCAAAGCAGACAGCCAGCACCAAGGCCAGATTCTATTCGCGCGGACTCCAAACTCCAATCCGCAGAAACCGTGAACACAGCTAACCGAACAACTGCCGGACTCAACCAGTCCAAGCAGTCCGCGCCATCAGACCGCGCTGTCCGCGCAGTCCGCGCGGTCAGTTCGCCCAGGCCGCCCGAACCCCCCAATCACCCACCTTCCACTTCACAAATTTCAACACTCCCCCTTGAAGTGAGAAGTGGTGATCAAGCCCAGTAGACCTCGAAGTCGCTGGAAAGGCTCCTTCGACAACGGCTTTATGAAGATGTCAGCAAGGTTATCTTCGCTTCGAACATGCCTGACCACAAGAGATCCCTCCAACACCTTCTCCCTGATGAAGTGGTGCTCGATCTCAATATGTTTAGTCATTGCATGACACACTGGATTGTTTACCAGCTTGAGAGCACTCTCATTGTCACCTCGAAGCAAAGTAGGGCCTTGCACTTTGAAGGTGAGGATAGATACAACTCTAGAGGGGGGGTGAATAGAGTAATCAAAAATTTGACTATCTACTCAACTCCCGTGGAGTTAATTTGCGGAATGAAGTTTATAGATATTTGAAAAACACTAGAGCCTAACACAATGTATAATGCACAAGAGAGAGCTAACTGTAATTACAGTTGAGCTTCGGGTCCTAACACAGCAACTAGCAATCCTAGTTATATCTAATCATAGCCACAGTGCAAATAATTAAATAAAGCAGCACAGACGACACAAGAGATTTATAGTGGTTCCCTCTCAATAGGTACGTCCACTCTTCTACCACCACGGTAGGAATCCACTACAGGTTTTTGATCAGGTGCCCTGCCACCAACAAGATCTGCTTCAGGTAGATCTAGAAACCCTTTAAGTTTTTGATCAGGAACTCAAAATCCAACACAGGTTTTTGATCAGGTGCCCTGCCACCAAGGTTTACTTTTGAAGGGAGTAATAACCCTTTTACAGGAGGGGGAAAGGGAGTTAGATTGTCTTCTCTATTGTTAACAACAGATTAGAGAAGCACGGGAAATGCACAGAGCTAGAAAGCTCTAAGGAATCAAGGCTCCCCCTGGATTAGAGAATATCCAGGAAGAAGTCTTGCTTCAGGTGCAGAAACTCTTCAAAATTCTTGACAGATAACTGTCTTGAAATTCTGAAGGAAAAGCTTGGAGAAGACTCTTGATTTGCAATGATTGTTCTTCTTCAATCAGCTTCCTTCTTCTTCTTCTTCTTCTTCAAAAGCCTCTGAGTGAATCTTCCTGGAAGCAGGATGAACTCAGGTTGAAGAAGAATGCTGAAGAGATATCTTCTCAGTTGAATGTGAAATGCTGAGAGATTTCTTGCTTTTTCTCTGTGTGTTGTTGTTCTGTATGAACTTGTTGTATTTGTGTATGAACTAGTTCTTTTCTTCCTTCAAAAGAACTCTTTAAATATGAGCCTTTTGCAACGGCTCTAATCCTTGTCTTCTTCTCAGATCTTGAATCTGGGCTGCAAATAACACACAGCAAAACATATCTTGCAGACAAATATTCTATAAAAAAGATAAAGCTTTCTAAGAAGCTGGAAAATCAATCTGATAAAAGAATATAAGATAAAGTCACATCAGATGAAACTCTTTAAAGCCAGAGAAGACTTTTGAGTCCAACGGCTATAAAGGACAGGCTGGCAGATAAAGTGAAAGGATATGTCAACTAATAAGATAAACAACTTTATCAGAAATAGCTTGACTTATGCATAAAGAAAGAAGCAAGTATTGCTTTGAAATATACGCATAATATCAATGAAATATTCTTTAATAAAATATGCCAGATAATTAGGAATTAAATCACAGAATAAAAAGAATATAATATTACTAACACCAGACAGAAGAACGTCGAACGACCCTCGGAGATCGTCGACCGAAGCACGGAGATCGTCGACCTATCAGACAGATAGTCGAACGATACAGATAGTCGAACTATCAAGGTAGATAGTCGAGCTATCAGAAAAATAGTCGACCTATCAAAGTCGAGCTATCAACGCAGAACAGATAGTCGAACTATCAGGACAGATAGTCGAGCTATCAGATAGTTGAACTATCAAGATAAATAGTCGAACTATCAAGCAGATAGTCAAACTGTCACACAGACAGTCGACCTATCAAGAAGCAGACAGATAGTCGAACTATCAAAACAGATAGTCGAGCTATCAGAAATTTAAACTATCAAAGCAGATAGTTGAACTATCAAACAAATAGTCGAACTATCAGAACAGATAGTCGAGCTATCAGATAGTTGAACTATCAAGACAGATAGTTGAACTACCACACCAGATAGTCGAACTAACAAGTAGTTGAACTATCAAGAAATCTGTCTTGACAAAAGAAGTCGAGCAGAGGTCGACGATCGTCGAGGTAGATACAGCAGATCGTCGAGCTAACAAGAGTTGAACTAACTCAGAGTTAGATGATCTGCAGACAGACAAACGTCGACCAACTGATAGAAGATCGTCGATCAGTCGATAGAAGATAGTCGAGCTTCGTTCGACTATAGTCGAACCAAAAACAACTTAACCAAATTTTCACTGGATAAGTGACAACTCTACAACTAGAGGGAATCTAACCTATCAACTAACCTTTGACCATAGATAAAACTTAGGTCAAGAAACTAAAGGAGAAGACTTAACTCAAATCCAAACTAGGGTACCAACAATCTCCCCCTGTTTGGGTTAAGTCTCTCAAAACTACTGGAAATAAATAAACCAAGAAAAGAAATAATTTGGGTCAAACTAATCACCCTAATAGTGATCCTAACCCAAATCAGAACCTAAGGTTCTACCAATCTCCCCATATTTGGGTGAGGATACTATTTAAAAAAAATATTATAATAAATATTGCTAAGCATAAGATATATAAAAAGAAAAGCTTTGCATTGCTGGCTTCTATTGCTGTTAAAAACTAACTGTTGCTGGCATTACAATCTCCTCATATGTTGATGCAGTAACTGTTAATGGAGGAGGCTGGGATGACTTTTAAAATTGGATTTTGATTGAGTCATCCAGCTACCTTTTATATATGGTACCTGCAGAAAGCTATAGTAGAGATTGCTCTCTCCTTGAAAAGGATATGTTAGCAGAAAAATGATATTTGTCCAGCAAATTTTATTAGGGTTCTGGATCTGAAAAACAAAGTCTGATATCTTCCTTCCTATAGAATTTCTTTTCATCAGAAGAGATTCAAACTCAGTGTCATGATCACTGCTGACCAATGCAACTAGAGTAGAGGACTCAATCTAGATGAGTTTAGAAAAGGATCTATAAGAGATAAAGTTATCTGACAGAGAATTCTCATACAGAAGTCCTAACATAATTGTGAACAAAATATCAAACAGATAGAAGCAGCCAAAAAAAAATGTTTCCTAATAAATTTGTTCTAAATAAGATAAGGATTTGAAAATATTTTAAATAGTTTATCCTTATAATTATAAATCAAATTTATGAAAAAGTAAACTGAGTTCGACGATTTTATATAAGATCGTAGATCTGAGTTCGACGGTCTGAACTCATTCCGTTGATTAAAATATTTCTTCTTCCTTTGAAAATATTCTGAAAACATTCCTCTGAGAAGTTTTGTTTCCTCCTCAGGTTTTATTGAATCTTGGCAGCAAATTTGAATTTCTAAGTTAACTGAACTGAAAACAGAGTTAGATAATACCTGATCCTCTTCAAGTTTTGATTTTCCTTCTGTTTGTTCAGCCTCTAAACTGCTGCAGGAAGTATTGATGGCCATTAAGCGGAATTTTTTGGCGCTTGCTTCCTCCTCTTCATCTTCAAATGATGATTCATCATCTGATACATCCCAAATAATATTTAGGGATATTAATTCTCCTCCTTCAAATAAGATGTTGTGGCTTCTTTCTATTGTTCTATCCACTGGTTCAGAAGCTATTTGATGAAGAGAATCCCATATCTCCTTAGCTGTTGAGCATTCAACAACTTCCTGAAACAAGTCATCAGATAATGATTGTGCTAGGATATTCATGGCTCTGGCATCAGCTAGCCTGGCCCTTTTAGTTATCGTTGCTGAGGTTGGAAGACCTGTCAAAATAGAAGAAAAAATGTCTTCATCAAAAGAGTTCATATATAATTTAATTCTTGCCTTCCAGATGCTAAACTTAGCTAAGTTGCAAGCTGGAGGTCTGGTGCTAGAGTAATCCTTGGACTGGCCATGAGGTGAATATCTATAAGCTTGGTATCTATCTGGATCTTGTGACTCAGGTGTTAGCCTGTACAGTCAGTCAACCTCCCTCTGATACCAATTGAAAGTGAGGGATAGATACAACTCTAGAGGGGGTGAATAGAGTAATCAAAAATTTGACAATCTACTCAACTCCCGTGGAGTTAATTTGCGGAATGAAGTTTATAGATATTTGAAAAACCCTAGAGCCTAACACAATATGTAGCATACAAGAGAGAGCTAACTGTAATTACAGTTGAGCTTCGGGTCCTAACACAGCAACTAGCAATCCTAGTTATATCTAATCACAGCCACAGTGCAAATAATTAAATAAAGCAGCACAAACGACACAAGAAATTTATAGTGGTTCCCTCTCAATAGGTACGTCCACTCTTCTACCACCACGGTAGGAATCCACTACAGGTTCTTGATCAGGTGCCCTGCCACCAATAAGATCTACTTCAGGTAGATCTAGAAACCCTTTGAGTTTTTGATTAGGAACTCAAAATCCAACACAGGTTTTTGATCAGGTGCCCTGCCACCAAGGTTTACTTTTGAAGGGAGTAATAACCCTTTTACAGGAGGGGGAAAGGGAGTTAGATTGTCTTCTCTATTATTAACAACAGATTAGAGAAGCATGGGAAATGCACAGAGCTAGAAAACTCTAAGGAATCAAGGCTCCCCCTGGATTAGGGAATATCCAGGAAGAAGTCTTGCTTTAGGTGCAGAAACTCTTCAGAATTCTTGACAGATAACTGCCTTGAAATTCTGAAGGAAAAGCTTGGAGAAGACTTTTGATTTGCAATGATTGTTCTTCTTCAATCAGCTTCCTTCTTCTTCTTCTTCTTCTTCAAAAGCCTCTGAGTGAATCTTCCTGGAAGCAGGATGAACTCAGGTTGAAGAAGAATGCTGAAGAGATATCTTCTCAGTTGAATGTGAAATGCTGAGAGCCTTCTTGCTTTTTCTTTGTGTGCTGCTGTTTTGTATGAACTTGTTGTATTTGTGTATGAACTAGTTCTTTTCTTCCTTCAAAAGAACTCTTTAAATATGAGCCTTTTGCAACGGCTCTAATCCTTGTCTTCTTCTGAGATCTTGAATCTGGGCTGCAAATAACACACAGCAAAACATATCTTGCAGACAAATATTCTATAAAAAGATAAAGCTTTCTAAGAAGCTGGAAAATCAATCTGATAAAAGAATATAAGATAAAGTCACATCAGATGAAACTCTTTAAAGCCAGAGAAGACTTTTGAGTCCAACGGCTATAAAGGACAGGCTGGCAGATAAAGTGAAAGGATATGTTAACTAATAAGACAAACAACTTTATCAGAAATAGCTTGACTTATGCATAAAGAAAGAAGCAAGTATTGCTTTGAAATATACGCATAATATCAATGAAATATTCTTTAATAAAATATGCCAGATAATTAGGAATTAAATCACAGAATAAAAAGAATATAATATTACTAACAGCAGACAGAAGAATGTCGAACAACCCTCGGAGATCGTCGACCGAAGCACGGAGATCGTCGACCTATCAGACAGATAGTCGAACGATACAGATAGTCGAACTATCAAGGTAGATAGTCGAGCTATCAGAAAAATAGTCGACCTATCAAAGTCGAGCTATCAACGCAAAACAGATAGTCGAACTATCAGGACAGATAGTCGAGCTATCAGATAGTTGAACTATCAAGATAGATAGTCGAACTTTCAAGCAGATAGTCGAACTGTCACACAGACAGTCGACCTATCAAAAAGCAGACAGATAGTCGAACTATCAAAACAGATAGTCGAGCTATCAGAAAGTTAAACTATCAAAGCAGATAGTTGAACTATCAAACAAATAGTCGAACTATCAGAACAGATAGTCGAGCTATCAGATAGTTGAACTATCAAGACAGATAGTTGAACTACCACACCAGATAGTCGAACTAACAAGTAGTTGAACTATCAAGGAATCTGTCCTGACAAAAGAAGTCGAGCAGAGGTCGACGATCGTCGAGGCAGATACAGCAGATCGTCGAGCTAACAAGAGTTGAACTGACTCAGAGTTAGACGATCTGCAGACAGACAAACGTCGACCAACTGATAGAAGATCGTCGATCAGTCGATAGACGATAGTCGAGCTTCGTTCGACTATAGTCGAACCAAAAACAACTTAACCAAATTTTCACTGGATAAGTGACAACTCTACAACTAGAGGGAATCTAACCTATCAACTAACCTTTGACTATAGATAAAACTTGGGTCTAGAAACTAAAGGAGAAGACTTAACTCAAATCTAAACTAGGGTACCAACACACTTCCTTATGGACGTCCTCTACTAGCCTCCTCAGCTAGATGGCTTCTCGAGCAGCCAAGGCCGAAGCCTTATACTCTGCCTACGTAGTAGAGACGGACACCGAGTCCTGCTTCTTGCTACACCACGAGATGTCTGTTGATCCACAAGTGAACACATAATCAGAAGTATATCTTCGGTCATCCGAATCACCTCCATAATCAGCATCTGTGTACCCTAGCAAGGAAAACTTCGAGTCCCTCCTATAAAGGAGCCCTGTATCAGAAGTCGCCTTGACATACTTCAGTATATTTTTTGCCGCCACAAGATGAGACTTCCTTGACTCTGCCATAAACTGACTTACCCGACCAACAGCATAAGCTATGTCTGGTCTTGTAATCGTCAGGTAAATCAAGATCCCTACAAGAGATCGGAACACTAAAGGATCAGGAAGAACACTTCCTTCATCTTGCCGAAGCTTCAGACTCTGGTCCAAAGGAGTTGAACAGCTCTTTCTCCCTTTAATGTCGAATCGATCAACAATTCGATCCGCATAACCCTTTTGGGAAACAAGAATACCGTTATCCCTCCTTTCCACCTCAAGTCCAAGGAAATGATGGAGTTGGCCCAGATCCTTCATTTCGAATCTGATAGCTAGCCCAGCCCTGAGCCTAGCTACTTCCTCCTTGGAACTCCCTGTGATGATCATATCATCCACGTATAGCAGCACCAGGACTACAAGCTCCTCCTTCTTCTTGATGAATAGGCTTGAGTCTGAACTTGAGGCCAGATATCCGCATAACTGGAGATATTCCGCAATCTTCACATACCAAGCCCTCGGAGCCTGCTTCAACCCATAAAGAGCCTTTCTGACCTTACAGACATAGTCCGGATGTTCTTGATGAGTATAAAAATATATAATTTTGTATAGTAATAATTTTTCAATATTGATGAATAAAACCTTAGTTTTGATATATAAAACTAACTATTTTTATATATTGTATTTTTTTATGTTTTAGAATTATTTTCTAAGTTTTTCAAAAAAATTTGTAGGTCACGCCCCTAGGTCACGCCCGTGACCTAGGGCGTGACAGCCCCTTTTTAATTCTTTTTGTTTGCTGTTTTGATACTCAGGAAAACTCGGGAAAATAATGGACACGCCCATAGTCACGCCTGTGACCAAGTCAACACGCCCGTGACCAGCAAGGTTCCAGCAAGACGTCGCGCTGTCACCACGCCCCGTGCTGCCTGATGAATCAGCTGAATGACACGCCCGTGACGTCATCTATCACACCCGTGACCCATTGAAGTTCTATCCAAATTCCGTGCTGTCGCCACGCCCGCTGCCGCCTGATGAATCAGCTGCCTGACACGCCCGGGACGTTAGCAGTCACGCCCGTGACATGTCCAAATTCTATCCGAAATTTCAACCAGCTCGACACCTGTCCCGACACGTCATCAATCATGCCCGTGACCCTGTCACGCCCTACCCGACACGCCCGTGACAGGGGGCGTGTCACTTCAGAGTTTTTTTTAAAAATAGGCCAACAGGGATTTGTAAAATAATTCGAACTCCAGCAGCTTCCTTAAGAACTGTTAGGACTCCCCAGCTCTCTGACAAGGAACTGGTAGTAGCTTTCAAGTATTCTAAAGTTCTGTAAGTTGTAATATTTTCAGCTTTATTTTCAGCTTTTTAGAAAGTTGTAATAATTTCGGACTTTATAAAATAGACTCTTTCAAATTCAATTCTGAGTAATTTACTGCTTTATTTTCAGCTTTACTTTCCTTTAATTTTCTCATACTATCCCGAATGAAAGGCGAAGCTCTGCTTATGTCCTGGATTAAGATAGCGTGAAACTGCTTTCAAACCTATTTTAAAAACCTTATTAGTTCGTACTATCCCGAATGAAGGGCGAGATGAAAGCCTATGACCTGGATAAGATAGTGCGGAAGCTTTGCAAAATTTTAGATTTTACTACCCTATCCCGAATGAAAGGCGAAGCGAAAGCTTAAGTCCTGGATTAAGATAGATAGGTAGATATTATTTTCTGTACTTTATACCGCCCCCATTCTGAGAAGAGGCTAAGAACCCTTAGCACTTGGTCAAGATGAGCTCTGGGATGGATACTATTTTCAACTATTTCAACTCTACTTTCTAGTTATCCTAAATAGGGTTTTCTGTTAATTGATCATATACCAGGCGACGAGACACTACGTTTACGTTAACCCGTTTAAACGCAAGCCTTCCCGGTCGTACTTTTGAGTCAGTGATGCTACCAAATGGACCCTCTCGTTAAGTTAGATAATTAAGAAATAAAGTTGTTCTTTAATAGGCGAATTAATATCCTTTCTTAGTAATTCTGAAATCAAGGACTAATCTCTGAGTCCCTCTCTTAATAAAATCACGTATATATAATTTTTCTATCTTTTGTTTTAAACTCCACTCCGTTCGTTCGATAAAATAATAGTCAGTTCCAAAAAGTAGAATAATTAACACCGATCCCAGGAAAAATACGACCTTGATATTTTCTACAAAATACTATACTCCTATGCAATAGGTACTCTTGCCTTAATCCACAGGATATAAGTAAGTAAAAAAAGAGATAAACTTATATACGTAAAAGATTATATAAAACCAAATCTATCTTCTTTAAAACAAACTTTACTTATCAAGCTTTTTGGCGCCGTTGCCGGGGACTAGTTTATATGTGTTAATATTTGAAAATAAAAGAACGCTATTAATTTTATCTTTCCATTTTCGTGTTAGTTAAAAACCTTAATTTTTATAAAAATAAAACAAACATAAAATTCCCTGAATTACAAACTTTATTTTTATAAAGCCTGACTTTTTATTAACAAGTTTATTAACTACTAACAAATAAAAAACAAAAAAAAACCTAACCTACTATTTTAACGTATTTTATATAAAACTTGAAAAAATAAAAACTAGTTTATAATAAAAAACCTGCTTTTATTATAAAACTTCTTTTATTGAAAACCTGTTTTATATAAAAAACCTGTTTTTAGTTATTTTTCGTTTTACGTCTTTTCGTGTGTTTGTATTAGTTTTTTTTTACCCTATTTTTGTTTTTATACAAAAAGTCTTTTGTTTAGTGTATGACCCGCGGAACTCCATCTGATTTAAATCTTAAACTTGATCTTGAAATCGATCGCACCTTTCGCAGGCGCCTCCGATCTCTGAATCAAGAACTTGTATTAAATCTGGAAGAGTCCGTAGGCACCGTACACGTACAAGAAATGCCAGCAAAGCAACAACAAATGCCAGAGGTGGTCCCCCAAAGGACCATGTCTTATTATGTACGACCCAATTTAGATGACACCGGGTCTAGTATCGTTCGTCCACCAATTGCTAATAATAACTTCGAGATTAAATCGAGTATAATCCAAATGATTCAAAATTCTGTTCAATTCGATGGATTGCCCGACGAAGATCCAAACACACATTTGTCAAACTTCTTAGAAATATGCGACACATTTAAGATAAATGGCATCACTGATGATGTCATCCGTCTTTGCTTATTTCCTTTTTCGTTACGAACGAAAGCCAAACAGTGGCTAGGTTCTCTCCCCAGAGGATCTATCACCACTTGGGCTGAAATGAGCGAAAAATTCCTAACAAAGTATTTTCCACCTGCAAAAACCGCACGTCTGCGTGCGGATATTTCTTCCTTTGTGCAAGGCGAGTCTGAGTCTCTTTATGAGACTTGGGAACGTTTTAAGGAATATCTACGTCGGTGTTCACATCATGCACTGCCAACTTGGCTCTAGGTACAAATATTTTATAATGGTTTGAATATTCAAACCAGACAAGCCATTGATGCTGCCGCTGGGGGCACTCTCAATAACAAAAACCCCGAGGCCGCTCAAACCCTCTTTGAGGAAATGGCCATGAACGCGTACCAGTGGAACGTGCCAAGGTCACACCCTAAACAAGCTGGAATTTATGAGTTCGACACTTCTTCTACTTTAGCACTCCAAGTAGAAAACTTAACTAAACAATTGGCAGGAATATCTGCTTCCTCCGCCACAACTACTTGGAATCATAATAATAATGTAATTGAAGAACTCGATTATATGGGGAACTCTTATAGACCTTCCTATAATCCTAATATTAACTCGAATAATAATTCTTATAATCCAGGATATAGGAACCATCCTAATTTTTCGTGGAGCAACTCCAATAATGCTCAACGCCCTCCGACTGCAAATCCAAGTGGATTTGCACCGCAACCCCCACAACCACAAACACCATAACCACAACCGAACTAATTGAGGCCAACCCCGATAGAAGACATATTCACGAAATATGTCAGTATTAATGAGTCCAATATCCGAAACCTGACCGGATCAATTAAAAACTTAGAAACACAAATTGGACAAATAGCAAAAATGTTATCGGAATGCCAACCTGGTAATTTGCCAGGCAATACAGAACCAAATCCGCGGGATACTGGCCATTCCAGTAACCCATCAAGTTGACAAGCCGTCAAACTACGAAGTGGCAGGGAGCTACCACCACCCGTTAGGGTAGAAAAAGAAGCTAAGGTTAGCCTTACTACACCACTTCCTGTTACGACTCTGCCTCCTCAACCCCCGCGAATTTCTTCCCCACATGTTGTTTTACCTTATCCATCTAAATTAAAAGATGAGCGAGAAGATGAACAATATAAAAATTTTCTAAAAAAGCTAAAACAAATTCAAATAAATATACCTTTCTGCGAGGCAATTGCACAGATGCCTAAATACGCAAAATATTTAAAAGCGTTACTTTCAAATAAAAAGAAACTCGAAGATATTTCGAGATTTTTCCTTAACGCCGAATGTTCAACCGTTTTATTACATAAATTACCCCCAAAATTAAACGATTCGGGACGATTCTCCATCCCGTGTCTTTTCGGTAATCTATTAATAAAAGATGCGTTAGCAGATTTAGGTGCTAGCATAAATTTAATGCCCTACTCGCTCTTTCAAAAACTAGGATTACGTAACCCCAGCCCAACTAAAATGAGCATCCAGTTAGCAGATCGTTCTATTAAATATCCAATAGGGATAGTAGAGGATGTTCTGGTCAAAATAGACAAGTTTATCTTTCCGGTAGACTTTGTTATACTTGACATAGAGGAAGACGCCGATGTTCCCATAATTCTCGGTCGTCCTTTTCTTGCAACCTCTCACGCAATAATAGACGTAAGTAACGGTAGACTTCTCTTACGAGTAGGAGATGACAAAGTTACTATCGATATAGATCCCTCTATGAAAACTCTTTAATAAATGACGATTCCTGCTATCTTGCGGAAGCCTCTTCTGAGGAAAATGGTTTTCCCTATTCGAATTTATTTTCAATAACTGTAGAAGAATCGGACTTGACAGACTTACCCCTTTCAAATGAAATGCCTACCGATGACCCTTTAGAACCTTTTATATCCTTAACTTCTACAACTCTAAAAACTCCAACTTCATATGAAAAACCACCAACCCTCGAGCTGAAAACACTTCCTGCACATTTAAAATACGTTTTCCTTGAAGCCGAATCTAAACTCCCTGTTATCATTTCTGCCGAATTAAATGATAAGAAAACGTCTGAATTAATAAAAGTGTTAAAACAACATCGTCATGCATTGGCATGGCAAATTTCTGATATCCAAGGACTCAACCCATCTTTTTGTACGCATAAAATATTTTTGGAAGATAACCCTCGTAAATCTATCCAGCCCCAACGACGTTTAAATCCTAATATGAAGGATGTCATAAAAGCTGAAGTAATGAAATTATTAGACGCAGGAATTATCTATCCAATCTCAGATAGCACATGGGTTAGTCCCGTACAAGTCGTCCCAAAGAAGGGCGGTATAACGGTAGTGCCAAACGCTAATAATGAACTAATTCCAACACGTACTGTTACGGGTTGGAGGATGTGCATCGACTATCGAAAATTAAATGATGTCACCCGTAAAGATCACTTTCCACTACCGTTTATAGATCAAATATTAGAGCGACTCTCGGGTCACTCATATTATTGTTTTCTCGATGGTTATTCGGGGTATTTACAAATTCCTATAGCCCCTAAAGATCAAGAGAAAACTGCGTTCACTTGCCCCTTTGGTACTTTCGCCTATAGGCGAATGCCATTTGGACTTTGTAATGCGTCAGCTACATTTCAAAGATGTATGCTAGCTATTTTCGGCAAGTGAGTAGAGGACGTTATGAAAGTGTTTATGGATGATTTCTCCGTTTTTGGAGACTCATTCCATACGTGTTTAGATAACCTCGCTCGTGTTCTTCAACGCTGTGAAGACACGAATTTAGTGTTGAACTGGGAGAAATGTCACTTTATGGTTCGCGAAGGTTTAGTTCTCGGTCATAAAATTTTTTCCCAGGGAATCGAGGTCGATAAGGCCAAAATAAAAATAATTGAAAAACTTCCTCCTCCAACAAATGTAAAATCTATTCGAAGTTTCTTAGGCCATGCAGGTTTCTATAGACGGTTCATTCAAAATTTCTCTAAAATAACAAAACCGTTAACTCATTTATTAGAAAAAGAAGCCTCATTTATATTCGATAGTGAATGCTTAGTATCATTCAATATTATTAAAGATAAACTTATCAACTCTCCTATTTTAGTAGCCCCAGACTGGTCCTTCCCTTTTGAGATCATGTGTGATGCGAGTAATTATGTGGTAGGAGCTGTCTTAGGACAGCGAGTAGACAAATATTTTCATCCTATCTATTATGCAAATAAACTCTCACATCTACACAGACCAATTACACGACCACGGAAAAGGAACTACTGGCGATTGTATTTGCATTTGATAAGTTTAGATCTTATATTACACTATCGAAAGTTATAGTTTTTACGGATCATTCTGCTTTAAAATATTTACTAACTAAGGCAGATGCAAAACCCCGTTTATTACGTTTGATTCTCTTATTACAAGAATTTGATTTAGAGATCCGAGATAAGAAAGGCGCAGAGAATTTGGCAGCCGATCATCTTTCTCGACTAGAGAATGCTGCAACAGATACACTCGTGGAAGCCGACATCGAAGATAAATTTCCTGAAGAAAGTCTCCTCGCCCTCGAAAAGGTAACAAACTCTTCTACTCCTTGGTTCGCAGACTTGGCTATCTATTTAGTAGCCCGAGTCCTTCCAAAAGCTTTTACAATTCAAGAAAAGAAGAAATTCTTTTCTGACTTGAAAAACTACTTTTGGGAAGACCCGTATTTATTCCGAGTCTGTGCCGACCAAGTAATTAGAAGATGTATTTCGAACGAGGAAGGACTAAAAGTACTACGGCACTACCACGAAGGACCAACCGGCGGACATTATCAATCCAACCGAACTGCATGTAAAGCCCTTGAAGCAGGATTCTTTTGGCCTACTTTATTCAAGGACGCTCAAAAATTGGTAAGCGTTTGCAACCGCTGCCAACGGTCAGGTAACATTTCCCGTCGGGACGAAATGCCCCAAAACATTTACTTAGAATGTGAAATTTTTGATCTGTGGGGCATAGATTTTGTAGGCCCTTTACCTCCTTCTTTTAAAAATCGTTATATCTTAGTAGCAGTCGATTACGTGTCACAATGGGTTGAAGCGCAAGCTTTGCCCACCACTGACTCGAGAGTCGTCGTTAAATTTCTGAAAACCTTATTTTCACGTTTTGGCACGCCTAGGGCTATAGTTAGCGACCGAAGTACTCATTTTTGTAACACCCAGATGGCTAAAGTGTTAGCCAAATAAGGAGTTACTCATAAACTCACTACCGCTTATCACCCCCAAACAAGCGGCCAAGTGGAGGTAGTCAATAGAGAACTAAAGCGCATATTAGAAAAAACTGTAGATACCAATCAAAAAGATTGGTCCCTCAAATTAGATGATGCACTTTGGGCCTACCGTACAGCATTCAAAACTGAGATCGGTTGTACACCTTATCGTTTAGTATATGGAAAGGCATGTCACCTACCTGTAGAATTAGAACATCGCGCATACTGGGCGCTAAAATTTCTTAACTTAGATACAAACTTAGCCGCCGAACAACGTAAATTTCAACTCAATGAACTTGAGGAATGGCGTGCAAACGCCTATGAAAATAATAAATTTTATAAAGAGCGATCTAAGTTTTATCATGATAGGAAGATTAAATTTCCAAAATCTTTTTCACCAGGTGATCTTGTCCTACTATATAACTCACGCCTTAAATTATTTCCAGGAAAATTAAAATCCCGTTGGACCAGACCCTATACTGTTAAACAAACCTGACCATATGGGACCGTTCTTATTTCTCACCCTGAACTAGGAACTTTCAAAGTAAACGGGCACCGTTTAAAACTATATTTTACTGGGGACCCTTTTCAAAAAGAACCTGAAACCCTAACACTACTCCATAACCTCGAAATATAAATTCCTTTGTATATTTCCATCTTTTATGCTTTTGTATATTCTGTACATATTTTTCACTTCATACCTATGCCTAACATAAGTATGGGGGTGCTTTTAACTGCAATTGTTTTTCACTTTTATGACATATCTTATATGTTTTTAATAAAAGCATTGTTTATTTTATTACTCATCCCAAAACAAGTTAAAATTTTCAAAACCATATTATGTATATATATTCCAAAAAAAAATCTGAATTGATCCAAAACTGCAAATTATTCAATTTTCAAAATTACTACTCCTTCTCATAACTAGATAGATATAAATATCCGGAATAAACTTGTAACCCCTACCTTGTAAAATTCATTACAATCGGAGTTAGTTTTTTAGCAAGCCTGCTTTAATATCAAAAGAAATATATATATATATATATACAATAGAAGCAAACATATTATGTTCACCGAACAATTATAGACTGTAATTATCATTACTTCAATCTTGTTAAAATATAGAAAATATCAAGTTATTACCATTGCTCTCAAAATCTTTTATCAAAATTATTTTTACAACCCTACCTACTATTTCGCTTGGCATGTTTCTTTACGCACGCAAGCATCTAGGAGTATGTGCTCCTAGAAAAGAAAAGATCTTATGTCCATGGGAATAAAAAAATTCCGTAAACATAGGCATCCAATAAATGTTAAAAGACCATATGAAATGGAGTATGTACTCCTAAACATATGCATTTGATTAATTCAAAGTTCAATTCTGCAAAGTTTTTTTTCTATTTTAGAAAATATTTTCCTAAAATAGTTGTAACAATGCATGAATATGAAAAAAAGGTGAGAGGATAAAATTCATCACCTCCTACATTCAAAGCCTCTGTATGGGCAAAACCCACCAAGTTGATATCCCCTAAAACCACTACAAAATTGAATTAATTTTGCTTAAAATTTTGAGAGAGCATACTTAATAGGTTGTAATTTTTCAACATATCTCATGCAAGAATAGTAGTCATAAAGCCAATCTATCTTTGTTATATCTGATTTTAATATCTGCTTACTATTTTTTTTCAAAAACTTTTATGGCTATAAATTCTAACTCTGGTATCAATGATATATATGCGATAGCATTCAACTCTTTATTCACCGGATGTTTATACCTGTTTTATCTTGAAGAATTAAATTGATAGTAAATAGAAAATTTCATAACCTTGTAAATATACTTAACTCTATATTTGCTCTGGAATAGCAAAATCTAAGTATGGGGGTATTTGATGAGTATAAAAATATACAATTTTGTATAGTAATAATTTTCAATATTGATGAATAAAACCTTAGTTTTGATATATAAAACTAACTATTTTTATATATTGTATTTTTTATGTTTTAGAATTATTTTCTAAGTTTTTCAAAAAAAATTGTAGGTCACGCCGCCCGTGACCTAGGGCGTGACAGCCCCTTTTTAATTCTTTTTGTTTGCTGTTTTGATACTCAGGAAAACTCGGGAAAATAATGGACACGCCCATAGTCACGCCCGTGACCAAGTCAACACGCCCGTGACCAGCAAGGTTCCAGCAAGACGTCGCGTTGTCACCACGCCCCGTGCTGTCTGATGAATCAGCTGAATGACACGCCCGTGACGTCATCTATCACGCCCGTGACCCATTGAAGTTCTATCCAAATGCCGCACTGTCGCCACGCCCGCTGCCGCCTGATGAATCAGCTGCCTGACACGCCCGGGACGTTAGCAGTCAAGCCCGTGACATGTCCAAATTCTATCTGAAATTTCAACCAGCTCGACACATGTCCCGACACGTCATCAGTCATGCCCGTGACCCTGTCACGCCCTACCCGACACGCCCATGACAGGGGGCGTGTCACTTCAGAATTTTTTATATAGATAGGCCGGCAGGGATTTGTAAAATAATTCGAACTCCAGCAGCTTCCTTAAGAACTGTTAGGACTCCCCAGCTCTCTGACAAGGAACTGGTAGTAGCTTTCAAGTATTCTAAAGTTCTATAAGTTGTAATATTTTCAGCTTTATTTTCAGCTTTTTAGAAAGTTGTAATAATTTCGGACTTTATAAAATAGACTCTTTCAAATTCAATTCTGAGTAATTTACTGCTTTATTTTCAGCTTTACTTTCCTTTAATTTTCTCATACTATCCTGAATGAAAGGCGAAGCTCTGCTTATGTCCTAGATTAAGGGTCTGTTTGGGACAGCTCTGGCGGATTGAAAAGCTGCTGTCCGGATAGAGCTGTTTTAAAATAGCTCTCTGGGGAGCAGTTTTGAAAAGCTGCAGTCTGTTTGGGTGATTTGTACAGAAGTGCTCTTTAAAGAGCGATTTTCTATTTTTGCTGTTTGGTGGAACAGCTTTTGGAAGCTGGGTTTTTAAAAACTCACACACATAAATATTTAAAAATTACTGATTACAGTAGTCTTGTACATAGTTCTACACCATAGCAAAAAAAGTCTTGTTGAATCCCGCGACTGCGTCTTTCAATCCTTTTGATCACCTGGTAGAAAAAAAATGAATATGAATCAAAAATTTTTAATTTTAAAGTCCCTAAACGTTTACTAAATCATAAATCAAATGTTGACCTGCGCGCACTGTATATTTCTTCGGCAATGCTATCTCGCACAGTAGACATCTGTTCTGCTCCAGCAGCATCCCACACATTCACCTTCAAGATCATTCTCTGTCGCATGGTCTCCATCCTCTGAGGGAACGAACGAAGACTCACCAGCATCACAAGCATTAAACTCAGGATCCCAGCGAGACGGATGTCTCCGGATGAAGTTATGTAAGGCCATTGTTGCTAGCACTATGGAACGCTGTTTCTTGAAGCTGTACTGTGGCATTTTGCTCAAAATATGCCACTTTTTTTCCACACTCCAAACGTTCGTTCGATCACACTGCGAAGAGATGAATGAGCCTTATTGAAATGTTCGTGCCTGCCTTAAACAGGCCGAGTCCCACGGACAAAGTCTGGCAAGTGATATCTTGTTTCTGGATACGGCTTCAAATAACCCATCTTCAATGGGTATCCAGCATCCACTAAGTAATATTTACCTGCATTTTTTTGTTTGCTAAACAGGTCAATATTCGAACATACAATAAATTAGATTGAATCTAAACATATTCACTAGTATACCTTATGGGGGATGCGGAAACTGTAATCTATCATCTGCCAAAGCGCGTGCGAATATGCGACTATCATGAGCAGATCCCTCCCATCCAGCCAGGGCAAATGTAAAACACATGTTAAAATCACATACTGCCATTACATTTTGCGTAGTTGTGCCGTGACGTCCTATGTATCGTACTTGATCTACTACCGGTATCCTCGCATCCACATGTGTACCATCTATAGCACCAACGCAATCCTTGAAGAATGGCATGTAACGAGGGTCATACCTTATTGAGGTTGGAATATCTCTGAACTGACGGTCAATAGGCTGTATAACATCAATTGACAGTAGCAGAAGAGATCTAAGGCCTTTAGCAAAATACCTACTAATTGTTTCTGTCGAGTGTTGGAACCGTTCTTTCGCTAATCTAATGGAACCTTCTTGTGCTAAAATATACAATGTAATCCCTAGGATCTCTCTTGAAGACGTCCGAAGTGATCCTTGAAGTTCATGATCTACTTCCAGTTTATGAAGTAAATCTATGAAAATGCGTTTAGACATCCTAAATGCATCATGAATTCTATCTGGATGTCCATCTAGTAATTCTTTTATCCATTTCACACCTGTTTGAGTGGATGTCATGCATGGGCGTGTGTCTCGAACAAGGTAATCCATCACCTCTATCGATGACATAACTGTACGGCAATACTCTATATATTGCGTTCGCTCCGGCGAGATACTTGTTGAATCCCCAGAATCTTCAGAAGATAAGTCATGCGTATCCATGATAGTGTCTGCATTTAAAGCATTACGGAACAAAGTTTAGAGGCATATAAAGATAATGAAAAAACATGTACTACAATTCCAAGTACGATACATAAAAAACATATAAGAGTCATCATGCGGTACAAACATCACAATCTAAACAGAAACATCATAGTGTTCGCAATGCAAAACGCAAAATCTAAAATAGAATCCTATCACTCCGCCCTCTTCTCGTAGGCCTTCTTAATCCACCAAGCACGCATGCCTTCTGGAATACTCATGAAAATCTCCCTAGTGGACTTGTCCCTCATGCGCTCGAGTGCAAAGTAGTATACATCCAGGTTTTCCATTATCTCTGGTAGGTTTGAAATCAACTCCACCACCTCCTTGATAGTGACTACTGGTGGAGGCTTCACAGCTAGAGTTGACTGATGCAACTCAGACATCAAAGACATTGCAATTCCTCTGCTCTTCCCGATCTTTCTTCTTTTAACAGCCGAGGAAGACGCATTCCCAGAAGGCGTGGAAGCACCTCCTACATCTTCTGGGCTACATTCGATGTTATCTCCACATCATTATCTTCCAATTGAATCATGTCCACGTCGGGTGGCAAGTTCCCAATTGAAGGAGCCCAGGAGTCTTCTCCAGTTGCGACAACCAAACTGAACATGTTGTTCAGTTTCTCCTCCAAGTCTGGTGCAATTCCACCGGTTCGAAATTTTTTTGCCGCTGGAACAACCTGGTCCAACCAATATACCAATATTAGAAAGAGTCAGACATCAAAAACCAATTTTATGAAATCAAACACTAATTTGGTCTAACCTTGATCTTCTCTGCCCACCAATCTTCTGATGCGGCAATAGTTCTTTTCTCCGGATCCCAACCTAAACCGGTCTCGCCATGTTTGAGCTCCTTCCATAACTTCCAATCTTTCTTCAAATGATCCCATTTATTTTTCATTTGTGAACGATCATAGCTTTTCCCAGTTCGTTCCTTAAACCCCGCAATCAAATTTTTCCACCCGTCTTTGCTAAAGTGGGTGGTGGGCCGATTCCCTAAGCCAATCTCTTTTATGCAGAGATCACAGAATAACATCACCTCGGCCGCCTCCCAACTCGCTACGATTCCTCCTTCCTTTGCTTTTACCATTGTGTTTAATCCTAAACCATTATTAAAATAAAATTATACTTTCACAACACACACGCACACACACACATACGCACACAAAAATATACACAAAATAAAAACCAAAATATCACATACATATACACACACACACACCCATCCACAACACATATCACACACACAAACATACACAATCCACATACACAATCCACATACACATACACATACACACACCCACACCCATCCACAACACAATCCACAAAATAAAAACAACACACACACAAAACACACACACACAAAAACATACATACACAACCAAAATATCACATACACATACACACACACACACACCCGGAATTGAAGACGATGACCTCCCCCCAAAAAAAAAATCATACCTCCAGGTGAAAATTTCGGAGCCGAAGGCTTCACAGGAGAAGTCCGGATGCCGGAATTGAAGACGATGACCTCTTGAGGAACACGAGGAAGATGGGAAGCTCGGATGTCGCCGGAGTGGAGATGGACGACCGCCGGAGAGACGATGAAGGGCGCAAGCGGCGGTTAGGGCAGCAGGGGCCTGGAATCGCCGGAAATGGAGTTGGGGAAGTACCGACGGGAGCAGGGATGACGGGCGCAGCCGACGGGAGCAGGGATGACGGGCGCAGGCGGCGGTGCTTCCGATTGAGATGTCGATCGCCGGAGCAGATGATGGCACGGGAAATCGCCTCTCCTGCGGGTTTAGGGCAGACGTGATCGAAGGAAAAGCGCGGCTCCGATACGCAGGACGTGGGGATGAGCCGGCGAATTGAAAAGCGGATATTTAACGTTTTTAGAACCGCGATTTTCAATCCGTGGCACCAAACAAACGGCAAAAATCGCGGCTGCGGTTCAAAGAGCAGCTATTTGAACTGCAGCCGCTGTCCCAAACAGACCCTAAGATAGCGTGAAACTGCTTTCAAATCTATTTTAAAAACCTTATTATTTCGTACTATCCCGAATGAAGGGCGAGGCGAAAGCCTATGACCTGGATTAAGATAGTGCGGAAGCTTTGCAAAATTTTAGATTTTACTACTCTATCCCGAATGAAAGGCGAAGCGAAAGCTTAAGTCTTGGATTAAGATAGATAGGTAGATATTATTTTCTTTACTTTATACCGCCCCCATCCTGAGAAGAGGCTAAGAACCCTTAGCACATGGTCAAGATGAGCTCTGGGATGGATACTATTTTCAACTATTTCAACTCTACTTTCTAGTTATCCTAACAAGGGTTTTCTATTAATTGATCATATACCAGGTGACGAGACACTACGTTTACGTTAACCCGTTTAAACGCAAGCCTTCCCAGTCGTACTTTCGAGTCAGTGATGCTACCAAAGGGACCCTCTCGTTAAGTTAGATAATTAAGAAATAATGTTGTTCTTTAATAGGCGAATTAATATCCTCTCTTAGTAATTCTGAAATCAAGGACTAATCTCTGAGTCCCTCTCTTAATAAAATCACGTATATATAATTTTTCTATCTTTTGTTTTAAACTCTACTCTATTCGTTCGATAAAATAATAGTTAGTTCCAAAAAGTAGAATAATTAACACCGATCCCAGGAAAAATACGACCTTGATATTTTCTACAAAATACTATACTCCTATGCGATAGGTACTCTTGCCTTAATCCACAGGATATAACTAAGTAAAAAAAAGAGATAAACTTATATACGTAAAAGATTATATAAAACCAAATCTATCTTCTTTAAAACAAACTTTACTTATCAGTTCTTCTGATACAAAACCAGGTGACTGATCCATGAAGATGTCCTTGTCAATCTCCCCGTAAAGAAAAGCGTTCCTTACGTCAAGCTGCCACATTTTCCACCCTTGGCAAGCAGCCAAAGCAATCACCACCCGAACAGAAGTCATCTTTGCTACCAGACTAAACGTCTCTTCATATTCCTCTCCGTACTGCTGTGAAAAACCTCGAGCAACAAGGCGAGCCTTGTACCGTTCGATGCTTCCATCTACCTTCTTCTTCAACTTAAACACCCACTTGCAAGTCACAGGAGTAATGTCATCCACCCTAGGCACAAGGTCCCAGGTCTCATGCTTCTTGAGAGCAGCCATCTCCTCTCCCATGGCATCTTCCCACTCCTTGACTCTGGTGGCCTCATTGAAGCTAGCAGGTTCTCGCTCATCAAGAGGACCTGCAAAGAAACAGGAGACAAAGCTCATTGTATTCCCTTCACAGTATCGAGCTGGAGGTTTGGAGATCCTCTTTGATCTTCTAAGAGGCTGCTCCTTGTTCACTACCTCTGTTACTTCTTCAGGAATAACTCCATTTTCAGGCAACCTTGGATCAATACTCCCTCTGCTTCCTGAACCAGAAGCTTTTCCCCCTGAACATGAAGTAACATGAGCAGTTGATGACACAGCTAACTCCTCTTGAAGAACGACATCAATCACCTCCTCCTCTTGATCCACCCTGCCTTCGGGTAGCTCAACCGAGCTTCCTCCAAATGACGTCAGTTCGTCAAAGACAACATCTCTTGACACAACGAACTTCTTTGTCACTGGATCCATGCACCTCCATCCCTTCTTCTGCTCGTCGTAGCCAACAAAAACAAGCTTCCTTGCCTTTGCATCAAGCTTTGTCCTCAGAGCATCCGGGACATGCACATAGCAAGTTGAACCAAACACCTGAAGGTGTCCCACACTTGGCTTCTCCTTCAACAACATCTCAAAGGGAGACTTCATGTTGATCGGACTGAGAGGCATCTGATTGATGATGTAAGCTGCACAAGACATTCCCTCCACCCAAAAGGACCTTGGGATACTCTTTGCATGAAGCCAACATTTGCAAGTCTCCGTCAGATGACGGATCTTCCTTTCTGCAACTCCATTTTATTGTGGAGTATGAGCACAAGTAAGCTCTCTCTGGATCCCGTGCTTCCTGCAAAAACTAGAAAACTCGGAGGAGACAAACTCTCCACCGTTATCAGTTCTAAGCTTCTTTATCCGCAGTTTAAGCCGGCCCTCCACCAGCTCCTTGAACTCCACAAACAACTGGAAGGCTTCAGACTTATCCTTCAAGAAATACACCCAAGTGTATCTTGAGAAGTCATCAATCAAGACCAGCATGTATCTGCTTCCACCAAGACTAGCAGTTGCAGTTGTCCCCATCAAGTCACCATGGATAACCTCCAATGGTGCTCTGTTTCTTGTTTGTGACTTGTCAAATGGAAGACGATGAGACTTACCATATTGACATCTAGCACAAACATAACCATCACCGAAGGATGATAGCTTAGGCAAGCCTCTCACCAGGCTTCTATTTGCCATAACTTTTAGCTTGTCCATCCCTACATTCCCTAACCTTTCATGTCATATAGCAGCGCTATCGTTGACCTTCATGCGATCAACATAGGAGCTTGTTGATAAAACAAACAAGTCCTTTACCCTTCTCCCAGTGTGAGCAACATCAGCCTTGACCGCTGATACATTACGGAGAAACCTCACTTCTGTTTTATCAAACAGAACCTGATACTCTACATCAACTACGTTGGTAACCGAGAAGAGATTCTTCTTCATGCCCGGTACGTGATAGACACTCCTTAGACTGAGTGGACCCTGATCACTACTCACGGACACAACACCTTCCTTCTCTACAGTATGAACAGTATTATCAGCAGTGATGATGGCTTCGTTACCTGAGTAAGCTCGCAGCGAGGAGAACTTTGACTTATCACCGGTGAGGTGATGACCACACCCAGAGTCAACGATCTATTCGTCTTCAAAGCCGATGGTGGACAAGGCACGAACACAAGTGCCTGTCAAGAATGCTCCACCCCATCCAGCCTCCTCATTGCTAGAGGAAGCTTCCTCCTTGCCTGCAGCATGTCCAGTCTTTAGCTTGACTTTGCAGTCACGCTTGAAGTGACCCGGCTGATGACACCTGTAGCACTTCAGGTTCTTCTTCCAATCCTTCTTAGGAGCAAAGCTCCCCTCTTGCTGATTAGAGGATGAAGGTTCATCTTCAGCCGCAGTCTTCTTCTTCTTCCCTTCCCATCTCTTCTTCTTCCCAGTGAAGAGAGCTTCATTACCTCCTTCAGAGATAGTCACCCCGGCCATCTGCCTGGCCAAGCTCTCCTGCGAAGCAAGCAGGTTCTCCAGCTCTAGAAGAGAAGGCTGAGTGGCCCATCCTTGAACTGATGTGACAAAGGCCACATACTCCTTCTGCAGACCGCGGATTATGTGCCTCTTCAGCTTAGCCTCGGAGATAGGCTCATCAGGATCAAGCGCTGACAGCTCAGCACACAAACTCTTCATCTTCAGGAAGAACTTAGAGATTGAAAGATCTCCTTGAGTTGCCTTGGCCAACTCATTTTCCAAGAACTGTAGCCTAGCTACATTCTTCTTATTGAACAACCCATCAAGGGAAGTCCAAATCTCAGTAGTAGAATCACATCCAATGATGTGATCAAACAACTCAGGTGAGATAGCTCGTTTGCGAGTGAACTCCGCCTTTGCATTGGTCCTCCTCCAAACTCTCACCTGTTCAGCAGTTCCGAATTCAGCAGTAATTTCTACTTGGTCATCACCACCAACGACCTCCCACAACTCCTCGCCCAGAAGATAACTCTTCATGCACGACTTCCACTTCTTGAAGTTAGTCGGCGTTAAGAGTTCAATACCAAGACCCCTTGAATATCCTCCTTCCATTGCCTTCTCCTGGTCAATCCTGAATAAGCTTTCAGAAGCAGTGAGCAACCAGCAACTGTTAAACCTGCTCAAGCAACTGAACCTTCCTATGATACCATGTTGAATTTTCACTCAAGAAGGTCAGCTAGATAGCCTAAACGCCAAATCAATATCTTCAGAACTATCTAGATCACAACTTGATCATGCGGAAGACAGGAAGTAGCTTAATTCACCAGTCAGCAAAGGAGACACAAGCAGATCATGTATAAAGTAAATCTTCTTTACAGGGCGAGACATACATGGCGAGACATGATTTCGCCAGTACAATGGAAAAAACAGAAATAACAAACAAGTCGGGCGGATAGAACTGTGAGACCGCCGAGTCCGCCAAAATTGTCGAGCTCGCCGATACCGCACAGACCGCCAAGCTGCTGAAGCCGAACACAACACGGAGTCCACGAAGACCGCGAGGTCGCGCGGACAACCCGTTATTCGCTGAACTGCTGCTGAACAGAGGAGCAAACAGCCTAACCGCCGAACCACCAAGGTCACGCGGACAGGTTATTGAACTTGGAAAGTTGATGCAGAGAGAACTGGTAAATCGCTGATACTGCAGTCCGCAAACTCACTGAGCCTGGCTGAAGGTTAAAACCAAACACCTGGTTTCACAGCACTAGCCGCGCCACCTGCACACAGCAAACCGATTAACTCTTATCAAACCGCGCGGATACAAAAGTCGAGTCCGTAGCACTTGATCCAAGCCAACTTACTGTTCACTTTTGTTAATAATGACGTGTCGGGGGTCCTATTTATAGGCGAGGTGAGGAGTTTGGTCACCACCCTATGAGATAGGCTCACCACCCGAAGGCCGCAGCTAGCATACCCAGTCCGACAAGTCCGCACGACATGTCGGACTCGCGAACCAGTCCGCTGTATCCGCAGGTGCGCCACCAGCCAAGCTCCATGCTTGTCCGCAAGATGAGCGGACACAACACCTGTCCGCACACATAAGTCCACGAACAACAGACCCGCCCGGTCACGATGGACTATGCGGACACCAGCCCAGCTCGCACTATCCGCGACCAACAGGCAAAACGCCCGGTCACAGCGGACAGCGAACACCCTGGACTCCAAGAGCAAGTCCAGCAATCCGCCAAGAATAGCGCGCTCGGCGGATACCAAAGCAGACCGCCAACACCAAGGCCAGATTCTATTCGCGCGGACTCCAAACTCCAATCCGCAGAAACTGCGAACACAGCTAACCGAACAACTGCCGGACTCAACCAGTCCAAGCAGTCCGCGCCATCAGACCGCGCTGTCCGCGCAGTCCGCACGGTTAGTTCGCCCAGGCCGCCCGAACTCCCCAATCACCCACCTTCCACTTCACAAATTTCAACAACGCCTGACCTCAATCACAATTGTTGTCGTGCTAAACGTATACACTTTGGTGATGGCCTTTTTATCTAAACTTCAGATCAAAGAACGTGATTCATTCGTTGAAAGTTATGGTTGTTACAACTACGCAATTACCAAACCACTCATGTCAAAAGCTAAAATATGAGCTTCGAGCTTTCATTTCAAGACACCTAGCATTCCAAACTGGTGAGAGCTTCTTTTGAAGATCCTTCAGAGTTATCCCTCAGTGTTTGAGGTTTTCCTTGAATCCTTCGACTTTTGATGTTCTTCTTCGACCTTCGAAAATCTCACTCCCCTTTGAAGATCTTCTTTGAAGGTGAGTTAAAGTTCTCCTTTGACCTTTGAAGATTTCCTCCCCCTTTGAAACTCCCCTTCGAAGGCAACATCAAATTCTCATTTCGCATTTTGTTAAATTTCATTGTAAAGAGCAGTCGTATGTAACCCTCAAGAACGGGGAAACTTGTAACACTTGAAGAATACTTGTAATTTGGTCGGCACTAAAACAGACACGTGGTTTTCCACCATTTTTAAGTTTTCATATTAAAAAAAAATCTTATTGTCAGCTGTTCAAATTTTCTACGAAAAATTGCATGCTCATCCGCTCTTAAATTAAAACAATTCGTTTCGACCTATTTATAAGCTCATTGAGTGACCCACAACAAAACTCATCGGAGCCATAAAGTAACCCCTGGTTGGATCATACAATAATTTGACCAATAATATTCCTTAAAAATTTGAGGTGGAAAAGAAAAAAAACTCCAAATAATAAAGAGGGATGTTATTAGCAGACCAGCTTAACTATGATCATATCATTATTGAATGCAGATCAAAATAAAAATTCAAAGAGACTTCTAAACTCTGCAAAGATGATCTGCGGATAGCCATATTTTCAGTAAGAGAGACTGCCAATAGTGATTTGCCATTACATTTTTCATAAAACAGTTACAGATCCGAAGTTCGAGCCTTCAAATATGGCGGAAGTCCTGATCAGTTATAACTTATATAGCTGAATTTTGTATTTTTATTCATCCAATTTAAATGATATAATAATAAAAATTAAGTCATGCTCCCCTGGCACTGTCCCACCGCCACGTAGGCCGTCGCCGACGTGGCCACGTCCGTCTCGATCACGACCCGATTCCCCGACACGTTCCTCAAAGCATGATTAGCGAATCCCGAACCGACCATCAGCGTGTACTGCACGTGATCGATCCGGTTCGAGAACAGCAGAACCGGAGAGAAATCCGCCGTCCAAATCGTCCCGTTCCCGGAAATCGCGGCCCTCGCCGCCGTGGATCTCAAGTTCATCCCATCCGCGCTGTTCCTCTCCACCACCACCTGTTTGACGGTTGTGAACGCCCCGGCAGTCTCGTCCAGCCGCACGATCTCGACGCCCGATCCGCCGCCCGTGAACGCGTTGTCGGAAATATCAACGCCTCTCATGACGCCGTTAACCGACTTGAGGACGACGTTAGCGTCACCGAGAAAGAAAGAACCCAGCACCTGCAGCTGAACCGGGTCTTCCGACACGATACTCGTGTAATCCAGGTAGCAGTTCTCGATCCGGGTCAGCGTGTTCCGGGAAGTTTCAAATAGATGTCGGTCCCGCCGAAACCGGCGGCCTTGTTATAGCAGTGAACGTCGAAGATTGAGTTGGCCCGCCGGCGACGAGGATCCCGATGGAGGCGGAGAAGATGACGACATCGGTGACGTAGTTGTCGTTTCCGGCGAGGCGGATGCCGTTGCCGGAGAACGCGCGCTCTCCGGGGTCGGCGCCGGCGGTGATGTGCTGGCCGGGGAAGGAGCCGGAGAATAGTGTTTCGTGGCCGTTTTGGACCCAGATTCCGCCGGAGGAGAAGCGGACGACGTAGCAGGAGGCGATGAGTGTGCGGAGGGAGTTGACGACGGCGATGCCGCCGGCGTGGTGATTGGCGTCGAGCATGAGGGAAGAGAGGGTGATGTACTCGTAGCTGTAGGTGGTGGTGGCGGTGACTGATGGAGCGGAGGACCATAGCTCGATCAGGTATCGATCTTTTGGGAAGCTGTCCGAAGCTCGAATCGAGCCACCGTGGAACTGGCCGGGGATTAGAGGTGCACATAAAGCCCGGCGGGCTCGGGTTTTGCCCGGGCCTGCAGGGCCCGGGCTTTCCTGAACCGAGCCCGGGCCCAGGCCCTGAGTGCAGCCAGGCCGGGCCGGGCCGGGCTTCTGGCTCCGGGAGGGGGCCTGCTAAGGCCCCCAGGGCCGGGCCGGGCCCAGGCTTAGCCCGGGCCCTGTTTTTATAAAAAAAAATAATTTTTTTTTAAAAGAAATATGCGCCTTTTAAAACTGTGTTTTTTAGGGGCATTTTCAGGAGAAGTGTTCAACATAAAAGTTGTAGATCTCGACGATATCTACATCTTTTATGTTGAACACTTTTTGATTTGAAGCCGTTTAGGCCCCCGATTTGGCCCCCGAAAAAAATCACAAGAAATGTTCCGCGTGATTTTTTTCGGGGGCCAAATCGGGGGTCTAAACGGCTTCAAATCAAAAAGTATTCAACATGAAAGTTGTAGATATCGTCGAGATCTACAACTTTCATGTTGAACACTTCTCCTGAAAATACCCCTAAAAGACGCAGTTTTAAAAGGCGCGTAGAAGCCGGGCCCGGGCTTAGCCCGGGCCTAGAAACCGGGCTTTGCCCGGCCTGGCCCGGGCCGGGCACCGGGCCGAGCACCGGGCCGGGCAAATGCTCATATATGGGGCCTTGTTAGGCCCCATAGCCCGGCCCGGGCCCGGGGCGGGCCTAGCCCGGGCCCGGGGCGGGCCTAGCCCGGGCCCGGGCCTAGCCGGGCTTTTACCGGGCCGGGCCCCCAGGCCCGGTTTTTTTGGACACCTCTACTGGGGATGAAGACGACAAACGTGTTATTTACATGAAAACTATTTGGTTGCATTTTGAATGTAATAATTACATTTAATTTTTGACAAGATAATTCTTAAATTGTTAAATATTGTAAAATGCATATCTGTATTAAATTAGAAAAAGGCTGATATTTTGCATCATGATCGAGTACATTTTGTTAGTCTTTTTTAATTAAGAGATGCAGTTTATATATTTTTTTTAATAATTTGAGGTGCATTTCATAAAAACTCGATATTTATCTATATAAAAAATTGAAAAAAAAAATGCATTATAATATTATAAGTACATAAACTTTTATATCGTAAAATTTATATAGAGTTTAGCATTGAAAATAGTGAACCAAACTGTATCGATTTTGAAAACTTAAAAGCGTAAATAAACCATCGCCAACAAAAAACAAACCAAGCAGTGTGATTTGGTTCCACGGTTTAGTTGATTTTTAATTACAAAAACTATAGTAAAAATGATAAGGATGAGTGCAGATTTATTTCTAAAGATTATGAAATTATTAAATATAATTTACTCCTAAATATTCATTTTGGACTTTTGAAACTGCAATTAAGGCTTTGTTTGGAGGCGCGACTTATTTTTTTCCGGTAAAGCGGTTACGACCGTTTGAACCGGACCTTAATTAAAGTCGGGTTCATGTGGTTAATAAGGCTCATTTGGATCGTAAACGTATGGGTTAAGGGTTAAACCGTCATTCATTAAGAAATCACCTAACAAATATTATCTGTTTGAACATAAAAGTGGATGAAGTTATTGAGATGAGCATTAATGAATGACAATTAAACCCTCGTAAGCTGTTGTGAAATTGGGACCGAATCCGCGACTACGGTAGTTCGCCGCGGACCTGGCAGCGGAAGCTAGACTGAGCAATAATAAACAAAACAAAATTGAAATCCAAGCAAGCACAACCAGACGACAAAATATATACGTGGTTCGGATATGAGCTCCTACGTCCACGGGGAGAGCGCGCAGGAGAAATCCACTGTAATGATGAGGAGTTACAGATTACAACAGAGACCGTTAACACGGTCGAACAACAAGAGAAAAGCAAAAACTGAAGAAGACCGCTGTCGCCGCCAATATCGCCTAGCGATATCGCCATGTCTTCTTCCTCCTAGATCCTTCGCCTCTTACAACTGCTGTCGATGCCTGGATCCACCACTGCACAGCCGCCCGCCGGGATGAGCCCGACCAGATGTCGATCCGTCTGGATCGCCCGAACGCCGCCACATCTCTGTTGCCGCCGGAGCCTGAAACTGCCGCCTCCGCCTGTAGTTGTCTGCCGCCGCTGGACTGAACAAGAAGTCGCCTGAAGCTCTCACTGCTCCCTCTAATGGCTCTCATGGATTTCCCTCTCTGTTGCTTGAATGAAACGGCTGGGGCGGGCTCTTATTTATAAGATCAAGATACAATATCAAATTAGGAAGATGATCTTCTATTTATGAGATTACCTTATTTCTCCTCATAAAGATATTTCAAATATAAGACTCCTTCAAAATTAGGAAGTATAGAGGCACACGGATTGATGAGCTGTCATAATCCAATTATATATTCTCTTATTAATGATCTTCCTAAATAATATTCCCAAATAGGTTTAGCCCGGATTAGGAATTGTGGCCTCCCACGGATCAATGACATGGCGCGATCCTAACGATCCGGGCGCGATGAGGTATCATAATCTAGCAATCTCTACCTTGACGCCTCACGCGACAGACTCCACCTCGAAGCCTAACAAACATATTTGTACCTCCAACCCGGATTTCCCCTACTGGCGACTACAAGCCCCCTCTCCCCGGGGTCCTCACGATCAACATGCATCAGTCTGAGCCAAGTCAAGACCGCTCTTGAACTTGACTCCTCTCACTGATTCCTCTCGCATGCTCGTAACATTTTCCTCCGTAAAGATATATCCCGCAACTCTACGCTTCCACCTCCAGCGAACTCCCTCGACTCCTGGTGGCACATACTGACGTGTTTTATCCTTGTACGATAGACCGGGTCTATTGCAAGGCGACTCGCACTCGACCTCTCATTGTGCAACTCCACCTTCTCTTGAGTGATCCTAAGTTCCTTGGTGGGACTCCTGAGCTAGATGGCTCCCCTTGCGGTGTCTGGGCACTTCTGAGACGACACTCTGCCCTTCTTCTCCACGTCTGCAAAGATTTTATCTTCTCCAAGACCCTTTCTCTGTGCAAACTCTTTCGTCATGAATCTTGCCTCGTTCCTCCACTGGTCCGTCTTAGCTTTCCTCTGAGAGCGGTCTCTGCTCTCTAAAGCTTTTCCATAGGAACCAGGATCTGAGGAACTAGCCTGAAAGGCATATGCTACCATGTCCTGTAGCCTGAGAGGCAGTATAACCTCTCTCCTCGCCATTCCACTAGCAATCGTGGTACCGATCAGTCTGTAGAGAGTACCGGAACGCTCTCCTACCATGACTATCTGTGTGCCTCTTCTGACCTCATCGGCCAAGCACAACTGGATTGTGTTTATGGCCTTCATATCCAGCTCCTCCCACTCGTCGTCCTTCTTCAACTTGGCCTTCTTCTTTCCAAGGAGCGCTTTGTGGAGACTTTGCTGAATGAGAACCGTCATGATCCGTTTTTTTCACAGACCAAAATCGATTTTGCCGTCGTATTTTAGAATCTCAAATTTTGCCATCATTGTTTTTCTCGCAGGGTTACTAGGTAATCCGATTAAGTTCGCGGATTAGATCTGAAAAGATAGGGAGCGGACCGATGGTCGTCACCTACCGTTTACCCAAACCTAAACAAAGGAACGTACAATCGATCACCTCCGCAGAACCTGGCTCTGATACCAATTGTTGTGAAATTGGGACCGAATCCGCGACTACGGTAGTTCGCCGCGGACCTAGCAGCGGAAGCTAGACTGAGCAATAATAAACAAAACAAAATTGAAATCCAAGCAAGCACAACCAGACGACAAAATATATACGTGGTTCGGAGATGGGCTCCTACGTCCACGGGGAGAGCGCGCCGGAGAAATCCACTATAATGATGAGGAGTTACAGATTACAACAGAGACCGTTAACACAGTCGAACAACAAGAGAAAAGCAAAAACTGAAAAAGACCACTGTCGGCGCCAATATCGCCTAGCGATATCGCCCTGTCTTCTTCCTCCTAGATCCTTCGCCTCTTGCAACTGCTGTCGCTGTCTGGATCCACCACTGCACAGCCGGCCGCCGGGATGAGCCCGGCGATATGTCGATCCGTCTGGATCGCCCGAACGCCGCCACCTCTCTGTTGTCGCCTGAGCCTGAAACCGCCGCCTCCGCCTGGAGTTGTCTGCCGCCGCTGGACAGAACAAGAAGCCGTCTGAAGCTCTCACTGCTCCCTCTAATGGCTCTCACGGATTTCCCTCTCTGTTGCTTGAATGAAACGACTGGGGCGGGCTCCTATTTATAGGATCAAGATCCAATATCAAATTAGGAAGATGATCTTCTATTTAGGAGATTACCTTATTTCTCCTCATAAAGATATTCCAAATATAAGACTCCTGTAAAATTAGGAATTATAGAGGCACGCGGATTGATGAGATGTCATAATCCAATTATATATTCTCCTATTAATGATCTTCCTAAATAGTATTCCTAAATAGGTTTAGCCCGGATTAAAAATTGTGGCATCCCACGGATCGATGACATGGTGCGATCCTAACGATCCGGGCGCAATGATGTGTTATAATCTAACAATAAGCATGACCCGTCATGCCTACCGGAGCCAAAATCATTCATTTTACACCTTCAAACGGGAATAAAAATAGTACTTTTATTGTTTGTACGGACTCAGCCAAAACTATAATAAAAATAATTAGGCCCTGTTTGAAATTGTGGTGGGAGAACGGTGAATATCACTTTTAATGTTGAAAATATGGGTAAATGAGTTCATGAACGTTGTTTTGCCAAACATTGTTGTGGGTAAATGAGTTCATGAAATCAACCTTGGCACGTTTATTTTTCATATTTTTGCCTATTTATTTCATATATTTATATAGTTATAAATTTACAACTTTGGCTTTTTTTTATAATATGCAACCCCAAAATAATAAATTTAGCATTTTGCATTCTAAAAGCTTAAATATATCAATTTGCACGGCCTATTTACATAAATTTTGACGTTTTACACTCTAGGATATGAGGGGATTTAGCAAAAAATCAAATTATTCGGACCAAATTACTCCTGAATTTAAACTTAAACCCAAAGTGTTAAAATATAAGAAATATGGGGGATTTTTGGCACTTTGCACCCTCCAATTAGGATGTTTTGGCACTTTGCACCCCAATATTTATTTTTTTGCACTTTGCACCCCTCAAACCTATTAATTTGGCACTTTGCACCCTTTCCTTTATTTCTTGCTTTTTTATTCTTTTTAAATGGAACTTTAAAGGGCATTTTGGTCTTACATTTCTGACAGGTTCTATAATTTGGCACTTTGCGCTTGATCTATCTGGCAGGTTTTACAATAAAGTCGCATGAACGTGCTCTTTTGACTACATCCAGCCTGTTTCAATTATAAGCGGGGACTCATATAATTAATTCTTTAGAGAGAAGTTTTAATGTTGGACTGCTACAAAGAGCTTTTCGATCAGCACGTAGATCTCCAGTATAATATTTATTGGTTGACATGCACGTCCAAGCTCTGATTTATTGATTGAAAATACCAATTAATGAGAAATAACGGTTTCACTGACTTAAATATAGCTCTGATTTGCTGATAACAAAAATTTCCAACTTTAAATGAAATAATTGACAGACAATTTTTAGTTCTTAAACAATTCTTCCAAGCTGCATGTATTGCTGGTAAAAAGCTTTTCTGAAACAAAAGATAATATAGGAATAAAAAGGGTAAATATGATCAATATACTGACTCATTTCTGAGAATCAGTCAGACATGTTGCTACAATGTTGACTTTGCTAAATGAACCCATGCTTGTCATGATGTCGCCTAGGCGACGCCTAGGCGTCCAGGCTCTCGAATATGTATAAGACGTTGGACGCCTTGTAATAAATTTTTTTTTAAAAAAAAATTTGAATACACTGCGGTTTTTATAAAAACCGCAGTCACAAGTCATTAAAAATATATATATAATAATAATTGTACGTAAAAAAAATTTTAATTTTAATTTTATTTTTTTAATGACTTTATACTGCGGTTTTTATAAAAACCGTCGTAAAGTCATTAAATTTTTTTTAAATTTAAAAAAAAAATTAATGACTTTAGACTACAGTTTTTATAAAAACCGCAGTTAAAGTCATTAAAATTTTAAAAAAACATTTTTTATTTTTAAGTTAAAAAAAAAATTTAAATTTTAATGACTTTAGACTGCGGTTTTTAAAAAACCGCAGTCTAAAGTCATTAAAATTTTTAAATTATTTTTTTTTAAGTAAATTTTTTTTTTGTTTTTTTAATGACTTTATACTGCGGTTTTAAAATTGTCGCCTTGCGACTTGCTCGGCTTGTGGTCGCCTAGGCGTCCCGCCTTGTCGCCTAAGCGTTAAGGCGCCCGACGCTCGCCTTGGTTCGCCTTGACGCCGTGACAAGAATGTGAACAACAAGTCCCACCATCATCTTAGACCTGTGGAAGCAAGATTTACAAGCCTCCAACTTTGGCCCTGGAAAATGCATGGGAAATGTCAAGATTGTTCACAGATGGATGTCTTAATAGAGCCAAATTTATGGATTCAATGGAACTTTAATGAAGTTGATTCACATAATCATAGAAATGCTCGAGGCCAAGGAAAATGCTAAACCAAAGAGGTATCTCAGATAATCTTAAGCATTAAATCATTGCCCACTTCAGCAAAAGGAAGAAAAAAATGCATTTAAACTATATTTGTAATGTCATTTTAAATTTTAAATCCAGCTCGTCTGTTTTAAAAACAAAATCTACAGTATGCACGTTTGCTGAGAGCTCATGAAGCTTCATGAACAGACACTAGTAAGACAAATACAATTGTGTTTTAGAGATCACATTACAAATATAATAATGGGAAAGCATAAGAGCTTAGACAACAAAGTCAAAACAACTTTTTAGAATGATAAACATTTTACAAAATGGAGTCAATTGTTTGGAATCCAAATTACAGCTGCATCCGTCTACGATTATAAAGTGTCTACAATCATATATATCCGGTATAATCTTCGTAATCACCCGTCTCACCTGCGAAGAACACGAGTAAGTTTAGAGATTAAGCAATACATTGAGGGGTTGAAATATACTAAATCATTGATTGAGTACCAGCAAATGTCGAATGTGATGGCCCAATTAATACTTCATGCTCAGCAATATTATCTACCTCTACACTTGAACGTGAGGCCTTCTTCTTCACCTAATTTGACATGACACATGTATGAATGAGATCTATTAATCAGTTAAAGGTAAAAAAAAATAACATGAAAACTACTAATAAAATTTTAACTCACTGAAAGCTTTAATCTGGAAGTTGATGTAATTGGTAATGGTGGTTTGGTTATCTTGGACGATTGGCCACAACTTTTTTTATTATGTCCGACTACTCCACACTTTGAGCAAGCATACTTTGTACCACATCTATTTAAAACATATTTCATGTTACGTAACTCTTCTTCATCTTGTCATCTTGCATGTTTTGATGGCCTATCGCGCAATTTTGGTTTTACCTTCCATGGCACCACAAGATTTAAACTACATTGAGTCCACTCGCCTTGTCTTTTAATGGGATTCAACATATAGTCATAAGATTTTAAGAAAGTAGTCTTCTTGTACCAATAATCTACGTAGTCCTCAACCTTCTCTCTTTTAAAGAAGATGCAAGCTATAACAAGTACAACTATTGGACATTAAATCAACAATCCATGTATCGCCTGCCCAACCTTTCATCTCAAATTTCTCTTTTCCATTCCACTCTAAAATGTAGTCTTGAACTCCCCTTTTGTTATTTTCTAGAATCTTCTGAATGGTCGGACATATATCTCCACTTGATTTAAATATTTTATCCCTTTGGGTATGTATCCTTTTCATCATAATAATTCTAGTAATCTCAAACATCGTGATTATGGGTTTGTCTCTTGCTTTCAATATTACATTATTGAAGCATTCACATAGATTATTAAGCAACATGTCACATTTTGTCCACGTGCTAAAATATGATCTTGCCCAATTTTTGGGATCTCTTGCCCTTACCCATTCATAAGCCGATATATTACACTCTTTCAACTTCTTCATCTTCATGTTGAAATCAACTAATCGTGCAGATGATGCAGCCTTCCACAACAAGGATTTGAGTTGTAATCCTTTATGTAGCTGCTTGAAGTTACTATACATGTGCCTTAAACAAAACCTATGTTCTGCATTTGGTAGTAATTCTTCAACTGCCCGTATTAATCCCTTCTATTTATCAGAAATGATAGTCCATGCATAGTTATTTATGGTGTTTAAATCTTGCATTAAAAGACTAATAAACCATTGCCAACTTTTCCTATTCTCTCTCAAAACTATAGCATAAGCTATAGGATACATTCCATTGTTCCCATCAATACCAACCGCACATAACAGAACTCCTCCAGTAGAAGTTTTTAGGTGAGTTCCATCAATTCCTATAATTTGCCGGCACCCAGCGATAAAACCCAACTTTAAAGCACCTCAACAAATATATAGTCTTTTAAATACACATGCTTCATTTCTAGGTACTTGTTTACACTGTAGTTTAACTGTTGTGTTAGGATTACTTAGGCGCAATTCTTCACAATAATCCCATAGTCTGGCGTATTGCTCCAATTCTGTACCGTGAATTATCTTGTTGGCATGCTTCTTTACTCGATACATCTTCCAAATAGAAAGAGATGTTCTATTTTCCATCTGCATAGTCTCTTGCATTGAATTGACGGGCCATTCAGGATTACTTCTAAGATGGTGTTGAAAGTCAATCTAGTGTCAACTACCTTCACCTATGGGGGGGGGATAAGTGATTTGCAGTCTTTTTGCGGACTTAAAAATTAACCTGCACAAGAAAACAAAACAAGCACAACACAGAAACACACAGGCAGTTATAGTGGTTCCCCGATTTGGGTACGTCCACTTTTCCCCTTCGACCTATCTCCCAACAAGGGACGACTCAGTCACTTCACCAACCAGATTGAAATCCAATCCTCACACTATGAAAGAAACCCTTCCACCCGAAGGAGTCACTACTCCTCCACCATGGGTTGCACCCAACCCTTACAACGAGGAAACAAAGTTCCTTTACAACAAAGTTAAAATAGAATGTACAAGAGATACAAACTACGTATGGAGAGCTCGGTGTCCCTCTTCGTTCGATGAAGCGTTCTTGAAGAAGTCGAAGAGTCCACGACCGGAGCACTCTCTTGGAGAGGATCTTCCCGAGATCGGCGGCGGTAAAGGATTGCGGCAGCGATGCTTTGTAGATCCAAACTTTTTGAAGAAGCTAGCGAGGTCTACCAACAATCTTACTTGGATCGATCGTCTCAATCGATTCGGAGGGGAATGATATTCCCGTTCAACAAACCAAGAGACAAAGGATCTCAAGAAAAAAACGTGAGACGCTAAGCTTAGCTTCGTTTCTGTCGCCGGGAGGTCAAGAGAAATCTTAGACCAGCGGCGGCGACACCTTAGCGAGCAGCGACGGCGAGCAAGCGGCGACGGGAGGAAGTCCGCGATCGGCTAGGTCACACGCGACTCGATTTCTTAGATATGAAAATATTGTTCTTCGTCCTTTTTAGGGTTTCAAAATACATGAGTATTTATACCCAAAGACATCCCAAGATAGCCGTTGGGGGACCCACCAGGTCAACCCTACGCACGGGCTGAAACAGTGCGACGACTAGGACCGGTCCAGCGAGCCGACTAAAAAAAAATACCTAAGGCAAATTCGGCGGGAATTACAGGTGATTCCCGTCGAAGTCGGCGGGAATCACTTACGATTCCCGTCAAATTTTCCTTGGTAGAATTCCAGTTGGATTTCTTGTCATCCGGAGGGAATCGACGGGAATGCGCGGTGATTCACGACGAATCGGCGAGAATCACTTGGTGATTCCCGCCGATTCTGCCTTAGCAGAATTCTTGAAGGCGTTGAGTCAGCCGGATGCAGTCGGCGAGAATCGGCGAGTGATTCTTGACGATTCGGCGAGAATCACTAGTGATTCACGTCGAATCGGCGAGAATCACTTAGTGATTCCTGTCGAATTTAACTTAGAAGATTTCTTCTTCCTTCCTCTGCACTTGGTCTTTGACCCATTCTTTGCTCCTCTTCTGCTCTTGATCTATCATAGCCCTGTACTTGAAAATAAGTACACTCCAATAGAGAGAGTACACGTAAGCCAACACACTGATCTGCTCAATGAGGGATTACGTTGCGCAGACCCGTGTATATTGACCCACTGCACCCTGACATTGGTGTGTACTTAGCGTGGAATAACTGCAAGCACAACTTGAAGACATATCACCAAATACATTGTGAATTCATCTTAGCTTGACAGGAGGCTTCTTCAAATCCAGGTAATTGTGGATACAATACCCAACAATCTCCCCTTATTTGAAGAAGCCAAAATCCTACTAGCTAAGATGAATTTAACCAACCAGAGTAATAAACATAACAAATTAAGAGAGATAAGACACATAGAATTAAAAGCATACAGAACAATACTTGAGCCAACAAGATCATATATATATATATCCAAAAGAATTGTTCATACAAAGACATGAAGAGATAAGCAAACATGAAGAAAAAGACAAGTCAAAATCTTAGGCCTATTTCTCCTTAGCTAGATCATCCTTCAGTTGTTGAGCCAAGTACTTCTTTCTTTGTGTCTCAAAATATTTCTTGGGCTTCGGATAATATCTAGGGGGAGGAGCTTTATGTTCCACGGTGTTGGACCTGAAAAAGATATTCCGTTTAGCTTCATATTCTTTATGCAGCTCTCACTCATACTGATTATATACATCATTCCGATTGATTCCCCCCCCCCCTCTGCTGTAGCATAAAAGTATCCAAAATAATGCTCCTTGAAACAGGACTCCATCTTTCATTTCTCACTTCATCCTCCTTCAGTCTTACTTTCTTCTCGGTTGGAGTTTCTTTGGACGTCCCTTCTTGGAGTTTCCTTTTTCCTTTTGCTATGACTTCTTGATCAAACATGGTGTAAGACCCCCCTCCCGGAACACAAAACACGGCACGAGAGGGGTCTTATGCCCAGAACAGCCGCCTTGCGGTAACACTAACACTTGGGCTAGCCTGTACCGCAAGACGCCTATTCTGCCGGCTACAACCAATATCAACATATAAATGCCAACCCAACCATAATAATATGAAAGTCAAATCCACACCAAGCATATGTCCATAATATCATAAATAAAGAAGCTACAGTAAGCTTCTAATATCAGAGTACGAGAACAGAATTGCCCCGAAGGGCTACAACAAAATCTCTCTCTCACTCACATCTGTAACGGACGGTAGCGACGGTACTGTCCCCTCAGGCCCTGTCACCCTGGCCTGGCTGTCCGTCTGCATATCCTGCTGCACCACCTGTGGGGTTTCCTCCTAAAAAGGAAGACGTAGCAACCGTTAGTCATAAATACTAAGTGGCTTCACATCCGCTCCCCCGGCGACTCCTTGGCACCGGGAGGAGAAAGGAATAGGTACAATACATAAATAGCAGTAATACAAGCAGGTGATATAAGTATACATGTCTTAAGTAGCAGTAGCAGCAATGTATAGCAATAATAACATCATCTATTTTAACCAGACCACACAGCATGCGAGTATAATACAATATCAAAAAATAACTCAACTTATATGGATGCCCATACAAGCATATAAGTTGAGGGTCGTTCAACAGTAAGTAACTCATCGTATAGGAGTGCCCATACAAACTTATACGATGAGGGTCTTGTGTATGTAATGATGTGCAATGTTATGTATGCAATGCAATGACACACCCATGATCAGGCACATGCAATCGCTATGTCGACACAGACTTATAGTTCCCACTATTCGAGCAGGTAGCTAACCTCTCAGGCGTCATTCGTCGTGGCCAGACGGTGACAGTAGAGCGGGCATCTCCACTACTAGGCTGGTCTCCACACTACCTGGCCTAGGCCTCCGTACGCCTCAACGCTAAGAACACAACAGCGGAGCTCACACGCGTACTACGGCTCAGCGGGTTCTCCTGGGTAAATGTGCACCAAGATCCTGGCCCCGACTGGCCTATAGTATGACACGGAAGGAGTCTCAGAAATGAGTACGAGGACCAAGCCCAACCGTTCACTTGGCACGGAAGGAGCCTCAGGACGTGAACACCGAGGACCAAGCCCAACCGCCCAAGGTCTATCTGTCAACTCCCATTGGTGTGACGATTGGCGAGCCCGTAGACCTGCCACACTATCCTTAACCCGGGATTACGACACCGCATATCGACTCACACCACATGCAGTTCCACAATTCTGTGGCATGGAAGGAGCCTCGGAGAAAGCACGAGGAACAAGCCCAACCATCCATCAAATACGGAAGGAGCCTCGGGACGTGAACACCGAGGACCAAGCCCAACCGTTCAATTTTATCCAACTCAACCTCATTCCCATTAGTGACGGTCAACACCGCACTTGTTAACTTCCACAATGCTACCCGTAGGGAGACGACACTCTAAGCATTGGACTATCTATTCCCTTCCATCAATTCATTATACATCATGGCCATAGTTTAATCATTTACAAATCCTTCCAAATGAATTCAACATATTATAGATAATGCGCATAATGGTGATCTACCAAATATAACAAAGCCTTTCATTCACTTAGGCTTGATTCACATCTCGGCATATGAATTCAAGTCATCAAACATCAATCTTCACATTACCTCGGTGATTAACACAAAAGAGTTCACCCAACCTCGAGATGGATTGCAACATCAATTCCATCGAATCCAAGTTCATATTATAATCACCTAGAATTATATGTAATCTAGTCAGCAACTTTGACTGAGGATTCCCGTGGCTACAGGTATCGCCTGAAAACGTGCAACCACTCGTTGGAAAGGTAATTTTAAGGGCTACGACTTTTGTGTTTAGTCAAAAGCCCAGATCTGGTCACATCATATCAGAAATCCAACTCGAAGTCTGCTGCGTACAGGATACAGATTTCCTGGGCATTAACTCCCAACCGCAGCGGATTCAAACGGACTTTCCTGTGGCTACAGGTATCGCCTGGAAACGTGCAATCACTCTTTGGAAAGGTAATTTCAAGGGCTACGACTTTCGTGTTTAGTCGAAAGCCCAGATCCGACCCTTTCTTGCTTGAAAATAGCCAAGAAGGTCGCTGCATGCAGAATGCAGATTCTGCACACATCTTGAAGCGAAATGAACAGCATCCGTTCATCTTCCTCCTCAAGCGATTTTCCCCAAACCGCAACCAGAAGTTCCTCCACCCTTATTCTCCCTCTTGAGGTCATTTCCTCTTCACGAAACCACCCCCCCCCCCCCATCATCACTTTGAAGCGAGGGGAGGTTGAAGATGACTAAGCTTTAGAACACAAGTTCTAGCATGGCCTTCCTAGAAAGCTTCTTCTCACACATCAAGACTCATTTGAGTCGATGTCTCGCCTAAGAATAGCTACAGATCTAGCACCAAGGGAGAGGGGAGGAAACTCACCTCATTTCCGACGTTTCCTCCGTTGCTGGCCATGGATCGCGTTACTCCTCGTCGCGGCATCCTTGCCTTTGTTGGCAGTGTTCTTCCACAGAAACGGCAGAGCTTTTCCTCCATAATCCGGCTTCGGCGACCCGCGATATTCTACTCTTCCGCTCCCGTCAGTTTTGCACGGTGACGGCTCGGCAAGAATACCGGATGCGATGGCTAGGGTTTGGCTTACTCCCTTTTTATATTACATATTAGGGTTATGTCATCTTGCCATGTGTCACTCTCTAATTGGACCGCCCAAATTAGGTTTCATTTGAAGTGACCGGTCCAAGGATCATTCAGCACGAATCCCGAAGTCCGGTTCAGCCCGCCTGTGCAAGCCGGTGAATCTTCCTGGGCGCAGAAAACGCACAAGTCAAATTCGGCGGGAATCAGCCAGTGATTCCCGTCGATCGGCGAGTATTAGCGGGTCATTCTCGACGAATTCGTCGAGTATCAACAATGATACTCGACGATTTTCCCTTAGCCGTTTTATCGGACATCCTGACGTTGTGTGCGTTGAGTATCAGTCAGCGATACTCGACGATCGGTGGGTATCACCGGGTATTCTCAGCGATCTGTGAGAATCGTCAGGCATTCTCGACGATTTTCCCTTAGCCTACTTGCAGTTCTGAGTCCGGCGGGTATCGACCACCGATACCTGTCGAATCAGCGAGTATCAACCTCCATTCTCGACGATCGACGAGCATCAACCTCCATTCTCGTCGATTTTTACTTGGCCGAGTTCCCTCATCTCGACTACTGGTTGGGGTATCCTTGAACCCAACCCTACACTTATTCAATGCACTTGACACCCTTTTGCCAGTGCACCCCGAGCCCGAGTTGAGTCTCTTGACTCAGAACACGTGCGAGGGGCCTAGCGCGAATTGGGACGTTACAAATCCTATAAACAAAATAAAAAGATTTCTTCCCCGAAATCAGGCTGAGGTCACGGGGAGTAAAGCATACAGAAAATGAAATAATATACTTTTAAATAAAATTACCTGAAGCAAACAACTCCGGGTAGCGTCCTTGCATCAAATCCATGGGCTCCCATGTGAATTCCTCCTTCCCATGATTAGACCATAGCACTTTTACCAAGGGAACACTTTTACGGCGCAAGGTTCTTATCTCATTATCAATAATCCGCACCGGCTCCAGTCGTACAGATCTCTCAGGCGCCACCTTACCATCAGTTGTGGGGATGTATTGTTCAGGCCGCAACAGCGCCTTCCGAAGCGACGACACATAGAACACATTGTGGAGATTCTCTAGCTCAGGCGGTAGCTCCAACCGGTAGGCCAAAGGGCCAACCCTTTCCAATATGACATAGGGCCCAACATACCGTGGACTGAGCTTCTTCACTCCTCGCACTCGTGACACTCCATGCATCGGCCGGATTTTTAGAAACACCTTATCACCCACTTGAAATTCCACCATACGGTGCCTTGCGTTGTAATACTTCTCCTGCCGACTTTGAGCCTCCAACATGCGATCCCTTATCAGCCTAACCACCGCATCAGTGTCATCTATGTACTCAATTCCCAAAGTCTTCGGGTCTTCATCTTGCACCCAAGACAAGGGGGTCCTACACCTCCTTCCATATAGGGCTTCATGGGGCGTCATGCCAATACTAGCTTGATGGCTATTGTTATAGGAGAATTCCACCAAGGGCAAGAGTCTTTCCCACGACTCTCCTCTATCTATCACACACAACCTCAACAGATCTTCCAATGTTCGGATGGTTCGCTCAGACTGTCCGTCCGTCTGAGGATGAAATGCGGTACTTAAGGTAAGACGTGAGCCCAAATACGCCTGTACCGCCTTCCACTCCTTGGAGGTGAAACGACCATCACGGTCCGAAACTATCGCCTTAGGTACGTCGTGATACCATACAAATTGTTCCACAAACAGGCGTACCAAGACATCCACATGAGCCTCCTTCTTCATAGGAATGAACCGGGCAACCTTCGTCAGGCGATCAACGATCACCCACACTGAATCATTCCCTGAGCGGGAGCGAGGTAGTCCATGTACGAAGTCCATAGAAATACCCTCGAACTTCCATTCGGGGATGGGCAACGACTGTAACAAGCCACCGGGATTTCTGCACTCCGCCTTCACCCTTTGGCAGGCTTCACAATGGGTAACATAATATCGGACATCCTTCTTCATTCCTGGCCAACACATCGTCTTCCGTAAGCCGGCGTACATTTTTGAAATTCCCGGGTGTACCGAATATTGAGAGCAATGTGCCTCTCTCAAGATATCCTCCCGAATTCTGCTGCCTTTAGGAATGTAGAGCCGGCCGCGAAAGTAAACGAGACCGTCCTTTAGTGTGTACTCGTCGGTAGCCCCATCTTCGATTAACTTGATTGTCGGGGCCAGAGCCGCATCCAGTCCTTGCTCCACTCGGATCCGGTCTCGGATATCACAAACTATGCTCATGCTGGACAAGTGCTCCGTATATTCTGCCGAAGGAGCCTTAAATATCAATGTAATATCCATCTCCTAAATCATCCGCGCCAACTCCATGCTCATCAATCGAGACTCTGGGCTCGAACCGGGTACTTTCCTACTCAATGCATCAGCTACCGAGTTCGCCTTTCCGGAGTGGTAGTTCAAGGTGAACTCATAGTCGCATAGAAATTCTAACCACCGCCGTTGTCTTAGGTTCAACTCCTTCTGGGTATGGACGTACTTTAAATTTTTATGATCCGAGAATATTTCGCAGTGGACGTCGTATAGATAATGCCTCCATACTTTCAAGGCGAACACCACTGCTCCTAGCTCCAAATCATGCATCGGGTAGTTAATTTCATGCTTCTTCAATTGTCTTGAAGCATAAGCAATCGCGTGCCGGTGCTGCATCAACACCGCTCCCAACCCTTGATAAGACGCGTCTGTGTAAACTTGAAATCCTTCCTTCCCAGACGGAAGGGCAAGGATGGGGGCGGAGGTAAGTCTATCCTTCAATTCCTGGAATGCCGCTTCACATTGGGGGGGTCCATTCAAACGGCACACCTTTCTTTGTCAAAGAAGTAAGCGGGAGGGCAATCTTGGAGAATCTTTTTACGAACTTGCGGTAGTATCCGGCAAGTCCAAGAAAACTCCTCACCTCGGCCGCCGACTTCAGGGGCGACCACTCCTTCACGGTACGCACCTTGGCCAGATCCACAGCTATCCAGCCCCACTAATCACATGACCCAAGAAAGCAACTTCCCTAAGCCAGAATTCACACTTGCTAAACTTGGCGAACAGGGCGTGCTCCTTTAACTTCTCCAGTACCAAGGCCAAATGCCCGACATGTTCTTCCTCCGTCTTTGAGTAGACTAAGATGTCGTCAATGAACACAATGACGAAGACATCTAGATAGGCCTCAAACACTTTATTCATCAAGCTCATGAAAGCTGATGAGGCATTTGTGAGTCCAAACGGCATCACTGTGAACTCATATAAGCCGTACCTTGAGCTGAAAGCCGTTTTCTGAATATCGTCTTCTTGTATTCTCAATTGGTAATACCCCGAGCGTAAATCTAGCTTGGAGAACCAAGACGCACCCACCAGTTGATCGAACAACTCATCGATCCGAGGTAATGGATAGGTGTTTCGTACCATCAGTCGGTTGAGTTCCCGATAATCTATACACAAACGCAGGGTTCCATCTTTCTTTTTAACGAATAGAACATGGGCTCCCCAAGGTGATGAGCTGGGGCGAACAAACCCTGATTCTACCAACTCCTGCAATTGAACTCTAAACTCCGCGAGTTCTTTTGGGGCCATTCGATAAGGGGTCCTGGAAACAGGCTTAGCTCCTAATACAAGCTTAATCTGAAAATCCACTTCTCTATGCGGGGGTAACCCTGGCAATTTCTCAGGAAATACCTCAGGGAAATCCCACGCTACCCTCACATCCTTCATATCTACCTTCATCTCCTTCAGCTCGAAACATATCATGTAGACTTCATCCCCTCTCATATGAGCTTTCAAGGCCTGGATCGAGGACAATAATAATCGTGGTGCGAGCTTTATACCTTGGAAGACTACGATAGTATCTCCATGTCTCAAATAGATTTGCTTTTTCGCACAGTCAATCCTTGCATAATGCCAATCCAGCCATACCATGCCCAAAATGAGATCGAATTCTGGTATTCTCAAAATTATGGCAGGGGTATCAAAGGTCTTTCCCCCAATGACTATCTCCAACTCACACTTAGCGGTTGCCGTCATCTCAGATCCGTCTGGGAGACGTACTCTTCGATCAATACCAGTGAAATATTGCAGTCCGTGTATATCCTTGATGAAGTCTTCAGACACGAAAGAATGTGAGGCACCGGTGTCAAATAACGTATAAGACGGTTTTCCGCCGACCACCACGGTGCCTAAGTGTCATTTAATAATTACTCAAGCTAGACTTCTAGTATATCTTAAGTAATCTAGAAAGCCTTAAAGAAAGCGAAATGACTAATTAAAGTCGTACCTGCAATCATCTCTTGAGGATTCCGCTCTTGAGTCATATCCAAGGCATACATCTGATCTCGAACGGGCCTGGGGTTTCTTCCTCGTGGTCCACGCCCTCGACCACGCACATATCCTCGGCCCCGAGGGGCTGCTGGAGGAAAAGCGAAAGGCGCATCACCAAACAATTGCGGACAGTAGCGTCGAATGTGGCCCGGCCGGTTGCATTCAAAGCACACCCGTTCCTGCCTTCCGCCGTGTTGCTGGAATTGTTGAGGTGGAGGCAATGCTGGCGGTTGTGGGACCGGGCGCTCCTCTCTAAGATTCTGGGGGAAACGCCTGCCACCTCTTCAATATCCTCTTCTTCTTCCATTGTTAAATCTCCTTCTGTTGCTGGGGACGGCTTCCATCACGCCCTCTGCTGGCCTCTTACCACTTCCCAAGTGGTCCGCTTCTAATCTCTTTGCCATATCGATAATCTTCGCCAGACTAGAGTCCGCTATAAACAAAAGGGCTTGCCTTAGGGGATCTCGCAAGCCTTTGCAGAATCGTTTGGCGTACCCTCTATCATCCAACTCATAGGAGTCAGCGAATCTAGCCAAGTGCTGGAACTCCCGTTGGTACTCTGTCACCGACTTGGACCCTTGCTTTAGTTGCAAAAATCTCTCTTCAAGATCATCCCGAGCGGTCGAGGGGATGAAATGTTCTAAGAAGGCTTCAGAGAATTCGCTCCAAGTAATATCCGTGTACACTCTTCCATGAAAAGTGGAGCCCATGAGGGACTTCCACCACCTTTTGGCATGCAGCTCTAAGAGTGTCACCACAAGGGTCACCGCCATGTTGTTTGGGCATCTTATCCCCGCCAACAATTCTTGTATAGTGTCGAGCCACTCTTCTGTACGCACCGCCGACTCTGTCCCAATATAAGCGGGAGGGGAGAGAGCTCGGAAAATACTTAACCAACTAGATCCTGAACCCTGTTGTTGTATAGGTGCCTATTGAGATTGGGACCTAAAGGCGTCCAAAATAGCTGTGAGCGTCTACCCCAGCTCTGATTGTTGGAATTGTGTAGGCACGGACGGGGCGGGGGTGCCCCTCGTTGGCTAAGCATGTACTGGGATCTACACATAGGGTACGAACTTAAGGTTAGGTTGGCTAATCTAAGGTCAAAGATGGACAAACTCAGTGTGAATTACATATGGGCACACTACTGCTTCCACTAAGTCAGTTTGTCCCCAAACTGACTAGTCAAACGGGGGTGGCACCATTGTTAATTGACTATCGCTTTGGAGGATCGTAGCAAGCTGATACCATTTGTAAGACCCCCCTCCCGGAACACAAAACACGGCACGAGAGGGGTCTTATGCCCAGAACAGCCGCCTTGCGGTAACACTAACACTCGGACTAGCCTGTACCACAAGACGCCTATTCTGCCGGCTACAACCAATATCAACATATACATGCCAACCCAACCATAATAATATGAAAGTCAAATCCACACCAAACATAAGTCCATAATATCATAAATAAAGAAGCTACAGCAAGCTTCTAATATCAGAGTACGAGAACAGAAATGCCCCGACGGGCTACAACAAAATCTCTCTCTCACTCACATCTGTAACGGACGGTAGCGACGGTACTGTCCCATCAGGCCCTGTCACCCTGGCCTGGCTGTCCGTCTGCATATCCTGTTGCACCACCTATGGGTTTTCCTCCTAAAAAGGAAGACGTAGCAACCGTTAGTCATAAAGACTAAGTGGCTTCACATCCGCTCCCCCGGCGACTCCTTGGCACCGGGCGGAGAAAGGAATAGGTACAATACATAAATAGCAGTAATACAAGCAGGTGATATAAGTATACATGTCTTAAGTAGCAGTAGCAGCAATGTATAGCAATAATAACATCATCTATTCTAACCAGACCACACAACATGCGAGTATAATACAATATCAGAAAATAACTCAACTTATATGGATGCCCATACAAGCATATAAGTTGAGGGTCGTTCAACAGTAAGTAACTCATCGTATAGGAGTGTCCATACAAACTTATATGATGAGGGTCTTGTGTATGTAATGATGTGTAATGTTATGTATGCATTGCAATGACACACCCATGATTAGGCATATGCAATCGCTATGTCGACACAGACTTATAGTTCCCACTATTCAAGCAGGTAGCTAACCTCTCAGGCATCATCCGTCGTGGCCAGACGGTGACAGTAGAGCGGGCATCTCCACTACTAGGCTGGTCTCCACACTACCTGGCCTAGGCCTCCGTATGCCTCAACGCTAAGAACACAACAGCGGAGCTCGCACGCGTACTACGGCTCAGCTGGTTCTCCTGGGTAAATGTGCACCAAGATCCTAGCCCCGACTGGCCTATGGTATGACACGGAAGGAGCCTCGGAAATGAGCACGTGGACTAAGCCCAACCGTTCACTTGGCACAGAAGGAGCCTCGGGACGTGAACACCGAGGACCAAGCTCAACCGCCCAAGGTCTAACTGTCAACTCCCATCGGTGTGACGATTGGCGAGCCCGTAGACCTGCCACACTATCCTTAACCCGGGATTACGACACCGTGTGTCGACTCACACCACATGCAATTCCACAATTCCGTGGCATGGAAGGAGCCTTGGAGAAAGCACGAGGACCAAGCCCAACCATCCATCAAATACGGAAGGAGCCTCGGGACGTGAACACCGAGGACCAAGCCCAACCGTTCAATTTTATCCAACTCAACCTCATTCCCATTAGTGACGGTCAACACCGCACTTGTTAACTTCCACAATGCTACCCGTAGGGAGACGACACTCTAAGCATTGGACTATCCATTCCCTTCCATCAATTCATTATACATCATGGCCATAGTTTAATCATTTACAAATCCTTCCAAATGAATTCAACATATTATAGATAATGCGCATAATGGTGATCTACCAAATATAACAAAGCCTTTCATTCACTTAGGCTTGATTCACATCTCGGCATATGAATTCAAGTCATCAAACATCAATCTTCACATTACCTCGGTGATTAACACAAAAGAGTTCACCCAACCTCGAGATGGATTGCAACATCAATTCCATCGAATCCAAGTTCATATTATAATCACCTAGAATTATATGTAATCTGGTCAGCAACTTTGACTGAGGATTCCCGTGGCTACAGGTATCGCCTGAAAACGTGCAACCACTCGTTAGAAAGGTAATTTCAAGGTCTACGACTTTCGTGTTTAGTCTAAAGCCCAGATCTGGTCACATCATATCAGAAATCCAACTCGAAGTCTGCTGCGTACAGGAAACAGATTTCCTGGGCATTAACTCCCAACCGCAGCGGATTCAAACGGACTTTCCTGTGGCTACAGGTATCGCCTGGAAACGTGCAACCACTCGTTGGAAAGGTAATTTCATGTTCTACGACTTTCGTGTTTAGTAAAAAGCCCAGATCCGACCCTTTCTTGCTTGAAAATAGCCAAGAAGGTCGTTGCGTGCAGAATACAGATTCTGCACACATCTTGAAGCGAAATGAACGGCATCCGTTCATCTTCCTCCTCAAGCGATTTTCCCCAAACCGCAACCAGAAGTTCCTCCACCCTTATTCTCCCTCTTGAGACCATTTCCTCTTCACGAAACCACCCCCCCCCATCATCACTTTGAAGCGAGGGGAGGTTGAAGATGACTAAGCTTTAGAACACAAGTTCTAGCATGGCCTTCCTAGAAAGCTTCTTCTCACACATCAAGACTCATTTGAGTCGATGTCTCGCCTAAGAATAGCTACAGATCTAGCACCAAGGGAGAGGGGAGGAAACTCACCTCATTTCCGACGTTTCCTCCGTTGCCGGCCATGGATCGCGTTACTCCTCGTCGCGGCATCCTTGCCTTTGTTGGCAGTGTTCTTCCACAGAAACGGCGGAGCTTTTCCTCCAGAATCCGGCTTCGGCGACCCGTGATATTCTACTCTTCTGCTCCCGTCGGTTTTGCACGGTGACGACTCGGTAAGAATGACCGGATGCGACGGCTAGGGTTTGGCTTACTCCCTTTTTATATTACATATTAGGGTTATGTCATCTTGCCATGTGTCACTCTCTAATTGGACCGCCCAAATTAGGTTTCATTTGAAGTGACCGGTCCAAGGATCATTCAGCACGAATCCCGAAGTCCGGTTCATCCCGCCTGTGCAAGCCGGTGAATCTGCCTGGGCGCAGAAAATGCACAAGTCAAATTCGGCGGGAATCAGCCAGTGATTCCCGTCGATCGGCGAGTATTAGCGGGTCATTCTCGACGAATTCGTCGAGTATCAACAATGATACTCGACGATTTTCCCTTAGCCATTTTATCGGACATCCTGGCGTTGTGTGCGTTGAGTATCAGTCAGCGATACTCGACGATCGGTGGGTATCACCGGGTATTCTCGGCGATCGGTGAGAATCGTCAAGCATTCTCGACGATTTTCCCTTAGCCTACTTGCAGTTCTGAGTCCAGCGGGTATCAACAACCGATACCCGTCGAATCGACGAGTATCAACCTCCATTCTCGACGATCAACGAGCATCAACCTCCATTCTCGTCGATTTTTACTTGGCCGAGTTCCCTCATCTCGGCTACTGGTTGGGGTATCCTTGAACCCAACCCTACACTTATTCAATGCACTTGACACCCTTTTGCCAGTGCACCCCGAGCCCGAGTTGAGTCTCTTGACTCAGAACACGTGCGAGGGGCCTAGCGCGAATTGGGACGTTACACATGGCCCTGAGAGTAGCTTTGGCAGTGGCCCTAGCGGCCCTTTTAGCATCGGCTTCACTAAGAGGGACTTCTTCTATACTTGCACCCTCATCAGCAGCAGTATTAATCTCAGCAGCAAGATTAACCTCGGGATTAACAGGAATAAGAGTGCCTGACACCTGTTGAACGAGCCACTGGCAACTGTTATATACATATTCATTTGACTGTTCGAAGTTTCCGACTATGATTTCCTGTAGCCCTGTCATCTTAGCTTTATATTCATTCTCCCCCTTTTTGGCTTCTAGGGCAATTGAGTTTGCATAAGAATGCAGTGACTCATCTATATGCTTTATAATCTTGGAAAACTCAGTTAGCAAGGATTATTGATTTGCGTTAAGAATCACCATGTTGCCATCGAATAATTTAATGTTGTTGGCCACAACATGTGCATTCTGATTTACCACTGCCAGATCGGTTGTATTCTTCTGAAGTCCCTGCATGAGAAGAGTAACTGCAGTGCCAGCTTCTGTATACTTGGCATTAAACTTCTTTTCCATCTGATCCAGCTTATGATTTATTTCCACCACATTTTTGAGCATTAGCTCCTCAGATTTTTTAATCTGTTTTAACACTCTGTTGTGTGATTGTTCAAAAGAAGCTTTTAGTTCATCCACTATACCTTGAACTATATTCACGGTGTGATTTGCCAGATTAGGTCTTAGTGGACAACCCTGAGACATGCCTTGGTTGTGCTCTTCTGCAGATTCACTGGGAGAGCTTGATACATGCACAGTCTCCACTGGGGGGATGGGGGCAGCCTCTGTAGTTTTCTCATGACTGCTTATTGTCCTCTGCTGAGAAGACTCCCCCTCCATTGCTACACCCGATGTCTCAGGAACTTCCAAAGGAGCCTGTTCCTCAGAGGGAATATCAACATCACCCCATAGCTCCACCATCTCCACCATCTCCCTCATGGTTGTTTCATTTTCAACTACTTCATCATTCACCTTATCAGCAGCCTCATCTTCCATATCATCATCGTCAATCACATCATTGTCCATGTCCTCCTCGTCTTCCTCCTCTTCAACCTAATCAGTGGTGAGGGTATCAACGGCATCTTTTGCAGTCAGAGAGATGTTAGTAACTACCTCATCATGATCCGAAACTGAAATATTTGTCCTGAGTGTATTAGTAGAAACGGGTAGCGACTCCCCCTCAGTTCCTGCATACAGCAAGTCAGGAACGTCACTGGGTTCATCCAAGGGATTTCTGTCATCTGGAGCTTTATTACCTTCATCATCACCATCATGGGCTTCAGCCACCACTGCTTGACCAATCCTCCTTTCCCATCTGTCAAACACACTGGAATCCATTTTCTTCAAGTAATGGAGAGGAACTCCCTTACTCATGTCAAACCTGTCTCCATCCAGCTGATTGAGGTACAGGCTAATGATCTTCCAAAATTAGGGGTCCGTAGAGTATATTTAATCTTCTCAAGCAGCATAGCCCCCCAGTTGTATCTTTTTCTACATACTATGGCCACCAAAATTTTGAACATATCACCAGAGATATGATCATGGGAGCCTGGTTTGCAGATCAGGACTTTCCCAATGATATCAGATAGGAGCTTCCCTTCCTCATTCATTTCCTTGCGCTTGATAGACTTAGTCCCTCGAGCGAGTCCACAGAACAGGAGAGTCCTGGCTCGATCATCTTCCTCCAGGTAGTCTTCTTGTTCAAAACTGGTGAGCTGCAGAAGTCGTGACAATTTTCCTGCAGACATCTTGATCCGTAGACAAGCAATCTTACTCTTAATAACTGTATCTTCACGTCGTAGCTTTGCCGTTGCAAAGAATTCCAACACTTCCTTATCCAGGATCTTGCAAGGATGCTCCAGGATGAAAGAAAGCCCGGCTTCTTCAAGCATGAGGATGATATTTCTGAACTCATCGGAGGCATGAGAGAAGCCCGTCCTAATTAGTTCACTTCCGGTGAGGAGTCCTGCTGTGGTTCTAGGGTCCATTTCAAACCCAAACAGGAAATGTCCAAGTGTTTAAACCCTATCAGAATTTCTAGTATAGGTGCTACGCTAGACAAGAAATTTCAAGGATGAGGGAACGTTACCCTAGCGCCGAGCGATGAGATGGCTTTCGGCGGGACGATGGCGACTGGAAAGATCGTCGTCGGGAGAGGGAAACCTGACGAGGAGATGACGGAAGCACAGAGCCAACGGGTGCACGACACGGTCCTTGCGTCCTGAGGGTGTTGTCGACGGGAGCCCGGAGGAGAGACGGAGAGCACCAGGTGAAGCAGCTTCCGCACGACCAAGGGATTCGGCGAGAGTTCTAGGGGATTCGGCGGGATGCTCGCGGGATGTGGAATGTGAAGAGTCAACAGGGGTTTTATGCTATTTATATAAACCGTCGGGTAGCCGTTATTTCATACCCACTGACCGGGGCAGTTTATACTGTTTCGAATCTTAGCCCTCTTTTTCATTTGTTGATCACAAAACCAAGGTCGAGTTGAATGGTATATTAACCCTAGAAATAATTATTGAGTAATTCTAGGTGATTCAAAAGCGTAGAATTTTCGTTATAGCCCCTGGCACACACTCCTTGAAATTCAAGCGGACTAATTTACACCCATTGAAATACATTATCATTTATATATATGTAAATACACGTAATTCTTCAGATTTTAACTATTTCGTCCTTTTACCAGGTATGTGAACATATATGTGCATATATACATATATCAACATTTACTTTTTAGAAGAAGAATTGACATATTCGTGTGGATATAAATATATATGTAGGCATCTTTATAATACGACTCAAGTATTGAAACTGAACGCGTGTACCTGGGATCATTAAATTGATCATTCAGATCCTCTATTTGAGGTACACCAGGTGTCCAATTGGAGTAAGCCATTATAGTTAGCATTGTTCTTATCCCATATACGTGTTCCTTGTCATTCTTGGAACATCTCATGTCTAGTTCCCATCATATTTACGGGAACCTAGACTATCCTGCAAAAAAGAATTACCTTACCTTAGGAACCCAATATGTATTGGGTCCTAGGTTCTTGTCAGCATAAAATATTGAATGTCTTCCTACAGGAATCCTGTCAAGAAGGCTAACTCTGCCCAGAGGAAGTGGGCATACCCTTGCCCTTGGCACAGAGGGATTGTGCCAACAATTTATGGCAAAGTGACCCACTTTGCCACAGCACCAACAATCATGAATGTTGTATCGTCATTTCTGACCTGATCTACTGACTGAGGTAGTCATGATCTTAGGTCTAAACGGGACAGGGCAGGTTCTGCTCACAAATTTGCCCTTTCCACCGAGACACGAGGGAGGGTGGATAGAGAGCATGTGGTGAGTGTCATGAGGCTTGGGAGGTGATGCCTTCCTTTCAGTCAGCACACATTCGGGGGCCCCATGGGTACTTACTACATGTTTCCCAACCCCCATTTCCTGTATCTTGGGGTGGTAAGAGATGCAGTGAGAGCTGGTTCCTGTAGATTCATGACGAGTTGGGGCTGAGGCCGAGAATACAAAGGGTTCAAGATAAGCCTTGGGTATTCTCTCATGGGTAGCCATGTCAGCTCTTGCACTGTGGGTATTTCCACCTGAGGGCCGATCACTCTTGCAGTGACTAAGGTTGTTCCTGTGGTCATACCTGAAAGCATGATGAGTGCCCTTCCTACTCGGGGTGGGAGGTCTGAACACAGTTTCCCCATTTCTCCATGAATTAATGATTTGGGAGATCCACCCATTTTCTGCTTTTCTCTTGATAGCATCTATCTTGGAAAAGTTAGAAACTATCCTCTTCTCGGTCTCTAGACGACTCTCTAGATCCGAGATCTTAGAGTCCTTTACCTTGATGGATTCCAATTGGAGATTCATCAAGATCCTCAGCCGAGCAATCTCCTTAGCTTGTTCCTCAACAAGTAAGTTGCTCTTCTAAAGAGCACTCTCAAGGGAGTCAAGATTTTCAATCTTTTGATTGACGCTATCCATCTCCCTTGCATCACTAGAAGGACAACCCTCTGAACTATTCCTGTTTTCAGGAACTTCAAGAGGAGAGGAGCATGATGAAGAAGTTACCTGATCCTGATTTTGATATTCAGAGTTAGCGGTAAGATCAGCAGAGACTGTTGTGTCAGCTTTAACAGAGCAGCTTTCCTCAACCTCTTCTTCAGTCTCAGACATGGACACAGGAGCCCTAATACTGTGAGATAGGTCTTGACCTTCATCTTCAAAAATGAGGACCCCCACATAAGCTTCATCCTCTTAATGGAAACTAGTCCCTGCTGTCTCTGATCCCTCCATGAGGTCTGAGATAGTTTGCCACATAGACTTGGCAGTCCTGCACTTTTCCAATCTTGAACGAGATAATCCAGACCAGACGTCAGAGATGATCTGATGAATCAGCTTGTCCAAGTTGAAGAGAGAGAGTTCAGTCTCAGACATCTCTTCGGGACTCTTGGGGATTTGGAGATCTTTTCCTAAGCCAGAAGCCTTCATGGGAATGAAGGGACCCTCATCCAAAATGAGTGACGCTCGAGGGTCGATGGCCTCCAGATGAAACAAAACTCTCATCTTACAAACTGGATAATACTCCTTTGTGCATGCAGGGAGTCTCAGAGGAGAGACATCAGAATACAGCTCCATGCTTGAGTCTGATTTTCTTGTTGACACTAGGGGTAGGATTTTACTCAAGGTGTTAACCTTTTTGATGAGTAACCTTGCTCTGATACCACTTGAAAGTCAATCTAGTGTCAACTACCTTCACCTATGGGGGTGAATAGATGATTTACAGTCTTTTTGCGGAGTTAAAAATTAACCTACACAAGAAAACAAAACAAGCACAACACAGAAACACACAGGCAGTTATAATGGTTCCCCGATTTGGGTACGTCCACTTTCCCCCTTCGGCCTATCTCCCAACAAGGGACGACTCGGTCACTTCACCAACCGGATTGAAATCCAATCCTCACACTATGGAAGAAACCCTTCCACCCGAAGGAGTCACTACTCCTCCACCACGGGTTGCACCCAACCCTTACAACGAGGAAACAAAGTTCCTTTACAACAAAGTTAAAATAGAATGTATAAGAGATACAAACTACGTATGGAGAGCTCGGTGTCCCTCTTCGTTCGATGAAGCGTTCTTGAAGAAGTCGAAGAGTCCACGACCGGAGCACTCTCTTGGAGAGGATCTTCCCGAGATTGGCGGCGGCAAAGGATTGCGGAGGCGATGCTTTGTAGATCCAAACTTCTTGACGAAGCTAGCGAGGTCTACCAACGATCTTACTTGGATCGATCGTCTCAATCGATTCGGAGGGGAATGATATTCCCGTTCAACAAACCAAGAGACAAAGGATCTCAAGAAAAAAACGTGAGACGCTAAGCTTAGCTTCGTTTCTGTCGCCGGGAGATCAAGAGAAATCCGAGACCAGCGGCGGCGACACCTTAGAGAGAAGCGACGGCGAGCAAGCGGCGACGGGAGGAAGTCCGCGATCGGCTAGGTCACACGTGGCTCAATTTCTTAGATATGAAAATACTGTTCTTCGTCCTTTTTAGGGTTTCAAAATACATGAGTATTTATACCCAAAGACATCCCAAGATAGCCGTTGGGGGACCCACCAGGTCAACCCTACGCACGGGTCGAAACAGTGCGACTACCAGGACCGGTCCAGCGAGCCGACTCAAAAAAAATACCTAAGGCAAATTCGGCGGGAATTGCAGGTGATTCCCGTTGAAGTCGGCGGGAATCACTTACGATTCCCGTCGAATTTTCCTTGGTAGAATTCTAGTTGGAGTTCTGGTCATCCGGAGGGAATCGACGGGAATGCGCGGCGATTCACGACGAATCGGCGAGAATCACTTGGTGATTCCCGCCGATTCTGCCTTAGCAGAATTCTTGAAGGCGTTGAGTCAGCCGGATGCAGTCGGCGATAATCGGCGAGTGATTCTCGACGATTCGGCTAGAATCACTAGTGATTCCCGTCGAATCGGCGAGAATCACTTAGTGATTCCCGTCGAATTTAACTTAGAAGTTTTCTTCTTCCTTCCTCTGCACTTGGTCTTTGACCCATTCTTTGCTCCTCTTCTGCTCTTGATCTATCACAGCCCTGTACTTGAAAATAAGTACACTCCAATAGAGAGAGTACACGTAAGCCAACACACTGATCTGCTCAACGAGGGATTACGTTGCGCAGACCCGTGTATATTGACCCACTGCACCCTGACATTGGTGTGTACTTAGCGTGGAATAACTGCAAGAACAACTTGAAGACATATCACCAAATACATTGTGAATTCATCTTAGCTTGACAGGAGGCTTCTTCAAATCCAGGTAATTGTGGATACAATACCCAACAGGTGTTGATATTTTTTCGCAAGAAAATCTGAGGTACTGTGTTTAGAACTTGAGGTTCTATAGCATGTGTGCTCACCTTTAATAGTCTTTACTTGAAAGGTGTGATCATTCTTAGAGATGAATGCAGCATACATAACCCATCCACATTCTCAAGTAACCTGCACTTTATCACTACAATTTTTCGTAAATTTAATTGGCCTTCCTTGCATATTTGTGTATGTCCGCACCGCATCTCTAAAATCCTGGGAAGTGTTAAAGCATTGCCCAACTTTAAATTCAAATCCTGAATTACCTGCATCGCCTTCATAAATCTGATAATGTGTTGAACTACTTTTCTTTGGATTGGTAGTGGCAATAAACGAACTCTTTCCAATCTTTGGAGTTGGCTTTTTCACTCCAACCCATTCTATAGATTCATCAATATTTTCATCAAACTGCAGATCATCGTTATCATAATCACCATCTTGAAATCCATCAGTAAAAGTGGAATCAGTGTCATCAATATCTTCTTCATTACTAATCGAGTCGCTGTAATTATGAAGTTCAATTGTTGGTGTAGTATCATCACTCACCGAGACTACTTGAGCTATCACCGTGTCAATATAAACATCAACTTCTCTTTTCATGTTGATATACTGTATCAAACCTTTAACATCCGCATCAGTATCTAACAGTATCAAATTACTACTGTCGCCACGCCCAGATAAACAAGCAAAAAATCTGACCCATCCACTGTGACCAAGTTGCATAGCCATTTCATGCAAATCATGTAGCATTATTTCATCGCAATTACAGTAGTCAACATAACTTATTACATCGGGTACGTAGGTAATATTTGTGGAACCCATGAATGATCCTAAATGATGCAATCGGATTGTGAATAAAGAAACTTCGAATGACATATAGGGTGCACAATCAATCGTATCATTAGCTCTCACAATCCACATCGTTCTTTTACATGCAAAAAAAAATAAAGTGCTCAACACCACCAACAAAAAAAAGACATAACCTAATCTCTATTGAAGATGTCAAGCTCAAAATCATGAATGAGAAATAAAAATTATACCTAAACCAAAGCAGATTTTGGCCGACTTAGCACTGTCCCGGAGATGAAGTGCAACTGCAGGAAAAAATGCAGCAAGCATTTAACAAGGCTATATCGGAATAAACGCAGCAAGCATTTAACAAGGCTAGATCGGAAGTTATAGCACAAAATAAATACAAACTGCCCAAAAACTAACATTCATGAACGTCCAATCTCACCTAAGAAACTTCATCCATTTTTATGCTCAACATTAGTTTTATTTTCTTGATGGCGATTGTTACCGCTGTCAAACCAATCATGCATTCTATGACAGTCGCATTTTTGTTCAAACTCACCAGATCAAAAACGCAGAGCCAAACGATTTTGTCCTAATAATGTGTTTGGATAGCACTCCAAACAACATTTCTTCTTTCCATGGGAAATGAAGCTCAAAACATAGTTTATAGCTTTGCCAAAGTACACCAATGATTCACAATGTTTTTTCCTGAAGTAAATACAGTCTAAATTAGCCCTAAAAGCTGAGGAAAAACTTATGCAAGCAGCTACCAAGAATTACCTAAGATCCAAAAGAGCGAAAATATGGGGTGACAGTCATGCTGAACCCACTGGATTTTGCTACATTGGACAGCCTGAAAGTGATCAAGTTTCAGCACTTCTCATCTAAAAGCAGCGAGCATTTAACAAGGCTGAAGAGGCCTGGGATCACAAAGATTTTTTTTAGAAACTTGGGATGAGAAGAGATCGCAAACTTGAGATGATCGGAAATATCTAGCGATGAAACCGAAAGCAGTCCTGGAGAGGAGTTCGCCGACGTAGCAATGCTGGAGAGGAGTTTGTTGGACTTAGCAATGACCTAGAGAGCACTTTGTCGGAGCACCTGGGAGAAGTTCCGTGAACTGTAAAGTGAGTTTGCTGATTTAGGGCTTATAAATTTTACAGTACCTAAATTGCCCTTTTCCATTAACCAGAATATTTAGAAAAATGGAATTAAATAAAGGGGGAGTGCAAAGTGCAAACAAAAGACCTTTAGAAGGTGCAAAGTGCCAAGATCTTAAAGTAAGAGTGCAATGTACCAAAAGGTGTCTTTTAAAGGGTGCAAAGTGCCAATGTCTTGTCGGATATGCATACATTTCACTTGTTGTGGAAGAAACTGAGACCGCCATTATCCATGATTTGTCTTCTTTTCATTATTAATGCAAATTACTCAACTAAGATATTTCTAAGTCCCATGCAACCAACGCTACTTCCGCTGGGAGGCCGTCCACCAAGGACTAGCTATCATGCTGCTAGCAAGGTTGTCAGTATCGCGATCCGGATCATAGGAGCTTATGATGCTACGATCCAGATTTTATAAATCGATCCAGATTTTATAAATCGATCCGGATTTTGTAAATCGATCCTGATTTTGTTAAACGATCCTTATTTTGACCTTATGATCTGATTCTATGTCAAAAAGATCTCATCTTAGATCTCGATCCTGACAAACTTGGCTGCTCGTAGGAATATAAAACACTTTGACTCTTCTTTTTCCATTATATCATGAATGTAGTGATATTTTGTTTTTAATGTATTTCTTTTGTTATTTGGAATATTGTTGATCAAACTAATGGCTGGTTGATTATCGCAGTAAGTCAGGTTGCATTATTAGCCATATTACGACTTCTTATCATCTTTGTCTCCTTTGAAATGAGCATCAAAATAATCGAGAACCTCAGATGAATCTGTTTGATAAACTAATTTATGGAGTTCTGTCCCTTTTGATATTTAAAACTACTATGTGCACATTTGTTTTACATGAAACCGTGTCAGTTTGACCCTCTTGATATATGTTGCATCATACATGTTGTATTGGCATATTGCAATTGATGAGCATGACTAATTTTGTCTTAAAGATATTAAGAATAAGGTGATGCTTTGAAGCTATCAAATTATTAATGAATTGCAAGAAATAAGGATATATATATATATATATATATATATATATATATATATATATATATATATATATATATATATATATATATATATATATATATAGGGTTATTTACGAGGACCTACCCTCAACATTTGCGTAATAGTAATTACAGCTTGCACTCTAACTTTTGAAATTACAATTACAGCCCCTCAATGTTTATTCCAAGGGGGTACTTGGGTACTTTTGTACGTGGATGTTATGAAATGTAAACATTGAGGTGAATTTTTTGTAATTTGGAAAGTTAGAGGGCTGCAAGCTCTAATTGCTCTAATTTTGAGGAGAAGTCTCTATAAATTACCCTATACATATATATATGTATATATATATATATATATATATATATATATATATATATATATATATATATATATATATATATATATATATATATATAAAACCAATATGCATTCTTTACACTCGCACCATTCTTTCAATTTCAGACGTTGGATCTCATATATTATCAAATCCCACAATTGGATGATAACACAAATTGTAAAAAATCTGAAACCCTCATCCCGTGCTTCCAAATCCCTCCTGAAGCCCATGCTTCTGAATTCCTTTCCTCGCATCCCCTTTTCAAATCTCGCATCCCTCGACCTCCCGCGGGAATCTAGCCGGCGATTGGTAGTATCCTTCTGTGCTTTTCTCACTCCCGCTCTTCTGCTCTCTTTTTACCTCTTGATCGATCCACTCGTTGGAACAGATTTTTGATTGGAGAGGCTCTGTAGCTTCTTTTTTTTCGATTTTAGGTCGAGGGAAGAAAAGGTGACATGTCTTATTTCCTCCTGCAAGTCCTCTCCTGATGCCCTTACTGAGAATCCTCCACATTCTTCGTTCTCTATGGCATCACAACATTGTAGAGCCTCCTCTTGTAGGGAAAAAGATCCCTCCACGTGCAAACCTGGATCCAAGCAAGAAAAATAACAGAAACAAACAAAAAAATGCACCGAGATTTACGTGGAAACCCCCTCCAACAATAGGGGGGAAAACCACGGGGCAGGGCACACAACAATCCACTATAATATAATAATGGATTACAAAAATACTAGGTTTGCCCAACCTAGTTCCCTCCGGATTCACGTACGAATCCCTACTCAAACAAAGTCGCTCCTTCTGATATCGAGGAAGAACAACCCTCAACAAGTTGAGGTAAAAACAACCCCGCTCCAGCAAAGAACCCCCTTCTATTGAGCAACAATCTCCACACGGAGAAACAAGCCAAGAGAATCATCTCCTAGCACCACTATCGGCATCTCCAACAAAGAACCACCGCTCTCCTCTGATGCAGCCGTAGCAAACTTCCGGCAAACCACTGATGGACCAACAGCTACTTCGGCGAAACCACCGCTGATCCCGCTGCGCTACTCTGATGGATGATTAGCCGAAAAATTATATCCCCGGGAATAACCCTAATCACCGATAAATAGGGCCACCAGAACCGCCAGGAGCAGCCAGCCCGGACCGCTGAACCGCCGAATCGTCGAGAGAGAATAGCAAAAACGGCGAATCGGCGAAAGCCCAATACCCGCTGATACCCGCCGATTTTACTGTTCAGGAACAGTAAATTCGGCGAGTATCGGATCCGATACCCGCCAACTTTACTGTTCATGGCAGTTTTTTTTTCTTTTCTTCCTTCTTCGCAAGCCTCCGATCTTCAATTTAGGGGCTGGACCCCAACAGACTCCCCCTCCAGACCCTGAAGAGAAGTCCCACCACTCTGATAAACTTCAAGAAGATACCATGCCGACCAGCCGTCGACACAACTCGTGCTTCTCCCTTGGCACGACCTTCGTCATCATGTCCGAAGGATTTTCATCCGTGTGGACCTTTTCCACCTTCAGTAGCTTCTCCTCGACAGCATCTTGTATCCAATGATACCTGACATCTATGTGCTTCGTCTTGGAGTGGTAGGTGGGGTTCTTGGCCAGAAAAATAGCACTCTGACTGCCACTGAACACAGTGAACACATCTTGCTGGATTCTAAGTTCAAGCATGAACTTCTTTATCCACAAGACCTCTTTGGAAGCTTCAGTCAAAGCTATATACTCTACCTCAGTGGTTGACAGTGCCACACACTTCTATAACCGCAACTGCCACGACACGGCACCCCATGCATAAGTAACAGCATACCCTGAAGTGGATCTTCTGGAATCAACGTCTCCAGACATATCTGAGTCAGAGTACCCAACCAGTTCAGCTGATGCTCAACCAAACTGCAGACACAAATCTGTAGTACCTCTGAGATATCAAAGAATCCACTTCACAACGTCCCAATGGACCTGTCCTGGGTTTGCCAAATATCTGCTCACCAACCCTACTGCATAAGCTATGTCTGGTCTCATACAGACCATAGCATACATCAAACTCCCTACTGCAGAAGCATAGGGTACCTGGCTCATCTCCTCAGCCTCCTTCTCAGATGAAGGGCACTGACCGCTGGATAACTTGAAGTGTCCACCCAATGGAGTGATAACAACCTTTGCCTTCTCCATCATGAACCTCTTTAGAACTTTTTCAACATATTCAGCCTGAGACAGCCATAACAGACCTGCACTCCTATCTCTAGTAATCTTCATACCCAGGATCTTCTTTGCTGGTCCAAGATCCTTCATTTCAAAGGACCTGCTAGGCTCCATCTTCAACTCTGCAATGCTAGCCTTGTCATTCCCGACAATCAGCATTTCATCAACATAGAGTAACAGAATAATGAAGGACCCTTCCGTTCTCTTCACATATGCACAGTGGTCAGCCCTGGTCCTCAAGAATTTGTTCATGGTCATGAAGGAGTCAAACTTCTTATACCACTGCCTGGGTGCCTGTTTCAACCCATAAAGGCTCTTCTTGAGCCGACATACCAGATTCTCCTTCCCCTTGATCTCGAACCCTTCCAGTTGTTCCATGTACAGCTCCTCCTCCAAATCACCGTGCAGAAAAGCTGTCTTCACGTCCATATGTTCTACTTCCAGATTCATTGAGGCAACCAACCCTATAACCAGGCGGATAGAAGGCATCTTAACCACAGGTGAGAATATCTCATCAAAGTCCACGCATTTCTTCTGACTAAAGCCTTTGACCACCAACCTTGCCTTGTACTTGGGCCGGGAAAGATTTTCATCTGTCTTCAACTTAAAGACCCATTTGTTCATCAATGTTATTTTCCCCTTAGGAAGCCGGACCAAGTCATAGGTTCCGTTCTTCTGGAGAGAAGATAACTCCTCCTCCATAGCTTCAGCCCACTGCTCTCTATCATCAGTCGTTTGAGCCTCCACCAAGGACTCAGGTTCTCCACCATCAGTCAACAGGATATAATCTTGAGGTGGATATCTGGTGCTGCCTCTCCGCAGTCTTTCAGATCTCCTAAGGGGCACCTCCACCACAGGTGGAATATCAACAGACAAAACTCCCCCTTCATCCTGGATCTCCTCCTGCTCTGGCATCTGAACTTCCTCTTCTACAATGGGCTCTTCAGTAGCACCATTAGCACCAAGATCTTCATCAGGAATTTCCACTCTAGGTGGACTCTGCAGCTTCTCAGTCACCAGCTCACTGGCAACTTGATCTTCAACAAAGATCACATCCCTGCTCCTGATGATCTTCTTTTGCTTTGGATCCCATAGTCTATAGCCAAACTCTTCAGTTGGGTATCCAAACAAGATGCACTCACGAGACTTCACGTCGAGCTTCGATCTCTCTTCCTTGGGGATATGAACATGTACACGACAGCCGAACACACGTACATGTCCATAAGACACCTCCTTACCAGATCACACCCGTTCAGGAACATCTCCATCTAACAGTGCTGAGGGTGACAGATTGATCAGATGAATAACAATCCTAGCTGCCTTTGCCTAGAAATGCTTCCCGATTCCAGCATGTGAAATCATACTCTTGACTTTATCCATTATGGTTCTGTTCATCCTCTCTGCCAACCCATTCTGTTGCGGTGTCCTAGGAATAGTTTTCTCGTGAACAATACCGTGCTGCCTGTAATATGCATCAAACTGTCCAATGTATTCTCCCCCATTATCAGATCTTACTCGCGTTATCACCTTCTCGGTCATCTTTTCTGTCATTGCCCTGAACTCGGCAAACTTTGTCAGGACCTCACTCTTGTGCTTCAGGAAGTATGCCCATACCTTCCTAGAGTGGTCATCTATGAAAGTGACAAAGTAGGTTGCTCCCCCTTGTGACGTGGGTTCAATTGGACCACACACATCAGTGTGTATCAGATTCAGCAGCTCTGCCTTCCTCTTCGGTTCAACATGAGCAAATGACACCCATTTCTGCTTCCCAGCTAAGCAGTGAACGTACGTGTCTAGCATACTTCCTGACAACTCTGGTAGAACCTTGTTCTTCACCAATAACTTGAGATTCTTCTCACTCATATGGCCAAGTCTGCGATGTCATAACTCCATAGAGTTTTCATCAGCTGTATTCACACTAGGACTGCAGATCATGGCCTTTGCTCGGTACAAACCGCAGCACTTCTTGCCTCGGTCCACTACCATGGACCCCTTCACCAGCCTCCAGACACCTACACCTTCAATACTGGTAAAGCCGCCATCATCAAGTCTTCCAACGGAGATAAGGTTCATTCTCAAATCAGGAATATGCCTTACATCCTTGAGAATAACCAACCCCAGATCAGTCTCTAGGTGAATATCTTCATTGCCCACTATCTGGGACACACCGGCATTGGCCATCCGGATAGTCCCTAAGTCTCCAGCAGTATAGGAGTAGAAGTAATCCCTGTGAGGTGTGCAATGATAAGAAGCACCACCATCCACAATCCAGTCAGCGTCAACACACTCTTGGTATGCAGTCTCGCTGCAATGCAGACACTGAGTCTCGACCTCCACAATTGAGGCTTCTCCCATGTTGCCACTGGACTCTCCTTCTTTTCCTTTCCCTTTCTGATCTCACTTTCACTTAAAGCAATCCTTCTTGATGTGGCCCTTCATCTTGCAATAGTAGCATTCAAACTCCTTCTTGGACCTGGGTCTGGACTTACTTCTAGAGTTGCCCCTTTGTTTCCCCTCCTTCTTCACCTGATACCGACCTCTACCTTCCATGAGTAAGGCATCAGACGTAGTAGTTCCAGAGTCCCTCCTTCTCAACTCCTCATTCAGCAGACAGCTCGTCACCATCTCCATCGACACAACACCATCCGATGTTGAATTGCTCAATGATACCACAAGAGTCTCCTAACCCTCTGGTAGTGAACTGAGGACCATCAAGGCCTGAAGTTCGTCACCCAAGGTGATCTTCATCCTTTCTAACTGATTTATGATACTCTGGGCAAGGTTCAAATGCTCTGTCATCTGTGAACCTTCCTGATACTTGAGGTTCACCAGCTTCCTGATCAAGAAAGCCTTGTTACCTGCTGTCTTCCTCTCACACAGCACTTCCAGCTTTTTCCACAAAGACTGGGCAGATGTCTCGGTAGATACATGGTGGAAAACAGAATCATCTAGCCACTGGCGGATGAAACCAACTTCCTTCCGGTCCATTGTCATCCAGACCGCATCATCCAACATCATAGTAGGCCTCCCCGATAGCGGGGTGTAGAGATCCTTGCAAAACAAGAGATCCTCCATCCTCGGCTTCCAGATACTCCAGTTCTTCACGTTCATGCTGATCATTCTCGCTTGATCCATATGCACTAGGATTAGCCAATAATCTCAAGGTATGTAATAGAGAGAATAGTGAGTGGACCAATGGTCGTCACCTATTGCACTTAATTACAGACCCGAAATTCTCAACGGCTCAACCTGGCTCTGATACCACTTGTAGGGAAAAATATCCCTCCACGTGCAAACCTGGATCCAAGAAAGAAAAATAACAGAAACAAACAAAAAACGCACAGAGATTTACGTGGAAACCCCCTCCAATAATAGGGGAAAAACCACGGGGCAGGGCACACAACAATCCACTATAATATAATAACGGATTACAAAAATACTAGGTTTGCCCAACCTAGTTCCCTCCGGATTCACGGACGAATCCCTACTCAAACAAAGTCGCTCCTTCTGATATCGAGGAAGAACAACCTTCAACAAGTTGAGGTAAAAACAACCCCGCTCCAGCAAAGAACCCCCTTCTATTGAGCAACAATCTCCACACGGAGAAACAAGCCAAGAGAATCCTCTCCTAGCACCACTATCGGCGTCTCTAACAAAGAACCACCGCTCTCCTCTAATGCAGCCGTAGCAAACTTCTAGCAAACCGCTGATGGACCAACAGCTACTTCGGCGAAACCGTCGCTGATCCCGCTGCGCTACTCTGATGGATGATTAGCCGAAAAATTATATCCCCGGGAATAACCCTAATCACCGATAAATAGGGCCACCAGAACCGCCAGGAGCAGCCAGCCCGGACCGCTGAACCGCCGAATCGGCGAGAGAGAATAGCAAAAACGGCGAATCGGCGAAAGCCCAATACCCGCTGATACCCGCCGATTTTACTGTTCAGGAACAGTAAATTCGGCGAGTATCGGATCCGATACCCGCCGATTTTACTGTTCATGGCAGTTTTTTTTCTTCTCTTCCTTCTTCGCAAGCCTCCGGTCTTCAATTTAGGGGCTGGACCCCAACAGACTCCCCCTCCAGACCCTAAAGAGAAGTCCCACCACTCTGATAAACTTCAAGAAGATACCATGCCGACCAGTCGTCGACACAACTCGTGCTTCTCCCTTAGCATGACCTTCGTCATCATGTCCAAAGGATTTTCATCCGTGTGGACCATTTCCACCTTCAGTAGCTTCTCCTCGACAGCATCTTGTATCCAATGATACCTGACATCTATGTGCTTCGTCTTGGAGTGGTAGGCGGGGTTCTTGGCCAGAAAAATAGCACTCTGACTGTCACTGAACACAGTGAACACATCTTGCTGGATTCCAAGTTCAAGCATGAACTTCTTTATCCACAAGACCTCTTTGGAAGCTTCAGTCAAATCTATATACTCTACCTCAGTGGTTGACAGTGCCATACACTTCTGTAACCGCAACTGCCACGACACGACACCCCATGCATAAGTAACAGCATACCCTGAAGTGGATCTTCTGGAATCAACGTCTCCAGACAAATCTGAGTCAGAGTACCCAACCAGTTCAGCTGATGCTCAACCAAACTGCAGACTCAAATCTGTAGTACCTCTGAGATATCGAAGAATCCACTTCACAGCGTCCCAATGGACCCGTCCTGGGTTTGCCAAATATCTGCTCACCAACCCTACTGCATAAGCTATGTCTGGTCTCGTATAGATCATAGCATACATCAAACTCCCTACTGTAGAAGCATAGGGTACCTGGCTCATCTCCTCAGCCTCCTTCTCAGATGAAGGGCACTGATCGCTGGATAACTTGAAGTGTCCACCCAATGGAGTGATAACAACCTTTGCCTTCTCCATCATGAACCTCTTTAGAACTTTTTCAACATATTCAGCCTGAGACAACCATAACAGACCTGCACTCCTATCTCTAGTAATCTTCATACCCAGGATCTTCTTTGCTGGTCCAAGATCCTTCATTTCAAAGGACTTGCTGGGCTCCATCTTCAACTCTGCAATGCTAGCCTTGTCATTCCCGACAATCAGCATGTCATCAACATAGAGTAACAGAATAATGAAGGACCCTTCCGTTCTCTTCACATATGCACAGTGGCCAGCCCTGGTCCTCAAGAATTTGTTCATGGTCATGAAGGAGTCAAACTTCTTATACTACTGCCTGGGTGCCTGTTTCAACCCATAAAGGCTCTTCTTGAGCCGACATACCAGATTCTCCTTCCCCTTGATCTCGAACCCTTCCGGTTGTTCCATGTACAGCTCCTCCTCTAAATAACCGTGCATAAAAGCCGTCTTCACGTCCATATGTTCTACTTCCAGATTCATTGAGGCAACCAACCCTATAACCAGGCGGATAGAAGGCATCTTCACCACAGGTGAGAATATCTCATCAAAGTCCACGCCTTTCTTCTGACTAAAGCCTTTGACCACCAACCTTGTCTTGTACTTGGGCCGGGAAAGATTTTCATCTGTCTTCAACTTAAAGACCCATTTGTTCATCAATGCTCTTTTCCCCTTAGGAAGCCGGACCAAGTCATAGGTTATGTTCTTCTGGAGAGAAGATAACTCCTCCTCCATAGCTTCAGCCCACTGCTCTCTATCATCAGTCGTTTGAGCCTCCACCAAGGACTCGGGCTCTCCACCATCAGTCAACAGGATATAATCTTGAGGTGGATATCTGGTGCTGCCTCTCCGCAGTCTTTCAGATCTCCTAAGGGGCACCTCCACCACAGGTGGAATATCAACAGGCAAAACACCCCCTTCATCCTGGATCTCCTCCTGCTCTGGCATCTGAACTTCCTCTTCTACAATGGGCTCTTCAGTAGCACCATTAGCACCAAGATCTTCATCAGGAATTTCCACTCTAGGTGGACTCTGCAGCTTCTCAGTCACCTGCTCACTGGCAACTTGATCTTCAACGAAGATCACATCCCTGCTCCTGATGATCTTCTTTTGCTTTGGATCCCATAGTCTATAGCCAAACTCTTCAGTTGGGTATCCAAACAAGATGCACTCACGAGACTTCACGTCAAGGTTCGATCTCTCTTCCTTGGGGATATGAACATGTACACGACAGCCGAACACACGTACATGTCCATAAGACACCTCCTTACCAGACCACACCCGTTCAGGAACATCTCCATCTAACGGTGCTGAGGGTGACAGATTGATCATATGAATAACAGTCCTAGCTGCCTATGCCTAGAAATGCTTCCCGATTCCAGCCTGAGAAATCATACTCTTGACTTTATCCATTATGGTTCTGTTCATCCTCTCTGCCAACCCATTCTGTTGTGGTGTCCTAGGAATAGTTTTCTCGTGAACAATACCGTGCTGCCTGCAATATGCATCAAACTGTCCAATGTATTCTCCCCCATTATCAGATCTTACTCGCTTTATCACCTTCCCGGTCATCTTTTCTATCATTGCCCTGAACTCGGCAAACTTTGTCAGGACCTCACTCTTGTGCTTCAGGAAGTATGCCCATACCTTCCTAGAGTGGTCATCTATGAAAGTGACAAAGTAGGCTGCTCCCCCTTGAGACGTGGGTTCAATTGGATCACACACATCAGTGTGTATCAGATTCAGCAGCTCTGCCTTCCTCTTCGGTTCAACATGAGCAAATGACACCCATTTCTGCTTCCCAGCTAAGCAGTGAACGCACGTGTCTGGCATACTGCCTGAAAACTCTTGTAGAACCTTGTTCTTCACCAGTAACTTGAGATTCTTCTCACTCATATGGCCAAGTCTGCGATGTCATAACTCCATAGAGTTTTCATCAGCTGCATTCACACTAGGACTGCAGATCTTGGCCTTTGCTCGGTATAAACCGCAGCACTTCTTGCCTCGGTCCACTACCATGGACCCCTTCACCATCCTCCAGGCACCTACACCTTCAATACTGGTAAAGCCACCATCATAAAGTCTTCCAACGGAGATAAGGTTCATTCTCAGATCAGGAATATGCCTTACATACTTAAGAATGACCAACCCCAAATCAGTCTCTAGGTGAATATCTTCATTGCCCACTATCTGGGACACACCAGCATTGGCCATCTGGATAGTCCCTAAGTCTCCAGAAGTATAGGAGTAGAAGTAATCCCTGTGAGGTGTGCAATGATAAGAAGCACCACCATCCACAATCCAGTCAGTGTCAACACACTCCTGGCATGCAGTCTCGCTACAATGCAGACACTGAGTCTCGACCTCCACAATTGAGGCTTCTCCCATATTGCCACTAGACTCTCCTTCTTTTCCTTTCCCTTTCTGATCTCGCTTTCACTTAAAGCAATCCTTCTTGATGTGGACCTTCATCTTGCAATAGTAGCATTCAAACTCCTTCTTGGACCTGGGTCTGGACTTACTTCTAGAGTTGCCCCTTTGTTTCCCCTCCTTCTTCACCTGATACCGGCCTCTACCTTCCATGAGTAAGGCATCAGACGTAGTAGTTCCAGAGTCCCTCCTTCTTAACTCCTCATTCAGCAGACAGCTCGTCACCATCTCCATCGACACAACACCATCCGATGCTGAATTGCTCAATGACACCACAAGAGTCTCCTAACCCTCTGGTAGTGAACTGAGGACCATCAAGGCCTGAAGTTCGTCACCCAAGGTGATCTTCATGCTTTCTAACTGATTTATAATACTCTGGGCAAGGTTCAAATGCTCTGTCATCTGTGAACCTTCCCGATACTTGAGGTTCACCAGCTTCCTGATCAAGAAAGCCTTGTTACCTGTTGTCTTCCTCTCATACAGCGCTTCCAGCTTTTTCCACAAAGACTGGGCAGATGTCTCGGTAGATACATGGTGGAAAACAGAATCATCTAGCCACTGGCAGATGAAACCAACTTCCTTCCGGTCCATTGTCATCCAGACCGCATCATCCAACATCGTAGTAGGCCTCCCCGATAGCGGGGTGTAGAGATCCTTGCAAAACAAGAGATCCTCCATCCTCGGCTTCCAGATACTCCAGTTCTTCCCGTTCATGCTGATCATTCTCGCTTGATCCATATGCACTAGGATTAGCCAATAATCTCAAGGTATGTAATAGAGAGAATATTGAGTGGACCAATGGTCGTCACCTATTGCACTTAATTACAGACCCGAAATTCTCAACGGCTCAACCTGGCTCTGATACCACTTGTAGGGAAAAATATCCCTCCACGTGCAAACCTGGATCCAAGCAAGAAAAATAACAGGAACAAACAAAAAACGCACAGAGATTTACGTGGAAACCCCCTCCAACAATAGGGGGAAAAACCACGGGGCAGGGCACACAACAATCCACTATAATATAATAACGGATTACAAAAATACTAGGTTTTCCCAATCTAGTTCCCTCCGGATTCACGTACGAATCCCTACTCAAACAAAGTCGCTCCTTCTGATATCGAGGAAGAACAACCTTCAACAAGTTGAGGTAAAAATAACCCCGCTCCAGCAAAGAACCCCCTTCTATTGAGCAACAATCTCCACACGGAGAAACAAGCCAAGAGAATCCTCTCCTAGCACCACTATCGGCGCCTCCAACAAAGAACCACCGCTCTCCTCTGATGTAGCCATAGCAAACTTCTGGCAAACCGCTGATGGACCAACAGCTACTTCGGAGAAACCGCCGCTGATCCCGCTGCGCTACTCTGATGGATGATTAGCCGAAAAATTATATCCCAGGGAATAACCCTAATCACCGATAAATAGGGCCACCAGAACCGCCAGGAGCAGCCAGCCCGGACCGCTGAACCGCCGAATCGTCGAGAGAGAATGGCAAAAACGGCGAATCGGCGAAAGCCCAATACCCGCCGATACCCGACGATTTTACTGTTCATGAACAGTAAATTCGGCGAGTATCGGATTCGATACCCGCCAATTTTACTGTTCATGGCAGTTTTTTTTTCTTTTCTTCCTTCTTCGCAAGCATTGTAGAGCCCTTACTGAGAATCCTCCACATTCTTCGTTCTCTATGACATCACAACAATGTAGAGCCTCCTCTCTCCTCTTGCTTTCGACGATCCATGACCGTTCTTTTTCTCAGTTCCTCATGCAGATATTGCTTCGGACTCGCATCCTCACATCCTACCCACAGCAGGTATTTCTTCTATCCTCGAGCAGGTGTATCCTACTTGCATATCTTCTCCATTTTTTATTGCCTCATTTGATTCCTGTTTTTACAAGGTTTGTTTTGTGTGTCTTCATGAGATATACAAATATAGCATATCATCTTTGATTATACATATATCAAAATGAACCAGATTTGTATGAAACTTTCTCCACTATCCAACAAAAATTTATGTCCCTAGAAAATAGTAGTAAAAAATCAAAACAATTCCAAAAATTTAATAGGCTAGCATATATTAAAAATCAGATGCGCGGAGTCTTCAGTATTTAGTTAAATTTGCTCTTTTTTATCATATATTTCTTCAAAAAATACAAAAATACAGAATAAAGAGTGTACATTTCAACACACTTGAAATCAGTAAAGAAGATAAAACTTTTAAGAATTATAAAAAGCAGTTCATGACACGAGAACAAAGGCGTAACATAAGTTATTAGAGAAGGTTTAACCGCAGCTGAAGCATCTTTCCTTGCTGAATCAAAAATATTATTCAATGCTTGCTCACTTTCACCATAGTATTGTCTAACAATTTTAGGCCCATTAACCAAAAATAGGTTAGCACCAGTATCGCGAGCACAACATGAAGCCAAAGTCGTTTTCCCCATGCCAGGTGGGCCATGAAGAAGCACCTTTGTATACCTGGATTTAGGATAATAGAAGACAATTGCTAGTAAATAAAAAAAATTTCATGATATGAAGCATTTGGTAAGATGAACATTAATGGTGAAGTTAAGGTAATGGAATAAGAATAGTGATCGACCAAAGGTACCAAAATGCACATCATAACCAAGAGGACTGTTCCATCTCAGTATTATTGCAGATCATTTGAAGACATGGAGGATCATCCTATGCAATGCATTACACCATTACCCCCTAAAAATTATGCATATTCTGTGTCATGTTACCACTATAGTGATCTACAACCATGAAAATTTTCAAGAATATATATAATCTTGAGTAAAAGATAAAACTAAAAATGATGTATAGTGCAGTCAAGCATGATAATGAATCTTTATAATGTGTTCAGTTTATTCTCATCCTGTCACAAGATAAACATGTATATGCATTTAGGACAATTTTTATTAGGTCAAATAGCAATCATTCTATACAACACAAATGGAAAGATAAGATTTATTTAACATACAATAGCAATCATTATATATAGAGTGTAAACAGTTGTGAGATTTTTCATCTATTTTCTGATGTGAAACATGGAATATTGATCATATTGATGATATGATGCTAATGCTATGTAGATTGATAGATTGATCTGAGAATTACACTCAAACAACTGTAATCTAAAGCACTACTTTAATTATTAACTTTCACCATCCATTTTTTCCTTTCTTGAGGAGCTTCTCATGGACATACTAATTTAATTGACTTCGACTGTTCAGAAATGTTTTGCTGTGGTTTCCTTTGTGACGCATGATGAATCTATAGGTGGCGGAAAATCTATAACCTAACCCTGCATGTTATGTAAAAGTCCGACGATTAGATCACAATTGGATAATAAATAAAATCATCCCACGCAGATAAATTCACAATAAGACACAATAATTTATTTAAGCAAGGCAAGCTTAAGTTTTCCTCCGCGCGAAGAGTCAAAGCGTGAGCGTGCGGCCAATAAATCTTGCAAATCACGATAATTATCTAACAGACCACCACAATACACGATGTCCAAGCTAATATAACAGATCACCACGTCGTACATGCATCTCCGGCGCGGAGGGCCAAAGCATGAGCGTGCGCCAATAAATCCTACAAATCACGATAATTATCTAACAGACCACCACAATACACGATATCCAAGCTAATATAGTGATCCAATCCAATATAAAAATGTTGAAAATAATAATCCAGTACAACGAAATCTCACCAAATAGTGGGTTGACCAAGACATTGAAGAATCCGGAGCCGGAGATGCATGTACGACGATCCGAGGTGGAACCGGAGGCGTGGAAAACAATGGAGGTGGCTGTCCATGGCGGGGGAAGGTGGAATCAGACCGAAAATGGATAGATTCGGCCACGTATGGATAGATCTGGGCGAGGAAGGGTTGATCCGATGATATGAGATCGAATCCGGGTTGAAAAATTCCATATCGGGGCTGATACGGAAGGGGAAGGCCACGGGATGGACAATAATGAAAGCAAATAAGGGAAGACTGAGTGGCTGGTTATGGCTGGAAAAACCCAGATCTGGGCTATTTGGGAGGGAAACAGCCAAGGGCTGTCTTGGGATGGTTGTCGGCCTGTAGATGTGAGGGTTGGATGAAGGGTAAAGATTGCAGATCTGAAAACCGGGACGAGGGAGTTCTGGCAGGTTCTGGGGGGGAGGCTTTGCGGCTGGCGGTGCTGGGAAGGGGCAGCAGCAGGCCAGTGGTGGTTCAGGTTGAAGAAAAGTATATTGATGAACAATGAATTTCATTTTTGAATAGTAAAATTGAATAGAGAAAAGGATTTTTCTGGACAGCATCTAGGTGAGTGATTTGGGGGGTATAGGGGAGCTACGGGAGGGCTTCGGAGGGGGAAGAAGGAGCCTAGGGTTAGGGGGTAGTATCTTGGGGAGGGAGATACAAGCCTAGGAGTCGCCAACTAGGGTTCCACAGAGTCGGCACCGTGGAGTGATCGCGGGAATTCGGGAATTCTCTTCTCCAAATTCTGCAATGCCTAGATCAGTTCCCCCATCACCTTTATTTATAATAAAACAAGAATTAGGGCATCCCCCATCAACGACTATGATTGGCTGGAGGTGGGGCCACCCAAATACATCAAAATAAATGCAAATATAATAAACTAATATATGAAATTGATTCGCAACGCGAATCAGGACGCATCCACGGAGTCCGATCGTCGATCCGAGTACGTCATATATAGAAAGTCGTCAATTGGCCCTGAACGGACCCCAAAACTCATCATCCACTGCATGTAACATCCTAATTGTGACGCAAAATTTTATTTTAATTTGTAGGGCCGAGTCGCGATGAATTTTGATCGAGGCAGCGCGTCGTCAAGGTATAATGTTGCTTTGCCTATTGTTAGCGTCTGTTAGTTCGTTAAGTGCGTTAATAATAGTGTGTAATGCATGTTGTTTTAGAATCGACACGCGCGGCGTTTTCAGGTAGTATTTAAAAAAAATGTTAGAGTGAGTTTGGTGTGCCAATAGCCATTTTATAGGGTGTACTGGGAGGATTTAGGGGTGCCAATAGCAAGGCTCATATTTTTCCCTCATGCGATTATCAACATAACCGCACACTCTCTTGTCTCGGAAATAATAGAAAGCCTGCAGACTCACACGTCTAATTTTATCAGGAGAAAAAGGAAAAGCCGCTAATGATGTTTTTCGCACTCCTCCTGTTTTCGCCTGACACCGACGTCCGCCTATCACCAAGTCGCGCGCCTCTGCCGCCCTAGCCACCGCCCGTTCCCGCTCCAGAACTCATCTTTGACTTCCTCTCTCTCCTCTGCAGGCACCGGGGAGTACTCCTCTTCCTTCCTTAGCCGTGGGAGAACCAGGCCTAACCCTAACCGGAGAAGTTGAGATCCGATTTTGGTTTCGGTGAGTTCTATTTCTTCCTTCTCTTTATTCCTTCATGGAAATTAGTTGTTTTGAAAATTAACCTAGACTAAGATTTCGTTCCCTTGTGTCCAAATTAGGTTTGGAGATTCTAAATCCTCCGTAGAATTCGTGTAGGGCATTTGGAAAGCCTTGGATTGCCCACGTAAAGGTAATATTTGGGTTTAGCACGTGTATTTTGTAACCTTAGGTATTTTGGAATTTTTCCACCAGAAAACACTAAAGGGAAAATAACGAAATTAGGGGATGCCCTGAATTACAGGTCGTTGGTGGGTTCGAATCAGCATTCTGAAATTGCCTAGCAGTCGGATTTCCTTTGAAAAAGAAAATGTCGCCGCGTCGAGTGTACGAGCGCCGCACCACCACTGTAAGGAAATTCTAATTTCTTTTAATTAGATATATCAAGCAATTATATTTTTGATACGCATGAGTAGGTTTCGTACAAGCATCATAACCATGCATAGAAAAGTGTGGCAGTAGGAAAATAATCGTGGAAATGCGTAGGATAACGCCCTTTTCCATAACCACGTTAGTAAAGTCATGAATAGTTATTTAGGTATGAAACTTTACCCGTGTACGTAAGTTTGGAGATTGTCCAACCAAAGGCGAGAAGGTCCCTTCAAGTCGACCATGAGAAAGTCAATGGTCACTTAGTAGTACACCAGAAAAGATATCTCGTACAGAGTAGTGTCAGACCAAAAAGGTCAGTGAGCACACAAGTCTTTTCGTGCTAGGTAGAGGCGCACTACCTCTCTCATAAGGCATATGGTATCTTATGATCAGCATAGTCTTGGGAGTTTATGTCCCTTTGAGACAGTTAGTAGATTCGAGACCGTGTCCGCGTGACACTAGAACAATTGAGTTCATCAGATGGTCTCGGGTCCTTAGTTTCAGTTGTGCGTTAGGAGCTACTCTGCCTAGAGCCTTCCTAGTAGATGAGCAGGTTAGAAGCCATATAGAACTCAAGTATAGACCTGCCGTGAGTCAGTACACTAGTTAGTGAACGTCAGGATTTGGGTAAATTAACGGAAAGTCACGATTATAGAACTAATAGTTGTGTTGATTAGGAAATATAGGAAAAGCATGCATAACGTATAGTGTTGGAACACCCTATTACTGATTTGGGTAAGGATCACTATGTCCATAGGATTGTGTCTTGACCTCATTGTATAGATTTAAAGGTCAACTAGAATAGGTCTAAGGCTTAGAACTTAGGTTTGAAAGCTGCCCCCAAGACCCCCTAGTTCAGATTACAAGTGCAGAAGACCAAAGGCAATTATCGTTGAGCTCAGATCGACGAGGCGTCGAACTCAGTTCGGCTATCTCTGAGCTCAGGTCAACGAGGCGTCGAACTCGATTCGACGATCTCCGAGCTCAGATTGACGATTTCTATCTCAAGTCAAAATCCAGATCTCTGAGCTCAGATCGACGATAGTCGAGCTCAGATCGACGATTTTTTTGAGAGATCGACGATTTCAGGATTTCAAATCAGATTGTTATGGAATTCAAATATCTTCAATATCCAGCATTTAATGCAGAAGATTTTGTAGCTGTTTCATCAATCTGGAGCAAGTTTCAAGGAGACTGAAAGGGAATGTTTCTTAGGACTTTTCTCCAGAGACAACTACCAATTAAGGAAGTCATTTATGACTGGCTAACAGCTATCTAGGAGATTGGATTTCTTAATATCATTACAGATAATAGAGATAGATATAAACAAGAAGAACAACTAACAAGGAGAATTTTTACACAAGAATTCTACAGGATTACAGAGTTAAAGTTTTACATAACACAAGGAATAGAATAGACAATGAGATCAACACACAGAATAGAATCTCTTCTATTCTTTCAGATCTCTTCTCTGATTCAAGTTTTCAAGGCTTCATCAATCAAAGACTCCAGACACAACACATTTCAGCCTTTGCTGAGATTATCATTTACTGGAGATCTCAACTTACTGAAGACCTATCACCCTGTGCAAAGCTTCTTCTCCTGACCTACTGCTAATCTCAGGGGGAGCTTTGACATCAACAAATCCACTAGTCTTCTCTTTGACTGTTGATAGAGAAGAACACCTTCAACTCTTTTTATTTTCTTTTACTGTAAAAGGGTTATTCAAAACTCCCTTCAAAAGTTTTGTGTTTGGTTCCTGAGACCTTATCAAAACTCAGTGGTGGTAAGACACCTGATAAAAAAATCTGGTTTGGTTTTTGAGCACCTTATCAAAAGCTCATTGGTGCCCAGGACGCCTGATCAACTCATCCTGCAGTGGATTCTTACCTAGGGTGGTAGAAGAGTGGATGTACCCAGGTTGATTAAGGAACCACTATAGCTCCTTGTGTCATCTGGTTTGCTTATGTATTGGTTGCTGCGTGCTGTGCTTTTACATCTTGCTTTACTTTGTTTTATTTACTGCAATCACAATACACTATAAATAAATTAAGTCTTCCACTGCCAATTAGTTTTTAATTTGCAAAATTATTTTAAAATACTCTATTCACCCCCCCCCCCTCCTCTAGAGTAAAGGTAGATCTTATCCTCACTTTCATATAGTATAAAATGTTTTCAGTGCACGAGACTATTTTAAAAGGCATGCATGCATTCATATATAAATCTGTTTTAGTGTCACTAAGGGGAATTGTTTATCTTTACTTTGACCCCTCGTGGACAATGTTTTTCACGTGACCCAGGTGGGAAACTACGCCTAGAATGAGCGATATGGTGGTGTCAGTCAGTAGTGTTTTACCCTTCAGTTTTCTTACTTCCAGTATACTCTTGTAAATGTGGTTAATGTAACTTATTAATATTTTATCTAATTTGTATCAAACTATTAATGTTAAACAGATTTTCAGTTAATTCAATTCTATTCATGTTAGTGGCTCTGTGAATCCAGTATGAGGTATGTGTTTACCCTTAGCTTATTTTCCTAGCTTCCGCTGTAAGTTTTAAATTTCTTAGTAGATGTTTCTTTTACCTACTACAAATTAGTTTTTAATACCGTTTCCTAGTTTTCTTTATATCGCTGACCCGGCCGGACGGCTGATTTCAGAAATACTGGGAAGGGGTTTTTAAAGGCATGCATGCATTTATATATAAATCTGTTTTAGTGTCACTAAGGGGAATTGTTTTTCTTTACTCTGACCCCTCGTGGATAATGTTTTTCACGTGACCCAGGTGGAAAACTACGCCTAAGATGAGCGTTATGGTGGCGTCAGTCAGTAGTGTTTTACCCTTCAGTTTTCTTACTTCCAGTATACTCTTGTAAATTTGGTTAATGTAACTTATTAATGTTTTATCTAATTTGTATCATACTATTAATATTAAACAGATTTTCAGTTAATTCAATTATATTCATGTTAGTGGCTCTGTGAATCCAGTATGAGGTATATGTTTACCCTTAGCTTATTTTCCTAGCTTTCGCTGTAAGTTTTAAATTTCTTAGTAGATGTTTCTTTTACCTACTGCAAATTAGTTTTACCTACTGCAAATTAGTTTTCCTAGTTTTTTTTATATCGCTGACCCGGTCGGACGGCTGATTTCAGAAATACTGGGAAGGGGTGTTACACTGCAAGTGCTCGTCTATGCTCCGCATCACTTTGAATACCTAATCTGTAATTCATTGATGAATACAAATATTATTTGATGTGCATGGGCAGTTGGCATTCCAAGTATTGCAAAAGATGTTTATTTTTCATTTTTAGACGTTGGTCTGGGGGAGAATTGTAATTGTTTTGAATGTTTCTTTAGTGACTCACATGCGGGTGTAGCCTGTTTGCGAGATCAAACAAGCACGGACGAAGCCCGTGCGAGAGTAATTGAGGACTTTTGCAGAACCCATGCAATTCCACCTTGGGTGCGCACCCAAGGCAACCCACGGACGGGCGGAGCCTTGTTCAAGAACTTAGGCCAAGGTCTTAGACCAACTCTTGTCCACAGTCCAAAAACTTGACATTGACACATATTGTGGAAACAAATGTTGTCTCGGTCACCTTGCCAGCTTCTACTTGATAAGTTTTCTCCATAACCGGAGCTATCAGATGTCGCTTACTCTTCATCACCCTGAAGAAGACACCCTTCAACGATTCACCAACCTCCCTCTCGGCACCTTTGTTAGTTATGCGTAGTTCAAGAACCAAGTTATTTCTCTGTTTTCAAGTGCCCATAGTGGGGATCTCATACCCAATTCTCAGTAAAACAAGGCTCTTTAATCCCTTCTAGACGTTCATTGTTCATTAACTGCTTTCTTTGATCCCTTATGAATTCCATTGGAACTGGACCCAAATCCAATTCCTTCAGAATGCCGTCCGTCCAATCAATTCCACTCAGCCAAGCAGGTCCTTAGCGTTACGTTGGAAATGGTAAGTGACCGCATTGATGTTGAGGAAGCGGATACAACAACAACGTGATCTACTCCTAAAGGAGGAATCTTTCTGGTTGCCACAATACGATGTTGATCTGCAGGCTACCCTCTTCAGGGTCCCTTGTCCTCTCTTTGCAAATCCATTTGCACAAGGGACATTGAAGCCACACCCATAAGCCATTTGGAAAATTTTCCAACCAGGAGCTTATTGAGAAACATGTTCCCTCTAAAGCGCCTAAGAACACAACACAATGTCGTGTGCTACCCAGTCCAGCATTACATTTACAATCAAGTACAAGCCATGTTATCAACGCCCTCCTCACATGATCCTGCATGTAGAGTTAAGCAACTATAACAATATTGCGTCCATGTTATCATCACCTCCTCTCGTGAATGCACATGTATATAGATGCACCTGTAAGTAATATTATCTTTCAGGACTAGAACTACATAACTGACCATTGTCTCCTGCTCTGCAAACTTAACTAGAATGCCATCGGGAAGCTGCTAGAGTATGTTTAGTACAAATGGGGTTCCAAGGACAACGAATGCATTAAGGATGTGATGGTCTCAAGGACAAAGAATGCATCAAGGACATAATGCATCAAGGAGGTGTTGTTTAGTACAAATGGGGCTCCAAGGACAAAGAATTCATCAAGGAGGTGACGGTCTCAATGGGACAAAGTTCCAATATATCATTGTGGAGGTGACTGGTGCAGAGTCAAGGAGAGATCATAGCCTAAAATGTCCTGATACTGAGTAGGTTGAACTTGCCTAAAACCTAGCCAACATTCCACACAAAGGAGGGATGAATTTTCTCAATGAAGATCTATCAGGTGTTTTGCGGCCTGATCTCCATCTATACCATACATAGAATCCCATCAGCACAGAATTTTGTAAATGTTTTATTGAAACACGCATTTAATCAAATGGCCTTAAATTCAAATGTTGAAGCTTTAATTGTCTCGGCATCCGTGGAGTGCCTCCTTTCGTGCCATTACTGAGACGCAACTACTGAGCTAGAAGATATGAAAACAATATTTATATGGAGTCCCACCGTCTTACTCATGTGTATAGGAACTTCCCCTCCAAAAAATCATAACCTAGTGGTTAGTCTCAAGAGGGTGAAGGGCTTCTTCGCCAGTGTGAGACTGCTAGTAATAGTATAGATGCTTTGTTTTATTTTAATTGTCACTTTAACATTTATAATTTTTGTTTGTTTAAAATTTAATTTTAGAAATTAGCCCGCCAATACTCCTAGTGAATACTTGACTGACAATCAACTATCACACTTGGAGGGACTGCGAGTGAAGAGAGTACTGTCTATCACGAGCAAAGCCCGCATCATACATATATGTTATTTTGTTTATTTGAATAATAGCAATGATGAAAAATTACTAACACAATTAGTAACAGATTTTGCAATTGTCAATCTTTTGTTATAAATGTTTCGCAAGTCTTAAAATTTTAAACTAGGATAAAAGTTGTTTAGGCTTTTTTCCCTTCACAGAGCAAGAATTATGTTTTCAGACAACCACAAAGTATGAAAAAAATTCCCTTAAGTATTATTATTGTATATCATGGCCAACCCTCTCCCTTTCGCGCTCGCCATGTCCCAACCCATATGGTTCACGAGTTCTGCCGAAGTGTTTTTTTTTTAAATTGTTCAACTGCAATTGAATCCTCCATACTGAAACTGCGCCGCTTTGTTTTTTACGCACTAAACTTGTTTGTTAGCAGATGTGGAAATGGCTGATGGAGGAAACTCTCATGGGGATGTTGTTTCAAATTCGCTTCTGAAGCCTGTTGGAGGAATTGGGAAGAAGAAGCTGAAAAATTTGATGCAGATGAAGAGACTGAACAGGAGGAGTCGAAAAGGCAAGGGATGGACAAAGAGGAGCAGGAAACTATAGCTGAGCTTCCCCTATATTTCCGAAGTTAGAATTTCTACCTAGTAATTTCCATTTAGCTGTGACTTCTAGTTGCAGTTTCGGAGACGTGTTTGTTTATCTGCCATCAAGTTCAAATGACGTTTGTTTTGTATCGCAACTGTATTTTTTTCTTGATTTGGTTTATTAAAAGCCTTTTTGTTTGCCACATTCAAAGCTGGGAGATTTTTGGGATTATTTTTGGCTATTTTTTCATATTTAAAATGTATTGGCAATGGAAGCATCATGTCCTGCCATGTCGAAGATTTGCGATCATTACACACCTGGATGTTTTCCCATTTATTACAAAAGTAAAACCGCATTTGGTGCGTCGTTTTTGCTCTAGTGAATTTGGATAGAAATGCAATCGTTATAGAATGTGTGTTTGACATGAAGACGATTACGAGTTACAACATTAACCTAGAAAATAAATTTAGTTTTGAACGTAATGTGGATGAAGTTTTTTTAGGGAGTTCTCGTGTTGATGCACTACTAATATATATACTTGTTAAAAGGGAGTATTTTTATGGAGCTGTTATTGCCCGTTAATGGCACATCAAAAAAAAATCAAAGAAATTTTGTAAAGATGATCCTAATCATTTTTCTGATAGGACAAGCTGGACTGCCATTAAATTTTGGGTGTGTATATTAGCAGTTTATGAATGAATATTTATAGCACATAAATAATAGCAGCCCAGCAATGCTATCATTCCATGCACGGTTTAACATGATGGCAGCGGTCACAACACGCAAACATACATTTTATGCGGTATTGTTTTTGTCCAAATTCAACGGAGCAAAAAATCTATGCCAAACAGAGCCTTCATGATGTCACCAGTAATCCCCGCAAGAACACAAACCATCTTTGAAATGATGAAACCTGTTCAAATCTCTCACCATAATTTCCCGATGGTGAATCTTCGAGATGAACTTTACCGCCGTGTGGCAATCCCCACAGATCCTCAGATTCTTCGTGACTCTCAAAACCACACCCGAATTCGTGTTGAGAATCCCGAACACGGTCGCCAGTTTCTCGCTATGGGTCGCCAAGTTACCCTCCTCCTCTTCGCTCACATCATGAAGAACAAAGCCCGTGCCCGGCCTGTATCCTGCACCCTTCATCTTCTCAGGAAGATCTTCCAGAAACCTATGAATCTCATTTGATTGGGGGTGATTTTTATCCCCTGTGAAAAAGGTATGAACTCTTGCCATTAATCTCACTCCAGCTGCATCCTGGGCTCTTCTTCATTCCTTTCTCTCTAAGAACAGCTCTCAATCTCTTCACCTCTTCCCATTTCCCGGATTCCGCATACATGTTTGAAAGCAGCACATAGTTCCCCGAGTTATCCGGCTCGATTTCGAACAATCTGTTAGCTGCAATCTCCGCAACTTTTAGATTTTGATGACTGCGGCTTGATGCAAGCAGGGCGCCCCAGATGCTCGGGCCTGATTCGATTTTCATCTGATTTGCGAAAATTAGGGCTCTCTCGAGCTTCCCCGCTCGACCGAGAAGATCGACGATGCAGGCGTAGTGCTCGTGCGCTGCTTCGACGGAGTATACCGGAGTCATGTCATCGAAGCACCGCATGCCCTGATCGACCAATCCGGCGCGGCTGCACCCAGACAGCAACGCGGTGAATGAGACGGCGTCGGGTCGAAGCCCTGAACGAACCATGGCCTCGAACGCGGAGACAGATTCCGCTCCGAGTCCTTGCGAAGTGTAGGCGGCGATCATGGTGTTCCAGGCGGCCACGGTTTTATCTCTTTCGGACATTCGGTCGAAACACCGACGAGCTTCGAGGAGGCTGCCGCACTTGGCGTACATTCCCATGATTGCGATTTGGACGGTCGGATGAGAATCGAGGCTCATGGTTCTCGCATATTCATGAATCATCCTCCCCAGTTCGAGTGCCGCGGAGTGGGCGCACGCGGGGAGTATGCTCACAATTGTCACCCAGTTCGGTTTCGACCTCTTCCGCATTTCGCAGAACAGCCGCAAGGCACTATCGGCCACGCCATTCTGCGTGTATCTGGAGAGTCCAGGAGATGACATTTCTCTCGGGCATATCATCGAACAGGTGCTCCGCAACCTTGACGGCTCCCATCATCATGTACCCAGCAATCAGTGCGTTCCAAGTAGACATGTCTCTCACGCGCATTTTATCAAACAGGCGGTGCGCGAATCTGACCTCGCCGCATTTCGCGTACATGTTGACTAGCGAGCTGCCAACGTAGACATCGAGCTCGAGGCCTCGCCGGAGGCATTGGGAGTGGACGGTGCAGCCAGTGGGGAGCGATGGGAGATCAGCGCAAGCCTTGAGGACGAAGGGGAAGGTGAAATGGTCCGGCGGAAGGCTGCGTCCGAGCATGGCGTTGAAGAGGGAGAGGACTTGCGCGGGGAGGCGGCGAAGGGAATGGCCGCGGATGAGTGAGTTGTAGAGGAGATGGGAGGGATGGGGATGATGGTGGAGGAGGAGGGAGGCGGAGTGGAGGTCGCCGAGCTGGAGTACATAGCGGCAATGCGGGCGGCGAGGCTGGGCTCCGGGCTGACGGCGTGGAGAAAGAGGAGGGCGTGTAGCTGCCGGCCATGGCGGAGGTAATTTGGGGTGCGGGTGAGGATGCGGATGATGGAGGAGTACAGGATTGTGTCTCGAGGGTTTTGGAGGAGTGATCGGAGCAGAGAGGAGAGCTCTTGTTGCATTGATCCTAGCCGTTGAGATTTTTCGTTATTTCAATAATAAGAGGGGTGTAATCCGTAATTATGTTAACTTCGAGAGAAAATCTTGAAAAATATTCATTTGTTTTTAAATAGCCAAAATTAAATATAGTAGCACCGTTTCGGCAATACTTATATTTTCAATTGTTAGCTCAAAAATATTTCATAACATACAAAAGTATTTTTATTTTTTAGAGTGATGTTATAAGCAGTTTTAAAACGGCTATTCGCACCCTAAAAATCCCATAAAATCTACATTATAATCGCAGTCACAAAAATCAGAGAACAAGAAAATCCGTGTGGGTACTTCTCCTACACTTGGAGTTCGCGGAAGTGGCAGCGGTGGCTGGCATCGAGCATGTGGCGGATTTGTATTTTGTATTTTGGGTAGAGAATGACTGGGTCCATCCCACTTGTTGAAGAGCTCCGTCTTCGCCTTCCCCTGGCCGTGCGACTCTCCTCAGCAAGTTAAAACACTTATTTGATGCCATGCAGGAATTTGATATTGGAAATGTTGAACAATGGTTGCGTTTGTCCCCCGGGCTGCGCGCCTGCACATTTTTTCTTTGCCATGACAATGACTGCTACCAAAAAACTAGTTTTGAACAGAAAAGTGAATAAATTTCCTATAGGTGAGAGGCGTCTAGGAACAACATTTCATAACCATCAAATTCACGCCCGCCGTCGTCACATCAGCCGGAGCCTAAAGATATGAGGAGAAGATGAACAGGTTTTCTAATCTTGCACCTGAGGAGGAGAATGAAGTTGGAGGCCACCAGGCCATTACACAATTGTTGATACTATTGAGGCAATCCAACATCTCAGTTCCTCATGATTTGGCTTCGCGAGCAATGACGACGCATTTAGAGGTATTGACGGGAAGAGCGGAGGGCGTAAATGAGATAGGCATGACTTCTATAGCCAACACCTCATCCATTTGGGGAGTAGTATTAGAATTTACGGAGTACTTTAGAAGATTACGATCTGTAAATATAGCGCGAGATGGGGATGTGTTAAAGTTTCGTTGAACTTTCGACGACTACATAGCATCACTCCGCTTCTCCCGTGCAAAGCCTTTTTCTTTAGAATGTTGTTGCACAAGCACGTCGCCAGCCTGCTGGCCTTGCTAATCAAACCACCCTCTAAAAGTCTTAAAATACATCAAAAGAAAATGGAAATCAAAATTCTTTGATCAGGGTATTAAATATAGGAATATTGTCCAGCAACAATATTAACATTACCACTGAAAGTCTGAAACCCTGGTAATTTACAACAACCCTGGTAATATAACCCTCTGCCTCAAAACTGCTACAAAGGGGCATCAATATACTATTTTTGAAAATTTCAAATTTCCATCATCCAGAACATTCAAGCTCTTTCTTTTTTTAGACAATTTCTGAAACCCGCTGCGCTCGTCTATGAACTGGGCCGCGGTTCTTTCTCTCAGCTCCTCCAAGCTCTCTCCTTCTTTCGCTCGCTCGAGGACCTATGATGAAGACAAGAAATGACTGCTTCGTCGAATACGGGACGTGATATTGGAGTAGTGGCAGCAAAACGAGGAAAAAAAACTCACCAGATGGCGCCCATAAAGATGCGTGCTTGAGAGAGCCCTCAGCGCGTTCTGCGCCTCTTGCTTCGTGATGTACTCGACAAATGCGAAGCCCCGATGGCTCCCAAGTTTCATGGGCAGCCTTAAGCTTTTAATCTGGATCCAAAGCACGGGATGACGAGAGGAAAATGAGTGGATTTTATATTTGAATATAACGATGCAATTTTTAAATTGTAAAAAAATAAATAAAGAAAAGGGGCATATTTGCAATGAACATGATTCTAGAATGCAAGACTACTATTTGAAATTAAACCAGGAAAAAATCATGCAAGGATTCTACTTTGTTCCTCCCTTGACCTCCTTCCTCTCGCCAGAGACTTTACAAAAGAGAGCCCGCCTGTTATAGGCGAGGTCTCCATGGGATTCTTCAAACTGTCTTTTTCCCTTACATTTGGGGGGGGGGGGGGGGGGGGGGGTATATTCCCTACCCATAGATGGGTCCCACCCCTATGCGAGGTTAATTTGGTCGTCGATGAGCCGTGGATGAGCCGTGGCAAACTGATCTTGATGTCCGGTAAGGTGAAGTGTTGCGCCCGATGAGGTCGCAGCGAGTTGTCGGTGAGGCGATGGCGAGCCGTCTTTTGGGGGTATTTTGGTAATTCTCTCAATTGGTTGTCCACGTCTGATCTCGACGAGTACGGGTTGTACAGGGTCTCTACGTATCCTATGTCCCGGAAGATAATGCATTGAATCTCAACAGAATGAAAGAACCTGGGATTGAGATGTCGTATTTGCGGTCACAATTAACTACACTAGTGATCTCTGGTGAGAAAGGATCTCTAGAGGTGGATTGATCAAATTGCGTGTTAATTTGTCTTGGTCTAGTGGATCTAATATAATGCTCGTAATGTAGGACAATGTGAAATATCTGATCGAGGGGCTCTAAGAAATGCGAAATTAGTTCTCCACGAATTTCTATGCTGGGTCCACATTAAAACCAAGAAACATCTGCAATTGGATCTTCCTAAATATCATTCTTCACTACCAACTCAGGAAATCTTGCCATATAATCGACAACGGAGATTGTCCCTTGCTGAAGGTCATGTAACTAGTCAATGAACTGACTTCTATGGATACTGAAAGATTCATTCCTCAATATTTGCTTCATGTTTGTCCATTAGGATAAAGGGTGAAGACCATCGAACTCAATCCTACGCTCTAGGTCATCCAATAACTCTTAGTCTGACCTTGAAGCTTCAACTTTACAAATCTAACGCGACACTCGTCGGGTACCTCATACCAGTCAAAACATTTCTCCATGCCAAATAACCAATTTGTAAGTGCCTTTGAGTTTGACTGGCAATCAAAAGATGACGCATCTAGACTAAATCTACCTATGATATCATTTGCACGATAATTATGTATGTGAAATCCATGATACTAATCGTAGTAATCGCCTCTAGCAGAATTAAATTGTGTGAAAAGGTGTTCAAAATGAATTCAACTATATTGTTATTCATGACTACCCTCCATGCATTGTTGCTCGATTCCCGTACAAGTAGAATATCAAATCGATAGCTTTAACCTTAACCCGAGAGCAACATAAGAAAATATTGTTGGATAGAGAACCTAGTAGGGAAACTAATATCTTTGTCTCATAGGAGACCTCCTGAGAGCAACATAAGAAAATATTGTTGTAGATAGAGAACCTAGTAGGCAAACAGCAAACTCATATCTTTATCTCACAGGAAACGTGATTACTTGGTTCATGCATCATGTTAATCGGCTGTTAATGTATGATGTTAACTGGGTGTTAAAGTATCTTAAAAGTACTTTAAGAAAAGGGATTATGCTTAAAAGAAACATCTTATTTTTGAGGTATGCACAAATGTTGACTGTAGTAAAAGGGTAACTGACATCAGATCAACTTTTTGGTACAACTTCTTCTCTGAAGCTGCAGGAAACCTTGTGAAATGAAGAAAAAAATTGTGGCAAAGTTAAAAGTGTGGGGGCAGAATTTTGCGCAATATCACGGGGAATATGTGAGTAGCGATCATTGTTTCATTTTGGAAAATATAAAAATACGAAGGGATAGACCAATGCAACTATATTGTGATAAAAATTTGTTATCACAATTTCAAAAAATAAGTATCACCTGGCCAAATGGACTAAAGAGCTGCCTTACATCCTTTTCAGTTGCTTCGAAAGCAACATTTCGCACGATCAGTTTAGTCAAACTCTTATCTTTCCCTACTTTATTCTGTGCCTGATCATCATTCTTGGCATGACAAAGTTGCAAGATCAGTACATGACCATCCAGGATGGTTCCCTGTAAATGAAACAGAATAATCACATGGGATATATTAATAAACGTTACTGTTCCTGGTATAATTTATAATCTCTTATTTTTTGGCATTAGAATTCATGTTAAAATAAAATGTAAACAAACGGCCCAAAACATTTTGCCGAGGAATTTTCGTTAGAAAAACATGTTTAAATAAAAGACAATACTAAACAGAGTCTACAATATACAAAACTGGGTGGAAATATTGGGAAAATGTTTCTGCAGAGTCAGCCAAACGCATCACCTGCAAATCCCTGTAAACACTTGTCGCTGTCTCCACAGAATCGAACTCGATGAAACCAAAACCCGTGGACAAATTCTTTCCATTTTTAAGGTGCTTCTTCACCTAAGTATGAGAAAAACCAGAAGCAAGCGTGAGAAAAGGGCAAGGTAATATGAAAACCATGGAATCCAGAAAAAAATTCACTTTAGAACACCTTAACACTTTTTATGCTACCACATTTCACTAGCTTTCCAAAATGCTCTTTGAAGGACTCGTCTGAAGTCTTGAAATTCAAGTTTTTCACATATACCGACCTTGACTGCAAAATGACAAATATGATCAATAATACAACAACACTAGAGCCTTTAATCAAAATTTTGCATAAGTTGACAACATTAGCATGGAATCAATTTATATTTAAAATTCATGCAGAACAAAAAAATGGAAGCTTAAGGTACAGCAAGTTTGACTGTTTGAGTCCCAATGTATAGAAACTGGAACAATAAAAGTGAAAATGTTGGTGCATCAGGTCCACCGGAGAAATGTAGCTGTTCTGATGCGATCCAAGAGGAGCCTAGCTATGACATGGGTAAAGGCAGCTAATACGAGATCAGTTGTGACGTGGTGAACCAATAGGAGCCTGACTATGACGTGGTTAAAAGCGGCCAATGGGAGATCAGCTGTGACGTGACTAGCGCGGGAAAGTTTGTTAGAATGCTCTGTTAAAATTACGTGGGTCTTTAGTCTTTTCCTAGTTGACTACCGCCTATATAAAGGCAGGTTAGGGTGTGTCGTAGATCTGCTGATATGTGAAGTTGTTTTCCATTATCTCCTTCCTCTTGCATTTGACGAGGGGTTTATCCGGTCCTTCCTCCATGCACTGTCTGTTCAAGATTTACTCCTTAGGACAGTTTGATTGTAACTCTTACATCTTAATTCAGTGAATCAATTCTCAGTGCTTTTGGTTAAGATCTCTGTTCTTCCTTATCGCATCTAATTGTTAAGATTGTTGATTACAATTGTGTTCTTGATTGTTAAGATTGTAGATTACGATTACATTCCCCTGCTAATTGAACGTATCACTGGTATCACAGGTGAACGAACCTTCCATGACCCTGCCTACGTCAAGCTCTACTGGATCGATGGATCTTCAGCAAGAGTTCGCACATCTGCGGAGGAGTCTGGAAGCAATGCTAAAATTGCTCCAACTTATGACGGATCTCCGGTGTCGATTTCGGGAAGAGCTGCGAGAAATATTCACTGGTCTCAAATCGCAGCAGTCGCCTGCTTTGGACACCCAAGGATCTTCCATTGAGAGCGCAGAACCACTGAATTGTTCGCCCCTGCTCCTGAATGATCAACGCACCTGCATTTTTGGAGTGATAGGCATCGATGAAGGGGGCGAGATAACGACAAATACAGAGGTTCGTGCTGTTGAAAGCAAGGAGCCAAGGACTTTCAACTTCTCGGTAATGGAGGTTCTGAAACCCCCATGGTGTCATGATAATAAGGCGGCTGGAGCGGCATTCAAGACCAAAGCGAATCTGAGCAAAGCATCATTTAAGACCACATCGAAGATGACTTGGGATAAGGCAGCGGGATAAGTGCCAGAGAGGTTTGAGGAGGTCGTAGGCCTTTTCTTCCATTTTAAGCCGTTGGGATTGAAGCGAGATGGCGTCCTTATATAATTCTGTTTTATCTGTTTGTCATGTGGTCAGAACAGTTGATGAGAGAACAGTTCATCCCTGGGGAGCTATTTGAAGACCCACCACGACCCTTTTGTTGCCACTAATAATGGCTGCCGATATCCTGTTCATCCTTCTAATCATGGGAGTAGAAGATGGACTCAGCTTGCCGAAGTCAGTAAAGAGTCGCCAAATATTTGCATGGAGTTATTGTCTATGAAATCATGGAATTTGTCTTCATTTCTGGAATTTTTCATTGTTATTGCCTTATTGGGGATGGCATGAAAAATGTTACTGTCATGAAGCTAATTGGTACGAAATGTACTTCTAAAGTTGTTCCCTCACGTACTTGGACCACCGGGAAGGAGAGACAACTGTGGGGAATTTATTGGTGCAAGTCACGGGGTTGTAGCCACTTTTTTACAGTTGATCCAAATTCTGAGAAAGTTGAATATGCAATCGGCAGTACTTCAGCAGAGTTTATCACGTGGAACTTAGCAAGGGAAACAAAGAGGCTACAAATTTTGTGTGGGGGACGGTGGTACCCATATTTGTATCATCTAGGAGTTGTTCCTAAGTGACAGTTCTACCTTGCATATGTTAAGCCGAATATCCTTTCTGACTTTCTCTCGGAACCTGAGAGCACGGGTCAAAATGGATGTCATGTTCTCACTACTTGCGAGGACAGTTACTGTTTAAAAAGGGTTTTTCTAAAGGACATGTTGTCAGGGTGTGCTAGATTGGAGGTACTTCCATGTGTGAATTTTTTTAATAGGTTTCAAAGACCATACATGATACTTGAGCTGCTAGCAAATTTTGCTCAAACCAATCTTATAATGTTAATATATGATGTTTGGGCCAAGACTGCACGGTTGCGGTCGTTGGAGAAATGTCTGTGTGCGAACAAGGGTGACAATTTGACTTTCAAAGCTATCGATTTAAGGATCTCTGTGTTATTTGAGTCAAGCCAGATGTTTACAGATATGGTTGGGGATTCATACTATGTAGCTCCTGAGGGTTGGGCAAATACTATGGTCCGCAGGCTGACGTTTGGGCAGCAAGTGTCATGCTTGTGCTGCTTCCCACACAATTGGACTTGCAACGACGATTTAAAGTAATATTAAGCGAAAGTATGATCAGGCATCGTCGTATGACATCCAAAACCAACAAAGCAATCGCTCAAATACGTGTCCAATGGCTCAATGGAACGGTGGCGGCGGAGATAGGAGAAGATTGTGAACCTTCCAAGAATGCTGACTTCACCTTGTTACTTCACCTTGTTCCTTGTGGACAAGGAACATTTGAAGGGGGGAGTATTGATGCGATCCAACAGGAGCCTAGCTATGACATGGGTAAACGCAGCCAATAGGAGATCATCAGTGATGTGGTGAACCAATAGGAGACTGGCTATGGCGTGGTTCAAAGCGGCCAATGGGAGATTAGCTGTGATGTGGCTAGCGCGGGGAAGTTTGTCAGAATGCTCTCTTAGAATTACGAGGGCCTTTTAGTCTTTTCCTAGTTGACCACCGCCTATATAAAGGCAGGTTTGGCTGTGTCGTAGATATGCTGATTTGTGAAGTTGTTTTCCATTATCTCCTTCTTCCTCTTGCAATTGACGAGGGGCTTATCTGGTGGTCCTTCCTGCACTGTCTGTTCAGGATTTACTCCTTAGGACAGTTTGATTGTAACTCTTACATCTTAATTCAGTGAATCAATTCTCAGTGTTTTTGGTTAAGATCTCTGTTCTTCCTTATCGTATTTGATTGTTAAGATAGTTGATTACAATTGTGTTCGATTGCTAAGATTGTTGATTACGATTCCATTCCCCTGCTGTTTGAACGTATCATGTTCCCAGTAAGAATATTGGTAATTTTTCCTCATTATTGGCATACAGTTTCACCCATTCAAAATTTTGTAAGAGATGAATTCATGGATAGATCATTAAAAATCAGTAGAAAATCCTTCTGAACATTTATTGGTTCTTGGAACACAAAGAATCTGAATATGTGATCACACACGGCTCGTTTCCGATACTTTTTTCACAATCTACATGAAAGGTAAAAATATCATTGCATTGTAATGAGTGAAAATTAGTGTAGGTTGTTGTTTAATAAGCTAAAAAAGTTTTTTTTTAATTCCAAATGAAGGTCATAAGTGATGGGGAGCCATCGGATGCACTTGGAGGAGCTCGCCGCAAGGCGGGACCCACATACATGTACTCGCGCAGGAAGACTTGATCGGATCGCCGATCGGACTCCGCGGTTGCGTCCGGGACGTCGCCGCGAGTCAAAACGCTATATTACTTGGTTTTTTTGAGTTTATTTTGATGTATTTTAAGGGTTAACCCACCGGCCAATCATAGCCGTTGATGGGGATCCCCTAATTTGTGTTCTCCTATAAATAGGATGCTAGAGGGCTGATTTGAGACTCATTGTTGAATTTGGAGAAAGAGTTTCCCGGATTCCAGCGATCCCTCCCCGGTGCCGACGTCGTAGAACCCTAGGTGACGACTCCTAGGCCGTCAAACTTCCCCCCAAGGTAACCCCTACCCCCCACCATCGTTTTCCACCTCTCCTCCTCCATATCCAACCACCAAAACCCCAAAAATCCCATCCCAACAGCCCCCATTCCAGCCCCCGAAAGCAGCGGTTGCTGTCCAGATTGCAACATTGTTCACTATTTATTTCACTGTTCATTTATACGATTCCCTGTTCACAAAGAAGATCGCTGGCCTGCTGTGTTCCTGCAGCCAACCACCACCGCCAGCCCTCCTTCCCCCCCCCCCTTCCTGTACAAGTCCGCCGGCCTGCTGTCCCCATTCCAGCCCCCCCCCCCTCCGCTCCTTTTCCTTCCCAAAACCGGCCACTCCTCTCACCTTCCCTTCATGGATCCACTTCCTACCGCTCCGAAAACCCTAGATCTAATTGTTCTAGCGCTACCCCTCCCCGATCTACAATCCACTTACATATTTTCACTTCCGTAGTCCGGATCCGCCCTAAAATTAGCGGATCTACCCACCGACACCCCGATCCATTCTCTAGTGGCCGGATCTCGCCGTTTCCGGCCCGCATCTCCTCTTTTACACCGTGGGCAGCCACCGTGACGTCACCGTGCCACCGCGTACGCCTCCGATCACCCGTTTTGGCATCCGGTCTCTCAACTTCTCCACCGCCTCGGATCAGCCCACTGCATCGTATCTTGTGGTATTATGTTTAGTACTTGACATTTGCACTTAGTTGTTTATCTATATTTGTGTTGTGATCATAGTTTGATAGTTGTTGTATTTTGCGCTAATATTTGTTTGTGGAATTAATCGACGTCGCTTGCTTAGGCCCTCCGTGCGGAGGAAGACGTTGCCGAATCGCCAAAATTATCTAATTGCTTCTTTATTTCAATTAACTGCGTGGTGTTGTTAATTCGCATTACTGAAATTAATTGTCGTTGCTATCCGACTATTTCATTGCATGCGGCATCGCATTCGCATATCCCCTCACACGTGCACGTAGAGCTCTAGTTTCCGAGCACCACTAACCTACCCCTACATCAATAAGCCTGATCAGGTGGCATGATAAACGACTATTTTAAACAAAAATTAGATGTTTTAATTTGATAAATAGAAATTAAATTCAAGGATTTAAGTGAAGCACAAAATCAAAGGGGACCCAATTGTAAAAAATTTATTAGAATGACCAACTGCAACAAGGACTTAACCTCAGGACCTGGATGTAATTTATCCATACATTTTATAAACAGGATGATGTAAGAACCATCTTACCTCAACTCTATCATGATCTATATCTTCTTCCGGTAATCCTACAGCTTGTTCCAGCATAACACTCCTCAATTTCTGCTCGCCAACTACATCTTTTGTTTCATTCCCCTCTATCCTTGGGCTAGGGTGAAGTATATCATTGGGAGCCCACTCCAAATATAATGGAACATCCCTGTAGTTTGCATATATCTAAATTATTATAAACCTTAAACCAAACAAAAAATTATCAAATATAAGTACCAATTCCAAAATTGAATAAAATCTTTGCAAATACGAGTAATGATACTGAAAGTGAAAAACAACAGATAACCTTAAAGAAGTTCAAATATACACGATAAAACTAAAATATATGGTAGTACAATATGTTAGTCCTATCAAGGGTTTAACTTCTCCACACCAACTGAGAAAAAACGGTATCAAAAAAAAAATCATGGAAACATGTGAAAAGTGAGTTTTAGCAAGTTAGTTTAGGTGTGATTGAAGACGTCAAATAAAAAATATGCATGGTCAAATTTCAGCATGACCGATTTCCTTCCATTGTTATAACTTGCAAAAATCATTCTTGCCATTTGCTGATTATAATCAGTGGAGTCATCCATCTTATGATGACAGTAGTTTCGTGTTGCTGAATAAAGATAGAAAAATTGACGTAGCTGGTTTTTAGCCCTACAGTCCCTGGAGCAACTCAATTGAAAAGCCGAACTAATTATGCGAGAGTTCTTTAAGTTTTAGTAGTTTATTATGTTATTTGTAATTTTATTTCTTACACGAACTTATTTACATTTTTTTTTGTACTTGTTTCCGTAGCCTATATAAGGCTAAAGGTTGTATGTTTGTCCCACCTTTGTTTAATTGAAGATTTTTTAGTGGATTTCAGCCCTCTCCTCTCTGTGGCCGCCATCAAACTTTGAGAAATCCTGATAGGCCAAGAGAAAGGAGCAAAATATACATATCATGAAACTAAGTTCTAAAGGGAAAATAAAGAAATTTAATTAAAAAGTGAAAAGAAAGAAATATCAAGTACTGCATCAAGATAGATGGCTTATAAAAAGATAATAAACTTAAGTAAAATGAGTCTCTCTAAAGTGGTTAACTAAAAGTAACTGAATTCGCAAAATAGTGTGAAAAAAATCAGATGTAGCTGTTCAAAAGTTTTTCAAGGCAAGTGAGACAGTTCCCCATCAGAATATGAATCATCAACAACAACAACACTCGGCCTTTATCCCACTATAGTGGGGTCAGCTATATGGGAGAAAATGAATCATCATGAGAAAAAAAACAAAAGAATTATGCAAATTACTGAAGATAAATAATATAAACACTGCATTACAAGAATTGAATAAACTTCTGTACTTCAAAAATTAAACAACCAAGCTTACTTATATCTCTTATACGCCAGACCTCTAAAAGCTGCTCGAGCTTCCGAAGCTTCTAGAAAAATAACCTGAAAGAAAGAAGTGCATAAGAATTAAATCTAGGGGAACAATACCCTAAAAGCCAACTGAACACAAGGGATTAGGCATCTCAAGAGAAGTGGCACAACATTATAAGAAAGTTCATAAAACTTGAAAGCACTTGCATAAACCTAATTGAATCATCTATTCAGAAGAAATGAATAAGTTTCCAACAGAAAAACATGAATCCAAGAGCTATAAATAAATGTTTATGTTGAAGCATGTAAGAGTGGGAGTATGATTGAATTTCTGCTGCAAGAAGGTAACATATATGTGACTACTGCTTCAGATATAGAAGAGAGCAGTTGAGGTGCATCCATAGATACTTGCAAGAATCCCAACTCTTGAGGGATATTGAGGTATATTTGATACCCAACTCTTGAGGGCAGAATCCCTCTAAGAGGGCTTCTTTCCACACCCAAGATACTGGTCAATAATAACTATAATCAAATAAACTACAGAAATATAAATATATATATATATATATATATATATATATATATAATAAACCCAAGATGTCAACACTAATAAGATTAAAAACCAAACCTCATAAATTAAGCATGATGAAATAAACACCAGTCAAGCAAAATTAAAAACATTAGCATGTGGAATATGAATAGGGAAAGAGTGCACAAACTCATACCATGGCCAATGTTTTAGTTGGCGGAAGAATGACTTTGTCCAAACTCCCAAATTTCCCAAACATGTTCGCAAGGTCCCATTCACTAGAACCGTAAGGCAAATTCTTGACTAGTATAACATGGTTGCTTCTTTTGATATTGCTGTTTTTTTCTGAAGCAAACTTTTCTAAAGCAGCCACATTAACCCCGACATTGGATAAGGCCTTTTTTGTATCAGTAACCACTTGGGTTTCTCCAAGTGCAATGCGTACGGCAAGATCATCTGCTTCTCGATCAAGAAAATCACTTTTGCTAACGCCATGTTTCCGTGCAATATTTTCAACAACCTAACAGCAAAGATGAGAAGAAAATTTTGAAAAGAGTAAACATCAAATGGAATCCAAAATCATTGACTTCAATAACTACATTATGCAAAAAAATATGCAAAAATTCAAGGTCTATTGATCCAGATACCGGAGTGGTGTCTTTATTAGCAACAATAAATTGGGTTATATGAGCAATATGCATGCTTAAATCAAATTTATGTATTGCATTATATATGTTTAAATTGATCATTATTATTTTGTTCTCTATTGTAGGTGTTATTCTTACAATCAATTTTATGCAATCATTCACAGTATATATTTCTTAGTTAATATTAAACATCCTGAGGGTCTAAGAATTAGGTAGGATAAGGGATAAACCTAAGGGTACAGATATGAAACTTGTTGAAGATGATTTGTATAGTTTAATCTTGACGCCTAACACTCCACACCGAATAAAACATGAGGATTCATAATGTGAACCCCAAATATTAGGGAATAGGGATAAGGCTTTTGATTATTAGATATGATGATGAAATGTAGCTTTGTAGTTATTAGTTAATTTGATTTGATTTTGAATTTTACCTGTTCTTTTTTTGGTCAAGGAATAACTAGTAATATTTGGCAACTAATAATTATAAATAGGAACAAAAATCCATAAATTAACAACATTGGAATAAATATTCTTTGTGGACTCGAGCTAGATTAAAGGAGCACATCCTACATCTCAGGGATGATGACTAAAGATATACTTAAAACACCTTAATTTCAAAGAAAGATTGATTTTTGCCATCTTTTATGACAGAAAAGCTGGAGTAAATAACATATATGCAACTTTAAGCTCCTAAAATTTGGAAAATAAAGAAGATGCATTTGTGAACGATGAAACTTCACGGCCTATATAGGAAAGTGATACGTACAAAAGCAGGAGTCCATTTACACATTTTTAGTGGAGTAGCATCGATCAAGGGAATGATTTTGATTGAGCTTGAATCTATATGCTCTTCAATAATTATTCTTTTCTTGGGTAGACGGTGGCAAGAATTGTTCCTATGTGGATTTTGGAGTTAACTCTTTGTTGCTTGTGACTTTGTGGGTATAGCTTAATGAATCATAGCCCTCTGTTTGTGTATCTTGAGCATTGCATCAAGAATTAAGCCTATTTTGCAGTACACCATTAGGCACAACCTTCTATTTATGTTAAATATGACCCATCTGGCTATCTCATTAAATCTTGTATGAAAATAGAAGACCTATATCATTAAATCTTGTATGCAAATAGAACTGGTTATTAATGGTTTGACTATAAGAAGATTCATTGGAAAATGCATTAGCATATCTTAGGTGATTCAGTGATTTGTTGGTTGCAACTTTGGATGGTTTTGTAATTTTGATTCAGTGATCTGTTGATTAAAACTTTAGATGGTTTGGTCATTCCCAGTCCTTTGTGGCCAGATAATTGTTAAAGTATGTCACCCATTCCTCGTTGACCACCACCAGTTGCCAAGTAATGTTGCACAAAGTTGAGGTCCTATGCACTAAACTGATAGTGTAAGAGAATGGTCATCCATTGTGACTTTAGTAAACATCAAGCAGTTGGAGACCATCGAGAATTTACCAACAAGGTTTTAACAGAAGATTGTCTTAATAATGAAGGCTCTGGGGAATTACTCTAGATACTAATGATGCTTCAATGATCGCGGTTAATGCACGCTAAATGTCCCTATTCCACAATCTAAATAGATTTTTTTCAAAAAATTGTATTTTTTTTTCAAGGTTAAATGCATGCTAAATGTCCCTATAATATTTGAGATCTGGGTGCACAGTAAAAACTCGGCACATTTTGCATGCTATGGAAATGAACCTGCCAATTAACAATTTAAGCTCAAGATGCATGTAAATAAAAATAAATGAAGGTGCTTCATATTTATGAACATACAGTGTCTGGACGCATAAACAAACTATTCCATGTTTGTGTATCACCACTGGATTCAGATGCCTTCTTTTGTTCCTCCCTTTGCTGCTTGAGACTTTTCTTGTCCTGGATCATAGCAGCTTCAAACCTAAATATCATTAGCACATACAAATAATTGGTGAAAAAAACTCTTTCTAGCTGTATAAATATATATTGATGCAAGTAGAGGAGTGTTAAATAAGCTAACCCGGGTTTTTCCTTAGTTGTATTTTGCGGTTTTGCAGCCATAACATGTAATAACCTACCTTGGAATATAGATTTATCCAGAGCTTCCAATGCCCTAGTTAAAATTCCAAATCAACTGAACATGTCAAAAAAGTTTCCAAGCAATAACAATGACGTTGAAAAAATTAAAACAAAAAGGTATTCCCAACTAGGAAACACATACAAAATTGAGCATGTTTGATTGTACATTTATCTATACTATATATAAGAGAAAAACATCATTTGGTAAAACATTCATCTTTCCAAATTTACTCTTCTTTATTACAACTTTTACAATTTTTTAAAAGTGAGTTTAATTTGTGCGTGGTTTTTTTTTTAAAATTTCTCCCATCAGTTTTTTTAAAGTTCTGTATTTGTTAAGACAAAATTTTACGGAGATAACGAAAATGCATGCCGCTCTCGCAATGGGAAACCCCGTGCACGATGTCTTGTACTATATAAGGGAAAAACATCTTTCAGTGAAACATTCATCTTTCCAATTTTATTCCTTCTTAATTACAACTTTTTATAATAGTTTTATTTACGTGGTTTTTATTTTATTTTAAAAGGTACATCCTTATCCCTTCAAATTTTATTAAGTTTTATATTTAGTGAGACAATAATTTACGGAGATGACGAATGACAAGTGTATTGTAGCATCGGGGTAGGGGAGAACCCAGTGCACGACTACTTGTACTCATATAACCAAATTATCATATAAAAGAATGTTAACTAATTAAAAAAATTGCAAGCTTCTCTTTACCTAACTGCAGATTCTGGAAGAGCATAAAGCAAATAACCGATGCCTTTGGATTGTTTTGTATCCTTATCTGCCACAAGATGGACCTCTGAAACATCACCAAATTGGCTAAACATATCAAGTAATTCTTCCTCACTAGCTCCAGCAATAAGAAAAAATAATCAGAAATAGTAGGACCTTAATTTCAACAAAGCAATAAATTAAGAATAAATAGAAATGTAGCATAGAAGAGGTGTCGTTTCACTTTTCATACCTGGTTGTGTATGGAAGATTGCGCACAAACAGGCGTCCCGTTTCAAGTGCAAGACTTTTGTCATCATTATAGAGTGTTGTTGGGCTTCCACTGTCCATATTATCAACATCTGAAATTAGTTCATAAGGATCATTCTCTGCATCTACTTTGTCATCACTAATTTGTTTTTGAGCATCGTCAGATTTGACAGACAGATCTTTTCCATCCATCGGTGAATTTTCAGCATTGTGGTCATCTCCGATGCCACGATTACCATCTGCATCACCCTCATCATCTGTTTTTGAATCTGACCAGTTTTTCTTGATCCGACTATTCAGATAATCCATGTCAGATATCATATTCTCTTTTGCAACTTCAAGAGATTCATCTGTTGTGTGGTAGAAAGATCCTTTTTTTGCGGACTTTGATGTAGTTGTATTAGCCCGTTCAGATTCATTGGTCCTATCAGACAATTGACCTCGCATTTGAGATGTCTTGTTATTTAAACTATCTTGATGTGCATCTTTCTCGGAAGGTTTGCCATTTTTTTCAAGGATATCCGTGGAAGTTGTTGTATCATTAGCCCACAACTTTGTTTTAGCACGTGGTTGCATTATTTGAAAAAACTCGCTAAGCTTAGGGTCATTGTTTTCAATGTTTCCTAACTTTTTAGCACTGGAGGAACTTTTGCTTTTGGAATTACTAAGAGAAATTTGAGACCTCTTGTGATTTTCTTTTGGGAGATCATTCTTCTTTACAGAATAGCGGCTCCATGAGCGCGGTATATTTGGATCACCAACTTTCTTAGCAATCTGCAATTTACATAATGAGTAAAATAAGCAGTAGTGCAATATCTAGCGTTGTGGGAAAAGACATTTTTTCCAATCAGTGAAATACATTAATTTGGATTTCTTTAAACATCCTAAGATTTTCTACTTAATAAAGCTAAAATAGTAAAATGTGTGTTCAATTATAGAATTGTCCCTGGAGTTCTTTGAAATGATAATGAAATTCATAGATCCAATGTTTAAAACAGAGAAAACCTTATGTTCAAGCAATAAAAAAATCTATGAAAGTAGGAGAAGGGCAGAGCATCTAAATTTCCAATATAACTTATTGAAAACTATTTATGCACATGCATGACTAAGTACGAATTAAGTATAAATTGTTCACATTAAGAACATACCACATGTGTATCGGCTACCAATTCCAGCTTGTAACTAAAAAGGAGAAAGGGGTGAAATAGGAAACAAACAAAAGATTTATATGAGGTCATGTAAATTACACAGCAAGCATTTCTTTGGAGATTATAGATTAAATTATCCTTATCAAAATGGTTCACCAAATAACACTACCTATCTTCTATGTAGATTGAGATCTAATAAGAAAAACCCCAGTATGATAGTCCTAGATTTCAAGGCGGCCACCAGAATAATGTGCAAACCAAATAATAGAACAAAATAACAATTGCAGCTAATTCACTTTAAACAAGAAGATAAGACGTAACTTTTTATATACTTTCATAACACCATACCTCGCATGTGATTCTTGAGGTGTCCATGTAGGTGTTGTCGAAGAACTTGAGAGCCTCCTCAGCCTCCCCCTCGGTGCGGAACCCTATGAAACCAAATTTCCTGCTCATGCCATCTCTGGTCAAAATGGAAAAAAAAAAGATTGTTTAAAAGAAACATGGTGTTGGTTAAAATGTAAAAGAAATCAAAAGTGCAAGGTCTCACGTGGTTCGCATGATCTTTGCATCGGTGACCTCCCCCTTCTGGGAAAAGAACTCCCTCAGTCGATCCTCTTTGACGTACTTTGGCAAATTTTTCACGCAAATTCGAGACCTTTGAGACCAAATAAAACACCATTAGTAGAAGAACGATGGTAGAGGGGTGGGAGAAATGGATAGAGATAGTTACATCTTGAACGAATTTGGGGCTTGTTTTGAAAAGCGATGTCGTTGACGGAAGGAGCGATGACAAAATGAAGGTGGCAAATAGAAGGGTAGGAAACTGTTGGAATGAAACCAAGAAAATTATTTGGATAATGTAGATTTACAAAATTTTCTAAAACAGAGAACAAGCTTACCTGTTTTGTAAAACAAGGACACAATGACTATTTAAATCTAAATAATTGAAATGCAAATACACAGAGTGTTGCATTACGCAACTTTAAAAAGTTTTGAAAATTATATTTAAGGAAATAAAAAATTAAAGAGATTATGGGATTTTAATAGTTCTTGCATACTCCGATATTTAAATACAGCAAATACAACACCAATTTTTCATATTTAAAAGACGTGTGTTATATATTAGTGACGCAGGACGGCGCGTAGGATTTGCGCGTCTGTCGGCTTTTTCTAGGAAACCCTAATGCAAGCAATATTCGATGAACTTTGCGCAACGAAAATCGAGCAAAATTTGCACAAACTTTAAGAAATGAAGCAACTTAATTCTTTGTAAAGCACAAAATCGGTAATTTGTTTTAAAATGATTTTTCTTAAATAAAATGGTTCAATTTTAAATTCGGGGAAGGAAGTTCGCAACTTTCGTTCTGTTCCCTTAGTCGTGGCAAACGAAAATCGTGAACTCCAAATACGTTTTTGTTTGGAGTTTTCGACGTAGCGTTCGCTGATAAAACTCGGGTGAAAACCCAGCAATGACTCTATTATGTACGAGAAAATATTGAGACACACACAAAGAAAGAGATAGAAACAATTACCCACGGAAGAGGCGTATTCCATATTCGAAGTCGATGGCGATCACGCGAGAAACTCCTCGTCACCATCGATCTCCTGCTCCGAGGTCGGCCGCTATCGCACACAGACACCAAGAAATTAAATCGCTCTCTCACACGAGGTGGTTCCACGGAATCACTCAACAAAGCAAGGAAGCCACAAACTAAACAACATAAATTCACTCGCTCTTCACACTCAAGGTGGTTCCACGAAATCTCAATCACTTAAGGTGGCTCCACGAAATCCCTAAGCACTAAGAGTAAATTAACTCCTCACAATGAAGCAAAGGGGCTACACGGAATCTCACAAGCCACAAATAATTTGCTATCCACTTGTTCACTGGATTCATAAGTAGCAATTTCTCTATTCCTAATGCTTCACAGGGCAATTAACTGGAATTAATACCCAAACAGTAACATTAAAACATAAACTGTTCTTCTTCTAAACCAGAATAACAGCAACATCAATTCTCAGTTTCACAATAACTCTAAGGAAGGAAGCAGCCAACTATTCATCAACCGCAAACAATTCCACTCTAACGGGTGAACAGGAAGTTCATTAATTAACAACTTCTTACAGGAAACTAAGAAACAGAGCAAGCTAATCAACATTCAATCCTCATCAATCTATCACTACATTCCTACCGCTACAGGAATCATATAACTTGAAGCAAATTCACACACAAAACTTTTTTTTTTCAACATTCATCTACCGTAACACATGTTCATCATCCCTGTCAACGGATGGCAAAACACAGCAACTCTAAAATCGAAATCAATTCATTCATCAATCACCGCCTCTTGAAAAATTATACAGAACCCCTTTTATAGGGTAAAATGAAACAACAAACAAACTAAGCAGAATGCATGAGTCGATCATGACAGAGCTCGTGGTCCAGGACACGGGCGGAGGTTGAGACGGCTGGGATGGATCGTGGCTTCGGCAATCATGGACACGGGGAGAAATAGACCAGGCGGACGGTTGCGGCGGCTTCGTGGGGCTGAATCATGCAAGGGCTCGGCCGGATTTCTGCTTGGCGTGAGACCAACAATAGCGGAAAGGCTTCTTGCGTGCTTGGCTGGAGAAGATGAGCTGACCGGTCACTGGCTTTAATTGGTCAACTGGTTTTTAATGGGCATCTGCTCGACCGGCTTTTGGTTGTGATTTAAATCATACTGTATATATATACTTATATGTATTATGTATATATATATATACGAGTGACAGGCACGGGCCTTCGGCACGGAGGGCATTTGTTGTGGGTGCGACATATGTCGTGAGTGCAATATTTGTCGCGGTGCGACATTTGTCGTGGGGGCGACATTTGTCGTGCGTGCGACAAATGTCGTGGGTGCGACACATGCCGTGGGGGCGACACATGTCGTGGGGGCGACCCATGTCGTGGGGGCGACGCATGTCGTGAGGGCGACGCATGTCGTGGGGACGACACATGTCGTGGGGACGACATTTGTCGTGGGTGCGACATATGTCGTGGGGGCATTAAAAAATTGTTGTTTAAAAATATCTAACACAATTTTTGCCTTGAATAAGTGCATTTTCTGTTCCTAGTCATTGCATGCTTCCCAATCTAAATTAGTATATCTAAAAGCGTAAATCAAAGATGGAACGAACAACAAAATATAAATGACAAAGCGATTTCATTATTATAATCCCTAGATCTAAATGCATAGATCTAAATCCTTATATGTAAAGCGTTTTCATGAATGTCCAAATCCTTATTTGTAAAACAACAACAGAATATAATAGGTAAGTAGATGTAAATCCTTAAATCACTTGAGAAAGCAACAAAATATAATCAGGAATGCGTATAAATTGTCAGACACAGTTTATCAAAACCTTTGGATAAACTACAAATGAGCCAAACATCATCAGACACAGTTTATAATAGCTCATGTGAAACGTCGATCTATTTGAGTTAAACATTCATCCATTTGAGCCAAACATAATCCTTATATATAAAGCGTTTTCATGAATGTCCAAATCCTTATTTCTAAAACAACAACATAATATAATTGGTAAGTAGATGTAAATCCTTAAATCACTTGAGAAAGCAACAAAATATAATCAGGAATGAGTATAAATTATCAGACACAGTTTATCAAAACCTTTGGATAAACTACAAATGAACCAAAGATCATCAGACACAGTTTATAATAGCTCATGTGAAACGTCGATCTATTTGAGTTAAACATTCATCTATTTGAGCCAAACATCTGAACAACATCTGAACAATGTCTGAACTGTGAGGAGGTTGTAACATATATATTATTTTGGAAAACATGTAATGTAGAAGTATGAGAGGACAACAAACCCAAATATGTTTGAATAACTGGAAAGAGAAGTGAGAATACCTGGAACAGTGAGAATGCCTTGGTATTTTTTTTCGGGCCTGGTTTGAAAGTTATGTGATCCGTGAATATTGGTGGAGATTACTTTTCTGGAAATAAACACGATGAAGGAATTAGACAGAGAATGCGTTGTTCACTAAAATGTCTAAAAGAATGAAAGAAATCAGTGGAACTTTGATTAAAAATCAGAAATAACGCTGAATAATTATTATAAATCAGTAGTGATCCGAGAAGCTAGGAAATGAAATGGTGAGTCAGTTGCAGTAAAACTTGAGGTGAGTCGGTTGGAGAAGAGATCGAGGTTACCGGAGACGCCGATCGATGATGCCTAGCGTCCACAGGCGGAGGCGCCGATCGATGATGCGTAGCGCAAACAGGAGGAAGTTTGAGATCTGTAAATCAGAAATCGGGAAGTGGAAATCGAAACCGGATCTGTAAAATCAGGAAAAAAACAGTAGAAATCGAGGAGTATTATTTACCGTTGGCGCCGGCGTTGGCGCTTGAAGAGGCGGGTAGCCCGTCGTTGATGTCGTCCGAGGCGGAGGAGTTTCTCTGCAGAGCGGGAGCGGGATCCGGAGCGGGAGGGAGCGGGAGCGGCGGGCTTGACTGCGGGATTTCGCCGTAGAAATCAGTAGAAATTGAGGTAGGCTTGAAGAGGCGGGTAGCCCTTCTTTGTTTTCGTCCGAGGCGGAGGAGTTTCTCTGCAGAGCGGGAGCGGGATCCGGAGCGGGAGGGAGGAATGCGTCGCGGGCTTCACTGCGGGATTCTGCGGGATTCTGCGGGTTATTACTCCGTATGTTTTGAACGAAGGGCTTTGGATCCAAGCAGTTTCAATCGGATCGGACGGTTTTTCCGTAATTTTGAAGACTATTGGGAGACCACTATATAACTTTTTGTAATAGTATAGATAGATATATATATACTCACACATATTTTAATATATATATATATACTCACACACATTTTATATATATATATACTCACACACATTTTATATATATATATATATGGGGAGATACCAAATGCGGGCATGCTTATATGTGGGCGTACGGACAAGGAGTTTTGGGGTCAAGGAGGCTTCAAATCGAAAAGTGATCAACATGAAAGTTGTAGATCTCGGTTATCCGAACAACTTTCATGTTAATCACTTTTTGATTTGGAGCCATCTTGGATCTCGATTTGGGCCCCAAAATCTGGGGCGGCGAACGCTTTACTGTAGCAGTTCCGCCGCCCCAGATTTCGGGGCCCAAATCGAGATCCAAGACGGCTCTAAATCAAAAAGTGATCAACATGAAAGTTGTTTGTCTCGCCGAGATCTACAACTTTCATGTTGATCACTTTTTGATTTGAAGCCTCCTTGACCCTTGCCCGTAAGCCTGTACGCCCGCACTAGAGTAACCCCTATATATATATATATATATATATATATATATATATATATATATATACACACACACACACACGAGCATCTTCGCACGGGCTACGCCCGTTCTCGATGCTCTCGGGCGGACTTCGGCCGCATCCAGGCGGGCTTCGCCCGTGCTCAATGCTTTGCTACGGGCTGCGCTCGCCTATGAGCGGGTTGCGCACGCACCCAAAATCGTTTTTTCAAAACATATACATATGAGTACTTAAAATGATCGCAAAAAAATTTGAAGTATTATTCTCCAGCCCGCAGCGCGACATCGAGAATGGCCCCTCCTAGATATATTTAAACCAGGGCAGTGGCCCAGCCCGCTTGCCGCCGGACAACCACCGACGGGTTCGCCGGAGGCCGACAAACCCCCTGGTGACCGCCAGGCAGGCCACTAGCGGCGGCTGGCATTTTTTTATTTCTTATTTTTATTTTTTATTTAATAATGAGTTAAATAAATTATATTGTTTTAATAATTAATAAACTTATTAAAAATTCTAAAATTTAAAATACTTTTAAATTTTAAAATTTTAAATAACTTGCCAAGAGGGCAAGGGCGAATCCTGTTTCTATGCAGTCTTCGGGTTTTCCACGATCGTCGTCTATCGTGAATTAAACCCGCTCATAAGCAGGCGCAACCCACCTGGTTGCTGGCGCAACCAGCCTTAATGCGGGCGAAGCCCAAAGCTTCGATTCGAGAACAGGTGCAGCCTGCCTTGGTGCCAAGCGGGCGAAGCCCGCTTGGTTGCGAGTGAAGCCCGCTTGATTACGAGCGAAGCCCACAATGTCGCTTCGGGTTGCGGGCGAAGCCCGCAGAGCCGCATCAAGAACGGACGAAGCGGTGGCGTTGAGGAAGTTAGTCGAGCATGGCAGTGGCGTTGAGTTGAGGTGGCTGCATGGAGTGTCCGAGTACGGTGATGGCGTCGAGCCTGCTACTGATGGCACCGAGCTTGTTGGTGATGACGTCGATTTTGCTGGTGGTGGCACCAAGCTTGCTGTTAACATATTTATGTATATATATATGCACACATGTATATATATATATACATATGCGTGTGTGTGTGTGTGTGTCTATATATATATACGGGCATCTTCGTACGGGCTATGACCGTGCTCGATGCTCTCGGGCGGCCTTTGCCACATCTAGGAGGGCTTCACCCGCCTGTACACGGGCTTCGCCAGTGGTCGATGCGTTGCTGCGGGCTGCGCCCGCCTATGAGCGGGTTACGCATGCACTGGCAATCGTTTTTTTTCAAAACATATACATATGAGTACTTAAAATGACCGCAAAAAATATGAATTACTATTCCTATTTTATTTTATAAATTTTAATCTATAAAAATTAATTAATCTCTCCCTCTCTCTTTATCACCCCTCCTCTATCTCTCTCTACTTCTTTCTCCCGCCTCTCGCTCTCCCTCTCCCTCCACTCTCTCTCTCCCAAATCCCCCCTCTCATGCTTTCTCTCATGATCTAATGGCCAATATTCAATATATGGTGTGCCTCCAAATATTTATATTCCCTTATATATATCTATATATATATATATATTCATTTACATGCATATGTATATACACTCATATATATACATATGTATATAATGAATGGTAAATTGTATGAGTGGAAGTGGATGTGAACTCTTGGATGTGGTAGCGAGATATTGTACGTAAATTCTCATAAGACCTGCCGTAATCCTACAAAATAGAAAATATAATATTTAGAATGTGAAATATTGTTTTATGCAATATTGTAACAAAACAACAAACAAATATGATAATTTATTTAAATATCAAATAACAAATTAAGCTAAAATGATGACTAAATTACTAGTCATCAAACACCTCCATACTTGAGTTTTGCTCGTCCCTAGCAAACCATTCTCATAAGGGTAGGAAATTCTAATACTACATTGAATCTTGAAAGCTAGAGTAAAAATGTGAAGTCTTATGCCAGCATACGTGGACATTTTAGTAGAAAGACGTTCTTGGCATAAATACTAATTCATAAAAAAATTTAAATGTGTTTCAATTATTTATTATTACTTTTAAAGAAAGTCAATCGGTTAATCTCAAAGTTATATAAAGAGAAAAAATAGCATGATCGCTGAGATTTAAATTACTAGATGTTGATGCTTGGGGTGTCCTCCCAAGAAATCCATCAATGACGATGGTCATAGGCTTGCCTATTACACCTTTTCCACTACACTTCATACTCAATCAACTTTATGGATCTTTAGGACTTAAATAGAATGTAACTTAAGGCTTGAGTTTAAGGGCGAGATAAACAATGATAAATATGAAGACGTATTTCACTTACACAAAAAGTTTTGAGCTAAACTTTTATTTTTATTTTTCATCACAATTGTGATCATTTAAAGTATGCACGTGCATACCTAGGCTACAAATCATTATGAAATTTTACTTTTTTCACTCATATTATTTGCCTTTTCATAGTTGAGATCATTCTAATTACGCATGTGCATACCTAGGCCGCATATCACTATGAAATGTTTTCTGTTTAAAATATTTTTTTTTCGACACCCGTATTTTTCCAATGTTTTGGCTCTTCACTATGAAACCTTCAAGTTTAGCTCAAAATTTAAGTGTTCGTGGGTTTGCTTTTTAGCTTTGGTGGTGAAGTATCGAGGGTGGATCAAAAAAGGGTAAAAGGCTCAAGTTGTGTCAACAAATGTAGTATTTTTATAATTGAAATCAATCACTTAAACTATCCAAATAAAGGCCTAAATTATTTCCGAAAGATAATTATTCTAAAATGCAAATGTTCTGAAGTTTTCTAAGGGTAAATCATAGACGTCGAGAAAAGACACCCTTCCATTCGAGTCGAGTAATAGTTTTCTAACGATCTTCTATACACTCTTCTAAACTGCTTTTGGATAAAATCGGATTCAAATTAGAAGTAAAATAAATTCTTTCTACGCAAAATAAAAGATCATAATTTTAGATGTATGCCAAGAATTTAATTCTACACCAATACTACTCAAACACATGCATTTAACTAGAATCACTACATGAGTCAACAATTTTACTCAAATGTTTCAAAAACTATTTTAGCACGAAAAATTCATAATCTACATGAGAAATAAAATTTATTTTGAAAGTGAAGGGATAGATACTACTCTAGAGGGGGGGTGAATAGAGTAATCAAAAATTGACTTAACAAAGTTGACTGTCTACTCAACTCCCTTGGAGTTAATTGCGGAATTGAAAGATTATAGATATTATGAAATAACCCTAAAGCCTAACACAAGTGTTGTGCACAAAAGGCAGCCAACTGTAATTACAGTTAAGGCTTGGAGTCCTAATCAGCAACTAGCAAACCTAGTTAAAATCTAATCACAGCCAATCAGTACAAAGAATTTATAAACAATCCAGACGACACAAGGAGTTTTATAGTGGTTCCCCAAACAACTTGGGTACGTCCACTCTTCTACCAACAAGGTAGGAATCCACTCAGGTTTTTGATCAGGTGCCCTTCCACCAACAAGATCTGCTTCAGGTAGATCTAGAAACCCTTTACACTTTTGATCAGGTGTCTAAAAACCAACACAGGTTTTTGATCAGGTGCCCTGCCACCAAGGTATACTTTTGAAGGGAGTAATAACCCTTTACAGGAGGGGGAAAGGAGGTTAAAGAGTCTTCTCTATTTTAAATAGAATTAGAGAAGCACAAGAAACTTGCACTGAGCTAGAATGCTCTAAAGAGTCAAGGCTCCCCTGGCTACAAGAATGTCCAGGAGAAGTCTTGCTTCAGTGCGGAAAAACACTTCAGAAAATCTGAAGGAAAAAGCTAAGAAGAAGATTAAAGATATAAAATAAAAGATCTTCTTCGGGCAGCTTTCTTCTTCTTCTTCTTCTTCAATAAATCTCTGAGTCAGAACTTCCTGGAAGCAGGAGAACTCAGGTTGAAGAAGAGTGAAGAGCTAAAATTCTTCTCAGTTGAATGAAGATTGCTGAGAGCAGTAAATTGTTCTTGCTGTAAGCTTGAATGCTGTCTTGACTGGCTGAAGTTAGCTGATTGTATATTGTATGAACTAGTTGAATTCTTTCTTCAAAGAATCCTTTATATAAGAACAGCAACAACGGCTCTTTTTGATTTGAGCTTTGTCTTCTTCCGAAGTCTTGAAACTTGGGCTGTAAATATCATACAGACAAAACGCAATCTGCAGCAATATATTTCTATAAAAGGATAAACTTTTTTCTAAGAAGCTACAGCAAGCAATCTGATAATAAAGTACTAAATAAAGTCACATCAGATTAGAACTCTTTACAGCAAAAGAAGACTTTTCAGTCTAACGGCTATAAAGGACGGACAGCAGATAAAGTAATATACAATGTCAACTAATAGGACAAAACAACTTTATCAAAATTGATTTACTTATGCATAGATAAAGAAGCAAGATTGCATTGAAATGATAGCATAAAATCAGTCTAATATATTTTATAAAATATGCCAGATAATATAGTAATTAAATAAACAGAATAAAATAAATATAAAATATTAAGGCAGACAGAAAATGTCGAACGACACTCGGAGATAGTCGAACGACCTACAACAAACGTCGAGCTATCAAACAGATAGTCGACCGACCAGAAAGTCTAACTATCAGAACAGATAGTTGAACTATCACGCAGATAGTCGAACTATCACACAGATAGTCGAACTATCAAGGACGGAGAGATAGTAGAACTATCTAGGCAGATAGTCGACTGACTCAGAGCAAGACAGAAAGCGTCGAGCTTAGCTTGACAGAAAACGCCGAGCTTAGCTAGACAGAAAACGTCGAGCTCAGCTCAGAGCTAAGGCGTCGATCTGAGCTCAAAGCTAAAGCGTCGACCTGAGCTAGAGGGAAAACGTCGACCTGAGCTCAGAGCTAAAGCGTCGACCTAAACTAGAGGGAAAACGTCGACCTGAGCTCAGAGCTAAAGCGTCGACCTAAGCTAGAGGGAAAACGTCGACCTAACAAAACAGACAGATAGTCGAACTATCAATAGATAGTCGACCTATCAAAGCACGGCAGATAGTCGAACTATCAGAACAGATAGTCGAGCTATCAAATTGATAAACTATCAAAGCAGATAGTTGACCTATCAAAGAGGATAGTCGACCTATCACACAGATAGTCGAACTATCAACAAACAAGCAGGTAGTCGACCTACACACAGATAGTCGACCAACTGGCAGACAGATAGTTAAACTATCAACAAGATAGTAGAGCTATCAGATAGTTGAACTATCAAGAAAGATAGTCGAACTATCAAGACAAAACAGACAGTCGAGCTATCAGGACAGATAGTCGACCAACAAGACAGATAGTCGACTAATCAAGACAGATAGTCGACTAATAACAAGGCAGATAGTGCAGAACAACTGGCTGACGATCGTCGACCAGACGATAGTCGAGCGGCGTTCTACTATAGTCGAACCAAAAGACTTAACCAGAATTTCACTGGAAAATCTACAACTCTAAACAACTAGAGAAATCTAGCCTAACGACTAACCTTTGACCATAGATAAATCTTAGGGTCAAGAGACTAAACAAGAAGACTTAACTCAAATCCAAACTAGGGTACCAACATACTTAGAACTTACAATTAAAAGAACATGGAGATTTTGATAAACTAAGCAAAAAAATTAAAAATTATTCCTAATATATATATATATATATATATATATATATATATATATATATATTTCTTTTGGTTAATTCTTAGACTTCTCGAGATCTTTCCTGTGAAAGGCTCGCAGCGGTACTAGGAGATGTGATTGGATGACAAACCCAAATCTCCCTTTTTAGGAAATTATATTTCGATTTGCTATAAATTTTTTGTAGTTTTTTTAAGTGATAAAAAAATGCAACATATAGGACTAGGTTTTTTTGTTTTATTTTTAAGCAAACTAAGTTAAAAATTAACTAATGTTATCCCTCCATATTTAAAGATAAACATTGTCTCTAATATTTAAAACTAAGTATGAAAACTAGATTTTAAAATGCTTTAAAAAGAAGATTATAAGAAGACTTCCCTGAGTGGTCGTCGGGCAGCTACTTATAATCCGGAGAAAATGCCTGCAAAACTTATTAAAACAAACAAAACAATAATAAAAAGAAGGATAACTATGAGGTGCCTCCCACAAGCTCTTTGTTTACCGTTGCGTAGCTTGAATAAGTGACGATTTTAAATGCTTGAAAGATTTAGAGATTCAATTTTTCTAGTTGAGGGGTCGCCGATGTGATATAGTTTTAATTGGTGCCCATTAACTTTGAAAGAGCCATTTTCCGGGTGTTCTATTACCACGGTCCCATATGGCCAAACCTCTTTGAAAACAAATGGTCCGGACCACCGAGACTTAAGTTTACATGGGAAAAGCCTTAAACCTGAGTTGTATAAAAGGACTGGATCCTCTGGTGAAAAATACTTTGGATTTGTAATTTTTTTTATCATAATAAAACTTAGTACGCTCCTTATAAAATTTATTATTTTCATAGATGTTTGCACATCATTCATCTAATTCATTTAATTGAAACTTTCTTTGTTTGGAGGCTAAGTTTAGATCTAAATTTAAAAATTAAAGTGTCCAATATACGTGGTGCTCTAATTCCACCGCTAAATGACACACTTTTCAATAGACTAATCGCTATGGTATACAACCGATGACGGTTTTGTATGATGTACGATAAGCCCATATAGCGTCATCTAAATTTAATGACCAATCCTTTCTATTAAACACCGTTTTTTCTAGAATTCTTTTTAACTCACGGTTTACCACCTCCACTTGGTCATTTGCTTGTGCAGGATATGGGGTGGAGAGTTTGTGAGTGACACGATATTTAGCTAAAATTTTAGTAAGTTGGTCGTTACAAAAGTGGGTGCCCCTATTGTAAGACCCATTTTTTTTCTTTTTCAAACCCCGGGGTCTTATGCTCAGAATCGCCGTTTTGGGGTGGCACCAACACTCGGGAAGGCCGCCAATACAAAACGTCGATTCTGCCGGCCTTTTCGATCATCAAAGAGTAAGTAGTAATCATAAACTAAAGTAATGATCTAGTCCACAAACATCATATATAAGATGAGAAATCACAGTAGTCCACATATATAGAAAAGAGAGAGTACTGAAATAGAACAGTACGAATGAAATATAAACGGGCTTAAGCCCAGTACATCAGATCCTCACTACAAACACTCGCGGAAGCTAAGTAATCTAATCACTGACTAAACTAGTAGTCGGTGCTCCTGTGCTAGACTGGCCCATCTCCATGTGCACCGTACTCCGCTTGTGCTGGTCCTTGTCCCCCATCCGGAGCCCCTATAATGTTGTGGTCCGAAAACCATTAGTCATAAAGACTAAGCCTTATAATCCCCTACCCCTCCTCCCATGGCTCCTAGGTACCTACCGGGGAGAAGGATATGGAAGCTATGAAGGTGGAGAGGTAAACAAAAGCAGATGACATGGAACTAAACTAGTAGTTTATATAGCAGGTAACATAAACAATATACAAAATATGAAATAGGAACCTTGACTTATATGATTTCCTGGACGAAAACATAAGCCAAAGGGTCTTCTACAAGGCTCCCATCGTATAAACAGTCTTATTCCTATTTATACGATAGGGTGTCGGTTGTAAGCAGTTAAAAGATATTGTAAGCATAACCATAACTTATAGATTTGCCCACACAAGCCTATAAACTAAGGGGTCGTTTGGCAAGACCTAATGTATAAAATGTCCCATACCGACTTATACATTAGGGGTAAGGGTTGAATGATGATGTCATGGTATGCTATGATGTGGGTTAATGTTATGCAGGTGCAACACAAACACACGACTCTATGCGCACAGACCTTTAGTTCCCCCTATTTGGGCAGCGAGCTTCACTCCCAAAAATCTCCGTAGTGGAAAACGGAAACAGCGAGTCGCCCCCCCCCCCCACTACTAGACGGGTATCCACACTACCAGGCTTAGCCCTTACGTACGCCTCTAGAATAATACAACCTAGAGTCACCACGTACTATGCTGGCTATATCCACCAGGCTTGCACTAGTCAAGTGTCCCCGACACTATCGGTTCAATGTATCGATGCCGGTGCGAACGATAGTCGAATACCGAAGACCCACCACCTTATTTATGTAACCAAAAATCCTTCTGAGCCACCGGCTCCCCGGACTATACCGTACGTCATAACCACCACCGAGCCTACCGCTCGGTCAACCATATCAACTAACCTCCCGGAATACCAGGATGTGTGAAAGTGAATCACTAGTTATACTAATTGCTCTTGATGTTAATTATTCATACTGTTTAGGTTAGCCCAGGACTTCCCCCGGTATACCCGGTGAAGGGTTCTCAAGGGGCACCAGGAATTATGATGGTAGCAATAGCCCAAAGTTCCCTATCGCAAGGCACTTACTATTATTGATTGTTACCTAATTCCCGTTCCCTTTAATGTTATAATAGTTTTGTCCCTAGTGTATTTTGACTCGTTCTCCCTCCACGGGGAAGACGATGTTTCGTCAACCCTGAGCGCCACTTAACACTAGCCACCTGCCTTCTCTTCCTCTTGACTTCTAAGGATGCACTTATTTCACAATTCCAAATCAGTACTCTAGCATCTCAATTCTCTAAGTAATTCAGCACCCTATAGTGAATTCTGCAGTTTTACTAAACGCAGACCTCCCTAAGCTATATGACGTCTACAAAGGGAGGTACCCCAAATTTTCATCTAATGACCCTAAAATATTTAATGAGGGTCTATCATAAGATGTTTAATCTAAATCTAGAGGTTCACAATTTTCTTAATTAATTTGGTAATTAATAAATTTTCTATGCCCTAGTTTTGTACATGATGTACCATTTTCAGTCATGCAAAATACTTCACAAAATTATAATAAATACTAAGCATCTAGTTTACTATAAATTCAAGGCCTCATAATTTTTCAGCAATATTTAAACCTCTAAACATAATTGTTGAACATAACTTACATTTAACAATATAATGAAACAAGTACTTCTAATACACTTCCACAAATTCCGTAAAAAATTTATAGAGCTTTATAATCACATGAAAGTTCCTCTGACCAAATTTCACAAGATTCCAATGAGTGGTTAATTCAAAATAAATTCCTAAGTAGATAGAGCAATTTGAAGGGTTGTGAATGAAGTACTTTGTTTATTGATCTAAAATTCATAACAAAATTTTCAAAGATGCTTAACACTATAAAAATACTTTGACCAAAATTTCATCATGATTCAAGGTCATATGACCCACTTATTAATTCCTAGGGTGTAAAGACCTAAATATTTATTTAGTGGTTTTAGTCGGGTGTATGTGTCCAACTACTGCCTAATCCCTTCCTAGGGTATTTCAACCTCCTAGAATTACATGGACTAAATCCCAAGTCCATTCAAGAACATATCACCTTATGTCCTTCACAAGCACCCAAAGTTCAACCTTAAGGTCTGAACTTGAGTCCTAAGATAAACCCGCCCCAATCCACCCCATAATCCATGTGGGGGTGATTACTGTCATAACAAGCCAGTGGCCCAATTTCGGCCTCTATTGAGGTGATTTGGTCACTTAAACCCACAAGGGGCATTTTGACCTAATTACCCCCTTTTTGCCAAATCTAGGATTTACTAAATCCCTAACTAAATCATCACAAAATGGGATGAAATTTTATACAGAGTCCAATAAAGACCCCAAGGACCTCTCACCAAAATTTGGGAGAATTTGGAGGTCATTAGACCCATTAATTAATTCATACTAATATTATTAAATTTTTACCAAAACTATAGAAAAGTATTATCCAAAAATTATGATTTTTGTACAGTATGAGGTTAAGTTATGCAAAGTCTATGTTGTATATTTCAAGGCATTTGGGTGAGTGGTTAGGTGTGGGGATCAATTTTTGTGTCTGGTCACACCTATGTATAGGTGGCACCAAAATGAGTGATGTGGTCAAACCACTTACCCCAATGGGTTGAAATCACTTTTAAATTAACTTAGACTTCAAGGGCAACAATTTATATGTTGCCTACTTTTTAAGGTTTAGCCCCTAAGGGCCTTATTTTTCTGTTCTAAAATGATGCACAGTAAAAGATATTAATTCACTAAACTATGCAATAATTAAATATAATAATAATATATTAAAATGATAACCATTGTTCATCTTCTCCATAAATTGTAAAAACATAACCCGAAAATGCCATGCTTCCTATAGCTTTGCGTGAGCCACCGCCGGACATCCGGCCACTTTCCCGGCCAGCCACCGCCACCACCACCTCCGTCGAGGTGGTGGCTAACGCCTGGCGGTGGTTTGGCCGCCAGAGGTGGCGGTTTCCGGCGAACCCGCCCCATTATTTTTTTGGGATTTCTCCATTTCTTTCACTTGGATCGGCTCGTTTGAGCCCGATTCTTATCTCTAAAGATTCCTAAGATCTAACCATAGAAGATGAGTAAGGGGAGGACCTTTGCGGCGGTCTGGAGTTACGCCGATCGCCGAGTTGACATGGTGGTGGTGGTGGTCAGATTTCTGCGATTACACAGTGGGATGTCTTGGCTCCTTCAGGTAAGGGTTAGAAATGAACCCTTGGAGTCCAGTGAAGCTTTTAAGATGAAGAGAAGGGGGAGGGGTGGGTGTAGGTTGTTATGGCCATTAATGGCCCCTTGGGAAAATTTGGCCATGGTGGGTGGAGGATGGGGCATGGCTCATTTCAGTCAAAGGCCAGCTGATTGTAATGGGGCTGCACTCCCTTTGTCAAAGTGGATTGAATGGGGGAGGTTGGGGAAGGGGAAGGGTGAGCCTCAAAGTCTTCCCCATTACTCCCATCTCTTTTTCTCTCTTCCATTTTTGGGATTTTTCTCTCTCCTACTCACCAAGCCTGAATTTGACTCCCACCTAGCCTAATGGCAGCCCACATGATCATTTTATCCATTATTGCATGGTTAGCCCAAGTGAATTGGGCTTGAGCTTGAGTTAGCCCATTTAGGCTAGCTTGACCTAAATCTTGACTAGGGTTGACCTGAGTCAATTTGGTCTTTGGGGTTGCACCCAATGGATCCTTCGTGACCCATTGGATTCCCCTAAGGTTTAGGTAGGATTAACTCGGCCCTTTGTAGGTCACTTGACCCTTAATTAGGGCACTTTGACCACTTTAGGGCTAGAGTTGACTTGGGTCAACTTAGACTTTTTGGTTGACCCCAATGGGTTCTTAGTGACCCATTGGTCTCACTCTAGGGTTAGGAAGATATGTGTGTGGTCCATTTGGTCAAGGGTAGGTCAATTGGCCCTGTATAGGTCAGTTTGACCCATTTATGGTTAGGGTTGACTTAGGTCAACTTGACCACTTTGACTGCCCATAGTGGGTCCTTAGTGACCTTATGGGCTACCCAAGGTGTTAGGGGTGTTGGGGTAGGGTCATGGGGTCAAGTTTAAGCCCTAAATTCAAACCCTAGGTCTAATGCTGGAGATGTGCTATAGGCAGACCAAGGTGATTTTCACCTTGGGCCTTATTCACCTGGTCATTTGAGCTTCTTGTGGTTTTGTCATGACTTAGTCATGACAAAACCATACTTAAGGGTCTAGTTGAAAATGAGATGTTACAAATCCAAATATATATAAAAAAATTTCATCCCCGAAACTAAAGTTAAGCGTATGGGGTTTCCACTGTAGAAAAGCATATAACATCCCTAAGAGTTGAGGGTATACCTGACTCGAAGAGTTCCGGATACTTTTGCTGCATCAAGTCTTGTGGCTCCCAAGTGTGCTCCTCCTGCACATGGTTTCTCCAAAGAACCTTGACCAGCGGGACCTTCTTGCGGCGCAAGACCCGCATCGTCGTATCATCGATCCTGATTGGCTCCATGCTGACCGATCGATCCGAGGCCACCAGACCGTCTGCTGTAGAAATCAGCTGCTCAGGGCATAGTAGAGCCCTCCGTAGTGAAGAGATGTGGAAGACGTCGTGCAATCCCGTTAACACTAGAGACAGCTCCAGTCGGTAAGCCAAGGGGTCGATCCGCTCTAGGATTCTGTAAGGCCCCATATATCTCGGACTGAGCTTCTTCCGCCCGCGAACCCGCGAGACTCCATGCATCGGATGTATCTTCAAGAAAACCCGGTCTCCCACCTGGAACTCCACCTGACGATGCCTCACATCGTAATACTTGGCCTGCCTGCTTTGGGCTTCAAACATCCTGTCCCGGATCAATCTAACCTGAGCATCAGTATCCTCCACAAACTCTGAGCCGAGAGCCTATGGATCCTCATCCTAAATCCATAAAAGTGGGGTCCTGCACCTCCTTCCATATAATGCCTCGTAAGGGGCCATGCGTGGTGGCTGTTGTTGTACGAGAACTCTATCAGCGGTAGCAATCTCTCCCAAGGCTCACTGCGGTCTAAAATACATAAGCGCAGAAGATCCTCCAGTGTACGATTTGTGCGCTCCATCTGCCCATCCGTCTGAGGGTGAAAAGCCGTGTTGAACGTCAACCGAGAAACTAGGTAGTCCTAAACCAACCTCCACTCCGTGGACGTAAACCATCCATCCTGATCCGAAATGATTTTCCTGGGCACTCCATGATAACGAACAAACTGCTCGACGAACCTCAGCACAAGAACTCTGACAGGAGTATCTTTTGTAATTGGAATAAATCTGGCTACTTTTGTTAGTCTGTTGACGATCACCCATATCGAATCATTCATCGCACGAGACCGGGGTAGCCAATGTATGAAATCCATGGCTATGTCCTCGAACTTCCATTCCGACACCGGAAGTGGCTATAGTAATCCGGCCGAATTTTTGCACTCCGTCTTTACGAGTTGGCAAGCCTTGCAATGCGTCACCAAATACATGATGTCCTTCATGTCTGGCCAGTACATCGTTCTTTTTAAGTCTGCTATCATCTTGGTGATCCTTGGATGACCTGAGTATCTACTATAGTGAGCCTCCGTCATGATATCCTCCCAAATCTGGCCTCCTGCCGGTTTATTAACCCTGTCTCGGAAATATAGTAATCCGTCTCTCAATGAGAAATCTGCGGCCGTGCCTTCCTCCAAGGCTCTAAATATCGGCTATGCCCCTACATCCAGCCTCTGTCTGTCCCTGATGCGATCCCAAATATCATCGGTGGCAACCATCGACCGAAGATACTCTATATATAATTTTGGATCGTCCTTGGATACTAAGGATATCTGCATCTCCTTAAATATCTTTACTAACTCTAAGGGCATCAGCTACGGGCCTGCTCCCGATGTACTCGCCCTCCGGCTCAAAGCGTCTGCCACCACATTTGCCTTCCCGGGATGGTAATGCATGGTGTACTGGTAGTCCGACAGAAACTCCACCCAGCGTCTCTGCCTCATGTTTAGCTCCTTCCGCGTGTCCACATACTTCAGATTTTTATGATCTGAGAATATGTCGCAGTGCATGCCATATAAATAGTGTCGCCAGATCTTTAGCGCAAAGATGACCGCTTCCATCTCCAAATCATGCACCGGATAATTTTGTTCATGTTTCTTCAGCTATCAGGAGGCATAAGCTATCACGTGCCCGTTCTGCATCAGAACGGCACCCATTCCCTGATATGATGCATCTGTGTAAACCTGAAATCCTTCCCTCCCTGACGGAAGAGCAAGGATGTGGGCTGAGGTAAGTTGACCCTTCAGTTCCAGAAAGGCAGACTCGCATCGTGACGTCCAAATAAAAGGAGACTCTTTCTTCGTCAGGGACGTGAGAGGGAGGACAATCTGAAAGAACCCCTTTACGAACTTCCGATAATAACCAGCAAGCCCTAAGAAACTCCGAACCTCCGTGGCCATCTTCAGCGGTGGCCAATCCCGTACAGCTTGGACCTTCATCGGATCTACTGCCAAACCCGCTCCACTGATGATATGGCCCAAAAATGCCACCTCCTTTAGCCAAAATTGGCATTTGCTAAACTTAGCATACATCTTATGCTCTCAAAGCTTCTCCAAGGTCAAAGATAGATGTCTCGTATGCTCCTCTTTCGTCCTTGAGTAGATAAGTATGTCGTCAATGAATACGATGACGAAGACATCCAGATACTCCCCGAATACCCGGTTCATCAAGGTCATGAACGCGGAGCGTGCATTTGTGAGACCGAAAGGCATCACGATAAACTCGTACAACCCGTATCTATTGCTGAAGGCCGTCTTCGGGATGTCTTCCTCCTGAATGCGTAGCTGGTAGTATCCCGACCTCAGGTCTAGCTTGGAGAACCAGCGAGCTCCTTCCAGCTGGTCAAATAGCTTGTCTATCCTTGGTAAGGGATATGTATTCCGAACCGTCAGCCGGTTAAAGGCCCGGTAATCAATACATAGTCGAAGTGTCCCGTCCGTATTCTTAATGAATAGTACCGGAGCTCCCCTTGGTGAAGAGCTAGGCGGACAAACCCGGCTTCTACGAACTCTTGAAGCTGGCTTCGAAATTCCACCAACTCCTTCGGGGGCATTCGGTACGGAGCTCTAGATACCGGCTTAGCCGCCGACATGAGCTGAATCTGGAAATCCTTCTCCCAGTGCGGGGGTAGCCATGGTAGCTTCTCCAGTAATACATCCGCAAAGTCCCGCACCACTGGAGTATCTGGAATATCATCCTTGGCCTTGACCATCTCGAAAAGAACTTGATAGACTTTGTCTCCCTACAGATGGGCCTTGAAGCCCTGCACAGACGATAATAATATGTGGGAGGTGGGTATAATACCTTCGATAACAATAAAGGAGTCCCCGTGCCTCACGATGATCCTTTTTGCCAAGCAGTCAATCTGGGCATGGTTCCAGTATAACCATGTCATGCCCAAGATCAAATCATAGTCCGACATCCTCAGGATTGTCGTTGGTGCCTCAAACGCCTTCTCGCCGATCTCTGCCTCCATATTGCAATGGGCCGTGGTAGACATCTCTGATCATCGGGTAGATGTACCCTCCTCAAAAGGCCGGTGAATCGCTCCACGCCGGCCAACCCTTCCACGAAATCCTCCGACACAAATGAGTGTGAAGTACCCGTGTCGAAGAGAGTGTGAGCGGGCTTGCTGCTGATGAAAACAATGCCTGGAGTGATTAAGTGTTTTAGTATTCTAGTTATATTTTTCTCTCTTAATTTCTAACTAGTATACGTCTATGAAACTAGTTCTTAAGAAAGAAAAAAAAACAAAAGTACTGGCATACCTGCTATAACCTGCTCCGAGTCCCGGGGTTGTGTCAAATCTAGAGCATACACCTGCTCCCTCTCTTGTCAGTGGCCTCTGCCCTGATATCCCCATCCTCGGTCGTGTCCTCGGCCACCTAACTGTCATGGAGGTGGGGCACCCTAAAATGCTGGCCGTGGTGGTCCCCTCATGGGGCAGTTCCTCTTGATGTGCCCCGGCTGGTTGCACTGAAAGCATAACTGTGGTCTATCCCCCATCCTCTGCACCTCTCGTATCTGCAAAGGCTGAGGAGCCAACACTATCGGGTTCCTTGGTTCCTGTCTATCCTCCTGGCGGTGCTGATCCCCATTTCTTCTCTCCCTAATGACCTAACCTCGGGGACGGTCTCTTCGGCCTCCAATCACCGCATCGTTTGCCGATCTCTTCCAGCCCCAGACCGTAAGCTGATCCGCCTCCCGCTTCTTTGCCATCTTTAAGATCTTGGTCAGGCTGCCGTCAAAGACGAAGAGGAGGGCATCTCTCATGTCATCGTGTAGGCCCTTGTAGAATATCTTCGTATATCCCGCATCGCCCAACTGGTACGAGTCTGCATAGCGGGCCAGATGAGTAAACTCTCAGTAGTACTCCAGAACCGTCCTGCTCCCCTGCCTCAACTGTAGAAATCTATCCTCCAGCTCGTCCTATGCCGACTGCAGCACAAAATGATCCAAAAGAGCAGCTCTGAACTCCTCCCAAGTAACCTCTACACTGTCCACTCCCACGAAGGTGGTGTCCAGCTGAGATTTCCACCACCTCTTTCCATGTGACTCCAAATAAGAAACTGCCAGCGGAACAGCCTCCTCTGTCGGGCATCGAATCCCTGCCAACATCTCGTATATGATGTCTAGCCAATCCTCCGTGCATACAGCTGATTACGTCACGAGGTAGGATGGAGGAGAAAGCCCCCAAAAGGCACATCCAATTGGCTCCGGGATTTGGCTGCTGATCCGGGGCCTGCTGATTTCTGAAGGCATCCAGAATTGCCGTCAGAGTTTGCCCCATCTCCATCTGCTGGAATGGAGTCGGAGCTGGCGGGGGTGGTACCACATTCCGTACCTTAAGTGTACCCTGCTGAGGAGTAGGGATAGTTGCAGGCTATAGGGAAAGAAAACAAAATTCCAATTGTTAGACCAGGTAAAAATAATGGAATTTATGCAGAGAAGTGGACTATTGCCTGTGATTTTCCCCTATGGGCACACCACTGCTTTCACTACTAGTTTGTCCGCAAACTAAGCTCGCACGTGGTGGCCATGACTATTGTGGACTACTTCTATTTTGATCGAACATGCCTCTGATACCACTTGTAAGACCCCATTTTTTCTTTTTCAAACCCCGGGGTCTTATGCCCAGAATCGCCATTTTGAGGTGGCACCGACACTCGGGAAGGCCGCCACAATAAAACGTCGATTCTGCCGGCCTTTTCGATCATAAAAGAGTAAGTAGTAATCATAAACTGAAGTAATGATCTAGTCCACAAACATCATATATAAGATGAGAAATCACAGTAGTCCACATATATAGAAAAGGGAGAGTACTGAAATAGAATAGTACGAATGAAATATAAACGGGCTTAAGCCCGGTACATCAGATCCTCACTATAAACACTCGCAGAAGCTAAGTAATCTAATCACTCATTGAACCAGTAGTCGGTGCTCCTGTGCTAGACTGGCCCACCTCCATGTGCACCGTACTCCGCTGGTGCTGGCCCCTGTCCCCCATTCGGAGCCCCTGTAATGTTGTGCTCCGAAAACCATTAGTCATAAAGACTAAGCCCTATCATCCCCTACCCCTCCTCCCATGGCTCCTAGGTACTGAGCAGGGAGAAGGATAGGGAAGCTATGAAGGTGGAGAGGTAAACAAAAGCAGATGACATGGAACTAAACTAGTAGTTTATATAGCAGGTAACATAAACAATATACAGAATATGAAATAGGAACCTTGACTTATCTGATCGCCTGGATGAAAACATAAGCCAAGGGGTCTTCTACAAGGCTCCCATCGTATAAAAAGTCCCATTCCTATTTATACGATAGGGTGTCAGTTGTAAGCAGTTAAAAGATATTATAAGCATAACCATAACTTATAGACTTGCTCACACAAGCCTATAAACAAAGGGGTCGTTTGGCAACGCCTAATGTATAAAATGTCTCATACCGACTTATACATTAGAGGTAAGGGTTGAATGATGATGTCATGGTATGCTATGATGTGGGTTAATGTTATGCAGGTGCAACAAACAAACACGACTCTATACGCACATACCTTTAGTTCCCCCTATTTGGGCAGCGAGCTTCTCTCCCAGGAATATCCGTAGTGGCAAACGGAGGCAGTGAGTCACCCCCCCACTACTAGGCGGGTATCCGCACTACCAGGCCTAGCCCTTACGTACGCCTCTAGAAGAACACAACCTAGAGTCACCACGTACTATGCTCGCTATATCCACCAGGATTGCACTGGCCAAGTGTCCCCGATACTGCAAGGTCAACGTATCGATGCTGGTGCGAACGACAGTCTAATACCGAAGACCCACCACCTTATTTATGTAACCAAAAATCCTTCCGAGCCCCCGGCTCCCCGGAATATACCGTCCATCATAACCACCACCGAGCCTACCGCTCAGTCAACCGTATCAACTAACCTCCCGGAATACCGGGGTATGTGAAGGTGAATCACTAGTTATACTAATTGCTCTTGAAGTTAATTATTCATACTGTTTAGGTTATCCCAGGACTGCCCCCGGTATACCCAGTGAAGGGTTCTCAAGGGGCACCAGGAATTATGATGGTAGCAATAGCCCAAAGTTCTCTATCGCAAGGCACTTACTATTATTGATTGTTCCCTATCACTTGACCCTTAATTAGGGCACTTTGACCACTTTAGGGATAGAGTTGACTTGGGGCAACTTAGCCTTTTTGGTTGACCCCAATGGGTTCTTGGTGACCCATTAGTCTCACTCTAGGGTTAGGAAGGTATGTGTGGGGTCCATTTGGTCAAGGGAAGGTCAATTGGCCCTGTATAGGTCAGTTTGACCCATTTAGTGTTAGGGTTGACTTAGGTCAACTTGACCACTTTGACTACCCATAGTGGGTCCTTAGTGACCCTATGGGCTACCCAAGGTGTTAGGGGTGTTGGGGTAGGTTCATGGGGTCAAGTTGAAGCCCTAAAGTCAAATCCTAGGTCTAATGCTGGAGATGTGCTATAGGCAGACCAAGGTGATTTTCACCATGGGCCTTATTCACGTGGTCTTTTGAGCTTCTTGTGGTTTTGTCATGACTTAGTCCTGACAAAACCATACTTAGGGGTATAGTTGAAAATTGGATATTACACCTATCACTTATTAGTGCGCGGGGTATGCCAAATCGTGAACATACTTTTTTCAAAAAATTTACGATAACACTCGCGTCGTTAGTGGGGAAAGCTTGTGCCTCCGCCCACCTTGACACGTAGTCGACCGCAACAGGGATGTAATTATTATGAGAAGGTGGTAGTGAACCTATGAAATCTAACCCCTATAAATCAAAAATTTCACATTCTAAAAATATATTTTGGGGCATTTTGTCCCGGTTAGAAATGTTACCTAACTGTTGGCAGCTATCGCATTTGCTCACAAACATGTGAGCGTCTTTGAATAAAGTGGGCAAATAGAAGCCCGCCTTTAGCACCTTCCTAGTGGTCCGGTTTGCTTGATAATGTCCACCAGTTGGTCCTTCGTTGCAGTGTAACACCCCTATCCATCACAAAGCATATAACAGTAGGTCCGGCCGGGGCCCGATGACATATACCACGGACAGACCGGCGGGTTACTCAATGAAACCATTCAACTAATACACTCGTCCTACACAGAGTACATTCTAGCGGAAGCAATTTAATAAGTTGCACAGAAAGAACCCAGCCATAAGCATGAATGTCCACTAACAAACCCAAAAAGGAATGAATGTACAAAATACACAAAGTACTGGCCTTATGGCCTTACAAAAGTTTACTTAGATACAATGTGTCTTCCATACAACGACACGCAGGACGGTCACACATGAGAATAAGGTAAACAATACACTTTGGCCTTTGAGGGCCAGTACTGCAACAAGGGCTTTGGCCCGCTATTTTCCACTAGTGTTGGGTACACTGGAATTGTGTACCAGATTTGGAGAAGCCTCACTGTACTCAATGATATACAACAATTTGTATTTGATTGGATGTTGAGTTTCAGTGTGCGGGTTTAAAAAATGCAGGAAAATTTCTAATTACAAGTGTCGACACTTGTGAGGAATTGAGTCTACACCTGAAGTAGGAGCTGTGTCGACACCATGTGCTTGTGTTGACACCAGAAGCAAGGCCTATGTCGACACCCAAGGTTTTTCTCGACACCTGAAGCAAGGCCCATATCGACTCCCAGAATTTGTGTCAACATCAGAAGCAGGAGCCGTGTTGACACCCAAGAGTTATGTCAACAACAGAAGTAAGATTGTGTCGACACACTGGACTTGTGTCGACACACACTCAACACCATCTATCAACAGATATATCAAGACCAGAAGCAGTTGTGTTGACACACTAGACTTGTGTCGACATACACTAAACACCATCTATCAACAATAGCTATGTCAAGACCAAAAGCAGTTGTGTCGACACACAGGACTTCTGTCGACACATCCAACAGAAGCTGTGTCAAGAAGTTAAAGAATGAAAGTGTCGACACACTGGGAGATATGTCGACATCATCAAGACTTGTGTTGACACCTGGTCTATTTGTGTCGACACATTTGAAGTAGTTTGCTGACAGTTTCCTCCTGAGAAAGAATTTCAATGAAGGGTCAGTTGTCTCGACTAAAAACTTGACAGCTGTCATAAGTGACAAGATTGACACATCTGTTAGTACTGTAAGAAGGTTGTTTTAAACCGGATCAGCCGGTAATCGAGGATGAACTCTATATAAAGGGATGGTCTATTATAACCAAAAAGTGACGAACACAACTAACATAACCAGCAGAGGGAAATAACAACAAGGGGGAGCAAGAGGCTAACCCAGAAGAAGGTAGATCCTGAACAAGTTTGCAAGAAAGATTTAGATCTGATTCTGAATTTAAGAAGGAAGCTGATTGAAGATCAACCCCAACACCAAGTAAAGATCAACCTTATTTTGTTCAAATTCAAGAAGCTTTGAAGAAGCTAAGTCAGTTTGGATCTAAAGTATTCAGTTCTATCAAGAACTGGTCAAGAAGCTCTCATCCATTTAGTTTTCAATCTGGGTGAAATTTCTGTTTCATTAAACAAATTTTTTTTCTTGTAAGATCTTTTATAGATCTGAGTTATAAGTCTGAATTTATAAAGGCTGAGGTAGGGCTGAGTGCATGAGGAGTAGGACTTGAAAAAGTCTGAGTTGTAGGCTTGGTGATAAAAGCTGAGTTAGGGTTGTTGCCTGAGGTAGGATTCTTGGGAAGAATCTGAGGTGTAGGACTTGAAGAAGTCTGAACTGTAGGAACCAGTTGGGTTCTGAGTTGTAAGATATGCGGATCTGAGATAGTGGAAGGAAGTTTGGCTTAATCCAGTTCTATATTAGATAGGCGAATGGGAAAAGTGGATGTACCCACAAATTGGGGAACCAATATAAATCTTGTTGTGCTGTGTTTATTTTTCTGTGAACTGTGATTTTTATGCTGTATTAGATCTTGTTAATTGCCTAAATAGTTAAAAAGATTAAAACCTATTCACTCCCCCCCTCTAGGTGTCTAGTCTCTTGAAATCAAATCTTTCAACTAGGCTCCGCAGCACCTGCAAGCACAATTCACCGCAATGGTGGCAAACAAAAGCAACGGCCAGCTAAAGCTGACCAAATTATAACGACCCCACCCATTTGTTGGGGTGGCGATGCTCCTTCCATGCAGTGCATTAGTATAAACCAACAATTAAGTGAAAGTATAACACTTGCACATTACACCACAGGTGCGGGCTCGCACGGCCACACACCCCGTGCTCTCAGGGCACTTACTCAGTGAAGCCTGTATGAACCTTGTCCATTCCTCGGCTCCACCACCACCCCCAGGGCGACAAACCTCGTGAGCATTTAGTCTCTTCAGCTGCAGCCTAAACTCGTTCTCCAAATTATCGGTAAGTGCCATGTACCTTAGGTCGCTTTAACCGAAGCAGATGGAGCGGGTAGGGTTCCACCAGCCCGTTGCTCACCCCACTACGACCATTTGTCCTTCGACGTGGGCAAAGCTTCCCCCAGTCCCAACTATCGATCATATCGATCATATACGGTTAATCCCCAAGACTACCTGATGCAATCTACTTTGTAGAAAACCCAAAAACACCCAAACGACACGGAGTCTCCTCCGGCTATACATACATAATGAAACATCACCAATCTAGAACAACTTGTGCGGGTAGGCTTCACACACCATGCCTATGTCTGTATTATGATTTCGAACTCTACATGCAAAATAACGGGGACTATTCATGTCTACCCAAAGGAACACCTCAAACTCACCGCATACTCGCGAGAGCGGGCTTCTTATGCAAAGAGGAAAGAGGACTTCACATGTCCAAGTAGAGAATCGTTACCCTAACATTTCTCTTTGGTGCCATGACGATCAAGTCGGATGGAAAGCATCCTATCGGCCTCGCCTTCATAGATCTGAACTCAGATCGAGAATCGGAGCTATGAATCTCCACCGACGGCTGTAGTTGACCTCCTCCTTATCCTAGCTATCCCCTCTTTCTAAGCTCTTAGAAAGAGAAAGTATAAGGGAAATGAGTGTTTGAAAACCCTATTCCCGGCCTAAACCCAACCAGGATAGCCCTCAGTCCTTGGATTCCAAAACAAGGAAACGAACGGCCATGATTCACCCTGAAAATGAATTTCCTGAGTCTAACACGGCTTGTGACACACTCATGTCCATGGCCGTGTCTTTCACTCGTCGTAAAACTAGAAATTACAGAGTCAGACACGGCTTGTGACACGGCTTGGGACACGCCCGTGTCTTAAGTGACATGCCCGTGTTATGGGCCGTGTGCCACAATCGACACAGGACCAAAATGTCCCGAACAGGACACGGCCATGTGATACGCCTGTGTCACATGCCGTGTGCTAGACATGCCCTGGGACACGCCCATGTCCCAGGCCATGTAACTCCCTCGGTACAATCCGGCAAACTGCCCAAGCAAGACACAGCCTCTGACACGCCTGTGTCTCAGGTCGTGTTCCCTGTCTCGACGTTCGTCGAGTGCATTTCCGTCGATCGCTCGGAGAGTCGTCAAACCCGAGCATGACACGGCCCTGGGACATGCCCGCATCCCAGGCCTGTGCACCTTACCAAAACCCAAACTTGACTCAAACGCTGCCTGTTCCTCTTTTGAGTTTCGGGGCGTTACAGGTAGTGCCGAAAAATTTGGACGCCTTCCTCGCCCGATACACACCTTCTTACCACTTGGTTCGCACAAAAATAAAATAAAAAAGGGTCTTCCCAAAAGTAATTTTTCAAGTTTGAAAAGAATTTATTCTTTTGTTGACTTGAAAAAACTTTTGGAAGGACCCGTGCCACTAAATAGTTGGCAAGATCCGCGTACCAAGCGGTGTAAGAAGTCATTACCTAATTCATGACAAGGAGGTACCTAATTCATGACAAGGAGGCACTCTTCAGAGAATTTGTCATCTATTTCGTACTCCACTAGTGCTCTTGCAACCGGATTCTCCAACCTTGAGAGGTGATCGTCCGCCAAATTTTTTGCTCCCTTCTTATCTCGGATCTCCAAATCGAATTTTTATAAAAGGAGAATTCATCTTAGTAATTGGAGCTTGGCGTCCCATTTTTCCATTAGATACCTGAGAGCGGAGTGGCCAATAAAAACAATAATTTTTGATAGCGTTATATAAGATCAAAATTTATCAAATGCAAAAAATATTGCCAAAAGCTCCTTTTCCGTTGTAGTATAATTAGCTTGGGCGGAAGTGATCGTTTTGCTTGCGCAATAAATCGGGTGAAAATATTTATCCACTCGTTGGCCTAAAACAGGCCATAGAGCAAAATCGTTTGTGTCGCACATAATTTCAAACGGAAGAGACCAATTTGGCGCAATTAAAATAGGTGAGTTGATAAGTTCATTTTTAATTTTATTGAACACTTTAGAACAATCTTCATCGAATATAAATACGGTTTCGTTTTTCTAAAAGATGTGTTAGTGGTTTTGTAATTTTTGAAAAATCTTTAATAAACCGCCTATAGAAACTCGCATGACCTAGAAAACTTCTAATAGATTTTATGTTGGTAGGTGGGGGAAGTTTTTCTATGACCTCGATTTTGGTCCTATCGACATCGATCCCTTTGCTAGAAACTTTATGTCCGAGAACTAAGCCTTCTCGGACCATAAAGTGGCACTTTTCCCAATTGAGCGTCAAATTTGTGTCTTCGCAGCATTGAAGAATACGATCAAAGATTATTTAAATAATTTTCAAAAGAATCACCAAAGACTGAAAAATTGTCCATAAAAACTTTCATGACGTCCTCTACTAATTTGTTAAAAATTGCCAACATACGTCTTTGAAATATAGTCAGCGCATTGCAAAGACCAAACAACATCCTCCGATAGGTGAAGGTGCCAAACGGGCAAGTGATCGTGGTTTTTTCTCTTGGCCTTCGGGTGCAATTGGGATTTGAAAGTATCCCGAAAGACTATCAAGAAAACAATAATATGAGTGACCGGATAGACGTTCTAAGATTTGGTCAATGAAGGGAAGTGGGAAGTGAATCTTACGAGTTGCATCATTTAATTTTCTATAATCAATGCATACTCGCCATCCCGTAATGGTACGGGTTGGGATTAACTCATTATTTTCATTGGAAACTACCGTTATCTAGCCCTTCTTAGGCACAACTTGCACCAGGCTAACCTAAGTGCTATCAAAAATTGGGTAAATAATCTCCGCGTCTAATAATTTTATAATTTCAACCTTAATGACATCCTTCATATTAGGATTAAGGCATGATTGAGGCTGAATAGTGCCACGAGAATTATTTTTTTTATTTTATGCGTGCAAAATGATGGGCTAATCCCTTTAAAATTAGAATTATTTTATGCATGTCAGTGATTATTTAGAATTTTCGTTATTCAAAATTTTCTGCATCGTTAAGCGCGGATTAAATAATCACAGGCAATTTTGACTCTTTTTCTAAAAATAAATATTTTAAATGTTCTGGTAATTATTTTAATTCTAAACTCGGCGACTCATAAGATGTTTTTACTTTTAAATTATTCAATTTTATTTCTTCAAATTTGAGCGGACGAGTTATTTCTTTTAAACAATATAAGTTTGCAATGACCGGATTTTCAAATGAATGAGAAATAATTTCAGAAAATTACGTTATTTCTTCTTCAAAAATTGTTTCTAAGGTAAAGCAAGAGTCATCATTAAAAAAAGAGATTTTCATGGAAGAGTCGATACTAAAAGTAACTTCTTCATCCCCCACTCGTAGGAGAAGCTTTCCGTTACGTACTTACGTCTATTATTGACTTAGAGGTTGCAAGGAAGGGATTGTTAACCACAGAATCCGCAAACACGTCCAGCAGGACAGGCTTCCTCCCCTTTCCCGACGGACTCTGTTTCAGCAGTCCTCCCATATCGTCAAGGCTATGTTGATATAGGGTGCCCCTGCTGCAGACTTCATTTCAGCAGTCCGCCCAGACCGCCCAGAGAGGCCAATGTCTTGTTCAGCGACGGGCTCGATTTTCTAGTCCGCCCAACCTCTAGGAGCTTCCAGCATCAGTCCGCTCAGGTCGCCCTCCAGCCAGGATTGCGCACTGCAAGCCAAGTGGTGAGCCCCAGCTCGCGAGTACAATCCGCCCATCTTACGTGGACTGCTTGTCTTTTATTTTTTGATTCTCGTCACCGCTGTCCGGTTCTCCTATACCTCGGGCAACCGGTTATTTTAGCACTACCCACTTGGGCAGGCCACCGAACCTATAAATACGGGGAAACGGTGCACCCAAAGCACGATGACTCGAGCCCAGGAGCCTACTTGTTAAAGGTTGTGGACTCGAATCTCAGGCTTTGTGGTCTCCAGCTTGCTCTCCATTCATTTTCCTTTCCTCTTCTTATAACTCACCTTTTGCAATCAAACGAAAGCCCGTCGCAAGAGAGGCATTTAGGCCGCGACGGGCAAAGTGTGGGGTTATTGTGGCTCACAGCTCTGCTCTTCTTTCTAGTTCGCCAGTAGATTCCTGCTTAAGTCTCCTCTTTTCCCTTCTTTCCCCCGTATTCAAGCCGTTAACTGGTGGTGTCCGTTTCTAAGCATCAACAGTTAACACACGACCTTCAGATCTAAGCAATTTTTCGAAGTCCGCGAACAAAAATATCAGACCACCGAGCTCGCCACTCTGACCGTTCTAGTTCGTCAGAAGAATCACTGTGGGATGCGATCGAACAGTCTCACTGGGAGGCTGAACGATCTCGCCGTGAGACTGATCACCATCTAGATGCAATCAGTCAAGCGCCGAGTGTGCTGACTCAGGGGCTTGCGCCTCAGCCCGTAGCCGATCTCACGGACATTCCATTCCGCCAAACCCCAGACCGCCAAACACCATTTCGGTAATCCCCAGCAGTTGGACCTTCTCCTCCAGCTCAGACCGCAACTCCTCTGCGACCTCAGGAGGATCAATTCGCTTCTCTGATGGACTTCTTCAGAGAGGCCGCCAGAGGCAGTCCAGCCCGCCGGCTTGATTTCACTGATCACCAGTCTACCCAATCCGCAGACCTTCCTACTCCAGTTCACCTCACCAATCTAGCTGATTATGAGGCGCCCTCCCCCTCCGTGGATAGAATCTGATGGGAGTCAGCTCCTAGAAGTTTCAGGGAGCCTCGTCTGCCCCTGTATACAGGGGGGACTGATCTAGTGGCCCATCTGCAGGCCTTTGAAGGGGCAGTAACATTGAGATGCCTCTCAAAAGCGATCAAGTGCAAGCTTTTAGTTACCACTCTCTATGGACAGGCAAGAGAATGGTTCTACAACCTGCCAGCAAGTTCAATCTCTTCTTTTGTTGAGTTCCGCAGTGAACTCCTGTTGAGTTTTTCTACCTCTAGGAAGAGGAAGGATTGTCCGACAGCTCTTTTCAACATCAAGGAGAGGGACAACGAATCAGCTGCATGGTTCGTTGATCGCTTTCATAGGGAGATCCGGGGGTGCAAAACGTAAATCTTGATTACTACAAAGTCGCTTTGATTTATAGCCTCCGGGAGGGTCCTCTGAAATTCAAAGCGACAACCAAAGCACCAGCTACTTACCAAGAGCTCATCGCACTCGTCAATTGCTTCATCAAAGGCGAGAATGCGAATCCATCTTACATATCATCCCTGACAGCTACGGCTGAAGGAAGGGATGGTTCTAGCTCTTCAGCCGTCCGTCGCTTCGCTAAGCCTCCTTGCCATGATTTTCAGTCTCCTTCTCAGAGGGGCCGTAACTTCCACCATAAGAAACTGTTCTTAGGCAATCACTAGTTTCATGATCAGAAACTGCCATTGGCCACCGCTCCTGCGCCCCCAGTTCAGGTTCTATCAGTACTTTGAGAGGCTCCGCTTGCTCAAATGCAGCAGAGCAGCAACTCTGGGGAGGAGTTTGCAGACTTGGGCCTTGGTATTAATGAGGTCTTGCAGATTCTACAGAGGAGGTCCGATGAGAAGAAGCAAGGACCTCAAAGAGAGTGGAAATCGAGGAACTTCGACCTCATCTGCGAGTTCCATAAAGAGAAAGGGCATTTGACTGAAACTGTAGAGCCTCGCGCCAGCTGGTAAAGAGACTGATTACCGAAGGCAAAATGAAAGATCTGGTCAGGAAGGATGCCTCATCAAAGCTGTCTACCTCCAAGGGCAAGGAGGAAGTTGAAGCTCGTTGGGAGCATGAGGAGATAGAGGATGAGGGTCGTCTGGGGCCAATCAACATTCAATATGAATGTTGCGACATCATCGATGAAGGAGCCTTGTAGTGGCTCTTTTGCATTCACGGCGGAGCAGGGACCGAGTCTACTCGAAAGTTTTCCCTTTCAAGGGTCACTCGAGCAGAGGTCGCCTCCACCTCTTCCTCTGCTCCATATTCGGGAAGTGTCACCTTTGGTCCGGAAGACCTTCCCATAACTGCTAATCCATTCAATGATGCCATTGTGATCAGAGCAGTCATTGCAGATTATACAGTAGAAAGAATCCTTATTGACACCGGCAGCTCCGTCAATCTCCTCTTCAAGCCAACTTTTGAGGCCCTGAAGATCGGAAAGCCTCTGCTTTCCAACAAAGGGCCACTCTATGGCTTTTCTGGCGAGAGAAAGGAAGTCTAGGGAAGTGTCACGCTCCCAGTAAAGCTTGGAGGGGTGGCAAAGCAGATTCAATTCATAGTATTTGATGCTCCTAGCAGCTCCTATGCTATTTTTGGGAGGCCGCTGCTCGATAAGTACCAAGCTATAATTTCAACTTATCACCTTGCAATCAAGTTCAACATTGATGGTCGACATAGCAGGATCAGGAGTGATCCAAAGCATGCTCGAAAGTGCTATGTTCGCACAGTCAATGTGATTGAGACCAATCCACCCGCTTCCCCTGCTACAGTACCCGAAGCATCTTCCAATTCAAGGGAGGCCAAGGATAGAGAAGTAGCTCACCTAGAACCTACCCAAGTGACTCAAGGAGTCCCCATTGCTGAGGGGGAGGATAGGAAGCTCTCCATCAACTCGGAGTTGCCTGAAGATCAAAAGGCCGAGTTGATATCTTGTCTGCTGAAGAACCTGGATGTCTTCGCTTGGTCAGTGGAGGACATGCCAGGAGTTGATCCTGATGTGGTCTGCCATCATCTCAACATTGACCCAACTGTCAAGCCAGTATAGCAGAAGAAAAGAGATGTGGCAGTCAAGATGGTTGAGTCGATTAGAGAGGAGGTTGCCAAACTCCTCAAAGCACGCTTTATTCGCTAAATTCAATACCCTGATTGGGTTTCCAATGTTATAATGGTTAAAAAGCCTGAGGGGAAGTGAAGAATGTGTGTAGACTTCACCTGATTAAATAAAGTGTGTCGGAAAGATTGTTACCCCTTGCCTCGGATAGATTCATTAGTTGATTTTGCGGTAGGGTACTCTTTTTGAGCTTTCTAGATGCTTTCTCTGGTTATCACCAAATAAGAATGCATAATCCAGATATCCCTCATGCATAGTTTATTACCAATGACGACTGCTACTATTATCTAGTAATTCCTTTCAGGCTTAAGAATGCTGGTGCAACATACCAGCGAATGATGGGTCGTGTGTTTAAGGATCAAAAAGGAAGAAATCTTGAAGTATACGTTGATGACCTTTTGATAAAAAGCAAAACCTTCTCGCTGCATTTGCATGACTTTATAGAGACGTTCGCTACTCTGAAAAAGTATAAGATGAAGCTTAACCCATTGAAATGTACATTTGGAGCGAGTAAGGGGAAATTCTTGGTCATCTCCTTACTCCGGAAGGGCTTGCCCCCAATCCCGACAAAGTCAGAGCCATTCTTGATATGACACCTCCTAAATTGCCTAAGGAAGTTTAGCAGTTAGGAGGGAGGTTAGCAGGTCTCGGGAGATTTATCTCTTAGGTTGGAGATAAAAGTGCATCAATCTTTAGAACTCTTCGAGGGGCGTCCAAGTTTGAGTGGACCGACGAGTGTTCAGAAGTCTTTGAGTAGTTGAAAAGGCAGTTAACTTCAATCCCTTTATTGCAAAGCCCACGGTCAGGGGAGACGTTGTTCTTGTATTTAGGAGTTGGCCCGGAATTAGTCAGCTCAGTTCTTGTTCGCGAGGAGAATAGGAGGCAGTATCCAATTTACTATGTTAGCCACATCCTCAAGAGCGCAGAAACAAGATATCCAATTCTGGAGAGGCTGGCTTTAGCATTAGTAATGTCAGCTCGGAGACTTCGCCCATATTTCCAAGCTCACGCGATTCAAGTAGTAACAAATCAGCCATTGAGAAGTGTGTTGGAGAAGCCAGAGAACTCAGGAATATTAGCTAAGTGGGCTATAGAGTTAAGCGAATTTGAAATCTCTTATGTGCCTAGGATAACGATCAAAGCCCAGGAATTAGCAGAGTTCTTGGTTGATACAGCAGAATCCACCCTTGATCAAGCAGAAAAATCTCCTTTTGCTTGGACCATCTATGTTGATGGAGCCTTAGGCAGAAATTCCTTTGGAGCAGGAGTGGTTTTCATTAACCCCAATGGAATAAAGCTAGAGAAAGCAATATAGTTTTTCTTTCCGACAACCAATAATCTGGCAGAGTATGAGGCCTTACTGACTGGATTGAGGCTTGTGAGAGAGCTTGGGATAGAACACGTTCATATCAAAACAGATTCTCTGGTGATGGCTTCGCAAGTATTAGGCAATTTTGTGACCAGAGAGTCTGTCTTGAAGAAATATCTTGCTTTGGTTAAGGTAGAAGTTGGAATATTCAAAAGTTTCACAATCGAGCATATCCGAAGGACTGAAAATAAGGAGGCAGATGTTCTTTCTAAGCATGGACTTCCATTAGGAGGGACAACTTCTGAACTCTTCCGCCCTGTAGTGGTTGAAGAAGAGATGATGTAGGCTAATCAGCGTTCCTCCTGGATGGATCCATTTATCCTTTATCTGTCAACAAGCAACTTTCATCCTTCAATCGAAGAAAAGAAGAAGTTTAAAATGAAAGCAGCATATTATTACTTGGTGTCAGGCATCCTATACAGAAGAACTTTCATGTCGACGATGTCAAGATGCGTTTCTGAGGAAGAGGCTCCTGTTGTGCATCATGAGGTTTATTCTGGTGAATGTGGAAGTTACTCAGGAGCAAGGACTTTAGAGAAGAGAATCCTCCGGCAGGGTTATTTCTGGCCCACCATGAAGAAAGATTCAGAAGCTTATGCAAGGAAATGTGCTCATTGCCAGAAGTTCGCTCCACTGCAGCATCGGTCAGCTCAGTTGCTTAGATCGATTACAACCCCATGGCCCTTTGCAGTTTGGGGAATGGATCTCCTTGGTCCTTTTCTCATGGCAAGTGGACAACGGTGTTTCATATAGTTACGATTGACTACTTCAGCAAGTGGATCGAGGCCAAAACATTAGCCAAAACAACAACGCAAGTAGTAAATAACTTAATTTGGGGAGAGATAGTCTGCTGACATGAGATTCCTATGGCAATTCTCACAAGCAATGGGCCGCAGTTCAACAACAGTGAGATGGTTGAATTTTGTAAGAATATTGGAACAGAGCTGTGTTATGCATCAGTTCATCATCCCAGGAGCAATGGCCAGGTTTAAGCAGCGAACAAACAACTTCTTGGCTTGCTTAAGAAGAAGGTACAAAATCTTAAAGGTAGTTGGGTTGATCAGCTTTCGTCGGTTCTCTGGACCTTGAGGACGACACCCTCATCAGCTACAGGAGAAACCCCTTTCAAGCTTGCTCACAGCTTAGAAGCTCTCATCTTGGTGGAGTTTGAGGTTCCGACTTCCAGGGTCCTGCTGGCAAGGCAGAGTTGGGAAGACTGGCTTGAAATTAATGACGAAAACATGAAACATAGCTTGGATCAAATTGAAGAAATGCGGGACAAGGCTGCCGTCAGGCAAGAGGAAGTCAAGCGAAGGATGGCTAGGTACTTTGATAAGAACATAAGGATCAAACACTTTCAAGTGGGTGACCTTGTTCTTAAAAAAGTTGATATTGGTGAAAGAACCGGCTCAGTAGCAAAGATGAATCCAACTTGGGCTGGACCATTCATCATCAAAAAAGTACTAAAGAATGGGGCTTATCACCTACAGACTTACGAAGGGAACGATATACCACATGCGTGGAGTGGGGACGATCTAAAATGGTTTTATTCTTGAACCAGCTCCTCTCTCACTATCTCTTTGTAATGTTTTCAAAGATTATTATTAATGAAAGGAACCTTACTGACACTTTTCTGAGTGTTTTCCTGTCTCCTATGCCATTTAAGCTCAAGGATAACTGACTCGAGGAGACATCGCCGTGATCAGCTTGGACACCGCTTGAATCGTTGTCATTAATGTAACACCACCAAGACCATGTGTTGCGGGGAGATTTCACACCGTGTAGTGGGAGCTTGCAGATTCAAGTGTGGAGGGCTACTGAATCTCGGATCCCGGCTGGTATCTAACCTCACCTCTACATTTTGGAGGGACAGGGTGGGTGCTAGATCTACCTTGCCTTGTAAGGGATATCGTTACAGCTTTGATGATTGCGTGAGGAAAGCAATGATATATGCACCCGCCCACAGATCATCCTAGCTTGTGACCCTCAAATACTCTTTGGAACCGCCAAGCAGTGCCTGTAGGAGACCCACAACCACGTTGATCTCAGAGGAAAGCAATGCTATATCCACCTGCCCGAAAGATCAACTTAGACAGTACTCCAGGAAAAGGGGGTAGTAGACCTTTTTCTCTCATTTTTATCGAGGATTGAGTGTTCGGCTTTAGTGACCTTGGATGGAAAGCAATGCTATATGCACCTGCCTGCTTGTCCACCTAGGTTGGCAGCTCATTCTTGTCTTGCAGATGAAATTCTGGTAGAGTGCGGACTGCATCTTATGAGTCCGCTCAGTCCGACAGTTGGGTTGATCTTATAACTGACCTTGCGTGGAAAGCAATGCTATATGCACCTGCCCACTCGGTTAGGTTCTCGGTCATTTCTTTACGCGGGCTGAATCTATGTATCCGTGCAGTCCGCAGTTTTCTGCCAGTTTGGTTGATCTTACAACTGACCTTTCATGGAAAGCAATATTATATGCACCTGCCCGCTCGGTTAAGTTGTGGGTCATTTCTTTTCGCAGACTGAATCTTGGTATCCGTGCAGTCCGCAATTTTCTGCCATTTGGGTTGATCTTACAACTGACCTTGTGTGGAAAGCAATGCTATATGCACCTGCCCGCTCGGTTAAGTTGTGGGTCAATTCTTTTCACGGACTGAATCATGGTATCCGTGCAGTCCACAGTTTTCTACCAGTTTGGTTGATCTTACAACTGACCTTGCGTAGAAAGCAATGCTATATGCACATGCCCGCTCGGTTAAGTGGGTCATTTCTTTTCGTGGACTGAATCTTGATATCTATGCAGTCCGTCATTTTTCTAGGGTTATACTTGCGCGAAAAGCAATGCTATATGTGCCTGCCCGCTCGGTTAAGCCTTGGTTTTGTCATGCTGCTAAGTTATAATTTAGGTTTATGATTCCCTCAGTTTGCAATGACGATCATTGATCTCTCAGCTTGCAAAAAAAATTGGATAATTATATGCGGACTGGAATTGGTATCCATCTGAGTCCGCCGATTATATCAAACTTTTGACAAGTTATGAGTCAAGCAAGCTGCAAATCAAGTTCTGCGGCCTGGGTTATTATCGACCTTTGTTCTATCCTAAGCGTGCGACCTAAAATCTAAGCAGCGCGGACTGATTTCTATTAATTGATGATGACAACTATTGATCATATTGCATAACAAGTCTCATGAGAGCAGTGAAGAAACAGTAAATGAACAATTAAAAATGGCATGAGATGCGAACTGAGCAACATATCCTTTATATTCATCCATTCAAAAAATCTTTATATTTTTCTTTCTTTAGGCAACTTCAAGTGGAGCCCGCCTCTTTATAAAAAGAAAAAACAAAATACATCTGTTTTAGTCGGCAGTCTTCTGCTTCTTTTCTGCAGGCACATCAGGGCTATACTCGTCCATGTTGATTTCAAGAGAGTAACCTCCTGAGCCGCTGTTCAAACTTTTACTATCCGCAGACTCCGTCTGCGGACTGCTCTCATCATCAGAACTTGAAGAAGATGCGGACTGCCCGGACTGGATCCCCTGCTGCTGGTTTAAAGCAGCATTGTCAGGAACTTCGTCTTCAGCTGGCCCCTCATCTTCTTCATCGCCTTCCTCATTAGCCACCACTTTCCCTTTCGCATCCCGCTCCAGCTTGGCAACCCTCTCCTTTAGCTCGGGGAAGAGCTGCAGGAAAGGGACCTCGCTCACCACTTCCTTCACGAATCCGTGGGCAATGAAGCACTCGATAGCGACCTCGATGCTTTACTTCACGAAGGGGAACATGACATCTTGGAAGCTGTGATTAGTAACATCGTACGTGGTCTACAAAAAGAAAAAATACGTCAGTCTGCCGCGGATAAGCAACAAAGATCGCCGCGAATACTGAGACTTACTGCTTTATTCTCTTTATACTGTTGAACCCTTTTCCCTAATTGCCTTTTCCTGTTCTTCAACAACTCATTTTCTCTCCGAAGTTGCTTATTTTCTTTGAGTAGGTAGCGCGTTAGGCAGCCCGGGAAATGGTTGGTCATCGTGCTGTTTATGCTGGCTTGGGCAGCAAGAAGGGGGATATCCGCTGGCGCCATGTTCTTCAGGCCGTACAAGTTGCACTTCCCGTAAAGTGCAGAGGTCGCCACATGGGCATGGCGCGAGATCCGCGGACTCCTCCAAGAGGTAAGGGCAGTGGAGAGGCGGACGTGTTTTTCTTCCCATGCTAGTGGATAATCGGGTTCCCCCACAGATCCTTTTGGTTCCTCCTAAAGCCCTACATGTCAAAGCTCTTGGAGGAGGAATAGTCCGCTATGGGATCTCCTTCCTCTTTCCTCTTCCTTGCAATTTCCTTCTTTCATTCCCCTTGGGTTGGAGTCAGTCCGCCCGGTGTTTGGGGCGAATTAGCTGGCACCGCCAAGATCGCTGCAAGAAATGAAACTAAGTCAAAACATTACAGGTCTCAACGGATACGTTCTAGATCGCAGCGGGTACAAAAACATTTGGCAGGACTTACTTTCTTGGCAGGCTATGGTTTCCAGGCTGGGCAGGAGCGGGAGGTAGTACTCAATGTCAAGTCTTGCTCCTGCCAAGAACTCAACCATAGCGGCCTCCACCGCATCAAGCTTCACGCTCTTGAAAACAGAGTCCACACACACTTGTGGACACGTGTGAGCGAACCCCAGGTCGCCCTCGAAGATGAGGTACCGTGAGGTCCAGTTATGGATCTTATTTGGTAAGCCCATAACCTTCATCCCTCGAGAGTGAAAGTATATCATGCCTTTATATTTGCGGCCTCCGAAGAGAGTGATCGAGTTGACATAAAATATTTTTCTAAATATATTTAGGGAGAATGCAATCTTCTCAGACTACAAGTATGACACATATCTATAAATAGCAGCTATAGTGTTCGGCGCGAGCTGCGCTGGCACTGCGCCATAATGATCAAAAATCTCAGCGATCTCCCACAGCAGGGGGAACTTGAATCCACTGTCGAAGTGGCCTATCGGGACTGTGATTTGTATCGCAGTGGAGAAGTTTATTCTCTCTTGGTCTTAGGGAAGTCGAGCAAGAACTGTGGAGCCCGCCATATGCTGCTCGACGAAAGCGTCCAGATCAGCTTCTGTTAGTTTATATTTCTTATGGTCAGCGGAATGGGATGCAACCGTTGCATCAGTTCGTGCGGACACCATTTTCGTAGACTGTAGGGACTCCTGCTTTGATCGCATCTCCTATACAGAAAGAAGACGAGGGCCCTATTTATAGAAAACTTGGTCTGATAGCTTTTTCAGCCAGTCCGCAAAGATTAATCGATCAGTCCACACAAGCCTGTCAATGATTGCGGACTCAAAAGAAGTCCGCCCAACTCACCTTATTCAGATATCCTGCAATTTCAAGGCAAATTTACGTCAATATTGCGGACTCAAAGGCAGTTCGCCCAACTCACAATTTTCAGTAGTTTGCAAATCAAATAAGCGAACACAAAGTCAGTCCTTATTCAGCATCAACCTGCAGAGAATTTCATTACGCAGATCGCAGCATCACAAATCAAAGTACATCAATATACAAATCAAATGTTCACATCACAGTTCAAATAAATCAACGGAAAATGTCCCAAAGCACACAAATTATACAAAATTAACAAATCAACTCAATCGTTCTCATGCGCAGACTCAGTGACCTCTACGGCCAGGTTGAGCAGGTCGCGCCTGCATATCCTACCCGAGATGAGCTGCTTGGTCACTTGCTCGCAATATCGCTCAGTATAACTGATGAACGAGGTGGTGCATGATGTTTAAGGTGCGGTGCATGTGAGAGGCATCCTTGTCAATCCGGCTCCACAAAACCACAGGCTCGCCTGCCGGCCTCAGCTCCTCATCTGTGGCGTGTAGCCCACTGGTCGCCGGGGCCCGAACCTCTGCCGAAATAGGACGATCGAGTAGTTGTGGCCTCCCCGCTACGAACTCGATAACTTGCTTCTTTTTTCCTTCCCACACAAGGGCTAAATACCGACCTCTGTAGTGACGGGCGTCGTCACCTAAACGTTGATTCTCCTCCTTCAGTTTCTCCATTTCCGCTGAGATGCTGTCTTAAAGGAGGGGTTAGATATGACTTACTCTATCGGGGGTGAATAAAGTATTTAAATAAAACTTGGCTGTTTTAGATTTATATCATAGTAAAATAAGTGATACCATGTAACAGTTATAGAAATAAAAACAAGCTAAACTATTATAACAATCACATCCACAGCAAGAACAAAAAAAATGAGCAACCAGATAACACAAGAAATTTTATAGTGGCTCCTCTAAACTTGGGTACAACCACTCTTCTACCACTCTGGTAGGAATCCACTAACAGGTTTTGATCAGGTGACTGCCACCATAATATCTATTTGCAGGGAGATATTGCAACCCTTTGGGCTTTTGATCAGGTGCCCAAAAACCAAACTCAAGTCATTTGGAAGGTTACTTGTGAACCAGGCTAACTTTTGAAGGGAGTTAAAACCCTGTACAAAGGGGTAGGAATGAAGGTGATGTTAGTCTTCTCTTTTCTCAAAAACAATTTGAGAAGACTTTGTGGATCCTTGATGGTGTCAAAGCTCCCCCTGAGATGTTGAAGGTTCAGGAAGACTGGAGCTTTGCATTAGGGTATAGGTCTTCAACCTTATTTTGTCAATGTCCAGGAATCCAGTAGACAGATGTTGAAAGAATGTTTTTGAAGATTCCAGACTCTGAAGATGAAGAAGACTCTTGATATTTTTGATGAATGTTCTTCTTAAGTCTTTTTAATTGACAAGGATGAAAACACAAAGAATTTTTCTGTACTGAGAAAAAGAGAGTTCTGGAAGATTGTCAGTTCTTTGTGCTGTATCTTTCTTGTACTCTTGTGTGTGTTCCTTAAAAGGAGAGAATCTCTTTTTATATTTTTAGTCAATTATATCTCCTTTGAAATTTGAATTAATGCCTTAAATGCTGGCCGATCTGGAGATTACAAACGGCTGGAATAAATCATTAATGAGTTTCCCCAACTGTCCTCAATAAAATAAGCAAGTAAATATCCTAATGAATACCATAATTAATGCTGCCAATAACAGCTATATTCAAAGGAATATATACATTAATTTCTCAGGAATAATACTGCTAATTAATGTTGAAAAAAGAAACGGAAGGAGGGGAAAAATCTCATTCTGGAATCGGTACAGAAGTCGTCGACCTCTGAACGGAATTCATCGACCTGAGATCCAAGATAGTCAACCTAAGAATGTCATTTCGTCGACCTGATCTCTACGAACTGCGTACTGAGAAAGACTTGCCAAAACTACGCTCTGAGTTCGTCGAACTGAGAATCTGTCTAGGGAAAACTAATCGTTGACCTGAGCTTGAATATCGTCGAGCTCAACTCAGTGAATTAACTCTGAGTTCGTCAATCATAGATCGACGATCGTCGAGCTGAGTTCGAAGAACTTCGAACTGATCAAACTATCTTCTGAAATCTTCTAAATCCGAGTCTTCTGAGGTCCTCTGCTGGCTGGTCCAAAAAGGTAGAACTAAAAGGATTTACCCTAAACTCTAGGACTACTAAACATGACTCTGGCTATACAAGGTTGGTCATACTCAGCCTAAATTAGTAAACCTAGCCCAAATCCAACTAGGGATCCAACAATCTCCCCCTATTTAGGTGAGGTCACTAAGTACAATGCAGAATAAGAGAAAATACAGACATACAGTTTGAAAATAAATAACTAATAGCACAATATGGCAAATAGAAAGAATATTCACAAAGATTAAAATGTTTTAGAGACTATCTGGAGGAGGAGCAGAAGACGATTTAGTGAACACAATAGTTCTGAGAGGATCTTCTGCTTCTTGTTTTTACATCTTCAGGTCTTGGGCTCCTAGAAGAGTTATAGTAGAAGCTCTACGCACAACAGCTTCTGAGTGGACCTGCATATAAGCATTTGGATCAAATAATTCTTTGTCAATTTCAAACTTATCAAGTTCTTTCTGTCTGAAGGAAGACATTGTTGTAAATTTTGATGGATCTGTTCCTTCTGTCTTTGCCTTGTTTATCTGAGATATACCAATCAACTCATGAAATCTAGCCATCCTGAAATTAAGATCAATCTTTGGTTCATATCCTGGATCAGTTAAAACATCCTGAGCTATCCTTTGAGACTTTCTGAAAATGACAGACTATTGCTGATAATTTATGGAAGGGTAATCCTTTACAGACTGTTCAACATAATAAAAATTTGGTGGTTTGCATTCACTATATTTACCAGCAGGGTTGGAAGATTTCCTTTGAGATGGTCTTGAAGATTTTTTTTGAGTGTAAAGGATCAGGCTTAGAAGATCGTCCGAAATATTGATAAGGAGCTTGCTTTGGAGGATGTGGAGCACTGGAGGAAGATCTTGCCAAACTACTTGAAGTACCTGTAGCAGGAGGAGGAGGAGGTGGATCTTTCCTGAATTTTTTCACTAGAGAGGATCTAGACTTCTTCTTCTGTGCTTTAGCTTGATTTCTAGACATCCGCATCCACTGAGGAGTTTTTGGAGTGAGAGGAATGTTGTGCAGAATGTAATTGGCAAATCATTGTCAAGATTTGGCTTAGGGGCAGCTGGAGCTTTCCTTTTCTTTGATTTGGCTTTCTTGGCATTGTCAAATTCAGAATCATCAGAATCATTAGTTGGGTCATCTTCAGAAGAACTTTGTGGATTGTTATATAGAGCATCTATTTCTTCTATTATTTCCTGTCGAATTTGCTTGTTTGCTAGAGGAGGAACCACTTCAGTTGGAACTACTTCAGCTTCCTGAGCCATTTCTTCAGCAAAAATCTTATCCATATCTGGTAATAGAGAGGTAGAGAAGACAAAGGTGGGAGGGAAAAGAGCCTTGGGCTCAGAGAACTCATCCTCAACAACCTTAACAGGTTCAGCTGCTGGAACTAGAACAAGCTCAGGCTCTGGAGCTGAAAAGCTATTCTGAATAAGCTGCAAAACTTTTGAGCTAACTAGAGCTGTATAGCAAACAATATCTGTACAGTACTGAGGAGAGACAAAAGAATGACTGTTTCTATACATAAGATCCAAAGATTTGAATTAAATCTACTGACTCAGAATCAGTATCCAAAAATTTAGTGAGTTCTGCATTTGGTATCTCAGTATCAACAAATTTTATCTCTGCTACTATTGCTGGTGCTGCTGGAGCTACTTCTTCATGGAGTATCTCCCTATGCATGGTTTTAGTAAGCACTAGAGCCAGGCCCCTGACTGAAGAAGGAGGGAGAGGGAAGACAGATAGTTGGGCAACAAGAGAAGAAATAGAAGAAGAAAGAGGTGAAATGACCTCTGCTATGAGTTATTTAAGGAGAGGTGTGATGGATTGTAGAATGGATGAAATGGAGGGTGAAACTATGTCCATGAGTTAAAGTGGGGTTTGAATAGATATATATGGATTAAAAGTAAAAGAGGAGGGATGAGAATCTAGCATTTGCTCATTTGGAGGGGATGGAGAATGACTGGGGGATGAAAGGAGATTAAATGAAGGTGAAAGTGAGTGAAAGATCTACCTTAACTCTAGAGGGGGGGGGGTGAATAGAGTATTTTAAAATGATTTACAATTTAAAACAGCAAAGCAGTGGAAGTCTTGATTTATGTATATGTGTAAGGTGCTTGTAGTAAAGTAAAAACTAAAGCAGAAAATAAGAAATCACACAACACACAACAAAGTACAAAGCACAGCAAACCAGATGACACAAGGAGCTATAGTGGTTCCCCAACAACCTGGGTACATCCACTCTTCTACCACCCTAGGTAGGAATCCACTGCAGGAATAGTTGATCAGGTGTCCTGGGCACCAATGAGCTTTTGATAAGGTGCTCAAAAACCAGATCTAGATTTTTTGATAAGGTGTCTTGCCACCACTGAGTTTTGACAAGGTCTTAGAAACCAGCCTCAAAACTTTTGAAGGGAGTTTTGATAAACCCTTTTACAGGAGAGAAAGGGAAAAGAAAATAAGTTGATGAAGTTCTTCTCTGTCAACAATCTTAGAGAAGACTAGTGGATGATGTTGTCAAAGCTCCCCCTGAGATCTGTAAGAGTTCAGGAAGATGAGCTTTGCTTAGGGTGATAGGCCTTCAGTTGCTTCAGATCTCCAGCAATAGATGATTTCAGCAGATGCTGAAATGTGTGATGTCTGGAGTCCTTGATGTAGAAGCTTTTGAACACTTGAAGCTTGAAGGAGTAGAATAGCAGATGATCTCCTTCACAGAAAAGTTTCTTGTGTTCTTCAAGAATTCTGACTCAGTAAATCTGTATATCTCAGAAGATGAATTCTTGATGAGTGTATATTTTTTTTCTTGTTCTCTCTTCTGTATATCTTTTTCAAATCTATTAGTCCTGTGTCTTTCAAAAACATTCTGCATGGAGTATATCAGATTCTGACTGTAGATGGCTGTTACTCAGTCATAAATGACTTCCTTAATTGACAACTGTCTCTAGGGAAAGTCCTAAGTAACATTCCATTTAGTCTTCCTTGAAACTTGCTCTAGATTGCTTGAAACGGCTACAAAATCCTTTGCCATAAATGATGGAAATAAATCTGAATGAATTCCATAACTGTTCTGAATTTGAATTCTGAAAGCGTCGATCTCTCAGAAAAATCGTCGATCTGAGCTCAACGATCGTCGAACTGAGCTCAGAGATTGGATTTAAAGTTGAGACAAAAATCGTCGATCTGAGCTCGACTATCGTCGACCTGAGCTCGACTATCGTCGACCTGAGCTCAGAGATTGAATTTCTACTAGAGACACAAACGTCGATTCGAGCTCGAAGATCGTCGACCGGAGTTCAACGACTTGTAGAACTGAGCTCAGAGAACGTCGAACTGAGTTCGACGTTTCGTCGACCTAAGCTCGACGAAAATTGTCTTGATCCTCTACACTGAAGCCTGATCTTTAGAAGGTCTTGAGGGCAGCTTTCAAACCTAAGTACTAACCATAAGACTCTTTCTAATTGACCTATCAGACTATACGGTAAGGTCAAAACAAAATCCTAATCACATAGTGATCCTTACCCAAATTAGTAACAGGGTGTTCCAACAATCTCCCCCTATTTGGGTTAGGATTACTATTTACATGACAGAATATGAAATAACAAGCATACATCAGAATTAAAAAATAAAACAGAAACAACAATGCAGATAACACATGTTGAGCATTGCAGAATCACAGCAAGAGTCACAGATTCAGTCAGAAATTAAATATGAGTATCAGCTTACACAAGTTACTCATTGCCCTTTTTGAAAAGAATTTCTCTATTGGGATTTAGGGCTTCCTTCTTGGATCTTCTATCATCATCTGCACCTAAGGAGGTTTGAGATTTTGGCCTTGGAACAATAGTCTCAGGATGCAGCTTCATGTAACTTTCAGGATCAAAGAACTTCCTGGATGAATATCTTTCCAATTCTTTCTTTCTTTGCTCTGACAGGGTTGTGATGTTAGAAGTATCTCTGCCTTGCTCTTTAGCCTTCTTAATCCGATCTAATGCAGCAAGTTCTTTCATTCTAGCTGTCCATGATAAAGGATTGTTCTCAGGGTCTTCGAATGGAACTGGAGGTTCATATCTGTTTGATTCCATTGAGTCAGTAGGAGGAGCTCTAGAGACGACTATATCTTTCATCTTGTAAGGGAAAGGACCAGATGTAGAATCAGTAGGGCCTTGTCCTTCCCTTTGATATGGGTGTTGTCTAGCTTGATTTCTGGAGAGAGTCCTATAATCTCTCTGTCTGCCTCTTCACTGACCTCTCCTTGACTGATATCCTCTTTGCTGTTGGCCTCTTGGTTGATATCTATCTTGAGATTGGTAAGAGCTTGGCTTATCAGCAGAAGAAGATTGAAAGGCTGAACCTCCACCATATCCTAAATCTGGAGGAGGAGGAGGAGGGAATTGGGAAGATCCTTTTTCATACTTATCAAGATTTCTCCTTTTCTTCATAGCCTTAAGTTGATTCTTAGAATATTGTATCCATGGTTCAGTAATTTGGCAGTCATGAAGAATGTAATATGGTATATCATTGTCATCTTTGGCTTTTGCAGGAGGTACCCTCATCATAGCCTTACTTCTTGCTTTCCTTTTCTTGGCAATGGTGCCAGAAGAATCATTAGAGTCAGAGTTGAATTGATCACTATCTGAACACTGGGGTCTGTCATATAGATCATCAATTCTTTTGATATACTCTTCTTGTTGTTTTGACTTCTCAGCAGACAAAACAGGAGCAGAAACTATTGGAGCAGCAGTAGACACAAGAATTTCAGCAGCAGGTTATTCAATATATAGAGCAGGCTCATCAGCCTTTGTCATCAATAAATCAACAGCACTATCAGAACAAGCAACATCAACAGCAGCAACAACATCCATAACATTAGCAGAAAGAATTTGTTCCACAGCCTTGATATATGCAGTAATTTGGCTGGGCTCACATCTATCAACAGGCACAATGGACTTAGTCATATATTCTACTTGCTGAGCTGGTAAACAGCTGAAGTAAAGAATGTCAAAGACTGATAACAGTAACCTGAGGTCCACTGTTAGTACAGGAACTGAGGCTTGAGAGGCTTGAATCTCTTCTTCATGAGGCATCTCCCCCTGCCTGGATTCAGTGGTAACTGGATCAAGGCACCCCATAGAATGGATTGCCTGAGGAGGAAAAAGAGAAGAGAGCCTTGCAGATAACTCCTGGATGGATTTCAGGAGTGGAGCCATGGAGGTCTCCAGAAGGAGTGCTAGCCTGGGAGCCAACATCCCATATAGCTTATCTGCTAGTGCAGGAATGTCTACTTGCTCAAGTGGAACTTGAGTAGAGGTAGAGGAGAGAGTGACTGGAATAGATGGTGAAGGAGCTGCAGAAGTGGTGATAAAAGAGGTGGATGGAAGGATGGATGGTTGAGAGATTAGAATTGTGGAGATGAAAGTAATAGGAATGGAAATGGAAATGGATGGGGTGAAAGATGGTTGGGTGAGAATATCATGGAGTAGTTGTTGGTATGAGGAGGATGATGGAGGCTCAAGAGGTGAGGAGGGGGAATCATCCATGTAGGAATCATCCATGAGGTTGAATGATGGAAGGGAAGAATCAATGGGTGGATAATAATGCAGAGGGAGGAATTGCTCTTCTGTGGTGGCTGGAGGAGGTGAAGGAGGTGATAATAAAGATGATATAGGAGATGAAATATACGTGGTGGATGAACTTGAAGTGGTGATGGGGGATGAAGGAATGGTGGAAGAAACAATGGGTGAGGAAAATGGAGATGAGGTGGAGGCAGGCAGCTCTTCTAATGGGGCAGTTGCCTGTGGGGAAGTGACTTGAGTAGTCCTGGTGCCTGAATATGAGATTTCTGCAGCAGCCCTGCTTGGGTTGATAATCTGCCTGTCCCATTTGCTAAAAAGAGCACAGGACAGCCTTTTGGAGGCATTTATGTTCATCCCACTGGACACCAACAATTCAGGGCACCTGGAGTGCAGGAATAGCCCTATGATCCTCCCAAAGTTTACCAAACTTTTGTTCACTTTCTTCTTAGTCAAGTCAAAGAAGATCTCTCCCCAGTTCAAATGTTTCTTATCCACAATGGTTCCCATCAAGCAGAACTGATACCTAGAGATGGTATCATGTGCTGAGTGCTTTGCCGACAGCACTTTCCCCATGACATCAGCAAGAAATCGATACTCAATTGACAAATTCTTTTTCAGCAATTTGTTAGGGTTAGCAGCAGAATGTCCCATTCTATCTAACATAGTTGCAAACTCCTCTCCAGATAGCTCAATGGAATAATTTCCAGTACTTAATTGAAACACTTCAGTCAGGAGAGCAGGTGTTAGGGATACCTGAGTCCCGGCTACAGTACCAACAATTGTATTCTGATCAAGATTGTGCGGCGTATATACCCATTCTTTGAACTCATCGGCTGCAATTTTCATTCTCGTGGTCATTAACTGCACTAACTGCTGTTCTCTGAATAAGTCCAGAATATCTTTGAATATTTGATCGCTTCCATCAAAGGAATCCATGTCGATATCAAAGCCTGTGTCGAATTTCATCTTGGCGAGGGCGACAACAGACACAGACATTATGTACCTGCAAAGATGAACAAACACGACCAAGTGCAGTAGAGTTTGGAGGGAAAGAAAAAATTTGCAGAGAGTATGAAAGCACAAAAGAAGAACGACGACCGAAGAATGAATTTTATATTAGGGTTCGACGCCGGAAAGGAAAGATCGTTGAACTCCGTTCGACGATCGGGGCTGATAGGGGAATCTGAAGAGTCTTCAATATCGTCGATCTCCGCTCGACGACATTGGAGAGCGTCGAGCTCTGCTCGACGATCGCTGACCAGACAGAAGATAGCCTAGCGCTATCTGACGACGCTGAACTCCAGTCGACGTTTTGGAAAATGTCGATCTCCGTTCGACGTTCTTAGGGAAAAACGTCGAGCTCAGTTCAGAGACTAAAAACAGCCTACAGACACTAGAAAAAGAAGATTTTAGCCTAGTCTTGGTCTGTTCTTAGAGTTTTAAAATCTTGGGATTTATTTTAAACTTCCTCCATCTAACATTCCTAACTGATTTAGGAAGAAGGTATGTTTCTTTTCATCCAATGGTTTGGTGAAAATATCTCCCCTTTGCAAATCAGTTGGGATATATTGAAGTTCAATTTTATTTTTCTCAACATTATCCCTTAGAAAGTGATGCATAATCTCTATATGTTTTGTCCTACTATGGAGGACTGGATTTTGTGCTATAGAAATAGCACTAGTATTATCACAAAAGATTTTTGACCCTTCTAAGTTATAGCCATAGTCTAGGAGCTGGTTTTGGATCCACAAAATCTGTGAGCAACAACTGCCTGCTGCCATGTATTCAGCTTCAACAGTTGAAGTGGACACAGATGTCTATTTCTTACAGAACCAGGAAACAAGTCTGTCACCAAGGAACTGGCAAGTTCCACTGGTGCTTTTCCTGTCTACTTTACATCCAGCATAATCAGCATATGAAAATCCAGTTAATTCAAATCCTGAGTCTTATGGATACCAGAGTCCTAGATTTGGACAACTTTTTACATACCTAAGAATCCTCTTAACTAATGTTAGGTGTGGCTCTCTAGGGCTTACTTGGAATCTAGCACATATGCATGTAGCAAACATTATATCAGGTCTACTAGCTATAAGGTACAATAGAGAGCCAATCATTGCTCTATATGTTGTCTGATCAACATGTTTTCCATGTTCATCAGTATCTAATACAACATTAGTAGGCATAGGTGTTTTCATACAAGATGCTTCAGACATTCCAAATTTCTTAACCAGTTCTTTTGCATACTTGGTTTGAGAAATGAATATGCCTTCAGCATATTGTTTGACTTGCAATCCTAGGAAGAAGGAAAGCTCACCCATGCTACTCATTTCAAATTTAGAATGCATTAGGTTAGAGAACCTTTTGCACAAATTTGAATCAGTAGACCCAAATATGATATCATCTATATATATTTGTACTAGTAGGGTATGGGACTTATGGGTTCTAATAAAAAGAGTTTGGTCTACTCTACCCCTTATAAAATCATTTTTCAGAAGAAAGCATGCTAGGGTCTCATACCATGCTCTAGGAGCTTGCTTGAGACCATATAATGCTTTATGCAATTTGAAAACATAATCAGGATGAGTTGGAGAAATAAAACCTGGGGGTTGTCTGACATAGACTTATTCCTTGATGTCTCCATTTAGAAAAGCACTCTTCACATCCATCTGGTAGACCTTGAATCCTTTATGAGCTACATAAGCTAGGAATATTCTTATGGCCTCTAACCTTGCAACTGGTGCAAAGGTCTGGTCATAGTCTATTCCTTCCTCTTGAGAATATCCTTGTGCAACTAGCCTTTCCTTGTTTCTTACAATAACTCCTTGATCATCCAACTTGTTTCTGAACACCCACTTTGTTCCAACAATGGAGTGATCCTTAGGCCTTGGCACTAGTTCCCAAACTTTGTTCCTCTCAAATTGACGTAGTTCCTCTTGTATAACAATGATCCAGTGTGGATCTTGTTCTGCATCTTGAATAGATTGAGGCTCAACTTGAGATAGAAAGCAGGTGTGCATCAGGTTCTGGTTGACCTGATTTCTGGTTTGCACACCAGCTGAGATGTCTCCAATCACTTGGGAGACTGGATGATCTCTTGTTGTTACTAAATCAACAGGGGGTGTTGATTGTTCACCAACCTGTGTTGTTGTTTCCTCTAGTGGAATAACAACTGGCTCTTCAAGATGGTTCTCTCCAAGATGTTGAACATCTTCTTCATCTTCACTGCTCTCATCCTTATGTTGGATAGGTGAATGTATTGAATCCTTTTCTGCAATATGCAACCTGTCCAAATTTTCTGAAAGAGAGTTAACCTGCAAGGGTTCTATGGTAGAAGTAGGCTTCTCCTTATAAAACATGTTAGTCTCATCAAAGGATACATGAACAGATTCTTCAATTTTAAGAGTAGATTTGTTATACACCCTATAAGCTTTACTGATCATGGAGTATCCCAGAAACACTCCTTCATCAGCTTTAGCTTGGAATTTTGCTAAGTGTTTCTTATCATTATTGTGAATATAACAAATGCAACCAAAAATTTTGAAGTAGTCTACTTTAGGTTTCTTCCCTTTGAGCAATTCATAGGGAGTCTTGCCCTTCAGTTTATGTATCAAACTTCTGTTCAACACATGGTTGGAGGTGTTCACTGCCTCTGCCCAAAAAGATAGAGGAAGGTGAGCATCTGTCAACAATGTAGTAGCAGATTCAATAAGGGTTCTATTTTTCCTTTCAGCTACCCCATTTTGTTGAGGAGTTCTAGGAGCTGAGAAAGTATGCCTGATCCCTTCACTTTGACAGAACTCTTGCATAAGAAGAGAATCAAACTCTGTCCCATGATCACTTCTGATCAGGGCAATGTGAGTATTGAACTCAATCTGTATACATTTGAGAAACTCTGTCAAACACTTAAAGTTATCAGACTTCTTCCTCAGAAAAAACACCCATGTGAATCTGGAGAAGTCATCTACAATCAATAAAGCATAAGATTTCCCTCCTAAGCTTTGTATTGTAATGGGTCCAAAAAGATCCATGTGTAGCAGATACAAAATCCTAGGTGAATCACTCTTATTAAGTGACTTAAAACTATTTTTAGTTTGCTTGCCTAATTGACAAGCCCTGCAGAGTCCTTCCTTCTTGTAGGGGCCAGAAGGCAGTCCTCTAACAAGGTTGTCCTTGGATAGCCTAGCAATGGTTCTAAGGTTTAGATGTCCTAGTCTCTTATGCCATAAATCATTTGGTTTGCAAACTGAATTAAATAAACAGATATCTATATTGGTTGAAAGGAAATCTACAAGATAAATGTTACCTTTCCTTTTACCTGTTAACACTATTGTGTTATCCTCTGACTTAATCTTGCATAAGGATTTGTTGAATATCACTTGATAGCCTTCATCACAGAGTTGACTGATGCTGATTAGGTTGTGCTTCAGTCCTTCCACATAAGCCACCTTCTTGAATGTGACTGAGCCAATCTGAACAGCACCATATCCTTTTGTTTGACCAAAGTTTGAATCACCAAATATCACTTTGGGTCCAAGTTTGGTTTTGAAGGATGTTAGATTCTCCTTGCTTCCTGTCATGTGCTTTGAGCACCCACTATCCAGATACCATTGTTGGGTCATTACTGGATAGGTCTTCACCTGCACAGAAATAGCTTATATGTTTTTGACCCAGTTTACCTTGGGCCTAGGTTTATAACCTTTAAACTCAGAAATAAAAGACATCCCTGGCTGACTCTTATATCCTTCAGGATGGTATCTCCTAGGAGGTACTATCCATTCAGTATAAGGGTTGAAGCTTTGGGATGAAGGACTTCTAGGATTGATTCTAGATTTACCTCTGAAAGAATGTTCAAAGCTCTGAGCTCCGTTCGACGATCGTCGAGCTGAGGTCGACGATCTTGGGTCAGATCGTCGAGCTCCGTTCGAAGATCGACTATGCCAGAGTTCAGAGTTCAGACGTCGTCGACCTGAGTTCGACGATTCAGCCTTGGATCGCTAAGCTCCGTTTGATGATCGTCGAGCTCCGTTCGACGTTTTCTGCTGAACTTTAGTTTTCTTTGGTAAGTCTGCATTCTTCCTAGCCACATCTACAACTCCCTTTCCTTTATCAGAAATAAATTTAATTGGGGTTGTCAATACTATAGGTTGGCTGGATGAAGCACCCAAGCCCAGTATACTATTGAGTCTTGTGTTCACTGTGCTTGTGATGTCCATCAGTTTGATGCTTCTCCCATTGAGGGATTCTTCAAACTTCTTGGCCTTAGACAGTTCACTTTTCAGTGAGGCTATCTGCTCCCTACAGCATTCCAACTCCTCAGAGAGTTTGAGGTTGTCTGATTTTAAGGTGCTAAGTTCAGACAATTGATTTCTGAGAGAGATTATCTCTTTCTCAGATTTTAGCAGGTCTAAACAAAGTGCCTTAAATTCAAATTTGAAGTCCTCTGAATTAAAATCAAAAGAATCTATTACCTGGTCTTCTTCATCTTCATGTTCAGATTTAGATTCTGAATCTGATTCTTGTTCTGCATCAGAATTTTGTTGGGAGGCATTGATAGCCATCATGCAGAATTACTTTTCTTAAGCATCATCTTCATCATCACTTGAGCTTGATGAAGCTTCTGATTCTTCTTCAGTATAACTCCAGCTTTCAGCTACAAATCCCTTCCTTGTATGTTTGTTCTTGCTGGAGGAGGATTTGTTATAATTGTTTCCCTTGGAGTCCTTATCTCTTCTTCTTTCTTTTCTGTCCTTTTTGTCCTTGTTCTGGTTTTCTGGACAATCAGGCACAATATGGCCTGGTTTCCTGCATCCAAAACAGATTATTTCTTTATTATTTGACTCGTCATACCTTGGCTTCTCATGCCCTTTGAATGATCTCTTTCTGAAATCCTTCCTGGACATCTTATAGAATCTCTTGGCCAGCAGACTTAGGAGTTCATCATTTCCTGTGACTTTGTCTTCAGGCTGCTCTTCTATGGATTTAAAAGCTACGGTCTTCTCCTTTCTGATGGCTAGAGAAGCAGTCTTTTGTTCTTCTTCCCTATTCTTGATGAGCAGCTCATAAGATTTGAGCTTGCCCAGAAGAGCCTCTGTGGTGATCTCACTTAGACTTCTGGCATCTTTAATTGGCCATATTCTTGAATCCCAAGTGCTGGGTAAGCACATTAGGATTTTGTCATTTAGTTTAGTGAGTGAGATCTCCTTGTCCAATGTCTTCAACTCACTAACTATCAGACTGAGCGGGTTGTACATATCAGCAACTGACTCAGTTTCTCCTTTCTTGAAGTTCTCATACTGGGATATGAGATGGGATCTCCTGTCCTTCCTTTCATTAGCAGATCTAGATACAATCTCAGAAAGCTTATCCCATATATCTTTAGCTGAACTGCATTCAGCCACCTTTTGGAATATCTCATCAGACATGGTCTGAGAAAGAATATTCATAGCCTTTGCATCTGCAACTTTCCATTTCTTTATTTCTACATCTGTTCCTGAGGGAGGTGGAACAACACTTGTACTTGTGGTCTCTAGAGGTCTTGGACAAACTGTCAAAACAGAATTAAAAATGTCCTCATCAATAGAATTCATATACAGTCTAATCCTTGCCTTCCAAAGTGCAAACTTGGAAATATTACACACTGGAGGTCTGGTGCTAGCATAGTCTTTGTTCTATGCCATGGTTTTGAAGGAAATGAATATAATACAAAAATTAATACCCCTCTATAGAGGATTGATCTTTTCAGAGATCTTTTGGTTCAGGAGTCAGCCTGTAAGAACCAACCAACCTCTGATACCAATTGAACATGAGTGAAAGATCTACCTTAACTCTAGAGGGGGGGGGGGGGTGAATAAAGTATTTTAAAATAATTTACAATTTAAAACAGCAAAGTAGTGGAAGTCTTGATTTATGTATATGTGTAAGGTGCTTGTAGTAAAGTAAAAACTAAAGCAGGAAATAAGAAATCACACAGCACACAGCAAAGTACAAAGCACAGTAAACCAGATGACACAAGGAGCTATAGTGGTTCCCCAACAACTTGGGTACATCCACTCTTCTACCACCCTAGGTAGGAATCCACTGTAGGAATAGTTGATCAGGTGTCCTGGGCACCAATGAGCTTTTGATAAGGTGCTCAAAAACCAGATCTAGATTTTTTGATAAGGTATCTTGCCACCACTGAGTTTTGACAAGGTCTCAGAAACCAGTCTCAAAACTTTTGAAGGGAGTTTTGATAAACCCTTTTACAGGAGAGAAAGGGAAAAGAAAATAAGTTGATGAAGTTCTTCTCTGTCAACAATCTTAGAGAAGACTAGTGGATGATGTTGTCAAAGCTCTCCCTGAGATCTGTAAGAGTTCAGGAAGATGAGCTTTGCTTAGGGTGATAGGCCTTCAGTTGCTTCAGATCTCCAGCAATAGATGATTTCAGCAGATGCTGAAATGTGTGATGTCTGGAGTCCTTGATGTAGAAGCTTTTGAACATTTGAAGCTTGAAGGAGTAGAATAGCAGATGATCTCCTTCACAGAAAAGTTTCTTGTGTTCTTCAAGAATTCTGACTCAGTAAATCTGTATATCTCAGAAGATGAATTCTTGATGAGTGTATATATTTTTTTCTTGTTCTCTCTTCTGTATATCTTTTTCAAATCTATTAGTCCTATGTCTTTCAAAAACATTCTGTATGGAGTATATCAGATTTTGACTGTAGATGGCCGTTACTCAGTCATAAATGACTTCCTTAATTGACAACTGTCTCTGGGGAAAGTCCTAAGTAACATTCCATTTAGTCTTCCTTGAAACTTGCTGCAGATTGATTGAAACGGCTACAAAATCCTTTGCCATAAATGCTGGAAATAAATCTGAATGAATTCCACAACTGTCCTGAATTTGAATTCTGAAAGCGTCGATCTCTCAGAAAAATCATCGATCTGAGCTCAACGATCGTCGAACTGAGCTCAGAGATTGGATTTAAAGTTGAGACAAAAATCGTCGATCTGAGCTCGACTATCGTCGACCTGAGCTCAGAGATTGAATTTCTGCTAGAGACACAAACGTCGATCTGAGCTCGAAGATCGTCGACCGGAGTTCAACGACTTGTAGAACTGAGCTCAGAGAACGTCGAACTGAGTTCGACGTTTCGTCGACCTGAGCTCGACGAAAATTGTCTTGATCCTCTGCACTGAATCCTGATCTTTAGAAGGTCTTGAGGGTAGCTTTCAAACCTAAGTACTAACCTTAAGACTCTTTCTAATTGACATATCAGACTATACAGTAAGGTTAAAACAAAATCCTAATCACATACTGATCCTTACCCAAATGAGTAATAGGGTGTTCCAACAGAAGGTATGGATGATAGATTGTAAAGAGGAGGAATGTCAGTAAGATGAGAAGGAAGAGGGGAAAGAGGAGGAGTAACATGCTCTAGTGAATGAGCATGCTCTGGAAATTATTGTACTGGAGAAAGAATTAATGAATGTTGTGGTAGTGGTGAGTGAACTGGTGAAGAAAGATGGATGGGGGAAGCAGGAGGTATAGGTTGATATGCTGGAGTTGTGGAAGTTATTTGAACAAGAGGAGGAGGTGGAGGAGGAATGGAAATATCCTCAGTAGAGTGGGAAGTGGCTGGAAAAGCCCTTGTACTCCCAGAAGTTCTGGAAGAGGAAGCCCTGGATAGCTTAGGAATGTACCACTCTCACCTGCCAAATAAGGCGCAGGTTAGCCTCTTGGAGGCATTAATGAATATGGTCGGGGTGACCAGTGATTCTGCAGCCTTGGCCTGGAAGAAGATTCCCAGTATTCTCCCAAAATAAACTTCCTTCTTTGTGTTTTTCTTATTTATCAATTCAAACATAATTCTAGCCTAGTTGATGGCCTTCTTGTTAACCACAACACACATTACTAGGAACTGTTGTCTAGTAATGTAATCGTGGGCGGTATGCTTGCCCAGCAGAACTTTTCCTACAACATCTGCTAGAAACTTATAATCAGCAGACAGATGTTTCTTCAGTAGCTTGTTAGGGTTGTCTCTAGAATAACCCATTATACTCAACATTTCATCAAATTTAGAAGAATCAATCTCTAATTCTTCTTCTCCATTCATTAAGCCGAAAATTTCAGAAAGAATTTCAGGGATGAGAGAGACGGCGTTACCTGCTATAGTTCATACCAATGTGTCAGCATCTGGAGACGATAAAGAGTAAACCCATTGTCTAACCTTGGTCGCCACAATTTTTATCCTGGTTGTCATTAGGTTCTTCAAATGTAAATCTTCAAACAGTTGCAGAATGTCAAGGAAAATTTGATCTGAGTGCTGGACTGATTTAAAGTCGATGTCAAAACCCATATCAAATTTTATGGCTGCGAGAGCGCTTGCTGGATTTTTCATGATCACCTACAACAAAGAAACAGATAGATCAAGTGCGAGGGAACTGAAAGCGTGGGATGGTGGTCGAAGAAAACCTAGTTATAAGGTTGTTCAGAATATGAAATGACAAACTCCGTCCTGTGAAACAGAAAAGTTCTTCGATCTGGGGTCGACGAAATATTTTATTGACAAAAGTGTTCGTCGATCTCAGTCGGAAGAAGGGAAAACTTTTCGTCGTCCTCAGGTTGACGAAATTTTTTTGAAGCCAGATCGTCAATCCTGGTCGACGAAAAATGACTTACATAGAGAGTTCGTCGATCTCAGGTCGACGAAAAATCTCAAGAACTTTCCTCAGTTTGTCGATCTCCGTTCGACGAATTGTGGCAAATTTTCGACCACAGACAGAGAATAAAATTAATGTATCACCATTCATCATGCCTAGCTGATTCATAAAGAATAGATGTTTCTTCTTATCTAAGGGTTTGGTGAAGATATCTGCCCTTTGCAAATCAATGGGGATGAAGGTAAGATTAATTTTCTTCTTGTCAACACACTCTCTAATGAAATGATGTCTTACATCTATATACTTTGTTATACTATGATGCACTGGGTTCTATGCTATGGATATATCGCTGGTAATATCAAAGAATAGAGTTGAATTATTTAAGTTGTATCCATAATCCAGGAGTTGATTTTCTATCCATAACATCTGTGAACAGTAATTGCCAGCTGCTATATATTCAGCTTCTGCTATTTATGTAGACAAAAATGTCTATTTTTTACAAAACCAGGAGAAAAGTTTAGCACCAAGGAACTGGCATGTTCTTGATGTGCTTTTCTTGTCCACTCTTCATCTAACAAAGTCAGCATCTGAGTATCCAGTTAAATCAAACTCTGACTCAGTTGGATACCAGAGTCCTAGATTTGAGCAAATTTTTAAATATCTTAAAATTCTTTTTAGCAAAATTAGGTGAGATTCTTTAAGGTTCACCTGGAACCTAGCACAAAGATAAGTAGCAAACATAATATCTGGCCTACTTGCTGTGAGATATAAAGGGACCCAATAATGGCCCTATATAATTTCTGATCAACAGATTTCCCATGTTCATCTAAATCAACCACAACATTTGTAGCCATAGGTGTTTTCTTAGCCGTGGCGTCAGCCATCCCAAACCTTTTGATTAGCTCTTTAGCATATTTGGATTGAGAAATGAAAATATCATCAGGAGTCGCTTTACTTGGAGGCCAAGGAAATAGGAGAGCACACCCATGCTACTCATCTCAAACTTAGAATGCATAAGGTTGGAGAACCTTTTGCATAGTTTGGGACTTATGGAGCCAAATATGATGTCATCTATATATATTTGTAATAATATAATTTTATCATGATGATGTTTGAAAAATAAATCCATATCTACCATGACTCTAAAAAATTTATGCTCTAAAAGAAAGCTTGCCAAGGTTTCATACCAAGATCTTCGAGCTTGCTTTAGACCATAGAGAGCTTTATGCAATCTAAAAATATAAGAGGGATAAGTTGAAGAGATAAAACCTGGTGGTTGTTACACATAAACCTCTTCTTTAAGTTCTCCATTCAGAAATGCACTCTTTACATCCATTTGGTAGACTTTGAACTTTTTGAATGCAGCATAAGCAAGGAAAATCCTTATTGCCTCAAGCCTGGCAACATGTGCAAATGTCTGGTCATAGTCAATGACTTCCTCTTGCCTATAGCCTTGAGCTACTAGCCTTGCTTTGTTCTTCACAATTACACCTTGGGTATCAAGTTTATTTCTAAATACCCACTTAGTTCCAATGATTGGGTAGTCTTTGGGTCTTGGAACTAAGTCCCAAACTCTACATCTCTTAAATTAGTTGAGCTCCTGTTGCATAGTAATAATCCAGTGTGGATCTTGGTCAGCATCTTTGATGGATTGGGGCTCAATTTGAGATATGAAGCAGACATGCATCATATCCTAGTGGAGTTGATGCCTTGTCTGCACACCTACTGATATGTCTCCTATTACTTGAGATATAGGGTGATCTCTAAGTATGACAAAATCAGTTGGCGGAGTTCGTTCAGCAACAGCCTGGGGAGTTAATTCCTCTGGTGGAATTAGGTTAGCTGTTGTTGGTTTTGTATTGAAATCAGTATCTTCATCATCACTTTATTCAGCAACATGTGGAGGAGGATGTGTAATAACCTCATTGGTGAGGGTCAACTCATTTAGCTTCTCACACATGTTAGGTACCTGCAAGGTTTCACTGGTAGAAGCTATCTTCTCCTTGTAAAACATGTTAGTATTATAAAAAGAAATGTGAATAAATTCTTCCATTTTTATGGTTGATTTATTACATATCATATAAGTCTTGCTTACTTGGGAATATCCAAAAAAAATTCCAACTTCAGCCTTATCTTCAAATGTTCTAAGGTATTTCTTGTTATTGTTGTGAATGTAACAAACACAGCCAAATATTTTAAAATATTCTACTTTAGGTTTCTTCCCTTTGAGTAGTTCATATAGGGTCTTGCCCTTAAGTTTGTGTATTAAACTTCTATTCAGGATATAGTTTGCTGTGCTCATAGCCTCTGCCCAAAAGGATAGGGACAGGTGAGCATCTGCTATTAATGTGCCTGCAGCTTCAATGAGGGCTCTGTTCTTCCTTTCAGCTACCCCATTTTATTGAGGAGTTCTAGGAGCAGAGAAACATTGTCTAATACCTTCCTTCTCACAGAACTCTTGCATAAGAAGAGACTCAAACTCAGTACTATGATCACTTCTGATCAATGCAACTGGAGTAGAGTACTCAATCTGTATACTCTTGAGAAAATCTGTAAAAACCTTGAAGTTATCTGACTTGTTTCTCAAGAAGAACACCCAAGTGAACCTTGAGAAGTCATCAACAATCACTATGGTATAAGACTTCCCTCCTAGGCTTTGTACAGTAATGGGACCAAAAAGATTCATGTGGAGCAAATACAGAATCCTAGGTGAATCACTCTTATTAAGTGACTTAAAACTATTTTTAGTTTGTCTGTCTTACTGACAAGCCCTGCAAAGGCTTTCCTTCTTGTAGGGGTAAGAAAGCAATCCTCTAACAAGGTTGTCTTTAGATAATTTAGCAATATTTTTTAAGTTGATATGTCCTAATCTCTTATGTCAAAGCTTATTGTTATTACTAGTCTGGTTAAATAAACAAATTTCTGTTCTAGTTGATTTGAAATTTACTATGTAGATGTTTCCTACTCTAGAGCCAGTTAACACCGTTTTATTTTCAGCAGAAGAAATAATGCAAGAGGATTTTTCAAATGATACCTGAAACCCTTCATCACAGAGTTGACTAATGGAAATCAGGTTGTGCTTTTATCCACTTACATATGCTACTTTTCTGAATGTAACATGATCAATCTTTACATCACCATATCCTTTGGTCTGACCACAGTTAGAGTCACCAAAAATAACTTTTGGACCTAGCTTGGACTTGTATTTGGATAAGTTGTCCATGCATCCAGTCATATGTTTTGAACAACCACTATCCAGATACCACTCTTCCTGTGTGGTAGGATAGTCTTTTACCTGCACAAAAACAGATTAGAAATTCTTGACCTAGGTTATCTTGGGTCCTTGTTAATTCACATAATTAAAACTAGAGATGTATGAATACTCAGGTTGATTCTTATAGCCCAAGGGATGCTATTTCTACGGTGGAATTATCCATTGATTAAAGGGGCTGAAGTTTTCTCTGGATTTACTACAAAATCTATTGGAGTTGAAGTTTTTATTATTTTGAACTGAGGTCAATGAATTCTGGTGAGTTTGTCGATTTGAGCTCGATGAACAGGGATGAGTTCATCGAGCTCCACTCAGAGAATGAAAATATTCATTTTCTGGGCCCCAATATTGTCGATCTCTGGTCGACGAACCATACTGGTTTCGTCTATCGCAGTTCAGAGAATAGTTATGGTAAAAGTTTGTGTTCGGAGTTCGTCGACTTGAGTTTGACGAACTGTACACATTTCGTCGTTCTGAGTTCGATGAAATTTACTGAACATTATTCTGATTATTGTTTTTCTTACTCCTTTTCTTTTTCTTATTTTTGTGTTTAAGCTCTGTTTGATTAGGGTTATTATTTTCTATTTTCTCTTTACCTTTTTAGAAACAAATTTTATTGGGGTTGTTAATATGTTCTTCTGAATTAATGGGAGTAGGATTGATGAAGAACCCAAGCTCAGCTTGCCATTTAACCTGACATTTATTGTGCTTGTAATGTCCATCAGCTTAAGGCTTCTCTCATTGAGAGATTCCTCAAGTTGCTTAGCCTCACATAACTCAGTCTTTAATTTAATAATTTGTTCATTTGCTAAAGTTACTTCATCTTTTAATTTGTTATTTTCCAACATCAGGTTCTCTTGTTCATTTAGTTTCTCTCTAAGTTATTTAATTACTTTTTCAGAATTTCTTAAGTCTAAGCACAATGATTTGAATTCAGTTCTAAAGTTTTCAGAATTAAAATCGAATGAAGATAATACCTGATCCTCTTCAGTTATAGGTTCTTCTGTGTCTGTCAGGTCAGCATCAGAGTGAGTACTTGATGCATCAATAGCCATCAAGTATATCTCCTTGTCTTTAGCTTCCTCTTCATCCTCACTGGAGCTGGAGGATGAGAAATCTTCTTCAGTGTCACTCTAGGTTTCAGCAATGAAACCTTTCTCCTTTCTTTTGTGCTTGCTGGAGGAGGGCTTGCTATATTGCTGTCTTCTAGTCTCCTTTTCTTTTCTTTTATCTTTCTTTTGAGTCTCTGGACACTCTGAAATAAAATGTCCAGGCTTCCTACAGCCAAAACAAACTATATCTTTAGTTGGTGTTTTATCATACCTGGGTTTGTCATCTTGCCTAGATAACTTTCTTTTGAAGTCCCTTTTGCCCATTTTATAAAATCTCTTGGCTAAGAGACTTAGAAATTCTTCATTGACAGTTAGGGCTTCCGATTCTTCAGTAGCTTTGAAAAAGCTATATTCTGCTCTTTGCTCCTAAAAGGATTCTTCTGTTCTGCAGCTTCTCTTGAGTTGATCAGTTGCTCATAAGATTTGAGCTTTCCCAGTAGATATTCAGTGGAAATCTTATTGAGGCTTCTAACTTCCTTGATTGGCCAGATCCTAGAATCCCATGAGCTAGTGAAACACATAAGGATTTTGTCATTCACTTCTATAAGTGTAATATCCTTTTCCAATGTCTTCAGCTCATTGATTATTTAGCTTAATCTGTTGTATATATCTCCAACAGTCTCTGACTCATCCTTTTTGAAATTTTCATACTGAGAGATGAGGTTGGATCACCTATCCTTTCTCTCATCAGCAGAGCCAACTACCATCTGGTTAAGTGAGTCCCAAATAGCTTTGGCTGATGTGTATTCAGCCACTTTCTGGAAGATGTCATCAGACATGGTCTGAGCCAGAATATTCAAGGCATTTGCATCAACAATCTTGGCCTTTTTCTGAGCATCTGTCCACTCAGGTGGTGGAACAGCATGAGTGCTTGAAGTAGAGGTGGAGGCAGTTTTGGTAACAGGAGGTCTTGTCAAAATAGAGTTAAAAATGTCCTCATCAATAGAGTTCATATAGAGTTTTATTCTTGCCTTCCAGATACCAAAGTTATTTAAATTGCACACTGGAGGTCTGGTGCTTGCATAATCTTTGTTCTGTGCCAATGTGATCATAGAAAATTAAGAAGCAGGAAATCTGATCTAACAGGGATCTTGGTTCAAGTGTTAACTTGTACAACCAAAGAAACACACCCTCTGATACCAATTGAAAGGAGGGGTTAGATTTGACTTACTCTAGGGGGGGTGAATAGAGTATTAAAAAAAGTTGGCTATTTTTAGATTTATTTCAGAGTAAAATAAGTGATACCATGTAACAGTTATAGAAATAAAAACAAGCTAAACTATTCTAACAATCACAACCACAGTAAGAACAAAAACAGAAAATAAGCAACCAGACAACACAAGAAATTTTGTAGTGGTTCCCCTAAACTTGGGTGCATCCACTCTTCTACCACCCTGGTAGGAATACACTAACATGTTTTGATCAGGTGACTGCCACCACAATATCTATTTGTAGGGAGATATTGCAACCCTTTGAGCTTTTGATCAGGTGCCCAAAAACCAAACTCAAGTCTTTTGGAAGGTGACTTGTGAACCAGGCTAACTTTTGAAGGGAGTTAAAATCCTACACAATGGGGTGGGAAAGAAGGTGATGTTAGTCTTCTCTTTTCTCAAAAACAATTTGAGAAGACTTTGTGGATCCTTAATAGTGTCAAAGTTCCCCCTGAGATGTTGAAGGTTCAGGAAGACTGGAGCTTTGCTTCAGGGTGTAGGTCTTCAGCCTTGTTTTGTCAATGTCCAAGAATCCAGTAGATAGATGTTAGAAGAATATTTCTGAAGATTCCAGACTATGAAGATGAAGAAGACTCTTGATTTTTTTGATGAATGTTCTTCTTTATTCTTTTTAATTGATAAGGATGAAAACACAGAGAATTTTTCTATACTGAGAAAAAGAGAGTTCTGGAAGATTTTCAGTTCTCTGTGCTGTATCTTTCTCATATGCTTGTGTGTGCTCCTTAAAAGGAGAGAATCTCTTTTTATATTTTCTGTCAATTATATCTCCTTTGAAATTTGAATTACTGCCTTAAATGCTGGCTGATCTGGAGATTACAAAGGTTGGAATAAATCATTAATGAGTTTCCCCAACTATCCTCAAAAAATAAGCAAGTGAATATCCTGATTAATACCATAATTAATGATGCCAATAACAGCTATATTCAGAGGAATATATGCATTAATTACTTAGGAGTAATACTGCTAATTAATGTGAAAATAAAGGAATAGAAGGAGGGAAAAATCTCAATCTGGAACCGGGACAGAAATCGTCGACCTATGGACGAAATTCGTAGACCTGACATCCAAGATCATCGACCTAAGAATGCCATTTCATCGACCTGAGCTCTGCGAACTGCGTACTGAGAAAGGCTTGCCAAAACTGCACTCTGAGTTTGTCGAGCTGAGAATTTGTCTGGGGAAAACTAATCGTCGACCTAAGCTCGAATATCATCGAGCTCAACTCAGAGAATTAACTCTGATTTCGTCGATCGGAGATCAATGATCATCGAGCTGAGTTCGAAGAAATTTTAAATGATCAAACTGTCTTCCGAAATCTTCTAAATCTGAGTTTTCTGAGGTCCCCTGCTGGCTGGTCCAAGAAGGTAGAACTAAAAGGATTTACCCTAAACTCTAGGATTACTAGACATGACCCTGGCTATACACTGTAGGTCAGACTCAGCCTAAATTAGTGAACCTAGCGCAAATCCAACTAGGGATCCAACACTGGCGATCTGATTCTCTAGAGCCTTCTCTCGCTCTGTCTGAATTTTCAGTTTGCTTGAATTTCTTTCAGCTTTTATGCATATTCCTTTTTTAATGCCATGTTATCTAAGACGGACTAGTCGCCTCCTGCGGACTCGGGAATGGAGATTGCGCCAGACCGCATCGGAGCATTAACTTTGGGAGACGGCACGATCTTACGATCTTTGGCAAAACTGGGTGATGATTTTCGTCCTGCGACAAAGGAAACAAAGTTTGCATTAATCTCCAGGTCGCGGCGGACTCAAAAAGGTAAGGTTAATTCACATTTCGTAATCATGGCAGTGATCTGGTGACTATCAAAGGCAGGTCGCTTCACATGCTCTAGATCAAAAGCACCTAGGCGCTGCCTCCATTCACGATGAACTTGTAAGACCCCCCTTTCGGAACACAAAACACGGCACGGGGGGGGGGGGAGTCTTGCGCCCAGAATAGCCTTCTTGCGGTAACGCTAGCACTTGGGCTAACCTGTACAACAAGACACCTATCCTGCCGGCTATAACCAATATCAAACATATGCCAACACAACCATGAATAGAAATCAGAAGTCAATCCACACAAAGTATATAATAGTCCAAAAATACAACAAAAAAAGAAGCTACATGAAGCTTCTATTCTATCAGAGTACGAGTAAACTTGCCCAAAAGGGCTACAACAAGAGTCTCTCTATACTCATATCTGTCACTAACGGTAGAGACGACACCGTACCTTCAGGCCCTATTGTCCTGGCCTGGCTGTCCTACTGCATTACCTGCTGCTGCTTCGCCTGCAGGGTTTCCTCTTAAAAAGGAAGACGTAGCAACTGTTAGTCATAAAGACTAAGTGGCTATCACATCCGCTCCCTCGATGACTCCTCAGCACCAGGCGGAGAAAGGAACATAGTACAATATATTATATAAGCAGTAGTACAAGTAGGTGGAGAAGTATACATGTCATGAGTAGCAATAAAGTAAGGTATAATAGTATTATCAGCATTCTAAGCTAGCAGTTCTACACAAGCTATATCAATTGGTCAAAGCATATAGATCTACAACAGGAAAGTAACTTAACTTATAAGAATGCACATACAAACTTATAAGTTAAGGATCAGCTTAACAGTAAAGTAACCCATCATATAATAGTGCTCATACAAACTTATACGATGAGGATCTTGTGTATGCGATGTAATGCAATGCCATGAATGTTATGCAATGACTCACCCATGATCACGCACAAGAAATTACTGTGTCGACACAGACTCTGTAGTTCCCACTTTTCGAGCAGGTAGCCAACCTCTCAGGCATTATCCGTTGTGTCCAGATGGTGACAGTAGAGTGGGCATCTCTACTACTAGGCTGGCATCCACACTACCTAGCCTAGGCCTCCGTACGCCTCAATGCTAAGAACACAACAGTGGAGCTCACACATGTACTATGGCTCAGCGGGAGTCTCGGGTAGATGTGCACTGAGAACCAAGCCCCAAACTGGCCTATGTTGTGACCCAAAAGGATCCTTGGAAAAGCACGAGGACCAAGCCCAACCGTTCACTCAGCACAGAAGGAGTCCTGGAAATGAGCACCGAGGACCAAACCCAACCGCCCAAGGTCTAACCGTCAACTCCCGTCGGTGTGATGACTGGCGAGCCCGTAGATCTGCCACACTATCCTTAACCCAAGATTACGACACCACGTGTCGAATCACACCGCATGCAATCTCATATTTCGAGCTCAACAGCTCACAAGGGCTCCTCACTGAGTCCCTTAACAACACAGCCGATCAAGTGCGGTAAACACTCATGCACTATCAACCCTTCCACATAATCATGCACTATCCTTTTTCAATCCTCTTCCATACAGTATTCATCGCATTGCTAGTATCGAGCGCATCTTTACCAGTTCTCATATCTAGTTTGTCGTCTATCCAGTAGTTCACCTAGGGATCTATCAACCAAATCATTTCGTTCAAGTATGTTTTACTTCATCATTTGATTACAAAGGATCAATCCAACAACTCACAACAAACTTTCACGCTAACTATCCACAAACTCTCTAATAATTCTACATTAGGTTTACAAAAGAACAAGGCATGCAGAATTGTATAGAGTACAGAACTTCAAACGGTGATTCCTGATGCTACAGGAATCCGGTGAGAACTTTAACCCCTCGTTGGAAAGGTATTCCCAAGGGATACTACTTTCGTGTTTAGTCAGAAGCCCAGATCTAGCTGTAATAGAATCTAAATTAAGTTCTAAGACCGCTACGTGCAGAATACAGTTTTTGAATGTTTATATTATTAGCCATCAATTTTGATCAGGTTTTCCTGCGGCTTCAGACTTTGCCTGAAGACATGTAACCACATGTTGGAAAGGTCTCTTCAAGGCCTACAACTTTCATGTTTAGTCTGAAGCCCGGATCTGGCCATGTCATACCTAAAAATGGCACGAAGATCGCTACGTGCAGAACACAAATTTCTGCACGCATTTTAACGCAGAATGAACGACATCGGTCCATCTTCCTCCTCTAGCCGATCTTCCCAAATCACACCCAGAAATTCCTCTTCCCTTATTCACCCTCACCAGGTCATCTCTCTTCACGAGACCATCCCCATCATCATATTGAAGGAAGGAGAGGTTTAAGATGACTAAACCCTAGAACACAAGTCCTAGCATGACATCTTCTTAGAAATATTCATCTTACACATCAAGAATCTTTTGAGTCGATATCTCTCCTAGGATTAACTACAGATCTAGCACCAATGGAGAGGGGAGGAAGCTCACCTCGTTTCCGACATTTCCGCTATTTTCGGCCATGGGTCTCGTCACCCTTTGCGGTGACATCTTCTTCTCCTCCACGACATTGGCTCTCCACGGGATGAAGGTTGGCTCCACACATTCTTCTTCCACACCAGAAATCTCCCACAGAAATGGTTTGGAAATGGAATGAAAAATGGCCAAGGTTCAGAAATCCTATATATATAGAACCAAAACGGGTAGGGACACGCTTGTGTCCCTACCTGTGTCCTAATTGGGTGAAGCGTCGTCGACAGTTAGTGTCGTTTGGACACAAACACGGGTAGGGACATGACCGTGTCCACACGACACGGCTGTGTTCATGCCCATTTTCTTCTCGGGAGGAACATGGTTGATGATTAGTTAGTCGAGCTCTGCTCGAAGAATACATACACACGGGTAGTGACACGCCCGTGTCACTACCCGTGTCCTGCTTGGGAAACATGGTCGACGGTTGGTCGAGCTCTACTCGAGAATACTCACACACGGGTAGGACACGCCCAAGTCTGCTCTCCTGACTTAAAAGTGCACACGAGTGGCCTAGCGTGAATTGGGACGTTACAAATCCTATAAACAAAATAAAAGATTTCGTCATCGAAATCAGGCTAAGGCTATGAGGAGGGAAAAGCATGAAATAGAAATAAAATATGCTTTTAAAATTACCTTGAGGAAACAATTCAGGGTAGCACTTTTGCATCAAATCTACCGGATCCCATGCATACTCTTCCTTCCTATAGCTAGACCACAACACTTTTACCAAAGGGACACTCTTACAACGCAAAATCCTTGTCTCGTTGTCTACTATCCGCACCGGCTCCAATCGCACAGATCTATTAGTGGTTATTGCTCCATCAGCGGTGGGGATATGTTGATCGGGGCGCAACAGTGCCTTCCAGAGAGACGACACATGAAACACATCATGAAGGTTCTCCAGCTCTAGTGGTAACTCCAACCGATAGGCCAAAGGGCCACTCCTCTCTAATACGGTGTAAGGTCCAACGTATGTTGGGCTGAGCTTCTTCATACCATGCACCCGCGACACTCCATTCATCGGCCGGATCTTTAGGAACACATTGTCACCCACTTAAAATTCTGCCACCCGGTGCTTTGCATTCTAGTATTTAGCTTGCCGACTTTGAGCCTCAAGCATACGGTCCCGTATTAGCCTAACCACTGCATCGGTATCATTGATGTACTCAATTCCTAAAACTTTTGAGTCTTCATCTTGTACCCATGAAAAGGGGGTTCTGCACCTTCTTCCGTAAAGGGCTTCATGAGGAGCCATCCCTATACTGGCATGGTGACTATTGTTTTATGAAAATTCCACCAGGGGTAAGAGCCTTTCCCACGGCTCTCCTCTATCCAATACGCACAGCCTCAATAGATCCTCCATTATTTTGATGGTCCTCTCAGATTGCCCGTCCGTCTGAGGATGAAATGTTGTGCTAAAGGTAAGACATGAACCCAAATACGCCTGTACCGCCTTTCATTCTTTAGAGGTAAACCGACCATCCCGGTCATAAATAATTGTCTTTGGCACACCATGATATCGAACAAACTGCTCCACAAAGAGGCGTACCAAAACATCCACTTGAGCTTCTTTCTTCATAGGAATAAACCGGGCTACCTTTGTCAGGCGGTCAAAGATCACCCATACTGAATCATTCCCTGAGCGTGAGCGGGGAAAATCGTGGATGAAGTCCATGGAGACATCCTCAAACTTCCACTCGGGGATGGGCAATGACAGTGATAATCCATCGGGGCTCCAGCATTCTCCCTTAACCCTTTGATAGGCCTCGCATTTCGTAAAAAAATGTCTGACGTTCCTCTTTATTCCCGGCTAACACATGGTCTTTCGTAGGTCGGCATACATCTTGACAATCTCAGGGTGCATAGAATACTGAGAGCAATGTACCTCTCTCAGGATATCTTCACGAATTTTACTGCCCTTGGAATGTAATGCCGGCCACGGAGGTGGACGAGGCCGTCCTTTAGAGAATACTCATCAGTAGTCCCATCTTCGATTGGCTTGATTGTCAGGGCCAGTTCTGCATCCTTTCCTTCCTCTGCCCGGATTCGGTCTCGAATATCACAAACTATGCTCATCACGATCAAGTACTCTGTATACCCTACTGATTGGACTTTACATACCAGTGTAATATCCATCTCTTCGAACATCCGAGCTAACTCCATACTCATTAATCGGGACTCAGTGTTCGATTCTGGTACCTTTCTACTCAACGTATCAGCTACGTAATTTGCTTTTTTGGGGTGGTAATTCAAGGTGAAATCATAATCGCATAAAAACTCTAACCATCGCCGCTGTCGCAAATTCAAATCCTTCTGGGTATGGACGTACTTTAAATTCTTGTGATCTGAAAAGATTTCGCAGTAGATGTCGTATATATAGTGTCTCCAAATATTTAGGGCAAACACCACCACTTCCAATTCTGGATCATGTACTGGGTACTTGATTTCATGCTTCTTCAGCTATCTTGAAGCATATACAATCACATGCTCGTGCTGAATCAATACTGCTCCCATCCCTTGATACGACGCGTCAGTGTAAACTTGAAATACTTCCTTCCCGGATGGAAGGGTAGGATGGGTGTAGAGGTAAGTTCGTCCTTCAGTTCCTGAAACGTAGCTTCACACTGGGGTGTCCACTCATATGACACACCCTTCTTTGTCAGCGTAGTAAGAGGAAGGGCAATCTTTGAGAACCCTTTACAAACTTGTGATAGTACCCGGTAAGTCCAAGGAAGCTCCGCACATCAGCTGCTGACTTCAAGGGTGACCACTCCTTCACGGCACACACCTTGGCCGGATCCACTGCTAACCTAGACTTACTGATCAAATGACCCAAGAAGGCAACCTCTTAGAGCCAAAATTTGCACTTGCTGAACTTGGCAAACAAGGTGTGCTCTTTTAGCTTCCTCAGTACTAAGGTCAAGTGTTCAGTGTGCTCCTCCTCTATCTTAGAGTAGACTAGGGTGTATTCAATAAAAACGATGATGAAGACGTCCAGATAAGGCTCAAACACCTTGTTCATCAAGATCATGAAGGCTAAAGGTGCATTTGTGAGCCCAAACAGCATCACAGTGAACTCGTACAAGCCATACCTTGAGCTAAAGGCCATTTTCTGAATGTCCTCCTCCTGTATTCTCAACTGATAATACCCCGAGCGCAAATCCAATTTGGAAAACAAATGCACTCCTACCAATTGGTCAAACAACTCATCTATCCGGGGTAGCGGATAGGTGTTATGCACTGTCAGTCGGTTGAGCTCCCGATAGTCTATGCATAAATGCAAGGTTCCATCCTTCTTTTTAACGAACAGAACAGGGGCTCCCCGAGGTGATGAGCTGGGGCAAACAAATCCTAATTCCACCAGTTCTTGCAACTGAACTCTAAACTCTGCGAGTTCCTTCGGGGCCATCCGATAAGGGGTCCTGTAAACGGGCTTGGCACCCGTTACTAACTTAATTTGAAAATCCACCTCTCTATGCGGGGGTAATCCTGGCAGTTTCTCAGGAAATACCTCGAGAAAATCCCGCGCTACCTGCACATCCTTGATGTCCAATGTCATCTCCTTCAATTCGAAACAAATCATGAAGACTCCATCCCCATTCATATGGGCTTTTACGGCCTGAACTTAAGATAACGACATATGGGGTGCGAAGCTAATACCTTGAAAGATGACTTCAGAGTCTCCATGCCACAAGGAAATTCTCTTCTCCGCGCAGCCAATTCTTGCATAGTGCCAATCCAGCCATGTCATGCCCAAAATGAGATCGAACTTTGGCATTCTCAAAACTGTGGCAGGTGTGTCGAAGAGCTTTCCTCCAAGGAGAACCACAAATTCGCACTTCGTGGTTGCAGTCATCTCTGAGCCGTCTGGAAGGCGCACCCTTCGAGGAATACCAGTGAAGTATTACACTCCATCTACATCTTTAATGAAGTCCTCAGACACAAACGAGTGTGAGGCCCCGGTACCGAATAACGTATAGGCCGGTTTCCTGCCGACCACCACTGTGCCTAAGTACAAATAGCAATACTCAAAGCTAGGTGTCTAGTATGTCTTAAGCAACTTAAGGTAAAAGAAGTTGTGAAAATTAACTGCAACATACCTGCAATAACCTCCTGATGGTTCCGCTCCTGTGTCATGTCCAATGCGTACACCATATTCCAAGCGGGTTCTGGTTATCCTCCTCGTGGTACTCGTCCTCGACCACGTATATGTCCCCTCCCTCGAGGAGCTGCTGGAGGAAGAGCAAGAGGCGCATTCACGAATAGTTGTGCGCAGTAGCATCAGATATTGCCCGGTTGGTTGCATTCAAAGCACACTCGGTCATGCCGCCACCAGGGTTGCTGAAACTATTGAGGCAGTGGTGTTGGAGGCAATGCTGGTAGTGGTGGAACCATGTGCTCCACTCTAAAATTCTCGTGGAAGCACCTGCAACCTCTCTGATGTCCTCTTCCTCCTCCGAAGTTGTATATCCTTCTATTGCTAGGGACATCTTCCATCATACCCTTAGTAGGTATTTTACCACTTCCCAAGTGGTCTGCTTCTAGCCTCTTCGCCATGTCAATGACTTCCGCCAGGCCGGAGTCCGCTATAAACAAAAGGGTCTGCCTCAGGGTGTCCCGCAACCCTTTGTAGAAGTGCTTAGCATATCCTCTGTCATCCAAGTCGTATGAGTTAGCAAATCTTTCGAGATGTTGGAACTCTCGCTGATACTCCGTGACAAACTTCGATCCTTACTTTAGCTGTAAAAACCTCTCTTCAAGTTCATCCTGAGCAGACGAGGGGATGAAGTGCTCTAAAAAGACTCCCGAGAACTCGTTCCAGCTAATCTCCGTATACACTCTCCCTTAAAAGGTGGAGCCCATGAGGGACTTCCACCACCTCTTGGCTTGCAGTTCTAGGAGTGACACTGCCAGGGTCATAGCCATGTTGTTTGGGCATCTGATTCCTGCCAACAATTCTTGCACAGTGTCGATCCATTTTTCCGTACGCACTGCCAACTCTTTCCCAAGGTAGGCGGGAGGGGAGAGAACTCAAAAAGTTCTCAACCAATTGGAGCCCGGAGATTGTTGTTGTACAGGGGCTTGTTGGGATCTGAAGGCATCAAGGATAGCTGTGAGTGTCTGCCCATGCTCTGATTATTGATACTGTGTGGGTACGGACGGAGTGGGGGTACCACACACTGGCTCAACATGCACTGGGATCTACACATAGAATATAAACCTAAGGTCAGGTTGGCTAATCTTAAGGTTAAAGTTGGACAAACTTAGTGTGAATTACATATGGGCACACCACTGCTTTCGCTAAGTCAGTTTGTCCCCAAACTGACTAATCAAATGGGTGTGGCACCATTGTTAAATGAATTCTCTAATTCAGGATCATAGCAAGTTGATACCATTTGTAAGAGCCCCATCCTGGAACACAAAACACGGCACGAGGGGAGTCTTATGCCCAGAACAACTACCTTACGGTAGAGCTAGCACTTGGGCTAACCTGTACCACAAGGGGTCTATCCTACCGGATATAACCAATATCAAACATATGATAACCCAACCATGAATAGAAATCAGAAGTCAATCCACACAAAGCATATGATAGTCCAAAAGTACAAAAAATAAAGAAGCTATATGAAGCTTCTATTCTATCAGAGTACGAGTAAACTTGCCCAAAAGGGCTACAACAAGAGTCTCTCATGACTCACATCTGTCACTGATGGTAGCAATGACACCGTCCCTTCAGGCCCTGTCGTCCTGGCCTGGATGTCCTGCTGCATTACCTGCTACTGCTCTGCCTGCGGGGTTTCCTCCTAAAAAGGAAGATGAAGCAACTGTTAGTCATAAAGACTAAGTGGCTATCACATTCGCTCCCCCGGTGACTCCTCAGCACCATGCAGAGAAAGGAACATAGTAAAATATATTATATAAGCAGTGGTACAAGAAGGTGGAGTAGTATACATGTCATGAGTAGCAATATAGTAAGGTATAACAGTATTATCAACATTCTAAGCTAGTAGTTCTACACAAGCTATATCAATTGGTCAAAGCATATAGATCTACAACAGGAAAGTAACTTAACTTATAAGAATGCCCATACAAACTTATAAGTTAAGGATCGGCTTAATAGTAAAGTAACTCATCGTATAAGAGTGTTCATACAAACTTATACGATGAGGATCTTGTGTATGCGATATAATGCAATTCCATGAAAGCTATGCAAGGACTCACCCATGATCACACATAAGAAATTACTATGTCGACACGAACTCTGTAGATCCCACTTTTTGAGCAGGTAGCTAACCTCTTAGGCATCATCCGTCGTGGCCAGACTGTGACAGTAGAGCGGGCATCTCCACTACTAGGTTGGAATCCACACTACCTAGCCTAGGCCTTTGTACGCCTCAATGCTAAGAATCCTACAGTGGAGCTCACACGCATAATACGTCTCAACGGGAGTCTCGGGTAGATGTGCACCGAGAACCAAGCCCCAAACTGGCATATATTATGACCCGGAAGGAGCCTCGGAAAAAGCACGAGGACCAAGCCCAACCGTTCACTTGGCACAGAAGGAGCCCCGAGAATGACCACTAAGGACCAAGCCGAACCACCTAAGGTCTAACCATCAACTCCCATTAGTGTGATGACTGGCGAGCCCATAGACCTGCCATACTATCCTTAACCCAGGATTAAGACACTACGTGTCGACTCACACTGCATGCAATCTCACATTTTGAGTTCAACAGCTCACATGGGCTCCTTACCGAGTCTCTTAACAACACAATCAATCAAGTGCGAAAAACACTCACGCACTATCAACCCTTCCACATACTCATGCATTAACCTTATTCAATCCTCTTTCACACATTATTCATCGCATTGCAAGTATCGAGCTCATCTTTACCGGTTCACATATCTAATTTGTTTATACAATCCAACTCGTCTACCCACTAGTTCACCTAGGGATCTATCAACCAAATCATTTTGTTCAAGTACGTTTTGCTCATCATTTGATTACAAAGGATCAATCCAATAACTCACAACAAACCTTCACGCTAACTATCCACAAACTCTCTAACAATTCTAAATTAGGTTTACAAAAGAACAAGGCATGCAAGAATTGTATAGAGTGCAGAACTTCAAACGGAGATTCCTGATGCTACATGAAAATGGTGAGAACGTTTAATCCCTCGTTGGAAAGGTATTCCCAAGGGCTATGACTTTTGTGTTTAGTCAGAAGCCCAGATTTGGCCGTAACATACTTGAAATTGGCTTCTAAGACCGCTACATGTAGATTACAGTTTCTGCACGTTTATATTATTGGCTACCAATTTCGATCGGGTTTTACCGTGGCTTCAGACTTCGGCTGAAGACGTGTAACCACTCGTTGGAAAGGTCTCTTCAAGTCCTATGACTTTCGTGTTTAGTTAGAAGCCCGGATCTGGCCATGTCCACAAAGATCGTTGCGTGCAGAACATAGATTTCTACACGCATTTTAAGGCTGAATGAATGACATTGGTTCATCTTCCTCCTCTAGCCGATCTTCCCAAATCATACCCAAAAATTCCTCCTCCCTTATTCACCCTCATCAAGACATCTCTCTTCACGAGACCAGCCCCATCCCAACATTGAAGGAAGGATAGGTTGAAGATTATTAAACCCTATAACACAAGTCCTAACATGGCCTCTTCCTAGAAATCTTCATCTCACACATCAGGACTCTTTTGAGTTGATATCTCTCCTATAATTAACTACAAATATAGCACCAAGGGAGAGGGGAGGAAGCTCACCTCATTTCTGGCATTTCCGCTATTTCCGGCCATGGATCTAGTCACCCTTCGTAGTTGTATCTTCTTCTCCTCGGTGGTGTTGGCTTCCACGGGATGAAGGTTGGCTCCACACCCTCTTCTTCCTCTCCAGAAATCTCCCATAGAAATGGTCTGGAAAGGGAATGAAAAATGGCCAAGTTTAATAAATCCTATATATATAGAACCAACACGAGTAGGGACACACCCATGTCCCTACCCATATCCTGCTTGGGTGAAGCATCGTTGACAGTTAGAGTGTCGTTTGGACACAAACATGGGTAGGGACATGCCCGTGTCCACTATCCATGTCCATGTAACACGGCCGTGTTCATGCCCGTATTCTACTCGGGAGGAACGTGATAGACGATTTGTTAGTCGAGCTCTGCTCGAAGAACATGCCCGTGTCACTACCCGTGTCACTACCCATGTCACTACCCATGTCCTTCTATGGAAATTTCACAAGAAATACGCAAAGACACCAGAGTACCACATGGTTATGGACACGCCCAAGTTAGCTCTCTTGACTTAAAAGTGCGCACGAGGGGCCTAGCGCGAATTGGGACGTTACAGGACCTTTGCTCTCATCTCGATCATCGACCTACTTGGAACTATATCATTGGTCTCCGTAATAATTTTTATCGACCGCGATTTCCACGGAGGAGATTTGTAAAGCCACGAACACTTGAAACGCTTAGGTGCCAATTGCAGTTTACCTGACCGCATCAGCTCAAACGCAGTCCGCAAATCTTCAGCCCGCTTTTTCGCATCGAGCTTCTCTGAGAATGCCTCGACCTTGGACTTCATGATGGCGAGCTGCTCAGTCGCTGCTGTCCCTTCTCCTTCTGCCGCAGAAATGGAGGGGATGTCGGTAGTTTTCACTCCCGATGTACCAGCTTCTGGCTGCAACGCCTCCATCAAAGATTGGTTAATATCCACGAGCCACTCGTTATTAATGTTGAAAAGTATTTCGACAGTGGATAGACTGACCGTTGATAAAGAATTACTTCCCTGGATCGGAGCATCTAGAGTAACAAGGTCGGCATCTGGGACCTCCTTTTCTTGCGGCCTGTGTTACAAGCTCGCAGTGCCAGTCAGATTTTCTTCTTCTTCCCAGCATGCAACTTTTTCTCCACTCGCTCAGCGACAGTGGACTTGTTCCTCTTCCTCTTCTTCTTCTCAGGTGTTTTCTCCAAGTCAATAACCTGCTGCGAGTCTGGTAGACTCTCGCAAACTGGTTTCAGATTGACAACAACTAGTGCCAGGGAGGACACTGGTTCTTTAGCTAGTTTTTCTGTTAGTTCTTCAGTTTGGTCCTTTGCTGGTCCCTCAGCTTGTCCGCTAGTTTTCTTTTCAACCTGTTCTTCAGCAGGCTGCTCCTCAGTGCTCGGCTGCCAAACTTCTGCTGACGAAACCTCTTTGTCCAAATCCATCTGGAGCATGAATATTCCCAAAGGAGTGGAGTGTATCGCCATACTCGCTGAGTTTGCAGGATACTGATCGGAAGTTGATGGCTGATTCAACATTCTATCCATAGTTTCTGATGTCAGGTTTTGAATAGCAGAGATGGTCGCGGACTTCCGTTCAGGATCTTTTGAACCACGGACTGAGTAAGTCATCTCCTGTCCCTTATTAGAACTTTCCCCTGTATGGCGGATAGGCGTCCCACCCCTATGGACAACTTTCTTAGTCTTCACCTCCGGTTTGGGCTTTTCGATTCTTGAAGAGAAATTTCCTAAGAATGCTCCCAGCCTTGCCATGCCAGACTGGAGAGTGCAGACCATAAGGGGTGAAAATTGACCCGGGGAGCAGACAACTTTGTCAGAATACAGAGTTTCCAGCGGTATTTATAACGCTAACAACATTTATAAGGGTTACGGACTCGGCGGTTAAAAAAACATTTTTGAAATTTTCCGAAACTTGAAAATGTGCGGGGATTGTGTTAACCCCAGAATCCGTAACATGTACAGCAGGACAAGCTTCCTCCCCTTCCCATCAGACTCCATTTCAGCAGTCCACCCAGATCGTCAAGGCTATGCCGATATAGGGTTCCCCGGTTGCGGAATACGTGTCAGCAGTCCGCCCAGACTGCCTAGACAGGGCAATGTCTCGTTCAGCGGTGGACTTGATTTTCCAGTCCGCCCAACCTCCAGGAGCTTCCAACGTAAGTTTGCTCAAGTCGCGACCTTCCAGCCAGGATTGCGCCCTGTAAGCCAAGTGAAAGCCCCATCTCGCAAGTCCAGTATGCCCGTCTTGCGCGGACTGCTTGTATTTTCTTTTTTGACTCCCATCACTCCTGCTCGGTTCTCCTGTACCTCGGAAAGCCGGTTATTTTAGCACTGCCCATTTGGCCAGGCCCCCAAACCTATAAATAGGGGGAAACGGTGCACCAAAAGCACGCTGACTCGAGCCCAGGAGCCTACTTGTTAAAGACCGTGGACTCAAATCTCAGGCTTTGCGGTCTCCAACTTGCTCTCCGTTCAACTTCCTTTCTTCTTCTTATAACTCACCTTTTGTAATCAAAGGAAAGCTCGTCGCAAGAGAGGCATTCAGGCCACGACGGGCAAAGTGTGGTGTTGTCGTGGCTCACAGCTCTGTTCTTCTTTCTAGTTTGCCAGTAGATTCCTGCTTGAGTGTCCTCTTTTCCCTTCTTTACCCCGTGTTCAAGCCGTTAACTAGTGGTGTCTGTTTCCAAGCATCAACATGGACGACCGAATATAAGGGGAACTTCAGCGTCTTCCTCGATGTCTAGAATGACAAAGTCTACCAGGAAGATAAACTTGTCTACTTTAACTAAAACATCCTCTACGACTCCAATTGGATATTTAATAGACCGATCTGCTAGTTGGATGCTAATTTTTTGTTGAGCTAGGATTGCCCAACCCAAGTTTTTTAAATAAAGAATACGACATGAGGTTAATAATAGCCCCCAAATCGGCCAAGACGTGTTTTATTAATAAATTACCGAACAAGCATGGGATGAAAAACCATCCAGGATCATTAAGTTTTTCCTGTAATTTATTTAATACAACTGTCGAGCATTCTGCGTTTAAAGAAACACGTGAAATATGCTCAAGTTTCTTTTTATTAGAGAGTAATTCTTTGAGATATTTCGCGTATTTAGGCACATTAGAGATTGCTCTGCAGAATGAGACATTTATTTGAATTTGTTTTAAAATTTCAATAATTTTTTTTTGCATTGCTCCTCATTGCGCTCATTTTTAAATTTTGAAGGATAAGACATTGAAAATTTTAAGTTATTGCGTGGAGCTATAGTAGAAGATGGTAAAGTAGAAGAACTAACTTGCGGAGAAGTAAATTACGGGAGTTAAGATGAAACGTTTACCTCAGGTCCAACCAAATTTGTAGAAGTTACTGAAAGTTATTATTTCAAGGTTAGCTAGTCACCTAGCGGGGGGGGTGAATATGGCTTTTAAATTTTCTCATCTCTTTTGTTATTTATTAACTATATATTCTAGAGCTTGTCCTAATTACCTGCAATACAAGAAACAAACAATCAATACAGCAAGCACACAACAATTTATTGTGGTTCCCCAATTGGGTACATCCACTTTCCCTCCCACCTATCCAACTAATTTGTTGGACTAGGCAAAAACTCCGCCAATATGCTCCTCAGATCTTACACCTTAGACCCTCAGCCTTACACACAGATTCCTCTCAGAATCCAAACTCAGAACCACAAGGGATCTTACCTCAGAGCTCTGCATTGCTCCTACTGCTCCGTGGTCCACTAACCACCTACCTCAGCCTTAAGCATCAGACAATATTATTATGAGAGAACTTTGCAAATTATAAAATTTGTACAATATCATTTTGACATAACAACTTCAAATGCACTTTTAGTGAGCTACAAAATACTTCAGAAAACATGTAACCATCCATTGGAAAGGTCTTTCTGAGGGCGTTAACTTTTATGTTGAGCTTAATACCTGCATTAGACCAAATAATACCTAAAATCAGTCTTAAAGTTTCTTGCACACAGAAAATAGATTTTTGTTCAGCACTTTATGCACGTATCGTAAAGACAGATGAATGACATTGTTTCATCTCCTTCCTCCATCCAATGCATAAGGCACGTTCCACTTATATCTTGCCTTTATCCCTCATTAGACCATTATTCTTCACGAAATCAAGTATGTTGTCTTCGTAATGAAGAGAGGAAATGATTGAAGACATTCACACGGCGATCGACGCCCTAGAAAGAAAGTTCTAGCATGGTCCCTTCCTAGGAAATCTCCATTATACTTTCAAATCAAGCTCTATTGAGCTGATGTCTCTCCTATACTTTGGATCTAAAGATCTAGCACCAAGGGAGAGGGTAGGAAGCTCACTTGTTTCTTGCCATAGATCGTGTCCTTCTCGACAACATAGTTATGTTCAATTTTCGTTGGTATCGTTCCTTTTCGTCGTTCTTCAGGAAGAGGGGGAAGAGCCGGCTGAAGAAGAACAATGCTTTTTGTGGCTAGGTTTTCGGATGATACTTTATAAAGGAAGGACCGGTTGATTTAGGGTTCAAAGCCTCCATACCATGTGTCACTCCCTTATTGGACATAAATTGGTCATAATATAAAAATAGGACCTAACAAGATAAGGAGATTAATTTCACGGTAAATGTACAAGTCTAGAAATACCGGTTCAACCCGTAATCTTCTCCATGGCCGTGAGTAATCAAGACAACATGCAAAGAAAATGCTAAGTCCATTCATTCTGTATACTCAACGAATTGTCGAACTCACTCGAGAATTGTCAAGTGCATTAAGTCTGTTACATGAGTCATTGATTTCACGAGTCCACTCGACAAATCTCTCGGTGAATTTCATCGACAAATTTATCGAGTCCTCTTGACGAATTCACGAGTCCTTTCAACGAACATCTCGACAGATTTCACAAGTCCACTTGAGTTCACTCAACGAATTCTTCGAGTCTTCTCGAGTTCACTCGACGAATCTGTCGAGTCCTAAAAGCATCTAACATCTACCTAAATCACCTAGATGGGAGTGAATAGGTGATGTCTGTGTTTTTTTGCGGAATTAAACTACTTAGAAATTAAGCACACAAACACCGAGATTTATAGTGGTTCCCCGAGTTGGGTACGTCCACTTCCCTGCCTCGCCTAACTACCACGAAGGGCTAGATTAAGCTACTTTACCAAACTCAAATTTCAACAAATCTTACACCTCAGAGCCGCAACTCCTACAACTCGGAGACGATGCTGCTATTACTCGGAGAATAACCTCTCCTACAACTCAATCCACAACCAGATATAGGACTCGAACTACAAATGGATCTACAACTCGGAGAAAAATCTCCTACAAATGAAAAGGAATATTACAAAGTAATAAATATTACAAGTCTTCACTCCAACATTCTTCGATTATGTAGATCTTGAAATTTTGGAGAACTCAAAAAATAGAAATCTTTGAAGACATTGAATCTTGAATCTTCATTTGACTAGATCTGGAGGAATAGAGACCTTCAGAGAGTAACAATCCAGTCGTACGGGTCGATGAATATTGAATCGTGCAAAATTTGATGTGGTTTGCCGATCGGATTTCACGAATGTACATGAGGCTGACAGATTGTTCTTTTTGGAAAGTTTCTCGATTTAAAAATTAGAACAATTTGCAAGATTAGGGTTGAAGAATAATCCACCATAAGTATTTATAGACATCTTCAAATGCAACAGTTATAAAAGAAATTCCAAAAAATAAACTTGCGAAAGTTACTCTGCTTGGCTGGCGCAACCCGAGCATGGAGAAAAAAATGTCGGAAAATGACCTAAGTCATATTCGTCGAGTATCATCGAGTATCGCTAGTATACTCGCCGAATAGTCATTGATATACGACGAATTTGATTTAGAGAAATCCAGCTCAAGCTAGCTAGCCACTCAAAGCCAAGGCTAGAATCATACTCGATGAATTCGTTGAGTATCAACTAGTATACTCAACAAATTCGTCGAGTATATGATAGCAGACTCAATGCTCTCAACGCTTTCGACTCACTTAACACCATCCATGCACATGATGCTATCGACGCTAAGATGCACACGATGCTCTTGACGCATTTGCCTTAAGAAAAATTAGAGAAGTAGTGTAGAGATAATTCGATGAATTCGGCGTGTATCGTCATGTATATTCAACGAAATCAGCGAGTACCGTTAGATACATTCGACGAATTCGACGAGTATACCTAATGATACTCGACGAATTTTATTTAACTGTTTTTTTCAATCTTTCCAGATATTTCACCACAAGTATATAAGATGAATTTGACGTGTGATAATAAGTATATACGATGAATTTGACGAATATCAATGACGAATTCGACAAATATCCCTTACGATACTCGACGAATTTTACTTCGGTAAAATTCTGTTCTATTGAATTTTGAGATCTTCTTCTTCTTTGAACATCATCATGTACTTGAAAGAGAAGTACACTCCAATAAAGAGATTGCACGTGAGTCAACACAATGGTCTATATAATGAAGGACTACATTGTATAGTTCCGTGTTTACTGACCCACTGTAACTTGACATTGGTGTGTACTTAGCATTATAAACATACAAGTACATAACTAAAAATACACTATCAAATACAGTCACAATTCATCTTAGCTTAACTGGACCCTTCTTCAAATCAGTATTATTGTAAATATAATACCCAACAAGTCCTCTCGACGAATTCTCAAGTCTTCTTGATAACTTCACGAGTCTTCTCGAAGAATTACTCCAGGCTTGTTCTAACTGTCATCTCAAATACCATAGTGACACCATATCACATACGAGGGTCTTGCTCGAAATGGGACATTACAAATCCTATAAATAAACAAAATATTTTTCCCAGAAATTGAGCTAAGCCTACGAGTAACAAGTTACGAGGTATACAAGGTAAGTGTTTAATTTTACCTTAGGGAAACAACTCCGGGTAGAATTACTGCATAAGGTCTATAGGCTCACAAGTGTACTCCTCTTTCCCATGGTTAGACCACGGGACCTTCACTAATATAATACTTTTTTGTTGGTTTTTTCTATATGTCACAACACTTGTGTGCAGTGGAATAAGGAAATAAGAAAACCTCAAAAGAAATGGATCTTGCGATGAACATTGATCAAGAAGTAAAGTTATTGTAAATAAAATTTAACTTTGTGGGATTGAGTCAATACTCAACCAAGATGCTCCAAGAAATCTGGCGAAGACTAGCGGCTGTAGTTTCGAGCGCAGAATGATGTCCATGACTCTACAGGTGATCCACACGAATGGAAAAACCCTTAGGATCTTGTCACGCAAGATTTAGGTTAGAGGAAAGCACTTTGCGTCTTCATAGAATGCAAGATATGCACTAGAAGAGGTGGCGGTGACGGACGTCGAAAACGGTCTCAGCGAAGGCGACAGATGTAACACCCCCATCCGTCATGCAATATATAATAGAAGGTCTAGCTGGGGGATGACATCATATACTACAGACAGTTAGTGGAGTTACTTATTGCGACCATAATCAACAACCGTTTAACCTAACTCAGAGAGCATTATAGCGGAAGTTAACTAAATGTTTATTAGAACCCAACCATTTAAATGTCCACAAAACTATATAGAAATGAAAGTACAATACATAAATGTTACGGCCTTAAGGCCTTACAAGGTTTTTCTCAAATATTATTGTCTTACATGCATCAGCATGCAGGGCAGCCAGACATGAACGAAAAGAAAGAAACGAGTAATTTGCTTTGGCCTTCCAGGGCTAGCCTAGCAATCCTGGGCTCCAACCCGCTACTTCCCTCTTGGCTCAGCTGCACTTTCACAAACATTCCACCACAACGGTGGAAAACATAGCAACGGTAAGCAATAACTGACAAAATTATAATGATCCCACCCCTCACTCGGGGTGGCGGTGCTCCTTCACTGTAGGCATTAACATATACAAATACTGACAATCAGAACATGCAAAGTAAGCATCATTAGCCACAGATGTTGGCATGACCATCCAATACCCCGTGCTCTTAGGGCACATTCTCGGTGCACAGGACATCCAAGGGTCACACCTCCATTCTCTGCGACGGCCAGTAATGCTTGATCATTCTAGTCTTTTAGGGATGAAGCCAAAGACAACACCCCTATAACTATGACAAAATCATGGTGATTCACACTTTGACTCACTCCAAGTCGATCGGTATAGGGGTTGGGTACAATTCAGCTCTTTCCCGGTGCTCAAATCATTGGGCATAACAAGCCTCGCCATGGGTTAGCATTCCCTTTCCCATCCATATGATACATAAACTCGTTATGATCCAAGGCTGGCACTCACGGAAGCCTAAGCTGTACCACACATACTCTCAGCTCCACAAATTGTCCCCCAGGTCTTTGAGAGATGGGCCTTATCAAATGATGGCCCTCAGGCCTCCACAAGATAGGTCTGACAAAATAATTGCCCCCAGGTCTTTACGAGACAGACCATACAAAACAATATCATGCTCACTAGGAGCTACCGCCGGCGGTAGTGCTACTGCCATGTCGTAGGGGGCAGACTAACAATTTTTCCCCTTAACCTGGTGTTTTCTGGGAGGCCATCCCCTAGTACTCTCTCTGTAGCCAACTACACACCCCATGACTCAAAAATCTATGTGATTACAATAGATTCTTTCCGACATACATAACATGCAAACATCACTAATCCAGACCAACCTATCCGGATGGGCTTCACACAATATGCATATTCTGAACTTCGATTCTAGATCTAAATGTAGCACTAGCGGGGATACACAGATCTACCCATCGGGAGAACCACTTCCATGTGTTCATGGAGTTTCTACCCTCAAATGCCAAAAAGGACTTCACATGTCTAAGGAAGAGGATCGTTACCGTAGAAGTCCATTTCGGCGCCAAGAAAGAGATTCTAGTCAGATGAAAATGACATTTAATGCTTTGCCACCCTAAATCTGAACTCGTCCTGTGAATCTGAGCCCTGAAACCCTAATGGCGGCAAAATATCCTTTGACCAAACTTCCCTCCTTTTTCTACAGTCACTTAGCCCAAACTTTCTAAAGGAATGAAGTGAAAATGGCACTCAAGGCTTTAAATTGAGTTATCGCCATGCAGTACCTCAATCGATGCCTCAATTCGCACGCCCACTACTCAAGAAGTCCAATCATTGGTCGATACATTGACACACCGTTATAGCAGACTTTCGTCGCGTGATAGGTTACTACCACCACGCAGTATTTAGCATTAGTTACGAAACTACTGTTATCGCTACCGCCACGCGATAACTGCTTCCCCCACACGATAATAACCTGAGAGCTTCGTTGATAAATGGACCATGCTAATGCCAGCAGTATCGATACAACTGGGCATTAGCTTCCCGAAAGCTCTGCCACCCTTCTCATGGTAGTATCGCCGGCGATAGCAACCTACCGTCGGGCGGTATCTCCCATAACTCAATTTCCTACTTTAGGAACTTAGGGCATTACAAATCTCCCTCACTTAAATAATTTTTGAAAGTATCTAGCGTCTACCTAAATCATTTAGTGGGGGGGGTGAATAAGTGATGTTTGTGTCTTTTTGCGGAATAATTTTTTTTTTAAAAAAACAAGCACACAAACACAGAGATTTACAGTTGTTACCCGAGTTGGGTACCTCCACTTTCCCGTTTCGCCAATCTCCCACAAAGGGGCAGATTCTGCTACTTTACCTTTCTATGATTACAATGAATCTTACACCTCAGAGCCGTAAATCATACAACTCGGAGACGACGTTCCTACCACTCGGAGAACAACCTCTCCTACAACTCGATCCACAACCGGATCTACAATCTCGATATACAAACGGATCTACTCACTCGATCCCCAAATGGATCTACAAACTCAGGTAAATAATCTCACACAATTATTGAAAGGATATTACAATATATAAATGATTACAATTCTTCACACCAACGTTCTTCGAGATAGTAGATCTTGAACTTTGGAGAACTTGGTGAAATGAAATCTTTAAGGCCTTGAATCGTGAACCTTGAATTTTTCGAATGACTAGATCTGAAGGGGTATAGATCTTGAGAGAGAGAGAGAGATCATCAGGTCTTGAAAGTCTAAGAAGATGAATCCGTGCATAACAAGTAGTTGGCGGCCGATCGAAATTCACGAAACAAGATGAGTCGGACGATGGTTTCTCATTTTGGAAAGTTCTTGTCGATTCAAAATGTTAGCAATAGCACGATTAGTATGGAAGAAAAATATCCCTAGGTATTTATAGAGATCTTCTTACCAACAGTATAAAGAAAGTTTCCAAAAATGAAACCTAAAAAGCACTGTGCATGGCTGACCAAACCCGAGACTGGTTTTTGAAAATTATCGGAAAAATGACCCAAGTCAAATTCGTCTAATATCGTCGAGTATTATAATGATACTCGTCGAATACACCTTGATATATGATGAAAAGGACTTAGCTAAATCATCCCAGGCCGGCTGGTCACTCAACACCATGGTGAAGAGTCATGCTCGACGAATTCATCGAGTATCAGTAGGTATACTCGATGAATTCGTCGAGTATCGGCTGAATGACTCAACACACTCAACGTCTTCGCACTCAATGCCTTATGCTCACTCAATGCTAAGAGCTGCATTCGATGAATATCGTCGAGATGACTCAACACTCTTGATCCTTGATATTCGATGAAAAAGACTTGGAAAAATCTAGAGAAGTAGTGTGAACTAGACTCAATGAATTCACCGTGTATCACTTAGAATATTCGATGAATTTGGCGAGTATCATTAGATACGCTCGAAGAATTCGACGAGTATGTACGATAATACTCAGTGAATTTTACTTAATAGATTTTTCAATACTTTGGCAAATTTTCCCTAAGTATAAAAGATGGATTCGACGGGTGTGGGTAGTTATACACGACAAATTCGATGAGTGTCAAGCTGACACTCGATTTATTCGATGAGTATTACAAACCATACTCGACGAATTTTACTTTGGAGAAATTCCTGTCATTTTGAATCTAAGCCTTGTCCATCCCTGAGCCTTCTCTTATACTTAAGATAGAAGTACACCCCAATAGAGAGAGTACATGTGAGTCAACACATTAATGTGTACTTAGCAATGAAAGCCTGCAAGTACATAACTCAAAAGACAACATCAAATACAATCACAATTCATCTTAGCATAACTGGGTCGTTCTTCAAATATAGGTTATTGTGGATACAATACCCAACAATTTCGTCCCAAAATTAAGCCATACAAGAAACTAAAGAAATAACAACATCAAATTGTGTACCTTAAACAAATAGCTGGGGAACTCTGCCTTCATGGTTAGCTCCTGTTCCCATGACAGCTCCTCTCAGCCATAGTTGTCCCAGCAGACCTTGACCATCCTGATAGAATTATTGCAAAGTTGATGGATGTTAGAACAAGGAAAAAGAGGCCAGAAAATGGTATAATAGGAATTTTATTATGCCAAAAAGATCCTCATTACAAAGGTATGACCTCCCTTTTATAGAATGAAGGAGATGATAGAGATTACAAATAGACAATATGGGACTAAATAATTACAGGTACAAGCCTAACAAGTCGTGCAGTTAAACGAATAGGCTAACCGCCCAGAAACTACCAGAAGGGGAGAAGAAGCCACCATAGGAGACCTCCAGATGGCCCAATCTCTAAGCCTCTAGAGACAAACTGCCAGACCGCCCGGGCTCCATACAGCAACAGTCTAGCTACCAAGCCGCTGGTGACAACCTGCTAGACCGCCCGGTCTCTAAACCGCCAGATCCAAAATGCCAGACTGCACGGTCTCTAAACTACCATGGCCAGACCGCCCGATCTCCATACAATAACACTGCCCCTCAAGCTGGAGCATATATATCGATCATATTCATCTTGTCACAAATGTAAAGAAAAGAGGCGGATACCGGCTTGGTGAAAATGTCAGCCAACTCTTTATCGGAGGTGACGAACGGAGTACAAATTTGTTCCTTCAAATTCTCTTCCCGAATAAAATGGCAGTTGACTTCAATGTGCTTTGTTCTCTCATGAAAGACCGGATTTTTAGAGATGTATATAGCGGCCTTGTTATCACAAAACATAGGTGGAGGATGATTGTAAACCTCTCCTAGATCAAGCATGAGAGCCCATAACCACCTCAAATCACATATGGTCGATGCCATACTTCGATATTCTGCTTCTGTACTGCATCTGGAGACTACAAACTGCTTCTTGTTCTTCTAACTCACAAGATTTCCCCTCACAAAGCTGCAAAAGCCCGATGTTGGTTTGCGGTCACCTTTATCATCAACATAGCTCGAATCTGAGTACGCTTTAACCCTTAAAGGACCATTTTTTTGAATGAGCAGTCCTTTCCCAGTCACAAATTTAACATACTCTAATATCCTTAGGGCAGACTTTAGATGACACTCCCTTGGAGCTTGCATGAACTAGCTAACTTTGCCTACAACATTGAAGATGTCGGGTCTCGTCACTGTGAGATATATGAGTTTACCAACCAGACCTCTGTATCTTGTAACATCTGAAAGAGGAGGAGAGTCATCCGTCTAGGTTTTATCTTCTCTAGTCTACATTGGACATCAAGCAAGTTTAGTCCCAGTCAACCCTGCCTCTTTTAACAAATCAAGAGAATACTTGCATTGAGAGAGGACTAAGGAATTGGGCTTCCGAGAGATTTCTATCCCCGGAAAGTATTTTGGGGAGCCCATATCTTTGTGACCAGGTGTTGATGAAGATGTTTCTTAATAATGGTTATCCCAGCCTGGTCATCTCCAGTGAGAAGAATATCATCAACATAAATCGCAAGAACTACCAGACCCAAGGAGGTTTTGCGGACAAACAAAGAGTGATCTGCAGAACTCCTCGTAAAGCCCACGGCTGCCACAATCCTGTTAAACTTGTCAAATAAAGCCCGAGGGCTTTGCTTTAGGCTATAGATAGCCTTCTTTAGCTTGCATACCTTTATCTCCCCCTGAGTAACATACCCTAGAGGTTGCTCCATATAAACAGCCTCCTGAAGATCCCCATAAAGAAAGGCATTCTTGACATCCAGTTGGGAAATGGGCCAATCCCTATTAACAGTGACAGAGAGAAGGACACAGATAGTGCTGAGATGAGCAACTGGAGAGAAGGTGCCAAAATAGTCAACCCCTTAAGTCTGGGTAAAGCCTTTGGCAACCAGGCGGGCCTTGTAACGATCGATACAGCCTTCTGGATTGAACTTCACCATAAAGACCCAGTGATATCCAACAACATTGGTGCTGAAGGGAGGAGGAACAAGGGTACACGTACCCCATTCAGTGAGAGTAGTAATTTCCTCATCCATGGAAGCCTTCCAATAAGGAATAGTAAGAGCCTCCTGGTAGGAGCGGGGGGGGGGGGGGGGGGGAGGGGGTGATAGTGGCAGAGATAGCCAGTACAAAAGCCCTGTGAGAAGGGATAAAACGATCATAGGAAATAACTGCAGCAAGGGAGTGTTGGGTACATGCCTGAAGCCTTTTACGAAGAGCAATGGGAAGATCCAGGTCAGCTAGTTCTTCAGTATCCGAAGCGTCTGTGGCAGAGAGAGCTAGCTCGGGAGTAGAGAGCGATGGTGACAGAGAAGAGGGCGATAGGGGAGGAGAAAAGAGAGGGGAAGAGGGAGGAGAGGATAAAGGAGGAGACGATGGAGATGGTGGAGCTGGAAAAATCGTGGTAGGGGTAGAAGGGTTGGAGGTAATAATAGGAGAATCATAAGCTTTTGGAGAGGAGTCGGAAGAGAAATAGGGAGCAATCTCAAACAATGTAACGTCAGCGGAGACGAACTGCTTGCAAAAAACGGGGTCAAAACAACAATAGCCCTTCTGAGTGGTAGAGTACCCCAGAAAGACACATTTGGTGGAGTGAGGGGAGAGTTTGTCACGGGTGGGGGAGGGAGCGTGCACAAAGGCTGTGCACCCAAAGATACGTAGAGGAAGAGGGAAAGGTTCCTTGCCCGGATAGAGAATGGAGAATGGGGTTTGACCATGGAGAACTGTGGAGGGAATGCGATTGATGAGGTAGCAGGAGATGAGAATGGCATATCCCCAATAGGCGCGGGGAACCTGTATCTATGTCAGCAGAGTGCGAGCGACATCAAGGAGGTGACGATTTTTTCGTTCTGCCACACCATTTTGTTGTGACGTATAGACACAGTTAGTTTGATGAATAATCCCATTTTGAATACAGATGGAAGAAAAGTCATGACTGTTATATTCTATGGCATTATTATATCGAAAGAATTTAATAGAAACATGAAATTGAGTCTTGATCATAAGATAGAAGGACGTCCATACAGAGAATAATTCAGAGCGATCTTTTAACAGATACACCAACGTACATCGAGAGAAATCATCTATGAACTGCCCCGACCAATGGTAAGGGTTGGAGCAGGGCCCCAAACATCGGAGTGGACGAGATCAAATGATCGGGAAGATCCACAAACTTGCTTTGGTGAAAAGGAGGAGCGATGATGTTTGCCAAGCTGACATGCCTCACAGTTGAGGGCAGGATTTTGTGGAGGAAGTTGGGGTAAAAGCTGACGAAGAAGTCGTAGAGGAGCATGACCAAGGGGAAGATGCCATTGGAGAAGATCTGTGGAGGTTGTAGAGGCCGCCACTCTCACTCCCAGTAGCAATCATCCGTTAGGAGATCGGATCCTGAAAAAAGCAAGAAGTAGAAGTGAATGCGACGGAACACTATAGTTGCTTGCGTAGAGAGGTAACAAATAATAAATTGCAAGGGAACTTCGGCACGTAGAGAGTATCTGCCAAGCGAAGAGATAGAGTGACTTGAACCACTCCCATCCCATTAAGCGGTGATGTAGAGCCATCGGCAAGAAAAATCGGGTGCAACCGATCATGTGTTTCTAGGAGAGAGAAACGCTGGGGATTGCTGGTCATAAGATTGGTAGCACCTGAGTCGATCAACCATTTTCCTTGAGTAACAACGTGGGAACTAACCGAAGACGTGACCACGGAGGTAGGCGACTTCGAAGAGGAGGAAGTAGATATATCGAAGAGAGCCATAGGAATAGAGAGCGGCTAGGAGACCAGGCCGCAACAAGAAGCAAGAAGCGGACAAACTGAAAGAGGCAGTGAGAGCAAGAGAGACCGCAGTGCATTCTAGGAAGGCCGCAGCAGAAAATCTAGAAGAACGCATAGGTCAATGTGTCAACACACCAGTGGCCAGAGGAGCCATGACCAAACCGCGTGACTAGAGAAGCAGAGAAAAGCAAGCCGCGCGAACAAATAGAGTTCGTGCGAAAGAGAAGAAACCGCGTGACTAAAGGAGATTACGAGTTAAAGAGGAGAAGAGAGACCACGAGAAACCGGTCACGAACAGATAAGGAGGGAGAGTAGAGAAACCGTGCGAACAGGGTGCAACAAGAGAAGAAATAGGTCGCGAGAACAGAGAGAGCTCAAAAATAGAAGAAGGGCAAACCGCGCGGACAAGGTAGAACAAACCGTGTGAATAGATGGACACTAAATCAGGTGGAAAAGATTGAGTCATCTGATACCATGTTAGAACAAGGAAAAAGAGGCCAAAAAAATGGTATAATAGGAATTTTATTATGCCAAAAAGATGTGCATTACAAAGGTATGGCCTCCTTTTTAGAGAATGGAGGAGATGGGAGAGATTACAAATAGAAATTATGGTACTAAATCATTGCAGCTACAAGTCAAACATGCCACGCGGTTAGACGAATAGGCTAACCGCCCGGCAACCATCAGAAGGGGAGAAGAAGCCACCATAGGAGACCGCCAGACCACCCGATCTCCAAGCCACCAGAGACAAACCGTCATATCGCCCGGGCTCCATACAGCAACAGTGCAGCTACCAAGCTGCTGGTGACAACTCGCTAGACCGCCCGGTCTCTAAACTGGCAGAACCAGAATGCCAGACCGCCCCGTCTCTAAACTGCCATGGCCAGACGCGATTTTTTTGCCCGAATGCATTTCCCCCCGGGTGCGATTTTTTCATCCGGTCGAGTTTTTTGTTGGGGCGCGATTCTTTCACTCAGGCGTGATTCTTTCACACTAGAGTGTTTCTTTCGCCGGGCGCGTTTCTTTCGCATGTGTGGGTTTCTTTCGCTCTGACGCGATTTCTTTCGCCGGGGCGCGATTCTTTCGCCGGGGCGCGATTCTTTCATCCAAGTGCGATTTTTTGGTCCATGCGAAATTATGTCACTGGTCAAAAATATCACATCCTGGCCAAAAGATTGTCTGAGTGAAAAAAATACGCATCCCAATGGAAAAATCATGTCCGGACAAAAAAAATACGTCTGGGACGAAGGATCGCTTTCGAAAGAAAAAAATTGCGTCGTAGACAAAGAACGACGGCTGAACGAAAAAATCGCGTCTTGGAAAAAAACGCTTTCATGCGAAAAATATAACTTGAAAAATCACGTTTGGGTGAAAAAATCTTGCCGACACAAAAAAATGCGTACAGGCAAAAAAATGTGTTTGGATAAAAATGCGCAGGTCAAAAAAAACCAGCTTAGTATTTTTTTTTAAGTGATAAGTACTTATGAATTATGATAAGACATAAGCTGAGTCCGAATAACTTATGAAAAACCTACTTATCATCTGTTTTTAAATAAGTGATTTTCTAATAGTTGCACTTACAAACAGCTATAAATTACATTTATGCTTTGAATAGAGATTATTCATCATCTTTTTCCAACATATTTTGATGTTGGAACAATAAAAAAAATTACGTTATTCTAGATTTTCCTCATCAGCATAAAAATAATTTTTGTAAACCACTACGAATATTTTTATAATTTATAAATTAACATGTTATTTTTAGTTTTTGCAATTCCTTTTTACCGTTAGTAGGGAAGTGATTTTTGTGTTCATAAATTTTAATTGTAATAAAAACATATAGATCCGTTCATCTCAACATGGGATTAAATTGTCATTCATTAATACTCACCTAAAGAACTTCGTGCATTTTTATGTTCAAATGAATGATATTTGTTAGGTGATTCTTAACGAATGACGATTTAGTCCATGCATTTATGAGCGCCACCACCGTACCAAATGGAGCCAAAAGCTATGGTCAAACCCTGGATCTTGGCTTTTAGATCCAAGCAACGAATCAACTCTAATAAAGGCTCTGTTTATGACAGCTTATGATGATCAATAATCTCGATTTAAAGCGCAAAAACAGTTTTATAGTTGTTTGTTTGTACATCTTATATAAAATCACTTATTTTAAAATCGATGATAAGTTGATTTTTTATAAGCTATCCGGGTCCAGCTTATGACTTATCATAAGCGCTTATCTCTTAAAAAAGTCATATGAGTGATTTTTTGTCCATATATGATTTTTTCGTTCAGACGCGATTTTTTCACTCAGACGCGATTTTTTCGCCCGAGCGCGATTTTTTCGCCCGGACGCGATTTTTCGCCCGGGCGCGATTTTTCGCCCGGGCGCGATTTTTTGCCCGGGCGCGATTTTTCGCCCGGGCGCGAAAAATTGTTGTGCATAAAAGGCAGCCAACTGTAATTATAGTTAAGGCTAGAGTCCTATTCCAGCAACTAGCAATCCTAGTTAAATCTATTCACAGCCACAGTACAAGTAATAAATAAACAACCAAACGACACAAGAGATTATAGTGGTTCCCCAACAACTTGGGTACGTCCACTTTTCTACTTCCACGGTAGGAATCCAATCAGGTTTTTGATCAGGTGCCCAGCCACCAACAAGATCTGTTGCAGGTAGATCTAGAGACCCTTTAGACTTTTGATCAGGTGTCTAAAAATCAACACAGGTTTTTGATCAGGTGTCTAAAAACCAACACAGGTTTTTGATCAGGTGTCCTGCCACCAAGGATTCACTTTTGAAGGGAGTAAACAACCCTTTTACAGGAGGGGAAAGAGGATAAAAAGTGTCTTCTCTATTTTCACAAAGATTAGAGAAGCACAAGACTCTTCAGAACTTCTGACAGCAAGCTGTCTTGAAGTTCTGAAGGATACAGCTCGAAGAATACTAGAGATCTGGAATAGTTGTTCTTCTTCAGCTTCCTTCTTCTTCTTCTTCTTCAATATAATCTCTGAGTGTATATCTTTCTTGAACAGGAGCACTCAGGTTGAAGAAGAACGGAAGAGATAATCTTCTCAGTCAGATGTAAATTTATGAGAGCAGCTGTATGCTGTATCTTTTCTCTGTACATTGTACAGGTTGAACTCCTTCACTCTTTTCTCTGAGCTGCTGTATATTGCTGGTAGCTAGCTGAGTTCTTTCTTCAAAAGAACTCTTTAAATAAGAGCAGCAGCAACGGCTCTAATTGAGCTTAGACTTTGTCTTCTTGCGGAAGTCAGCAACCTTGAATCTGGGCTGCAAATATCATACAGGCAAAACATATCTTGCAGACATATATATTCCTATATAAAGAATAAAGCTACAACAGCTGCAATATTAAACTGAATAAAGAATACAAGATAATGTTACATCAAATTACACTTTACAGCCAAAGAAGACTTTTGAGTTCAACGGCTATAAAGGACAGCTGCAGATATAAAGTCAGATAATAAGACAAAATACATTGTCAGAAAGAATTGACTTATGCATAAAGATAGAAGCAAAGATTGCTTTGAGATATATGCATAAGATCAATTAAATAATCTATAATAAAATATGTTGGATAATATAAGAAATAATACAACGAAGAGAACGCATATAAAATTATATATACGCAGACAAAAGATAGTCGACCGATCCTCGGAGATTGTCGACCGACCCACTGAGATCGTCGACCTATCAGACAGATAGTCGACCGACTCAGATAGGAAACTGCCTTGGAAAGGAAACTGACAATAAATCTCTGAATTGTTTCATATTTAATGCAACCTCCCAACGGCTATATTCATGAGAATATTTAGCATTAAATATATTAGTTGTAAGTTCATTTACTTAAGCCTTGAAATACTCTAGCCAGCTGTCACCAATAACTGCACAGGAAATCACCAAAATTTAATCTGAAAGCTTCTCCAATCTGCGTTCGACTATAGTGGAACTCCGTTCGACTATAGTTGAACTCCGTTCGACTATAGTTGAACTCCGCTCTACTATAGTTGAACTCCGTTCTACTATAGTTGAACTCCGTTCTACTATTTTTGGACTGGAATTCTGAACTTCAAAACTGAACTCTGGAATTTTCTGCCCTTTTTTCTTGGATTCTTTTGATGTATACCTGGAGAATCCTATGACCCTTAGACTATACAATTTGAGTCAAACTAATAATCCTAATAGTGATCCTAACCCAAATCAGAACCTAAGGTTCCAACAAACAATCTTGACCAAACAAAAAAATCGTGACGTGCAAAAAAACACGCCCGAGCGAAAAATCGCCCTCAGGCAAAAAATCGTGCACGGACGAAAAAAAACGCGTCCAAACAAACAGACTCTTATGAATAAATGAGAAATTTAGATAAGCACTTATGACCAAACTATCCAAACAGTCGACTGCTTATCCATCATTGATTTTATAAAATCTCTATGCAAAAATCAATTTTCAATTAGCGATTTATTCATCATCATAAGCTGTCTCAAACAAAGCCAAAGTCTGCATGTCACATAATTTACCAAAACCTTATTTGACCGTTTCAATTTAATTCAGTTTTTACCTTAAAGAATAGCAGGAAAACGAAGCACAACGTAACAAATTTACAGAAAGAAACAGGATCCAAACTTACTCGCACGGCCTGGAGGGGACTAAGGCTCCATTTGGCACGGCGGTGGCAGTCATAAACAGACCAGGATCCTCTCCAATTGGGATGAACTGAATAGTATCCAATTCATCATCCAACGACGGAAGATTAAAGATTGCAAATGTCACCTTGCCAACTCAGCCCGCCAGCTCACCAATGTCATCTTGCTGTCGGAATTTGGGAGCTCAAATCAGGACCATAAACTGGATAGCATCCAGTTCGATAGAACTGGAGAACTGGAGAGAATCCTATTCCGTCATAAACACAGTGATTATGAATTGACATTCATTAACATGACCTCACCTAAGGAACTTCATCAATTCTATGCTCAAAACAATTTTTTCCTTGGTGTTCATAACCATTGTCATGCCAAACATTCTATAACGACCGTGTTCATGACGGCCATACATACATACTTAAACGCATCTATAGGCGTGTGTATGTGTACATAGATGCATGTATAAAAATAATTTATCAGGAAGCAGTCATTCAAAGACAAAAACATGTCCCATTTCTAACATCCATTTGCAGTGACCGTTGGTTGACCATCGGTTCAAATTAGATCTTTTTTAAAGTTACAGAGTCCCGCAGAGAGCTAAAACTAAACAAAATAGTCGAAATAAAAGAGTGTTTGGAACAATAAGACGAAATTCCGCATTAACATGTCCCATTTCTTAACAATAATTCATTGCAAAGACTATCCTCCACGAAGGCGGGATTACGATACAATGCTGCGAGCATACCCATCAAACGGATGGAATGGATTCACGCCAGGCGTACTCCCTCGCTCCATTCTGATCGACAATCTTGATGACGAAGTTTGGGGGAGCGACGACCAGCCTAGAACGGATCTCGATGATGCACTTGTCGACCAGATCGATCGCCTGTTCCAGCGACATGCCGTTGCGATAATGCCTGTCCATCATTGACAAGGAGAAGTAGGAGCCATAACCAAAAGCACCCTTGTCCAATTTGTGTAGAGTTGCAATGTAGTCGATGTAGTAAAGGGATGGTCCGACTTCTTTATCATAGCCGGCAAGCAAGATGTTCACAAAATATGGGCTCTGGCCAAAACAAAATTGAAAATGTTTTAAATTAGTTGAGCATATTCAGATCAAAAATTGTTTGGAAAATATATGGATGCATGTGAATCTAAGGAAAAACAAAAACTAGGCTGTAAAAAAAAAGAATAATAATGAAAAAGTCCTCTTTAATTTTGTATAATTACACAGACATCCTTTCCATCTTTCAAATTTACTAAAACCTCCCCCAATAAGTTTATATTGTTAACACACAAGCATTAAAAAACCTAGAAGAAACCTCCAAGTTTTTTTTCATATACATGCATGTTAACAATGTAAACTTAGACACAGTAGCAGAACAAAGATTTTAACTTAACATAGACACCAAATAAAATAAAATAAAATATTATTGTCAAATTAATGTTCTTACATGCCAATAAAGTGAGTAGTCTTAACCCAAAACAATTAGAATACATTTTTTTAATGTGGAAAAAATTAAGAGGACATGCCCAGTGCTGAAGGATTTGTGTGTTTTTATTGCAGGAGTTTCAACTTTCATTGAACAGACATCCCTGTATGGTTGAACATCTTGTGCAGCTTGAGCACTTTGTGAAGCTGCAACATCTTCCTTTAAACAAATACATTACTAATATAACCTAAATTAAAATAGTGAATGATATTTTCAAAAGTAGAGCATGCCAATATATATATAATCAGAATATCATCCTATTTACTAATGACAATGTATTTTTTCAAGGAAAAAATCAGTTGTCTTCAAAATTGACATGTTGACTGACATTTAAAACATTGGTATGGATGCGAAATTTCTTGAGGTGCTTGAAGGTCTGTAGACTTTTACCGTATCTTGAACCATTTCAAATTCCCATTCTCATATCCATTGTCAGAATTCTTAGACTAAAAATATTTATGGCACACTCTAGGCCACTTCAGATGAAATAAATGAGAGTGAAATCATGAACTTTTATAAAGCTCCCAATGGACGAGCGAAGATATCACTTGATGTTGGATATTAGAAAAAGATAAATGCATACTTTTATTCATCCACTTACGGCATTATATAAGAGTTACAACAAGACACATAACACTGATAGGCGGTGTGAGACTAAACCCAACTACTATTAAAGATCGATATAATAATATAAGACGCATAAATCTCAACACTCCCCCTCAAGCTGAAGGGGACCCTTCAGCTTGGACACATCAAATAACGGTAATGGAGGTACGCGAAGCGAGATAAAACATCAGACAAGCCGCCGAGGGAAATTCCAAGCCGGAAAATCAAGGCGGGGACATAGCCACACACGGTGTAGACCCACACACGACGAAAGACCCACACACGACGTAGACTAGTTGGAATTAGGTCAACCAACATCACCTACACACATGTGAAAGAGAACGAAAGATGTGGAGCAAATCATCAAACGAGCAACCGAGGATAATCCGTCTGGGATAATCCGCACACAGGGCAGTCCCACACGACACTGTCTCGCAAGACACAGTCCTACGCGACACAACCCGTCGGGACTAGAACACCAACATCAGTCGTGTCCCAACACATGATCAATCGAAAGAAATATGAGGAGATGTATAACAACAAACGACATAACCTGGAAGTCGTGAGGAACAAAGACGAAAAAGTCAGGAAAGATCATATGAGTCTCCTTCATCCCAACACTCCCCCTCACGTGAATAACACGTGCAAGAAGGCTTAACACTAAGACAAGACAAACATTATATGTCACACATAAAAAACAGTAAAAACAAAAACAAAAAACAACACAATTTCAGCATCCGTGAGAGATCAGCACCCTGAAAGGGTATGAGGCGGATGGAATTGGCTGGAATCATCAGAGAAATGAGGGCAGTGGTTGGATCTGGAGCAGCGAAGTGGCTGAGGCATGAGGGGCAGCTGCTGTAGGTGGCTAGATTACATAACAGAAGGTCAGAGCACGTCTAAAGGAGGTTGAAGCCGAGAACCACACCAGGGAAGAATGATCTGCGACATCGACGAACGAGCAGCAATGGGATCGCCAAGAGAGAAGGCCGGAGAGGACGACATCGGGATGAGAAGACTCTCTGATGACTGGAACCACATCGTCGGTAAGATTTGGGACGGGAGAAGCAGCGGGCTTGACGGGATCAATCGGGATGAGAGATTGAGGAACAGGCGCAACATAGAAGCCCGGCGGGATCGTCGATCCAGAGTGGTCGACAATAGCGCGTATAAAAAAAACAGCGGAGCAGGCGTTGACGATACCAGAGAACGGCGATGGAGCTGTCTACGTCGAAGGAAGCACCCAAAAAAAGTGTGTCCGATCTCAGCGATGGAGGAAGACAGGCTACTCACAACCCCAGAACCGCTCCCGTCGACAGAAACAGACATTGATTCCGTCGACGGGAGCGGGAGCAGACAGAACGGCTACAGACAGAAGGCGAAAATCACGGAATCGAGAGGCGGAAGTAAAACACACGGGGAAAAATTAGGGTTTTCAGATCAAGGCCACTGATATCATGTTGATTATTAGAAAAAAGATAAATGTTTGATACTATTATTCATCCACTTATGGGCATTATATAGAAGTTACAACAACACAAATAACACCGATACGTAGTGTGGGACTAAACACAGCTAATCTTAAAGACCGATATAATAATATAAGACTCATAAATCTCAACACTTGCAAATATCAATGATGAGCAATAAAAATACTCAAATCGCATCCAATGTATCACCAGTTTTTTCATGATAGAAGTTTTGACTGCCCCCAAACATAGCTACCTAGGCATCAGGGCCGATCAAACACAGGTGTCGACCACCATGCTAAAAAACAAAAGTTTTCAAATCAGGCCAAAGTTTTCAAGGAATGTTTGTCTAGTCCCAGCGAGTCTGATTGTGATGATGGATTTTTTATTCAATCAACAACTTTATGGCAATCAGCTATGGAAGGTCAATTTGGGAGAAAGTAGAGCCTCATCAACACTCCATGAAAACCTTTAGGCCCCGTTCGGAGCACAAGAATTTGCTTTGGCTTCCAGAAAGTCAATTCTTTTGTTCGGCGCACGCGAATTAGGAAGGTATTGCTTTTCCGTCGAAAACCAACGGTTTTCACTTATACCTAAGAACCTGATTCCCCAAAACTTAGCACCTATTGTGGCTTTTTCCGGTTTTCATCCCAATTCGTGAATTCCGCCTTCCGCCTCCGCGAGTTCCGCCTTCCGCCTCGTGTGATCGGCTTCCTATTCTTCGGCTTCGACTACGATCTCCCTGCCTGGTAAGATCCTGATCCTCCTTCCTCTTCTTCGGCTAGCCCAGATCTGCCGCAGACCTCGCCATCGACTGCTTGCTTGTTGTTCGATAGTCCATTTTCTTCTTCGATTTTCAATGACTGCCCGTTGACCTACCCGCAAGCATAATCCATCTTGTATCTTCGATCTTCATTTCCTGCAAACAGAGCTCGATAGACCGGTTTCATATTAATTTTTAGCTATGGTTATTTTTGTTAAACACCAAGCTTGTTTGATGTTTGAATTCATGCGATTATCAACGAAAGCTTGTTTTCCATTGAATTTTATGATATTTTCAGTTGGGATGTTTATAGTATCCGTGATTTGAATTTCTTGGTTTAAAGCTTTCTAGATTTGAATTGTGACGTGATTTTTCAATAGCTTTCACTGGGAGGATAAGCTTTAGCATAGTTGTGTTTTTGTAGAATAAGCTTTAGCAAACTGCATGCATTCTGCGAGTATCTCATTTTGATGCAACAATTGACACATTAAAAGGTAAAAATCTATTGATTTCCCTAGGATAGTAGCATATCCTTAGGTAGATGTAAATTGATTGTGAGGTTAAATTTTAAATTTTCCAATTCCAGAAAATCAATTCCTTTGCGCAGCCGAACAACACTTAGGTGTCAATTCCAATTCTGCTCACTGAATACCATCCTGCAACCGAACAGCAGAATTGGTTTTTTGCACAAAGACAATTCTTGAAGATATTGGTTTTCTACCAAAGCCAATTCCAGAAAGTCAATATCTGCGCGCCGAACGGACCCTTAGATTAAAGACGCAAGATTATATATTTTTTCCAGAGGGGTCCAACATCACTTCTGAATTTGAATTTCGTTGAGCAGTTGAGGAGAAATTGACTCAAGATTTCCACAATAATGATCCAAGGTGATAAAAATACCCCCCACCACACCACACACACACACACTCTCTCTCTCTCTCTTATAGAGAGCGTCCATAAATAAAATAACAATAATGTAACTAAAGTTACAAAGACTATTAGGGGGATGCGTGGTAGGCTCAGGGAGTCGTCTTTGTATCGACACTGCCCTCCCAAAATCGGCCTTGTCCTCAAGGTCGAGGTTCGTGGGGCTCATCAACGAGTGTTGGAGGATCCAAGTTACCAAAGTCAAGATCGTGTCTTCAGCGCCGAGTAGCAAGCACAATTCCTTGAGAGGAAATTTGTAGGTAGGAGAATACGGTTGGGGCCATTGAAAATATAGGCCCTTAGGGTGAAGCTTGAGGAACTGCTGGTGGGATAAGTGATGAGGTGGGGGAGTTTCAGTGGAGGCAGGGATGAACAAACTAAAGGCGGAGGTTATTGGCGATTCCATGAGGGTCCATGTAAGGCGGATGATTCAGCCAATGGAGAAGTCGCTAACATTTAGTCAGTGGTGGAGGTTGGTGGGATGGCCCGACAAAGGTGGATAGTTGCTCCATGGCGCGGGTGAGGGTAGTCAGGTTGTGGACTCGAAGACGTGCTCGAAGGTAGGACAACAGATCCCAGAGAAAGTACCCCAGGTAATGGTCTAGAGATAGGTCGGAGATATGTGTGGTGACCTCGATGAACTCGAGGATGTAGGTAATGACAATGACGAATTGGCAAACAGATTAAGGCGCTCGTAGGGTTATCTGCTTGGTTGGTGTCATAGTGGCAAAAGAGTTCCTCCTTCAATGTTGGTCGCAAGAGATCGTGGAACTATTGGCGCGTCCAACGTACCCAAGTGGAGCATTGAACCCTCCATATAGAGAGTGGTCAGGGGGGCCATCTGGTTGGTGGAGGTGGATTGGAGTTCGAAAAGATGTTCGATGCGGGTGATCCAACCGAGAGGGTCGGTGTCGTCGAACACAAGGATCTCAACATGTGATATAAACTGGGCTTCGTAAAACTTTAAATCTAAGTAGAAAATCACTTGGCACAATATTAAATTTTCTAGAATAGGCGCACCACCGAATAACAGATATGGCAAGCTTTCTTCTTCCAAAGTTATAGGCCTTTAAAATAAATGTGGCAAGATCACTAACTAAGCAAGAGACTAACACAAAATAAAATAATGGTTAGGAATGATTAGGGAAAGCGCGAGCTGCACTTGAATGTGACAAAAACTTGTTGAAATTACCATAATAAACTGCTAATAAGAAGATTGAAAGGTGGGGAAAGAGGAGATCTCATCGGGAGGTTCCCAACAACAACTTTCTAAGTCCTTCACGGCGCAGTCACAGCAGGAGGAAAGCGGAAGGGAAAATCAGTGGCCTGTGCGGTGAATCTGGGGCGAAAATCAGTGGGAAAAGGAAGGATGGAAGAAATGTTTGGGTTGGTGGCTGTGAGGTGAGGAGATGGACGGGGTGGAAGCACGGTAGGTTGTGGGGAAGGTTGTGAGGTCTCCGGAATCGGGTCGGACTGTGAAGAATCGGAGGGGGCGAAGACGGATGGCGGTGCGATGAAGGGACGTGGAGGTTGAGCTGTGGTTGGTGGCGTCGGGTTTCACGGCAAAAACAAGGCTCACAGGAGAAGGCGTCTTCGGGTGGAGGAAACAGGCGGAGAGGAGTGCCCGGGAATAACAGCGACGGGATCTGGAAGCGGAGGGCGACGAGAGCTTCACGACGGGTTTTTTTCACCGAGAGGCAAGAGTGCTCTCAGTAAAAATCTCTCAACCAAATGTTAGGGCATTTGGGTGTTAGCTTTTATAGGCTCACTCCCTCTCTCAATCAATAATTTAAAAATAAAAATATTAGCTTCAAATTTTAATTTCAGCAAGTGTCATCAAACAACAAAAAACACGACGACCCACCCCGCCCATTCCAAACTGGACCAATCCAGTCAGGGTCACGTAAGCCAGTCAATTTCACGCGTCAGGACGAAAATAACAATAGCTCGCACAATAACAGGAAAATAAAATGCATAGTTGTGACAGTAAATAAAAAAAAATGACAATAATGAGATAGAACTAGAGTGTTGGTGACAGGGTCACATCAGTTCGCTCAGGGTTGAGAGAACTTGACTCCGGCGAGACTGTGTTGATCGCAACAGCTGAGAGATATGGACGTCGACGTTGTAACTCTCTGGCACTGATCCAACTGCTATCCAAGACGTCCCTTCCCCGCCAGAAGACCGAGTATCGTTGGTAGGCTCCTACACGAGCCTGGAACTCCCGAACATCAAGCACCTGATTAATCTCCTTCGTGGTGGGTTTGAAGGCCGGCTGAAATCCTGTGGTCGCCCCGGGCTCCAAGATAGGTGGTGGTATAGGAACGGTAGGTGGGGATCCATGGAAAGAGCAATGGTCTCCCACATTGAAAATCGGCGATGTACCGAATTCCAAGGGCATATCAACAAGGTAGGCATTCTCGCCCAACCATTTCCTTACCTGAAAAGGCCCGAAACGACATTGTCGGAGCTTGTGGTATGTCCCACTGGGAAATCTTTCCTTCCTGAAATGTACCAGTTGGAGTTACCATTGTGATTTAGAAGTGGTCAAACAGGTAATCTCACTGCCAACGTGATAAGAGTCTGCAGGGCCGCACATAAGGGTGAGTGGAAAGGTTGGAGGAATGGATTGTGTAGGGCTTCTTCATATATGATATGAAAGGACCAATCACCAAACTGAAAGAAGCAGAGGATGGATGCCAGGGAGATTCGTTGAGATCGTCTCGTCAAACAGTTCGACAGGTGATTTCGACGAGATTCGTCGGATGATCTCGACGAATTCATCGAGTGATCTTGACGAATTCGTCGAACGATATTGACAAATTCGCCGTGTGTTTCCATGTATTCGTCGAATGATCTCAACGCTCATCGAGTTCACTCGACGAACGCTTCGAGTTCACTCAAAGAATATGGTATATCCTTCCGACGAATTGTCTCGGCGCTTCTCTTCTCGTGGTTCTGCGGATAACTGCTGGAAGACAAATGTTTATACTTTGGGTATAAATAGGTAAATGTCTTAGGGTTTGCGGGTGCTAGTATTCCGATACGATCAAGATACTAATAAACCAGAGAGACAATCAAAGTGATGACGGAACCGTTCTGAAGGCCTTGATCGCACCACCTTCGCTGAGCCCTATTCCGGAGATCGTCGTCGCCGCCTCTCCTGGTACAAACCTAGTAGTTCGTGGGGACGCAGGGTGCCTTCTGTTCTCCTTCTCACACTTCGTGTGACGAGGTCTCGGTGTTCTACTGCTCGTGTGGACTTCTACAGAGACGCAGAGATTATTCTGTGAACTCCTTGCCGACAGTTACTTGTTCTTGAGTCGGCTACGACTTGTCCTTGACTCCTTGGAGCATCTAGGTTGAGTAGTGACTCAATCCTACAAAAGTATAATTTTATTAACAACAATTTTACTTCTTGATCAATGTTCATCTTAAAATCCGTATTTCTTTTGGGTTTTCTTGTTCCATATTCCGATGCGCACATATGATATGTCGTATAGTAAAACCCAACAGTGGTATCAAAGTCAGGTTGTGCAATGATCATTGTTTTAGAAGTTGCTAAATATATTGTGTAGATCTGGAAATTTAGAAGTGTTCTAAATGCCCAAATTTATTCATGGAACATCAAATGTTTATGGAATTTTGTGAGAAATCGGTGGTGTTTTCCAAAAATTGGTCCCTCTTGTGGTATCAGAGCCCTTTAAGGGCTCTGCCACTAAGACGCCGCCTGGGGCACAGCCCTTTGGAATCCCGCCAGGAACGCATGTGATTTCGTTATGATATCTTTGTTTCTCCTTAACAGTAATCATCCATCTTGTTGGTTTGTGAAACCAAGTGTGTTAGATTTTGAATCTCACATTGAGATACGAGCTTGTCTATTGTATAAGTGGAGTTGGTGTTGCTCATGTCCAATGCATGCAAATCTGAAGATTTAGAAGGGTTCTAGATGTTCAGATTTAGTTCAGTTCGTCAAGTGTTGATGATTCTTCTTTGTGCACATCTGGGATGTATTTGGATTGTGAATGTTGTAAGTTTTCTTGTGAATGTGCACATTGGTTAATTCTTAACCATGATTAAGTGTTAATTAATTATCTTAAAATCTCTTATGCAATATTAAGTACTTGGATGTCTTCCGATGGATGACATTCTTCCTGCCTCGATCGATGAAGTGTGGATTTGTCAAAGTAAGGTGCATTAATCTATCTTCGTAATGGTGTGAGCAGATAATTGTGATATCCCACTGTCGACATCGGGTCAAACTTAATTGGGTGACCTCAAAAGTTAAGTCCACAGAGGCATAGGGTTGGCATGCAGCATATGATTGATGTGAATAAAGAGTTATTCACCAACCACACAAGAGTTATATGATGATGCAATCGGCAAACGTTGTCTACCTAAATAACTAAATTGTGAGAGAAAAATCAAAGCTGACTCATGGTGTTGGTGAAATACGGATCTTGTCCACTAAGAGAGTAGCTCGCATAAACTCTCCGAATTGATATTGAGGGTTATCGGTTTGATTAAAATAGTGGGAGTAATTTTAATTAAAGTCCTAATTGAAATATATATATATATATATATATTGAAATGTAGTACTGAGTTTTTCTTTGAATAAATTCTTATAAAATTTCATGGCAAGTGGATCTCACTCCACTCTATCCCTCAAAGCTATCCTTGAGAAGGAGAAACTGAGGGGACAAATTATCTGGACTGGCGCAGAAATCTGAGAATTGTTCTCAGGCAAGAGCGTAAGCTCTATGTTTTGGAATAGGATTCCCCTGAAGAGCCAATCGGAATATGTCCCGAGGTGATAAAGATGCTTATAAGAAGTAACAAGACGACTCATTTGGATGTCGAATGTCTCATGCTCGCCACCATGAACTCTGAGCTTCAAAAACAACATGAGAACATGAGTTGCAAAGAGATTGACAAGCAACTTAACAAAATGTTTCAAGGGAAAGCTCGGCAAGAGAAGTTTGACGTCACCAAGACGTTGTTTCAGTGTAAGATGGGAGCTCGAGACCTAGTAGGGACTAGGGACTCACGAACTCAAGATGATTGAGTATATAGAGAACCTTCAAAGACTAGGTTTTCCTCTGGGCCAAGAGTTGGCTACATACCTGATCTTGCAGTTTGTCATGAATTACAATATGAATGAAATTGACAAGACACTGCCCGAGCTCCTAGGCATGTTGAGAACTGCCGAGATTAATATGAAAAAGGTCGAGTTTGCTAGTCTCATACTGATGGTACATAAAGGCAAGGGCAAGACTAACAGTTACAAGAAGACTAAGTGATGCGGAGCAGAGACGAGGACGTGCGGCGAAGGATGAGTTTTTGGCCCATTCGGGGCTGATTTGGCGACTTACCATATATGGCGTGCCCGGATCGACGATCCGACTCCGTGGATGTGTCCGGACTCACATTGCGAATCAATTTCATATATAACTTTGTATTTTTCGGGTTTTATTTAATGTAGTTTTGACCCCGAGACCAACGACCAATCGTAGCTGTTGATTCCGGGTGCCCTAATATTTTAGTTTCTTATAAATAGGTATTAGGGCTGCTGATTTCAGCCATTGCTGAATGTTTGGAGAAGAAATCCCTTCATTCCGGTGATCTCCTCCGCGGTGCCGACGCCGTGGATCCCCTTGGTGACGACTCCTTGGGTAAGTTTTGTGTTTCTTGATTTTTCCTTCCACCGCCACCCTCTCCTATTGCTGTCTCATGCTCGCCACCATGAACAAGACGACTCATTTGGATGTCGAATGTCTCATGCTCGCCACCATGAACTCTGAGCTTCAAAAACAACATGAGAACATGAGTTGCAAAGAGATTGACGAGCAACTTAACAAAATGTTTCAAGGGAAAGCTCGGCAAGAGAAGTTTGACGTCACCAAGACGTTGTTTCAGTGTAAGATGGGAGCTCGAGACCTAGTAGGGACTAGGGACTCACGAACTCAAGATGATTGAGTATATAGAGAACCTTCAAAGACTAGGTTTTTCTCTGGGCCAAGAGTTGGCTACATACCTGATCTTGCAGTTTGTCATGAATTACAATATGAATGAAATTGACAAGACACTGCCCGAGCTCCTAGGCATGTTGAGAACTGCCGAGATTAATATGAAAAAAGTCAAGTTTGCTAGTCTCATACTGATGGTACATAAAGGCAAGGGCAAGACTAACAGTTACAAGAAGACTAAGTGATGCGGAGCAGAGACGAGGACGTGCGGCGAAGGATGAGTTTTTGGCCCATTCGGGGCTGATTTGGCGACTTACCATATATGGCGTGCCCGGATCGACGATCCGACTCCGTGGATGTGTCCGGACTCACATTGCGAATCAATTTCATATATAACTTTGTATTTTTCGGGTTTTATTTAATGTAGTTTTGACCCCGAGACCAACGACCAATCGTAGCTGTTGATTCCGGGTGCCCTAATATTTTAGTTTCTTATAAATAGGTATTAGGGCTGCTGATTTCAGCCATTGCTGAATGTTTGGAGAAGAAATCCCTTCATTCCGGTGATCTCCTCCGCGGTGCCGACGCCGTGGATCCCCTTGGTGACGACTCCTTGGGTAAGTTTTGTGTTTCTTGATTTTTCCTTCCACCGCCACCCTCTCCTATTGCTGTCCAGCCACCCTCAACTAGCCGGCCAGCCACCCCTCATCAAACCGCAGGCCGGCAGCCCTCCTCCCACACAGCCGCCCCAAATTCTGGGTTGTAACCAGCCACCTGCGGCCCTGTTCAGCCCAGGAACCAGCCAGCCGGCCTCCTCCCAGCGCCCCCAGCCCACTCCCCTCAGGCCGCCTCCCTCCTAGCTCCTCCGACCACCTCCAAAACAGGCCAGCCTCCCTGTTTTGGCCCAGATCCAGCCACCACCTCCCCTCCATAACCGCCTCCACCACCCGGCCTTGCCCCAACAACCCCCTTGGCTGTTTTCTCCCTCAACCAGTCCAGATCTGGACTCCTCCAACCAGATCCAGCCACCCCGCCAATTCCCCTTTGCTGCCATCACCCCCCATCACGTGGAACCACCCCTAAACAGCCCACCAATCACCAAATTTGTCCAGATCTGGGTATTCCAACCTAGATCCAGCCACTACCCTCCCCGATCCAGGCCACCGGAATCCCTTTTGAGCCCTCCAACGTTCAGATTTGTTTATTTACAGCAGCCCTAATATTCGTATTGTGTTTTATATTGGTTAAGTGGTTGTAAACATTGTATGGTTTGGATATTATGTGCTTGCTTGGGATTATAGTTTGTTAAAGTATCTGCTCTACAAAAGTCTTTAACTGCAGGAAGGATCGATTCGCTGCACGCTCTAGCTTTGGCCCTCCACGCGGAGGAAAGCCTAAACTTGTCTCGCTTCATTAAAGTATTTTGTTTTGCTTTGAAATATCCGCTTGAGATTTAATTATTTATTAACTAAATGTGGCGTAATCGTCGGGCTCTGCATATCATGTTGGTTAGGTTATTAATTTTCCGCCGCCTATAGATTCGTCCTACGTCACTAAGGTTGGACCTAAGTCATCTCTTGAGCCCAAGTCTTCGGCACTAAAGAAGAAAGGTTTGGCGAAGGAAGAGAAATGTCACCACTGTTCAAGGTTGGTCATTGGAGGAGGAACAGTCCTTATATTGAGGATCTGCAGAAAATGAAGGGAGATATGACTTCCGCTTTTAGTATTTATGTTATAGAGATAAACCTTTCTGCTCATTCATCCTGGGTATTGGATACCGGATATGGTTCTTACATTTGTATAAATGTGCATGAACTGAGAAGGAGAAAAATGTTGAGTAAAAGGGAGGTGGACCTGCGTGTGAGCAATGGAGCAAGAGTTGTTGCTGTCGCCGTAGGAGTTTACTGACTTTCTTTACCCAGTGGGCTTGTATTAAACTAGATAATTGTTATCATGTTCCTTTCATAACTAGAAACATTATATTCATATTATGTCTTGACATGAAGAAAAAAATTGTTTATAATTAAGAACAATTATTGTTCAATTTTTATGAACGATGTTTGTTATGATGTAGCCCAAATGTTTAATAGTTTATATGTTTTGAACTTAGACGATCATATCTATAATATAGAAAATACTAAAAGACTAAAAACAAATGACTCAAAACATACGTATCTTTAGCATTGTCGTTTGGGTCATATAAATGAGAAACGTATATCCAAGCTCCATAAAGATGGACTACTGTATTCATTTGATTATGAATCATTTGAGAGATGCAAATCTTGTTTATTAGTCAAGATGACTAAAGTCCCCTTCACTGGTTTCAATGAGAGGGTTGATGATCTCTTGGGTATAATACATAGTGATGTATGCAGACCCATTAGTTCTATGGCTAGATGCGGGTACTTCTATTTTGTTATATTTACTGATGATTTCAATAGATACGGATATGTGTATCTTATGAAGTGCAAATCCGAAATCTTTGAAAAGTTTAAAGAGTTTAAGAATGAAGTAGAGAACCAGCTGGGTAAGAGGGTTAAAGCACTCCGATCTGATCGAGGTAGCGAATACCTGAGTCATGAGTTTCATGATCATCTGAAAGAGTGTGGTATTGTATCACAGCTCACTCCACCCAGAATGTCACAACATAATGGTGTGTCTAAGTGGAGGAATCGTACTCTGTTAGACATGATACGGTCGATGATGAGTCATGCAGATTTGTTTGTTTCCTTTTGGGGATTTGCTCTAGAGACTACTGTTTTTACACTAAATCGTGCTCCAACAAAAACGGTTTTAAAGACGTCATATGAGATATAGACTGGGAAGTGTCATACTATGTCTTTCATTAAGATTTGAGGCTGTGAGGCATATGTGAGACGTCAAATATCTGTCAAACTAGAACTCAAATCAGATAAATATTATCTTGTGGAGTATCCTAAGGAAACTAAAAGGTACTATATCTACCTACCGTCTAAGGGCAAAGTGTTTGTCGCGAGAACTGATGTCTTATTTTGAAGAAAGTTCTTATCCAGAAAGACTACAAAGGTAGAACTTGAAGAAGTTCAAGAACCAAAAACAGTGAATGAACCGGAATTGAAACTTGAGCAAGGACTACAAGATGTTATAGCTAGAGAACCTGCTCAAGAAACACAAGTGTCACGTAGATGTGGTAGACCAAGGTTTGAGCCTGAGAGATATGGATTTCTCATGTCTCAAATAGGTAATGTGTTGTTTATGCCTCATGATGATGAGCTTGTAACCTACCAAGAGGCTATGAGTGGACCGGACTCCGAGAAGTAGCTTGAGGCAATGAAATCTGAAAAGGACTTCATGCATGCAAACCAAGTTTGGACCTTGGTGGAACCACCTGAAGGGGTACGACCCATAGAGTGCAAGTATCGAAGAAGAAGACTGACGTAGATGGGACTGTACAGACATTCAAAGGGTGACCAATGGCCAAAGGTTTCAAGCAAATTCATGGTGTTGAATATGATGAGACTTTTTTTCATATTGTTATGGTTAAGTTCATCAGAATTCTGTTTGTTATTGTTGTGTATTATGACTATGAGATCTGGCAGATGAATGTCAAAACGGCTTTCCTAAATGGAAACCTTCTTGAGGAAGTTTATATGATACAACTCGAGGGTTTTGTATCTCTGGGTGAAGTCACTAAGATATGCAAGCTACAGAGATCTATTTATGGATTAAAACAGGTTTCTCGAAGTTGGAATCTTTGTTTTGAAGAAAAGATCAAAGAGTTTGATTTTATCAAGAACGAGAATGAATCGTGTGTTTACAAAAGGATTAGTGGGAGCAGTCTTCCTGATATTGTATGTAAATGACATATTACTGATCGGGAATGACAAACCGACTCTACAAGTTGTTAAGAACAACCTAGGGAACTGCTTTTCTATGAAAGACTTGGGCGAAGCGACTTATATACTATATTAAGATCTATAGAGATAGATCGAAGAAGTTGTTGGGTTTGACCCAAAGTACATATATTGAGAAGGTGTTGAAACGGTTCAACATACTTGAGTCCAAGAAATGATTTTTAGCCATGTCTTATAGTGTAGTCTCTCTAAGGACCATTGTCCTAAATCTTGTGAAGATAAGGACCGCATGAAGTTGATTTCACATGCTTCGTCAATGGATCAATCATGTATGCAATGATATATACTCGACTCGATGTCTCTTATGCTTTGAGCATGACTAGCAGCTATCAGTCTGATCTCGGTGATAGTCACTGGATAGTCGTCAAAAATATCCTAAAGTACTTGAAAAAGACTAAGGATACGTTCTTGGTAATTGGTGGAGAGGAAGAGCTCATTGTAAAGGGTTACACGGATGCTAGCTTCCAAACTGATAAGGATGACTCAAAGTCTCAGTAAGGATGTGTTTTACCTAAATGGATGAGTTGTTAGCTGGAATAATTTCAAGAAGGAGACGGTTGTTGATTCTACAACTGAGGCCGAGTATATCGCTGCTGCAAATGCAGCGAAGCATCCTGTATGGATTATGAAATTCATCGGCAAGCTAGATGTAATTCCTAACATTGTTGATCCAGTAGTTCTCTACTGTGATAATAACGGTGCAATTGCACTTGCTTCGGAACCTAGATCTCTTCAGCGCTCCAAGCACATACTTCGGCGGTTCCATCTTATTTATGAGATTGTCGATCGAGCGGATGTCAACATTTGCAAAGTGCCGACCGAAGAAAATATTGTGGATCCACTGACAAAGTCTCTCGCACAGAGAAAGCATGATGGTCATGTTAGATCAATGGGTATTAGATGCCTGAATGATCAACTCCAGTAGGAGTCTTGTGAATTGTATGTTTGTCGGATGTAATAATTTATTTAATGAAGAGTACTATACATTTCATTTTATATTTATGGCAAGTTCTTTTATTGTGTAAATTTATTTCTATTGTAATAGATTAATTTAATGTAATAAATGCCCTTAAAATGTTTGCTTTCATAGGAGTCAAGTTGATGACTTGAATGTGAGGGCATGTGTTCTTAGAATCTTCATTCTTAAATGGTCCCTAGTCGGCATATCATCCTAGAAGTTAAGGGTGATGATGATACATCAAGACTACCATGTGCGTTGACTGATGATCGGTTCTCACAGATCATGATATTGTGATATCAAGTCATCACATGAGTACTTGTTAGTGAACAAGTTGTACTGGACAGACCCACCATGAGAATACTTTGTGGATTGTTATATGAACGTGACACAAGTATGACTCAAGTGACAATGGTGTTTGTGGTCCTTTGACCTAAAGTCACAGCATTCATCAAGTGAGGAAGAGCGTACTTTGATGTCAGCAAAAGTCTTCCTTGAGAAAGGTTGATGATAAAGGTGGTTATTGGGTACGTTACGAATCATTTGAGTGTTTGTGTGTAGACAGAAATGAGATTTATCCTCTTATATGACGGGAGTTGCATTCATGACCCCTTGATGGAATGGGATTGAGAAATGCATGGTCATGTTTGGTTGAGTCAATATATAATATTGGGCTCACCAATTTCTGGAAGTCCATTCTAGATCAAGAAACTTGGGTTGAACAATCATGAGGGTGACGCGGTCTATATCTCTAGTTCTATCCGGATGTAAGGTACATGACAACACCGATACATTGGTCATAAAGGCTTAATGAGTTTAGAACTCTGATTTCTTGGGGAGCAGTGATGCATTACTAGATGTCGCTCATTGTTTGTGAGGCTTTTGTTTGATATTTTCAAGATCAAGTGAAAGACTGTTGGAGTTACCACTGTGATCTAAAAGTGATCAAAAATGTAATCTCACTAGCAACGTGATATGAGTCTGCAGGGTCGCACATAAGGGTGTGTGGAAATGTTGGAGGAATGGATTGTGCTGGTCTTCTTCATATACAATATGGAATGAAGGACCAATCACCAAACTGAAAGAAGCAGAGGATGGATATCAGGGAGATTTATTGAGATCATCTCGTCGAACAGTTTGATAGGTGAATTCGACGAGATTCGTCGAATGATCTCGGCGAGATTCGTCGAATGATCTCGGCGAGATTCGTCGAATGATCTCGGCGAGATTCGTCGAATGATCTCGGCGAGTTCGTCGAATGATCTCGGCGAGTTCGTCGAATGATCTCGGCGAGTTCGTCGAATGATCTCGGCGAGTTCGTCGAATGATCTCAGCGAGTTCGTCGAATGATCTCGACGAGTTCGTCGAATGATCTCGGCGAGTTCGTCGAATGATCTCGGCGAGTTCGTCGAATGATCTCGGCGAGTTCGTCGAATGATCTCGGCGAGTTCGTCGAATGATCTCGACGAGTTCGTCGAATGATCTCGACAAATTCGTCGTGTGTTTCCCTGTATTCGTCGAATAATCTCAGTGCTCGTCGAGTTCACTCGACGAACACTTCGAGTTCACTCGAAGAATATGGTATATCCTTCCGACGAATTGTCTCGGCGCTTCTTTTATCGTGGGTCTGCGTATAACTGCTAGAAGACACCTGTTTATGCTTTGGGTATAAAGAGGTAAATGTCTTAGGGTTTGCGTGTGCTAGTATTCCGATACGATCGAGATACTAATAAACCTGAGAGCTGATCAAAGTGACGACGGAAGCGTTCTGAAGGCCTTGATCGCACCACCTCCGCTGAGCCCTATTCCGGCGATCGTCGTCGCCGCCTCTCCTGGTACGAACCTAGTAATGGTGGGGTCGCAGGGTGCTTCTGTTCTGTCTCACACTTCGTGTGACGAGGTGTCGGTGTTCTACTGCTTGTGTGGACTTCTACAGAGACGCAGACATTTCTGCGTGAACACCTTACCGACAGTTACGACTTGTTCCTGAGCCGGCTACGACTTGTCCTTGGAGCATCTAGGTTGAGTAGTCACTCAATCTCGCAAATGTATAATTTTATTAACAGTAATTTTACTTCTTAATCAATGTTCATCGCAAAATTCATATTTCTTTTGGGTTTTCTTGTTCCCTATTCCGCTGCGCACATATGATGTGTCGTATAGTAAAACCCAACAGTACCAACACCCAATCTCCTTTCGAAAAAGACGTATCGCGCCGATGAATCGAAAAAGACACGTCACACCGATGAATATCGGTGCTGACCTTGTATTTTTCAGTTGTTACCTGCAGCTTATTATGAATAATTTCATGCAAAGATTTTAAACTATCAATCCAAGTAGTAGCATCAAAGGAAACACGCTCATGGGAAGGTAATGAGTGGCGATCAAGGAAATGAAGAATAGAGAATCCATAGACAATCTCAAAAGAAGACTTTTGGGTGGCGCGATTTATGGTACTGTTTTAGGCAAACTCGGCTTAGGCTAGTGCCAAATCCCACTGCTTAAGTTGCTCTCCCGCTAAGCATCTCAATAAATTGCCCAAACTTCGATTGACCACTTCAGTTTGCCCATCAGCCTGGGAGCAGTACGCGCTACTAAAATTTAACTTTGTGTCAAGTTTACTCCATAAAGTTTTCCAAAAATAACCCATGAAGCGAGTGTCCCTATCGGAAGTGAATGCGTGTGGAACCCCGTGGAGTCTTACCACCTCTCCAAAGAAAATATTGGCTATGTGTGCGGCATCGGAGGTTTTCCTGCAAGGTATAAAGTGGGTCATCTTAGAGAATCTATCAACAACTACAAATACGGAGTCAACTCTACGCACCGCACAAGGGAATCCGCCAACAAAGTCCAAGGAGATCTCATCCCATGGTCGCTCAGGAACGGGTAATGGAGTGTACAACCCAGTGTTCTGGGACTGTCCCTTATATAACTGGCAAGTGTGGCAGGTACGAACGTGACTAATAATATCCTGCCTCATGCAAGGTCAATAATAACGCGTGGTCGCCAGATCTAGCATCTTGGGCTGCCCTGCATGTCCACCTAATCCAAATGAGTGCAACTCAATGAGCAAAGACTCTCGTACTAGTCCCTGGAAAATACACAACCTAGTGCCTCTTAATAAGTACCCCTCGCTCACGCAGAAATGTCATGTCGTGTCAGCTCCATGCAGCTGACACTCCGCCCCCACCTCACTAAAATCGGGGTCAGTAGCATACAACTCCTTCTGGGAGTCTAAGTAAGTCAATCTAAGATATAGAGACACTAAAAGATGTGTACGGCGGCTAAGGGCGTCGACAACTCTGTTGGTAACTCCTGGCTTGTGTTGAATGTGAAAGGTGTACTCCTGCAGAAATGTGGCTCACTTGGCGTGGCGTCTGACCTACTTTTGGGAGTTCAGATTGCGCAACGCGTTATGATCTGTGTTCAGTACGAACTCGCGTTGTAACAAAAAATGTTGCCAATGCCGAAGAGCTTGAACGATCGCGAAACACTCAATATTGTATGATGAATATCTAGTTTTCACGTCATTCAGCTTCTCGCTGTAAAATGCTACAGGTCAACCCTCTTAGCTCAATACAGCTCCAATACCCATGTGTGATACGTCGCAATCTACTTCGAAAATCTTCTCGAAATCAGGCAGCGCCGGGACAAGTGCACTGGACATCTTCTCCTTCACGAGAAGGAATGCCTGTTCAGCTCAGCAGTCCAAGTGAATTGTCATTTTCAGAGGCAATCTATGATGGGTGCAATGTGGGTGCTAAAATTGCGGACAAAGCGTCGATAGAATGATGCTAGACCATAGAATCCGTGTGCCTCAGTGAAGTTCCTGGGGGTGGGCCGGGACTCTATCGTTCGGATCTTCTCTTGATCCACCTTAAACCCTCAAAAGAGACAATGTATCTCAAGAAGGTGAGACTGCAAGTGAAGAAGGTACACTTCTTCAAGTTGATAATCAAGCGACGCTCTCTCAAGATCTGCAGAACCTGACGAAGATGTCTAAGGTGCAAGTCAGGGTCGAGGCAATAAATGAGGATATCGTCAGAGTAGACGACGACACAAGTCCCTATCAGGGGTCTAAGGACTTGATTCATCAATCTCATAAAAATACTCAGAGCATTAGACAAGCCGAAGGGCATGACCAACCACTCATATAATCCTTCTTTCGTTTTGAAGGTTGTTTTCCATTCATCAATGGGTCGGATCTGGTGGTAGTCACTCCTGAGATCAATCTTTGAAAAAACTTGTGTCCTGCTCAGCATGTCTAGCATGTCATCCAACCGGGGGATCGGGAAACGATACTTGATAGTGATCTTGTTAATAGCACGACTACCAACACACATATGTCAAGTTTCGTCCTTCTTGGGGGCAAGAAGGGTGGGAACAACGTAGGGGCTAAGGCTCTCCTGAATATGGCCTTTCTGAAGAAGCTCGAATACATGCATCCTAAGCTCCTTGTGCTCCTTCGGGTTCATGCAGTAATGCGGTAAATGCGGGAGACTCGCTCCTGGGACTAAGTCAATGCAGTGCTGGATGTCCCTAAGAGGAGGGAGTTGGTCGGGTAGCTCGTCAGGAGTGAGGACACTAAACTATGTGATCAGAAGTCGAACAGCTATAGGAATCTCCAAAGTGGTGGTGGGAGGCTCCAGGACAACTAAGATGTATGCAATGGCGCTCTCCTTCATCTCTTGACAAAACTATCGCTCTGTCAAAAGCATACTAACTAACGGATATGACATCGAGGTGAACGTGGACGTGGGGGCGGGAGGCTCAACAGGGGCTGAAACAGGGGGTTCTAATCGTTGGGGAACAAGATTGTTCTTCTGGGGAAGGACTGTCTTGCAACCGTGCTGGTAAAAAGAATTAGAGTTCTTACGCCCATCATGAATAATGCGCCGATCATATTGTCATGGACGTCCTAAGAGAACATGACATGCATCGAGTGGCATGACATCGCACCACACCGAATCGGAATAGGATGGTCCAATGGCGAACTTAACGACACATCGCCATGATATGACCATCATGGTGTCGCTAGTCACCCAGGATAATTCATAAGGTCGCTCCAGTTTTTGAGTCTGGAGGTTTAACTTCTCTACCATGCGCTGGGAAACAAAATTCTTCATATTCCCCTGTCGATGATAATAGAACAAAAGGGCTCTTGGATGCGAGCGGTGGTGCGAAAGATATTGTGCATCAATCACGCTTCTTCAGTGATGACTCTAGGAGTCAACAGACTATGCTGGAGAACACATATCAACTGATCTGGTTGTTCGCCCTCGGGTGAGGCCTCTGACTCTCCAACAAAATCGCTCTCTCAAATCCCACACTCTGGATCTCGCCCATCATCAGCTTCAACAACGGTAAACTGACGCCTCGGGCACTCAAATGATTTATGTCCCGGTTCCATACACTTGTAACACTGAAATACGGGCTTAGAGGTGACAACCTCCTTCCCCTTCATGGAAACTGAGGGCCCGCAGGGGTAGGAGCTGGTAATGCGGACCTAACAATAGAAGGTAGGGCAGGGGTATGTGAAGGTTTCGTTCCAGTGGTCGACGTCGATGAAGAGGTATAATGAGTCCTATCAGTAGATTTCTGATCAGATGTCCTCTTCCGAAGGGCTACCAATCAGCATGCCTGACCAGAGATCTCTCCCAGGTCCCGAAAATCGTGAAGCTCTAACTGATCTTGTATCGCGTATCGTAGCCCATTCAGATAACGGGTCATAACCATTTGGTATTCCTCCTTCAGAACTAAGCATGACTGGAGGACAAGGAACTCGTTTGTGTACTCGTCGATGGTTTGTTTGTCTTGTCGTTAGATTGTGATAACTACGATACAAGGTCTGCATAAAATCAGTGGGAACATACCTAGCTTTGAACTCAACCCAAGTAGTGATAGGCGGTTTTCCCATCGTGTACCGCATTCGCTCGACCTTCCCCCACCACGTAAGTGTGGGGCCCTTCAGCTTCAGGGTAGCATACTCCACCTGTTGGTGGGAAAGTGTGTGCTTCCAGCAGAGGAATCACTCCAATCGTTCACCAGTCTAGGCACACCTCAGGCTCTAGTGTGCCCTCAAAATCACCAGCAGAGAAATGTGGAAAGGCGCATACCTGTCGTGATTTACACGATATGATGGATGGCTGAGATTCAATCTCATCGATTTGAAGTTTGCTCAGCCCGTCAGACTATATGCATCGAGTGTACTCGACGCACTCATCGCCTGGAGTTAACTGAGCGCACTCAACGCCTGCTCAGTTAACTCAGCGCTCTCAACACCTGGTCTGTTTCCTAAGCAGAAAGTCTTTTCTTGTTTTTCTGCAAAGAGTTAACCTTCAAATGCACATGTACATATAATAGAAATGCATTACTATAATAATGTTACTTCAAGTTCAACATACCCAATTCAAATTTGAAGGTGTTGAATTTGAGTTCATCAAGAGTCTTAGTAAAGATGTCAGTCACTTATTTGTCAGTGGGGACAAACTCAAGGCTGATATCTTCACTCTCAGCATGCTTTCTTATGAAATGATTCCTAGTTTTAATATATTTGGTCCTGCTATGTGAAACAGAATTCTTAGGTATTGAAATTGCACTTGAAGAATCACAAAACATAAGGGTTTTATTAATCTAGAGATTGTAGTCTATGAGTTGATGTTGAATCCATAGTAGCTGATGGTTGCTCAAAACCTGATGGTTGCTCAACATAGACCTCCTCTTTTAGGTCATCATTCAGGAAAGCTGACTTAACATCCATCTGTTAGACTTTTAATCTCTTGTATGCAGCATATGCAAGGAATAACCTTATGGCTTCAAGTCTAACAACTGGTGCAAAGATTTTGCTCAAAACCAATACCTTCCTTTTGCTCGTATCCTTTGGCAACCAGTCTAGCTTTGTTCTTGATGATAACACCATTTTCATCAAATTTGTTCTATATATCCATTTTGTTCATATGATGTTATGTACATGAGGTCTGTGAACCAGCTTCCAAACATTGCATCTTTTGAACTAGTTCAATTCTTCTTACATAACCACAATCCAAAATAGGTCTATGTTGGTTTTTCAAACTTCTTAGGTTCAATCTGAGACAGAAAGCTTGAATACATTGTAATGTTGTGGCTTCTGCTCCTTGTTGTTACACTCTGGTTTGCATCCCCAATGATTAGATTTTTGGGATGATCTCTCAAGTGTCTGACGGCTGCTGACATCCTTTTTTCAGTATCTTGAACTTCAACTTCAGGGGTCTGAAGATCATCTTCTATTTCTAATTCATCTGCACCTTCTTTTGGAATAACCACACCCTCATCCTTTTCTTGTTCAACAGGAGGTGTATCATTAATGCTCAGCTTGTCCATTCTCAAATCTGCACCTACGGTTCTAGAAGAGCTAGGTAGCTCAATGTGAATCATAGAAGTTTCATCAAACACTACATTAATAGACTCTTCTACAACCTGATTTTTCAAGTTATAGACCGTATAGGCTTTGTAGTGGTTGTTATACCCCACAAAAATTCTCTCATAGGATTTTGTAACAAATTTTGTCAGGTAGAACTTCTCATTGTTTAGCACAAATCACTTGATTTCAAAGATTCTGAAATGGGTAAGATTTGATTTTCTGCCTTTCATAATCTCATAGGGAGTTTTCATATGGTACTTATTGATAGAGGCCCTATTCAGGACATGACATGTAGTGTTCACTGCCTCAGTCCAGAAATATTCTGGGAGGGAAGTGTCATTAAGCAAAGTCCTATCAGCCTCTATGAGAAATCTATTTTTCCTCTCAGCAATGTCATTTTGCTGGGATGTTCTTGAAGAAAAAAACTCCTAGATTCTTTGCAGAACTCTGTCATGCTTTCAAATTGAAACTTTGTGTCATGATCATTTCTGATTTTGACCACAGTACAGCCCTTTTTCATTCTGAATCTGCTTGACAAAATCACAAAACTATCAAAGGTTCCAGACTTTTTTAAAGAAAGAACACTCATGTAAATCTGGAAAAGACATCAACTATCACAAAAGTATAGACTTTCCTACCCAGACTATGAATTAGCATAGGACCAAATAAGTTCATATGCAGGAGGTAGAGACACCTCTTAGAATCTTTGGACCTAATTCTTTTAAAGGAAGTCTTTATTTGTTTGCCCTTTTTGGCATGCAGAGCAAATGTCTTCTTTAGTGCATTTCAAATTGGGTTCATTTCTGACCAACTCTTCACTGAAGAGCTTGTTAATAACTTTGTAATTTAAGTGAGGAAGTCTCTTATGTCATTGCACATAATAAGAATCTTTCTCATTTGTTACCAGGCACACAGGGGAATCTGAATCTATACATAAGAAATTTAAACAATAAATATTTCTACTTCTAATGCCTGACAGAATGATCTTTAGGTCACTTGACCTTTTGATTAGGCACATATCCTTGTGAAAGACAATGACATAGCCAATATCACAGAGTTGATTTATGTTAATCAAATTGTGTTGCAATCCTTCCACATAAGTCACTTTTATGATGGAGACTGTCATTGGTGATCATACCATAGCCCTTAGTAACTCTTCTGTCTGAACCACCAAATATGACTTTGGGTCTATTCCTCACTGGAGTGTAGTCTTTCAGATGCCTCATTGTTCCAGTCATGTGTTTGGAGCATCCACTGTCCAAGTACCATATAAGCAGTTGAGTACTTGGACTAACCTACAATCACAGATTTAATTTACTTTAGGTACCCAAAAGGATTTGGGTTATTGATTCTTGCTAACATAAATTTGAACATTCCCCCCTGCAGCAGCCCTGACAGGAAGACTCACCTTTGCTCTTGGCACATTTGGGTTATGCCAACAGTCTACGTCAAAGTGTCTCACCTTGTCACAGCACCAACACTCATGAATATTGTATCTCCTCTTCTGAACAGCCATAGATGTGTGTGAACTGTCAGTCTTTCTATTCAGAGAGGAGTGCAGCAGCCCTCTTCATGTTTCTTTCAGCTAGAATTTGGCTGAAAGTTAGCATGCCAGTAGGTTCTCTTGGTTTATTCTGATTGACAGCAACATGTGTCTGCTTTGCAGCTGACAAGGTGTTAATGGCATTAGAAATAGCTAAGTGAGGCTTACTTGCAATCCTGCTTACAATCTTATTCTTTGATGAAGGAGCATGAGTGGAGGCCATTGTCTTACTCTTGAGAGTAGGTTGTGTTGGAGCACCAAACACAAATGATACATGATGGGTCATTTGGATTTCTTCATGGGGAGCCTTCAGTACACTCAACCTCATGCCCTTTCTTCTTCCATTATAAGTTGCATTAATGCTTTTACAAGAACTTTCATTTTTTTCAGTGACCATACATGTTGTCATAACCATACCTGTTAGAAGGAAAAACTACCTTTTGAAATGTGGTTTGAGTCACAACTGGAGCCTTGCCTTTCTCTTTGGAATGGGCAGCTCTAGCATTCCACCTGAACTCCGATCCCCTCTTATTATTTTGAGAGGTGAATGAGTCAATCAGTGGCAACACTGTCTTTGGCTTGGAAAATTCAGCCACTAACATCGTCTCTTTGAGGAGCTTCTCTTCAAGATCCCTAATGATCTTGCTCTTCTAACTTATGGTGCTTATTTGGATTATAGTCATAGACTTCAGCTGACTAATTTTCCTGCTCATCTGAGCTAGCAGTGAAGCTGGCTCAGATTGCATTGATTTAGTCTGCTGTAAAAAGACAATCTCTTCAGCCTGCCTTTTGACAAGCTTTTTTCTCTTCTTTAGAGCCTACAGGATAGACATCATATTTGTTAATCAATTGATTGACATTCACATCAGATTCTGATCCATCTTCCTCACTGGATGAAGTGGATGCCTCAGAATCTGTGTCAGACTCATAAACACACGGAGAGTTGGAAAGAGTGTGTACCTCATCCGGATCAGATTTGTCCTGAGTTTCTTCAGTCATGGTCATGAGGCTGAACTCTTCATCATCTTCAAAGTCACTGTCAATAGAGGACAGTGGTGCATTTATGTCTATTATGGCAGCAGGAAGGTCAGCCTCCTCTTCTATAGAGATAAGACCAATATAGGCCTCTTCTTCTTCTGATTCTGAAGACTCGGAATCACTTTCAGACAAGCAAGACTTCTTCTTGGCCAAGAAGCTCTTGTCTACCTTCTTGTCCTTATAATGTTTTTTATCATCAGACATTCTGTTTTCTTTCCTCTTGACAGGACAGTCGACAATGACATGTCCTAACCTATTACAGGAGTAGCAAACCACATTAGTCTTAAAGTATTTATTCTATTTAGAATCATACTTGTCCCCAGTGGGGACTTCTCCAGGTTGCCATGTGGTTTTCTGGAGCTAGAGCTAGATGAGCCATTGTTCTTCCACTGCCTCCTCCTGTTCAACATCTTCTTGAACTGCTTAGAGAACAAGGTAAGTTCTCCATCTAACAGCTCATCTCCTAAAGTGTTGGGACCTGAGCTTTCTGACTCAGCGGCCCTTCTTGGTGGAGAAGAAGTCTTCTCTCTGCTCCTTGAGGTTTCAGCTTTGAAGGCCACTGACTTCTCTCTGTTGAGGAACTTGGCGTCTTCTTCTTCAGCTTTTCTGAAATTCAGCTGAAGCTCATATGACATCAGCTTGCCAAACAAATTCTGGGGTAATGTGTTGGCCAAGTTGCCCACTTCCCTGATGGCACAGATCTTGATATCTCATTCTTTATTGATAGATCTCAGGAACTTATCATTCAACTCATAGTAGGTGAACTGTTTGTCATAAGTAATCAGACTGTTCACCAACTAGTTTTGCTTGAAGGCCTCATACTGCTGATTGAGGAGGAATTTTTTGTCATCCCTCACTTCCTCTATTCTCTCCATGTAAACTATCAGTAAGTCTCACATTTCCTTGACTGTTTTGCAGTGAATCAGATTCTAAAATGTTGAATCATCTATGCCACTGACAATTATGTTATGTGTCATCTTATCCATGGTGGCCAAAACCACCTCATCCTTAGTCATCTCTGAAAATTTCTTGGGAGTTTGGATGTTGGCATCAATGGCAGAGACCTTCATGAGAATGAAAGTTCACTATTGTACTGTAATGTATATCCTAGGGTTTGAGGCTTCCATGAATAGTCTCACCCTTTCTTTCCAGATCCCAAATTTCTCCTTCCTACAGATAGGAAGTTTCATAGAACCTAACTCCTTATGGATCTCACCAGAAACCATGAAGATATGTTTCTACTACCCTTGGAGATCTACTTCAGACTATTAAGTCTTATTTTGAACAACCTCCCTATGATACCACTTGAAAGTCTTTACTAAGTGTAGTTAAACAGCTAGAGGAGAGTGAATAGGTTTGTTTTGAATCATTAGAATTTTTTGAATTAGAGCTTGATGTTTGTTTATATTAGATGTTAGCTTTCAAAATCACAGAAAACATACAAGATTTATAGTGGTTCCTCTATCTAGGGTACATCCACTTTCCCTCTTCATCTATCTAGCAGTGTGCTAGATTCAGCTAACTCATTTATACTCAGCTCCTTGAGCTTACACCTCAGATACCACGGGATCTTACAACTCAAAGTGAACACCACTCCTACAGCTCAGAATGCTTACAGTCCTACCTCAGATCCACTCCAGGATGCTACCTCGGATCCACTTCAGGACCCTACAGTAGATCCACTCCAGGACCCTACCTCAGAATTTACCAACTCCTACAACTCAGCATTTATAAATTAGGCTTACAACTCAGATCTCAGAGAGATCCTACAGATTTGAATAATGATTTGAGTGAAATGACTCCAGAGATAAATCCCTGAGTCTTTTTCCTTGATTGTGTTATAAACAGTCCTTCTCCACAGCAACAAGAAAATATCTCTTCAGAGTTGAAACAGCTTGTGTTGTGTAGAACTTCTGCAGAGCTCTGCATCTTCTTCAAGCTTAAGAAAGTTCGATATTCTGTGCTGTAGGCTTGAAGATGAACAGAAAATGGTCTGATCTCTGCTAGCCGACTTTTGCAAAACTTAGGGTTTAGAGAAATAGCAAAAATTGTTTTAAAAGATTAACTACTTCCGTATTTATACCCCAGCAACTGCAACGGCTCTATCTTCCTTTTTGGAAAGCGGCATGATCGGCTTTAATGGTTGCTTGACCATAACTGCGCGGTAGAATAAGTACAGCGACATTTGTCCTTTAGCGCGCAAACTTCGCTAGATTTGAATTTGATGATGACGTCAGCAGTCATGTCTCAATGCTGGTGGACTTAGAAACGTCTTCCAAATTGTCTGCACAGGCATTGAGTGATGTCTTGTGACTCAACGACATGAAGCATTGAGTGTTGCATTGTATCTCAATGCATTTGTACTTTAACTGTATCTTCAGAAGCATTGAGTGATAAGTCTTCACTCAACGCTAAAACACTTAACTGATCCCTGACTAACTCAGAGGCGTTGAGTGAGTCTTCTTCACTTAACACTTTTTTCCTTTGACAACTTATCTGAGAAGGCGTTGAGTGAGCATCCATCACTCAACACTTTTGTACTTGACAGAATTTTCTGATTGACAGTACTGAGTGAGCGTTCTTCACTCAACACTTCTGGACTTGGCAGCATTTCTGAAAGGGCGTTGAGTGAATGTTCATCACTCAACGCTTTTGAACTTAGACAGATTTCATTACATCTACACTGAGGCTTTGAGTGATTGGTTATCTGTCGACGCTTTTTGGCCTCAGGCGTTGAGTGATGTGTACTCACTCAACACTTTTGTACTTAGCCAATATTCTGCCTCTCCTAAGTATTTTGATTTTTGTCTAGCCAATTCTCTGACACATTGTGCATGTCTAATCACTGAATAACAGGCATCCTGCATATATGAACTTAGACAACTATCAAATACATGTTTGTGTATATTATTGGTTTGTGGACCTTCTTCAAATTCAGGATATTGTAATCAATGGACCAAATAAAGACGGATGGTGGCACGATGCAGGAACGTGGAGGTTGAGCTGGTGGTTGGGGGCGAGTTTTGCGGCAGAAACAGGGCTCACGGGAGGAGGCGGCTTCGGGTGGAGGAAACAGGCGAAGAGGAGTACCCGGGGAGAACGGCGACGGGATCTGGAAGCAGATGAGCGACGAGAGCTTGACGGCAGGTTTTTTTCACCGAGAGGCAAGAGTGCTCCCAGTAAAAATCTCCCAACAAAATGTTAGGGCATCCGGGTGTTGACTTTTATAGGCCCACTCCCTCTCTTAATCAATAATTTAAAAATAATAATTTTAATCTCAAATTTTAATTTCAGCAAGTGTCCTCATACAACAAAAAACGCGACGACCCACCCCGCTCATTCCAAACCGGACCAATCCATTCAGGGTCACGCGAGGTAGTCAATTTCACGTGTCAGGCCGATAATAACAATAGTTCGCACAATAACAGAAAAATAAAATACATAGCTACGACAGTAAATAAATATGATAATAACGAGACGGAACTAGAGTTTACATTTTTAGATATTCATTTGTATTAATTTTCTGGTATCTTACTCTCTTCTTCTCTGCCTCTTTAGTTTTATGAACTCTCTGGTTTATGCGGCTTTAGACTTCACTGTAATACGACTTTTTTTAATCAGCGGTATCTTCCTTTCTTCCTCTCTAGTTCTGTTGTTTACCTGGAATGCGGGTTTTTTATGTTGAATATTCAAAAAAAAAAATATTGTATAAATTGATTTACAACAACAACACTCAAGCCTTTATCCCGCTATAGTGGGGTCGGCTATATGGATCCTTTGTCTCCATTGTGCCCTATGTTGTGTCATAACCTCACTACTGCCTAAGTACATCATGTCTTTGCTTATTATTTCAATCCGAGTCTTTAATGGTCTACCCCTCCCTCGTTTAACATGCCTAGTGACTAGACTCTCACAACGTCTAATAGGTGCCTCTAATGGTCTCGTTTGTACGTGTCCAAACTATCTTAGTCGAGCTTCTCGCATCTTCTCTACAATTGGTGCTACTCCTGTCTTATCCCTGATATATTCATTCCTAATTCTATCCAGTCTCGTGTGTCCACACATCCACCTAAGCATTCTCATCTCCGCAACTCTCATTTTTTGCTCAGGTACACAATTCACTGCCCAACACTCAGAACCATAGAGCATCGCTGGTCTAATTGCAGTACGGTAAAACTTGCCCTTAAGTTTTAAAGGTACTTTACGATCACACAAGATCCATATAGCCGACCCCACTATAGTGCGGCCTCATCGCGTGCGTGCGTCCGAGTATGGCCTCTTATTTGATCTATGGCACTTTGCTTCTTTTGTTCTGAAGCTTCGGCATTTTCTCTGATTCTAAGCCCTCTCTGGTTTTGCATCTTCTTGGCACTGTGAGATTTTTAAGAAATTGGTGGTTTTTACGGTTTTGTGGTTTTACATTTTTTAGATAATCATTTGTCTTAATTCTCCGGTATCTTACTCTCTTCTTCTCTGCCTCTTTAGTTTTATGAATTCTCTGGTTTATGCGGCTTTGGACTTTACTGTAATGCGGCTTTTTTTAATTCGCGGTGTCTTCCCTTCTTCTTCTCTAGTTCTGTTGTTTACCTAGAATGCGGGTTTTTCATGTTGAATATTCTAAATTTTTTGTATTGTATAAATTGATTTACAACAACACTCAAGTCTTTATCCCACTATAGTGGGGTCGGCTATATGGATCCTTTGTCTCCAATGTGCCCTATCTTGTGTCATAATCTAACTAATGTATAAGTACATCATGTCTTTCCTTATTGTTTCATTCCAAGTCTTTAATGGTCTACCACTCTACCCCTCCATCGTTTAAGATGCCAAGTGACTAGACTCTCACAATGTCTAATAGGTGCCTCTAATGGTCTCCTTTGTACGTGTCCAAACTATCTTAGTCGAGCTTCTCGCATCTTCTCTATAATTGGTGTTACTCTTGTCTTATCCCTGATACATTCATTACTAATTTTATCCAGTCTCGTGTGTCCACACATCCACCTAAGCATTCTCCTCTCCGCAACTCCATTTTTTGCTCATGTACACAATTCACTGCCCAACACTCAGAACCATAGAGCATCGCTGGTCTAATCGCAGTACGATAAAACTTGTCCTTAAGTTTTAAAGGTACTTTACGAACACACAAGATTCATATAGCCAACCCCACTATAGTGTGTGTGTGCGTCCGAGTAGGGAGAGCAGCATCAGCGTGAGCGAGGTTTTGAAAAAAAAACTCAAGCCACCGTCGGCAGCCTGCGGCAAACACACCATCGGGGTCGCCGGCGACCACGATGTGGGTCGTCAGGGGTAGTCCGTCCGCGCCACCACTGGTAACTGCCGCCCTGTAATCATTGCACTTTGACGCCACTACCTGCGGCCGCCACCTTCACTATCAACTGCTGCAAATTTAGCGACAAGAGAAAGGGAGGCACAGGAGAAAGCAGACGTAACCGGGAGCACTTCTACTTTTGTGGGAGATAAATGGCGGGGAGAGAGAAATGAGAGAGACGAAGATAGAGATAGAGAGAGGGAAAGTGACGGAGAAAGAGTGGGGGAGAGAGGGAGGGAGGCATTCTTAAAAATAATATAATATCAAATTGGGGGAGAAAGAAAAAGTGTGAAAGAGAGAGGGAGAGAGAGGGGAGAGAGGGAGTGGGGCCTGCTTAATAAGTATATATAATAATAATCATATAAACCTAATATATATATATATATATATATATATAATATCTGTAATATTAATTATATATATAAACGTAATAAAAAATGTATATAATATTAATTATATATACGAGCATTTTTGCATGGGCTAGCTCTCGTACTCGATGCTCTTCGCATCAACAGTACCCCAGCAGCAACAGTACCTCCGCCAAAACTCACTCGCTCTAGGATGCTCGGTCAATTGACAGTGCATGTGAATCCCTCGTGCCCGCGCGGGATTAACCCCTCCTCCACACTGTCCCGACGCGACAGCGCTCCCTCTGCACGTGAACCCCGTGCGCACGACAAAATCGGGACATGGGAGAGAACCGAGCACAGGTGTTCACGGGCGGCGGGAGCACCTGGCACGAAGGTTCGCGGGCAACGGGAGTACTGCCACGTGGGGCACAGGGTCTACTCATGGACTGTCAATGGACCGAGCATCCTAGAGCGGGCCAGTTTGGGTTGAGGTACCGTCGCTACTGGGCTACTGTCGATGCGAAAAGCATCAAGCACGGGCGGTAGCCCGTGCAAATATGCTCGTGTGTGTGTGTGTGTGTGTTTGTGTGTGTGTGTGTTTGTGTGTGTGTGTGCGTGCTTACCTATTGAATCATTTTTCCCAAAATTATTTTGTAACATGATATTAGAGTGAGTACGAATCTTGGCCTAGCTCTTGTCAATCACCTTTCATCACCACTGCTTCCGACAAAGACGCTTTTGTGGATCGACTTTGACATTTCTCTGAGTTTGATCAACGACAATAACATCTGCTTATCTCTTCCGCCGATAACAAGATAATGATCTCCCTGGAAAAACTGCTTCAAAAATTCGATAATCTGCTTCCACTACTTCCATTAATGCCTGCTTTTGGTTGGTCTTTGTCATAGCATGTCGCCTCCATAGATCTGTTACCATTGATGATTACTTTTGTCAACTTTAATTTCCTTGCAGGCGTCAAAGATTACCTCCAGTGGCGACCAGTTACCTGGTCGATCTCTACCCGTCGATATAAGCTGCACGCCGATGATTACTTCCGGTCACGATCTGCTAGCAAACCCTTTTGTGATCTTTGCTTTAGCAAACTGCTACATATGACATCTTCTTTGATGCCTCCTTCGATGCTTGTAGGTGACCTACAGTTATTCAAGACCCTTGAAGGATGTCTAAAGAATCCTCTTCCATCATTTACACTACACTGACTCTTGAAAGATCTGCTAGCCAACCCATTGTGATCTTCCCAACACTGACTGAACTACGAAAGGGTAATTGTCCAGTCGTTGAATAATTTGTCGAGTGGAAGTTACTTGCGAATGAAATCCTTGATATGAAATTTCTTCCACCAGAGAGGAATAACAGACCCAAAGGGAACAACTTGTCCTTTTTTGGTTATTGAATAGTCTTATTCCACATTTCTCAACCACCAAAACAGAAATGTTGGCAACTCCATCCACTCTTCGTACTACTACTATTTATCATCGCTTGATTCAGAATGGGTGGGTCAGTATAGAGATCCCTCCCTCTGCTCTGCAGATCTCCTCCAATACTTTTGAGCTCACTATCCTTGCTTCCCATAGAGGATGTGGAGGCGGTCGTGGAGGTCACTATCGTAGTCGTGATATTGATACTAGACACTGCATCCACTATGGGCGTTAAGGCCACATCAAAGACACATGTTGGGCTCCCCATGGCAAATCCGAGTGGGCCTCTCAGACTTCTTCCCAGGCGCCTCGCTCGGCTCACATTGTTGATATTGGGAGCACAAATACAATGAATATCATTGACTATAGCCACTTCAACTAGAGCCATCACATAGTGTTATCGTTGCTCAGACCATGCAATCAGCATGCACCAGTCAATACGTTGTTCGTTGGTTGGCAAACTCTAGTGCTTCTGATCATCTTGCAACACAGCTGGTATATTACATTTGTACCGCCCACACAGTGGTATGTCCATCACTATTGTCGATGGATCTACTGTCCCCTATCATGTCAGCTGGTATATTACTTCTGACATGCAACCTCTCATGTTCCACAGTCCACTTGCAATCTCCGATCTATTAGTAAGTTGACTTGCGAGTTATATTGCAATGATATCTTTACCTCTTCTGGTTGTGTTTTTCAGAAACAGATGACTAACCATATTATTGGTAGAGGGGTGTGAGGCATGTATGTTTTGTATAAAGCTCCTTATGTTACACGTCTCCCCGTCACTCTCCAAGTTCTAGATCTCCATTATTGACATGGCCACCTGCCTGCTACGATTTTCCAATGATTGTATCATGAATTAAATTCAGTTCTGAGTCTTATCATTTTGCTAAACATCATCGTGTTAGCTATGTACCTCGTGACGATAAATGGTTGTTTCACCTTTTGATGTCATTCATTTTGATGTTTAGGAGATCTTGTTTGGTCCCTACCTTATTAGGTCATCATTATTATGTTACGTTTATCAATGATTTTTCTCTTATGAGTTGAACTTATCTAATGAAAAATGGTTCTGAATTATTCTCCATTTTTCAATGCATGTGTAATGAATTTGTTAATCAATTCTCTATTAGACTGAAATTTTTTCGAATTAACAATGGTTGTGAATATTTTTCTCAAGTTGTCATCTTTTTATGTGAAAAAGGGATTATCCATCAAACCACCTGCCCTGACAAACCTCAATGGAATTGTGTTGGCGAACACTAAAATCATCACCTCTTTGAGATAATGCATGCACTCTTACATCACATACAAAAGCCTAAACATTTTTTGGGAGGATGTCGTTCTTACTGCCACTTATCTCATCAAATGAAAAAAGGTTCTGAATTGTTCTCTATTTTTCAAAGCATGTGTAATGATTTTGTTAATCAATTCTTTATTAGACTGAAAATTTTTTGAATTAACACTAGTTGTGAATATTTTTCTCAATCTGTCATCTTTGTATGAGAAAAAGGAGTTATCCATCAAGCCACCAGCCCTGACACACCTCAGTGGAATGGTGTTGGCGAACACAAAAATGGTCACCTTTTTGAGATAACGCATGCACTCTTACATCACATACAAATGCCTAAACATTATTGGGAGGATGTCATTCTTAATGCCACTTATCTCATCAATTGTCTTCTCACTCACATTCTTCATGGTGAAACACCATCACATGCATTATTTCCTACCCAATCTACACACCCCTTACCCCCTTCATTTGTTTGATTGTGCGTGTTATGTTGACGATGCTCGACCATCGCTATCTAAGCTTGATTCTTGGTCTATTAAATGTATCTTGCTTATGTAATCTCTCGTCGCTGGGGGCTATGTGCTACCACCCAAACTTAAAAGATACATTATCTTTGCAAAGGTTGCATTTGTCGAATCTTTTCCATTTTCTCGTATGGAGCCTATATCACAAGACATTGTTGTGTCTCTCAACTCCATCCTCACTTTCCCTCCGACTCTACCTTTGCCCCCATCTGAGGCCTTGATAGATCCCTTTTGAAGCATCCCAGAATATGGACGTGCTTGTTCCTTTGGCCACCTCTGAAGAGGGAGAGTCTGCAAGCATACATTTTCCTTCTGGTACTGGGAGTATTGAACTCACCATTATTATTTGTAAAGGTATTCGCACTTGCAGAGATACACCGTATCAAGGGTTGTCAGCATCAAACACTTGATTTACTTTCTACATTAGATACTCATAATGTTCTGAACTAAGATGCGGAGACCATGTCTCATCCTGGTTGGGCCATGGCCATGCAAACAGAACTACATGCATTGGAGTAGAACTAGACTTGGGAACTCACTCTACCTATAAACAAACATGGCATTGGCTGCAAATGGATCTACACTATCAATGTCAAGGCCGATGGCTCTTTGGACCGTGTGAGAGCATGATTAGTTGCAGAGGGATATGGTCAGACGTATGACATAGATTATGATTAAATGTTTGCCCATGTGGTGAAAAGGTCTTCGACTCTCCTATTACTTTCTCTTACAGCAACTCACCATTGGACTATATACAAATTAGACATCAAAAATGTGCTTCCACATGGGGTCCTTGAAGAGGAGGTTTATATGGAGTAGCCTCCCGCATTCATTGTTGAGGGGGACGTTCGAAGGTATGTCGCCTTCAAAAGTTCTTATATAGATATGAAGTAGTCTTCACGTGCGTGGTTTGGACGCTACAATGTGATAGTGACTCATTTTGGCCTACAAATAAGCCAAAAGGATTCATTTAGCATCCTATTAGTAATTTATGTTAACATAGTCATCACTAGAACCAACTCACAAAGGATTACTCGTCGCAAGGCCTTCCTACATAAAAACTATCAGACAAAGGATCTTGGTCCACTGAGATACTTTCATGCCATTGAAGTAGTTGATTGCAAGAAAGGTACCATCCTATGCCAAAAGGAAGTATGTTCTAGATCTCCTCAAAGATTTGGGTATGTCTCAATGCAATACAATTGATCCCCCACTTGAACAATATGAGAAAGATCTTTATGTGGGAAGTCACTTACTCAATGCAATACCATAGAATAGTTGGCAAACTGAACAATCTCACTATGACACGTGGTAAGTATAGTCAGTCAGTTTATATCACCCCCTACCAATGCTCAGTGGAATGTTGCATTTTGTATTATAAGATATATAAAGAAAGATCTTGGTCTTGGTCTAGGTTAGAGTGACCGTGACCATAATAATATTGAAGCATTTCGTGACTTTGACTTGGCAAAGATGTTTAGTCACTCATAAATCCACCACTGATTTTATTGTTTTAATGGGTGGTAACCTAATCTCGTAGTGAAGTAAAAAATAAGCCACAGCTACAGGATCTAGCATTGAAACTGAATATCGTGTTATATCCCATTTTATTGTAGTGGTTGGGCGGATTAAACAGATCCTTCAAGAGATAGGGTATCCTATCCAAGAACCCACTCAGTTATGGTGTGACAATCAAGTTGTCATTCAGATTACTATTAATCTTGTATTTCATGAGCGCATCAAACACAGTAAGCTAGATTGTCACTTCGTCGAAGAGAAAATGAAAAAAAGTTCATTTATCTGGGGTATATCAAGACTAGTGAACAACTTATTGATATTCCCACTAAGGGAATCCCAGGACCGAGAGTAAAATACTTTTGTAACAAGTTGGCCATGATTACCAAACATGATTCAACTTGAGGGGGAGTGTTCTCATTTTTGCAAGTGCTGCTTCCAGGACTTCAAGGTCACACGACAATAGAAAGAGAAGAAAATTAGAAAAAGAAAGAGAAGGAAATTCAAAGCCCGCACTTTCAACGCATCAACATATTCCCTCAAGGTCTATAATGCTTACTCCTATGGAGAATTCATCTTACAAGAGTTTCATCGTAATAATTTATTTTATAAACTATACCAACCCCTTTATTTTCCTTTATCTTGCATGAGCATGTTATAATTTGTCTCGTGTAGATTGACATGAATCTAAGGGTGTGTTTGTTTAAGCTGATGATGGTGGAATAGCAGCTGATAGAATGAAGTTTGAAGAAAGAGTTGTTTCTGAAAACATAGTTTTAGTACAAAACTGTTTGAAAGAAATGGAGTTTGCAGTATTATTCAAAAAGGAGTTTCCAAAAACCTGTTTGGTAAAAATGGAATTTTGTTAGGTAATTTTTTTTCAAATTTTTTTATTCATCATATTCAATACCAAAAATAGTTTCAGACATTGACGACAAAAATGACATGACATAAAATAAACTTACAATTTTTTAAAAAAATTAAAGATACAAATCTTTTCAAGCATAATATTCACGGTAGAAAACATGTCTAATGACTAAACCACAAAACACGGAAAAGTTTTAAGCAAGTATAGCAAGCACAACAAAAGGCATCGACTACTGATGATGTAGCAAAAGGAAAAAGTAAAAATACAAAGGTATAACCAACATAGCATAGCACAGCAAAAGGAGGGGTTCTGGAGTTATACATGTTGAAGAGGGGTTTTGGTAGATTGACGAGGATTGTAGGATCGGAGAGGATGTAACAGAGAGACGAGGCAGCAAACCAATGTATATCGGAATTGACGGAATCAAGCGGGGTCTATTGATTTAGCCTTGCTTCAACGTTGGTGAGGGGTTCTGACGACAGGAGAGACTTCCGGCAACGAATGAATGGCCACCAGAATCGACGGAATCGAGCGAGGTATCGCTGATTAGGAGTTGCTTCAACGTCGGTGAGGAGTTCTAAAGATCGGAGAACCATCAGCAGCGGAGGAGAGGTCGTCGAAATCGACGGGGAATCAGCAGCGGAGGTCGCAGGGGTTATCAGGAGAGAAGAATCGTTGTTGCGGCGCGAAGAGGTGCGGTTGAATAGAAGTATATGGTTGTGGTTGGAGATTGCACTAATATCAACGTATTTTAGAAACGCTGTTTTACTGTCGCCCGTAACCAAACGTCGCGTTTGGTCTAAACATCGTTTTGGAGATGCCACATAGGAGGCTCGAAGCCAATAAGCTCTGTCAAACGCTACCTAATACTTGTAATTTGATTTATGGTAGTCGACTACATTGTCGTAAACATATGGATGGTGACTTAACTTGTGATGAATGACTCGCTTGGAACTAATCTAGGGTTAATAAATTGTCTTGTGAATAGAAAACTAAACTGATTATAATGTTGGGAAGTTAAATAATTTTTTGATAGATTGGTAATATGAGTTGAGGAATTTGCCCATGTTAAAGAACGAGTAGGTTAGTTGGTCCCTAGGTAGTTGCAGTGGCTAAACTAAGCCTACTATGTCGATTTGTTTTAGTAAATAGTGTGAGATGGCGTCTATTAGAAACAATGTTGTTATCTAGAGATATTAAAGTTCAACATCATTGCTTTCCATTGCGTATGTGAAATCATGAGAGCAACTAATCTGCTATTCCTATTATTTGCAATAATATATGCACTTTCATTGTATTTATTATTCAATCAATTACTCTGTTGATGACGAGGAGGACGAGTTTTGAGCCCGTTCGGGGCTGATTTGGTGACTTACCATATATGGCATGTCTGGATCGACAATTGGACTCCGCCGATATGTCCAGATTCGCGTTGCGAATCGATTTGATATATTACTTTATATATTGTGGTTTATTATTGTTATCTTTAAGTGGTTTTTCCTCTCGGCCAATCATAGTCATTGATTGGGATGCACTAGCCTTCATGTTATTATAAATAGAGGTGTTAGGGGTTGAACCAAGACATTGCAGAATTTGGTGAAAGAATTCCTGTAATCCTGCGATCCTGCCACGGTACCGACTCCGTGGAACCCTAGGTAATGACTCCTAGGCTTGTATCTCCCTCCCCAAGGTACCCCCTAACCCTAGCCCTCATTCTCCCCCTCTGAAACCTGCATCCGCAGCCCTTACAACCCACAAACAGCCGACTTCCATGATGTCTAGAACTCCCTTTTCTATTCACATCTACTGTTGCAGAATGAAATTTACAATTCCTAGGCTATAGTTTCAAAACAACCACGGTTGTTCTCCTCCCCCAGCCGCCGACCTACAGCCCTTACTACCGCATGTCACCACCAGTTCCAGCACCCTCAACAGCAGCCGAACCCCTCTTTCAGTATATCCACTACTGCCTCCCCTTTGCTTCCCTCCCAGCAATCCACCGTCAGGCCGCCCCTCCTTCCTCAGCCACCCCTCCTTCCTCAGTCGCCCCTCAAACCCTAGACCCTCCTCCTTGTTGCCAACCCCTCCCACCCCTTGGAACCACTCCCAATAGCCTCCCCATCCGGATTTGTCCAGATTTGGACAAACCAGTCCCCGATCCACTGATTCCCTCGCACGTCCATCAATCCTTAGCCCGGATCCGCTCTCAAATCATCGGATCTACCCTCCCCCGCCCGGACCCACCCATACGTCGTCGGATCTACTCATTTCCTGCATGTTTCCACTGTCCATCTCCGAGGACAACCACCTACGATATCCCACGCCTCTGGTTCCACCTCGGATCATCGTCCACGCATCTCCGGTTCTGAAATCTTCAGTGCCTTAGTCAACCCACTACTTTGTGAGTCTTCGTTGTACTGGATTATTATTCTCAGCATTTATTTATTGGATTGGATCTCATATTTGTTTGGATATATTGTATTGTGGAGGTTTGTTAGATAAATATTTTGATTTGCAGGATTTTATTTGTCGTGATCTCTAGCTTTGGCCCTCCACACGGAGTAAAGCCTAAGCTTGTTTGTCCACAATAAATTATTCTACCTTGCATTTGAATTAACTGCGTGGGATATTTTAATTTATTATCTAATTTATGATTTAATTCGTCAGACTTGCATAGCATGTAGAGTTAGGTCGCAGATTTCCTGCCGCCCATAGATCCTCGCCCTGCGTCATCTGCCTTCATTATTCGTTCGTGCACTAAAAGTTATATAATTGAGTGATAAATTATTATACAAAGTAGTGTACTGCATGGAAACTTATTCACCCCTTCTACAATTATATATTTAATCCAACATATTGAAGTTCGTACACTTTTCAGTGTATTCATCAATGGATGATGTTCATTATTGCAAATTACTACTGCTAAAAGATTGTTCGCAAATAGCTAGAGGGTAAGAAATTTCAATGGAGTATTTCTTTCATGCGAGCCACCATTGAATTTTCTCATTTTGCTTTATTGGGTTGAGGAGCTTTTCACCAAGTGAGAATGTAACCGTTCAACTTCAAATGAATGAATTCAACTTCCTAACCTCAACTATCTATTCCCACTAGGAAAATATGATCCGCACTTTCTACCGAATTTACAAATTCTGTCTCAATTTATCTTTGAATACCTCAATATCAACTTCAATGTCTTGATCCCAACATTCATCATATCTCACAACACTTGTAAGTCATCCACTGGGTGAGATTTTTTGACAAATCAGTGAATCACATCTTGTTTAGGAGTTGAATTTCTATTATGATTGCCTTGTTTAACTGAAGCAGTGTGGTCATATGACGGGGAATAACGAATGATTGCTAAATGCGGACTCAATTCTGACAAAGTTTAACTTGCAATAATAATTTGTCTTACAAATCCAAATACAAGATAGACCACAACAGTTAAAGATTAGCAAACAAATCAAGGCAAATAATCACAATCAAATAAATGGAACGTACAATATTTTCAATAAAATTTGGCAACAAAGATTACTAATAGACACATCTCAAGTAGAAAATGAATACACGACAACACAAAATAATTGACAACCACTTTAAGACTTACACAACTAGGTAGTGGAGGGCTTGGTGGGATTTTCGGACAACTTCAAGTGACTAGATAAGTGGCAATTGATTGAATTAGGGCTTCCAGGAAAGCTCAGTTTGCTGAAACCGGTCTGCTGCAGGACTAGACGACAAGGATAGCTTCTGGGAGGCGTTGGGGAGGCTGTGTGGAGGTGACCGGAGGCTGGCTGGAAGTGCTGGGGGCTGGAAGAGGCTATCTGCAGTGTGGGGAACCCAGTATGGGTGCTGGATAGTGGCTGGCGGCAGGGAGGAGTGGGAAATTTGAGGTGCAGGCCTGCTGTTTGGAGTTCCAGCAGTTGGCGGCAGGGAAATGAGGCTGGACTGGATCTTAACTGGACTTCAGGTACTTTGTGGGCTGGAATTGGGAGGAGGCTAGATGTAAGAGATGTGGCTAGCAGTTGATAAGATGTGGGGCTTGGTTGGATGAGGAGTGGCTCTGATACGATTCCGGAGAGAAGAAGGGCCGGCGGAGGCGAGGGAGAAGAAGAGAATTAGGGTTGAGTAAGAAATCTTAGGGAGCAGTCCTAATTTGCATTCCCCAAGCATAAAGAAAAAGAGTGTATCACACCCCTTTATAGGCGTGGGGTGCAGATAACGAAAAAACAATGCAAAAATAAAGCGTACACAACTAGAAATAACATAAGAGCGTGCAAATAAAATAATCATGTCGTCGGCGCATCTTCGGACTCTCCTCTTGGATCCATCATCGTCTTCCTCCGTCTGTGGCCTCGCCACGGCATCTCGACAGCGTGTGCGTGCCCCGTCGCCCTTCGGCATACGCAGTCGTAATAATGTCGTCGTCTGGAAAACATGTCTTGTCCCCATTGCAGTAGTCAGAGGACTGGAGGCAGAAGTGATCCTTAGACGGCCACGTAGCTTCGGACTCCAGACGGTGAGACCCAGCAACAAGAACCTCCTGCGAGCCAGAGTCCCCCGGAAGGTGGCAGTGGCGATCAAGTAGCTTGGCTGGATAGAACGGCGCCAATTGTCGTCTTTCTTCTGGACCAGCAAACCGGTCGAGCTGGTGGCAATCCTGTCGAAGGCTGGATGACGTTGGCGAGCACAGTAGAAGGCTCTTGGTGGTTCGTCGGGAAATGGAAAGGCACATCGGACGAGGCCGAGAGGGCCCACAACCCAGCGAAGAGGCCGAGTCTGTGGTCCGCTGGATCGTGCAGAGGGAGATCGAAGAGCATAGGAAGGCGGAGTCACCGTCAAGGCGACATGGTTAGCCCTCGTGTAGGAAATGCATGGACATAGTCTCCCAATTGACGCATACATTGTCAAGCGTGCGGAGCCAAGCCACTCCCAGAATGACGTCGAGGCCGCCTAAATCGAATGTGTAGAATTTCGTGGTCACGGAACAGGACCTCATAGAGAGAGACGTCAGTGCAACGGCCCTGAGTCGGTCAGTGGCGTCCATCGTCCATACAGACCGTAACATCCAGGGAGGGAACCGAGGGAAGACACCAGATGCTCAGAGATGAGGTTGTGGCTTGCGACGCTGTCCACCATGATGATGATTGAGCGATCTCGCAGTGTGCTCGAGAGCTGCATGGTCTATTGGCCGGAGATCCCGCCCGTCGAGGCGCAAGATAGATCTAACCGGTGGAATGTAGTTGTGATGTAGTCGAGAGGTGTATCCCCCGTTGAGAGCTCCAGGGCCTCAAAGTAAGCCAGGATAACCTCATGATCGACGTCGCCGATAATGACGTGGAACTCCTTCACGAAGCACTCATGGTTGGGAGAGTACGATTGGCGGCACCAAAAACAGAAACCCTAGCTACGAAGTTCATTGTAATCACTGTTCGAGAGGCGTTGCGGGGCCGGTGGGCGGCCTGGCCAAATTCACCATCGCGACACGGTGGAGTAGTCGTGGCTGGCGGCCAGGACTGGTGGTGGTCGGGCTTAGGAGCAAGTGGTCGGGGGAGAGGTCGGCTTCCACCAGAAGCGTCAAGTCCATGACATCGGAGACTGTGTGAGGGTGATGCGTGCGGAGACGAGAGAGGATATATGACAGTAGACCCTGCATGAAGAAACCTAAGTAATGAACGGGCAGTGGCCCGGGGATGTGGGAGACCAGGGCGACGAACTCATTGACATAATCATCCAGGTCGGTTGTCTGGCGGATGCAGCAAAGACATTTGATAGCGGAAGAGCCGGAGTAGCGGTTGTCATACCATCGGATCATCTCCTACTTGAGCTCTGTCCAGGAGAGGCACAGGTTGGTTTGGCGGAGCCACCGAGCCGAGTAGAGTGTCGAGCCGTCTAGGCCAACCACCGTCATAGACACCTTGTCGTGCTCCGGTATGTAGTTGAGGTCGAAATATTGCTCTGTCTTGGCAATCCAACCCATCAGATCAACGCCGACGAAGTAGGGAATGTCGAGGGAGAGGGCAAACCAACCTGGAATGGGCTGAGGGGTGATCCCTGGAGGAATGGACTGCGGTCCAGCGCCTAGGAGAGAGCCGTCGTCCGCGGGTAGCCAGAGTCGGACGCGGCGGAGACGGCGGCGGTGGATGCCTGGAGGGAGTCGATCATGGAGTGGAGGGTGAGGAGCGAGGCGTGCATGGAGGTGACGAGTTGCTCTTGAGCCTCCACGCGACAGTTAAGAGCTTCAGAGGCAGAATCTGGAGCGGGGTCGCCGGAGGAGCGAGTGGTGGGAGCCATGAAGCTATAGATAACGAATGATGGCCGGAAGGCGCGAATCTGGATGAGATCAATGAAAGATGTGGTTGGCGGTCTTCCTGTGTCAAATGGGGCCCGATTCAGCGGATCGATGGATGCCAGGCGCGGGAAAACGAATGATGGGCCCTGGCGTCGGCACTAGGGCTGATCGGTGGCGGTGCAGAAAAGGGAAACACGATGCAGAAAAGGTGGCGCTGGGCGGAATCGGCGAGGCGGCATTGTTGTCGCATGGAAACAGCCAAGACGACACGAAAACCTGTGAATCGGCGTAGGATCAGGCGATTCGGCCTGTAGCGGCAATCACAGGGACATTCTCGAGCACCGACGGCGAGGGGCGGGCGGTGAGGCGGGTCAGACCAAATTGATACAATCCCGGAGAGGAACCCGGCGAGGAGGGACGACGGAGGTGAGGGAGAAGAAGGGGATTAGGGTTGAGAGGGAAATCTTAGGGAGCAGCCCTAATTTTCATTCATCCAAGCATAAAGAAAAAGAGTACAGCGAACCCCTTTATAAGCGTGGGGTGCGGGTAACAAAAAAACAATGCGAAAATAAAACATACACAACAACAAAAATAACATAACAGCATGCGAATAAAATAATCATGTCGTCGGCGCATCTTCGGACTCTCCACCTCTCGGACCCATCATCGTCTTCCTTCGTATGTGGCCTCGCCACGGCGTCTCGACGGCGTGTGCGTGCCCCGTCGGCATGCACAACCGTAACAAGCTCCACGGGAGAGATGTGAAGTTGCTGATTGGGAAGTGGGGGTTGTAGAAGGGGGGAATGTGGGGGCTTGGTTATGGGCTGAAATGATGGTTCCACGTGAAAAGTTTAAGAGTAGCGTGAGTATTTTCTTGAAAGTCTAGGGAATGGTAGGAGTTTCAGGAAATGGAAAATGTGGGGTTGGAAATGGGTTGGCTGTGAATTATGGAGAGGTTAATGTGAGTGGCAATAACAGTCTTACAGATTGAGGAATAGAATTGAGGGCGTTTATGGATAATGGATAGTTAATGGAGGTTATGGAGATTATTTGGTAGTGGGATGTGAAGGTTATTTAATTTATAGGCAAACGTGGTAGTGGAGGATGTAGTGGCGCTGGGAGAGTGGTGGTCGCCGAAGCTGGTGGTGGTGGACGGAAGTGATTTCCGGTGATTGCCGGAAAACTGAAATTGAAGGGAAATAAATGTTGGTGGTGAGGGAGTTTTTAGGCGGTGGTGGAGGTTTGAGGGAGGTCGCCGGCAGGGGAGAATACAAGGAGGGGCCATGGGGCCCAGGCCCCCCAAGAATTTAAGATATTTAGTATCTAATGAGAAAAAACAGCCTGTCATCTCCATTCGTATTTCCTTCCTCCACGTGCTAAGACAACAATCCGCGGGAGTCCGAATTTTGAACTCCGCTCAGAAATCAACTTGCGCGGGAAACCATCTTGACGTTGATTTACTAGATTTAAGGGGTGCTTCAAGTCCGTCATTTCCTTTCATTTCTCTCCAAGCCTCTCCCTTCCCCCTCTCTCTGCACGGGAACTCTAACTCGAAGTCTCCATTTCCCCATTTTTCTGACGTCGCATGGTTGTTTTTCGATCCCCGCAGCTAGGGCATTGACACTAGACAACAAATTGCACGTTCAAGAATACAAAGAGTAGGAAATCTCTTTCTCTCCTCTCTTTATCTCCCTCTCTCCCTTTGTTTTTCATCGACGGCACGCCTCCCTATGCAAAAGTTTACAACTCCCTCTCCCCAAAGTTTGCATTTCCCTCTACTAAAAGTTCGCTTGGAAGGATATGGAGAAGCTCAGCCGACTACACCACTTCAGTTGATGCGGCTCCATTCCTTAGGGCTTGCTCCCTATGCAAGGGGTTTCTTCGAGCCGGATGCGACATCATCTGGTACAGGTATACTCAATAGTTCCTTCCAATTATCTGCTCCTCAACCATTGATTTACATATTTTAGTTATTTATTTACAATTTTGAATTTTTTCTCAGTGCTTCTATCAAATAATTATTTGCCATAATTGATTTTATTTCAAGCAGAAACTCAAATGATTTACTGTTGCACAGGCCCTGTTTTCAAGTTTTCTATGGTATTTATTTCAATGTCTTTCCTATGGTTGAATCATGTTCTATGATTTAGCCATTTCACTGTTTGATTCTTTTTCCCTTATGCTATCACATTCACTACATGATTATTTTATCCCCTTAATCAAAAATTTCCCCAATAAAACAAATAGCTAACAAACAAAAACACAAGGAACCACCCCACTTACAAATACAAATTTCTCATAGAAATTATATAATGATTAAAATTTCAAGCTTAAAGTGCCAGAAATGCAATTTCTTGCTATCTAAATTGCTGAAGTCTCCACTTGTCAATATCGTTGGGTCATTTTTTTACTTAATCTTTTGACTGCCCCCCCCCCCCCAAGTCAAACTTCGTGGATCCGACCATGGTCGCCGGAGGTAGTTTTTTCGGCAACCGTCGGAAAAACAAAGCAGAAGAAAATGGTGAGGGAGTTGGTGGCTGGTTTTTGGAGGTGGAGAGGGAGTGGGAGGCCGGACAAAAGGGGGGTTTAGGAGGTGGTCGGCTAGATGTAGGATGGGGGAGGGATAAAATCCAAGCTTCGGCACCGGGTGATCGAAAAGAGGATCTTCCCCAGTCAAACTTTCAATACCCTCTACATGAGCCATCTATCCCTATATATAGATTAAGGGGTCATCATGGAAGATCATGATTCTTCGATCATGATAATCCTCAAAACATATGAAAAAAATACTAAAAAAATAACTAAAATATTCGGATCATCGATCCGCAAAAAATGGACGGATTCAATTGTCGTGTAAGTCGGTATGTGTCGCGATTCCTATCATTAACTATGAAGAATTGATTACTATGGACGTGAAGCAACCATGACGAAAGCACTAAGAAAATAATGTGTTTTATAGCAAAAACCATCTGTGTATGACTTCTGAGTTCTGTGAAAGAGGACAACAAGCATATGCATGTAAAATTTGAAGTTGAAAAGTGAAAACTGTATAGTCTACGTGTAACCTGAGGTAATACACAATAGGTTCCCTAAATCATTCTGTACAAATAATCAATAACATAAATTTAAGTCCTAGATTAGGTTAGCAAACAATTATAAGGTACGCAGGTGGAAGATAGAAAGGGAAAGAATAAATATAAAGGGAATAGAGATATAAGAGGTTACAATTGTAAATGGGTACTTAGACTAAAAGTTGTATGGCCGCAGCAAGGATTCCAGACAAAACAATCAACTAGAATGAATGTCGAAAAAAGACTCATAAAGCCAATCCATCTAGTTACGATAGTCTATATTGGTGATGACAACTATAATCACATTGCATGATCGCAAACTTTAAATCTTATGAGAAGATATTCTATATTTAAATCAATCAACTAATGCTAACAAATAGCATGTGTTTCTGCACACATACTGATAAAAAAATCGTTCTATTGAAGTAGAGACCATGCTAACAAGATTTTTTTTCTTCTCTTGATTTGTATTAGCCAACATTTGGACTAAGGTACAGCTAACCCAGTGAAATATTCGACAGTGATAAATGAAGGATTCAAAAATCCTAACACCCACATAATTGAGTTAACAAAATGAGGATGATGGCAATCACAATTCAGCAAGTAAATTCTGGGTGCAACAAAATGAGGATGATAGCAATTACAATTCAGCAAGTAAATTCTGGGTGCCCAGCTTACGGGCATATGACCAAACAATTTGTTTCAGACAATCTTTTCAGAAATGATGCAGCCATACTAATAATAACTGATCCTAAGGTGCTATTTGACCCAATTTAGGCCAAAGGATAGGAACATAAATGATAAATCTCAAGCACTAAAAAGTAAAATGCTATTTGTGAGAACAATTACAAAAACAATTTGTATGACTAAGCTCAAAGAAAGAGCTTATCACACACTAAAATATGATCATACTCGATGATTATAACCCATCTATAATTTTCTCCATATTATTTTTTACACTTAATTTTCTCCAAATTTTGCACATCTTTAAGGAAAAAATGACTATAAAATTGAGGATCAAAATATAATAAATATAAACATTTTGAGATATGAATGATGATCTCTGTTATTTAAACAAAGTAGCACAAACAAGTAATACTCCATGTAGTACTACTATTATGGGTCTCCAACATTCGTCGGCGGTTATGCATACTTCATTTACGTGTTTATGCATGTAACTTCAAGTGTTTAAGTCGAGTTGCACTTATATATGTATGTGTATGCAAGGGTATGTGCAGGTATGTGCGGGTATGCACGCTTGTGCATGGGTTGCGCACTTGGGTGTCGGTATGCGTGCTTGGCGCGCTTGGGGGTGCTTGGGGGTGCTTGGGGTGCACTTGTGCACGTTTGTGTGTGTGCATGTGTGTGCGTGTGTTTGTGTTTGTTTGTGCATGTGTGTGTGTGGGTGTCGGTGTCTGTGTGTTTTGTGAGTTTGTATGTGTGTGTGTGTGTTTGTAAGGGTTTGTGTGTGTGTGTTTTTGTGTTTGTAAGGGTTTGCGTGTGTGCATGTGTCTGTTTGTGTGTGTTTGTGTGTGCTTGTGTGTGCTTGTGTGTGCTTGTGTTTGTGTGTGTTTGTGTGTGTTTGTGTGTGTTTGTGTGTTTGTGTGTGTTTGTGTGTTTGTGTGTGTATGTGTGTGTTTGTGTGTGTTTGTGTGTGTATGTGTGTGTGTCATGTAGTTTATTTTTTGTGTGGGTATTCTTATTTTTATATGGTTTATTATGTTTTGTAGATCCATACGATTAATGAGTTACATAAAAAAAGAAGATTGTTAATGAGAGAGGGCTATTGCAGCTACTCTAGCTACAGCTAACGTGATTTTGATAAAACGTAGCACACTTATCCAAGCATTAGGGATCAACAGGATACTCTGAATAGGGCACTATTAAAAAGGCTATCTAACGGGATTGACATCAACTGTGTATGAACGAACACTGTTTCCAAAGCTTGTGTAACCTTAGTAATAAAAGGCACACCTGATGCGTCGGGCTCGCCAGGCGCAAAGGGCTTCGCCTTTGCAAGGCTTGCGTAACAAAAACTGTTTCCAAAGCAACGGGTGCAAATGCGGTAACTAGATTGGAAGTAGCTAATGATATTGAAGTGGAAGAAATTCTTGATGATGATGTTGCGGCAGAGTCAAGTCGTCAAAACAAGAAGAAGATGAAGAAAACATCAACTATTGATATGATTGCAAAGGCGTACATGGATTATTTAGTTGAAATGACCTCGGTGGTTTAGACAGCACCCACGAAAACAAGGATTGAAAGAATGTATGAAGCACTAGCAGTTATGTCAGAACTTTTATAATATCATATGATAAAGTTATAGACATGCTCGGCACTGCCGAGACAATGTGTGAGGTCTTCTTAATTTTATCAAAGCTTCTTAGGAGAAGTTGGTTGCGCATGCAATCGGGAGATTAGTTTAATGTTTAGTTTATTTTCTTTTACAGATATGATATCATATGACAATACCATTTTTGATGCTTTCATTCATGTGATTGTTTATTTTCTTATGTTGTTTTGCTTCATGCATTTTACTTATATGTTAGTAGCTAGTTCTTCAAATGACTTGCAGTTTCATTACTTAAATATTAATGTAAGTGTTTTAATATCATCCTACAACCCAACAAAATAATTAACAGATTCAATTTTTGTGCCTCAAAACCTTCTTGAAAAAAACAAAGGAATTGAGTTTTGGCCTAATTTGAAAACCTATCAGGGCCCGTTCGTTTGCTAAGAATTCGGCCAGCGGAATTGGAATTGGGTATTCCAATTCCAATTCTTATGTTTGTTTCGTCGAAAATGAGGGCGGAATTGGAATTCGTCTAAAACTCATAGGTTTTACAAAATATAAAAATGCCTATCCCTCAAAACCCTCCCTACTTGGTCGGTTTTCCCGAGTTTTGGGAAAGAAAAAAATCCCGCAGCCTGTTCTTCTTCCCTGTGCGCGATCGGCGATCGGCGAAACTGCTCCAGCAAGCTCCAGCGGCCCGCCTCTCCTTCCTCCGGTATGTCTTCTCTCCCTAGCTAATGTTTTTCCTGTATTCCTCCTTCTCCGGCCCTAATAAACCCTTCTTCCCAACTACAGCTGTGACCTAGGTGCGGCGGAGCACTGTTCATCTTCCTCCCTCTCCGGCAACCAAGTGTTGGAAAACTTTTCTCCCGTCTAGGTATAATACTTTCTTCTAATGCAGTTTTTCCGTCCTCTCCGGCTAGGTATTTCTAGGGTTAGATCGTTACACATTACTTGATCTCTTAACATGAGAGAAACGAGATTTTCCTCCTCTCCGGCTAGGTATTTCTAGGTTTAGATCGTTACACATTTGTTGATCTCATAACATGGGATAGAAATGAGATTTTCCTCCTCTCTGGATATATATTGCTAGGTTTAGATCATTACACATTTTAGGTTAATGGAAAGTTTACGCTACGAAGATAAATAATAGTATAGATGCTTGTTAATGTTCTCTCATAGGATATTATTTATTTTATTTCGTAGATGGATACCCTTATCGAGGTTCATAAAAAAAGGATGGATATGAGAAAGAGAGCTATGGTAGCTGCTTTATCTTCTGTTGCGGCTGTTCTTCTGATAAAAAATAATCGAATTAATTGTCCAAGCAATAGGGAAAAATGTGGTGTTCTAAGATTTACGCTTTTAAATATGTTATATAACGACACAGATCTGAACTTCTATAACCACTTGCGTATGAACAAGAATGATTTCCGTAGTTTGTGTAAGATATTAGTGGATCGAGGCCTTTTGAGCGAGACACAATATGTAACGGTTCAGGAATCTGTAGGGTTGTTCCTACATGTCCTAGCACATAACACCAAATTTCGGGTTGTTGGCGGTACATACTTACGATCCATCGATACCGTAAGCCGACATTTCAACATTGTGTTGAGGGCAATCTTGCAGCTGAGCTCGACGTATATCAAACGTCCAGAATCATCACAAACACATAGGTGGGGGTGCTTTAAAGATTGTGTTGGTGTTATTGATGGGACACACATTGATGTCACTGTACCACTAAGTGACCAAGGAAGATATCGTAATAGAAAACAAGCCATTACAACCAATGTCCTCGGAGTATGCGACGCTGACATGAAATTTATATACGTTTTACCCGGTTGGGAGGGCTCTGCATCAGATTCAAGGGTTCTTCGTAACGCATTGGAGAGGGAGGATTCCTTTGAAGTTCCATTAGGTAAGATTGTGTCGAACCATCCACTAATCAGACAACAAGAGTTATTCGGTACATGTAACATATAATTTAACATTGTAGGCAAGTACTATCTCGTAGATGCAGACTATACAAATGGACCAGGATATCTAGCTTTGTATCGTTCGACACGTTATCATCTTCAGGAATGGGCAACTCAAGGAAACAATCCTACTACCTATAAAGAGTTATTTAATCTTCGTCATTCAAAGAAAAGAAACGTTATCGAAAGAACATTCGGGTTACTTAAAAAAAGATGGGCTATCTTACGCCAACCATCTTTCTTTAATATCAAGCAACAGGTACGAAAATCAAAGACGAGAAAACTTAGTTCCCTTATTATGAACTCTCATATATTCTAATTGTGCTAGCTTGTTAAACAGGTTCAAATTATTAATGCTTGTTGTATTCTCCACAATTTCAAGAGGTTAATGACTGATGCCAAATTGTTGGCGGAGGTTGATGCAGAGATATTGACACAACATAATAGTAGTGATAGTTTTGAATATGTTGATACAAGTGAACCCATTCAGGCGTCAAATGAGTGGACTGCATTAAGAGATCACTTAGCGATAACAATGTTCAATGAGTATCAAACTCGAATGAACAATATGAATACACTATAATGTTGTAGTAGCTATCATTTTGGGTATCTGTCAATGTGTATCTGTCTATCATAGTATTGTAGTAGATATCAATTTTTTGGTGCTTTAAATGTTTACTTCTTAAATTTTGTAGCGCAATCATCTTCTATTTATAAAATGTTCATGATATTAAATTTTACAGTGTTGGAATGGAAAAGAATAAAAATCAGTCATTAAAGGAGGAGAAGTCATACCTTCATTGGACAAATGAAATGGATTACGCTTTATCTGCTCCTCTGTTAGAGCAGCTAAGTCTTGGTAACAATGGTGCAAATGGGTGGAAAGGAGTAGCATTTACCGCTGCTATTACTTCGATGTGGGATGAATGTCGAGTTCGGGTTAGCAAAGAAAATATTGCGGCACGCATGAAAACTTGGAATAAATACTACCAGGAAATATCTGTTATGCTAGATACAAGTGGATTTATGTGGGATTGGGAACGACATGTTGTACAAGTTGATAGCGAGCAAGTCTGGGCTGATTATGTTAAGGTACCGATTGTTGTTTTGTTTATATTACTAGTGTCACTTACTTTATTTTGTTTATATATGCACTTTTGTTTACTGGCTTTTTTTCATTAATGCAGGCACATCCGACCCTGAAACACTACAAAGACAAAGTGATCGTAAATTGGGGTGATTTGGGAACTCTCTGTTGGACTGATAGAGCAAATGGTGCTTATACGGCAACAGGGGTGGAAGCGGCCAATGAATTTGTCGTGGAAGAGAATCATGAAGAGGATGTTGCGGCAGAGCCAAGTGGTCCTATGAAGAAGAAATCCAAAACCACATCAGCTATTGATATGATTGCAACTATTGTCACTCATATTGCAAATAACATGGATAATCCAGTTGAAATTTCCCCGATCGGAGCACCTTCGAGGTCGAGTATTGAAGTTGTGTATCAGGCATTATCTGTTATGATGGACCTTTCAGAGGATGATTTATAAAGGCCATCGATTTGCTCAGCGTTGACGCGATAAAGTGTGAGGTGTTCTTGGTCTTGCCAGAGATTGCTAGGAGGAGGTGGTTGCACATTCATATATTCGAATAGTGTGGAGTTGTGATGAATACCTTTTGTTGTAGTTTCTTATTTTGCGAAAGTCGTAGTTTCTTATTTTGCGGAAGTCGTAGTTTCTTATTTTGCGGAAACCGTAGTTTCTTATTTTGCGGAAGTCGTAGTTTCTTATTTTGCTGAAATGGACTCTTACCTTAGCGGTGATGTATTATTATGCATTTCTATTTTTTGACTTGGACGGTTGTGTTGATTATATTACTATGTGTATTGTTATGTTTATTTTTTAATGTCATATTTACGTAAATTGATTGCTGGTTAATTATTAATTGTTGTCACTAATGTTGTTGATTCAATCATTAATGTTCATATGTGATTGTCTGAATATGCCGAAAAATCTGATTGAAATGATTGGAATAAACATTCGTGTAAATTCCTGTCTCTGAATTCCATCCTGCAACCGAACAGAAATGTTGAAATATTCAATTCCTGTGACTGAAAACCTTTCTGCAACCAAACACAAGAATTGGTTTTGACCCAATTCCAAAACCTCTGCGTCATAGGTTTTCGGCCAAAACCAATTCATGTCACTGAAAACCTGTAAAACGAACGCAACCTCATTTTTTTTCATTTTGGGCCAAAAACAATTTCATCCCTCAAAAACTAGTCACGTGGCCTAAAAGAAATTCCCGAATTACAATTCAATCTACAACTAATATTCAAAACCCTAACCCTCACAAACTTCAACACTAGTGCCAAAAGGAGAGATAAATGAGAAAAATGGTACCTTTCTGAGAGCGGTGGCGAGCTCGCCCCTAGTGAAATTGGCAGCAGCGGCGGTGGTTAGTGGGATGCCGTTTCTGAACTGATACAGATGGACGTTCTTCTGGATGTACTCGGTGAACTGTGCTCTGAAGAAAAGAGACGGAGTTGAAGATCAAGAGATCCGAAGAGGAAATTAATATTGGGAAAGTAATGCATCGGAGTGGAGATTGACCGGTCACCGGCCTCGCCAGATGCGCCGAGGAGCTTGTGGGAGTCTAGAACCATGATCTTGTCCTCGTTAGATTTGTGGACGAGGATGCTGTTGACGGCGGATGAGTCGGCGGCGATCAACGCGAAACCATCGCCGACTAGCCCAAAAACGCACTCCATTGCGGGGATTGAGAGGTGGGGAAAGGGGAGATCTCACCGGGAGGTTCCCAACAACAACTTTCCGAACCCTTCACGGCGCAGTCACAGCAGGCGGAAAGCAGCGGGGAAAATCAGTGGCCTGTGCGGTGGATCTGGGGCGAAAATCAGTGGGAAAAGGAGGAAGGATGGAAGAAATGTTTCGGTTGGTGGCTGTGAGGTGAGGTGATGGACGGGATGGAAGCACAGTAGCTTGTGGGGAAGGTTGTCGGGGCCTGTGACGGCTCCGGAATCGGGTCAAACTGCGAAGAATCGGAGGGGCCGAAGACGGATGGTGGCGCGATGCAGACGTCTGTTACGAACCGGGTGGAGCTGGTCAATGTGGACCGGCTCTGGTGTTGTTATATTAGGAGTTATGTTTTGTTTATGTTAAGGGACTAAGGGTTAATATGTACTTTGTCTGTGTGATATAAATAACTAAGGCTGCATTTGGCATGGCTTATCGCGGCTTATTTTTTCTGGTCAGGTTGGACAAAAATGTCATTGTCATGCCAAAATCGCATTCCCCAAATTAGTTTTTTTTTTTTGGAACATTTGTTATACCAAACATACATTCTATGACAATGACGTTTTTGTCCGACCTCACCAGAGCAAATAAGCTATGATAAGTCACGCCAAATGCAGCCTAAGAGGTAAGGTTTTTTATTTTGCTATTTTGTTGTGTCTGGAGGGGGAGGATTCCGGCTGCGGCTGGGAGCTTCATCGGGCTTTACCTTCACTATTCAGAGCTTGTCTCTTAGGTGAATCCTTGTATTTGTTCTTTTGCTTTGTTAAGTGCTATCAGTAGAGTTGTGTGCCCATCTCTAAGCTTTCAATCATCTTCACGGAACTACCCGCATCACTGGTATCAGAGCCCGGCACCGACCTTCCTTCTGAAAGCTCCATCGAAGGACCTGATGAACGATGTGGAGGTTTTGAAGGCGACGCGTGAGACGATGGCAAGGACGCGGGACGGAATGGTGTAGTCCATCCAGGCCCTCACCAAAGCAGCTCCGCCTGTTTTTCGAGACAGCACAGGGCAGGAGAACAGGGGGCTCTGACAGCCCAGGCTATACGGCGGCATACCCCACACCACCGCCGGGACATATCTCGACCTGTTTCTCGCGGCTGGATTTCCTGAGATTCACGGGAGAGGCAGTGATGGAATGGATCTACCGATGTGAGCAGTTTTTCGATATCGACGGAACATCAAAGGACCAAAAAGTGAAGGTGGCATCGACGCATATTGAGGGGAAGGCTCTATATTGGCATCAAGCCTATATGAAAGCTCGCATCACACGGCAATGGCCTCAATGGGAAGAGTATGGGAAATTCATTGCAGGGCGATTTGGTTCGCTCTTGTTCGATGACCCTATGAGTGATTTGAAGAATCTACGGCAGAAGGTATCGGTACAAGCGTACGTGGATGAGTTCGATATTCTCCTACATCAGGTCGACATCTTCGACGAAATAGAGTTCGCAGTGCGTATGTTCCAACCTAAGACTCTACGGGAGGTGTGTTCATTGGCACGGCTACAGGTACACCAACTAACTGTGACGCAAAGGAAGGGAGTGGGCAGCACATTTGTGGGGGGATAGGGGAAGGATCTCCAACCACCTCCCATCAAATGGCAATCAAATAACCTTGGACAGAGCAATACTACGGGTCACCTGCCGAACCGGAGAAGTCACCCTCGCTTGACGCGACGAGAGATGGAGGAAAAAAGGAGTAAGGGTCTTTGCTTTTGGTGCAATAGCAAGTTCGCCTCAGGCCATCGTTGCGTGGACAAACAACAATCATATACCTTAGAGCTCGTGCTGGAGGAGGGGGCGGGAATGCCTTCGACGAAGGGGAGGTAGAAGTAGAACCGGAGGAAGGGGAGGAAATAATTATTGCGGGGGAGGGGAACGCCGAGGGGACAGTGCCACAAGTTTCCTTCCACGCGTTAACCAGGTTAACACACTTCCATACCATGAGTGTGATAGCATCGTATCAAGGGAAGCCCATCAGCATCCTCATCGACTCCGGGAGCACACAAAACTTCATTGACGTCAATGTCGCATCGAGATTGCAATGTAAGCTCACCCCAATCCCTATGTTTAATGTCGCAATTGCTAATGGCAGGACAATTGCAAGCTCACACAAGGTAGAGGAGTTCCAATGGAGCATGCAAGGGGTATATTTCAGCTATGAGATGCTCGTCCTTCCATTGGGGGGTTGCAAGGTGATGTTGGGAGTCCAATGGCTCATCACATTGGGGGTGGTGCATTGGGACTTTAAGAACCTACATATGGAGTTCATCAGTCATGGTTGGAAAATATCTCTACGCAACTCGCAAAGCACCACCGGAACATGGACTAAACAACAGCACATGCAGAAATTAATTACCAAGGGAGGGGGACAATGCAGCATGATGGCGGTTTGTAGTATTTGATAGTTTTACTTTCAAGACAACCTAAAATACCTAGAGGGAGGGTGAATAGGTTCTAATTGCTTGTTTATACTTTTAGACAGAATTCAATCACAGAATTAAAACATTCAGCACAGCAATCACAGAAATTCAAATATCACAGATTGCACAATGTTTTATAGTGGTTCCCCAAGGTTTGGGTACATCCACTTTCCCCCTTCACCTATCTAGCAGTATGCTAGATTCGGTCAAACTTCCACTATTCTCAGATCCTCAGATCCTACAGCTCAGAACCTGGATAGGTTCCTACAACTCAGGCACAACTGCCCTACCTCAGCCTTGCCACAAGGCCTACAACTCAGAGAAGAACCTTCTCCTACACTCAGGCAAACAGCCCTACCACTCAGAGATCAACTCTCCTACACTCAGCCTTTATATCACAGGCTTACAACTCAGATCTGTGTAAAACAGATCCTACAGAAATTTAGAAAAGAAGTTTTAATGTCTTGCCTTTGTTGAGAGAGAAGAGGACAAGACAATTCTTGATCAGCTGATGAAATCAACTGAATCTGAGCTTTCTTCAAAGCTTCTTGAATCTGAACTTAGCTGAGTTTATTTCCAAACAGCTTCTTGAGAGACCACTGATGGCTTCCTTCTTCTTCTTCAAAATGGGTGGATGCCTCTCTATCCAACACCTTTGATGATACTTCTGAATTCTTGTTAGAACTCTTCTTAGATCGATCCTGAGATCGTCTTCTTAGATCTTCTGATGAAGATCTTCTTTAGTGTATTACTCCTTCTTGATTTGATTTCTCAATTTGATTGCCAAAGTTCAATCCGGTTTTCTTCCCTCTGAATCTGTCTATTTATAGACCTTTTTAATGGTAACCGGCTGATTCGGTTTATAACTGTCTTCTGACAAGTCTGACAACATCAGTTAAATGGCTGCAACCCACAGCTGTCAAGTCTTCAAACAGATCCTGTGTCTTAGTCTTGGTCAGCAATGTGTTGAGACAGACTGTCAGGAAGTGTCGAGACCAACTGTCTATATGTGTCGACACAAGTAACTTTGGTGTCGACACAATCTTTGATGATGTCGACAAGTTTGCCTTTAAGTCGACACAGCTTCTTCAGAACTTTATTTTGAGAATGAGTCGACACAGAGAATTTATGTCGACTCAACACTTCATCTTTCTTCAGAAAATAACTTGGTCTTGACTTTGCAGTGTGTCGACACAAGTCCTGTGTGTCGACACAGTTGTTGTAGATTCAGAACTCAGTATGTGTCGACACTGTCTTCAGGTGTCGACACATCAATTGTTGACTCTGCCAAAATGTGTCGACTCTGTCTCATTGTGTCGACACAGCCTCCCAGTGTCGACATAAATGTGGTCGACTATCTCCTTCTGTGTCGAGGTCGACTATCTTTTAGTTAGTCGACACTGCTTCCCAGTGTTGACATAAATGTGGTCGACTATCTTCTTGTGAGTCGACACTGCTTCCCAGTGTCGACACAAATGTGGTCGACTATCTTTCTCTGTGTCGACACAGCTTCCTTCAAGTGTTGACACAAATATTCTGAAGTGTCAGCATTGTTTTTTCAGGTGTCGACACATGGACTTAGAATATTTTTCTGCATTCTTTAACACTTTTTCACCTGCACATGTCAACTCAAAACAACATCAAATACACCTTGATGTATATCATTGAGCTAAATTGGACTTCTTCAAATCAGGTACACATTTTCCAATGTACCCAACAATCTCCCCCTATTTGGAGAAGTCATAACCCTTATAGCCAATGATATACACCATTTATAAAAAGTAAAAAATGATGATATATGACATAACAGGAATACTTAATATAAACAAAATAATAACAATCCATCACAGAATGAACATTATATGATTCCAAACAAAATAATAACAATCCATCACAGAATAAACATTATATGATTCCAAACAAAATTTTGTTTATAACTTGGTAATGTTTGATTACAGATTTTTATATTGAATGATCAAAACATTACAAAATATTTTTTTGAAAGAACTTAGAACTAAGACTGATCAGGCTCTCTTATGACAATCCCTTTGCCAGATTGGATTTGAGCCTTCACAGGAGCTTCAGCAACTTCAGCTGGCTTCTTGCCTTTTAGCTCAGCTTTCTTTAGAGCTTCTTCCTTGAACCTTTGCCTTTCAAAGTAATGATAGGGCTTTGGAAAGTACTTGCTCGGCTCCTGAGCATCTGGTGGCAGCCTACCCAGCTTGGCTTTTCTTCTGAACTGTACTATAGCCTCTTGCCTAACTTCATGCTTTTGCCATTCCATTTCATTATACCACTTTCCTCTTTCATGTACTTGGTCTTTTACAGCCTTCCATGCAGTGAGTATAATATTTCTTGAAGTAGGGCTCCACTGCTCAAAATCTGGCTTAAGTTCAGCCTGCTCTCTAAATTTCTTCTTGGATAGTAGAGCATCTTACTGTTCTTTCAAATTGGCCCCAAGCTTATCCACTTTCTCAATAATAACCCTGTTAACCTCCTTTGGAGGGCTATACATATCTTGAACTTGCTGATCAATCATATCAAAATCTGGAGGAGGGTAAATGACTTGGGCAACCTCAGGTTGATTGCCTTCAAGTAGACCTGTTTGGATTCCTGACTCAGCCACCATAGCATCATCACACAAAGGTGGATATCCCAATGTGGCTCGAATACTATTTGTCACCCATTTGGTGTGCTCTGAGCCAGCATGAACTAACAACCTCTCCCCCTTTATGGCTTCTCTGGTAATATGATCTCTTAGATCTTCCTTCTGAAATCTGATCTGGCCATCCAGATAATTCACACCCTCTTTAAAAAATGGTTTTAACTTTTGAAGCTTGTCAGATATGTCCTTTTGAGAGGTAGTGATAGCAGTTTTAACTGATTCAATTGCATCTTGAAGTTTCTTATCAAATTCTTCCATCTCTTTTGCTCTTGCTTTAGTTTGCCCTTCAGTAGTAGTCTTTTTCAACTCATTAAGAATCTCATTGTGAGAGTCTTCAAGATTTGCATTCATGTTTATCTGATTGGTAAGAACATAGCCTTGCTTCAGTGCTATATCATCTGCCTTGGTAATAATGGACTGATGTTGTTTAGCCAAGAATACTACAGCATTACCTCCTTTGTGGAAGCAATTTGTCATTTCCTTCTTGTGCATATTGATTTCAAATCGAATTGACTTTATATCCTGAGCCAAGTCAAATTGAAGGGACTTATTGCTCTCATCAACATATTTTTCAACAGCCAATCTATGTTCATCTAGCTTAACTTGCAAATCAACCATAAACTTGTTATAATTAAAGTCAGAATGAGATGGTGGAGTTGTAGTCTGTAGAGCCTGCTTATAACCTTTGCTCCTTCTTTTGAATACAACAAGTTTTCTCTTCTTAGCCATTCTGGCTTCTTCAGTCTCAGATTCAGATGAACTATCAACTTGAACTCTTTCTTGAGGAGGAGGAGGAATATCAGTCTCAGTGCCATGTTGTTCAGTCTCAACATGCACAGACTCCCCCTCAACCATTTGCTCCTTCTCAATTTCTATCTCCATGTCAAGGGCCTTCTCAATATCTTGCCCCTCTTCTACTCTACCAGTAGCAATGTCAATATTAGGAAATAACTCATCTAGAGTATATTCCTTCTGAGCTTGAACATAAGATGTATCAATTGGATCCTCTATATTCAGATCTTTGGAGATATCAATTTGTACTGCCTCTTGCACTGGGTCTGACATCTTCTCCCCCTGTACTTGTTCAGTATTGGTGATGTCCTGGGCAGGTGAGTACACTTGCTCCCCCTACACCTGTGCAGAAATTGAAATATTAGAAATGTCTTTTATTAAGAAAATACACCAGCTCCCCCTGCAACTGTACCTGGTTAGGAGTAGATTCATTCTGGGCAGGAGAATAAGCTTGCTCCCCCTACATCTGTGCAGGTATAGTGTCTTGCTAGGCTGGAGTAGACACAGGGTGATCTTCATCCTGCTTCCTCTCTTGTTCTTCTTGAAGCTGCTCAGTATCTTGAGCATGAGAAGAGGATTTCACTGGGGTGTCCTGCCTGCTCTCATCAGGCACATCCTTTGACAGCACCCTATCCCACCTAGAAAACAATCTCATATCCATCTTTCTCATGTGATTGATCTTTGTTCCTGTCAGGTGTTGCATTACCTCAGGGATCACTCCATTCAGATATAAACTCATAATTCTAGCCAGATTTGGCTTCTTTATTCCTTCCTTGATCTTTTCAAAGATTACAGCTGACCAATCTGTTAGAATTGTAAACACAATTCTGGTCATGAGGCTGAACATATAGGCTGAAATCCTATCATGTCCCCCTGGTTTGCACAGAATCACCTTGCCAACTACTTCAGACAGAAATTTCCCTTGCTGATTCATCCCTTTCCTGTTGAAAGCAGCTCCAATCTTCAGAGTGGGATCCAATCCGCACCATTGGATAGCCTCTCTTAACTTAGAAGCAGGGACTTCTTCTTCATTCTCAATTATTGGTAAATGTAGAATCTTCCGTAGACTTCTTGGGGTAATCTTCACTGTCGTCCCATGAACAGTGGACTTGATCTTGAGAATATCTGAACCTATTGATGCAGAGTTAAAGAATTCATGCACCTCCTTCTTCCATATCTTGGAAGGTTCAGAAACTATGAACTCTAATCCGGATTCGGAAATAAGAGAGATAACTCGTTGAACATCTGTTGGGGATTCGGCAAAGGCATTCCTTACTAACTCATAACCTTCATTGACGTTGTCTTCAATCTTCGGCGCCATTGTTAAGGTGAGAAAGCTTGAGAGAAGAGAGAGAGAGAGAAAGTTGACACAGGGTTTCGGTCTCGAAAACCTTGTAAGCGTGTCGACTGAATAAGTTCTTGACCTATTTATACCTTCTATTGAAAGAAGATCAAAAGGCTGGCAAAAATAGTCTATATGTGTCGATACAGATGGAATGTGTCGACACAAACTTCTATTGTCTCGACAACAAATCTGTCTACTATGTGTCGACACCAATTGTGGATATGTCGACACCTGAGAGATATAGTAGAGTATCAGAAAATCTGTGTCGACTCGCAGGATAAGTGTCGACACAAAATTTATAAGTGTCGACATCACTATTCTGGTGAAGTCGACACTACATTCCTGGATAAGTCGATAATTTAATTCTTAAGTGTCGACACATATTCTCTGTGTCGACACAATATTTCTGTCTTGTCGACATTACTCCACTGAGTCGACACATTATCACTGAATGTGTCGACACTATTTTACTTAGCCAATTTCTGTTTCTGTCAACACCACTTGAGACCATTTGATAATCTAATATGTTATTTGTAAGTTTGTTGATAATCTAATCAATGGTCAGCATGCCTAATTCAATTTTAAATTTATTGAATTTTGTTTCATCTAGAGGCTTAGTGAATACATCTGCTATTTGATAATCCGTCTTAACAAATTCCAATGTGATGTCTTCTCTTTCTACATGATCTCTAAGAAAATGATATTTAATTTCTATATGCTTAGTTCTACTATGAGAAACAGGATTATTAGCAATAGAAATTGCACTCTTAGAATCACACAAAAGAGGTGTTCTACTTACTTGAATACCATAATCTTTAAGCTGATGTTGTATCCATAATAGTTGTGCACAGCAGCTGCCAGCAGCAATATATTCTGACTCAGCTGTAGATATAGCCACACTGGTCTGCTTCTTACTACTCCAAGATATCAATCTTCCTCCCAAGAATTGACAAGTACCTGTTATACTCTTCCTATCCTCTCTACAGCCTGCAAAATCTGCATCTGAATAACCTGTTAGTAGAAAATCTCTATTCCTAGGGTACCAAAGGCCTAGATTAGGTGTGCCCTTAAGATATCTCAGAATCCTTTTGACTGCAGTATAATGAGACTCTTTAGGGCAGGCTTGGTACCTAGCACAGACACATGTAGCATACATAATATCTGGTCTACAAGCTGTGAGATATAGTAGAGAACCAACTATTCCTCTATACAAAGTCGCATCAACAGGTTTACCTGCATCATCTTTGCATATAGGCATACTTATTCCCATAGGAGTTCTCATGATGGAGGATGACTCCATACCATACTTCTTAATTAATTCTTTGGTAAACTTTGACTAGGATATGGACAAGCCATCATCAGTCTGTCTTACTTGGAGTCCCAAGAAGAACTTCAGTTCCCCCATACTGCTCATCTCAAACTTCCCTTGCATAAGTTTGGCAAACTTTTTACAAAGGTTGTTTTCAGTAGATCCAAAGATTATGTCATCAACATAGATTTGAACTAAGATGATCTTGCCTTTGGATTCCCTAAGGAATAGAGTTTTGTCTATTTTTCCTCTTGAGAATTTATTCTCAATAAGGAAAGTAGACAGGGTTTTATACCAGGCCCTTGGGGCTTGCTTTAACCCATACAAATCTTTTCTAAGCTTATAAACATAATCAGGTTTAAGAGGATCTACAAAACCTGATGGCTGCTCTACATATACTTCTTCTTTAAGATCACCATTCAGAAATGCTGACTTCACATCCATTTGGTATACCTTGAAGTCTTGATAGGCTGCATAGGCAAGGAACATTCTGATTGCCTCCAGCCTTGCTACTGGGCCAAAGGTTTGATCAAAGTCAATCCCTTCTTCCTGCATGTATCCTTTAGCAACCAATCTTGCTTTATTTTTCACTATTACTCCATTCTCTTCCAACTTGTTCCTGTAGATCCATTTTGTCCCAATTATATTGTGGCCTCTTGGTTTAGGAACAAGCTCCCAGACATTGCACCTTCTGAATTGATTCAGCTCCTCTTGCATAGCATCAGTCCAGTGCAGGTCATGGATGGCTTCTTCAAACTTCTTAGGCTCCATTTGTGACAGGAAACTTGAATGCAGAACTGTGCTTTGACTTCTGCTTCTAGTCTGCACTCCCTGTCTTGGATCACCTATTATCTGATCAGTTGGATGGTCTCTTAAATGTCTTGTAGCTGGAGGAAGACTCCCTTCTGGTTGAACATCTCCAGCTCCTTTATTATGCTGAACCTCTTGGTTTTCTTCATCTTCTATTGAATCTTGTACTCCCCCTGGACAATAGCCTTCATTTTCCAATACTCCATCTTCCCTTGAAGCTTCAGCAATGGAGAGCTTGTCCATCCTTTTGCTTATACCTGTTGAGTCATTTGATCTACAAGACAACTCACAGTTGATTAATCTTGTTTCATCAAACACAACATGCACAGATTCTTCAACAACTTGAGTAGTCAAGTTGAAGATTCTATAGGCCTTACTATTTGTGCTGTACCCAACAAATATCCCATCCTGGGATTTGGCAGCAAACTTAGTCAAATATGACTTACCATTGTTAAGTATATAGCATTTGCAACCAAAGATTCTGAAGTAGGATAGATTTGGTTTTCTACCTTTCATAATCTCATAGGGAGTCTTTTTGTGGCTCTTGGTGATAGAAGCCCTATTGATCACATGACAAGCAGTGTTTACTGCCTTAGCCTAGAAATATTCTGGTAGAGAGGTGTCACTCAATAGAGTTCTACCAGCTTCAATTAATGTTCTATTCTTTCTTTCAGCAATTCCATTTTGCTGAGGTGTTCTTGGTGAGGAGAACTCTTGGAAAATCCCAAAGTCTTCACATAACTTTGTCATGCTTTCAGATTGAAACTCAGTACCATGGTCACTTCTGATTTTGACCACTGTACTATTCAGTTCATTCTGAATTTGCTTTACAAAATTAAGTAAGACACTTGAGGTTTCAGATTTCTGTCTCAGAAAGAACACCCATGTAAATCTAGAATAGTCATCTACAACCACAAAAGTGTAGACCTTCCTACCTAGACTATGAACTGGCATAGGACCAAAAAGATCCATATACAAGAGGTATAAGCACCTCACAGAATCCTTGTTTTCAAGGCTTTGAAAGGAGGATTTTGTCTGCTTGCCCTTTTGACAAGCTGAGCATATTCCATCCTTTATACACTTGACTTGAGGACCATTCCTCACTAACTCTTTGCTAAAGAGTTGGCCAATTATCTTGTAGTTAAGATGAGCCAATCTCTTGTGCCACTTAACACAATGAGAAGCATTGTCATCAGCTATAAGACAGATGGGAGAAGCCTTGTTCTCACATACAAAATTAAGACAATATACATTTCTCTTCCTATACCCAGTCAAAATGATCTCTTGATCACATGACCTTTTGATATGACATCCATCCTTAACAAATGAAATGTCATATCCTAAATCACTCAGCTGGCTTATGCTTATTAGATTATGTTTCAAACCTTTTACATAAGCCACTTGGGTGATAGTAATTAGGTTAGAAGAAATGTTACCAAACCCTTTGATGACTTCTTTTTCAGATCCACCAAAGATCACTTTAGGTCCATCTTTGACAGATGAATACTCCTTCAACAGCCCCTTTGTTCCAGTCATGTTCCTGGAACAACCACTATCCAAGTACCATATAGGGGCATGGCTACTTGGATTATCCTGCAACACAGATTTACTTATCCTTAGAACCCAAGTAAGTCTTGGGTCCTTGGTTCAGTTAGCATTAACAAAACTACCATTATCTCTTCTATCAGGTAGACTATTGTTCTTTTTAATACTTGTGTTATACCAGCAGTCTAGTGCAAAATGGCCTCTCTTGCCACAACACCAACATTCAAACTTGTTGTATCTAGATCTAGATACTTCCTTGACAAAAGAATTTTTGTCCATTGCTGGTGCTGCAGCAACTTCACCCACTGATTTTTTATAACCATTGGGTTTATGAACATGGGTAGGCCTGTTGGCATTTACACCTTTGTTTTTCAGAACATTTGTCTTAATATGACCATGAAGATTTTCATGATCATATTGATTAGAAGGCACTTGCACCTTTCTAAACTTAATAGGGACTGAAAAGTTCAGTGGCTTGACAGGAGCTTTGCCTTTCCTCTTGAAACGGCCAGCCCTGGAGTTATCTTTGAATCCTAATCCTGCCTTACCCTTTTGATTCACAAATTCATCAATCAAGGGTAAGACAGACTTTGGCTTAGAGTAACTAGCAACTAAATCTTTTTCAATTCTTAGTCTGGCCTCCAGACTCTTCACTTGATCATTGGTATAATTAATTGTGCTCATCTGAATAATAGTTATATTTTTCAGCTTGGCAATTTCATTTAACTTTTGATCAATTACTTTCTCTAACTCAGTTGCAGCTACCATTAGTTCAGCAATTTCATGAGCCTGAGATTTAACCAGGTTCTTGCTTTTCTTAAGGGCCTGCAACAAGTCCCCATACTTATCTATCAATTGATAGACATCTCCTTCAGATTCAGATGCATCTACATCACTTGATGCAGATGTAGCTGATTCTGTACTTGTACTACAAACAGATTTCATAGAAGGACATTGTACCTTATTAGGACCAGACTGATTCTGGCATATGTCCTCTTCTGATCCTGCCATCAGTCCCATGAACTGATGATCCTCTTGTTCATTGATGGAGTCTAGCAACTGCAGAAACTCCTCTTCTTCAGATACAACATATAGTCCAATATATGCTTCTGCTTCAGATTCTAACTCTGAAGTTGACTGATCTGTTAGGCTCTTACCCTTCTTTGCAACAAAGGATTTCTCCTTCTTGCCCTTTTGATGAGTCTTCTTCTTGTCTGAAGACTCCTTTCTCTTATCAGGACAGTCAACCACTACATGTCCAGGCCTATTGCAACAATAGCAGACAATCTTTGAAGTAGTGGCTTTGCTGGGCTTTGATCTGCTCTTTTCTTTCCTTGATGACTTTTTCTTCTGATAATAGTCATCAACTTGCTGTGAAGTGGAGGGCTTAGACTTCCACTGCTTCTTCTTCAAGAACCTTTGGAATTGCCTTGTGAATGCAGCAAAGTCTGCATCTGAATCACAGCTTTCTGAACTCTGATCATCTGAATTTTCAGAACTGACTTCTGCAATTTCCTTAGGAGAGGATGGTGATATCCTCATATTCTTTCTGGTGGCTTCTGCATTGAATGCCACAGTATTTTCTCTATGCTCTCCTCTTGAATTCTTTTCCTCCTCCTTCCTCACCAAAAGTTGCATTTCATAGGATAGCAGTTTTCCAAACAAGGTGGGAGGAGAGATCTCTGCCAATTTAGCCACTTCTCTTATGGCACAGATCTTTGTGTCCCAATCCTTTGTTAAGGATCTCAAGAATTTGTCATTCAATTCATAAGTACTGAAGACTCTTCCATAGGACATTAGCTCATTCACAATTCTATAGAATTTCTTATAGCACTCAGTTATGCTATCAGATTTTCCTTGTCTAAAACTTTCATATTCCTGATTGAGCATAGATTTCCTGTCCTGCCTTACTTCTTCTAATCCCTCCATGTAGACAATCAATGTGTCCCACATTTCTTTGGAGGTCTTGCAGTGAATCAGATTCTGAAATGTAGAATCATCTATGACACTCACAATAATATTCTGTGCTCTCTTGTCCATAGTTGCCAAAATGATTTCATCCTTGGTCATTTCAGAATAACTCTTTTGAGTTTGAATATTAGCATCAAGAACTGATACCTTCATTGGAATGAAAGGTCCTTCCTAAACTGTGATGTATATTCTTGGGTCAGATGCCTCCATAAACAACCTAACTGTTTCTTTCCAAATTCCAAAGATTTCCTTCTTGCATATGGGTAATTTCATAGACCCTAGCTCCTTATGATTCTCTCCAGAACCCATCTTCTTGAATCTTGATTCTGCCTTTCAGATCTACCTCAGACTGTTAAGTCCTTTTTGAGGAACCTCTCTCTGATACCACTTGATAGTTTTACTTTCAAGACAACCTAAAACACCTAGAGGGGGGGGGGGGGTGAAGAGGTTCTAATTGCTTGTTTATACTTTTAGGCAGAATTCAATCACAGAATTAAAACATTCAGCACAGCAATCACAGAAATTCAAACATAACAGATTGCACAATGTTTTATAGTGGTTCCCCAAGGTTTGGGTACATCCACTTTCCCCCTTCACCTATCTAGCAGTATGCTAGATTCGTCCAAACTTCCACTATTCTCAGATCCTCAGATCCTACAGCTCAGAACCTGGATAGGTTCCTCTAACTCAGGCACAACTGCCCTACCTCAGCCTTGCCACAAGGCCTACAACTCAGAGAAGAACCTTCTCCTACACTCTGGCAAACAGCCCTACCACTCAGAGATCAACTCTCCTACACTCAGCCTTTATATCACAGGCTTACAACTCAGATCTGTGTAAAACAGATCCTACAGAAATTTAGAAAAGAAGTTTTAATGTCTTGCCTTTGTTGAGAGAGAAGAGGACAAGACAATTCTTGATCAGCTGATGAAATCAACTGAATCTGAGCTTTCTTCAAAGCTTCTTGAATCAGAACTTAGCTGAGTTTATTTCCAAACAGCTTCTTGAGAGACCACTGATGGCTTCCTTCTTCTTCTTCAAAATGGGTGGATCCCTCTCTATCCAACACCTTTGATGATACTTCTGAATTCTTGTTAGAACTCTTCTTAGATCGATCCTGAGATCGTCTTCTTAGATCTTCTGATGAAGATCTTCTTTAGTGTATTACTCCTTCTTGATTTGATTTCTCAATTTGATTGCCAAAGTTCAATCCTGTTTTCTTCCCTCTGAATCTGTCTATTTATAGACCTTTTTAATGGTAACCGGCTGATTCGGTTTATAACTGTCTTCTGACAAGTCTGACAACATCAGTTAACTGGCTGCAACCCACAGCTGTCAAGTCTTCAAACAGATCCTGTGCCTTAGTCTTGGTCAGCAATGTGTTGAGACAGACTGCCAGGAAGTGTCGAGACCAACTGTCTATATGTGTCGACACAAGTAACTTTGGTGTCGACACAACCTTTGATGATGTCGACAAGTTTGCCTTTAAGTCGACACAGCTTCTTCAGAACTTTATTTTGAGAATGAGTCGACACAGAGAATTTATGTCGACTCAACACTTCATCTTTCTTCAGAAAATAACTTGGTCTTGACTTTGCAGTGTGTCGACACAAGTCCTGTGTGTCGACACAGTTGTTGTAGATTCAGAACTCAGTATGTGTCGACACTGCCTTCAGGTGTCGACACATCAATTGTTGACTCTGCCAAAATGTGTCGACTCTGTTTCATTGTGTCGACACAGCCTCCCAGTGTCGACATAAATGTGGTCGACTATCTCCTTCTGTGTCGAGGTTGACTATCTTTTAGTTAGTCGACACTGCTTCCCAGTGTTGACATAAATGTGGTCGACTATCTTCCTGTGAGTCGACACTGCTTCCCAGTGTCGACACAAATGTGGTCGACTATCTTTCTCTGTGTCGACACAGCTTCCTTCAAGTGTCGACACAAATATTCTGAAGTGTCAGCATTGTTTCTTCAGGTGTCGACACATGGACTTAGAATATTTTTCTGCATTCTTTAACACTTTTTCACCTGCACATGTCAACTCAAAACAACATCAAATACACATTGATGTATATCATTGAGCTAAATTGGACTTCTTCAAATCAGGTACACATTTTCCAATGTACCCAACAGTATTGAGGAGCAGCCGGCCATCGGTGGAGAGGAACAAGATTCGGGCAGGAGACCAGCTTGGATGGAACCTCAATTGGGAGAAGCACGAGGGATGCAATTAGCCACGATGTTACACAACTTTCAATATGTGTTTGGCGAGCCGAAGGAATTGCCGCCCTGGCGTGGGCATGGGCATCAAATTTATCTTAAGGATGAAAAGGAGGAGATCAACTTAAGGCCCTACAGATATTCACCATTACAAAAGACGGAGATTGAAGGTTTAGTCAAGGATATGCTTGAAGTCGGTACCATTCACCCGAGCGGTAGTCTGTATGTGTCACCTTTGGTGTTGGAAAAGAAAACGGACGGCAGTTGGCGGCTATGTGTGGACTACCGAAAACTCAATCAAAATACTATCAAAGATAACTTTTTGATACCCATTATTGAGGAGCAAATTGATGAACTACATGGTGTTGTTTTTTTCTCTAAACTCGATTTGCAAGCAGGATATCACCAAGTCAGAATGGCGAAGGGAGATGTGTACAAGACCGCATTCAGAACGTACCATGGACATTTCGAGTTTCTAGTCATGCACTTTGGGTTGACGAATGCCACCTCGACATTCCAAAGTCTGATGAACAAATTATTTCAACCACAGCTACGGAAGTCCATTCTGGTGTTCTTCGACGACATCTTGTTGTTTAGCTTGTCCAAACTCATTTGGAACACCTCTCCACAACCATGGAAGTGCTCAGAAAACAGCAACTGTTTTTGAAGAAGAATAAATGTGGCTTTGGTCTACGGAAGGTGCACTATTTGGGTCATGTCATTTCAGACAAGGGCGTAGCGACCGACCCATCAAAAATCTAGGTCATGTTGGACTGACCCACTCCATCGTCATTAAAGAAGTTGAGAGGTTTTTTGGGCCTGACAGGGTACTACCGTCGTTTCATCAAAGAATACGGAACCATGACAAAACCATCACCAAGCTCTTGAAGGAAGTGAACTTCTCATGGGATGCTGAAGCTGAGCAAGCATTTGATAGTCTGAAGCGGACCGTTTCCATGCCACTGGTGTTGGCCATACTGAACTTTGATAAATCGTTCACGGTGGAGACGGATGCGTCGGACAGTGGCATTGGGGTTGTCCTCACTCAGGAAAATCGGCCTCTTGCATACTTTAGTAAGGCGTTGGGAAAGAAGAACAAACTACTACCGGTATATGAGAAAGAAATGTTGGTTATTGTGATGGCGATGCAACATTGGAGGCACTTCCTAGTGGGAGGGAAATTCATAATCAAAACGGACCACCAAAGCCTTCGTTTTTTTACAGATCAAAAGCTCGTGACCCCGTCACAACAAAAGTATCTTTACAAACTTATGGGGTATGACTATGTCATCCACTACTGCCAAGGGAAGGAAAATGTATGCATCGACGCATTGTCACGCAAATTTAAGGGAACATCTGGAGAGGTAGAGGGGCGGGCTGGTGAGGTGTATGGGCTGTCCATAGTCACCTCAGATCTCATTCAGCAGGTTAAACTATCATGGCAAGGAGACGCATGGGTTCAGAAGATAATAGAGCAGAAGGAGCGAGATGAAACCACTAAATCAGATTATACCTGGCAACACGACATTCTCAAGAGGAAGGGAAAACTGTTAATTGTCAACGATGCCGCCCTCAAACAGCAGTTGCTACAACTCTACCATGACGGGGTGGTAGGAGGACATTTGAGAGTTACGCCACCCACCACCAACTTAAGAAGATGTTCTATTGGAAGAGGATGAAACTGGATGTCTACACGTGTATCCAACAATGCACAGTGTGCCAAAAGTGCAAGTCGAACAACCAACGGTCGGCGTGTTTATTGCATCCCCTCCCCATACCGGAGCGTGTGGCAAGATATATCATTAGACTTCACTGACGGGCTACCCAAGATCAAGGGGAAATCTACCATCTTCGTGGTAGTGGATAGATTAAGAAAAAATGCACACTTCATGGCAATGTCTTATTCATACACGGCAGAGGGAGTGGCATAAGTATTTATGGACATTATCTTTCGTCTACATGGTCTAACGGCTTCGATATTAAGCGATCGGGGTGCGGTGTTTGTGAGCGCATTTTGGTAAGAAATGTTCAGGACGTTGAAGGTTTTGTTGAAGCACTCGTCATCCTACCACCCGCAAATTGACGGGCAAATGGAAGTCGTCAACCTATGCATTGAGGGGTACTTGCATTGCATGTGTTTTGAACGACCATGAGGATGGGCAGAGTGGTTGCCATTGGCAGAATGGTGTTACAACACCACATTTCACAGCACCATTCGTATGACTCCATATGAGGTGGTCTACGGACAGGAACCTATATTACATATTCCCTATCTGGAGGGAACAACTCGAGTTGGCGAGGTGGATCGTTCACTGGGAGCACGGGAACGAGTTATAGGGATTCTCAAACACAACTTGGCACAAGCTCAAATCCATATGAAGGTACTTACGGACAAACAACGAAGGGAACGCCGCCTAGAAATGGGCACATGGGCGTATGTGCACTTACAACCATGTAGACAAACTAGCTTAAGGAGTCACGGGGCTCAGAAGTTAGCTCAAAATTACTTTGGACTATTCTTGGTAGTGAAAAAAATCGGGTCAGTGACACACAAACTACAACTTCCGGAGGACACCAAGATTCCCCCAACCTTCCACATTTTGCAACTCAAGGAACACAAAGGAGCACCACCACTAGCAGTTATATCTTTACCAAAGACAGTCAATGAGGAGGGCAATCTCCTAGTGGAACCCATGGCGGTGTTGGCTCCTAGAATCATTCCAAAGAATGGGAAGGTGGCCACGCAACTCTTGATTCACTAGACAAATGGCAGCAAGGATGACACAACGTGGGGGGACCTCGAGGCGCTGTAAAGCAGGTTCCCGGATTTCATTCTGTGAGGGCACGAAATTGTTAATGAAGGGAGTATTGTTACGAGCCGTGTGGAGCGGGTCAAGGTGGATCGGGTCTGGTGGAGTTATATTTGGAGTTATGCTTTGTTTATGTTAAGTATGGGTTAATATGTAATACTCTTGGTTGTGTGATATAAATAGCTAAGAGGTAGGATTTTTATCATGCTATTCTGTTGTGTCTGGAGGGGGAGGATTCCGACTGCTGCTGGGAGCTTCATCGGGCTTTACCTTCACCGTTCAGAGCTTATATTTTAGGTGAATCCTTGTATCTGTTCTTTTGCTTTGTTAAGTGCTATCAGTAGAGTTGTGTGCCCATCTCTGAGCTTTCGATCATTTTCATGGAACTACCCGCATCAACATAGAGGTTGAGCAGGTGGTTGGTGGCTTTGGGTTTCACAGCATAAACAAGGCTCACGGGAGGAGGCAACTTCGGGTGGAGGAAACAGGCAGAAAGGAGTGCCCGGGGAGAACAACGACGGGATCTGGAAGCGGACGGGCGACAAGAGCTTGACCGATGGTTTTTTTCACCAAGAAGCAAGAGTGTTGTGAGTAAAAATCTCCCAACCAAGTGTTAGGGCATTCGGGTGCTAGCTTTGAAAATTTTTTAGGTGGATTAATCTTATATAAAAATATGTGCAGTATTAAAAACCGACCGTTGATTTTTTGTAGAAATAACATGATTGATCGAAATACTGATAAACAGTCAGTATTTAATTTCATATGGGTCGTAAGATATCAGATCAACGGTCAGTATTTAAGCTCACTCCCTCTCTCAATCAATAATTTAAAAATAAAATTATTAGCTTCAAATTTTAATTTCAACAAGTGTCCTCAAACAATAAAAATGCGACGACCAACCCCGCCCATTCCAAACTGGACCAAACCATTCAGGGTCACGCGAGGTGGTCAATTTCACGTGTCGGGCCGAAAATAACAATATATTGCACAATGATAGGAAAATAAAATACATAGCTGCGACAGTAAATAAATAAATATGACAATAACAAGACAGAACTAGAGTGATGACGACAAGGTCACATTAGTTCCCCCGGAGTTGAGAGAACTTGACTCCGGCGAGACTGTGTTGATGGTTACAACTGAGAGATCTGGATGTCGATGTTGTAACTCTTTGGCACTGATCCAACTGCTATCCAAAACGTCCCCTCCTACCCAGGAGACCAAGTATTGTTGGTAGACTCATGCACGAGCCTAGAACTTCCGAACATCAAGCACCTGATCAATCTCCTCAGTGGTGGGTGTGAAGGCCGGCTGAAATCCCGTGGTCGCCTTGGGATACAAGGTAGGTGGTGGTATAAGAATGGTAGGTGGGGATCCATAGAAAGAACAAAGGTCTCCCACATTGAAAATCGGCAATGTACAGAATTCCAAGGGCAGATCAACACGGTAGGCATTCTCGCCCAACCATTTCCTTACCTGAAAAGGCCTGAAACGACGTTGTCGTAGCTTGTGGTATGTCCCACTGGGAAATCTTTCCTTTCTGAAATGTACCAACACTTAATCTCCTTCCGAAAAAGACACGTCGCGTTGATGAATATTGGCGTTGACCTTGTATTTTTCAAATTTTAAACTATCAATCCAAGTAGTAGAATCAAAGAAAACACGGTCGTAGAAAAGTAATGAGTGGCGATCAAGAAAATGAGGAATAGGGAATCTATAGACAATCTAAAAGGAGAGTTTTGGCTGGCGCGATTTATGGTACTGTTGTAAGCAAACTCGGCTTGGGCTAGTGACAAATCTCACTGCTTAGGTTGCTCTCCCGTTAAGCATCTCAATAAATTGCTCAAACTTCGGTTGACCACTTCAGTTTGCCCATCAGTCTGGGAGTGGGCTTCCGGGTAAACACCAATGATCCACCTCTAACCTCCACAAGCCTTTCAGCCCCCCACATCGTCCCCGATTTCCTTTTGATGTCATCAGGGAAATATGATTTTATATTATCTCCATTTGCCGCGGTCGTGGCGATGTGAATGCAGTGATTATGAACCGTTGTTCGTGACCACTCGACCTCACCTAAGGAACTTCATCCACTTTTATGTTCAAAACTAGTTTTTTTCATGGTGGCGGTCTTAATATTGTCATTGCTAAATGAAAACTAGTGCAAGCTATATTGTTTATATACCAAATAAAACTAAGCATATAAAGTAAACTAACATGATACGAGCTTGAGAGAAGTCAGAGGTATATTGTAGGCTCATAAGTACGGCGCTGGATCCAGTCCAATTGGAGCTATTGCACAAAATAAAGATGGGATGAATTGAAATAATGTTCAGAATCAGGTTGGGGAAATCTTAATAGAGGAAGAGATTTCTCATTTCTCTCGTGTTTTTTCTAATTTGAGATAATTGCAATTAATTGTCCATATTTGTGTTCACATTATTCATAGGTTTACATGTGAAAGAGAAGGGATAAATACTACTCTAGAGGGGGGGTGAATAGAGTAATCAAAAATTGCACTAGCAAAGTTGACTTTCTACTCAACTCCCTTGGAGTTAAATGCAGAATAAAAGTTATAGATATTTAAGATTAAACCTTAGAGCCTAACACAAGTGTTGTGCACAAACTAAAACTAACTGTAATTACAGTTTAGCTTTGGATCCTATCCAGCAACTAGCAAACCTAGTTAAGATCTAATCACAGCCACAATGCAAGTAATTAAACAAGGCAATCCAGACGACACAAGGAATTTATAGTGGTTCCCCAAACAACTTGGGTATGTCCACTCTTCTACCAACAAGGTAGGAATCCACTCAGGTTTTTGATCAGGTGCCCTGCCACCAACAAGATCTGCTTCAGGTAGATCAAGAGACCCTTTAGACTTTGATCAGGTGTCTAAAAACCGAACACAGGTTTTTGATCAGGTGCCCTGCCACCAAGGGATACTTTTGAAGGGAGTAATAACCCTGTACAGGAGAAGGAAAGAGGGTTAAGGTGTCTTCTCTATTTTACAATAGATTAGAGAAGCACAATAACTTGCACTGAGCTAGACAGCTCTAAAAGAATCAAGGCTCCCCCTGGCTCAAAGAACGTCCAGGTGAAGTCTTGCTTCAGTGCAAAAACACTTCAGTAAATACTGAAGGAAGAACTACAAGAAGATATAAAATAAGAAATAAAAATCTTCTAGCAGCTATCTTCTTCTTCTTCTTCTTCAAACGATCTCTGAGTCAGAACTTCCTGGAACAGGAGAACTCAGGTTGAAGAAGAGTAGAAGAGCTAACACTTCTCAGTTGAGTGAAGATTGCTGAGAGCAGTTAAACTTGTTCTTGCTGTAAGCTTGCTGAATGAATTTCTTATCTCTGTGAACTAGTTGATTTCTTCTTCAAAGAAGTCTTTATATATCAGCAGCAGCAACGGCTCTAATTGAGTTTGAATCTTGTCTTTTTCTGAACTCTGCAAGCTGGGCTGCAAAAAGCATAAAGCAAAACAAAAAATACTGCAGGCAGATATCCTATAAAAGGATAAAGCTTTCTAAGAAGCTGCAAATACTTCTGATGAAATAATATAAGAGAAAGTCACATCAGAAAGAACTCTTTACAGCCAAGGAAGACTTTTTGAGTCTAACGGCTATAAAGGACAGCCTGGCAGATAAAGCAGATTGCATATCTCAGCTATAAGACAAACAACTTTGTCAGAAAAGATTAGCTCATGCATATAAAATAGAATTGATATTGCATGGAAATAATGTCACAAATTATTCAGATAATCTTTCATAAAATATGCCAAAATAAATATGAAAATAGTCACATCACAGAAGACGACAAAACTAAATAAGAGCATACAGCAAAACGTCGAACGACCCTCGAAGATCGTCGAACAGCGCACGGAGATCGTCGACCTATCAGACAGATAGTCGAACGATCCAGATAGTCGAACTATCAAAGAAGATAGTCAAACTACCTCGGCAGATAGTCGACCTATCAGAACAGATAGTCGAGCTATCAGATAGTCGATCTATCCGGACAGATAGTCGAACTACCAAACAAAAACAGATAGTCGACCTATCAAGCAGATTGTCGACCTATCACAGAAAACAGATAGTCGATCTATCAACAGATAGTCGACCTATCAAAACAAAACAGATAGTCGACCTATCAACAGATAGTCGAACTATCAGATAGTTGAACTATCCAAGCAGATAGTCGAACTATCAAAGCAACACAGATAGTCGATCTATCAACAGATAGTCGAACTATCAGAACAAACAGATAGTCGACCTATCAAAAGATAGTCGAGCTATCAGATAGTTGAATTATCAGGACAGATAGTCGAACTACCAAAGCAAGCAAATAGTCGACCTATTAACAGATAGTCGAGCTATCAACGCAGACAGAGCGTCGACCAACTGATAGACGATCGTCGATCAGCCGATAGACGATAGTCGAGCGACGTTCGACTATAGTCGAACGAAAAACTACTTAACCAAATATTCATCTGGAAAAGCAATTCTACACAACTAGAGAATCTAACCTATCAACTAACCTTTGACCATAGATAAATCTTGGGTCAAGAGACAGAAAGAGAGGACTAAACTCAAATCAAAACCTAGGGTTCCAACAATCTTCCCCTATTTGAGTTAAGTCTCTCAACAAATAAAACAAACAACACTAATTACAGAAAGTAAATAAAATGCATAAAGGGAAATAACTAAGCAGATATCATCAATCAATCAGATAAAAATAACTGTCAATCAATGACTAATTAAGGTGCTTTAGAGTTAGATTCAGGATTAGAAGAACTAGAAACAAAAGAAATTTTCCTTGTAGGATCTAGAGCTTCTTTCTTCGATAGCTTCAAATCTTGTTCTCCAATAATTTTCAGTTCAGTTGTTCTTGGGACCACTGCCTCTGGATGCTTTTCCATATATTTTGAAGCATCAAACATCTCAGGTCTCACCTGGAATTTTTCGAGCTCCTTCTTTCTGAATTTAGACATAGTAGTCAATCCGGCAGTGTCCTTTCCTTCTTCTTTAGCTTTCCTGATCTGCGCTGCTCCAACCAGTTCGAGAAAACGAGCCATCCTAAAGTTAGGATCAAGCTCAGGGCTTTCATAAACAATCTCAGAAGGAGTATCATCTGGTTCTTTATCTTGATTAACTAGATAAGACAGGGGAGCAGACTTAGCAAAGTTCTTGCTAGAATTTCCAGACAAAAATAAATTACTTACCTTTTGGAATAACTTTCTCAGTATGCACTGGCTTTGGAGATGGAACCTTTTTCTTTGGAGAAGGAGGAGGGGAAAAGGTTGGTCTTTGATAAACTACCTTCTTAACTTGTTCTCTCACTGTATCAGTTCTTTGATAGCCAGTTTGGCTTTTACCTTGAAAACCTTGAGAACTTTTCCTTTGATCAGGCTGGGATGGATTTGATCTTTCAGATTGAGAGACAGACTTAGAAGATAGATTTCCTGAGGCTCCTGCACTGGGAGGTGGAGGAGGAGGACCTCTAGGATTCCATCTAGGAGCAGGAGGGTCATACCTCTTAGTCTTTTTCCTTTGCTTTTGTTGATTTTTAGAAAACCACATCCAATGCTGGAATTCTTTAGACTTAGGATCAATCCCTTTCAGTATGTAATACGGTGTATCATTGTCTGGATTTACAGAAGGAGGAGCTACAACCTTTCTTTTCTTTTTCGCAATCCTTTTTCTCTTAGAATCAGCAGATTCATCAGAATCAATTTCTTCTTCAGAATTTGAAGAGATAGGCATATCATAGGGATCAATAGCCTCTTTCAGAGCTCTTTCTTTTTCCTTTAAAGCAGCTTTTTCCATTTCTTCTTTCATGGCATCCTGTGTCAGGAGAGTATCTAAGTCCAATCCTGGGGAATCATCCCATATCGTAGATTTTTCAATTTTACTTTCAGAATCCATTTCTTGAAGCTCAGGAACTGTCGTGGGGACCAGTTCAATTTGCACTGCTTGCTCAGAAACCTCAGAAGCTAGAACAACTACTTCTAGTTCAGGTTGAACTTCAGAAGCAGGTTCACTTACTGGCTCTACAACCACTTGAACTTCAGGGGCAGACACAGGTTCAGGCTCTATAACATCTAAAATCTCTAGAGCAGGTTCAGGTTCTGGTTCTGGTTCTGGTTCTGGCTCTTGGACAACAACTACTTCTTCCATTTTATCTGTAGGATTAGGAATAAAATCTTGCTAAATGACATCTAGTCATCCCTTCCAGATATTCCCATACTAACATATCAATTAAGTATCTACAAATTGAGAAAGAGACATACCTTCAGGATATTCTTCAGGGTTTCCTAACTCCCATAAATCATCTAGAAAGGAGGTGATTATTCCTTCTAGGTACTGGGCAACCAAGGGAGTTGAGGATTCTTCTAAGCAAACTTTTACTACAAACTCTGTCATCATGATTGCATCAGATATTTCCTTTTCAGATGGAGGAGGAGGAGCTGAAACTTCTGCTACTTTCTCTGTTACTGCAAGATGAACTGCTGCTGGAGGGGAGGCCAAAGGCTGCTCTGAGATATCTTCATTAAGCATCTCCCCCTGCCTGATTTCAGTAGAGACTGAAACCAGGCCCCTAGAAGAAGAGGGCTCAGCAGACTTTGAGAGTGCCTGAATGGCAGCAGTCAAAGAAGATAAAGAAGAAACAAGGGGAGCAATTGCCTCATCAATCATAGTTTTGATTGAGGGGGTAATTAACTCCACAATGCTAGCAATAAATGCTGGAGTTATAACAAAAGAAGATGATGGAGGAATTTCTGAGGGTGAAAGAACAGTAGGGGTGGTATGTGCAATATGAGCGGGAGAATGAGCTGGAGAATGATGTGGAGATGCATGGGTGGATGCAGGGTGATCAACATGTTCTGAAGATAGAATTGGAGAGAGAGGAGGAGTTGGAAGTGGAGAATGAACAGGAGAAGAAATTTCAGACGCAAACAAATCAAAGCTGGGTTGAGAAAACCCAGCAAGATCAGTCGGGAGAGAAGATGCAGGAGGAGAGGCAGAATGTCGTACTTCAGTTGAAGTTGAAGGAACTTCAACTGCAGTAGACGGCAAAGCAGAAGAAGAGGATGGAAGAGAGATATCAGCTGAGCCAGCTGCTAAAAGGGGGGGAGTGACTGCAACAGTCCTGGTGCTCTCAGATATAACTGGAGCAACCCCTGTGGGAGCGGGCTTCAGGAATGTCCTTTTCCACTTTGAGAACAGTGAAGGATCCATCTTCTTACTCGCGTTGATGGAGGTGGCGGCAGACACAAGCAAATGGGGGTATTTCTCCTTCAGAAAAATACCAACAACCCTTCCTAGGGTAACCTCTTTCTTTCCATTCTTCTTTCTTATTAAATCAAACAGAACGCCAGCCCAGTTTATCTGCTTCTTATTAACAATTGCACACATTAGTGCAAATTGTTGTCTGGTGATATTATCATGGGCTAAGTGCTTTCCTAGTAGCACTTTTCCAACAACTTCTGCAAGAAACTTGATCTTAAAGGGAAAATTCATCTTGAGGAGCTTGGAGGGGATGCCTTCGGCATGTCCCAGCTCTATTAACATTCTTCCGAATTCAGGAGCATCTTGCTCATACTCTTCTTCACCATTAATTAATCCAAAAATTTCAGTTAGAACAGCGGGAGTCAAAATTACCTCTTCTCCGCTGATTGTCCCAGACATCGATTCGTCAGTCGACAATGAGGTGAAGGCCCATTCCTTGATTTCCTGAGTGTTTATCTTTATCCTGTAGGACATGAGCCTCTCTAGGCCTTGATCTCTGCACAGATTTAGGATTTCTACTATCCCTGGTTCGCAACTGCTGAATGCGTCGAAATCAATGCTGAACCCGGCATCAAACTTTACCACTGCAAGAAGTGCTGGAGAAATCACCATTGAAAATGCTGTAGAAGTCGAGAGAGAGACGGCGAGGACGGAGCGCAAGACAGAGAGCAAGACAAAGAGCAAGCGGGAAGACGGAATGCGAAAAGACGCTCTCCGTCGACGATAAAAGCAACTATCTTTTAACCTAGGTCGACTATCGGCTTTATATTAAAACAGCGATCGTCGATCTATTTAAAAGATACTGGAGATGATAGTCGAACGGTCGTTCGATGATCGGTCCTGAAGCAGAGTAGTCAATCAATCGTTCGACTATTTTTGTCTTCACACACAACAAGCTGTCGTCAACCATGGATCGACGATAAGCTCGACCTATTCGACGATCTTCGAACGCCGGTCGACGATCTTCAAGCAGATAAGCCATCATCAACCATAGGTCGACAATGGGCTTGATCCGTTCGACGATCTTCGAGCATCGTTCGACGATCTTCAAGCAGGTTTCAACAAGGAAAACGTCACACTTAGTCTCGTCCATTAATCATGCCTAGTTGAACTAAAAAGAACAGATGCTTCTGTTCATCTAAGGGTTTGGTGAATATATCACCTCTCTGAAGGTCTGTGGATATGAACTCAAGGCTGATCTTGTTCTTTTCCACACAATCTCTCAGGAAATGGTGTCTAATCTCAATGTGCTTCGTTCTAGAGTGGTGCACTGGATTTTGTGCAATGGAGATAGCACTTGTACTGTCACACATGATTTTAGTGTTCTTGTGTGAGTACCCATAATCCAAAAGTTGATTTTGTATCCACAGGATATGTGAGCAACAACTGGCAGCTGCTATATATTCAGCTTCTGCAGTTGAAGTTGATACAGAGGCCTGCTTCTTACAGAACTAAGAGACCAATCTCTCTCCCAGTAACTGACAAGTTCCTGAGGTACTTTTCCTGTCAACTCGACAACCAGCATAATCAGAATCAGAATATCCAATCAATTCAAATTCTGACTCAGCTGGGTACCAAAGTCCTAGATTTGGACATTCCTTCAGGTATCTCAAAATTCTCTTGAGAAGAATCAGATGAGATTCCTTGGGGTTGACCTGAAATCTAGCACAAAGGCATGTAGCAAACTTTATGTCTGGCCTACTTGCAGTTAAATACAATAGGGAACCAACAATGACCCTATAATTCTTTTGATCTACAGGCTTTCCCTGATCATCAGAATCAATAACTACATTAGTAGTCATAGGTGTATGCATTGCTGAAGCATCTGCCATCCCAAACTTCTTTACCAATTCCTTGGCATATTTGGATTGGGAGATGAAGATGCCATCAGCATCTTGCTTTACTTGGAGACCAAGAAAGTAAGACAGCTCACCCATACTACTCATCTCAAACTTGGAATGCATCAAGTTGGAAAACTTTTTGCACAGTTTGGGATCAGTGGAACCAAAAATAATGTCATCCACATACACTTGTACTAACAGGATTGTGTCCTTGTGGTGCTTGACGAAGAGGGTTCTATCAACTACTCCCCTAATGAAGTTGTGCTCTAACAGGAAACTAGCTAAAGTCTCATACCAGGCTCTGGGAGCTTGCTTTAGTCCATAAAGAGCTTTCTGCAACTTGAATACATGTGAGGGCTGAGTTGAAGAAACAAAACCAGGTGGCTGTTCAACAAACACCTCTTCCTTTAGCTCACCATTAAGAAAAGCACTTTTGACATCCATTTGAAAAACCTTAAACTTCATGTAGGCTGCATAGGCTAAGAAGATCCTTATTGCTTCTAGCCTTGCAACAGGAGCAAAAGTTTGGTCATAATCTATACCTTCCTCCTGTCTGTAGCCCTGAGCTACAAGCCTAGCTTTATTCCTTACAATGATGCCATTTGCATCCAACTTGTTTCTATACACCCACTTGGTGCCTATGATCAGTTGACCTTTAGGTCTTGGAACCAAAGTCCAAACTTTACATCTCTCAAACTGATTGAGTTCATCTTGCATAGCAATGATCCAGTGGGGATCTAGCTCTGCATCTTTAATGGTGAGGGGCTCAATCTGTGAGAGAAAACAAGCATGCATCACATCCTGTCTTAATTGATGTCTTGTTTGAACACCAGCTGATATGTCTCCTATCACTTGAGATGTGGGGTGATCTCTAAGTGTGACAACATCAGCAGGTGGGATGTGATCTTCAGCAATAGTTGGGATTAATTCCTCAGGAGGAATTTGATCTACTGTTGGTGGAACAACAACAGCTTCAGCAATGTCTTCATCACTGTCTGATTCAGTGATATGAAGAGTTGAAAGATGAAGGATATCTTGAGTGACATCTTTGGAAGAATCTTGTACCTGTAATGAACTTGAGGAAGGAGAATTTTTCTTCTCCTTGTAAAACATTTGGGATTCATCAAAGGACACATGAACTGACTCTTCAATTTTAGAAGATGATTTATTAAATACCCTATAAGCTTTGCTTACTTGGGAATATCCTAGAAAAATTCTCATTGAAGCCTTTGCTTCAAACTTTCTAAGATATTCTTTATTGTTATTATGAATATAAACTATACAGCCAAAAACTCTAAAATAATTTAGTTTAGGTTTCTTTCCTTTAAGTAACTCATAAGGAGTTTTACACTTAAGCTTGTGTATCAGACTTCTATTCAAGACATAGTTGGCTGTACTAACAGCTTCTGCCCAATAGGAAAGAGGCATATTAGCATCTGCCAACAATGTGCCAGCAGCTTCAATTAGTGTTCTGTTCTTCCTTTCAACCACCCCATTTTTTTGGGGAGTTCTAGGAGCTGAGAAGCTATGTTTGATACCTTCTCTCTCACAGAATTCTTGCATGAGAAGAGAGTCAAACTCAGTACCATGATCACTTCTGATCAAGGCCACATGAGTAGAGTACTCAGTCTGCACACATAATAGAAAGTCTGTAAGGGCTTTGAAGTTATCAGCCTTAGTTCTCAAAAAGAACACCCAAGTGAATCTAGAGAAGTCATCTACAATGACTAGGGTGTAATACTTCCCTCCTAAACTCTATACATTTATTGGGCCAAATAGGTCCAAATGTAATAAATACAGGATTCTAGGAGAATCACTTTTATTTACTGATTTAAAAGAGTTCTTGGTTTGCTTGCCTAGCTGACAAGCCTTGCATAGGCTCTCCTTCTTGTAGGGGCAAGAAGGTAAACCTCTAACAAGGTTGTGTTTAGATAACCTAGATATGTTCTTGAGGTTAACATGGCTAAGCCTTTTATGCCACAAGGTGTTATTATTACTTACTTCATTAAACAGGCAGATTTCAGAATCAGTTGAATTAAAATCTACTAAATAAATGTTACCCTGTCTAATGCCTACCAATACAACACTATTATTCAAAGTAATATTACAAAGGGAGTTAGAGAATGATACCTGGTATCCAGCATCACATAATTGACTTACTGAAGTTAGATTGTGCTTCAGTCCAGTCACATAAGCAACTCTCTTGAATGTAACAGCTCCAATTGTCATCCTGCCATAGCCTTCAGTTTGACCACAGCTTGAATCTCCAAAGATTACCTTTGGGCCAAGCTTTGCCTTGAACTTTGACAGGTGTTCTTTATTTCCTGTCATATGCTTGGAGCAACCACTATCCAAATACCACTTATTTTGAGTGATAGGATAGGTCTTCACCTGCAAATAAAACAATTTAAACATTGTGGACCCAGGTAACCTTAGGTCCCTTGTTTTTCACATAAGAAAAACTGGAAATAAAAGAATAAGCAGGCTGAGGGTGATAACCTAATGGGTAAGATCTCCTAGGTGGGATTCTCCATGCAGATGATGGGTCAATGAACCTAGGGTTTCTATTCATATTAGGGTTTCTAAGGTTCTGGGTGTAATTTTGAAATTCATATTGGAAACGTCGACCAGCGTTCAACGATGGCTGCTCAGATCGTCGATCTCCGTTCGACCACTGAGCTTGAGATCGTCGAGCAGCGTTCAACGTTTTTTGTAATTCTTTAAATTTCTGTTTTCTTTTCTCTCTTTTAGCTTTATTTAAAGCTCTATTTACTTGTTTGACTTGCTCAATGTTCTTTATCCCATCAGCTGAGATAAAGTTCACTGGAGTTGAAAGTTGATTTTTAAGAATGATTGGGGGTTCACTAGAAGATGCTCCTAAGCCTAATTTGTTATTGCCTGTCCTAGTGTTAGACATGCTGGTAATTTCAAGCAACTTAAGGCTTCTACTATTTAGAGACTCTTCTAACCTTTTAGATTTAGCTAACTCATTCTTAAGAAATTTAATTTCTTCACTAGAATTAGTGAGATCTTCCTTTAACTTAATGTTTTCAATAGATATGATTTCTGATTCAGCTAGCCTATGTCTGTTGGGTACTGTATCCACAATTACCTGGATTTGAGGAAGCCACCTGTCAAGCTAAGATGAATCCACAATGTATTTGATGAATTATTCTCTAGTTGTACTTGCAGATATTCCATGCTAAGTACACACCAATGTCAGGGTGCAGTGGGTCAATATACGCGGATCTGTGCAACGTAATCCCTCGTTGAGCAGATCAGTGTGTTGGCCTACGTGTACTCTCTCTATTGGGGTGTACTTAATTTCAAGTACAGGGCTATGATAAAGCAAGAGCAGACAAGGAGCAAGGATGGGCCAAAGACCAGCTCAAGGGGAGAAAGAGGAGAAACAGCCTAAGTACAAATCGACGAGAATCACTAAGTGATTCTCGCCGATTCGGCGAGAATCACTAGTGATTCTCGCCGAGTCGTCGAGAATCACTAGCTGATTCTCGCCGGTTGAGGCCGGCAGCTTCGTCACAGTCAGGGGAATTTTCTAAGGTAGAATCGTCGAGAATTACTTATGATTCTCGCCGATTCGTCGAGAATGACCTTGCATTCTCGACGATTCGGTGAGAATCAAAAGTGACTCCCGCCGATTCTCCCCGGCTTCTGTTTCTGTGCAGTCAGATTTCGGCTAAGTAGAAGTCGGCGAGAATCATAAGTGATTCTCGCCGATTCGGCGAGAATCACCTATGATTCTCGCCGATTTTGACTTGGCAATTTTTCTGAAAGTTCTGGACCGGTCCAAGTTACCTGCAGCTGTTTGAACCGGACTTTGGTCCTTACTTTGGTGGGACCCACAACGGTCATATTCTTGACCTAGGGTATAAATACGATACATTGTGAACAGTAAAAACGACGGATACACGGGATTTCAAAAAGGACAGCCGCCGTCTTGACCTAGCTGATCGCAGATTGTCGTCCGCCGCCGTCGCCGCTCGTGAAGGTGGTCACCGCCGCTGATCGTGGATTCTTCCTGATCTCCCGGTGACAGAAGCTTAGGCTAGCATAGCGTCTCACGCGTCTAACGAGAGATCCCTTGTCTCTTGATTCGTTGATCGGGAAAATCTTTCCCCTTCCGAATCGATCGAGACGATCGATCCTTGTGTGACCGTTGGAAGATCTTGCTCCCTTTGCTACGAAGTCTGAATCAAGTTGGCACTGCTGCTGCTCTTCGTCGCCGCTGCTGATTCTGAGAACCTTGCCGCCGCCTCAAGCCGCAGCCGGTCTCGGGAAAGATTCACTCCAAGTGAGATCTAGGGCTGTGCACTCTTCGTTGACTTCAAGAGCACGTCGTCAAACGAAGAGGGTCACCTTCTCTCCGAACGTCGTTTGTATTTCTTACAAGCTAGTTTTTAATTTCCTTGTAACGGACCGATTGGTCCCTAGTTGTAAGGGTTGGGTGCAACCCGGATTGTGGGAGTGTTGACTCCTACGTGTGGAAGGGTTCCTTCCGTGAGTGCAAGGATTGGATTTCAATCCTGTTGGTGAAGTGACCGAGTCGTCCCGTGTTGGGAGATAGGTCGAAGGGGGAAAGTGGACGTACCCAAATCGGGGAACCACTATAATTTGCCTGTGTACTGTGTGTGTGCTTGGTTGTTTTATTTTATTGTGCAGGTAAATTTCTAATTCCGCAAGTACGCTGCAAAGACACCTATTCCCCCCCCATAGGTGAACATAGTTGACACTAGGTGGACTTTCAAGTGGTATCAGAGGGAGGTTTCTCATCAAAGGGGTTAACACCTCGAGTAAGCTCCTGCATCTAGTGTCAACTAGAAGATTAGACTCACGCATGGAGTTGGACTATGATGTCCATCCTTTAAGACTCCCCTCATGTACAAAGGAGTATTATCCTATCTGGAAGATGAGAGTTATGTTTCATCTGGAGGCAATCAACCCTCGGGTGTCAATCATCTTGGAAGAGGGTTCCTTCATTCCCATGAAGGCTTCTGAGTCTGGAGAGAATATCCTTATCCCCAAGAGTCCCGAAGAGATGTCTGAGACCGAGCTCTCACTGTACAACTTGGATAAGTTAATACGTCAGATCATCACTGACGTCTGGTCTGGTGTATCTCGTTCAAGAGTGGACAAGTGTAGAACAGCCAAGTCCATGTGGCAAACCATCTCAGACCTCATGGAGGGATCAGAGAAAGCTGGTACCGGTTGTCAGCAAGAGGATGAAGCCTATGTAGGAGTCCTTATTTCTGAAGATGAAGGGCATGATCAATATGTCAATATCAGGGCTCCTGTGTCCTTGTCAGAGACTGAAGAAGAAGCTGAGGAAAGCAGGTCTGATGAAGCTAACACAACAGTTTCTGCCAATCTGGATGGTAACCTTGAACAACAAAGTCTGACGCAGGTAACTTCTTCCTCATGCCCCTCTCCTCTTGAAGTTCCTGAAGACAGGAATAGTTTTGAGAGTAGTCCTTCCAATGATGCATGGGATACACATAGCTTCACTCAACCGATCGATAATCATGATTCCCTTGAGAGTGCCCTTCAGACGAGCAACTTACTTGTTGAGGAACAAGCTAAGGAGATTGCTCAGCTGAAGATTTTGATGAATCTCCAATTGGAATCCATCAAAGTAAAGGACTCTCAGATCTCGGATCTAGAAAATCGTCTAGAGATCGAGAAGAGGATAGTTTCCAATTTTTCCAAGATTGATGCTATCAAGAGGAAGGCAGAAAATGGGTGGATCTCCCAAATCATTAAGTCATGGAGAAATGGGGAAACGGTGTTCAGACCCCTCACCCCGAGTAGGAAGGACACTCACCATGCCTTCAGGTATGACCATAGGAATAACCATGGTCACTGCAAGAATGATCAGTCCTCTTGTGGGAGCACTCAGAATGCAAGGGCTGTCATGGCCACCCAGAAGAGAATACCTCCGGCTTCCACCAAGCCCTTTGTATTCTCGGCCACAGCCCCTACTCGTCATGAATCTGCCTGCATCAGCTCACAATGCGCCTCTCACCTCCCTAGGAATCTGGAAAGGAGGGATAGAAATCATGTTGTTAGGACTCATGAGGTCCTTGGAAGGGGGCTGACTGAAAGGAAGGCACCACCTCCCAGGCCTCATGACGCCTGCCATATGCATTCTTTCCACCCCTCCAATAGTCACGGTGGAAGAGACAATTCTGTGAGTATATCTGGCTCTATTCCGTTTAGACCCAGAACTATGACTATCTCTGTCATGGGTTCAGGTCACAAGCGGCGATACAACATTCATGAGTGTTGGTGTTGTGGCAAAGTGGGTCATTTTGCTATAGACTGTTGGCACAACCAATCTGCATCAATGGCAAGGGGACTTCCACATCCTCGGGGCAATGTTAGTCTTCCCACCAGGATTCCTGAGGGGAGGCACTCAAATTATTATGCTAACAGGAACCTAGGACCCAATACATATTGGGCTCCTAAGGTAAGGTAATATTCTTTGGTGCAGGGTAGTCTAGACTTCCGAGTCATGATGGGAGCTAGACAGAAGATGTTCCTAGAATAATCTGGAACAAGCATCTGGAACGCAAGAAGTACTATCCTCAAAATTGAACACCTGGTATGCTCTTCAAAGGATCTCAATGATGAACCTTACAATCTCAGGTATCATTGATCAGCCTAAATAATTGAGTCATATTGTGACGTCATATATATATATATATATATATATATATATATACAAATATACTTTTACACATCTATGTATGTTCTCCTAAGGGCAGATCAAAGCTGTATAATTAACCCTTAGATATATTACTAACGATGTGTCAGTAAATCTCTGAAAAATTCGAGAAGGCACATCAATAAGCATATATTACAAGTTGAAAATTAAAGTCGACACGTCATTAGGAGTCACTTAGAATGACAACTAACTTCATGAATATCGCATGTATCGATCTCGACTCAAGTTATGAAATCTTGGTATCAGAGTTAGTAAGTTAGAAATGTCAGCCTATGTTAGTAAGTTAGAAATGTCAAAGTTGCTATGACCCCTAAGCTATGTGGTATGGTAAAACACACCTGGAGTAATAAATGATCTTCTCGAACCTGTGACAAAAACGTTATGGTGGAATATAGGTGGACTTTCAAGTGGTATCCTTGACAACCCCGGACAAATAAAATTGAAATTCCGGCAATTCTCATCGAACCGAAGCTCTTAAACCCGGTTATAGCTCAATTCCCGCCTACCCAGCGAATCTCGCCGACCCAGTAAATCCCGCCGACCCTTCGACTTCCCGTCATCCCTTCTACTTCCTGTCGCCATTACCCTGTCGAAGTCCCAGCATCCCTTCGACTTCCCGCCATCCCGCCGACCTGGTTTCAAAGCTCTCCCGAAGCAGTGTCCCAGCACCTCCCAATACTCGCCGAAGCTCATCACTTCCCGATTCCAAGTTCCTTTCCGACTCTTCGTTTCCCGAAGCTCTCCCGCTACTAGGTTCTTCGACTTCGGCTTCATCGTGACCTAACAACCCTCCGGAAGACCTCTTGCAGCCGGAGTCTCGCCCTCGCTTGGTCTCGACTCGGCTCGCCGCATCTTACGCAACGTGGTGCCGGAACCCTCACTGCGTCTCCTCCTAAGGTAATGCCTCTCTTATCCCAACCGTGCCTTGCGCATTAGTATAGACATTACTCTCAACCTCTTAGTTTCGTCGATCCATAGAATTGGAACTTGATATTCCCCTTCTTCCTAGTTTGCTATGGCTCCAAGGACCACCGCTGGGCTGGTCACTGGCTGTGAATTAGTTCGAACCGGGTTCTCACACGCCTCAGATGAGTTCAGAAACATCATCATCATGCTGGAAGAGGCTGGACTCACGTTTATACTGGAGCATCCCTGCAAAATTCTGGATAAAGAAGTGATGGAGTTCTTTGCAACCGCCAAACTTCGGAATGAAGACTCTATCATCAAGAGTAAGGTTGCCGGTGCACGGATCAAGATGTCTGCCAGGACACTGACTCAATGCTTGCAGCTTTCCAGTTCTGAGCACGAGGATTATCTGGAGGAATATGATAGAGCCAGGACCCTATTATTCTGTGGGCTAGCAAGGGGCACCAGATCGATAAAGAGAAAAGAAATGAATGAGGAGGGGAAACTCTTGTCCGACATCATTGGGAAGGTACTGATATGCAAACCAGGCTCACACGACCACATTTCAGCCGACATGTTCAAGATTCTTGTGGTGATTGTCTGCCGAAAGAGATTCAACTGGGGGGCCATGCTTTTCGAGAAGATCAAGGACACCCTCAGATCTCCAAGCTTTGGACGAATCATCAGTCTATTTCTCAATCAGTTGAACGGAGATAAGTTCGACATGAGCAAAGGAGTTCCCTTGCATTATTTGAAGAAAATGGACTCCAGCGTCTTTGACAGATGGGAGCGAATCATAGGGCAAGCTGCAGTGGCAGTTGAACAAGAAGAATCTCCTGCCGAGGACAACAGAACTTCAGCAGATTTCTTGGCTGCCCCCAGTGAAGTTCATGATGCATTGATCACAGGAACTGAGGGGGAGCCTGTACTCTCTTCTGCGAACACCATACCTGATATTTCTCAGATAGCAAAAGATGCTGTGGAGGCCGTGCAAGAAGACCGTGAGGAGGAAGTGGCAAATGTGGAAGAGGAAGAGGACGGTGAGGAAGATATAAATTACCTGGGTGATCAGGTGTCTGATGAAGAGGAGGTGGATGCAGTGGAAGAAGAAACGCATAATTCTGCTGATCAAGCAGAGCACATGGAGACTGAGGAGGAGGAAGAAGTAATTGAGCAGAGGTCGGTTCCAGGAATACAGGGGGAGCCCTCTCAGCAACCCGCTGTCCCCCCGGTAGACTCTATTCTAGTGTCTAGCTCTCCCAGTACTTCTGCTGGGGAGCCCGACTAGGATCTGCCTACAGCTCCTTCCCTCCAAGCAAACCTGGCAAATCTCACTGTTAATGTTGTTCAAGGTATACTGGATGAGCTCAAGAGTACGTTTAAGAAATCCCACAAAATGGTGCTAAAGAGGCTGAAGGAATCTGAGGATCTCATGCTGAAGAATGTGGTTCAGATCAACCACAAACTGGATTTGATGGAAAAGAAATTTGATGAGAAATATACAGAGGCAGAGACAGCTGTAACTCTTCTCATGCAAGGCCTCAAAAAGAATACTGATGACCTGGGAGTGGTCAATAGTAATGCACATGTTGTGGCGAATAGCATACAGAAATTTGATGCCAACATGGTGCTCCTCAATCAAAATCAACAAGCCCTGCTGACTGAATTCTCCAAATCTCTGAAGCATATAGATGAGTCCCTGCATTCCTATGCAAACTCCATAGCACTCGAAGCCAAAAAGGGGGAGAAGGAATATACTACTAAGATGGAAGGGCTTCAGCACATCATCATTGAAAACTTCGATCAGTCCAATGTTTTTGTATATGACAGTTGCCAGTGGATGCTTAACCAAGCATTAGGCAAAAATATACCTGAGGTTCATCCTGTACATGAAACCACTGAGCACAATACTGTGGATGACGAAGGGGCAAGTGCAGAGGCTGTTCTGTTAAGCGAGGCTGATATGAAGAAAGCTGCTGAAAGGGCTGAACGCAGAACTTGGTTTGATCAAGATGCCCTAGCTAAAGCCAAAGGAAAAAGGCAAATCCAAGAGGGAACCTCAAGGGGAACACCAGCTGAAAAGAAGATCCGATTGACGGAGGAGGATGTGAGAAATGAAAAATGGAGTCCTGTATCGAAAAGTATCATCTTGGATACATTCCTGTTACAGCAGAAGGGGCACACAAAACGAAGTGAGGTATATAGTCAATACGAATGGGAGAGGCACAAAGAATTTGAAGCCAAACGCAACTTATTTTTCAGAAATAATACAGTGATAGATAAAGTTCCTCCTCCCAGATATCATCCTAAACCAAAGGAATATTTCGAAAGACAGAGCAAGAAATTCCTGGCTCAGAAGCTCAAGGATGATCTAGCTAAGGAAAAATAGACCTAGGACCTTGTTGTTCCTCACTGCACTTCTATGTTTTTATATTGTCTTACGAACAAGTATTGTGGTTTTATATAAATATATATATGTGATGACATGTTGTGACTCAAGTATTATTTTGTCTGTTCTTATTGTCTTAAAGTTTTAATTATTCTGTGGGTGGTGGTATTCATCTTAGCTAGTAGGATTTTGGCTTCGTCAAATAGGGGGAGATTGTTGGGTACTGTATCCACAATTACCTGGATTTGAGGAAGCCACCTGTCAAGCTAAGATGAATCCACAATGTATTTGATGAATTATTCTCTAGTTGTACTTGCAGATATTCTATGCTAAGTACACACCAATGTCAGGGTGCAGTGGGTCAATATACGCGGATCTGTGCAACGTAATCCCTCGTTGAGCAGATCAGTGTGTTGGCCTACGTGTACTCTCTCTATTGGGGTGTACTTAATTTCAAGTACAGGGCTATGATAAAGCAAGAGCAGACAAGGAGCAAGGATGGGCCAAAGACCAGCTCAAGGGGAGAAAGAGGAGAAACAGCCTAAGTACAAATCGACGAGAATCACTAAGTGATTCTCGCCGAGTCGTCGAGAATCACTAGCTGATTCTCGCCGGTTGAGGCCGGCAGCTTCGTCACAGTCAGGGAAATTTTCTAAGGCAGAATCGTCGAGAATTACTTATGATTCTCGCCGATTCGTCGAGAATGACCTTGCATTCTCGACGATTCGGTGAGAATCAAAAGTGACTCCCGCCGATTCTCCCCGGCTTCTGTTTCTGTGCAGTCAGATTTCAGCTAAGTAGAAGTCGGCGAGAATCATAAGTGATTATCGCCGATTCGGCGAGAATCACCTATGATTCTCGCCGATTTTGACTTGGCAATTTTTCTGAAAGTTCTGGACCGGTCCAAGTTACCTGCAGCTGTTTGAACCGGACTTTGGTCCTTACTTTGGTGGGACCCACAACGGTCATCTTCTTGACCTAGGGTATAAATACGATACATTGTGAACAGTAAAAACGACGGATACACGGGATTTCAAAAAGGACAGCCGCCGTCTTGACCTAGCTGATCGCAGATTGTCGTCCGCCGCCGTCGCCGCTCGTGAAGGTGGTCACCGCCGCTGATCGTGGATTCTTCCTGATCTCCCGGTGACAGAAGCTTAGGCTAGTATAGCGTCTCACGCGTCTAACGAGATATCCCTTGTCTCTTGATTCGTTGATCGGGAAAATCTTTCCCCTTCCGAATCGATCGAGACGATCGATCCTTGTGTGACCGTTGGAAGATCTTGCTCCCTTTGCTACGAAGTCTGAATCAAGTTGGCACTGCTGCTGCTCTTCGTCGCCGCTGCTGATTCTGAGAACCTTGCCGCCGCCTCAAGCCGCAGCCGGTCTCGGGAAAGATTCACTCCAAGTGAGATCTAGGGCTGTGCACTCTTCGTTGACTTCAAGAGCACGTCGTCAAACGAAGAGGGTCACCTTCTCTCCGAACGTCGTTTGTATTTCTTACAAGCTAGTTTTTAATTTCCTTGTAACGGACCGATTGGTCCCTAGTTGTAAGGGTTGGGTGCAACCCGGATTGTGGGAGTGTTGACTCCTACGTGTGGAAGGGTTCCTTCCGTGAGTGCAAGGATTGGATTTCAATCCTGTTGGTGAAGTGACCGAGTCGTCCCGTGTTGGGAGATAGGTCGAAGGGGGAAAGTGGACGTACCCAAATCGGGGAACCACTATAATTTGCCTGTGTACTGTGTGTGTGCTTGGTTGTTTTGTTTTATTGTGCAGGTAAATTTCTAATTCCGCAAGTACGCTGCAAAGACACCTATTCCCCCCCCCCATAGGTGAACATAGTTGACACTAGGTGGACTTTCAATGTCTAAGTTCTTTAATCTCCTTTTCAGAACTAATTAAGTCTAAACATAAAGATTTAAATTCTAATTTAAATTCTGCAGAAGTGAAATCATAAGAAGATAGTACCTCATCTTCTGTTGGCATTTCTTCATCTGAATCTGAAATCTCTGTAGCTGAATGATTGCTGCAGGCATCAATTACCATTAGGCAAACTTCCTTTGCCTTCTTTTCTTCTTCATCCTCACTGGAGCTTGAGGAAGAGGATTCCTTATCAGAATCACTCCAGGTTTCAGCGACAAAGCCTCTCTCCTTCTTTTTATTCTTGTAGGAGGATGGCTTGGAGTGCTTCCTGTGCTGATCCTTATCTTTCCTCTTTTCTTTATTCTTTTCCTCTGGACAATCTGGAAGGATATGTCCAGGCTTCCTGCAACCATAGCAGATAATTTCTTTAGAAGGGGTGCGATCATACCTTGGTTTTTCTTCATACTTTGAAGACTTCTTTCTGAATTCCTTTCTTCCCATCTTGAGAAACCTTTTGGCAAATAATGCCATCAGTTCCTCATTTGACTGGCTTCCTTCAGAAGTGTCAGCAGCTTTAAGAGCAAGGTTTTGCTCTTTTCTTGTAGGAGTTGGGGTCTTTGCTTCAGCTTCAGCTTCCCTGGACTTCAGCACTTGCTCAAAAGACTTGAGCTTGCCGAGAAGGGCTTCTGTTGTGACTTTTGTTGTGCTTCTGGCCTCCTTGATAGGCCAGATCCTCAGATCCCATGTGCTAGGGAAGCACATAAGAATCTTATCATTGACCTCCGTCAATGAAAAATCCTTGTCAAGGGTCCTCAACTCATTGATGATTGAGCTGAGCCTTGTGTACATGGCTTCAACTGATTCAGCATCAGTTTTCTTGAAATTCTCATATTGTGAGATAAGGTTGGACCTCCTGTCCTTCCTTTCATCAGCTGAACCAGCTACAATCTGGTTCAGTGTATCCCACATAGTTTTTGCTGAGGAGCAGTCAGCAACCTCCTGGAATACTTCATCAGACATTGTCTGAGCCAGAATGTTCATCGCCTTGGCATCTGCTATCTTTGCCTTTTTGTACTCATCATTGTAGTCTGGAGGAGGCACTGCACTCATATCAGTTGATGATGAGGCAGTGGCAGCAGCAGGTGCCCTTGGTGGTCCTGATAAAATAGAAGCAAAAAATACTTTCATCAATAGAATTCATATATAATTTGATCCTTGTCTTCCAGATGCCAAACTTAGCTAAGTTGCATGCTGGAGGTCTGGTGCTAGAATAATCCTTGGACTGGGCCATGATAGTGAAAGTGAATATCTATAAACTTTGGTATCTATCAGGATCTTGTGACTTAGGTGTTAGCCTATTCAGTCAGTCAACCTCCCTCTGATACCAATTGAAAGAGAAGGGATAGATACTACTCTAGAGGGGGGGGGGGTGAATAGAGTAATCAAAAATTGCACTAGCAAAGTTGACTTTCTACTCAACTCCCTTGGAGTTAAATGCGGAATGAAAGTTATAGATATTTAAGATTAAACCTTAGAGCCTAACACAAGTGTTGTGCACAAACTAAAACTAACTGTAATTACAGTTTAGCTTTGGATCCTATCCAGCAACTAGCAAACCTAGTTAAGATCTAATCACAGCCACAATGCAAGTAATTAAACAAGGCAATCCAGACGACACAAGGAATTTATAGTGGTTCCCCAAACAACTTGGGTACGTCCACTCTTCTACCAACAAGGTAGGAATCCACTAAGGTTTTTGATCAGGTGCCCTGCCACCAACAAGATCTGCTTCAGGTAGATCAAGAGACCCTTTAGACTTTTGATCAGGTGTCTAAAAACCGAACACAGGTTTTTGATCAGGTGCCCTGCCACCAAGGGATACTTTTGAAGGGAGTAATAACCCTGTACAGGAGGGGGAAAGAGGGTTAAGGTGTCTTCTCTATTTTACAATAGATTAGAGAAGCACAATAACTTGCACTGAGCTAGATAGCTCTAAAAGAATCAAGGCACCCCCTGGCTCAAAGAACGTCCAGGTGAAGTCTTGCTTCAGTGCAAAAACACTTCAGTAAATACTGAAGGAAGAACTACAAGAAGATATAAAATAAGAAATAAAAATCTTCTAGCAGCTATCTTCTTCTTCTTCTTCTTCAAACGATCTTTGAGTCAGAACTTCCTGGAACATGAGAACTCAGGTTGAAGAAGAGCAGAAGAGCTAACACTTCTCAGTTGAGTGAAGATTGCTGAGAGCAGTTAAACTTGTTCTTGCTGTAAGCTTGCTGAATGAATTTCTTATCTCTGTGAACTAGTTGATTTCTTCTTCAAAGAAGTCTTTATATATCAGCAGCAGCAACGACTCTAATTGAGTTTGAATCTTGTCTTTTTCTGAACTCTGCAAGCTGGGCTGCAAAAAGCATAAAGCAAAACAAAAAATACTGCAGGCAGATATCCTATAAAAGGATAAAGCTTTCTAAGAAGCTGCAAATACTTCTGATGAAATAATATAAGAGAAAGTCACATCAAAAAGAACTCTTTACAGCCAAGGAAGACTTTTTGAGTCTAACGGCTATAAAGGACAGCCTGGTAGATAAAGCAGATTGTATATCTCAGCTATAAGACACAACTTTGTCAGAAAAGATTAGCTCATGCATATAAAATAGAATTGATATTGCATGAAAAAATGTCACAAATTATTCAGATAATCTTTCATAAAATATGCCAAAATAAATATGAAAATAGCCACATCACAGAAGACGACAAAACTAAATAAGAGCATACAGCAAAACGTCGAACGACCCTCGGAGATCGTCGAACGGCGCACGGAGATCGTCGACCTATCAGACAGATAGTCGAACGATCCAGATAGTCGAACTATCAAAGAAGATAGTCGAACTACCTCGGCAGATAGTCGACCTATCAGAACAGATAGTCGAGCTATCAGATAGTCTATCTATCCGGACAGATAGTCGAACTACCAAACAAAAACAGATAGTCGACCTATCAAGCAGATAGTCGACCTATCACAGAAAACAGATAGTCGACCTATCAACAGATAGTCGACCTATCAAAACAAAACAGATAGTCGACCTATCAACAGATAGTCGAACTATCAGATAGTTGAACTATCCAAGCAGATAGTCGAACTATCAAAGCAACACAGATAGTCGATCTATCAACAGATAGTCGAACTATCAGAACAAACAGATAGTCGACCTATCAACAGATAGTCGAGCTATCAGATAGTTGAATTATCAGGACAGATAGTCGAACTACCAAAGCAAGCAGATAGTCGACCTATCAACAGATAGTCGAGCTATTAACGCAGACAGAGCGTCGACCAACTGATAGACGATCATCGATCAGCCGATAGACGATAGTCGAGCGACGTTCGACTATAGTCGAACGAAAAACTACTTAACCAAATATTCATCTGGAAAAGCAATTCTACACAACTAGAGAATCTAACCTATCAACTAACCTTTGACCATAGATAAATTTTGGGTCAAGAGACAGAAAGAGAGGACTAAACTCAAATCAAAACCTAGGGTACCAACAATCTTCCCCTATTTGAGTTAAGTCTCTCAACAAATAAAATAAACAACACTAATTACAGAAAGTAAATAAAATGCATAAAGGGAAATAACTAAGCAGATATCATCAATCAATCAGATAAAAATAACTGTCAATCAATGACTAATTAAGTTGCTTTAGAGTTAGATTCAGGATTAGAAGAACTAGAAACAAAAGAAATTTTCCTTGTAGGATCTAGAGCTTCTTTCTTCGATAGCTTCAAATCTTGTTCTCCAATAATTTTCAGTTCAGTTGTTCTTGGGACCATTGCCTCTGGATGCTTTTCCATATATTTTGAAGCATCAAACATCTCAGGTCTCACCTGGAATTTTTCGAGCTCATTCTTTCTGAATTTAGACATAGTAGTCAATCTGGCAGTGTCCTTTCCTTCTTCTTTAGCTTTCCTGATCTGCGCTGCTCCAACCAGTTCGAGAAAACGAGCCATCCTAAAGTTAGGATCAAGCTCAGGGCTTTCATAAACAATCTCAGAAGGAGTATCATCTGGTTCTTTATCTTGATTAACTAGATAAGACAGGGGAGCAGACTTAGCAAAGTTCTTGCTAGAATTTTCAGACAAAAATAAATTACTTACCTTTTGGAACAACTTTCTCAGTATGCACTGGCTTTGGAGATGGAACCTTTTTCTTTGGAGAAGGAGGAGGGGAAAAGGTTGTTCTTTGATAAACTACCTTCTTAACTTGTTCTCTCACTGTATCAGTTCTTTGATAGCCAGTTTGACTTTTACCTTGAAATTATATAACTTAGCTTCCCGATGTAAAAATTTCGATTCCGACGCATATCCCAAAATCTAGCCGGTCAAACCTAACGGACGCCAAAAAACGCACAAACGGCGTCGCGCCGTCAACTCACGGACACGTAACGCCCTTCCGTCATTATGACATCAGCAGACAAAAGAATAATACCAGATTAACCTGGGGCGTTACAACCAAGTCCAATGTGGGAAGCATCAACATACACCGCATACTCCACTCCCTCAATAGGCAGAATCAGAATTAGAGCAGTGCACAACCTTCTCTTCAACTCTTGGAAAGCCTCCTTACACTTATCACTCCAAATGAAGACGACATTCTTTTGCGTCAGACGAGTCATCAGAGCGGACAACGTGCAAGCGGGTGAAGGCCGATCATGGCAGGCCTGGGGGAAAATTGACCCCTTTGGAAGTTCCCATGTGGAAATGAGAGAGTATCTCGATGGATTTCATTACCGGATTGCCGAGGTCCCCTCGTGGACATGATTCTGTTTGGGTCATAGTGGACCAGTTGACGAAGTGTGCCCATTTCGTTCCCTTCAATGTAGGCTATTCTATGTTGAAGATTGTAGAGTTGTATGTGGATGAGGTCATTAGATTGCATGGCGTGCCTGCAAACATTGTGTCAGATTGGGACTCAAGATATATGTCGCGTTTCTGGCAGAGCTTGCAAGGAGCTTTGGGTACCGACCTCCGGTATTCTACCGCTTATCATCCGCAGACAAATGGTCAGACGGAGAGAGTGAATCAGATCGTTGAGGATATGATCAGGTGTTATATTCTAGATCATGGTGGCACTTGAGATCAATGCTTGAGATTGATGGAGTTTGCATATAATAACACTATCAAGAGAGTTTACAGATGACCCCTTTTGAAGCATTGTATGGGAGGTGCTGCAGGACTCCCTTGTTTTGGGCCGAAGTCAGTGAGAGACTGTTGTTAGGTCCAGAAGATTTGGTGGAAATGGAAGAGGCGGTGACTAATATTCGGGAGAATCTCCGCGTTGCTCAGGAGCGGTATGACAAGTATGCCAATCAAAGAAGGGCAGATATGGAGTTTGAGGTAGGGGACAATGTTTTTCTGAAGGTCTCTCCGATGCCAGGCGTTAAAAGATTTGGGAAGAACCACAAGTTGGATCCTAGATATGTTGGGCCCTTTCAAGTCGTTGAGCGCATCAGAGTGTCTGCTTATAGATTGGAGTTACCTGCTACCTACCCTGGCATCCATGATGTGTTTTCATGTGAGTTAGTTGAGGAAGTGTGTCCGCAACAATCGTCAAGTCCTCGATTCGATGCCTCAGATTCAGCCCAATTTGTCTTATGTTGAGGAACCTGTCCGTATTTTAGAGACCCAAGAGCGTGTGTTGCGGAGGAAATCTTTTCCCATGGTAAAAGTTCTCTGGCGAAATCATGATGTCGAGAGCGCGACATGGGAGCTGGAATCAGCTTTACGGGAGTCTAATCCACACCTCTTCATTTAATTATCCCAGGTGAATCTCTTCTTCCTGCACCGTTTATTTTGTTCCGATGATGTTTTCTGTTCGTACGTCAAGTTTCGGGACGAAACTTTCTTTTAGGGGGAGTGACTGTAACGCCCCCAGTTTTTCTGGTATTATTCTTTTGCCTGCTGACGTCATAATGACGGAAGGGCATTACGTGTTCGTGAGTTGACGGCGTGACGCCGTTTGTGCGTTTTTTGGCGTCCGTTAGGTTTGACCGGCTAGATTTTGGGATATGCGTCGGAACCGAAATTTTTACATCGGGAAGTTAAGTTATATAATTTCTGACTTGCTCGTCGAGTTTCGTCGCGATCCGAGTATTTTTGGACCCTCAGTGCGCGTTTGAAATTCGGATAATTATAAATTATCGTAACTTCGTTAGGCTATAACTCAAGATCGGTGCCTCGGATTTTGATTCTGACATCACCGTTGGGTTCGTAGCGTCGACATTCGCCTACAGCGCGAATTTCGTCCGTTTCGACGCGCGCTTGGGTCTTCGTAATAGCATAGCATATATAAATTTATATAAACTAATAGTTTTTCTCCGAGCTCAGAGATCTCCGAGCGGAGCTCAGAGTTCTCTCTCCTCCCTGTAAAAACAAAAAAAGGGAAATTAGATAAAATTTATAATAAAGTATATATATATATATAATTGTTATAAATGTATATAATTTAGAATATATATGTAAGTAAAACCCTACTGACCTTCATCTTCTCCCCACCAAAGAAAAAAAAAACCAGAGCATCAGTGACGGCGAGAACCTCCCGTTCGTGAAACTTCCGACCGCCGCCGACGGAGCTCCGGTGCTCGGAATCGCGAGCCGAACATAGATTCGGAAAGCCCTCGCCGAGATCTACGCGATCGCGGTGAGTATTTCTACTTTCATGGAATTTCTCCGTTAGGGTTTTCGGCCCTAACTTCTATTTCGACCTTGTCGATGTAGATTTCTGTTTCTCGCCTTCGCTATGGCCGATCTGCGTCGTGGTGCCTTCCGGAGTGCGGTTTCGAGTGGTTTGACGCAAGTTGTGATCTTGCTTTTTTCCTCTTTGCTACGCCTCTTCTCCTTTATGCTCCTAGCAAGTTTAATAATGCTAAGTTCCATTTTTGCCTAGCTCTTTTGCTCATTACAATATCATTAACTTGCTTCTTGAAATCCTAAATTATGATCTGGTGGGCCTTGTTCCCTTGTCGTTTGAATGAATCATAAAATGATAAATCTGTTGGAGGTCGTACACGATGTTGACGGTGCCACCGGTGCGATGCTCTTTTAAAATGATAAATCTGTTGGAGGTCGTACACGACGTTGACGGTGCCACCGGTGCGATGTTCTTTTAAAATCATAAATCTGTTGGAGGTCGTACACGACGTTGGCGGTGCCACCGGTGCGATGCTCTTTTAAAATGATAAATTTGTTGGAGGTCGTACACGATGTTGGCGGTGCCACCGGTGCGATGCTCTGAGGGCCATGATGATGTGTGATGGTATTATCAATGCACGGTTTCTCCTTTTTTTCGGATGAGCTGATCAGTCTTTTTAATTTGAATAAGAATAATAAGATTAATAATCTGAAAATGAAGGTTATTTTGCTTATGGTGAGTTTGATTTTGCCCGTCCTCATTCCTCTTTTGGCGGGCTCTTTTCTGATTGATTTCTGTTGCTAGTTGTGGCTAGTTTCGTTTAATCTGACCCTTGTAGCTACTGTTTCCCTCCGGTCTCACGGAGGTTTGCTTACTTTCTTGTTTTTATGCACCACTTGTAACTTGTTTCTGATGTGTTCTTTCTTTGAATGCCTCAGGTTCTGGACAGTAGCAGGTGTTAGTGTGGAGCTGCGTCTGTTGTCGTTTTCTGACCCTCTTGAGGTATGGTTTTCTGTGAACTTGTCGGCCCATGGGTTCGTGTCAGGTGTTGACGCCCATGGTGCCGTTTGGTCAGACTTTCTGCTACTTTGCTGCTATTACTCTCGTTTATTTTTTTTGGAAACTTGTTCTGGAATGGTTAGTTATGGGTTGGCTTGGTAGCCCCCTTGCTTAGATATGCTAAGACATTTGGAGCATTGCATACCATGATTTGAAATGTTAATCTAACTACTTTCTGCGCATGATAAGTCTACTTTATATATAGCAAATCTAGACGTCTGATACTGCATGATGCACCTCATTTGGTCTTCATGAGCACTTAGGTCACCAAATGATTAAATCAAGTATTTTTCCACTGCGTAAAACTATATTTTCAAATCGTGGACTGGTAGGTCTACCTAGCCGAGGGACACGACTTTGCTAATGTTGTGCATAAATTATATTTGGAACACATTGAGTTTAAAAATGATATCTATAAGTTGCGAGAGACGGTGAGTTGCCTTAACATCAGTAGGTGTCCTCTACGTGACGTGGCATGACAATGCGTAGTTCCCCTACTCTGATAGTATTTTTAAATGCTGGGAAAATGCGGGTTGTGACACCTACCGCGCGGCGCTAGTTCAAATGAAAAGAAAAAAGATCGTTTCGAAGATTATTTTCCACTTTTGGAGGACTGCTGGCACAACAAGCGCGCGAAACTTCCGCAGACGCTAGTCTTACCGCCAGCGGTAGCCTATTTTCATGAAGACGTATAAAAGCCGCTACACTTTCTGTTGTTATGACGGCTCCTAGACGAATTTTGACGAAGGGTTTTTGAACTCCAGATTTCGGCCGCCTCCTTGCGCCCGTCTCCACTTGTCTTCGTCAAAGTTGAAGGAAGCTTTCTCCCTCCCGTCCGTGAACAAAGAACTCCGGCGATCCAGAATCTTCATCGACCACTGAGAACCGACCGGTTGCTAGCCAACGAAGATCTCAAGCACCGGCCGTAGATCGCATACCGGAGTAGTCGTCAAGAGGGAGAACTTCATTTTCTTTTCGTCTTTACTTTTAATCTTTGTACTCTTTTTTCTCTTTTTTGTTTCGGTTTCGGTGAGGAAAATCGATCAGAGAGGGTCGTCGGAATCCGGGAAGGATTTCGCAATAAATCATCCCGGGATTTGGGACGTCTAGATCTGAGGATCTAGCGGGGCTCTAAGGCCCTCCCTTGTGTGGAGGTGAAGAGTGGGCTCTAAGATCCTTCCTTGTGTGGAGGTGAAGAGTGGTCTTGAATGCATTTCCTGGAGGGAAAGGGTGAGAGCCAACCGATCATAGTTTGTCAGTATAGAAACCAAAAGAATATTTATTCTCTTCGTCTCTGATCTTTGATGCCATGAAGATCAAGTTTTGATGTATAATCAGCTTGTACTGTTTTTCATTATTGATTTAATGCAGTGAAATTCATTTCTCTGTGATCATTTTGGTGCGTGAAATTTTTAAATTCAGTAAACGTTCACAAACCTTATTCACCCCCCACCCCCTCTAAGGTTGGCCGCTAGATCCAACAAGTGGTATCAGAGGCAGATTACTTCCAATAGGCTTAATAACCTGGAGTAAGATGACCAACACTGTGCACGCTTTTATTGAGGGACAAGGTGTGAGTCGTCCTCCACTCTTTATGGAGAGTGACTATAGTCACTGGAGGACACAAATGAAAATTTTTTTGATGACTCATATCACGGACGTATGAGTCATGGTAGAGACAGAGTACACTGCTCCCATTGTCGCAGTTGGTGATACCGTCGTCGAAAAACCACGAGATAAGTGGGATGACGCAGATAAGTTAAGATGTACAAATAATGCCAAGGCCATGAATGCTTTATTCTGCGCCTTGGAAAAAAATAAATTCAGTAGAATCTGCAACTGTGAAATTGCTTATGATATATGGCGACTGCCAGAGCTTACTCATGAAGGTACATTGCAGGTTAAGAAGTCGAAGATATTCCGACTCGAATCGGAATATGAACAGTTCCAGATGGGGATCGATGAGGATGTGAACAACATGTACATGCATTTCACCAAGATCGTCAACGCTTCAAAGTCTCTTGGAAAGAACTTTCCAAACGGTGATCTGGTGAGGAAGATCCTGCGATCTTTGCCTCCACGCTTCAATCCTAAGGTGACTGTGATTGCTGAGTCTCATAAAATCAGCACCCTGGAGATAGAGAGCCTCATCGGAAACCTCAAAACACATGAGGTGGAACTGAAGATTCAAGTAGAGGAATATCCCAAGGATATGAAGAAGAAGGGACTGGCACTGAAGGCAGCACGTGAAAGAAAAGCTGCGGAAGATTCTAAGGGGGATGAGAAGGAAAGTCTCTACATCCGAGAGTTCAAGAAATTCATGAAGAACCCTAAAAAACAGGGACAATTCAAGAAATTTCTAAAGAAAGGAGCTGGAGAAGGCATGAGGTGGAACAAGCCAGGGAAAGAGACAGAGAGCGATGATGAGATGTCCCATCCGGAATGCTATCACTGCCACAAGCCTGGACACCTGAAGAGAGACTCCCGAGACTTCAAAAGGAAGAGAAGGGGAAAGAAAGTCGATACAAAGGAAAGAAGAAGGTACTAAAGGCGCTTACTTGGGATGAGAATGGATCTGACAACTCAAGCACCTTAGATTCAGGGAGTGATGATGAGGCAAATCTGTGCCTCATGGGAAAGAGCCAAGAAGAATCTGATGATGAATCCAGTGTCCAGAGCGACACTGAGGTATGTTGGCAGGCTAAGGACATGAAGAACGTGTGGTACTTGGACTCTGGTTGCTCCAAGCACATGACGGGAGTTAAAGACCAGTTCCTTAGCCTGGAAAAGAAGAAGGGTGGCATGGTGACATTTGGAGATAACAGCAAAGGAAGGATACTGGGAATCGGCACTATAGGTAACAAGTTATTTTCTATTTCAAATGTTCTGTTTGTGGATGGCTTAAAGCATAATCTTATTTCTATTAGTCAATTGTGTGATAAAGGTATATATGTTATATTTGAGTCGTCCTCAAACACGTGCAAACTTATTGATGCCAAAACCTCGAGTGTACTGCTTGTAGCTCATAGAAATCATAACGTGTACACTGTTAGTTTTGATGATATTTCTGCATCTAATTTGAAATGCCTTGTGACAAAGAACAATGAATTAGATCTTTGGCATAGGATACTAGGACACACTGGTAGCAAGCTTATTATTAAACTATTATGAAAGAAACTCGTACGAGGCCTCCCTAACTTAAGCGGTAGTTTAAATGTTCTGTGTGCTCCGTGTCAAAAAGGGAAATTCGTTAAAAACTCATTCAAAAGCAAAACTGAGATTTCCACGACTAGACCTCTTGAACTTATACACATGGACTTGTTCGGACCTCTTAGTACATGTAGTCTAAGTGGGAAATGGTATACCTTTATCATCATAGATGATTTCTCACGCTATTGCAATTTTCCTTGCGAACAAATCTGACACTTTTCATAAATTCTCAAACCCGTGCACGAGACTTCAAACTGAGAAGGAGCTCAAAATTAAACGTATTAGATCAAATCATGGAGGAGAGTTTGAGAATGAGGACTTCTCAAACTTGTGTGACTCCTTGGGTATTAAGCATGAGTTTGCTTCCCCTCACACTCCACAGCAGAACGGGGTGGTTGAAAGGAAAAACCGTACTCTTCAAGAATTAGCTCGCACGATGCTCGCAGAGTTCGGTCTACCTCGCAATTTCTGGGCTGAAGCCGTCAACACAGCAAGTTATGTGATGAACCGTGTCATGCTTCGCCCTCTTTTAAAGCGAACTCTCTACGAGCTATATTTTGAAAGGAAATCGTCAGTATCAAACTTGTGTTTTCTTCTTAAACAAACACAAGCTTTTGTTGTATCTTTATATTTTGTTTGAGTGGATTTTAAAAAAAAAGTATTATTTTTTTTTAAAAAAAACCGTGTTTTCTTCTTAAAAAAACAAAAAAAACTGCTGAAAAAATAATACAACGCATGATTAGGACTCATATGGCTGTGACTTAGACCATAATGCGTACGCACAATGTATGAGTTTAGATGGTTAATCTATCCAAACATTGTTCCTCCGGTCATTGTGGGTTGAATTTATAAGTGCTTAACTATTGAGTGCGACATTACATGTGCATGTAAGTTGACTATGCCTCTAGGTATGTGTGAGAATTTAGATAGGGGAATGACTTCACTATTCACACATCACTAGACGGAGCACTCATGAAGAAATTATAGATCTACATGCTATAACTCATGACATTGCATCTTAACGCGTTAGAAATATGGTGAACAATCAATGCCACGATACACATGCTTTATTGAGATTAAAACTGCGGGCCAAATCTTAGTGTTAAAGTCTTATGCCTACAAGTTAAATTGTATCTACCTATGTGGGTAGATTTCGATTGACTTGGGGTTCCTTGTATTCAAAAGAGATAAATGTGATAGCTCAAAACAACAATCAAAAATAATATGGTGGCTATAACATCACATGCAAAGGACCCCCCAAGCACTACTCACTCTTCCTGATAAGTCTTTTTGAGCATTGCAAGGATGTGTAACTTGGATCAAAAAGTCGTTTCGATCTTTTGCATAGACCAATCCTTATGCTTAGTGCCCCTAGTTCAAATCTCGGTATGTCTTAAGTAGATATATGACGTGATCATTCACTTTATTTCTCTTGGGTTAGCATTTTATCGGATCGAGATAAATATGTAAACTATGATATTTCTAATTAGTGTTTTCTCTCTTTTGATGCTACACGTTCACATGTCATTGCCTTATTTAACGCTTCCATGCATAAGAATTGGACTGAAACTACACTATATATTTTGTGTACAACACATGCTAGCACTCGTTTTACACTCATGGCATTTATAATGTTTGTTCAACATGATTTACCTCATAACTCGTCTAGCATTGTAGTCGTTCTCATTATGTGCTTAGTTTAGTCTATGCTGTCCAATTCATTTGACATCTGAAACTTGTATTTATCTATCTTGCTTTATTCTATGACCCGTGCATCTCTAATTCTCTGATTTGCTTTTAGTTTTGGGTCCACTCTATGCTTATTGTTTCAAAATTTATCGTGTGTGTGCACTATCTATTTTTGTTTAACTCGTCATCATATCTCATATTCTTCATCCTACATATCGTATAGGCCTTGCACGCCCTTTTGATATTATTAAAGGGGGAGAATAAATTGGTTCATGAGTTTGGTCATGAGTATGCATCATGAGTTAGGAAAGGTCAAATGTAGGGGAGAATGGTTCAATTGTGTGCACATAGATAGGGGGAGAACCACAAAGATAGGGGGAGCAAGTCGAATGTGTAGAGCCACATATATACTGCAACCTGTTGTTAGTTTATAATTCCTATCTTCTATATGCACTCTATCTCATGTATTATTTCTCATGAACGGGATTTGATTTATCAAAAGAGAGAGTTTATGGAAACGATGTTTCACATTCCTTGTGTTTGAGAATATCAAATCCCCGGTTGTATTTGATCATGTTGTATGTTGATAGAGTGTGCAGGTTATCAGATGCAAGCAACAGAGAAGGCTCATATGAATGCTACCGCCCGGTGCTAGCACTAACATGCCACGCTAGCCCATCGACGAACGTCGAGAGAAGAAGCGTCGAGACTCTGGGCTACCGCCAGGCGTTAGTACTACCGTAGGTGTTAACGCGACTATTTATTTGGACCTAGCGCTCGGGAAGGTTTCGGGGCTAGCTTTACCGCCAGGCGTCGAGACGCTGGGCTACCGCCAGGTGTTAGCACTACCGGAGGGGCTAACACGATATTTTATTTAGACCTAGCGCTCGGGATGGTTTTGACACTAGATCTACCACGCCGCGCTAGGTCTTCGACGAGTTTCGAAGGCAGAAACATCGAGCTCAGCGCTACCGCCAGGCGACTGGATTACTGCAGGCGGTAACTTTCGGTGGTAGCACCTACCGCGCGGTGCTAGCCTTGTCAAACATATATTGCCTTTTCAAGAACGTCACATCCTATGTTGCCGCGCGGTGGAATGCCCTACCGCACGGTGCTAGATCAAATGAAAAGGCAAAAGATCATTTTGAAGATTATTTTCCAGTTTTGGAGGATAACTGGCACAACAAGCGCACGAAACTACCGCATGCGCTAGTCTTACCGCTGACGGTAGCCTGTTTTCATGAAGACGTATAAAAGCCGTTGCGTTTCCTGTTGTTATGACGACTCCCAGACGAATTTTGACGAAGGGTTTCTGAACTCTAGATTTCGACTGCCTCCTTGCACCCGTCTCCACTTGTGTTCGTCAAAGTTGAAGGAAGCTTTCTCCCTTCCATTCATGAACAAATAACTCTAGCGATCCAGAATCTTCATCGACCACTGAGAACCGACCAGTTGCTAGCTATTGAAGATCTCAAGCACCGGCCGTAGATCGCACACCGGAGTAGTCGTCAAGAGGGAGAACTTCATTTTCTTATTATCTTTACTTTTAATCTTTGTACTCTTTTTCTTTTTTCTGTTTCGGTTTCGGTGAGGAAAATCGACTGGAGAGGGTCGTCGGAATCCGGGAAGGATTTCGCGGTAAATCGTCCCGGAATTTGGGAAGTCTAGATCGGAGGATCTAGCGGGGCTCTAAGACCCTCCCTTGTGTGGAGGTGAAAAGTGGGCTCTAAGACTCTTCCTTGTGTGGAGGTGAAGAGTGGGCTTGAACGTCTTTCCCGGAGGGAAAGGATGAGAGCCAACCGGTCATAGTTTAGTCGGTATAGAAATCAAAAGAATCTTTATTCTCTTCATCTCTGATCTTTGACGCCATGAAGATCAAGTTTTGATGTATACTCAGCTTGTAATGTTTTTCATTATTGATTTAATGTAATGAAATTCTTTTCTCTGTGATCGTTTTGGTGCGTGAAATTTTTAAATTCAGTAAACGTTCGCAAACCTTATTCACCCCCCCTCTAAGGTTGGCCACTAGATCCAACAATGTCTTCCTTTGTGGATGAAATGGTTTCTTGTACTTGGGCATCTGAGAGAGGCTCTTCTAGGGTACCAGGATTTAGTGCAACAGCTGGAGGAGGGGGTAGAAACTCTTTTTTCTGGAGTGGAAGGAGCAGACTCCCCCTCAGCAGCTCCATCAGATGTGCCAGCTACTTGAGGTGGAGGATGAGATGGAGTCCTATCCTCATTCTCTGGATGATCAAGTGCTTGTGCAGCTTGGGCAGGGTTTTTGAGTTTAAGTTCCCATCTCTGAATAGAAGAAATTGAAACTTTCTTCATATGATGAAGGGTAGTACCTTTGGATAAATTAAAGATCTTTGGCTTGAATTCATGGAGAAGTAGAGAAATAATTCTTGCATAGTTAGGAGCTTTGATGCTTTCTTTAATCTTATCAAAGATCATCATTCCAAACTGAAATTTCTTCCTACATATGACTACTGTCATCATGTCGAAGAAGTCTGATGTGATGAAGCTTATTGAAGTAGTCTTGCACAGAAGTACTTTCCAAAGTATATCAACTAGAAGTTTGCTCTCTGGATTTAGGTCAGGTCGACGGATGGTGTTCGCATCAGCAGAAATACCACAAAAACGATATGCCATATCGTAATCCTCGGCTGTTAGGTCATCTTCTTCTTCAATGACTGGCAGTCGGAGTAGTTTAGAAACAACGGGAGTGGATAACTTGATCTTAATCTCTCAAACTCTTATCTTACGAATCTTTCCATTTCTCCTTACCGTAGCATTCTAAAAGAACTATTCAACCTCTGGAAATAAAATTTTGCACGGTTGCTCTAAAACGAAAGATAATCCAGCAGTTTCTAGAAGTAGAAGAAGATTCTGAAAATCATCTGAAATCTTTGCAATCCATGTCGAAACAAGTTCACTTTCGATCCCTATCTTGGAAGTAGGAGCCATCGATCCAGAGAAGAATAAATATTTACTGCGGGGAGAGAAGGGACTAAATCAGCGGCAAGTTCTGCGGCGGCGGCAGGAAGACGAAAAGTTTCCTTCTTTTCTCTCGAGAAAGGGTTTAGAGATCGAGTGATTTGAAAATTTCCAGACTTTTCTATTTATATAAGTCTTAATTTATGATAATTAAGGAATTTATTAAAGTAGCATACCTGAAAATATGACGACATAACATCTGGGTGCGAATATCAAAATTTGAACTTGAAGACGAAAAGTTGCTTCAGACTTCTCGAGTGGACAAGCATTATTCGAGTGAAGAGACTATAGTTCTCGGTAGTAATTGGAAGTTCTCGAGAAGTGTCTTATTACTCGAGAAGTAGTTCTCAAAAGGCAAACTTATTTCTCGAGTGGTCCAATTTAGTACTCGAGTAGTAAGGGTCTTAGTCGAGAAATGAGGTCCAAACTTAAGAATTTCTGAATTTTTTTGAAGTGTTGCCTGATCCTTGAGCTTTGTTGCGAGTCCTCCTTCTTTATTCTTCTTTGTTGAGCATGCCAAGTTCTGTTTTGAAGAACGAGAACTTGGCATCGTCCAGCGGCTTTGTGAAAATGTCTGCAACCTGCATGTCAGTTGGGACATACTGGAGGTTAATGTCTCCATGCTTCACATGCTCCCTGATGAAGTGGTATCTCAGCTCTATGTGCTTTGTCATACTGTGAGAGACTGGGTTGTTGGTGATTGTAATTGCACTGGAAGAGTCGCAAAACATTGGGATGTTCTGGAACTTCATGTTGTAATCTTCAAATTGATTCTTGATCCATAGCAGTTGTGCACAACAACTGCCTGCAGAGATATACTCTGACTCGGCTATTGAAATTGCGACACAATTCTGCTTCTTGCTACTCCATGAGATGATCCTTCTTCCTAGGAATTGACAAGTCCGGAAGTGATCTTCCTGTCATCTTTGCTTCCTGCAAAATCTACATCTGAAAAACCAATTAGTTCGCTATCATTACTTATTGGGAACTATAAGCCAAGATTTGGTGTACCTTTAAGGTATCTCAAAATCCGCTTTGCAGCAGCATAGTGAGATTTCTTACAATTCACTTGAAATCTAGCGCACACACATGTTGAAAATATTATGTCAGGTCTACTAACAGTAAGATAGAGCAAGGATCCAATTATGCTTCTGTACTTGGTTTCATCAAAAGATTTCCCTTTCTCATCCTTGTCCAGAGACATAGTTGAATCCATTGGAGTCCTCATAGAGGTTGCATTTTCCAGTCCGAATTTCTTAATTAACTCCTTGGTGAACTTTGTTTGAGAGATGAAAATTCCATCTTCAGATTGTTTCACCTGAAGTCCTAAGAAATACTTTAGCTCGCCCATACTGCTCATTTCAAACGTCCATTGTATAAGTTTTGAAAACTTTTTACAGAGGTTGTCATCAGTAGAGCTAAATATAATGCCATCAACATAGATTTGCACTAGCAAAATCTTGCCCTTTATTTTCCTAAGAAATAATGTCTTATCTATCTTTTTACTCTTGTGAACTTATTCTCAAGAAGAAAGCTAGACAACGTCTCATACCAAGCTCGAGGAGCTTGTTTCAAACCATATAAAGATTTAGATAAAAGATAAACATGATCAGGAAAGTTAGAATCAACGAAACCTTGAGGTTGTTCCACATACACTTCTTCCTTTATGTCACTATTAAGGAAGGTCGACTTCACGTCCATCTGATAGACAGTGAAGCCCTTAAGTGCAACATAGGCTAGGAGTAACCTGATTGCCTCCAGTCTTGCCACTGGAGCATGCGTCCGGTCGAAGTCGATTCATTCTTCTTATCGGTATCCTTTAGCGACGAGTCTGGCCTTGTTCTTTATGATTATCCCATCCTCGTCCATCTTGTTCCTGCAGTCCCACTTGGTTCCGATGACGTTCTTACCTTTATGTCTTAGAACAAGCTTCTAGACTTGGCAACGCTTGAATTGGTTCAATTCTTCTTCCATTGCCATTATCCAAGATGTGTCTGAGTTTGCCTCCTCAAACATCTTCGGTTCATCCTGCGAGAAAAAAACTCAAATATAAATGTTCATTAGTTGTACCTTTTCGAGTTCTGACACAATCCCGGGGATCTCTGATGATTTGATCAATTGGGTGATCCTTGAAGCGTCTGAGCTCTAAGGTTCTTGCATCTGGAGCTTCTTCAACCATTGGAGTGACTTCATCAACTTGAATGATATCTTCATCATGGTGATCATCCTCTCCAATTGAGGTTGGAGTGGTGATCGTGATGAACTCTTGATCCTTTTCTCTAACTGGCTCATCCAAGCTCAATTCCTTTGGACGTGTACCTGCATCTTCAATAAACACACTAGAAGAACTATCTTGCAGCAAGCTCGTCTCATCAAATATAACATGAATAGATTCATCTACAACTAGGGTTTTCTTATTGAAAATCATATATGCCTTACTATGGCTACTATAACCTATGAAAACATCTTCAAAACTCTTTTCACTAAATTTAGTCATGTGATACTTACCATTTTTAAGGACGAAGCATTTACTACCAAAGATTCTAAAGTATAATATAGTCGGTTTCCTTCCCTTTAGTAGTTCGTGAGGTGTCTTATTATGATTCTTGTTTATAAGTGCTTGATTTTGCACGTGACACGCAGTGTTGACGGCTTCAGCCCAAAAATATTCCAGTAGTGAGACATCACTCAACATGGTCCTGCAAGCATCTATGAGTGTTCTATTTCTTCTCCCAGCTACTCCGTTCTGTTGAGTAGTACGAGGAGAGGAAAACTCATGAAAGATACCTAGACTTTCACAGAATTCTGTCATGGCCCCAGACTTGAATTCTGTTCCATTATCACTTCTGATTTTGACTACGAAACAGTTGTATTCATTCTGTACTTGCCTGACAAAATTCATAAAGATATCAAAGGTCTCTGACTTGTGTTTTAGAAAGAACACTCACGTAAAGCGAGAGTAGTAATCAATAATAACCAATGTATAATCCTTACCTCCAAAACTTCTAATTTGTAGTGGACTGAACAAGTCCATATAGAGTAGATGTAAACACCTATTAGAATCTTTGCCAATAATGCTTTTAAATGCAGCCCTTGTTCTCTTGCCTTTTACACATGCGTGACGAGATCTATCTTTAACGCACTTGACATTTGGGACACCACATACTAAATTAAGAGAAAATAATTTATTAATAATTTTGTAATTTATATGTGCTAATCTCTTGTGCCATTGGTCACCAAGAGACGTACTATCTTTTAGCAAAAAGCACACTAGTGTAGAAGAGTCTATGCATATAAAATTTAAACAAAATATATTCATACAACGAGTGTCTGATAAAATCGTTTCTAGATTATCAACCGATTTTATCAAACACTTGTCTGCATGAAATTCTATGATGTATCCTTTATCGCAGAGTTGGCTTATGCTTATGAGATTGCGTTCCAATCCTTCAACATAAGACACATCGGAAAAGGATACACTACCATTGGTAATCATACTATAGCCTTTTGTAATTCCTCTATCATAATCTCCAAAGATGACCTTTGGCCCATTCATGACTGGAGAATAATTCTGGAGAAGGCTTCTAGTCCCGGTCATATGTCGAGAGCATCCACTGTACAAATACCAAATAAGATTTTTGGTGGCCTTTGGACATTCCTGCAAAAATAAGATCAAGATGTCTTAGGAACCCAAACTTGTTTGGGTTCTTGGTCTCTAGTTAGCACACTCCCCCTACGAGCATTAACAGTGTGAGTGGTCTTCCTCACATTATTAACTTGAGGAGTTACATAATTTCTGGGGTTAAACCAGCAATCTATGGCGAAGTGACCAACCTTGTCACAATACCAACAGTTAAATTTGTTGTATCTTTGCCTAATGTTCTCCTGCTTGACCTTTTGAGATTGTGATCTAGTAGGTGCAGTAGACTTGGAAGTAGAAGCTTCATGGTGATGACATTCACATGACTTCTTCTCCTTAATAGGATTTTCAACAACGGGTTTAACTCTTGGAACTTTCTTTATGTTGTGACCATGATTGTAAGGTCCGAAGCTCTGAAGAGCGGTCTACTCATAAGGTACCTTGAGGACACTCTCGCCAAAGTTCCGAGGACGAGTCCATCCTTAGTACCTTGACTTGGGCTCTACATGAGTAGGCCTAACAAAGTGACCATAGGACGAGTCAAGATCAAACTCGTTCGTTGGAAAGATGACCTTCTTGAATGAAGTTTGTTCTTGAGGAGCTTTCCCCTTCTCCTTGTCTAGAGATTTCTTGGCAGCCTTATTCCTTCTTTGGGCCTTGTTTCTCCTAGAAGATTTACTAGGGGATGCCACATGACCTAAGCCAGCACCTTTGACCTGAGCAGAGAATTCAACAACAAGCGGAATAACTGTCTTAGGCTTGGAGATACTTTCAATAAGTTTATTTTTAACTTCAAGTTGTTCTTCCAATTCCTTGATGATTTTCTCCTTCAGATTTAGGTGCTCGAGAGCCTTATTATATTCTTCCATCGCATTATGGAAGTATTTCTTGAGTGATTCCATCATTTCAATTTTCTCCCTCAGATTGCTCTCTTCAGCCTTAAGAGATTTGATCTCCTTAGCCCGAGCTCTTGCAACACTATGACATTTGTCATAGGCTTTGATCTACTCTTTATATTGAGACATGATTTCAGACTCCTCGTTAGAAGAACATTCCTCATGATCATGGTCAGAATCATCAGATTCAGAAAGAGGGGTATGTGAATTTTCCAGTGAACTGGGGTTCTTCTTCTTCATATGTCAGTGCCATGAGCCCAAAGTAGGCTTCCTACTCATCACTAGACTCAGATGAGTCTGTGTCACTGAGGGTCTTGCCCTTCTTGTCTATCAGGTTTCTTTCGGTCTTCTTCTTATTGTAAGAAGTTTTTTTTCCTCTCTTCTTCCACCCTCCTTCTTCTTGTGAGGGCAGTCAGCTATGACGTGTTCTGGCTTATTGCAACAATAACAAACGATGTCAGTAGAAAAGTGTTTGTTTTGTTTAGAGTGATACCTGTCTTGGCTACTTGAGCCCTTCTTTTGACGATCACCATTATGACGTGATCTTCTGAATGAGGCATCCTTGCCTTTCCATTGTTTCTTCTTGTTCAAGAACTTTTTGAACTGCCTTGAAAGAAGAGAAAACTCTCCTTCAGATAATTCTGAGCCTGAGGTGCTTGGATCTAAAGATTCTTCTTCACTTTCTTCTTGTGCTGGGGCAGAATAAGCAACCTTAGACTTCCTTGAGGTGTCTGCCTTTAGAGCGACATACTTCTCCTTGGATGAAGACCTATTCTTCTCTTCTTCAGCTTTTCTTGAATTTATTTGTAACTCATATGACATAATATTTCCAAAGAGATTTTGAGGATCAGTCTCTGCTAGCTTTCTAAACTTCCGGATAGCATAAACCTTGTTATCCCATTCCTTAGTCAGGGATCTCAGGAACTTATAATTCAGTTCCCCATTTGTGAAGACCCGACCATAAACTCTTAGGCCATTGACAATCTTGAAGAAATTCTCAAAGGTATATGCAATGGAATCCTTGGGACCTTGTCGGAATGTTTCATATTTCTGATTTATAAGGGATCTTCTATCATCCCTAACTTCTTCAGTGCCTTCCATCAAGATGATAAGAGACTACCACATTTCCTTGGCGGATTGGCAGTGAATCAAATTCTGCAGCATAGAATCATCGACTGTACTTGCAATGATATTTTTAGCTTTCTTGTCTAAAGAGACAAGTGTAATCCCATCATTATCAAGATCCATCAGTTTCTTAGGAACTTGCTTAGTTGAGTCAATAGTGGAGGTGGTCATAGGAATATAAGATCCTTCTTCCACTATCATAAAAATTATAGGATCCATAACTTCCATAAAGAACTTTATTCTTTCTTTCCACATAGCAAAATTGTTCTTTGCGCACAGAGGAAGCGTTGCAAAATCCTTAACTCTGTCCATGATTGAATCCTCCAAAGACAACTAAGAGCAGATCTGTTCAAGGTGTTAACTTTTTTGATGAACAACCTCCCTCTGATACCAATTAATGTTTTTAGTTGTCTACCTAAATCACCTAGAGAGGGTGAATATGTGAGATTTGCGTCTTTTTATGGAATACAAAATTGAATGAACAAAGCGCAGAAAATAAGCACACAAAACACAGAGAACACTAGATCAATAATGGTTCTCCAAACTTGGGTACGTCCAATCTCCACCTCACCGATCTAGCAGCACGCTAGACTCGGCTACTTCACTATTACCTCAGATTGAAAACCAATCCTACAACTCGGAGAAACGCCCCTACAACTCGATCCTCAAAATGGATCTACACTCAGAAGAAAAACTTCCTACAACACTCAGATACAAAATCTCCTACAAGAGTAAAATAGATTTACAAAGAAATACACACACTTGTCTTCACAGATCTGGCAGAATCTCGGCTTTTTCCTTCTTGAAAAATTGAAAAGCCCTATTAGAAAAGTCGAGGAAGAAATCTGAGAATGTTTGGATCTGAGAACGTAGAATCACCACGATCAAGAATAAGATTTGCAGAGGTCGAAATAGCTTGATCAGTTAATTCTTCTTGTATGAATCTCTGGATCGAGAAGGTCAGTGGCGATGAAGACGATGAATAGCGACGACGGCTCTTCCCGATTTAGAATGAAGAATAGCGATTCAGAACACTTTATTTTTCTGTTAGGGTTAGTCAAATATGATAAGACCTTTTATAGGAATAGTCTAACGGTCATAATCATAAATGACATAACACGTGGACCAATAGACATGGAGATTAATTTGAAATCGTGTCCCGTTAGACTTAACGAAATTTCAGAAAAATTGATCTTCAGTTTTTGAGTGAAGGTAAGACTACTCGAGAACAACTTCTGATTCTCGAGATTACATCTACAAGGTTCTCGAGAAGGAGTACTTAAGGAAATTTTAGATTTGTCTTGTCGAGACAGAAAATACATTACTCGAGAACTAGTTTCTATTACTCGAAAACTAGTAGATAACTTCTCGAGAACAGACTGGACTACTTGAGTGAAGATTGCCAGATGGCGTTGAGTCAAGTCTCACTCTTGACGCCTTTTGATTTAGGCTTACTCGAGAACTAGATAACTGCTTCTCGAGTACAACAAGCCTTTCTCGAGAACTTTACTTGGTTTTCTCGAGAATTACTTCTGCTACTCGAGACAAGGACCTAGCTTCTCAGCGCTCTCAACCCCTTAAGCTTTAGTCTTCTCAAGTACTAGACTTCTGTTTCTCGATTACTGGACTTGCTTCTCGAGAATATTTCTTAGCAAAAATTTTGAGCTAGACTATTCTGATAACTCGAGAACAAGCAGAGATGTACTCGAGTACTAAGCAGCTTCTCGAGAACTAACTTCAAATCTTATCGAGAATTACTTCAGTTACCCGAGTGCTAGACTTAGCTTACTCGAGAACTGACTATAACTCTACTCGAGTACTAAAGTTACTTCTTGAGTAAAGCAATTAAAAAATTCTGCTTTTTGAAAATTTTCTTTTTTCAAGGAAATCAACAACTAGTCTTTCTCCTATAAGTTTAGTGCTTGAAAATGAAGTATATCCCAATAGAGAGGCTACACATGAGTCAACACCATGAATCACACAATGAGAGATTACATTGTATTGTCCTGTGTTTGGTGACTCATTGTACACTGACATTGGTCTACACTTGACAATTAAATCATGCAAACACATAACTCAAACAAGACATCAAATACAAATTAATTCATCTTAGTTTAAGGGTGACTTCATACAAATCTAGGTTATTGTGGATACAATACCCAACAACAATTTTATTCAAATAGAGTCAAAAGAGTTTTACAACTACAAGTGCTTGATCTCCATGATGTCGGAGATCGGAGACGATGAAAGTCGAATCTCTTTGGTTTTCTAAACCGACCCACTATCCAGACCGATTGACTATCTAATTTTCCCTCCAAGAAAGGTCTTTGAGCAGGCTCTTCACCTTCACGCAATGAAGTGTCTTAGATCCCTGCTAGATCCCCCGATCTAGATGTTCCTTCCTCGGGATGATTTTTCACGGAATCCTCTTCGGACTCCAACGAGCTTCACCGATCAATTTTCCTCACCACAATCACAAAAAAAAGAGAAAAGTACAAGAAGATTGAAGAAGAATTAAGATTGAATCTCCCTCAAGACGATTCCTCCGTTGAGTGATGCGTGACCGGTGCTAATGATATTCGTTTAGATGCTCTCGATCAACTCCTTATAGTCGTTGTAGTCCTTTGCTCGCCGGATATTTTTGTGTGCGAACGGGAGGGAGGCAGCTTTCTCTTCCTTTGACGGAGACAGCAGAACGGTGCTCAGAGGCGGCTCCCAAATCTTAGAAAGAATTCCCGTCTATCTCAATTCGTCCTCTAAAAGGAATGAGAAAAATGAATGCTTTTTATATGTCTTTGAAAAAACAGGCTACCGCCGGCGGTAAGGCTAGCGCCCTACGGTAGGTCATTACGCGTCGACGTGACAGCTGTCCTGCGTAATTGGAAAAAATATTCCAAAAAGATTATTTTCCACTTTTTCGTGCTTGCGCGATGCGGTACCCAGCTATCGCCTGGCGGTAGCTCAAGCATTTCGTCGAATCCAACTCGACGATCGTTGAGAGAGCTAGCGTTGCACGCTAGGTTCCAGAGCGCCTATTTAGGTTAAATCTAGAAGCTAGCACGGGCAGTAGCGCTAGCGCCATGCGGTAGGATCAAGATCACTTATTCGGGTTGAAACTAGGCTAACACTCGGTGGTAGGATCCAGAGCGCTTATTCGGGTTGAAACCACGCTAATGCTCGACGGTAGCGCTAGCGCGCGGCGGTAGGTCACAGATTGGAGTTCTTTGCATCGCTTGAACCAGTACATTATACCAAACACAAGATGTGATCAAATAAAACATGAGAATTGATATTGTCAAACTAAGGATTTGTGAACCGTCGACTCCAACACTATTTATATTTGTCATGTGCTGACCTTCATTTATCTAGGAGTTAGGACATCACATATAAATTCGTCCTACATTGGAACTGTTGAATTCTTATTTTCCCCTTTTACACTCTAAAGACGATATCAAGAATATTCACATTTGTGACCAGGCTCTAATGGATTCAAATTTTATGCAGATCTTGGGCCTTCATAGCTCCTGTCATCACTTCAAGGATGTATATGGCGATGTCTCTAAACTTCAGGAAAAGGTAATTTTAGTTCATTCTCTAGTATAATCAATATTCCAGTTATCATAATCAGCTGATATGGTCATCTTTCTCCTTCACAGATCTCTAGAGCCAACATAATCTCAATGCCTAAACCAAAAGCCGAGAAAACTCCCACCAAAGAATTAGCGAGCAAAGAAAACACCGCCGATGCATCCAACTCGACCTCAGATGATAATCCTGTAACCGGTGCTCGAAACATCCGGAGGAGGGTCTAAGTGGAACCCTCTCCCCGTTGCCCCCAGCTAGGAATATACAGAACAAAGCCCCGAGCCCGTTATTCGTCCAAATATACCTTTACAATCTCCTCCTATATTCGTGACAAATAACGGTAATGTTTCAGGGTGCTAGAGTGTAGACAAAATAATAGTCTAAACTAAACAAAGCATTCAGGACAGATCTTACTAATTAACAGAATAAAGATTTTGCCTAAACGGCAAACCACCACACAGATTCTATCCCAAAAAACATAGTTTGAATAATTATTACAAAGCAAAACATGAATTAAATGTTTGATGATTCTACTCAACTAGTAGATCATCATCATCCATGTCTAGGTCTACAGCTCCTCCATAATCTCCATCGTAGCCTGCAAGGAATTTCATGAGTCAGACTCTATGAATTCATAAATATATGTAGTAACATTTAAAGTAAACTAGCTCTTACTAAATGAGCTTAGCACTTCTAGCAACGGTGAAGTAACTCTGTCAACATCTCATCTAATCTAACTAGGACTAGTCATGTTACCTTACTCATTACTGAACACTATGTGCCTTACCAACACATGTGGGCACACATCACGTACAACATTATCAAATGTGGAATAATGTGCTGTGACCAATAATGTTTAGATTAGCATTTACAATGACTTTCAATTCTGTTGGAACACCCTATTACTATTTGGACCAGGATGACTATACTTCTATAGGTATTTTGGTTTGTGACCTCCTTGTTGTTATAAAGGTCACATAGGCTAGGTAGAATAATCTTCAGCTCGACGTAGCGTCGACCTCTGCTCAACGCAGAGTCGATCTCAGCTCGACGATGAGTCGACTTCAGCTCGACGCTGAGTCGACCTCAGCTCGACGCAGAGTCGACCTCAGCTTGACGCAGAGTCGACCTCAGCTCGACGTAGAGTCGACCTCCGCTCGACGTTCCGTCGAACCCAGTTCTACTTACAGAAAACACTCTCTGGCCGACGTGTGTCGTGCTCAGATCGACGTTTTATTGTGAGCTCGACGCTTTTCAGACCGCCGTCAGTTTTGGATAGGAATTCAAAATCCCTCTGTCAGACAATTAATGCTGAAGATTTATTGGCCGTTACAGCATATCTGGTGCATGGCTCAAGGAATTTTCTAAGGAATGTCTGCCTGTCATTTCCTTGGAGACATGGACATTTAAGGAAAGCAATTAATGCTGACTTCCAACGGCTATCAAAGTAAAGGAAGAAGAAGACTCAAATATATAATTCTTTTTCTTTCAATTCCAAAAAGAGACACAGAGAATATACAGAACAAGAAGAGAACAACAATACAAGACTTCAGATCTCTTTTCTCTCTGTGAAATTGTTTTGAAAGACTCACTCATAGGAATTCTGATTGCTTCAGACACAACCATCCAACCTTCTTGGATCATCACTTGCTGGAGCAGATCAGATCTTTTGAAGACCTGTCACCCTTGTGCAGAGCTCTCCTTCCCGAACCTCTTCTTGATCTCAGGGGGAGCTTTGACAACAACTGCAGATCCACTTTTGCTTCTCTCTGCTTGTTGATAGAGAAGACAACATCATTCTTTTTCTTTTTCTTTCTGTACAGGGTTTTAACTCCCTTCAAAAGTTACTTTTGGTTTTGCTGAAACCTGGTCAAAATCAGCTCCTTTGGTTTGTGAGAACCTGATCAAAAACTCTCTGGTGCTCAAGACACCTGATCAACTCATCTTGAAGTGGATTCCTATCAAGGGTGATAGAAGAGTGGATGTACCCAGATTTGGGGAACCACTATAGCTCCTTGTGTCGTCTGGATTGCTTGTCTTTTTGTGTTTTGCTTTGTGCTGTGAATTTCCTTTTACTTTGATTATTTGCTATAGCACCATACACTAAGTAAATACAAATTTTCTCTGCACACAAGTTTTATTTGCAAAATTATTTTAAATAACTCTATTCACCCCCCTCTAGAGTTAGGATTGATCTTATCCTGCACTTTCAATTGGTATCAGAGGCAGGTTGATCATTCATACAGGCTAACACCTGGATCAAAAGATCCCTGATAAGATCATTTCCCTCAAAGGGTTAGTTTCTTTAGTTTTACTTATCTTTGAAACTCATGGCACAAAACAAGGACTTTGCTAGCACCAGACCTCCTATGTGCAATCTCTCTAAGTTTGCACTATGGAAGGCAAGGATTAGACTTTACATGAACTCTTTTGATGAAGACATTTTTAATTCTATGTTGACAGATTGTCCAAGACCTCCCACAGGAACAAGTACATCAGCTGTTCCTCCTCCTTCAGGAACTGATGCTGACATAAAGAAGTGGAAGGCAGCAGATGCTAAAGCCATGAACATCTTGTCTCAAACCATGTCAGATGACATTTTCCAGAAAGTAGCTGATTGCAATACTGCTAAAGAGATCTGGGAAAAACTTTCAGAAATTGTATCAGGTTCTGCAGATGAAAGAAAGGATAGGAGATCCTACCTCATCACCCAGTATGAGAACTTCAAAAAGGCAGAGTCTGAGTCAGTTGCTGACATGTACAACAGACTGAGCCTAATCATCAGTGAGCTTAGATCACTAGAGAAGGACATATCTCTCACTGAGATAAATGACAAGATACTGACTTGTTTCCCTAGCTCTTGGGACTCAAGAATCTGGTCAATTAAAGATGGAAGAAATGTCTGTGAGTTATCCACAGAAGCCCTTCTAGGAAAGCTCAAGAGTTATGAGCAATTTATTAAGAAGAGAGAAGAAGAGCAGAAGACATCCACACCAACAGAGAAGGCTGAGAAAACTATTGCCTTCAAAGCACAGGAAGAAGAACCTAAAGAAAAGGTGTTGGGAAATGAAGAGCTTATGAGCCTACTGGTCAAAAGGTTCAATAAGCTAAATAAAAGGAACTTCAGAAGATGGTCATCCAAAGACAAAGACAAGCCAAGGTATGACAGATCTAATAATAAAGATATTATCTGCTTTGGCTGCAGGAAACCAGGACACATCTTCCCAAACTGTCCAGAAAATCAAGACAAGGACAGAAGGGACAAGAAGGAAAGAAAGGATAAAAGGAAGGATAAGGAGTCAAGGAAATACCATGACAAGCCTTCCTCCAGCAACAGCAAGCACACCAGAAAAGAATTTGTGGCTGAATCCTGGAGTGACTCTGATGAGTCTGATTCATCATCCAGTTCTAGTGATGATGAGGATGATGCAGAAGAAAAGAGATTCTGCATGATGGCCATCAGTGCATCTCAAAAGAACACTGATTCAGAGCCTGATGCTGACTACCCATCTGATCAGGAACTTACTGAGGACCAGGTAATAGATTCATTTGACTTTACTTCTGATGATTTCAAATCTGAGTTTAAATCTATGTGCATTGACTTGATTGAGTCTCAAAAGCTGATTAAAACTCTAAATGAACAATTAATTGAATGCAAATCCATTAACTCAGATAATCTTAGACTCTTAGAAGAGTTGAAGCAGTGTGGGGAGGAGATAGCTTCACTGAAAAGTGAGCTATCTAAGGCCAAACAATTTGAAGAAACCCTTAATGGGAGAAGTATCAAATTGATGGACATCACAAGTACAGTGAACTCAAGATTGAATGGTTCACTGGGCTTGGGTGCTTCATCCAGCCAACCCATAGTGCTGACAACTCCAATCAAATTTACCAGTGAGAAAGGTAAAGGAGTCTTGATAGTGGCTAGGAAGAATGCTGACTTAACCCAGGAAACTGGACAAGAAGCGTCGAACGAAGCTTGACGGACGTCGACCAGAGCTCGACGTAATCGCAAGAAAACGTCGAACTCAGGTCGACGCCTTCTACCCTCTGAACAAAGCAAGCCTTCGCCGTCGAACGGAGCTCGACGCACTCACCAGAGTCTGTCGACCGAAGCTCGACGTGCGTCGAGCCAAGCTCAGAGCAAAAGTCATTTCTCAGGGGTTAATTCAAAATTCAATTCCAGCTCTACATCTCATCACTTTAACCCTTATGCTGAATGGATAATACCTCCTAGGAGATATCATCCTGTAGGCTATAAGAGTCAACCTGAGATGTCTTTTATTTCAGAATTTAAAGGATATCAAGAAAGGCCCAAGGTAAACTGGGTCAAAAACAATTGATTTGTTGTATGTGCAGATAAAGACCTATCCAATTGAGAACCAGCAGTGGTACTTGGATAGTGGGTGCTCAAAGCACATGACTGGCAACAAGGAAAACCTTGTGTCCTTCAAAGCCAAACATGGACCCAAAGTAATCTTTGGAGATTCAAATTTTGGACAAACAAAAGGCTATGGCCAAGTCAAGATAGGGTCAATCACATTTAAGAAAGTGGCCTATGTGGAAGGACTAAAGCACAACTTAATCAGCATCAGCCAGCTATGTGATGCTGGTTATCAGGTTTGGTTTACCAACTCAGCATGCAATATTACATTAAATAACAACATTGTCTTAATTGGTAATAGACAAGATAACATATATCTAGTTGATTTCAATTCATCTAAAGTAGATATTTGCTTATTTAATTCCCTTAGCAAACCCAATGAACTTTGGCATAAAAGACTAGGACATGTGAACCTTAGAACCATTGCTAAGTTATCCCAAGACAACCTTGTTAGAGGACTACCTTCTGGTCCCTACAAGAAGGAAGGACTTTGCAAGGCCTGTCAGTTAGGCAAGCAAACTAAAAACAGTTTCAAGTCACTTAATAAGAGTGACTCACCTAGAATCTTATACTTATTGCACATGGACCTTTTTGGACCAATTAATGTACAAAGCCTAGGAGGGAAATCTTATGCTTTAGTGGTTGTAGATGACTTCTCAAGATTCACTTGGGTGTTCTTTCTGAGGAAGAAGTCTGATAACTTCAAGATTTTGACAGATTTTCTCAAAGGCATACAGATTGAGTTCAATACTCACATTGCCCTGATCAGAAGTGATCATGGGACAGAGTTTGATTCTCTTCTCATGCTAGAGTTCTGTCAGAAGGAAGGTATCAGGCACACCTTCTCAGCTCCAAGAACTCCTCAACAAAATGGGGTAGTTGAAAGGAAAAACAGAACCCTTATTGAATCTGCCACAACATTGTTGACAGATGCTCACCTCCCTCTAACCTTTTGGGCAGAGGCAATGAACACCTCCAACTATGTTTTGAATAGAAGCCTGATACATAAACTAAAGGATAAGACTCCCTATGAGTTACTTAAAGGGAAGAAACCTAAAGTGAATTATTTCAAAATTTTTGGTTGCATTTGCTTCATTCACAATAATGACAAGAAATACCTAGCTAAATTTGAAGCCAAAGCTGATGAAGGAGTGTTTCTGGGATACTCCATGACTAGCAAGGCCTATAGGGTTTTTAACAAGTGCTCAAATAAAATTGAAGAATCCATGCATGTTACATTTGATGAAACTAACATGTCTCATAAGGAGAAGGAGACTTCTACCATAAGCAATTTGCAGGAACATTCAATTTCAGAAAGTCTGAAGCAGCTTACCATCACAGACAAAGGGTCATTACCTTCACCAAGTCAGCAAGACACTGAACTCAGTGACAATGAAGGGGAATTTCAGGTTCTGGAAAGTTCAAAAGGCCAACAAATTGAAGAACCAGTTGTTGTTCCACAAGAGGAAACAACAACACAGGTTGGTGCATCATCAACACCCCTTGTTGATCTTGCAACAACAAGAGATCACCCAATCTCACAAGTAATTGGAGATATCTCAGTGGGTGTGCAAACAAGGAATCAAGTTAATCAAAATATTATGCACACCTGCTTCCTCTCTCAAATTGAGCCTCAAACCATACAAGATGCAGAGCAAGATCCAAACTGGATCATTGCAATGCAGGAAGAGTTGAATCAATTTGAAAGGAATAAAGTTTGGGAATTAGTACCAAGACCAAGGAACCAGCAAATTGTTGGAACCAAATGGGTATTCAGAAACAAGTTAGATGATCAAGGAATAATTGTGAGAAACAAGGCAAGACTTGTTGCACAAGGATATTGCCAAGAAGAAGGAATTGATTATGACCAAACCTTTGCACCAGTTGCAAGGTTGGAGGCCATAAGAATCTTCCTTGCATATACAGCTCACAAGAGATTCAAGGTATATCAGATGGATGTCAAGAGTGCTTTTCTCAATGGAGACATCAAGGAAGAAGTGTATGTAAAGCAACCTCCAGGTTTTATCTCTCCAACCTTTCCTGATCATGTTTTTAAACTGCATAAAGCTTTATATGGTCTCAAGCAAGCTCCTAGAGCATGGTATGAGACCTTAGCTTGTTTTTTGTTGGAAAATGATTTTAAAAGGGGTAGTGTAGACCAAACTCTTTTTGTTAGAACCCATAGGTCCCATACCCTACTAGTACAAGTTTATGTAGACGACATCATATTTGGATCTACTGATTCAAACTTATGCAAAAAGTTCTCACAACTTATGCACTCAAAGTTTGAAATGAGTAGCATGGGTGAGCTTGCTTTCTTTCTAGGATTGCAAGTTAAACAACATGTGGATGGCATTTTCATTTCTCAAACCAAGTATGCTAGAGAATTGGTTAAGAAATTTGGAATGTCTGAAGCATCCTCTATGAAAACACCTATGCCTACAAATGCTGTTTTAGATGCTGATGAATCTGGAAAACCAGTTGATCAGACAAGCTATAGAGCAATCATTGGCTCATTACTTTATCTAACAGCTACTAGACCAGATATAATGTTTGCCACATGCATTTGTGCTAGATTCCAAGTAAGCCATAGAGAGTCCCACCTCACATTAGTTAAGAGGATTCTTAGGTATATAAAAAGTTGTCCTAATCTAGGTCTCTGGTATCCACATGACTCAGGATTTGATCTAACTGGATTTTCAGATTCTGATTATGCTGGATGTAGAGTAGACAGGAAAAGCACCAGTGGAACTTGTCAATTCCTTGGTGATAGACTTGTCTCCTGGTTTTGTAAGAAACAAACCTCTGTGTCCACATCAACTGCTGAAGCTGAATACATGGCTGCAGGTAGTTGTTGCTCACAGATTTTGTGGATTCAAAACCAGCTCCTAGACTATGGGTACAACTTAGAGATGTCTAAAATCTTTTGTGATAATACCAGTGCAATATCTATTGCTCAAAATCCAGTTCTCCATAGTAGGACCAAGCACATAGAGATCAGACATCACTTCTTAAGAGATAATGTAGAAAAGAAGAAAATTGCACTAGAATACATTTCCACTGAACTACAGAGAGGAGATATCTTCACCAAGCCCTTGGATGAAAAGAAGCACCTCTTTTTCCTCAATCAGTTGGGAATGCTAGATGGAGACAGCATAAATTAAAACTCCAAGATTTTGAAACCCATAATTAACAGGAATAGGAAAATTTCATTTTAAAATTTCCTGTCTGAGTGGTTGTTCTGAGCTCTGAACTAAGCTCGACGCGGCGTCGAACGGAGATCGACGGTCCGTCGCCCTCAAAAGCGTCGAACGTCGAACTCAGCTTCCAGCGTCGAACTAAGTTCACAGCTCCCTGGCTTCTTAAGTTTCTCTCTCCCCGGTCGACATCTTTGTTCAACGTCGACCTGAGCTCGACGTATAGCTTCAGCCAAAGCGTCGAACGTCGACCTAAGCTGCACGCTGTTGAGTCGTTTCAGTTCTCCTAGAGCCTGAGAGCGTCGAACTGAGCTCGACGATCTTTCCTTTTCTGCGTCGAACCCTAAGTATAAAATCATTTCCTCATCGTCGTTCGCAGTTGCGCTTTCATATCTTTCTGCTCAAGCTTTCTCCCTCCAAATTCCTTACTCTTGATCTTGGAAGGTATTCTTTTTGCAGGAAAATGGCGATCACAGCAGGAGCTCTGGCGGCTATGAAGTTCGATTCTGGATTTGATATCGACTTCAATTCTTTTGATGGATCTCCACAATATTTTTTGGATATACTGGACCTCTTCAAGGAGCAGCAACTGGTTAACTTTATGTCAACCAGGATCCCTCTCCCAGAGTCAGAAATCAAAGAGTGGAGTCTTACAGCAGTTATTTCAGATAACAATACATTGACTGGGAAAGTTTCAGGAAATGAGGTAGCCATCTCACCTCAAGTCATTACAGAAGTTTTCAACTTTGCTGCTGGAGATGATGGCATAGAACTATCTGTGGAAGAGTATACCTTGATGCTAGACAGTATGGGGCATGCTGCTGGTAACCCCTCTAAACTCCTCAAAGTTAACCTAGCTGTTGAATATAGGTTATTAGCAGACATTACAGGAAAAGTGATCTGTGCAAAGAGGACTGCACATGATGCAATCACTAGGCATCAATTCTGCCTTATGGCTGCACTTATAGATAAGAAACATCCCAACTGGGGATTGATTGTGTTTGATTTGATTAAGAAAAAATTGGATAAAAACTCTGTCCACTTTGGAAGAGTTCTTGGGTTGATTCTCAACCATTGCTGCCCTCAACTGCTTGTGTCCTCCAAGAAGCACATCAATGCTTCCAAGAGGCTCACATGTGCCCTAATTGGCAAGTGGGACAGAAGAATTGTGAATCCCAGGGCAGCAGCAGCAATGAAATCCTCTGCAGACACCAGGACTATAGAGGTCACTTCCCCTCAGTCCACTGGTCCAGAAGCAGGGTCTGTGCCATCTGACTCTCTCACCCTCCCATCCTCTTTCATCCCCTCAACCACAGTTCTCTCATCCTCTCAACCTCTGCCTTCCTCCATCTCTACCATTGCCTCCTCCCTTCCACCTCACACTACTTTCCTTCCCATAAGCTTGGATTCCTCCCCTCATGAGGATCTCTTTTCTTTTGACATGCATGAAGACTCCTTCATGGATGCCTCTACCTCCTCTCCTCATGAATTCCCCCATTCATCTACTTTTTCAGAGCTACTTTTTTCCTCCATCCATGAGCCAGTTACACCTCCTCTGTCTGCACCTCACTCAACATCTTCCTCATTTATAGTTACTGCTACTCCATCTACCTCTACTCAAGTTCCCCTTGAGCAAGTAGCTCTCCTCCCCCTAGCCAATCAAATTTTTGACATTCTGTTTCCTAGGCTCTCTTCCCTCCTGGATGCCAAGCTGGCTCCTCTCATTCTTTCCCTGAGCACTCTTTCTGCCTCTGTATCCTCCCTCTCCTCTCAGTTGGCATGCCCTTCTTCTGGGGGCCTAGAGTCAGCTACCACTGATTCTAGGCAGGGGGAGATGTCAGCAGAAGAAGAGCTGCCTCCCTCTTCAGTTCAGGTTGTTCAGACATGTTCAGAGACAGTATCAGTTGTAGAAGTTCAGATGATATCTGAGGCTCCTCCTCCAGCTTCTGTTCAGAGCTTCTCCCCTCTAGCCCAGATTCAAGAAGATCTGACCAGGGCTATTGTCCCTTTTCTGAAGACCCCTGCTGTAGCAGTGGTAGCAGTGGCTCCTGCTAATAATGAAATTGAAATTTTAGCAGCTGTTGAAACCTCAGGTGAAGAAATTGAAACACCTGATGCAGTTGAGACTCATGTCTCCCAAGCCCTTCAGGAACCAGCATCTTTAGTCTCTATGGCTCCTAAGGCTGTGCTCCCTTCTGCAGTGGTAGTCTCCTCCTCCCCTCTGACAGCAGTTCTTCCTTCAGTTTCCTCCTCAGCAGCTCCAGATTCCATCAGTTTTCCTATCTCTAAAAGGAAGTACATAGATCCATATGAAGAATCTCAAAGTTCTGAAGATGAGTTTGCTACAGATTCTGATGACTCCTCTGCAACAATTGCAAGGAAGAGGAAAGCTAGATCAAAAGCTTTGAAAAGAGTTCCAATTGCTAGAGCTACAGATCATGACATTCCCTACTACATCAAATACAATTGTGAAATCACAGAACCATGGATGCAGTACTCCCAAAACCAGAGAAAAGCAATGAAGAAGAAAAGAAAATTTAATGAAGGACCATCCAAACCTGTCCATCAGCCTCCACCTCCACCTCCTCCAGATGCAGGTGCAGGTGCCAGTTTTTCTTCCAATCCAGCCCCTTCAGCCCTACATGGAAAAACATATCAAGCAAGAAGATATCAAGGAGACAGTCAGCAAAGGGGAGGTCAGCAAAGAGGAAACTATAGGGGCAGGCAGTCTAGAGGAAGATCAGGTTCTCAACCTTATCAAAGGGGAGGAGCCATTGATCCAACCTCTGGCCCCTATCCCTATAGACCTAGAGCTGACCTCACCCCAACTACCTCTCAAGAACTCTCCTCTAACAGATTTGAACCAGCTGTACCCTTTGAAGATCCTACCAAAACTCCAGCCTACTGGAAAGCCAGAATGACAGAAATGGCTGCTTTAAATGAGATTAATAAAGCTAGAGAAAAAGGTCTGGACACCTCTCATATCAGTACTATGTCAGACCAAAGAAAAGAGGAATTGGAGAAATATAAGTCTAAGAAATTCTTTGATTCAGACAGATACATGCAACTTCATCCTGCAGCTGTACCACCCAGTGCAAGAGATCAAAAATCTTTAGGTGCAGCTGATGACTACAGATCTAAAAAGGAAGCTTCAAATCCAAACAGAGAAATCATCTTCAAGAAGAGTGATCAAGACAAAGCCTCAAAGGGAAAGTAAAGTAAGATGCTTTAATTCTTTCTATATATGCTGGATTCAGGACATTTGAACATTTGTGCTGCTATATAATGTTATATATGCTGCTTTTTATTCTGTCATGTCTGGTTGTATTGTAATGTATTGTATCTGCTTTATCTTTCTTTGAATCCCTAAATTCATGTAAATAGTAATCCTAGTTCAAATAGGGGGAGATTGTTGGAACACCCTATTACTATTTGGACCAGGATGACTATACTTCTATAGGGATTTTGGTTTGTGACCTCCTTGTTGTTATAAAGGTCACATAGGCTAGGTAGAATAATCTTCAGCTCGACGTAGCGTCGACCTCTGCTCAACGCAGAGTCGATCTCAGCTCGACGATGAGTCGACTTCAGCTCGACGCAGAGTCGACCTCAGCTCGACGCAGAGTCGACCTCAGCTTGACGCAGAGTCGACCTCAGCTCGACGTAGAGTCGACCTCCGCTCGACGTTCCGTCGAACCCAGTTCTACTTACAGAAAACACTCTCTGGCCGAGGTGTGTCGTGCTCAGATCGACGTTTTATTATGAGCTCGACGCTTTTCAGACCGCCGTCAGTTTTGGATAGGAATTCAAAATCCCTCTGTCAGACAATTAATGCTGAAGATTTATTGGCCGTTACAGCATATCTGGTGCATGGCTCAAGGAATTTTCTAAGGAATGTCTGCCTGTCATTTCCTTGGAGACATGGACATTTAAGGAAAGCAATTAATGCTGACTTCCAACGGCTATCAAAGTAAAGGAAGAAGAAGACTCAAATATATAATTCTTTTTCTTTCAATTCCAAAAAGAGACACAGAGAATATACAGAACAAGAAGAGAACAACAATACAAGACTTCAGATCTCTTTTCTCTCTGTGAAATTGTTTTGAAAGACTCACTCATAGGAATTCTGATTGCTTCAGACACAACCATCCAACCTTCTTGGATCATCACTTGCTGGAGCAGATCAGATCTTTTGAAGACCTGTCACCCTTGTGCAGAGCTCTCCTTCCTGAACCTCTTCTTGATCTCAGGGGGAGCTTTGACAACAACTGCAGATCCACTTTTGCTTCTCTCTACTTGTTGATAGAGAAGACAACATCATTCTTTTTCTTTTTCTTTTTGTACAGGGTTTTAACTCCCTTCAAAAGTTACTTTTGGTTTTGCTAAAACCTGGTCAAAATCAGCTCCTTTGGTTTGTGAGAACCTGATCAAAAACTCTCTGGTGCTCAAGACACCTGATCAACTCATCTTGAAGTGGATTCCTATCAAGGGTGATAGAAGAGTGGATGTACCAAGATTTGGGGAACCACTATAGCTCCTTGTGTCGTCTGGATTGCTTGTCTTTTTGTGTTTTGCTTTGTGCTGTGAATTTCCTTTTACTTTGATTATTTGCTATAGCACCATACACTAAGTAAATACAAATTTTCTCTGCACACAAGTTTTATTTGCAAAATTATTTTAAATAACTTTATTCACCCCCCTCTAGAGTTAGGATTGATCTTATCCTGCACTTTCAAATTCCTAGTTGAATAATTCTTGAATCAACTTACAATGAGAGGACGTTAGGTTATCAAATGTGGAATAATCAGCATCCAACCATCTTGGATTTTCATCAAGAAATTATTTGGGGTTTTCAGTCTATTACTTATTAGATGTTTGAATGTTGGCAGCTATAAGCTCGTACGTATCAAAACATAAACGTTAGAGGAAAGTTTCATATTTCTATGAACTTTAATCTCATTTCCCCCGATGTTTTGATTGTGAGAGCTCTATTTAGTCCTTTAGTCAAGGTGTCTGCAACATTATCTTTCGATCTCACATCAACCAGGGTCATAATCCCTTGACTTGTGAGAGAGGTCAACCAGGCCTGTTTCATCCTAAGTTGCCTTCTTTTGCCATTGAACAAAGTGTTCATGACAATCATTTTAGTAGCCTGATTGTCGTAGTAAACTGCAACAGAACTCAGTTTCAGGCTCGACAGTGAAATGTCCATCACCAAATCTCTTATCCACTCTGCATCTTCACCAGCTGAAGCTAGAGCATAGAGTTCGGATTCCATAGATGAGAGTGCAATGCACGACTGTCTCTTGGACTTCCAGGCTACAGCTGCTCCTCCTAGTGTGAAGAGGAATCCACTAGTGGACTTGCTGTCATTTACTTCTGAGCACTATGATGCATCAGAATATCCTTCCAGAACTAGAGGATGACCACTATAACATAAAGCATACTGGCGGGTGTGCTTTAAGTATCTCATTAGCCTATCGAGGGCATCCCAATGGTCTTGGACAGGATTGCTAGTGAACATACTTAACATACCGATCGTAAAGGATATGTCAGGTCTCGTACAAATCATAGCGTACATGAGGCTACCAAGCAGTTTAGAATAATCTAACTGTCGAACCGCAACTCCATCATTGGGCTTTAAGCGGTTAGAATAGTCATATGGTGTCTCAGCCGCTTTACGTTCACTATATCCCCACGTGTCCAACATGGACTGGATGTAGTGGCTTTGACTTAGGGAAATAACATATTTCCCAAAGATCACTTGCATACCTAGTATAGTGTCAACTACACCGAGGTCTGTCATGCTAAATTCTTTAATTTGACCTGACTTTACGTCATTCACTTCGGATTGATCAGATCCAAGAATAAGCATATCATCCACATACAAGCATATTATGGTGACTTTGTTTGATCTATGACGTATGTAAAGACATTTGTCCGAGAGACTCGACATGAATCCCATGTTCTTTACAGTATAGTCAAACTTCTCATGTCATAATTTCGGTGCTTGTTTTAATCCGTATAGCGATTTTAATAGCTTACAGACCTTGTTTTCGTGACTGTCTATAATTAAACCTTCAGGTTGACTCACGTAGATCTCTTCGGTCAGATCTCTGTTCAAGAACGCAGTCTTAACATCCATTTGATGAACAATAAAGTTCTCAATGGCCGAAATAGCAAGAAGAACCCTAATAGTTACTAAGTGACACACAGGTGAGTATACATCAAAATAGTCTACTCCGCTTACTTGTGTGAAACCTTTAGCCACCAAGCGTGCTTTATAATTAGCTACGCTACCATCGGGATTTAGATTCTTTTTTTAGAACTCACTTGCACCCTATAGTGTTAGCCCCTTTTGACTTATCAACTAACGTCCAGGTGCCATTCTGAAGGAGAGAATTCATCTCATCCTCAATGGCTTATTTCCAGAGTAGGGAATCCCTTAATCTCATCGCTTCCTTAAAAGTGGATGGATCAGCCTCAACGTGGTAGGTGACAAAATCACTACCAAAGGTCATGAGAGTTCTCTCTCTCACTGAAGTCCTCCTAGACTCTAGGCCAGAGTTATCTACCAGAACGGAATAGGAGGTGCTCGGTACTGATTCAAGATATTTCTCAGTAATAGTTGCTTGCATACCTAGGATCATTAAGTTCTTATCTTTGAGAAATTTATCCTCGAAGAACACCGCATCCTTAGATTCTATTATGATATTATTAGAAATATCAAGGAATCTATCTGCAGCACTATCTTCAGCAAAACCTAAGTAGACACATGTATTGGTCCTAGGTCCAACCTTAGACTGTCTAGGGTCAGGAACCTTGATATAGGCTATACAACCCCAAGTCTTAAGTCTAGTTAAAGACGGGGGTCGCTTAAACCAAAGCTCGTAGGGTGTAACCTCTAACTTAACATGAGGAATTTTATTTAGAATGTGATTCACAGTCAAGACTGCTTCTCCCCAATAAGCGGAAGACATGCGTGCAATGAGCAACATAGAGTTCAACATCTCTGTTAACGTTCCATTCTTGCGCTCAGCTATTCCGTTAGATTGGGGGGAGTAAGGAGCAGTGGTTTCTGCTATGATGCCCTGTGAAACAAGGAAGCATCTGAACTCACTGGACATATATTCTCCTCCTCTATCACTCCTAAATCTCTTTATTTTCATGCTTAATTGGTTTTCTACCCTGGTTTTGAAAAGGCAAAACTTTTCAAACGCTTGGTCTTTAGTTTTAAGCAACGAAATATGACAAAACCTAGTGCAGTCATCTATGAATGTGATCATATACTTCCTTCCACCTCTAGTGACAAAACTCTTAAAGCCGCAAATATCAGAATGTATAAGCTCAAGAGATGTTGTGCTCCTAGTAACCGTGCCAAAAGGTTTCCTAGTGATCTTAGTCTGAGCACACACTTCACATTTTCCGAGAGGAGACTTAGTGTCTAATGTGATCTTGTGAGTTCTAGCTACTTGGAACATTTTCCTGTAGTAAACGTATCCTAGTCGCTCATATAGAGTCCTAGGGCTAACTAAGTTCAATTGAACTTGTTGCACTACCTCATTTACTAGACTCAGACGGTACATCCTATTTTGGACGTAAGCACATCCAAAGTAGTGAGAGTTAACTGACAGAGTCACTCTATCGCTACAGAAATTAATTGACATACCAGCATCACACAATAAACTAATAGACACTAAGTTAACAGATAAAGAAGGAATAAATTTTACGTTATTTAAAATTAAAGACTTACCTGAGGAGAGCATCAAAGTTGCGTTCCCCACCTTTAATACGTCAGCTGTTCCTCCATCTGCTACAGTCACTAATTCCTTTGCATTCTTCAGCTCTGTCAAAAGATTAGTATTGTTGCAAACGTGGCACGTTTCTCCAGAATCCAGGTACCACTCCGTGCTGGCCTGCGCGTGTCCGACCATGGCAACAAAGTCGGATGGCTCAGCTTAACTAACCAGATGGGCCTGGTTGCCTTCTTATGGTGCTCTAGTTCTCTCCTTCCTCGGTAACTTGCAGTCAGATGCGCAGTGTCCCCACTTGTTGCAGTTAAAATATTTACCCTTAAATTTCTTAGAGGGTCTTCTCGGTCCTGCAACCTGGGGGCTACTACGAGACGTTTTGGTCTTGTGAGGGGAGGAGCGCGCTTAGAGCTTGAAATCATGTTGGCAGTAGCCTTTTGCTTGCCAACAGCTTCCAAGGCGTGCTTCGTCCTGTTCTTGTCCTCAATGTGTATGAAATGCTTGAGGTTGTTCAGACCAACCTGCATCTTCTTGCGGTATATTTCCGTTTTGAAATTGTATCACGAGGAGGGCAACTTATACACAATCATGCCTGCAATAAAGCTATCGGGCAGACTAATAGACTCACTGCGCAAAGAATCAACCAAATTTTCAAATTCTGATACCTGAGGGAGAATGACTTTCTCCTCGTCGAAGCTGAAGGAGTGAAATTTATCCACCAGATGAGCCTTGGAGAGGTCCTCCTCCTGCTTGAAATGCTCCTCCACTGCATCCCAGATCTCCTTGGCAGACTGCATCTTGATGTAGTTCTTGACCAGGCTGGAGGAGAGGCAGTTCAACAGGTAATCCCTGCAGAAGTCCTCATCTTCGATCCACTGAGCCTCGTCTTCAGCTTCAGCAACGTCAGCACGAGCAGTCTTGATGGTGTAGAAGACGTTCAGGTACTTCATCTCGAACTGGGTGTTCAACTTCCAATCGTTGAACTCGGAGGCCGTAAATTTCTCCAATTTGTTCATGGGCACAGGAGAGGAGAGGCTGGAGTTCCTCATCTTGACTTGCTTGCAAACCCTAACTGGAACCCCCCAAAAAAAGGAACGACCTAGGGCTGGTCGGCCCCACTGGATCGGCTTCACGAAACCGGAATCGGCCGGTAGAGGAAGAGGTAGCTGCGGCGGGAGGCCGGTCACACCAGGATCCAGGAGGCTTGCTCCCTAATTGACGAAGGGCGAGCCGGGTAGAGGAGGAGGCGGAGCCGGCGATTGAGTCTCTGGATGAAAGAAGACTCGACGAAGACGGGAAGAAGATCCTCCGCGAAGATGGGAAGAAAACTCGGGCGTCGGCGTCTGAGAAGTCGCCTGCCAGCGTCGGTGCCGGGGAAGACGGGCGACGAGAGCGATGGCGAACGACGAGCCCTAACCTTGCAAGCTTCGGGGAAGACGCGAACGGCGAGGATGCTGGAGCGCAGTCGAGCGGCGGCGGAACTCCTTGGCGATCGTCGACTGGAGCAAACGGCGACGATCGGGCTTGACCTAAATTCGCGAACGGGAGAGGAAGGGGGCGACGAAGAGGATTTTCGAGAATGTAACCGGTGCTCGAAACATCCGGAGGAGGGTCTAAGTGGAACCCTCTCCCCGTTGCCCCCAGCTAGGAATATATAGAACAATTCCTAGGGTTCCCACGCGCAAAGCCTCCGAGCCCGTTATTCGTCTGAATATACCTTTACAAATCCCACTCAAAATGGACAGTTGGCGTGCGAGCCATCCAGTGCCCCGACGACCAGAGAGTGAGAGAAACTGAGCTTCACGATGAACTGTGATCGATAGAAATGCCACGGGCATGAATCTAGTGTTTTTGATAGACAGTCACACAACATCTTCGACGAATACGCGGGCCCCGACAGCTCCTGTTGGTATCTACCAGAGCGAGCCTCTTCAGAACCCTCAAAGCCGAAATAGTTTATTTTCCAATTATTCTTATTTGAATTGAGAGAACCGTTGGGCCTAGTTGGGTATAATCAACAAAAAGTTTTGTTAGGCAGCTTAAAAGTTTCCGGATAAACCGGCTCATTTGCCCATAGGCCCCATACATCACTCATTAATCATTATATTATTAAAAAAATATACATGCAACCTTATTTATCTTCTAAGATATAAGTAATTATTACACGTTTATTTTAGGAAATTTGTGTGTGCTACTCATAATAGCCGAGGAATGCGCTGCTACTCGTCGCTCCTTCAACTGTCTTACAATTTCACTGGTTGCATGCAATATTTTTCAGATGATTGGAATGCCACTGCATTCATGTAGGTGCGGTCATGTGTAGTTTTAGGCCAAAATTATATCAGTCATGTAGGTATAGTCAATTAGTCGTGTGGATTGTTGGGTCGAAATATTATTACAATGGACCGATCATGTGTATTTTGTTGACATTAATCTTGATATGATTTATATTTGTAGTTTATTATTGGTTGTGTGAATCATGTTTTTATATTTAAAGTGAGCTCTTGTGATTCACATGTGTGAAAACTAAGAGTAATCAATTTCTTCTTTGCTATCTATGTATGGAGTTGGCTATAAATATATATATATATATATATATATATATATATATATATATATATATATACCCACACACACACACGCTCATTTTTGCACGGACTACGCCCGTGCTCGATGTTCTCGGGCGGCCTTCGGCCGCATCTAGGCGGGCTTCGCTCGCCTTCGCACGGACTTCGCCCGTGCTCGATGTCTCGCCGCCGGCTGCGCCCGCACCAAAACGGGCTACACCCGCAACATATACATATGAGTACTCAAAATGACCGTAAAAAAAATAAAACTCAAGATTACAGTTTTTATTTTTTTTAAAAATGTATGCTTTGCCGTAAAAAAATTAATTTCTCTCACTCTCTCACCCTCTCTCATATAGCTTTAAGAGTCCTATTAATATTCTTTTTCCCTTTCCCCCTCTCTCTCTTTAATCTTTCTTTCTCTCTCTCCATTTAAAGGATGAGATTTAATATGTTTTTTGATTAAACGGTTGATGAGAAGTATTTGACGTGCTTGAAGATATGTATATTGATATATATGGTAGAAATATATGTAATCTAAGAATTTCTAAGCCAATTAAGGAGAAATAATATTCAACAAACTCTTTTTTCCTCTCTTTGTGCTTTTCTCCTAACATTTGGTATCAGATCCGGTGACGTCGACGATGTCAGGATGAAAATCCTACGTTTGGGTGCTAAGAGGTGACGTCGACGACTCCCCAAACAGTGGTGGATCCTATGCTAAGATGCTAAGCACTGACATCGATGATAGTGGCAAATGGCCACTGGCGGTGCATCAAGCAAGGGAGGCGGGGGTGACACTGCGTTACCCGTTGCTCATGCGTACAAACTATGCATATTGGGCTCTCTTGATGAGAGTAAATTTGCAGGCCCAAGGAGTCCGGGAGGCGATCGAACCGGGTGATGCCGAGTACCGACTTGATACCATGGCGTTGGCGGCCATCCTCCAAGCCGTACCTTCGAAGATGCTATCCATGTTGGCAGCGAAGGACTCCGCCAAGCAGGCATGGGACACCGTGCGAACGATGGGCATGGGTGTCGAGCGAGTCCGGGAGGCGAAGGCACAAACACTCCGCAACGAGTTTGAGGCGATCCACATGAAGAAAAGTGAGTATGTGGATGACTTTGCCATGTGGCTCAACAACATCGTCAATGATATCCGCGCGCTTGGGGACACGGTGGAAGATGAAAAGGTCATCAAAAAATTCCTTCGTGTTGTTCCACCCAGGTACATGCAAATCGCCATCTCAATCGAGCAACTACTCGACATGAAGACCATGCCCATCGAAGAGCTAATCGGTCTTTTAAAGGCTGATGAGGAGCGTTATGAACTTGGAAACAATGCTCGAGATGACCATCGTTTGATTCTAGTGAAGGAAGAGTGACTAGCACGCCACAAAAGGAGGGAGCCGGGAGAGGTTCCCTCAGATAGTAACAAGACTACTGATAATGGTACTAGCGGGAAGCAAAATCGTGGTCAAGCCAAGCAAAATAGACACAAAAAAAGTGGCCGCAAAGGGAATCAAATCGTTGTAGCGGAAAGTAGCCGTGGCAAGTCAAAGATAAAGTGCTTCAACTGCGGCATACTTGGACATTATTCAAGTGAGTGCCGCAAGCCGCGACGAGAACGCAAAGAGCAAGTGAATCTCACACTGGCCCGGGACGACGAGCCCGCGCTACTGATGACACAAACATGCACACTCACAGAGGCCATACATAGAAGATTCGACTGGTGATATCATTCTCAACGAGGTTCACGCACAAGCGCACCTTGGTCGAGAGGAAGATCAAAAAGATGAGGTTTGGTACTTGGACACCGGGGCAAGCAATCACATGTCCAGGTACAAGGAAAATTTTATTGATCTAAACACCAACATCAAGGGCTCGGTAAAGTTTGGGGATGAATCAGTTATTGATATTTATGGGTGTGGATCGGTGTTGTTCACTTGTCACAATGGCGAGCTGTAACACCTCTATCTGTCACATAGCATATAGCAGTAGGTCCGGCCGGGGCTCGACGCCATATACTACGGACAGACCGGTTGGTTACTCATTGAAACCAATCAACCAATCACAAAGTCCTACACAGAGCATCTAGCGGAAATAAATTATTAAGTTGTACAGATAAAAGAACCCAGCCAAGCATGAATGTCCACTACTCAAACCCATAGGAATATATAATACACAAATATTGGCTTTATGGCCTTACAATATTTTGCTCAATATGAGTGTCTTTCAAACCTCGGCACGCAGGCCAGACACACAAGAGAATACAAGAAAACACTCAAAATTAGGCTTTCGAGGGCCGGCTCAGCAACTTGGGTTTTAGCCCGCTATATACCACTCGGCTCCGCAGCACCTGCAAGCACAATTCACCACGACGGTGACAAACAAGAATAACGGTCAGCTAAAGCTGACCAAATTATAACGATTCTGCCCTCAAACCGGGGCGGCAAGGCTCCTTCCCTGCACTTGTTAGTAAAACAAGCAACATAGCAAGTAAACACCACATCACAGGTGCACACACTCACGGCCGTACACCTCGTGCTCTTAAGGCACTTACTCGGCAAAGTCAGTCCAAACCCCGTCCGGTCCTTGACTCCACCACCACCCCTAGGGCGGCAATCTCGTGAGCATTTAGTCTTTTCAGTCGCAGCCTAGAATCGTTCTCCAAACCTCGGCAAGTCCCACGTAAAACTTTAGGTCACTTTAACCAAGCAGATGGAGCGGGTAGGGGTCTACCAGCCCATTGCTCACCCCGCCACTGCCATTTGGCCCTTTGACGCGAGCTAAGCTTCCCCCAGTCCCAATTATCGATCAAACACGGTACATAGCCCCGCTATGCACCCGGTTGGCTCCCAGGCCACCATTATGGCAGAAATGCATTTCCGCCCAGATTTCCTGGTGCATCTTGAGTTAACCCCCAAGATTCCCTGATGCATTCTAACGCATAGCAACCCGAAAACAATCAAAATGCTCGGAGTCTTCTCCGGCTAACAATGCATCGCTAATCATCACCGATCCATACCAACATGTCCGGGTAGGCTTCACACATCATGCCTATATACGTACTACGATTCCGGACTCTAATAAGGGGGACTTTACATATCTATCCCAAGGAATATCGCAAACTTGCCGCACACTCGCGGGAGAAGGGTTTTGTAAGATCCTGTTCCTCAAATCCGAGGCAACCCGGATCTTATGCCCAGAACCGCCGCCTTACGGTGACACTAACGCACGAGTTAGTCGTCACCGCAAGACGCCGATTCTGCCGGCTAGTACGATCATAACCTGTTCGGCCAATATGAGAATAATTGCATAATAAATCAGAGTAAAAGCAGAAGCAAGTCCACAGCCACAGTATATATATATCAAATGAAACATAAGACAGTCCATAATGAGTACAGAAAATGAATGAAAGAAGGGCTTATGCCCAGTACATCATATCTCTCTCTCACTCTCATACACAGCAGCGGAAAAACCATAACTCTCTCATCACCTGTAGACGTGCTCCAGTAGTAGTAGTAGGTATCTGCCCCTCAAGCCCTGCCTCCTCGACGTGCTGGTCCACCTCCTCGAGCTCCTAAAATAGTAAGGTCACCGACCATTAGTCAAAAAGACTAAGTCGTATCCTCAGCACCTCCCCCTGCAACTCCTAGGCACCGTGCGGGAGGACGAAGCGGAGGACAACAAGGGGTGGCAAAGGCGAGCAGGTGGCAGGAAACTAACAAAGTATATATAATCAAAATATAATGAAATGTAACCTCCACTTATGCGGGTACACATAAGCAAGGGATCTGTTGCAGGGCTCCCATTGTATAGAATGTCCCATACCATTTATACAATGGGGTGTCAGAGTCACAAGCATATATATAAAGGAAGATAACCTCAACCTATAAACATGCCCACTCAGGCTTATAGGCTAAGGGATCGTAAAGCAGGTCCTAATGTATAAGCGTCCCATACCACCTATACATTAGGTGACTTAAATTGTTATGAGAGTTAATGTTATGCATCTATATGGTGGGTATGATATGAACATGCAGTGCAACACACACACACGACTCCGTGATCACAGACCTTTAGTTCCCACTTTTCGAGAGCTAGCATCACTCTCAGGTACCACCGTTGTGGCTACGGTAGCAGCGGAGCGGGCGTCTCCGCCTTCTAGGCGGGTATACACACTACCAGGCCTAGACCTCTCTTGTGCGCCTCTGTACACCGTCAGTGCACTCTAGAGTCTCTGCGTACAACTTTGCTGACTACCTGTCAGTCTTGTTGGGTCGGGTGCGCGTTATTAGGAAAAGTCCTCCAGACTCCAGTATAAACATCCTACTGGTCCTTCTAACCCTCGCACCCGCCTGGTCCACCGTACTGCCGTCGGTGTGACGACCGGCCAGTACCGCATGGCCCGCCACTAGTATATGCACATGCAAGTATTATATGTTGAGCCTCCAGCTCCAAGGACTATCCTGTCTCAAATCTCTCCAACCCGCCACGGGTGAGTATATGCTACAAACCCTCCAACCCCCGGCCGGGTGAGTGTATATAAGCCAATTTCTTTCCTCCAACTCTGCACGGGTGAGCAAGTAGTCAAAAGACTCCAAGTCCCTCCAACCCGGCACGAGTGAACACATGTCCAGTTCACTTAACCTATTAAACTACTCTTATCTACAGATTATCATATTTAGAGTCTTAAGGTTAATCCCAGGACTGCCCAAGGTACTCCCGGTGAAGGGCTCTCAGGGGCACTAGGAGCTACGATGGGCTGAATCCCAAAGCTCCCTTTCTCAAGGATATTTACTTTAGTTGATATCTACCCAGAATCCCTTTTTCTCTCTCCTGTTACATAGAATGACCTAGTGACTTAAGGTATGGGTTAAGGAGTGACGGTCTTCCGTCAACTCTACCTAGGCATGATTAATGTTGCACTTTTACTCTCGTCTCCATAATGCACCTACCACCCAGGGTTGTACTTCCGAACTTAGACTCTAACTCAGTTGTTGATTCATCCCCTGGCGGCCTATAGTCCAGCCTACTTTTACTATGCGCACCCCATGACTTAACACCACCCCGAAATCGAACTTCTAAATCCTTGATCCAACTGACCCCAAATATTTATCCTAGGGTGGTATGGACTAATAAAATGAGTGTGTTGATTTTCATGATTTTCCTAGGTCATTAAGGCCTTTAATTAAATCTTTTAAAATTATTCCCTAGGTCATTTTGCACATGAAGTACCATCAATTAACATCTTCTGACCTAGGGAATTTTTCCTGAGTTGCATATGAGCAAAATATTATTGTCTACAAGATTTCATAATTTTCCTTTTAAAATGTCTATTTATCCCATAGTTAATAAAATTTCTACATAAATGCCATTTTCCAAATGAAGTAGGAGAGATACATAAATCAAAATTCCAGGAAAATTACTGAGCAATTGTAACATTAATTCATGACTTATGGCAGAGTTTCATTAACTTCTATAGTGTAATAGCCTATAGATTTCCATTCTTAATTATTTACCAAAAATGCCATTATGCTAATTAATCATTAACATTGTACCCAAAAATTCTGATATAAATCTACAAGACTAATATAACAATTATGCAACTCTAGGATTATTTTCACAATTTTCCAACAAGTATTTATACCAATTCATAAACATTTACAAAAAGGGTAAAATGGTCATTTCCATGAATTTTGCTCTAACAATTTCCAAACAGAGATATGAAATTTTATTAAGTCAATTAAAACACCATACTTTGACTTGGCTGAATCTGAAGGTTTTCTATAGCCAAAACCTATTTTTCCCATTTATTTTACAAAAGGACCTATAATTTGAAAAATTCCATTAAGTGGTATTTTTAATTCCAAAAATCCCAAAAAATAATTCTAGGGGTGAAACATGCCCTAAAGTATCACTGGGGTTTATTGCATGGTTTTTGGGTGCCTCAGTTAGGTTAAATACACAAAGTATAATTTATTGCTAATTGCACACCAAGGCCTAAATTAGCCTACACAAACACATGGAATAACCCTTCATGCAGGGGTCCAATTGCCCTGAAATTTCTACCAGACACCAATAATGTCCCCAAGGACATACCACCAAAATTTGGGGTCATTTGGGTGTCTAAAATTACAATTATGCCCTTAATTTAATTTTTGATATTTTGATAAAAACTATAGAAAAAGTTCTTCCAAAAATTCCAAATTTTTGGCAGGGCATAGGCATGCCCTAAATACACCCATGACCAAAATTTCAGGTCATGGTGATGCTTGGTTTGTCTTGGGCATCAAATTTGGTTTCTGCCCTAGTTTAGGGGCAGTCCTAGCAAAACAGCCCTACAGGGCAGCCTACTGGTCCAAAAGTCATGATTTCTGTGGCATTGCAAAGTTAACCCATCTACCTAACTTTTTCATTCAGGGTTCATCCTAAGGTGGGGCCTCTAAGTACCTCATAATTAACATGAAAGACAGCTGTTACCATGTGACAATATTCCACATTATTCATAAAATAATTATACAGATTTATAATAAAGAAATCTCTGCACGAATCTTGAAGTAATCTAACGGTAGCTGCTTTTCTTCCCCATGCAGTGCATGCATGGCCAGCCCGAGCAGGTGTCCCTTGCGGGGCCATTTCCGGCCATCGCCGGCGGCGGGGCCTCCGGCCAAGACCTTCCCCGGCCTCACGGTGGTCGGGGCTAGGGCTGGCCGGCGACTGGGCGGCAGAGGGCGGCGGACGGCGGCGGCGCAACCAAGCCGAAAAACCCTAAAAACCGCCATTTTTGAAGCTATTTTCAAGCTTTTTTGATTCCTATGTCGAGCTCGTTTGAGCTCGACCTCTAACCTAGATGATCTAGGATACTAGCACAGTAAGAGGGGATGGGATACGGACCGGTGGTGGTTGTGGTCGAGGGTGGCGGCGGCTTCCCCTAGCTTGCAAATTCCGGCGAGTTCCTTGGCTTGCCATGGCTTCCTTGCTTCCTCTCTCTCTCTCTCTCTGGGGTGGAATGAGTGGAATGAGGGATAGGCTTGGTTTGGGGCTGAGTTAAGAGAGGGGGGGCGACTTCACCTAGGTAGGGGCGGATTCACCAAGGAGGGGGGTCGGGTTAGTGGGTTTGGCCGGCTAGGTGGCTGGTGAGTGGGCCCCACCACTCCAGCTGACTTAATTAGACCCTAATGGTCGGGTTTCATGGTTGGGGCCAAGGTGGGTGGGTGGAGAGAGGGGGTTTGGCTCACATAAGTGAAATAGGCTATATAGGGGATATAGGGCTCGGGTTTGGGCTTGGGCTTGACTCAAGGCTGCATGGTGGGCCCCCACACCTCCTAATACCCCTACATGGTCAGCCAACCCATGGTGGGTTGGTGGGATGAGCCCAAGTGGCCCAAAATAACTCCTCCACATTTTCTCTCTCCTATTTATCACATTTTCTCTCTCCTAGGTAATTCCTAAAATTACCATTGCATGCCCATATTTTTCCCTTCCATAGGGGGTATAGGGTCACTTTAGGCCCACCTAATGAGTTTGGGTTGATTTGGGTGGACCCAACCTAGTGAAATGGGCTAGGGCACCATTTTCACTATTTAGGTCAACATGTTGACTTGACCCAACATGGGTCAACTAGTTGACCCCATGGCCTACCTTGGGGTCCACTTAGATTGTATTTAGGGATAGGGCAATGTGGTGGGGTCATGGTGTGGCTGGGGTTTGTATTTAGCCTAGTTTGACCTAGGTTGACTTGGCCCCATAGTGGGCCCACATGGCTACAACTCACTATCTAGGGTCAAACCTAGCTCATTACCCTAACACCCACCCCATGCCTAACCCAATCTAAGTTAAGGGGTCTAGAAGTAACATTGGGATGTTACAAATCCTATAAACAAAAGAAATAATTTCGTCCCCGAAATTTAAGTTTGGGTCTACGGGTTCCAGTTGCAGAAATTGTTAAGGAAATTTCGTAGAAAATAACATAAAAGTACCTGATGTAAATAGTTCTGGATGACGCTCCAGCATCAGATCCCTAGGTTCCCAGGTGTGCTCCTCCTGTCCATGGTTGGACCACAGCACCTTTACGAGTGGAACCTTCTTTTTCCTCAACGTTCGGACCGCTGAATCGTCGATCCGGATCGGCTCCAATCTAACCGAACGGTCAGGCTCTACCGGTCCAGCTGCAGTAGGGACATGCTGCTCAGGGCGAAGGAGAGCTCTTCGCAAAGAAGAGACATGGAACACATCGTGTAGGCTGCTCAGTTCCGGAGGTAGCTGCAGCCGATAAGCCAAGGGGCCCACACGCTCCAGAATCAGGTATGGTCCCATGTACCGGGGGCTGAGCTTCTTATGTCTCCGAATCCGAGAAATGCCGTGTACCGGTCGGATTTTCAGGAAAACCCTGTCCCCAACTTGGAACTCCACTTTCCGGTGTCGAGCATCATAATATTTCGCTTGTCTGCTCTGAGCCTCCAGAAGCCGATCCCTGATCAAATGAATCTGAGCCTCCGTATCCTCTACAAAGTCTGACCCAAGGGCTCGAGTATCCACATCTTGCACCCAGGATAGCGGAGTCCGGCATTTTCTCCCATAAAGCGCCTCGTAAGGAGCCATCCCGATGCTGGCCTGGTGGCTGTTGTTGTATGAGAATTCGATCAACGGCAGTAGCCTCTCCCAAGGTTTCCCTGTATCCAAAATACATAACCTGAGCAGGTCCTCCATAGTGCGTATCGTCCGCTCCGTCTGACCGTCGGTCTGCGGGTGGAAGGCAGTGCTAAAGGAAAGTCTGGATCCCAAGTAAGCGTGCACTGCCCTCCATTCCCTGGAGGTGAAGCGACCATCCCTATCTGAAACAATAGACCTGGGTACTCCGTGATACCGGACGAACTGCTCTACAAACAACCTCACCAGTACAGCAACCGGGGCATCTTTTCTGACCGGGATAAACCGTGCTACCTTGGTCAACCTGTCTACAATGACCCAGATGGAGTCGTGCCCAGAATGAGAGCGAGGGAGTCCGTGAACAAAATCCATAGAGATATCCTCGAACTTCCACTCTGGGACTGGCAGTGGCTGTAATATACCGCCTGGGCTCTTGCATTCGGCCTTCACTCGCTGGCAGGTCTCGCAGTGTGTCACCAGGTATATGATCTCCCTCTTCATTCCTGGCCAGTACATGGTCCGCCGTAAGTCAGCCCACATCTTGGTGATACCGGGATGCACTGAATATCTGGAGTAGTGTGCCTCTCTGAGGATGTCATCCCGGATCTCACCTCCTGCTGGAATGTACACTCGGCCACGGAATCGAAGAAGGTCGTCCTCCAGCGTATAATCCCCATGCTTGCCTTCTTTTAGAGCGTCAAAGATAGGCTCTAGATCAGTATCCAATCTCTGATGTGTAAGAATGCGCTTCTGTATATCATCATTGCTGACCAAAGAGTTCAGGTACTCTCGATAGAGCACTGGCTCGGCTTCCGAAACCATGGTAATCTGCATATCCTCCATCATGCGTAGCAGCTCCATAGACATCACCCGGGACTCCGGTCCAGAAGTGCCGGCTCTCCTGCTCAAAGCATCTGCTACTGTATTCGCCTTTCCCGGGTGATAGTGCATCTTATAGTCGTAATCGCAGAGGAACTCAAGCCACCTCCTCTGTCGCAGGTTCAGAACCTTCTGCGTGTCGATGTATTTGAGATTCTTATGATCGGAGTATATATCACAATGAATCCCGTAGAGGTAATGTCTCCATGTCTTGAGGGCAAAAACTACGGCCCCGAGCTCGAGATCATGTACAGGATAGTTATGCTCATGCTTCTTCAGCTGTCGTGAAGCATAAGCGATAACATGTCCGTGTTGCATTAATACTGCACCCATCCCCTGATAGGATGCATCCGTATATATCTGAAATCCTTCACTCCCCGAGGGAAGTGCAAGGATGGGGGATGAAGTGAGCCGATCCTTGAGCTCTTGAAATGCTGACTCGCACCGCTCTGTCCAGTCAAATGCGGCATCCTTTTTCGTCAAGGACGTGAGGGGGAGGGCTATCCTTGAAAACCCCTCCACGAACTTACGATAATAACCTGCCAGGCCCAAGAAGCTACGTATATCCGACGCCGTCTTTGGCCGTGGCCAATCCCGTACTGCCTCTATCTTAGCAGGATCCACAGCTAATCCAGCTCCGTTGATTGTGTGTCCTAGGAAGGCCACTTCCTGAAGCCAGAATTGACATTTTGAGAACTTCGCATACATCTGAAATTCTCTTAACTTCTGCAATACCAGTGCTAAATGCTCTGCGTGCTCCTCTCGAGATCGCGAATAAATCAGAATGTCGTCAATAAAGACTATAACAAACCGGTCCAGATAAGGCTCGAATACCCTGTTCATGAGCGTCATAAAGGCCGAGGGCGCATTCGTGAGCCCGAACGGCATCACCGTGAACTCATATAAGCCATAACGGGAGCTGAATGCAGTCTTCGGTATGTCTTCCTCCCGGATGCGTAACTGGTAATAGCCGGATCGTAAATCGAGCTTAGAGAACCAGAAGGCTCCCTGAAGTTGGTCAAATAACTCGTCTATCCGGGGCAATGGGTAGGTGTTCCGAACCGTCAACCTATTCAATTCCCTGTAATCTATACACAATCGGAGGGATCCATCCTTCTTCTTCACAAATAAAACCGGTGCTCCCCACGGCGATGAACTTGGCCGCACAAATCCTGACTCCACAAGTTCCTGTAGCTGAGTCCTGAACTCTGCTAATTCCCTAGGGGCCATTCTGTAGGGTGCTCGGGACACTGGTCTTGCCCCTGGCACCAACTGGATCCTGAAGTCCAAGTCCCGTGATGGTGGTAGCCCAGGTAACTTTTCTGGAAAGACATCAGCATAATCTCGTGCCACTGGAATATCAGCTATGGAACTCTCTACCACAGTCATCTCGAAACAAATGAGGTATACCTCTTCTCCCTGTTCATAGGCCTTAACGGCCTGTACTGAAGACAAGGAGAGTCGGGGAATGGAACGGATACCTTCAATGATGACGTAGGAGTCCCCGTGTCTGAGAGTGATCCTCTTCGAGGGGCAATCTATCTGCGCGTAGTTCCAATGAAGTCAATTCATGCCTAGGATCAGATCATAATCCGGTAGGCTCAGAACTGTTGCCGGGGCTTCGAACGCTTTGCCTCCTATCTCGATATCCATATTGCAGCAGTCTGTGGTTCGAAGTTCCGTACCATCAGGGAGTCGCACTCTCTTTTCTAAACCGGAAAACTTTTCCACTCCTTCTAATCCTTCAATAAACGAGTCCGATACGAAGGAGTGTGACGCACCCGTGTCGAAGAGGGTGTGAGCGGGCTTGCCGCTAATCATCACTATGCCTGGGTTCGTTTGAGTTCAAAGAATAGTATTACTATTAATGTCTAAGGTATTCTTAAAAAAGAGAAAATTTAAAATTTGTAAATCTTACAAAATTTTAAATACCTGTAATCACCTCCTCTGGGTCCCTCTGTTCCGTGAGATCCAGCGCGTATACCTGCTCCCGGTCTCGGCCTCGGCCGTGATATCCTCGGCCTCGGCCTCGTCCCCGTCCTCGTCCTCGTCCTCGGCCTTGGTGAACTGGAGGGGCCACTGGAGGTGGAGGAGGAGGAAGAGGGTGGACCTGAAGCGGGCACTGCGTCCTGATGTGCCCAGGTTGGCCGCAACCAAAGCAGGTGATCTGCCTCTGACCTCGATCATCCTGTCTCATCGGTCCGGGAATCTGCATAGGTGGGGGAGCCAAAGGTGGAGGAGGCCCCTGATCCTGCCTATAGTTGGGACGACGACGTCCCCCACCTCTCCTGTATCCAATCGTCTTTCCCCTCTGAGACGATCTGCTGCTCTCCCCAAACGACTGTCCATCCAACGATCTCTTCCCTCTGCCTTGCACCAACAGCTGGTCAGCCTCCAGCTTCTTTGCCATCTCGATGATCTGCGCCATGGTACCGTGGGCAATGAATAGCAAGGGCTGCCTCAAAGAGTCGCGGAGCCCGTGATAGAATCTCTTCGCGTATTTCTGGTCGTCCCAGTCATGGAAGCCTGCAAACCTAGCCAGGTGGGAGAACTCTCTCTGATATTCAATAACTGATCGGCTCCCCTGCTGGAGGCTCAGAAACCTCGCCTCCAAGGTATCTCGGTCTGTGGAAGATACATAATGCTCCAAGAAGACGTCGCTGAACTCCTCCCAAGATATGTCCATCAGCTCCCGGTCGGCGAATGTAGAGTCCCGCACCGACTTCCACCACCTCTTTGCATGAGCATCTAGTGCCGAGGTAGCAAGGGGAACTGCCTGTCTGACGGGGCAGCTGATGCCGGCTAGCAGCTCCTGGATGGTCTCCAACCACTCCTCTGTCTTTACCGCGTCTTCTGTCCCGCGGTACAGCGGCGGGGACAGACCTTTGAATGCACTCAACCAGTTCGACCCTGGGTTGGGCAGCTGAACCGGGGCTTGCTGCGCTCTGAAGGCATCCAGGATAGCCGTCAGGGTTTGCCCCATCTCAGTCTGCATGAACGGAATGGCAGCCGGAGGGGGAGGAACCGTATCCTGCGGAGGCTGCATAAAGGAAAACTTAACGTCAAAATTGGCCTAACTCATTGTTTGATGGACTGATTATGTGGCTTTTTACGCATGGGCACACCACTGCTTCCGCTGCATAGTTTGTCCGCAAACTAATGCTGGAGCGGGGTGTTCCAGTGTGGTGGACTGTATTCTCATATGATCGTGGTTTCAAGTGATACCAGTTTGTAGGATCCTGTTCCTCAAATCCGAGGCAACCCGGATCTTATGCCCAGAACCGCCGCCTTACGGTGACACTAACGCACGAGTTAGTCGTCACCGCAAGACGCCGATTCTGCCGGCTAGTACGATCATAACCTGTTCGGCCAATATGAGAATAATTGCATAATAAATCAGAGTAAAAGCAGAAGCAAGTCCACAGCCACAGTATATATATATCAAATGAAACATAAGACAGTCCATAATGAGTACAGAAAATGAATGAAAGAAGGGCTTATGCCCAGTACATCATATCTCTCTCTCACTCTCATACACAGCAGCGGAAAAACCATAACTCTCTCATCACCTGTAGACGTGCTCCAGTAGTAGTAGTAGGTATCTGCCCCTCAAGCCCTGCCTCCTCGACGTGCTGGTCCACCTCCTCGAGCTCCTAAAATAGTAAGGTCACCGACCATTAGTCAAAAAGACTAAGTCGTATCCTCAGCACCTCCCCCTGCAACTCCTAGGCACCGTGCGGGAGGACGAAGCGGAGGACAACAAGGGGTGGCAAAGGCGAGCAGGTGGCAGGAAACTAACAAAGTATATATAATCAAAATATAATGAAATGTAACCTCCACTTATGCGGGTACACATAAGCAAGGGATCTGTTGCAGGGCTCCCATTGTATAGAATGTCCCATACCATTTATACAATGGGGTGTCAGAGTCACAAGCATATATATAAAGGAAGATAACCTCAACCTATAAACATGCCCACTCAGGCTTATAGGCTAAGGGATCGTAAAGCAGGTCCTAATGTATAAGCGTCCCATACCACCTATACATTAGGTGACTTAAATTGTTATGAGAGTTAATGTTATGCATCTATATGGTGGGTATGATATGAACATGCAGTGCAACACACACACACGACTCCGTGATCACAGACCTTTAGTTCCCACTTTTCGAGAGCTAGCATCACTCTCAGGTACCACCGTTGTGGCTACGGAAGCAGCGGAGCGGGCGTCTCCGCCTTCTAGGCGGGTATACACACTACCAGGCCTAGACCTCTCTTGTGCGCCTCTGTACACCGTCAGTGCACTCTAGAGTCTCTGCGTACAACTTTGCTGACTACCTGTCAGTCTTGTTGGGTCGGGTGCGCGTTATTAGGAAAAGTCCTCCAGACTCCAGTATAAACATCCTACTGGTCCTTCTAACCCTCGCACCCGCCTGGTCCACCGTACTGCCGTCGGTGTGACGACCGGCCAGTACCGCATGGCCCGCCACTAGTATATGCACATGCAAGTATTATATGTTGAGCCTCCAGCTCCAAGGACTATCCTGTCTCAAATCTCTCCAACCCGCCACGGGTGAGTATATGCTACAAACCCTCCAACCCCCGGCCGGGTGAGTGTATATAAGCCAATTTCTTTCCTCCAACTCTGCACGGGTGAGCAAGTAGTCAAAAGACTCCAAGTCCCTCCAACCCGGCACGAGTGAACACATGTCCAGTTCACTTAACCTATTAAACTACTCTTATCTACAGATTATCATATTTAGAGTCTTAAGGTTAATCCCAGGACTGCCCAAGGTACTCCCGGTGAAGGGCTCTCAGGGGCACTAGGAGCTACGATGGGCTGAATCCCAAAGCTCCCTTTCTCAAGGATATTTACTTTAGTTGATATCTACCCAGAATCCCTTTTTCTCTCTCCTGTTACATAGAATGACCTAGTGACTTAAGGTATGGGTTAAGGAGTGACGGTCTTCCGTCAACTCTACCTAGGCATGATTAATGTTGCACTTTTACTCTCGTCTCCATAATGCACCTACCACCCAGGGTTGTACTTCCGAACTTAGACTCTAACTCAGTTGTTGATTCATCCCCTGGCGGCCTATAGTCCAGCCTACTTTTACTATGCGCACCCCATGACTTAACACCACCCCGAAATCGAACTTCTAAATCCTTGATCCAACTGACCCCAAATATTTATCCTAGGGTGGTATGGACTAATAAAATGAGTGTGTTGATTTTCATGATTTTCCTAGGTCATTAAGGCCTTTAATTAAATCTTTTAAAATTATTCCCTAGGTCATTTTGCACATGAAGTACCATCAATTAACATCTTCTGACCTAGGGAATTTTTCCTGAGTTGCATATGAGCAAAATATTATTGTCTACAAGATTTCATAATTTTCCTTTTAAAATGTCTATTTATCCCATAGTTAATAAAATTTCTACATAAATGCCATTTTCCAAATGAAGTAGGAGAGATACATAAATCAAAATTCCAGGAAAATTACTGAGCAATTGTAACATTAATTCATGACTTATGGCAGAGTTTCATTAACTTCTATAGTGTAATAGCCTATAGATTTCCATTCTTAATTATTTACCAAAAATGCCATTATGCTAATTAATCATTAACATTGTACCCAAAAATTCTGATATAAATCTACAAGACTAATATAACAATTATGCAACTCTAGGATTATTTTCACAATTTTCCAACAAGTATTTATACCAATTCATAAACATTTACAAAAAGGGTAAAATGGTCATTTCCATGAATTTTGCTCTAACAATTTCCAAACAGAGATATGAAATTTTATTAAGTCAATTAAAACACCATACTTTGACTTGGCTGAATCTGAAGGTTTTCTATAGCCAAAACCTATTTTTCCCATTTATTTTACAAAAGGACCTATAATTTGAAAAATTCCATTAAGTGGTATTTTTAATTCCAAAAATCCCAAAAAATAATTCTAGGGGTGAAACATGCCCTAAAGTATCACTGGGGTTTATTGCATGGTTTTTGGGTGCCTCAGTTAGGTTAAATACACAAAGTATAATTTATTGCTAATTGCACACCAAGGCCTAAATTAGCCTACACAAACACATGGAATAACCCTTCATGCAGGGGTCCAATTGCCCTGAAATTTCTACCAGACACCAATAATGTCCCCAAGGACATACCACCAAAATTTGGGGTCATTTGGGTGTCTAAAATTACAATTATGCCCTTAATTTAATTTTTGATATTTTGATAAAAACTATAGAAAAAGTTCTTCCAAAAATTCCAAATTTTTTGGCAGGGCATAGGCATGCCCTAAATACACCCATGACCAAAATTTCAGGTCATGGTGATGCTTGGTTTGTCTTGGGCATCAAATTTGGTTTCTGCCCTAGTTTAGGGGCAGTCCTAGCAAAACAGCCCTACAGGGCAGCCTACTGGTCCAAAAGTCATGATTTCTGTGGCATTGCAAAGTTAACCCATCTACCTAACTTTTTCATTCAGGGTTCATCCTAAGGTGGGGCCTCTAAGTACCTCATAATTAACATGAAAGACAGCTGTTACCATGTGACAATATTCCACATTATTCATAAAATAATTATACAGATTTATAATAAAGAAATCTCTGCACGAATCTTGAAGTAATCTAACGGTAGCTGCTTTTCTTCCCCATGCAGTGCATGCATGGCCAGCCCGAGCAGGTGTCCCTTGCGGGGCCATTTCCGGCCATCGCCGGCGGCGGGGCCTCCGGCCAAGACCTTCCCCGGCCTCACGGTGGTCGGGGCTAGGGCTGGCCGGCGACTGGGCGGCAGAGGGCGGCGGACGGCGGCGGCGCAACCAAGCCGAAAAACCCTAAAAACCGCCATTTTTGAAGCTATTTTCAAGCTTTTTTGATTCCTATGTCGAGCTCGTTTGAGCTCGACCTCTAACCTAGATGATCTAGGATACTAGCACAGTAAGAGGGGAGGGGATACGGACCGGTGGTGGTTGTGGTCGAGGGTGGCGGCGGCTTCCCCTAGCTTGCAAATTCCGGCGAGTTCCTTGGCTTGCCATGGCTTCCTTGCTTCCTCTCTCTCTCTCTCTCTGGGGTGGAATGAGTGGAATGAGGGATAGGCTTGGTTTGGGGCTGAGTTAAGAGAGGGGGGGCGACTTCACCTAGGTAGGGGCGGATTCACCAAGGAGGGGGGTCGGGTTAGTGGGTTTGGCCGGCTAGGTGGCTGGTGAGTGGGCCCCACCACTCCAGCTGACTTAATTAGACCCTAATGGTCGGGTTTCATGGTTGGGGCCAAGGTGGGTGGGTGGAGAGAGGGGGTTTGGCTCACATAAGTGAAATAGGCTATATAGGGGATATAGGGCTCGGGTTTGGGCTTGGGCTTGACTCAAGGCTGCATGGTGGGCCCCCACACCTCCTAATACCCCTACATGGTCAGCCAACCCATGGTGGGTTGGTGGGATGAGCCCAAGTGGCCCAAAATAACTCCTCCACATTTTCTCTCTCCTATTTATCACATTTTCTCTCTCCTAGGTAATTCCCAAAATTACCATTGCATGCCCATATTTTTCCCTTCCATAGGGGGTATAGGGTCACTTTAGGCCCACCTAATGAGTTTGGGTTGATTTGGGTGGACCCAACCTAGTGAAATGGGCTAGGGCACCATTTTCACTATTTAGGTCAACATGTTGACTTGACCCAACATGGGTCAACTAGTTGACCCCATGGCCTACCTTGGGGTCCACTTAGATTGTATTTAGGGATAGGGCAATGTGGTGGGGTCATGGTGTGGCTGGGGTTTGTATTTAGCCTAGTTTGACCTAGGTTGACTTGGCCCCATAGTGGGCCCACATGGCTACAACTCACTATCTAGGGTCAAACCTAGCTCATTACCCTAACACCCACCCCATGCCTAACCCAATCTAAGTTAAGGGGTCTAGAAGTAACATTGGGATGTTACAGGTTTTCCCATGCAAAGGAAGAAGAGCTTCACATGCTCGAGATGAGAATCGTTACCCTAGTGTTTTTCCTTGGCGCCATGGAAATCTATGCTGATGGAAAGCACCGCAATCTCCTTGCCTCCGCGGATCCAAAGTCAGCTCGCGATTTGGAGCTCCGAAGCTCCGCCGGTGACCGGATCTAGCTCTCCTCCTTCCTCCTTGCTCTCCCTTCTCTCTAGCCTTTTAGAAAGAGAACCACTCAAGAGAAATGAGGGTTTTTGAACCCTATTCCTGAGTTTAAACCCTCAGAACCAACCCCCAGCCGTCGGATCCCATAACAAAGAAACGAACGGCTACGATTGGGGCCTGAAATACAAAAACTGGGCCGAACACAGGTTGCAACACGGCCGTGTGCATGGCCGTGTCACTCATTCGCCGTCACCAGAACACGGCTTGTGACACGGCCTCTGACACGCCCGTGTCACTTGTGACATGCCCGTGTCAGTACCCGTGTCACATAGCACGCCCGTGTCAGTACCCGTGTCATGACCCGTGTCACATGACATGCCCGTGTCAGTACCCGTGTCACTACTCGTATTACATGACACAGGACCGGAAATGACCCGAGACGGACACGGCCATGTGACACGCTCGTGTCCCTGGCCGTGTAGCTCTCACAGCACAAACGACAAATCACCTGAGCACGACACGCCCTGGGACACGCCCGTGTCCCAGGCCATGTGCTTTCACCCGACGATCAATGACCGCCAAAATGTCGACCACGCGACTCGTAGCCGAACACGCCCCTGACACGGCCATGGGACACGCCCGTGTTCCAGGCCGTGTGACCTGTTCCAAGTCCTAGACTTGGCTCAAAACGTCACCCGTCCCGCTTTTGAGTTTCGGGGTGTTATAACTCTCACCCTCTTAAAATAATTTCGCCCACTAAATTAAGAAAAGGAACCAGAAAACCTAAAGCGGTACCTGAGCAGAATAACTCTGGGTACTCCTCCAACATAGTTTGCTCCCGTTCCCAAGAGGGCTCCTGCCGACCACAATTGTCCCACTGGACCTTTACCATCCTGATCTCCTTGTTACGGAGTCGCTTAACTTCAAAGTCTTCAATACGAACGGGCTTGACCCTAGTCGTCAACACTTCGTCCACCGCCACTTGATCAACTGCGATCACCTGTGACGACTCTTGCACCGCCTTCCGCAACACTGAAATGTGGAATACATCGTGTAGACTACTCAACTCCACGGATAGCCTTAGGCGATAAGCCACTTCACCGACTCGCTCCAGGAATCTCAAGTGGTCCAAGGTATCTCGGGCTCAGGTTTGACAAGCGTCGCACCCGTGAAACATTCTTGAACAGCTATAACTCCCAATGTGCCAACCGCGAACTCCACATTCCGATGCGTGGCATTAAAGTACTTAGCTTTACCCTCCTGAGCGATTAGCAAAAGTTCTCGTATGGTTCGCACCAAAGGGGTAGCGTTTACCACCTCTTGCTTTAAGTACCACTACGCGTCATCTGTTTCTAACCATGACAATGGCATGCGACAACTTCAACCATATAGGGCCTCGAAGGGTGCCATTTGTGCGCTCGCTTGGTAGTTAATGTTGTACGCAACCTTTACCAAAAATAGATGGCCTTCCCACTGCTTCCTGAAGTCCATAACGCACATGCGAAGCATGTCCTCCAACGTCCTGTTGACCCTCTCGGTCTGCCCATCTGTCTGCGGATGTGAGACTGTACTAAACTACAACTTAGTCCTCAGCATTTGCTGCACCCACCTCCAATCATTGGACGTAAAATGCCCATCTCGATCGCTCACGATGTTGCGGGGCACACCGTGCAGTCTAACTGTGTTATCCAAAACCATCTTTACCAGTTACTCCACCGAATCATCCTTCCTATGCTGAATGAAGTGCGACACTATTGTTAACCAAACCACGATCACCCAAAAGGCGTCGTTTCCCCCATTATGACTTTGGCAAGCCATGCACACAGTCCAGTCGAACTCCTACTCCGGATTAGGCAAGGATTTCAAGAAACCCTCGACTTTTGGCGCTCTGCCTTCACTAAGGCACAAGGCTGGCATTTTGTCATATACAGTGCCACAACCTTCTAGAGTCCTGGCCACCAGAGCAACTTCTTTAGATCTCGGTACAACTTCGTGCTTCCTAAGTGGATTGAGTACTTGGTATATCATACCACAACTCCACCCATAGATTACCCATGTTTGGGCCGCACAAACGATTGTCTTTCCTTGACAGTCCACCTTCAACCGTCAATTTGGGATTTTGACCCATCGAATCCGCATCCATGATTTCCTTCATGCTACTTCCCAATCCATAGTCTGTCAAATTCGATCAGCCAGGTCATACTGAACTTCCGTCCAGTTCAATAATGCTTCGACGCTAGTCTGCTTGTCAACGCAAGAGATAGTTAACGTCTCCAACTCCCGGGTCAATCTCTCAACAAGAACCGACAACCAGTTGGCTTGGGCGGGAGCCCTGCGTCTCAACGCATCCGCAACTGCATTGTCTTACACCGGGCACAAAATAAATTTCGAACGTATAGTCCCCCAGGAACTCCATCCATTTTCGCTGCCTCAAATTAAGATCCTTTTGATCCGACCGATATATCAGGTTACTATGATTGGTATAAACATCGACTTTACGCCGTACAAATAATGCCTCCACAGTTTTTGTGCAAAACACACAGCCGCTAACTCCATATGGGGGACCGGGCAATTCCTCTCAAGCTCTTACAGTTAGCGTGAGCTATAAGCCATAACATTACCATGCTGCAGCAGCACGCAACCCAATCCACTACCCAAGGCAGTGCTGTAGATCTCAAAGCCTTTGGTTCCACTCGGCGAACTTAACACTGGCGCCGTGGTTAACCAACTCTCTAACCCTTCAAATCTTGGGCGCACTCGCGCATTTAAACAAACTTTTAAGTTTTTCCTTGACAACATTGTGGGGGGTAATTCTATCCGCGAGAAGTCCTCTACGAAGCGCCTGTAGTAGCCAGCCACCCTAGAAAACTCTGGACTTCGGCTACCGAGACAACACAGGCCACCCTCGTATTGTGACTAACAACGCTGGATCCACGCACTCTCACTCTACCAACTATAGGACCGAGGAGCGCTACCGAGGATAACCCAAGACTCGCGTTTGGAGAACTTGGCATATAAACGGTTCCTCCTTAGCATCCACAAAACCAAAAGTAGATATTCAGAAGTGATGTTCTTCGCACTGCGAGTATATCATTACATCGTCGATGAGACGATTACAAAGTAGTCTAGGTACTCCCTGAACGTTCTGGTCATCAATTCCATGAACACTGATGGTGCATTAGTCAGCCCGAACGGCATGACCATACACTTGGAATGCCCCATACCTTGCGTCGAACGCTATCTTTGGGGCATCGCTTTCCCTTATCCTCAACTGATACTAACCAGACTTAAGATCCAATTTTAAGTATACCGATGACCCGACCAGCTGATCAAAAGATCATCAATCCTTGGGATCGTGCACTTGCTCTTTTCCGTTAACTTGTTCAGTTACCCATAATCGATACAGAGCCGCAAACTCCCGTCCTGCTTCTTAACGAGAAGGACCGGTGCGCTCCAAGGCGACAAACTTGGACAAACATAACCCTGCTCCAACAACTGGTCGAGTTGAACCTTCAGCTCTACCATTTCCTTAGGTATCAACCTATAAGGAGAGCGTGACACAGGTTTGGCACCTGGCACAACTCAATCGAAATCGATCTCTCGCTACGGTGGGGCTCCAGGGAGACGATTAGGGAAACCCATCAGGATATTCGGATACACCCGATAAACTATCCAATGTAGGCTTAGGCTTTGAAGCCTCCCATGGTAGCAGTAACGATGCTTGCAAGTCGAACTCCTGAGCCCCAAACCGTACCTTTACGACACAGACTCTCTCTCTTCGCGTGCATTGAACAACCACTAGGCAACTACACATCCAATTTTGTCCTTTACCATCGAAGGAGGTACTCCGATGCGCGATATAAATCCTTCGGACAAAAGGAGTGCGAAGCTCCCGTATCGAATAATGCTCTCGCCGGATTACCAACAATCCAAACAAAGCCTAGAACCTCCAGTCCTAAGCTAATACACATAAGGTATCAGGTATAAGAAGCTAGATTGCGAACAATTAAACCATACCTGTCGTCCCGACGGTCGGCCACATGGGCTTCTGCTGTCCAAGGATGTCCACTCCCGGTTGGGCCGGAGTAAACAGCGATGCGGTGGACGCCACCGCCTTGCCCTTCTCTTCAAATATTTCCCCCAGCTTCTTTTCGGACATTGGGCATCCACTTCGACAATCCCATGCATAATGTCCCGACTTTCCACAGACAAAGCATGCATCCGGAGTATGGACTGTAGTCGCTCCGGATGTGTTAGAGGAAGGGACTAGACCCGACCTCCTAGCCTTCTTATACCACCTACGGTACCCATATTTTGAGGTGCTCGGCTTGTTGAACATCGTTTACTTTACACCAGAGGCTTCAACTTCTCCTGCCATAGCTTCCGTTGTCTTCTGAGCACCCTCCCAACAATCTCTGGCAAAGTGCCCTTTCTTGCCACAAGAATGACAATTGTAAGTTGTTTGGCTAGTAGATGTTCTAGCCTCTTTTCTTACCGTTTTGCGGTAGGTAGTCTTTTTAGGATCTGCAGGGTTCGGTGCCCTATCCACTGATATTTGGTGAGTTTTCCCCAACTCTACTTCCAAGGCTCTGGCCGACTCCACCAAAGCTCGGAATCCCAATAGCTTTGGTCCTAGCAGTAGGATACGTAACTCGCTGCGCAGACCATTATAGAATTTATTGACTATAGACTGCTCGCTTTCCCACTCAAAGCTTGGGTAGCGCATTATCATAAGGAACGTCTGCAAATATTCGTCCACTGAATGCGCTCCCTGCACCACAAACAAGTTCATCTGCTGGCCTAATGGACCTCCAAATGTCCTTTGCTCCAACATACCGCCCGGTGTTGGGGCCATCTCAGGGACAGAGGGTTGCACATTTCTTCCATGTTGTGCATTGGTCACAGCGAACACCGCTTCAACCACCCTTCTTATAGTTTCAAAAGGAGTAGGGGTCTCAGGCACGTCGCGTTCAGACTGTCATGCGCCACTCCCGGACACCTATAATCGTTCAAAACACCAATAAGTGACTGAACAAAATTGCAAAAAGCAATTATGGGAACACGCAGGTTCCTCAAACATGTGTATTTTCATTCCTAAGTGGACATTCATGGGTTCTTTTCATGTTATAACGATGACGCACACACATGTGCTCACCACCCCTTAAAGTGAATTCACCCACGAATTCATTTAAGCTTGACCGAAACCGGTAGTTTGATACCAAATTATAATACCCATATCCGTCACATAGCATATAGCAGTAGGTCCGGTCGGGGCCCGACGCCATATACTACGGACAGACCAGTTGGTTACTCATTGAAACCAATCAACCAATCACAACGTCCTACACAGAGCATCTAGCAGAAGTAAATTATTAAGTTGTACAGATAAAAGAATCCAGCCAAGCATGAATGTCCACTACTCAAACCCATAGGAATATATAATACACAAATGTTGGCCTTATGGCCTTACAATATTTTGCTCAATAAGAGTGTCTTCCAAACCTCGACACGCAGGCCGGCCACACAGGAGAATACAAGAAAACACTCAAAATTAGGCCTTCGAGAGCCGGCTCAGCAACTTGGGTTTTAGCCCGCTATATACCGCTCGGCTCCGCAGCACCTGCAAGCACAATTCACCGTGACGGTGGCAAACAAGAATAACGGTCAGCTAAAGCTGACCAAATTATAACGATTCTGCCCCTAAACCGGGGCGGCAAGGCTCCTTCCCTGCACTTGTTAGTAAAACAAGCAACATAGCAAGTAAACACCACATCACAGGTGCACGCATTCACGGCCGTACACCTCGTGCTCTCAGGGCACTTACTCGGCAAAGCCAGTCCAAACCCTGTCCGGTCCTTGACTCCACCACCACCCCCAGGGCGGCAACCTCGTGAGCATTTAGTCTTTTCAGTCGCAGCCTAGACTCGTTCTCCAAACCTCGGCAAGTCCCACGTAAAACTTTAGGTCACTTTAACCAAGCAGATGGAGCGGGTAGGGGTCTACCATCCCGTTGCTCACCCCGCCACTGCCATTTGGCCCTTTGACGCGGGCTAAGCTTCCCCCAATCCCAATTATCGATCAAACACGGTACATAGCCCCACTATGATCCCGGTTGGCTCCCAGGCCACCATTATGGCAGAAATGCATTTTCGCCTAGATTTTCGGGTGCATCTTGAGTTAACCCCCAAGATTCCCTGATGCATTCTAACGCATAGCAACCCGAAAACAATCAAAACGCTCGGAGTCTTCTCCGGCTAACAATGCATCGCTAATCATCACCGATCAAGACCAACATGTCCGGGTAGGCTTCACATATCATGCCTATGTCCGTACTACGATTTCAAACTCTAACAAGGGGGACTTTACATATCTACCCCAAGGAATACCGCAAACTTGCCGCACACTCGCGAGAGAAGGGTTTTCCCATGCAAAGGAAGAAGAGCTTCACATGCTCGAGATGAGAATCGTTACCCTAGTGTTTTTCCTTGGCGCCATGGAAATCTATGCGGATGGAAAACACTTCAATCTCCTTGCCTCCGCGGATCCAAAGTCGGCTCGCGATTTGGAGCTCCAAAGCTCCGCCGGTGACCGGATCTAGCTCTCCTCCTTCCTCCTTGCTCTCCCTTCTCTCTAGCCTTTTAGAAAGAGAACCACTCAAGAGAAATGAGGGTTTCTGAACCCTATTCCCGGGATTAAACCCTCAGAACCAACCCCCAGCCGTCAGATCCCATAACAAAGAAACGAACGGCCACGATCGGGCCCTGAAATACAAAAATTGGGCCGAACACGGGTTGCAACACGGTCGTGTGCATGGCCGTGTCACTCATTCGCCGTCACCAGAATACGGCTTGTGACACGGCCTCTGACACGCCCATGTCACTTGTGACACGCCCGTGTCAGTATCCGTGTCACGACCCATGTCACATAACACGCCCGTGTCAGTTCCCGTGTCATGACCCGTGTCACATGACATGCCCGTGTCAGTACCCGTGTCACTACCCGTGTCACATGACACAGGATCGGAAATGACCCGAGACGGACACGACCATGTGACACGCCCGTTTCCCTGGCCGTGTAGCTCTCACAGCACAAAACGACAAATCGCCCGAGCACGACACGCCCTGGGACACGCCCGTGTCCCAGGACGTGTGCCTTCACCCGACGATCATTGACCGCCAAAACGTCGACCACGCGACTCGTAGCCAAACACGCCCCTGACACGGCCCTGGGACATGCCAGTGTACCAGGCCGTGTGACCTGTTCCAAGTCCCAGACTTGGCTCAAAACGTCACCCGTCCCTCTTTTGAGTTTCGGGGTGTTATACGAGCATCACACGCTGACGGATGTCTACTACATCCAACAACTTCGCAGCAACATAGTGAACCTCGAGTAGCTCGATGAACGCGACTACCAAACGCTCATCGAGGAAGGAGTATTGTCTATCCGCGATCGGCAAAAACAACTACTTGTCAAGGTAAGAAGAATAAAGAACCGCTTATATATTCTTAACCTTGATATAACACAACTTCTGTGCTTGGCAGTAAAGTGCGACGAACATGCTTTGTGGTGGAATGCGCGCTATGGACACCTAAATTTCAAGGCACTCCGCAAATTGGTGCAACACAATATGGTTTGTGGGCTACCACATATTGATCAGGTGGATCAAATCTGTGACGGTTGCCTTGTTGGCAAGCAACGACAAGCCTCGTTCCCAAAGGAGACGAACTACCATGCAAAAAATATACTAGATTTAGTGCACGACGACATATGCAGACCCATCACATCAGCCACCCTAGGAGGTAAGATGTACTTTCTACTTTTAGTAGATGATCTCAGCCGCTATATGTGGCTGACACTCTTGGATTCCAAATAGAAAGCGGCGGAGGCCATCAAACAAATCCAGGAAAGAGCTGAGGTGGAATCGGGATGCAAGTTGAGGGCCCTTTGCACTGATTGGGGGGGGGGGCGAGCTCATGTCCGCGGAGTTTGGGAAGTATTGTGTAGACAATGGTGTAAAGCGGTTCCTTACATCGCCATACACAAAATGGTGTCGTCGAGCAAAGAAACCAGACGGTAGTGGCAATGGCTAGGAGTAAGCTCAAGTCCAAGGGTATGCCAGGACTATCACGACGGCAGTCTATATCCTCAATCTTGCATCAGCCAGCAGCGTCGACGACAAGAAACCTTATGAGGCATGATACAGGAGACGTCCGAATGTGCGCCATTTCCACACGTTTGGGTGTCTACGACACATAAAGGTCGTGAAGCCAAACATAAATAAATTTGATGATAGAAGCACTCTCATGGTGTTCATCGGCTACGAACCCGGTTCTAAGGCTTATCAGATATATGATCCGGTAGGTAGAAGAGTACATGTGACCCGTGATATCGTGTTCGACGAGGAGGTAATATGAGATTGGGGTACATCAGAAGGTGAGGAGGAGCTAACCACATATAGTGAGGTATTCATTGTGGATTATTTCATTAGCTCTATCACAGAAGATAGTCACAACAGCATTCCATCACATTAAAGTGACGAGGCATCGATACCTTCCACGCCAAGTCATATCCCTGACAGCGGACTAATAACACAAGCAACTTCTCCAAGTGTGCCCACACAGGTGGCGACACCACCTATCCTCAACGGCGTGGAATTTGCAACCCCATCAAACTTTGCTTCACCCACCTCTAATGGAGTAGTGTCGTGATACCGCACGTTGACTAACATCTACCATAACACATCCGAGCTTGAGTATGAGTAAGACGAACTGTGTTTTTTGATGGCTGAAGAACCTGCGTGATTTGCAGAAGTCGAGAAACATGAGTGCTGGAGGAAAGCGATGCGGGAGGAGATGAAATCTATTGAAAATAATGAAACTTGGCACCTCACTGATCTGCCAAGCGGGTGTCGACCCATAGGCTTGAAATGAGTGTACAAATTCAAAAAGGACTCGCATAGTGATGTGGTGAAGTACAAGGACGACTCGTTGCAAAGGGATACGTGCAACGACAAGGCGTGGATTTTGAGGAAGTATTTTCCCCAGTTGCTCGTCTAGAGACGGTGCGGCTGATCATAGCATTGGTGGCACACGAAGGTTGGGAGGTGCACCATATGGATGTCAAGTCAGCTTTTCTCAATGACAATCTTAAAGAGGATGTCTACGTAACCCAACCACTTGGTCTCATTGACAAGAACAATGAGCATGAGATATTAAAGCTCAGGAAAGCACTTTATGGCCTATGTCAAGCACCTAGAGCATGAAACTCAAAGCTGGACAATAGTCTTCTATCACTTGGGTTCAAGAGGAGTTCATTGGAGCATGCAGTGTACAAAAGAGGTATCAACATGTCAACTTTACTTGTTGGTGTGTATGTCGATGATCTTATTATCACCGGATCACACCAAAAAGAAATCATCAAGTTCAAGGAGGAGATGAAGAAATTGTTCAGCATGAGCGACCTGGGTTTGTTGAGTTACTACTTGGGTATAGAGATGCACCAGACCGATGATGGTATTACTCTGAGTCAGTCAGCCTATGTACTAAAGATCTTGGAGAAGTGTGGTATGTTTGGCTGCAACCCGTGCCAAGTCCCTATAGAAGCAAGGCTCAAGTTGAGCAAGGTGAGCACTAATCCTCCAACTGATGCCACATTCTTTAGAAGTATTGTGGGGAGCCTTAGATACTTCGTGCATACACGATCCGACATTGCCTAATCAGTAGGATATGTAAGATGCTTCATGGAGGCTCCAACAACTGAGCACTTAGCAGTTGTGAAATATATTTTGCGGTACATTTGTGGTACTCGCAATATGGGCTACCACTATAATAGGAGGAAAGGAGAAGGTGAAAATTTGATCGGGTACAGTGACAGCGACATGGCAGGTGATGTTGATGACCGAAAGAGCACATCAAGTGTGTTGTATCTTCTCGAGAAAAGCCTAATTAGTTGGCAATCTCAGAAGAAGAAGGTGGTGACACTATCGTTTTGTGAGGTGAAATACATTGCTGCCACCACAACAGCTTGCCAAGGTATTTGGGTCGGGCACCTACTCGGTGACTTGATGAAAAAGGATCCTGATTGCGTCACAATCAAAGTGGATAACAAATTAGCTATATCGTTGTGCAAGAACCCCGTCCTCTATGATCGCAGTAAACACATCGATACTTGTTATCATTTCATTAGAGAATGTGTTGAAGAAGGGAAGATAACCGTAGAGTATGTGCATATCAACGACCAGCTTGCCGATATTCTAACAAAGCCACTTGGTCGACTCAAGTTTTTGGAAATGCGTACTAAGATAGGTCTTCAAGTGTAAAGATTAAAAGACCAAGATTAAGGAGGTGAATGTTGACATTAATCTTGGTGTGATTCACATTTGTAGTTTATTAATGGTTTTGTGAATCATGCTTTTATATTTTAAGTGAGCTCTTGTGATTCACATGTGTGAAGACTAAGAATAACCAATTTCATCTTTGCTACATATGCATGAAGTTGGCTATATATATATGTAATCTAAGTATTTGTAAGCCAAGTTAAGGAGAAATAATATTGAGCAAACTCTTTTTTTCTTCTCTTTGTGCTTCTCTCCTAACATATTTTTAGGTCTCAATGATATCAATCATGTAGGTGTGATTGAGCTTTACCTGTAAATGCTATAAAGTAAACTTTTAGCCAAACAAGCCACCTAAATTTTCAACTTTTACTATCGTAGTTTCATATTGTCATTGCTAGCTTAAATGCTACAGCTATCTCAAACAAAACTTAAAGCCCAAATTTAGCGGAGCAATGTTGTGGTTGGCACTCAACACACCAAAATTATGGTTGTTTTCATGTTGTTTTTTATTTCAAATGTTTGGTGGTGACGGGGACATTATTGCAGTAAAAATTGGATTAGCTAGAGGCCGGTGCATGGATGAATTTGCAAAAGTGAAGAGTAGATGAAGAATGTGCAGTGTTCTATAGGGATGCGGCGGTTTCCATGATTTTATTGGTGTTACATAAATTATTGTTATTTAATTGTAATATATTATAAATGTTTTACCATATAGCCAATTTCTACTTAAATAAGAAATTGTTATTGAATTTGAATAATTATCTTTAAATGCGAGACTTTCAAAATTGGTTAATGTAAGGAAATTTAAATCATTTAAATTAGTTCAACATTAACTTTTTCGCAATTTTGCCAATAAGGCTTGGCATAGTTGGTTAACCTGAAACCTCTTGATATGGAGGTCATATGTTAGAGTCTCTTCAAGATGTGAACTTTTGTCTCTTTATGCAGTAATTTGTTGATTAATTATTTATTTTCTGAATGTAATACTTATTTTAATTGTTGATGTTCAATATTTCTCATGTAATATTATTTCTACATTTACTCAAAAAAAAACTTTTCACAATTTTGGAGAATTATTGGTCATACGCCAATTTTCGTGATTTAATGTGCTTGATAGCTAGAAATTATAGATAGTGTTTAGTTATATAATTTTCAATTATTATATTATCCCTTGCTTGTTAAACTTGTCAACTATTTTAATATCAGGATGATTGGCGATGGTGAAGTGGTTATCTATCTATCTATCTATATATATATATATATATATATATATATATATATATATATATATATATATATATATATGACAGTATACGGGAGCCCCCCGTGTCACGCTGGACAGTACGCAGTTCGGGACAGCGGGCTTCGCCCACCTCTGATGGACGAATTAACCACTAAATTAAAAAATTCATTAAATATATTTAATGAATAATATATAAAGTTATTATAATATACATAATATATATGTACTCGCAATAATGAATTATATATTTTATAATAATTTCATATAGTATAATATATTATATATATAATAAATATCTTTCAACTAAACATAAATATTTCTTTAATTAGTTGGTTTAAGTCCTTCTTCTCTTTGAGATCCCGGGATCAAAACTTGACATCCTTCAATTTTTTTTTTCAAATCTAATAAAAAACGGACGGTTAGGATCATTTGGAGGGGCCTCAAGTATTACACCGTGCAATCGCAACGGCTGCACATATTCTTTTGTATATATAGTACATATATATATATATATATCTATATCTATATATATATATCTATATATATATATCTATATATCTATATATATATATATATATCTATATATATATATATATATATATATATATATATATCCTCCACCATTATATCATAAGCCAATCATCAATTAGATATCCTCACTATTTAATATCAGGATGATTGGCGCGTGCGGCGGTTCGGACCGGCGTGCGGCGGTTCGGACCGACGTGTGGTTGGGTCCTCCACAATTACATCATAAACGAATATCTATATATATGAGAAAACTGAAAACCGACCCAACAATAATGATTTTAGAACTGAACCTAGTTCAGTATCGATTTGGTTTGGAGCATGAGAAAACCAAGCCCATATTAGCTCGAGTCGGTTTTCAATTTTTAGAAACCAACCAAACAGATCAGAACCGACAATTTCAATGACTCAATAAAATATTAATTTCATATATTGTTTAGTTAAAGTGCAGATTGCTGCAATCGAAGCTATCCAAATGGCTAAAGTACATGCGACAATTGCTTGTCTTTGTGTTCTTTAGTCATATATGAGGGAAAAGACAAGCTGGGTAGGCTGCCACCAGATGCTCAGGAGCCGAGCAAGTACTTTCCAAAGCCCTATCATTACTTTGAAAGGCAAAGGCTCAAGGAAGAAGCTCTAAAGAAAGCTGAGCTAAAAGGCAAGAAGCCAGCTGAAGTTGCTGAAGCTCCTGTGAAGGCTCAAATCCAATCTGGCAAAGGAATTGTCATAAAAGAGCCTGATCAGTCTTAGTTTTAAGTTCTTTCAAATGTGTTTTGTAATGTTGTGTTTAAACTTTCAATGTAAACAACTGTAATCAAACATTACCAAGTTATAAACAAAATTTTGTTTGGAATCACATATTCATGTTCACTCTGTGTTGAATTGTTAATGTTTTGTTTATAAAGTATTCCTATAATGTCATACATCATCATTTTTTTTATATAAATGGTGTATATCATTGGCTCTAAGGGTTATGACTTCTCCAAATAGGGGGAGATTGTTGGGTACATTGGAAAATGTGTACCTGATTTGAAGAGCTCCAACTTAGCTCAATGATATACATCAAGGTGTATTTGATGTTGTTTTGAGTTGACATGTGCAGGTGAAGAAGTGTTAAAGAATGCAGAAAAATATTCTAAGTCCATGTGTAGACACTTGAAGAAACAGTGTTGACACATCAGAATATTTGTGTCGACACTTGAAGGAAGCTGTGTCGACACAGAGAAAGATAGTCGACCACATTTGTGTCGACACTGGGAAGCAGTGTCGACTCACAGGAAGATAGTCGACCACATTTGTGTCGACACTGGGAGGCTGTGTCGACACAATGAGACAGAGTCGACACACATTTTGGCAGAAGTTGACAATACTTGTGTCGACACCAGAAGACTAAGTCGACACATTTTGGCAGAGTCAACAATTGATGTGTCGACACCTGAAGGCAGTGTCGACACATACTGAGTTCTGAATCTACAACAACTGTGTCGACACACAGGACTTGTGTCGACACACTGCAAAGTCAAGACCAAGTTATTTTCTAAAGAAAGATGAAGTGTTGAGTCGACATAAATTCTCTGTGTCGACTCATTCTCAAAATAAAGTTCTGAAGAAGCTGTGTCGACTTAAAAGCAAACTTGTCGACATCATCAAAGGCTGTGTCGACACCAAAGTTACTTGTGTCGACACATATAGACAGTTGGTTTCGACACTTCCTGACAGTCTGTCTCAACACTTTGCTGACCAAGACTAAGACACAGGATCTGTTTGAAGACTTGACAGTTGTGGGTTGCAGCCAGTTAACTGATGTTGTCAGACTTGTCAGAAGATAGTTATAAACCGGATCAGCCGGTTACCATTAAGAAGGTCTATAAATAGACAGATTCAGAAAGAAGAAAACAGATTAAAAACTTTGGCAATCAAATTGAGAAATCAAATCAAGAAGGAGTAATACACTAAAGAAGATCTTCATCAGAAGATCTAAGAAGACGATCTCAGGATCGATCTAAGAAGAGTTCTAACAAGAATTCAGAAGTATCATCAAAGGTGTTGGATAGAGAGGGATCCACCCATTTTGAAGAAGAAGAAGGAAGACATCAGTGGTTTCTCAAGAAGCTGTTTGGAAATCAACTCAGCTAAGTTCAGATTCAAGAAGCTTTGAAGAAAGCTCAGATTCAGTTGATTTCATCAGCTGATCAAGAATTGTCTTGTCATCTTCTCTCTCAACAAAGGCAAGGCATTAACACTTCTTTTCTAAATTTCTGTAGGATCTGTTTTACACAGATCTGAGTTATAAGCCTGTGATATAAAGGCTGAGTGTAGGAGAGTTGATCTCTGAGTGGTAGGGCTGTTTGCCTGAGTGTAGGAGAAGGTTCTTCTCTGAGTTGTAGGCCTTGTGATTAGGCTGAGGTAGGGCTGTTGTGCCTGAGTTGTAGGAAGCTATCCAGGTTCTGAGCTGTAGGATCTGAGGATCTGAGAATAGTGGAAGTTTGGCCGAATCTAGCATACTGCTAGATAGGTGAAGGGGGAAAGTGGATGTACCCAAACCTTGGGGAACCACTATAAAACATTGTGCAATCTGTGATGATTAAATTTCTGTGATTGCTGTGCTGGTTGTTTTAATTTTGTGATTGAATTCTGTCTAAAAGTATAAACAAGCAATTAGAACCTATTCACCCCCCCTCTAGGTGTTTAGGTTGTCTTGAAAGTAAAACTATCAAGCGGTATCAGAGGGAGGTTCCTCAAAAAGGACTTAACAGTCTGAGGTAGATCTGAAAGGCAGAATCAAGATTCAAGAAGATGGGTTCTGGAGAGAATCATAAGGAGATAGGGTCTATGAAATTACCCATATGCAAGAAGGAAATCTTTGGAATTTGGAAAGAAAGAGTCAGGTTGTTTATGGAGGCATCTGACCCAAGAATATACATCACAGTACAGGAAGGCCCCTTCATTCCAAAGAAAGTATCAGAGCTTGATGCAAATATCCAAACTCCAAAGAGTTATTCTGAAATGACCAAGGATGAAATCATTTTGGCAACCATGGATAAAAGAGCACAGAACATTATTGTAAGTGCCATAGATGATTCAACATTTCAGAAATCTGATTCACTGCAAGACCTCCAAAGAAATGTGGGACACATTGATTGTCTATATGGAGGGATCAGAAGAAGTAAGACAGGAAAGGAAATCTATGCTCAATCAGGAATATGAAAGTTTTAGACAAGGAAAATCTGATAGCATAACTGAGTGCTATAAGAAATTTTATAGAATTGTGAATGAGCTAATGTCCTATGGAAGAGTCTTCAGTACTTATGAACTGAATGACAAATTCTTGAGATCCTTAACAAAGTATTGGGACACAAAGATCTGTGCCATAAGAGAAGTGGCTAAATTGGCAGAGATCTCTCCTCCCACCTTGTTTGGAAAGCTGCTATCTTATGAAATGCAACTTTTGGTGAGGAAGGAGGAGGAAAAGAATTCAAGAGGAGAGCATAGAGAAAAGACTGTGGCATTCAATGCAGAAGCCACTAGAAAGAATAGGAGGATATACCATCCCCTCCTAAGGAAATTGCAGAAGTCAGTTCTGAAAATTCAGATGATCAGGGTTCAGAAAGCTGTGATTCAGATGCAGACTTTGCTGCATTCACAAGGCAATTCCAAAGGTTCTTGAAGAAGAAGCAGTGGAAGTCTAAGCCCTCCACTTCACAGCAAGTTGATGACTATTATCAGAAGAAAAAGTTATCAAGGAAAGAAAAGAGCAGATCAAAGCCCAGCAAAGCCACTACTTCAAAGATTGTCTGCTATTGTTGCAATAGGCCTGGACATGTAGTGGCTGACTGTCCTGATAAGAGAAAGGAGTCTTCAGACAAGAAGAAGACTCATCAAAAGGGCAAGAAGAAGAAATCCTTTGTTGCAAAGAAGGATAAGAGCCTAACAGATCAGTCAACTTCAGAGTCAGAATCTGAAGCAGAAGCATATATTGGACTATATGCTGTATCTGAAGAAGAGGAGTTTCTGCAGTTGCTAGACTCCATCAATGAACAAGAGGATCATCAGTGCATGGGACTGATGGCAGGATCAGAAGAGGACATATGCCAAAATCAGTCTGGTCCTAATAAGGTACAATGTCCTTCTATGAAATCTGTTTGTAGTACTAGTACAGAATCAGCTACATCTGCATCAAGTGATGTAGATGCATCTGAATCTGAAGGAAATGTCTATCAATTGATAGATAAGTATGAGGACTTGTTGCAGGCCCTTAAGAAAAGCAAGAACCTGGTTAAATCTCAGGCTCATGAAATTGCTGAATTAAGGGTAGCTGCAACTGAGTTAGAGAAAGTAATTGATCAAAAGTTAAATGAAATTGCCAAGCTGAAGAATATAACTATTATTCAGATGGGCACAATTAATTATACCAATAATCAAGTGAAGAGTCTGGAGGCCAGACTAAGAATAGAAAAAGATTTAGTGGCTAGTTACTCTAAGCCAAAGTCTGTCTTACCCTTGATTGATGAATTTGTGAATCAAAAGGGTAAGGCAGGATTAGGATTCAAAGGTAACTCCAGGGCTGGCCGTTTCAAGAGGAAAGGCAAAGCTCCTGTCAAGCCACTGAACTTTTCAGTCCCTATTAAGTTTAGAAAGGTGCAAGTGCCTTCTAATCAATATGATCATGAAAATATTCATGGTCATATTAAGACTAATGTTCTGAAAAACAAAGGTGTAAATGCCAACAGGACTACCCATGTTCATAAACCCAATGATTATAAAAAATCAGTGGGTGAAGTTGCTGCAGCACCAGCAATGGACAGAAATTCTTTTGTCAAGGAAGTATCTAGATCTAGATACAACAAGTTTGAATGTTGGTGCTGTGGCAAGAGATGCCATTTTGCACTAGAGTACTGGTATAACACAAGTGTTAGAAAGAACAATAGTCTACCTGTTAGAAGAGATAATGGTAGCTTTGTGTATGCTAACTTGAACCAAGGACCCAAGACTTGCTTGGGTTCTAAGGGAAAGTAAATCTGTGTTGCAGGTGTATCCAAGTAGCCATTCCCCTATATGGTACTTGGATAGTGGTTGTTCCAGGCACATGACTGGAACAAAGGGGCTGTTAAAGGAGTATTCATCTGTCAAAGATGGACCTAAAGTGATCTTTGGTGGATCTGAAAAAGGAGTCATCAAAGGGTTTGGTAACATTTCTTCTAACCTAATTACTATCACCCAAGTGACTTATGTAAAAGGTTTGAAACATAATCTAATAAGCATAAGCCAGCTGAGTGATTTTGGATATGACATTTCATTTGTTAAGGATGGATGTCATATCAAAAGGTCAAGTGATCAAGAGATCATTTTGACTGGGTATAGGAAGAGAAATGTATATTGTCTTAATTTTGTATGTGAGAATAAGGCTTCTCCCATCTGTCTTGTAGCTGATGACAATGCTTCTCATTGTGTTAAGTGGCACAAGAGATTGGCTCATCTTAACTACAAGACAATTGGCCAACTCTTTATCAAAGAGTTAGTGAGGAATGATCCTCAAGTTAAGTGTATGAAGGAAGGGATATGCTCAGCTTGTCAAAAGGGCAAGCAGACAAAATCCTCCTTTCAAAGCCTTGAAAACAAGGATTCTGTGAGGTGCTTATACCTCTTGCATATGGATCTTTTTGGTCCTATGCCAGTTCATAGTCTAGGTAGGAAGATCTACACTTTTGTGGTTGTAGATGACTATTCTAGATTTACATGGGTGTTCTTTTTGAGACAGAAATCTGAAACCCCAAGTGTCTTACTTAATTTTGTAAAGCAAATTCAGAATGAACTGAATAGTACAGTGGTCAAAATCAGAAGTGACCATGGTACTGAGTTTCAATCTGAAAGCATGACAAAGTTATGTGAAGACTTTGGGATTTTCCAAGAGTTCTCCTCACCAAGAATACCTCAGCAAAATGGAATTGCTGAAAGAAAGAATAGAACATTAATTGAAGCTGGTAGAACTCTATTGAGTGACACCTCTCTACCAGAATATTTCTGGGCTGAGGCAGTAAACACTGCTTGTCATGTGATCAATAGGGTTTCTATCACCAAGAGCCACAAAAAGACTCCCTATGAGATGATGAAAGGTAGAAAACCAAATCTATCCTACTTCAGAATCTTTGGTTGCAAATGCTATATACTTAACAATGGTAAGTCATATTTGACTAAGTTTGCTGCCAAATCCCAGGATGGGATATTTGTTGGGTACAACACAAATAGTAAGGCCTATAGAGTCTTTAACTTAACTACTCAAGTTGTCGAAGAATCTGTGCATGTTGTATTTGATGAAACAAGATTAATCAATAGTGAGTTGTCTTGTAGATCAAATGACTCAACAGGTATAAGCAAGAAGATGGACAAGCTCTCCATTGCTGAAGCTTCAAGGGAAGATGGAGTATTGGAAAATGAAGGCTATTGTTCAGGGAGAGTACAAGATTCTATAGAAGATAAAGAAAACCAAGAGGTTCAGCATAATGAAGGAGCTGGAGATGTTCAACCAGAAGGGAATCTTCCTCCAGCTACAAGACATTTAAGAGACCATCCAGCAGATCAGATAATAGGTGATCCAAGACAGGGAGTGCAGACTAGAAGCAGAAGTCAAAGCACAGTTATGCATTCAAGTTTCCTGTCACAAATGGAGCCTAAGAAGTTTGAAGAAGCCATCCAAGACCAGCACTGGACTGATGCTATGCAAGAGGAGCTGAATCAATTCAGAAGGTGCAATGTCTGGGAGCTTGTTCCTAAACCAAGAGGCCACAATATAATTGGGACAAAATGGATCTATAGGAACAAGTTGGATGAGAGTGGAGTAATAGTGAAAAATAAAGCAAGATTGGTTGCTAAAGGATACAGGCAGGAAGAAGGGATTGACTTTGATCAAACCTTTGCCCCAGTAGCAAGGCTGGAGGCAATAAGAATGTTTCTTGCCTATGCAGCCTATCAAGACTTCAAGGTATACCAGATGGATATGAAGTCAGCATTTCTAAATGGTGATCTTAAAGAAGAAGTATATGTAGAGCAGCCATCAGGTTTTGTAGATCCTCTTAAACCTGATTATGTTTATAAGCTTAGAAAAGCTTTGTATGGGTTAAAGCAAGACCCAAGGGCTTGGTATGAAACCCTGTCTACTTTCCTTATTGAGAATAAATTCTCAAGAGGAAAAATAGACAAAACTCTATTCCTTAGGGAATCCAAAGGCAAGATCATCTTAGTTCAGATCTATATTGATGACATAATCTTTGGATCTACTGAAAACAACCTTTGTAAAAAGTTTGCCAAACTTATGCAAGGGAAGTTTGAGATGAGCAGTATGGGGGAACTGAAGTTCTTCTTGGGACTCCAAGTAAGACAGACTGATGATGGCTTGTCCATATCCCAGTCAAAGTTTACCAAAGAATTAATTAAGAAGTATGGTATGGAGTCATCCTCCATCATGAGAACTCCTATGGGAACAAGTATGCCTATATGCAAAAATGATGCAGGTAAACCTGTTGATGAGACTTTGTATAGAGGAATAATTGGTTCTCTACTATATCTCACAGCTAGTATACCAGATATTATGTATGCTACATGTGTCTGTGCTAGGTACTAAGCCTGTCCTAAAGAGTCTCATTATACTGCAGTCAAAAGGATTCTGAGATATCTTAAGGGCACACCTAATCTAGGCCTTTGGTACCCTAGGAATAGAGATTTTCTACTAACAGGTTATTCAGATGCAGACTTTGCAGGCTGTAGAGAGGATAGGAAGAGTACAACAGGTACTTGTCAATTCTTGGGAGGAAGATTGATATCTTGGAGTAGTAAGAAGCAGACCAGTGTGGCTATATCTACAGCTGAGTCAGAATATGTTGCTGCTGGCAGCTGCTGTGCACAACTATTGTGGATACAGCATCAGCTTAAAGATTATGGTATTCAAGTAAGTAGAACACCTCTTTTGTGTGATTCTAAGAGTGCAATTTCTATTGCTAATAATCCTGTTTCTCATAGTAGAACTAAGCATATAGAAATTAAATACCATTTTCTTAGAGATCATGTAGAAAGAGAAGACATCACATTGGAATTTGTTAAAACAGATTATCAAATAGCAGATGTATTCACTAAGCCTCTGGATGAAACAAAATTCAATAAATTTAAAATTGAATTAGGTATGCTGACCATTGATTAGATTATCAACAAACTATCAAGTGGTATCAACAAATTATCAACAAACTTACAAATAACATATTAGAATATCAAATGGTCTCAAGTGGTGTTGACAGAAGCAGAAAGTGGCTAAGTAAAATAGTGTCGACACATTCAGTGATAATGTGTCGACTCAGTGAAGTAATGTCGACAAGTCAGAAATATTGTGTCGACATAGAGAATATGTGTCGACACTTAAGAATTAAATTGTCGACTTATCCAGGAATGTAGTGTCGACTTCACCAGAATAGTGATGTCGACACTTACAAATTTTGTGTCGACACTTATCCTAAGAGTCGACACAGATTTTCTGATACTCTACTATATCTCTCAGGTGTCGACATATCCACAATTGGTGTCGACACATAGTAGACAGATTTGTTGTCGAGACAATATAAGTTTGTGTCGACACATTCCATCTGTGTCGGCACATATAGACTGTTTTTGCCCGCCTTTTGATCTTCTTTCAATAGAAGGTATAAATAGGTCAAGAACTTATTCAGTCGACACACTTACAAGGTTTTCGAGACTGAAACCCTGTGTCAACTTTCTCTCTCTCTCTCTTCTCTCAAGCTTTCTCACTTGAACAATGGTGCTGAAGATTGAAGACAACGTCAATGAAGGTTATGAGTTGGTAAGGAATGCCTTTGCCGAAGCCCCGACAGATGTTCAACGAGTTATCACTCTTATTTCCGAATCCGGATTAGAGTTTTTAGTATCTGAACCTTCTAAGATATGGAAGAAGGCGGTGCATGAATTCTTTAACTCTGCATCAATAGATTCAGATATTCTCAAGATCAAGTCCACTGTTCATGGGTCGCCAGTGAAGATTACCCCAAGAAGTCTAAGGAAGATTCTACATTTACCAATAATTGAGAATGAAGAAGAAGTCACTGCTTCTAAGTTAAGGGAGGCTATCCAATGGTGCGGATTGGATCCCACCCTGAAAATTGGAGCTGCGTTCAACAGGAAAGGGATGAATCAGCAAGGGAAGTATTTGTCTGAAGTAGTTGGCAAGGTGATTCTGTGCAAACCAGGGGGACATGATAGGATTTCAGCCTATATGTTCAGCCTAATGACCAGAATTGTGTTTACAATTCCAATTGATTGGTCAGCTGTAATCTTTGAAAAGATTAAGGAAGGAATCCAGAAGCCAAATCTGGCTAGAATTATGAGTTTATATCTGAATGGAGTGATCCCTGAGGTAATGCAACACCTGCCAGGAACAAAAATCAATCACATGAGAAAGATGGACATGAGATTGTTCTCTAGGTGGGATAGGGTGCTGTCTAAGGATGTGCCTGATGAGAGCAGGCAGGACACCCCAGTGAAATCCTCTTCTCATGCTCAAGATACTGAGCAGCTTCAAGAAGAACAAGAAAGGAAGCAGGATAAAGATCACCCTGCGTCTACTCCAGCCCAGCAAGACACTATACCTGCACAAATGCAGGGGGAGCAAGCTCATTCTCCTGCCCAGAATGATTCTACTCCTAACCAGGTACAGTTGCAGGGGGAGCTGGTGTATTTTCTTATAAAAGATATTTCTAATATTTCAATTTCTGCACAGGTGCAGGGGGAGCAAGTGTACTCACCTGCCCAGGACATTGCCAATACTGAACAAGTACAGGGGGAGAAGATGTCAGACCCAGTGCAAGAGGCAGTACAAATTGATATCTCCAAAGATCTGAATATAGAAGATCCAATTGATACATCTTATGTTCAAGCTCAAAAGGAATATACTCTAGATGAGTTATTTCCTAATGTTGATATTGCTACTGATAGAGTAGAAGAGGGGCAAGATATTGAGAAGGCCCTTGACATGGAGATAGAAATTGAGAAGGAGCAAGTAGTTGAGGAGGAGTCTGTGCATGTTGAGGCTGACCAACATGGCACTGAGATAGATATTCATCCACATCCTTAAGAAAGAGTTCAAATTGATAGTTCATCTGAATCTGAGACTGAAGAAGCCAGAATGGCTAAGAAGAGAAAACTTGTTATTTTCAAGAGAAGGAGCAAAGGTTATAAGCAGGCTCTACAGACTACAACTCAACAATCCCATTCTGAATTTAATTATAACAAGTTTATGGTTGATTTGCAAGTAAAGCTAGATGAACATAGATTGGCAGTTGAAAAATATGTTGATGAGAGCAATAAATCTCTTCAATTTGACTTGGCTCAAGACATTAAGTCTATTATATTTGAAGTGAATATGAACAAAAAGGAAATGACAGATTGTTTCCACAAAGGAGGTAATGCTGTAGTATTCTTGGCTAAACAACATCAGTCCATTATTACCAAGGCAGATGATATAGCACTGAAGCAAGGCTATGTTCTTACCAATCAGATAAACATGAATGCAAATCTTGAAGACTCTCACAATGTGATTCTTAATGAGTTGAAAAAGACTACTACTGAAGGGCAAACTGAAGCAAGAGCAAAAGAGATAGAAGAATTTGATAAGAAACTTCAAGATGCAATTGAATCAGTTAAAACTGCTATCACTACCTCTCAAAAGGACATATCTGACAAGCTTCAAAAGTTAAAACCATTTTTTAAAGAGGGTGTGAATTATCTGGATGGCCAGATCAGATTTCAGAAGGAAGATCTAAGAGATCATATTACCAGAGAAGCCATAAAGGGGGAGAGGTTGTTAGTTCATGCTGGCTCAGAGCACACCAAATGGGTGACAAATAGTATTCGAGCCACATTGGGATATCCACCTTTGTGTGATGATGCTATGGTGGCTGAGTCAGGAATACAAACAGATCTACTTGAAGGCAATCAACCTGAGGTTGCCCAAGTCATTTACCCTCCTCTAGATTTTGATATGATTGATCAGCAAGTTCAAGATATGTATAGCCCTCCAAAGGAGGTTAACAAGGTTGTTATTGAGAAAGTGGATAAGCCTGAGGCCAATTTGAAAGAACAACAAGATGCTCTACTATCCAAGAAGAGATTTAGAGAGCAAGCTGAACTTAAGCCAGATTTTGAGCAGTGGAGCCCTACTTCAAGAAATATTATACTCACTGCATGGAAGGCTGTAAAAGACCAAGTACATGAAAGAGGGAAGTGGTATAATGAAATGGAATGGCAAAAGCATGAAGCTAGGCAAGAGGCTATAGTACAGTTCAGAAGAAAAGCCAAGCTGGGTAGGCTGCCACCAGATGCTCAGGAGCCGAGCAAGTACTTTCCAAAGACCTATCATTACTTTGAAAGGCAAAGGCTCAAGGAAGAAGCTCTAAAGAAAGCTGAGCTAAAAGGCAAGAAGCCAGCTGAAGTTGCTGAAGCTCCTGTGAAGGCTCAAATCCAATCTGGCAAAGGAATTGTCATAAAAGAGCCTGATCAGTCTTAGTTTTAAGTTCTTTCAAATGTGTTTTGTAATGTTGTGTTTAAACTTTCAATGTAAACAACTGTAATCAAACATTACCAAGTTATAAACAAAATTTTGTTTGGAATCACATATTCATGTTCACTCTGTGTTGAATTGTTAATGTTTTGTTTATAAAGTATTCCTGTAATGTCATACATCATCATTTTTTTTATATAAATGGTGTATATCATTGGCTCTAAGGGTTATGACTTCTCCAAATAGGTGGAGATTGTTGGGTACATTGGAAAATGTGTACCTGATTTGAAGAGGTCCAACTTAGCTCAATGATATACATCAAGGTGTATTTGATGTTGTTTTGAGTTGACATGTGCAGGTGAAGAAGTGTTAAAGAATGCAGAAAAATATTCTAAGTCCATATGTCGACACCTGAAGAAACAGTGTTGACACTTCAGAATATTTGTATCGACACTTGAAGGAAGCTGTGTCGACACAAAGAAAGATAGTCGACCACATTTGTGTCGACACTGGGAAGCAGTGTCGACTCACAGGAAGATAGTCGACCACATTTGTGTCGACACTGGGAGGCTGTGTCGACACAATGAGACAGAGTCGACACACATTTTGGCAGAAGTTGACAATACTTGTGTCGACACCAGAAGACTAAGTCGACACATTTTGGCAGAGTCAACAATTGATGTGTCGACACCTGAAGGTAGTGTCGACACATACTGAGTTCTGAATCTACAACAACTGTGTCGACACACAGGACTTGTGTCGACACACTGCAAAGTCAAGACCAAGTTATTTTCTGAAGAAAGATGAAGTGTTGAGTCGACATAAATTCTCTGTGTCGACTCATTCTCAAAATAAAGTTCTGAAGAAGCTGTGTCGACTTAAAAGCAAACTTGTCGACATCATCAAAGGCTGTGTCGACACCAAAGTTACTTGTGTCGACACATATAGACAGTTGGTCTCGACACTTCCTGACAGTCTGTCTCAACACTTTGCTGACCAAGACTAAGGCACAGGATCTATTTGAAGACTTGACAGCTGTGGGTTGCAGCCAGTTAACTGATGTTGTCAGACTTGTCAGAAGACAGTTATAAACCGGATCAGCCGGTTACCATTAAGAAGGTCTATAAATAGACAGATTCAGAAAGAAGAAAACAGATTAAAAACTTTGGCAATCAAATTGAGAAATCAAATCAAGAAGGAGTAATACACTAAAGAAGATCTTCATCAGAAGATCTAAGAAGACGATCTCAGGATCGATCTAAGAAGAGTTCTAACAAGAATTCAGAAGTATCATCAAAGGTGTTGGATAGAGAGGGATCCACCCATTTTGAAGAAGAAGAAGGAAGCCATCAGTGGTTTCTCAAGAAGCTGTTTGGAAATCAACTCAGCTAAGTTCAGATTCAAGAAGCTTTGAAGAAAGCTCAGATTCAGTTGATTTCATCAGCTGATCAAGAATTGTCTTGTCATCTTCTCTCTCAACAAAGGCAAGACATTAAAACTTCTTTTCTAAATTTCTGTAGGATCTGTTTTACATAGATCTGAGTTGTAAGCCTGTGATATAAAGGCTGAGTGTAGGAGAGTTGATCTCTGAGTGGTAGGGCTGTTTGCCTGAGTGTAGGAGAAGGTTCTTCTCTGAGTTGTAGGCATTGTGATTAGGCTGAGGTAGGGCTGTTGTGCCTGAGTTGTAGGAAGCTATCCAGGTTCTGAGCTGTAGGATCTGAGGATCTGAGAATAGTGGAAGTTTGGCCGAATCTAGCATACTGCTAGATAGGTGAAGGGGGAAAGTGGATGTACCCAAACCTTGGGGAACCACTATAAAACATTGTGCAATCTGTGATGATTAAATTTCTGTGATTGCTGTGCTGGTTGTTTTAATTTTGTGATTGAATTCTGTCTAAAAGTATAAACAAGAAATTAGAACCTATTCACCCCCCTCTAGGTGTTTAGGTTGTCTTGAAAGTAAAACTATCAGTGGAAGTTAGGTCAACAGCAAATCCACGTTGTACAACTCATATTCGTCAAGAAATAGCCCAGTCACGCCACGTAGGAAGAAGGTCAAAATTTAAAGTCAAGGCAAAAGGTCAAAGTAAACAGCCAGATGGAAGAGTCTGGCTCTAGATGCAAGAGGCGAGTATGATACTCGCCTAAGTGAGCAGTTGGTCAGCAAGGGTGGCGAGCATCAACCACCAATGGGGTGGCCATCTAACATACTCGCCAAGTGGGAGACCTGCCAACAACATCTCGCCAGGAGTGCACGAGGATCCTTTGATGTTCGCCAAGTCGCAAGTCACGAGGAATAACAGTTCGGAGGGGAGACCTTGTCCGGGGAGGGTGTTCTCGCCAGGAAACCCCCCAGGTTTTTTCTATAAATAGGACCTCAAAAAAACTCCTAAACCCTCCATCGTGCGCTCGTTCGAGACCCTATCTCGACAGTTAATGATTTCCACATACCTTGCTCAGCCATCTTGGTTGTGGAGGGGAATTAGATAAAACTTCCGGATACGTCGTGGGACCTCCCTGCTGCAGCACCTGGGTTCATCTAGTTCTCTCTCTTCCATGTTCTTGTCTTCAGATCCAGATAGCTAAATCGCTGGACAAGTAGCCTTCGACTGTACTTAGGTCTAAATATTTTGGAGTAGGTTTTTCCCGGCTTCAACATTTTGGTACGGTGAGTATGGATCGCAGTCAAAGGAGGAAAGTACTGGAAAGAGGCTTCATGGTGAACGGAGATGAGCAGGAAGCAGTGGCGGACAACTCGCAGGGCCCAAGTGAGTATGTGACCCGGGCTGAGTTCAGCGCTGAGGTTGGAGGCTTCGTACAACGCCTAGAGGAAACAGTGCCCTCGCTGCTGGCTCCTCGCTTGGAGTCCACGATGACGTCGCTTCCTCACGAGGCCCTGTCGGAGGATATCGTGTTGTCAAGGCGGGCAGACAAGGAATCGATGGTGGAGGAGCAGGAGCGACCAGCCCAGTCGATATAATACCTGACGAGAACTCAGGGGATTAGGATCTGGGAGGGCGATTATCAAGCAGGATTCTCAGATACTTGCGCGGGCGAGTTCAGAGCTTACCACCTATCCACAAGTCGCCTCCAAGGAGGGAGGAGCCCATTCAGCTTAGAGGTGTTGTCGGCCCCCATTCCTGAAGGGTTCAGATACCTGATCCTGAGCTATTACCCAGGAAGAGATGACCCGGTCAGGCATCTTCAATGGTTTGAAGACGTCGTCTCCAATCGCAGCATGACAGATGCGTTCAAGTTCTAGTTCTTCGCCATCACCTTCGAATGGAAGGCCAGAGACCGGTTCCACCATCTGTCGACTAACTCCATCAACTACTTCGGTGACCTGCGACGGGGGCTGATGACGAGGTTCGCCATGTTGAAGAAGCGAAATAAGGAGACGATGGCTCTTTTCTATCTGCGTCAAAGAGAGCAGGAGACGCTGGTACACTATATTGAATGCTTCCAGGAGGAGGTCCTAGGAATCCAGGAGGTGGATGGTTTCAACGTGAAGCTGGCCCTAACGTTCGGCCTCAAGCAAGGGTTGTTCAACATGGAGATCAACTCAGATCCCCCGGAGTCTTACGAGGAGCTGATCGAGAGGGCCAATAGGTTCGTGTAGGGTGAGTCGACCAACACTAGTGTTGGGTATTGTATCCACAATAATATAGATTTGTATGAAGTCACCCTTGAACTAAGATGAATTAAGTTGTATTTGATATCTTATTTGAGTTATGTGTTTGCAGGACTTAATCGCCAAGTATAGAACAATGTTAGTCTATAGTGGGTCACCAAACACTGGACCATACAATGTAATCCCTCATTGTGTGATCCATGTTGTTGACTCATGTGTAGCCTCTCTATTGGGATACACTTCATTTTCAAGCACTAGGTTTGTTGGAGAAAGACATGTTGCTGATTCCATTGAAGAAAGGAAAATTTTCATAAACCAAAATTTTCTAAGTGTTTCACTCGAGTAGAATTCTAGTACTCGAGTAGAATTCTAGTACTCGAGTAGAATCTTTAGTTGTACTCGAGTAAGACTAGTATGGATTTCGAGTAAAAGAAATGGTTCTCGAGACGTTTGAATCTAGTTCTCGAGAGGCCAAGTCAATTACTCGAGTAGACTTCTTCTCTTTCTCGAGTTGACAGATTTTCCTTCTCAGAAATTTTCTATGTATTATACTCGAGTAGTCAAGTTCAATACTTGAGCAGATGAGCACTTTGACTCGAGTGACAGAAGGAAAGTTCTCGAGAAGTATCTACCCCACTCGAGTAGTGAAGCTCCTGTACTCGAGAAGTCTAGTTCCAATACTCGAGTAACCAGTTTTATTCCCAGAATTTTCTCCAAGTCTTTTTCTCGAGAAGTTCACTTCCACTTCTTGAGTAACATTTTTAGCACTCGAGTAATCCTCATTCCACTCGAGTGATAATGAATTCTGTCCTGAAATTTCCTGAAATGCTTTTTCTCGAGTAGTCCGATATTGTCTTCTCGAGAACCCGTTTTAGTACTCGAGTAGTTCTTCCTTCACTCGAGTAATCCAGTCATCTTTTCAGAAAATTTCGCTAAGTCCTAACAGACGTTATTTTCAAATAACTTGACATGATTGGTCCACGTGGCTGTCATTAATGATAATTATGACCGTTAGGGATTTCTTATAAAAGGTCTTATCATTCCAACCAACCCTAAGCGTGTAAAAGATATATTCTAAGAATTCTAAATTGCAATTCTTTTTCCTAATCGGAAGTCACTGCCGCTCATCGTGCAAATCACCAAGGGCTTTCATTCAAGAAGATTCAGACCAGTCGACTTGCAGATCAAGATCGTTTTAAATCTTTACATCTTCTCTTTGATCTTGTGAGTCAAGATTTCTCAGATCAAGGATCTAGTCAAGAGTTTTCTTAAATAATTTCTGATAAAGCCGCAAGGATCAAGAAGGAAGACCTAGGCCAAAATTTTCAGATCTGAGAGAGATATTCTATTTGTAATTTTGATTTTAATCTATTCTTGTAGGAGATTATTCTCCGAGTGTTGGAGCTTTGTTCTCCGAGTTGTAGGAAGTTTTATCTTCCGAGTGTAGATCCGTTTTGTGGATCGAGTTGTAGGAACGTTGTTCCGAGTGGTAGGATTGTTTTCAATCTGAGATTAGTGGAGTAGCTGAGACTAGTGCATTGCTAGATCGGTGAGTGGAAAGTGGACGTACCTAAGGTTGGAGAACCACTATAATTCTTGGTGTCGTCTGTGATTGCTTGGTTATTTTTTAATGCATATATCATTAAATTTTTCATTTCGTAAAAAGACGCACAACTCACCTATCATCCCCCTCTAGGTGATTTAGGTATACAACTTAAATATTTTTCAATTGGTATCAGAGGGAGGTTGATCATTAAAAGGTTAACACCTTGATCAGATCTGCCCCAAATTATCTTTTGAGTTATCCAAGCATGGAAAAGGGCAAGGATTTTGCTAAGCTTCCCTTGTGTACAAAGACCAACTTTCCCATGTGGAAATAAATGATTAAGTTTTTCATGGGAGCAGTGGATCCAAAGATCTTCATGATTGTTGAAGAAGGTCCTTATGTTCCTATGGCCGTCTCCACTATAGATCCTACAAAGAAAGTTCCTAAGAAGTTGATGGATCTCGACAAGGATGAGATTGCACTTGTCTCTTTAGACAAGAAGGCCAAAAACATCATCGCAAGTGCAGTCGATGACTCTATGCTGCAAAATCTTATTCACTGCCAATCCGCTAAGGAAATATAGCAGTCCCTCATCACCTTGATGGAAGGTACAGAAGAAGTTAGGGATGATAGAAGATCCCTCCTGAATCAAAAATATGAAGCCTTCCGACAAGGACCCAAGGATACTATTGCAGATACATTTGAAAATTTCCTCAAGATAGTTAATGACCTAAGAGTATATGTCCGGGTCTTCACAAATGGAGAGATGAATGATAAATTTCTAAGGTCCCTGACTAAGGAGTGAGACAATAAAGTCTGTGCCATCCGGGAGTTTGGCAAGCTAACAGAGACTGATCCCCAGAATCTCTTCAGAAAGCTAATGTCATATGAGCTACAGATCAATTCTAGAAAAGCTGAAGAAGAGAAGAGTCGGTTCTCATCCAAGGAGAAGTCTATCGCACTAAAGGCAGACAGCTCAAGGAAAGCCAAAGCTACATCACCTGCCCCTGCACAGGTAGATAGTGAAGAAGAATCCTTAGAGCCAAGCACCTCAGGCTCAGAACTATCTGAAGGAGAGTTCTCTCTACTCTCAAGACAGTTCAACAAATTCTTGAACAAAAAGAAGCAATGGAGAGGCAAGGATTTCTCGTACAAAAGATCACGACATGATGGTGATCGACACAAGAAAGGTTCAAGTATCCAAGACAGATATCACACTAAATAGAATAAATATATTTCTGCTGACATCATTTGTTACTATTACAATAAGCCAGGTCACGTTATTGCTGACTGCCCCCACAAGAAGAAGGAGGGTGGAAAAAAAGAGGAGAAGAAATCTTCTTATCACAAGAAGAGAACTGAAAGAAGCCTTGTAGCCAAAAAGGGCAAGACTCTCGGCGACTCTGACTCATCTGAGTCAAGTGAAGAAGAGGAAGCCTACTTTGGGCTAATGGCGTATACTGATAAAGAAGAAGAACCCCAATTCACTGGGGAGGTAAAATCTCACACTCCTCTTTCTGAATCAGATGTCTCTGATCATGATCATGAGGACAACCCTTTTGACAATAAGTCTGAACTCATGACCCAATATAAGGAGTTAATTAAGGCTTACGACAAATGTCGAAAAGTCGTGAAAACTCAAGGCAAAGAGATTAAATCTCTAAAGGATGAAGAGATCACTCTGAGAGAGGAAGTCGTCAAGATGGACTCACTTAGAGAAGACCTAAATACTGCTGTTGAAGAGTATAACAAGGCTCTCGAGCACCTAGATCTGAAGGAGAAGATCATCAAAGAACAGGAAGAACAAATTGAAGCAGAAAAGAAGCTCGTTGAAAGCTTCTCCAAGCCCAAGACTGTCCTTCCTTTGGTTACTGAATTCTCAGCTTAGACCAAAGGTGCTGGCTTAGGCCATATTGATGCTCCTAGTAAATCCTCTAGGAGAAATAAGGCTCAACAAAAGAATAAGGCGAGCAAGAAGGCTTTGGCCAAGGAAAAGGGGAAAGCTCCTCAAGATCAGACGACATTTAAAAAGGTTATCTTTCCTACCAATAAGTTTGATCTTGATTCATCCTACGGCCACTTCACTAGGCCTGTATATATAGAGCCCAAGTCTAGGTACCAAGGATGGACTCGTCCTCGAAACTTTGGTGAAAGTATCTTTGAGGCCCCTTATGAAGATATTACTCTTCAGAGCTATGACCCTTATAAACATGGTCATAACATCAAGAAGGCACCAAAAGTAAAGCCCATTATGGAAAAGCCCCTTAAGGAGAAGAAGCCATGTGAATGCCATCATCATGAAGCTTCTATCTCCAAGACTGCTGTCCCTACTAGACCACACTCTCTAAAAGTCAAGCAGGAGAAATTTAGGCAAAGATACAACTGGTTTGACTGTTGGTGCTGTGGCAGAATTGGTCACTTTGCCATTGATTGCTGGTTTAACTCCAGAAACTATGCAACTCCTTAGATTAACAATGTGAGAAAGACCTCTCATAATGTTAATACATGTAGGGGGAGCAAGCTAACTAGATACCAAGGACCCAAGCGAGTTTGGGTTCCTAAGGCAAACTGATTTGTGATTACAGGTATGTCCAAAGGCCACAAAAACTCCAATCTGGTATTTGGACAGTGGATGCTATCGACATATGATCGGGGCAAGAAGCCTTCTTCAAAATTACTCACCAGTCGTGAACAAGCCAAAGGTCATCTTTGGAGGTTCTTATAGAGGAATTATGAAAGGCTATGGCATGATTACGAATGGCAGTGTATCCTTCTCAGATGTGGCTTACGTTGAAGGATTGGAACACAATCTCATAAGCATAAGCCAACTCTGCGATAAAGGATGATACATAGTTGAATTTCATGCAGATAAGTGTTTGATAAAATCGGTTGATAATTTAGAAATGATTTTATCAGGCACTTGTAGTAGAAATATCTTTTGTTTGAATTTTATTTGCATAGACTCTTCTACACTAGTATGTCTTTTGGCAAAATATAGTGCGTCTCTTGGTGACCAATGACACAAGAGATTAACACATATTAATTTCAAAACTATTAATAAATTATTTTCTCTAAACTTAGTACGTGATGCCCCAAATGTCAAGTGCTCTAAAGATAGACCTTATCACGCACGTGTAAAAGACAAGCAAATAAGGGCTACTTTCAAAAGCATTATAGGAAAAGACTCTAATAGGTGTTTACATCTACTTTATATGGACTTGTTCGGTCCACTGCAAGCTAGAAGTTAGGGGGGGGGGGGGGTAGGGGGGGGGGGGTAGGGATTATAAGTTGGTTATTGTTGACGATTACTCGCGCTTTGCGTGGGTGTTCTTTCTGAAACACAAGTCAGATACCTTTGACATCTTTACAAATTTTTTCAGGCAGATCCAAAATGAAGATAATTGTTCCGTAGTCAAAATCAGAAGTGACAATAAAACTGAGTTCAAATCTGGGGCCATGACAGAATTTTGTGAAAGCCTTGATATCTTTCATGAGTTTTCCTCTCCACATACTCCTCAATAGAATAGAGTGGCTGAGAGAAGGAATAGAACACTTATAGAGGTCTATAGAACCATGTTGAGTGATGCCTCACTACAAGAGTACTTCTGAGCTGAAGCCATCAACACTGCATGCCACATGCAAAATCGAGCACTCATAAACAAGAACCATAATAAGACACCTCACGAACTTCTAAAGGGCAGAAAGCCGACTGTCTCATATTTTAGAATCTTTAGCTATAAATGCTTCGTCTTTAACAATGACAAGTATCATACTACTAAATTTAATGAAAAGAGCTTTGAAGGTATTTTCGTAGGGTATAGTAGCCATAGTAAGGCATAGAGGGTATTTAATAAGAAAACCCTGGTTGTAGAAGAATCTATTCATGTTGTATTTGATAAGACGAGCCTGCTTCAAAGCGACTCTTCTAGTGTGCTTATTGAAGATGCAGGTTCAAAGATGAAAGAACTCAACATGAGTGAGCCGACTGAAGAAATAGGTGAAAAGTTCATCAAGATCACTACTCCAACCCCTATTAGAGAGGTTGATGATCAAGATGAAGAAATCATCCAAGCTGATGAAGTCACTCCTGTGGTTGAAGACACTCCAGATGTAAGGAATCTAGAGCTCAGACATATGAAGGATCACCCAATGGACCAAATCATAGGAGATCCCCGGGATAGTGTTAGAACTCATAGAGGTACATATAACAAGAATTTATATTTGAGTTTTCTCTCACAGGTTGAACAGAAGAAGTTTGAGGAAGCAAACTCAGACGCATCATGTATAATGGCTATGAAAGAAGAGCTGAATCAGTTCAAGCGTTGCCAAGTCTGGAAACTTGTTCCAAGACCCAAAGGCAAGAACGTCATTGGGACAAAGTGGGTCTACTGGAACAAGATGAACGAGGATAGAACTACCATAAAGAACAAGGCCAGACCCGTCGCCAAAGGTTACAGACAAGAAAAAGGAATCGACTTCGACCAGACGTATGCTCTAGTGGCAAGGCTGGAGGCAATCAGGTTGTTTCTAGCATATGCTACATTTAAGGGCTTCACGGTCTATCAGATGGACGTGAAGTCCGTTTTCCTTAATGTGACATAAAGGAAGAGGTGTATGTGGAACAACCTCTAGGTTTCGTTGACTCTAACTTTTCTGATTATGTTTATCTGCTCTCTAAAGCTTTGTATGGTTTGAAACAAGCTCCTCGAGCTTGGTATGAGACGCTGTCTAGCTTTCTTCTTAAGAACAAGTTCACAAGGGGAAAGATAGATAAGACATTAATTCTTAGGGAAATAAAAGGCAAGATTTTGTTAGTGCAAATCTATGTCGACGATATTATTTTTGGCTCTACTGACAACAACCTCTTCAAGAAGTTTTCAAAATTTATGCAATGGAAGTTTGAAATAAGCAGTATGGGAGAGCTGAAGTATTTATTAGGACTTTAGGTGAAATAATCTGAAGATGGAATTTTCATCTCGCAGTCAAAGTTCACCAAGGAATTAATTAAGAAATTCGGAATGGAGAACACAACCTCAATGAGGACTCCAATGGGTTCAGTTGTGTCTCTGGACAAAGATGAGAAAGGGAAACCTTTTGATGAAACCAAGTATAGAAGCATAATTGGATCCTTGCTCTACCTTACTGCTAGTAGACCAGACATAATGTTCTCCATATTTGTATGTGCTAGATTCCAAGTGAACTGTAAGGAATCTCACTATGCTGCTGCAAAGAGGATTTTGAGATACCTTAAAGGTACACCGAATCTTGGCTTATGGTACCCAAGAAGTAATGACAATGAACTAATTGGCTTCTCAGATGCAGATTTTGTAGGTAGTAAAGATGATAGAAAGAGCACTTTTGGGACTTGCCAATTCCTTGGAAGAAGACTCATTTCTTGGAGCAGCAAAAAGCAAAATTGTGTCGCAATTTCAACGGCCGAGTCAGAATACATTTCTGCCGACAGTTGTTGTGCACAATTGCTTTGGATAAAGAACCAACTAGAAAATTACAACCTGAGAGTCAAAGACATTCCTTTATTTTGTGACTCCTCCAGTGCGATCCCAATAGCCAACAACCCAGTCTCTCATAGCCGGACAAAGCACATAGAGCTGCGATACTACTTCATCCGGGAGAATGTGGAGCATGGGGACATAGATCTACAATATGTCCCAACTGACAGGCAGATTGCAGATATATTCACGAATCCGCTGGACGAGACCAAGTTCTCATTCTTCAAAACAGAACTTGGAATGTTCAACAAAAAAGAATAAAGAAGGAGGACTCATAACATAGCTCAAAGATCAAGGAAGACGTCAAAAAGTCAGAATTTCTCAAAGTTAGACTTCATTTCTCGAGTAAGATAATGACCACTTGAGTACTTGTCTTTATTTATCGAGTAAGAAAATGACTACTCGAGTACTTCTTTGGACTACTCGAGAACTCAAAAAGTCACTCGAGTAATACCACTCGAGCACTGAGTTTCCTCTCAAGAAGCATAAAGATATCATTCAAGTACCCTCATTCTCTCACTCGAGTACTGCCGATCCACTCGAGAAATGGGAAGCAAATTTCTCAAATTCTATTCAAATCCCTTTATTCGCAACCCAAAGCCTATACCGCCATTTTCTAAGGTATATTCGATTAATTACTTCCTCAATCATCGATAGTTAGGGTTATATAAATAGAAAAATCGGATTTCATTTTATACACAATTTCAAAAACCCTCTCTCTCTCGACAAAGAAAGAAAGTCCCTTCGCCTTCCGTCGCTGTTATAGAGCTCGCCGTCGTCGCCACCACCAGCAGTCGATTTCTCTAATTCTCTGAAAAAATGGCACCATCTTCTAAGGTTGGTATTGGCAGTGAACTCGTTGTCACCGGAATTGCAGAACTTTGAGACAATTTCAGAAATCTTCTTATTCTTCTCGACACCGCCGGTTTGACCTTCGTCCTCCAGCAGCCCTGCAAGATTATTTTTACTGAAGTAGAAGAATTCTTTCGAAATGTCAAAGTGAAGAGGAATGACAAGGTTCTTAAGTCCAAGGTTAAAGAGATTAAGATCAAACTCACCAAATCCTCTATATCTACATTTCTTTGGTTGCCTTTAGTTGATGAAGAAGATGAACTCACTTATGAAGATACTGATCGAGCATGCAGATTTTTTGGGATTTCAACAGAAATTACTTTCATTTGACGACCAGATCTCAACCCTGAGAGCAAATTCCTGGTGGACATCATTATCAAGATTCTCCTATGTAAGACAAGTTCTATAAGGGACATCTCAAATAATATATTTGACATGATGATAACAATTATCTGCAGAAAATGATTTCAATTTGGTATGCTGATTCTTGCTAAGATAAGGGAGAGCATCAAGGCTCCTAATTATTCCAGGATCATCTCTCTGATGCTGCATGATATAAATCCTGAGGTATTTGGTTTCTCTAAAGGAACAACCCTTCATCATATAAATAAGGTATCCATCTCTTCTATTCAGAGATGGGAACTAAAATTACTGAATTCTGCCCAGGCTGCTAAAGCTAGTGAACATCCAGCTACAGAGGACAGGACCTCATCTCCCTCTCAACCTCATATTGCTAGCACATCTGGTGCAGCTGCTGAGGGGGAGCCTGCTCCTTCTGTTCAAAAGGAAAGAATATTTACTCCACCTGCTGCTTCTCTCCCGTCATCCACTCATGAAGAAATTCTATCAGATGCTCAAGTGCAAGAAACCATACTCTCTACTACAGAAAACATCAATCAAATGATAGAAGAACTAAACTCTAAAGAGCCTCTTCCTCCCCTCCAGAAAGACAAACCTGCAGAACCATCCAAGGAACCAACTCCAGTACCATCACCCTCTCCTATTCCATCTCCAGAATCCCTGTTCCCCAATTTCCTGCTACTGATAAAGAGCAAGATGAGACCATACTGATTTCTGATGAGAAAGAGCAGACTCCAGAACCAGCTGAAGCTCCTCTAAAGAGCTTGGACTTTACTCTTCCCACCATCATTGGTGAGGAAGGAGATGTTCTGATTCACACTACCAGAGCTCAGAGCTTAGTGATCATTGAAGAGATTACTTCATGGACTGCTCCTCCTCCTCTAGTTCCTCATACTGCAACTGCAACACCTGCTTCCAATGATCTTCTAGGTAAGTTAGAATAAATGCTGATGGACCAGAGAAAGTATTTTGATGAATCTTTGAAGGCTGTTCAAGAGAAAGTCACTGCCCTTGAAAAAGAAATGAGCAGAGGCTTTGTAGAAATCCAGCACAGCATTGATGAGCTGAAACATTTGTTCAAAGTAGGTGGAAAAGCTCTGGACCACACCATCACCAGTGTTGATCAGGTGATGGACCAAGCAGTTACTCTGGCTAATAATCAAATATATCTAGAAAAGAAAGCCCAAGAGCACAACCTCAAGATCTGTGAAGATGTGGGAACATTTAAAGATGATACTCTAGCAACCCTCCATGTAGAAGTCAGAAAGGGGGAGGGTCTAGTCAAAGAGTACTTAGAAAAATCAAATGCAGATGTGAAAACTCTTTGGACTGCTAAGTTGAATGAAATTCATGCTGATGTACAGAATCAAATAGATGATGTGAAGTTTCATATCTATGACACTATAATATGGATGCATAACCAGATCTTCCCTGAGTTCCAAGCTGACCCAAACATAATTCCTCATCATCTCAATCCCCTTGCACAACATCAGCCAGCTCAGATGCCTGCTCCTCAACCTACATTTTATCCAAGGCCTGAAGGGTCAGAAGCTCCTCCTCCAGAATCATATGCTCAGGTATGGAAATCAGATATACCACAAGATCTACCTAAAGTACAGATCCCTAAAAGAAGAAAGTATGGTGATGGAGCTTCTGCCAGCAGATCAATTCCAAATCCAGAGGCAGAGAAAAGGAAAGCTCAGGAATTTGCAGAAATCTGGAGCCCTACTTCAAAGTCACAAATTTTTGATACTCTCAAGTTAGTAATGGATTATAATGAAAGCAGGACTAATCACTATAGTTCCCAGAAATGAGAACTGTATGAAAAGTCTATGACCAAAAGAATAATATATGATCGAGAATATGGAAGGAACAATCCTAATGCACCACCAAGACCCCCAAAATACTATCCTAAATCATTCAGTTATCAGAGAAAGCAACAAGAGAAGAAAGATAGATAGCAACAACAATAACAATACCAACATCAAGACAAAGAATGAAGAAAATTCTAAGATTATGGATTGGAATTGTGTAGAACTGAAATTTTGAAACAATTCTATTTATATAAATCCTTAATTTTGATGATCTTTTCTTTGTCTTTAATTATTGTGCATGTTATTCTGTTCTTATCCTCTATAACTTGTCTTTTTATTTTGATATAATTCACCTTAGTGTAGAGGGTTCTGACTTCTATAAATAGGGGGAGATTGTTGGGTATTGTATCCACAATAACCTAGATTTGTATAAATTCATCCTTGAACTAAGATGGATTAAGTTGTATTTGATATCTTGTTTGAGTTATGTGATTGTAGGACTTAATTGCCAAGTGTAGACCAATGTCAGTCTACAGTGGGTCACCAAATACAGGACCATACAATGTAATCCTTCATTGTGTGATCCATGGTGTTGACTCATGTGTAGCCTCTCTATTGAGATACACTTCATTTTCAAGCACTAGGTTTGTTGGAGAAAGACATGTTGCTGATTCCATTGAAGAAAGGAAAATTTTCATAAACCAAAATTTTCTAAGTGTTTCACTCGAGTAGAATTCTAGTACTCGAGTAGAATCTTTAGATGTACTCGAGTAAGACTAGTCTGGATTTCGAGTAAAAGAAATGGTTCCTGAGACGTTTAAATCTAGTTCTCGAGAGGCCAAGTCCATTACTCGAGTAGACTTCTTCTCTTTCTCGAGTTGAACGATTTTCCTTCTCAGAAATTTTCTAAGTATTATACTCGAGTAGTCAAGTTCACTACTCGAGTAGATGAATACTTTGACTCGAGTGACAGAAGGAAAGTTCTCGAGAAATATCTACCCCACTCGAGTAGTGAAGCTCCTGTACTCGAGAAGTCTAGTTCCAGTACTCGAGTAACAAGTTTTATTCCCAGAATTTTCTCCAAGTCTTTTTCTCGAGAAGTTCACTTCCACTTCTCGAGTAACATTTTTAGCACTCAAGTAATCCTCATTCCACTCGAGTGATAATGAATTCTGTCCTGAAATTTCCTGAAATGCTTCTTCTCGAGTAGTCTGATATTGTCTTCTCGAGAACCTGTTTTAGTACTCGTGTAATTCTTCCTTCACTCGAGTAATCCAGTCATCTTTTCAGAAAATTTCGCTAAGTCCTAACAGACGTTATTTTCAAATAACTTGACATGATTGGTCCACGTGGCCGTCATTAATGATAATTATGACCATTAGGGATTTCTTATAAAAGGTCTTATCATTCCGACCAACCCTAAGCATTCAAAAGAAATATTCTAAGAATTCTAAATCGCAATTCTTTTTCCTAATCGGAAGCCGCCGCCGCTCATCGTTTAAATCGCCAAGGGCTTTTGTTTAAGAAGATTCAGACCAGTCGACTTGCAGATAAAGATCGTTTTCAATATCTACATCTTCTCTTTGATCTTGTGAGTCAAGATATCTCAGATCAAGGATCTAGCCGAGAGTCTTCTTCAATAATTTCTGATAAAGCCGCAAGGATCAAGAAGGAAGACCTAGGCAGAAATTTTCAGATCTAAGAGAGATATTCTGTTTGTATTTCTGATTTTAATCTATTCTTGTAGGAGATTATTCTCCGAGTGTAGGAGCTTTGTTCTCCGAGTTGTAGGAAGTTTTATCTTCCGAGTGTAGATCTGTTTTGTGGATCAAGTTGTAGGAGTGTTGTTCCGAGTGGTAGGATTATTTTCAATCTGAGATTAGTGGAGTAGCCGAGTCTAGTGCATTGCTAGATCGGTGAGTGGAAAGTGGACCTACCCAAGGTTGGGGAACCACTATAATTCTTGGCGACGTCTGTGATTGCTTGGTTTTTTTCTGTGCATAGATCGTTAAATTTTTCATTCCCTAAGAAGACACACAACTCACATATTCAACCCCCTCTAGGTGATTTAGGTAGACAACTTAAACATTTTCAACTAGCTTCTTGGCTAGGCTGGACTGGGTTACTCGGGACAAGGATGAAGAAGAGCAGGCGCATTAGGAGAGGTCCTAGGGAGGACAGAGGAGGAAGGAAAAGCCGCAAAGGAAGGAAGAGCTCTGGAGGAGGGAGGAAAGGAGGCCAAACATGGCCCCTGAGAAACATGATGGGGGGAGCAGAGGTTCCAAATTCCGTCGAACCGACCCCCATAGATGCCAGCCGAGAGACCTCAGCTGGAAGGCCCTGGGAGGTGATATTCCCCAAAATGGAGGCACGACTGTTACCGTCCGGGAGGGTGCCAAGAAGGAGATCGGAGGGAAGCAATGATGGTTGCCTGACATGGAAATTTGGTCCAGAGGAGGAACTAGAGGGTGATGAACCAGCCTTTAGAGGTCCCCCTCTACCACGAGCTTTACCGAGTCGAGGGGCATGGTACGATGATGTGCCCAGACTTCTTGGAGGCCTGTAGGAGGGTCGATGAGGGATTCAGGGGATAAGCCCCGAGGTAGGGGAAGCGGGAGGCTCCCCATCAGAGAAGGAATAAAGACTAGGTAGACTGGGGAGCCACCGGAGGAGTCTGGCAAGGAGGTGGCCGAGGGGTCGGAACGATCCATGAAGGGGTCAGAGTGGAGGCCTCCTGTTGGTCATTGTGTCCACAATAACCTAGATTTATGTGAAGTCACCCCTGAACTAAGATAAATTAAGTATGTATTTGATGCTATTCTTTAGTTGAGTTCTTGCAGGTCATTATTGCTAAGTGTAGACCAATGTCAGTTTACAATGAGTCACTATACACAGGACCATGTAATGTAATCCCTCATTATGCGATACATGATGTTGACTCATCTGTAACCTCTCTATTGGGATGCTCTTCATTTTCAAGTACTAAAGAAATTGAAGAAAAAGGTTGCTGGTTTTCACCAAAGAAGAATAAGAAATTTTTTCTAAAATATTTCTAAGTCCATTTCTCGAGAAATTGAAGTCTGTTTCTCGAGAAGTCTAAGTACATTTCTCGAGAAAGCGAGCTGTTCTCAAGAAACCTTTAAACTTCTTGAGAAATTGTCTGAAAATATTTCACGTCCTTTTCTCGAGAAAAGCTCTGAAGATTTCTCGAGAAACCAAGTTCATTTCTGGAGAAATGAAAGTAGTTTCCGAGAAATCAAAAGTGTTTTGTGGATCAAGTTGTAGGAGCGTTGTTCCGAGTGGTAGGATTATTTTCAATCTGAGATTAGTGGAGTAGCCGAGTCTAGTGCATTGCTAGATCGGTGAGTGGAAAGTGGACGTACCCAAGGTTGGGGAACCACTATAATTCTTGGCGACGTCTGTGATTGCGTGGTTTTTTCTGTGCATAGATCGTTAAATTTTTCATTCCCTAAAAAGACACACAACTCACATATTCAACCCCCTCTAGGGGATTTAGGTAGACAACTTAAACATTTTCAACTAGCTTCTTGGCTAGGCTGGACTGGGTTACTCGGGACAAGGATGAAGAAGAGCAGGCGCATTAGGAGAGGTCCTAGGGAGGACAGAGGAGGAAGGAAAAGCCGCAAAGGAAGGAAGAGCCCTGGAGGAGGGAGGAAAGGAGGCCAAACATGGCCCCTGAGAAACATGATGGGGGGAGCAGAGGTTCCAAATTCCGTCGAACCGACCCCCATAGATGCCAGCCGAGAGACCTCAGCTGGAAGGCCCTGGGAGGTGATATTCCCCGAAATGGAGGCACGACTGTTACCGTCCGGGAGGGTGCCAAGAAGGAGATCGGAGGGAAGCAATGATGGTTGCCTGACATGGAAATTTGGTCCAGAGGAGGAACTAGAGGGTGATGAACCAGCCTTTAGAGGTCCCCCTCTACCACGAGCTTTACCGAGTCGAGGGGCATGGTACGATGATGTGCCCAGACTTCTTGGAGGCCTGTAGGAGGGTCGATGAGGGATTCAGGGGATAAGCCCCGAGGTAGGGGAAGCGGGAGGCTCCCCATCAGAGAAGGAATAAAGACCAGGTAGACTGGGGAGCCAGCGGAGGAGTCTGGAAAGGAGGTGGCCAAGGGGTCGGAACGATCCATGAAGGGGTCAGAGTGGAGGCCTCCTGTTGGGCATTGTGTCCATAATAACCTAGATTTATGTGAAGTCACCCCTGAACTAAGATAAATTAAGTATGTATTTGATGCTATTCTTTAGTTGAGTTCTTGCAGGTCATTATTGCTAAGTGTAGACCAATGTCAGTTTACAATGAGTCACTATACACAGGACCATGTAATGTAATCCCTCATTATGCGATACATGATGTTGACTCATGTGTAACCTCTCTATTGGGATGCTCTTCATTTTCAAGTACTAAAGAAATTGAAGAAAAAGGTTGCTGGTTTTCACCAAAGAAGAATAAGAAATTTTTTCTAAAATATTTCTAAGTCCATTTCTCGAGAAATTGAAGTCTGTTTCTCGAGAAGTCTAAGTACATTTCTCGAGAAAGCGAGCTGTTCTCAAGAAACCTTTAAACTTCTTGAGAAATTGTCTGAAAATATTTCACGTCCTTTTCTCGAGAAAAGCTCTGAAGATTTCTCGAGAAACCAAGTTCATTTCTGGAGAAATGAAAGTAGTTTCCGAGAAATCAAAAGTGTTTCTCGAGAAGCCAAGTATATTTCTCGAGACATCAAGTTCTTTCTAGAGAAATAAGTCCCTTAGTTCACAGAATTTTCGTTAAGTAAATTTCTCGAGAAGGTCAGTCCATTTCTCGAGAAATCATATCCTTCTCGAGAAATTTATCTTCAGTTCTAAATTTGCACTGAGTACTTTTCTCGAGAAATCATATCCTTCTCGAGAAATTAGGTTTTCACTTCAAAGAAATTTCATTAAGTCTTTTCTCAAGAAAGCCATGTCTTTTCTCGAGAAAGCGAATGATTTCTCGAGAAATCTATTTCTTCTCGAGAAATGAAGTTACAGAATTTTCTTTTCAAATCTTTTGACGGGATTTCAAAATTTATTCTAAGTTCCTCATGATTGATCCACGTGGATCTTTTCTTAATGACTTATGACCGTTAGACGATGATCTATAAATAGTCTTGTCAGATGATTCACAAATCCTAAGAATAATCACAAAAGTAATCAGAATTGTACTTTCTAAAATTCGGGAGAAGCCGCACATCTTCATCATCATTCTTCTCTGCCTCTCATCTCTCGATCCCGTGATTAAAAGGAGAAAAGATTCGACAGATCCAAGATTCAAAGATTCTTCAACATCTACTTGATCGTGTTGGATGCTAAGTTTTCAGATCAAGCCTTCTCAGATTTCTTCCTCAACCTTCTTCACTGAAATTTTCAGTTTTCAAGAAGGAAGACTCCCAAAGATTTCAGATCTGGAAGAGTAACATTTTTATTGTTGATTGTAAAAATTGTTTTAACTTTTGTAGGAGCTTTGTCTCCGAGATTGTAGGAAGTTTATTCTTCCGAGTGTAGATCCTTTAGTAGATCGAGTTTGTAGATCCAATTTGTGGATCGAGGTGTAGATCATGTTGTGGATAGAGGTGTAGGAGAGTTTGTTCTCTGAGGTGTCGGAGCGTTGCTTCGAGGTGTATGATTATGAGAATCTGAAAATTGTGAAGTAGCCGAATCTTACCCTTCGTGGTAGATAGGCGAGGCAGGACAGTGGACATACCCAATACAGGGAACCACTATAAATCTCTGTGTTTGTGTGCTTGAATTTTTAGATAATTTTTTATTCCGCAAAAAGACACAAACATCACCTATTCACCTCCCTCTAGGTGATTTAGGTAGACGCTAGATACTTTCATCTCCCGCAAGGGAACTCTCCACACCATCTACCGACAGAGTGTGGATTTGACTTCAGAGACTCCTCAATCGCTGGAGGAGATCATCTTCTCAATAGAGGAGATGCTTGGGAATGAGAACCCCTTCCATGACGTCCTCGTCATCCAGACAGCCGTGGAGGACTTCACCATCGACCCGATCCATGTCGACAACATGAGCTCCGTGTTGGGTCCGGCGTTCCTTCAATTGACCCGTGACACTTTGCTACTTATTTAATAAATTAAGTAGCGCCCTCTCCAACAGTCCGGGCTTTTAGTGCAGTTGGGTATGCGCTTGATCCATCAATTGGTATCAGAGGAGGTCACGGGTTCAAGACGGGGGGGGGGGGGGCGCTATTAAATCCCAATTTTTCCATTCTACCTGTGTGGGTCTGGCGGGTCAGGCAAACCGTGGACATGTGGTAACCCCACCTCTGAGCCATGTGGGCCATGTGGTAACCCCACCTCTGAGCCGACGTGAGGTGCTGGATGCCGGGGGGGGGGGGGGTTGTTGGGTTCGGCGTTCCTTCACTTGACCCGTGGCGCTTTGCTACTTATTTAAGAAAATAAGTAGCACCCTCTCCAACAGTCCGGTCTTTTGGTGCAGTTAGGTATGCGCTTGATCCTTCACTCCGTGAATGCCATATTCAAAAAGGTATTTGACAGACTGGAGGTGGATACAGAAAGAGTGATCACTTTGGACGACCCTCTCTTCGACTTCTCCAGGGAGAGAATGGAGGTGGAAGGAGGAGTAAAGCTATAAATAATCCTGGGAGGAGAGATGCTCTGACGTCGGTTCGTCATCGTGGATGCATCCAGTGGTTATAATTCCATCTTTGGACTGCCTTTGATCAACACCTCAAGGCAGTTCCATCCATCTATCACCAGTGCTTAAAGTACTATTAGGTAAAGGTCCAGGTGAGGATCAAGAGCGATCCAAGAGCTGTCAAAGAGTACTATCTAAGTGTTGTTAGCACTATCAGCTGGATGACGAAAGCAGAGGAGTTTGAAAGGATCCTGGAGGAAAAGGTCAAGCTGGAGACTGCGGAGGAGGTATAAGAGGTGGAAATGGTGACCGAGTGCGAAGAGCCTAAGATGTTGAAGATTGGAGGGGCTTTGAAGCCCGAGGACAAGGTGGAGCTGGTGGCGTGCCTGTGGGAGAACATGGACATCTTTGTATGGAGCATCTCTGACATACCCAAAGTCGATACTGAGGTGGCCTATCATCACCTCAACCTCGACACCACGGTCAAGCCCATCAGGCAAAATTAGATGATGGTGGCCGTTAAACTGATCGGGCCCATTAGTGAGGATGTAGAGAAGTTGCTTAGGGCAGGAGTTGTATCGGAGATCCAGTACCTATGCTAGTTTCTCTGTATTGAGTTTTATTAATGCATTTTCAGGCTACCACCAGATCTAGATGTACCCCTCTGTATAGGCATGATGTCTCCTTCATCACCAACGTTGGTTACTACAACTACAAGATAATGTTCTTTGGGATGAAGAACGCAGGAGCCACTTACCAGCGAATGATAGAACATGTCTTCAAGGAGAAAATGAGACATAACCTGGAGGTGTACGTTGATGACCTATTAGTCAAAATCAAGAGCGTCCAAGGGCACATCAATGATTTGACAGGGACTTTCGCGATATAGCAAAAGTTCAAGATGTGGCTCAACTCATTGAAGTGCGTGTTTGGGGTAAGTTGAGCAAAGTTCTTAGGACATATTCTCACCCCTGAAGGAGTGGAGTCGAACCTTGACAAGGTTAAGACAATAATAGAGATGACATCCATAAAAAGTGTCAAGGAGGTCCAGAGGCTGACGCAAGGGCAAGAAAATCACACAAAGCAAGAATGTCATAAATGATGAGATAAACAACAAAAACATCCAATAAATGAAGTGCCGAGGCATGAAAACCAGCCCAGATGAGCCCGAAAAACCCTATATAAATAGGACTCATCACACCCCTAGACTTAACTATTTGCGCATCTCGAGCAAACAAAATCTATGCAGACAGAAAAAATAATTTAGCTAGCACAAAAATTGCGATACGGAGTATCATGCGAAGTCGCATGCTCGTACGCGTACAAATATAGTAGAAGAATTTTTTAAATATACAAAATAGTTTATACTTTTCACAGTGCGTATCAAAATTTTATTATTACTCAAAAATGGAATCATGGTGAATCATCCGGTCACGCGTAGGAAGAAAGTAAAAAGACCACTAAGGTGAGCTTTGCCAAAGATCGGGGCTCAGGATCACCTCGAAAGGAATCCACCAATGTCGGGGACCATATGCTTGCCCGTTCACACTCTCTCCAGGGCACTAGTTAGACTCAAGCACTAATCCGTAGGACTTTAGTATAATCACGGGGCTTGGGTTACGGTGAGGTAAACAATGATAAAAAGAAAGGCTATGCACCTAACCCACACCCCTAGACTTAACTTTTAACATATGGGTGTGTGCTCCGCCTACTCCAAATATAATCACATAATCAAAAAGATTCTCAATTAAACTTTTTCTTTTCATTTTTTCCTTTACAAATATTTTTCTTTTTCTTCATTTTATTTTCACAATTCAGCAGATATAAACTTGGGAGCACTTCCACATTTTCACAAATAATAACACCACACACAACCCAACATGAAAATGTAAAAACACTAAAGCTCGACTTGGGTGTGCGACTAGGATATGCTATGAGGCTTTTGTGAAATAATGGTGGAGCTGAATCAAAAGAAAGGTAGGCACAACTGGGCTTAGCAAGGATAAGACGTTAAGAATGGGTACAAAGCTCAACCTGGCCAAAATGATGGCCTACATCACACTCACGCTTGACTAACCATGCACTAATGCTTCGAGAGTAGCTTGGGGCAAGTTCTTAGCCACCGAGAAAGATAATCCTTCCTCCCCGACTCGAGTAAAATGAGTCTAGTGACGACTACACACATTCCTACGCTACCGTTTGATTCACACCAGATTCACGAACTTTTTGAGTAGAATAAAAAGTATTTACATAAATAGAAAATTATAAATCTATAAGCATACAGAAAAATTAAATCTACTCGAATTTCTACACGAGACGAGAACAGTTGACTAGAAACACAGCAAGGTCAATATTTTACTCTGTCTCACAATCCTAAGCCAGCACCATAATTTCCCAAATCTAACAAAGACACGAGTTTAACTCGCAACACGCTAACAGCTAAACACGCACTCATGTGGGTGTAGTGGTGTGTAATGCAATGAACTAAACAAAATAATACTACAAATGCTTCTAGTATGCACATGAAATGTGCACGTGCAAAAGGTCACAAGTAATAGCTCTCCCCCAGACTTAAACTAAACAACACATCATAAGATATTGAAATTAAAATCATAAAGGGCTAAGGGAAGAGGTTACCCAATGCTCAGCTAGTGAGCATACTAGAAGACGCGTGGAAAAGTAGAAGTAGGCCCGCCATACGAAGAATCACAACCCCGCCAATACGTAGTTCCATGAATACCTGCAGGGGTGAGCTCTGCAAAAACAAAAAATATATATACAAAAAAATACTAAAACTAAAAATAGACATGAAAAATAAAATGCAGAAAATAAAAGATAAGTACTGGGGTTATTGTCATCCCAGCACGACTTATTCGACTAACATACAGTTCTAGCTAATGGGCCTATGAAATAAAAAATGCACAGGTAACTGTTCCATTATCCGTTGCAGTAGCGGGTACCGATACGGAGATAAAATAGTTATCCCTCTGCCTAAATAATCATACCTGCTCCTCGCAGGCAGAGGAAATAGGAAGTAAGATGAGGAGGAGCACTGGTTCTCGCTCATCTCACCACAAAACAAATCCTTGCCTAGCAAGGTATCGTCCATCACAAGTATGCTGGGGGCGAAGGTGACAGCAAGGGCTTCCACTGTGAAGGAGGTAGGAACCTCCTCACACACGAGGATGCACTCGTCGACAGCCTGAGCACAAGGCTCAACGTCAACCTAACTTACCCGTGAAGATTCAACCTACACAGGCTCAGATAAAGAAGGGGGGGGGGTCAAGAAATAAAAGAGACGAAGAACATAAGGAAATAATCGGGGGAGTGATCTCGGTTTCTCTCCCCAAAGGTTGAGGTAGAAAAATATCGTCGGCATTGTCGACAATGCTACAAGGCTCGGCCGGATCCATAGAGGCCTCCACCAAGACTTGAACTTCCTCCTTTGGTGTCGAGGGAGAATCCTCGAAACCAAGAAGGGTGTCCTCCTCCATGGGAGTGGAAACAATCCATGTATCACAAGCCTCAACTTGTGTTGCATCGTTGAAAATATCGTCCGAGAAGACTGTAGCAGAATGCACAAAAGGCGGAGGAACTTTGCTTGGATAAAAGTCAAGCGCAGGTTCCTCACAAAGAATCGGCTCCACACTTGGAGATGTATGCACAGGAGAGATGGGCTCAGCCACGTCGAAGCCCAGATCAGCCACACATCTAGTGATCGTGTCTGCATCTTTCTCTTCAAAAAATGAAGGTGACAGGGAAACATAACCAGATGATTAAGGTGTGCCACCGAGGGTAGGAGTCGAGATGATCCGGATGTACGGCTCATCATCCTCTTCCATAACACGGAGGTACTCGGCACAATCCTTTAGGACATGATCTGTTCTACGACAATACAAAACTTTCTCCCAGTACACTGCGGTCCTTGTGAGACCAGAGAAGCATAAGAGAACGGTGTATGAGGCGAGGACGAATGACCATAAGCTCGGGGCACATTGTTTGAAGGGCTGTAAGAAAACAACATCTCATGCATTGTGCGCTGAGGCTTATGCTCAATATCTCTCGTAGGGCATTCATGACTAGCATGGGAGTAATTTCCACACCAATGACATTGGGCATACGAATATCCCCACATAGTGTCGAAATAGCAAATTCAAAATAAATTGTGCAAATTACTAAATCCAACAATATATTACTACAACTGCCTAAACAAACAAGAAAACAAAGGTAAGATAAACAGAAATAACAAAACAAAAGCAATTTACAATGAAAAAGGAAAGCAATCTCACGTCTCCCTCTCCAAAAACTCATACGACTGTGTTCCCGGCAACGACGCCAAAAACTTGATGCACGTACGACAAGTGTACCAATCACTGTCAAGTAATAATAATGGGGAATAGCTTCCCCAAGTATCGATTTCTCGCGGAGCGCAATAAGGGAGCAAGGGTTTTAGTACTTTGGAGAAATGCATGCAAGTGCAAAGTGAGCAAGGTGGGTTTTGATTGGGGTTTCCTAAATTAAACAACCTATAATTACTGCGGGTCGCCTTCACCACTTCGCTCGGGTGAATCACTCCGGAGAGTGATAGCGGAGTGTGAGAACTGGTGAGGGTCGAAAACACCTCTTCACAATGCACACTTCTAGCAAATGCTAGAATGTCCAAATCACCTACTCTAGCAAGTATGATGAGCCTAACAATGAAAAGCAAGTTCACAAAACACCTAATAAAAAGCATCAAGCATTCTAGAACCACAAATGCACATCACACTACAATATTCAACAAGCGTTTAGCAAGGAGAAAGTATAATAGGAGGGAGGAGAGATTACAACCAAGACAAGAGGCTTTCCAAGATTCCCGGCCGGAAATTAGGGGTGTCAACCCTTGTCCGTGTTCGGTCTTCAGAAAGGAGTCCGGGATCCAAGAGGAGCTGTCACTTCCTCCGTCGAACCCGTCTTGTATTGCTGAGGTTGCTGAGGCGGAATGTAGCTTGGGTGGCTGTAATGAGTAGCTCAAACCGGAGCTTCGAACGTAGCAACATCAATGGCGGCAGAGGATGAAGCTTTTGCAAGCTCTATGGAGTGGAATGCGTGGCCGGATCTTCCCTCCAAGGAAGAGAGAGAGAAAGGGGGCTGAAGAGTGATTTTCCCGCTCAAGAGAGCCAAAAAGGCGGGCTGGCTCGTCGATCCACAAAAATGGCAAAGGCTGCAACTTAAATAGAAAATTATCAGAAAATTGGTCTCGCACGGTTCGACGCACGACCGAAACTAACTGTGCGCTAAGGAAACGCATGACCGTACGTTTTCCTCAAATCAGAATTCAGACAAGGGGAAAACAGACCACCTGCAAGTAAGGAAAAAAGGCAATGGAGGACCCTCCAGCAATACATAAATGAAGAGAAAACTACTGGAACAAGCCCTGGGGAGCACCACGTGCTTACCCCCAACCAACAAGTGCGCAATTGCGCACGCAAGGGCAAGAAAAGCGCACAAAGCAAGAATGGCATAAAGGATGAGATAAACAACAAAAACATCAAATAAATGAAGTGCCAAAGCATGAAAACCAACCCAGATGAGCCCGAAAAACCCTATATAAATAGGACTCATCAGTGCTCCTCTGTAAGACTGGAACATATGACAAGATTTCCATATATATATTTAGCCTAATAACAAGAATTATCTTCAAAATCAAGACTGAATGGAGCAAGATAGTCTTTGATAAGATTATAGAAGGGATTCATAAGCCCAATATGAGCAGAATAGTTTGTCTGTATCTGGTAAAGGTATATCCAGATAGTATTAATCAATAGATTGGATCTAAGATAAATCATATGAGTAGAATGGAGCTGAGAATACTATCTAGATGGGACAGAGTTTTGTCTAAAGAGACACCAGAACCTAAGAAGTCAAAGGAAGTAAAAGGCAAGAAATCTGTGGCAGAGGATGTTGAATCCACTAGTGATTCTGAAGAAGAGGTGAACTTTAGTTCAAATAAGGATGCTGAGGAAGCATAAAGAAGATCTCCAAAGTTCTCACCTGAAACTAGTGTATAGGTGCAGGGGAGAACATTCTAGAAAAAAAATAATTGAGGGGGAGAACCTCTATGAATTGCCAATGGATACATCTACTACTATACTAATGGATGCTGTACAGGAACTAGAAAAATCAAAAGAACCTGAATAAGAAATGTCTGAGAAAGAGGCTGAAGAAGACATTCTTTTGTCAAAAGTATCTAACATCCAGGGGAGATAGCTAAAAATTCTCAGATTGAAGTTCCTGATGCTGAGATTCAACATGCAGATGTCACCTTAGAAAGTCTTAATACAAATACTGCAGGTACAGAACAACAAAAATCTGTTGAGATGGTCAGCTCATCAGATTCTGAGGAAGAGGAAGCTTCACAGCTTAAGAAAAGGAAACTGTCTGAGTTAAGAAAAGGGAGTAAGAGTTACAAGAAGTATCTCCAATCTGGACCACAATCAGCTCATGCACTGGATTTTAGCTCCCTGCTAGTTCAACTACAGATAATGCTTGATAAAAAAGGCAAGACCTAAAAAATTATGTGGATGAAAGCAACAAGAAGTTGCAATTTCAGCTGCCACAAGACATAAAGTTAATTAGATTTGAAGTAAACTTGTTAAAGATTGACATGACCAACTTCTTTGAGAAAGGAGCAAATATTGCGGTCTACCTGGCTAAGCAACAATAGGAAGCTAAACAACTAGAGGCTGATATGACAATCAAGCAAGGCTATGTACTTGAGAATAAGACCAGAATGAATGAAAATATGATTGTTATGCATGATACAACTTGGGAGAAATAAAGACTCAAACCACTGTTTTGGAGACCAAACTTGATTCTACTACTAAAGATATAGAAACAAAACTAAAAGATCATTTAGATTCTCTGCTTAAGGACATTAAGGCTTCTGACAAAACTTTGGATAGTAATTTACTGAGAGTTAAGAACACTGTAACATCAGGAATCAATTATCTAGATGGTCAAGTAAGGTTTCACAAAAATGATTTGAGGGATCATATTGAACGAGAAGTCATAAAGGGGGAGAGTGTAATGATAAGGGCCAGTTCTGAACTTGCTACCAAGATATCAAATAATATCAAAGACACTTTAGGCTATCCTCCCCTATGGTATGATGGGTATCACTCTGCTGAGTCTGGTTATCAACCAGCTCAACTTGAAGCACCTCATGCTACTGGATCTTATGATGCTGAGCAAATTTTGTATAACCCTACATTTGAGTCTATCCAAGAAACTGTCAAACACATGTACAGTCCTCCTCAAGGGTTAAATTAGAATGTTATCTATGAGAAAGTGGATAAGTCTTCTACTGCTCAGGAGATAGAGGCCCAGCTATCAAAGAAAAGGTTTAGAGAACAAGCTGAAACTAGACCTGATTTTGAGCAGTGGAGTCCAACCTCCAGATCTATAATTCTCACTACATGGAAGGCTGTAAATTCAAATGTGACAGATAGGGGAAAATGGTACAATGAATAGGAATGAGACAAACATTTAAAGAAGCAAGAAGTTATCAAGAAGTTCAGACATGATCTGAAGAAAGGAAAGCTTCCTGCTAATTCTGTTGAGCCCTGTAAATACTTTCCAAAGCCATACCATTATTTTGAAAAACAAAGACTGAAAGAAGAAGCTATTACAAAAGCTAAAGCTAAGAATGACAAAGGAAAGAAGGTTGTTGATGACAAGGTGCCTGAGATGAAAGCAAAGATATAATTTGGACGAGGCATAGCCATCAAAGAACCAGAGCTGCCTTAGAATGTTACTAGTTGTTATTTCTTAAAAAAACTTAATCTGTATCTATTGTATAACCAAAGCTTGTAGTAGTAAACCTTGTAATAAACAATCAATGAAAATTTTGGTTTACTTAATATTTCATGTGTTATTAATTAGGATTGCAATTGTTTGCCTTATTTTTTGATTCAGCATTATTGATTTTAAATATGTTTTTTTTTATCTGTGGTATTTCACATATTATACTGCACTGAACTCTGAATGTATTTATCATAATATATTTTTGATATCATGTTGTATATCATTGAATTGGAGTTATGACTTCTCCAAATAGGGGGAGATTGTTGGGTACATTGGTCACAATGTACTTGATTTGAAGAAGTCCTTTCAGCTCAATGATATACATAATTGTATTTGATGAATGTTAAGTCTATGAGTACAAGCAAATAAAGTTAAGTATAAAAACGTCGAGACACAAGAGCAGTGCTGGCACTTTTGTCAATAATGCGCTGAGATAAGGAGAAAGTTGTGTCGGCACTCAGGACTAGTGTCGACACACTTAAACAAGGAGTGTTGAGTCAAGAAGAAAGTTGTGTCGACATCCAGGACTTGGGTCGACACTATGATATAAGAAAGCAACTGAGTCGACACTCAGGACTAGTGTCGATACACTCTACACAAGTTGTGTCGAGATAAAGAGCAGTTGTGTCGACACAGAAGAGCAAGAGTCGACACACTCTTTACAAGCAATGTCGAGACTGAAGACAACTGTGTCGACACTCAGGACTAGTGTCGACACACTTCACCAGCTGAGTCAAGACTGAAAGAAAGCAGTATCGACACTTAACACTAGTGTCGACACATTCTACATTAGCTGTGCCGAGACAAGTTGATGTTTGTGTCGACACATTCAGAAGTATGTCGACACCACTATAAGAGTAGTTTCGATACATCCAATAGTCAAGTTACAACACATCACGCAGAATTGTTTCCTAAGTGCAGAAATCAAGCCGGAGGTACTGATAGAGCCTATATAAAGGGATTAAATCTTCAGAAAATATAAAAAAAGAAAGGGAAAATTTGTCAAGGCTAGAAGCAATCGGCTAGAATTCAGAAGGTGGAGAGAAGCCAGATCAAGAATTGTCTTCAACATCCTCCAGCCTAGATCAACCCTAATTTCAACTTCAAGAAGCTTTGAAAAGCTAATAAGGGTTGGATCAAATCTTTCACTACAAGATCAAAGGAAGCAAACACATCAGGATTAGATCAAGAAGTAGTCATCCATTTCTCTCTAGCTGGGTGATTAACTTTGAATCAATTTCTTTTACCTTTGTTAATCTTGTAAAAATGTACTTGTAGATCTGTGAGTAAGGGATTTATTTTTTCTGAGTTGTAAGCCTGAGATATAAAGGCTGAGGTAGGGCTGAGATTGCCTGAGGTAGGAGAAGTGGGTATTTCTCTGAGTTATATGGTAAGATTTGCCTGAGGAGTAGGAGCGTGGATTCACTCTGAGGTAGAGTTTTTGAGAAGAACTTTAGGTGTAGGATCTTTGTGATCTGAGTGGTAGGACTTGTATAGTCCGAGTTGTAGGAGCTTGCTGGGCTCTGAGCTGTAAGATCTAAGGATCTGAGTAAAGGAAGAAGGAGTTTGGCCAAATCTAGTTTATTGCTAGATAGGTGAAGGGAGAAAGTGGATGTACCCATAAATTAGGGAACCTCTATACATTTATGTGTCTGTGCTGTGATTGCTATGCCGAGCCTATTTTAAATTGTTGTTTAGATTATATTGTTTATCTGGCTGAGATAATTGATTTAAAGAAAGTATATCTCTGAATTAAAAAGTTGCCAAGATTCAAATTGGACCTATTCACCCCCCCCCCCTCTAGGTCACTCTCAATCCTAAAATAAACATTATCAGAAGAGCCTCCCGGGGTAATTCCTTTGAAGATGTTTATGGACGGAGCCTAGGGCAAGAACTCCGTTGGTGTGGGCATCGTGCTGATGAGCCCTCATGGGACTAGGATCGAGCAAGTAGTGGAAATATTCTTCCCGATCACGAAAAATCAGGACAAGTATGATGCCATAGTGGTGAGGCTGTGCCCGGTCAGGGAGCTAGGGATCCACAATGTCCAGGACTTCATGGACTCGATGGTGGTCGTATCTTAGATCCGTGGAGAATTCGAAGTTAGAGACGTCATCCTGAAGAAGTATATTGTTAAGGTGAAGGGATTGATCAGAGGCTTCCAATCCTTCTCCATCCACCATTGGCCTAGGGAGGAAAATTAGTCGGCGGGTCGGCTGGCAAAATACAGCGTGAGGGCTGGAGACACTACTACAGAGCTATGATAACCCTCCATCAAGGAAAGGGATATGATGGAGATCGAGCAACAAATCTCCTAACTAGATACTTTTATAGACTTTTTAGTAAAGGGCCAGCTCCCTGTAGAGGCCGGTGATCAGAGGAAGTTCAGATATAAGGCGACATAGTACCTGATGCAGGGGGGGGGGGGGCTTTATAAAAAGACCATCTCGGGACTCCTGGCCAGGTGTGTATCAGAGCAAGAGGTCTCCTGAGTCTTGGAGGAGGTCCATTCAGGATAATGCAGGATCCATTAGGGGCTCACACCTTGGAGCAAAGGATCCTGAGACATGGCTACTTCTGGCCAACAATTAGGAAATACGTCGAGGTGTTCTTCAAGAAGTGCTCAAAGTGCCAGCTCTTCTCCCCTCCAGCTACAGCCTACCCCGCAACTTTATTCGATCACTGACCCATGTCCATTTGCCATTTGGGGAATGGATCTAATTGTCCCCTTTTCACAAGGCAGCGAGAAACGAAGATTCATTCTTATCATATTCGATTACTTATCCAAGTGGATCGAAGAAAAAACTATAGGCAAGAACACTTCTCAGGTCGTAAAAAATTTCATTTGGGGGAGATCACATACCGATTTGGGATTCCCCTTGCCATTGTCATCGACAATGGCTCACAGTTCGCCAGCCTGGAGCTGGGAGACATCTGCAAGCAGCTGGGGACCATTCTTCGATTTGCCTTTGTCCATCACCCTCGGAGCAATGGACAGGTGGATGCTGCCAACAAGCTGGTCATCAACCTCTTAAAGAGGAAGGTCAACAACCTAAAGGGGAACTGGGAGGAGTAGCTCCCTTTGGTCTTATGGGCCCCGAGAACCACTCCTAACTTGGCCACAGGGTAATGCTGTTCAAGCTATCTTATGAATCCGAGGCTCTCATCCCGGTGGAGTTCGAGGTCAGAATCCCTATTGTGGTCACGATCAAAGAAAGGGATAAGGCATGTTTCCTGTAAAACAGGGAGGCACAAAAACTCTCTCTCAACTATGTTGATGAGCTCCGGACCTTGCATCAGCTAGGCAAGAAGAGGTCAAGTGGAGGATGGCTAAGCACTTTGATAAATATGTTCACCTAAAGCAGTTCCAGGAAGGAGACCTGGTTCTGAAAAAGGTGGATGCTGCAGGAAGGTCGGCAGCCGTGAGAAAGCTCCATCCAAACTGGGAGGGATCATTCATCATCCAGGAGGCCCTCAAGGCAGGAGGTTACTGCTTGTAAGATCATGAAGGGGAGTCCCTTGGTCACACTTAGAGCGGCGATGACCTGAAATGGTTATATCCCTGAAAAGGGGGTGGTGTGTCCGGTTGTAATCTCTCCCCTCTTCTCTCATTTGAATGAATATATGGGCAACCCTGAAAGCTGGGAATTTTTGTTACTTCTTTACTGATAAGTTGTTTCAAGCATGAATAAATGTGAATGAGCGAGCGTCACGGATCCTGACAATCAAGTTGGGGAGCGAGCCACCGACTTGACTCCCGTAGCCCTTAGAGCGGATGATGGGATAATGCATAGGGACTTGACTTCTCCTAAGTTCATGTCACTGCATTGACAGCCAAGATCAGCTCCTCGCTTGCATGCTGGCTGAGGATTCCCCAATCACGCTTCTCATCTAACTGTATGGGCTATTAGGAGGGAGTCCGGAACAAACCCCCTAAATCGATGAAAGGGATGTCATTGTGCTCAGAGAAGAAAGTACCCACCGAGTGGAGTAAGCCTGAGTCAGGGGTGAAAGCCTCGAGCATGAGTGTCCCGCGGGACTCCAAGAGAACCATCTCCTTTCGCCAGTAGTACCTTGGGAGGATATTGGTATATTGTGTCAGGACATGTCTCCTCCTAAGTCCAAGCCTCTACATTGATGGCAGAGATCCACTCCCCCCATGCATGTTTGGCCGACGATTCCCCGATCGCACTTCTCATTTGACTAGGGGCATTATTGAAAGATGAGTTGGTGTCGATTCTACAGCCCGACAGGGAGACGAGTGTCCCTCCTTAAAAAATCAACACTTTCATCGTCAAATTCTTTTTTCCAATCTTTTGAGTAACGGGGCAGGCGATATCAATCGTTAATATGAAGCCCTCGAGTTGTGGTATTGTCGTAGTCTGATTACCTACACAAGCTCTCCTCCTGCATACCGACTACTTGCTCCCTCGAGTAGGAGTAAACCCTCGAGCGAGTGTGTCTGACTGGGCCCCTGGAGTTTCCAATCTTTTGTAGGTGTGCGAGCATCACTGGGTGAGCATGAGCGATGCTCAATCCCATAGGTCGCGCGAGCTCTTCCTGGTAAGTTTGCTCCAAATACTCGCCAGCAGTACCATACTAAGTTCCTGAAAGAAGCGGCGAGGTCCCAAATGCCTGCCAAAGCCATCCGCTCACTTGAACCGGGGAGTCTAGCGAGCACTCATCATCGTTCGAACCTAAGAGTCTAGCGAGAACTCATAGCCATTCGGGTGTAGGAGTATAACGAGAATTCATCGCAGATCGAACCTAAGAGCCTAGCGAGAACTCACCCTCACTTGAGCCTAAAGAGCCCGACGCACGTCATATTTGGTGGGCAGCAGAAAGTAGATTAACAAAACAAGTGATCTTCATTTCAACTAATAAAGGAAAAATCACTTTTTACACTTGCAAAAATAGGGCGGTGTTCCCTAACCGATTATAAGAATAAAGAAAAAGGTGGGCGACCAAGGAAGTCCAACGATTAACTCCTGTCTTCATCGCCCCGCCCATCATCATCTTCGTCCTCTTCCGTGCTAATAGATCGTGCGAGCATCGGCAAGGTGGACTCCTCTACAAGGATCCCCGGAATGACGTCCTCCATCATCAGGTCTTCCAATACTGGCTTGAGGCGGTCTTCCTACTTCAGAGTAGCAAGGAGCACATCTCTTACAGCTGGGAAATCTCAAGTTCACCCATTGGAGGTCCTCAGGGATGATCCAGATGTGCTTCCCCATACTGGGGGTGCTCGCTTCGGTTGAGTCTTCGCTTGTTTGCAGGACTCGAGCTCGGTGTAACACCCCAGTTTAGAGCTTGAGTATCTGGACGCTATCGCCCGACGGTAGCAGTTATCGCCCGACGGTAGTTTAGTGTTGAGAGCATTGAGTGGCCAGGCGTTGAGAGCATTGAGTGCTAGCGCGCAGTGCTAGAGTTAGCGCAGACGGTAGCATCGATGATTTATTTGGCCTAGTGCTTGGGTTGCCTGGCAGTAGACTTACCGAGTGGGCAGTAACTCAGTGTCAAGAGCGTTGAGTGCCAGCGCGCAGCGCTAGAGTTAGCGCAGGTGGTAGCACTGACGGTTTTATTAGCCTAGCACTCTGGTTGCTCCGACGGTAGACTTACCGCGTGGCGGTAGTGGACGGAAGCAGTTCTGTTGGTTCACACTATAGCCATCCGATTTATCCTTAAATCTGATCCAAGGGCCAAGGATCTTCCGCCTAAAGGGTCTTATTAGGGCTGAGAGTTGTCTTTTCTTCATTCCTCATCTTTAAGAGTCAGAAATAGGGTTTGGGAAGAAGAGAGACTGGAGGAGGAAGAAGAAGCTTTCTTCCGCCATTGACCGAGCGAGCTCCGATCATCGTTCCAAGGACAGATCCGTGGAGAGGACGTGTAGGCGCATCTTTTCATCCATAAAGATAAAGGATTCCATGGCTAGGAAGAGGGGTCGTATGGTAATGACACTTCTCCTCTTAGTTTTTAGGATGCACGCTTAAAATTTTTTTTCTTCAGTTTTTGGGCTCTAGATCTCTCAAATGAGAGGGGTTTGGGTTGCCATGGTTCAAGAGGAACCTCCAGGTCGATTGTGTCCGTCCCCGACATGATTTTGCACTAGAGATTCTCTTTGTTAGTGGATTAGGCATTGTGGGTGAATTCGTAGTCGCGGCCGTTAGTCCGACTCGGTGATGTTGCATATCGAGCCTTAAGGATTCGGTAGAAATCCGTTGCGGCAAGATGTCGTTGTGATGTATGCATTTTCCCCCTTTTCTTGAGTGAGTACATGTAGTCGGAACCAGACAAGGTTAGCTCCGCATTGGCGGTAGATGGTTTCCTTGGTGCGCGGGAACGTTGCAGTACAAATGGTGAATTAGGGTGGGAAAGATTATGGTTGTGTTATGCTAAGGTGATAATACGTTCTGTAGCCTAAACTATTATCGTATTTTACAGTTTTATAATGTACAAATATCATATTTTAAGCTTTATTTTTCATCTTTTTATGTAAATATTATTGCCACTAACTTTCTCCTGTCTTTTTGCAGGTTTCTTGAAAATTGGTCAAAAATGACCTGACACGCCCCCCTGTCACGCCCTCCCCGGGCGTGACCTAGGGCGTGTCACCTGATCCCGAGAATGCCAGAAGACAGAGAAAAAATAACAGGAAAAACGGCTGTCACACCCCCCTGACACGCCCTCCCCGGGCATGTCACCGGGCGTGACACGGGGCGTGTCTCCCTCTGCCGCAAAGTCTGCCGCCGCAATTAATGCAGGTTCCGCCACAACACGCAATAGTACTGTCACGCCCCCCGTCACGGGCGTGATCTGGGGCGTGACATCAACTTTTCCGACGACTGACGGATTTCCGACCAAAGATTTTGACATGACGTACGTGTCACGCCCCCACTACATGGGCGTGACCAAGGGCGTGTCGACCGACGTACAGAAGCAATCATCCCTCCCGCCAGATTCCACAACCTGAGGTCAACCCCGTACATGTCACGCCCCCTGACACTCCCCCCTAGGGCGTGTCGAAGGGCGTGACCAACCCGAAAAAACTTCTATAAATTCAGACCCCCCCTCCATTTCAGCAAGCTTGGGTTGAGAGGGGAGGTGCTGACCCTTGTTTTCTTGGCCCCTTTTTCATGCTTTTATGCTTTTCTGTCTCTCTCTCTCTCTCTTTGTAATTTTTTCTTAACCTAGATTAGTGCTTTCTTTGCAATTTTTCCTAGCTTGTTTTAGTTGCTTAATGTAGGGCTAGAATAGGTTCTAATTTTCATGCACTTGTAATTTTAGTTTCAAATAGTGTAACTCTCCTTTTCATTAATATAATAGTGTTGTTTTTTCTCTACTTATTTATTTTTGGTTTTTATGCTCTACTACTCATCCCCCCTCCTCCATTCCATTATGATTAACTAATCCTCCTTGTTCTCGATCTTGATGATCCGAGGTTCGAGCGATTAAGTTATGATGTTTTAATTAATCTTTTCTTTTTAGGTTTAGGCCTTGAATTACTCTTGATTTTTCATGGGTTGGAGGTATATTATCGATATATACTCTCCACCTTTGCTTTCATTCTGGGCTAGCCGAGAGGCCGATAGAATGAAGTGAGCATTCAAGAGTAAAGGGAGTTGTACACACCCCTCGAGAGAGGCAGACGTCCAAATCTCCCGGATTGGAGTAAAATCCAATAGTGGGGTTCACCACGTAAAGCGAGCTTTAGGCCTCCGATTTAGACGAGAGTCGGTCGGACCTTCCTAAACTCAGTTGGGCACGACTTCGAGAGAAGCGTGTTCAAGCTTTAGGAACCTCCACGGTCAAGGACCTTTATCCTATCAAGTTTAGGTTTTTATCGCATTTTCTTAGTCGTTTCTAGCCGAGGTGATTCTTGATCGAGTGCATTTACATTTCATAGTTTCAACCTTCCGTTATAATCGCTTTACTTAATAGCTCTTTACTTAATTGCGGTAGTTCTCTTTCTAATATAGCTATACTTCCTTAATTGCAATTAGATTCTCTAAACCCTAGTTTTTTCGTCGATAGAATAATAGTCTTCGTGTGAGTAAGCATACTCAACAGTTCCCGGATTTCAATACGACACTTGTGTCCCCTAGCTACAGTTCGATAGGTATACTTGCCTCATTGGATTGCTAGTTCGGTTGCGTTTATTTTTCCAGCGAAGAGCGATCACACCAAGTTTTTGGCATCGTTGCTGGGGACAAACTTTCGTTGATATATTGAAAACACGAACCTATTAATTTTATATTTTCTCTTTCTCATCCTCTTTCTTTAAAGTTTAAAAAAAAAGTCAAAAAATTTATCACCGCTCTTAATAGTAACCAACTTCACAATTTTTCTACGCCACCTAATTCTCTCGAAAAGGGCAAAGGGCTTTGAGCACCACTATCTTATCTAGTACCTTGCAAACCCTTCACGGGGTAGTCCTTGGGAAGTTCGGGAGTTAATCTATAAAAAAATCTATTTCAAAAAAGAAAAAATTCTAATCTAGCTTTCTTTCTAGTTTATCCTATTTCTCTTTCTTTTCTGTTCTTTTAGTGCATGACCCGCGGGAGTCCGTCGGTTATTTTGGACTTGACCACGAAATTGAGCGTACTCTTCCGAGAAGATCGCGATTTCAAGGTCCTACTATCCAAGTGCTGGTTGAGGACTCCGAGTCATTCGCTACTTTAAGAATGGAAGAACCCAACGCAGATGAGGTCGTGCAAAGGACTATGTCCTATTATGCACGACCGAATCTCGAGGGAACAGAATCTAGTATAGTCCGCCCTGCTATAGCAAATAATAACTTCGAATTAAAGCCTAGCATAATTCAAATGGTGCAACAGTATGTGCAATTTGACAGACTTCAAGATGAAGATCCGAACGCACATCTAGCTAGCTTTCTTGAAATTTGCGACACCTTCAAGATAAATGGTGTCACAAATGATACAATTAGGCTAAGACTCTTCCCCTTCTCTTTAAGAACTAAAGCTAAGCAGTGGCTTAACACTCTACCTAAAAATAGCATAACCACCTGGAATGAATTAACTGAAAATTTTTTGGAGAAGTATTTTCCGCCAGCTAAAACTACAAAACTTAGGAAGGACATCTCTGCCTTTGAACAAATAGACTCCGAAACCCTATATGAAACCTGGGAGAGATTTAAAGAATTATTAAGACGATGCCCACATCACACGCTGCCTGTATGGTTACAAGTGCAGACGTTTTATAACGGGCTAAATCAAAGCACAAAGCAAATGATAGACGCAGCTTCTGGCGGTACTTTAAATCATAAGACCCTGGAAGCAGCTCTTGAGCTTTTCGAGGACATGGCCATGAACACTTATCAGTGGAATGTGCCTAGGTCCCGCCCGAACAAGCCTGCAGGTATCTTTGAAGTGGACAACGTCTCCCAGCTCGCTCTGCAAGTAGAAATCCTAAGCAAAAAGATAACGGAGATGACTGCTACCTCCGCCCCTCAGGTATGGGAATCTGCAACCCCTACTCCAGAACATTTAGATTATGTTAATAATATGCCTAGAAATGCTTTTAATAATTTTTCTGCTGCGAATTTTCATCCTCCTGGTTTTAATTTTCCGAATAGCTATAACCCTGCTTTAAGAAATCATCCGAATTTTTCGTGGAGTAATCCATCGAATGCGATGCGCCCACCACCGCAAAACGATTTTTCTGCACCACTACCACCACCACCTCTTCAAAATTATCCAAAACCTCCAAGCTTGGAGGAATTACTTTCTAAATATATCACCACAAATGACGCTACTATAAGAACCTTAACCGGAAGCGTAAAAAGTCTAGAAAATCAGGTAGGACAGCTCGCGAAAATAATTTCTGAGCGACCTGCAGGGTCTCTTCCTTCCAATACCGAACCCAACCCGAGAGAGCAAGCGAAAGCTATAACTCTTCGGGGTGGGAAGCAAATCTTCGGTATGGTAAGTGAAGAGCCCGAGGCAAGCACCACTCTAGCCTTTAAAAATCTAAGTTTCACTCATGCCTTTAAAAATCAAAGCTCCGCTCCCATTTTAAAAATTCCACCCTCTGCTGAAGAAGTTATCACCCCCGTTTTAGAAAAAAAATCTCACTCCACCACCCATTTTCAAAAATAATCCAACTCCTCCATACCCCTCCGAACTTAATAGACAACGTCAAGGTGATCAGTACTCCCGCTTCTTAGAGATTTTCAAGCAAATCCACATTAATCTCCCCTTCCACGAAACTATTTCGCAGATGCTGAAATACGCTGTGGGACCAGACATTTGTATTCTTATCAGTACCGCCTTCCGAAGAAATGACCTTGCCCTGAAGGTTGGGGCCCGAAGGGGCCACATGCGAGCATCGAATGATCCAAATTAGCGAAATCAAGGTTATCATCTTGAACATTGATTAATAAGCGTAAGTCTTTGAGAGCACATTTTTTGTGTGGAAGAACACAATCGCTAATAATGAAAATAGAATCTCTTCCGGTGGAGCACAAGGTACTCTTGGTGTGATAAGCATTGGGGTGGTGGGGGTACCATCGGTTGCAGAACCGACGGAGGCGGCAGAGAACCGATCAACGAATCTCTAGGTGAGGTGGGGAATTAAGTCGATGGTGTGGTGGATGAGGTTTTAGTGGTGATAGTAACTAGTGGGGTTGCTAGGTAAAGGAGGGAGGATTGGTCCCCATAGAGTCCCTCGTCTAGGCAATGAGCTTGTTCCATAAGGCAAGACTCAGCTAGTGGATTGTCGACACGAAGGCATGTACAGAGGTGGGGTTGAAAGCCCGCTAAGAAGTACCGTAAGTAATGGTTAGAGGAGAGCTCGGTGACATGCATGGAGACCTCGATGGTCTCAAGAATGTTGTCCATGATGACGTTGGACTGGCGAATGAAGCAGATGCCCTTGTATACATTGTGCGCTTTACATGTGTCATAGTAGCAATGTAATTCATTATTAAGGGTGGGCCATGTGAGATCAAAGACTTTTTAACACATCTAATGCACCTAGTGGAACGCAAGGGCCTCCGTATTGATAGTTTCCATGAAGACCTTTTGTTTGGAGGGGGCTGAGTGGAGGTTGAAAAAACTATTAGGTGCAGGTTATCAAACCGAGATGATCGGTGTTGTCGAACACTGGAATCTCAATACAACGGAGGTGAGTCGAGCAAATGACCCCCGTGGGGTGTAGGAATCCCATATAGTCAATATTGTGCACATAAAAGGATGGTGGTAGAGGACGAGGTATGGGTTGAGTAAAGTTTCTTGTCGAGGAAATGAGCTTGCTCTATATCACTGGACAAGGATGATGGGTTGTGGTCATGGAGGCGTTTGTGGAGTGGGGCAACTGTCCTTCTAGGAAGTATCCTCAGTAAAAATTATGGGACAGCTCGGTGACGTGCCATCATGATGTCGGATTGGTGAACAAAGCTTAGGTACTCATATGCATTGTTCATTTTACGCATGCCATAGTGGCAAAAAAGTTCCTCCTTGAGGGTTGGCTAGGAGAGATGAGCGACCTTTTGAGGTGTCCAACACACCTAGTGGAGCGCAGAGCTCTCCATGTTGATAGTCATCATGGAGACCTTCTTGTTGGCGTGGGTATGCAAGAGGTAAAAAACTGTTTGGCATGTGGGATCCAACCATGCGGGTCGATGCATATGAACAATGAAATCTTAATATGACAGAGTTGGACCAGGTAAATATCCCCAACAAGGTATATGAATCACACGTACCTAATAGTAAGCCCGTAGGAGGGCGATGGTAGAGGAAGGGGTGTAGATGTTGATTGACGTTTGATGGCGATGGATACAGGCTCGCAGAGAAGAGCGAGGTCTTCTAACTGACTTCGAGTTGATCCAAGCGAATAAAGTTAGTGAAGGCCAAAGCAGAGACATTCTTATCAATGTTTATAGCTATTGAATTATTTGTGTTCATGAACTAGAGTTGGAGGAGATAATAGAGAGAAAATGGTAGAAAACGGGCAGAGCAGAAGATGTTTTGCAAGCAGAGCAGAAGGAAATGCAGAGGTTGATGGAGGAGCGGTTGAGGAGCTTTCAAAGGAATGATTGTCTGTGCGCTATCAAGGAATGAAGAAGAAAAACAAGTTGATCGGGATTGACTACCCAAAAACATGATGTGTCTGTTTAATACACTTGTTGTATATAGGAAAGTGCACTAGTTACATAAGTAATAAAGGTAATAAAAAAGTATCATCTCCACTGAGATTTTGTTTGAACTACAATATAGCTACCTAGACAAATGATTAATTCGTGGTTTAATTTGTTCTAAAAGAAATAAAATGAAATAACTATTGATTTAACAAATACTCTTAAAATAGATACTCAAGGTTTCAATTGAAAAATTATGAGAATTAGAGTTAGGATGATTGCTTCAGAGTATAGGTCGATGGTGGAGCGGCCTAGGAGCATGCAATGGAGAGACTGTCTGTGCTCTAGCAAGGAATGGAGAAGAAAGAGAAGCTGATCGCGATTAAGTACCAAAAAATTCGATGTGCCTTTTTAACATATGTGTAATATATAGGCAAGTACACCAATCACATAGCTAATAAAAGTAATAAAAAAGTATCGTCTCCATAGGGATTTTGTTTGAATTGCGATATAGCTGCCTAGATGAAAGTTTAATTTGGGGTTTATTTTGTTCTAAAATAAATAAAATGAACGAACTATTGATTTTAAAAAAATACTTAAACCAAATATTTTGGATTAAGTTGAAATACTCTGAAAATTAGAGTTAGGATGATTGCTTCGTAGTATGAATATTAACTTCGATTAATCATGAGTGAAGTGATGTGATTTTATAAATATTATTGTATAATTAATGATGAGTTTTCTAAACATGTCAAAACCATTTGGTTTGGGCAAATCGATTATAATTCACAAGAAAATAGCACGTTGTGGACCGAACATGTCTAAAATGATAGTAAAAGCTTTAATGCGCTTTGAAAAGTACTATCTACATTCAATATTTAGAATGAAGCTACCACATAGACCAGTACCCCGTGGCCCGTAGATATTTAACTCTATGATGATATTCACGAGATCCGTAAATGGTTTGATATCAATGATTACATACGAGACTAGAGTAAGGACCAACAAAACTAAAGTACATATAAACACATGAATAAAACTTTAATCATACAAAATATAATTGAAATTTAACATTCACTCATAATAATCTCAGTATTAATTCATATTACTACACATTCACCCAAGTAAGAGAGCTAGCCTAACATTTTTGTGCAAATCATGGAAGAATTAAAGATGAAGATAAAAATAAGCAAAATATCGGCTAAGTTCATATAATAGAGAATAAAAATGCAAACTCTTAAAGGGTCATCAATCTCGTCGAAAATTCAAAGTCTAGACTCCAAATTGGGTTTCCGAGTGATGTCGAAGGTTTGAAAATGGCATGAGAATTTTGGCCTTGTTGAATATTGTAATTAGGATCGGCTTAAGAAAAATGTAATCATGCTCACAGGGAGAACTGGTCGTAAAATTGTTGCATCAAAAGTTTTTCCCATCATAGACCCTCCAACAGCGGTGTCAACATTCAGTTGAATGTTGGAATCAAGAGCCCCATAAAATGTCAAAAAGCACCCAAAGGGTCACCTCATGTTGAGGGCACCACCTTAAGAGCTCGTTAGATCTTTTCCATGCTTCAGCAAGGGACTCTTGATCTCGATGTTTAAATGTATGAATGTTTGGATTCGGATCCGCATCCCCCAGGGCCTACTGGTTAGGATTTGTAACATCCCATTTTCAAATTTGACCCCCCTAGGAGTGACTTTGAGCATGCCTGAGTCATGACAAGTCCTTAGAGAGCCAAAAGGACCAAAATGATCCAAGAAATGAGTGTGAGCCATTTTGGTCTGCTTTTAGTAATTTCCTAAAACCCTGGATTTGGGTGGCTTAGTAGGATTAATATGGCTCTAAGCCCCCCCTTAAACATCATGTGGGCCCAATGAGTCACTAAGGACCCACTTGGGTCAACCCTAGTGGCCAAAATGACCAAGTCAACCTTTGACCCAAGTCAAGTCAACCTAGCCTATTTGGGCTAACCCATGCTCAAACCACTCACTCCTCTAGGCTAACCCTATTTGCATGATTAATAGGATGTATTAGGGCTGCCAATAACCTAGGGTTGACTAGTCAAATGGGTGACTAGGAGAGAGGAATCAAAAGTATTATTTTGAAGAATAATGGAGGAGAGAGAAAGTGAGAAAGAGAGCCACTTAAGGTGGAAGGTGAACCACCCCCTTCATGATTCTCATGAGGAGTTATAAACCGTAGAGGGCTGCCAATAGAGTGTAAGGTGTGACATTTTTTTAGGAGTTTCATTTTGTTAGGAGGAGAGAGAAATTTAGAGAATTAATGGTGGGAGGAGAGAGAAAATATTGAAGTGAAGATTAATGGCATGAAGAAGAAGAAACCCCCCCTCTTAATGGCCAAATTTTATCATAAAGATGGAGTAAAAAAATAAAGAGGTCCTATAGGAGGCTGCCACCTAGGATTTGCCTATTCATTTCCACCTCTTGACTTCCTGTAACCGAAAATCGGTTTTAAATACCAATTAAATGGCCATTGATCTCTTGCCATTTCTCTTTCTCCTCTTCATCTTCCTCCCCTTGAAATCTATAAATGCCTCCCTGCTGTAAGAGAGCACAAGTTTACGCATTTTATCTCATACTTTGGAGTTGGAGTTGCCGTAGGAGAAATCGAACGACGCCAACGCCGCGCCATGACGAACCGCCGATCAACTCGTCTCCAAACCGCGAATAAGGTCCTCCTCTACTTCTTCTTTCATGGATAGATCTTAGAAATTCTTTAGGAGAGATATCGAGTCCAAAAGGATTAGATCGGATGGGAGTTTCATCGTATTTCCGTAAATTAATGGCGGCGAGTTCGCTGGAAACCGCCATCTCCGGCGGCCAAATCACCGCCGATCGATAGCCGTCGCCTCAACGGAGGTGGTGGTGGCTGGCCAGGGAGGTGACCGGATGGCCGGGAAATTGAATTCGGAAAACTACAGGAAAATAAACTTTATGTTCACTGGTTCGGTTTTGAGAAGAAGACGAATAGTGATGTTAAAATATTAAATAATTTATTTAGGAATTTTATAATTAATGAACATGAAAACTCACCTATTTTAAAGTTAAAAATTGAGGACCTTAGAGGCCGAATTAGGAAAAATGACCAGTCACAAAAGTTGTAGCCCTGTGTGTCTACTTTAATTTAAAATTGATTTTATTCAATTTGGGTGAGTGGTTTGACCACAACACTCATTTTGGTGGGATCAAGACCTAGGCTAACCAGAAATTGAAATGGTTGCCCACGGTTCATAACATGTCCAAATGACTTGAAATTTGGACTGGAGATCTATAATATGTATATCGAGAGACTGTCCAAAAATGAGAATTTTTGGAGAACTTTTGCCTAAAGTTTTTTGTAAAATTTTAATAAACATTATAGAATTAATTAGGAGATGAAATTAAGTCCAAACTCACCCAAATTTTGGGTGGTGGTCCCAGGCATCAATGTTAAGATCTGTACAAAATTTCAACTCAATTGGTCGAGTTTTGAATAGGGAAGTATCAAGTCCTAGATAGGTCTTGGTGAGGGATACTTTGGGGAAAAGTACGATTGGAAATGGAGTGGACAAATCTCCTCAAAAGAGGCTGATGTTGTGGCCACTGATTTGTTGAGTCTATGTCTACCCTCTTGGGTAACATGGTATGGATTAGGGTGGATTTTACCCTAAGAGATTGGCTCAAATCCAGTGGGTGGGAGTTTGAGGTTTGTGAAGGACATAGGAGCAAAAGCTCTTGTATGCCCTTGAAATTTGGAGGAGAGGGAGATGATATGATGAAAATCCTCTGGTTGAAATAGTGAAGGAATTGGAGGTAATTAGGTACCTCGAAAGTTGAGATTTTAGATTAGGATAAAAATGTAATTTAGTTATTTTAAGTACTAAATCTAATCCAAAAATTATGAAACTCGGGAGGAGGGAGTGTTAGGATGTTTTAGACTTATGGTAATTTTCCTGGAATTTTATGATTAATAAATATTATACTTCATGTGTTAAATGATTATTAGCCCGATTTGTTGTTTCAATTATTTGGAAGCTTTAAATTAATTATAATCAGTTAAAATTCTGGATTTAGATCTTAACTAGTAGAACATTGATCCGTAAATTTTTATAGAATTTTATATTGAGAAATTTTAGAGGTTCATTCACAATGTTTTAATATGGGCTTTTGAGCATAAAAATAAATTAGGGCTTGTACAATTGCTGGAAAATTATGATAATTGGAACTTAAGGTTTTTAGGCCCTTTTATATCACTGGGAATTATTTGGGGATTTTTAGAGTTACTGTTATAGTACTTCATTCACAAAGCATGTTAGATTGTAATTTAGTATTTAATTTATTATGATTTAATTACTAGCAAGAAAATTATGGGATTCTGTCAAAGTTATGGTCATGATAAAACCAGCACCCTGTGTTTTATTTGAATTATTTGGAGGACAAATTAAGGTAGTTTATTCATTAAGCTTGAAATAACTGAAATAATGATTAAATAAGTTTAGGCCCTTGAAAATCATTGTAAAACTATCAAACTTTGGAAACTTGATATTTAGACCTACTATTATTTACCTTAATTTTGTGATAGCTGGAATCAACTAGAATGTTATACCTCATGTTCAAAATGATGATATTAGACCCTTAAGAATAAATAAATAAGTTATCGGATTTATTAGGAAAATTCCAATATTTTGGATTTAGGCAAATCTTGTTAGGATAGACCCCCGATAAATAAATTGTGGCATTTGGATGAAAAAGTAAATTACGTGTAATCTTGATTATCGTGTAGCCTAGGTGAGTCCCTAGGAGTTTTGGTTTAGCACTGATGGTAGTTGGAAGATTAGGTGTTACGCGGGTATGGCGGAAGACCGTCTTTCCGTGTGGAGAGGGTGAAGAGTCAAGCTACCCTAGGTTTAGTTTAATGTAACTCTTAAAGGGAAAAATGTAAGGTGAGAAACCAATTAAAGTAAGTGCCTTGCGAAAGGGAACTTTGGTCTTGTCATACCATCGTAGTTCCTAGTGCCTACTGAGAACCCTTCACGGGGCATAATCCGGAGGCAGTCCTGGGCTAACGTAAACTGCAAACTAAAAGAAAGAGAAATTAGTTAAGTAGGGATTTACACGGCACACACTAGATAGCTAGGAGATTGAAATGATGAGTCATCCCGAGGTGTTCAAAGGGATGGGATTGGGAATCGAGCTGGACTGGTTTTTAGTCCAGGGAGCTTTGGCTCGGTTGATAGTTGACACGGAGGGGTTTGTCTGGGGAGCTTATGCTCGGGTTTTAGGTTGTTACGGACGGCTTGTCCGGGAGTTCTTTTGACTGTTTGTGTTGTTTGGTTACTCACTCTATAATTGTTGAATGTGCATAAAGTTAGGATAACTAAGGTGGTGGGTTAGCGATATTGGGGAGTTCGTTGCACCGGCACCAATGTCGTTGTCTCGGCAAGGTGGTTAGCACATTGCCAAGGTTAAGTCCGGCGGTCCATACCCGACAAGAGTATGCGGTGTTTCGCCTCGTGCACTAGGCGTTGAGGGCGTACGATAGGTCAGACCGGTGTGCATAACTGGTTTTGAGGTGGGGTAGGCCCGATCCACCACTTCCGTCTGCCACTACGGAGGTATCTTGAGAGGTAACGGCTCCGAAAGAGGGAACTATAAGGTTCGTGCACAAAGTCGGGTGTGTGTGTTGCACTGCATGACATAATAACCCACCATATGTATTGCCATCATAATCATTCATTACAACTTTGGACATCCCAAAAACTAAGTGGTATGGGACGCTTATAGTTTGGGACCTGCAAAACGACCCCTTAGTCTATAAGCTTGTGTGGGCAAGTTTATAAATTAAGGTTTATTTGATATATATAATAACAACCATTGCTGTTTGATAACCGACACCCCAAGGTATAAGTGGTATGGGACACTTATACGATGAGAGCCTTGCAAAAGATCCCTTTTGCTTATGTGTTCTCGCATAAGTGAAGGTTTAAATTCATATATTTGCTTTTCTTACTGCTAGACCTATTATAACATTCATATTAACTGCTCACCGAATACAACTTGATAGATTAAGTCCACTGTCACCTGTTTACTTTTATTCTCCACAAATATGTCCTCCCCTTTCTTCCTCTTCGCTCGGTGCCTAAGGGCCATGGGGGAAGGGGTAGGGGATGATAGAGCTTAGTCTTTATGACTAATGGTTTTCGAACCACATCACTTTAGGGGATCGCGGAGCCCAGCATGGGGGAACATCCCAGGAGGCCGGTACGACTGGAGATGGGGCAGTCTAGCACTGAAGTCCAGACTGCAGGGACCGTGAGTCCCGACCCTTAGAGTAGTTTCTTTTAGTTTTGCTTCCGCTGAGTGACTTGTAGTGAGGACTCTGATGTACAGGGCTTATGCCCTTATTTCTAGTTTTACATTTTGCTGCACTCTGATGTTTCTGTGGACACTCCCTTCGTGGAGCTTTATTTATATTATATGTGATTTGCCCTTTTTACTACTTCTGTGGACTGCATATCTTTAATACTTGCTACTATAAATGTGATCGAAAAAGGCCGGCAGAATCGGCGCTTTGTAGTGACAACTTCCCGAGAGCGAAGGCGTCACCGCAAAGCGACGGTTCTGGGCATAAGACCCCGATTTTTTTTGAAAAAAAGGGGTCTTACAGGTGGTATCAGAGGAAACATCGATCGGATTAGTAGCAGTCCACAAATCCCTGGGTCACCCCCGCGCGAGTTTAGTTTGCGGACAAACTAAGCAGCGGAAGCAGTGGTGTGCCCATATGGGGAATCACATATAATTGTCCACTTTTAGTTCTTATGAACCGACTTCTCATAGTGAAAATTTCTTATTCACAGCCTCCAGCACAGCCTACTCCACAGGGTGAGGTTCTGCAGACTCTGGATGCTGCACCACCTCCACCAGTTCCCGCTCCTTTCCTACAGACGGATATGGGGCAGACTTTGACTGCCATCCTAGAAGCCTTCATGGCTCAACAGGCTCCAGCTCCGCAGCTGATTCCAGGAGCCAACTGGCTGAGTATCTTCTGAGGACTCTCTCCCCCGTCCTACTTAGGGACAGAGACGGTAGTCCGGACAGAGGAGTGGTTGGACATCATGCATGAGATGCTGACAGGGATACGATGCCCGGTGGAGGAGAGGGTGGCATTAGTGGTCTCTTGCCTAGAGTCCCATGCCAAGAGGTGGTGGAAGACGCTCCTGGACAAGACTTATGCCGACAGGGAGGTTGCGGAGGTCACTTGGGGAGAATTCAGGGTCACGCTGTTGGAACATTTTGTTCCGCAGTCGGCCAGGGATGAGCTTGAAGACCGGTTCTTACAGCTGAAGCAGGGCACTAGGTCGGTGGTGGAATACCATCGGGAGTTTTATCATCTGGCTCGATATGCAGACTCTTATCAGCTGGACGAAGCCAGGTACACCAAGAGATTTTACAAGGGTTTGAAGGAGGATTTGAGGGAGGCCCTACTGTTTGTGTCCGATGGGCCTATTCCTCAGATTCTAGAGATGGCCAAGAGGATCGAGGCAGACTGGCATGCTACCCGAGGCCGGAAACGGCCAACGGAGGATCAGAATCGTGGAGCAAGAAATGAGCAGTGACGAGGTCGTGCTACAGATATGGGCAGGATGGAGGATCAGCCTTGTTAGGAGGTGAGACAGGAGCCGAGGGAGCAGGTGGCTCTGGCTCCCCAGCCTCTCCAGATGCGGGAGATACCAAGACCACAGATACAGGATGTACAGAGACTAGGAGGGAGGGCTTACCCGCCACCAGAGTGTTTTCATTGCCGCCAGGTGGGACATATCAAGAGGAACTGCCCTATGAGAAGGGGGCCCCCTCTAGCGCCGCAGATTGCCCCACCTGCTCAGCACTATGGAGGCCGAGGACGCGGTCAAGGACAAGGATACCAGGGCGGAGACCGTAGGCAGGAAAGGGAGCAGGTATATGCACTGGACCTGGCCCAACCCCGGCATCCTGAGCAAGTGATCACAGGTACAACAAGGTTTTGTTTGCTTGTTTCAATTCTTTTTCCATCCTTTCCTAGAAAACTATTGTCTGTAGCATTAGGTAGTAAAAACCAAGAACAGAACTCTAAGTTAAGTCACAATCTCAGGCATTGTCTTCATTTGCGGCAAACCCGCACACACTCTCTTCGACACGGGTGCCTCGCACTCGTTTGTGTCGGAGACCTTTATCCAAGGGTTGGATGGCGTGGAGAAATTCACGGGGTCGATGATGAAGATACGGCTACCTGACGGGTCAGAGTTGTTCACCTCATCTCATTGCAATATGGAGGCATGGATAGGCGGGAAACCTTTCGAAGCGCCAGCGACGATCTTGCCACTGCCGGACTATGATCTGATTCTGGGAATGTCATGGCTCCATTGGAACCATGCCCAGATTGACTGCTTGGCCAAGAAGATTACCCTTAGATATGGGGATTCTTTCATCATGATGGAAGGTATTAGATCTGCGTCCCATATTTTCTTATCATCTATTCAGACGGTCAAGGCCCACATACAGGGCGATGAGATCTATCAGATTCTTTTCGAGATGACGGAAGTCAAGGGATCTTTATCCGACGTTCCCGTAGTGCGAGATTTTGCGGACGTCTTCCCGGAAAAGCTACCAGGGCTACCCCCGCATAGAGAGCAGGACTTCCAGATATTGCTTGTGCCAGGGGCTAAGCCGGCATCCAGAGCTCCCTACCGCATGGCCCCAAGGGAGTTGACGGAGTTCCGGAGTCAGTTGCAGGAATTAGTGGAAGCCGGGTTTGTTCGGCCGAGCTCTTCGCCATGGGGAGCCCCAGTGTTGTTCGTCAAGAAGAAAGACGGAACACTCAGGTTGTGTATCGATTACCGAGCGTTGAACCGACTAACAGTCAGGAATACCTATCCTCTGCCAAGGATAGATGAGCTGTTTGACCAGCTGGAGGGAGCCCACTTCTTCTCGAAGTTGGACTTGAGATCGGGCTATTATCAGCTGCGGATCAAAGAAGAGGATATTCAGAAGACTGCTTTTAGTAGCAGGTATGGACTCTACGAGTTTACCGTGATGCCCTTCGGGCTCACGAATGCGCCATCAGCGTTCATGACTCTCATGAACCGGGTCTTCGAGTCGTATCTAGATGTGTTTGTCATCGTTTTCATCGATGACATCCTCATTTACTCGAGGACCGAGGAGGAGCACGCGAGGCATCTGACGCTGACTTTAGAGAGGCTACGGGAGCATCGGTTGTATGCCAAGTTCAGCAAGTGTCAGTTCTGGCTGAAGGAGGTGGCCTTTTTGGGACACGTTATTAGCGGAGCAGGGTTGGCAGTGGATCCAGCCAAGATTCAGGCAGTCCGAGATTGGCCAAAGTTGAAGATAGCTACAGACGTATGGAGCTTCCTAAGACTTGCCGGCTATTACCGGAAGTTCGTAGAGGGTTTTTCTAGGCTTGCCCTCCCACTTACCTCTCTGACGAGGAAGGAAATACCATTTGTCTGCACACCGCAGTGCGAGACGGCGTTCCAGGAGCTGAAAAATCGACTCACTTCGGCCCCGATTCTTGCCCTCCCATCGGGGAGAGAAGGATTTCAGGTTTATGCAGATGCCTCTTACCAGGGCATGGGAGCAGTTTTGATGCAGAAGGGACATGTGATCGCTTATGCCTCCCGCCAGTTAAAGAAACATGAACAGAACTACCCAGTTCACGATCTGGAGATGGGAGCGGTCATTTTTGCATTAAAGGTCTGGCGGCACTACCTCTATGGAGTTCACTGCGACATATTTTCAGATCACAAAAATCTGAAGTATATGGATACGCAAAAGGAGCTGAACATCCGGCAACGCAGATGGGTGGAATTTCTAGCGGACTATCAGTATGAGATGCACTACCATCCGGGTAAGGCAAACGTGGTGGCCAATGCACTGAGCCGGAGAGCTGCCACAGCCGGAGCAGGACCTCAGCTTATGTCCATGGAGCTACTATGAAGTTTCGAAGAAATGCACATCACTCTGGTATCACCTGATGACCCTGAGCTGTACAAGGAGTACCTGGCCGCTACGAGCACCACCTATGATATTCATGACAGAGTCAGAGATTGGCAGAGGCGTGATGCCAAGCTAGAGCCGATTTTCTGGGCCTTGGAGGCAGGCTCAGCTGGGGACTACTCGATGCGAGATGGACTGATATGTTTCAGAGGTCGGACTTACATACCGGATGGGGGCTAGATTCGGGAGGATATCATGGCCGAGGCTCATCATAGCAGATTTTCTATACATCCCGGGATCACAAAGATGACGGTAGATTTGAAGAAGAACCTATACTGGCCGGGCATGAAGAAGGACATCATCTACTTCGTGACCCACTGCGAGACGTGCCAGTTAGTGAAGGAAGAGTGTAGACATCCCGCTGGTTTATTGCAGCCACTCCCGGTGCCGGAGTGGAAATTTGAGGACATCGCGATGGACTTCATCCATGGCCTACCTCGATCACGGACGGGAAACGATTCGATCTGGGTGATCGTGGACCGTCTGACGAAGGTGGCTAGGTTCATCCCGATCAGGAAGGATGACTCTGTTGGAGTGTTGGTTCGGAGGTTCGTGGAGCAGTATATTCGTTATCACGGCGTGCCTAGGACGATCGTATCAGATCGAGATGGTCGGTTTACATCCAGAGAGTGGAGATCGGTGCAGGCTTACCTTGGCTCCCGACTGACGTTCAGTACGGCTTTCCACCCCCAGACTGACGGGCAGACGGAGCGTACCAATCGGACGCTGGAAGACCTCCTGAGACTATGTATTGTAGACCGTGGAGAGCCCTGGGAGAAGGTGCTGCCATTGGTGGAGTTCTCGTATAACAACAGCTACCAATCCAGCATACGGATGGCTCCTTACGAGGCCTTGTATGAGAGAAGATGTAGGACACCGTTATCTTGGCTGCAGGACGTGGATCCGAAGATTCTAGACTCAGAGTTTGTGGAAGACACCGAGGCTCAGGTGAGACTGATCCGGGACCGGATGTTAGAGGCACAGAGCAGGCAAGCGAAGTATTATGACGCTCGGCATCGTCAGGTGGAGTTTCAGATCGGGGACCGGGTGTTCTTGAAGATCCGGCCGATGCATGGAGTTTCACGGGTGCGGGATCATCGGAAGAAGCTCAGCCCGAGATTCATGGGACTGTTCAGGATCCTGGAGCGGATCGGTCCTCTAGCTTACCGGCTGGAGCTGCCACCAGAGTTGGCCGGCTTGCACGACATTTTTCACGTATCTTCACTCAGGAGGGCTCTACTACGCCCGAAGGTACAGATTACGGCCACTGATGGGACGGTAGCATCGGATCGGTCTGTGCATTTGGAACCGATACGGATCGATGACCAGGGGATACGAGTCTTGCGCCGCAAGAAGATCCCGCTAGTCAAGGTCTTGTGGAGGAACCACGGACGAGAGGAGCATACCTGGGAGCCTCAGAACCTGATGCAGGAGAAATATCCGGAGCTTTTTAGTCAAGTATACCTCGCAACTCCTCCGGTGTATTAGTGTTTTTCCTTATTTTCTCGTGCTAGTAGAATTATTTAAAAAGATATAGGCTAAACTTTTTGTTTATTGGGGACTAGCCCCTAATTGTTGACATTTTAGGCACTTCAACCCTTATGGGATGTTACAAGCTTAGCTTGTGCCGGTAGAAAACTCTTGTAGACTTAACCTTAATTTCGGGGACGAAATTTTTGTTTTGTTTATTGGGATTTGTAACATCCCATTTTCAAATTTGACCCCCCTAGGAGTGACTTTGAGCATGCCTGAGTCATGGCAAGTCCTTAGAGAGCCAAAAGGACCAAAATGATCCAAGAAATTAGTGTGAGCCATTTTGGTCTGCTTTTAGTAATTTCCTAAAACCCTGGATTTTGGTGGCTTAGCAGGATTAATATGGCTCTAAGCCCCCCCTTAAACATCATGTGGGCCCAATGAGTCACTAAGGACCCACTTGGGTCAACCCTAGTGGCCAAAATGACCAAGTCAACCGTTGACCCAAGTCAAGTCAACCTAGCCTATTTGGGCTAACCCATGCTCAAACCACTCACTCCTCTAGGCTAACCCTATTTGCATGATTAATAGGATGTATTAGGGCTGCCAATAACCTAGAGTTGACTAGTCAAATGGGTGACTAGGAGAGAGGAATCAAAAACGTTATTTTGAAGAATAATGGAGGAGAGAGAAAGTGAGAAAGAGAGCCACTTAAGGTGGAAGGTGAACCACCCCCTTCATGATTCTCATGAGGAGTTATAAACCGTAGAAGGCTGTCAATAGAGTGTAAGGTGTGACATTTTTTTAGGAGTTTCATTTTGTTAGGAGGAGAGAGAAATTTAGAGAATTAATGGTGGGAGGAGAGAGAAAATATTGAAGTGAAGATTAATGGCATGAAGAAGAAGAAACCCCCCCTCTTAATGGCCAAATTTTATCATAAAGATGGAGTAAAAATAATAAAGAGGTCCTATAGGAGGCTGTCACCTAGGATTTCCCTATTCATTTCCACCTCTTGACTTCCTGTAACCGAAAATCGGTTTTAAATACCAATTAAATGGTCATTGATCTCTTGCCATTTCTCTTTCTCCTCTTCATCTTCCTCCCCTTGAAATCTATAAAAGCCTCCCTGCTATAAGAGAGCAAAAGTTTACCAATTTTATCTCATACTTTGGAGTTGGAGTTGCCGTAGGAGAAATCGAACGACGCCAACGCCGCGCCATGACGAACCGCCGATCAACTCGTCTCCAAACCGCGAATAAGGTCCTCCTCTTCTTCTTCTTTCATGGATAGATCTTAGAAATTCTTTAGGAGAGATATCGAGTCCAAAAGAATTAGATCGGATGGGAGTTTCATCGTATTTCCGTAAATTAATGACGGCGAGTTCGCCGGAAACCGCCATCTCCGGCGGCCAAATCACCGCCGATCGATAGCCGTCGCCTCAACGGAGGTGGTGGTGGTGGTGGCTGGCCAGGGAGGTGACCGGATGGCCGGGAAATTAAATTCGGAAAACTACAGGAAAATAAACTTTCTGTTCACTGGTTCGGTTTTGAGAAGAAGACGAATAGTGATGTTAAAATATTAAATAATTTATTTAGGAATTTTATAATTAATGAACATGAAAACTCACCTATTTTAAAGTTAAAAATTGAGGACCTTAGAGTCCGAATTAGGAAAAATGATCAGTCACAAAAGTTGTAGCCCTCTAGGTCTACTTTAATTTAAAATTGATTTTTTTCAATTTGGGTGAGTGGTTTGACCACAACACTCATTTTGGTGGGATCAAGACCTAGGCTAACCAGAAATTGAAATGGTTGCCCACGGTTCATAACATGTCCAAATGAATTGAAATTTAGACTGGAGATCTATAATATGTATATCGAGAGGCTGTCCAAAAATGAGAATTTTTGGAGAACTTTTGCCTAAAGTTTTTTGTAAAATTTTAATAAACATTATAAAATTAATTAGGAGATGAAATTAAGTCCAAACTCCCCCAAATTTTGGGTGGTGATCCCTAGCATCAATGTTAAGATCTGTACAAAATTTCAACTCAATTGGTCGAGTTTTGAATAGGGAAGTATCAAGTCCTAGATAGGTCTTGGTGAGGGATACTTTGGGGAAAAGTACGATTGGAAATAGAGTGGACAAATCTCCTCAAAAGAGGCTGATGTTGTGGCCACTGATTTTTTGAGTCTATGTCTACCCTCTTGGGTAACATGGTGTGGATTAGGGTGGATTTTACCCTAAGAGATTGGCTCAAATCCAGTGGGTGGGAGTTTGAGGTTTGTGAAGGACATAGGAGCAAAAGCTCTTGTATGCCCTTGAAATTTGGAGGAGACGGGGATGATATGATGAAAACCCTCTGGTTGAAATAGTGAAGGAATTGGAGGTAATTAGGTATCTCGAAAGTTGAGATTTTGGATTAGGATAAAAATGTAATTTAGTTATTTTAAGCACTAAATCTAATCCAAAAATTATGAAACTCGGGAGGAGGGAGTGTTAGGATGTTTTAGACTTATGATAATTTTCCTGAAATTTTATGATTAATAAATATTATACTTCATGTGTTAAATGATTATTAGCCCGATTTATTGTTTCAATTATTTGGAAGCTTTAAATTAATTATAATCAGTTAAAATTCTGGATTTAGATCTTGACTAGTAGAACATTGATCCCTGAATTTTTTATAGAATTTTATGTTGAGAAATTTTAGAGGTTCATTCACAATGTTTTAATATGGGCTTTTGAGCATAAAAATAAATTAGGACTTGTAAAATTGCTGGAAAATTATGATAATTGGAAATTAAGGTTTTTAGGCCCTTTTATATCACTGGGAATTATTTGGGAATTTTTAGAGTTACTGTTATAGTACTTCATTCACAAAGCATGTTAGATTGTAATTTAGTATTTGATTTATTATGATTTAATTACTAGCAAGAAAATTATGGGATTCTGTCAAAGTTATGTTCTTGATAAAACCAGCACCTTGTGTTTTATTTGAATTATTTGGAGGACAAATTAAGGTAGTTTATTCATTAAGCTTGAAATAACTGAAATAATGATTAAATAAGTTTAGGCCCTTGAAAATCATTGTAAAACTATCAAACTTTGGAAACTTGATATTTAGGCCTACTATTATTTACCTTAATTTTGTGATAGCTGGAATCAACTAGAATGTTATACCTCATGTTCAAAATGATGATATTAGACCCTTAAGAATAAATAAATAAGTTATCGGATTTATTAGGAAAATTCCAATATTTTGGATTTAGGCAAATCTTGTTAGGATAGACCCCCGATAAATAAATTGTGGCATTTGGATGAAAAAGTAAATTACGTGTAATCTTGATTATCGTGTAGCCTAGGTGAGTCCCTAGGAGTTTTGGTTTAGCACTGATGGTAGTTGGAAGATTAGGTGTTACGCGGGTATGGCGGAAGACCGTCTTTCCGTGTGGAGAGGGTGAAGAGTCAAGCTACCCTAGGTTTAGTTTAATGTAACTCTTAAAGGGAAAAATGTAAGGTGAGAAACCAATTAAAGTAAGTGCCTTGCGAAAGGGAACTTTGGTCTTGTCATACCATCATAGTTCCTAGTGCCTACTGAGAACCCTTCACGGGGCATAATCCGGAGGCAGTCCTGGGCTAACGTAAACTGCAAACTAAAAGAAAGAGAAATTAGTTAAGTAGGGATTTACACGGCACGCACTAGATAGCTAGGAGATTGAAATGATGAGTCATCCCGAGGTGTTCAAAGGGATGGGATTGGGAATCGAGCTGGACTGGTTTTTAGTCCAGGGAGCTTTGGCTCGGTTGATAGTTGACACGGAGGGGTTTGTCTGGGGAGCTTATGCTCGGGTTTTAGGTTGTTACGGACGGCTTGTCCGGGAGTTCTTTTGACTGTTTGTGTTGTTTGGTTACTCACTCTATAATTGTTGAATGTGCATAAAGTTAGGATAACTAAGGTGGTGGGTTAGCGATATTGGGGAGTTCGTTGCACCGGCACCAATGTCGTTGTCTCGGCAAGGTGGTTAGCACATTGCCAAGGTTAAGTCCGGCGGTCCATACCCGACAAGAGTATGCGGTGTTCCGCCTCGTGCACTAGGCGTTGAGGGCGTACGATAGGTCAGACCGGTGTGCATAACTGGTTTTGAGGTGGGGTAGGCCCGATCCACCGCTTCCGTCTGCCACTACGGAGGTATCTTGAGAGGTAACGGCTCCGAAAGAGGGAACTATAAGGTTCGTGCACAAAGTCGGGTGTGTGTGTTGCACTGCATGACATAATAACCCACCATATGTATTGCCATCATAATCATTCATTACAACTTTGGACATCCCAAAAACTAAGTGGTATGGGACGCTTATAGTTTGGGACCTGCAAAACGACCCCTTAGTCTATAAGCTTGTGTGGGCAAGTTTATAAATTAAGGTTTATTTGATATATATAATAACAACCATTGCTGTTTGATAACCGACACCCCAAGGTATAAGTGGTATGGGACACTTATACGATGAGAGCCTTGCAAAAGATCCCTTTTGCTTATGTGTTCTCGCATAAGTGAAGGTTTAAATTCATATATTTGCTTTTCTTACTGCTAGACCTATTATAACATTCATATTAACTGCTCACCGAATACAACTTGATAGATTAAGTCCACTGTCACCTGTTTACTTTTATTCTCCACAAATATGTCCTCCCCTTTCTTCCTCTTCGCTCGGTGCCTAAGGGCCATGGGGGAAGGGGTAGGGGATGATAGAGCTTAGTCTTTATGACTAATGGTTTTCGAACCACATCACTTTAGGGGATCGCGGAGCCCAGCATGGGGGAACAGCCCAGGAGGCCGGTACGACTGGAGATGGGGTAGTCTAGCACTGGAGTCCAGACTGCAGGGACCGTGAGTCCCGACCCTTAGAGTAGTTTCTTTTAGTTTTGCTTCCGCTGAGTGACTTGTAGTGAGGACTCTGATGTACAGGGCTTATGCCCTTATTTCTAGTTTTACATTTTGCTGCACTCTGATGTTTCTGTGGACACTCCCTTCGTGGAGCTTTATTTATATTATATGTGATTTGCCCCTTTTACTACTTCTGTGGACTGCATATCTTTAATACTTGCTACTATAAATGTGATCGAAAAAGGCCGGCAGAATCGGCGCTTTGTAGTGACAACTTCCCGAGAGCGAAGGCGTCACCGCAAAGCGGCGGTTCTGGGCATAAGACCCCGGTTTTTTTGAAAAAAAAGGGGTCTTACAGGATTTGGGTTATGGTTAGTCATGTCCAGAGTCTTCTCTCATTTCCGAGTTCACAGTGTGCGCTCGATCTCAGGGTCAAGAGGTGCTAACACACCATTTCTCCTTTCTAGAGCAAAAGATAGAAATCGCACAAGAAAACTCACATGAATTCTTAAAAATAGATAAGGCAGAAAACAAAAGATGCGATAAACGAAGGATAGATTATCTCTCTCACGACTCACTTAGAAGAAGAATCACATGTGTCGTGCTCCCCGACAACGACATCAACAACTTGATGACTGCCCGAGCGGTAGGGAAAGTGCACCCACTGTCATTGTCGAGTAATAATTAAAATGGGGAGTTACTCCCAAGTATCGATTCTATCGCGGGGCTCGGAAAGGTGAATTCAACGTCTAAGGGAGATTTGAGATCAAATTCTCTTATGGTCAAATTTATGGGGGGTTTGAGTTTCACTTATCCTAAACCAAGAAAATTAAAATTACTAACTAATGCATGTCACCGACACCACTTAACACCACTGCGGGTCACCAACCTCCGTCTCATTTTTTTGCGGGTTGTTGACCTCCGCTTCGCAATACAACTCGTGCCTAAACAAGGCAACAAAACCACCACTTTCTTCTTCTGTCACACAAGAATCACAACACAAAGGGGAGAGCAACAACAAGCAACTAGGCCTACTAGGCTACTCCAATGAAATGGATAACAACAAAAATACTTTCATAGAAAATAATAAGTGCTCAAACATACATCCATTCCACCATCATCAAACATAAGAAGAGAAACAACAACAAATCGACCTAGATTGCGGGAGAGGAGTAGAGAGATACAAATAACGCTTGATACTATTCTATGGAGACAAGGTGGACTCCGGATAGCGACTTTGTGAATGTCTTGCTTATCGACTACCTTTTGGGGCATAGGAACTCCTGTGACAAGATCCCAATGGACCTATCTTCTCAAGGGGTTTGCGTCATCCACGTATCTTGTCTAGCTCACTAGCTTGCAACAAAAGGAAGACTTCTTCTTCCTTGAGCTCCTGTATAATGGGGAGAGTGTAGGGGATGAACCCTAGCTCTTGGAAATCTCAAAGGGATAAAAAATTGTGAAAACAACGAAAAGACGCAGAACCTCCCGCTAGAAAGACGAGATAGGATATTTATAGGCGTTGCAGGAATTTGAACTATCACACAAGTAGTCGCATGACCAGTGGTCGTGCGCGATAGAAAAGGTCACTGCTCGTGCGAGAAGGAACCTGGGCTGGCTCCTCCTTGCTCTTAGAAAACTTAACATATAATTGATTCTGCCTAAGAGTGCTCAAAACTGTCCTGAGGTGTGTGGCATGCTCCTCCTTGCTCCTGAAATACACTAGGATATCATCAATAAAAACAATCACGAATTGATCCAAGAACTCTCTGAACACTCTGTTCAAAAGATCCATAAATGCAAATGGGGCATTGGTCAACCCAAACGGCATGACCATAAACTCGAAGTGTTCTTATCTTGTACTAAACGCGGTCTTCTGGATATCCTCATTCCAAATCTTCAACTGGTGGTATCTAGACCTCAAATCTAACTTAGAATATGTGCAAGACCCTTCGAGTTGATCGAACAATTCATCTATCCTTGGAAGAGGATACTTGTTCTTAATAGTAAGTTTATTCAACTCTCGATAATTGATACACAATCTAAAACTGCCATCCTTTTTCTACACAAAAAGGACTGGTGCTCTCCACGACGATGTGCTGGGCTTGATAAATCCTAAATTAAGCAATTCTTGTAACTGGATTTTTAACTCAGCCAATTCCCTAGGTGCCATGCGATATGGATCCTTGGCCACTGGTTCAAATCCAGGAACAAGGTCAATCTGAAAATCAATCTCTTTGGAGGGAGGAGCACCAGGTAGCTCCTCGGGAAAACATCGGGAAACTCACAGACCACTGGTACCTCCTGTAAAAAAGGCTTTAGCTTCCACATGCATCAACACCAAAAAGGCGGAACACCCTTTACTGGCATGCCTCATAGCTTTTACTAAAGAGATGATTGGCTTGGAGACTCCTTTCAAACCTTGAAAGGAAATGAGAGACTGATCAGGCCCTTAAGGCTGAATCTTCTTACTCTTGCAATCTATCTTGGCATTCACGTCAGTCAGCCAATCCATGTCCAAAATTAAATCAAAATTAGCAATAGGCAAAAGGGATGCATCCACTACAATTTCAGCTTTTCCGAATAAAATTGGTGCCCTACACTTATAATTGGTCTGCATCACCAAACCGTTTAGCATCATGACATCTAACGGAGTTGGGTTGGTGACGACTTTCAAGCCAAGCTTAAATGCAAAAGATTTTGTTATGAACGAATGTGATGCACCCGTGTCAAAGAGGACATTAGACAGTATGACATGAACTATGAGGATACCTATTTGCAAACTTATAACGTTAACATTTAAGTGTTTCTAGGTGAAAAAGAACTAATTATTTCAAATTAAGATTCCAAACCTGCCACCACGTCCTCCCGCTCCTTGTCCTCCTGCTGTCCAAGACCATAAGCTCGAGGCTGAATCCGACCGTATCCTGAAGATGACTTCGGGTCAACAACCTCCACTGCCTTCCCTTTATCGACCCCACTCGAGCGATGTGCTCGTATTTCGACTAAAATTCATGACACAGTACAAATATTAACTTACAAGAAAAGGTCCTGGATAAAGAGAAAATCACCAAGCCAAAGATCATATTACATGATTACCCGCAGACTCTGAGAAATTCCGCGCAAAGTGACCTGCCCTCTAGCACTTGTAACAAACACCTGAAGCAGCCAAACATTCGCCAGAATGATGTCGATTGCATTTAGGAAAAAGGGGGTAGTCTCTGGGCTTTCCCCATACTGATTGCCCTGCTTAGAATCAGTCATTCTCTTCTTATTCCAGCGAGCCCTTAACTAACTCTTATCCTGCTGAAATGAAGTCCCACTTTGAGGTCGCTTGGACCGGAGACTATCACGCCTTTGGACTTGTTGCTGATCAGCCTCTAATCTTCTTGTTGTATCCACCAAAATCCTATAATCTACGTTGACCATGGTCATCAAAGGTTGTCTCAAAGAATCTCGCAGGCCATCCGCAAAACGGTTGCACTTCTCAGCTTCATCTCCCTGCAATATGCCCACATATCAAGATAAGTGAGTAAGTTCTCGCTCGTACTTGGTAACTACCTTATCCCCTTGGAAGTGACGAAGATACTTCTCCTAGAGACCTCGACGGGCGGAAGGGGGCACAAACCCGTTCGCAAGAGCCCTTAAAAAGTTGCCTCATGTAAACATATCAGATGTACGACCTGACAAGATTAAAGTTCATGTTACTCCACACTAAATAGGAAATAATTTTCTAACAAAAAAGGGAATTTCACAAGACAACTCACCAACAGAATCATCTGCTAAATACTTAGTCAACCAAATTTTAGCCTCGCCCCGAAGAAGGGAAGTCACTAGTGGAACCTTTGTATTTTTGGGGCACTCCATAATATTCAGTAAATCTCTAGTGTTTGTCATCCAGCCATCCGTATCCATCGGTGTTCCATCTCCACTATAGTTAGAAGAGTGGATATCTCTAAAATCCCTTAAGTATCGATCCATACTGACCATAACTGCCACATGTGCAGGGACTGGAGCTGGAACTGGAATCCCTACAGGCTGGCCTCTCTGAAATTCCAATAGTGTGATAACTACTACCTTGGCAATCTGAGTTTCCAAATCTGCCAGTTCCAGGACAGTTGGCGCAGGTGGTGGAGGTGGTGCATTAGTATCACCCATGGAGGTCTCAGGAACAATGTTCTAAAGTGAAGATTCCCCCGCTTCACTTGTTCGAGGTGCCTAAAGGGCATAGAAAAGAAATTATTAATACCAATGATATATCTAAAAAATAAATCTAACACTGAAGGTATTATCGTGCATCCATGAAAACTAAGAGTTAGAAAAACTCGAGGACTCTACTAACGTGAGTTTTTTTCTTCTGACACAATCCTATGGCTCTGTGAATCTTCTGGGTCCAGGGATCCTATGGCTCTGATACCAATTTGTAACAGCCCAACCAAATTTAATAGAAATCAGCAGTCCGGTCGGGTCTGCGAAAACAAGTAAACTAATTAATGGTATATAAACTTGTATAAAGTAGGTAAAAGTAATGAAAGTGATAAAGAAATACTTACATCGGAAAAGTGAAGTAATTCTAAGGTTAAAAGGATACCTGACAAGCTGAATTCACAGAGCCAACTAAAGCAGAAAATGTATCATTAACGGATTAAATTACTGTCAAATGAAATAACTGATATTTCAAAAACTCAGGTGAAAAACTACAATACAACTGTCTGTAAAAAAAGCAAAGTACAACAATAGTGGTTCAACTGAATAAACTGACGACTGAAGACAGAGCCATCTATCCTAAGCGGATCCCCTGACTTGAGCCCCCTATAAAGTTCCAAATGGGTCAAGCCCGCTGAAGAGTAAGAAAAACTACTCTTTCCAGCAACACTTAAAGAAAATAATGTTTGATGAATAATATATGAATTTAAAAGTTTGTATAAATATTCTAATATTAAATGTGGCTCATGATATCATGGTCTGACATGAATTCAACTTATCGTGTGATCTGACACACTCCTTCTTATTTGTATAAAATATTGATTTTTTGAAGTTTTGAAGCTATATCCATTGAAAGTTTTGACCTGTTGAAAGTTCTTATTTCAAGGATAGCTAACTCACCTAGAGGGAGGGTGAATAGGTTTTCTTAGTCCTTAGTGAATATCTTTTGGTTTCTTTATTATATCTTGTTTTTTTCTTTTTGCTTTCAGCTTAGGGTGATCTAGAGCTTTTCCTTAACACTTGTAGATAAGAAAAGAGAGAACAACCACAGAAAAACACACAGTGATTTATAGTGGTTCCCCAAATGGGTACGTCCACTTTTCTTCCCACCTAATCAACTATCTTGTTGGACTAGGCACTTCTCCAAAACCTGCTCCAAAGATCTTACACCTCAAATCACTCGGGATCTCTAACTCTCCTCCAAGACTTACTTCTCAGCCATAATGGATTACAACTCAGTGGTTAGCAAACCACCTACCTCAGGCTGTTAACTCCTACACTTAGGCTGGGAGGACAGCCCTACCTTAGATGCACAAAGGATCCTACCTCAGAGCTCTGCAGTGCTCCTACACTTAGTGACCCTCAAGCCACCAACCTCGGCCTTATCTCTAAGGCCTACAGCTTGGGATTTTCAGCCCTACAACTTCAGGCTCAAGGCTCTACTCTTAGAGTGTTGCAGCACTCCTATAGATCAGTACCCAAAAGGTACCTACCTCAGTGCCCTTCCAAACACCTACAGCTCATCAGCAAGCTTGTCACCTACCTCAGGCCAAAGGGCCCTACACTCAAATCCACACTTGGATCCTATCTCAGAGAGCAACACTCTCCTACCTCAAGCAATTAAGTCATATAGCTCAGATCCACACTTGGATTCTACAGGATGAATGTGGGTTAGAGTCTTGATTGGACATAGGAGAAATTTCTCTATGCCAATCTACCTTACCGAGTTAGACTCGGCCCAACTTTGACTCTAGGAAAGTATTTCCTGAGTCTACTTTACTTGAATTGAGATATACTCAGTCCTAACTTCTCCTTCACAAAACAAGGGATTATTCCTACTGGAGGTGTGAAGTAACTGTAGCTTATAGCTGCTACCCGAGCTAAGAATATCTCAGCTCAACTTCTTCACAGCAACAAGTTTGCTATTACTAGAAGCAACTTGCAGAATACTGTTTTGCCCTTCTCTCTTTCCTGGGCTGAGGTGATTCATCCCTAACTTTGATTCCAGAGAATGGTCCCCTGAGCCTTCTTTCAGATCTCTGCTTCTTTGAGCTTTCTTCTCTTCACAGCTTCCAGACAAAGATCTTCAGTTGCTTGTGTTGCTGGGAACTGTGAAGAACCTGCGGCAAGGGTCGGCCCTTGGTTGCAACCAAATGCTAAGAGAAAAAGCTCTGAACAAGCTTGTTGGTGCAGGTGAGAGTGGCACCAGCTATCTTACTGTTTAAGATGTTAATTCCAACAACTATCTTGCTTTCTGTCTTGTAGACTTGACCTTATGTTCTTCAGCTCCATAACAATGGCGGAGAGGAAGAACTTCCCCTGATTCTCTTTTCTCCAAAAAAAGCTTATTTACTCTGTAAAAACCTTTTTCTTTTGTTGATTTTGACCCAACGGCTCTTGAGCAGTGAGCCCCATATAATTAATAGCCAACAACAACCTTGCTCTATCGCCAATTGTCATATAGTAGGTCTGCGACAACATTTGTCATGTACTGTAGCCATCCCACAATTAATTTGAAATATGTTGACTCGTTGACGTCATCAACTGAGGACTTAGTCAAAAATCAAAGAACATTAGCTTAGGCATTGAGTGAGTAAGCAACACTCAACGCCAAAATACTTAGACAGACTTACTGTCTTTTGGCGTTCAGTAAGTAACCTTCACTCAATGCCAAACTACTTAGAATATAAATCTGATTCAAGGCATTGAGTGATTCAGCTCCATTCAAAGCCAACTTGCTTTATCAGCTGTGTGTTGTTTGGCGTTGAGTGTGTGAGCATCACTCAATGCCAAACACCTAAGACAAAATTATGTCTTCACTGGGCGTCGACAGCGTTAAGTGAGCAACCCTCACTCACCGTCTTCTGCCTTAACCAATTTTGCAGCTGTTTCTTAGTTATGGCATTGAGAGCATTGAGTGAACACTCAACGCTATTTGCCTTAGCTTCCAACTTACATTTCTCAGTTATCTCAGCGGTCTCAATGTTTTTACCTTAGCAAAAATCTCTGAGCTGAGTTTGACGAACTCTGAACTCAGCTCGATGATTTTTTCCTTAGAAAAAGCTTTCTGCAACTTAGTTCAACTAACAGAACTGAGCTCGACAAACTCCGAATTCAGTTCAACAAATTTTCTGAACTTCGCTCGACGAACTTAGAGTCTCAAACTCTGAATTTAGCTCGACAAATGGTGAGCTCGGCTCGATGAATTCTGAACTCAGTTCGATGAATTTTCTAAACTGAGCTCAACGAACTCAGAGTCTCGACCTCTAAACTTAGTTGGACAAATGGTGAGCTCAGATCGACGAACACTGACTCAGTTCGATGAATTTTCTGAACTGATCTCGACGAACTTAGAGTCTCAACCTCTGAACTTAGCTCGACGAGTGGTGAGCTCAGCTCGATGAACTCTGAACTCAGTTCGATGAATTTCTAAACTGAGTTCAATTCACAGCCTGTGGACTTAGAAAGATTTCTCTCATCCCACAACCTAGGTAAGAGTTTACCTGACTTGACCACATAGGCTTCTTCCTGCCTTTTCAGCAACTTCACTGTGTGACCACCTGTCACATCACTTAGACCAGTTGTCTAGAATTCTTCCATGGAACTCCTGCACATGATGAGCTTAGATAACATCAAATATAACTATGCTCTTAATGTTGATGGAGATGCCTCTTCAAATCTAATCTAGGGAACATTTTGGGCAATAGACCCAATAATCTCCCCCTATTTGAAGAAGGCAGAACACCCAACAATACTAAGAGGCACTAACATAATAGACAGAATAAAATCATGCAGCTATAGATTATAATCTGCTATAACTGCTAGCTTCTGCTCTATGTACTCAAGTTAATTGTATTGACTTAATAAGTTAAGTCAATGCATCCTCATACTACTTGATAAATTGCTCAAGCAATATAAACTCTCCTTTATACCACTTAATACTTAAGTGGAGCAGCATTAGAAGCATTTCCCATTATGTATTTCCACATATATCTGCCCCTTTCTGTCTTCTTTAATAGGTATATCTATTGAGTGAGTAGAAAATATCATAGGAGAGATTATCTCTTGATCCTAGACAAAATCTTATGTTGATACTACTAAGGAAATCATCCTAGTGATCAGAATACTAGATTATGGGTCATATCTTCTGTGTTCATACATTGATACAATCCTGCAACATTTGATCTAGTTGCTAACATAATTCTACTTATTGATTTTGTATCTACAGAGTCAGCATCCACTTGTGGTGATATCATTGATGCACCACATCACTGCGGCCCCTAGACTCTTAAGTGAACCAGGGATCCACTTAATCTGGCTGCTAGCTGTCTCTCTTCTCATAATCTCTCCCTTGGTCTGTGCATTGTCCTTAAGACAAACTGATTAGCTTTTGTGACAGCTGATCTACTGCAGTAGCTGCTTGCTCCTTCTTAATAGGAGGTTGATCCTGTTCTAGCAAGTGCTAGACAAGCTCCACCTTAATAGGAGCATTTCTTATCATTCCCTCTGCTTGACACTTGAGTCCATCTAAGTCTTGATTACCACTTAATGGTCTTTATAGTCTTAATATCACATCAAGAACTTATCTACCTGTACGGGAAGTGAATCCTACAACAAAAGTATGGCATGGAGTATCTGAAGCTATACAAGGTTCAACATACCCAATCTCAATCTAGAAGGTGTTAAAACTAGACTTCATCTAGTGGCATGATTAACATGTCAGCCACTTGTCAGTCAAGACAAACTCAGGATTGAGTTTTTCCTTATGCTCTATATCTTATTGAAACTTAATCCACATCTGCATAGTCTTTCTATGACAGACAGGATCCCTAGCAACTTAGATTACACTAGTAGAATATCATAAATAAAAAGATTCTACTTATCTGTAGGTTATGGTTCTGATGGCATATGATTTATGTTGGGCAATTTTGAGTTCAATGAAATAATCAGATTTTGTCGAGCTCCGTTCAAAAAATGCTTCTTATTTTGTCGATCGCCGTTCGATGAATGAAGATTATTTTGTCGAGCTCCATCCATGTTGATGCTTAGCCACTCTATTGCACCTTGCACAGTATCTTTTTGCTGAGCCTAATCTTCTCCTCTTCTTTAGCAACAGATTTGTCTTTGGATTCAGCTTTCTGATCAATCCCTTCTTGAATTACTTCTAATGAGGCTGAATGTTCTCCTGCAGCTGCTGGACTTTGAAACCATTTGAGCCTTGAATGACCTTTCCATGAGTCATCCTTTCATCCTGATACCAAGTCTTTCTTTACACTACTATTCTAATAGGAAAGTGCTGACTTTTATCACCAATAGCTGGATCAATCCAACTGTTCTTGTAAGCTAATTGGCTTTCCTTCTTCCAGTAGGTGCCATCACTTGGGTAGTTTCCCTCTCATCTTCTGCAATGTCCATGGGGATAAGCTGATCCTCAGTAGTAATGCTTATTTATTCTATGCTAGGGAAACTTTGGGTAAGATTCAAGCGTGTCCAGTAATCTTCCCATCAGCAGGAGTATTGATGCAGTAGGCCCAGAGCCAGCCCGCTCTGATAGGACCTTGACGGCCCAACCCATAGGAACACGAGATGGTACCCACTACCGGGCTACAGCCCAAGAACCCCACCCATGACCGCACCTATTCTCAGCACGGTGGGATGTTGAGGCGAGGTCTCGAACCCAGCCCCCTTGATAAAGAGCTTTCCTAACAGCTCTCATCACCAACTGAGCTGCAGCTCTTCATCTCGAGGCGGCAAGGTAACATCAAGCGTGTGTCGGAGCCAACATCATCCGGGTCACCATAATCATCCGGAAGGGGATCTTCTTCAACAACATGACGCGGGTCTTCAACATATACCGGATCACCAACGTCGTCCGGAGGGGGACGCTCTAAATCAACATGCCGGGGGAAGACGGCTCCATCAATCCTCCCCCTCTTGAAATCACTCATCCCTGATGAGTGGCTAGGTAGAGAATAGCCAGGGATAGCAGCATCCACAATAGAACAAAACCTGTCACGAGCAAGAACAACAGGAAACCTCGTAGATGTGTCAGCAAAAAGAAAAGCAGTGCAGATCTTACCATCCAATGCGAGAACCAGTAAACCCACATGGAAGAGCGACACGGAAAAAATCTCACCTCTCAACCCACGAGAATTTGAAGTGGAAGAGAGAAACGTCGGAGAAAGCCGCTCATATGGAGACCAGATTTGCAAAATTAAATCCGAAAAATTGAAATGCGGTGAAAAACCGATTGCATCGTAAAAATCCAAAGAAATTGCATTAAACCCAAAATTTTTGAAAATCATGAAAGGGTCGGCGCTCCAATGTAATAATTTTGTTACGGAACCCGAAGGTATCCACTCGGGGGTTAACCAGGCTAAATTAGAATCAACAATTCTGCAGTCAGAAGCTCTCGAAGGTGAACGGACGTGAAAGTGATGCAACTCATAGACACTAGCGTAAGGCAACGATATGTTTACATGCAGTTCGTACCAGGATGGACGAGAGATATGTGCAATTTGATTTGGCGGGTAACAATGTTGTGAGGCCACCAAATCAATAGGCACAGTCGCCGTGAAATCATACGCAGTCGCAAAGGAAAACATGCCCGCCGACGGATACTCACTAATACAGAGCCCACTAGTCATATCAAAAGGGGGTACTAATAACGATGGTTTAACTAAGTGGATCGGACTAGGAAAAATCAATTCGTGTCTTAACAAGTCCGCTAATCGATCCAAAAGGACAGCTCCCTCGCAAGGCAAATCTTCCAACTCAGTAGGTACGTCATCTAACTCTGGGTCATCGCTCGGTTCCTCAACTATCATAGGAGACGGGCCTGAAATATGGTCGAGGGGAGGTGGGTTAATCCCAGGGAGGGACACCTCAGAGGAGACATCATCATCCAGGTCACTAGGATAACCAATCTCCTCATCGTCACTACAGTCGTTAGAACAATCGGTATCGCCCTCAGTGGCGGGCTCAGGCGTCAAAGCTAAAAGAGCCAAAGCTCTAGGCTTTGTGGGGGCACTCTACGACATAGTGGCCAATCACTCCACAAGCATAACATGTTGCGTTCTCCTTGCAACTCTTAACTATTTGCCTAGGCTTAACATGCGGTTTTATAACATCCCTAGTAGTGACAAGGACAGGTGGCGGGACAGAGGACCTAACCTTTTCTTTCTCCCTAACGGTGGGTGTACATGTGCTCGAAGTAGTCGGATCTTGGCGGGGTAGAGATCTAGCGTGGGGCGTATAGTCACTCCGATGATCAGAAACGGATCTATTGCCCTGGAGGGAAGAAATAAAATCATGAGATATCCGAGTACGGGAGTACGAGGGGACATACTGGTTCGACGTAGGCAAAATCTTAGGCGGAAACTCACTCAAATAATCAGAAGACGGAGAGCGGCAGTATGGAGGGTAATACTCATCCGTTAATAAATTCTTCATAATCCTCCAACCTACAAGTGAGTCGTCGAGGGACATCCCAAAACGTCGCTCCTCATTGAGCCAGAAGGTTTGTGCTCGACCAAATAATTATAGTTTCACAACGGGAATCCTGTGGGGATCCACAATCTGATACCTCTCAAAATAGCGCTCCATATCTTTCACCCAACATAAAAATACTCGCGACTCACCTAACCCATCATAGGTCGGAGCAGGAACTCTAATAGGCCTAGAGGTGCGTGGTGGTGGTGTCAAATATTGTGATAACATAACGTTACGCTCAACGAATGAAAGTGAGTGTGCGGAGCTCCCAATATACGCCATAACGGACCAACAAAACACTCTAACTAAGCAAACATGTAAAACATTTTTTTTGTTTTTATATAACTAAAAAATAAAATTTTAAAACCAACAAAACGTGCCTAAGTGCAAATGGGGCCGAGCGGATCGTTGCCAAGTTGAGAAATTGACAAACCTGACTCTGATACCAAATTGATGTAGGCCACTCCCTAACGAAATTAAGGGTCTGTTTGGGGCAGCTCTGGCGGTTGGAAAATCTCTATTCCAACCGCCAGAGCTGCTTTCAGTCTGTTTGGGACAGCTCCCTGTGAAGAGCTTTTCAAAAATCTGGAGCTGTTTTGCAGCTTTTCAGAAATCTCTCCCTCCCCAGCTTCTGCTCCCGCAAAATAGCTTTCTCTCTCACATGTTTTGGAAATCTAATGGTTTTTTTCAGTTGGAACATGCTCAGATGCCGGACGGCCTTCCTCCGGCGATTTCGAGCCCCGGACGGCTTTCCTCCGGCAATTCCAAGCCCCGACGTCCTTCCTCCGGCGATTCCGAGCGCACTTCTGCACAGAACACCCAAACAGTCTGCAGCTTTTCAAAACTGCTCCCCAGAGATCTATTTTAAAACAGCTCTATCCGGACAGCAGCTTTTCAATCCGCCAGAGCTGTCCCAAACAGACCCTAAAACACGAGAAGACAAAAGGAATTCCTAAGGGGAATTTAAGCGAACACGTGGTGTGCACACAAAACTGGAAATTTCGGCAGAGTTTCGTTTGTAAATGCGCGATCTCACAAGGGGGGAATCCCACCCAAACCTGCACGAACATAGACATACACTAATATCATAACCTTACCATACATCTAGCATCGCATCACAAACATTTCCATCCACATAGAGGGCATTCCGGACTAAAGATTTCAATTCGGAAAGTAGTCCAAATATAACCCTCAAAACAAAACCATACGAGGATATACCAAATCCTCTTGATCCGTTTGAAACCAAAGGCTAAACAAACCCCGGTTTGCAAACGTCCAAGGGGACCTACCCTTACGGAAATCTTTGCGAAAATCTGATGTAAAAAAATAACAATTTCAGATTTTTATTAGGCAAATACTTGAATCAATTAATAGGATAAAACTTGAAATCAAAGTCTCCACTATCTCACAATATGAATAAGAATATCACACAGTTTTAGGGACAGAAACTTGTTACCAAGAACCCAGAAATTCAGAGAGGAGGGGGGAGGGAAGAACAAGATAGCGGTGGAAGAGTCGCACTTCCACGGGTCACCAGAGTCGCACCGGATGAGGAAGAACCGAGCCGCCTTCTTCGAAGTCACACCGGAGGAGGTAGGAGGTCGCAAGAGCAGCAAGGATAGCCCAAAGGGGCGGCAGTAGCAGTAGGTCGGCGGGCTTCCTGGGCGTCGGGTTTCGGCCAAGCCGAGAGAAAACGGGGGGGGGGGGGGGGGGGGGGGCTGGAGTAAGCCGAATCCTTAGTTATGTTTTTTTTAATCTTCAATTCATTGGGATTACATCATAGTTGTGCCTTTTATAGGCATTACAATCAAGGGGCTAAATGCACTACAACCATGGCATAGGCCAAATTGAACAAAATTAAAAATCTGAAATTATGAATAAAATGCTGAAATTAAAATGCTGGAATCAAGCAATAAAATTATAATCTCATGCGTAGATGCGGCAAAGATTTTGACGCGGTTATGGCGGAGGGTGTCGTGGCAAAGTCCTAACCTTCAAGCTTGCGGCAACGGTCATCAAAATCAACAAACTCCATATGGCGACGAACAACGGCACCAAACATATCATGGCAAATCTTCATCTCGAGGCGGCAAGGTAACATCAAGCGTGTGTTGGCGCCAACATCATCCGGGTCACCATAATCATCCGGAAGGGGATCTTCATCAACAACATGACACGGGTCTTCAACATGTACCGGATCACCAACGTCCTCCGGAGGGGGACGCTCTAAATCAACATGCCGGGGGAAGACGACTCCATCAAGTATCTTAACTTGATAGTCTTCCCCTCAACATTTGCACCAATATAGTCCATATAATTATCAGTCATCAATTCAGTTGATGATACCACTTGACTGTTTAATCCTTCTATATAGTGAGTCTGATCAGCTGAGCACAGTGTGCCTCTTCCTTGCTGCTTATAGAGGAGCTACTTTTGCTTTCCTCTGAGATGAGTACAACCAAATTGTCCTTTGTTGATTTGCTGGTGTGGTCAGCAAGACTTTGTCCAATCAGGCATTCCTGCTGGCTGGATCCAGCTAGTCTTAGCCCAATACTTGTGTAATTTATCCTTCTTTAGGAATGCACACAACTTCCTTATCCTTAGGGTATGAACTATAGGATAACTTCCTTGTTCCAGTCCAAGTTCTGGAACATCTTCTGTCCAAGTTCCACATAGGGGATGGGCACTTAGACTAACCTGTAAAACAAAATTACCTTCCCTTAGGACCCCAATAGGTATTGGGTCCTAGGTTCTAATTAGCCTGAAATCTGACTTGTCTACCTGCAGCATTTCTGACAGGTAGGCTAACTCTTGCTCTAAACACAGGAGGATTGTGCCAGCAATCTAGGGCAAAATGCCCCACCTTACCACAGTACCAACACTCATGGATATTGTAACTTTTGATCTGAGCAGGTCTTATAGTGTGGTTAACAGCTGATTGAATAGAAGGAAGGGGAGTAGCAACTTTATTCAGGTTCCTTTCAGCAAGGATCTGACTGAAGGTTATTCTTCCAGCAGGCTTCCTTTGCTTGCCCTGAATGGTATTTACAGATGAATTCTTTGCAGAAGACAAGCTATTTAAATCTTCAGAACTAGCCAAGTTAGGCTTACTGGTAGACTGACCCTTGGTCTGAGTCCTTGCTGGGTTGGCTTGAGTGAAAGCCACTGCCCCATCCTTGTGAGTTGTGGCTAAGGCACCAAATATAAATGGTCCAGCATGGGCCATTTGTACTTTTTCATAAGGAGCCTTAAAGGCATTCATTCCCCAACCCTTTCTTCTTCCATTGTAAGATACTCTTGTATTCTTACAAGAAGAGTTCTCATTCTCCCAGCAGCCATGCATATAGCCTTGGTCATACCTATGAGAAGGGAAAATTACCTTGTGAAAAGTTGACTGTGGCACAACATGAGCTTGGTCTATCCTTTGAGATTGGATAATCTTATAAATCCACTAAGATTAAGATTTTCTCTTGACAACATCTATCTTAGAGAAATCTGTCACTGTCCACTTCTCCCTTTCAAGTTTCTCTTCAAGAACCTTGATAATAGAGTCCTTATATTTGATGGACTCAATATGGGCTACCATGGTATTCAGATGACCAACTTCCCTCATCTTCAGATATATAAAAGATGAAGTATCATCTTGCTGGGAAGCAGTCAGCTGTAGGGAGGCAATTTTCTCTGCTTGTCTCTTAACAAGCAGCCTGCTTTCCTTGAAATCTTTTAGAAGTACATCATGATTCTCAATCAATCGATTGATATCATCTTCTGATAGAGGACTCTCATCATCACTTGATGAGGAAGCTTCTGAGTTAGAGCTAGAATCATATCCTAAGTAATAAGAAGAACTACACAGAGATTGTACCTGATCTGGAGCAGGCTGATCCTGACATAATTCTTCATCTTTTTTCATGGCAATAAGTCCATGACAACTATAGTCATCTTCTTTCTCATTATCCACCTCTAAATCATTGTTAGATAGACTGAATTCTTTTTTCCCTTCCATATAGGCAGTGAGAGAATCTCACATCTCTTTGGCTTACTTGCAGTGGACAAACATCAAGAAGGTGGAGTTATCCATGGAACTTCCCATGATGTGTTGTGCCCTCTTGTCCATAGATACCAAGATGATTTCTTATTAAGACATCTCTGCATAACTCTTTGGGGTCTGGATGCTTGCATCGGATGTAGGGACCCTTATGGGAATGAAGGGTCCTTCTTGAATTGAAGCCAAGACTCTAGGATCACTGGCTTCCATGATCTGCCTGATCCTATCTTTCCATGTCCCAAAGTTCTCCTTGCTGCACACTTGAAGCTCCATATGGTTCTCTTTTGAACCCAACAATGCAAACCTTTTAGCTATCCTTTGAGGTCTACTTAGATTGTTAGATCCTTTTTGAGTAACCTCCCTTTGATACCACTTGAAAGTCCTTATTTCAAGGATAGCTAACTCACCTAGAGGGGGTGAATAGGTTTCTTAGTCCTTAATGACTATCTTTTGGTTTTTTATTATATCTTGTTATTTTCTTTTTGCTTTCATCTTAGGGTGATCTAGAGTTTGTCATTAACACATGCAAATAAGAAAAGAAAGAACAACCACAAAAAACACACAATGATTTATAGTGGTTGCCAAAATGGGTACGTCCACTTTCCCTCCCACCTACCCAACTATTTTGTTGGACTAGGTACTTCTCCAAAACCTGCTCTAAAGAGCTTACATATCAGATCCCTAAGGATCTCTAAGTCTCCTCCAAGACTTACTTCTCAGCCACAAGGGCTTACAACTTAGTGGTTAGCAAACCACCTACCTCAGGCTATTAAGCCCTACACTCAGGATAGGAGGATAGCCCTACATCAGATCCACAAAGGATTCTACCTCAGAGCTCTGCAGTGTTCCTACACTCAGTGACCCTCAAGCCACCTACCTCAGCCTTATCTCTAAGGCATATAGCTCAGGCTTTTCATCCATACAACTTCAGGCTCAAGGCTCTACTCACAGAGTGCTACAGTACTCCTACAGCTCAGTACCCAATAGGTACCTACCTCAGTGCCCTTCCAGGCACCTACAGCTCAGTGACAAGATTGTCACCTACCTCGGTCCAAAGGGCCCTACACTCAGATCCACACTTGGATCCTACCTCAGAGAGAAGCACTCTCCTACCTCAGGCAATTAAGCCCTACAGCTCAGATCCACACTTGTATCTTACATGATGAATGTGGGTTAGAGTCTTGATTGCACATAAGATAAATTTCTCTGTGCCAATCTACCTTGACCGAGTTAGACTCAGCCCAACTTTGACTCCAGGAAAGTATTTCCTGAGTCTACCTTGCTTGAACTGAGATATACTCAGTCCTAACTTCTCCTTCACAACACCATGGATTATTCCTGCTAGAGGTGTGAAGTAACTACAGCTTATTGCTGCTACATGAGCTGAGAATATCTCAACTCAACTTCTTCACAGCAACAAGTATGCTTGTGCTGGAAGAAGCTTACAGAACATTGTTCTGCCCTTCTCTCTTTCCTGGGCTGAGGTGATTCAGCCATAACTCTGATTCCAGAGAATGGTCCCCTGAGCCATCTTTCAGATCTCTACTTCTTTGAGTTTTCTTCTCTTCACAGCTTACAAACAAAGATCTTCAGGTGCTTGTGTTGCTGGAACTTTGAAGAACCTGCAGCAAGGGTCGGCCTTTGGTTGCAACCTTATGCTCAGAGAAAAAGCTCTGAACAAGCTTGTTGGTTCAGGTGAGAGTGACACCAGCTATCTTACTATTTAAGATGTTAATTCCAACAGCTATCTTGCTCTATCTTGTAGACTTGAGCTTCCTATTCTTCAGCTCCACAACAATGGCAGAGAGGAAGAACTTCCCCTGATTCTCTTTTCTCCAAAAAAAGCTTCTTTCCTCTGTAAAAGCCTTTTTATTTTATTGATTTTGACCCAACGGCTTTTGAGCAATGGGCCCCACATAATTAATGGCCACCAACAACCTTACATTAACGTCAATTGTCGTACAGTAGGTCTGCGTTAACATTTATCACGTAATGTAGCCATCCCGCCACTAATTTGAAATATGTTGACTTGTTGACTCGCTGACGTCATCAGCTGAGGACTTAGTCAAAAATCAAACAACATTACCTTAGGCGTTAAGTGAGTAAGCAACACTCAACACCAAAATACTTAGACAGATTTACTGTCTCTTGGCATTGAGTGAGTAACCTTCACTCAATGCCAAACTACTTAGAATATAAATCTGATTCTAGGCATTGAGTGATTCAGCTCTATTCAACGCCAACTTGCTTTATCAGCTGTCTGTTGCTTGGCGTTGAGTGTGTAAGCATCACTCAACTCCAAACACCTTAGACAAAATTCTGTCTTTACTAGGTGTCGACAGCGTTGAGTGAGCAACCCTCATTCACCGATTTTTTCCTTAACCAATTTTGCAGTTATTTCTTAGTTATGGCGTTGAGAGCATTGAGTGAACATTTAACGCTTTCAACACTATTTGCCTTAGCTTCCAGCTTACATTTCTCAGCTATCTCAGCGATCTCAACGCTTTTACCTTAGCAAAATTCTCTGAGCTGAGTTCGACGAACTATGAACTCAGCTCGACGAATTTTGCCTTAGAAAAAGCTTTCTACAAATTAATTCAACTAACTGAACTGAGTTTGACGAATGGCGAGCTTAACTCGACGAACTCCAACCTCAGTTCGACGATTTTTTTGAACTGAGCTCGACGAACTTAGAGTTTCAAACTCTGAATTTAGCTCGATGAATGGTGAGCTCAGCTCGACGAACTCTGAACTCAGTTCAATGAATTTTTTGAACTGAGCTCGACGAACTCAGAGTCTTAACCTCTAAACTTAGCTCGACAAACGGTGAGCTCAGCTAGACGAACTCTGAACTCAGTTCGATGAATTTTTTGAAATGAGCTCGACAAACTTAGAGTCTCAACCTCTGAACTTAGCTCGACGAACAATGAGCTCAGCTCAACGAACTCTAAAATCAGTTCAACAAACTTCTAAATTGAGTTCAATTCACAGCCTATGTACTTAGATTTCAGTCAGCCCACAACCTAGGTAAGAGTTTACCTAACTTGGCCGCATAAGCTACTTCCTGCTTTTTCAGCAACTTCACTGTGTGGCTACCTATCACATCACTTAGACCACCTATCTAGACTTGTTCCACGGAACTCCTGCACATGATGAGCTTAGATAACATCAAATATAACTATGCTTTTAGTGTTGATGGAGATGACTCTTCAAATCCAATCTAGGGAACATTGTGGGCAATGGACCCAACACCTTTTTCACTAACTTCTTAACAACTCGTGTCACTAAGGACGACTGTGCATAACTAAAACTGCATTCTGAGTTGCAAGTCTGATGGTGCCCTGAACTGAGTGTTCCACAAATGAAACACGGACTCCTATCTGAAGAGTTTCATATCTAAAACACGGGTCATCGACCGTGAGCTTGAAATATGAGTGATGGCCTATTATCCCTGTAAATATGGTGGTGTGCCTCTATCGAGATCGCGAGGGTAAACCCTTCCTCGCCAATTTTCTTGATTTTCACTTAAACTGATATTCAGCGAGTGTAATACAGAATATGACTCTAGTTAAACACACTGGGCTTGCAATTTTCATGATATTGATTCTATTAAATTAAACCTAAGCGTATTCTACCACGTTGACCTACTTCTAACTTTAGAAACTTGTAAATCTAAGTGCATACCAACATTTTTAGTACATGAATTAAATTAATCTGAACTGCTTGACTATAAGGAGTCGAATTTCTTACAGCAGTGGCTCGACGTTCGTACACGCGTCGAGGCGACATGGAGGTTTTTCTCCAAGGATCAGACTACTAAAGACTTCTCCAATCCCTTGCTCTAAAGACCACCAAAAATCTGAAATCCAAATGGAAACCTAAACTTAGGCATTTTTCCCCCTTTAGGGTTTCAGTGGAAATTACTCCAATTAATGCCAAATAACTAAATGTGGAGGAAAAGACATAAATAAAGGCATTACCTCGATCAAACAGTAGTTAGCCCCCAAATAAAATGGTTGATTTCTGACTGAGGAAGACCGAGTTCTTCGATTCCCAAATTAGGGCTGGAGGACATGAAGGGATAATCAAAATCAGCCTCCAACTAAAATGATTTCTGCTAAGAAAAGAAAATACCAAGGAACAGAACTCACAAGAACCAAAGTAGGTTTTTCAGAAACTTTTTCCCCAGGTTAGGGTTGAATCTAAGGCTTCAACAATGTTAGGGAAGGAGGAGAGGGCCGACTAGGGCTGTAGAGGGTGGAGGAGAGATCGGCACTTGAATCCGACGGAGGGGGAGGAGTCGATCTGGGCACCCGGCGCTTCAGCACTTCCTGTGTGTGGTTACAAGCAAAGGAAGAGGGTTGTAGATCGCAGTTTTCATTCTCGCGATAAGATGGAGTGCTGGTTTAACAATGGAGGGTTATCGAGATGGAGGGGCATGATATAAAGGCAGCAGTTCAAACCGTGAATCGGTATAGGGAAAATCTCTTTTTTCCATTTCTTTTGTTATTCAATTTTTATAATCATTATATGAAAATTACACTATCACTAGGGAGTGCTATTAAAAAAAATGTTACCTTCACACTCCGCTGGCTAAATTAGTTAAGCTCGCGATCAGACCCTGAAATTGATTTAAGCGCGACATCAAAATTTGGGATGTTACAAGAGGTGCAGGCAATATCGTCTCTGATAAGGCTTAGAATTTCAATTGGGTAAACATGCAGAGTCTTTATTCATAGCAGTACATGACTTTTATACTTTATCCCTTCCTTGTTCCATGGCATTCTCTTCAGAGAGTGCAATATGTCAAACTCAATAAGTAGTTCTTTTGTAGGAAGTTCTGATTCATAAACTTGATGTTTGGTAATATATCCCGAAAAGATTTGAATATTGATGGGTTTACTAATCAGGATGATCGTAAAGATGTCATTCTTGGCTGCTTGGAATGATCTATAGCAGGAGTTCCAATATTACTATGGTATAATGTTTGGCTTCATGATAGAGGATGCGACTCTAGTGCCAAAGAATACTATTACTGGAATGGGCTTGCCTCATTTCCCTATAAAAATATGGATCTTTATTGAAAGAGTTGACTGGCAAATGAGACTACCGTCATTCGTGAATGTGTATATATTATCATCAAAGAGAACTATATCATCATAAGATTCGACAGATGAGTCAGATAAATCTGCTCTAAGGTAAAAGATTGTGTTAGGACTGACTTCATCGTCAATAAAAAAGAGTGACTTGATGTTGTCGTTGTCTATGTTTTCAATTTGAGAGATCTTTGCAATGAGTTGCAAGCTCTTTTTTTTTTCTGGACATTCTTTGGCAAAATATTCATTCTTTCTGCATATATAGCACCTTGAGGATTTTGTATTTCCCTTCTTTCTTTTAAGAAATCTTTGTTTCTTCTTTTTTCTTGGAGAAATAATCCTTTCCACAATCTATTTTATTTTTGAAAGATCCATCCTCTTATTCTTGTTGCACGCACAAGATTTGTCTTTTTCACACCTTGTCTAAAGGTCAAGACCATCATAAGCCAATCCAAAGTTCTTACTTTGATCTTCAATTTTCTTGAGGAACCTCTTCTAGTTGCACAAATTTTTAAGTGAAAGTAACACGGTCTGGTTGTAACACCCCGAAACTCAAAAGAGAGACGGGTGGCATTTTTAAGCCAAGACGGGGTTTTGAAGCAGGTGACACGGGTCTCGACACGGGCGTGTCGGAGGCCGTGTCAGGGCGTGTTCGACCACGGGTCGTGCGGTCGACGTTTTGGCGGTCGACGATCGTAGAAGGCTGGAACACGGCCTGGGACACGGGCGTGTCCCAGGGCGTGTCAGGCACACGACATGTGACACGGGCGTGTCACATGGTCGTGTCCTCCTCGGTACATTTCTGGTCCTGTGCCATTTTTGGCACACGGGTAGTGACACGGGTGTCGACACGGGTGTGTCATCCGACACGGGTAGTGACACGGGCGTGTCATCCGACACGGGTGTCGACACGGGTGTGTCATCCGACACGGGTAGTGACACGGGTGTCGACACGGGCGTGTCGGTGGCCGTGTCCTTCTCGGGTTGGGAAAGCTGGCCGATTGCACATGGGGGGGGGGGCGTGACACGGGTCCCGACACGGGCGTGCCACAGGTGACACGGGCGTGTCGGAGGCCGTGTCGAATGCCGTGTGCTGCTTTTTGAGTCGGTCGAGACGGTGAATGGGTGACACAGCCAGGCACACAGTCGTGTTGCAACCCGTGTTCGGCGCAGATTTTGTATTTTGAGGCCTAATCGTGGCCGTCTGTTTCCTTAGCTTGGGATCCAACGGCTGGGGGTTGTTCCTGCTGTGTTTAAGCCAGGAATAGGGTTGGAAAACCCTCATTTCACTTGGGTTCTCTCTCTCTAAAGTCTAGAGAGAAGGGAGAGCTTGGAGGAGGAAGAAGGAGGTCAACTCCGGCCGTCGATGGAGCTTCGGAGCTCCGATTCTCGATCCGAGTACAGATCTGCGGAGGTGACGCCGTTGCGGTGCTTTCCAAATGCATAGTTTTTCATGGCGTCGCGGAAGAACGCAAGGGTAACGATTTCTCATCCTTGGGCATGTGAAGCCCTTTTTCCCTTTGCATAGGAAGCTCTCTCTCGCGAGTGAGTGAAGAGTTGGAGCGTTCCTTGGGGTAGATATGTAAAGTCCCCCTTGTTTAGAGTCCGTATGCGAAAACGGACATAGGCATTGTGTGTGAAGCCTATCCAGACAAGTAGAGCTGGATCGGTGATGTTGCATTGCATATGAACCGGGGAAGACTCCGGGTGTTTGGGCGTTTTTCGGGTTTTCTACGTGGTAGATTGCAACAGGGAGCCTTGGAGATTAACTCCAAGGTGCACCCGGAAAACTGGGCAAAAGCGAGTTTTGCCAACACGATGGCCGGGGAGCCAACGTGAACATAACCGGGTTATGTGATTGTTGTGGCAGAAACGGGACTCGGTGAGTCTTGACCTGCGCATATGGCTTAAATTGCCGTTGCGATATGAGCATGGGTCAGGCAGAACTGTACCCGATCTATGTCGTTCGGTGGGACCGTTGGCATGGATGAGAGTCTTCGGCGGTCTATGGCCTAAATTGTCGTGACCAAGGCCAAGAAGACAAGATGCTCATATGGTTGGCCGTCCAAGAGGCGGTGGTGGAACGAGAACGTCTATGGCTTGAATTGACGTGACGTTGGCCGGTTCGCCGTGAATGTGCCCTGTGTGCACGAGGTGTGTGGTCGTGCGAGCCTACGCCTGTGATGATGTGTGTTTATGCTAATAAATTGCCTATACTAATAAAGTGCAGGGAAAGAGCATAGCCGCCCCGATTTTGGGGCGGGATCGTTATAATTTGGTTAGCATAGCTGACCGTTGCTTTTGTTTGCCACCGGGCGGTGGTTTGTGCTTGCAGGTGCTGCGGAGCCGAGCGGAAAATAGCGGGCTAAAGCCCAAGTTGCTGAGCCGGCCCTCGAAGGCCTAATTTTGAGTGTTTCATTGTGACCATGTGTGGTCGGCCTGCGAGCCGATGTATGAAAACACTTTTGTATCAAGCAAACTATGTAAGGCCTTAAGGCCATTTCTGTTTTATGTGTATTGGAACATTCTTGCGGGTGTTTTTGTAGTGGACATTCATGCTGTTGGCAGGGTTCTTAATTGTGCAACTTAATAATTGCTTCTGCTAGGTGTTGTGTAGGACGTTATGATTGGTTGATTGGTTTCAACGCGTAACCAACCGGTCTGTCCGTAGTATATGGCGTCGGGCCCCGGTCGGACCTACTGCTATATGCTATACGACGGATAGGGGTATTACACTGGTATAGCTCGCTAACAGATGTATGGCTGATTGGAATATTTTTTAATTGGAGGGGTCGAGATGTTTTGTTTCTAAGAGGTTCTGAGAGCAAATTTAGAAAAGTCTACTTCAAATTAACGTTGTTGATTCCACTAATAGCATGGAATCGTTTTGACATCTTCTCATACCAATCTTCCAGATCTTTTCTATTATACGAGCAACACCTCATGCTCAAGGATTCTTCTCGAGCTTGATTAGTATAATGATCACATGCCACCAAGAATTCATTGTGGACATGCATGATTAGGGCATCTACATTTGGACTATGTTTGATCATCTGTTGTTTGTATGCTCCTAGAGTAATCCACCATTGGCTTAGTCCACCATGAAACTTTGACACAATTCTTCCTGATAAGAGATCGGCTGGAGTCATGATGATCTCAAATTCTTAGTTGTATCTCCATCAACATACAATGGAGGGAATCTTCATGATAAGAGATCGGTTGGAGCATGTTGATCTCAAATTCTTTAGAATAAAGGATATAATAGTCAAATTTTCCAGATTGTTGGCAAGCAATCCAACTTTTGGATCTACATTCTCATAACTTTCCTTGAGCAGTTATTTTGTCGATTTCTTTGAATTTTTTGCCTTCTAGGTGGATCATCTTAATCAGAATCATCATCATAACTTGTTCCACATTTGGCACACAAGCATACGTCAAAGTATTGATGGCCATCTTAATCTTTGAATGGATAGATAGGTGATCTGGCAGATTTGAATGAAAGGATGGGCACATTGATCCTAAATCCTTTATCTAGAATCATGTTTATCTCCGAAGTGAAGATGGGGGATGTGCTAGAAGAGGAGTCCACTCTGTTGAACAAAATTTTCACTTCTCCATCTTTTTTTCTTATAAATAAATACTTTATAGAGTGAACCGATTGATTATTGCCATGTATCTTCTCATAGTGTGTGACCCATGACTCAGGAAGAAGTTTAAATAACTCATCTTTTGTAAGTTGCTTTGGGGCATGAAGAGCAAACATCAATATCCAAGTAGAGAGCTTCATTTGTACCTTGAGGAAGACTTAGGTTGAAAGAATGATTCTGAACTCGATAAGTCATTTAATAGTGGAGTTTGGAAGTATATGTTCCCACAACTTGGGGTGCCCCAACAATCTGAAGTTGAACATTAAGGTTGTTGTAGATAAGTGAATCATCAAGCCTCAGGTTGAAGTTTGGAGATAGCATTACAAATATAATGTCAGCATTCAAGGTAGTCTAAATAGTTGCAATGCAAGCATGGTTGTATTACCGAAACCTTGTGTCTAGTAGAGCTAATCAAGTAACTACTGGGAGACCTTTCCTTGTGTGCAAAGTGGGAGACATTCTTGCTGCTCTAAAATAGATATGGGAATAACCATAGGCCTTTCATTTCCCTGGCAGTGCCTCGTCCAATCGTATAGGGAAAATATGTTCTGCTTCCGTTGATGGAAATGGTACTTCATGTTGTCTTAAAGCCAAGACAAGTTCTCTTATATAGAGCATCTTGCTGGAAGTAAGAGCTTGCTTGAAGACTCGAGAAATAGGATGACATTCCTTTGTGAAGTTTTTTTATGTATTTAACAAGGGAAGGTCGGTTACTGGGATCTTAGTATCATCTGTGAGGTAATCAACCTTATAGAGCAAGTCGGGATTTTTTTGATGTTGAAGATGAACTATAAGGATTTTAAGGATAAAAAGTAGGAACGAGTAATAAGATGTGGATTTGCAATAGATGTAAGAGTCCTTATTTCTCAGGAATCTCCTTTGGTGTTTAGTTCGCTAGCTATCATACCAAATGATACAACTGTTGCTATTTTTTGTGATAATCTGTGCATATACCCACATCCGCACTCTTAGCAACCTCTAGGGCCACAACTTACAATTACACCAAGAATTCACCTCAGGTTCTACCTTAAAATTCTGATGTGGAGGATCCATTTAAAAGGTCAATCATAGATCATACTTTATATCACCCAAATGCAAACTAGCATGAACAAAACATGTCAATACAATCATGAATAGATCATGAACACCTCATGATCATCAAGAGAAATAAGGGAAATTTTTTAAGCTTCCATGACAATCTAGCTCTGATACCAAGATTGCAACTCACTGAGAGGGGTACAACCACTCAAGAGGAATACATGATTAAAAAGAATAAGAACACAAGAAAATATTAGAACACTTGAAGAACACTCATTCTTTATTGCTTAAAAATATTGGTCAAGCCGGAGATGTCCCATACCATTACACTAGACTCTTATTTATAGTTGTCCCTCAATGGGGATAACTTACATCGCATACTATCTTATCTTAAGAGATAAGATTCTTTTTTACAATACAAGTTTCATTTCTTGACTTCTACGACACATCAGAAAAACTTTATATCGCAACATACTTTATATTGTATCTTAATTGATAAGATTCCTTCTTGACTTCTAAGACATGCTAGAATAACTTTACATCACATCATACTTTAAGACGTACTTTACACATCATACTTTAAGAAAATCTTTCATCCTTTATTCAGTCAAGATTAATCAAAGATCATGATATTTTTCAAAGGAGAGGTATCCTTAGCCATCTTAATGTTGTGAAGCATTCTCGACCTTCCACTCCAAGTGATTCAAAGTAATATTGAACATTCAAGGTTCATTCAAGAGAAGGGCCTGTGAAGAACAATGAAAATATCGAGCGATCCTTCTCCCTTTTCAATTGACATTAAATATCAGGGAGTTTTCTATTGCATTAATTTTCGTATATGCTTTGGATTTTCCCTTTTGGTTTTGATTTTTATTGATTATGTTTGTAATGATGGAAAATCACCTCTTGTATTACAACTAGATTGTGGTAGGTCTAGGGAGCAAAACTCACCTTGTGTGTGGTGACTAGGTCTAAGGTTAGATCTAGGGAGGTTTCCAGGGAGGAGAGTCTTAATGGTAATTTGTGGGTTGATTATGTAGGGCCAATCAATTTGAGGAGTAGTTCATTTCAGAAAACCAAAGCTTATTATTTATATTGCCTCTCAATATTTGCATTAAAAGATTAAAACCTTTATACCTATTGAGATTAATATTTAAATGATAAAGTTTTTTGTATGTTCTTCATGATGATATAAATCTTTATTTTTCGATAATTTTGAATAAATTCATGAGGTAGCAGATGAAATAAGTTGAATTTCTCAAATCATCTAAATTTCTATTAGTAAAAAGAAAATCAAAGCATTCTAATAAACCTTATTCATCCCTCCTCCCCAAGAAAGTTGTGTAATCCAATGAGCGGTATGAGAACTACATTTCTCTTAATATTTGTCATAATATTAAGATAAATGGATAATCATGATTTCATGTTTAATGAGGTTCAAGTTATTATGCATCCCCCACTATTTACATGCACTGATTTTACATATTTGATGACTAAAATGAGAATTTTTATGACCTTAGATATGAATGTATGATATATGGTCAAAATATCTTACACGCCATCTAAAACTATTGAGAATAAGGACATGAAAATGGTCAGAGATAAATGGGATTAGTGTTCTAATAATGTTAAGGCAATGAATTCATTATTTTGTTCATTAAATGGGACTTAATTTAATTGTACTTGTGCTTGTAAAACTGCATAGAATATATACGTTTATTAGAACCGGCACATTTTGGTACTTTACATGTGAAGGAGTCTAAACTATTTAAGGGAGAATCTGAATATGAGCACTTCTGCATGAAGATCAATGAAAAGTGGATGTTATAAATACACGCTTTATGGAGATCCTGAACGAATCCAAATTTCTTGGAAAGAGTTCCTCCAATGGCGAATTGGTGTGAAAAAATATTATGATCTGTTCCACCATAGTTCATTTAAAAGATCACTAAAATCACTAAATCTCGTGATCTAAGCTAGCTCGAGGATTAGAGCCTCATTACATTTCTTAAAACTCATGAGGGTTAACTCAAAATTCAGCCTTAATAATATCCATCAAAGACAAATAAAAATAAACCATTGGTGATGAAGTTAGCAATGGAAGAAGATGATGATGACGATGAAGGGATATTCATCCAAGATTTCAAACCTTTCACAAGAAATCCTGAACAAAGGAACAAACTTTGTGTGCATAAATATAAATATAAAAGATTTTGCAAGGAAGAATAGATAACTCCTAAGTGCTTTCATTATAGGATGTATGGACACATACGAAGCAACTATCCAAAGTACCTTAAAGAAGAAGAAGAAGAAGAAGAGAAAGGAGAGGAGGAATGTTTTGAATGCATCCACCTGGGATGACTTAAGTTTTGAAGATTCAAGTGTGTCTAGTTCCATCAAGGACAAGTAGGCAAATGTGTCTTATGGGGAAGAGCACGCAATATGTTGACGATGACACTTGTGCTCAAAGCGACATTGATGTATCTCCTCTCTCATTTGATGACAATTATTTAGAGTATATGAAGACATGCAAATTTTAAAACATTACGTTACATGACCATAGTAATCTTAAAGTTGAAAATAATATATTATCAAAAGAAAGCAAAAAATGAGGAGATTAATAAAATTTGTGATGATTGAAATTCATTGTCAAGAGTGTGAAAACTCATTGGCAAAAAAACTGAATGATTTTCTCTCAAAATCTAATTATTCAATCAAACGTCTTACCAATGAAAAAAAGTAAGATAGATGGCAAAGTTAAAAATTCTCTTTCCTACATTGAAAATGGAAAGAAAATGTTTGATGACAGACGTGTCATGCGAACAATAGAGAATATCGCATTGAAACCTTAAATTCATGACTTGAACATTGCAATACACAAATTCAAAATTGTTGAAAAATCTATGGATATGATTTTATCCAGTCAATGCCCTAGAATCTCATGATACGGATTGGGGTACACTAATTTTTCACCGACACTAACAATATCTACTGCTACAATTGGTAGTTGTTCTCCACAAACTTCACCCAACAAATCGAGAAGGAAAATGTTGTCACTAACTATCCCTCTCCCAGCACAACTCCACCCAGATCTCAAAGACCAGTATCGACCACTTTTCTATTGTGTGTCAATTGTGCTAAATTTGGACATGCATCACGCTCATGCTTGAAACATGGAACCCATTTTTTAAAGAAAATTTGGGTACAACCTTGTGATTCTAACACATTTGTGTAGCATGAGTAAAGGAGTGGCCAGCTTGAGGGAAAGTAACCCCTCTTTGATTTTACAAGATTGCATCCTTTTCTTAGCTGAGAACTCGCCAAATTCTGGAATGTTTTTCACTGATTCTTTGATTACTGCCTTCTACGGATCTTCCACGCCTCTTTCTTGGTGATTACATGATAATTCTCATGATCCAGATACCCCTCATGGAGGTAAAGATGATTACCCGAGAGGACATGATTAGCAGCAACAGCGGGGGAAAAGTTAAATCTCACAGCACCGTGTAACAACGGGTGCTTACTAGAAATATTCTTACCCTCTACATGATCAAAGATGGGGACTGTCCATTCGTGACATATAGTGGTTCATGTCTAATGGGTAGTTTGCAATGAGGTCGGTGATCTCTATTTCATCCCTTGTCGAAGCAAAAGTTACCCCTCCACTTATTCTTTTCAATAACTAAAAAAGCTACAACTTCGAACCAATTTTTGTGAGCCCTCATCCCAAACATCCATAGCTCTCTCTACATCAACCTTGAAGATCAAGAGAGGAACTATAAAATGGATTCAAACAATGCTTATTCTACACGAAGGAAGAACACAACGATAACTCTAATCTTTGGCATGCCTTTGTCATCACCTTCAAAATTATGCACAGGGACTTTTTTTTAAATCATATTTCTTAACGTGCAATCTATTTTACTTTTTGAAGACTATTTTTGTATTCTTAGTGGAATTCATCGCGTGAGTTGGCTACAAGGTCATGCACAGCTTAGGGAGAAATTCATTGTGGGTGTTGGAGACTACATCTAGGGATTAGGTTTAAGGTGGCTTGAGGCCTATCTAGGAAGAGATAGACTAGGGTCAACTAGTCCTTAGGAAGAAGGGTCGGTATATAAACAAAAGAATTTTTGTATTCACTACCTTGATTTCTAGTGTCATGGAAATAACTTTTTATAATCTATTTATTATTTATTTATAATCATGCATTTTGCTTTATTACTTTGATTTCATTTTGTAATTGGTATAAATATTTTAAGAGAAATATTTTTTGTTCAAAATTTTTAAGAAAATTTTAAATCACTTAAAACTCTTATTTACCCCCCCCCCCCCTCCAAGGGTGTTTTCCAACTGGCATGATAGTTAATAACTATCAATGGACCACCATAAGAGACAAGCCTAGCAAGAAAGTGGGTGTGTACAATGTCAATGATGTGACATTCTTAGGGATCTAGGTCGACAATCACTAAGGATTCTCATTTTAGCGGGCCATTCAAACACCTAATACCTATTATCCGTAAGTGATCAAATATTTATCCTATATAGGCAATAATAAACTTATATTGATCCAAGATTGCAGCTTTCGTAGAGAGATACAACCACACCGGAGGGATACACAATAAATGGAAGAACAAGAGAATAAGAACACAAGAAGATATTAGAACCCTCAAAGAACACATCAAACTTCAGTGCTTAGAGATATTGGTCAGGACTGAGATGCCTTAGCCCTTTACACTGGATGCTTATTTATAGTTGTCCCTCGAGGGGATAAGTTACATCACACGCTATCTTATCTTATAAGATAAAATTCCTTTCTTATAATACAAGTTATTCCTTTATTGAATTCTACGGCATGTCAGAATAACTTTATATCATATCATACACTTTATATCACATCATACACTTTATATTACATCATGCTTTATATCTTATCTAAAGCAAGAAGATTCATTCTTGACTTCTATAACACGCCGTAACTTTATATCACATCATACACTTTACATTACATCATGCTTTATATCTTATCTTAAGCAAGAAGATTCATTCTTGACTTTTATAACGCGCCGTAACTTTATATCACATCATACTTGAAGATATTCTTTCATCATTTCCCATAGTGAAAAAAGTTGATGGCTCCACGTCATCGTTATCGCTGCTGTTGGAGGATTATTTTGAGAGGTTCTTTTGTGTAGCCTGAATTTGGGGTGATCCCGATTGAGCATCTCCAAACTAAATTGGAAGTGGTAGTGTTGGATCTGTTCAATATACTTGATTGGAAGGATCATGGGATTGCGCTAGCAAGCTATTGACAGGTCCAGCAGGATATTTGTGATGGGCACAATATTAATTGTACATATGAGTGCTTTGTGAGCGAGCATTGGAACTGGGTTGTTGTATTCTTGTTCATGCCAGAAATCACAAGAATATTTTTGTGAATGAGGATATCACCATCCGTAATGCTCAAAGATCGCTGACATTTGAAATGAATAAGAATATGTTGGTGTTCTCGGACACCATTGAGACTGTTTCCTTTGGGCCTTAAGTTTTCACGCCAAAAGCTGGTTTTGCCAAATAAGTTGATCCATTTAAGGAGTTGTTTATGATTCTGCTTACATGACTGCATGTTAACTAAGGCAATATAATGGAGTAGTCACCTTTTATCAAAGATAGTTCCAAATGAACAGGTTTCTATGAAGTACCATAGGACCATATAGGCTTATTTAGGAAAGTCGTAATAAAAGTTTTCCTTACATTAAAGGATGGTAAGAAAAGGAATTTTGGGATGTAACGGAAAAATGACAAATGGACCTTCATTTATGCCATATTGACTGATATAGATTTTTTAGAAAACGAGCAAGCATGGTAGAGATCTTTGTTAGAGGATCAAACAAAGTAATTTGTCTTTAATGTGTGTTAGAAGATCTGTTGTTTGAAAAGAGTAGATAACTAGGAACACCATAGATATTGTCCTCTTACTTCTAGATAAGAAATCTAGGAGGAAATTGTTTTTTTCTTTGATGTGTTGGACTTTAAATTTCCACTGTGAGAACCAATTTGCCCATCACAAGAGTTGAGCCTAGGGCAACATCTTTTGTTTGAATTATAGCATTTTTGGAAATGCTGACATGTCCATCTCTATTAGAAAATGTTCTCCGATAAGACGAAGTTGGAATTTCTCTATACCCCTTTTCACGGCTAGGATCACTTTATATGTGGAGTGGTAGTGAAGTTCTCCACTCTTATCTTATAACCACAAATTCGTCATTTTTCATGTAATTCTTCAAATAATATGGTTCCCAAAAAACAATCACTGGCGTCGGTCTGAAGGATTCGCTTGCTTGATGATGGAATCTTTAGTGGTGGCAAGTCCTTTGTTAAATACTTTAATTTTTTGACCGCATTAGTGCATGCCTCATTCCAGGGTGGTGCCTCTCTTTTGAGCTGATTAGTGAGAGGAGATCTAAATTTGACTAGATCATGAATGAACTTTCCATATAATTAACAATTCCCAAGAATTGTCGAACCTATTTGAACGTTAAGTTCTCATCCGAAAAATGATCTAATTGGGTTGCAATGTGTAGCTGGAGCTGGTATTGACTATCTGATATATGCATTCCCAAGAAGTCAATGTCAGTTTTTCCCATAATCATCTTTTTTCAGATAACATAATATCATTTTGTTTGACCAAATTATGAAACTGTCAGAGCAAGGCATGGTGAGAGTCGATATCTAGAGAGAACAACGGGATATCATCGATCTAGACCAAAGAATTATTCACGATGGGCTGGAAAATTCTTGACATAGCCTTCTGGAATAAGAAGGAGCCAGATTTAGTCCAAAGGCTACAACGGTCCAGTGGTAGTGTCTTTAAGGGATGCAAAATTCAGTCTTTGGTTTATCATTTGGATGAATACTAAGCTACCAAAAACCATCTTTTAGATTGAACTTGGAGAATATATTTGCCTGAGGGAGTTTTTGGAAAAGGATTTATCTTTTTGGTAGAGGAAATTTATCATCTTCAAGAAAATGATTGAGATGTTGGTAGTTGATAACCAGCCTCATTTTTCCTCTTCTTTGCTCCAACCTCTTCTTTACATAGAAGGCTTCACAAGCTTGTAGGTTCAATTAACCCTTCTTGCTCCAACTGATCAACTTCTTTTATAGCAAGTGCAAAATGATATAGATTCATACCTTTGTGACTTACCTTTGTGGGGTTTATATCTTAATTCCATTTAAACGACAAGGAGATGAAGAATTGTGGATTCTTTCATAGAGGGTGATCGCACTTCTGTAGAAATTTTGTTTGTTACTCAGCGCAAGAGGTACAGGAAATATCGTCCCTAATAGGGCTTAGAATTTCAATTGGATAAAGATGTTGAATCTTCGCCCATGGTAGTGGGTGATTTTTATACCTTAGCCCTTCCTTTTTCCAAGAGATTCTTGTACAACCTCGTATTCGCGTAGTGCTCGCCTTCCAGTAGGCGCAGGGCTAGCTATGCTTTTTTAAGCTTTTTGAGGGATTTGACACTCTTGGTGACCAATTTAAGCTCAATCTTCATAATATACTAGTAGGGAGAAGAAAATTTTGTTTAGCTTACTAAGTGCTTGGGAGTACTCGTCGCCCCTGGGAGTACTCGTCGCCCCTGGGAGTACTCGTCGCCCCTAAGAGTAGTCGTCACCTCTAGGAGTACTCGTCGCCCTTGGGAGTACTCGTCGCCCCTAGGAGTACTCGTCGCCCCTGGAGTACCTGCCCCTGGGAGTACTCGCCCCTGGGAGTACTCGCCCCTGGGAGTACTCGTCGCCCCTGAGATTACTCGTCGCCCCTTGGAGTACTCACCCCGGGGAGTACTCGCCCCTGGGAGTACTCGCCCCTAGGAGTACTCTCCCCTGGGAGTACTCGCCCCTGGGAGTACTCGTCACCCCTGGGAGTACTCGCCCCTGGGAGTACTCGTCACCCCTGGGAGTACTCGCTCCTTAGAGTACTCTCCCCTGGGAGTACTCGTCTCCCCTGGGAGTACTCATCGCCCATAGGAGTACTCGTCTCCCCTGGGAGTACACGTCGCCCCTAGGAGTACTCGTCTCCCTTGGGAGTACTCGCCGCCCCTAGGAGTACTAATCGCCCCTAGGAGTACTCGTCGCCCATGGGAGTACTCATCGCCCCTGGAGTACTCGTCCCCCTGGGAGTACTCATCGCCCCTGAGAGTACTCGTCGCCCCTGGTAGTACTCATCTCCCTTGGGAGTACTCGTCACCCCAAGGAGTACTCGTCGCCCATGGGAGTACTCGTTGCCCTTGGTAGTACTCGCCCATGGGAGTACTCGCCCCTGGGAGTGCTCACCCCTAGCGTACTTGCACCTGGAGTACTCGCCCCTAGGAGTGCTCACCCCTGGAGTACTCGCCCCTGGAGTACTCGCTCGACTCGAGAGTCTGCTATTTTACCCCTAGTAGGCTGCGAATAGCTGTTAAAAATAATAGAGTTTGGCTGTTGGCAGATCAGCCCAGGGTATTTCAGCAATTTCAGAGCAACGGAGATTGACTATTTTCAGGTTGTTTTCAGAAAACTATAAATAGACACTTAGGGGTACCTTGGAGAGAGGGACTTCTTCACTCTCTTCATCCTCTTCCTTCAATCTCCAAGGCACCTATCTCAGTGTTGGCTAGGGAGGGGGAGATCTCAAAGATCTTCCGAGTGTGAGGTGATACCTCCACGCTAGAGCTGAGGGTCTGTTCCTAGCTTCTTGAGTCTTTGGCCCGTGACGTTCTCCTAAGTGTAGTACGTGTGAGGTCACCCCTTTCATGGGACCCCGAACTCCACGAGAGACCAAATTTTTTGGTTTCAACATTTTGGTGTTGTGAGCGTGGAGAGTGACCAGCACAGAAGATCTCGGGAGAGTGTCATGGCCAGAGATCAGGGAGGTAGTGATGATCTCGGCGAGCTACCCAACTCTTCACCCTTTGTAGGAAGGGAGGAGTTCTTGGCATCCATCCAAGGCATCATGGAGATGCTGCAAAGTATTTCCCCTCGAGTTAACTGCTCAACTCCCACCCCCAGGAGCTAGCTCCCCCTTATCTCGGCGAACTGACCCAGAGTGGTCTCGGCGAGCTACCTCTCATGGAATATGCGAGATGACCCCAGCAGGGGAGAAGGAAGTGCACCAGGAAGAAGGCCCGGGAAGGAAAGGATGGGAGAGGGGGTCGAGCGAGACCTCACCGACCGGTAGTTGTTCCCCAGCCTGGCGAGTGCTAGCCTTCCAGGCAAGCAGGTCGTGCGAGTAGAGGTGGCAAGACCACCACTCAGGGGGTCACCCTTCAGTGAGCTGATCATCTCTTCTCCCCTTCCCGAGGGGTTCAGAGAGTCTGGCATGGCTTATTATACTGGGAAGGATGACCCCGTCCAGCCCCTGTAGTGGTTTGAGGATACCATCTCCATCAGGCCAATGACGGCTGCCTTCAAGTGTTGCCTCTTCGCGATCACGTTGAAGGACAAGGCAAGGGACTGGTTCCATTAACTCCTACTGAGATCGATCTATGGGTTTGAGGACTTAAGCCAGAGCTTTCAGCTTTGCTTCTCCACCTGCAAGAAGAGGAGAAGAATCCTGGGTCTATCTTCCTGATAAGTCAGGGGATGAGGAGTTGCTGGCCCATTACGTTGACAGGTTCTAAGAGGAGATCCTGGATATCCAGGAGATGTCGGGGTATGCCCTCCATATGGCGTTCACGGTGGGGTTGCGCGAGGGGTTCTTCAAGATGAGTCTGACCCGAAAGGCCCCCTTATCCTTCGAGAAGATGATGGAAAGGGTGGCAGAGGAGATAAAATCTTAGGCGGCTAACCCGACATTTACCAAGAAGTTGGCAAAGTTAGTATAGGCAGAGCCGAAGGAGCAAGGTGGTTCGAGGCACCAAGAGGGAAGAAGAAGAGAAGAGAAGAGAGCTCAGGGGTTCCAGAGACATAAGGAAGGTCGAGAACCTGGTTGGAGGCAGCAGGGAGGGCCCGTTCAGGGTTCAGAGAGAGATCACATCCATGGTAAGGGGATTTTCATGAACGCCAAGGGAGGTTCAACTTCCAAAGGCAAGCCCCTAGACAACTCCTACCCCCACCGCAGCAAGCGATGGTGATTGGTCGAAGGGAGAGGAGGAACCGCGCAGGAAGAGGAAGAGTCAGAGTAGAGTTACCATACTGGGAGTTTCACCGCGAGGAGGGTCATGCAACAGTTATTTTCCCCGAATTCCTAGAGTGGAGAAGGACAAGAGCTCCGGCACTACAGCCTCAATAACCATAAGATCTGGTGTGTATTTAAGAAGTCCAATCCGAGGCAGCAGAGGAGAGATGTGAGGACGGGGTTGATGTGGGCAACCGGGGAGGGATTTGATGATGCACAAGGGAAGAGGGAGGTAGTAAAGAAGTGGATCATCTCTTGTAATGAACTTTGTTTGCATTGTATCAACTATGATTGATGAAAGGGATCACCGAAAAACATTTGTTACCCATGAAAAGCTCTGATATGATTCCACTGACCAGGCTCCCACTAGCTGGTAGGGCAGGTCGATCTCTCGTGGTGGCTAAGTCCTTTTAGCTCCGAGATGATTCTGTTGACCAGGCTCCCACTAGCTGGCAGGGCAGGTCCATCTCTCGTAGAGGCCAAGTCATTTTAACTCCAAGAGGATTCTGTTGACCAGGCTCCCACTAGCTAGCAGGGCAGGTAGATCTCTCGTGGAGGCTAAGTCTTTTTAGCTCCGATATGATTCCACTGACCAGGCTCCCACTAGCTGGCAGGGCAGGTCGATCTCTCGTGGAGGCTAAGTACTTTTAGCTCCGAGATGATTCCGCTGGCTGGGCTCCCACTAACTGGCAGAGAGGGTCGATCTCTCGTGGAGGCTAAGTCCTTTTAGCTCCGAGATGATTCCGCTGACCAGGCTCCCACTAGTTGACAGAGCAGGTCGATCTTTCATGGAGGATAAGTATTTTAGCTCCGAGATGATTCTGCTGACCAGGCTCCCACTAGCTGGCAGGGCAGGTCGATCTCTCATGGAGGCTAAGTCCTTTTATCTTCGAGATGATTCTGCTGACCAGGCTGTCACTAGCTGGCAGGGCGGGTCGTTCTCTCATCGAGGCTAAGTCCTTTTAGCTCCAAGATGATTCCACTGACTAGACTCCCACTAGCTGGCTGGGTTGGTCGATCTCTCGTGGAGGCTAAGTCCTTTTAGCTTCGAGATGATTCCGCTGGCCAGGCTCCCACTAGCTGGCAGGTCAGGTCGATCTTTCGTAAAGGCTAAGACCTTTTAGCTCTGAGATGATTCCGCTGACCAAGCTCTCACTAGCTGGCAGGGCAGGTCGATCTCTCGTGCAGGCTAAGTCCTTTTAGCTCCGAGATGATTTTGCTAATCAGGCTCCCACTAGCTGGCAGGGCAGGTCGATCTCTCGTGGAGGCTAAGTCCTTTTAGCTCTGAGATGATTCCGATGACCAGACTCCCACTAGCCGGCAGGGTAGATCGATCTCTCGTGGAGGCTAAGTCCTTTTAGCTCCAAGATGATTCCGCTGACCAGGCTCCCACTAACTGGCAGGGCAGCTCGATATCTCTTGGAGGCTAAGTACTTTTAGCTTTGAGATGATTATGCTAACCAGGCTCCCACTAGCTGGCAGGGTAGGTCGATCTCTCGTGGAGGCTAAGTTTTTTTAGCTCCGATATGATTCCACTGACCAGGCTCCCACTAGTTGGCAGGGCAGGTCAATCTCTCGTGGAGGCTAAGTCCTTTTAGCTCTGAGATGATTCTGCTGACCAATCTCCCACTAGCTGGTAGGGCAGGTTGATCTCTCGTGGAGGCTAAGTCCTTTTAGCTCCGAGATGATTCTGCTGATCAGGCTCCCACTAGCTGGCATGGCAGGTCGATCTCTCGTGGAGGCTAAGTCCTTTTAGCTCCAAGATGATTCCGCTGACCAGGCTCCCACTAGCTAGCAGGGTAGGTCGATATCTCGTGTAGGCTAAGTCCTTTTAGCTCTGAGATTATTCTGTTGACCAGGCTCCTACTAGCTGGTAGGGTAGGTCGATCTATCGTGGAGTCTAAGTCCTTTTAGCTCCGAGATGATTCCGCTGATTAGGCTTTCACTAGCTTGCAGAGCAGGTCGATCTCTTGTAGAGGCTAAGTCCTTTTAGCTCCGAGATGATTCCGTTGACCAGGCTCCCACTAGCTGGCAGTGCATCTCGATCTCTTGTGGAGACTAAGTCCTTTTAGCTCCGAGACGATTCCGCTAACCAGGCTCCTACTAGTTGGATGGGCTAGTCGATCTCTCGTGAAGGCTAAGTCCTTTTAGCTCCGAGATGATTCCGCTGACCAGGCTCTCACTAGCTGACAGTGATGGCTGACCTCTTGTAGAGGCCGAGTATTTTTCACCTGGAGGGGATCTCCTCACCCAGGCTTCCATTAGCTGGCAAGTTAAGTAAATTCTGCTTAGAGAGTCTAAGTATCTTTTCGACCGCACAAAATAACTACACTCAGCGAATACATTGGGTTGGATGTTTCTTTCCGAGCGTGGAATTCGCTCAAAAAGAGCGGGGATTGTGTACAACCCCATATTCGCGGAGTGCTAGCCTTCTAGCAGGCGCGGGGCTAGCTATGCTTCTTTTAAGCTTTTTGAGGAGTTTGACACTCTTGGTGGCCAATTTAGGCTCAATCTTCATAATATACTAGTAGGGGAAGAAAGATATTAAACCAAATAAGTAAGTCTTTTGTAGATCCTTAGACTTGATGCTTGATAATATATCCTGGAAAGATTTGAATGTTGATGGGTTTACTAATCAGGGTGATCATGAAAAGTTCATCGTTGGCTGCTCTAAATGATTTGTAGCAGGAGTTCCAACATTCCTTTGGTAGAATGTTTGGCTTCATGATGGAGGATTGATAACTCAAATTATTTCTATATTTTTATTCACTATTTTATATTAATAATAGATATTTTATATCAATTTTATAATATTAAGTTTATAAGTAACAAGTTTCTACATTTTATATTTATATGTTCTAATAAATTGATTTTTAACCTTGCAGGGCTGATATATATATTTTGGAGCAAAACTGGATTTTCTCGTTTTCTGCCTAGACACGCCCTGTGACACGCCCTACCTGGGCATGACACAGGGGCGTGACACGTGATAACCAAGCCTGCAGCCAGAGCCCGTCGACCGGGACAAAAGATCGTCGACCGGCCTTGACACGCCCGTGTCGGATGAAGACACGCCCGTGTACTCCTTACACGGGGCGTGACGGCCCATGGAAGAATCGTTGACCGCTGCCACGTCGGATTAAAATGACACGCTTGGGTCACGGGCGTGACCCCGGGCGTGTCCTGGGCGTTTCTAGCCAATTATTCCTCCGTTCCAGCCGTTGCCGCCAGAGACCGTTCCTGCTTGACACGCCCCTAGTCAGAGGCGTGACTAGGGGGCGTGACACCTTCTTGAAGACCACTTTTACTCCCGCCGTCTTCAACTTCCCGCCGTTTCCAGAAACAGCCGTGACACGCCCTAGGTCACGGGCGTGACCTAGGGGCGTGACCCATCAGTTAACCAATTTTGGCGGTTTCTCCTCCAACGTTCCCGGGCTTTCAAGACGACGATTCCGAGCCTGACACGCCCTAGGTCACGGGCGTGACCAAACAGAAATTTTTTCTATAAATTCCAGACAGCTTCAGATGCTGAGGAGTCGAATTTTGGGAGTTGGAGTCTTGTAATTTTCTGTTTCTTTTGCTGTATTTTCTCATTTCTAAGTTAGATTTACCTTTGTTGTAACTTTAATTTTAGTTATTTCCATTTCAATCATGTCTTTTCCTACTTCATTTTGTATTTCCCCAATCATGATGAGTAGCTAATTTTCTTTTAGCACTTGATCATGATGAACCTTAGAATAAAATAGATCTTTCTCCTTCTTATTAAATGCCTTGTTCTTAATTGTTCTCGCTACGATTTATCTTTGATTTTTATTTCATCTAATTCATATTACGCGGATATAATCTTCGATCTAAGATCCGTATCCTAAATGACCGAGAGGTTGCAGATACGAGGAGATCACTCAAAGATAAAAGGAGTTGAATGCACTCCTCGAGAGAGGACGACGTAAATCTTCCGGATTGGAGTCAAATCCAATAGTGAGGTTCACCGCATAAAGCAAGCTTAGGGGTTTCGACTGCCCGAGAGGTCTTAATCGATCAACCTAAGGTTAGTTAGAAGCATGAGCTCGAGAGAGACGCTTCTATATTTTAGGAACCTCCACGGTTGAGTGAGTATAATTAAGAACTCGCATTTCATTATTTTCCAAGAAGATTTATTTTAGTCCAAGGGGATTCTAGATCAAGTGCTAGCTTCCTCATATTTGAATTTCTCTTTAGCTTCAGCTTTGGTTTTATTATCTAGTATAATCAAACCAACTTTTCCATTTGATAAAATAATAGCTCTTCCTTGTGAGTACAAGTACTCAACAGGCCCCGAATCGCAATACGACACTTCCTATACTGCATTTCGATAGGTACGCTTGCCTATTCAGGATTCTAGTTTGGTTGTAATTTAACTTCTAGAAAATCATCATCAAGTTTTTGGAGCCGTTGCCGGGGACTTTTCTTTGTTGATATTTTGAAAGCAAGGATCTATTAGTTTTATCATTTTCTTTTTCTTTTATTTCAAAAAAAAAAACTTTTTCTTTCAAAAAGTTTTATCTTTAAATTTTTATATTTAAAATTTCTTGCGAAAGGGCCGTGTCGGGTTTTCATCCCGCAATACCGCCTAGTACCTTGCGAACCCGTCACTGGGTAGCCCTTGGGAAGTCCGGGAAATTCTATTTTATAAATTTTTAAACCTTAAAAATTTTATCTTTTGTTTTGTTCTTGTGTATGACCCGAGGGAATCCGTCACCTCTTTTTGATTTGGATCTGGAAATCGAGCGAACCCTTCGGCACCGCTTACAATTTCGAGTTCCGAATTTTCAAGATACGGAATCCTTAGGAGACACTCCTAATCCGTCTTTAATTCTCTCTCCGTCACCGTCTTCTTCTTCTCCTTCTTCATTTAGTTCTTCTTCTCATTCTCCTAGATCTCTTTCTTCTTCTTCTTCCAATATGGGTGAGCCAAATGCGGTCGAAAAACGAACTATGTCCTATTATGCCCGTCCAAACTTGGACGAGGCTCAATCTAGTATTGTTCGCCCCGCTATTGCCCCCAATAATTTGAGTTGAAGCCAAGCATCATCCAAATGGTACAACAATATGTACAATTTGATGGGCTTCAAGATGAAGATCAAAACACGCATATTTCTAATTTTTTAGAAATATGCGATACTTTTAAAATTAATGATGTATCCGATGATGCCATCCGGCTAAGGTTATTTCCATTCACATTGCGCACTAAAGCCAAGCAATGGTTGAGTTCTCTACCAAGAGGATCAATCACAACATGGGCTGAAATGACGGAAAGATTTCTTACGAAATACTTTCCGCCGGCTAAAATGGCTAAATTGTGCAATGATATTACTTATTTCTCCCAACTTGATTCGGAAACGTTATATGATACTTGGGAGCGCTTCAAGGAATTGCTTCGTCGATGTCCTCATCATGCAATTCCGGATTGGTTACAAATCCAAACCTTCTATAACGGCCTAAATTCTCAAACTAGGCAACATATCGATGCCGCCGCTGCCGGTGGAACGCTTAATAACAAAACACCGGCGGCCGCCCAAGAGCTTATAGAAGGTATGTCTTTGAATACCTATCAATGGAGTACACCACGGTCTAAATCACCTAAACCGGCCGGGATGTATGAAATTGATACGGTCTCCAATCTATCTCTCCAGGTTGAGATGCTAAACAAAAGATTAGAAGAGATGTCTGCTCCCTCTTCTATACCTACCTGGGATCCTACTTCTTCCCCCTCTCCCACTACGTTGGCCGAGCATGTGGATTATATGGGAAATCCGAATCGGCCACCCTTTAATCCGGGTAATACTAATTATGGTAATACCTATCACCCGGGTATAAGGAACCACCCCAACTTCTCTTGGAGTAATCCGGGGAACGCGGCTCGCCCACCAAACACAATCCCACCAGGATATTTTCCACCACAAGCTCCAAAAGCTCCCAATCTCGAGGAGTTGTTCTCCAAATATACGAGTACAAATGATGCCAATATCCGGAATCTCACCGGATCTCTTCGTAGTTTGGAGACTCAAATTGGGCAAATTGCAAAGATGCTCTCCGATCGACAACAAGGAGCGCTACCGGGCAATACAGAGCCCAACCCAAGGGAGCAAGCCAAAGCCATCACTTTACGGAGCAGGAAGGAGGTAACCACTTCTACAATTCCAGTTGAAACTTCTCCAATCCCGGTTGATACGGAGGTAACGATTTCTTCATCTTCTTCTCCGATTAAGCCTTCTAGTTATATTAAACCAAAACCTTATCAACCACCTCTTCCCTATCCGTCTAGAATGCAAAAAGACCGGATAGATGAGCATCACGGTAAATTTTTAGATATGTTTAAACAAATCCAAATAAATTTACCGTTATGCGAAGTGATAGCACAAACGCCGAAATATGCTAAGTACCTCAAGGATCTTTTATCAAATAAAAAGAAACTTGAGGATATCTGCACGGTTGAATTGAACACGGAGTGCTCGGCGGTTTTACTTAATAAATTGCCTAAGAAATTACCTGATCCGGGTAGTTTCTCTATACCTTGTTCATTTGGCGATTAATTGGTAAAACATGCGTTAGCCGATTTAGGTGCCTCAATAAATTTAATGCCTTATTCTTTAGTTAAGAAATTGGGTTTAGGAGAACCTAAACCCACAAGAATGAGCATTCAATTGGCGGATCGGTCTATAAGATATCCGATGAGTATTATTGAGGATGTGCTTATCAAAGTTAACAAATTTATCTTTCCGGTAGATTTTGTCATCTCTGACATCGAAGAGGACACCGAGGTACCACTCATTCTCGGTCGTCCATTTCTTGCCACCTCGCGCGCAGTTATAGACGTTAGTAACGGTAAACTTCTCCTTAGAGTCGGAGATGAAGAAGTTACCTTTACTATTGACACGTCTATGAAAAATTCGCTCTCCAATGACGACTCATGTTACTATTTAGAGGCTTCTCCCGAAGAAGACTTCATTCCTTTTTCTGAACATTCTTTATCTTCTATTGATCATAACGCATATTTTGAAAATTTAGATTTAATTACTTATGAAAATAGTGAAAAGGATTCGATCACTCGCACACCTACATTTGAAATTTTGGAAATTAGTAGTGATCGTTTGAAAACATCTTATGATGAACCTCCCATACTTGAACTCAAACAATTACCTGAACATTTAGAATATTTATTTTTAGCGGAGGATTCTAAACTTCCCGTAATTGTGTCGGCCTACTTGACCGATGATGAAAAATTTAAATTATCTAATATTTTAAAACGTCATCGCCGCGCAATTGCGTGGAAGATCACGGATTTGAGAGGAATTAATTCCTTCTTTTGCACCCATAAAATTTTATTGGAAGAAAAAGCTCACAAAACAATTCAACCTCAACGCCGGCTAAATCCTAACATGAAGGAGGTAGTCAAGGCCGAGGTGATTAAATTATTAGATGCGGGCATCATCTATCCGATTTCGGATAGCTCTTGGGTGAGTCCGGTCCAAGTGGTGCCTAAGAAAGGAGGCTTAACGGTAGTTCATAATGATAAAAATGAATTAATTCCTACTCAAACCATTACCGGATGGCGGGTTTGCATCGACTACCGTAAATTAAATGATGCAACCCGAAAGGATCATTTTCCTTTGCCGTTCATTGACCAAATCCTTGAACGGTTATCCGGGCACTCGTTTTATTGTTTTCTTGACGGTCTCTCGGGATATTTCCAAATCCCAATTGCGCCCGAAGACCAAGAGAAAACAACCTTCACTTGTCCGTTTGACACCTTCGCCTATCGAAGGATGCCCTTTGGTTTATGCAATGCGCCGGCAACCTTCCAAAGGTGTATGCTAGCGATCTTTGATGAACTAGTGGAGGATATCATGGAGGTCTTCATGGACGATTTCTCCGTCTTTGGAGACTCTTTTGATTTATGTTTAGCAAATCTTTCCCGTGTACTCCAAAGATGTGAGGACACGAACCTAGTCTTGAACTGGGAAAAGTGCCATTTTATGGTGCGGGAAGGTTTGGTTTTAGGCCATAAAATTTCTAGCAAGGGTATAGAGGTAGATAAAGCAAAAATTGAAATTATAGAAAAATTACCTACACCCTCAAATGTTAAGGCCGTTCGTAGTTTTTTGGGGCCGCCGGTTTCTATCGCCGGTTTATTAAAGATTTTTCTAAAATCACTAAGCCCCTTACACACTTATTAGAAAAAGATGCGCCTTTTATTTTTGATGAAAATTGTTTGCGCGCTTTTTCACTTATAAAAGAAAAATTGATAAACGCACCAATCGTGATAGCCCCCAATTGGGAACTTCCTTTTGAAATTATGTGCGATGCTAGTAGTTTTGCCGTTGGTGCGGTCTTAGGACAACGCATCAATAAAAATTTTCATCTGATATATTATGCGAGCAAAACACTAACCACCGCACAAGAAAATTATACAACCACCGAAAAAGAACTTCTTGCCGTAATTTTTGCCTTTGATAAATTTCGTTCTTACCTTACTTTATCCAAAGTTATTGTTTTTACCGATCATTCGGCTTTGCGTTATTTACTAACCAAAACAGATGTCAAGCCTCGATTGATTAGGTGGGTATTGCTTCTCCAAGAATTTGACTTGGAGATTCGGGATAAAAGAGGAGCGGAAAATCTAGCGGCGGATCATCTTTCTCGGTTGGAGAACCCCAATTCAGAGGAGCTCAAAGAGGAGGACATCGATGACACATTTCCTGAAGAGCGCCTCCTCTCTATGCATAAGGTAATCACTCTCCCCACTCCTTGGTTCGCCGATTTTGCAAACTTTCTTGTTGCAAGATTCCTCCCAAATGGTTTTTCTTATCAAGAAAAGAAGAAATTCTTTTCAGATTTGAAAAATTATTTTTGGGAGGATCCATTGCTCTTCCGAGTTTGTGCGGAGCAAGTAGTGCGGAGGTGTGTTTCTCATGAGGAGGGCGCAAAAATTTTAAAACATTGTCACGAGGGACCCGCCGGTGGGCATTATAAAGCTAATCGGACGGCTCGGAAAGTACTTGAAGCAGGCTTCTATTGGCCGAGCATCTTCAAGGACGCTCACGCACATGTAAGTCGTTGTGAACAATGCCAACGCTCAGGTAATATTTCCCGCCGAGATGAAATGCCCTTAAATTTATTTATAGAAATTGAAGTTTTTGATTTATGGGGAATCGACTTTGTCGGCCTGCTACCAACTTCCTTTGGAAATAAATATATTCTGGTAGCGGTTGACTACGTGTCACGGTGGGCGGAAGCGCAAGCTCTCCCCACCAATGACGCCCGAGTCGTGACCCGATTTCTTAAACAACTATTTTCACGATTTGGAGCACCTCAGGCAATAGTTAGTGATAGGGGCACCCACTTTTGTAACGTACAATTTGCTAAAGTATTATCTAAATACGGCGTTACACATAGGTTAGCCACCCCCTATCACCCTCAAACTAGTGGCCAGGTAGAAGTAGTTAACCGAGAAATTAAACGTATTTTAGAAAAAACGGTTTCTACTAATAGAAAGGATTGGTCGGTCAAGCTTGATGATGCTCTATGAGCTTATCGGACCGCGTACAAGACCGCTATCGGTTGTACGCCGTATCGATTGGTCTATGGGAAAGCATGCCACTTACCGGTTGAGCTTGAACATCGTGCCTTTTGGGCACTTAAATTTTTAAATCTTGATGAAAATTTGTCATCCGAGCTCCGTAAATTCCAACTTAACGAGCTCGATGAGTGGCGCTCTCTCGCTTATGAGAGTAATAAACTCTATAAGGAGCGCACCAAATTTTATCAAGACAAGAAAATTAAGCACCCAAAGGACTTTAAACCGGGAGACCAAGTCCTTTTATATAACTCGCGCTTACACTTATTTCCGGGTAAACTTAAGTCCCGTTGGTCCGGCCCCTTTGTCGTAAAGGAGGTTTGGCCTTACGGGACGGTTCTTATTTCACACTCGGAAAAAGGCAACTTTAAAGTGAATGGGCACCGGCTAAAATTATTTTTTGCCGGTGATAATATTAACGAAAAATTAGACAACATAATGTTGTCAAACCCATAATAAGCGCGCGCCACTATGGTCGAGCTCACCGACCATAAACAAAGCGCTCGTGGGAGGCACCCCACGGTTATTTTTATTTTTTTTTTATTTTCTAATTTTCTTTTTAAGTTTATTTTTACAGACCTGAAGGACATCGCTGCATGACGATCGGGTCGAGACGAACGTCGCATCTTCGTATTTCTACAAGTCGGTAAATTTTAATTTATTTTAGGCTCTTTAACATAATGATGTTATAAAAAAAAAAGAAAAAAAAATATTTAGTAAAAAAAATTTTTTTTTAAAAAAAAAAAATTCTCGTACACGCGTCCGTCACGCCCGTGACCCAATGGTCACGGGCGTGTCCCGGGCGTGTTTTGCCAAGACTGCGGGAGGTTCCTCCTCCCTCGGTTTTCCCACCCGTCATTCGGATATGACACGGGCGTGACATTTTTTTTGTCACGGGCGTGTTGAGCCCGTGTCGCGGGTATCCGAGGCGTTGACCAGTCACGCCTCGGATTCCTTCTTAGTCAGTCAGATTTGACTGACACGCCCAGAGTCACGGGCGTGACTCTAGGGCGTGACTGAAGAATCTGATGCCGCAGCATCGGATTCTCTTCGGATTCCCCTACACGCCCGACGTCACGGGCGTGTCACTCAGAGTCACGGGCGTGACTCTGAGGCGTGACCCACGAATCCGAGGCAGTCTGCCTCGGATTCCTTTCCGCTTTGACCCGTGCTTGTCACGCCCCCTGTCACGGGCGTGACAGGGGGGCGTGACCAACCCGACAACCTCTATAAATAGGACTTTTTCCTCTCCTCTTCTCTTCACACCTCCACCCTTCAACCCTTCTCTTCTCTCCTCCCCTTGGCCGAAATTTCCTCCACATTTCTCACCATGCCTCGCCACCACGCTCGATCCACCGCTTCCTCCTCCGAGCACCCCGCTGATCCAGCCTCGGCGGAGGCCATGCTTCTTTTCGAGAATGCAACCCAACAAGATCGAAGCGAGAGACTGAGCGCCAAACCCTTTGGCGTGTTCCGGATCTTGGATTGGGCCATCCTCACCCAATTCGGAGCAGTAGAGCTAGTTCGGGAGCTCATCTCTACCCAAGGGTGGGCTCCCCTCTTCTCCATTTCTGAGCCTGCTTTCCTAGAGCTCACCATTGAGTTCTTGGCCTCATTTGAGTTCCGTTGGGCGGCGCAAGATGATTTCATCGTCTTTCGCCTGGGAGGGATGATGCACCAGCTCACCATCCGCCAACTCAATGTTGCCATGGGCTTTTGCTCGGAGGCCTTTTCCACTTCCCCCGCCTACCCCGACCTAAAAACTGATTTCCCTCCCGACTTTAGTCTCCCCACTTTTTGGTCGGAAATTAGTAATGACGTCGCCCCTACACTCCCAAGAAATCTAAGGGTAGCCACCTCATCTCCCCCGCTTTACGTATTCTGCACAACCTTCTCTCTTTTACCATTTCCGGGCGCGGCGATAGCCACGGCGTGGTGACTCGGGCAGACTTACTATACTTGTATAGTATGTTTTACCGGGTCCCACTTAACCTTGGTTACATGCTCGCCATTTTCTTTCGGCACCAGGCCGAAAATGTGAGATTGGGAGCGGTGCACGGCGGGAATTTCATCACTTTCCTCGCCAAGCAGACCGGCGTGTGGGCTGCTCTTCCGCGGCTCACTTGCATGCAAATGCCGCAGCCTCTTCAGTTCCCGACCCTTCAGGCGCTTGGTTTAGCTCGCTGACGTGACGGCGAGTTTGAGGCTATTCCCCCGTTCGTTGGTGGCGGTGATCTTGATCTTGATCATGGTGCCGGTCCCAGCAGTACTCATCCTTCCCCACAGATTTCGCCACCACCGCTGCACTCTGCTCCAGCGCCCGATCCTCCAAATTATTGGGACCGGCAATTTGGGTTGCTCCATACTCGCATAGACCAGATGCAAACCCATTTTGACGGTCGCTTCGCTTCTTTTGATGCGCGCTTCACCGTGCTCGAGCAAAACCATACTTCCTCCATAGCGCATATTACTCGCGAGTTTGCGAACATGCAGGACTTTCTATCAGGAGCACGAGGACGTTTCTGACCAGGAGTAGCTGCCTTTTCATTTCTTTGGATCTGTAGAGGGTCACTTCTTTGTATCTGTATTTTTTTTTCTTCTGTATCTGTTTTTCTTATTATGATGAAAAAAAAATTTCCAAAAAAAAAATCTATAAAATATTATGTTTTGCTTTCATCATCTTGTACAGGTCTCTTTTGATGCTGGCTTGCATTTTTAGGGAAGTCTCCTCTCTTCTCTTTTCTTCTTTATTTTTACATTGGGGACAATGTATTGCTTAAGTATGGGGGAGGGATATTTCTCAAGCAAAACTTATAAAAAATTTTCAAAAAAAAATTTTTTAAAACAAAAACCACAAAAAAAATTTTAAAACAAATTTAAAACTCAAAAAAAATTTTATTTCATCTTAAAATTTTGTTTTTCCCAAAAAAAATAAAAAAAAATTTAAAAAAGAAAAAAATAGAAAAACAAAAATTAAATTAGAGAAGTCTTTATTTCTATATTTATTCACATGCAAAATTCCTAGTAATTCAACTTTTTTATAGTGTTTAGAGAATTTTGATGTTTTAATTGAATGTTGAATTTTGGAGTAGAACTGTGGGCCATGCTGTGTTTCTAGTTAAGTGCACGTGTAAGTAGAATTTTTAGTAGATCTAAATATTCAGCATATAATTAGATTTTCATTTTTCTAAATGCGTAGAAACAACTTATTTTACTTCAATTATGAAAACCGGTAAAACTCTAAAATAATTTAGGTGAGTAAGTAGAAGTTTGCTAGAGAGATATTTCGCGGACCAAGAGAGAGTTATTCTTTTTTGATGTCTAGAACTTGCCCTCTAACTATTCTCAAGACTTTGCATAAGTTAAACTCATTAGCATAAATATGATTTAGGCACTTCTTTTGGCAAGTTTGAGCTTTTGTACCCGCACCTAAAATTTTAACTTTGCTTAGCCAATTTGAGCCTATTACCTTCTCCTTTTGTTTTAGCTCCACCAAATGATTTACCAAAGCCTAAAAAGCATCCTAATTAAACACCTAAACCCGAGCTTGAAAGAACAAATGTAGAAATATTTTGTGAGTGATTAAGAGCCTTTTCATTTTTGATGGCTCTTTTCTTATATAAAAAAGGTTGATTTATTTTTCTCTCCTCTTCAAAATAAAGAAAAAAATTATCATTAAAAAATGAAGAGGTAGAAAAAAAAATTCAATATGATGAGAAAGTTAAAAAAAATAAGAAAAGAAACAAAAGAATTTAGGAATTGGCTACGTTCTTTAAAGCCATGACATTTTATTTTTGTGCAAGCTTCTCTAGGTTTTGGTGTGACTAGCCATCGTGTTTATCTTTGATCACCCTCACCAAAAACCTAAGCCTACATTTCAACCTAATTAAGCCCTATTGATTTATGTTTATAAGTTAGACTAGTGCCGTGGCGAGAGTGTGAAAGGGCAAGCCTATGGCCATCGACATTGATGGATTTCTTTGGAGGGTATCTTAATCTTTGTTTGTGCAATGTTATCTTAGTACGCACGCTACACTCTCCCTAAAGATAATTTTAAGATTTACCAGATTTTCATCTTAAAAGTAAAAATAATAGTGAAAACGCATTTTAAGAAAAATAAAAACCAAATTTGTATGCTGAGTCAGTCTTTCTACAAAATATCTACAAGCATAGGCATAAGACTTCACATTTTACTCCTTAGGTTCAATTTTCTTTTCTAACATTTAAAATTTCTCTACCCTCTATAGTAAGTTGTTTGCTCGGGACTAGCAAACGGATAAGTATGGTAGTATTTGATAACTCTAATTATTTCTATATTTTTATTCACTATTTTATATTAATAATAGATATTTTATATCAATTTTATAATATTAAGTTTATAAGTAACAAGTTTCTACATTTTATATTTATATGTTCTAATAAATTGATTTTTAACCTTGCAGGGCTGATATATATATTTTTTGGAGCAAAACTGGATTTTCTCGTTTTCTGCCTAGACACGCCCTGTGACACGCCCTACCTGGGCGTGACACAGGGGCGTGACACGTGATAACCAAGCCTGCAGCCAGAGCCCGTCGACCGGGCCAAAAGATCGTCGACCGGCCTTGACACGCCCGTGTCGGATGAAGACACGCCCGTGTACTCCTTACACGGGGCGTGACGGCCCATGGAAGAATCGTTGACCGCTGCCACGTTGGATTAAAATGACACGCCTGGGTCACGGGCGTGACCCAGGGCGTGTCCTGGGCATTTCCAGCCAATTATTCCTCCGTTCCAGCCGTTGCCGCCAGAGACCGTTCCTGCTTGACACGCCCCTAGTCACGGGCGTGACTAGGGGGCGTGACACCTTCTTGAAGACCACTTTTACTCCCGCCGTCTTCAGCTTCCCGCCGTTTCCAGAAACAGCCGTGACACACCCTAGGTCACGGGCGTGACCTAGGGGCGTGACCCGTCAGTTAACCAATTTTGGCGGTTTCTCCTCCAACGTTCCCGGGCTTTCAAAACGACGGTTCCGAGCCTGACACGCCCTATGTCACGGGCGTGACCTAGGGCGTGACCAAACAGAAATTTTTTCTATAAATTCCAGACAGCTTCAGATGCTGAGGAGTCGAATTTTGGGAGTTGAAGTCTTGTAATTTTCTGTTTCTTTTGCTGTATTTTCTCATTTCTAAGTTAGATTTACCTTTGTTGTAACTTTAATTTTAGTTATTTCCATTTCAATCATGTCTTTTCCTACTTCATTTTGTATTTCCCCAATCATGATGAGTAGCTAATTTTCTTTTAGCACTTGATCATGATGAACCTTAGAATAAAATAGATCTTTCTCCTTCTTATTAAATGTCTTGCTCTTAATTGTTCTCGCTACGATTTATCTTTGATTTTTATTTCATTGAATTCATATTACGCGGATATGATCTTCGATCTAAGATCCGTATCCTAAATGACCGAGAGGTTGCGGATACGAGGAGATCACTCAAAGATAAAAGGAGTTGAATGCACTCCTCGAGAGAGGACGACGTAAATCTTCCGGATTGGAGTCAAATCCAATAGTGAGGTTCACCGCATAAAGCAAGCTTAGGGGTTTCGACTGGCCGAGAGGTCTTAATCGATCAACCTAAGGTTAGTTAGAAGCATGAGCTCGAGAGAGATGCTTCTATATTTTAGGAACCTCCACGGTCGAGTGAGTATAATTAAGAACTCGCATTTCATTATTTTCCAAGAAGATTTATTTTAGTCCAAGGAGATTCTAGATCAAGTGCTAGCTTCCTCATATTTGAATTTCTCTTTAGCTTCAGCTTTAGTTTTATTATCTAGTATAATCAAACCAACTTTTCCGTTTGATAAAATAATAGCTCTTCCTTGTGAGTACAAGTACTCAACAGGCCCCGAATCGCAATACGACACTTCCTATACTGCATTTCGATAGGTACGCTTGCCTATTCGGGATTCTAGTTTGGTTGTAATTTAACTTCTAGAAAATCATCATCAAGGATGCAGCTCCCTTGTCAAATAATGCTATTACTGGGATAGGACTGTCCCATTTTCCTATGAAAATGTGGATCCTCGCAGAAGGAGATGGCTAGCAAATAAGAATGTCGCCAGTCGCGACTGTGTATATATTATCATCAAATAGAACTATATCATCATCATTTGATGATTCAGCAGATGAGTCTGATTGCTCTTCTCCATGGGCATTGATTGTGTCAGGACCGACTTCATCATTAATAAAAAAGAATGACTTGATGTCGTCGTTGTCTATGTCTTCAATTTGAGATAACTTTGCAATGAGTTGCGAATTCTTCTCTTTGTCTGGACATTCTTTGGCAAATGTCCCTTCTTTCTGTATATGTAAAACCTTGAGGATTTTATATTTCCCTTCTTTCATTTTAGGAATTTTCATTTCTTCTTTTTCTTGGAGAAATAATCTTTTCCTTCATCCATTTTAGATTTGAAATATCTATCTCTTTTCTTCTTGCTGCATGCACAAAATTTGTCTTTTCCACACTTGATCTAAATGTCATGACGATCGCAAGTGGATCCAAAGTTCTTACTTTGATCTTCAATATGCTTAAGCAAACTTTTCTGGTTGTATAACTTTTCAAGAGAAAGTAGTACATTCTGGTATAGCTCTCCAATGGATGTATGACTGATTGGAATGTTTTTTACTTGGAGGAGTCGAAATGTTTCATTTCCAAGAGGTTCCCGGAGTGAATTTAGAAAAATCTGCTTCAAATTGACATCATCAATTCCATTGATGGCATAAAATCGTTTGAACATATTCTCATAATGGTCTTCTAGATCTTTTCTTTTGCATGAGCAACACCTCATACTCAAGTATTATTCTCTAGCTTGGTTAGTATAATGATCTCATGCTCCCAAGAATTTATTGTGGGCGTGCATGATCAGGGAATCCACATTTGGACTATGTTTGACCATCTATTATCTGTACGCTCCTAGAGCAATCTACCATTGCCTTAGTCTACCATGAAACTTTGACACAAATCTATCTGCAGTGACATGCATTGTCACTCCCGGCTGTAGTTGTTCTGCAGTGCACCAAACATGCATTTCATAGATTCTATCACGTCATTTTGATGGTGAAATATTATCAAACAAGAAGCCACTCGAGGGGTCATTCAGGAATTGTCCTGCTTGCACAGGTCCTTCGTGGGATGCTTGACAGGCTCGTGGGTTTCTTCATCTTCAATAGTTGGATCTTTAATAGGTGGATCAACCATTAAAATGTTGAGGGACATGCTTTCATTATCTGAATCTTCATAGCCCTTCTCCCTTAGGGATGAAGATTGTGGTTGTGTAGCTATCTGCTTAGCAATGAGGATATAGGATTTTCAACCATAAGCTGAGAAGACGGTTGAGTTTTATGTAACTCTTAAGGGGAAGATTCTTTAGATGGATATTTTTCTAATTTTCTTTTTGAAGTTTGAGGTGTTTCATAGCGCGCCCTTGGGAGGAATGTCGCACTATTGAAAGGATTGTGATCAAACGGGGAGAAAGTTAATAGTGGTTGGGAATATGTTGGAAGTGGGGGTACATAGGAAGAGTAAGGTGGGGCTTCATAATATCCTGAGGAATAATATTGCTTTTGGGTTTGGTTAGAATGAAGTTGGGCTTTGGGACCCTTTAACTCCGCCTCCTTTTGGGTCAAAATTGGCGAATTGAAAGAGACAGTACTAACCAACTGGAGTAATTCATGATGCACGACTGTTACCTCCTCTTGGAGTTGTATCGTGACTGGTGATTGTCGAAAGCACGAGTTTGAGCCTTTTCTCTATTGTCTGTTGGCTTGCTGCTATTTTCTTCAAGACTTTGTTCTGTGCTAATGCATTTTTCAGACTGTCAATTCAACGTAGCCTCTGCATGAGATGCATGCTTAGAGTATCCATCAGGATTTCTAGTGCTCGAATTTTTTATCTTCCAGATATGGAAAGCTCTATCTCCATCGAACTCCAGTGGAGGAAAATCTTCATGATAGGGGGTTGACTGGAGCATGTTGATCTCTGATTCTCTAGCATAATGACATAATAGTAGAATTTTCCAGACTGCTCGCCAAGCAATCCATCTTTTAGATCTCTCTTCTCATAACGCTCTTTAAGCAATTGTTGTGCCGACTTCTTTTTATTTTTTCGCCTTCTGGGTGAATCATCTTGATTTGAATCATCATCATGACTTCTTCCACATTTAGCACATGAGCATATGTCAAAGTACCGGTGACCATTTTCATATTTGAATGGATAGACAGGGTATCCATTAGATTTGAATGAAAGGATGGGCACATCAAGCCCAAAACCTTTGTCTTCAATCAAATATATCTCTGAGGTGAAGATGAAGGACGTGATAGAAGATGATTCTTCTATGTTAAACACAATTTCCACTGCGCCGTCCTTTTTCTTATAAATGAAGACTTTACAGAGTGAACCGATTGATTATCGCTCTAGGTCTTCTCATAGTGTGTGACCCATGATTCAGAAAGAAGTTTAATGAGCTCATCTTTAGGAAGTTGCTTTGGAACATGAAGGCACGAGGAGCTCGAGCGAGCATCAATCTCTAGGTAGAGAGTTTCATATGTGTCTTGAGGAAGATTTAGGTCGAAAGAATGATTTTGAACCCAATAAGTCATTTGATAGTGGAGTGTAGCAGCATATGTTCCCGCAACTTGAAGTGCCCCAATAATCTGAAGTTGAACATTAAGGTTGTTGTAGATAAGTGGATCATCAAGACTTAGGTTGAATTTTGGAAATAATGTTTCAAATACAGTGACAACATTCAAGGTAGTCTGAATATTCATGATGCAGCTATGGTTGTATTACTGAAACCTTGTGTCCAATAGAGCTAGCCGAGCAACAACTAGGAGACTTTTTCTTGCTTGAAAAGTGAGAGCCATTCTCAATACTCCAAAATGGATATGGGGATAACCCTGAGCTTTCCATTTCCCTGGCAGTGCCTCATCCAATCGTATGGGGGAAAACTTGTTCTGTTTCCGTTGAAGGAATTGGTACTTGTTCTAGCCTTGAAGCCAAAACAAGTTCCCTTGCAGTGAGCGTCTTGCTGGAAGTAAGAGCTTGTCTGAAGACTCGAGAAATATGATGATGTTTCTTTGTGAAAGTTTTGTACAGATTTAACAAGGGAAGGTAGGTTACTGGGATCCGACTATCGGCTATAAGGTAATCGACCTTATAGAGCAAGTCTTGGTCAGTTACCTAGACTCTTCAACTTACAATCTAGGCTGGCGCAAACATCGTAATTTTTCTTGGAACAATCAGAATAATTCTTAGAGAACATCAAACACTTCTATTACGAAATGTATCAAACATTGGGAAGCCTAACCTTAAGGACATCATGGGGAATTTTGTGGCAAATGCAAAAACCATCATTGTAAGGGGGAAGGGCACATAAGAAGGAGATTAATGATAGGTGCTCTTAATCTAATTTAGAGTATGCATAATCTATCGTTTTGCCTAGGTGTGAAAAGACTGTATTAGATATCATAGTCAAGTAATTTAATTCTTATGAATATTAATTATTTTAAGGACATTTATCATAATTTTTTATAATATTTATCTAAGAAAAGAACAAAATTCAATACCATATGATCTAGTATGACCATCAACCTTCCTCTATGACAAAGCCACCGTAAATGGATTTGGAGTATTGTTCTCAACCAACATCTCAGCTCTTGATGATCTATTGAGATGGAATCACAATAGTATGTCTTTGAATAGCTGATGCAATTGAGGATCCTTAACCTTTGCATTGGCTCCATTATTGTCACATAAAACTCACTTGATCACTATTGCTTAGAACAGCACTAAGCTTCGTGATGAATTTTGTAATCAAATTGGCATCCATTGTCACACAAGAAATAATAATATACTCAACTTTTGTAGTAGATGTTATAGAGTTTAGGAGTTTTATGTTGCTACGACGAATTTGTATTAACGAAAATTCTACTGAATATAACGGCACACAAAACTCCTAGGGATCGATTTAACCAAAATACTATTATTCTCTAATTAGAGTGTATGCAGAAATTATTTTTCTAAGATTAAGAACACAAAATATAATGAGCTTGAACAGAACGATAACTGAAGTACGGAAATTAATTTTTACCGTTCTTGGACTCTTGCTCGTGCTTCATGATCGCGGAAATGAGCAACAGTTGCGTCGTCTTGTTCCTCATGAATTCCGCGACGTTGGAGGAATTCGCTAACATACAACGTCTGTCAAAATGAATCTCTACAACAAAAGAAGTTAGCATAGAAAATGTGTACGAAGCTGTGAATCAGATATGTTAAGCTTCAATACAATCTCAGATCTGTACACTAAATTTGCTAATGAATAAATAAGTCCACAGGTATTGTTACTATCAAAATTAAAACATTAAAATACCTCGGTTGTTTTAATTACTATAACAAATGAAGATTAGCATACACAATGATCTTTCAACAAATAAGAGAGCACTTTAGATGACTTTATATATGGTGGTTTCTACCCACTAGATCAGATTATAAGTTATAGAATAGAACCGTGAACCTCTATTAAAATGTAGATCTGTGCTTTGATTACTCTAGCAAATAAAAGATTCGTTTAAAATATGTTTATTTAATAGTCCCATTGATATACCTGAAGTAAGATCTCTGTTAGGCTTAGAGTCCAAAAAAACAAAAGCTTCTAGTTTCCTCTTCCTCCAAGACCTGACCAACAAATCTGCACTGGACTGGTTTCACTGCAGCAAGCCTTCAGTTATCTTTAGCGAGCTAAGAGGATGAAGACGAAGGCTTGGCCTGCTCCTTTTATTTCACCAGCGATGGTGATCGGGTGAAGCCTGTTAGTTGCAGATCGGCGGTGGATCTGCAGGGCTCCGGCGAACTGCTCTCCCAAGGCAGATCAATGATGCTCGGTGATGGCGTTCCAAAAATGAGCGAGATCCACCGGCCGCCGGGGAAGGAGGGTTCTTCTGGATCTCGCCGGCCACTAGAGAACCTCGTAGTAGAAAAACAGTGGGCACTTTTTATTTGGAGGCCACCGGATGAAGGAGATGAAGACCGGCGGTACGTGCTTTTCTTTGGAGGCCACCGGATGAAGGAGATGAAGACCGGCGGTTTCACGATGAAGAAAGAGGAGCTAGCAGACTTTTTCAAAAGCTGGGAGAGAGAAGGTCGGGATTTCACACCTTGTTCACGCCAAAATTGGATGTGTCATGAAACCTAATTTTGGGTATTAATAGGCAATATCCAAAATAGGAGTTACAAAACTTGGTTTTTAATGGATGAAATTAATTCCATTAAAACACAATATAACCTTTATAAAACCATATTCATGACTGCCAAAATCGTGCCAAGGGCGAGACCGAGTCTGCGACTGAATTTACGAGATGGTCGGGCCCACCTATCACAGGCTTCGACCGTTCGCGCGACTGAATTAACGCGCGCTAGTAGGAGCCTAAATAGACTAAATATTCGCGTACAATTTCAACGGAGCGTCTCGATGAATCGAGTCCACCAAATAGGGAATTTTCCAACAATCTCCCACTTGGACTTGTATTCATCGTAATTTATGACGTTCTGATAAAATCTTCACTAAACTTAAGGGTACCAATTAGCGAACGCGATATTGAGTCTACTCCCACGTCAATCCGGTCCAATCAAATCCTTCACTCCGAATCATGGCGGCAACCGCATCATTGAGCGACAAGGGACCTTCCAGGGTCACAGTAGCTTACGGACTCAATCGACATGGACAAAGCGCGGTTATATAAACCATAGAACAACACGATAAAAATGTGCACATGAAGGTTGTTCTAATTTGGTGGTCAATCAAATTTCTCAAATGAATGCATTAGACCATGCTGCGAGAAATTCTTAAGTGTTCTAAAGAACATGTATGTCTAACCTTAAAGTTTGAAAATTCATGTGTCAAAAGACATACAATAGGCCTTATATCAAAATGTAGTGCCCTAGGCCTTATGCTCCGACTGACACAAGTCAGGAGACTTTCAATGTAGTGTGACAAGTCACAAAACTCATCGAATATCGAAACTTAATGATATTCATTGATAAATATCCTTTAATCTTTTATAAATTAAACAAAGTGCAAAATTAATGACAAATAAATTGATTGGAGCTTCATATAGCCTCCCACTAATCTAATACATCAATTGACTCTTTAAGCCCCATATTAATAACATGTTTCTGAAACACGTTAGAGCGAAGTCCTTTAGTAAGTGGATCAGCCAACATGTCATCTAAAATTTCATCTTTCTTGACCAATTCCTTAACGGTCAAGAATTTAATTTCCATATGCTTAGACCCTGTGATACTTTTATTGTTCATCGAGAACATAACTACAAAAATATTATCACAGTACATCCGGATGGGTCTAACTATAGAATCAACGACCTTTAACTCTGTAATGAAATTCTTAAGCCACACTGCATGGGTGGAAGCTCCAAAGAGAGCGACGAACTCCGCATGCATTGTGGATGAAGTGATGAGTGTCTAGTTGACACTTTTCCACGAAACGGCCCCACCAGCAAACTTGAAGATATAACCTGAAGTCGACTTCCTATCATCCTCACATCCGGCAAAATCAGAATCTGTATATCCCACTAACTCAAGGTTTTGAACTTTATGGTAGACTAATTTAACATCCTTAGTTCCCTTCAAATACCTTAAGACTTTCTTGGCAGCCACCCAATGATCAGGTCCTGGGTTCGACTGATATCTGCCTAAAAGTCCTACTGCGAAGGCAATGTCCGGTCTAGTATAGACTTGGGCATACATTAAACTTCCTATCGCACTAGCGTAAGGTATATCCTTCATGCGCTCTCTCTATGTCGTTCCTGGGGCATTGTGACAAGCTGAGCTTATCACCTTTAAGCATAGGTACGTCACCAGGCTTACAACCGAGCATGCTAAATCTCTCAAGTACACGCTCGATATAGGCTTTTTGAGAGAGTGCTAATGTATGGTGAGATCAATCCCTAATGATCTCTATTCCTAGAACGAAGGATGTCTCTCTAAGATCTTTCATATCAAAGTGTTTTGATAGAAATTGCTTACATTCATGCAATAATGCCAAATCACTACTCACAAGCAAGATATCATCTACATATATAATTAATAAGATAAATCTGCTCCCACTGATCTTGAGATATATACAGCGATCTACCTTATTTTCTTCAAAACCAAAAGAAGTTACTATCTCATCGAATTTTAGATACCACTGTCTAGAAGCTTGCTTCAGACCATATAAGGATTTGTTAAGCTTACATACAAGTTGGTCGGAGTGACCAGACTTGAATCCCTCAGGCAGCACCATATAGACTTCTTCGGCAAGATCGCCATTCAGAAATGCGGTCTTTACATCCATCTGGTGTAGCTCCAAATCATAATGAGCTACTAATGTCATTATTACTCTGAAAGAACCTTTAGAGGAAACAGGAGAAAAGGTCTCGTGATAATCGATACCTTCTCTCTACGTAAATCCCTTGGCTACCAGTCTTGCCTTAAACCACTCGACCTTACCCTTAGAATCTTTCTTGGTCTTAAACACTCATTTAGAACTAATGGGCCTACAACCTTCGGGTAGCTTAACTAACTCCCATACCTTATTCAACCTCATAGACTCCATCTCGTCTTTCATTGCATCACACCATAGATCACTTTGAGGCCCAGACACAGCTTCCTTAAATGTCATTGGGTCAACTATATGACCAATGTCATAATCACTCTCACCTAAGTAGACTTCATAGTCTGAGGAAATTGCAGGCCTTCTCTGCCTAACGGATCTCCTAACGGGTGGATGAACCTCCTGAACATGTGGAGGAATCTCAACTAGAATCGGTTGTAAGACTGGTTCCACATCCTGCACTTGTTCCGTCACGGGCTCAGGCACCACAAGATCTCCTATTAAGGGCGCAGATATATTTATAGGCACAACTTCTTCGACTTCAGTTATAGTACGAGAGCAAATAGGTGCGTCAATGACATCTAATTCTAAAAATTTAGCTGTTTGAGACTCCACAATTCTGAGTCCTCCTAAAGGGGAATAAAACCTAAATCCCTTGGAATGATCTGGGTAGCCTATGAAATAACAACGACATGACCTAGGGGCAATCTTACTCTCCGATGGATTATATAAACGGACCTCTGCAGGACAACCCCAAACACGCAAATGATTAAGGCTGGGTCGTCTACCAGTCCATAACTCAAAAGGGGTTTTGGGTACTGACTTAGACGGGACTCTATTAAGGATATACACTGTAGTCTTAAGTGCCTCACCCCACAAAAATTCAGGAAGATTTGTCCTACTCATCATGCTCCTCATCATTTCCTTAAGGGTGCGATTATGCCTTTCAGCCACACCATTTTGCTCAGGACTACCCGGAATGGAGTACTGGGCAACAATGCCACAGCTCTCCAAGTATCTGGCAAATGGACCTTTATGTTGCCCGAAGGCATCATGTCTACCAAAATACTCGCCACCTCTGTCAGACCTAAAAATCTTGATGACTTTCCCTATTTGTTTCTCAACCTCAGTCTTGAAAACCTTGAACTTTTCAAGAGATTTAGACTTTTTCTTTAATTAAATACAAATATCCAAAACGGGAGTAGTCATCTATGAAAGTAATGAAGTAGGTATTCCTACAGAGGGTAGTAGAATAAGGACCACTAATGTCCGTATGAATAACCTCTAATAAATCTGAACTACGAGTTGAGCCTTTCTTCTTAATCTTGGTCATTTTACCTCTACAGCAGTCTACACACATCTCTAGGTCACTGAAGTCAAGAGTAGGAAGAATATTTTCCTTAATTAATCTTTCTACTTTTTCCCTAGAGATATGACCTAACCTTTAATACCATAACATGGAGGACTGTTCCTCAATGAGAGGTCTTTTACTAGCAACGTGTTCTACATTATATAAGGTGGCATAAAAATTAACAGGTGCAAGACATATTCTATATAAACCATTAGATAGGGAACATTGGCCAATAAACTGTGATTCATAAAATAACTTAATCAAACCACCAGAAATATTAAAACCATAATTAAGTCTATCTAGTGCAGAAACAGAAATCAAGTTCCTCCTAAACGAAGGAATATAAAATATGTCTCTTAAAATAAGTTCATATCCTGAATCAAGGACTAAACAAATGTCCCCGATGAACTCCACCTCCACCTCAGCATTGTTGACAACTGTGAGTCTGCACTCACCCTTGCTTGGCCTCCTGCTTTTGATGAACCCCTGTAGCGTGTAAGCAACATGATTAGTTGCTCCACTATCAAGCCACCAAGAACTTGATGGGGTTTCAATTAAATTGGATTCACAAAGTACTAGAGCTAAGGGATTATCTTTAAGTGCAAATCCACGTTTCTCCATCCAAGACTTAAACTTTAGGCACTCTTGCTTCACGTGCCCCTTCTTCTTACAGAAGAAGAAGCTAAGAGGCTTCTTTCCACCAGTGTCTTTGCTTCCTGAAGTTTGTCCATCCTGAGCTTTAATCGGAGCTTTGAACTTCTTCTTCTTAAACGGGGATTTGACTACGAGCAACGCAGTGCTCGCCTTTTCCTTCTTCAGTTTCTCCTCCTCAGCAACACAACGAGTGATAAGATCATTTATCTTCCATGCTTCATCCTGGGAACTGTAAGTAGTCTTCAAAATGCTGAACTCTGCAGGAAGTGTATTTAGTGCTTGATGCACTATCAAGGCTTCGGGTAGAGTAATCTCCATCTCCTGCAGCTTGGTCTGGTAATAGACCATCTTCAGTATATAATCGCGGACTCCGCCTCCTCCCGAATACCTCATGGAGAAAAGGTCCTGAATTAGAGTCCTAATCTCAGCATTGGAAGACACCTTGTACCTCTGCCCTACGACAGTCAGAAAATCCCTGGCGACGGTCGTGTCTGGAAGACCACTCAGTAGGTGCTCCGGAATGGAACACTTCATAGTCAACAAGCAGATTTTGTTCGACTTGTTCCATGCACCATAATGATCCTTCTCAGCTTGAGTGTTGGTCGCTGTGAGAGCCCCAGGCTGGTTGGTATTCATGGCCATCTCAATGTCCGCCATCTCGAGAGCAAACATGATGTCGGACTTCCACTTCTTAAAGTTCGAACCAGTGAGTTTTTCAATGGACGCCATATTGTTGTGAACTGTAAAGGTGACTGAAAAGAGAGAAAAAGAAAAATTAGAGACAAATAGGGCAATAATGTCTATAAACCCTAAACATCACACTTGGTAGAGAATCCAGGCACGTCAGCGCGCAACACCTTTGGGCAGACTACGCGCCACGCAATTAGGAATCCTCCACACAACGAACTAGCAACAGTTATGCTTGAGCTTTCGTAAATCTACCACCTTTGGGTGAATAGATTACTAGAGCCCCGCACTACCGTCCAAATGTTCGTGTGTATCCCTCTGAACATATTGCGCAAGCACCACCTTTGGGTGAATGATTGCGCACTAGTCTCAGAGAACTCCCTAAAACATGTGAAACTGCAATCTCACAAACCGATTCGAAAGACCACTTTGGCGGCACAGTTCTTATCAATCTATGAGACTCTTTCACACCGGGATATCTGAATATTGCACTAAATTAATATCGTGTTTCTTTTGCTTAATGACGTGTGGGCACTGAATCGTCTAAAGTAAACACGAGTATGTCAGAGATTTAATAATGAAGACACTTTAAATTTTAAATCCCAAATTTTATTTCTCTCAAAAATACTTAATGGGTTTTTTTTAATTTGTGTTCTTTAATTTAATTAAGTAGAAAAATAATGTACTCCAAAATAATTAAGAAGACTAATAGTTTTTGGTAACCTCGCTTTGATACCAACTGTTATAGAGTTTAGGAGTTTTATGTTGCTACGACGAATTTGTATTAACGAAAATTCTACTGAATATAGCGGCACACAAAACTCCTAGAGATCGATTTAACCAAAATACTATTATTCTCTAATTGGAGTGTATGCAGAAATTATTTTTCTAAGATTAAGAACACAAAATATAATGAGCTTGAACAGAACGATAACTGAAGTGCGGAAATTAATTTTTACCGTTCTTGGACACTTGCTCGTGCTTCATGATCGCGGAAATGAGCAACAGTTGCGTCGTCTTGTTCCTTATGAATTCCGTGACGTTGGAGGAATTCGCTAACATACAACGTCTGTCAAAATGAATCTCTACAACAAAAGAAGTTAGCACAAAAAATGTGTACGGAGCTGTGAATCAGATATGTTAAGCTTCAATACAATCCCAGATCTGTACACTAAATTTGCTAATGAATAAATAAGTCCACAGGTATTGTTACTATCAAAATTAAAACATTAAAATACCTCTGTTGTTTTAATTACTATAACAAATGAAGATTAGCATGCAGAATGATCTTTCAACAAATAAGAGAGCACTTTAGATGACTTTATATATGGTGGTTTCTACCCACTAGATCAGATTATAAGTTATAGAATAGAACCGTGAACCTCTATTAAAATGTAGATCTGTGCTTTGACAACTCTAGCAAATAAAAGATTCGTTTAAAATATGTTTATTTAATAGGCCCATTGATATACCTGAAGTAAGATCTCTGTTAGGCTTAGAGTCCAGAAAAACAAAAGCTTCTAGTTTCCTCTTCCTCCAAGACCTGACCAACAAATCTGCACTGGACTGGTTTCACTGCAGCAAGCCTTCAGTTATCTTTGGCGAGCTAAGAGGATGAAGACGAAGGCTTGGCCTGCCCCTTTTATTTCACCGGCGATGGTGATCGGGTGAAGCCCGTTAGTTGGAAATCGGCGGTGGATCTGCAGGGCTCCGGCGAACTGCTCTCCCAAGGAAGATCAATGATGCTCGGTGATGGCGTTCCAAAACTGAGCGAGATCCACCGGCCGCCGGGGAAGGAGGGTTCTTCTGGATCTCACCGGCCACTAGAGAACCTCGGAGTAGAAAAACAGTGGGCACTTTTTCTTTGGAGGCCACCGGATGAAGGAGATGAAGACCGGCGGTACGTGCTTTTCTTTGGAGGCCACCGGATGAAGGAGATGAAGACCGGCGGTTTCACGATGAAGAAAGAGGAGCTAGCCGACTGTTTCAAAAAGCTGGGAGAGAGAAGGTCGGGATTTCACACCTTGTTCACGCCAAAATTGGATGTGTCATGAAACCTAATTTTGGGTATTAATAGGCAATATCCAAAATAGGAGTTACAAAACTTGGTTTTAAATGGACGAAATTAATTCCATTAAAAATCAATATAACCTTTATAAAACCATATTCATGACTGCCAAAATCGTGCCAAGGGAGAGACTGAGTCCGCGACTGAATTTACGAGATGGTCGGGCCCACCTATCACAGGCTTCGACCGTTCGCGCGACTGAATTAACGCGCGCTAGTAGGAGCCTAAATAGACTAAATATTCGCGTACGATTTCAACGGAGCGTCTGGATGAATCGAGTCCACCAAATAGGGAAATTTCCAACAGTAGAATCAACTAATATCTTTTGCTTTAAACTTTTGCTTCAACAATTGCGAATTAGAGTCATCCTTATTGGTCTAGAAATTTGTATTAGTGAAACCATTTACCATTGGTTCATTCTTACATCCATATATCGAGAATACATAATCTTTTTCAAGAACTTTAGGATATTATTAACTTACGTCTAGTGACCTTCACTTGGATCTCAATGGTATTTTCATGTAATGCTCAATGCATATGAGACATTGGGATAAGAACGTAACATTGTATATATGATATAGAATTGTTGAAGCATTTGGAATCTTACTCATACAGTCCCTATCATCCTATTATATGACATGGACTTTTAGAGAGATTCGTACCATCTGACATAAATAAGAATCTTCTCTTAAACTAACGCATGCTAAATTATTTCAACATCTTGTCAATGTATATGCTCAGATTTAGGTCAAACAAATTTCTTGAACTATCTCTAAAGATCTTGATTCATAACATATAGGTGGCTTCACCTAAGTCTTTTATTAAAAAAAATCATTTTTCTAACCGCGTCTTTACATAAAATAAGGATGGAATATAACTCTCAATGAGTAAAATATCATCTATATATAACACTACGAATACAATGATGCCCCTACAACTCTCTTGTACACAAGGATATTTTCATTTTGGATGAAACTAAACTTTTTTGATCTTTATCATAAAAAAGAAGATTACATTTTTGTAGAAGCATAATTTCATCCAAAATAAATTGTTGTAGCTTGCAGATTTTTTTGGCTTCATTTAAAGTGACAAAATCCTCTGAATTTATTATGTACACATCCTTGAGGAGATTTCCATTAAGAAAATTATTTTGATATCGATTTTTCAAATTTTATAATCATAAAATGGCATAATAGCAAGCAAGATATTGATGAATTTAACCATATCAACTAGAGAAAAGCTGCATCATAGTCTACACAATAGATTTGCATGAAACTTTAGCTTTCAATCGCTCTTTAAAGATTGTACATATCACATATGTCTATTTTCTTCCTGAAAACTACTTGCACCCAATAATTTTTACTCCTTTTAGTAGTTCAGTCAATGTATCTACCTGGTTGGCATATTTGGAGTCCATCTCAGACCTCAAGAACTAAGTGAGATTGATGGATAAGACTATCAATAGTCTCATCCGTGGGATGACTGGAGATAGTGGTGCAGACAAAGGTGGGGGATATCTAGCATTCGTGAAAAAAAATTGGATGGTTTTTGCAAACTTCCCCTCCTTCCAGCTAAAGGCCACACACAACCTCTCCTTTTAACTGCGCCTACCCCTCCCTCTGCCGGCACCAAATACTCCCACCGTCGACGCAGACTAGGCCAGCCAACACTGTGCAGAATTCTCCTATGGACGGCTGGTAGCGCAGCTTTTGTCCTGTCTTAGCATACATAGAGAACTAAATTGATTCGACGAAGTAAACTAGTTTAAAAAGAATCAGAAAAAGAGGTAAACAAGTCCAAGAACATCATCTGTGCAAGAGCAAAAAACATCTATAAGTGAATAAAAAGAAAGTTGAATCTGTGAAATAAGACTATTCCTTCACCTTCTTCAACTTAAAAGAACATTTTTTTAATGAGACTACAAATGCAGGAAGCGCACTAGAAGGTAGAAAATCCCTCTACTTATGTTTGCTTTGCTAATAATAAACATATTTGTGAACTCATTTGAAAAAAAAGAATAATTTATTACTAATAATGACTTGACTATAGCCATTCTTAATATATTTGTCAAGTTAAACTCAATGAATTTAACTAAATAGCATAAGAGTGTACATAAATAATGATCGATTTATGCTCAATCAATTTATTGACAGGCAGGCTTTCAATCTGTTTACCAGCAGAGGCAATACCAGCTCAAACTAAAGAAATTCTTAATCCAACGGGAATTTATCTGATTTCTAATTCAAGCTGAATTGACGGGCAAGATTCTTCGATCTTCCCACAAAGTTAACAGCCGTACCTGGAGATATACCAAATTACCAACCATCCAACTACAGAAGCATACCAAGTTCCTACAACAAATTTTCAACCCAGGTTTATTTATAAAATTTATGTACAATTCCAAACACAGGCATTACATATCCACAACCGCGCCTTCTGGTTCGGACAGACACAGAAATACCAGATTGCATGTGATTTCCAAGAATTCAACTGTTACAGATTATAAGCTAAGAGCTGCTAGTTCCTTCTCGCGAGCAGAGGAATCTTATAAGATCAGAGTAAACGTCATTTTTAGCATTTACGCTCAATATGAAATCAATATGACCATAGCATTCAATATAACATAGTTCGGGCTTGGACTTGAGCTCATTTATGGTTCGGTTGAGATCGGTGAGGTCTGCTAAAGCATCGTTGCCTCCGTAAGCCATCCATAAAGGGAGGGACTCAGGGATAGAGCCCAGATTGAATGCAGGGGGTTGTAGACGTTGATAGTGTTTCAGATTTCCCCACCAGCCGAAATCATACTTTGCGAATGTGCCTTTTCTAATCACTGCAAAAATAATAAACAGTACTCTAGAAGAAAGAACAGAGGAAAGGAAAAGGCAATGAGATTGGATACAATAAAAAAAAGCTTAAATAGTATTTTTATGTTAATGGGAAATAAACTTTGTTTGCAGGCAGGCGGGCGGGCGGGCGGGCGGGCGAGCCGCGGGAAAGCAAGAAGGAGAACAAGTTGCAAGTCAGCGACAAAGTAAGAGGGCGGGAGAGCGTGTCGGAAGCCAGCGAGCAAGAGGGCGGATAGAAGAGCAAGTCGCAAGCCAGCGAGCAGCGAGTAGGCGAACAACAACGAGGAGGTCGCGTGAGAAGAGGCAGTGCAGGAGCGTAGAGAAAAAATACAAAACCAGCAGTAGGGGAAGAGAGGAGAGGGAGGGAGCAGGCAGAGGGGGGGCTGCCAAGATGAGGTTGTCGGGCCTCACCAGGCGGGCAGCGGACAAAAGGAGTGGACATGGTCCGGCCGGGAGAAGCTTCAAACGGAAATGAGAAGAGCTTCACATAACTTTGATACCATGTACGAAAACAGAGGAGAGAGTATAATTAAAAATTCAAATTAATATTATTCTCAATCTTGCAATATTACATGCACAAGGGGCTCTTTTATATAGAACAAGTGAGGAGCACAAATGAAAATAGGCAATGTGGGAGTAAAGAAGACTAAAAAGAAAGGGCCAAGTGGGCCATTTATACATGGTTTATTTAATGTTCTAACACATATATGAGTCTAGGTGGAATCAATGTGGTTTTGTTTGGACCGTAAATGGTTACTGGATGACAGATTGGTGGGGTGGGATGGGCATTCGGCTATTCCAAGCTTATTCTGCATCACTTGTGATTTCGAGAGGCTTCTATGCTGATTTCATTACCCCGTGCCGAGCTCTTACTCCCTCATCTGGTTTTCTTTTTGTTGGAGCTTCAACGAGAAGAGAGGGCTCTATTTATCTTGTTTTTCTCCTTCAATAAACCATGTTATAGCAGGACTTTTTCGTCCTTGAAGACAAGCCCTACTCTAATTCTCACTCCAATTGAGGGTTGTGGATTTCGTTGTGGGAATCGGAGGATTTCTCTGTAACTTAACTTCACAGGGAATATCCCCCCTCCACTGCCTTTTTTCTGATATATAAGATGGTGGGATGATATGAAATGAAATTTGTTGGTAGCTTCTCCTCAGCTCTTCCTCTACTTTCTAGTTATGTTGTCACTTAGTTTGGTACTTGTAACAACCCCTAATAAGAATGATAATAATAATAAAAATAAATATATATATAATATAAACAAAGACTTAAAAAACCTTATAAACCAAGCACCCCCCCCCCCCCCCGTTCCAAAACCCGCATCCCACAGAAGACGTCCCGATCCCGCCTCCTTCGCCCCGACTCCCAAGCGCCCAACCGCTCTCTCCTCCGCCTCCAGTGGTCGGCAACACACACACACCCCTCCAGGTCCGGCGCCTCTTCCTCTTGCTTCCCCATCGTCTCTGGCGCTCCCCTTGGCCGGCAAATCCCGCAGCAACTCCTCTTCTCTTGGCCGGCTGCATCCAGGGGGCTAGCTTCTACCTTCCTCTTCTCCTTCTCCGGCCAGTGAGGGCAAGGGCATCGTTTCTTCTCCGGCAACCCTAGCTCCTTCTCGTTCCGGCCGGTGGATTTTGTGAGGGACTCCTAGAGTTTCGCTCGAAACCCCCCCTTCGTGGATTTTTGAGCCCAGATCTAGTCTCCTTGGGTAAGGAACACCGCCTAACTCTTGTTTTCAGTTTGCCCTAATTTTATTACGCTAATTTTTTGCTCTCCGATCTACGGTTTTTGGACGATCCAACCTATGTCCATCGTATAACCCGCTAATCCCGGATTTGTGTGTTTTCCAGTGCGTGTCCTCGGATTTAGGTGGTGGAATCACTCCAAGCCCTCCCCGAATTAGGGATTTTTGCTTCCAAACGCCGTCAAAACTCCCGATACCTCGCGGTAGTCTCTTCTCCCCTCACTTTTGAGGAAGGTAAATTTCTAAACCTCTCTCTTATTGTGTGGTGCGAATATCAAACGCATGTGCAAGTGTAAAAATCTTGTTTGAAATGCATTTTGATGTTGAACGGGCTTAGCCCGAGCTTCTAACCTCGTTTGCGTCACTTAGCTGTCACTAGCATTTTTGAAGTCACCTTAAGGCAAGTAGAGACACCTCTCTCGCTTGAGAACATGAGATCTAATTTACTTCACTTTTTGTTATGAAGTAGCCCCTTATAGACTGGAATCGTCTAATTAATAATTTGTTCAAATTATTTATGAATCACTGAGATTGTTGAATACCTTAGACAAACATTGAGAAGAGAGTGTTGGTTTGGTGTGACGCGTCAAATCGAGCTCCCGACTAACTAGACACAGAAACCATTAGTCGATCATTATAAGCATCGTTATTGATAAACCTTGCATCAATTCATACACTAGAATCATGTATACCAAATGACAACATCTTCACCCTTCAATGTATTCCGCTTAGTGTATTGCAGCTAGGCTAAACTCCGGAGTAAGCTATTAAAGTAAAAGCATCTTGTTAGGCATAGTTACTTGTCTGTTAGTAGGTTGCTACGTGTAAAACCAGTTCACTGAGATCTTATTTCCTCTGCTTACTTTTGTACAAGTTATTAACTTGAATCTTTATGTGTTTTCAGACATTTTCCTTCTTTTTGGATTTGCCTTAGTTTTGTGACTGCGCCGTCCGGTTCCTGAGTTTTTCTTCTTCCAGCTACAGCTTTGTTTGGAGGTTTCATTTTGTTTAATGTATCTGCAGATTCTATGTATTTTGTTTCAGTAACTGTTGAAATTTTCTATTCATGTATTACTTAACGTCAGACATTTTCTCTTATATCTGATGGGGGGCCATCGGTGGCCCATGACAAGGCGGGGCCCACTTTCGTCTATTCTCGCCGGAAGACTTGATCGGAGGGACGATCTGATCCCGCGGATGCGTCCGGATGCGCGCCGCGAATCTTTTTAATATATAACTTTGTTATTTTCAGTTCTATTTCCTTTTATTTGACACGTGGACGCTTCGACCAATCATAGTCGTCGATCTCGGGGTGCCCTACTGTTTAGAATATTATAAATATGAGTGTTTGAGGCTTGGAGAGGGATTGCTGGTTTTGGAGAAAGTTATTCCCGGAACTCCATGATCAAGCCACGGTGCTGACGTCGTGGAGCCCTAGGTGTCGACTCCTAGCGGTGGAACTTCGTCCCCAAGGTAAACCCTACCCCCCTCCATCATTTTCCCTCACTACCTCCCCCTTCCTACCGTCTTACGCCTCTCACCCAGCCCCCAAACCGCCGGCCTGTTGCCTCCAAACAACCGCCCCCCTCCCTTGTATACCCGCTGCCCAACCCCCTTTCCCCGGCCCGTTATAGGCCGCCGCCCCTTTCCCGTGCCCAGCTCTAGCCGCCGAGCCTCCAGCCCCTCACCGCCCCTTTTCTACCCCAAACCAACCCCCTCTAGGGCTTCCCTTGCCCTAGCCATCCCCTCCTTCCCTTTTCCCTTCGTGGATCCACCCCTACCCGCTCTGAAAACCCTAGATCTACTTTGAACAAGCGCTACCCTCCTCCAATCTACCCCCCCCCCCCACACACACACACTTAAATATTTCCTCCCCGTAGCTCGGATCTGTCATCAAATTATCAGATCTATCCATTTTCAACCCATCACAACCCTTCTCCACTGCGGGCATCCACCGTTCTGACACGCTCACCCGGATCTACCTTCAAAACCGCCGGATCTTTCCCGCCTCGTACATTCCTTTGTTTGTGAATTGTTTTGTTGTATGGACTTTTAATTTTCAATGCTTAGATGTTGTTTGGACTCTTCATACTTGCTTAAATATTTATTTGTGGAATTTTGCCCCGTAACGAATTATGACTGCAGGAAGGAACCATTTGTGATGTACTTAATTTGCCCCTCCATTTGGAGGAAAGCCTTGCTTGATCGCCCTAATAGAAATTGTTTTTGCCTATATTAATGTATGCAAGGTTGTGAATCTTATTGGAAATAATTGTCGAACAGATTTTGTGCATTTACATATAGCACCCACGTGTCCACTCACTCGAGTTAGCCTAGATTGCACGGTACACATCCTACCCTACATCAATATCGAGGATAACTTGTAAGGTGAAGCATTGTACTAGTTCATTTCACTTATGATATTTCACATTTGTGACTAGTTGCATTCATTTAGTTTCAGTACTTCTTATGACTTAGTTTTTATAAAAGAAATGCATGCACAATAACTTTATAATTATTTATGTGTGGCTTCCGCACCAATTTAAAATCAATTAAAACTCTTTTCAAAAATAACAAATTTAAAAACTAGTTGTAGAATTTCTGATTCCGCTTTAGCAAGAATGGTTCCTCTCTGCATGTCTATGACATCACGACCCGCCCGAAGCGCACCCTGATCTTGTTGAGACGGGTCATGACAGTACCGTATTCTCCTTAATGAACTATTTTCTGCTGAGAAATGGCTTTAAATCTTAAGGTGATTGTTCCCGTGAATTTCAGCAGTGTCAATATAATAATTTTTCTTCACATTCCCGTGAACTGATGTTGGAATTAGGGCTTATTATCTTAGGGCGCTGATATCGGCACTGCACATATGACTATTCACACTCGAATTTTGTAAAATGTAGGTATTTTTTCAACTAATCGCAAGCAATTTCACGCACGCATATTTTCGCCGCTCCCTCACGCGATTTCGCCGGTCTCCTCCTTCGTTCCTCCTCGGCATTTAGTGTTTCGAAACACAGAGAAAGTCGCTGCCTCACGTGATCGTCGCTGCCGCGTGTCGCTGCCATGCGCCACTGCCTCACGCACTCGTCTCCTTAGTTCCGCCTCCTGCTGCAGGGTTTACGAAACGCCGGAGAAATCAACCCCGCAGTAACTCACTGAACTCCACCTTTCCGTCGGCGTTTCGTGCAGTTTTGAGGTAACTTCCTCCTTAATGAGCGGCGATTTCTCCTTCCTTCCCCCATTTTGACGCCTCCTCCATTTTCTAACTTCCCCCATTTCAGCTGCCAAAGAAGATTTCATGTACAACAGGTGGCAAAAACCTAGGGCAATGACTTTGGATTTGGATTACTTCTTCTTCGTACATTTCAAATCTGGTATATTCAATCTTCACTGCCAAAAGTTTTTCCTCTCCAAATTTTTGATTGGCTTTGGATTTGAGTTTTGTGCTTTTGGATTACTTCCTCTTCCTCCATTTCAGATCTGAGTTTATGTATTTTAGGGTTGGATGTTGGAAGATTCAAAATGTTTGATATGATTTCCGAAGATTCACTAACTAAATCTTTAGTTGTAATCGTTACGAACACACTCACATGTTCTTTATTTTAGATCTTATTTTCACGTTATTGATTTTTATTTTGTTGGTTTAAGATGAAGATCCAAAATGTTCGAATGATGCAAAAGATGAAAAAATAGAAGTTGATTTGAGCAAGCATTTTCAAACCGATAGAGTTTTTTGTTCGAAGGAGAAGTTAGTAGAATGGGCACGATCTATCAGTAGAAGTCTTTGCTATATAGTTACAATTAAAACTTCTAATCAAATTGTTGGGTGTCTCACACTTCGTGTAATATTAGGGTGTGATAGAAGCGGATACTATCGAGATAATCAAAATAAGAAGGGTTGTGTGAAGAAGGGGGTCTGTAAATCTACATCCAAGCGATGTGGTAGCAAATATAGATGAATGAAAAGTTGAGGTTCTTTGAGGGGTACACAATCATAAGAATGTTCATTTGGAGGCGCATGCCTACGCGGGGAGATTAGATGCAGAGGAGGAGAAGATAGTAAGCCAAATGTGTAGTGTTGGTGTCAAACCACCCAAGATACCTTCAGCTGTGAAAAATCAAAATAGTGCAAATACTACTATTATAAGAACAATTTACAACGCACGCGCTAAGTTGCAAAAGGAGTTAGAAGGTTATTCACCGATATAGTTTTTATACAAATTAATAGACAGTGCTGGCTATATAAATTTCAACACAGTTAATGAAAGTACCACAAAACTACAGAGTATTTTTTGCACATCCTATTGCAACTAAATTGACGAATATGTTTACAATTGTTTTTGAACTTGATTGCACCTACTGTGGATATTGACAACAATGTAGATAATGAGCTTGAAAAAATAGTCTTAAAATTTTATGACTCCAATGAACAACAAAAGATGGAAATAAAATGAAAGTTAAGAGAGATTGTGAACCCGTCATCAAGCCAAACCATGGAACCTTCTTATGCCTTTAAAGATGAGAGGGAGGCCAAAAGGTAGTTACAAAAAATTTAAAGATGAGGTTTTATCAACAAAAAGACTGCCTTTGCATTTTGAGTATGCCTTGTTGGAGAACAAAGTCATGGAAACGAAGAAAAGACAAGTCAAAAAAAAGTTGGCTATCCGAAAGAACACAAAATTTGTTGACAAGGTCTGTCACCAATTTTCACCGTATTGGTCGGAACACATTAAAGACGCATTTGAGGTGTTGGGAGATGGTCACTACGGATACCATGTCATTAGTCATGCCTTAGATGTTATCAGAGATTGGCCACAAGTCAGAAATGATCTACATTGAGAGCTTGAAAATCATAGCATTTTATATTGTCAATTTTTTGGCCGTCATAGATATGAAGAGCTATTGGATTCTATAAAGTGCACAGAACTCTCGCACCATTTGGCAAATGGTTGACAATGCCGGATATGGGACTTCTAATAAGGTCGAGCTACAACATCGCTTTATTTCAACTTTCAAAAGTGCAAAGTCTGACATTTATTCCACTATATTCATCTATGCCGGCAGTACCAATCCTTGTTTGCATTGGATTTTTAAAGGAAAATCACTTCATTCATTTGACATTAAATCAGTGTTCTCCAATACCGCATATTGTTCCAACTTGGATGAGATATCATGAAGCGGTAGCAGAAGATTGGAAAAACATTTCAAAGAGCGTATTACAAATACACAGCCTCCTTCCGGCGACCCCGTGTTGGTGGAGTTGGATGTTGTTGCATAAAAAGGTATGTACATATTTTTAATTTCATAATTGATAGAAATTTTGTTAACATATCTATTTAATAATTTTATTTTACTGATGTAGGTATTACAAATACACATCATTGAATATTCAACAAGGAGAAACAAAATTGAAGATATTTTTGCATATGATTGTGACTATGTTTAACATTTTGGATGTCTTTTTATGTTTCATATTATGATTTCACATGTTTTGTCTTTTTATATAAAATAGCTTGCGAATAGCCGATTCCCCGCAAGAATGCTTGTTAATAAAAGATTGATTACAAATAGCCAACCTCCAAAAACTGTGCTTGCAATTAGCCAAAAGTATGAATAGCCAAAACGCGGTGTTGATATCAGTGCCCTTATCATATAGCTGAATTTTGGCTGATATTTTGGGGCCTTAATGTGGCTGGTACATAAGACTTCGGAATTTCAGCAAGTTATGCTTGGTTTCCTCTACTAGAGTATTGGTTATACTCGAATTTGTCTGTTTCATCATGGTTTTTCTTCCTATTAAATTCAATTGCCTATGTTTATTTTTAAGGCTTATTCTTTCATAAAATTCATCTATACTCCTTTCTGTTAGTGTTCCATTTTGATTTAAGGTCATCTAATCATTTCTCTGAAAAAATTGTGTTATTGTCCCATGGTGTCAATATCAACATTGATTTTAAAACGCAACTCGTATAATACGAGAACTCTTATAATTGCATATACTTCCAAGAACGATGTCGTAAGATAGGTAAGATGATGACCCTAGGAAGGATAAGGGCAAATGGAAGATTATTGTTATTTTTAACTCTTTGATATATCTTGCTTTCCTCATATTTAAAATTATTACATGCACTATTAATTATTTTCATATCAAAATTATTTCCCGCACATGTATATGCATGATTTCATTTCAATTGAATAAGCTCGCAATTTTATGAACAAAATGAATCACTGACAATAAGTTGTTTTTGATTAATTAGACAAGTTCAATTTGAATTCAATATTTAAGTTGTTGCAATCAGAAGTGACCATGAGTCAGAATTTGAAACTCAGTTAATCTTTTAAATTCTGTGAGAAAATAGGGATAAGCCACAGCTTTTCAGTTCTTAGAACTCCACAACAAAATGAGATAGCTATAAAAAAATAGAATCATAATTGAATCAGGAAGGATATTACTGGCTGAGTCAAACTTGTGCAAGTCCTTTTGGGCTAAAGTAGTTAAAACTGTCAACTATGTTCTGAATAAAAGTCTCATCCATAAGACTAAGTTAAAGACTCCATATGAGCTTTTGAAGGGAAGGACACAACAGTTTCATACTTTACGATATCTGGCTGCACTTTTTTATATTAAACAATAGAAAAAGTCATCATGTCAAATTTGACAAGAAGACTGATAATGGTATCTTCTTGGGATATTCATTATCAAACAAGACATGTAGGTGTTATAATAAAAGGTCTCTCAAAATAAAAGAGTTCGTGCATATAGTATTAAATGAAGCTAATCCACTTTCCAAGGGAGAGGAAACATCCACTAAAAACATTTTTTAGGAAGAAGAATCTCTTGTTGCTGAGTTGGAGTAACTGTGCATCAAGAAGATTGGAGAAAACTTATCTAAAGAGCAATATCATCAACTGCACAGTGATGATATTCCTTCTGATGAAGAAGAATCTCATGAACTTGAAACAGTACAAGAAATCTTCAGAATCAAGAACAGGTTGTTAAACCTGAAATTGTTGTTGAAGAAGCTCATTAAGAGATTGATCCTACACTTGATGTAGCTAGAATAGACCCTAAGAGAGCAATTCTCAAGGATTATCCTCATTCTCAAGTGATAGGAGATATCGCTCTTGGAGTCAGGACCAGGAACCAACTGTCAACTGAGGCTAATGCTACATTGTTTTCTTTCTTAATATGAACCCAAGAAGTTTGAGGAAACAGACGACCCACACTGGATTGTTGTTATGCAGGAAAGCTAGCTCAGTTTGAAAGGAACAAAGTCTAGACACTAGTCAACAGGCATAGAAATTACCCAGTCATTGCAACAAAATGAGTATATAAAAACAAGTTGGATTCTAACAGCATGGTAGTCAGAAACAAAGTCAGACTAGTTGCTCATGGATATAGCCAAGAACAGGAAATAGACTATAATTAGACATTTAAACCAGTTGCTTGACTGTTGTGTTATCAAAGGCGCAAGGTGCACAGAGGCGCAAGGGGGTCCTGGAGCCTATGCGCAGGCGCGCGCCCGAGGCACGTGAGGAGCAAAAATGAATTGGGTGTCCAATTCGCTAATTTACAGTTGGGTGCTAATTCCCTAAAAATCAACGAATTGGATGCCCTATTCGCTGATTTTCAGTGAAATGGGTGTCCAATTCCCTAAAAATCAGCGAATTAGATACCAAATTCACTGATTTTCAGGTAATTGGGTGCCCAATTCACTGAAAATCAACGAATTGATGTCTAATTCGTTGATTTTTAGGGAGTTGGACATCCAATTTCCTGAAATCAGCGAATTGGACATCCAATTCGTTGATTTTCAGTGAATTGAGCATCCAATTCACTGAAAATTGGTGAATTGAATGTCCAAGTACGCCTAGGGGTGCATTGGGTGCGCCTTGGCGCGCTTGAAGAGTGTCTAGGGGTGCATCGTCCATCTCTACCTTGTAGAGGCGAGGGGGTGCGGCTGGTGTGCCTGACGCCTCAGGCGCGCGCATTAATCAATTTTCCTTGATCTCCAAGTGGAACAAAATGATGAAGGCATTTTCATATTCCAATCTAAATATACTAAAAAAACTTATTAAAAATTTTGGGATGGAAAATGCCTCCACCAAGAGAACCCTCATGGCTACCAATGTTGTAACTGATAAGAATGAGTCAGGTCAATCTATTGACCAAAAGACTTATAGAGCAATCATAGGTTCTCTCCTTGATCTCACAGCCAGCAGGTTAGACATAATGTTTGTCACATGTGTGTGTGCTAGATTCAGGTAGACCCTAAAAAGTCGCACTTGAGTTGTGTAAAAAGAATTCTGAGATATCTAAAGTGTACACCTAAACTTGAATTATGGTATCCAGCAGAATCTGAATTGAGTTAGTAGGCTAATCAGATGCAGATTGTGCTGGATGTAGGCTGGATAGAAAAATCACTTCAGACACTTGTCAATTCCTGGGTGCTAGACTGATTTATTGATTCAGTAAGATGCAAACTTCAGTCACTACTTCCACAACTGAAGTTGAGTATATATCAGAAGGAAGTTGTTTCTCACAGATATTGTGGATGCAAAATCAACTAATTGATTACAATTTTTATATCAAAAATTCCACAATATTTTGTGACAGCTCAAATGCAATTTCAATTGCCTCAAATCCAGTGCTTCATAGCAGAACAAAATATATAGAAATTAAGTATCACTTTCTCAGAGCTAATGTAGGAAAAGGAAAAATTTCCTTTCAATATGTGTCCACTGAAAATCAAAGGACTAATATCTTCGCAAAGCACCTTGGTGAAGTTAAGCACAATCATTTCATCAATGCATTGAGAATGCTTAATAATGCACATTAAAATAAATTATAACATGAGCAAAATACATTTTCTAGGAAAAATGATTGATGGAAAATACAGAATGAGACTTCAAATTTTCAAGTCTTTATTTGGCGTGACGTCGAATACAAATTGACGCAACATCGATTTATATTCGATGCAACGTCAAGAGCGGCAGATTATGAAAAGTCTGAATCTATTTGACGCAACGTTGATATAAACGATGCATGCGCCGACAGAAGGACTGATAGGGTATAATTAAAGCTACGTTGAATACAAGTCGACAGAAGGCCGACAGAAGGCTGATTTGGGAGGGGGAAAATGTGGTGCGGTTGTTCCTGGAAGGGAAATTTCAAAGCGACAATGGCTGGACATCGGAGAAACAGGGGAAAATTGAAGAAGAAATTAAAAGGACACAAAATTACCCAATGAATCGTTACCAAGGGGGCTCCACGGTGTCGGAGTCGTAGAGGAGATCACCGGAATGAAGGAAGAAACTCTCCACACATTCAACAATGAATATGACAGCAGCCCTAAACATCATATATATAATAATCTGAAATTAGGGCACCCGGGATCAACCGCTATGACTGTCGTTGGTTTCGGGGCCAAAATTACATGAAATAAAACTCAAAAAATACAAAGCTATATATGAAATTGATTCGCAATCCGGACGCATCCACGGAGTCGGATCGTCGATCCGGGCACATCATATATGATAAGTCGCCACACCGCATCATGAACAAGTAAACCCATAAATAACATTGTTATAAGTTCTAAATATAAATTTTATATAAGTAAACATAAAGTTCACACCACGGTAAACAATCAAATAATAATTTATGTTCGTCGGACTGACACAAAACCACTAATATAAATCTTTAACAGTCACATCAACCATGTCCTCATCATCAAGTTCTACATTCTCTGCATCGTCATCGTCAACACTGTCGTTCTGATCATCATCTCATTCAACTTCACAAAAATACTCGCAAGCATCAAGTTCACTGCGCCTTTTGGTGAGATCATATACTCCACCTAAAATAACAAGGCTTTAACTATGATACATAATAAGGTAAAATAATTTTGCATTTTCGAGTGAAATAATATCAAACTTAAATTCTTCAGTTACTGCTGCAACGGATTCTTCAATATTTCTTCACACACTATCATCACTATAGATTTCTTGGTCATCTCTAATTTGAAGAATCCCCAACCAACTGCTGCAACTGAAGATAAAGGCTTTATACAAAGATTTTTGAATAAAGTTATGCATGTAATTACATATAATTTAGGCAACCAACCTCAAAATCCCCTCAAGGTCAACAAAGATGGATGCGCCGATATAAACGATGCATGCGCCGACAGAAGGACTGATAGGGTATAATTAAAGCTACGTTGAATACAAGTCGACACAACGTTGAATTCATAAGAGCACGTAGAATTCTTTCCTTAGATAGATTTTTAGCGCTCTGCATCGATACATTCCTGAAATGTGTCGCCTTGTACCCTAATCTTCGACGTATTGTCTACTTGCACCAAAATTTCTATTATATTTAGTACTCTTTCAAACTCTTCATCTTTTTCGCTCTTTACTTATCTCCATTCTCTCTCTTGTTTGTTAATGTAAGAAGAGAAGTACAGGAGAGAGAAAATCACCCTCAATTATCTTATTACTCAAATAAGAGGAATACATACACTTATATAGAGGTAGAAAGAGGGAGAAATCTACATTTACAATGTGGGACTAAAGAGATTATACATGGGCCAATATACATGGGCCTCCTAAATGGGCTAATTAGATCTTGTCTCTAACACTCCCCCGCAAGCTGGAGTGTACAATTCATATGCGCCAAGCTTGGATAAAGACTGATAGTAGAGAGTACGAGGGAGAGCTTTAGTGACGATATCAGCAATTTGACTGGAGGCAGCGACATGTTCCAATACTATCTTCTTTGATTGAACCTTCTTCTAAATGAAGTGACAGTCAACCTCAATATGCTTTGTGCGCTCATGAAACACCGGATTCTTGGCAATATGTATGGCTGCTTGACTGTCACAGAGCAGGGTAGCAGGAGAGGAGAGAGTGAGACTCATATCGCTGAGCAGGACCTCAGTCAGGTGACCTTATATACGACCGCTGCCATAGCACGATATTCAACCTCGGCAGATTAGCGAGCTATAACAGTCTGTTTCTTGCTGCGCCAGGTAATAAGGTATCTACCGAGGTAGGAGCAAAAACCGGTGGTGGAATGTCTATCATCAAGTGACCCTGCGTAGTCTGCATCAGAGTAGGCAACAAGAGATAAGGAAGCTGATTGCTTATAGACAAGTCCTTGTCCAGGAGCCTTCTTTAAATATCTGAGGATCCGTTCGACGGCTCGAAGATGAGAAGTTCGAGGGATATGAATCGGCTTACAAATCCAACAGCAAATGAGATATCAGGCTGTGTAACTGTGAGGTAGATAAGTTTCCCCACCAAACGTCGATAGTACTCTGGATTGGTCAGAACAGGGTCAATCCCCGAGTTATGGTTTGATAGATGATGATTCATATCCATCGTAGTATCTGTAGGCTTGCATCCCGAGTAGCCCGCACTTTGTAGAAGATCTATGCAGTACTTTCGCTGAGATAAGACTTAGTCCATCAGGTCGCCTTGCAACTTCAAGTCCAAGAAAGTATCGCAAATTACCCAGATTTTTAGTCTGAAAGACGGAGTTCAGATGTTGTTTGATTTTCTGGATCCCGATGGTGTCGTTTCCCGTAATTAGAATGTCATCAGCATAGACAAGAAAAAGAACTGTCATTATTGCTTAATGACGAGTAAAGATAGAGAAATCAGCAGAACTACGAGTGAATCCCATCTCACGAACCACCTACTGAACTTATCAAACCAAGCGCGAGGGGATTGTTTGAGACCATATATAGACTTCCGGAGAAGGCATACAAGAGACTCCCCCGTGGTCTCAAACCCAGGTGTTTGGTGCATATACACAGTCTCTTGAAGATCGTCATTGAGAAAAGCATTTTTGATATATAATTGGTGAAAGGGCCAGTGGTGGTGCACAACAAGAGAGATCAGAACCCGGACAATACTTAGTTTGGCCGCCGGTGAGAACGTTTTGTCGTAATCGAGGCCATGTTGCTGAGTGAAGGCTAGGGCCACCAGACGGGTTTTGAGACGATCAACTGTTCCATCAGGAGCATGTTTGATTGTAAAAACTCATTTGCAGCTAACACAGAATTGACCATGAGGGAGAGGAACAAGGTCCAAAGTATGATTAGCCCAGAGAGCGGTCATCTCGTCATCCATGGCCGCATGTCAGCCTGGATGTTGTGGAGCTTCCTGAAAAGAGTTAGGAATGGAAATCGTGGAGAGAGAAAGAGGGCAAAATTGCGAAGTGGGGGAGAGAGACGATGGAGGGAGACATAGTTTCCCATAGGATGAGCCGTCGAGGGTGGTGCTGGACCGTCAACGCGCAGAAGAGCATCAATAGTAGGGGGATGCTGTCGGGCCGTAATACTGGGCGAACGGCGAGTATAGACACGGAGAGGTGAAGGAGGAGGGAGAGGTGGGGAAGTTGGGACGGGAGGAGCGGAAGTTGTAGGTGGCAGAGAGGTAACGGGAACAGTTGGACAAGGAATAATGGACTGAGGTGGTAGAGGGGAGGCAGGAGAGAAGAAGCTTTCATCTTCAGCAAAGGTGACATCCGCGGAGACAAGAAACTTGGTGAGTGTGGGAGAATAACAAACGTACCCCTTTTGGGTACGAGAGTAGCCAACGAAGATACATTTGGTGGCGCGGGAGGCAAGTTTGTCACTGGGTGATCCGAGAGAGTGAACATAACAGACACACACAAAGATTCGAGTCATGAAAGGAAAGGAGGGCTTGGAAGGAAAGAGGAAACTGAATGGAGAGGCAAAGTTAAGGACAGAGGAGGGCATACGATTAATGAGATAGCATGCATTAGAGAAAGCAAAGTTCCAATATTCAGTTGGGACCTACATTTGAAGCATGATGGATCGAGTAACGTCAAGAAGATGGCAATTTTTCCGCTCGGCCACACCGTTTTGCTGGGGTGTGTACGCACATGAAGTTTGATGAATAATCCCAAAGTCGGTGCATAAAGTGGAGAAGCTACGACTAGTGTATTCACGGGCGTTGTCAGTGAGAAGCGTTTGTACTGTAATAGAAAATTGCCTACGTATTTCAACAATAAACGTACGGAAAACAGAAACTAGCTCAGCACGATCATGTAGGAGATAAAGCCACATTAGACGTGAATAATCATCAATAAAGGTTACAAAATAAAGATAACCAAAAAGACTGGGAAGTTTATAAGGACCCCAGATATCAGAATGAACTAAAGAAAACGGGATAATACTCCGGTTACATGCAGGGGGGAAAGAGATACGATGTTGCTTGCCAAAGATACAGGATTCACAAGAAAAATCTTGTAAAGAGAACAGGAAGGGCCTTCTTGAGAATCGGAAGAGGAGCATGGCCAAGACGACGATGCCAATTGACGGAGGGAACAACGGAGAGTGAAGTGGGAAGAACGTCAAGGAGATAAAGCTCGTTGGACAGCCGTCCTCTTCCAATGAGAGTATGTGTGCGACGATCCTGCATGACAAAAGAAGGAGAAAAAATTAGACAACAATCAAGATCTTGAGCAAGCCTACTAACAGACAGTAGGTTGAAGGGAGATCCCGACACATGAAGAACTGAGGTTAAAGAGATAGTAGGAGTAAGTTGCAGATCAGCAGCGCCAGAGAAAGGAGTAGTATCGTCATTCGCCACAGTAATAAACTTGGGATACTCAGTGTGCATGTACTGAGGAGGTTTCTGAGAAGTAATGTGATGGGTGGCTCCAGAATCTAGAATCCAGTGAGAGCTGTACGAGAGACAGGAGATACCTTCAATAGAGAAGGAAGCAACCGAGTCAGAGAAACGGTTGACAATGCCCTGAAGCTGCAATATTTGGAGGCGGAGGTCATTGATATCCTTCTGAGCTATGGAGGAGGGGTCGGTGGTAGAGGGACTTGCAGGAGCAAGAGCAGCAGCAGCAGCAGGAGGAGCAGCAAGGTGAGGAGGCAAACCATGCTTGCGATAGCAGGTAGCTTCAAGATGGTCATCGCGACCGCAGTAAGTACCCTTAAGAGTAGAGCGCCCAGCACGTCCCCGACCACGAGACGTGAAGCGACCGCCCCGAGTAGAAGAACCTCGGCCAGAGGGAGCAGGGGTAGGGAGCAGGGGCTGCTGGAGCAAAGCCGAAGAGAAGGTGGTTGGAGCCTCAGGAGGTGGTGTAACTTTGAGCACCATGGAACAAACATCAGATAGAGAGGGTATAGTAGGAGAAGAGAGAATTTGGGCTCGGATGCTGTGAAGATGACTAGGAACACGAGCCATCATCATGGCGATCCCAACAGCCTCCTTCTGCGCCCGTTGAGTAGCAAGGTCTGCAGAGGGAGGTTGGTGTTGTATCCAGGCCTCCACCAGGGTTCTGATCTTGACCACGAAGGAAGTTAAATCGCCTGTGGTGACAGGTTCCAGGTTTGAAGAGCAGAGATAATGTCGAAAAGATGTTGTAAGCTATCCTGCCCAGAGTAGAGAGAGTGCAGCTCATCCCACATTTTCTTAGCGGTTTCGTAGTACATGGTCATGCGGTAAGACTTTGTGTCCATAAAGTTAAGCAACTAAAATTGGACTCGGCCGTCGTCGCGAAGCCAGTCATCAGAGGGATCAACAAATTTGACCCGAGTGAGGTGAGGGAGTAGACCCTTAGTCTGCAGAACACGACGAATAGAATGAGCCCATTCGACATAGTTGGCCTTGCCACTGAGGGAGATAGTAGTAATGCGAAGTTCATCGCGAACCTCGGGTGGTGGAGCAACAGCTCGGGCGGGTAGAGAGGAGGAAGCTGTGGTGGAGTCAGTGGAGGCCATGGAGGATAGAAGCAGGTCGGGAAGATAAAAGGAGCAGGTCGGGCGGACTATCAGCGGAGGACAGAGCAAGGCAGGGCGACCAGAGCAGTCCGCGGCGACCAGAGCAGTCCGCGGCGACCAGAGCAGTCCGCGGCGACTAGAGCAGGTCGTAACACGGTGCGGGACTAAGCAAGGCAGGACTGAGCAATTCACAGCGACCAGAGCAGTCCGCGGCGACCAGAGCAGGTCGCGGGAAGAGAACAGGGTGCGGAACCGCAGGTCGCAGGTCACAGGCCGCCGCGACAAGGAGGAGGTCGCGGCTACTTGACCAAAAAAGGAGAGGTGAGGATAAGAGCCGTGGAAGCAGGAACGGGCAGCGGACTGGGGAAGGCGCTCACAGCGGACTGGGGTAGGCGCGCGCAGCGGGCTGAGGTAGGTGCCCGCAGCGAGCTCGAGTAGCGAGAACAGGCGTCTAGGAGCAGTCCGCGGCGAGAAGGGCGAGAAAGGGAAGTCAGTCCGCGGCGTGAAGACAGGTCGCAGCGGACAGAAGTAAAGAGCACGGGTAGGCAGGGGATAGGAGGGCCCCACAAGACAAAGAGAAGGGGGCTATAAGAATCCTGAGGAGGAGAGTGGAACCACGGAGAGAAGAGGGAGCAGCTTCAAAGAAAACAGATCGCAAAAGCCCAGCGGCCTAGAGAGATGAGTGGATAGGAAAGAGGAGTCCGACCGCAAGGCGTGCAGAGTCGCAGGCCGCGGACTGGAGCGGATAGGAAAAAATGGAGTCCGTAGGAGGGGACGATTCCCTCTGATACCATGTAAGAGAAGTACGGGAGAGAGAAAATCACCCTCAAGTATCTTATTACTCAAATAAGAGGAATACATACACTTATATAGAGGTAGAAAGTGGGAGAAATCTACATTTACAATGTGGGACTAAAGAGATTATACATGGGCCAGTACATATGGGCCTCCTAAATGGGCTAATTAGATCTCGTCTCTAACAGTTAAGTGTTTTTGCAGGTACCTATGGCGCCAAAGACCAATTTTGGGTTTGACATCGATCTCGCATCTTTTGATGCTACTGTAGACATGTTCAAACGCATCCTGCAGTTATTCACCAACCTTGGACTTAACAAACTTATATCCACAAGGTGCACTTTATATAAGATATAAATTACTGAATTTTTGAGACAAGTAGAGTTAGAAGAAGGCGAATCAATGAAAGAAACTATTTATGGGAGTGAGATCAGGATTACTCCAGACTCCATACAAGGAGCATTTCACCTACCTCTAGGGGAAAATACAGTAGAGCTACTGTTTCAGAGATAAAGTGCTGAAAATCATGAATTTCTCCAAGGATAGGGCTGTTCATTTGAAGAAAATGGATTTCTCTGAAGAGTACGGATTCCTTGATGATATTGTGGGGAAGGTCTTGTTGTGCAAAATTACCGCACATGATGCTATTTCTAAAGCATAGTTACATCTGATGGGAGTTTTACTTTTGAGCAAGAGAATTGATTTGGGCAAGTGTCTGCTGAAGCTTATCTCACATAAATATGCATAGAAAGAAAGCTCCTACTATGTCACAGAACAACTTTCTTCTCCTGCCTGACCCAATTCATCTACTGTGCCAGCCACTTTTTCTCAATCTAGACTCCATAATTCTTCAAACAGTTCAGCAAGCTACTGCTTCACTCACTAAACTGATTAATGAGCATGCCACAAAGTTCCAAACTACACTTAATCACATGCAAACCCAGACAGATGGTGTTACTGCCTCAATGAAGGGAATGCAGGAAAGGTTGTCTTCCTTCATTGTTACTGTTGGAAAAGCCCCTATAAAGAGGTCCATTTATTTGTATTTCTTCTTTTCTCCTCTTTAATCTCACATCATGTATAGGAATCTCTTCTCTCCTTCTCCCTCCTATAAATATGTATTCATACCTTGTATTTGATTATTGAGAAAGTATATACAAGTTTGAGGATTTATCTACATGGTATCAGAGGGAACGGTCCGGCTTGTTTTTTTTCTAATCGCTCAGTCTTCCAGTTAACCGGGCGGTCTGCGTCTTTTCTAACCGCCTGCTCCTCCTGATTACCGGGCGGCTTGTTCTCCTGCTTGCCGCAGTGTCTTGCGGCCTGCTCCCTTTCTAACCACTTCCTGGTGGTTAGAATTTCTGTAACCGCGGCTTCCCGCATGGTTAAGGTCGTTCTAACCGCTACCTCTGCTCTCTCTCTCTCTCTCTCTCGTGGCTTCAACCACTTCTCCTTCTCCTCCCTTTTATAACCTTTCTATCAGGTGGGGCCTTCCATCCCTTGTTTTCCTCTGCCCGCGAGGTTTCATCCCGGCTACCGACTTCCCCTCTACTCAGTGCGGGTCTCCCTGTCTACCCGTCGAGATATTCCCTTCTCGCTGCTCTCCACCCTTCTCGTCGCGACTTCTCTTAGTTGCTACTCGTTGCGGTCTCCTTGTCAACGCCTCGAGTTCTTGCCTTCTCGTTGATCTGCTCCCTGCTCGCCGCGACTTGTCTTAGTCTCCGCGACTTCTCTTCTCGCCGCGATTTGTTCTCTTAGTTGTTGCGGCTTCCCTCATCCCGGCGAGCTCCGCATCTAGGTCGCGGCATCTTCCCTTGTCGTTGGTATGCTCACCGTGACCGAGCGGCCTTCTCGATCGGCTTGTTCTCTGCTTAGTCGCTGTGACTTGTCTCCTCGAAGGCGGCTTCTCCTCTCTGCTGCGGGATCCGCATATTGGTCGCGGCATCCTCCTTGCCACTGGTGTGTTATCGATCGTACGGCTTCTCCTCTTCTCTAGTCATGACGGCTTCTCCCAGCTAACCGCTCCACATTTTTGTCGTGGCGGCTTCGTTGCCTTGCTGCTGGTGTGTTGTCACCAAAACCGTGCGGTCTTCTCGCTCGGGTTACCGTGTGGCCTCCTGCTCGCTGGTCTCCCCGCGCGGTCTCCCCTCAGTTCGTTGGTTTTTTGTCCACCGGCCTAGCCTCCTGCCGCCTTGTCATTGGGTCCTCTCTTGATTCTACCGACAGACGACTTCCTCCTTTGCAAACCGCCCGGCCTCTACCCCTGAACTCCGTGATGAGTTGCGGATTACTACTATTTCGTTAGTCGGGAAGAACTTTGTGGAGTGGGTACACTATGTTCGCCGTGTACTTCAGTCCAAAGGCTTTCTACATCACTTGACTCAAGCGGCTCCTACTGACGATTGGTTGCGCAACGATGGTCAGGTTCAGACATGGCTCCTCAACTCCCTTGATACAGAAACCTACCGCATGGCCACGTATCACGAAACGGCCAAGGCAATGCGGGATGAGCTCCAGTCTCTATATTTCGGTAAAGATAGTTTACAACACCTATATGACATCATCACTGATCTTCAGACCCTTGATGTTGGTGGGGACACCGACCTTGCCTCCTTTGTTGCTCGCGCCAAAACTCTGGTTGAAACATGGATCCAACATCAACCTCCCACGCTGGATTTTGTTGCACAACGTGCTCAAAAAGAAGTTGTCGGTGTTGCCATGATGATGGCTCATGTACCACCTCATCTTCGGAGCTTTCGGGCTCAGATCCTCTCCTCTGCAGCTACCCCGTCACTATCAGATGTGTGTTCCATGTTGCTCAAGGTCTCACCACCTCCTGATAATTCTGCTCCTCCGTCACCGGCTCTCCTTCAGCAGACTTCTGAACCCCAACTGCTTGTCCCTCCTCCTAGGGGGGCATTCCGGATCTCTGGACCGAGGTCGGGAAGGCCGGCCTCGAACAAAGTGTTCCTTCTGTGGTAAGGACAGCCACCTGCTATCGCAAGCATGGGATTCCTCCACATCCACAGGCCACTATTGCTGCTACCGACTCCTCCGCTCGTACTGACCTTGAAGAGGTCCTCCTTCAACTCCAACAACTTCATGGTCTGCTCAGTCGCGCACCTGTCTCCATTTCCTCTGCTGCCTCCATCTCCCATAAAGGTATTGCTTGTCTCTCCACTAGTCCGCGTTGGATAGTGGACTCAGGTGTCACTCATCACATCACCTCCCTGCGACCACATCAATACCCGGATTCTCCTCATCCTAAGTGTATCACAGTGGCCAATGGGGACACTATTCCTGTCTCCGGCTCTGCTGATATCCCTCTCACTTCTTCTCTCTCTCTATGCTCGACTCTTCACATTTCGGGCTCCCCGTTTAAGTTGTTTTTTGTTGGTCGCCTTACTAATGATTTAAATTGCTCTGTAACATTTACCTCTTCTTCTTTTCTGATACAGGATAGACAGACGCGGACTATTATTGGTAAGGAATGACTGCAGAAAGGGCTTTACCTCCTTGATGAATCTCCGGCTATCATCACTTTCGTCTCCTCCGTCGATTGGCATCGGCGTCCTGGGTATGCCCCTTTACCAATCCTCCAGAAGGCTCTACCAGATATATCTCTACCTCCTTTTCAGTGTGAATCATGTGTGTTCGGCAAGCAGCCTCGATCATCTTTTTTGTCTCATTGTACTCAGAGGACTGCTCCTTTTATTTTAGAACACTCCGATATTTAGGGTCCGTACAAAGTCACTAGCATTTCTGATTATTGTTATTTTCTAACTTTTATTGATGATTATTCGTGAATGGCGTGGCTATACTTACTTCGTGATCGCTCCGAGTTTTCCCGTCTCTTTTGGGCTTTCCTCCTTGAGACCCGCACGCAATTATCCACGAACATCAAAACTATTCGCACTGATAATACTCACGAATACACTAGTCATGAATTTGTGATTCTTTGCTCTAAATTTGGGGTCATTCACCAAACTTCATGTGCTTATACCCCCCCCCCTAACAAAACGGAGTCGCTGAACGTAAGAATTGACATCTTCTCGATGTGGCTCGCTCCATCATGCTTCAAATGCAAGTTCCCAAAGCTTATTGGAACTTTGCACTTTTGACGGCTTGCTATCTGATTAATCGTCTTTCATCCCCCCATACTCCACAATATCACTCCGTTCAGCCTCATGTTCCCATCTATTCTGTCATTCTCTCTCACACCCCGTATCTTTGGGTGCACTTGCTACGTTCACACTCTTGGTCCATCCTTGGACAAATTGGATCCCCGAACAGTCAAACACATCTTTGTTGGCTACTCCCGGACTCAGAAAAGCTACGTATGCTACTCTTCGACTACCCGCAAGGTGACAATCTCTGCTGATGTTATCTTTCGGGAGGATCTTCCGTTCTTCTCTGCTTCAGATCCTACACCTCTACCACCAACCGTCCTATGTCCTGTCATTCTCGTTATCACTCCACCACCAAGAATTCCTGCCCAGGCTCCCCATATTTCCAAGCAACCTCTTATACGTGTCTACACTTGTCGCCATCCTGCCTCTGTTACCCCACTGCAGTCGGCTTCGACCTCTGATGCTTCGTGTCCTGCTGATCCGCCACCAGAATCTACAGCTCATCCCATGTCAAAATATGTATCCTTACATTGCGTATCTCTACAACTTCAAACTTTTTCCACTTCATTATCCTGGAAAGATTTGAATGTTGATGGGTTTACTAATCAGGGTGATCGTGAAAAGGTCATCGTTGGCTGCTCTAAATGATTTGTAGCAGGAGTTCCAACATTCCTTTGGTAGAATGTTTGGCTTCATGATGGAGGATGCAGCTCCCTTGTCAAATAATGCTATTACTGGGATAGGTCTGTCCCATTTTCCTGTGAAAATGTGGATCCTCGCAGAAGGAGATGGCTAGCAAAGAAGGATGTCGCCAGTCACGACTGTGTATATATTATCATCAAATAGAACTATATCATCATCATTTGATGATTCGGCAGATGAGTCTGATACCTCTTCTCCATGGGCATTGATCGTGTCAGGACTGACTTCATCATTAATAAAAAAGAATGACTCGATGTCGTCGTTGTCTATGTCTTCAATTTGAGAGAGCTTTGCAATGAGTTGCGAATTCTTCTCTTTGTCTGGACATTCTTTGGCAAATGTCCCTTCTTTCTGTATATGTAACAACTTGAGGATTTTATATTTCCCTTCTTTCATTTTAGGAATTTTCATTTCTTCTTTTTCTTGGAGAAATAATCTTTTCCTTCATCCATTTTAGATTTGAAATATCTATCTTTTTTCTTCTTGCTGCATGCACAAAATTTGTCTTTTCCACAGTTGATCTAAATGTCATGACGATCGCAAGTGGATCCAAAGTTCTTACTTTGATTTTCAATATGCTTAAGGAAACTTTTCTGGTTGTATAACTTTTCAAGAGAAAGTAGTACATTCTGGTATAGCTCTCCAATGGATGTATGACTGATTGGAATGTTTTTTACTTGGAGGAGTCGAAATGTTTCGTTTCCAAGAGGTTCCCGGAGTGAATTTAGAAAAATCTGCTTCAAATTGACATCATCAATTCCATTGATGGCATAAAATCGTTTGAACATATTCTCATAATGGTCTTCTAGATCTTTTCTTTTGCATGAGCAACACCTCATACTCAAGTATTATTCTCTAGCTTGGTTAGTATAATGATCTCATGCTCCCAAGAATTCATTGCAGGCGTGCATGATCAGGGAATCCACATTTGGACTATGTTTGACCATCTATTATCTGTACGCTCCTAGAGCAATCTACCATTGCCTTAGTCTACCATGAAACTTTGACACAAATCTATCTGCAATGACAGGCATTGTCACTCCCGGCTGTAGCTGTTCTGCAGTGCACCAAACATGCATTTCATAGATTCTATCACGTCATTTTGATGGTGAAATATTATCAAACGAGAAGCCACTCGAGGGGTCATTCAGGAATTGTCCTGCTTGCGCAGGTCCTTCGTGGGATGCTTGACAGGCTCGTGGGTTTCTTTATCTTCAATAGTTGGATCTTTCATAGGTGGATCAACCATTAAAATGTTGAGGGACATGCTTTCATTATCTGAATCTGTTATGTTTTATTTGGTATCTTGTAATTTTTATGCATTATTAGGGGTATGTTGGTCTTTTTGGGACATTTAGGGTTGGGGTTTTTATTGCCGGTTTGGGGGATGAACCAGGCATGTGATGTTTTGTATTGTGTTGCTGTGTGTGTTGGTTGCTGCGACGAGAAATCCTCTCCTGCACTTCCTTCCAATCCGTTCAGGTTTGCACCTTAGGATCGTGTATCTTGTTGATATTGGGTGTTGTTCTTGCTGTTCTTCATAGTGCAATTGTTGGCTGTGTCTTGCTATTTCCATTTGCTGTATCGTGCTGCTTGTGGTTTGGAAGATATTGGTTGCTGCTGGATTAGTTTACATCAAGGTATCAGAGCCTTTGCCGGCGTGTGACGATGCCTGTTTCCGACGCCACGCGATCCAAGGACCAGCAATCTGAGATGGATATCCTCAAGCAAGGGTAGGAAGACTTAGCCCGCTCCGTTCACGCCATTGGCGAGGAGTTGCGCACCATGATGGCGTGCTGGAAGGGGGAACGGGGAAGTGAAAGACGGCCGGGACAGTCGCCGGACAGTCACACAACCCCGGCCGCTGCGACTCAAATTGCGACCAGATTTCCGCGTTTGGAGTTTCCCAGGTTCACCGGGGATGATTTATTGGAATGGGTTTACCGTTGTGATCAGTTCTTTGATATTGACGAGACGCCAGACGACATGAAGGTGAAAATCGCGTCGGTCCATATGGAGGGTAAGGCTTTGTTTTGGCATCAAGCGTTTATGAAAGCGAGGCTTACGAGGCAGTGGCCTACGTGGGAGGAGTACAGCCGGGCATTGCATGGGAGATTTGGGTCGGTATTGTTCGATGACCCTATGGCCGAGCTGAAGAATTTGCGCCAACGCACGTCAGTCCAAGCTTACCTCGATGAGTTTGATTTACTTCTTCACCGGGTCTTTGTGTCAGAAGAACACGCTATCAGTTTTTGTTTAGCGGGTCTGAAGGATGAGATTCAGTACGGGGTTCGCATGTTCCAACCCAAGTCCTTGCAAGACGTTTTCGCTCTCGCCCGACTTCAGGAACAACAAATCACCGGCCGCACCGGCAAGGTCGACCGCCCTGTTGAGCAGCACACTCGTGAGGAGCGAGCTGGCATGACCTCTCGACCCGTCTTACGTAATTCCGGCGGTAGCCAGTGGCCCACTCCGGATCGTGCATCCCCAACGGTCCACCCAATTCAGCGGGCAGCCGTTCCGGGGGGGCGTCGGATGTCTTCGGCAGAGGTGGATGAAAAACGGAGGAAGGGCCTCTGTTTTTGGTGTGATCGACCGTATACTCCCGGCCACAAATGTCCTAACCGGCGGCAGGCGTATGCGTTGGAAGTTATTGTCGAGGCGGTGCAAGATGAGGAGGCCGGAGTTGACCTGGAGGAGGTGTTGGCGGTTGAGGAAGAAACGGGGGACCAACCGGCTCCACATTTATCGATGCACGCGCTCACCGGAATGACACGCTACCATACCATGAGGGTCACGGCTTCGCATCAAGGCCAACCCATTCATGTTCTCATTGATTCGGGTAGCACACATAATTTCCTGGACGAGGGGACAACGCGACGGCTCCACTGCGCTCTCACGCCCATTAACTCATTTTCAGTAGCGGTAGCCGACGGGCAAAAACTATGGAGCGCACACAAGGTGGCTGATTTTCAATGGCGGATGCAGGGCGTGTTGTTTACGTCCGACATGCTGATTTTACCGTTAGGGGGATGTGATGTGGTGTTAGGCGTCCAATGGTTGATCACTTTGGGTCCGGTCAATTGGGACTTCTTCAACCTTCGGATGGAGTTTGCGAGCCAAGGCAAAAAGATCGCGCTCCGCGGATCGCAGCAGGGAACTGATATTTGGGGTAAAGACCACCGGGTGAACAAGTTGGTTGCCAAGGAGGGACAAATTTGCATGTTGGCCTTATGTACTGTTCCGGCCAGCCCAGGACCTCAGCCGGAGGAGGATTCATTGAAATTGCCTACATGGCAAATTGCTGGATTGCCACCTGAACCAGCCGAACAGCAGCTGCTAGGTGCATTGTTACATCAGTTCAAGGATCTCTTTATGGAACCAAAAGGCTTGCCACCGAGGAGGCAATTGGAACATCGCATCGTCTTAAAAGACGAGGGCATCGACATTAACTTACGTCCGTACCGATATCCGCCTCTTCAAAAATCTGAAATCGAACGATTAATTGGGGAAATGCTGAGCACAGGGGTGATCCGACACAGTTGTAGCCCTTTCGCGTCACCGGTGGTACTCGTTAAGAAACAGGACGGCTCGTGGCGCCTTTGTGTGGATTATCGGCGCCTCAATCAAAACACCATAAAAGATAAATTTCCGATCCCTCTAATCGAGGAGCTGATTGATGAGCTTCATGGCGCGGTTTACTTCTCCAAATTGGACCTTCGAGCCGGATATCACCAAGTTCGGATGGCGGAGGAGGATGTGCACAAGACGGCATTCCGTACTCACCAAGGCCACTACGAATTCCTAGTCATGCCGTTTGGCTTGACCAACGCACCATCCACATTTCAGAATCTCATGAATCGCATCTTTCAAGGTCAACTTCGGAAATTTATTTTAATTTTCTTTGATGACATTCTTATTTTCAGCACCTCGTGGGAGGAACATTTGAACCATTTGGCCTTCGCATTCAACACCTTGCGGTCCAACCGCCTCGTATTGCGACCGAGTAAATGTGAATTTGGATTGCCGCAAGTGCACTACTTGGGACATGTGCTTTCGGGTCAAGGGGTAGCAACGGATCCGGCAAAGATACAAGCAATGTTAGAAGGGCCGACGCCAACATCACTCAGAAAAGTCCGGGGATTTCTTGGCCTCACCGGATATTATCGCCGCTTTATTCAAAACTACGGGACGATTGCACACCCTCTTACAAATGTGTTAAAACATCGTACCTTCAAGTGGACGGCAAGCGCGGACGCCGCCTTTCAGTCGTTGAAGATGGCGGTCTCTAACCCGCCCGTTTTACAGTTGCCGGATTTCCAACAACCGTTCGTGGTGGAGACGGACGCATCAGATACGGGGGTGCGGGCTGTCTTGCTCCAAAAAGAGCGACCTATAGCTTATTTCAGCCAGGCGTTGGGAGCTAAAAATGCGGGGTTGTCTACTTATGAAAAGGAGTTGCTTGCCATAGTGTTGGCGGTCCAAAAGTGGCGGCACTATTTGTTGGGCTGCACGTTTGTGATACGAACGGATCACCAAAGCTTGAAGTTTATGCTTGAACAGAAATTAGCTACTCCGGCCCAACAACGTCATCTCACCAAGCTCCTCGGATATGATTTCTCGGTCCAATATAAGCGAGGTAAAGAAAATGTCTGTGCGGACGCTTTGTCCCAGATGCATGAAGCGCCGGAGGCCATGTTGCACGTTATTTCCACCCTCCAATCAGATATGCTCCAGCTTATAAAAGAGTCGTGGCGGATGGATGTGCGGCTTCACGGAATTATTATGGCAAAGGAACAAGATGCGGCAGAGTACCCAAAATACTCATGGGCAAATGGCGTTCTCAAACGGAAGGGAAAATTGGTGGTGGGGAATGATCCAACTCTAAAAAACGATTGATGCAGTTGTACCACGCGAGCTCCTTGGGAGGCCATTCGGGAATCTCCGCCACATACCAACGCATGAAACGAGTATTGTTTTGGAAGAGAATGAAACCGAAAATCTATGAGTATATTCAACAATGTGTTGTGTGCCAACAATGTAAAGCCGACAATCAACGGCCCATGGGCTTGCTTCAACCATTGCCTATTCCGGAGCGAATATGGCAAGACATCTCATTGGACTTCATAGAGGGGTTACCTAAAAGCCAAGGCAAGGCGACTATCTTAGTGGTGGTGGATAGACTTAGCAAGCAAGCCCACTTTATAGCCATGCATCATCCGTACACGGCTGAGTCTGTAGCTCAAGTATTCCTAGACTCCGTGGTCCGTTTGCATGGACTGCCGTCGACCATCGTCAGTGACCGCGGCAACGTCTTCCTTAGCAAATTTTGGCAAGAACTGTTTCGGGTGCTCCAAGTTCAACTAAACATGTCAACGGCGTATCACCCACAGTCTGATGGCCAGACGGAGGTGGTGAACCGGTGTGTGGAAAGCAATTTACGGTGTATGTGCTTTGAAAAGCCTAAGAGTTGGGCTAGCTGGATACCCTTGGCCGAATGGTGGTACAACACGTCCTATCACAGCGCCATCCGGATGTCACCATATGAGGTGGTGTATGGCCAAGAACCTACGGCATTCCCACCATACTTTGAAGGCACGGCAAAAATAAGCGCGGTGGACCGCTCCTTGACGGCACGGGATCAAGTGATGACGATGCTCAAAGATAATCTAGCAAGAGCTCAAAACCGCATGAAGACATTGGCGGACACCAAGCGCCGTGAGCATGTTTTGGAAGTAGGAGAGTGGGCTTGGGTGCGGTTGCAACCGTATCGGCAAGTTACATTACGCGGGCACAGGATTCATAAGCTCTCACCCAAGTTCTTTGGACCCTTTCTAGTGCTTGAGCGGATTGGGCCAGTGGCATATAAGTTGCATCTACCGGAAAGCGCCAAAATACACCACACTTTTCATATATCACAGTTGAAGAAGCATGCGGGGCAACCAAGTGGACAAGAACAACCCTTACCAGAGACGGTGAATGATGAGGGCAATCCACTTGTGGAACCGCAGGCGATTTTGGATCGGCGCATTCTCAATAAAGATGGCCGGGTCGTGACACAACTCCTTATTCAATGGGCCAATGGCACGCCCGAGGAAGCTACATGGGAGGACTTATGGCGACTTCGCGAGCGTTGGCCGGATCGAGTTTTTTGAGGACAAGGAACTTTTGATGGGGAATGCAATGTTATGTTTTATTTGGTATCTTGTAATTTTTATGCATTATTAGGGGTATGTTGGTCTTTTTGGGACATTTAGGGTTGGGGTTTTTATTGCCGGTTTGGGGGATGAACCGGGCATGTGATGTTTTGTATTGTGTTGATGTGTGTGTTGGTTGCTGCGACGAGAAATCCTCTCCTGCACTTCCTTCCAATCCGTTCAGGTTTGCACCTTAGGATCGTGTATCTTGTTGACATTGGGTGTTGTTCTTGCTGTTCTTCATAGTGCAATTGTTGGCTGTGTCTTGCTATTTCCATTTGTTGTATCGTGCTGCTTGTGGTTTGGAAGATATTGGTTGCTGCTAGATTAGTTTACATCAGAATCTTCATAGCCCTTCTCCCTTAGGGATGAAGATTGTGGTTGTGTAGCTATCTGCTTAGCAATGAGGATATAGGATTTTCAACCATAAGCTGAGAAGACGGTTGAGTTTTATGTAACTCTTAAGGGGAAGATTCTTTAGATGGATATTTTTCTGATTTTCTTTTTGAAGTTTGAGGTGTTTCATAGCGCGCCCTTGGGAGGAATGTCGCACTATTGAAAGGATTGTGATCAAACGGGGAGAAAGTTAATAGTGGTTGGGAATATGTTGGAAGTGGGGGTACATAGGAAGAGTAAGGTGGGGCTTCATAATATCCTGAGGAATGATATTGCTTTTGGGTTTGGTTAGAATGAAGTTGGGCTTTGGGACCCTTTAACTCCGCCTCCTTTTGGGTCAAAATTGGCAAATTGAAAGAGACAGTACTAACCAACTGGAGTAATTCATGATGCACGACTGTTACCTCCTCTTGGAGTTGTATCGTGACTGGTGATTGTCGAAAGCACGAGGTCGAGCCTTTTCTCTATTTTCTGTTGGCTTGCTGCTATTTTCTTCAAGACTTTGTTCTGTGCTAATGCATTTTTCAGACTGTCAATTCAACGTAGCCTCTGCATGAGATGCATGCTTAGAGTATCCATCAGGATTTCTAGTGCTCGAATTTTGATCTTCCAGATATGGAAAGCTCTATCTCCATCGAACTCCAGTGGAGGAAAATCTTCATGATAAGGGGTTGACTGGAGCATGTTGATCTCTGATTCTCTAGCATAAATGACATAATAGTAGAATTTTCCAGACTGCTCGCCAAGCAATCCAACTTTTAGATCTCTCTTCTCATAACGCTCTTTAAGCAATTGTTGTGTCGACTTCTTTTTATTTTTCTGCCTTCTGGGTGAATCATCTTGATTTGAATCATCATCATGACTTCTTCCACATTTAGCACATGAGCATATGTCAAAGTACCGGTGACCATTTTCATATTTGAATGGATAGACAGGGTATCCATTAGATTTGAATGAAAGGATGGGCACATCAAGCCCAAAACCTTTGTCTTCAATCAAATATATCTCTGAGGTGAAGATGAAGGACGTGATAGAAGATCATAGAAGATTTTACACTGCGCCGTCCTTTTTCTTATAAATGAAGACTTTATAGAGTGAACCGATTGATTATCGCTCTGGGTCTTCTCATAGTGTGTGACCCATGATTCAGAAAGAAGTTTAATGAGCTCATCTTTAGGAAGTTGCTTTGGAACATGAAGGCACGAGGAGCCTGAGCGAGCATCAATCTCTAGGTAGAGAGTTTCATATGTGTCTTGAGGAAGATTTAGGTCGAAAGAATGATTTTGAACCCAATAAGTCATTTGATAGTGGAGTGTAGCAGCATATGTTCCCGCAACTTGAAGTACCCCAATAATCTGAAGTTGAACATTAAGGTTGTTGTAGATAAGTGGATCATCAAGACTTAGGTTGAAGTTTGGAAATAATGTTTCAAATACAGTGACAACATTCAAGGTAGTCTGAATAGTCATGATGCAGCTATGGTTGTATTACTGAAACCTTGTGTCCAGTAGAGCTAGCCGAGCAACAACTAGGAGACTTTTTGATGGGGAACGGGCCCCGCCCGTTGATCGTATGGCCGATCCGACTCCGCGGTTGCGTCCGGAGGGTCGCCGCGAGTCGAAATGATATATTAGTTTATATATTTTGAGTATGTTTTCACTGGTTTGATGCAGCCCCCATCCGGGCAAATCTGGACCATTGGATGCGGTAGGGTTTATTATAAATAAGGGGTTAGGGCTGCAGCAAAAGGGATCGATGATTTTGGAAAAGAAGTAAGCCGCCGGCTCCTCCTTCCCGATCGTTCGGTCACGCCCCGGTGCCGATTCCGGTGGCTCCTCCTTGGTGCCGACTCCAAGTGAGCTTGTATCTTCATCTTCCCCAACCCGCATCCGCCGGCTTTTCCCGGCGCCCCTGCTCCAGCCATCTTCTCCAGCCGCAGCAGGAAGCCCGCAGCCAGCCGCCGGTTCCCCCCTGCTCCCGCAGCCACCGACGCCATCTTCTCCGGCCGCAGCAGGAAGCCCGCAGCCAGCCCGCCGCCTCCTTCTCCCTGCAGATCCGGCCAGCCGCCGGCTCCTCCCTGCTCCCGCAGCCGCCGTCGCCATCTTATCCAGCCGCAGCAGGAAGTCCGCAGCCAGCCCGCCGCCTCCTTCTCCTGCAGAATCAATTATTAGCTGATGGGATATTTTCAATGCCGAAAGGTTTAATTCCATTTAGCATCTCCTCAGTAATTCCACTGTACCTAGTATTGTAATCAAGGATAGAATTGAAAGGTTAACAAGCTTATCCAGAACTACCCCTCCGCAGGAATCAACTAGTGTGACCCTTGACTTTAGCGTTTTTCGTCCTACATCAAATTGGTATCAGAGGAACCTGGAAAGTTTTCTCAAACTTTTCAATCCTTCTCCTTTCCTTGAAAATAGTTTGCATACGCCCATGACGCTTCCTTGTTATTATGATTCCGACGATTCAGACGATTTTGAATCATATGTTTCTCCACCTCCCCGCTATACCAATGTTCGTTCCTCTCGTGAGGCATCGTACTCACATAAATCTTCATATGTCTCCTCTATTGCATACCCCTCCTATGAATCGAGGCGAGTCTCTCATCAAGTCTACGATTCATATTCTCCTTCTTCCACCACTTATTCCTATGAATCGAGGCGAGTCCCCTCCCATGCCTACGATTCATATTCTCCGTCATCTACTACATGTCCGTCAGTCCGCCATTCCTCTTACTCGTATGATCTTCCGTCACCTTCCCCAAGAAAGAGACATTTGGCTGAGCGTGAAAGAAAGAAGCAAGCTCTAGTGGCAGAGAGTAAGCAGAGGAGGGAAAGGGAAGAGAAAGAAGATGCCATTTGGGCAAGCTATGTGAAGAATTGGCGTGAGAATGATGTTAAGGAGATTTTAGCGCAGCGACGAAGAAGAGCAGCAGTCTTGATACAGTCTCACATCCGCAGGTTTATTCGGCGCAGATCCTTCACGAGGATGACCAGGGCAGTCCTCATGCTTCAGCCACGCATGAGAGGATTATTACAGAGACAGTGGTACCAGACAGTGCAGAGAGCTACTCTTATCGTTCAGAGATTTGCCCGCCAGTGGATTGAGCGCAGAAGGACATTCAGTCTGATGGTGGTAGTACCGCCCTATGAGCCTTCGCGTCGTTTGCTCACTTTTATTGATTTGTTACAGTGGTTTGATCAGTAGCTTCTCAGCTCGGCTAGGGACCCTTTTCTGATGTTCGATAATGCCCCTGAGGGCAAATCAGTTGGCCTGGATATGAGCCCAGACTGGGTAGGGCATGGTGATGACTTGTTGCGGTTTGATCAGATTGAGTGGGGCCCAGGCGATACTGAGACACAGATCGATATATCTTTTTTCACATCGCCGATCGATATGATCATTTGCGGTGCTGGATTAGAGAGCGCAGCTCCCTTACCAGTTGCTACAGTTTTCCGTCAGATTCTGAGATTGAGGCCGCCACCCAAGCCTCCCAAAGGCAGTGGTTACATTACTTGCAGGATCACGAGACCAGCATCTGGGATTGGAAGTTTTTATCTGATGATTGGTGACAGTGGGAAACAGTGCAGACCACCCGCGAAGCCTCCTTGGAATCCCTAAAGATTTGAGGGCAAATCTTCTCCAACAAGGGGAGAATGATGGGGAACGGGCCCCGCCCGTTGATCGTATGGCCGATCCGACTCCGCGGTTGCGTCCGGAGGGTCGCCGCGAGTCGAAATGATATATTAGTTTATATATTTTGAGTATGTTTTCACTGGTTTGATGCAGCCCCCATCCGGGCAAATCTGGACCATTGGATGCGGTAGGGTTTATTATAAATAAGGGGTTAGGGCTGCAGCAAAAGGGATCGATGATTTTGGAAAAGAAGTAAGCCGCCGGCTCCTCCTTCCCGATCGTTCGGTCACGCCCCGGTGCCGATTCCGGTGGCTCCTCCTTGGTGCCGACTCCAAGTGAGCTTGTATCTTCATCTTCCCCAACCCGCATCCGCCGGCTTTTCCCGGCGCCCCTGCTCCAGCCATCTTCTCCAGCCGCAGCAGGAAGCCCGCAGCCAGCCGCCGGTTCCCCCTGCTCCCGCAGCCACCGACGCCATCTTCTCCGGCCGCAGCAGGAAGCCCGCAGCCAGCCCGCCGCCTCCTTCTCCCTGCAGATCCGGCCAGCCGCCGGCTCCTCCCTGCTCCCGCAGCCGCCGTCGCCATCTTATCCAGCCGCAGCAGGAAGTCCGCAGCCAGCCCGCCGCCTCCTTCTCCTGCAGAATCAATTATTAGCTGATGGGATATTTTCAATGCCGAAAGGTTTAATTCCATTTAGCATCTCCTCAGTAATTCCACTGTACCTAGTATTGTAATCAAGGATAGAATTGAAAGGTTAACAAGCTTATCCAGAACTACCCCTCCGCAGGAATCAACTAGTGTGACCCTTGACTTTAGCGTTTTTCGTCCTACATCACTTTTTCTTGCTTGAAAAGTGAGAGCCATTCTCACTACTCCAAAATGGATATGGGAATAACCCTGAGCTTTCCATTGCCCTGGCAGTGCCTCATCCAATCGTATGGGGGAAAATTTGTTCTGTTTCCATTGAAGGAATTGGTACTTGTTCTAGCCTTGAAGCCAAGGCAAGTTCCCTTGCAGTGAGCGTCTTGCTGGAAGTAAGAGCTTGTCTGAAAACTCGAGAAATATGATGATGTTTCTTTGTGAAAGTTTTGTACATATTTAACAAGGGAAGGTAGGTTACTGGGATCCGACTATCGGCTATAAGGTAATCGACCTTATAGAGCAAGTCTTGGTCAGTTACCTAGACTCTTCAACTTACAATCTAGGCTGGCGCAAACATCGTAATTTTTCTTGGAACAATCAGAATAATTCTTAGAGAACATCAAACACTATTTTATTACGAAATGTACAAAACATTGGGAAGCCTAACCATAAGGACATCATGGGGAATTTTGTGGCAAATGCAAAAACCATCATTGTAAGGGGGAAGGGCACATAAGAAGGAGATCAATGATAGGTGCTCTTAATCTAATTTAGAGTATGCAAAATCTATCGTTTTGCCTAGGTGTGAAAAGACTGTATTAGATATCATAGTTAAGTCATTTAATTCTTATGAATATTAATTATTTTAAGGACATTTATCATAATTTTTTATAATATTTATCTAAGAAAAGAACAAAATTCAATACCATATGATCTAGTACGGCCATCAACCTTCCTCTATGACAAAGCCACCGTAAATGGATTTGGAGTATTGTTCTCAACCAACATCTCAGCTCTTGATGATCTATTGAGATGGAATCACAATAGTATGTCTTTGAATAGCTGATGCAATTGAGGATCCTTAACCTTTGCATTGGCTCCATTATTGTCACATAAAACTCACTTGATCACTAATGCTTAGAACAGCAATAAGCTTCGTGATGAATTTTGTAATCAAATTGGCATCCATTGTCACACAAGAAATAATAATATACTCAACTTTTGTAGTAGAATCAACTAATATCTTTTGCTTTAAACTTTTGCTTCAACAATTGCGACTTAGAGTCATCCTTATTGGTGTAGAAATTTGCATTAGTGAAACCATTTACCATTGGTTCATTCTTACATCCATATATCGAGAATACATAATCTTTCTCAAGAACTTTAGGATATTATTAACTGATGTCTAGTGACCTTCACTTGGATCTCAATGGTATTTTCATGTGATGCTCAATGCATATGAGATATTGGGATAAGAACATAACATTGTATATATGATATACAATTGTTGAAGCATTTGGAATCTTACTCATACAATCCCTATCATCCTATTATATGACATGGACTTTTAGAGAGATTCGTACCATCTTACATAAATAAGAATCTTCTTTTAAACTAATGCATGCTAAATTGTTTCAACATCTTGTCAATGTATATGCTCAGATTTAGGTCAAACAAATTTCTTGAACTATCTCTAAAGATCTTGATTCATAACATATAGGTGGCTTCACCTAAGTCTTTTATTAAAAAAAATCATTTTTCTAACCAAGTCTTTACATAAAATAAGGATGGAATATAATTCTCAATGAGTAATATATCATCTATATATAACACTACGAACACAATGATGTCCCTACAACTCTCTTGTACACAAGGATATTTTCATTTTGGATGAAACTAAACTTTTTTTATCTTTATCATAAAAAAGAAGATTACATTTTTGTAGAAGCATAATTTGATCCAAAATAAATCGTTGTAGCTTGCAGATTTTTTTGGATTCATTTAAAGTGACAAAATCTTCTGAATTTATTATGTACACATTCTTGAGGAGATTTCCATTAAGAAAAATATTTTGATATCGATTTGTCAAATTTTATATTCATAAAATGGCATAATAGCAAGCAAGATCTGGATGAATTTAACCATATCAACTAGAGAAAAGCTGGTCTACACAATAGATTTGCTTAAAACTTTAGCTTTCAATCGCTCTTTAAAGATTTTACATATCATATATGTCTATTTTCTTCTTGAAAACTACTTGCACCAAATAATTTTTACTCCTTTTAGTACTTCAGTCAATGTATCTGCCTGGTTGGCATATTTGAAGGCCAGCCAACACTGGGAAGAATTCTCCTATGGACGGCTGGTAGCGCAGCTTTTGTCCTGTCTTAGCATACATAGAGAACTAAATTGATTCGACGAAGTAAACTATTTTAAAAAGAGTCAGAAAAAGAGGTAAGTCCAAGAACATCATCTGTGCAAGAGAAAAAAACATCTATAAGTGAATAAAAAGAAAGTTGAATTTGTGAAATAAGACTATTCCTTCACCTTCTTCAACTCAAAAGAACATTTTTTTAATGAGACTACAAATGCAGGAAGCGCACTAGAAGGTAGAAAATCCCTCTACTTATGTTTGCTTTGCTAATAATAAACATATTTGTGAACTCATTTGAAAAAAAAAGAAAAATTTATTACTAATAATGACTTGACTATAGCCATTCTTAATATATTTGTCAAGTTAAACTCAATGAATTTAACTAAATAGCATAAGAGTGTACATAAATAATGATCAATTTATGCTCAATCAATTTACTGACAGGCGGGCTTTCAATCTGTTTACCAGCAGAGGCAATACCAGCTCAAACTAAAAGAAATTCTTAATCGAAAGGGAATTTATCTGATTTCTAATTCAAGCTGAATTGACGGGCAAGATTCCTCGATCTTCCCACAAAGTTAACAGCTGTACCTGGAGATATACAAAATTACCAATCATCCAACTACAGAAGCATACCAAGTTCCTACAACAAATTTTCAACCCAGGTTTATTTATAAAATTTATGTACAATTCCAAACACAGACATTACATATCCACACCAGCCTTCTGGTTCCAACAGACACAGAAATACCAGATTGCATGTGATTTCCAAGTATTCAACTGTTACAGATTATAAGCTAAGAGCTGCTAGTTCCTTCTCGAGAGCAGAGTAATCTTATAAGATCAGAGTAAACGTCATTTTTAGCATTTACGCTCAATATGAAATCAATATGACCATAGGATTCAATATAACATAGTTCGGGCTTGGACTTGAGCTCATTTATGGTTCGGTTGAGATCGGTGAGGTCTGCTAAAGCATCATTGCCTCCGTAAGCCATCCATAGAGGGAGGGACTCAGGGATAGAGCCCAGATTGAATGCAGGGGGTTGTAGACGTTGATAGTGTTTCAGATTTCCCCACCAGCCAAAATCATACTTTGCGAATGTGCCTTTTCTAATCACTGCAAAAATAAGAAACAGTACTCTAGAAGAAAGAACAGAGGAAAGGAAAAGGCAATGAGATTGGATACAATAACAAAAAAGCTTAAATAGTATTTTTATGTTATGGGAAATAAACTTTGTTTGCAGGCAGGCGGGCGGGCGGGCGGGCGGGCGGGCGGGAAGGAGAACAAGTCGCAAGTCAGCGACAAAGTAAGAGGGCGGGAGAGCAAGTCGGAAGCCAGCGAGCAAGCAGGCGGATAGAAGAGCAGGTCGCAAGCCAGCGAGCAGCGAGTAGGAGAACAGCAACGAGGAGGTCGCGTGAGAAGAGGCAGTGCAGGAGCGTAGAGAAAAAATACAAAACCAGCAGTAGGGGAAGAGAGGAGAGGGAGGGGAGCAGGCAGAGGGCCGGGCTGCCAAGATGAGGTTGCCGGGCCTGACCAGGCGGGCAGCGGACATGGTTCGCCCGGGAGCAAGGGCTTCAAACGGAAATGAGAAGAGCTTCACATAACTTTGATACCATGTACGAAAACAGAGGAGAGAGTATAATTAAATATTCAAATTAATATTATTCTCAATCTTGCAATATTACATGCACAAGGGGCTCTTTTATATAGAACAAGTGAGGAGCACAAATGAAAATAGGCAATGTGGGAGTAAAGAAGACTAAAAAGAAAGGGCCAAATGGGCCATTTATACATGATTTATTTAATGTTCTAACACATATATGAGCCTAGGTGGAATCAATGTGGTTTTGTTTGGACCGTAAATGGTTACTGGATGACAGAGATTGGTGGGGTGGGGTGGGCATTCAGCTATTCCGAGCTTATTCTGCATCACTTGTGATTTCGAGAGGCTTCTATGCTGATTTCATTAGCCCGTGCCGAGCTCTTCCTCCCTCATCTGGTTTTCTTTTCGTTGGAGCTTTGACGAGAAGAGAGGGCTCTATTTATCTTGTTTTTCTCCTTCAATCGACCATGTTATAGGAGGACTTTTTCGTCCTTGAAGACAAGCCCTACTCTAATTCTCACTCCAATTGAGGGTTGTGGATTTCGTTTTGCGGGAATCGGAGGATTTCTCTGTAACTTAACTTCACAGGGAGTATCCCCCCTCCCCCTCCCCCTCCCCTGCCTTTTTTCTGATATATAAGATGGTGGGATGATATGAAATGATATTTGTTGGTAGCTTCTCCTCAGCTCTTCCTCTACTTTCTAGTTATGTTGTCACTTAGTAAGAACAATAATAATAATAATAAATATATATATATAATATAAACAAAGACTTACAAAGCCTGATAAACCGAGCACCCCCCCCCCCGGTCCAAAACCCGCATCCCGCAGAAGACGTCCCGATCCCGCCTCCTTCGCCCCGACGGCCCCGTCTCCACCTCCCAAGCGCCCGACCACTCTCTCCTCCGCCTCCAGTGGCCGGCAACACCCCCCCCCCCTCCAGGCCCGGCGCCTCTTCCTCTTGCTTCCCCGTCGTCTCCGGCGCTCCCGTTGGCCGGCAAATCCCGCGGCAACTCTTCTCTTGGCCGGCTGCATCCAGGGGGCTACCTTCTCCCTTCCTCTTCTCCTTCGGCCAGTGAGGGCAAGGGCATCGTTTCTTCTCCGGCAACCCTAGCGCCTTCTCGTTCCGGCCGGTGGATTTCGTGAGGGACTCCTAGAGTTTCGCTCGAAACCCCCCTTCGTGGATTTCTGAGCCCAGATCTGGTCTCCTTGGGTAAGGAACACCGCCTAACTCTCGTTTTCAGTTTGCCCTAATTTTATTACGCTAATTTTTCGCTCTCCGATCTAGGGTTTTTGGACGATCCAACCTATGTCCATCGTATAACCCGCTAATCCCGGATTTGTGTGTTTTCCAGTGCGTGTACTCGGATTTAGGTGGTGGAATCACTCCAAGCCCTCTCTGAAATAGGGATTTTTGCTTCCAAACGCCGTCAAAACTCCTGATACCTCGCGGTAGTCTCTTCTCCCCTCACTTTTGAGGAAGGTAAATTTCTAAAGCTCTCTCTTGTGGTGTGGTGCGAATATCAAACGCATGTGCAAGTGTAGAAATCTTGTTTGAAATGCATTTTGATGTTGAACAGGCTTAGCCCGAGCTTTTAACCTCGCTTGCGCCACTTAACTGTCACTAGCATTTTCGAAATCACCTTAAGCCAAGTAGAGACACCTCTCTCGCTTGCGAACAAGAGATCTAATTTACTTCACTTTTTGTTATGAAGTAGCCCCTTATAGACTGGAATCGTCTAATTAATAACTTGTTCAAATTATTTATGAATCTCTGAGATTGTTGAATACCTTAGGCAAACATTGAGAAAAGAGTGTTGGTTTGGTGTGACGCGTCGAATCAAGCTCCCGACTAACTAGTAACAGAAACCATTAGTCGATTATTGTAAGCATCGTTATTGATAAGCTTTGCATCAATTCATACACTAGAATCATGTACATCAAATGACAACATCTTCATCCTTCAATGTATTCCGCTTATGGTATTGCAGCTAGGCTAAACTCCGGAGTAAGCTATTAAAGTAAAAGCATCTTGTTAGGCATGATTACTTGTCTGCTAGTAGGTTGTTACGTTTAAAACTAGTTCACTGAGATCTTGTCTCCTCTGTTTTTTTTTATCTTGTTTCCTCTGCTTACTTTTGTACAACTTATTAACTTGAATCTTTATGTGTTTTCAGACATTTTTCTTCTTTTTGGATTTGTCTTAGGTTTTGTGACTGCGCCGTCTGGTTCCTAAGTTTTTCTTCTTCCAGCTACATCTTTGTTTGGAGGTTTTATTTTATTTAATGTATCAGCAGTTTCTATGCATTTTGTTTCAGTTACTGTTGAATTTTTCTATTCATGTATTAGTTATCGTCAGATATTTTCTCTTATATCTGATGGGGGACCATCGGTGGCCCATGACAAGGCGGGGCCCACTTTCGTCTATTCTCGCCGGAAGACTTGATCGGAGGGACGATCCGATCCCGCGGATGCGTCTGGATGTGCGCCGCGAATCTTTTTAATATATAACTTTGTTATTTTCAGTTCTATTTCCTTTTATTTGACACGTGGACGCTTCGGTCAATCATAGCCGTCGATCCTGGGTTGCCCTAATGTTTAGAATATTATAAATAGGAGTGTTTGAGGCTTGGAGAGGGATTGCTGGTTTTGGAGAAAGTTATTCCCGGAACTCCGCGATCAAGTCACGATGCCGACGTCGTGGAGCCCTAAGTATCGACTCTTAGCGGTGGAACTTCGTCCCCAAGGTAAACCCTACCCCCCTCCATCATTTTCCCTCACAACCTCCCCCTTCCTACCGTCGTACGCCTCTCACCCAGCCCCCAAACCGCCGTCCTGCAGCCTCCAAACAGTCGGCACCCTCCCTTGTATACCCGCTGCCCAGCCCCCTTTCCCTGGCCCGTTATAGGCCTCCGCCCCTTTCCCGTGCCCAGCTCTAGCCGCCGAGCCTCCATCCCCCCACCGCCCCTTTTCTACCCCAAACCGACCCCCTCTAGGGCTTCCCTTGCCCTAGCCATCCCCTCCTTCCCTTTTCCCTTCGTGGATCCACCCCTACCCGCTCCGAAAACCCTAGATCTACTTTGATCTAGCGTTACCCTCCTCCAATTCCCCCCCCCCCCCACTTACATATTTCCTCCCCGTAGCCCGTATCCGTCATCAAATTATCGGATCTATCCATTTTCAGCCCATCACAACCCTTCTCCACTGAGGGCATCCACCGTTCTGACACGCTCACCCGGATCTACCTTCAAAACTGTCGGATCTTTCCCGCCTCGGACATTCCTTTGTTTGTGAGTTATTTTGTTGTATGGACTTTTAATTTTCAACGCTTGGATGTTGTTTGGACTCTGCATACATGCTTAAATATTTACTTGTGGAATTTTGCCTCGTAACGAATTATGATTGCAGGAAGGAACCATTTGTGATGTACTTAATTTGCCCCTCCGTTTGGAGGAAAGCCTTGCTTGATCGCCCTAATAGAAATTGTCTTTGCCTATATTAATGTATGCATGGTTGTGAATTTTACTTGAAATAATTGCCGAACAGATTTTGTGCATTTACATATAGCACCCACGTGTCCACTCACTCGAGTTAGCCTAGATTGCACGGTACACATCCTACCCTACATCAATATCGAGGACAACTTGTAGGGTGAAGCATTGTACTAGTTCATTTCACTTATGATATTTCTACATTTGTGACTAGTTGCGTTCATTTAGTTTCATTACTGCTTGTGGCTTAGTTTTTATAAAAGAAATGCATGCACGATAACTTTTTAATTATTTATGTGTGACTTCCGCACTAATTTAAAATCAATTAAAACTCTTTTCAAAAATAACAAATTTAAAAACTAGTTGTAGAATTTCTGATTCCGCTTTAGCAAGCATGGTTCCTCTCTGCATGTCTGCGACATCACGACCCGCCCGAAGTGCACTCTGATCTTGTTGAGACGGGTCGTGACAGTACCGTATTCTCCTTAATGAACTATTTTCTGCTGAGAAATGGCTTTAAATCTTAAGGTGAATGTTCCCGTGAATTTCAGCAGTGTCAATATAATAATTTTTCTTCACAGTCCCGTGAACTGATGTTGAAATTAGGGCTTATTATCTTAGGGCGCTGATATCGGCACTGCACATATGGCTATTCGCACTCGAATTTTGTAAAATGTAGGTCTTTTTTCAACTAATCGCAAGCAATTTCACGCACGCATATTTTCGTCGCTCCCTCACGCGATTTCGCCGGTCTCCTCCTTCGCTTCTCCTCGGCATTTAGTGTTTCGAAACACAGAGAAAGTCGCTACCTCACGTGATTGTCGCTGCCGCGTGTCGCTGCCACGCGCCACTGCCTCACGCACTCGTCTCCTTAGTTCCGCCTCCTGCTGCAGGGTTTACGAAACGCCGGAGAAATCAACCCCGCAGTCACTCACTGAACTCCACCTTTCCGTCGGCATTTCGTGCAGTTTTGAGGTAACTTCCTCCTTAATGAGCGGCGATTTCTCCTTCCTTCCCCCATTTTGACGCCTCCTCCATTTTCTAACTTCCCCCATTTCAGCTGCCAAAGAAGATTTCATGTACAGCAGGTGGCAAAAACCTAGGGCAACGACTTTGGATTTGGATTGCTTCTTCTTCGTACATTTCAAATCTGGTATATTCAATCTTCACCGCCAAAATTTTTTCCTCTCAAATTTTGGATTGGCTTTGGATTTGAGTTTCGTGCTTTTGGAATACTTCCTCTTCCTCCATTTCAGATTTGAGTTTATGTATTTTACGGTTGGATGTTGAAAGATTCAAAATGTTTGATATGATTTCCGAAGATTCGCTAACTAAATCTTTAGTTGTAATCGTTACGAACACACTCACATGTTCTTTATTTTAGATCTTGTTTTCACGTTATTGATTTTTATTTTGTTGGTTTAATATGAAGATCCAAAAATGTTCGAATGATGCAAAAGATGAAAAAAATAGAACTTGATTTGAGCAAGCATTTTCAAACCGATAGAGTTTTTTGTTCGAAGGAGAAGTTAATAGAATGGGCACGATCTATCAGTAGAAGTCTTTGCTATATAATTACAATTAAAACTTCCGATCAAATTGTTGGGCGTCTCACACTTCGTGTAATATTAGGGTGTGATAGAAGCGGATACTACCGAGATAATCAAAATAAGAAGGGTTGTGTGAAGAAGGGGGTCCGTAAATCTACATCCAAGCGATGTGGTAGCAAATATAGATGAATGAAAAGTTGAGGTTCTTTGAGGGGTACACAATCATAAGAATGTTCATTTGGAGGTGCATCCCTACGCAGGGAGATTAGATGCAGAGGAGGAAAAGATAGTAAGCCAAATGTGGTGTTGGTGTCAAACCACCAAGATACCTTCAGCTGTGAAAAATCAAAATAGTGCAAATACTACTATTATAAGAACAATTTACAACGCACGCGCTAAGTTGCAAAAGGAGTTAGAAGGTTGTTCACCGATATAGTTTTTATACAAGTTGATAGACAGTGCTGGCTCTATAAATTTCAACACAGTTAATGAAAGTACCACAAAACTACAGAGTATTTTTTGCACATCCTATTGCAATTAAATTGACGAATATGTTTACAATTGTTTTTGAACTTGATTGCACCTACAGTGGATATTGACAACAATGTAGATAATGAGCTTGAAAAAATAGTATTAAAATATTATGACTCCAATGAACAACAAAAGATGGAAATAAAATGAAAGTTAAGAGAGATTGTGAACCCGTCATCAAGCCAAACCATGGAACCTTCTATGCCTTTAAAGATGAGAGGGAGGCCAAAAGGTAGTTACAAAAAATTTAAAGATGAGGTTTTATCAACAAAAAGACTGTATTTGCATTTTGAGTATGCCTTGTTGGAGAACAAAGTCATGGAAACAAAGAAAAGACAAGTCAAAAAGAAGTTGGCTATCCGAAAGAACACAAAATTTGTTGACAAGGTCTGTCACCAATTTTCACCGTATTGTTCGGAACACATTAAAGACGCATTTGAGGTGTTGGGAGAAGTTCACTGCGGATACCGTGTCATTATTCATGCCTTATATGTTATCAGAGATTGGCCACAAGTCAAAAATGATCTACATTGGGAGCTTGAAAATCATAGCATTTTATATTGTCAATTTTTTGGCCGTCATAGATATGAAGAGCTATTGGATTCTATAAAGTGCACAGAAACTCCCGCACCATTTGGCAAATGGTTGACAATGCCAGATATGGGACTTCTAATAAGGTCGTGCTACAACATCGCTTTATTTCAACATTCAAAAGTGCAAAGTCTGACATTTATTCCACTATATTCATCTATGCCGGCAATAGCAATCCTTGTTTGCATTGGATTTTTAAAGGAAAATCACTTCATTCATTTGACATTAAATGAGTGTTCTCCAATACCGCATATTGTTCCAACTTGGATGAGATATTATGAAGCGGTAGAGGAAGATTGGAAAAACATTTCAAAGAGCGTATTACAAATGCACAGCCTCCTTCCGGCGATCCCGTGTTGGTGGAGTTGGATGTTGTTGCATAAAAAGGTATGTACATATTTTTAATTTCATAATTAATACCAATTTTGTTAACATATCTATTTAATAATTTTATTTTACTGATGTAGGTATTACAAATACACATCATTGAATATTCAACAAGGAGAAACAAAATTGAAGATATTTTTGCATATGATTGTGACTATGTTTAACATTTTGGATGTCTTTTATGTTTCATATTATGATTTCGCATGTTTTGTCTTTTTATATAAAATAGCTTGCGAATAGCCGATTCTCCGCAAGAATGCTTGTTAATAAAAGATTGATTGCAAATAGCCAACCTCCAAAAACAGTGCTTGCAATTAGCCAAAAGTGTGAATAGCCAAAACGCGGTGTTGATATCAGCGCCCTTATCTTATAGCTGAATTTTGACTGATATTTTGGGGCCTTACTGTGGCTGGTACATAAGCTTCAGAATTTCAGCAAGTTATGCTTGGTTTCCACTACTGGAGTATTGGTTATACTCGATTTTGTCTGTTTCATCATGGTTTTTCTTCCTATTAAACTTAATTGCCTATGTTTAATTTTAAGGCTTATTCTTTCATAAAATTCATCTATACTCCTTTCTGTTAGTGGTGTTCCATTTTGATTTAAGGTCATCTAATCATTTCTCTGAAAAAATTGTGTTATTGTCCCACGGTGTCAATATCAACATTGATTTTAAAACGCAACTCGTATAATACGAGAACTATTATAATTGCATATACTTCAAAGAACGATGTCGTAAGATAGGTAACATGATGACCCTAGGAAGGATAAGGGCAAATGGAAGATTATGTGTTGGTACCCTAGTTTGGATTTGAGTTAAGTCTTTCCTTTAGTTTCTTGACCCATGATTTATCTATGGTCAAAGGGTAGTTGATAGGTTAGATTCCCTCCAGTTGTAGAGTAGTCACTTATCCAGTGAAATTCTGGCTAAGTAGTTTCTGGTTCGACTATAGTCGAACGCCGCTCGACTATCGTCGATCGGTCGATCGACGATCGTCTTCCTGTTTGGTCGACGTTTTCCCTCTGAGCTCAGGTCGACGTTTTAGCTTAGGTCGACGTTTTGCCTCTGAGCTCAGGTCGACGTTTTTCTGTCAAGCTAAGCTCGACGTTTTCTGTCAAGCTAAGCTCGACGTTTTCTGTCAAGCTAAGCTCGACGCTTTCTGATAGCTCGACTATCTGTTCTGATAGTTCGACTATCTGCGTTGCTTTGATAGCTCGACTATCTGTGTATAGTTCGACTGTCTGTCTGCCTGTTTGATAGCTCGACTATCTGTCTTGATAGTTCGACTATCTAGCTGTCCTTGATAGTTCGACTATCTGTGTGATAGTTTGACTATCTGCGTCGTAGTTCGACTATCTGCGTCGTAGTTCGACTATCTGCGTCGTAGTTCAACTATCTGTCTTGATAGTTCAACTCTTTGATAGCTCGACTATCTGTCCTGATAGTTCGACTATCTGTTTTGTCTTTGATAGCTCGACTATCTATTTTGATAGGTCTACTATCTGTTCGCCGTGATAGCTCGACTGTCTGTATGACAGTTCGACTATCTTCCTGATAGCTCGACTATCTGCCTGGATAGTTCGACTATCTGAGTCGGTCGACTATCTGTCTGATAGGTCGACTATCTCCGTGGGTCGTTCGACTATCTCCATAGGTCGTTCGACTATTTTCTGTCTGCTTTAATATTTTGTATTTGTTTTGAATATTTAATTATTATATTATCTAAAATATATTAGACTGATTTTATGCTGTCACTTCAAAGCAAATTTTTGCTTCTATGTTTATGCATAAGTCTTTCTTATTTGATAAAGTTGTTTGTCTTATTAGTTGACATATAATACTAACTTTATCTGCAGCCGTCCTTTATAGCCGTTGGACTAAAAAGTCCTCTATGGCTTTAAAGTGTTTTATCTGATGTGACATTATCTTATATTATTTATCAGATTTAATATTGCAGCTTCTTATGAAGCTTTATTCTTTATAGAATATATATTGTTGCGGATGTGTTTTGTCTTTATGTTAATTGCAGCCCAGATTCAAGATCTGAGAAAAGGACAAAAGCTCAATCAATTAATAGAGCCGTTGCTGCTGCTCATTATAAAAAGAGTTCTTTTGAAGAAAGAACTGAGCAGAAAAAGGCCGCAACAGTTAAAGTTAAATCAGCGAGCCAGCTAGAACCAGTTACAGCAATACAGCTGCTCTCAGCAATTGCATATCCGACTGAGAAGATTATCTCTTCGATTCTTCTTCAACCTGATTTCTCCTGTTCCAGGAAGATCTACACTCAGAGACCTTTGAAGAAGAAGAAGAAGAAGGAAGCTGCTGAAGAAGAACAACTCATTACAGATCAAGTGTCTTCTTCGAGCTTTATCCTTCAGAACTTCAAGACAGTATTCTGTCAGAAGTTCTGAAGAGTTCTTGTGCTTCGCTCATTTTGTTTAACAATAGAGAAGACACCTTAACCTCTCTTTCCCCCTCCTGTAAAAGGGTTAATACTCCCTTCAAAAGTATACCTTGGTGGCAGGGCACCTGATCAAAAACCTGTGTTGGTTTTTAGACACCTGATCAAAAGTCTAAAGGGTCTCTAGATCTACCTGCAGCAGATCTTGTTGGTGGCAGGGCACCTGATCAAAAACCTGAGTGGATTCCTACCGTAGAGGTAGAAGAGTGGACGTACCCAAGTTGTTTGGGGAACCACTATAATCTCTTGTGTCGTCTGGTTGTTTATTTAATTCAATATACTGTGGTTGTGATTAGTTTTAACTAGGATTGCTAGTTGCTGGAATAGGACCCAAGCCAAAACTGTAATTACAGTTGGCTATATTCTGTGCACAACACTTTGTGTTAGGCTTTAGGGTTCTTAATATCTATAATCTTAATTCCGCAATCGGTATCTATCCCTTCTCTTTCAATTATCTAAAATATCTATAACCTAATAGAGAATTTTGAGATACCTGAAGGGATGTCCAAATTTAGGACTGTGGTACCCGGCTGAATCCGAATTTGAATTAATTGGATATTCAGATTCTGACTATGCTGGTTGTAGGGTTGACAGGAAAAGTACCTCAGGAACTTGTCAGTTCTTGGGAGAGAGATTGGTCTCTTGGTTCTGTAAGAAGCAGGCATCTGTATCAACATCAACTGCAGAAGCTGAATATATAGCTGCTGCCAGCTGTTGTTCACAGATCCTGTGGATACAAAACCAGCTTTTGGATTATGGTTACACACACAAGAACACAAAAATCATGTGTGATAGTACCAGTGCTATCTCTATTGCACAAAATCCCGTGCACCACTCTAGAACGAAGCACATTGAGATCCGGCACCATTTCCTGAGAGATTGTGTGGAGAAGAACAAGATTAGTCATGAGTTTATACCCACTGATTTTCAGAGAGGTGATATATTCACCAAGCCGTTAGATGAGCAGAAGCATCTATTCTTCTTGCATCAACTAGGCATGATCAATGGAAAAGACTAAGTGTAGTCTGCCTGTGTTGATTATTTGGAAGAAAGAAATAGCATTTCGATTGCTGATTCAAATTATATCTGCTGAGCCCTCTTCTCTTAGGGGCCTGAATTCAGTTCCTACTGAAATCAGGCAGGGGGAGATGTTTTGAGGAAGATGCCTCAGATTTGCCCCCTATTTCTCTTCAGGGGAGATGTTTGTTTGAGGGGGAGATTTTTTGAGATAAGATAACTCAGGCAGCCCTTTTATTTATCTTCCAGCAGATCCTCTAGCTGAGTTTGTGTTTCAATTTCTTTCTCTTTCAATTGGTATCAGAGCGAGGTTGACTGACTGTATAGGCTAACACCTAAGTCACAAGATCCTGATAGATACCTAACTTATAGATATTCACTATCATGGCCCAGTTCAAGGATTACTCAAGCACCAGACCTCCAGCTTGCAACTTAGCTGAGTTTAGCATCTGTAAGGCAAGAGTTAAATTATATATGAACTCTTTTGATGAAGATATTTTTTCTTCTATTTTGACAGGTCTTCCATCATCAGCAACAACAACTCAAAAGGCCAGGCTAGCTGATGCCCGAGCCATGAATATCCTGGCACAGTCATTATCTGATGACTTATTTCAGGAAGTTGTTGAATGCTCAACAGCTAAGGAGATTTGGATTTCCCTTCATCAAATGGTTTCTGAACCCGTGGATGAAATATCAGAAAGAAGCCACGAAGGAGAATCAACATCCCTAGATGTTATCTGGGATGTCTCAGATGATGAATCATCATTTGAAGATGAAGAGGAGGAAGCAAGAGCCAAAGCATTCTGCTTAATGGCCATCAATATTTCCTGCAGCAATTTCGTGGCTGAACAAACAGAAGGAAAAACACAACCTGAAAAGGTTCAGGTATTATCAAATTCTGTTTTCAGTTTAGTTAATTTAGAAATTCAACCTTGCTGCCAAAGTTCAATAAAACCTGAGAAGGAAATCAAACCTCTCAGAGAAATGCTTTCAGAATATATAAATTCTGAGAAATCTGTCAGCTTTTTCATAAATTTGTTTTATAAACATAAGGATAAATTATTTAGAATAAATTCAAATTCTTCTATCATTTGGAACAGATTTATTAGGAAACATTTTCTTTTCTTAAAGCTGCTTATATCTGTTTGATATTATGTTCAAATATTTTGTTCGGATTTCTGTGTAAAGAATTCTCTGTCAGATAACTCTATTTCTTATAGATCTTTTTCTAATTTCATTTAGATTGAGTCATCTACTCTAGTTGCATTGGTCAGCTGAGTTTGAATCTCGTCTGATGAAAAGAAATTCTATAGGAAGGAAGATATCTGACTTTGTTTTCCAGATCCAGAATCCTAATTAAATTTGCTGGACAAATATCATTTTTTTTCGGCTAACATTTCCTCTGTTTCAAGGAGAGTGCAATCTCTACCATAGCTTTCTGCAGGTACAATCTAAGAGTTAGCTGGATGACTCAATCAAAATTCAAAGTCATCTCAGCCTCTTCCAATCACAGGTACCGCATCAACATAGGGGGAGATTGCAAATACCTGCATGCAGCCAGCTTTTTAACAAAATCCGAAGCCTGCTATGCAAGTTTTTCTTTTTATATATTTTATGCTTTGCAAATAGTTATAATATTTTTTTTGGATCCTCACCCAAATGGGGGAAGATTGTTGGAACCGTTGGTTCTGATTTGAGTTAGAATCTCTATTAGGTTGCTTAGTTTAGTTTATTTTATTTCCGGTAGTTTAGTTTTTGAAAGACTTAACCCAAATAGGGGGAGATTGTTGGTACCCTATTTTGGATTTGAGTTAAATCTTTCCTTTAGTTTCTTGACCCATGATTTATCTATGGTCAAAGGGTAGTTGATAGGTTAGATTCCCTCCAGTTGTAGAGTAGTCACTTATCCAGTGAAATTCTGGCTAAGTAGTTTCTGGTTCGACTATAGTCGAACGCCGCTCGACTATCGTCGATCGGTCGATCGACGATCGTCTTCCTGTTTGGTCGACGTTTTCCCTCTGAGCTCAGGTCGACGTTTTAGCTTAGGTCGACGTTTTCCCTCTGAGCTCAGGTCGACGTTTTGTTGTCAAGCTAAGCTCGACGTTTTCTGTCAAGCTAAGCTCGACGCTTTCTGATAACTCGACTATCTGTTCTGATAGTTCGACTATCTGCGTTGCTTTGATAGCTCGACTATCTGTTGCAATCAGAAGTGACCATGAGACAGAATTTGAAACTCAGTTAATCTGTAAATTGTGAGAAAAAAGGGATAAGCCACAGCTTTTCAGCTCTTAGAACTCCACAACAAAATGAGATAGCTATAAAAAAATAGAATCATAATTGAATCAGAAAGGATATTACTAGCTGAGTCGAACTTGTCTAAGTCCTTTTGGGCTAAAGTAGTTAAAACTGCCAACTATGTTCTGAATAAAAGTCTCATCCATAAAACTAAGCTAAAGACTCCATATGAGCTTCTGAAGGGAAGGACACAACAGTTTCATACTTTAGGATATCTGGCTGCACTTTTTTATATTAAACAATAGAAAAATTCATCATGCCAAATTTGACAAGAAGACTGATGATGGTATCTTCTTGGGATATTCATTATCAAAAAAGACATATGAGTGTTATAATAAAAGGTCTCTCAAAATAAAAGAGTTCATGCATATAGTATTAAATGAAGCTAATACATTTTCCAAGGGGGAGGAAACATCCACAAAAAACATTTTTCAGGAAGAAGACTCTCTTGTTGCTGAGTTGGAGTAATTGTGCATCAAGAAGATTGGAGAAAACTTATCTAAAGAGCAATATCATTGATATTCCTTCTGATGAAGAAGAATCTCATGAACTTGAAATAGTACAAGAAATCTTCCGAATCAAGAACAGGTTGTTGAACCTAAAATTGTTATTGAAGAAGCTCATTAAGAGACTGATCCTACACTTGATGTAGCTAGAATAGACCCTAAGAGAGCAATTCTCAAGGATTATCCTCATTCTCAAGTGATAGGAGATATCACTCTTGGAGTCAGGACCGGGAACCAACTGTCAACTGAGGCTAATGCTACATTGCTTTCTTTCTTAATATGAACCCAAGAAGTTTGAGGAAACAGACGACCCACACTGGATTGTTGTCATGCAGGAAAGCTAGCTCAGTTTGAAAGGAACAAAGTCTAAACACTAGTCAACAGGCATACAAATTACCCAGTCATTGCAACAAAATGAGTATATAGAAACAAGTTGGATTCTAATAGCATGGTAGTCAGAAACAAAGTCAGACTAGTTGCTCATGGATATAGCCAAGAACAGGAAATAGACTATAATCAGACATTTAAACCAGTTGCTTGACTGTTGTGTTATCAAAGGCGCAAGGTGCACAGAGGCGCAAGGGAGTCCTGGAGCCTAGGCGCAGGCGCGCGCCCGCGGCACGTGAGGAGCAAAAATGAATTGGGTGCACAATTCGCTAATTTACAGTTGGGTGCTAATTCCCTGAAAATCAACAAATTGGATGCCCTATTCGCTGATTTTCAGTGAAATGGGTGTCCAATTCCCTGAAAATCAGCGAATTAGATGTCAAATTCACTGATTTTCAGGGAATTGGGTGTCCAATTCACTGAAAATCAAAGAATTGATGTCTAATTCGCTGATTTTTAGGGAGTTGGACATCCAATTTCCTGAAAATCAGCGAATTGGGCACCAATGCCCAATTCGTTGATTTTCAGTGAATTGAGCATCCAATTCACTGAAAATTGGTGAATTGAATGTCCAAGTACGCCTAGGGGTGCATTGGGTGCGCCTTGGCGCGCTTGAAGAGTGTCTAGGGGTGCATCGTCCATCTCTACCTTGCAGAGGCGAGGGGGTGCGGCTGGTGCGCCCGACGCCTCAGGCGCGCGCATTAATCAATTTTCCTTGATCTCCAAGTGAAACAAAATGATGAAGGCATTTTCATATTCCAATCTAAATATATTAAAAAACTTATTAAAAATTTTGGGATGGAAAATGCCTCCACCAAGAGAACCCTCATGGCTACGAATGTTGTAACTGATAAGGATGAGTCAGGTCAATCTATTGACCAAAAGACTTATAGAGCAATCATAGGTTCTCTCCTCGATCTCACAGCCAGCAGGCTAGACATAATGTTTGTCACATGTGTGTGTGCTAGATTCAGGTGGACCCTAAAAAGTCACACTTGAGTTGTGTAAAAAGAATTCTGAGATATCTAAAGGGTACACCTAAACTTGGATTATGGTATCCAGCAGAATCTGAATTAAGTTAGTAGGCTAATCAGATGCAGATTATACTGGATGTAGGCTGGATAGAAAAATCACTTCAGAAACTTGTCAATTCCTGGGTGCTAGACTGATTTCTTGATTCAGCAAGATGCAAACTTCAGTCACTACTTACCAACTGAAGTTGAGTATATATCAGAAGGAAGTTGTTGCCCACAGATATTGTGGATGCAAAATCAACTAATTGATTACAGTTTTATATCAAAAATTCCACAATATTTTGTGACAGCTCAAATGCAATTTCAATTGCCTCAAATCCAGTGCTTCATAGCAGAACAAAATATATAGAAATTAAGTATCACTTTCTCAGAGCTAATGTAGGAAAAGAAAAAATTTCATTTCAATATGTGTCCACTGAAAATCAACGGAGTAATATCTTCTCAAAGCACCTTGATGAAGTTAAGCATAATCATTTCATCAATGCATTGAGAATGCTTAATAATGCACATTAAAATAAATTATAACATGAGCAAAATACATTTTCTAGGAAAAATGATTGATGGCAAATACAGAATGAGACTTAAAATTTTCAAGTCTTTATTTGGCGTGACGTCGAATACAAATTGACGCAACATCGATTTATATTCGATGCAACGTGAAGAGCAGCAAATTATGAAAAGTTTGAATCTATTTGACGCAACGTTGATATAAAAGATGCATGCGCCGACAGAAGGACTGATAGGGTATAATTAAAGCTACGTTGAATACAAGTCGACACAACGTTGAATTCATAAGAGCACGTAAAATTCTTTCCTTAGATAGATTTTTAGTGCTCTGCATCGATACATTCCTGAAATGTGTCGCCTTGTACCCTAATCTTCGACGTATTGTCTACTTGCACCAAAATTTCTGTTATATTCAGTACTCTTTCAAACTCTTCATCTTTTCCGCTCTTTACTTATCTCCATTCTCTCTCTTGTTTGTTAATGTAAGAAGAGAAGTACAGGAGAGAGAAAATCACCCTCAATTATCTTATTACTCAAATAAGAGGAATACATACACTTATATAGAGGTAGAAAGAGGGGGAAATCTACATTTACAATGTGGGACTAAAGAGATTATATATGGGTCACTATACATGGGCCTCCTAAATGGGCTAATTAGATCTTGTCTCTAACACTCCCCCGCAAGCTGGAGCGTACAAGTCATATGCGCCAAGCTTGGATAAAGACTGATAGTACAGAGTACGAGGGAGAGCTTTAGTGAAGATATCAGCAATTTGACTGGAGGCAGCGACATGTTCCAATACTATCTTATTTGATTGAACCTTCTTCCGAATGAAGTGACAGTCAACCTCAATATGCTTTGTGCGCTCATGAAACATCGGATTCTTGGCATTATGTATGGTTGTTTGACTGTCACAGAGCAGGGTAGCAAGAGAGGAGAGAGTGAGACCCATATCGCTGAGCAGGACCTCTAGCCAGGTGACCTCAGATACGACCGCTGTCATAGCACAATATTCAGCCTCGGCAGATGAGCGAGCTATAACAGTCTGTTTCTTGTTGCGCCAGGTAATAAGGTGTCTACCGAGGTAAGTGCAAAAACCGGTGGTGGAATGTCTATCATCAAGTGACCCTGCGTATTCTGCATCAGAGTAGGCAATAAGAGATAAGGAAGCTGATGGCTTATAAACAAGTCCTTGTCCAGGAGCCTTCTTTAAATATCTGAGGATCCGTTCGACGGCTCGAAGATGAGAAGTTTGAGGGGTATGCATGAATCGGATTACAACTCCAACAGCAAATGAGATATCAGGTCGTGTAACTGTGAGGTAGATAAGTTTCCCCATCAAACATCGATAGTACTCTTGATTGGTCAGAACAGAGTCATTCCCTGATTCATGGTTTGATAGCTGATGATTCATATCCATCGGAGTATCTGTAGGCTTGCATCCCGAGTAGCCCGCACTTTGTATAAGATCTATGCAGTACTTTCGTTGAGATAAGACTAGTCCATCAGGTCGCCTTGCAACTTCAAGTCCAAGGAAGTATCGCAAATTGCCCAGATTTTTAGTCTGAAAGACGGAGTTCAGATGTTATTTGATTTTTTGGATCCCGATGGTGTCGTTTCCCGTAATTAGAATGTCATCAACATAGACAAGAAGAAGAACTGTCATTGTTGCTTGATTACGAGTAAAGAGAGAAATCAGCAGAACGCCGAGTGAATCTCATCTCGCGAACCACCTTACTGAACTTATCAAACCAAGAGCGAGGGGATTGTTTGAGACCATATATAGACTTCCGGAGAAGGCATACAAGAGACTCTCCCGTGGTCTCAAACCCAGGTGGTTGGTGCATATACACAGTCTCTTGAAGATCGTCATTAAGAAAAGCATTTTTGATATCTAATTGGTGAAGGGGCCAGTGGCGGTGCACAACAAGAGAGATCAGAACCCGGACAGTACTTAGTTTGGCCACCAGTGAGAATGTTTCGTCGTAATCGAGGCCATGTTGCTGAGTGAAGCCTCGGGCCACCAGACGGGCTTTGAGACGATCAAATGTTCCATCAGGAGCATGTTTGATTGTAAAAACTCATTTGCAGCTAACACGGGATTGACCAAGAGGGAGAGGAACAAGGTCCAAAGTCTGGTTAGCCCAGAGAGCGGCCATCTCGTCATCCATGGTCGCACGTCGGCCTGGATGTTGTAGAGCTTCCTGAAAGGAGTTAGGAATGGAAATAGTGGAAAGAGAGAAAGAGGGCAAAATTGCGAAGTGGGGGAGAGAGACGATGGAGGGAGACATAGTTTCCCATGGGATGAGCCGTCGAGAGTGGTGTTGGACCGTCAACGCGCAGAAGAGCATCAGTAGTAGGGGGCTGCTGCAGGGCCGTAATCCTGGACGAACGGCGGGTATAGACACGGAGAGGTGAAGGAGGAGGGAGAGGTGGGGAAGTCGGGACGGGAGGAGCGGAAGTTGTAGGTGGCAGAGAGGTAACGGGAACAGCTGGACAAGGAATAGTGGACTGAGGTGGTAGAGGGGAGGCGGGAGAGAAGAAGCTTTCATCTTCATCAAAGGTGACATCCGCGGAGACAAGCAACTTGGTGAGTGTGGGAGAATAACAAACGTACCCCTTTTGGGTACAAGAGTAGCCAACGAAGATATATTTGGTGGCGCGGGCGGCAAGTTTGTCACTGGGTGGTCCGAGAGAGTGAACATAACAGACACACACAAAGGTTCGAGTCATGAAAGGAAAGGGGTGCTTAAAAGGAAAGAGGAGACTGAATGGAGAGGCAAAGTTAAGGACAGAGGAGGACATACGATTAATGAGATAGCATGCAGTAGAGAAAGCAAAGTTCCAATATTCAGTGGGGACCTGCATTTGAAGCATGATGGATCGAGTATCGTCAAGAAGATGGCGATTCTTCCGCTCGGCCACACTGTTTTGCTGGGGTGTGTACGCACATGAAGTTTGATGAATAATCCCAAAGTCGGTGTATAAAGTGGAGAAGCTACGACTAGTGTATTCACGGGCGTTGTCAGTGCGAAGCGTCTGTACTGTAGTGGAAAATTGCCAACGTATTTCAACAATAAACGTACGGAAAACAGAAACTAGCTCAGCATGATCATGTAGGAGATAAAGCCACGTTAGACGTGAATAATCATCAATAAAGGCTACAAAATACAGATAACCAAAAAGACTGGGAAGTTTATAAGGACCCCAGATATCAGAATGAACTAAAGAAAACGGAGTACTACTTCGGTTACATGCAGGGGGGAAAAAGATACGATACTGCTTGCCAAAGATACAGAATTCACAAGAAAAATCCTGTAAAGAGATATCAGGAAGGACCTTCTTGAGAATCGGAAGAGGAGCATGGCCAAGACGACGATGCCAGTTGACGGAGGGAACAGCGGAGAGTGAAGTGGGAAGAACGTCCAGGAGATAAAGCTCATTGGACAGCCGTCCTCTACCAATGATAGTATGTGTGCGACGATCCTGCATGACAAAAGAAGACGGAGAAAAAATTAGACAGCAATCAAGATCTTGAGCAAGCCTACTAACAGACAGTAGGTTGAAGGGAGATCCCGACACATGAAGAACCGAGGTTAAAGAGAGAGTAGGAGTAAGTTGCAGATCAGCAGCGCCAGAGACAGGAGTAGTATCGTCATTCGCCACAGTAATAAACATGGGATACTCAGTGTGCATGTACTGAGGAGGTTTCTGAGAAGTAATGTGACGGGTGGCTCCAGAATCCAGAATCCAGTGAGAGTTGTAGGAGAGACAGGAGATACCTTCAGTAGAGAAGGAAGCAACCGAGTCAGAGGAACGGTTGACAACGCCCTGAAGTTGCAGTATCTGGAGGCGGAGTTCATTGATATCCTTATGAGCTGTGGAGGAGGGGTCGGTGGTAGAGGGACTTGCAGGAGCAAGAGCAGCAGCAACAGGAGGAGCAGCAAGGTGAGGAGGCAAACCATGCTTGCGATAGCAGGTAGCTTCAAGATGGTCATCGCGACCGCAGTAAGTACACTTAAGAGTAGAGCGCCCAGCACGTCCCCGACCACGAGACGTGAAGCGACCGCCTCGAGTAGAAGAACCTCGGCCAGAGGGAGCAGGGGTTGCTGGAGCAAAGCCGGAGAGAAGGTGGCTGGAGCCTCAGGAGGTGGTGTAACTTTGAGCACTATGGAGCAAACATCAGATAGAGGGTATAGTAGGAGAAGAGAGAATCTGGGCCCGGATGCTGTGAAGATGACTAGGAACACGAGTCATCATCATGGCGATCCCAACAGCCTCCTTCTGCGCCCGTTGAGTAGCAAGGTCTGCAGAGGGAGGTTGGTGTTGTATCCAGGCCTCCACCAGGGTTCTGGTCTTGGCCACGAAGGAAGTTAAATCGCCTGTGGTGACAAGTTCCAGGATTTGAAGAGCAGAGATAATGTCGAAAAGGTGTTGTAAGCTATCTTGCCCAGACTAGAGACAGTGCAGCTCATCCCACATTTCCTTAGCGGTTTCGTAGTACATAGTCATGCAGTAAGACTCTGTGTCCATAGAGTTAAGTAACCAAGATTGGACTCGGTCGTCGTCGCGAAGCCAGTCATCAGAGGGATCAACAGGTTTGACCCGAGTGAGGTGAGGGAGTAGACCCTTAGTCTGCAGAACACGGCGAACAGAATGAGCTCATTCGACATAGTTGGCCTTGCCGCTGAGGGAGATAGTAGTAATGAGAAGTTCATCGCGAACCTCGGGAGGTGGAGCAACAGCTCGGGCGGTTAGAGAGGAGGAAGCTGTGGTGGAGTCAGTGGAGGCCATGGCGGATAGAAGCAGGCCGGGCGGATAGAAGAAGCGGGTCGGGCGGACTAGCAGCAGAGGACAGAGCAAGGCAGGGCGACCAGAGCAGTCTGCGGCGACCAGAGCAGTCCGCGGCAACCAGAGCAGTCCGCGGAGACCAGAGCAGTCCGCGGCGACTATAGCAGGTCGCAACAGGGTGCGGGACTAAGCAAGGAAGGACTGAGCAGTTCGCAGCGACCAGAGCAGTCTGCGGCGACCAGAGCAGGTCGCGGGAAGAGAACAGGGTGCGGAACCGCAGGTCGCAGGCCGACGCGACAAGGAGGAGGTCGCGGCTACTTGACCAAAAAAGGAAAGGTGAGGATAAGAGTCGTGGAAGCAGGAACGGGCAGCGAACTGGAGAAGGCGCTCGCAGCGGACTGGGGTAGGCGCGCGCAACGGGCTGAGGTAGGTGCCTGCAGCTAGCTCGAGTAGCGAGAACAGTCGTCTAGGAGCAGTCCGCGGCGAGAAGGGCGAGAAAGGGAAGTCAGTCCGCGGCGTGAAGACAGGTCGCGGCGGACTGAAGTAAAGAGCACGGGTAGGCAGGGGATAGGAGGGCCCCACGGGACAAAGAGAAGGGGGCTATAAGAAGCCTGAGGAGGAGGGTGGAACCACGGAGAGAAGAGGGAGCGGCTTCAGAGAAAACACTTATATAGAAGGAGGAGTCCGACCGCAAGGCGTAGAGAGTCGCAGGCCGCGGACTGGAGCGGATAGGGAAAAAAGGAGTCCGCAGGAGGGGACGATTCCCTCTGATACCATGTAAGAGGAGTACGGGAGAGAGAAAATCACCCTCAATTATCTTATTACTCAAATAAGAGGAATACATACACTTATATAGAGGTAGAAAGAGGGAGAAATCTACATTTACAATGTGGAACTAAAGAGATTATACATGGGTCAATATATATGGGCCTCCTAAATGGGATAATTAGATCTTGTCTCTAACAGTTAAGTGTTTTTGCAGGTACCTATGGCGCCAAAGACCAATTTTGGGTTTGACATCGATCTCGTAACTTTTTATGCGACTGTAGACATGTTCAAACGCATCCTGCAGTTATTCACCAACCTTGGACTTAACAAACTTATATCCACAAGGTGCACTTTATATAAGATATAAATTACTGAATTTTTGAGACAAGTAGAGTTAGAAGAAGGCGAATCAATGAAAGAAACTATTTATGGGAGTGAGATCAGGATTGCTCCAGACTCCATACCAGGAGCATTTCACCTACCTCTAGGGGAAAAAACAGTAGAGCTACTGTTTCAGAGATAAAGTGCTGAAAATCATGAATTTCTCCAAGGATAGGGCTATTCATTTGAAGAAAATGGATTTCTCTGAAGAGTACGATTCCTTGATGATATTGTGGGGAAGGTCTTGTTGTGCAAAATTACCGCACATGATGCTATTTCTAAAGCATAGTTGCATCTGATGGGAGTTTTACTTTTGAGCAAGAGAATTGATTTGGGCAAGTGTCTGCTGAAGCTTATCTCACATAAATATGCATAGAAAGAAAGCTCCTACTATGCCACGGAACAACTTTCAGTTAAATATATCAATTTATGTTTATTTTAATTTTTTCTCTGATCCTATATATATGTAAGCCCGGTTAGGGCAACCGTGTGAAAATAAATCGATTCATCTCTACTTGGTATCAGAGGCGGACGGACTCGCTGCCGATCGCCGAACGCTTCTCGCCGCCGAATCGCTCGATCTCCTCTCCGCTGAATTGCTCGATCTCCTCACTCCCGCTCGCTCGCTCTCCTCACTCCCGCTCGCTCGCTCTCCTCACTCCCGCTCGCTCGCTCCCGCCGCATCGCTCGGTCGCTCGATCGGGCCGCTCTCTACGCGCGCGACGCTGGCGCGGTGATCCCGCTTCCTGGCCCGTTCTTCCACCTCTCCTGCCGGAGCCGCCTCTCCGGCCTGTTCTCTCGCTCCTTCGGCCGTGATCTGGGGGCGGTTTTGCCCTCCATGGGGGTTGTCGGAGCCGCCTCCCTTTCATCCTCGGGTGTCTTCTTTGACTTTCAGATCTAGCCCGCACCCGTAGGATGTCCTCCCTTTTCACTTGAGATTTTTGTACTCCTCTATGGACGATCAATCCACTTTGTCTCCAGCTTCTCAATCCGGTGCTCTTCCCGGTTCCTCGGCCACCCGATCGGATCCTTTGCCTAGTCCCTCGGGTGATCCTCCTCGGAGTCATGGCCAGTCTTTGAAGATTACTATTGTTGCCTTGGATGACACGAATTACTTGGAATGGTCTAGGGCGGCTCAACATGCGATTCGCAGCCACCAGTTGTATGGCCTTATTGATGGTACTATCGTTGAGCCATCACGTTCTGATCTCTCGTGGCGCAAATGGGATGCGGACAATTCCTTGGTTGTCTCGTGGCTTCTTCATTCGATGTATCCTCAGGTGTATCGGAGTTATATGTTGTAGGACTCCGCATACGATATTTGTACGAGAGCCCGTGATAATTACTCCCAGGCAGGCAGTTCGATGCAGATATATGAGCTAACTCGCCGTGTTCTGGAACTGAGACAGGGGACTATGTCAGTTGCTGCCTATTACTCTGAGTTTGAGCGCCTTTATCAGGAGTTGGATTTCTTTAATACCTTTACTGCAGCCTGTACGACTGATGCAGTGGCTCTACAGAAGGATAAAGACCGCTTCTGTGTTCACGTCTTCCTTATGGGCCTTAATATGGAGTTTGATGTTGTTCGTCTGCATGTTCTCCATCGTGAGCCTCTTCCCTCCCTTCGGGAGGCCTTCAGCATGCTCCTCAGTGATGAGAACCGTCGCCGCACTCTTGGCCCTACTACTGACCACTCTGCGCTCGCTGGGATTTCCCGCGGCCCCCCTCCTGTTTGCAGTCACTGCGGGAAAAGAGGTCATATCAAAGACTCATGTTTTCGCCTGCATCCGCACCTTGCTCCAGCCGGTCGAGGTTCTGGTACTCGTAGTCGAGGTGGATATCGTGGAGGTGGTCGTCCTTCTGCTGACCGTGCTCAGTCTTCTGCACACTCTACTGCGGTTCTGGAGGACACCTCTGGTGGTTTGTCTGTGGCCGAGTTAGAGGCCTTCCGCCGCATGTTGCGCTCTCACACTGACTCTACGCCTGCTTCTTCTCACGCTGTTGTTGCTTCTTCAGGTCTATCCAGCGCTCATTCTGTGTCTTTCACACCTTCTGAGTGGATTATCGACTCAGGTGCGACCGACCACATGACTGGCTCTGCCTCAGGTTTTACCTCCTACACTCCCCTTTCTGGTCGTGATAAGGTTATTGCTGTCAATGTCTCTCTCTCTCTGTCATTGCTGGTAAAGGGACAGTCTCATGTTCTCCTGACCTATCACTTTCCTCTGTTTTGCATGTCCCCTCTTTTCCCAGAAATTTACTCTCTATTAGTCACTTGACTAACTCTTTACACTGTTTTGTGACATTCTTTCCTGATGTTTGTGTTTTTCAGGATCTGGCTACGAGGCGGACACTTGGCAGTGGTAGGAATGTTGGCGGCCTGTACTTGCTGAACCAGTCTTCTCCCAGTGCTCTCTCTTCCACCAAATCTCCGACTCTTGATGATCTTCGACGATGGCATCAGCGCCTTGGCCACCCTTCTCCCTTATATCTTACTAAATTATTTCCTGTCTTTCATCATTTACTTCAGTTTTTTTCTTGTGATGCATGTGAACAGTCTAAACATGTTCGTCGTCGTTCTACTCATGTATTTGTTCCTAGTCTGTGTGCATTTGATGTTATTCACTCTGATATTTGGGGTCCATCTCGTGTTCTCTCTTTATCTGGCTATAAATGGTTTGTAACGTTTATTGATTGCTACTCCCGCACTACTTGGCTTTATATGCTTAAAAAGAAAAGTGACGTCTTTTTTTGCTTTCAAAAATTTCATAAGATGGTGGTTCAACAATTCGGAGGCAAAATACGTGTTACGTAGTGATAATGGTGGTGAATATGATGATCGCGGTGTCTTTGGGGCCTATCTGGCGGAACATGGCATCATCCATCAAACTACGTGTGTCCACACCTCCACTCAAAATGGGGTAGCCGAACGAAAAAATAGGCAGTTGCTGGAGGTGGCTCGGTGCTTACTTCTTTCTATGCACCTCCCTAAATCCTACTGGGGGGATGTTGTTCTTACCGCCGCGCATCTCATTAACCGTCTTCCGTCACGCGCTCTCTCGTTTGCCAGTGTTGTGGATATCCTCCGACATGGCCGACATGTCGGCCGACATAAAGGTTTTACGGACAAAACGACATGTTTCCGATATTATTTTGCAAAATATCCTTTTGAAATATATCCTCCGATATGTATATTATTGACCGATATATTCGCCGATATATCCCGATATTTTATCGATTGATTTTTTTCAACTTATTTTAATTAGTGTCTATGGTCCAATAGATAATAGACCAAAAATATTTCATTGTTTATGTTGTTTTTTTCCTTTTGGCTTTCTTCCTTGCCCAAGTGCATCATCAACGTCAATTATGCATGGTCTTTGAATTATGAATTAAAGATTTCTTATCTTCCATTATTATGCATGGTCTTTGAATTATGGACAACTTCCTGACATTCTACTTTCTCTTGTTTTTTTTCATGCATTATACCATTATTACTTGTATAACACAAAATGTTTATATTAGTTTAATAAATTTAGAAGTTCAATAAATATCAAATTATTATTATATTAATATATATAAATGAAAAAATGATTAAATTTATAAATAATTAAATACTAAAACCCGATATATGAAATATCCCCGATATATCCCCCGACATAGTAAAACCGACATGAAAAACCTAAACCGACGTGTCCCCGATATCCGATATCTACAACCTTGGCTACGCCCCTATCTCGTCTCGAAAAAACACACATTGTCCACACCTCTCATCTTCCCCCTCGTATCTTCGGCTCCGTATGTTTTGTTCATGTCCATAGCCCGCATCGTGATAAACTCGATGCGCGGTCTCTTCAGTGTGTTTTCGTTGGTTATTCTCCTACCACCAAAGTGTATCGGTGTTATCACCCTCCGACATGTCGGTACTATTGTTCTGTCAATGTCACCTTTCGTGAGGGGGAGTCGTACTTTGGTCCTCGTCAGGGGGAGATGACTAGCATTGGTGACGAGCTGATCGACTCCCCGCTCCCTATTGTTGCCACTCACCCTATTCCTCCTCCACCTGCTCCCGTCTCTATTGTTGCCGCTCATCCTATTCCTCCACCTACTCCTGTTCCTTCCACCTCCGCTCCTCTGATAATATACACATACTCCCGTCGTCCTACGACTGTTGAGCAAGTGCAGACCGCGGATGTTTCGCCAGTACCGGTGGCTGTCTCCAGCCCAGATTCGGATGATGACCTCCATATTCCTCTTGCCCGTCTTATAGGTAAGAAGGGTAGCACTAGTCACCCCATTGCCAACTACATTCGTTATGATCACCTTTCTCAGGCATATCAAGCCTTTATTTCTTCCCTTTCATCTATTGTTATCCCTAAGACATGGCAGGAGGCTGTTCAGATACCTGAATGGAAAACGGCAATGGAGGAGGAACTGCGTGCCTTGGACAAGAACAAAACGTGGCAGTTGGTGAGTCTTCCTCCAGGGAAGCGAACAGTCGGATCTCGTTGGGTCTACACTGTCAAACAAAACCAAGATGGTGTAGTAGAGCGGTACAAAGCTCGTTTGGTGGCTCAGGGATATACCCAGGCTCAGGGTATCGACTACCAGGAGACCTTTGCTCCTGTTGCAAAGATGAACTCTATTCGTGTGCTTTTTTCGGTTGCTGCAAGCCGGAGATGGGATCTACTTCAGCTCGATATCAAGAATGTTTTTTTGAATGACGATCTGGAGGAGGAAGTTTACATGGATATTCCTCCGGGCTCTGTTATCAAAGGGCCAAGGGAAAGGTGTGACGGGTTCTAAAATCCCTGTACGGCTTGAAACAGTCTCTGAGAGCGTGGTTTAGACGCTTTTACAAATTCATGCTTCAACTTGGATACACTCAAAGTCATGCTGACCACACACTCTTTATTAAGAGAAAGGGTGTCCAGGTCTCTATTCTTATTGTGTATGTGGACGACATTATCATTACCGGGGACCACTTGGAGGGGATCATTTATCTGAAGGATCAACTGAGCAAAGAATTTGAAGTTAAAGACCTGGGAAAGCTGAAATATTTCTTGGGAATTGAAGTGGTGAGGTCTCAACAAGGGATTTTCATCTCCCAAAGAAAGTATACTCTGGATCTTCTTGAAGAGACTGGGATGCTTGGGTGTGCTCCCGTGGACACACCTATTGAGGCTAATCATAAAATTGATGCAGATACTAGTGGAGAAAAGGTGGATGTCTCAAAATACCAACGTTTGGTTGGACGCCTCATATACTTGTCTCATACTTGCCCTGATATTTCGTATGTTGTGAGAGTCCTAAGTAAGTATATGCACTCTACTTCCATTTGTCATCAGCAGGCGGTCTTTAGAGTGCTGCGGTATCTCAAAAAGGCACCGGGTCGTGGGATCCTTTTCAAAAACGGCCAATCATTAGAAGTTGAGGTGTTTACAGATGCTGACTGGGCCGGGAGCCAAGACGATAGAAAATCAACCACTGGGTACTGCACCTTTGTGGGAGGCAACCTTGTCTTATGGAGGAGCAAAAAACAGAATGTGGTAGCTCGGTCAAGTGCAGAGGCAGAGTATAGAGCTATGGCACAGGGTGTTTGTGAAGGATTGTGGTTGAGGACTCTTCTTCGGGATATTGGTCTTCAGGAGAACAACCCTATCATGGTTTACTGCGACAACAAAGCTGCCATCAGTATTGCGCACAATCCAGTGCAACATGATAGAACCAAACATGTGGAGGTTGATAGACACTTCATCAAGGATCACCTAGACAAAGGAAATATTTGCACTCCTTTTGTGAACTCATTCGACCAACTTGCGGACGTCTTCACCAAGGGTTTATCCAGCGATAACTTCAAAGACAGCACAAACAAGTTGGGAATGATCAATATATATTCCCAACTTGAGGGGGAGAGTTAAATATATCTATTTATGTTTATTGTAGTTTTTTCTCTGAGCCTATATATATGTAAGCCCGGTTAGGGCAACCGTGTGAAAATAAATCGATTCATCTCTACTCTTTCTTCTCCTGCCATACCCAATTCATCTACTGTGCCAGCCACTTTTTCTCAATCTAGACTCCATAATTCTTCAAACAGTTCAGCAAGCTACTGCTTCACTCACTAGACTGACGAATGAGCATGCCACAAAGTTCCAAACTACACTTAATCACATGCAAACCCAGATAGATGGTGTTACTGTCTCAATGAAGGGAATGCAGGAAAGGTTGTCTTCCTTCATTGTTACTGTTGGAAAATCCCCTGTAAAGAGGCTCATTTATTTGTATTTCTTCTTTTCTCCTCTTTAATCTCACATCATGTATAGGAATCTCTTTTCTCTTTCTCCCTCCTATAAATATGTATTCATACCTTGTATTTGATTATTGAGAAAGTATATACAAGTTTGAGGATTTATCTACATGGTATCAGAGGGAACGGTCCGGCCTGTTTTTTTTCTAATCGCCCAGTCTTCCAGTTAACCGGGCGGCCAGTGTCCTTTCTAACCGCCTGCTCCTCCTGATTACCGGGCGACTTGTTCTCCAGCTTGCTGCAGTATCTTGCAGCCTGCTCCCTTTCTAACCGCTTCCTGGTGGTTAGAATTTCTGTAACCGCGGCTTCCCGAGCGGTTAAGGTCGTTCTAACCGCTACCTCTGCTCTCTCTCTCTCTCTTGTGGCTTCCACCACTTCTCCTTCTCCTCCCTTTTATAACCTTTCTATCAGGTGGGGCCTTCCATCCCTTGTTTTCCTCTGCCCGCGAGGTTTCATCCCGGCTACCCACTTCCCCTCTACTCAGTGCGGTCTCCTTGTCTGTCCGTCGAGATCTTCCCTTCTCGATGCTCTCCACCCGTCTCGTCGCGACTTTTCTTAGTTGTTACTCGTTGCGGCCTCCTTGTCAGCGCGCCGAGTTCTTGACTTCTCGTTGATCTGCTCCCTGCTCGCCGCGACTTGTCTTAGTCTCCGCGACTTCTCTTCTCGCCGCGATTTGTTCTCTTAGTTGTTGCGGCTTCCCTCATCCCGGCGAGCTCCGCATCTAGGTCGCGGCATCTTCCCTTGTCGCTGGTATGTTCACCGTGACCGAGCGGCCTTCTCGACCGGGTTGTTCTCTGCTTAGTCGCTGTGACTTGTCTCCTCGAAGGCGGCTTCTCCTCTCTGCTGCGGGCTCCGCATATTGGTCGCGACATCCTCCTTGCCACTGGTGTGTTATCACCATGACCGTACGGTTTCTCCTCTTCTCTAGTCACGGCGGCTTCTCCCAGCTAACCGCTCCGCATTTTGGTCGTGGCAGCTTTGTTGCCTTGCCGCTGGTGTGTTGTCACCAAGACCATGCGGTCTTCTCGCTCGGGTTACCGTGTGGCCTCCTGCTCGCTGGTCTGCCCGTGCGGTCTCCCCTCAGTTCGCTGGTTTTTTTCCGCCGGCCTAGCCTCCTGCCGCCTTGTCATGGGGTCCTCTCTTGATTCTACCGGACAGACGGCTTCCTCCTTTGCAAACCGCCCGTCCTCTACCCCTGAACTCCGTGATGAGTTGCGGATTACTACTATTTTGTTAGCCGGGAAGAACTTCGTGGAGTGGGTACACTATGTTCGCCGCATACTTCAGTCCAAAGGCTTTTTACATCACTTGACTCGAGCGGCTCCTGCTGCTCCTACTGACGATTGGTTGCGCAACGATGGTCAGGTTCAGACATGGCTCCTCAACTACCTTGATACAGAACCCTACTGCATGACCATGTATCACAAAACGGTCAAGGCAATGCGGGATGAGCTTCAGTCTCTATATTTCGGTAAAGATAGTTTCCAGCACCTATATGACATCATCACTGATCTTCAGACCCTTGATGTTGGTGGGGCCACCGATCTCACCTCCTTTGTTGCTCGCGCCAAGACTCTGGTTGAAACATGGATAAAACATCAACCTCCCAAGCTAAATTTTGTTGAACAACGTGCTCAAAAAGAAGTTGTCGGTGTTTCCATGATGATGGCTCATGTATCATCTCATCTTCGGAGCTTTCGGGCTCAGATCCTCTCCTCTACTATCAGATGTGTGTTCCATGTTGCTCAAGGTCTCACCACCTCCTGATAATTCTGCTCCTTCGTCACCGGCTCTCCTTCAGCAGACTTATGCACCCCTACTGCTTGTCCCTCCTCCTGGGGGGCATTCTGGATCTCGGGGACGAGGTCGGGAAGGTCGGCCTCGACCAAAGTGTTCCTTCTGCGGTAAGGACGGTCACCTGCTATCACAAGCATGGGCTTCCTCCTCGTCCACAGGCCACTATTACTGCTACCGACACCTCCGCTCGTACTGACCTTGAAGAGATCTGCCTTTAACTCCAACAACTTCATGGTCTGCTCAGTCGCGCACCTGTCTCCATTTCCTCTGCTGCCTCCATCTCCCACGAAGGTATTGCTTGTCTCTCCACTAGTCCGCGCTGGATAGTGGACTTAGGTGTCACTCATCACATCACCTCCCTGCAACCACATCAATACTTGTATTCTCCTCATCCTAAGTGTATCACAGTGGCCAATAAGGACACTATTCCTGTTTCAAGCTCTGTTGATATCCCTCTCACTTCTTCTCTCTCTCTCTCTACGCTCGACTCTTCACATTTCGGGCTCCTCGTTTAAGTTGCTTTTTGTTGGTCGCCTTACTAATGATTTAAATTGCTCTGTAACCTTTACCTCTTCTTCTTTTCTGATACAGGATCGACAGACGCGGACTATTATTGGTAAGGAATGACTGCAAAACGGGCTTTACCTCCTTGATGAATCTCCGGCTATCCTCTCTTTCGTCTCCTCCGTCGATTGGCATCGGCGTCCTGGGTATGCCCCTTTACCAGTCCTCCAGAAGGCTCTACCAGATATATCTCTACCTCCTTTTCAGTGTGAATCATGTGTGTTCGGCAAGCAGCCTCGATCATCTTTTTTGTCTCATTGTACTCGGAGGACTGCTCCTTTTATTTTAGAACACTCCGATATTTGGTGTCCGTACAAAGTCACTAGCATTTCTGGTTATCGTTATTTTCTAACTTTTATTGATGATTATTTGTGAATGGCGTGGCTATACTTACTTCGTGATCGCTCCGAGTTTTCCCGTCTCTTTCGGGCTTTCCTCCTTGAGACCCGCACGCAATTCTCCACGAACATCAAAACTATTCGCACTGATAATACTCACGAATACACTAGTCATGAATTTGTGATTCTTTGCTCTGAATTTGGGGTCATTCACCAAACTTCATGTGCTTATACCCCCCAACAAAACGGAGTCGTTGAACGTAAGAATTGACATCTTCTCGATGTGACTCGCTCCATCATGCTTCAAATGAGAGTTCCCAAAGCTTATTGGAACTTTGTATTTTCGACGTCTTGATATCTGATTAATCGTCTTTCTTCCCTCATACTCCACAATGTCACTCCGTTCAGCCTCATGTTCCCGTCTACTCTGGCATTCTCTCTCACACCTCGTACCTTTGGGTGCACTTGCTACGTTCACACTCTTGGTCCATCTTTGGACAAATTGGATCCCCGAACAGCCAAACACATCTTTGTTGGCTACTCTCGGACTCAAAAAAGCTACGTATGCTACTCTTCGGCTACCCGCAAGGTGACAATCTCTGCTGATGTTACATTTTGGGAGGATCTTCCATTCTTCTCTGCTTCAGATCATACACCTCTACCACCAACCGTCCTACGTCCTGTCATTCTCGTTACCACTCCACCACCAAGAATTCCTGCCCAGGCTCCCCATATTTCCAAGCAACCTCTTATACGTGTCTACACTTGTCGTCATCCTGCCTCTGTTACCCCACTGCAGTCGGCTTCGACCTCTGATGTTACGTGTCCTGCTGATCCGCCACCAGAATCTACAGCTCATCCCATGTCAAATTATGTATCCTTACATCGCGTATCTCCACAACTTCAAACTTTTACCACTTCATTATCCTCGATTTCTGTACCTAACTCTGTGCAGGAGGCTCTCTAACATCCTGCCTGGCGGGCGGCCATGGAAGAAGAAATGACAGCTCTCTGAGTTAACCAGACCTGGAACTTGGTAACTTTACCTACCGGTCAGACACATGTTGGGTGTAAATGGGTCTTTGTCATCAAACATGCTCCTGATGGGACGATTGACCGTCTGAAGGCCCGCCTGGTAGCTCGTGGTTTCACCCAACAGCAGGTCTCGATTATGAGGAAACATTCTCTCCGGTGGCCAAGCTTAACACCGTTCATGTTCTCCTCTCCATGGTTGTGCATCGCCAATGGACCTTACACCAACTGAATCAAAAATGTGTTTTTCAACGGCGACCTCCAAGAAACGGTTTACATGCAGCAACCTCCCGGGTTTGAGACCACGGGGGAGTCCCGAGTTTGTCATCTTAAGAAGTTCATTTATGGTCTCAAACAATCCCCTCGGGCATGGTTTGACAAGTTAGTAAAATCTTCCAGCAAGTCGGCTTTACTCGAAGTTCAGCTGACTTCTCTCTGTTCACGCGTCATCAGGCAATGGGAACTGTTCTTCTGTTGATTTATGTTGATAACACTGGAGACGATTCAAAGGGCATCCAAGCGGTCAAACAGCACCTCAGCTCCGTCTTTCAAACAAAAGATCTGGGGCATCTTTGATACTTCCTCGGTCTTGAGATCGCAAGACGACCGGATGGACTTGTCATCTCCCAAATGAAGTACTGTCTGGATCTCCTTCAAGATGTCGGCTACTCTGGATGCAAGCCTACTACTCCAATGGAAGCAAATCATAAGTTATGTGAACATTCTTTTGATACAGATCTTCCTCTTCAAAATCCGGAATACTATCGACGACTGGTTAGGAAATTGATCTACCTAACGGTCACAAGACCGGATATATCCTACGTTGTTGGGGTGGTCAGCAGGTTTATGCATGCCATGCGAACATCTCACCTTCAAGCTGTTGAGCACATCCTTAGATACCTTAAAACTGCTCTGGGTCAAGGATTGGTATACAAAACCTCATCCTCTACTCTAACATTGGTTGATTATTCTGATGCAGACTATTCTGGTTCCTTGGATGATCGTTGGTCAACCAGTGGCTTTTGTACCTATTTTGGAGGTCATCTCGTTACCTGGCGAAGTAAGAAACAAGCAGTGGTTTCTCGATCCTTAGCTGAAGCAGAATACCGATCGATGGCATCTGTTGTCTCTGAGCTTACCTGGCCTGAAAGTCTCCTTGTCGATCTAGGGTAAAACTTCCCTCACCTACCATCCTGTTATGTGACAGCCAAGCGGCTATACGCATTACAAAGAATCCAGTCTTTCATGAAAGAACGAAACATATTGAAGTGAACTATCACTTTATCTGGGAGAAAGTCCAAATGAAGAAGATAGAATTGAAGCATGTTACGGGTATTGAACAAGTTGTTGATATCCTCACAAAGGCTCTACCAAGTATCCTATTTTACCAATTTTTGTCCAAGCTGGGTGCATACGACTTGTAAGCTCCAGCTTGCGGGGGAGTGTTGGAAAAGCCCATGTAAAGAGACTCATTTATTTGTATTCCTTCTTTTCTCCTCTTTAGTCCCACATCATGTATAGAGCACTCTTCTCTCTTTCTCCCTCCTATAAATATGTATTCATACATTGTATTTGATTACTGAGAAAGTATATACAAGTTTGAGGATTTTTCTACTGTTAGCAAAAACTTTCTTAACCTCATTGGCTCATGAGATCGAAGGGGGAGATGCAGGAGGAAGAGGGGGAAGATCGGGACATGATAGAGGATCATTGTTAGGGCAATACTACGGGAGAAAGCAACTAAGAGAGAGATCTAAGAAGACTAAGAGAGGATTAGGGTTGGAAGGAGGGAAGAGAGGCTACCTGATAATATTCTTCATAATCCCCTAAGGGGGGCTGCCCAGATATATATATATCCGGGCATGGAGGGGCCGGCCGGCCCCTCCCAAGGGGGCTGAACCCGCCTGGTTCAGCCCCTGGACGGCCGGTTCACTGAGTGGGGGCTGAACCGGAAGGTTCAGCCCCGTTGTTTAGCGCGCCCTTGCTCCTCCGAACATAACGACGACCTGTAAAGCGTAGCAGGGGCGTAACATTCCCCTCCCCATCAAGAACCAACTTGTCCCCAAGGTGGTAGTCCGGGTAGAGCTCCTTGAAATCGAAGAAGTCTACCCAAGAGTTGTGTGCTGGCGACAGGTTCTTCCATTTGACCAAGAGCTCGGGTCGGTATTCCGTGCCCCGGTTCTTCCACTTGTGCCTCAAAATATCTTCTGGAAGCGGCCGCAGCTCACCCGTAGAAGTAACCTCAGGCAATAAAGTACTTGGCTGGACATGCGGACCCAACTTCTGCTTGAGCAAGGAGACGTGGAATGTAGGATGAATGCGGGAACCCTCCGGCAATGCCAAAGTATAAGCTACCGGCCCCACCCTGCTGATGATCTGAAAGGGGCCGTAGTAGCGCGGGGACAGCTTCTGGTTGCCACGACGAGCCACGGACAACTGCCGGTACGGCTGGAGCTTGAGAAAAACTTCGTCACCAACGGCGAACTCCCGCTCCATGCGATGCTTGTCCGCCTGGGACTTCATGCGTTCATGTGCTAGGCGTAGATTCTCCCGAAGAGTGACCAACATGCGATCCCGATCCAGAAGAGCACGATCCACCGTCGGAAGAGTTGTGCTGCCCGGCTCATAGCTGGCCAAAGTCGGAGGCGGCCTCCCGTAAACCACCTCAAACAGCGTCATCCTGCTGGCTGAGTGATATGTCATGTTGTAACAGTACTCGGCCCAGTGTAACCAATCCGGCCAACTCTGAGGCTCATCCATCACAAAGCAACGAAGATACGTCTCGACACCCCGATTGAGCACCTCCGTCTGGCCATCCGACTGCGGGTGATGTGTCGTGCTGAAGTGTAAGCGAGTACCCTGCAACCTGAACAGCTCCCTCCAGAACCCACTGACGAAGGTGGGGTCTCGATCAGAAATAATGGCACGAGGGAGGCCATGCAGTCGAACGATTTCTCTAGCAAAGAGTGCGGCCACGGACTCCCCGGTATACGGATGGCTGAGGGCCAGAAAATGGCCATATTTGGAAAGCTTATCCACCACGACCAGAATGACTGACTTTCCTTTAGACTTAGGCAGCCCATCAATAAAGTCCATGGACACCGTGTCCAAAATAAGCTGCGGGATGTCCAATGGCACGAGTAGCCCTGCAGGAGAAGAAGTCTCATATTTCTGCCGCTGGCAGATGTCGCAGTGGCGAACAAACTGTTGAATGTCCCGTCGCATGCCTGCCCAAAAAAACGTTTGCTCTCGCCCTCTGGAGGGTCCGGAGCACCCCCGCATGCCCTCCTGTGGGCGACGAGTGGAACTCATGCATCAATACCGTCTTCCAAACTGAATCGGCGGGCACGACCACCCGGCCCCGATAGTAAAGCCGGCCATTACACAAGTGATAGCCAGCCGCCCCTGTCTCTCCCCGCTGTAAAGTTTCCACCAACGGCCGTAGCGTGTCGGATCGCAGTACCTCCTCCTGAATATCCTCTTCTCCAAGAAAAAGAATCCTTCTGCAGCAGCTGGGTCAATGGTCGGGCTATCTTCCCATAGTCCTGCACAAACCGTCGGTAGTACCCTGTGAGCCCCAAAAAACCCCGCAAGGCACGGACTGTAACCGGTCGCGGCCAGGACTGCATACTCTGAATCTTCCGTGGGTCGGCCCGAACGCCCTAACCGGAGACCAAATGGCACAAGTACTCCACCTCCTCCTGCCTGAAGGAGCACTTGGAACGGTTGGCATAAAGATGGTGCTGATGAAGTCTGGCAAGGACCTGTTCCACGTGGCGCACGTGGTCCTCCCAGTTCGCGCTGTAGATGAGGATATTATCAAAGAATATCAGGACAAACACCCGCAGGAAATCTCTGAATATCTCGTTCATGTTGGCCTGGAATGTAGCGAGCCCTCCAGTCAGCCCATTGGCCATAACCAAAAACTCATAATGGCCGTCATGTGTCCGGAAAGCCGTCTTATGGATGTCCTCCTGTGCCATCAAAATCTGATAATATCCGGAACGAAGATCCAGCTTGGTGAACCGCTGCGCCCCATGCAGCTCATCCAGTAACTCTTCTATGTGAGGAATCGGGAAATTATCTTTGACAGTAGCGTCGTTCAAGGCACGGTAGTCCACACAGAATCTCCAGAACCCGTCCTTTTTCTTGACCAAAATAATAGGGGCCGAGAAGGAACTCGTACTCGGCCGAATGATGCCGGCCTCCAGCATCTCGCGGACACTGCGTTCAATCTCCGCCTTCTGGACGTGTGGGTAGCGGTACGGACGAACATTCGTAGGCTCAGCACCCGCCTTGAGCGGAATACGGTGATCTCGAAACCTCGGCGGTGGCAAAGTGCGTGGCTCCTGAAAAACATCGGCATAATCTGTCAGAAGTAACTGTAACTGAACCGGTACCTCAGAAGGTGTGGAATCGCCGGTCTGGACCTCCCGAAGGACGGCCATCATCTGCCCATCCTCGCTCAACCGCTGCAAGCTGCGAAGAGAAACCTCCTTAACAAGAGATGACATGATACCCTTCAGGCAAAACTGTTTCTCCCCGTGCACAAACTCCATAGTCATGTGTTCCCAATCAAAAGTCACCCGTTGTAACTGGCGTAACCACTGAACTCCCAGCACCATGTCTAAGCCCCGAATAGGTAACAGGTAGACGTCAGTCAGTCCCACATAACCGTGTATCCGCATCTCCACTCCCTTCAGCACCCCCTCGCACTGCAGCTTGCTGCCATCCGCCACCATAACGTGAAAGGCAGCCCCCCTGTCAACCACGTGCCCAACTCGCCGTGTCACGTCGGGATGTATGAAGTTGTGGGTGCTCCCACTGTCCACCAGAATAGTAACCTTCTCTTGGGCAATCCGGCCTGCCAGCCGCATAGTAAGCGGGGGAGCGCAACCCTCAAGAGCATGTAGACAAACCCCGAACTCAGTCTCCTCCAAGTCCACCTCCAACTCCTCGTCCGGAGCCGGCTCGTCCGCATCCTGATGCAACATGAAAACCTGTATCTTCTGGCATTTATGACCTGACACAAACTTCTCGTCGCAATTAAAGCACAAGTCCTTCTCCTTCCGAGCGGCCAACTCACTCCAAGACAACCGAGTCACCGTCGGTTTGTTACCCGTGGGTTGCTCCCGTCGTGCTGCTGTGGCAGGGGCCAAAGGCGGCCTACTCGTGATGCGGGCCCGCTGCCTGTTGAACATCTCCTCCTGGATACGCGCCAAAGTAATGGCGTGGTTCAATGAACGAGGCATGAGTGCCTGCACCTCGTCACGAATGTGCTCCTAGAGACCAGATATGAAACAGCTGTAGAGTGTCCTCTCCGGCCACTGAACCCGATTCGCCAACTTCTCGAACTCAGTGCGATACTCCATCACCGACCCTTTCTGACGAAGCTTCTGAAGGAGGGCCTCAAAGTTCTCGTACTCCAGTGGACCAAATATGGCCGTAAATCCATCCACAAACTCCCCCCAAGGCACGTACTCCCGTCCTCCCAGGAACCACTGCGTCCACTGAAAAGCGTCGTCCTTCAAGTGGAAGGACGTTAACTGCACCCACTGTCCGTCAGGCACCTCCTGGTACTGGAAAAAAAGTTCCGCCTTTTGAATCCATTCCAAGGCGTCGCCGCCCTCGAACTCCGGAAAGTACATACGAGTAAATCCGGGAGTCAAGCGTTGTGCCCCCTGACCTCCTTCCCGTCTTGCGGGCTCCCCTTGCTCGAAACCGCCGTAGCCTTGATGCTGACCCGCTCCCCAAGGAGGGGGTTGCGGCTGGCCGCCCCATCCTTGGCCAAAACCGGCCACTCCTGGCGCCCCAAACCCACGAGAAGGAGGGAGGAGCCCTCCCCTTTGCTGTCCCGTGGTATCGGGTGGCCGTCGGAACCCACCCGGGTCTTCCCAGCCCCGACGCCCCTGCCCGCGGGCCGATCCAGGCTCGCTGAACCCGCCTGCTACAAATCCCGGTGGAATCGGCCCCGCCAAGCCCCCATACACCGCCGACGAACCCCCTGCTACTCCGTACGCCGCCGATCCGGGACCTCCCGACCCACCTGCGGCCGATCCTGGCGGAATCGATCCCGTCGGGCCTCCATACGCTGCCGCCGAGCCCGCGCCGGGCTGGATCCCGCCGACGCCGTCCGTGAAACGCACGCCCAGTTCGGCCCCCAATCCCGCCGAGTCCTCACTAGCCGGCGCCTTCCCTTTCAACAAGACCTTCAATTCCTCCATCCGAGCCTCCATCCGCCCTTCCATGGCTGCCATCGAGTCGGTTAGGCCAAAAACGTTCTCCTCTAGGGTTTCAATCCGTGAGGACTCCTCTTGAGTGCGAGTGGTCACCATATCGTAGAGGACTCCTCTGATACCAAATGTTAGGGCAATACTACGGGAGAAAGTAACTAAGAGAGAGATCTAAGAAGACTAAGAGAGGATTAGGGTTGGAAGGAGGGAAGAGAGGCTACCTGATAATATTCTTCATAATCCCCTAAGGGGGGCTGCCCAGATATATATATATCCGGGCATGGAGGGGCCGGCCGGCCCCTCCCAAGGGGGATGAACCCGCCTGGTTCAGCCCCTGGCCAGCCGGTTCACTGAGTGGGGGCTGAACCGGAAGGTTCAGCCCCGTTGTTTAGCGTGCCCTTGCTCCTCCGAACATAATGACGACCCGTAAAGCGTAGCGGGGGCGTAACAATCATGCTACTAATGTTACAGAACATCCTACAACATCAGCTCTAAGGGAGACATCAAGACAGGGGGAATAACCATAATGATGTACTTATGATTGAAGAGAAGCTGCACAAATTGATTGAAGAGACTCAAGGGGTTATTAATGCTGAAAATTCGTTGGATGTATCAAAGGATGCAGAAAAAGCCGCTCCACCGGTTCAGCAAGCAGAAAATGAGGAACAATCACTAATAGTTCATTATACCAGAAAAAGGAAGGCTGAGAATAAAAAGAGTTAACACGTATGTTCCCAAGAAGAATTATTCAAAAGTTGAGGAAGATATCAAAGAGAATTTTAAATATGTTTTTGCATGACTCTGGACTAATTTATGACTTGGGCTTCATTTGGCATTCCGTTTTTGTCCGGTGCATTTTCGTCAAACGCGACGCTGTCTATTTTTTTCATTTGGATTGTCGCCTTCTTATCGAACCTCTAGCGTTTCATTGTAGGCACAAAAACTGGCGAACCGAAACGGACCCCGTGAGCTCAGTTCGAGAAAAAATCTCGAATTGTTTTCCCGCCCCGTCTCTCTCCCATCGCCGCCAAATTCGTTCGCCGGAGGTGGACGAGTTGAGACTGGCTCCGCCTCCGCCAAACTCCAGCACCTCCTCCTACTCCTGGAGATCACCGCCAAACTTTAGCTCCGCCTCCTTGCCTCCGCCAAGCTCTGCTTCTCTATCTGGAGCCTAGAGGTCACAGCCATCGGAGGAGGTGCTGGAGCTTGGCTTAGCTCCGCCTCCTCCTCCCCAGCCTCTATCAAACTCTACTTTCCATCTGAAGGTCGCCGCCACCGGAGGAGGTGCTAGAGTCTGGTTTGGCTCCGCCTCCGGGAAATAAAAAATGAAAGAATGGCGGAGGCAGGGCAGAGAGAAACGGCGGAGGAAGGGGCAGAGAAACAGTGAAAATTACAAAAACAATTTATATCTATAGTTTATACAGTAATATATATAAATATATATATATATTAATATATATATATATATATATTAATATATATATATATATATATATATTAATATATATATATATACTAGAAAACGGTTTTTTTTCAGCAATTATAAAAAAATTATTTTATAAAAACAGTTATAGTATATAAATAAAAAGTTATATAATATTAATAAAAATAAATAATATTTTCAAAATTTTATTAAAAAAATATTTATAAAACGTCGCAACTATTTTGTCAAATAGTTCTCTGTTTTGAACAGCACTGAAAACGCAGACTTTCCAAACAGATCTTCATTTTCATCAATCAGTTTTCAACATCTTCATTTACAAACTTTCATATCCAACGGCTCCTTTTACAACCGCAACCGTCCTACCAAATGAAGCTCTAATCATTACAAACTTCTTGATAAGATTATCTCATATAAATTCTATCTTGAAAATATAAGTCTCTCGGTTGCAAAAAGTTCTCAGTTGTCTGCTTATACATTGTTTTTCTTTATATGTCAATGTTGTAAATTATTTGTTTTTTTATTTCATTATGACTGTAAAATCACTTAAAAGATTGTAAAATTTGTTAAGTTAAATAGGAGAAAATTGTTAAGAAAAATCCTACTTATTTAACTTAACAAATTATTCATAAGTGATCCTTACACTCTATGTTAATTACTCATGATGAATAATAAGAGTAATTTGGTCATATATGTCCTAAGAAGTCGGTTAAGTCAAGTGCATGAGAAAAGCACACTGAATATAGGAAGAAAAATAGTCAAAGTAATTATGTGTCGACTAGAGGTCGACGCAACGACAACTCCAAATCAACGTACCTTCGATTGGACGTCAGCGCACCTTCAAAAGTTAAGTTGTCGCACCTCCAAAGCAGAAGACGACGCATGCGTCAATAAGATTTTGACACAACGACAATTATTTGGCCAAGTCAGCAGAGCTAGCTTTATATTAAACGCGGATCTCGACGCACCTTCCACTAGAAATTGACGTAGCGTCGAATTAAATACAGAATAGAAATTTCAGAAGATTTGTCCAGAGTTATTTGAAGAAGATTATTATGGAATTCTTTTGAATTTTTATTGTTGCTAGAAAAAAAGCTCAAGGAAAGAATTCTCCACAGAAATTTTGAAGGTATATTTGAAAGATATATTTCAAGAGGTTAACGTGATTGACGAAGACAAATATAGAAGAATATTGTCTTATACCTTCAGAAGATAGTTTTCCAGAAGGAGAGAATTCGAAATTGTCTAAGGACTGATATACTCAGACTTCAACAAGAAGAATACAACAACATAGACAGACGATACAACAATAGATTATTGACTGAAGAGACTCTTCTTCTTCCTCTCCTCTCTGCTACAACTACGGTTAATTTGAGAACAATCTGAAATACAAGTGGATCAAAAGCAAAAGAAATCACTGCACCTACTTCTAGCAAGGATTTATTCTTTAAAAGGATCCAGTACACTTAGTGCCAACAGTTCTAAGATATATGTTGAAAGATGACTCATCATAGAATACTATTCTTCTTCTCTTTTACTTTATCTCATTATATAACTGAGTAAAAAGTTTTAAGAATCTCTCTTCAAACAATCAATCTTAATTCTGAGAGTCTCCTTAACAAAAGACTCGATACTTGGTTCAAGATCTTTTTATCAAAAGATCTAAACTTGGTTCTAAGAATCTCCTTAACAAAAGACTATGTTGCTGGTTTTGACAGTCTCCTTATCAAAAGACTCGCACTGGGATAATGTATTTCTACCAAGGTGGTAGAAGAGTGGATGTACCCAGATTTTGGCGAACCATTATATCTCTGTCTTCTGTGTTTGCCAATTTTTTGTGTTGTCTCTATTTTGTTTTTTGCACTCTTTATTTTTGCATTTGTTTATTTTATTGTGCTCGTAATTGAGGATGCTAATCTGAGATAAGGATTGAACATAGTAAATAGTTTTTAGCAAATATTTTTAAATCTCTATTCACCCTCCTCTAGAGAATTCTCAGAAGCATAAGTCACAACTGTTCACCCATTCAGATTATCTAGGAAATGAATTGATTGTTGTATGCGTGAAACGCATCATCTCCCCTCCCTGTTACTATTGTAATTCTCGGGCATCTCCAAGGAGACTCCTCTGTTCTTCCTCCAGGCTTCCCCTCAATAATTTATTTCCCTTTATTTCTTCGTGATCCATTTTGGATCATAACAGTTAGTATCAGCGGATTCACTCATCGGACCACCGCTGCAAAGGAGATTGGCGAATGGGAAAAATCAAGTGCTACGCCAGAAATTTGCATCAATTAAACGAAGGAAGATGGAGACACTGGCAGCAGTTAAGGGTGATGGAGAAGTTGCGCAACATGATCACAACAATGACAGAAAGAAATTGACGGCGATGTCTGAGTGTCGATGGAACTCTCCTCCACCCATCAAAAAGCTCTACCCCAATTCGACAAAATTCCAACAGAGGTTTCCATGAGGTGTCGTTGGGGATGCAAACGATTCGTTCAGGTTAGCTCTAACCTTTGAGGGGCTAGAATTTTGACAACTCACCATTTTTGATCAAGTGCCAGAGTAGAGCAGAGTTGTGATGGCGAAGGAAATGGAGGAACGGCCAACCACATCTACATTACGGCATCGACAACCAGAAGCTTTCTGCATAACAGACTCGACAAATTTCGTCAACCTCCAGTCTGCCGCCAAGCTTGGAGCTAGTGGCGCACCAAGTTTAAGGAAGAAAAGTCAGTGCATCACCTCTCCTCCAACTACCATCCTAAAAGGCATAATGGTTTGTACGAGGGTCTCAAACCCATAGATATCATGTGTGGGTGTGATGCCAAATGAGAGGACAATGCGGGGAAGAAGAGCGCACCCTCATTTGATCCATGAGGACAAGGATCTTTTGAAGAAGGGACATTTGATATGTTCCTTTTTATTGAATTATCATTAAGTGTCGTTATTAGTTGTATTTCAGTTATTCCTATGTGTGAAGATGTTACGCCTCCGGACGGCGTCTGCTTATTTGAGCGTGAATACACACGGCAACGCAAGGGGTCTGAAGGAAACAACAGGGCTGAACCAACCGGTTCAGCCCCCACTATCTAAATAGCGGATCGGGGGGTTGAACCAACCCGATTCAACCCCCATTGGGGCCGGCCGGCCCCCTTAGCCGGCCAGCCTTGGTCCGGGTATAAACATACTCGGACCCCCTCTTGAAGAACTATGCAAGATTATTATCAGGTATTCTCTCTGTTGGGGTCCAGCAACGCCCCCGGTGTTGGGAGGTACGGCGTGAGGCGCTATGGCCCACACTAGTAGAACAAAAGGGCGTGTCCCCTGGGCCTAACTGGCCGCCCTGTGGATCCTGCTGTACAGCTCTATAAAGGAGTGGTAGCGTCCTTCCTAACAGTCCGGGCTTTTGGGAGAGTTGGTTGCGTCGTGTTCCCTAACAGTGGTATCAGAGGAGGTCACTGGTTCGAAACCCCGGGGTCGTTTCTGGAGGGGGGGATTGTTGGGGTCCAGCAACGCCCCCGGTGTTGGGAGGTACGGCGCGAGGCGCTATGGCCCACACTAGTCGAACAAAAGGGAGTGTCCCCTGGGCCTAACTGGCCGCTCCGTGGATCCTGCTGTACAGCTCTATAAAGGAGCGGTAGCGCCCTTCCTAACAGTCCGGGCTATTGGGAGAGTTGGTTGCATCGTGTTCCCTAACAGCTCCTTTCATGCTCTCAACCCTAATTTCTCCTCTTAGTTCTCTAGATCTATCTCTCTCTCTCCCACCTTCATAACATTTGGTATCAGAGGTTCCTTCCTCAACCATGGTTGCTACTCGCGGACAAGAAAAGGCTAGTCGTTTGGAAACTCTGGAGGTAAAATATGTCGGATTGACGGATTCGATGGCCTCCATCGAGGAAGAGATGAGGGCGTCCACCCAACGCTTGGAAGAGCGGATCGACTAAAGGATGGACAAACTCAAGGTCTTGCTCGCGCAAAATCTCAAGGGGAAATCACCGGTGCAAGAGGAGAGCGGCGGAGGATCAAATCCGGCCGCGGAATCTCAACCGGCTCGACACCCAGCCGCGTATGGCGGGGAATCGGCGGGATCGGCCGATCTGTCTCGGAACGGAGTTGGATCGACCGACAATGGAGGCGGCGGGGCTACGGCGGGCTGGGTAGGTCGCGGACTCACAGCGGGGACGGGATCCGTCCCGTACGGGGATCAGGACATCGGAGCAGGCCGTCCGCCCTGGACGCGGACCGGCATCGACAAGTCGGGCTACGGTAGGGCTCCAGGAGTCGGGACGGCGAGGATTCTTCCCCAGCCGCGAGGCGGCGGTGCTGCAGGGATTGGAGCAGGTGTTCCTTGGGGGGGGGGTCCTATCAAGGCTTTCCGGGACAGTAGCATCAAGGCTGCCCGGGCGCATACGCTGGGGGCATGGACCCAAGACGGCCGACATGGAACGGGCAAGGACCGAGGTGGCAAGGGCAAGCCGCACCAAGGGCGTACATGGCCCCGAAGCTGACACGCATGAATTTCCCTCGGTATAACGGAGGGGACGTCTTGGAGTGGGTACAGAAGGCGGAGTTGTTTTTCAGCTATCAAGAGGTGCCAGAGGTACAGTGGGTGCAACTGGCGTCCTTCCACTTGGAGGACGACGCTTTTCAGTGGACGTAGTGGTTCCTTCGGGGACGGGATTATTTGTTGTGGGCGGAGTTTGTCGATGGGTTCACCGCTCGGTTCGGGCCCCTGGAGTTTGAGGACTTTGAGGCCCTCTTGCAAAAGTTACGTCAGAAGGGCACCGTGATGGAATACAGGACGAAGTTCGAAAAGTTGGAAAATAGGATGCACTGGGAGGAGAGGACACTCCTCAATTGTTTCGTCTCTTGGTTGAAGGACCACTTAAAAGATGAGGTTCAGTCGAACATGCCCCAACAGCTTGAATCACGCCATCAGTCTGGCCCGCATTCAGGAAGAGCGGTTCAACAGGCAGCGGTCCCGTACTACAGTGAAGCCCACTACTACACCGGCGACTGCCGGGAGGGATCCACCGGTAGTCGGACCGCCTACGGTGACGCGACTGTCGTGGGGTGAGTTACAGGCAAGGAAGGAGAAGGGACTCTGTTTCAACTATGACGAGAAGTTCACGGCGGGCCATAAATGTCAGAAGGTACAAGTCTTTATGTTACATGAAGATGTGGAGGACGAGCCGAGCCCAGAGAAGCAGCTCCCCGCTGAAGACTTGGTTCTGACCGAGTTCGGGGTTTTCCTACATGCTATGGAAGGGTGTAACCCTCCTCCACTCACTATGCGGCTTGCGGGAAGGATCAGCCAAGAGAAGGTGACTATTCTGGTGGACAGTGGGAGTACACACAATTTCATCCATCCCTACGTGGCCCAACGGGTTGGGTATGTGATTGATACGGGGGCTGCCTTCCAGGTTATGGTGGCGGACAGCAGCAAGTTGTCATGCGAAGGTATGCTAAAAGGGGTGGCGCTTCGGATGCAGGGCTACGTGGGCTGCGTGGATGTCTATCTTTTACCCATTCAGGGAACAGACATGGTACTGGAAGTTCAGTGGCTGCAGCAGTTGCGACGGGTCACTTTTGATTGGGATCAGATGATGATGGAATTCATAAAGCAGGGGAAACAATTCTGTTTGAAGGGTCTCACATCTTCGCCAGTAAAGGAAGTATATCTTCGAAGCATGCAGCAACTCGGGGAGGCAGCAAGTTTGATGGTGGTACTTTTGGGGGTGAGGTCGGATGAGGCCGTGCAATCTGAGGTGCCCATACAGATGCAGTCCCTTGTGGAGGAGTATGCTGAAGTTTTCAAGGAGCCACGCACACTTCCGTCGTCACAGTTTCGGGATCATCAGATTGTACTCAAGGCAGGGGCGGAGCCTACCAATATCTGGTCATATCGATACCCGCGCATGCAGAAGGTTGAGATTGAGCGCAGCGTTCGGGAGATGCTCGATTCGGGAATCATCCGGCCCAGCACGAGCTCATTCTCGGCCCAGATCATTCTGGTCAAGAAGAAGGATGAGTCGTGGCGGTTTTGTGTGGACTACCGTGCACTGAACAGCGCCACCCTGAAGGATAAGTTCTCGATTCCATTGATTGAAGAACAGTTGGGCGAGCTACACGGGGCGGCACGGTTCACCAAGCTGACCTTCGGTCGTGCTACTACCAGATCCTCATGCGGGAAGAAGACGCCCACAAGACGGCCTTAAGGACTCACGATTGGCACTATGAGTTTTTGGTGATGGCCAACGGGTTGACTGGCGGACCGTCCACCTTCCAGGCTAATATGAACGAGATCTTCTGTCCGCTCCTTCGCCACTTTGTGCTGATTTTTTTCGATGACATCCTCATATATAGTGCTAGTTGGGAAGAGCACTTGCGCCATGTCGCGCAGGTCTTCTCCCTGCTGCGCAAGCATCAGCTCTATGTCAAGCGGTCAAAGTGTTCTTTCGGTCAGGAGAAGGTGGAGTATTTGGGCCATTTAGTCTCGGTTGAAGGAGTTAAAGCCGACCCTCGAAAGATTGAGAGCATGGTTTCTTGGCCGCGTCCCCAGACTATTCGGGCCTTGCGGGGCTTCTTGGGTCTCACGGGCTACTGCAGGCGTTGTGTGCGGTATTACGGCAAGATTGTCAGGCCGCTGACCCAGTTACTGCAGAAGGATGCTTTTTCGTGGCAGGATGAGGTTAAGGAGGCTTTCCAGGCACTCAAACGGGCTGTGACGACTACGCCAGTCTTGGCACTTCCGGATTTCACCAAGGAGTTTGTCGTCGAGACGGACGTGTCAGGAGTGGGTCTGGGTGCTGTGTTGATGCAGGAAGGGCAGTCGATAGCCTTTTACAGCAAGGCATTAGCTCCTCGGACATTGGGGTTGTCCGCTTATGAGAAGGAGATGTTGGCCGTTATTCACGTCGTGGCTCTGTGGCGGCCTTATCTGTTGGGGAGACAATTAAAGATTCGGACGGACCATCAGAGTTTGAAGCACTTCTTAGAACAACGTATCTCCTCTCCTCTCCAACAGAAGTGGGTCACCAAATTTCTGGGGTACGACTATGAGATTGTCTACCGCCAGGGACAGGACAATCGAGTTGTTGATGCCTTATCCCGCTTGCCGGAGGGCACACTCGCTCAGATTTCTACACCCCTGCTGGACTCCATGGATGAGATACAGGAAGAGGTGTAGCGCGACTCAGAGCTCCGACCTATTGTGGACACTCTCCGACGGGCACTGGAGACGGTTCTGGGTTATCATCTTCGGAATGACGGTTGTACTTTTGGGACCGTGTGGTCATTCCTTCTCAGTCAGCATGGTGGACAGTTATGATGCATGAGTTCCATTCCTCGCCGACAGGTGGCCATGCCGGTCTCACCCGCACCCTTCAGCGCGCACGGGCAAACATCTTCTGGAAGGGTATGTAGTGCGATATTCAGTTGTTTGTTCGACAGTGTGACATATGTCAGCGCCAGAAGTATGAGACGACTTCCCCAGACGGATTGCTTACACCATTGGAGATCCCTCATTAGGTCTGGGATATCGTTTCCAGGGATTTCATCGATGGGTTGCCCAAGTCTCGGGGCAAATCCGTTATTTTGGTGGTCGTCGATAAATTATCCAAGTATGGGCACTTCATCGCTCTGAGCCATCCGTACAACGGCCCATCAGTTGCAACTACATTTGCCCGAGAGGTTGTCAGGTTGCATGGGATCCCACGGGCGATCATTTCGGATTGTGATCCGACCTTTGTGGGAACATTCTGGAGAGAACTCTTCCGTTTACAAGGCACGTCATTACGGTTCAGCACAGCTCACCATCCGCAGACGGATGGCCAGACGGAGGTTCTAAATCGGGGGTTGGAGACTTACTTGCGTTGCTTTGTCATGGATGAACCGCGTATTTGGGCAGGGTGGTTACATTGGACCGAATACTATTACAACACGTCCTACCACTCCGCCAGCAAAATGACCCCGTTCGAGGTCGTATACGGTCGGCCACCGCCGTCCTTGAGCAGCTATGAGCCGGGTAGCACGACGCTTCCCTCCGTTGATTGGGCACTCTGAGATCGTGATCGCACTACTGCTACTTTACGGGAGAATCTACGGGCAGCACAGGATCGCATGAAGGCACAGGAGGACAAACATCGCACAGACCGCGAGTTCCAAGTGGATGATGAGGTCTTTCTCAAGCTCCGTCCCTACAGACAATTGTTTGTCGCCTAGCGGACGAATCAAAAGTTGGCCCCCCATTACTATGGGCCCTTTCGGATTGTTCGTCGGGTTGGCCCGGTTGCTTACACGTTGGCACTGCCCGAGGAGTCGCGAATACATCTGACCTTTCATGTTTCCCTGCTGAAGAAGATTGGCGCCTCCGTCCAGGCAAGCCCTCTTTTGTCTGAGGCTACAGCTGTGGGCGAACTACGACCGTCACCTGAGGAGGTCCTGTTGCTCAAGTGGAAGCATCGCGGGACCGAGTACCGTCCTGAAGTATTGGTTAAGTGGCAACATATGACTGCAGCGCACAACACTTGGGTGGATCTGATGGAGTTTCGCGAGCTGTATCCTGACTACCACCTTGGGGACAAGCTGGTTCTTGATGGGGCAGGGAATGTTGCGCCTCCGGACGGCGTCCGCTTAATTGGGCGTCAATACACACGGCGACGCAAGGGGTCTGAAGGCAACAAACGGGATGAACCACTATCTAAATAGCGGATCAGGGGGGCTGAACCCACCCGATTCAGCCCCCATTGGGGCCGGCAGGCCAGCTTTGGTCCGGGTATAAATATACCCAAACCCCCTCTTGAAGAACTATGCAAGATTATGATCAGGTATTCTCTCCTTTCATGCTCTCAACCCTAATTTCTCCTCTTACTTTTCTAGATCTATCTCTCTCTCCCACCTTCTTCATAACAGAAGACGATGAGAGCCGGTAAAATTCGTATGTAACAGTTGGGAGTTATCCCAGGGGTGATGTAGTGGCATCGTGGATTTCATGTCTTCCGTGGTTTCAACCGGCAGGTGTTGTAGGCTATAAATAGCCAAGCATATGTATCGTTGATTATCTAGGAAATGAATTGATTGTTGTGTGTGAAACGCATCATCTCCCCTCCCATGTTACTGCTGTAATTCTTGGACCAACCCAAGGAAACTACTTTGTTCTTCCTCCAGGTTTCACCTCAGGAAGTTCTTTCCCCCTATTTCACTACGATCCATTTTGGATCATAACACTCACTCAGGCTTACTGCAACAATAGTAGTATTCCAACCCATATGACTGCATAGCCCTCAAATAAAAAGGGCCACTACTACATGAGGCTTGCAAATCACCTTGTGTGACTCAAGTCATGAAAATCATGGTGGTTCTGATATCAGCACCGTGTTCCTCATTTTAATGCAATAGTTATGAACAGATTATTTGAAGTTAAATCAAAGAGAGCAGATATTGTTAGCTACCAAACAGCAAAAATGAATGATACAGGATGCTATGGGACGCTTTATTTATTCTTTTCTTGAAATTATCCAAGAATTACCATATCAGTGCAAAAGATTTGAAATGCATACTTTGAAACAGATGATGAAGGTTTTTTGTTGAGGACGCATGGGGCTCATATTTTAAATAGTAGTCCACTCGAGAAGCATTGAAGCAGCAATTTTCCCCTGAAATGTAGAATTAGAACTCTGTTTCAATATCTCTAACAACATCACTTTGATTACAGACAAAAAAAATATGCAATTATAGTAAAATAAACATGTAACCTCAAAAAATGAAAGTGAAAGCCTCTTAGCAGACAAAGCTAGTGCAATATGCAATCACAATTTAGACATGGCATCCAAGAGACTCAAGTATGAGGAACATAATTCCAGAGATAAGAACCTGTTTAATTATTGCTGCTATTTATATTCCACCAAATGATAGAAGGCTATATAACCTAAAATTGCTCCAGATTGCATAAAGAAGATCAAAAACAGTGTTTATAATTACGCCATGTACATAATTACGCCATGTACATATGGAGGACAACGTAAGTGTAAAAAGGTATTTTAACAAAAGAAATTTTCAGGAGCACGTTGATGTCAATTTCCTTTCAGGTTTATAACCCTAAATCATCCAAAACTTGCAAATCAAGGCCTGATATAAAAAAGGCCGTATTAAGGCCCAATATTTAGCTCATCTTGTGTATGGTTTAGTCCCACATTTTAGGATAGGAATCCTCTCCTCTTTCCATTTCCTATTTAAATCTACAAATGCATGTATTCCTATATATATGAGGATTAGAGAAATTAATAAAATCTCTATTTATTTTCTCTGTTCAGTGTTTTTCTACATGGTATCAGAGCTAACGATCCTATCATATTCCTTTTTTTCAAAAATCATGCTTTGGGCGGTTAGAAATTTTCTAACCGCACCTCTTCCTCTTGAGGTTTCGCCTCTCTAGCCGCAGTCACTTCTGGTCTTCCGCTCCCGTTCTTCTCCCTGCACCCCTGCTTTTATAGCTTTCGCTCGTCTGACACCGGGTCCTACCTCTTTCGCACCTCCCGTTGTCTTTGGTGTTGTCCGCCTGTTTTTTTCTAGCCACGCAAGCTTCTCTTCTGCTCGTGTGCCATGTTATGGTCGTCTTTGGTGCCATCCCTTGGTCTCCGATCTCAGCGATTATTTCCTCATAGTCGACCAGCCAGCAGCGGTCTCTTGCGTAATTGTCTGGACTCAAATTATTCGAGCTCCTCCGCCTGTGCGTGATTGCTCGCCCCGTCAGATCACGATGCTTACACTCTTGCCGTTTACAGTAGTCAGCCACTTGTCTCTTGATCGCAGGTCGTCGTGCTTCTTGGCAATTTCATTCATCTGCCTTGCCGCTGATCGTGCGGTGTTACTGACTTGCATGAAGAAGAGACGTCGTGGCGGGTCTACACGCGTTGGAAGAAGATGACAGCTCGGTCCGCGGAAGGAGAGACCGAAGACGCGGCGCCAGCCTGATCTTTTCATTTATTTTCTACTCTGTTATTTCTTATTATAAAGTACGCATGTTTTTATTTTCACATTATTTTGTTATTTCTTATTATGACACACCTCGCGCCTATAAGGGGAGGAGTTGTGCTTCTTTTTGAATTATACTTGGATGAATGCAAATTAGGGTTGCTCCCTAAGAATTTCCTCTCAGTCATAATCTCCTTCTTCCTCACCTCCGTTAGCCCTTCCTCTGGTCAGATTCCTCTCTGACATCGTATCAATTTGGCCTGACCTGCAACATCGTATCAATTTGGTCCGATCTGCAGCACCGCCCTTCAACTCGCCGTCGGTGTTCGTAATCGGACGCAACAGTGTATTCGTGACTGATTTTCCGCCGGCTCTGCACGTCCTCTGCAACGTCTGCTTCGGCTCCATGTTTGTGCATGCATCGGCGCCAATCGTCCACTGGTTGCCGCATCAAACGGTCGGATCCCGCTTCGGCCTGTGCTTTTGATCCCGATTCGCCCCATTCTTCTGATCTACCTGCCCTGCGTCGTCTTCTGATCTGATTGTTGTAGTGTCGTTCCTTCTGATCCTTCGATCGGTCGCAGAAACGTCGGTTTCCTCCAATCTTCACAATATCAGCCTCCTACGGCCTCCGTTCACCGTCTCTAGCCCATGGCTCCCACCACTTGCTCCTCCGGCGACTCTCCTCTGGATACCACTGCCGAAGCTCTAAACCGTCGCATTGAGGCTCAAGAGCAACTCGTCGCCTCCATGCATGTCTCTCTCCTTGCCTTCCGCTCCAAGATTGCCTCCCTCCAGGTATCCGCCATTGTTGTGTCTGTCGCGTCTGGCTCCGACTCGCCAGTGGACGGAGGCTCCCTCCTCGGCACCGTACAGCCGGCCAATTCCCTCGGACATCCTCCCCCGACCATTCAGGGCCGTCCGCCCTCTCTCTCGATATCCCCTCTTTTGCCGACGTGGACCCGATGGGGTGGATCGGCAAGTCGGAGCAAGTTTTCGACCTAAATTACACACCTGACCACGAAAAGGTGTCTACAGCTGTGGTTAGCCTGGACATCTCGGCCCTTCAATGGGCTCGGTGGCTCTGCCAATCCAACACTAGCCTCTCTTGGCCCGAGCTCAAACAGGAGTTGATTCGGAGGTATGACACTCACTACTCTGGCTCTTCTTCTATCGAGCAGTTATGCGGTATCCGCCAGACAGTCGATCTAGACGACCACATTGACGAGTTTGTTGTCATGGTCACTCATGTCCCCGGCTTGCCACCTGCCCATTACCTGAGCTTCTTCATGTAGGGGTTGCTTCCCCACAGCCGCTCGCGGCTCCGCATGCATCACCCCGGCACAATCTCAAATGCCCTTGACATGGCGTGTCTGGTGGAGGCTGACCTCGCCCCCAGGGCGTCTGTGACTGCAGTCAGTCACTACCCGCCTCGGGCGCCCTGGCGGCCCCCTCCTTCGACAGCCCCGGAGCGGACACCCCCTAGAGGAGACCGAACAGGAAGACCAGTGGTTCCTCAGTGCATCTCCAACAGTACCTAAAATGAATGTCGCAGAAATGGCATATGTTTTTTGGTGTCGTCAGCCCTACTCTCTGACACATGTGTTCTCCGTCAAGGAGTTTCATGCCATCATCGGTGACTTCGACCCGGAGGTCACCTTGGAGGAATTTGAGGCCACAGAGCTCTCCGAGGGTGAGGTAGCGGTGGACATCGCCTCACCTACTTTTCACCGCTTAGAGTTACCTTGTTTCACAGTGGGCAGCATTTCGGGGTCACAGACCATGAAGTTAGCAGGCATGTTGCGTGATCGCTCCATTATGGTTATGGTGGATTGTGGTGCGAGCTACAACTTCTCAGCCTAGTTGGCGCACAAGCTTCACCTTCCCCTAGTTCCATCCCCTGACTTTACAGTCTTTTTGGGCAATGGGCGTCGTCGGATGACCCACGAGTGTTGCACCACTCTCTCTCTCTGACGGTGGGGTCCTGCCCGGTGACCGCAGACTTCTACGCCTTCGGCCTCGACGGTATTGACGTCATTTTGGGAATGTCTTGGCTCCGCATGTTGGGCGAAGTGTGGGTCAACTTGGAGAGTATGACTATGCAGTTCCTACAAGAGGGCCAGACGTGTCGCTTGGTGGGCGACTCTGCCCTGCTTCGCACCCTAGTCTCGGCTCGAGCCATTCAGCAAACTGTCGACGTCGACTTTTCCGCATGGATTTGGCCGCTCACTGCTCTGGCACCGCCGCCTCCTTCACATCTGGCCCACCTTCAGGCCTTACTCGCTGAGTTTGACGACATTTTTGAGATCCTGACCGGCTTCCCATCAGCTCGCCCGACGGATCACGCTATTCCCCTCCAGCCCAGTGCGGCGGTGGTGTCGGTTCGGCCCTACCGTTGTGGCTATGTGCAGAAGTACGAGATCGAACTGTTGATCTGTGAGATGTTGATGAGAGGCCTCATCCGCCCCAGTGCAAGCACCTCATCCAGCCCGGTCCTCCTGGTACGGAAAAAGGACGGTAGCTGGTGTTTTTGCGTAAACTACAGGGAGCTCAACAAGGTCACCATTCCGGACAGGTACCTGATCTCATTTATTCAGGATCTTCTGGACGAGCTACACGGCATCATATTCTTCACAAAGCTGGACCTTCGAGCGGCTATCACCAGATCCAGGTACGATCCGAGGAATCCCAAAGACCGCCTACCGGACGCACGACGGTTACTACGAGTTCTTGGTCATGTTTTTTGTCCTGACCAACGCACTGACCACCTTCCAGGAGACGATGAACGACATTTTTTGGCAGTACTTCGTCGACACGTTCTCTTTTTTTTATGACATTTTGGCATACAATTCTTTCTGCCAGGATCACCTTCAGCATGTCCGCCTCACTCTGACTACCAACCGTCGCCATCACCTCAAGCTCCTTTCAAAGAAGTGCTCCTTTGGGGTGTCGGAAGTAAGTTACCTCAGCCACACCATCTCGGCCCGGGAGGTCGCCATGGACGAGGAGAAGATCGCGGCAATCTTTCATTGGACGACTCATACATCTCTGCGGGACATCTGGGGATTCCGTGACTTGACGGGATATTACCGCCGCTTCATCCAAGCATACGGGGCTCTGACTCAACCACTTACGCAGCTCCTGAAGAAGTTGGTGGGCCCCTTGAAGTGGACGGCCTTCGCTGCCTTTGCCTCCCTTTAGCAGGCCCTAGTCTGTGGGCCGGTGCTGGCCATGCAAGATTTCTCTCTGCCATTCGTAGTGGAGTGTTACGCATCAGGCTCCGGGGTGGGAGTCGTACTCATGCAGGTCGGACAACCGATAGCCTGCTTCAGTCGCGCGTTCTCAAGCACTAGGGGTGAGCATAATAATCAAAAATTGATAGTCGCTCGAAAATCGCTTGATTTTTTATTCGATTCGAACTCGAAATAAAAAAATTGAATCGAATCAAAATTGACTCGAAATCAATTTCAAGTCGATTTTGAGCCTCATATGTATCGCTCATTTTTTATTCGATTTGGCTCGATTTAAAATTTATTCAAATTTAAAAATTTTAAAATAGATCCATTAACTGATCTCCAACAGTCCAACTCCATCACTCCTCTCCATTTTTCAAAGCAAAGGGGGCTCGGTACCATGGCAGTATGGTTGTCACGCACGCTTTCTGTCAAATTTTCTTGGGAGTCGACCATACGCATTACTCCATGCCGGAAATACTCATGACTTTCTCGCTACTCTGAACTCGCTTTCCCAGTTTCACTCTGCAACTACACACCTCGATGCTTCATCCCTCGTCGTCCCTGAACCTGGAGAGTGGAGACTGAGCGAAAGAAAGGGAAATGTTCTACGAACTGGGAAAACAGCAAAACCCTAAGGCGGTCCAGGCTCTCCTCAGCCCTCACGCGAGCAGGGAGCACGACGGCACCTTAACAACGTGAAGCCTTGAAGCTTACCAATGTCAGTCGACTCCTCACAGCAGTTGTAGGTTGTAGCACGCCGCACGCCTGATGCGGTGACGAAGGATACCTCACGCAACTACGCAAGCGCGGCTGCTGAGCATGTTAGGGTTTTTTTTCATTTTTATTTTGTTATGATTTCTATCACAAATGGTTGGAATTTTATCACATGAGTGGTTTTATAAGAATAATAGAACTAGCAGGACTAGTCATGTTCTCAAGACATAGATAACTGGATATATTGCAGTAATATTTGCTTTGTGAAACTTCATGTTCCTAAAATGGCTTGCGAAACTTCATGTTCCAGAAATGATATGTTTTTGCATGTACAGTTTTTAATGCAGCAAAGGATAGAAATGTGTTCTTTAACATGCACTCTAGTAAATTCCAATCGTTTATATTTAGGTGGCAGATTATTTCATGTTAGGTGTTGTGCACACATACTCAATACTTTTGTGCAAGATGGTTTGAATGAGATATCTCTATTGATTAATATTGTCATGGAAGTTGTAGGATACGTAAAAAAAAGTCACCAACACGCCTCAAACCATTTGCTGAATCAGCCAAGTTATTGGAAATTTCAACTTCACGCGGTCTTTCTTCAGATGTGAAAACTAGGTAGAATAACACTTATTACATGCTCGATAGTGCATTTCATTATAGATATGTCATTCATGATTTTTTTTAGAAAGGATAAAGGTTTGTTGTGGGATTTTCCCCAAGAAATTTGGCAATGGTTTGTTAAAAATAAGAATATTTTAGAAGTCTTTGAATCAGCAACAAAATTATTTTCAGAGACTTCTTATCCAACAAGCATTTTTTTTGTCTGCATTGATTGATATTAAGGGAGTGTTGGATAAATCTTCAACATCTGATGATGAGTTTGTGCATGGCATGGCGAAACCAATGAAAAGTAAATTTGACTTCCTTGCTAGTATAAAAGTAGTTTTCACTTTTTTTAATATGCTCTTGATTGGACTAATAACCAACATAAACATACATGGTAAGCATGGCAATCCAAAGGTCTAGGATTTAACCAACTTGGATATTACTCTTTTGAGGAAAATTGTCTAGTAGCTGTAGGTCATTTCTTTTATTATTTCTTTAGTGCAGGAAGTTTGGTTAAAGGATGTGAGGTAAATGCTCAAGAAAATTATGTCAGAATTCGCGCAAACTTGAATCACTTGGTAGTCACTCAGCAAGTTTGATTAGAGTAATTCGTTGGTATTTCAAAATTTAAATTGATCGCTTAGATTTGATTAAGGAAGCGTTTTTTGTTGAACATACGATATCAAATTTGTTTCACTTCTCTGCTTGCTTGTCCCATTGGTGAGATTTTGTTTTACATGAGTCGTACATGAGTAACTATCCATTGACATATGCCGTCTGTTGAAGCCATGTGTTCATTGTGTGTTCAGTGTGTGCAGTTTGAGTTCTGTGAGGCTGCACCTGTTCAATATGTTCCATACTCTTGTATGTGTTCGGCGTAAGAGTGTTTTGTTCAGTGTCTGTTCAGTGTCTGTTCAGTGTTTACGTTGTCTTTAGTGCATGTGTGCAACACATTATTCAGTGTGTTCAATTTTTAGTGAGTGTGTTTGTGTTCATATGTTCACTGATTATTGTGTTCAAACTACATACTTGCTTTAATTATCAGAGAAAAGGTAATACCATTATTTTCTATGTTTTGGTTTATAAATTTAATAACAGCGGTTGCCATAGTTCTAAGATCTGTAGTTGATTTCATTTATGATAAAAATAGTTTTTCCAGGAATCTATTTTTATAAATTTCGAATTTGAAAATTGATTATTCTGTTGTGACTTACTAATTTATGTGTTTTTTGTAGATTAAAGAGCAGAAGTGGCCACTTTTATAACACAAATCAATTCAAAGCTTAATATTTTTTGGAGTGTTTGTCCAATATGGACTCTTTTTGAATGTTTATTACACTGTTTATGGAATTTTATTGGACTACTTACGTCTTATGAACCATTTTGTTATATTTTTAGCCAAATATTTTGATTTGGGAAGTAGTTTAATTTTCAAATTCCTTTTCTATGATATTTGAGTAAGTACTTTTATGAATTTTTTAGTGTTTGTTTGGTATGCAGAATTTTCTTGCTTTGTTATTTTGGAAATAATTGTTGCGGAATGTATAAATAATATATAATAATAATTTTTCTTATAAAGTTCAAGCAATATAAATATTAAGTTATCAACCACTCATTGTCATGGTATCTTATATTTATTGTGATTTAAAAAAAATATTTCTTTAATATTGTTCTCTATACTTCATTAAATAAAAGTATTTAATACTAATGTACAAATGTGCAATAAAATAAATTTTTTTTTAATAATTTCGAGGCGGCTCGAAATTGATTCGGGCCGGCTTGGAGTCGAATCGATTTCGAGTCGAGCCAGCTCAGATCGAAATCGATTTCAAGTTCGAGTCGATTTTGAGCCGAGCTCGAGTAGAAAATTTCGATTTCAAGCTGAACCCAAATCGCTCTAACTCGACTCAATATCAGCCCTATCCAGCACTGTCCGCAATCGTTGCGTGTATGAGAACGAACTCATAGGCCTCGTTCTCTCCGTTCAGCATTGGCGCCCATATCTGTTGGGCCAGCCCTTCGTGGTTTGCAACAACAGTCTGCACCGACTACCACAGTCTGCGCTACCTCCTCCAGCAGAAGATCGCAAGCCTGCCCAGTAGGCGTGGGTGGCCAAACTCCAGGGCTATGACTTCACCGTCGAGTTATGCCTATGGAGGGCAAACTGGGCGGCGATGCCCTCTCTCAGCAGAGCCAGACACCGGAGCTCACAGCTATCTCTCAGCCGGTGTGGGAAGATGCGGCAACCATCTAGCACAAGGTCGAGGTCAACCATGTCTTATCTGGGATCCGAACGACGCTCATCGTGGATGCCTCCGCTCAACCACCATACTCGATGGTAGGGGGCCGCCTGTTCTTCAAGGGTTGCCTTGCTCCAGCACCCTCTTCTACGAGCATCCCCCACCTTCTTCTCGAGTTTCATGTCACGCCCTCCGGAGGGAGCGTTGGGGTCTTCCATACCTATCACCGTTTAGCGGCCTCTCTCACAGTGTTTTAGATGTCGGCCGACATGTCCTACATGTCGGCCGACATAAAGGTTTTGGGGGTAAAACGCCATGAAATTGATATTTTAAGCAAATGTCATTTTTGAAAATATAGCACGATGTATCCGTTTAACCCGATATATCAGGCGATATTTCGCGACTGATATATCATCGAAAGTATTAAAAAAAAAATTTGAAGAGACCAAACACTGGTTAAAGTGTTGTCGTGTGACCTTGAGGTCATGGGTTCGAGTCCTGGAAGCATCCTTTTGCAGAAATGCAGGGTAAGGTTTGCTTACATTTCACACTTGTGGTAGGATTCTTCCTCGGACCCTCGCTGCGCAGGGAAGCTTTGTGCACTGGGTTATCCCTTATGAGAAAACCAAACAAAAATAATTTGTTTTGTGCTTCATTTTGTGCATCTCTCTAAGCTTAGTATCGACTACTTTCTCATCTAGCTCTCATTTATTGCAGTCGACGGCTCTTTCATGTGTAATTTATAAACATACACTATTTGTATATATGTTTATTGCGTAATTTATAAGCATACATTATGTATACAATTATATATTTATAAAAACTGCGTAATATACATGAATAAATTTATTTAAATATTAAAATCCGACATTGTAAAATATTCTCGATATATCTCCCGCAATCTGACATCCAACATTTCAAACTCAAATCGACATGAACCCGACATCCGACATCTACAACATTACTCTCTCTACTAGCCCCACATGTTCCGACAGGTCAAAGCATTCGGGGCCACCTATTTGGTCTTCCATAAGGCCAGGTATGAGGCAACGTTTCCATCCAGCCTCCTTCAGCCTTTTACCATTCCAAACCGCATTTGGGAGGACATGATCATGGAATTCATTACTCAGCTACCGTGCTCCCAGGGATTCGATTGTATCTTGGTCGTGGTGGACAGACTGTCCAAATACGGTCATTTCATTCCTCATCGTCACCCCTACACCGCCGTCGTAGTCGCAGACAGCTACAACAGCAGTGGTGTACGCCTTCCTGGGTTTCTATGGTCGATTGTGAGCGATCGGGATCCACTTTTCTTAAGCACCTTCTGGACCACACTTTTCCGGCTATATGGGACTCGCCTCTGTATGACCACTGCTTATCACCTGCAGACGGATGGCCAGTCTGAGGTCCTCAACCATTGTATGAATACGTACCTTCGTTGCTTCGTGGGGGAGCAACCATAGATGGGTCAAGTGGCTCTGTTGGGCCGAGTACTCCTACCACACCGCCTATCACAACGCAGCAGGTACCACCCCAATTGAGGCTATCTATGGCCAGTCGCCACCCTCCATTCTTTATCATATGCCGGGAGAGTGTCAGGTCAATAGTTTGGCCACCGCACTGCAAGACCGTAACACCATCCTACTTCCTACAGGCCCAATAAAAGATGTCCTCCACGAACAGGAAGCGGCGCAACCTTTTCTTCCATGTGGGGGAAAAGGTGTTCATCAAATTGCATCCATACGGCCAGTTGTTTGTGGCCCGGAGACCCTGCCCGAAGCTAGCCCCACAGTTCTTTGGCCCATTTGAGGTCCTAGCGCATATCGGGGTGGTTGTCTATCGCATGCGACTCCCCGCAAGAGCCGAATACACCCAGTCGTTCATGTTTCTCAGTTTGCACCGTGCGGTGGGCAACCACGCCACCATGGACCACATTTCGGCCGACGTTGATCTTGCCGGCGAGGCCTCGTACTGCCCGGCCAAGATACTCGACCGTCGCTGCCTTCTGCCGGGAGACCCCACTTCGGAGGAAATTTTGGTCGCCTGGGCAAATCACCCAGACACTGATGTTACATGGCTTCCTCGGGCTGACTTCCGCCGCCAGTTCACGGACTATTGCCTTGAGCACAAGGCACATTTTCCAGACGATGATATTGTTACGGACTTGCACGATGACGAGACGTCATGGCGGGTCTACACGTGGAGGAAAGCGACGATGGCTCGATCACGGGAGGAGAGACCGAAGACACGGCACAAGCCTGACTGTTTTATTTATTTCCTACTATGTTATTTCTTATTATGATGTACGCATTTATTTAATTCTCATTATGTTGTTATTTCTTATTACGTCACACCTCACGCCTATATGGGGTGCAAGTTGTACTTCTTTTTGGATTATGCTTGAATGAATGCAAATTAGGGCTGCTCCCTAAGAATTTCCTCTCAAACATAATCTCTTTCTTCTTCCTCACCTCCACCAGCCCTTCCTCTCGTCATGTTCTTCTCCAACATCGTATCATGGGGCCTCTGTAGTTGTCTTTTATGGAGATCGCACCTTGTAGCAACTGCTTTCACCAGGACTCCATCTGCTCTCCTACCCGCCGGTTGTTCTTCCAGTCGTTGGTTGTTCTTCTAGCCGCTGCTTACTCCAAGTCGTCGTCTGCTCTCTTACCCGTTGGGTGTTCTTCCAACCGCTGGTTGTTCTTCTAGCCACTGGTTGTTCTCCTACCCGCCCGATGTGCTTCTAGCCGCTGCTAATTCAGCTCGTCGGGTCGCAGTTGTATTGTCGCTGGTGATGATCACATAGCCGCATTTCCTTGTCTTCACTACCCTTGTCGCTGCTATTGCTCCATGGCTTCGACGACTGCTTCCTCTCTTCCTGCCCGGGCAACTACGCCTCTCTTTGAAATTCGGGATGACCTTCAGATCACCACCATCTTTCTTAGTGGGAAGTAAAATTTTGTTGATTGGGTGCACTCTGTTCGTCGTGTTCTGCAGACCAAAGGCCTTCTTCATTATCTGATATAGGCCCCTCCTATCGCACCCACTGAGGAGTGGATCCGTGATGACGGTCGGCCAATCTTGGATCCTCAATTACATGGACACGGAACCATATCGGATGACCATGTATCATGAGAAGGTCAAAGCCATGTGGGATAAACTCCACTCCCTCTATTCTGGCAAGCACAACCTCCAGCACCTATTCGACATCATCACTGAACTTCAGAGACTTGACCCCGGAGCAACAGGTGACTTAACCTCTTTTGTTGTGAGATCCAAGACTCTTGTTAAGGCATGGATACAACATCAGCCTCTCAAGACTGATCTTACAGCATAACAGGCACAAAAAGAAGCAGTCGGGATTGCCATGATGAATGCCCGCGTGGCCGTGTTCCGCCTCATCTTCACAGTTTTCAGACTCAAATTCTCTCTTCACCTACGACTTCCTCTCTGTGGGATGTTTGCACGATGCTCTTGAACGTTACCCCACTACCTGATGCTCCTGGGCCTCTATCTCCGGCTATCCTCCAGCAGCCTCTCCCCTCTCCTCCTGCTCTTTTGGCTTGTGGAGGCCGCGTCACTTCTCGGGGTCAGGGGCGTAATGGTCAACCCTATTTTAAATGTTTTTATTGTGGTCGAGATAGTCACCTTGAGGTCACCTACTATCGTAAGCATGGTCTGCCCCCACATCAGAATGCTTCCATTATGGTTAATTTTCACCCACCTGTGACGACATTGATACCTTGCGCGCCCAGCTCTAGAATCTTCAAGGGATGATTAGTCGTCCATCTGTATCTGTTGCATCGATCTCCAATGAAGGTATATCATGTCTCTCTCATAACTCTCACTGGATTGCGGACTCCGGTGTCACACACCACATTACTCCATAGAAACCGCCTCAATATTTGCAATCTGCATATCCCAAATTCATCATGGTGGTCAATGGTGACAATACCTAGGTTTCTGGAGCTGTTGATCTGCCTGTCACTCCAACTCTCTCTCTCTGTTCTCGGTCCTTCATGTTCTGGATCGCCTTGTAACCTAGTTTTTGTTAGCCGCCTTACTTCGAAACTTGACTGTTCTGTAACCTTCTCTCCCTCCTCCTTTATTGTGCAAGATCGACGGACGCAGGATATCATTGGTAAGAGGCGGTTGTCTAATGGGCTCTATCTCTTGGATGTCTCGTCTATTGTTCTCTCTTTGGTCACTTTTGTTAATTGGATTGACGACTTGGGCATGCTCCCCTCAAGATTCTCAAGAAAGCTCTTCCTGGTATCTCTCTTCAGAAGTTTACAGCATCGTACATCTTTTCTTATTCATTATACTCGGAGTAATGCACTTTTTTCTTTAGTGCATTCTAATATTTGGGGCTCATATAAAACTACTAATGTTTATGGTTATCGTTATTTTGCAACGTTTTTTGATGATTACAAGCGCATGACTTTGTTATACTTCAAGATCGTGTTGAAATCACTTTTATTTTTCATGTCTTTATTAGTGAGACTCATACTCAGTTCTTCATAGCTATCAAAGTTCTTTGCACCAATAATGGGTGTGAATATACAAATCATACTTTTTCAGATTTGTGCACTGAGTTTGGAATCATCCATCAAACTTCTTGTGCATATACTCCCCAACATAATGGTGTGACCGAGCGAAAAAAACCGTCACTTTGATGTCGCCTACTCTCTTTATATTTCAAATGCAAGTTCCCTCACTTTACTGGAACTTTGCGGTTGTTACTGCTTGTCATCTCATTAATCACATGCCCTCCTCCATTCTCAACTTTGCGACTCTGTTTAGCCTTCTTTTTCCTTCGACGCCCCCATTTTCCATCACGCCTCGTATTTTTGGATGTACCTGCTATGTCCATAATCTTGGTCCGTTGGCTGATAAGTTTGCTCCTCAAGCTACCAAGTATATGTTTGTTGGGTACTCCTGCACTCAAAAAGGGTATTTGTGCTACTCTCCCACCAATCGCAAAATGATTATTTCGACCGATATCACCTTTCTCGAGGATCAACCTTTTCACTCCTCTCCTACAGATCCACTTATTCCTCCCCTTCTACCACGTCCTACCATCCCTATTACGTCTCCACTTCCACCACTTCTTCCAACACCACCAGTCTAACCCAAACCACCTCTTCGTGTCTACGCCCACCGTCCCTCCAAATCTGATGCCTTAAAGCAGTTACCATCTACGAAGGATGTCTCGCGGCCTGTCGATCAGGAATCGACCTCTACGGCTCATCCCTTGGCAAATTATGTATCCTTATATCGTCTCTCCCCGCCTCTTCTCAAGTTCGCGCTTTCTTTATCCTCCATCTCTTTACCTAACTCTTTGTAGGAGGCTCTCCAACATCCGGGGAGGTGTGCGGCCATTGATGAGCAAATGAATGCCCTTTGGGCTAACCAGACCTGGTATCTTATCCCTCTTCTTCCAGGACAGACCTACGTGGGATCAAAAATGCTCCAGATGGGACATTCGAACGCCTAAAGGCTTGGCTTATGGCTCGAGGGTTCACTCAGCAACAAGGCCTCGTCTATGATGAGACTTTCTCACCAGTCGCCAAGTTGAATATTGTTCGGGTCCTGATCTCCTTAGATGTTCATCGATAGTATCCCTTACATCAGTTGGATGTCCAGAATGCCTTTCTAAATGATGACCTTCAAGAAACTGTCTACATGCATCAACCTCCCGTATTTGAGACCACGAGGGAGTCTCGTGTTTGTCATCTTAAGAAATCTATTTATGGTCTCAAACAGTCTCATCGTGCATGGTTTGACAAGTAAGGTTGTTCGGGATGTTGGATTCACTCGAAGCACGGTTGACGTCTCTCTTTACTCGTCATCAACCAACCAGGACAGTATTTCTCTTGGTTTATGCTGATGATATTTTGATTACGAGTAATAACTTCACAGGATTATAAATGATTAAGCAGCACTTAAACTCAGTTTTTCAAACTAAAGACCTAGGAAATCTTTGGTACTTCCGGGAACTTAAGATAGCACGACGTCCTAATGGTCCTGTCCTATCTCAACGAAAGTATTGTCTTGACCTTCTTCAGGATGCTGGTTATTCAGGATACAAGTCTACTGACACTCTTCTGGATGTAAACCACAAATTTTGTGCTCATGACTCTGACTCAAATATGTTACTTCCAAACCCTGAGTATTATTGTCATCTTGTCAGAAAGTTGATATATCTTACTATTACAAAAATTGATATTTCCATTGTTGTTAGAGTTATCAGTCGATTTATGCATGCTCCACGGACCTCTCATCTCCAGGCAGTCGAGCGAATCCTCAGATACTTGAAGATTTCTCCTAGATAAGGGCTTGTATACAAACCATCTTCCTTTTCCTCTCTATCTTCTATTGCATATACTGATGCTGACTATGTTAGCTCTTGATGCAGTAGTAGCCGGACCGAAAATATGCTAGATGAAGATGCAGTCTAAATGTCGCACACGTATGAACATGAGACAACCGTCCCAAATTAAGATCATCCAACAAGTAATTAAAACTATAAAGCAACTAAGTACCAATTGCACAATTGTTCAATAATCAATGAAGAATAAAGAGCAGTTATGATCAACCAACAAAATGAGATGTAATTCCGTCCAAGTGCGATGAATGCGCTCCGCAAATTGCACCGCAAATAACGAAACAAATACTTATAATAATCAAATCTCAAAGCAAAAGTTCAACACCAAAGCAATCAATGAAAAGACACAACATCCATACCTAGATTTGTTTATGCACGTGGCGGGTTGGCTTCAGGATGGAGAACTGTTGGCAAGTTGGTTTGAGCACGCTGATTGGCTCTACGAGAAGGCTGGTCGGAAGGGTTGGTTGTAGATTTGGAAGGATTAGGGTTAGTAGAGTGGTTGTGGGTAGTAAGAGGGGTTGGGTCTGGTTTGCGGGTGGTTAAAGGGGTTAGTCAGGCCAGGTGTAGAAGGCGGGATGGGGGCATCATAGCCCTATGACATGGGATAAAGTGGTCCATCTTCGAGAAGCGGTTCACGACAACGAATGGTGAGTCGAACTTCCTCAGCGTGTGGGGGAGCCCAAGTACAAAATACAGGCTAATATCTGCCCAGGGCCTATAGGGAATGGGCAAAGTAGTGTGTAGGCTTGTGGATTGTTGAGATTCCTTTTTCGTCTGGCAGACACGACAATGACGAACAACCCGGGTGACATAATTCTTTAATCCAGGCCATAAGAAACGGTCCTCCACTAAAGCAATCGTCTTATCGCGCCCAAAATGTCTCGCGGCCCCGCCCGTATACAGCTTCCAGGCGAGGAAGTCCGAAAGGGAGTTTTGGGCACACAGAGGCGAGACCCATAGAATAGATAGCCCTCCGCAATGATGAAACCCTCGCGGGGCTCCGGAGGATCCCTCGATAAGGCACAGTAGATCTCGCCAAAATCTAAGCACTTGAGGTAGTCATATCATACACGCTCAAAACCCTCCACTCGCGCGCTCATGGTCTGGAGAATGGTGACCCGGCGACTCAACGCATCAGTCGGCTTGTTCTCAATGTCAGCTCGGTGCTTGAGAACGTAGTGATACTCCTGCATGAACTCCACCCATTTCGCGTGGCGGTGGCCTAACTTTTTCTACGAGTCCAGATATCGCAGGGCCTGATGATCAGAATACAGGACAAACTCCTTGGGTAGGAGATAGTGACGCCAATATCGTAGTGCCTGACGACGGCGTAGAACTCTCGATCATAATTGGAGTACTTCGATCGGGCTTCATTCAGTTTCTCACTGAAGCAAGCAACTGGATGACTCTCTTGGCTCAGTACTCCTCTGATGCCTACTCCAGACGCGTCACACGCTACCTAGAAAACCTTCGAGAAATCCGGAAGGCGCAAAACCGGAGCAGTCGATAGCCTCTCCTTAATTTCTTCAAACGTCCGAGTGGCCGCTGCGGTCAAGCAAATTCCCCCTTGCGGAGGCAGCTCGTAATAGGGGTCATGATCAAACAAAACCCTCGGACAAACCTCCGGTAAAAGGTGGTGAGTCCGTGGAAACTACGAGCCTAGTAGATATAGGCCGGGACGGGCCACTTGCGAATCGATTCGACCTTATCGGGGTCAACCGGGATACCGGACTGCAATATGATATATCCTAAGAAATGTACTAACGAAGTCACAAACGAGCACTTCTTCAGGTTGATATACAAATGCTCCTTCTGAAGGAGATCGAATACCAATCAAATGTGGCTCAAGTGCTCTGTGTGATCGTGGCTAAAGATCAGTATATCGTAAAAAAAGACCACTAGGAACTTGCCCATGTAGGGCCGACGGATCTGCGTCATCACTCGCATGAACGTGCTCGCATGTTTGATAGCCCGAACGGCATGACTAGCCACTCATACAGGTCGTCCTTCATCTTGAAATCCGTCTTTTACTCATCACTCTCTCGAACCCGAATCTGGTGATACCCACTCCGCGGGTCAATATTTGAAAAGATTTGGTCCCTAGCCATCACATCAAGGAGGTCGTCGAGACGGGGAATTGGAAAACGATACTTCATCGTAATCTTGTTAATGGCCCGGCTATCAATACATATGCATCAACTCCCATCCTTCTTTGGGGTGAGAAGGGCAGGAACGGCACACGGGCTCAAGCTCTCCCGAATGAAGTTCTTCCGAAGAAGATCGTACACCTACAGCTTCAGCTCGGCATGCTCAGTCGGGTTCAACCGATAGTGTGGAAGGTTGGGCAAGGATACCCCCAGGACAAAACCAATGGCATGTTGGATATCCCTCATAGGAGGGAACTCATCGGAGATCTCCTCAGGCATAATGTCAAAATATTTGGCCAACAGGCGCCAAATATCCGGATCCACACTCCAAATCGGTGGTGGCGTCAGATGTCAAGGTGGCGGCCACCACAAACATAACACCTGAGGCTAAGCTCTCACATAGAAAGTCGTCCTTCCTCAGGATGTGCAACGGCCTACCTGACCCGGCACTAATGGATGACTCGACCTGGCCCTTGGGTCCCTGGGTTGGGTCAGAGTGAGGGTGATATTTCGCCCCTTGTCAAAGAAGACGCACATGTTGGAATGGCCATAACAAATAGCGTCGCTATCGTACAACCACGGACGGCCCAAAAGGACGTGCGCGAGGTCCATCAGGATGACGTCGCACCAAATCTTGTCCTCAACGGAAGCTACGAGGATCGGCAGAAGGCACCTCTGCATGACCTAGATGGCTGACTTGTCCACCTTGTGGACACGTTGGGGATGAGGCTGGGGCTCGGCAGACAGTTGCATCCTCTTCAAACCTCTTTTTGTTACTATGTTCACGCAACTACCGCTATCTATGGCGAGCTTGAGGGGACCACACGCACTCTGAAAATAAGTGTACAATATCGAGGTACGACGCCAGCCCTACTCAGTACTGGGGGTGTGAAGGAGGCGATGGATGACTCCCAGTCCTAACGATCTCTCAGCATCGCTTTCCCAACCATCCTCAACCTCAGCGGTGATCTCCTCCACCACCGTGTCATCTAACTCGGTACTTGCCTCACCCTCATCCAAAATCAGTAGGTTCCTCGTAGAGCATTGAGCAACAATATGCCCCCTGCTCGAGCATCGAAAGCACTGGCCTGGCCTAGGCCTAGGGACTCCCGGGACAATCACCTTGCCCTTTGCATTAGATGGAGTGCGAGGTGGGGGGTCAGATTGATGTGTACTCTTCCGCCCTGCGAGGCGTAGGCAGTTCTCATACTCCAGTGCGGGTTGGAACACCTGCTCGATCATCTCCATGCGGTGTGGGATGAGCTCCCATCGTATCTGAACCTTTAGTCCGGCTCTAAATCTAGACACAGTCGCAATAGGTTCCTCCAGGATGTCACTCCTCACTACCAACTCGTTGAATCGAGTCATATACTCGGCAACGGAAAGTGATCTGTACCGTAACGAATAGAGCTGGTCGAGAAGCTGATCTTGATAGGATGCGGGGAGGTATTTATCCTTCAATCGTTGTTTCATTTTAGCCCAACAGATGACAGCATAGTACCCATCTCTCTCCAGTGATCTCTCCGCGCTAATCCAGAACATCTTTGTCTGGCCCAGTAACTTCATCTTGGCGAACCGAACTCGCCGCTCATCGTTCATTTCGTACTAGTCAAAGAAGTGGCCCATATCCAGGAGCAAGTCGTTAAAAGCCTTCGTGTCCAGGTGACCCTCGCAGGAGGGCGCGTCAATTCGAAGGCGCCGAATGAGGTCATCCACATCCGGGGTATTCTATCGGCGGGGCGCCACATAATCATCGTATGTTCATCAGAATCGTACTCGTATCGCGTAGGTGGGCCACGATCTCGTCGGGACGATGGCAGACGCGGCTCATAAAGCAGTCGAGGGTTACCCCTTAGGGCGAGGTCGTAACGATAGTCATGCGCAGGCTCGGGGGTCTGTCTTCGTGGAGAGGGGTCCCGACGTGGTGGCTCTCTAATTCGTCGATCAGGCGGGGGTGGGACATCCAGTGGATCTTCCAGGGGCTCCTATAACGTGGTGCTAGGGCTGGATCTCTATGGGCTCTTATCTAGTCAACTCTAGTGTTGACTGTAGCTATGTCGTTCTTAATGGTGGTGAATTGTTCGAGGACTAAGCGTTGAAATTCTGCGGCCGTAAAGAGCAGTTATGATAAATCAACGAAATGAGGTGCAATTCTGTTCAAGTGCGTCGAATGCACTCAGCAAATTACACCACAATTAACGAAACAAATACTTATAATAATCAAATCCCAGAGCAAGAGTTCAACATCAAAGCAATCAATGAAAAGACACAACATCCATACCTAGATTTGCATATGCACGTGGCGGGTTGGCTTCGGGATGGAGAACTATTGGCAAGTTGGCTTGAGCACGCTGATGGGATCCACGGGAAGGCTGGTCAGAAGGGCGTGGTTGTACATCTGCAAGGATTAGGGTTGGTGGGGTGGTTGCGGGTAGTAGGAGGGGTGTTGGGTCTGGTTTGTGGGTGGTTGAAGGGGTTGGTTAGGCCGGGTGTAGAAGGCGGGATGGGAGTGGAGCAAAGGAGGGTTGGGCGGGCTGGAAACAGGGCCGGAAGTGGGGATGGTGGGTGTGGCTGGACGGGATCGGGAAAAGGGGAAAAGAGGTGGGCGTTGCGGGTACTTGGGGTATGTGGGTGAACACCAGGAGTAGGACGGCGAGAGAAGATAGATGGAGGAGGGCTAGGGGAGGAAGGGATCAAGCGGAGGGAGGGTTGTCGGAGACGTACCAGGGCTGGGAGGAGGACGACAGGTGGGGAGGAAGATGCGCCCGGAGAGAAAACCGCTCGAGATTCCACAGGAGAGACCAGTCGGTTGCTAACACAGCAACTCTGATCCTTTGGTCAGTCCTAATTGTGCATATTTATAGGAGAAAATGAAATAAAACAAATTAGGGCTCCCAATCGGACGGCTATAATTGTTCTGGCCGATCGGGGGAGAAATGCATCAAAATAAAAACATCTAATGTATGAAATAGACTCGGAACGACACTCCGAGCATATCCGCGGACTCAGATCGCTCAAACGGGTTGCCGATCACCGCCTCCTGCGGGAATAAACATGTGTGTGTTGTTGATCGCCATCAGCTCTCTAGATGACCGACACTCCACAACTGGTTTTTGTACTTACTTTGCAGGACATCTTATTACCTAGTGTAGCAAGAAACAATCTGTTGTTGCTCACTCATCTGCAGATGTCGAGTATCGTGTAATGATTGTTGTGTCTGAGCTTACCTGGCTGGAAAGTCTCCTTCATGATTTGGGAGTTAAACTTTCCTCACCAGCAACTCTATTTTGCGGCAATCAAGCGGCAGTACACATTGCTAAGAATCCTGTTTTCCAAGAGCGAACAAAACACATTGAGGTTGATTGTCACTTCGTTCGGGAGAAGGTTCGATTGAAGAAATTGGAATTACAACATGTTCCTGCAACCGGGCAAGTAGCTGACATTCTCACCAAGGACGTACCATGAACGTTGTACTATCAGTTTTTGTCCAAGTTTGGTGCATACGATTTGTATGCTCCAGCTTACGAGGGAGTGTTGAAGAAAATATAAAAAGGCTCGTATTAATGCCCAATATTTAGCCAATCTTGTGTATAGCTCATATCTTGGGATAGGAATCCTCTCATCTTTAACTTTCCTATTTAACTGTACAAATACATGTATTCCTATATAAAAGGATTAGAGAAATTAATAAAATCTCTTTTTATTTTTCTCTCTTGTGTTTTTCTACACTTATTATGCACTCATTTCACACTACTATATAAACAAAATTAAGATAACCGCTTCCATCGAAGTGGTGTATGATGAGAAGAACACACATTTAGGTTTTGACTTCTTAATTTTTCCCCATCTTCACCTCTTCCCTTATATTAGAATCCCTACCCACTTCTTGTAATGTGGTCACCATCCGATGAGCCTAAGATAGCATGCCTTTTAACACCCCCTTTAACCTAACACCGTAAGTATCCACAATTCCTAGCCTGAGAGAGCGCATGTGAAGATTTTTATCAGAAACATCTTTGGTAAACATATCAGTTAGTTGAGCCCCAATAGGGATAAACACAGTATAAATGGTTGGGTTCTAAATTTTCCCCCACACAAAGTGAAAATTAATCTATATAAGTTTAATCCTTTCATAAAAGACAATAATTACCGATGTTAATAATTGTTTGATTGTCACAGTATAATTTTGTGGCCTTTGTTGGGAAAACCAATTGATTTGATAAACCAAATTATCTTTAAAGTATCGGCGTATTTTCTATATTTTTCTGATTTATTAAACATATGTTCTGGAATGGGTTTAGTCTCACATTGCGGGCTACCTTTATTTGTATTCGGTTTTCCTATTTATAATCCCCTTTAGTGGAAGAATAAACAAATTGAGTTTTCTCTCATTTAATTTGGTATCAGAGGGACTCTCTCCAGATCCCAATCTCTCGATCCAGACCTGCCGAACCCCCATCCGCATCACTGACCTGCAGCGTCTCCCGCATCCCGCATCGCCGACCCGCCGCGCATCTGGCATCGTCGATCCCGATGTGAGGTCGCCGCTTCTCCATCTCCTGCACCCCGCTTCCCCAATCCTGCTTCTTCCCCGCATCCCATCTCCCGCACTCCCAGACTCCCGCATCCCGTCTCCCGCACTCCCGTATCGCTGAACCCGCCGCTTCTCACCGGCCTTTTTTTTGTCGGTTGTTCTTGGCGTTTCCCCTAGTTTCTCCTTCCTTTTTTATTCTCATGACCTACATCTGTGATCTACCTTTTTTTTTTTTGTTTGGGGATGGGATTTCTTTCTTGTGTTTGAGAGTTTCTTAACTTTTTCTCCCCTGACGTTCTCCGTTTCTTTTGGGAGTTCTCTTGTTCTCATCTCATGGATTCCTCACCTCTTGTTTCAACTGATGGCTTTGCTCGGCGCATCACCACCACCCTCCTCAATGAAAGGAATTTTATCGCTTGGTCCAACTCCGTGCGTGTCCATCTTGTCGGACATGACAAGCTAGATTGGCTTGAACCGAATGGTGTTCCTCGTCCTTCCAATGAAAAGGCTTTCCGTCAATGGCGCGCGGAAAATTTCAAGATTCTCGGGTGTCTTCCATGCTCCATGGAGCCCCGTATTTATGAGCAATTCATGTGTTTTGATTATGTGTCGTCCCTTTGGGCTGCCTTGACCCGTACATATGGTCACACACGCAATGATACGCGGATTTACTCTGTCTTCCATGAGATTTCTGCTGCTCGTCAGGGGGATCGTTCGGTGCACGAGATTTTACCTCTTTCTGGGCGATTCCAGGAGCTTTCTGACCTCGAGCCACTTAGTGCTTTTCCACATCCAGAGGATCTACTTGTTGCCAAGCAAAGGCAGGAGCAGTGGGAGACCTACCAGTTCCTGATGGGGTTACGACCCGAGTATGAGCAGATTCGGGTTCAGATTGTCAGCATGAATCCACTTCCTGATATATTGGATGCTTATTCCAAGGTGGAGGAGCATGAACGGCGTGCCCTCCTGACCACTGTTTCATCAGTTCCAGCTTTTGTTCCTCTTCCAGACCAAATGGCCCTTGCTTCTGGTCGTACTTCTTCTGCGCGAGGGGCATACTACTACCTATAAAGGTCGCGGGGGCGTCTGCGGCTGCCCATTTGCCTCGGTTCAGTGTCAGCACTGTCTACGGACTGGTCATGAGAAGGCCCAATGTTGGCTGCTCTTTCCTCACCTACGCCAGCAGTCCACCACCACTCGTGCTGCTGCCGCTACTTCTTCCGACTTTGGGGGCAAGCCTGATTCCGGTGCCCCATCTGGGGCCCCTTCTGTCGACTGGAGTCAGCTTATGGCTCAAGTGTAACAGATTCAGTCTCAGCTCCAGATGCAGTCCCCATTTCAGCCTTCGCACCAGCCCCTTCCTGCTCAGCAGTTGCCTGCCTCCTCGTCGTTCTCGTCGACTTCAGCATCCGCGTCAGGTACTCTGACGGCCTTCCATGTCACTCAAGAAGGGTATTCCTCTCCCTGGGTGATTGACTTCTGGGCCACTGATCACATGACTGGTGAAACATGTTTGTTCTCTTCTCTTGAGTATCCGAGCGTTCATCGACAGGTTCGCCTTGTCGATGGCTCTGTGACCCCCATTCTTCACTGGGGGACAGTTCCCGTGTCTCCTTCCTTCTCCTTGAGTTTAGTTTTTCATGTTCCCAAACTTGCTTTAAATCTTCTTTTAGTTAGTCAATTGACTCGTTCGATGCACTGCTCGGTGACATTTTTTCCTTATAGCTGTGTTTTTCAGGACCTGACCACGAGGACTTTTGGCTACGGTCGTGACCGCGACGGGCTATACCAGCTAGATCTTCCACCTCCTTCGCCCTGTCTCTCACGCACATCCATTGCAGCTGCTGCTTCACCTGCTCTTTGGCATGCTAGACTGGGGCATGCGAGTCCTCAGATTGTGTCGTCTCTTTTTCCGAGTGTCTCGTTTGAGAACTCCTTCCAGTGTGATGGGTGTCAGCTTAGCAAACATACACGCACCTCCTATCCTATTTTTGTTTCTCATAGTTTTGCACCCTTTGATATTATTCATTCAGATGAATAGATGTATGGGGGCCTGCCCCGGTTATTTCTTATGATGGATTTTGGTATTTTGTTACTTTTACAGATGATTTTACTCATTGTTGTTGGGTATATCTTATGCGTGTAAAATCTGATGTCTTTGATTTATATATGCAGTTTACTAGTATGGTTAAGACATAGTTTTCCTCTCGTATTCGGGTCCTTCGCTCTGATAACGATGGAGAGCATACATCTTCCTCTTTCACTGCTTTCCTTGCTAGCCAAGGAACTCTACATCAATTCTCCTGTCCCTGTACACCATGTCACGACCCGTCTCGACAAGATCAGAGTGCGTTTCGGGCGGGTCGTGATGCCACAGGCATGCAGAGAAGAACCATGTCTGCTAAGGCGAAACCGAAAATCCTACAAACTAGTTTAAAATTTCATATTTTTAAAACAATGGTTTACTTGATTTTTAAAATGATGCGGAAGCCGCAAATTGGTGAATAAAACATTTTTTATGCATGCATTTACTTTTATAAAAAAACTGCAGGAGTTATACTGAAATTTACGAATGCATATAGTTACCAAAATTTCATAAGTAAAAATGTTATAATACAATGCTTTACCCTAAAAAATGTCCACAATACGAGAGAAAATGTCTGATGATAACTAATACACAAATAATACAGTCTAATAGTAACTGAAGCAAATACATAGAACCTGTTGGTACATCAAGCAAAAAGAAACCTCCAAACAAAAGCTGAAGATGGGTGGAGGAAACTCAGGAACTGGACGGCGCAGTCACAAACCCTAAGGCAAAATCCAAACAGAAGGAAAAATGTCTCAGAACATGAAGTTACATAATGATTCAAGCTAGTAACTTACGCAAAAAGTAAGTAAAGAAAACTAGAGCTCAGTGAGCTAGTCTTACATGAAGCAACCAGACAAGTAATCATGTCTAACAAGATTCTTTTACGTTAATAGCCGACTCCGGAGTTTAGCCTAGCTGCAATACCATAAGTGATCTATATTGAAGGGTGAATGTGTTGTCATTTGGTGCACAGGATTCCAGTGTATAAATTGATGCAAGACTTATCAACGACGGTGCTTGCAATGGTCAACTAATGGTTTCTGTTACCAGTTAGTCGGGAGCTCGATTCAAGGCGTCACACCAAAACAACACTCTTACCTCAATATTTGTATATGGTAGTATGTGATTTCAGGGATTCAAGATTTAATAATGGCAAATTATTATTTTGACGATTGCAACAAGTCCAGTAATATAAATTTCATGTTTGCAAGCGAGAGAGATTTCTCTACTTGCCTCAAGGTCACGTCGAAAAACTAGCGACAGCTAAGTGGCGCGAGCAAGGTTAGGAGTTCGAGCTAAACCTGTTCAGGATCCACAAACGCATTTTAAATTGAATTAACAAGAGTTTTATACTTACACATGCGTTGGATATTCGCATCACACCACAGAAGGGGGGGTTGTAGAAATTTACCTCCCTCGAGAGTGAGGGGAGAAGTGGCTACCGCGAGAGATCGGAAATTTTGGCGGCGATTTGGAGGCGAAAATCCCAAGATTGGAGCGATCCCACCACCTAGATTGGACGAGCGGCACCGAGGAGACCCGATCTGGGCTCAAAAATCCACGAGGAGGGGTTTCGAGCGAAACCCTAGGAGTCCCTCCCGAATTCCACCGGCCGGAACGAGGAGCTAGAGTCGCCGGAGAAGAATGTTGTCTTTGCCTTCACTGGTCGGAGGAGGAGATGAAGTAGCCGGCTGCTGCCCTTACTGGCTGGCGAAGAAGAAGAGAGGAGGGAGAGAAGGCGGCGGCGGGAAGAGGCTTGGGAAGAGGTCACCGGAGCCTAGGGTGCAGTCGGCCAAGAGAGGTGCCGGTTGCAGGAACCGTCGGCCACGAGGAAGGAGCAAGAGGCGACGGGGAAGCCAGAGGAGGGGCGTCGGAGACCTACCGGAGGAGGAGGAGGCGCCGGAGGCCGGGATCGGGACTGCCGGGGGACGCGCAGGACGGGATCGGGGCCGTCGGGGGCACAGGAGGAGGAGACGGAGCGAGTAGTCAGGATCGGCTTCTGCGGCTTGCGATTCCTTGCGGGATTTAGAACCGGGGGCTCGATTCTTATTAAAGAGAGGGAGTGGGGGTAGGTTTAGACCGGGCTCTCTTTGGTCTTTGATTATAGTTTTTTTTTAATATTATTATTATTAATAATAGGGGGGTTGTTACATTCTCCCCTACTTAGGAAGTTTCGTCCCGAAACTTTCCTGAGAATTCTCTGAATGGAACTAAGACAATGAAGACTCATACGACATACACTTCAGACAGAAGTTTGTAGATTAAGGCATGAAAGCTATCTATGAAAGATACTGAAATAACAAGGAAGTCAGACTTAGAGACATACCAAGATCAAGAGAAGAGTTGCGGGTACTTGCTGCGCATGTCAGACTCGAGTTCCCAAGTGTACACTTCAGACTTGTCATGCACCCAAAGTACCTTAACCATAGGAATGGTTCTCTTGTGAAGCTTGCGTTCTTGATATTCGACGATCTTCGAAGGCTCGATCGGATAAGATAGATTGGCTTTAGGAATCACTGGAACCTCTTCAAGAACACGATGAGGATCGTGGATATATTTTCGGAGTTGACTAACATGAAAGACAACATGGACACCAGCCAAAGAATCAGGTAGCTCCAGACGATAGGCAGATCCTACAACACGCTCTGAGATACGGTCCCACGAACCTCGGGCTGAGCTTGTGGTGGCGACCGAACCGTTTCACCCCAGGAGTAGGAGAAACCTTCAGAAACACCTGATCATCTACGACAAACTCCAACGGACGGCGGCGTTGATTGGCATACTTTCTTTGTCTCTCAATGGCACGACTGAGCTGAAGACGAGTTTTCTTGGTGGCTTCTTCCATTTCCTGAAGCAACTCAGGACCCAAAATCACATTTTCACCGACTTCTGACCAATAGAGCGGGGTCCTACAGCGTCGCCCGTACAGTGCTTCGAAGGGGTCCATCTTGAGGCTCTCCTGATAGCTGTTGTTGTAGGCGAATTCAACCAAGGGTATATGCTCATCACAAGCTCCCTTGTAGTCCAGAATATAACACCGAAGAAGGTCTTCAAGGATCTGATTGACCCTCTCGGTCTGGCCATCAGTCGTCGGATGGTAAACGGTGCTTAGGTTGAGATCAGTGCCCATAGCTTGTTGAAATCCCTTCCAGAAGTGCGATACAAATCTCAAGTCACGATCAGAAACAATTCGCAAAGGAATCTCATGGAGTCTAACAATCTCTGAAACATAAATTCGGGTCATCTTCTCGGTGGAATGACCTTCCTTGTACAGGATGAAATGAGCCACTTTATTCAAGCGATCCACAATAACTCAAATCGCATCATGCCCTCTCGGAGTACGAGGCAATCCAGTGATGAAGTACATAGAGATATCTTCCCACTTCCATTTAGGGATAGGCAGGGCCTGCAAAAGTCCACCAGGACGCTGGCGCTGAGCCTTCACCTTCTGGCACGTCAGACATCGAGAGATGAAGCGTGCAATATAATTCTTCATGCCAGGCCACCACACGATCTGCTTCAGGTCATGATACATCTTGTTGTTTCCAGGATGACCAGATGTGCGGGACTCGTGAGCTTCTCGGCAAATACTATCCTGCAAATCAGGGACATCTGGAATACAGAGTCGACCTCGGAAATGCAGAACATCATCAGAGATGGAGAAATCCGGAAGAGTCTCAAGTTCAACTTGTCGGCGAATGCGCTGAAGTGCGGGATCAGATGGCTGTAAATCCTTCACCTGCTCTACCCATAACGGACCAGAAACCCCTTCATGACCCTCGGGTGCGATGGATATGTCCATCCGGTCGAGGTCATCAATCAGGGCTGCAAGAATAGCTGACATGGGTGCACAAGCGGCGACAGAAGCCTGCCGACTCAACGCATCCGCCACTGAATTGGCCTTACCAGGAACATATGTGAGTTGCAAGTCATAGTCCGAAACAAACTCGAACCAACGTCTCTGACGAAGATTAAGGTCTTTCTGAACAAAAATGTACTTCAGGCTCTGATGGTCGGTGTAAAAGTGGCACTTCACACCATAGAGATAATGACGTCACAACTTCAAGGCAAACACAACTGCAGCGAATTCCAGATCATGGGTGGGATAATTGCGCTCATGAATTTTCAACTGCCTCGACCCATAGGCAATAACACGATCATCCTGCATCAGAACGCAGCCTAAACAAACTCCAAAAGCATCAGTGTAGACTGAAAAGTCAAAACCCATCTGACGGAAGAGCTAGCACTGGCGCGGAACATAGCCGCTGCTTCAGCTCAGAAAAGGCCTGCTCACACTGATCTGTCCACTCAAATCTCGCATGCTTTTGAGTTAGCCTTGTCAGAGGAGCGGCAAGAGAAACCCTTGACGAAGCGCCGGTAATAACAAGCTAACCCAAGGAAACTGCGGATCTCGGTGGGAGTAGTAAGCTGCTTCCAGTCCATCACTGCGGAGACTTTGGCGGGGTCAACAGATAGTCCATCCCCTGAAATGACATGTCCCAAGAGGCAACACGATCCAGCCAGAACTCGCACTTCGTCAACTTGGCATAGAGTTGATGCTGACGTAGGGTGGAGAGAACATGTCTAAGATGAACTGCATGCTCTTCACGAGTCTTAGAGTAGACCAAGATATCATCTATGAAGACAATGACGAACTTGTCTAGAAACTCACTGAATACACGGTTCATCATATCCATGAAACCAGATAGGCCTTAGTTAACCCAAAGGACATCACCAACAATTCAAAGTGTCCATATCGAGTCCGGAAGGCTGTCCTGGGGATGTCAGATTCCTTGATCTTTAGCTGATGGTAACCCGTTCTGAGATCTATCTTGGAAAACACAGAACTACCATTGAGCTGATCAAAGAGGTCATCCACGCGCGGGAGGGGATACTTATTCTTGATGGTAACCTTATTCAGCTCCTGATAGTCGATACAAAGCCTCAAGGAACCATCCTTCTTCTTCACGAAGAGAACGGGGGCTCCCCAAGGAGACGAGCTGGGACGGATGTATCCACGCTCAAGCATCTCATCCAACTGCAATCTGAGCTCTTCCAACTCGCGAGGTGTCATACGGTAAGGAGCTTTAGATATGGGGCGCGTTCCAGGCTCCACATCAATAGAGAACTCTACATCACGATCGGGAGGCATTCGAGGCAACTCGGCAGGGAACATGTCAGGGAACTCGGAAACAATCGGGATAGACTCAAGTGGAGGGGTGACAGCGTCAGAAAGTGAAGCAAACACGAAACAAGCAGGACAACCCTGACTGAGAAGACGAGTGGCGCGCACAGCATGTATTGCCTTCAGGTGGCTGCGGGTGGTCTGAACATGAACGTTGTAGTCCTTGTCGTCAATGCTGAGATTGACCCTCTTTGCCACGCAGTCCAGCTTTGCTCGATACGCGACCAACCAATTCATTCCCAGGATTACGTTGAATTCTGACATCTCCAGAACTATGAGATCGGCAAAAACTTGCAGTTCTCCAAGCAGGATCGGGCAATTGAGAATGCCTCTAGTTGAGATATGTAGATGTCCGGGTACAGAAATCTCGAAAGGGACATTAAGTGTTGACGTAGGCCAACTATGAAGGTCTACGATGTGGCGAGCAATAAAAGAGTGGGATGCCCCAGAATCGAATAGGATTTGCATCCACTTATTCTTGACCCTAAACCTCCCTATAAATGAACATTACGGGCACGTTCAAGATTATTTGACACTAAGGCAGGTAATGAAAAGATGCAGGAAATTTAAAACTTACATAAAACATACCAGAGATGACGGAGTTAGATGCGAGCGTCTCGCCCTGAGTCGTGACGTTCAGCACAGCCTTGTCCTTATCTTGGGCACCAGAAATAGCCTGCAGAGGCTGAGCAGGAATCGGGCTTTCCCTCATGGGGCAGTCAAGCTTGAGGTGTCCAACCTGCCCGCACTTGAAACAAGCCCTTTGCCTACGACGGCAGTCCTTCAGCTGGTGGCCCGGCTTCTTGCAGTACGTACAGACGGTGGTGGTAAAGGCAAGCGTCATCTGAGGCGGCGGGGCATGGATGTCCTTCTTTTGCTTCTTAAGGAGAGAACGACATACTTGGGCAGCATGGCCCACCTTGTGACAGAAGGCACACACCTCCTTGGATCCGGAACCTTGCTCCTGAGATGGAGCACTCTTACGCTTGAGGTCTGATGTTGCGGCATTGCTGGTGCCATGCTGGACCTTCTTGGCAGAATGATTCAACTCGATTGCTTCCACCTTCAAGGCGGCTCCCACGGTCTCCGCGTAGGTGGTGGCGCCATGGGCTACCACATGCTGTTGGAGGTCATAACGGAGTCCCTTCACGAAACGGTTGATCCTTTTGGCTTCATCCGGCACGAACTCTGCTGCAAGGAGGGATAGGCGGGAGAACTCTCTCGCATACTCGATCACCGTCCTGCCGAACTGCTGAAGGGACAGGAACTTCTCAGCTAGCTTGTCCCGTTCCACAGAAGAGAGGAAGTTCTTCATAAGAGCATCCTTGAATTGTCCCCAAGTCAAGGTGGTAGAATCGGAGAGGCTGCGGCGCTGAAGCCACCAAGTGTAAGCATCTTTGGTCAGCTGATAGGCCGCAAGGAGAACCTTTTGGGTCTCGGGAACTCCAGCATACTCAAAATGTTTCTCCATCTGGGAGATCCACTCAGTGACCACGAAGTAATCACGGTCGTCGTTGAAGGTAGGCGGATTCAGTCTTTTGAAAGCCAATGTATCTACCATCGCTATAGGAGCAGCAGTCAGACTTGGCACGAGCGGGGCCTCCGAGGTGCCAGCAGGCAAGCCGGCTCCAGATCCAGGTGCAGGAGTGGTGGTGGTAATAGCTCCTCCAATCGTCCCTGCGCTGCCGGAACCAGAGCCTGGGTCAGGAGTTTGGCGTTCCCCCTCAAGACGAGTGACACGCTCCAGAAGCTGCCTCAAAAGCTGGGCAGTATCGTCTTTAGGGGCCTCCCTCGCAGCAGGGATAGCTTTCTTCCTCTGCGATCGCTTAGGAGTCATCTTAAAGAAGCATAAAAGAATTGAGTAAGAGAAACAGTCAGGCTAAGCATGACGGATCGATACTACAGGTTCTAGCATTCTATCACTATTGGATACATAAATCATGTAATAGTTACAACATTTTCAGTGGACAACTCTAGGTGATAGCCATGCAAATGCAGATGCGACGATAGAATTGTGTGCGATAGAATTATGATTGTAAAATCCATGTGTGTACAATCATCATTTGTTGCTCTTAGCTTAACACTTGTGCAATGAGTTATGATATGCATGCAATGTAATTATGCCTATAATGCATTCCTAAAAAAAATGTCCATGAATGGATACACATGCCATGTTAAGCGCTCATATCACTTAACATGTCATGCGTATTATGATTCCAATGTCACGCACTTGAAAATATTAAACCGCCCATACAATTTAATATTTGCAAGCGGTGTTTATCCTAGTAGAAATTCATATGCATATAAATGTTAAGTTTGCCCATACTCCCTTAACATTTGCATGCATACTACTGATGCTTATGAGTGAGTGTGTGCGTGTTTCAGCCTCGAACAACAGGCAACGATAGAGTGAGTGAAGTAATGATGCATGTATGTATAATAGAGTACCAAAATATGTAATACTTTCAAAATATTTCGTTTTTTTTAGGGGCCAAACCTCGCTTTGATACAAACTGTCACGACCCGTCTCGACAAGATCAGAGTGCGCTTCGGGCGGGTCGTAATGCCACAGGCATGCAGAGAAGAACCATGTCTGCTAAAGCGAAACCGAAAATCCTACAAACTAGTTTAAAATTTCATATTTTTAAAACAATGGTTTACTTGATTTTTAAAATGATGCGGAAGCCGCAAATTGGTGAATAAAACATTTTTTTATGCATGCATTGAGTTGTACTGAAATTTACGAATGCATATAGTTACCAAAATTTCATAAGTAAAAATGCTCTAATACAATGCTTTACCCTAAAAGATGTCCACAATACGAGAGAAAATGTCTGATGATAACTAATACACAAATAATACAGTCCAATAGTAACTGAAGCAAATACATAGAACATGTCGGTACATCAAGCAAAAAGAAACCTCCAAACAAAAGTTGAAGCTGGGTGGAGGAAACTCAGGAACTGGACGGCGCAGTCACGAACCCTAAGGCAAAATCCAAACAGAAGGAAAAATGCCTCAGAACATGAAGTTACATAATGATTCAAGCTAGTAACTTACGCAAAAAGTAAGTAAAGAAAACTAGAGCTCAGTGAGCTAGTCTTACATGTAGCAACCAGACAAGCAACCATGTCTAACAAGATTCTTTTACGTTAATAGCCTACTCCGGAGTTTAGCCTAGCTGCAATACCATAAGCGATCTATATTGAATGGTGAATGTGTTGTCATTTGGTGCACAGAATTCTAGTGTATAAATTGATGCAAGACTTATCAACGACGGTGATTGCAATGGTCGACTAATGGTTTCTGTTACCAGTTAATCGGGAGCTCGATTCAAGGCGTCACACCAAAACAACACTCTTACCTCAATATTGGCATATGGTAGTATGTGATTTCAGGGATTCAAGATTTAATAATGGCAAATTATTATTTTGACGATTGCAACAAGTCCAGTAATATAAATTTCATGTTTGCAAGCGAGAGAGATTTCTCTACTTGCCTCAAGGTCACGTCGAAAAACTAGCGACAGCTAAGTGGCGCGAGCAAGGTTAGGAGCTCGAGCTAAACATGTTCAGGATCCACAAACGCATTTTAAATTGAATTAACAAGAGTTTTATACTTGCACATGCGTTGGATATTCGCATCACACCACAGGAGGGGGGTTGTAGAAATTTACCTCCCTCGAGAGTGAGGGGAGAAGTGGCTACCGCGAGAGATCGGGAATTTTGGCGGCGATTTGGAGGCGAAAATCCCAAGATTGGAGTGATCCCACCACCTAGATTGGACGAGCGGCACCGGAAACGTAAACATAAATGAAATTAGTCGAATTCACGACAAACCTAAGGGGGACCGACGAAATTACGTCGATCGGAGGCGGAAATCCATGCAAAATAAATTAGGGCAAAAAAATTGAAAATGAGGGATCGATGAAATTCCTTACCCAAGGAGACCCGATCTGGGCTCAGAAATCCACGAAGAGGGGTTTCGAGCGAAACCCTAGGAGTCCCTCCCGAATTCCACCAGCCGGAACGAGGAGGAGCTAGAGTCGCCGGAGAAGAATGTTGTCTTTGCCTTCACTGGCCGGAGGAGGAAGATATGAAGTAGTCGGATGCTGCCCTTACTGGCTGGAGAAGAAGAAGAGAGGAGGGAGAGCAGGCGGCGGCGGGAAGAGGCTTGGGAAGAGGTCACCGGAGCCTAGGGTGCAGTCGGCCAAGAGAGGTGTCAGTTGCAGGAACCGCCGGCCACGAGGAAGGAGCAGGAGGCGACGGGGAAGCCAGAGGAGGGACGTCGGAGGCCTACCGGAGGAGGAGGCGCCGGAGGCCGGGATCGGGGCTGCCGGGGGACGCGCAGGACGGGATCGGGGTCGTCGGGGGCGCAGGAGGCGGAGACGGAGCAAGTAGTCGGGATCGGCTTCTGCGGCTTGCGATTCCTTGCAAGATTTAGAACCGGGGGCTCGGTTCTTATTAAAGAGAGGGAGTGGGGGTAGGTTTAGACCGGGCTCTCTTTGGTCTTTGATTATAGTTTTTTTAAAAAATATTATTATTATTAATAATAGGGGGGGTGTTACACCAAAACAGAACGGCGTGGCGAAACGCAAGAATCGTCATCTCTTGAATGTGACCCGATCTCTTCTTGGTGGATCTCACGTCCCCAAGTATTTTTGGAGTGTCGCCCATCTTACGGGGACCTTCTTGGTCAACAGTCTGTCTTGTCAGCCTTTAGCCGGTCGGGTACCCCTTAGTCTTCTATCTCCCCATCGCCCTCTGTTTCCCGTCCCTCTCCGGGTGTTTGGTATGTGTGTGTTTTGTCCAGGACCGTCGTCCGCTCAGACAAAGCTTGATGACAAAGCTATCTGGTGCTTATTTTTGGGATATTCCTCCTCTTCCAAGGGCTATCGGTGTTTGACCCCTCTTCTCGCGGGACTTTTCACTCCCTGGATGTTACGTTCTTTGAGGATGTCCACTTCTATGGTACCTCCCCTGTCCTGGTTGCTCCTACATTGCCACAGCCGGCTCCGGTTGCCCTGGCTCCGCTGCACGTCTCTCTTCTGTTGCAGACATACACTTGTGGCCCACGCGGGCCCTCACATGTCCATCCTATTCTTCGGGATTCATTGGTTACGCACAGCTCAAAGGACCTTGTGCCACATCCTCTGGCAGGTGAAGTTCTTTCCTCCTTTGACTTACCCATTGTACTTCGCAAGGGTAAGCGTTCTTGTGTTACTGACCATCATGTGGCAAGTTGTGTCCTATCAGCGTCATTCTCAGGGTTACTGGGCTTTCCTGACAGCTACCGACCAGATTAGAGTTCTGAGTTCAATGACTGAGCCCACCCTGAGTGGGTGGCGACCATGGAGGATGAGATGTCCGCTCTACAGAAGGCGGGCACCTGGTGTTTGGTCCCTCTTCCTGCTGGTTGGAAAACCGTTGGATGTCGTTGGGTTTACACTGTCAAGTATAATGTCGATGGTTCTCTTGACCGCTACAAGGCCCGTCTTGTCGCGAAGGGCTTCACTCAGACTCCTGGGGATTACGGCTTAACCTTTGCCCCGGTGGCCAAACTATCTATTGTTCGTCTACTTGTCTCTCTCGCTGACTGTCATGGGTGGCTGTTACGGGCTTGCTTTGTTGAGGGTTGTTTGGAGGCGGAGATACAAGGGGCAAGCCCTAGAATGGTGGAGGAGATAAGAGAGCAAGAAACACTAGAGGGTAGAGGAAAGAGAGAAGAACTTAGAGAGAGAAAGGAAACTTCATTTCTCCATTGCTTAACTTCAAATACAAGAATGGGCCCATTTATGAGACCCCGGGTGGCATACCCGTAATTACATAAGATGCATAAAATATTAAAACACTAAAACATTATGACGAGATAATAAAATAACTGACGGGGGACCATAACTCATAACAGAGGACCATAACACATAACAGAAGACCATAACGCATAACACATAACACTCCACCTGTCCTTCAATTTGAGCTTGTCCTCAAGCTCAAACTCCAGTAGGATGTGAGGCTTCTCTGGCTCCTTAAACTCGCGCCAAAATAGGGTCTTGTAGCATGTCGCGGTGGAATGGGCAGTAAGGTGTAGCGATGGCTCCGTCAAAAAAGAAAATCGGCATAAGCGTTGAGTTTGGCTGGTCTGGTGGAGTGGTGGTGAGTAGCAACAACAGGGATGGCGGAGCAGCGATGACTGGCTGCATAAAGGGATCCGGCGGGGTCACCGGGGAGCGGGCCGGCAGAAAAGGCGGCGCAATGGCCTATGGTGGCGAGGACTGCGGCTGTGGCGGCGACGGCGGTGGCGAGGACGGCGGAGGCGGCACAAGCTGTGCGGGCTGGGAGAGTGGGACCGACAAGTCAGGGGCCGGTGGCGGAGGAGGCGGAACAACAAATGGCGTAACGTTAAAGTAGCCCAACCTCTCCAATTGGTCAAGCTTGGAGTCGAAGCGAGACATGGAGTCCAAAAATGTTGTCGACCACTTCAGCAACATCGAGTGGAAGATGGCCGCATCCGCGGCACTAAGATTAATGTTCATCAAAGTAACAGGAGAAGTGGGATGGAGGGCCAATTAATTAATCCAAGACTAATTAGATAAATAATTGACTAATTAGCCGCAGAGACAGAGATTGGAGAAAGGTAGTTCACGGGGCTCGATAAAAAAAATCGGGTCGGTATTGGATAAGGCGATGGAGACGGGTGAAGCAGGTGGAAACGTGCCCCTGCGGAAAGATGCAGACAGGAGCGTGTATTCCGGACGGCGATGGGAAGAAGAAGCGGCGACCCGGGATGTCGGTGTCGCGCTTGTTCCGGACGGTGTCGCGCGTGTTCCGGACTGGCCTCCAGGAGCGTGCTGCTTGGGCGAGTACGACAAAGGAGGAAGCGGGAAGCGCACCCGGATGCAGGCGACGCCGACAGCTGTCGGGCTGTCGGTTGCGGATTTGAAGCAGTCGCTGGCATCGGAGAAGCAGAACCCACTGGAAGATGCTGAAGCTGTCGGCTGCGGATTTGAAGCAGTCGTTGGCAGAACCCATTGGAAGATCACGCTGTGGAAGATGAAGCCAACAGCGGCCATGGAAGATGATGCTTGCTGTTTCAGACCCGCTCTGAGGGCTGATCGAGAACGGGGATGGAGAAATGGTGTCGGCGCGATGTTGGCGTGCGTCCGCGGAAGAGGACTGAGTCCCTCTGATACCAAGTTGTTACGGGCTTGCTTCGTTGAGGGTTGTTTGGAGGCGGAGATACAAGGGGCAAGCCCTAGAATGATGGAGGAGATGACAGGAAGAAACCCTATAGGGTGGAGGAAGGAGAGAAGAACTTAGAGAGAGGAATTTTAGAGAGAGAAGAATGTCTTCCTCAATAGCGATCTTGCTGAGGAAGTTTATATGGATCAGCCCCCCGGTTACAAGCTTTAGCGGGAGTATTTGGGCCGTGTTTGCCTTTTGCAGAAGTCTTTATATGGGCTGAAACAGTCTCCTCGTGCATGGTTTGAGCGGTTCGGTACTGACGTGCTTCAGAGTGGGTTCACCAGATGTCATATTGACCACACGTGCTTTGTTCGGACTGATGTGGATGGTCGTAGGGCCATTATTCTTGTCTATGTGCATGATATCATTCTTACCGGCAACAATAGCTCGGGGATACTTCATACCAAAGGGGTTCTTCAGAAGGCATTTGACGTGAAAGATTTGGGTCCTTTGAAGTGCTTTCTCGGTATTGAGGTTGTCAAATCTCAGCAGGGGATCTCTTTGTCTCAGCGCAAGTATACACTCGACCTCTTAATTGATACTGGCCTTCTTGGGTGCTCTCCCGTGTCTACACCCATTGATCTGAACCATCGATTACATGTCGAGTCTGGTGATCCTCTTCCTGAGCCGAGCAGATACCAACGTCTTGTTGGCAGACTTATCTACTTGACCAACACTCGCCCCGACATTAGCTTTGTTGTGAGAGTGGTCAGTCAGTTCATGCATGCTCCACGAACTTCTCACTTTGATGCAGTGTTTCGGATCCTCCACTACCTGAAGGGATCTCCTGGTCTCGGCCTTTTCTACCGTTTATCTCTGCCCCCTGGTCTCACATGTTACACTGATTCTAACTATGTTGGTTCCCTTACTGATCGACGGTCAACTTCGGGGATGTGCACTTTCTATGGTGACAATGTTGTTTCCTGAAAAAGCAAAAAAGCAGAGTGTTGTCTCTCGCTCGTCTGCTGAGGCTGAGTACCGGGCTATGGCTCATGGCGCTACTGAACTCCTTTGGCTGCGTACTCTCTTGACCGAGCTTGGCTTTCCTCCTTCTGGTCCCTCGACACTTGTTTGTGACAACCAGTCCGCTCTAATGCTGGCTTCAGACTCTGTTCTGCACAAGAGGACTAAGCATATTGAGGTTGATATTCACTTTCTCAGGAAGCACATTCGTTCAGGAACTCTTGATGCGTCATATGCTCCCTCCGTAGAGCAGATTGCAGATGCCTTCACCAAGCCAGTTGGGCCTTCCAGACTCCTCTCTACCTGTGGCAAGTTGGGCTTGCTTGATCTATTCACGCCAGCTTGAGGGGGAGTATTGACGTATTTTCTGTATTTTTCTGGTTTATTAAACATATGTTCTGAAATAGGTTTAGTCCCACATTGCGGGCTACCTTTATTTGTATTCGGTTTTCCTATTTATATCCCACTTTAGTGGAAGAATAAACAAAATGAATTTTCTCTCATTTAATTTAAAGTAATCTAGGTAAAGCCTCTTTCATATATAGAAAAGCTTTGCTTCAACCTTTTACTTTGCATGCCAAAGACCTTAGTTGAATTCAAAGAATACGAAGAATCGTTAATTTCAGACAAGTTAAGTTGAATTGTATTCGTCGTGCATAGATGTACTTCTCAACTTTCATCAATTTCTAGTCAGAAAATGAAGCAACACCAAAGTACAAGTAATAAGTAGGCAGACGTTAATTTAAACTCAAAGCACATAGGCCACGCTAAAGGATTAAGAAATATAGATTGTTTTCTTCTCTATGTTATTTAGAGCGTGGCAATATCTATTTCAGATCACAGCTTAAGTTATTCAGAACAAAAACAAGATAGTTCTTATAATATTTGAATGTTAGTAGTCGCACCTCAAATTGCATTTGAATAAGTATGAAGCTGAAGAAGGCGGTAACCGATTTGAAGCCTAGTATTAGAACATATTGTTGTGTATATAGCATTCTGTTACGGATCCACGTTGGGGTCGCACCTACAAGCGCCGCGAGACTCGACTGGCGGTCGCTTGACGCTATCTTTTATTTTTATGTATCGCATTTTAATCCTCCCTTTTGTTAAGCCTTGGAGGAGGGCATTTTGGTAAAGGGGACTCCTAAAACCTTAAGTAGGAAAATCTGAATGGAAATGGGTATGCTGAAGTTATTTGGAAAACTCTCTTTCTCTCTAACATTTCTCTCTCTCTCTCTCTCTCTCTCTCTCTCTCTCTCTCTCTCTCGTTCTATTCTCTCTCGCCCGAACACCCCCCTTCCGCAAGCCCTAGCCCGCACCGCCGCCACCATAGATCCGCCGGTGCCGGACCGCTCCTCCTCCTCCTTCCACAAGGACTTCCCTCCTCTCCCTCGCGTCACACGTTCGCAATCCAGGGCACGCAACAACTTGGTATCAGAGCCCACCTTCCTCCCGGCCTCCGCAGCCCTCGGTTCGGTGAGATCGTCGGTCGTCGGGCCCGATTCGCAGCCCTACCGGCTCGCCGAGACACCGTCGGCCTCTTCCAGCCCGCTTCCGCAACCGTGCGACACTACCGCACCCGTCAGCAGGGTTCCGCACCCGATCGACGCTTCCACATCCGCTCGACCTCCGCTTCCAGTTTCCGCTTCAGCGCGGAGGTTTCCCGCAGTGCTCCTTGGGTCTTCTCTCACCGGGACGACCCTCCTCGCGGCCTCCGTCGGCTTGCTGCCAGCCCCACCCGCACCGCCGATCTCCTCTCCTTCGACCATGGATGAGGGCAACGGCACTCCCACCTTAGCCCAGATTTTGGAGTCCTTCCAAAAGATGATGGCGGACAACCATCAAGCCCTACTCGCCGCCGTTCGTCCAGGTGGCCTCACGTCGCCCTTTCAGCCCGCCGCGGAGTCATCTCCTTCCGTCCCCGGCCTAGCGGCCGACCTGCACCCTGCGGACTCTTCGGGCCGCTCCGCCCACGCCACCGTGCCCCGCTATGTCAAGCTGGATTTTTCGATCTTTGACGGCCGCGAGGACCCATTGACCTGGCTCAATCGTTGCAAGCAGTTCTTCACAACGCAACAGACTCCTTAGGAGGATTGGCTCGGCGGCCTCCTTTCACCTTATGGGCTCGGCCCAATTGTGGTTCTCTCACCTTCATCGAGAGAAACCCGACCTCACGTGGGAGGACTTCAAGGAGCAATGCAATCTCCGCTTCGGACCCCCGCTGCACAGTAATCCTATTGGCGAGCTCATTTCTCTCAAGCAAACTGGTGCCATTGATGATTATTTGGAGCAATTTCAACTGCTTCTCGCTCGTGCTCCGACGGTCTCCCCCGCACACCAGATCGCCTTCTTCACCGCCGGCCTTCATGAGCGCCTGCGTATGGATGTGGAATTTCAAAATCCACGGGATCTTTCCACCGCGATGAGCTTGGCTCGCATCTGCGAGAAGCGACTTTTACTGGACCGGCAACACTTGGGACGCCGCACCAACGACACTTGGTCACGGCCTACGGGGCAAGCCCACCCACATGCGAGTGGCCCCACTCCCCGACAGCGGGAGGGGGAGCGGCCTGCCTCCATTCGACGTCTGTCGCAGCAGGAGATGGCGGAACGACGCGCAAAGGGGCTATGCTTCAATTGTGACGAGGCCTATGGGAAGGGCCACCGTTGCAAACGACTATTTTGGCTGGAGGTCGATGACCCATCCGACGACGACATTGGGGACGAGGACACAGGGGAACCGGCGATCTCTCTTCACGCCATGTCGGGTCCACACTCCTCGGACACACTACAGCTCTCCATCACCGTCGCGGGCCACAGTCTTCTCGCCCTCATGGACACGGGGAGTACTCATTGCTTCATCAGTGATCTGGCGGCTCACCGACTCCAGATTCCCATCACGGGTCGCAGCCGACTGAGTGTGACGGTGCCTAATGGCGCCGCCATGACTTGTACCGGTGTCTGCCGCGCAGTTCTGTTCGTGGTAGAGGAGTACCAGTCTCATACCGACCTTTTTGTTATCGCCTTGCGCGGGTTTGACATCGTCTTGGGCACCCGCTGGTTGCGCACCCACGGACCCATATTGTGGGACTTGGAGACCATGACCATGTCATGGGGACCGGGCCCTCAGCCGACGGTCTAGCATGGCCTACCCACCACCGCCTCGAGCCGCATTTCCTCTTTACAGCTGGCAGCAACCGGGAGACCAGATCTCTCGTCTCTTCTCGACGAGTTTGGCGATACTATGGCCACCCCCCTCGGGCTCCCTCCTTCGCGCCGCCACGACCACCGCATGTGCCTGCTGCCGAACACCGCCCCAGTAGTGGTCCGCCCTTACCGCTACCCCTTCCGGCTGAAGGATGAGATAGAGCGGCAGTGTACTGACATGCTCCGCCAGGGCATCATTCGCCACAGTGTCTCTCCATTTTCATCGCCGGTCCTGCTAGTTCAAACGAAGGATGATTCTTGGAGCTTTTGTGTGGATTACCGCGCACTGAACGCGGTCACGGTGAAGGACAAGTTTCCTATACCGGTGGTCGAGGAGCTCTTGGACGAGTTGCACGGGGCCCGTTTCTTTTCAAAGCTCGACCTTTGCTCGGGCTACCATCAGGTGCGCATGTTTCCGGCGGATGTGGATAAGACGGCGTTACGCACGCACCACGGGCATTTTGAGTTCCTGGTGATGCCATTCGGCCTCACCAATGCCCCCTCGACATTCCAGGCCCTCATGAATGAGGTATTTCACTCTCTCCTACGACAATGTATTCTTGTTTTTTTCGATGATATCTTGGTGTACAGCAAGACCTGGGAAGACCATCTGGCTCATCTCCGCACTATTCTCCACCTCGTCCGCTCGCATCGGCTCTTCCTCAAGCGGGCCAAATGCTCCTTCGGCACGGACCGGGTGGCTTACTTGGGCCACATCGTAGATCAAGCGGGTGTCTCGGCCGATCCCGTCAAGGTGCAGGGCGTCCTCGACTGGCCCATTCCACAGACTCAGCGGGAGCTGCAGGGCTTCCTCGGCTTGGCGGGCTACTACCGCCGCTTCATCCAGGGCTACACGGTGATCGTTGCACCTCTGCTTTCTCTCCTACGTTGTCAGTGCTTCGTCTGGTACGACGCCGCTACGGCGGCTTTTCGGGCCTTGCAGCAGGCCTTAGTCTCCGCCCCGGTCCTTCAGCTACCGGACTTTGATCGAGATTTCCAGGTGGAGTGCGACGCCTCCGAGCACGGCTGTGGGGCTGTCCTACAGCAGGAGGGACACCCGATCGCATATTTCAGCCGTACTACAGCACCTCACCATCGGAAACTCCCGGCATACGAGCAGGAGCTCATCAGCCTCGCAAAGGTCGTACACCACTGGCGCCCTTATTTGTGGGGACGGTCTTTCATCATCCGCACCGACCACTTTAGCCTCAAGTACTTACTGGAGCAGCGCCTCACGACGGTTCCACAGCAGCGTTGGGTGAGCCGCCTTTTGGGCTATGATTTCCGGGTGGAATTCAAGGCCGGGCACTTGAACCGGGCGGTCGATGCTCTTTCCCGCCGCGACAGCCCCGACGGCCTTCTGTTCGCCGTCTCGTCCCCGCTACCGACCATTCTGCCTCGCCTGCGCCAGGAGATTTGCGACACACCGGCCCTGATGGAGCTCGTCCAACGCATTCAGGAGGAGCGTCTGCCCCCACATTGGACCACTCAGGATGGCCTGATCCTCTACCGAGATCGCTTCTTCGTGCCTGACTCTTCGCCGCTCACCGTCGACATCCTTACGGCGGTCCATGACTGTACGCATGAGGGGGTCCACAAGACCCTCCACCGAGTCCGTGCGGAATTCTTTTGGCACGGCCTCAAACGGAGCATTCAGATATTCATAGCCGCCTGTCCCACCTGTCAGCGCAACAAGACGGAATCTCTCTCACCGGCGGGCCTCCTGCAACCACTTCCCATTCCCACCCAGATCTGGGCCGACATTTCGATGGACTTCGTCGAAGGGTTGCCGCCTTCCCGGGGCCACTCCGTCATCTTCGTGATCGTCGACCGGTTCTCCAAGGGGGCCCACTGTGTCGCCATGACTCGTCCAGTCACCGGTCCCACGATGACCCGTGCCTTCTTCGATCGAGTGTTCCGCCACCACGGCATACCTGAGAGCATAGTGTCCGACAGGGACAAGGTTTTCACCTCCGAGTTTTGACGGGAGCTTTTCACCCTCTGCGGCACCAAGCTGGCCCTCTCTTCGGCCTATCACCCTCAGTCGGATGGCCAGACTGAAGTGGTGAATCGCACGCTCGAGATGCACCTGCGCTGCATTACGGGGGACCACCCCAAGGACTGGGCCCGCTGGCTCCCATGGGTGGAGTATTGTTACAATACTTCCTACCATACGGCGCTCCAGTGCACTCCATTCCAGCTGACTTACAGCCGCGAGCCGCCCCGTCTTCTCACCTACCGGAGTGCCTCTGCCCGTTCCACCACCGTCGACACCGAGCTGCGTTCCCGCGATGACCTCCTACACCTTGCCCGTACCCGCCTCCTCCAGGCCCAGGCCCGCATGGAGACGGCCTATAATCACGGACATCGGGAGTTGTTCTTTACACCAGGAGATTGGGTGTGGCTCCGCTGTCTCCCTTACCGCCAGTCCACCCTCGCAAAAGCCGCGGCCCAAAAATTGGGGCCCAAGTTCTTTGGGCCTTATGAGGTAGCACACCGCATCAGGGACGTCGCCTATCGCCTCCGCCTGCCCGCCGACGCCCAGATTCACGACGTATTTCACGTCTCCCAGCTGAAGCCCTTCGTCGGCACGCCGCCCACCGCACCCTTGGTTCCACTGCCGCCACCGGCGCAAGACAAGCTTGATGTCGAGGAGGATGAAGATGCTACGGATCCACGTTGGGGTCGCACCTACAAGCGCCGCAAGACTCGACTGGCGGTCGCTTGACGCTATCTTTTAGTTTTATGTATCGCATTTTAATCCACCCTTTTGTTAAGCCTTGGAGGAGGGCATTTTGGTAAAGGGGACTCCTAAAACCTTAAGTAGGAAAATCTGAATGGAAATGGGTATGCATGAAGTTATTTTGAAAACTCTCTTTCTCTCTAACATTTCTCTCTCTCTCTCTCTCGTTCTATTCTCTCTCGCCCGAACACCCCCCTTCTGCAAGCCCTAGCCCGCACCGCCGCCACCATAGATCCGTCGGTGCCGGACCGCTCCTCCTCCTCCTTCCACAAGGACTTCCCTCCTCTCCCTCGCGTCACACGTTCGCAATCCCGGGCACGCAACACATTCTTCTCTACAAACGTGAGCTTGCGTTGATTTATATTCGACGCATGAATATTTTTTCATAGTATGAAGATCCGAGCTTAAGAAGCCGTTAGTTGATTTGTACCCGACTAAAGGTAAAAGAGAGTTATAAAGAAGATTTCAAAGCTTCTAAAAATGATGATAGTTGCGTTAATTTTGACTATTACGATGAGACAAGGGATTATAGTCCTTGGGCTTTCCTTTAGAGATAGGTCAATTTCTGAAGGTTAACACCTTAATTGACCAAGATCTTATACTCAAAGAATATTAATCTGATTACCATTTAATCACAAACACATCACAGATAAGAGATTATGCTACCACTACGAGGCCTCATTTGCACGACTTGGAGGATTTGCATTGTAGGAGTCTAAGATTAGATTGTATATGAACTTTATTAATGAGGACATTTTACTTTATATTGACAGTTCCCTACATATCCACAAAGGTGGATGGATCAAATGGAAAGGAAATTCACAAGCCTAAAGCTGGATGGAGTGAAGGGGACAAGAAGGTCGGGGCTTGTGATGTCAAGTCCATGAACATCCTTATATCAACAAAGACAAATGAAATTTACCAAAGAGTGGTAGACTCTCGGTCTACCAAAGAGATTTGGGACTCCCCCGTCACGATTATTGAAGGGAGTGTTGATGAGAGGAAAGACAAGTGATCTTGTAGGGAAGCTAATTTATTTTACAATTACGAAATCTGATATATCCTTTTTGTTGAGGTTCGTTTTATGCATGCTCCACGGATCTCTCAACTCCAAATAGTTGAATGCATCCTTTGATATCTTAAGATTGCTCGTGGACAAGGGCTTGCATACAATCCTTCTTTTTTTTCTTATCTCTCATTTCCTACTCTGATGCAAACTATGTTGGTTCATTGGATGATTTTCATTCCACTAGTGGATATTGCACGTACTTTTGTGAACACCTTATCACCTGGCTAAGAATGAAGTAATGTGTTATGTGGTTGGAAAACCTTCTGAGAGACCTAAGTGTCAAACTCTCCACTCCATTTTGCAACAGTCAAGTTCTATTCATATTGCCAATAATCTCGTGTTCCATGAACGTACCAAGCACATCGAAGTTAATTGTCACTTCCTTTGGGATAAGGTTCAACTAATGAAATTGGAATTAAAACATGTTCCTGCGGTTGGGAAAATTGTTGACCTTCTTACTAAGGCATTACCGTGTCTGTCGTGTTATCAATTCTTGTCCAAGTTTGGTTCTTACAATTTATATGTTCCAGCTTGTGGGGGACTGTTAAGTGAATATGTACAAAGACCCGTAGAAAGGCACAGCTAGAGCCCATTACCTTCTTGGGTTTTAGTCCTACATCTTAGAATGTGGTTGTGGCTTCACTCTCTCTTTCTATATAAATGTACAAATACTTGTAACTATGTATGCATGTGTATAAAAAATTAATAAAATATTGATTTTCTCTCTCTCTCTTCTACCGTGGTTTTCTTTAAGTTAGAATCTTAATGATAGAACCCATCAACTTAGAGAGAATAAAAAATAGATCTGAAGTTGGGTAGAAGGAAAATTCCAACCTTCTACATCTAGTGCAAAATCTGAGAACCGCCATTTATCTGTTACTAATGTTTACCTACATCATCTCTAGCAGTCAGCATTTAGACTGCACAAACATGTCACTTGTCGAACCAAATGTGTGAAATAAAGAAATCCATATATTGAAACAACTTTGCTCCATATGTCATTCAATCTACTTGAATAGACCTAATTTCAGCCCCCAAAGAAGGATGGAAAAACAATCATCATACTAGCTTACTTTGTACCATCTTCTCATTGGAGAAAAGAAACTCCAAACAAAAGGAATCTGAACCCAGAACAATAAGGTACCTGTTATTCCTTGAAGCAGGTTGCCACAATCCATGTGTCCATCACACACAGAATCCAGTATGTGAACACCTATACTACTGTGGTGGGGACGTCCGGATGGAATACTTGAGAAATTTGTTTATGAAATGAATTTATATTGAAGAAATAAAAAACAAACCTTCGAAAATTTAGCTGATGAACACCAAGAGAAAGAAGCATCTGGAAATGAATCAGGAATAAAAAATCAGAAATCATATCCGGAAGGTTTATTCTATTTTTTCTTTATATTATGTTATTTAGTTGATCTAAATGACATTGAATACCTCATCTATATGCGTGCTAACAGCTCTATGAACAAAAGTAGAGCTGATATGATCTAGATAAGATATTGGGCAAAGAAATGCGGCAGCTTCGACCATTTTAACAATGTCTGGCATGGTAAAGGCAGATAATGCCATGATGGTACCCTGAAAACCAAAATGAATAAGAATATAATCTAATCAAATGACACGAACTAAGGGAGTTTTTTGGTATTTTCATGGCGCAGTGAGCACTGGCGGAACAAGGTTAAATAACAATTCAACAAATTAAAACCTGAGAATGGCCTATGTATAGAACTTTTGAACTTGTTTCATTTTGTATATAGCCTAACATAGCTGCCAAATCGTACTGAGCCAAATCCTGCCAACTCCAATTCCAATATGCCTGTAATTCATGGTTACAGTATTATATAACTGAGTAATATGTACATTGTCATTGAAACATGAGCATCAATTTAATACATCAATTAACAGAAATAAAAGGCAAGAAGGGGTATACATACACGATCATGCTCAGATAAAGTAATATGCTTACGGCTCCAACGTGTGCCACGCACATTTCCAACCCACACATCAAAACCATAATCTGCAAGGATGAACCCAAGAGACTCATTGACAGGATTCAGAAACCAGGTATCACCCCCCTGAACATTATAGAAATAAAGATATTAAAACCATTTAAAAACAAGTAAAAAGGTAACTGGCCTGAACTAACCAAAAAAAGGTTCAACAATTAGTTAGTTCAAGCATCTAAAAAGAACAAAAAATGCAAGGTAGCTATGAAAATATGAAATCAAACTGATTTATATGAACCTTATAAAGAGAGGCCCCAAACCTTGTATATACTTCTTGAGTAAATAGTTACAAGTATGGATACATTTATATAGGAAAGGAGAAAGAAGAGAAATCTCAATCTAACATGTGGGACTAATACAATGAGGAGGAAAAGAGGGAAAAAATGGACCACTAGATGGACCCTTAACTAGGCTTCTCTAACACGCCCCCGCAAGCTGGAGCGTGCAAGTCGTAGGCACCAAGCTTGGATAAAAACTGATAGTATAGCGGCCGGGAGAGAGCTTTAGTCAAGATGTCAGCAACTTGGTTTGTAGCAGGGACATGCTCCACCTCTATCTTCTTTGACTGTACTTTTTCCCGGATAAAATGACAGTCAACTTCAATATGTTTTGTGCGTTCATGAAAGACCGAATTCTTGGCAATATGTATGGCGGCTTGGCTGCCACAAAATAGGGTCGCCGGTGATGAGAGACGAACACCTAAGTTACCCAGAAGGCCCTCAATCCAAGTTAACTCAGAAACAACAGCGGTCATAGCCCGGTACTAGGCTTCAGCAGAACAGCAAGCAACCACGGTTTGTTTCTTGTTACGTCAAGTTATGAGATGTCCTCCAAAGTAGGTACAGAAACCCATTGTGGAGCGTCTATCATCAATGGATCAAGCATAGTCAGCGTCAGAGTACGTGACAAGAGATAGAGATGTGGATGGCTTGTACACCAGCCCTTATCCTGGAGCGGTCTTGAGAGATATCGAAGAATGCACTCAACAGCCTGAAGATGAGATGTCGGGGAGCATGCATAAAATGACTCACGACTCCTACAGCAAAAGAGATGTCTGGACGAGTAACCGTGAGATAGATCAGCTTCCCAACCAAGCGTCTATAGTATTCTGGATTTGTAAGCAGCTCATCGGAGTCAGAGATGTGGGTCGAGAGCTTGTGATTAGCGTCCATAGGAGTATCCGCAGGTTTGCATCCAGAATAGTCGGCATCATGAAGAAGATCCATACAGTACTTCCTTTGTGATAACACAAGACCATCAGCGCGTCGAGCAACCTCAAGGCCAGGAAAGTATCGAAAGTTGCCAAGGTCTTTGGTCTGAAAGGCGGAGTTTAACTGTTCTTTGATATGTTGTATCCCTGTAATATCGTCGTCAGTAATGAGGATATAATCAACATAGACAAGTAGGATCATAGTTCCGGTTGCCCGGTGTCAGTTGAAGAGAGATAAATCAGCCGAGCTCCAAATAAAGCCAATATCACAGACAACCTTATTGAATATTTCAAACCAAGCCCGCTGGGACTGTTTGAGACCATAAATAAACTTCCGAAGAAGACAGACCCGAGACTCCCCCGTGGTCTCAAACCCTGGAGGTTGGTGCATGTAAACAGTCTCCTGCAGCTCGCCGTTAAGAAAGGCGATCTTAACATCTAGCTGATAAAGGGGCCAATGTCGATGAACAGCCAAGAAGAGAAGAACGCGTACGGTGTTCAATTTGGCCACAGGAGAAAAGGTTTCCTCATAATCCAAGTCATGTTGCTGAGTAAAACCCCGAGCCACGAGGCGGGCCTTGAGTCGCTCCAGGGTGCCATCCGCCGCATGTTTAACAAAGACCCACTTGCAGCTCACACAGTGTTGTCCTATGAGAAGAGTAACCAGATCCAAAGTCTGGTTAGCCCAGAGAGCCCGCATGTCATCGTCCATGGCTGTCTGCCACCCCGGGTGTTGCAGCGCCTCCTGCACAGTGTTAGGAATAGAGATAGAGAAAAGAGAGGTGGCTAAGGTGTAAAGAGGGAGAGTCAGCCGATGGAGAGAAACATAGTTGGCCAAAGAATGAGTTGTAGAGGCGGGAGCCGGATCTGTCATTGTCGAGGTGTCGCTGGAGGGTGGTAGCTGGTGCAGGGAAGCATCCTTAAAGCAACGGGTGTAGACACAGATAAGGGGCGGAGGAACCCGAGAGGGGGCAGGGAGAGAGGTGGTTGGAGTTGGCAGGGAAGAGGACGTGACAGGTATAGCAGGTCGGGGAAGAGGAGGAGAGGAAGTCGAAGTGGGTGAAGGTAAGTGGAAGGGTTGATCTTCGCAGAACGTGACAGTCGCCGAGACGACCAACTTGCCATCAGAAGGAGAGTGGCAAACATGCCTCTTTTGAGTACGAGAGTAACCAACAAACATATATTTGGCCACCCGAGGTGCAAGTTTGTCGGAAGGGGGCCAAGAAGATGAACATAACAAACACACCCGTAGACTCGCAGGGTGAGAGAGGTGGGATTCGCGGAAGGAAAGAAAAGTTGAATAGGTACGGCAAAGTCAAGAACAGAAGACGGTAGGCGGTTGATGAGACGACATGCTGTGGAGACAGCAAAATTCCAATATTCGGTCGGAACCTGCATTTGAAACATAAGGGACCGAGCAACATCAAGGAGATAGCGATTTTTTCGTTCAGCCACCCCATTTTGTTGAGGGGTGTACGCACACAAAGTTTGATGGATGACGTCAAATTCGGTGCAAAGAGTAGAGAAGGTGCGACTAGTATACTCGCGAGCGTTATCAGTGTGAATGATTTTGAGAGGGGTGGCAAACTGCGTACGCATTTCAGTTGAAAAGGCACGAAACACAGAGGTAAGTTCAGTACAGTCATGCAGTAAATATAGTCATGTAACACGCGGGTAGTCATCAATAAACGTGACAAAATAGCGGAATCCAAAGATACTCGGGACTTTATAGGGACCCCATACATCATAATGAACTAGAGATAAATGAGTACTACACCTGGTACATGCAGGGGAGAAGGAAGAACGATGTTGTTTACTGTAGATATAAGATTCACAAGAGAAATCCCGTAGTGGAATATCGGGAAGAGCACGCTTGAGGATCGGAAGAGGAGCATGTCCAAGACGGCGATGTCAGTCAATGGTGGAGACAGCGGAGAGAAGAGTGGTTGGTATATCCAGGATGTAGAGTCCATTCACCAGCTTCCCCTCACCAATGATACTCCAGGTGCGGCGATCCTGTATAAGCAAAGATGAAGGAGAAAAGGTTATGCAACAATCAAGTTCGTGTGACAGACGACTAACAGAGAGTAAATTGAAGGGCGACCCCGGAACATGAAAAACCGATGAGAGAGAAAGGGCTGGGGTAAGTTGGAGAGCTGCGGCGCCAGAGACCGGTAAGGTGTCACCATTGGCCACAGTTATATGTGAAGGATGAGCCGTCTGGAGATACTGGGAAGGCTTCTGGGAGGTAATATGGTGTGTAGCGCCAGAATCAACGATCCAGCGGGGGATATGAGAGAGATAGGTTATACCTTCCGCAGAGAAAGACGCAACCGAGCCGGAGGGACGGCCGAGGACACACTGTAGCTGTTGGAGTTGGGTGCGGAGCTCAACGATATGTTGGCGAGTAGTAGACGCTGAATTCTGAGTAGAAGCCACAGTGGGAGCAGAAGCTGTAGAGGAAGTAGCCGCAAGGTGGGGAGGTAGACCATGCTTGCGGTAACAAGTAGCCTCAAGATGACCATCCGGACCACAGTAGGTGCATTTCATTGAAGAACGACGTCCACGCCCGCGTCCCCGAGACGGAGATCCCCCCCCCCCCCCGGGTGGATGAGCCACGAGCAGGAGGAGGGGTCGGAAGGAGAGGCTGCTGAAGGAGAGCTGGTGCAAATCCTGGAGGAGCCTCGGTAGGAGGCGTAACTTTAAGCAGTATGGAGCAGACATATGACAACGAAGGAGTCGTCGTAGAAGAGAGAATCTGGGCCCGAACACTATGCAGGTGGGGAGGAACACGGGACATCATCATCGCGATGGTGGCAGCCTCCTTTTGGGCCCGTTGAGTAGCGAGATCAGTGGTTGGAGGCTGATGTTGAATCTAGGCCTCGGTCAGGGTCTTGGCTTGGGCAACAAAAGATACCATATCACCTGGAGCACCTGGAGTGAGGTTCTGCAGGTCGAAGAGAATATCATATAGGTGTTGAAGACTGTTGTTCCCTGAGTAAAAAGAGTGGAGTTCCTCCCATATAGTCTTGGCCGTGTCATGATACATGGTCATCCTGTAAGGCACAGTATCCATGGAATTTAGGAGCCAAGACTGGACCCGACCATCATCGCGAAGGCAGTCATCGGAGGGAGCATTGGGGTAGCTCGGGTCAAGTGGTGAAGAAGACCCTTGGTTTGCAGGACACGACGAACCGAGTGAACCCATTCAACGAAGTTCCGTTTCCCACTCAGCGAAATGGTAGTAATTCGGAGCTCATCGCGGAGTTCGGAAGCCATGGTAGTTGCACGGGCTGGAGGAGCAGAGGTGGCAGCGGAATCATCAGAAGCCATGCGCTTAGCAGAAGAGACCGGGCGGCTATCTGGGGGGACCAGGCGGCAAGTAAGGAGGAGGCGGGGCTAGCAAGTAGAAGGTCAGGCGGCTAGCAGGATGGCCGAATAGAGAGATAAGGAGCGGTAGAAACAGAAGTCGCACGGTCTCGACGGACACACCAACGACAAGAAGAATCGCGATCAGGATGCGGCTTGCAGGAAGAGAAGAGACCGTTATCGACAAGACAAGTCGCAGCGGCTAGCCGATGTAGAAGCAGGATAGGGAGTCTGCACGGTCAAGGTGAGGCCACCAGCGGCAAGTAAGGTGCCACGACCTAGATGCGGACACTCGGCTAGAGGAGAAACCGTGGCAACGCGAGGGAAGTCGCGACCAGCGTGAAGATGTAAAGCCGGGAAGAAGAGGGGTGGTCCGCGCGGATAGCAAGAGAGACCGCACGGTCAGATACAGAGGGAGATCGTGACGACTAGAGAAGTGACGGAAGGCGGAAAGGAGAGAAAAACAGGCCGCGCGGATAGTGAGGAAGACCGCGCAGACAGATGCAAGAGAAGGTGGTCCCCACGTGAGAGTTTATAAAAGAGAGAGAGGAGGAGAAGGAGAAGTGGAAGCCACGAGGAGACAAAGTAGAGAGAGCGGTTAGAAGGAGACAGGCAGCACGATACGGCGGCCAAGAGGGAGGGGGAAAGGCCGGGCAACCAAGTCCGGGCGGACAGAAAGCGGGAGACCGCGAACAGTAGACCAAAAAACACATACAAGGAGTAGACCGGTTTCCTCTGATACCATGTAAAGAGAGGTCCCAAACCATGTATATACTTCTTGAGTGAATAGTTACAAGTATGAATACATTTATATAGGAAAGGAGAATGAAGAGAAATCTCAATCTAACATGTGAGACTAATACAATGAGGAGGAAAAGAGGGCAAAAATGGGTCACTAGATGGGCCCTTAACTAGGTTTCTCTAACAAACCTGAAAGAGGCCATGCTGAAGGAAAACAGGACCATTCTGATCTTTTAAAGCACTTTTCCCCTATGGAACACGTTGAACAGTTAGCAGATAGCCATCCTCAGTTTGAACCTGAATACATCACAAGCATTGCTGGAACCATCAAAGTTAGTAATTGACAATTTACCATACAGTAGAATAGAATATGAAACATAAGATTCATTAGGTTGCTGACACAGCTCAACAAACATGAAAAATATATATTCAGTATTTCGTCGTGCCGTAATCACAAAAAATACTAATTTAGCAACTGTCTAAATACATGGACCCAATCTCGAAACTTGACTGCTTGATATGATATGCCCTCACAGAAAAACCATTACTACACCATGCCACATGTAGACAAGAGAGAAAGGAAAGGAAAGAGATACTTAACGGGTAACGCGTGTTCGGCAAACAACAACTAAATGATAAAATCAACAATCTCGTAAAGATAATTATGTCGAATTGAATCCTGAAACCAAACAAACCTCAATGATGAGACCCGGATATCTTTAAGGGTCTGCTTTGGAGAACAGTGGTGGTAGAAAAAGGAGGGTAGGAAATGGAAAATGTCTATTGCAAATGGAGATCTATTTGGGTGAACTCCTTTTGACATTATTATCTTTACGAGATAATTAAAAACTATTGCAAATGGAGATCTGTTTGGAAAAGGTCTATTGCAAATAGACATTTGTTTGAGTGAACTCCTTTTGCAGAGCTTTTCAGAATGAAGAAGCACATTATAAGCTATTTGGCAAATCTCTATTGTGGTGATTGTTTTAGGAAAACATCAAATGTGCAAATGAGTAGGAGATCCTTCTGAATAATCAGCGTGAAATTCTCTTATATCAAATATGGATTTCAACCAAACTTGTAGATTGCGGTTGACATGTCTGACATATCGGCCAACATGTCAGTTTTGAGGGAGAAACGACACGTTATCGTCACATATGACAATTCTGGTGTTTTCCAGTATTGCGGCCGACATGACGGACATGTCGACCCAATATTGCGGCAAATGTCGGTTAAAGTCGGGTAATGTCGGCCCAATATTGCAGGTTTTTTTGTTCAAAAAATTATAATTTTTTATAGAATGAATTCATCAAAAGATTCTAGCAAGATATCTAGTGCTTCGTCCATAGCATGTAGAGATCTATGTTAGGCATTTGGTGAGAAGGTGACTCCAAATGGCACCAATCAAATACGATTAAATACTTGTTATTAATTTAATTTTCTAATGAATTTTAGTTTACATTTAATCGGATAAAATAATTACCATCTAATTAATAGATGAAAATATTATGAAACATATATATATATATATCTTTATACTATAAGCAAGGAGCAAAAGAGCCATGGTGTAACATTTGGATGCCCAAAATACCCTCCACAGTGGTGTAACATTTATTCCCTAAATACCCCTCATATAATCAACTCTCCTTTTCATTTGTTTGGGTCTTTTAGTCATTTTTTCTTATATTTAAAGAGGAGAGATATAAATTACGTTTTGTATGTCAAAACATATGTTTTTTACAAAATAAAAAATATAATCGTGATTTAGATTTTTTTACGGTCATTTTGAGTACCCATATGTATATGTTGCGGGCATAGCCCGCAGCGACACATCGAGCATACGCGAAGCCCATGCGGAGGCGGGAGAAGCCCGCCTAGATGCGTCCGAAGACCACTCAAGAGCTCTCCACTCCTTTTTATTTGTTTGGGCCGGATCTTGGGTGAACTTTTTAATCATTTCTTCTTATACTTTGAGAACTTTTTTTATAGATGCGGTCGAAGACCACCCAACTCGCAGACGAAAAAATGATTCAGTCTGATTTCGCCACCCTGTTCAGCAGACGGTAGATTTTGAGAACGAATGTCGCCCCCACGACAAATGTCGCCCCCCAAGACAAATGTCGTCCCCACGACAAATGTCGCACCCACGACCAATATTGTCGCCTCAGCCAAATGTAGCCTCCTCAACAAATGTCGCACCCTCGACAAATATTGCATCCACGACAAATGTGCCCGCACGGGGTCCCCCGTGCACAACTGCTTGTGTGTGTATATATATATATATACGAGTGACAGGCACGGGCCTCCGGCCCGATGGCTACGCGCCACAGTATCCGGCTGGCGACGGCGGGCTTCGCCCGCCCCCGTCTTCGCCCGCCGTCGTCGGGCTTTGCCCGTTTCACCCGCCTGTTATTTATAATAAAACATTTAATAAATTTAAATAAATAAAATATATAATAAAAAAATTTATATAAATATTAAAACAAACGGGCGAACCCGCAAGCCGGCCAGCCCGCGAAAAAACCGCAAGCCCAGCCCGCAAAAACAACACTATAGCCCGCCCGCAAGCCAGGCAGCGGACCCGCAAGCAGGCCAGCCAGCGAAAAACCCGACCGTCAAGCCCAGCCCGTGAAAAACCTCAAGCCAGCCCGCCCGCAAGCCAGCCAACCCAAACTGTTCAAGCAATACATGCGGAATTTTAAATATATATCCGAAAAATTGCACTGAACGGGCGTTGTGGGACTAAAACAGGCGGGTGAACAGTGCACCCGCCTGTTTTAGTCCCACACCGCCCATTCAGTGTCCTTTTTTGGGTATATATTGAATATTCAACTTTAATTGTTTGAACTAATGTGGGTTGGCTGACTTGAGGGTGGGCTGGCTTGCTGTTTTTCGCGGGCTGGGCTTGCAGGATTTTCGCGGACTGGCCGGCTTTGCGGGTCCGCCAAATTATTTTGCTAATCCAATTTTAAAATTAATTCACATAGGTTTAGGACTCTCCTATAGTAAGTTTAGGATATCTATAAAAAAGTGTGGAAAGAGGGTTTGTTTGATCCAACGATTCATGATCAAAACTCTGAAATCCGAAGGCCACCTAATTATCCTTTAATTTCGAACTCATGCTATATGCAGACCACCATATTTCTTTATAATATGGTATAGATATATATATATACACATATATAACAATACAATCCGAAATTTTGAAATGTTCCCGATATATCCCCGCAATACGACATCCGCCATAAAAACCTCAAACTGGCATGAGTCCGACATCCGACATCTGCAACCCTGATTTCAACTAACATTCATCAAAGAAAATAATCCAAAATCATGCTATTAAACCAAGGATGGACTACTTTATAATCGGAAAAGAACAACAATGAACTTTCTCCTGACCCTAACCAATTGGAATTCATAAAGTAATAGTCGCACAATTAGTTGATTACACAAGAATTCCTATTCAGAAATCAAACCCTTTTTTTACAGATTCCCATTTAACTGGTTTTAAAGTTTAAAGTTTTAAATTTTTACAGGCTTCAGTTCTCGAGGTTTAACTTTTTACTGGTTCAAAGATCTTTATATTTCAAATTATAAATTAGTTTCAATTTTTACACTAGGTTTCAGGTCATCTAGAATGGTAAGGATTCTCAGAGCTATGAATGGTTTGGATTTTACATCTCAAGCTTCATTATATGGTAATATACTTTAAAGAAAAATAAAAGTCAATCTTCCCGTTATCAAATTTATCATAGTGATGCAAACGACTTGAATTTTAAATTTGAAGTAGGATTGAACTTCAATGCCGCAGGATATTCTAGAGATGCAGTGCTAATATATCATACATTCAAGAAAGGACTATGAAATTTACCAAAAATTGCAACGATAAACTTTAGGTGACTTGTGAATGTGGTTAGGAAGCCAAAACTTTTCAAGTCAAGTCAATCTAAGGAGGACATACTTATTTTAGGGTCGCAAGCTCTAAACAGTGCACTTCCAATTTTTTTGCCAAAAAAATATCAACACCATCTTAGGAGAAATCCTGGATGGTCTGTAAGTTCAGTGCAAGAAATGATACAAATGAAAAATAAAATTTCACTATTTATTTAGAAAATGCACAAAGTACAGAAACATGCTAACAAAATTAACCATGGGACCGAGTTGTAATCGTATGCTAGATTATAGGATTATTGCGAGAAAATAATTCGGACAAACCCAGACATGACGGTAAAAGTCATGTGTAAGCAAGTGTTAGATTCACCTATATGCACATTCAAGAAGTTATATATTTGTTAGGATGCTTTTTAAAATGTGTTCATTGTCGGTTGCATACCAGTTGTAGGTTTAGACAACACTCACCTAAAGACATCGAATGGTGAAGTTTTATTATGTGTAGTTGGCATAAATGACAATAATGGTATGTTTTCAATTGCATATGCTATAGCTTTGAAAGAAAATAGAAAATCATAGGAATGGTCTGTTGGTCTTCTTATTCAAGAATTGAATATTGTGAACAACTATGCATGGACCATCATACCTGATATCCAAAAAGAGATTATTAGAGTAGTTGAAGAGTTATTACCCAATTTGAGCATAGGTTTTGCTTACGACGCCTGTATAATAATTTCCAACTCAAACATAAGGATTTACATCTAAAAATTTTACTATGGAAGGTTGTATCGTCAACTAGAGTTATTGATTTTAATTGTGAAATTGAAAATTTGAAGGCCTCCAATATTGTTGCTTACGATTGGATTAGAGAAAGATATTCTAGAAATTGAGCGAGATCGCAATTTAGCACTTGGCCAAATTGTGATATATTACTGAACAATTTATGTGATAGTTTTAATAACGTTATTCTAAGAATTGGAGACAGACCTATAATAACTGTAGAAATCAGTCCAAAGCTTGTAGATCTATATTCCGTATGTAAATACAAGGAGAGAATACAAATATATAGGAGGGAAGAGAGAAGAATAAATCATATACATGATGTGGGACTAAAGGAGAAAGAGAAATATATAGGTCACTAATGGGCCCCTTTACATGGGCTTTTCTAACACTCCCCCGCAAGCTGGAGCGTACAAGCCATATGCTCCAAGTTTGGATAAGCACTGATAGAAGAGGGTACTAGGTAGAGCCTTTGTGAGGACGTCCGCAACCTGTTCAGTACCAGGGACATGCTTGAGTTCGATCTTCTTCATGTGGACTTTCTCTCGGATGAAGTGACAATCTACCTCAATGTGCTTTGTTCTCTCGTGAAAGACCGGGTTCTTGGCTATATGTATGGCAGCTTGACTGTCACATAAGAGGAGAGCAGGTGAAGAGAGCCTAACCCCAAGGTCAGCAAGGAGACTCTCAATCCACGTGAGTTCCGAGACAACAGAGGTCATTGCCCGATATTCTGATTCTGCTGAGGATCGGGCAACAACAGCTTGTTTCTTGCTTCGCCGGGTAATCAGATGTCCTCCAAAATATGTGCAGAACCCGCTAGTGGATCGCCGATCATCCAGAGATCCTGCATAATCAGCATCGGCGTATGCCATCAATGTTGGATTTGAAGATGAGGTTCTGTACACAAGTCCTTGGCCAGGAGTTGTCTTAAGATATCTGAGGATTCGTTCCACTGCTTGAAGATGAGAGTTCCGAGGAGAGTGCATATATCGGCTGACGATTCCCACAGCGTAGGATATATCGGGTCTTGTAACCGTTAGATAGATTAGTTTCCCAACGAGGCGACGGTAATATTCTGGGTTTTGTAGAAGAGTATCTGACTCCGATGCCTGAGCACATAGTTTGTGATTTACCTCCATGGGTGTGTTTACAGGTTTGCAGCCGGAGTAGCCTGCATCATGAAGGAGATCTAGGCAGTACTTCCGCTGAGAGAGGACCAAACCATCTGGTCGTCTGGCAACCTCCAGACCTAGGAAGTATCGAAGATGCCCCAGATCTTTAGTTTTAAAAACGGAGCTCAGATGTTTCTTTACCGCCAGTATTCCGTTTGAATCGTCGCCAGTAATGATGATGTCATCGACGTATACCAATAGGAGAACCGTACCCGTTGCTCGGTGACGAGTAAATAATGAGAAGTCGGCAGAGCTTCGAGTAAAACCAACCTCCCGGAGAACCTTGTTGAACTTATCGAACCATGCCCGAGGTGATTGTTTGAGGCCATAGAGCGATTTATGAAGATGACATACTCGAGACTCCCCCGTGGTCTCAAACCAGGGAGGTTGATGCATGTACACCGTTTCTTGGAGGCCGCCATTCAGAAAGGCATTCTTGATGTCTAGTTGAAATAAGGGCCATTGTCGATGAACTGCGACGGAGATGAGAATGCGAACCGTGTTGAGTTTGGCTACCGGGGAGAATGTCTCATCATAGTCGAGACCCTGTTGCTGGGTGAAGCCCCGAGCGACCAAGCGAGCTTTGAGTCGGTCAATAGGTCCATTAGGAGCATGTTTGATGACAAACACCCATTTGCATCCAACTGGTTTCTGTCCGGGAGGAAGGGGCACCAAGGACCAAGTCTAGTTTGCCCAAAGTGCAGTCATTTCTTCTTCCATGGCAGCACGCCACCCAGGATGTTGAAGAGCCTCCTGGACAGAGTTAGGAATAGAGACCGAGGATAATGATGTAGCCAACACCTGTAGCTGTGGAGAGAGCCGATGTAGGGACACACAATTAGCCAGTGGATGTGCTGTAGAGGCGGGCACCGGAGCAGCAGAACGCGGAGAGTCCAAGGGCGAAGGCGACTGCAGAGGGGCAACGGGAAGAGGAGGCGACGAGAGTAGACCCGAATGACGGGCGGCCGGGAAGGAGCAGGTGGGGGTTGTGTTGTAAGGAGGGGAAGAGGGGTGTGGACCGGGATAACAGGTCGAGGAAGGGAAGATGGAAGAGTGGTGGTTGGTGGAGGAGGCTGCAGAGGAGGAGGGAAAAAGTGTTGATCCTCCCGGAAGGTGACATCAGCGGACACCGAGACCGTCCGAGTAGCGGGTGAGTAACAGACATAGCCCTTCTGGGTGCGGGAGTAGCCGACAAAGATGTGTTTTACTGCGCGGGGATCTAGTTTGTCGATAGAGGGACCAAGGTGATGGACGAAGCAAGTACATCCAAAGACTTTGGGTGGTAGGGAGAAGGGTGGAGCGGAGGGAAAGAGAAGGCTGAAGGGTGTAGCATGTTGGAGAACCGACGAAGGGAGGCGGTTGATGAGATAGCATGCAGTAGAGACAGCGAAGTTCCAGTAAACTTTGGGAACATTCATGTGAAGCATGAGGAAGCGAGCCACATCAAGAAGGTGGCAGTTCTTGCGTTCGGCTACCCCGTTTTGTTGAGGGGTGTAGGGACACGATGTCTGATGTACAATCCCGAAGTCCGCACAAATATTGGCAACCTCGTGGCTAGTGTACTCGCGGGCATTATCAGAGCGGAGGATCTTGATAGTAGTAGAAAATTGCGTTCGAGTTTCTAGCACAAATGCCCGAAAGACACGAGGAAGCTCAAAGCGATCACGAAGTAAATACAGTCATGTTGTACGCGAGTAGTCGTCAATAAACGTTAAAAAATAACGATAACCAAAGATACTCGTAACCTTGTACAGACCCCAAATATCAGAATGTATTAAAGCAAAAGGAGCAGAGCTCCGAGTACAATTTGCAGGAAAAGAAGAGCGTGGTTGTTTACCAAGAATACAAGAATCACATTGAAATGACTGAAGAGATACATCAGGGAGCGTCTTCTGGAGGATAGGAAGAGGAGCATGTCCAAGACGGCAATGCCAATCACTGGAGGACACGGAAGAGAGTGCGGTAGGAGAAGCATCAAGGAGGTAGAGCCCATTCTGCAATCGTCCTCTACAATGGTAGTTTGCGTCTGCTGATCCTGTATCAAAAAACCAGTAGAGGTGAAGGTAATATAGCAGTTCATATCATGAGTAAGACGGCCAACGGAAAGTAAATTAAAGGGGGATGTCAGCACATAAAGAGCGGAGCGAAGAGAGATGGAGGGGTGGATCAAGAGATCAGCACACCCAGAGACCGGAACAAGCGCACCATTCGCCACAGTAATAGATGTTGGATGAGGAGCATCGGAAAATCTTGGCGGCAGTAGAGATGTAATGTGGTGAGTAGCTCCCGAGTCCAGGATCCAACGGGAACTAGAGGAGAGACAAGCAGTACCTGTAGTGGAGGTGGAGGCAATACCTGCAGTGGAGGTGGAGGTAACCGAAGCAGAAGGAGGGTTGAGGAGCCCCTGGAGTTGCTGCAGTTGAAGGCGAACAGCTTCAAGGTCCGTACCGCTGGGTGAAGGAGTATCAGCAATGGCAGCAGTAGGCGGACGAGGAGGGTAGTCATGTTTCTTATGACAGACGGCTTCAGTGTCTCCATCCCTGCCGCAATAGGAGCACCGAGGGCGACCTCGACCGCCACGGCCCCTTCCTCGAGAGCCCGTACGACCACCCCGAGTAGAAGATGGTGGGGGAAGTAGGGGAGGAAAGGTCTGCTGGAGAAGGACCGGAGATGGAGGTGCGGTGGGCTCCAGGGGAGGTGGGACGCGAAGTAGCATAGAGCAGACATCCGAAAAGGAGGGAGTAATAGGGGATGCCAAAACCTGTGCCCGGATACTATGAAGGTGTGACGGGACTCGAGCCATAATCATCGCAATGCAAACAGCCTCCTTTTGGGCACGCTGAGCCGCAAGATCAGTAGTGGATGGTTGGTGTTGAATTCAGGCCTCCGTGAGAGTTTTAGCACGAGCCACAAAGGAAGTCATGTCCATGGCCTTGCCAATATCCAAAGCCTGTAGATCGGTGATGATGTCGAAGAGGTGCTGAAGACTGTCTTTGCCTGAGTACAAGGAGTGGAGCTCTTCCCACATTGCTTTAGCGGTCTCATGATACATGACCATCTGGTAGGGCTCACCCTCGAGGGAGTTAAGGATCCAGGTCTGAACTCGACCATCATTTCTTATCCAGTCATCAGTAGTTGGAGAAGGAGGAGCCTGGGTAAGGTGACCCACAAGGCCCTTAGCTTGCAGGACCCGACGAACGGAGTGCACCCATGGGATGAAGTTTTTCTTCCCAGAGAGGGAAAGAGTAGTAATTCGTAGCTCGTCGCGGAGTTCAGGAGCAGGAGTCGGGCGGTCTGCAGGAGGGCTAGCAGTAGTGGAGTCGGTAGAAGACATGGCGATTAGGAGAAGGGAGAAGAGCGAGAACGGCGAACTCGGCAGGTCGCGGCGACTAGGCAGGGAGGTCGCGGCGACTAGGCAGGGAGGTCGCGGCGACTAGGCAGGGAGGTCGCGGCGACTAGGCAGATCGCGGCGATTAGGCAGGGAGGTCGCGGCGACTAGGCAGTTCGCAAGCGACGAAGAGATAAGGAGAGCTCGGCAGATCGCGGCGACGAGGCAGGGAGGTCGCGGCGACTAGGCAGATCGCGGCGATTAGGTAGGGAGGTCGCTGCGAGTAGGCAGTTCGCAAGCGACGAAGAGAAAAGGAGAGCTCGGCAGGGATGCGGCGACCTGGAGCAGATCGCAAGCAGAAGGCAGAGAGAGGAGCCCGCCAAGAGGTAGAAAAGCAGCAGCGGGTAGAAGAGTACTCGCCGAGCTCGCTGCGGATACAGGGGAACACGCGGCGGACTGTAGGAGGCAGTGGACCCCACAGGGCAGAGAGAGGGCTATAAAAGAGGACAGAGGGGGGGCGGATCCACGGGAAAAGAGAAGAGAGGGGAGGGAGCGGATAGACAAATGTCAGTCCGCAAGAGGCAAGCGAGAAGGGAGCTTGCGCGGACTCAACAGGCAGACCGCGGAGACCGCAGTTCTTCGGAAAGGGTTGGGCGCGCGGATAAGAGATGTGAGTCCGCATGAATGCCAAAACCTGGCTCTGATACCATGTAGAAATCAGCCCAAAGCTTGTAGATCTATATTCCGTATGTAAATACAAGGAGAGAATACAAATATATAGGAGAGAAGAGAGAAGAATAAATCCTATACATGATGTGGGACAAAAGGAGAAAGAGAAATATATAGGCCACTAATGGGCCCCTTTACATGGGCTTTTCTAACAATAACGATGCTTGAGACTTGTCCTACAACACACAGGATTTTGGAGAATAACAAAAGGGGGTTCAATACTACAGTTTGGGGTGGAATAGAAATGACAAATTTAAGGTAAAATGATGGTTTGGTGATAAAATAGATGGTTTATTTAGCTACCAAAAGTTGCAGCTACTATAAGTGGGACCTCAGTAAATTCCTTGTGTACAGGTCATAGAGTTCATTTTCTACAAATAAGAGAGTATTGAAGATTATATTGATCATTAGTTCAAGAGAAGTACGTTTTTAAGGCATAAGAAAATATTGAACACGATAAAAGGGCAAAAAAGTGGCCCAATTCCAAACTAATTCATGTGGTTCCATGGTTTGAAAAGTAAAAGAAGTTTGGAAGACCTTTAGAGCATGCCAGGAGGAAGGAAACATATGAGATAAATAAATAAAATATGGGTTAAAAAGATTTGGTTGAAATTATGTGTGCTCCAATTATGGAGAAATAGGGCATAATAATAAAATATTGTCCAATCCTCAAAAATACACCAACAACAATGTCAGCATCTACTTTGCGATCAAAATTACTCGCCAGTATGACATTTTATTTCATTTTTGTGTTTTTAAGGCATAAGGACATATTTCAAAATTACCCGCTAATGATTAACTTGTGTTTTTTCGTAGGTGAAAAAAGGCAGCAAATTCAACTATGGGACAAAATATTATTTTACATAAGGTGTTCTATATGATATAATTGTTTTCAGTAAAGAAATGAGGCAAGATATTTGTTTTCAATAATTGTTGAGGTGGCTAATATATGATATAATGAAAATTTGTTATGTTCTGTTCTTATTCAGGTGAGGACTTACGGTTTGTAGAAATGAGTGGATATGTACGTTAAGAATTATATTAAATTGTTAAATGTAATTTATTTTGCTGAGAACTTCGGGAAATTGTTTATTTGGCATGATGTACTATGTTTTTAACTTTCAAATCCCCCCCCCCCCCCCACAAATAATTTTGGGCTAAAGATGAAATTAAAAAAATTTCATTTCAAATCTTATTATTGTGTCCTTATATAAATATATTAACTACTGTGATGTTTCCATGAACATGATCGACAGTTTGGAAAAAATAGGAGGTATCAGTTTTTAAAATTACAGTTTTATTTAGTCATAATGATGACCTTGGTCTCAAAGTTGCTAACATAAAAATGGCTTATTAATATCTATACTATGTGGTTGAACAGTTTTTCTCATTCACGGATATTTGGCGGATTGTTGGTCATGGATGGTGTGTTTTCCTGGGCCCCGATCGGCGATCAGACCCAGAATATTTTTTTTCTTGGGTCCCGATTGGCAACCGGGCCCCAAACTATTTTTTATCGGGTCCTGATCGGCGATCAGGGCACCGATTGGAGATCACCAATTGGCGATCGGGCACTAAATGTTCTTCTATTTATTTTTAAAAATTTTGCTTTGGTTTTCTTAATCCATCCCTAGCTTTTGTAATTTGTTGTTTTTTAATATAACACAAGCAATCAGGTATAGGGGAACCCCCGTGTCATACATGACATAAAACACGTCTGCCTAGTTTAATAACTCAAAAGGACGGCCGACACTAGTGATATGAAATAAACTAAAGAACAATAATAAAACAAGTACATGGCAAGAAATAACTAGAGTACACATTGGAAAGAAAACTGAAATTAAGGTTAAAGAAATAGCTCAAATTCTGATTACATAGCCAACTAGAAATTATAAAATGCAATAAGGCTGCATAACTAAAAATCTTAAACTATGTCTAATACATTTAAGTTCATATATAATGATACATTATCGAAAAGGAAAGACAGACAGAATGCTTATTAAGTGTTCTAATCTTTTACTTTTAGCCTAGTTGAACTCAACATATTTAATCATTTCTGATCTTACATTACGATGTAATTTTACAAGCAGTGATCTGTACATTGAATAATATTAATTTAATTGACATTTAATATGCAATGGGCTAAATGTAATGTGATTTTATATGCATTCTGTAATACTTTATTTGATTGTTAACATGCAATCAAAGGCTATAAGTATTTCAATTTCACGTGTATTCTTACGCGACCTAGGCAATGCATTTATATTAAATGATACATCTAGCCAAGAGGAATCAAATTTCTTAAATTGGTATTGTGACATTCGTACGTGTTGGATTTTATGTTGAGTTTATTATTTTTGGTGTGCGTTTAGCCCTGTATTATCCCCTCTCTATATAAGAGGGGGTTTAGTTTGTTTTCATTTTATCCGATTTCACTCTAATTCCAACATGATATCAGAGCCCTAGCCGCTCGTCCGCTAACCCGCACGCCTTCCGCCTTCCGCCGTTCGTCCGCTCGCCTTCCTTCCGACGCTCGCCCGCCGCTCGTCCCGCGCCTGCTCGCCGCCTCTCTCTCGCTCTCTCTCTCTCTCTCTCTCTCTCTCTCTCTCTCTCTCTCTCTCTCTCTCTCTTTCCCCGACTCCTCTCTTGTTACCCGCCGGTGCTATGATTAACCGGCGGGATTTTTCTTCTTCTTTGACCTTCCAATGGTCCGATTGAGCCGAAATTTTGGGAATAGTTTCGCTTTCCTCTCCTTATTATCACCTTTGATTCTTGGGGTTTTTTTCCGCTTCATCTTTCCGGAGATTCAGATCGATTTTTTCCTCTCCGTTGTTTTACCGTCGTTCTTCTACTCCCGGAAGTTCAGATCTATGATGTCCTAAGGTTCCTCTCTTCCTGTGGACCGTTCTTCTTCGTTGGTGCCATGTCAGACGTTGATTCGGGTGCTTCCGGTGCCTCTGTGCCCCCCGCTGGATCTACTCGGGTTGGCTCCGATCACAGTTTCTCTCAGCTTACTACGATTCGTCTGGATGACACCAACTACCTCTCTTGGTCCCGCTCTATTACTCTGGCCTTAAAGAGCCGGCGTCTCTTTGGCTATGTTAGTGGCGACACTCCTGCGCCTGCTCGTACCTCTGCTACCTGGTCTCAATGGGACTCTGAAAACTCGCTGGTCATGTCTTGGCTCATCAATTCCATGCAGGAGTCCATTGCCCGGAATTACCTCTTCCTCGACACTGCTGCAGACATCTGGAAACGGGCTGAATCTACTTACTCCCGCAAAGGGAATGCGGCACAAATCTACCATCTTCGCCGACAGCTGTTCCATCTTCGTCAGGGAGATCGTCCTCCTTCTGCCTACTATTTGGAGTTTACCCAACTCTACCAGGAGTATGACCATTTTGAGTCACTTGCAATGGTCTGTGATGTTGATGCCCTCCTATTAAGGGCTCGTGAGGATCGCAACAGGGTGTTCGAATTTCTCCAGGGGCTTCACCGCGACTTCGATCAAATTACTGTGCAGGTTTTGGGCCGCGTTCCCATTCCTTCCTTGCCTGAGGTCTTTAGCATTATTCAGCAGGAGTTTGATCGTAGACAGTCCTGGAACATGACCACCACTCCTGAGGGTTCAGCTTTGGTTGCTCATCCTACAACCACTGGTAGCAGGGCCTCTCGGGACTTCAAGCCTCGTGCCACGGATAAGGATCATCTCATGTGCGATTATTGTGGCAAGCCCCGTCATACCCGAGATACCTGTTACAGTTTGCACGGCTTCCCTCCCGGATTTTCTTCTCGAGGTGGTTCTTCTTCCCGTGGGGGACGTGGTCGTGGACGCACTTCTGGCCGTTCACCTCATTCTGCCCATCTGACCGAGATTCCTGAGAGCAGCCCTCCGGGTCTTCTTGGACCTCCTCCTGCAGCTATGTCTTCTTTTTCTGTTGATGAGATGCAGACTCTTCGCCGGCTGATGCAGGGCCTTCTTACTGAGCCGGTTACTGCTTCTTCTTCATCTGCCCTTGCCCATTCAGGTATCTCAGGTGCTCACTCTGCTACAACTGGTTCCTCTCCCCATTGGATTATTGACTCCGGAGCTACTGATCATATGACTGGATCGGCCTCAGGTTTTGTGTCTTATTCCCCTCTCTCTGGTCGAGATAAAGTGAGTATTGCTGATGGATCTTTTTCCTCCATTGCTGGGAAAGGATCCATACCGTGTTCCTCTCTCACGTTATCTTCTGTCCTCCATGTTCCAAACTTCACCCGCAGTTTACTTTCTGTTAGTCAGTTGACTACTTCCCTTCAATGCTCAGTCACTTTTTTTCCTACTTATTGTGTTTTTCAGGATCTGAAGACGGGGAAGGCGATTGGGTCTGGTAGCTTGCAGGACGGCTTATACGTGTTTGACCCCTCCAACGGGTCTCCCTCTCCGCACGCTCTTCATGCCACCCAGTCATCCCAGCTGCTCACCTGGCATCGGCGTCTTGGCCATCCTTCTGTTTCCACTATGCAGCGTCTTTTATCTACTTTTCCCTCTAGTTGTTTCAAAAATTTTGTGTGTGATGTATGTGACGTTGCAAAACATCATCGTCTCCCTGTTAATCATGTTTCTTTACCTAGTACTACTCCTTTCCATATTGTTCATACTGATGTGTGGGGGCCTTGCTCTATTGGCTCTATTTCTGGATGTCACTGGTTTATTTCCTTTATTGATTGCTTTTCTCGAACGACATGGGTTTACCTCATGAAACATAAAGATGAAGTTTTTTCTATTTTTCAACGCTTCCATAAGATGGTTTCTACACAGTTCTCTGCATCCATAAAAATCTTACGCAGTGACAATGGTAGAGAGTATATCAACTCTACCTTTGACCACTACCTTACCACTCATGGCATTATTCATCAAACCTCTTGTGCTCATTCCCCGTCACAGAATGGGGTAGCTGAGCGAAAGAACCGTCACTTGTTGGATGTTACCAGGTGCCTCTTACTTACTATGCATCTCCCCAAGTTCTATTGGGGGGATGCTGTCCTTACCGCAGCTTATCTCATTAATCGGTTGCCCTCTCCTGTCCTTGGTAACCAAACTCCTCTCACCACCTTAGGAGTTTCTCCGACCTCCTCCCTTCCTCCTCACATATTTGGAAGTACGTGCTTTGTCCACATTCCCTCTCCTGGGCGGTCCAAACTCGACCCCCGCGCCCTCAAGTGTGTCTTCATTGGTTATTCCCCTACTCAAAAGGGGTATAAATGTTATCACCCTCCTACTCGTCGGACACTCGTATCTGCTGACGTTACTTTTCGTGATTCTACTCATTATGCTCCCTCACTTCAGGGGGAGTCTGATGTTGAAGTGAGTTCTCCTACCTTCTCCCTGCCAATTCCTCCCGTTATCTCTTCTCCTCCGCCTACTCGTCCCTTACAGGTTTACACCCGACGGCGTAAAGGTCAGAACACAACGGCTAACCCCATGCTCACAGACCCTATGCCATCTCCGTCAGAAGATCTCTCCCTCCATGAAGGTATCCGATTGAGTACTCAACACCTTATATCTCAATATGTTTCCTATGATGCGCTGACTCCTTATAAAGGGTTTGTGTCGTCCCTTGCTTCGGTCTCTATTCCATCTACCTGGCAGGAGGCACTTGAACATCCTGATTGGAAAAGGGCAATGGTAGAAGAAATGACAGCTTTGGAGAAGAACAATACTTGGGATTTAACCACCCTTCCACATGGGAAGAAAACAGTTGGGTGCAAGTGGGTCTTTGCAGTCAAACAAAATTCCAAAGGCATAGTGGAACGTTTCAAGGCAAGATTAGTGGCGAGAGGGTATACTCAAACTCTTGGCATTGACTATCAAGAAACCTTTGCTCCTGTGGCAAAAATGAATTCTATTCGAGTCCTGCTGTCATGTGCTGCATGCAAGGGTTGGGATCTCATCCAATTGGATGTTAAAAATGCCTTTCTTCATGGCAATTTGGAAGAAGAAGTGTATATGTCTCTTCCACCCGGTTTTATCTCTCAGGGTTCAGATGGAAAAGTTTGCAAATTGAAGAAGGCTCTCTACGGCCTGAAGCAATCCCCAAGGGCATGGTTTGGGCGGTTCCATAGTGCTATGGTCTCCCTGGGGTACAAACAAAGTCATGCTGATCATACTCTGTTTATCAAAAAGAGGGCCAACATGATAACAATTTTAATAGTCTATGTGGATGACATTGTTATTACAGGGGATGACATTGATGAAGTAAAAGCCTTAAAGAAACACTTGGCTCAAGAATTTGAGGTGAAAGATCTTGGCAAACTGAAGTATTTTCTGGGTATTGAAGTTGTCAGATCTAAGAGCGGTATTCACATCTCTCAACGGAAGTACATTCTTGATCTCTTAGAACAAACGGGTCTGAGTGGGTGTAGACCTGCTGACACTCCTATGGAGGTTAACCACAATCTTGGGAAAAATGATGGCGATCTTATAGAAGATGTTAAAGGCTATCAAAGACTTGTAGGGAGGTTGATCTACTTGTCTCATACTAGACCGGACATTGCTTACGCTGTTGGAGTTGTGAGTCAATACATGCACTCTCCGAGGGCCAGACATCTCGATGCTGCTCATCGGATCTTCAGATACTTGAAAACTTCACCTGGAAGAGGAATTCTTTTCACCTCTAATTCTGACCTGAAGATCGAAATTTATACTGATGCTGACTGGGCAGGAAGTGTTGAAGATAGACGATCCACGTCTGGGTATTGTTCGTTTATTGGGGGGAATCTTGTCACTTGGAGAAGCAAGAAGCAACAAGTCGTCTCCAGGTCTAGTGCTGAGGCAGAATTTCGTGCCATGGCACATGGCATTTGTGAAGGACTCTGGCTGCGCTCCCTCATGAGTGATCCGGGGTTGAGTGAAACTGCTCCTATCCGGCTGTACTGCGACAACAAGGCAGCCATTAGCATTGCCAACAATCCTGTTCAGCATGATCGCACTAAACACATTGAGGTGGACAGACATTTCATTAAGGAGCACATTGAAAAGAAGATCATATGTATTCCTTTTGTTCCCTCAGAGGGCCAACTTGCAGACATTCTTACAAAGAGTCTTGGGGCAAATCTTCACTATGGCTTGATTGACAAGTTGGGCATGAGAAATATAACATGTCCAACTTGAGGGGGAGTGTTGGATTTTATGTTGAGTTTATTATTTTTGGTGTGTGTTTAGCCCTGTATTATCCCCTCTCTATATAAGAGGGGGTTTAGTTTGTTTTCATTTTATCCGATTTCACTCTAATTCCAACAGCACGCATGGTTCGGTTGCATCATTCATAAGATTGAATTGGAAACTATGCAAGACTTCTACGATCAACCACCAAGCATAAGCAACCTAAAATTTAACGAGAAACCTAAGACAATTAATACATGAAAGGAACAAGACTAGGATCAACCTCTTCATCTTAATATATGCTCGAAGGAAGTAAAGGAAGGATTGAAATGACGAATTGAAGAACAAAAATAGGCTTTTATGTCTTCCCCGATAGTAAGAAATAACGCAAGAGTTGGCAGTCCTTTGATCAAGGAAAGGCGGGACTCTCACTTCCTAAAATTAAACATATGTTGTAAGAGGAACTAAGAAGTCACGGGATACTCACTGGAAGGGAAAAAAACAATAGTTACTTGGGGGTCGATCGATAAAAAGAGGGCCCGATCAACTACCTATGGCAAGGGAGAAGGTGACTTCGTTGCTTGTTGTCATCTACTTCAACAGGGAGAAAGCTTGCTGCGATCGAGGCTCTGTCAACCTACTGGAACGAGAGAGGAAACACACATTGGGGAGTCGTCTGCGTGAGAAGCATCTGAGGAGGCTTTGGTTACGTGTGCTTGGCTGAAGACGGGATTGAGAAATAATTGGCGCACAAAATCACAGTCCTCGATGTTTTCTATGAAATAAAAACTATAATTCAACGAGGCGGTTAAATTACAAAAATCCCAGAGGTCGTTACAACTTATCAATTCCTTAAGTCTCTCGTGAACCACTAAATATGATTACATATATTCCTCTCCAACCTAAAAGAATAATATCTAATTAAAACAAAATGATTACCAAAGGCTTAAATGCATGATTGCCTCACAATGACTGCGACCATGGCACTAACATTGGTCCGAACCTGAAGTAAAAATTATAAAAATAACAATTAAAATTTTGGACACTACACGACAGTACCTCCACCACTCGTCTTCTCATGTCTACAACAAGAGGTGACAATCGGACCCTCAGCCTCACTCAATGACCTCTCGCGCAAAAAATTACCTCAATGAGAGGACGTTCCTTCACTCACTATTTCAGGTTCAGAATAATATAAGATTTTGTTTTTCACTGAGAAATGTAGTTCTTCAAAATTTCAACAACCTTTGTTTTTCATGGAAACTTGTAGCTTTCACAGAATCTTCCTTCCTTTTTTCCATGGAGACCTATAGCATTTATTTCGAGTTTAGATTAATAATAATTTTGAATGATGTAAAACCCAAATCCCGCGGTGATAGGATAGCATCAGACAGAGCCAGATACAACATGCGGTCGGACACTCAAAACATCTGTGAACACTCCTCAAGAGATCGCGTGCACGGTCGCGGATGACCGAGTGGCCACCCTCTTCCCAGGAGAGCCTGTCAGCGGACAGCCGGCAAGGTCGTGGCAGATTCTCCCCCGGAGCCTCGGCGGACTCTCCGACACAGCAGTCCCTTATGCGGTCTCTTCTTTCAACTCTCCGCCACCTGACTCCTCATATACCTTAGGCGGTTGTGCATTTAATGCTGAAATAAGTAGGGCATTAAATGTATGGCGTTTCATCAAATCTGGTATTCGTCGCTTTCAACGGCACATCCTTTTTTGTGATTTCCTTTTTGTTCGCCTAACCGTCCGCAGAGCTAGTAACCAGTCGGTTGCAGTTTTTGCCCTCTCTGTAACTCCTAAGAGTGTTGTGCGTGAAAAAACTTAGGTGACAAAATTTGCACCAATAGTTCGAACACGCGACCTTCGGATTCGAAGCGACCGATGAATTCGTTCAATGGTGGACGAATAGTCGGGGCAGACGCCCCCAACCGCCGGATGGCGGCGGGCAGCCGCCCGTCTTCCATGCAGAATTCGACCGCCTGTTCGGCCTCATACAACAACTGGTCGTCGCCCAAGCCGTCGGACTCCCTCAAGAGCCGGTACCCTAAATGAGTTGCCCCCTCCAGCAGTTCCGCCTCCCCAGCAACCGTGTGGCGAGGGCGAGCGAGCACGTCAGCAGCTCTTTCGGGAAGCCGCTCCTAAGTATCAGGGAAGGGCCCTAGATTTCGATAATCCAGAGGAGGGGGTCGTATTCTTCTCACCTTCAATTTTAACTTTGCAGAGGAAACCGTTCCGCATGGCTTCAGGAAGCACCAACTCCCATGATTCTTGGGTAAGGAGGATCCATCCTATCACCTGCAAGCATTCGACGCCGCTGTCTCTCTTCAACCTCTCTCTGAGGGGCTGCGTTGCAAGCTTCTCTCTACCACCCTTGATGGCAAAGTAAGAGAGTGGTTCTTCATCCTACCGGCCAATTCAGTCGGATCTTTTCGAGAGTTATGAAAGGAGTTCCTGCAAAGGTTCGCCACATCCAAGTGACAAAGGGCGGATGTTGATGCCCTATTCCAGATTCAGCGAGGGCCGAAGGAGACTTTAGGACAATATGTCGATCATTTCCAAGTCCTGATCATAGAGGTCCCGGATGATCAGTAAGAAATCGTGTACCTATGCGGAGCTCATCGAGAGAGCCAATCAGTTCATCGAGGGGGAGCTAAACAATGAAGAATTTGTAGTAGGACTTTCGGATCTGGGTGCAAAGTGCCTACAAAAATTTTCTAGCAGACCCCCTATCCCACCTCGGAAGAATAACCACATCCGCCAAGTCTTCCGCCCCACGAATCAAAGGGGACAGAATCTCCATCAACGAGGCCCCAGGCATTTTCAACAAATGCATCGAGGGTAGCTTCGTCAACAACGATCGCAGCAGCAACAAGGTAGCAACAGCAACCCTCCACTCCTGCTGGTGGCCTCTCTGGAGAAGTGGGAGGATGAATTACAAGAATATACGGACATAAGTGTCCTGATGGAGGAAGTTGTTGAAGTCCTTCAGCAATAACCAGGCTTCAAACCTCCCAGGCCAATGAAAGGAGAGTTTTGAGGCAAAAAAAACTTAAATTGCAAGTTCCACCGTGACGTGGCTCACGACACAAAAAACTGTCAACCCCAACGAGAGCAGGGAAACTTCACTCACTCTATCTGATATTTTAATATAGGATGTGTGGAATCAACCCGAACGAGAGTCTGCTCCACTTGGTGAATCTGCTCTCAATTCTAAATCTATTAGCTCTTTATTGAGTGGACTTTTCGTACTCTTCACCCGATAGCGCACTGAGTCACATCACGATCGGGAGCTGGGAGACGGGAGCCGGGAGCTTTGTAGTGATAGGTTACCGCCTCTTCCCTTTTCGGGAACACGACCCTTTTTGATGGTTTGCTTCTGGAGGACCATCATACTACTGAATGGTTCTTTGACGACCCTCCTATTGAGCCTCCAGATGAGCCACCTCGTCCTTGTGTAAATGAGATTCATGTGAGTAACACACTTATGAATTTTAAGACATTGACACCTTTTCCATTATCGCCCCTGATGTCGATAGTGTTCCAGAGAGAAAATTTTGGAGTGTGACATCCATATAGTGGGGCTTGATCGTAGTCATCTGATCACTCGCACTCTAGATGAGTTATGGGACGTACCACCTGCTGACCCATCAAATGGATTCTTTCTTGTGATGGATACTCACCTCAGTATAGAGTCGTGTTTTTTTATCAGTGAATATGGTTATCACTTTGAAGACCATCGTATTTGCGATGAGTTTTCATATGTCCCACCTGGTGAGCCTGCTGATGTCTGACATTCCCTTAGTAAATTTTTCACGATTGTCACATTTCAGGTGCAATATCGTTTATGTAAGAGCACCCCATATGTTTTTGGAGTACGTCGGTACTTGTCGCATTTGTGGCGAATTTATTTATACCCCTCCCCCAGTGAACCCCCAGATGAACCACATATGGGTTCACCGCACATTTGGAATGTATTTATCCTTAGTAGCACAATCAAGTTTGAGGGTGCACTCACAGATTCGTTGATTTTATATCTTATCACCCTCACTTGCAGAGACAATTTGCACACCATATTGATACATCTTATCACTGATGTCTTTAATTTTCACTTGAGTGTACATCACCCCCGCGATGAATTCTTTTATAATCCACCTTCTGAGCCTCATGATCGTGTACCTATCTCAAAAGTTGTGTTTAGTATCTAAAACCTCCGATTTGTGGAGTTAGTCGTGTTACTAATTCGTCTTTTGCATTTGTATAATTTGCATATAGAAATTGAGCGGAAATTGCATAGTACTTATGACTTATATGCAACTCAAGCTAACAAACATAAAAGAGCTACTAATTTCAAAATGGATGACTTGATGATGGTTCAGCTAAATCCGTAACGGATACCCTCGGGTACCGTAACGAAACTAGCTGACCGTATAACTGGACCTTTTCAAGTAGTAAAGCGGATAAGACAAAATGCGTACGAACTTGAGATGTCTTCCGTTTGAGGAGCAACTCGTGTTTTAACGTAGCCGACCTGACTGTAATTCACGATTATCCACATAAGTTTTTAGATTTTCATTGTCTTCTTCTCCATTTGATTCTTCTGACTTTGTAAGAGTTAGTGAGGAGCCACATTCAGGACACACCGACACTCATTTTGTTACTGACACACCGCCTGTTATTCTTTTGTTTTCAATGAAGTGGCAAGAATCAGACCAATGTGGCTATATCCACTGTTGAGTCAGAGTACATCTCTACAGGAGCTGTTATGCACAACTTCATCAGCTAGAGGACTACAATCTCAAGGTAAGTAATTCACCTTTATATTGTGATTCATTCAGTGCAATTTCTATTGCTAAGAATTTTATCTTATATAGCAGGACTAGGTATATAGAAATTAGATATCACTTTATTAGAGAATATGCAGAAAGTGAAGATATTTGTCTTGAATTTGTCCCCACTGACAATCAAGTTGTTGATATCTTCACTAAGACATTGGATAAGTCTAAGTTCAATTCTTTCAAAATTGAGTTAGGAATGTTAATGTTGAATGACTCATGTACATTAAGTGTTTTAGTTGTAGATTTAATTGTCTATACCTCAGTTTTCAATTTATAATGAAATCAATCTGCTATGATGTTAGATAGATAGTTGTTAATCACTTTAACTAGCTAGTTTAACCAGTTGAACTAATAAATTAGTTAGCTGCTAAAAGACGTCTATCAGCATGTTAGGTTAACAACCTTAATCCTAATTAATTTGATAAAATGGCAAAATAAATTATTAATGTATATCAAATTTGTTGTGACATTATTCACTCGATATCAGTGAGATCAGCTGAATCAACGGAGAAAGATTCTGCTGAACCGCTGGGAGCACTAAGACAATCTTAGCGGTTCTCACATATATATGAATTACCCTGTCTCAGCGGCTTATTTAACTGTTTCAGCGTATCCGCTGAGACGGACTGTTTATAATTAAATCAACTTATTTTAATTGTCAAATCAGTCGATTTAATAATCTAGGTCATCCCTTCAAGTTCAAAATCCCTTATATATATAAAGACACAGTAAAACGAAAGTCATTAAACCTTAATCTCTTTCCTAGACGTCGAGAGCAAAACCCTTCTCAGCGTCCCGACTTCCAACTTTAATAGACTCGGTCTTCAAAAGATCTGCAAGAAGGTTATGAGATCGTCAGGAACGGCTTCATACATGCTTCAATAGAAATCAGAGAAGTGATTAGGATGTTGGATGCCCTAGGTCAGGAATATATTCTTTTTGAACCTTCCCCCATTCTGAGAGATGAGTGCTTGCAATTTTTCTCCAATATTAAGATTTTCTCTTCCAAGACATCACTAAAATCTAAAATTAGAGAGATAAAGATAAGGATTACTCCAAGGAAATTGGGTAAGGCCCTTTTGCTGCCATCCATTGTCAGTGATGAAAAAGTCATCTCCACCAAGGACAGAGATAAAGCACTGAAATGGTGTGAGTACAGTGATGCCAAAGTTGGATCACTAAGAAATAAATTATGTAACCAAAGAGGCAAATTACTGGCTGACATTGTTGGGAAAGTCATATTATGCAAGCCTGGGTCTCATGACACTATCTACAAACCAATGTTAGAGAATATCAAATGAATAATTCTACAAAAGCAGACCTCATGGACCAACATCATTTTCCAAAGATTAGTTGATTGTCTACTGGCACCTAATTTGGGAAGAATTTTATCCCTATTTCTGATCAACACCTATCCTGACAGCTTCAACCAGAAGTAAGGTATTAGAATTCACTATCTCAAAAGGATGGACATAAAGACTTTGGATAGATTTACAAGAATTCTTCCAATGAGTCAACCTTTTAAGGTGAAGGTCAGTTCCAAGGACACGGGAAACCAAATAGTTGGATCTGCTAGTTCTTTCAGTTTAGGCTATGAGAATGAGTCTTCATCTCCTGCAGATGTTGGACTTCAGGTTGATATTGACCACAGTCAATCTTCTGCTAGCATACATGTTCCTCTGGACTCAGATAGGAGTCAAATTGGCAAAGAGCATGTTGATGAAATTCATGTTGTTCTTGAGTCTGAGAACATTCTTACAGAATGTGCTGCACCAGATGTGCCAAATGACAAAGAAGAGATCATTGAGTCAGCACAAGACCTTGAAGATTACTTAGAATCCTCTATACCAGAAGAGGTGAATGCACCTTCTGAGGGGGAGCTTGGGCTAATAAATGAGCCAGCTCTTGATCAAATGGTTACAAGAATTGTGGTTGCTGCAGATGTCACTGCTCTTACAGGTAATGTTGCTGACTTAACTATTGATGTTGATACAGCTATGATTAATACTAATACACTGGCTATTTCAGATAATGATCATGCCTTTATAGGAGATGATGTTGAATCAATTAAAGATTATGAGTCAAATATTGCTGCAGATACAGATTTGGACAAGAATGATGTTCTTCCAAAAGATAATGTTGAAGTTGAGGGGAAGCTTTCACAAGTCCCTACTAAGGATGAGGTCATTCCATCCACCCTGTTGGCTGAAAGATCAACTCTTCTTGCGTATAATGGTCAAAAGAACCAAGAGAAAAGTCCACTCATGATCCTTACTCCACCCTCAACAAATCCAGATGACTCCCTCCTCATAACTATAAAGGCACTATTGGATGAACAAACCACATCAGTGAAGGCTTACATAGACATGTCCATTTCTAAAGTCAAAGCTGAGCTGATAATAGAGATCAAGGCTGCCAAGGATGAAACTGTTCACCTGAACAGCCAAGTGACCAGCTGATTTGACAAAGCTGCTCAAACAGTCAAGGCTCAATCCTCCATTCTCAAATCGATGGACACAAGTCTACAATTCTCTGCAAATGATATTGGGTATGTAAAGAACTTTGTGAGTCAAGCTGATGAAGTTATCAGGGGTGAAGCAGATCTTGACAACACCCATGTCACTGATACTGTCATCAAAGCAATGGAGGAACCAATTCTGATCAAAGATGAATTGCTAGCTGACAGTGAAAACATTTTCCAAACACTGTCCAGCAGGATTGAGGCCAACACCCTAATGCTGCATAACAAGCTTGTTGAAGAAGCAAGAAAGGGGGAGGAGCGCAATGCCAAGATAGCCAAAATCATTGATGAGCAAGACTTCGAAGTGCTTCAAGACACAAGAATTGCTCTACACCAGTCTTTACTGGACAAGTCTAGGCCAGAAGATCTGGATTTCCCTGTTCAAGCTAAAGTGGCACAGGATGCACAGCTTGCAGTAAGGAGGAAAAGAGAGGGAACTCTATTAGCTGAAGAGTTCGTGGCTAAGAGGAGAGCTGAAAATGCAGATGATCCTGATTATGAATACCTAAGTGATGATTCAAAGAAGACCATTATCAATGCTTGGTTGAGCCATGGTCAGCTACTCAAGAACATTGACAGCATGTACTTCTCTAAAGAATAGATCAAGCATCTGGAAAGGAATTCTCTAAGAGATATGATTTTCAAAAAAAATGATGAGGAACAATCCTAGAAGTATGCCTCTCAAATACTTACTCAAACCTTTTCTCTACTTCAAGAGACAGAAGAATAAAGCACAGAGTGCAAAACTGTTAGGTGTTGTTCATGATGAAGGCTCAAGCTCTGCAACAAAGAAGAGAAAATCTGAACCTTAGTTGTAGTAGTTTTATTTTTTTAACACTATCTATTAAACCTGCAATTGTAGTACAGTTAACTTTTGTTGAAAATTATCCGTTAACCTTAATATGTTGGTTCATCGTATTAAATCTGGAAACTCTGAACAAATTATATATATTAAACTATCATGTAATAGTTTAGTTTGATTTATGGTCGGTTAAATGCAATTGATTATTATTTATATTTGTTAGTCAGTTCACTACAATGTTCTCATGATGTTGATTAATCTAGTTTTTCAATTTATCATGATATGTTTTATGTGTTAATGCATCTTAGCATTACTGTGTGTTCTGTCTTCTTCAAATATGGGGAGATTGTTGGGACTATTGTCCTTCAATGTTCCTTGGATTTGAAGAGACATCACCATCAATGTTAAGTGCATAGTGTATTTGATAAACCTTCTACTTCAATTATTTGCAGCTTTAAGTTGTTCTAAACATGGTTAGAACATTCCTGAAAGTTGTTGTCAATGTCTCAACTCTTCTGTGAAAATCTATTGAGAAGACTGTCGGATCTCAGCGGAACCGCTGGGAAGCAGCCATCTACCGCTGAGAAAACTGCCTGTCCCAGCTCTGTTGAGAAAGCAGGCTGGTCTCAGCGGAACCGATGTGACACAGTTAATCTATCGCTGAGACAGAACCCTGTCTCAGCCCAACTGCTGAGACATTCAAAACTAGTTGTTGACTTGCCGCGATCCAGTTTTGGCGTAAAGCTAATAAACAAGAATAGCCTTATCCATTTTCAAAGTTGTGATGTCAAATCAACTGAAGAGTCGTCACATATTGGTGGGGCATATAAAAAGCTTATTCTAGGTCAAAGAAAAGAGAGAAGTGATGGATCATTGTAAGAGCTGCTGCTAAGTGCTGTGAAGTGCTCGAGTGTCTGCTGAGAACTGGAAGTGCTGAGAAAAAGTTAAAGCTTTGTGCTTCTAGTAGTTATTCCCAGATCTGATCTAAGGAGAACAAGTTGAATCTATATGGGCTCAAAGGATGATCTCCCCCCCCCCCTTCTACTGAAGACACAAGATCAAGGTGGAGATAGCGCTAAAGCTGAACATTAAATCTCCTGCCCTACTCTAGGACAGCTTTATGCTATTCATTCTTAACAGAAGACCAAAAAACTGAAGGTTAAATTCATTATGTCTTCTGTTGTAAACTAAACATTCTATCTCTGTAAGAACATTTATGTTCTGAGTGTGTAGGGCCTGAGTGCTTGAGATTGTAGGGTCTGTGTGCTTGAGGTAGGACCGTCCTCCTAGCCTGAGTTGTAGGGCTTCCCGATAGGCCTGAGGTAGGTGACCTCGAGGTTAACTGAGTTGTAGGAGTAAAAACTTATGCTGAGTGTGTAGGGCAGTGGCCTGAGATAGGATTTGGAGGAAGCCTGAGAGATCCTGAGGGACATTTGTTGTAAGCTCTTTGAGCTGAGTTTGGAGAAGTTTGTCTTGTCCAACACACTGTTAGAAAGGTGAGAGGGAGAGTGGATGTACTCATACCTTTGGGAACCACTATAAACAATTTTGTGATTTCTGAGTTTGTTTGATTAAGCCTAAAACAACCTAGTAAAAACAAGAAAGAAGGAAACAACCTATTCCCCCCAGGTGATTTAGACTACAACCTAGTAAAAACAAGAAAGAAGTGGTATCAGATTGCTTCTGTGAGAGATATGGGTGTGCAAAAGGAACCGAAGAACCGAGAACCGAACCGAAACCAAACAAAATTGGTCGGTTCGGGTCGGTTCTGGTCGGTTCTAGTTTCAACAGTCAGGTACCCGAGAACCGACCCAAATTAAAATTAAATATTAAGAATATAACATTAACGAATAACGGGAGTGGACTGGGTGGTAGCGAGCCCTAGCATTTTCTCATCGAGCGAGACCCATGTATTTCGGTTGATATTGGTATGAAATTTTACAAAAATTATTTAATTTGAAGATGGTTTTGAAGGTTTATGTTGCAGATCCAATCAACAAATTTGATATGATTATAACTCTTGAATTTTGATATAAATCATGTATGAAGATGAAATGAAAGCTTTGGTATATTTTTTTGTCTCTGCCAGGGAATTGGTCTCCAATGATGACTATTATTAGTAATTTGTTGGAAAGAATGTTGTTGTAAAGTGTTGAAGTTGGAGATCTAATTTTATGTGAATAATTACCATGTCATTGAAATTAAAGAACCGGGAACCAAACCAATATTTTTGGTTCGATTCTGGTTCTACATTTTAGAATCGTGGGTTGGTTTCGGTTCCAAAATTTTGGAACCGAACCTATGCGGATCGGTTTTTGGTGCTGAATGCAACCGAACCGATCCGAGTTGCACCCAATGAGAGGGAGTTATTTAGGATCGGTAGCCTTGCTTCTTTGTGAGGAATTAATCTCTCTTAGTGATTTGAGATTTCATGGATCCACCTCATGTGAGTGAAAAATTTTTGTAGTGCTTGTATGCGATAGCGGCCGACCTCGGAGCGGGATATCAAAGGTGAAGAGGAGTTTCTCACGGGATCGTCATCGACTTCGAATACGAAAATACGTCTCTTTTTGTGGGTAACTTGATTCTTCCCCCTCATTTGCATGCGTCTACATTTTCTCTTAGGATTTAGATTCATTGATGTGTTTTTGCCCGGATTTTGTTAGTGAATGTTGCGTCTAAAACTAAAAACAGAAACGTATTTGGATTTCACGATTTTCGTTTTGCTATGATAAAGGGAAAAGAACGAAAGTTGTGCACCTTCTTTTCCCGGATTTAAAATTGAACCATTTTTCAAGTAATTTCATTTTTTTGAAACAAATAGTAAATTTGTGCTTCACAAAAATCTAGTTGCTTAATTTCTCAAAGTCTGCGCAACTCCCGCTCAATTTTGTTGTAAAAAAAGATTATTCATTGCACGCATTTAAGGTTTCCTAGAAAAGCTGACAGCTGTGCAAACCCTACGCGCGGCGCCATCCTGCATCACGTGGTCTGCTTTGATTTCATTTGCAGGAACACTCGCGGCCTCATCCAACCTCCAGAGTCCCGTCCTCTTTGATACCTTGTGCGCTGCTACCTCGCTGGACACTAAGGGTTTGCACTCACCGTGTCCCCCTCACCGGCAAGTCCGCAACGCTTTAGTGTCATCGGGTGCGCGGGTGTCTGGCCGTAGGAAGGGAGGCACCATCATAATCAGCTCTTCCCCAGCAGCGTTGCGGACAACGGGCCCCCTCAGTACATTCATCTCAACCCGGATTACATGGCCGGCCTCCCAAATGCCTGAGGAGGCGCTCTCGACACTCGTACCCACCCGAACCGAGCGGGCTTTATAGGTCGCCGTTTTGGGCAACCTTTCTCTCAGGCGCACACCGTTAAAAAGACCCCGGACGGGTGTTTGCGAACGTGCGGCCCTCGACGATTCGTTGGGGAGATTGTCGGTTTTGGCAGCACTCGGCTTCACGAGAAAACCTTGGTTCAAGCTCGCCATCTAACTTTCCTTGAGGTCGCAGAGAAGAAGGCAAAGGAGGACGAGCAAAAGAGGTGGGCATGTCGGCGCTATTTATAAACTTTGAAGCAACACGAATCACAAGGCGTGAAATTTGCGGTAATCGGTGTACTTTTTCGGAATCCTCGCTGACTCAAAAAAGTGTGAGGATTATGTTAACCTAAATCCCGTGGTGAGAGGATAGCATCAGACAGAGTCGGATTCAATAGGCGGGCGGATACTCTAAGCGATTGCAAACACTCCTCAGGAGATCGCGCACGGTCGTGGATGACCGGCAGGGCACTCTCTTCCCAGGAGAGCCCGCCCGCGGATAGCTAGCATGGTTGTGGCGGATTCGCCCCAGGAGCCTCGGCGGACTCTCCAACCTAGCAACCGCGTATACGGTCTCTTCTTTCAACTCTCCGTCCCCCGACTCTTCACGCACCTCGAGCGGCTGCGCATTTAATGCTACAATAAGTAGGGCACTAAATCTCCGGTGTTTCGGTAACAGTTCGGTCGGCCTACCCTTCAGTATAAATAGAGGCTCGGGGGCGCATGAAAGGGGGCAGCGAACTTAGGCCAGAACCTGCCCAGTCATAGGTGTGGACACTAAGTTCGGCTTTCATCAGTTTTTTCTAGTACTCGCTACTTGTAACCTCTTTTTCAATCAATCTAGAGGCCCGTCGCAAGGAAGGCATTCATTGCGGCGGGTCAAATCTGGTGTTCGCCGCCCGGCACTTCCTTTTCTCGATTTCCTTTTTGTCCTCCTAACCGTCTGCAGGGCTAGTAACCGGTCGGCTGCAGTTTTACCCACTCTGTAACACCTCAGAGTGTTGTGCGTGGAAGAACTTAGGTAACAAAATTTGCACCAACAAATGACCAAAATTCCCCTATGAAATTGAATTAAGAAAACAAGAAATACAAGAAAATAAGGGGAGAGTGCAAGATGTCAAATTAAAGTCTTTGATGGGTGAAAAGTGACAAAATTATTTTTTTATGATACAAAGTGTTAAAACCTCCTAATTGAAATTGCTTAGTCTCAAAAGTCCAATAGATTACAGTGGCGCTTTCACAGCTAGGCCTTGCATGTAACGTTTTTCCCTTTCATTATTTGTTTTCATGTAAGAAAATCTTTGTTATCTACATTTTAAATTGGTGTGACTTTGGTCAACTCTTGAGCTAAGATGCTCACTCTACCTGAGTCGTGAAAAAGTTAGCTATACATCAACAGCTCCTAATATCAAATATATAAAATCATCTAAAATCTGACAACCAAAAAAACGAATTTAACACAAAATACCTCAAGCTTTCAAGGAATATGGGAGTACAACATAACAAACCCTCCCATTAACAAATAAATCGTTGAGAACCTGTAATTAGTAACTACTTACGTTTGAGAAAACTATAATTGTGCCTATAGAGAAACATACAGTGTATTCAGTGCAGGGATAACCCATGGGCCGAACCATAAGAGCACAGAGTCCATCGTCAGTCGGCGGAGTACCGGAGACAAAAAAAGGCTCAATCAAGCAACCGAGGTACCAGAGAAAAAAGATGGCCATAAGGGAGGTCAAATAGGAGGAGGTGGCGACCTCCCTATGCATCTCCGGCGGTCGGAGGTAGAGAGGTAGAGAGGGAAAGAGCCACCCTAAAGGACGGAATGCTAAAGGGGCCGGCTGGAGAAGAAGCGGGTATCCTTCGAGAAGCTTAGGATGAGAGGCGGTGGCACTCCATTTAAGATTTTAAGGTGCAGGTGCAGATGTTATCAGGGTGGTGTTATAGTCCAATTGAATTTGACTATTTACAAAATAACGTTTAGAATTTGTAAAGATCTTTTGAACTACTCTAGGTAAATCAAATAAATATGTAAAAGTAACTAAGAATTTATTTCTAATTTGTCCGACTCCGCCTAAAAAACCTCCCATCTTCTGTTTCCTCTGTTGTATTTGGTTCGGATCTGGATTGGTCTAAACCAATTCCGGATTTCATTTTGAGAATTACCACGCATGGTAGGTTGCAATTTTATAAAAAAGAGACGATATCCGGAATCGATCGTATTAATGGCAATATAGATAGCCCCATGTTTGGAGTTCAGGATATGATATACAACCGCATGTTTGGTTTTTGAGAAGAAGCAGCCGCCTCAGTGAACTCTCGTTCACGTGGAGTTGAGAGGAGAGGAGAGGCAGCCGCCTAGAGGAAAAAGGCTCGCTCCCTGCTCACATTGAAGCCGTCGCGTGAAGGAGTTCGCGTCGCCCTGGGCTCGCGTTGAAGAAAGGCCGCCCCCGTCACCGGTGGTGCGGCCCCGTGCAGCGGCATCGGTGTCGTTGGTGCCGATCTTGTCGTTCACACCTTATTTCTTCCTCCCATATGGAACCCTGACGCATCCCCCGACTTTTGAGATGATAGTCGCCGGTCTTGGATGAGAGGGTGTTTGCCGGTCTTGGAGGAGATGATGCAGTGCGGGCGTAGCAGCGAAGACTTGCGGTGGTGCATTAGCCTTGACGGAGTTTCTCTCCGACGGCGCGGGCGTCGCGGTAAAGGCATGTGGGAGTACAGTGGCCTTTATGGTGTTTCTCTCCGATGGTCCGGCTTGGTGTCGATGGCATGTGGGAGTGCAGTTGGCCTCGACGGTGTTTCTCCGGTAGTGGCGGGTAGTTTGGTTGTCATCGGACGACGAAGGTTCTCAGCGAATACAGTCTAGATAATTATCTCTCCCGCGGATCGAGCGAGTTCGGCTCCTCAACAGTGTAGTCTGTAACGGACGTCGGTACATTTCTTCATGTATTATTATTGCAGTTGTAGTATTTACATATGCTTCATTCCTGTTCAGATTTATGTGCTTGTATACCTTGTATCAAATTGGTTGTACCTAGGGATAGTTTCAGCATTATATCCCAACAAGTGGTATCAGAGTCAGGTTCTGTAGGTGATTGGTTGGACATTCAAGAAATGATTTGACTGCGGTGGGTGACGACTAGGTCCGCTCCCCATCTTTTCAAATTTGACTTTTGAATTAATCAAGTCTTCTAGTCATATTGTAGGACAATCATGATAGGGAAGAACGTGAATTTGAACGACTGATATGTTTGAACGACTAGGTCCGCTCCATGATTCATTTATATGATTGAACGACTGATATGTTATGATCTAACCAGATCATACGGCCCAAATTATTTATCGAGCAGGTTATACCATAAGGGGATTTCTTTATATAGTATGTGAGATATATAGATGTTATGTGTGTAAGTGACAGACACGGGACTTTGCCCCTACGTCAAATCGTGACAGTATCTCAACTTAGACAATACCTCGATTACGCCGTGCTCGCCACTCGACTTTTTTTAAAAGATGGCTTGGAGAAAATTTTTAATTTATTGAGAAAATTTAGAATTAATATATAATTAATGACCCTCTCTCTCCCACCACTCTCTTTCTCTTTTCTGGTGACCCTTGTTGCGGATTGCTCAAGACTCTTGGTAGATTGTACTGAATTGGGACACCTTAGACCGAGGAGCGGTCGAGCATGCAAACAGTCACTAAGTAGAGAAATACATTATACGATTTTTAATGTAGAAAATCCGTAAATTAGGTAAAAAACTACGTGACTGATTCAGTGTCAGTCAAATTTCACAATCGGCGGTGGTTTACAATGTGTTGGAGAAATTGAGGGTGACAGACCGCTACTCGTTGCAACTCGGGGATGAGAGAAAATACAGATGTTCTCGGAGGGCGACAGACCGCCACTCTCTAAGCTCAAAATTTGTCTCTTGTTGTTGGCGGTGAATAAAATCCCGAACGTTGCTCAGAAATGATGTGTTACACGTGGAGAACTGATGTGGAAGACTAGCTGAACGCCTTGCATGCTAGTGGATTCTTGAGGCGGTCGGAGTGACGTCTTGCACATCGGAATGTCGTGGACTCAACCAAATTCTTGAAGGGCTTGAAAGGAGGAGGCTCGTAGGAGGATTTCGGCAGAGCTCTAGTCTGTAAGACGAGAAGACTGAGAGGAGAAAATTAAAAATGAGAGTGGTCTAGAATCTTATGTATATGCCCCAGAGGTGGTTACACTAGTTATGCAGTTATTCGAAAACCTTAACCACCCACATTATTAGGTGCAGACCATTTTTAATATAGTTTTACGCGTGTATTATTTTATAATATTTTTATATGCAAACCATAATTATTTAATTTTTGTTCCCCTGCTCTTGATGGTGTTTATGTCAGTAGTTACGCAGATGGTTACCTGCATAACAGACGATTGTGACCATTAGAGGATGATCAGACGGTGGTAGTTAAGGATGGCTGAAAAAACTTGGTCAGGGAAGACCGATAAAGCGGGCGGGGGGGAAGCCGACCGGATGACCGCTGGCCTTAAGGAGGCTGACCGGGGAGACTGTTCAGGGGCATCCGAATGGACGGTGCCCGACGATGGCCTCACGGAGGCCGACCGGGTGAGAGCACCCAGTAACTGGCCATCGTGAGGACTACCTGGCGGAGCCCGGCTTCGGCCTCACGAAGTTCGTCCGGGTGAGGGCCGCCCGATGCCGTCCTTTGTGAGGTCAGTTGGGCGGCACCCGACGCTTGACTTACAGAGGCAGTCTGGGCTAAAGGACATCGAAGAGGAAGGCTCTCAAGCCACAAATATATGAACCTTTGCAAGCGAATCAACATTAACATCAATGGTTCTAGTTAGAGGGAAGTTTTCTATTATTCTTTTATTTACTTTAACCTTTTTTGTATTCTGTACAGAGAAATCGTCTGGTGTGGACATTGAATTCCTGGGAGGAGTTCATAAGAAATTGGTATGGGAGGCCGTCAGATTTCTGGGAGGAATCTATGGAAATCATCCTAGGAGGATTCCTAGATCTGGGAAATCTAATAGACTGTAAGAACCTTTCGGGGAGGAAGGTGAGGAGCCGGCTCGCCAATCTTCTTGTGAAGAAGGGAGAGTCAACCGGTCCTACAGAAGGGTCGGTATAGAAACCAAAAAGAATTGTTTGTTTCATCGCCTCCAATCTCTGATGTCATAGAGATCTAGTTGTATTGTTGTAACTCATTTGTTTAGTTTTGAATAAAATTATATTTATTTTGATTTCATCTAATATTCATGGCTGTATGTTGTGAGAGGTTTGAGTGTTGTTTGAAAAATTCTAAAACGAAGTTGTACACAAAAAATGATCTATGTGACCGCTTTACCACCGGTAGCTCCCAGAACTCATTTTTGGTAAAACTTATTTTAATTTCGAACTAACTTTAAAAACCTTAATCACCCCCTCTAAGGTTGGCCACCAGATCCAACAAGGTTTAATTAGAGAACATAAGTCCATTTACAATCATTAAAAATCTCTGCCACACACACAAAATCTAGTAGATGTTCTCTGACTTCAAAGTACATGGTACTTATCAATTGGCTGGTGATGGGTATTGCATCTACAATAACTCTGATTTGAAGAAGTGTACATTGAACTAAGATGAATTGATTTTGTATTTTATGTTATTTTCTAGTTATGTGCTTGCAGAACGATATTGCAAAGTACAACCCGATGTCAGGTTACTGTGGGTCTTGAAACACAGGATTATACAATGTAATCCCTCATTGTGTAGGACAAGGTATTGATTCACCTGTAATCTCTCTATTAGAATGTACTTCTATTTCATGTACATTAGAAGAATCCAAAAAGATCAATTTGCGGTCTTCAGAAGAGAAGATTTTCTCTAAGTAAAATTCGTCGAGTATAATAATGGATACTCGATGAATTCGTCAAGTATAACCATGTATACACGTCGAATTTGTCTTGTATGCTTACTGGCACTCGTCAAATTCGTCGTATATACTTAGAGAAGAATCTCTGAATTCCTGGAAATCAGCTAAGTAAAAGTCATCGAGTATCATCGTGTATACACATGGAATTCGTCGAGTATACTAGCTGATACTCATCGATTTCGCTGAATATACTAGCCGATACTCATCGATTTCGTTGAATATACATGTCGATACATGACGAATTTGTCGAGTCATCTCGACTTTATTTCTCTGGATTTCTCTAAGTGATATTCGCTGATTATCACTTGGTATGACTTCGAATGAGTAGAATCAACTAGCTGATACTTATCTAATTCGTCGTGTATACTAGCCGATACTCGTTGAATTCGTCGAGTATCTCTTCTGCCAAGTGTTGAGTTATATGATCGATCTGGCTGGAATTGTCTAAGTAAATTTCGTTGAGTTTCCAAGTGTTTGACGAGTATACCCGTAGATACTCAACGATACTATATGAATTATACTTAGGGTTATTTTTTCTCCTTTTCAAAATTACGGCTTGGGTTGGCCGGAACGCCATGTATAGTAATTTCGAATCTCTCAATAAGGAAGGAAATTTTTAGTCGTTACAGAAGAAGGTTTCATATATATATGTAGGGTGGATTTCAATAAACTCTAAGTATGCTTATTTGTTAAAAATTGAGAAATCTCAAGAAGGAAATTCTTCCCGTCGCTGCTTGATACGTTCTTCGCTACTCCGCTCGTCCGACGAATTTTCTTGCCACACGATTCGTTCTTCTTCAAGCAAATTAACTAGATCATTGATCTCTAAAGGTTCTGATTCTTTCAGATCTAGTCGATCCCTGCATTCAGATCAAGTTATCAAAGTCTTCAGTTTTCTCTTGTTCTTCAAGATGTTCAAGATCAACTTTTTGAAGAAATGAGGGATCAAAAATTTCAGATCTAGTGAAGATTATCTTTTAATCTTTTCTTGTATAAACCTTTTTATTATTGTAGGAGGTTTTTTCCTCCGAGTTGTAGATCCTTATTTTAGGATCGAGTTGTAGGAGAGTTTGTTCTCCGAGTTTTTGGAGAGTTTGTTCTCTTAGTTGTAGGAGCGTTGTCTCCGAGTTGTAGGAGTTGAGGCTCTGAGGTGTAAGATTATTTGCAATCTAAGATAAAGGTGAAGTAGTTGAATCTAGCCCTTCGTGGTAGATAGGTGAGGTGGTACAGTGGACGTACCCAACTCGGGGAACCATTATAAATCTCAGTGTTTCTGTGTGTTTATTTTTCAGCAATTTTTATTTCGCGAAAAAACACAGAACTCACTTATTCACCCCATCTAGGTGATTTAGGTTGACACTAGATACTTTCAATTGGTATTAGAGCTAGGTTGTTCGATATAAGGTAAACACCTTGAACACGATCTCCTATCTAGTTGTTAAGAGATACCACTCAGTTGCAATGGACATAAGCAAGATATGTCTTCGATAAAGTTGTCGGTATACATTAAGGAGAACTTCCCCATGTGGAAGGAAAGAGTCAGATTCTTCATACAAGCTATTGATCCATGAATATTTCAGATTGTGGAAGAAGGAACTCACATTTCTACATAGCCCTCTGCTCTGAATCCTATGGTTATGATTCCAAAGAAAATGATGGATTTAACCAAGGATGAAATTTCTAGTCTCCTTGGACAAAAAGGCAAAGAATATCATAGCCAGCGCAGTGGACGACTCAATGCTACAAAACTTATTCCACTGCAAATCTGTCAAGGATATGCAAGACTGTCTCGTAGTTCTCATGCAAGGAACCGAAGAAGTTAGAGACGATCGTAGATCTCTATTAAATCAAGAATACAAGGCATTTAAGCAAGGTGCTAATGATACTATTTCTTACCGTTTTGAAAAATTTAACAAGATCGTGAACGGACTCAGAAACTGCGGTAGCTCCTTCACGAATGGTGAGCTAAATGACAAATTCCTCAAATCCCTAACAAATGACTGGAATACTAAAGTTGTGGCCATTATGGAGTTTGGGAAGTTACTAGAGATTGATCCCCCGAATCTGTTCGGGAAGCTCCTCTCTTATGAACTGCAAATGAATACTCGAAAGAAAGATGAGCAAAGAAGCAGGACTTCAAGCAGAGAGAAGTCAGTAGCTCTGAAAGTCGAAGGGACAAGACAAGCTAAAGTTGTGTCACTAGAAAGGACACGAGCCCCAGATACCCCAAAATACTCTGAGCCAAACACGTCAGGCTCTGAGTTATCCGATGGAGAGTTCTTGCTAATCTCCAATCAATTCAAGAGGTTGCTCAGAAAGACGAGGCAAAAGAAAAATCAATCCTCCTCCTCAGACTTTAGAAGATCACATCGTGATGGTAATCAATCTAAGAAAAGCTACAATCGATAGGATGGGTATAAATCTAAACTAAACAAACATCTTTCTCTGATATAGTTTGTTATTGTTGTAATAAGCTAGGACACATGATTGCGGAGTGTCCGTATAAGAAGAAGGAAGGATCCAAGAAAGAAGACAAGAGATCCTTCAAAGGTAAGAGGAAGGAAGAGAAGAGCTTCATTGCAAAGAAGACCAAGACTCTCAGTGATAGTGACTCGAGTGAGTCAAGCTCTGAAAATGAAGAAGCTTACTTTGGGCTCATGGCTCAATCAGATATGGAAGTAGGCGACTCATAATCCCATGGGAAGGTAAACTCTCACACAATCCTCTCTGAATATGAAACCTCAACCAATGGTCATGAAGACTACTCTTCTGATGAAGATGAATCTGAGTTGATGGCTCAACATCAAAAACTTTTGAAAACTTTTGACAAATTCCGCAAGATAGTCAAAATGCAATTAAAAGAGATTATTTCTCTCAAGGTAGTGGAATCAAGCCTGAAGGAGGAAATTGCTGAATTAGCTCCTCCCAGAAATGAAGTTCACTCCTTACAAGAGGAATTGAAATGCTATGCTGAACTATTAAGTCAGAAGGAAAAATACTTAGATGAGTTAGAAGCAAAGATCTTGTGGAAAGGAAACTAGTTGAAAGTTACTCTAAGCCGAGAACTATTCTTCCCCTCATTGATGAGTTTTTTGCTCTTAAGAAGGGTGGTGTTCTTGGCCATGTAACTGTAAAAAGTAAGGCTACTAAGAGAGCCAGTACCAAAGGAAAAAAAGGCATCTCAAAGTCAACCCTCGTTTAAGAAGGTTATCTTCCCCACAAAACAATATGACTTTGAGACGTCCATTGGTCACCTTGCTAAACCTACTTCTATGGAGCTTAAAAGCACTACAAAGGATGGGCCCGCCCTCGAGACTTTGGTGCTAGTATTTTCAAAACACCTTATGAAAATATTACACTCAAAAGTCACGGTCCATATGTTCATGGGACAAATGGAAAGAAGGCTCCAAAAGCCAAAACTGTTGTTCCCAAGGCTAAGGAAACAGTGAAACCTTATGTGTACTGCAATTACGAGGCTTCCACTTCCAAGTCAGTGGATCCTTCTAGACCTCCCATTCAAAAGATAAAGCAGGAGTACAAGAGAAGGTACAACATGTTTGACTATTGGTATTACGGAAAGCTTGGTCGCTTCGCCGTAGATTGCTAGTTTCATCTGGTAAAGCTTGAAACTCTACGAGTTAACAGTGCAAGACTGACCACTCACAATGTTAATGTTCCAAGTGGTGTTAAACTAACAAGGAACCAATGACCCAAATCTGTTTTGGTTCCTAAGGTAAAATGATTTATGATTGCAGGTATGTCCAAAGACCTACAAAACGCCAAACTGGTATTTATACAGTAGATGCTCTCGACATATGACCAGGACTAGAAGCCTACTACTAGAATTTACCTCAGTCGAATACGGTCCAAAAGTTTTCTTTGGAGGATCTGACAGGGGAATCACTAAAGGCTACACTATGATTTCCAACTACATAGTCTCCTTCACAGACATGGCTTATGTTAAAGGATTACTGTTGAATTTTCTCTCAAGAAGGTCAGCTAGATAGCCTAAACGCCAAATGAATATCTTCAGAACTATCTAGATCACAACTTGATCATGCGGAAGACATGAAGAACCTTAATCAACTAGTTAGCAAAAGAGACACGAGAAGATTATATATATAACAATCTTCTTTACAAGGAGAGGCATACATGACAAGACATGATTTCGCCAGTACAGTGGAAAATAGAAAATACAAACAAGCCGGACGGATAGAACTATGAGACCGCCGAGTCCGCCCAGATCGCAGAGCTCGTCGAGACCGCACAGACCGCCAAGCTACTGATGCCGAACAGAACACGGAGTCCGCCGAGACCGCGAGGTCGCACGGACACGCCATTATTCACTGAACTATTGTTGCCGAACAGAGGAACAAACCGCCTAACCACCGAGACCGCCGAGGCCGTGCGGACAGGTTATTGAACTTGGAAAGTTGAAGCAGAGAGAACTGATAGACCACTGAACTTGTAGTTCGCAAACTTCACTGAGCCTGACCGAGGTCAAAACCAAACTTCTGGTTTCACAGTACTAGCCGCGCCACCTACACACAACAAACTAATTAACTCTTATCAAACCGTGCAGATACAAATGTTGAGTCCGCAGCACTCGATCCAAGCCCAACTTACTATTCACTCTATTATCAAATGACGTGCCGGGGGGTTCTATTTATAGGCGGGGTGAGGAGTGTGGTCACCGCCCCTATAAGATAGACTAACCGCCCCTAGATCGCAGCTAGCACACCCAGACCGCCGATTCCGCACAACATGCCGGACTCGCGACCAGTCCGTCGTATCCTTAAGTGCGCCACCAACCAAGCTCCAAGCCAGTCCGCAAGAGAGGCGGACTCAACACCTGTCCGCACGCACAAGTCAACGACCAACAACAACCGTCTGGTCACAACAGACTTTGCGAACACCAGCACAACTCGTACTTATCCGCGACCAACATGCAAACTGCCCGGTCACAACGGACAACGAAAACCTTGGACTCCAAGGAAGAGACCAATCCCAGCAACCTGCCAACAAGAAAGGCGAGCTCGAAGGATACCAAAGCAGACCGCCAATTCCAAGGCCAGATCACTATTCGCACGAACTCCAAGAACCAGTCCGCGGAATCCGCGAACACTCCAGCTTCCCGCGACAACTGCCGAACTTAACCAACCATCGCAGTCCGCTCGGTTAGTTCGTGTAGTCCGCACAGTCGGCGCGATCAGTTCGACCAGTTCGCCCGGACTGCCCGATCACCCACCTTTCACTTCACAAATTTCAACACTCCCTCTTGAAGTGAGAAGTGGTGATCAAGCCCAGTAGATCTCGAAGTCGTTGGAAAGGCCCCTTCGATAGTGGCTTTGTGAAGATGTCAGCAAGGTTATCTTCGCTCCGAACGTGCCTGACCACAAGAGATCCCTCCAACATCTTCTCCCTGATGAAGTGATGCTCGATCTCGATATGCTTGGTCCTTGCGTGACAAACTGGATTGTTTACCAGCTTGAGAGCACTCTTATTGTCACCTCGAAGCAAAGTAGGACCTTGCACTTCCTCATGGACGTCCTCTACTAGCCTCCTCAGCCAGATGGCTTCTCGAGCAGCTAAGGCTGAAGCCTTATACTCTGCCTCCGTAGTAGAGACGGACACCGAGTCCTGCTTCTTGCTACACCACGAGATGCTCGCTAATCCATAAGTGAACACATAACCCGAAGTAGATCTTCGGTCATCTGAATCACCTCCATAATCAGCATCCGTGTACCCTAACAAAGAAAAGCTCGAGTCTCTCTTATAGAGGAGTCCCATGTCAGAAGTCGCCTTGACATACTTCAGAATATTCTTTGCCGCCACAAAATGAGACTTCCTCGGCTTCGCCATAAACCGACTTACTCGACCAACAACATAAGCAATGTCTGGTCTTGTAATCGTTAGGTAAATCAAGCTCCCTATAAGAGCTCGGAACACCAAAGGATCAAGAAGAACACTTCCTTCATCTCGCCGAAGCTTCAGACCCTGGTCCAAAGGAGTTGAACAGCTCTTTCCCCCTTCTATGCCGAATCGATCAACAATTCGATCCACATAACCCTTATGGGAAACAATAATGCCGTTATCCCTCCTTTCCACCTCAAGTCCAAGGAAATGGTGGAGTTTGCCCAGATCCTTCATTTCGAATCTGATAGCTAGCTCAGCCCTGAGCCTAGCTACTTCCTCCTTGGAATTCCCTGTGATGATCATATCATCCACGTACAGCAGCACCAGGACTAAAAGCTCCCCCTTCTTCTTGATGAACAGGCTCGAGTCTGAACTTGAGGCCAGATATCCGCAGAACTGGAAATATTCCGCAATCTTCCCATACCAAGCCCTCAGAGCCTACTTCAACCCATAAAGAGCATTTCTGATCTTACAGACATAGTCCGGATGATCTTCTAATACAAAACCAAGTGGCTGATCCATAAAGATGTCCTTGTCAATCTCCCCGTAAAGAAAAACATTCTTTACGTCAAGCTGCCACATCTTCCACCCTTGGCAAGCAGCCAAGGCAATCACCGCTCGAACAGAAGTCATATTTGCTACCGGACTAAACGTCTCTTCATAGTCCTCTCCGTACTACTGTGAGAATCCTCGAGCAACAAGGCGAGCCTTATACCGTTCGATGCTTCCATCCGCCTTCTTCTTCAACTTGAACACCCACTTGCAAGTCACTAGAGTAATGTCATCCACCCTAGGCACAAGGTCCCAGGTCTCATTCTTCTTGAGAGCAGCCATCTCCTCTCCCATGACATCTTCCCACTCATTGACTCCAGTGGCCTCATTGAAGCTAGCAGGCTCTCGCTCATCAAGAGGGCCTACAAAGAAACAGGAGACAAAACTCACTGTATTCCCTTCGCAATATCGAGCTGGAGGTTTGACGATCCTCTTTGATCTCCTAAGAGGCTGCTCCTTGCTCACCACCTCTGTTGCTTCTTCAGATATTACTCCTTCTTCGGGCAAACTTGGAGCAATGCTCCCTCTGCTTCCTAAACCAGAAGCTTCTCCCCCTGAACATGAAGCAACAGGAGCTGTTGGTGACACAGCTAACTCCTCTTGAAGAACTCCATCAACCACCTCCTCCTCTTGATCAACCTGCCTTCAGGTAGCTCAACCGAGCTCCCTCCATATGACGTCAGTTCGTCAAAGACAACGTCTCTTGACACAACGAACTTCTTCGTCGCTGGATCCATGCACCTCCATCCCTTCTTCCGCTCGTCGTAGCCAACAAAGACAAGCTTCCTTGCCTTTGCATCAAGCTTTGTCCTCAGAGCATCCAGGATAAGCACATAGCAAGTTGAACCAAACACCCGAAGGTGTTCAACACTTGGATTCTCCTTCAGCAACATCTCGAAGGGAGACTTCATGTTGATCGGACTAAGAGACATCTGATTGATGACGTAAGCTGCACAAGACATTCCCTCCACCCAAAAGGACCTTGGAATACTCTTTGCATGAAGCCAACATTTTCAAGTCTCCATCATATGATGGATCTTCCTTTCTGCAACTCCATTTTGTTGTGGAGTATAAGCACAAGTAATCTCTCTCTGGATCCCGTGCTTCCTACAAAAACTAGAAAACTCGGAGGAGACAAACTCTCCACCGTTATCTGTTCTATGCTTCTTTATCCGCAGGTTAAGTCGGCCCTCCACCAGCTCCTTGAACTCCACAAACAACCGGAAGGCTTCAGACTTCTCCTTCAAGAAATACACCCAAGTGTATCTTGAAAAGTCATCAATCAAGAACAACATGTATCTGCTTCCACCAAGACTAGCAGTTGCAGTTGGCCCCATCAAGTCACCATGGATAACCTTCAATGGTGTTTTGCTTCTTGTTTGTGACATATCAAATGGAAGACGGTGAGACTTGCCATATTGACATCCAGCACAAACATGACCATCACCGAAGGATGACAGCTTAGGCAAGCCTCTCACCAGACTTCTATTTGCCATAACTTTCAGCTTGTCCATCCCTACATGCCCCAACCTTTCATGCCGCATAGCAGCGCTATCGTTGGCCTTCATCCGATCAACATAGGAGCTTGTTGATAAAACAAACAAGTCCTTTACCCTCCTCCCAATGTGAGCAACATTAGCCTTAACCGCTAATACGTTTTAGAGAAACCTCACTTCCATTTTATCAAACAGAACCTGATACCCTGCATCAACTGCGTTGGTAACCGAGAAGAGATTCTTCTTCATGCCCGGTACGTGATAGACACTCCTTAGAGTGAGTGGACCCTGATCACTACTAACAGACACAACACCTTCCTTCTCTACAATATGAACAATATTATCAGCAGTGATGATGGCTTCACTACCTGAGTAAGCTTGCAACGAGGAGAACTTTGACTTATCTCCGGTGAGGTGATGACCACACCCGGAGTCCACAATCCAGTCATCTTCAAAGCCAATGGTGGACAAGGCATAGAAACAAGTGCCCGTCAAGAATGCTCCATCCCATCCAGCCTCCTCATTGTTAGAGGAAGCTTCCTCCTTGCCTGCAGCATGCCCAGGCTGTAGCTTGACTTTGTATTCATGCTTGAAGTGACTCGGCTGATGACACCTATATCACTTCAGGTTCTTCTTCCAATCCTTCTTAGGAGCAAAGCTCCCCTCTTGCTGATTAGAGGATGAAGGTTAATCTCCAACCACAGTCTTCTTCTTCTTCCCTTCCCATCTCTTCTTCTTCTTCTCAGTGAAGAGAGCTTCACTACCTCCTTCAGATATAGTCACCCCGACCATCAAGCTCTCCTGCGAAGCAAGCAGGTTCTCCAGCTCCAGAAGAGAAGGCTGAGTGGCCCAGCCTTGAACCGATGTGACAAAGGCCACATATTCCTTCCGCAGACCGCGGATTATGTGCCTCCTTAGCTTAGCCTTGGAGATAGACTCATCAGGATCAAGCGCTGACAGCTCAGCACACAAGCTCTTCATCTTCAAGAAGAACTTAGAGATAGAGAGGTCTCCTTAAGTTGCCTTGGCCAACTCATTTTCCAAAAACTGTAGCCTAGCTACATTCTTCCTGTTGAACATCCCATCAAGGGAAGTCCAAATCTTAGCAGCAGACTCACATCCAATGATGTGATCAAACAGCTCAGGTGAGATAGCTCGTTTGAGGGTGAACTCCGCCTTTGCATTGGTCCTCCTCCAAACTCTCACCTGTTCTGCAGTTCCAAACTCAGCAGTAATTTCTACTTGGTCATCACCACCGACGACCTCCCACAACTCCTCGCCCAGAAGATAACTCTTCATGCACGACTTCCACTTCTTGAAGTTAGTCGGCGTTAAGAGTTCAATACCAAGACCCCTTGCATATCCTCCTTCCATTGCACTCTCCTGGTCAATCCAGGTTAAGCTTTCAGAAGCAATGAGCAAACAGCAGCTGTTGAACCCGCTCAAGCAACTGAACCTCGCTCTGATACCATGTTGAATTTTCTCTCAAGAAGGTCAGCTAGGTAGCCTAAACGCCAAATGAATATCTTCAGAACTATTTAGATCACAACTTGATCATGCGGAAGACAGGAAGCAGCTTAATCAACCAGTCAGCAAAAGAGACACAAGCAGATCATGTATATAACAATCTTCTTTACAAGGCGAGACATACATGACAAGACATGATTCGCCAGTACAGTGGAAAATAGAAAATACAAACAAGCTGGGCGGATAGAACTATGAGACCGTCGAGTCCGCCCAGATCGCAGAGCTCCCCGAGACCGTATAGACCACTAAGCTGCTGATGCTGAACAGAACACGGAGTCCGTCGAGACCGCGAGGTCGCACGGACACGCCGTTATTCGTTGAACTACTGCTGCCGAACAGAGGAACAAACCGCCTAACTACCGAGACCGCCGAGGCTGCGCGGACAGGTTATTGAACTTGGAAAGTTGAAGCAGAGAGAACTGATAGACCGCTGAACTTGTAGTCCGCAAACTTCACTGAGCCTGACCGAGGTCAAAACCAAACTTCTGGTTTCACAGTGCTAGCCGCGCCACCTACACACAGCAAACCAGTTAACTCTTATCAAACCACATAGATACAAATGTTGAGTCCGCAACACTCGATCCAAGCCCAACTTACTATTCACTCTGTTGTCAAATGACGTACTGGGGGGTTATATTTATAGGCGGGGTGAGGAGTGTGGTCACCGCCCCTATGAGATAGACTAACTGCCCCTAGATCGCAGCTAGCACACCCAGACCACCGAGTCCGCCGAGTCCGCACAACATGCCAGACTCACTACCAGTCCGTCGTATCCATAAGTGCGCCACCAGCCAAGCTCCAAGCCAGTCCGCAAGAGAGGCGGACTCAACACCTGTCCGCACGCACAAGTCCACGACCAACAGGCAACCGCCTGGTCACAGCGGACTTTGCGGACACCAGCACAGCTCGTACTTATCTGCGACCAACAGACAAACTACCCGGTCACAGCGGACAACGAAAACCTTGGACTCCAAGGAAGAGACCAAGCCCAGCAACCTGCCAACAAGAAAGGCGATCTCGACGGATACCAAAGCAGACCGCCAATTCGAAGGCCAGATCACTATTCATGCGAACTCCAAGAACCAGTCCGCGGAATCTGCGAACACTACAGCTACCCACGACAATTGCCGAAATTAACCAGCCACCACAGTCCTCTCGGTTAGTTCGTGTAGTCCGCACAGTCCACGCGGTCGGTTCGACCAGGTCGCCCGGACTGCCCGATCACCCACCTTTCACTTCACAAATTTCAATAATTACAACATAATCTGATAAGCATAAGTCAATTATATGAAAAAGGCTATGTTGTTGAGTTCTATAAGGACAAGTGTCTGATAAAATCGTCTGCTAATTTGGAGATAATCTTAACAGTCACTCGAAGTAGAAATATTTTCTGTTTAAATTTTCTATATTTAGACAATTTTACACAGTGTGCTTTTTGGAAAAAGATAGTGCGTCTCTATGTGACCAATAACACAAGAGATTAGCACATATTAACTTCAAAACTATAAATATGTTATTTTCTTAACTTAGTGCATGATGCTCCCAGCATTAAGTGCCTGAAAGAGAGTCCATGTCACGCATGCCAAATGGTTAAGCAGACAAGGGCTACCTTTAAGGGTATTTCTAAAAAAGATTCCTCCAAAATTTTGTATTTACTTCATATGGACTTATTCAGTCATATGCCAATTCACAGTTTAGGAGGTAAAGTTTATACGTCAGTCATTATTGATGATTACTCTCGTTTTACTTGGGTGTTCTTTTTGAAACACAAGTCCGACACCTTTGAGGCTTTCACTAATTTTGTTAGGCAAATTCAGAATGAATTAAACTACTCGGTGGTCAAAATTAGAAGTAATCACGGAATAGAATTTGAGTCTAGTGCCATGTCAAAATTCTGTGGAAGTCAGGGCATCTTTCTTGAGTTTTCCTCTCCGGGTACTCCACAATAAAATGGAGTTGCTGAGAGAAATAATAGAACCCTCATTGAAACATGAACAACTATGTTGAATGGCACTTCACTACTAGTGTGCTTCTGGGCCAAAGCAGTCAATATTGCTTGTCACGTACAAAACTGAGCTTTAATCAACAAAAGCAATCATAAAACTCTTTATGAACTGTTGAAGGGCATAAAACCGACTGTGTCCTACTTTATGATCTTTAGTAGTAAATGCTTTGTACTTAACAATGAGAAGTATTATCGCACAGAGTCTAGTGAAAAATGTTTTGAAGGTATTTTTATATGGTATAATAACAATAGTAATGCTTATAGAATTTTTAACAAGAAAACCCTGGTGGTTGAAGAGTCTACAGATGTTGTATTTAATGAGACAAGCATGCTTCATAACAGCTTGTCTAGTGTTGTTGTTGTAGATACATGTACCAGGTTAAAGGAACTAAGTTTGGAAGAAGCGATCGAGGAAGATGACCCAAGCTCAGTCAAGGTCATCGATCCAAGTGTGGTGGATGAAGAGCAACTAGATGAAGAACTACCTTAACATACAAGAGATGTAATAGATATGGCAGAATATGCTTGTGGGCGAGGAAGAAATCTAGTCTTCAGACACCTAAGAGATCACCCGATTGTCTGATCATTGAAGATCAAGGCGACGGTGTTAGAACCAGAAGAGGTACTACTAATGAAGTTCTACTTCTTAGTTTTCTATCTCAGATTGAGCCAAAGAAGTTTAAATAAGCAAACAAGGATGCCTCTTGGATTATGGCTATATAAGAGGACCTCAATCAGTTTTAAAGATGCAAGGTTTGAGAGTTGGTGCCCAGGCCCAAAGGACAAAACATGATCGGTACCAAATGTGTGTTCAGAAACAAGCTAGAAAAAAATGGAGTGATTATAAAGAACAAAGCTAGGCTTGTAACTCAATGGTATAAACAAGAAGAAGGGATCGACTTTGATCAGAATTTTGCTCCAATGGCCCGACTCGAGGAGATCAGGTTGTTTTGGAGTATGCTGCTCACAAAGGCTTCAAGGTCTATCAAATAGATGTGAAGTCAACATTCCTCAACAGAGATCTAAAAGAGGAAGTATACGTAGTACAACCACCAAGTTTTGTCAACTCGACTTTCCATGATTACATATATTTTCTTAATAAAGCTCTATACGACCTAAAACAAGCTCCCCGAGCTTGGTATGAGACGTTGTTTAGCTTTCTTCTTGAGAATAAATTTGTATGATGAAAGATAGACAAGACATTATTTCTTATGGAAGTAAAAGACAAGATTTTGCTAGTACAAATCTATATAGATGACATTATTTTTGGCTTTATGGAAGACAACCTTTGTAAGAAGTTTTCTAAACTCATGCAAGAGAAGTTTGAAATGAGTAGTATAAAAGAGCTGAAGTATTTCTTAGGACTTTAGGTGAAACAATCTGACGATGGATTTTCATCTCACGGACGAATTTCACCAAAGATTGTTTAAGAAATTCGGAATGAAGAATGCAACCTCAATGAGGACTCCAATGAGTTCAATTATATCTCTGGACAAGGATGAGAAAGGGAAACCTTTTGATAAAACCAAGTACATAAGCGTAATTGGGTCCTTGCTCTACCTTACGGCTAGTAGTCCGGACATAATGTTTTCAACATGTGAGCGCGCTAGATTTCAGGTGAACTCTAAGGAATCTTATTACATCACTACAAATAGGATTTGACTGCAAATCCAGGAGGACCTCCACTGGAGTAAGTAGAGATTGTTGATCTTTTTGATGAGGAAGGAGATGTAGAGGTGCATCCTCCTATCCTAGCGGCCCCGACTACAGTTTGATTACAAAATCTCATTTTTCTCCCATAGAAGAGTCTTTCAGTAACTCAGAGGAAAGTGTATATCTCCCTTTCCCCCAGTATTCAAGTTCAAGAAACTCCCAATACAAGTGCAAACATTCCTCTTTTGAAATCTATAGAAGCTCTTATGGCAAAATAACATGCAATTTTTGATCGCACTCTGAAGAAAATGCTGAAGAAATTTAAGGAGACAGATAAAGATATGAACAACAGTCTTATAGAGATCAAGGTGTGTTTTGACAAATTTTATGAAAGGCTAAACTCTTGGTTCGTGTAGGGTGGCCAAGCAATTGTATATACTATGACAGGGGTGAAAAGCAACTTGAATGTCCTTCAGAATATTGATACAAATGCCAAAATAGTAATTGAATCCCAAAATGTATGGATGAACTATTTTGACGACCAAATGTGTTGTCATTGTGCCCAATGTCCCAGATTTGTAAGAAGTCAAACATATCAATGGTATAAATATTGTTGTATTTGATGTTATTCAAACTCATCAAGTGCAGGTTGTTCCTTGGAATATGTTTGGACAGATAGCCTAAGTGGCTAGGACAAGTGATGTCTAGGCAAGCTTGTGTAAAGATAAAAAATCTATCAAAGTCCACAAGCATTGAGTGAAGCAAGCTCACTCAATGCCAGATGACTAAAAGCTGTGAGTACAACATGCATAGTCAAAGCCAAGCAATTAACAAGCTGAAAAATGTGGCCAAGTTCACAAGCATTGAGTGAAGTCTACTCACTCAATGCCATATAACAAAAAGTTGTGAGACAGGTTAAGGGAGTAAAAGCCTAAGAAGAAACAGACAAAATATTGTCAAGTCCACAGACATTTAGTGAAGTCTATTCATTCAATGCCATAACTTCATATTTGTTGGGTATTGCTCGGACAGTCTAAGCCATAGGAAATCTGTGTGGATATTTGAATAAGTCCACATGCATTGAGTGAAGCCTATTCACTCAACACCTTGTGATAAAAAGCATAGAATTTTGTCTAAGGGAAAAGCATTGAGTGAAGCTTACTCTCTCAATGTCATGTCAATATAATTGACAGATGCTAAAAACATTGAGTAAAGAAGCTACACTCAACGCTTCCCTGGTAGGAGAAATGACTATGTCTAATAGCGTTGAGTGATGATCATCCACTCAACGCCTTATGACAAAATACTATCTAAGTGCTTTGGCATTGAGTGATGATGACTCACTCAACGCCTAATGACAGAAATCTTTTCTAAGTGTTTTGGCATTGAGTAAAGCTTACTCACTCAACGCCTAGTGACAAAATCTATTTAAGTGTTTTGGCATTGAGTGAAGCGTATTCACTCAACATCTATACTAAAGATGTTTGATTTTGGCTAAGTCCATAGATGGTGACATCAGCAAAGTCAACAGAATTTGAATTTGTTGCGGGAAAGCTACAGTACGCGACTAATGTTGTCGCTTGCCTTTAGTATAGTTAATAATGCAAAAGCTAGGTACCAGCCAACCAATTACAAGTGTGGCTCACTGCTCAAAGAGCAATTGATGGGCGAATAATAAAAGGCAGAGATCGATGAAGGAAAAGAAGCTTTTTGAAAACACAGCTAGACTTTATCTTTCTGCTCTCCATTATTGCAGAGCTTGAGGAACTAGTTCAAAGTGTTGATCCAAGCGCAAAAAGCAAGTCAGTCTATGACTTACAAAAAATTAGCTGTTGGAGTCCAGCTGTGTTTTCAAAAATCTAACTGTTTTAGGGTTGTGACTCACAAACAGTTAGCTTTTTAGGGCTATGAAGAGGAGAGGACTGAGTTTATGGCTCAGTTCAGAAAGGTGCAGAGGAGCAGATCTGCAAAGTTGCTTTTAGCTATAGATTCTTGTTGCTATGAATAAGCTAGGGCTGAGGAAATCTCAGCTCAGGAATAAGAAGACTCAGAGAAATTTTTCTGTTGTCAGAATCATCAACACCCATATACACCTATAAGATCTTAACAGATCTGAGATGTAGGCCTAAATATATAAAGGCTGAGAGTAGGATCCAAGTGTGGATCTGAGAGTAGGATCACTTGTTGATCTGAGGTAGGATTCTGTTGAGAATCTGAGTGTAGGGCTTTGGCCTGAGCTGTAGGATTCAAGTGTGAATCTGAGTTGTAGGATCCAGCTTAGATCTGAGGTAGGTGATCATTTGATCACTGAACTATAGGGATTTTGAGCCTAAGATAGGATAGTCATTCTCTCTGAGTTGTAGGGAACTTATGCTTGAGTTGTAGGATCCTTTGGATCTGAGGTAGGGCCTTTGTGCCTGAGCTGTAGGAGAGTCATTCTCTCTGAGTAGGATCCTTTATGGATCTGAGGTATGACAATCCTCACAGCCTGAGTAGTAGGGCCTTTGGCTTGAGGTAGGTGATCAATTGATCACTGAGTTGTTGGGCTTATTGCTTGAGTTATAAGTCTTGGAGGAGATTGAGAGATCCTGAGAGATCTGTGGTGTAAGCTCTTAGGAGATGAGATTGGAGAAGTGTCTTGTCTAATAAGTTATTAGAAAGGTAGGAGAGAAAGTGGATGTACCCATAATTTGGGGAACCACTATAAATTTGCTGTGTTGTCTGTGTGATTGCCTTGATAACACAACTAACATAATCACATCACTCAAATAAGTAATTAAGTTAAAAATATAGCAAAAGAGACCAATAAATTATTTACACCTCTCTAGGTAATTTAGCTATCCTTGAAAACAAGAATTTTCAAGTGGTGCCAGAGTGATGTTACTCAATTGGACTTAACAGTCTAAGTATATCTCAAAGGATAGATAAAAGGTTAGTGCTTATGGGTTTAAGAGTGAACCATAAGGAATGAAGCTCAATTAAGCTTTAAGTCTGCAGAGTAGAAAAGACCTACAATGCACTATTGGCAGCTGTTGTAGATGATGAGGACTATCCTGCTACCAGGATAAGAATCAGAGCCCCACTATCCTCATTATTTAAAGACTGTGGTAAAGTTGATGTCTATCACGATGCAAGGTTAAAAATTAGGTCCCCACTTTCACACACAGATATTGATTCTTAGGTGGATGATGATGAGGAAGTTGACCGAAGATGTTATAGGTTGATGGCCATGACAGAAGAAGAATCCTGTTATGATCAACCTGGTCCAGATCTGTTTCACTCCTTATCTAGCACATCCTCAATATCTATGTATAAGACAAGTCCAGACCCTGATGCATCCACATCAAGTGATGATGAGGGACCTCTATCAGAGGAAGATGTCAATAAATTGATTGACATGTATGATGCACTTCCGAAGGCTTTCAAAAGAAGCAAGAAGTTGGCTAAAAAGTAGGCTTAGGAGATTGCTTCTCTTCAGCTAGCTGCTTCCTAGAAAGCAGAGACATCAACCTTACTGGATCTGATGACTAAGGAAGTCAACGAACTAAAGGCTAACCTAGTTATCCAAATGGAGACTATAAGGCAGAAGGACAAGATCATCTTGGATCTTGAAGAGAGACTCCTAAAGGAGGAAAAGGTTATGGCTGATTTCAATAAGCCCAAAGTTTATTGCCACTGAAGGACTCATTTATCTCTCAAAAAGATGAGAGAGGTTTAGGGTCTAAGTGGAATTCCAAAATTTATCTTTCTAAAGGGAAAAGCAAAGCTCCTGTTGAGCCTCAGTCAACCTTTCTCAAGGTAATCCTCCCTTCTAACGGGTATGACAAGAACTACATGTATGATCACTGTAAGAATGGGAATTATTCTTGTAAGAATACACGAGTATCTTCTAATAGAAGAAGAAAAGTTAGGGGAATGAGTGCCTATAAGGCTCCCCATGAAGAAATTCAAATGGCCTATCCTAGACCATTTGTATTTTATGCACCAGCCCCTACACTCATGAGTAGGGCAGTGGAATTTTCGCTAGATATCCCAGCATACACTTAGAACAAGGGCAAGTCTGTCAGTAAGACAGACTTGGGCATTTCTAGAGCCATCAATAGTATGTCTACCACAAAGAAGACCACTGTTGGTAGACTTCAAGAAAAACCAAGCTCTTCTAATGCCAGACCTACCTTTTGTCAGACTATGGCTAAGAAAAATAAGAACAAGGAAGCTGCTCTTCCTTCTGTTCTGTCCGCAGCTAATCCAACTGCCAGATCTGTTTAGAAGAGAAGGTATAATATCCATGAGTGCTGGTGATATGACAAAGTGGGCCATTTTGCCCTAGATTGCTGGCATAATCCAAGAGTGCCTAGAGCTAATGTTAGTCTTCCTGTTAGAAAATCTGCAGGAAGATAGGTTGTGATTCAGACTAATAAGAACCTAAGACCCAATAAAAATTGGGGTCCTAAGGTAAGATAATTTTGTTTTGTAGGTTAGTCCAAGTGTCCATCCCCTATATGGTACTTGGATAGAATATGTTCCAGACCTTGGACTGGAACAAGGGTGGACCATTCAAGGATCAAGTGGTGTCTACTCAAGTGGCTTGATCATTTTTTTGGGCAGTATCAAGGCCTGATCAAAAATGAAGACAATGATTAAGGGGGAGTAGGATGTTTGGGTTGCCAATGGAATCAAAGGTTCACAGAGGCTTAAACAGCTTGAAGACAACTTTCCTCCTCTTTAAGAAGGACTGTGTGTTTAACAATGCCTAGCACCTGGAGCAAATCAATTGCTGAAAGAGAGGAAGAAATATCTTGTAGCAAGCAAATATTGTGTAGGGCATAAAGGAGTTGCTGAGTACAATTTCCGTGGATCACTATATCAAGATAAGTAGCACACTCATGTTCTGTGTCTCTATTAAGTGAAATCTCAATTACTCAGTTTCTGTATCACACAGCTGAACTTAGCACATTGATATTAAGTTACAATTCTATAGGGAGCATGTGGAAAGGGAAGACTCCTATCTTGTGTATGTCTCCACTGACTAACAAGTAGATGTCATCCTCACTAAACCACTAGATGTAGTTAGGTTCAACTCCATCAAAATTGAACTGGATATGTTGAACTTATTCAAACTCAAAAAGCTCCCTCCTAGATATACATATATATGTTCAATGTTTATAGGTTGCAGGTTTATGAAATCCATGCAGGGAAGGTTAGTCAAATAAGACTAGGTATAAAGGTGTTGAGAAAGTTGAGTGTATTAAATTAACTCAACAAATATTATGGGGGTGTCTGTTTGCGGCTAAGTAATGGGAATCAATCCCAGCCTCGATCATGTCGCGATCTCAAATAGGTAAGTGCCTTTCCACCTTGTCACTTAGAAATAACTATAAATAGAAGGACTTGTGCATAGTGCAAATACACTGTTCCTTGCCCTCTCATTCCCGATCCCGCCGAAACGACGAACCCGTCTCACTCATCTTCAGAAATTTGAGTAAGTAATGGCGCCGAAAGGACAAGATTTCCTATTTGAAGGCTCAGAAATAGTGAGGAATGACTTCAAGGATGCACCAGAGGAGGTGCAATATGTTCTCCATCTGCTTCAGGCATCTGAACTAACTTTCGTTCTGACGAAGCCCAGTTTGCCGTGGAAACGGGAGGTACTAGAATTGTTTTCTAATGCCAAGGCAGATGCATTTGCAAGTAAGATCAAAACTATAATTAGTGGACAAAAGATAAAGATAACATCAATACGATTGAGTACATCCCTCTAGTTGCCAAAGTTCTCAGAAGGTGATGTGGAGGAGGAACTAGACCAATCTGAGGTCAGGTCTGCTTTGAAATGATGTGGCCTATCTAAGCACACCTCTGGTTCTATCCTCAAGAAGGAAATGAACCTAAAAGGTAAATTCCTAGCCTACATCATTAGGAAAGCTCTAATCTGCAAGACATGGTCCCGTGACAAGATATCCAAAAAGATGTTTGAACTCATGGTGAGAGTGATTCACACCAAAAGAACCGATTGGGTAAGTGTTCTATTGGAAAGGATAGTAGATTGCCTGACTGAGCCAAACTTGGGAAGGATCCTGCCCATGTTATTACTCAGAACTGTCCATGAGATCCTCAATATAAGGTTAGGAGTCAGGATTTACCACTTGCGGAGAATGGATATAAAGATGCTGGATAGGTGGGATAGAGTTCTTCAACCTCATTCCCAATCTACTGCTATGAAGAAAGGGAAGCAAGTTTCAATGCCAGAGAAAAGCAACTCAGGTAGTTCTTCTGAAGAAGATGAGAAAGAGCCTCATGACCCTAATCTGTCTGTGTCTGAGGGTGAGACCATGATATAGATAACTGCCCAACTGTTAGTATCTTCTGATCTTGATACTAGAAATCAGTTGAGCAGGGAACAATCTGAAGATGTTCTAGAACCTAATGTTGACTTGCCATCAGCTGAGGATGCTGGGCAAGTAGTTGATAATATTGTCAATAGAATCTCTGATAGGATGGAGGGGGAGATTTCCAGGCCTAATGCTACTGCTGAAAACATTCCAGATCCTGCTGATGTAACCAGCCCTTAGAGTGAGGGGGAAAAACTCATGGAACAAGTAATGCATGATGCCTTTGCTGGGGGGGGGGGGGCAGTTCCAAATCTCTCTAGAGATAATTCAAGATGCTGTGAAGACTGGTGCTGCTGCTGATGATGATGTATTATATGCCAACGAGGGCATGACAAATATTGAGGGGAAGATTCAATCTGAACTCACTGCTCAGGTTGAAGTTCAGAACATAAATTCTTCTATGTTAGAAAAAGGACAAGATGCTCCTGAGTATCCACCAAGAATGCACTCTTCTAAATTCACAATGGCTGACTCTTCCAACAGGGAAGAGGTCATGCCAGTTCAAGAACCCACTGATCTAGGCACCTCTACAAGGATGGATCAAATTCCTCCTATGTTTTTGGACCAGCTGAAGGGCCTGTTGTATGAGCAGAGGAGACCCATGGAAACCTTTGTGGATGATGCTCTCAAAGAAATCAGGAAGTACCTATCCATAGAAATCAATTCTATCAGGTTCGAGGTCAAACTGCTGAAAGTAGAAACAATCAAATTCTTCACGAGGGCTACACCTGCGATGGATTATACAATGGACAAGCTGGATGTAGTGGGCATAAATGTAACCACTGTAACATCTCTTTTTCTATTAGGCCCCTCAACTTAGATTTGGATAGGACATGTGGTGTAGGTGTGGGCTTAGGCTAGGTTTGACCCTTGGATATAGGGCATAGTCATGTGGGGCCCACTATGGGCCCAAGTCAACTTAAGTTAAACTAGGCTAATTTGGAACCCTAGCCACACCTTGACCCCACCACTATGCCCTAGCCCTAAGAACAATCTAAGTAATCCCTAAGGCATGCTAATGGGTCACCTGTTGACCCAAGTTGACCAAAGTCAACCCTAACCCTAATTTGGTCAAATTTATACCTAAAGGCCAAATAAGCCCAAGTGGGGCATCACCATGGACCAACTTATATTGGGTGATGACCTAGGCCTCATGATCACTAAGTGGGGTCAGCCCACCCATTATGTTGACCAAGTCAAATCAAAGTCAACCAAGTCAACAAAATGACCTAAAGATGAGAAATGAAGCCAAACCCACCCTCCTTGGGCTAAGCCCACTAACTAAGGCCCATGACCAGCCCAATTGGTCAAAGACACCTCCTACCCCTCTGATTTGGGAGAGAGAATGCATGCATGGGGGTAAAATAGGAATTTTAGGAGAGAGAAGGTGGAGAAAAGGGAATGAGGGCCATGTGGTCCTCCTTCCTTCTGTCCAAGAGACTTGGCAAGCTTTTCTAGCTCATTCTAGAGGGAATATGCTGTTGGATGGCCACATGGCACCATGGGCGGAGCAACCTAAGCTTGGCCGAACCCCACCTTCGAAGTAACTCCATATACATCCACTTCCAGCCATAACTATCCCCACCATTAGCTTCAGAAGGAGGAAACGAGTGGATTTTAAGTGCTGGAGCAAGGAAATCACTAGAGAAACCAGGAAATGGGAAGGACTCTCCGGAGCAAGCTCGGCCATGGCTCACCGCCGCCAAGCTCGCCGCCAAGCCTTAATTCCGGTTCGTTTCGCTTCACCTCTCACCGTACTAGATTTATAGATCGACTAGGAGAGATATCGGGCTCAATTGAGCCCGATGCCATGTGAGCCGAGAGCAATTTTTTCGAGCTTTTCTTCTTGCTCGGGATCGTCGGAGGAGCCGCCTCCGGTAGCCTCACTGTCGGGAAACGCCAGCCACCAGCTCAACGGAGGTGGTGGCAATAATCGCCGGCGGTGGCGCCAGCCCAGGTGGCCGAAAATAGCCAAACAAAACAGCCCATCCAGGCTCCATCTCAGCCGTTGGCCATCGGGGACGATAAACCAATGCCGTCCTAATTCTCTATTTATTTGATTTATTAAAATGATATAATATGAATAATGAATTAAATGTCACATTTTTTCAGTGATATTCATGTGTAAATATAGCCCACTTAGAGGCATTTTCAGCCAAGTAATCAAAATGAAATTTGTAGTCCTAGGTCTTACCTTTCATTTTCCACCCTAAAGTCTAGATTTGGGACAGTAGATCTCCCTATAGGACCAATATACTAGGACTAGTCCTAAGCTAGGGCAAAGATTTGATTGAATGCCCATGTCAAACCAGAAGCCCACATGACCCAAAATTTTGGGTATGTGCTTGGTTAGGTCAAACTTAGACCCTGTAAAAAATCAGAATTTTTTGGAAAAAATTTCCTATAGTTTTTGGGAAAATACATTTATTTAAATTAATGGACGTTTTGGAGTATTATACCTCCAAATGACCCCAAATTTTGGTGGAATGTCCTTGTGGTCAATAAATGCCCATACTAAAAATTTCAGCCTCTTTGGTCTTCTGCATGTTGGGTAAACCCACTTGCATGAGTATGTTGATTAAAGGTTTGGGGTGCCTTTAGCAAAAAGCTATATAATGGGGACTTAGCCAATTTGGGACATTAAAAGTCTATGAAATTTTTGTCAGAGGTTTATTAGGGTGAATATACATCCAACAGAAATAATGGGATTTTTGGGTTCAAAAATCCCATTATTTAGAATTTTTGAAAATTTAGGCCTTTAAAGATTTTTTTTTGAAAATAGGGCTATTGATGAGTTAAAATTCTCAAATTAGATTTATAACTCAAGGGAGTCATATTTAATCTCTGGAAAATTGTATGGGTCTATTTGATGATTATATTTTAGAATTATGTAGAATTTACAATTTTGCCCCTTTATGAAAATTATTTAAAAATGATGGAAATTACCCCTTTATGGAATATTATGGGAAAATTCCTAGTGATTTAGTTATGTGTTTGTGACCTTGTGTAATTTTATTAGTATTTTTGGATGCATCCATAAGTTTAAAACCCATTAAATGACATTTTTATAATATTTGTCATATGAGTGTTGGTAGACCAAATTATTGTTTAGGACTATGAATTCTTGTAATTTGTATTATTTCAGCAATTTACATATGCAGTAATTTTCCTAGAATTTCTAGTAACATAGTTAATGTACTTCATTTGGAAAGTGTCTAATTCATGGATTTATCTTAAATGAAAATTAAATGGATATATAAATGGGAAAATTACAATTCTTGGTAGCCAGTTATAATTAGCCTAGATGATCATCAGAAAAATTTATTAGACAAGGGGGATCATTTGATGTAGTACTTCATGTGTAAAGTGACACATGCCACTTAATTAAAGGATTTAATTTAGGGTCCTTATGGCTTAGAAAAATAGTGAAAATCCACATTGTCAACATCTTATACCATAACATCTCATGATAAATGGTTAGGGTCATTTTGGCCAAGAAGTTGGAAGTCTTACCTTACGGGTGGTATTAGGTCATGGGTTGCATCTAGCTCAGATAATATATACTACTAGCACCACAGGGGGATACGATAGAAGGTTGCGTTGATAACTATTTTGGAAGATAACCCTTGGTTGGTGTCTAGTAGGTCACTTCATAGTATCGAGTGGTGGAGTGCAAAATCCTAAGGACAGTAGCTAAAACAGGAGACCGGCGGAAGACCGCCGATTTCCCGGTAATATCTTAAGTCATTGGGATCGTTCCAGAGTAACAACGAGAGTTGGGTGTGAATCATGGGTAGACATTAATAAGAGTAAATATCCTTGCAAAAGGGAACTTTGAGCTTTAATCCCATCTTGGTTCCTAGTGCTCCCGAGATCCCTTCATTGGGCATACCCTGGGCAATCCTGGGATTAACCATAAATCTCTAAGCATAATAACCATTAGACAAGAGTAGTCTAATAGGCTAAGAATCGTGATATCATTCTCACCTGTGTAGGGTTGGAGGGCTTTGTGGTAACATTCTCACACATATAGGGTTTGAGGGATTCAGGACAGGTTGGTCCTGCGAGTTGTTGGCTCGAGTTAAAATACCTTGCATTTGCATAAAACAAACTAGTGGTGGGTCAAGCGGTACTAGGCCAATCGTCACATTGATGGCAGTACGGTGACTCAGGCGGGTGTGAGAGTTTGAGGGGCTAGTAGGTTGTTTATACTGTAGTTTGGAGGACAATCCTCGAAAACGCACACCCGACCCAACAAGACTGACGAGTAGTCAGCAATTAGTACGCAAGACTCTAGAGTGAACCTAGGATGTATACAGAGGTGTATGAGAGGTCTATGTTTGGTAGTGTGCATACCTGCCTAGGAGTGGAGACGCCCGCTCCACTGCTGCCGTAGCCACAATGGTGGTACCAGAGAGTGATGCTAGGTCCAAAAAGCGGGAACTAAATGTCTGTAATCACGGAGTCGTTGTGTGTGAGTTGCACTTGCATGATTCATAACTCGCATGTATTCATTTATATTAGGTCATACGCTTCATGGATCCTTATCATATAAATTAGTATGGGCTCTTTTATATGATAAGTTAATTTTGGAAATTCTAACTTATAAGTTTGTATGAGCATTCTTATAAGTTAGGGTACTTCTGTGATGGTAGATTAACAATAGATAGTTGTTATTTATTTACTGTACCACACTTTACTTACTTCATGCATTTACTTACCTTCAGTACTGGACATACTTACTTCACTTGTGCTATATACATAGAACTGCTAGAGTAGAATTACTTCTTACTTCTCATACTTGGTAGTATAGCTTCACTGTCACATGTTCCCTTTTTGATACCCCTTGTCGTCCTCCCGCACGCTGCCTAGGAGTTGCGGGGTGAGGTGCACAGAAAATGACTTAGTCTTTTGACCAAATGATTTGGTCGGTGACCAAATCATTTTAGGAGCTCGAGGAGATGTGGCACCAGCACGACCAGCAGGATGAGGTGGCAGGACGTGAGGAGCTGATACCACCACCACCTTCTACTACTACTGCAGCGCTTCCTCAGGTGAGACGAGTTCAAAGATGATAGATTAGCTTCCACTTTTGATTTTGTGAGGAGAGATTTGATTATTATGTATAGGGAATAAGCCCTTTTCCTCTCTTTACTTTGTACTCATTGTGGACTTGTATTTTCATTTCATATTTATGTTATATACTGTGACTGTGGACTAGCTTGTAGTTTTTCCTACATTGCTTTTGTACTTCTGTTTCTCATATTGGCCGAACAAGTTTTTATGATCGTGCTAGCCGGCAGGATCGACGTCTTACGGTGTTGACTAACCCGTGTGTTAGTGTCACCGTAAAGCGGCAGTTCTGGGCATAAGACCGGGAGCCTCCTTGGTAAGGGGGAGGGGTCTTACAAACTGGTATCACTTGAACAAACGATCATATGAGAAAGAAGTTCACAACACTAGAACACCCCACTCGAGCATTAGTTTGCGGACAAACTATGCCGCGGAAGCAATGTTGTGCCCATGTGTAAAAAGTCACATAAAACAGTCCATTTAATACATTGAGTTAGCCCAATTCTGTTTAAACCTTACCTTTATGCAACCTCTACAGGTCGCTACGCCGCAGAATGTGGTTCCTCCCCCTCCGACTGCCACTCCCTTTCTATAGATAGAGATGGGGAAAACTTTGACGGCGATCCTGGAAGCCTTCATAGCCCAGCAGGTCACGGATCAGCAGCCAAATCCAGGGTCGAACTGGTTGAGTCCCTTCAAGAGCCTGTCCCCGCCGATGTACTGTAGGACCGAGGATGCTATGAAGACTGAAGAATGGCTGGAGGCCATACAGGATATACTGGAAGGCATCAACTGCCCTATCATCCAGACAGTTCCTCTAGCCACCTCTACACTAGATGCTCATATAAAAAGATGGTGGAAGTCCGTGCAAGATTCCACTTATGCTGATAAGGAGCTGTCGGACATCTCATGATAGGAGTTTAGCGAGACATTCTTGGAGCACTATGTGTCCACCATCGACAGGGATGAGCTGGAAGAGAGGTTTCTGAACCTCAAGCAGGGGACCAAGTCTGTGATCGAGTATCAAAGGGAGTTATCCCATTTGGCTAGATTTGCGGGGATCCACGACTTGGATGACAGGAAGTACGCTAAGAGATTCTACCATGGGCTCAGAGATTCCTTGAGGCAGCCCCTACTATTCATCTCTCATGGCACCTCAACACAGATCATAGAGATGGCCAAGAAGCTGGAAGCAGTCCAGCTGATGGTACATAATAGAGGAATGAGGCCACTAGATTGATCATCACCCGGGGAGAGCAACAGGGGATCCTAGAGAGGTAGAGTTATTGGATACAAGAGGGGTGGGGGACATTGTCTTCCCAACTTCAGCAGGAGCAGGGGCCTCCTACAGTATTAGCTCCCCCACATCTACAGGTGCATGACCTGATGAGGCAAGATGGCAGTGGCCACCGGCTTGTAGTTTGTTTTTGATGCTACAAGCCTGGACATATCAGATCGGAGTGCCCGCATCAGTTTCATCCACTTCCTCCTCCTCCACCTCCAGTGGAAACTCCAGCACAATAGGGCCGAGTACAAGGCCGAGGACGAGGATGAGATCGAGGCCGAGGCCGGGGACATTACGGCCGAGGTCGAGTGCAGGAGCAGGTATACGCACTAGACCTCGCCAAACTGAGGAATCCAGAGGAGGCCATAATAGGTACTTAGACTATTGTAAATTTAAAATTTTCATTTATATGGTACCTGATGTTATGGAATAACAGTCTATTTAAACCCAAACAACCTTAGGCATAGTCATGATCAACGACATGCCCGCTCGTACTTTGTTCGACATAGGTGCCTCCCACTCATTCATTTCTGAGGCCTTTATAGAAGGACTAGAGGGCGTGGAAAGATTGCCGGGCTTAGAGATGAGGGTGCGTCTACCCGATGGGTTGGAGCTACGGACCGCTGCCCTTCGCAACATGGAGGTCAAGATTAGTGGCAAGGCATTTGAGGCGCCGACGACGATCCTGAGATTACCAAATTTCGACTTGATCTTGGGCATGATATGGTTGCACTGGAATCATGTCCAGATTGATTGACCGTCTAAAAGGATCACTCTGAGGCACGACGACTTCTACGTCGTCGTCGACGGTATTAGATCTATCTCCCATCTATTATTATCATCTGTACATGCTGTCAAGGCCCACCATCAGGGAGAGGGTGTATATGTTATATGCTTCGAGATGGCAGGAGCAGAAGCTTCCCTTGCTGACATCCCGGTGGTCCGGGATTTCCCCGATGTATTCCCGAAGAAATTGCCCGGATTACCGCTAGTTAGAGATATGGACTTCTGGATATAGTTGGTGCCAGGAGCGAGGCCCGTATCTCGGGTATCGTACAAGATGGATCCTAAGGAGTTGGCGGAGTCAGGATTTGTTCGGCCCAGCTCATCACCATGGGGAGCACAAGTACTATTCGTCAAGAAGAAGGATGGGTCATTGCGTCCTGCATCGACTATCGAGAGCTGGACCAGCTGACAGTCCGGAACACATGCCCATTTCCCCTGATCGATGAGCTGTTTGATTAGCTTCAGGGAGCCTTCTGGTTCTCCAAGCTGGATTTACGATCTAGGTATTATCAGCTACGGATTCAGGAGGAAGATATTTCGAAGACAACATTCAGTTCCCGCTATGGGTTGTATGAGTTCACGGTGATGCCTTTCGGGCTTATGAATGTACCTTCTGCATTTATGAGTCTGATGAACTGTGTTTTCAAGTCCTACTTGGATAGATTTGTTATAGTATTTATTGATGACATCTTGATCTACTCTCCGACAAAGGATGAGCATTTGCAGCATTTGGCACAGGTGCTGGAGAGGCTGAGGGAGAATCAGTTGTATGCAAAGTTTTCCAAGTGCCAGTTCTTGCTGCAGGAGGTAGCATTCTTGGGACATACTGTCAGTGGAGCCGGGTTGGCCGTGGATCTGGCCAAAGTGCAGGCAGTGCGTGATTGGCCGCAGCCAAAATCAGCTTCTGATATACGCAGCTTTTTGGGACTCGTCGGGTATTATCGCAAGTTCATGAAGGGGTTTTCAAGGATAGCACTTCCCCTCACGACTTTGACAAAGAAGGAGGCATCATTTGTTTGGACAGAAAGGTGCGAGGAAACATTTTAGGAGTTAAAGAACTGGCTCACCTCTTCCCCTATCCTTGCACTTCCATCTGAGAAGGAAGGATTTTAGATTTACACCAATGCTTCATATCAGGGGATGGGTGCCGTCCTGATGCAATACGGCCATGCCATTGCCAATGCCTCAAGGCAGTTGAAGAAACATGAGCAGAATTACCCGATGCATGACTTGGAGCTCGGGGCAGTAGTATCCGCATTGAAGATATGGATACATTACTTATATGGGGTTCATTGTGATATCTTCTCGGATCACAATAACCTCAAATATGTCGACACGCAGAAGGATTTGAACCTTCGCCAAAGAAGATGACTAGAGTTTCTTTGCGATTATGACTACAAAATGCATTATCACCCGGGGAAGGCGAACACCGTAGCAGATGCCTTGAGCAGGAGAGACGACACTACTGGACCGGAGCCCCGGGTGATGTATACAGGATTGATGTAGATGATGGACGATATGCACATCACTATGGTTTCAGAGTCCAAGCCAACAGTTTATCGAGAGTATCTGAACTCCTTGATCGGGGAGAGTGACATACGAGAGCGCATTATGACATAGCAGAGGCTAGATGCAGCCTTAGAGCCGATATTCAGAGCCCTGGAAGAGGGCAAATTCAAGGATTATTCACTACAGGATGATCTCATTCATTTCTATGGGCGTATTTATAAACTCGTAGGTGGTGGTATTCAGGAGGATATACTTAGAGAGGCGCACCATTCTCAATACTCAATGCATCCCGGTATCACCAAGATGACAGCTGATTTGCGGAGGAGCATGTATTGGCCAGGGATGAAGAGGGAGATAATTCATTTGGTGACACACTGCGGACATGTCAGCAGGTAAAAGTAGAGTGCAAGAGCCCAGGTGGATTATTACAGCCATTAGCAGTGCTAGAGTGGAAGTTCGAGGATATATCTATGAATTTCGTGCACGGATTGCCTCGCTCCCACTCTATGCACGATTTTATATGGGTCATCATCGACAGATTGACCAAGGTGGCTCGATTTATACCGATCAGGAAGGACTGCCCAGTTGTCGTTTTGGTGAGGTTGTTTGTAGAGCAGTTCTTCAGGTACCACGACATCCCTAAGACGATTGTCTCGGATCGTGATGGTCGGTTCACTTTGATAGTTTTACTTTCAAGACCACCTAAACACCTAGAGGGGGGGGGTGAATAGTTCTAATGCTTGTTTTAACTTAAGGCAGAATATAACTACAGGTTATAATATAATTCAGAAAACTCTGCAGCTAACACAGCACAGCAATCACAAACATACACACATCACAGATTGCACACAGATTTATAGTGGTTCCCCAAGGTCTGGGTACATCCACTTTCCCCCTTCACCTATCTAGCAGTGTGCTAGATTCGACCTAACTTCCTCCTTTATCTCAGATCCTCAGATCCTACAACTCAGAACCCTGAAAGGTTCCTACAACTCAGAACCCTATAAGGTTCCTACAGCTCAGGCTAACAAGCCCTACCTCAGCCTTGCCACAAGGCATACAACTCAGAGAATACCTTCTCCTACAACTCAGGCATAAACAGCCCTACCACTCAGAGAACAAATCTCCTACACTCAGCCTTTATAAAATAAGCTTACAACTCAGATCTATAAATAGATCCTACAGAATTTGAAAATAAAGTTTTATAATATCTTGCCCCTGTTGAGAGAAAAGGGATAAGACTGTTCTTGATCAGCTTCTTGAAAAAGCTGATGGATGAAATCAACTGGATCTTAGCTTTCTTCAAAGCTTCTTGAGTCTGAACTTAGTTGAGTTGATTTCCTTTGGAATATACTGACTGACAGCTTCCACCTTAGATTCCAGAAAAATATATGAATCGTCTTGACAGATGAGTTCAGTACCTGCTTCTTGAGAAACCTGTGATAGCTTCCTTCTTGTCTTCAAATGGCTGGATCTCTCTCTATCCAAAACCCTTGATGATACTTCTGAATTCTTAAATAAATTCTACTTAGACTGAATCTGAGTGGATGTTCACTTCAGAATGTCTTCTTAGATCTTTTCACGAAGATCTTCTTCTGTGCCTTGCACTTTCTTGATTAGAGATCTTATCTCACAATAGATGTGTTTCTGTGTATTAATAATGATCAATGAATCGTGTGTCTATTCTTTTGAATCTGTCTATTTATAGACCTCCTCCATGGTAACCGGCTGATCCGGTTTCTAACTAACTTCTGACAAGTCTGACAGCTTCAGTCAACCTGTTGTAGCTCACAGCTGTCAAGTCTTCAAACAGATCTTGTGTCTTTGTCTTTGTCAGCAAAGCGTCGAGACCGTCTGTCAGAAAGTGTTGAGACCATCTGTTAATATGTGTCGACATAAGTGAATTAAGTGTCGACACAGCCTTTGGTGATGTCAACAAAGCTGCCTTGATGTCGACTCATCTTCTTGACACTACATCTTGAGAATGTGTCGACACTGAGTATTTGTGTCGACACAAACACTTCATCATTCACCAGCAATTAACTTGGTCTAGACTCTGCTGTGTGTCGACACAAGTCCTGTGTGTCGACACAGCTGATGTAGACACAGAACATAGTGTGTGTCAACACTGCCTCCAGGTGTCAACACAGTTGTTGTCGACTCTGCCTCTGTGTGTCGACACAGTCTTCTGGTGTCGACACAATTGTTGTCGACTAGCAATTCTGTGTGTCGACACAGCCTCCCGGTGTCAACACAGTTGATGTCGACCAAACTTCTGTGTGTCGACACTGCCTCCCGGTGTCGACACAATTGTTGTCGACTCTTTTTCTCTGTGTCGACACAGCCTTTTCCAAGTGTTGACACAATCTTTCTGTAGTGTCGACACAGCTTCTTTTGGTGTCGACACATTGACTTAGAATATTTTTCCTGCATTCTAGTACTTCTTTACCTGCACATATAAACTCAAAATAACATCAAATACACCTTGATGTATATCATTGAGCTAAGTTAGGCTTCTTCAAATCAGGTACACATTTTACAATGTACCCAAAAATCTCCCCCTATTTGGAGAAGTCATAACCCTTTTAGCTAATGATATACACCACTTATGAAAATTCAATAGGATGATGTATATAAGCATAATATTACAGGGCACTTTATAAACAAAACATTAAACACAGATACATCACAAAATAAAGATGTAAATGAAAAAATGATTTTAGAACAAAGTTTTGTTTACTAATTCAGAAATGTTTGTTACAGCTTGTTTACATTGATTGTTTTAACAAACTAATCTTTACAAAGCTCTTGAACAAAAACTAGTAAACTTAAACTAAGACTGATCAGGCTCCTTGATGACAATTCCTTTTCCTGGTTGAACCTGAGACTTCACAGGAGGTTCTGTATCTTCCATGGGCTTCTTGCTTTTCAAATCAACTTTCTTCTGAGCCTCAGCCTTGATCCTTTGCCTCTCAAAATAATGAAATGGCTTGGGGGAAATACTTGCTAGGCTCCTGAGCATCTGGAGGTAGCTTTCCACCCTTAGCCTTTCTCCTGAATTGAACTATGGCCTCCTGCCTGGCCTCATACTTTTGCCATTCTAGTTCATTATACCATTTGTCTCTTTCATGCACCTGATCCTTCACAGCCTTCTAGGCAGTTAATATAATGTTCCTTGAGGTGGGGCTCCATTGCTCAAAATCAGGTTTTAGTTCTGCTTGCTCTCTGAATCTCTTCTTTGATAATTGAGCATCTTGTTGAGCTTTCAAACCAGCTTATGGCTTATCTACTTTTTCAATAATAACATTTGTAACCTCATGTGGAGGACTGTACATTGCCTGCACTTGCTGATGAATCATTTCAAAATCAGCAGGGGGGTATAAAACTTGGGCAACCTCTGGTTGATTACCGTCAAGTAGACCTTGTTGTATCCCTGACTCAGCAATGTTATCATCATCACATAATGGTGGGTATCCCAATGTGGCTCTGACACTGTTGGTTACCCACTTGGCATGTTCTGAGCCAGCATGGATGAGTACCCTCTCCCCCTTTAGGACTTCTTTGGCAACATGATCCCTAAGATCATCCTTCTGAAACCTTATTTGGCAATTTATATAGACAGTTCCTTCTTTAAAATATGCTTTAAACTTAGGCAGAAAAGTTGCAATTTTGCCCTGATACTTTGCAAAAGTCTCTTTGACAGCAGAAATGTCATCTTGAATTCGATTGGAGATGGCCTCCTTTAAAGCAGTAGTGTTGTCAGTAAGCTTTGTCAAGATTTCCTCATGAGATTCCTTAAGATTTTCATTCATACGCAGCTGATTCTCCAGAACATATCCTTGTTTCAATGCAATATCATCCACTTTAACTTGGATAGTTTGCTGTTGTTTAGCTAGAAATACCACAACATTACCTCCCTTGTGGAAGCAATCTATCATCTCTTTTTTATTCTGATTTACCTCAAATCTGATAGATTTGATATCTTATGCTAGATCAAACTGAAGAGCCTTTTGGCTTTCATCCACATATTTTTCAAGAAGCAATCTCTGCTCATCCAATTTTTCTTGTAAGTCAACCAAGAACTTGTTATAATCAAACTCAGTAGTAGATTGGTGAGTTGTTGTCTGGAGAGCTTTCTTATAGCTATGACTTCTTCTCTTGAAGACCATTAGCTTCCTTTTCTTAGCCTCCCTGGCTTCTTCTTTCTCATATTCTGAAGAACTTTCAATATGAACTCTTTCTGGAGGAGTGGTAGGAATTTCTTTCTCAGTTCCATGTTGCTCCCCTTCAACATGCACTTGCTCCCCCTCAACAACACCTTGCTCCATTTTATCTGCTGCTCCTCCAAGATCAGGAAACAATTCTTCAAGAGTGAATTCTTGTTGTGCTTGAGCAGGAGATGATACATCAATTTCAGCAGTGTTCAAGTCTTCTGATAAGTTTATTCTTTCTTCCACTTGTACTTGTTTAATAATGGGCTCCCCTTGTAACTGTTCAGGATCAGTAATGTTCTGAGCAGGAGTATGATCTGGCTCCCCCTGCACCTGTGCACTCTCAGGGATCTCAGGTGCAGTAATTAACTCCCCCTGCATCTGTGTAGATATAGTTTCTTCCTGGACTTGAGTAGACCCAGTCTGGTCCTCAGCCTGCTCTCTAACTTGTTCTTCTTGAATTGGTGCATTGCCATGATCATGCCCTGGTGATTTCTCAGTTGTTTCCTGCCTGTCCACATCAGGCAACTCCTTTGACAGAACTCTATCCCATCTGGAGAATAACCTCATGTCCATTTTCCTCATATGGTTGATCTTGGACCCAGGAATTTGTTGCATTACCTCTGGAATGATTCCAGCCAGGTATAGACTCAAAATTCTAGCCAAGTTTGGCTTCTTGATTCCTTCTTTGATTTTATCAAACAGAACTGCTGACCAACTGGTTGGAATTGTAAAGACAATTCGTGTCATCAGGATGAACATATAGGCTGAGATCCTATCATGTCCACCTGGTTTGCATAAGATCACTTTGCCTACGATTTCATACAGGAATTTCCCTTGAGGATTCATGCCTTTCCTGTTGATGGCAGCTCCTATTTTTAAGGTTGGATCCAATCCACACCATTGAAGCGCCTCTCTGGTCCTTGAGGCTGGAACCTCTTCCTCATCTTGTATCCTAGGAAGATGGAGAATCTTTCTCAATCTCTTCTTAGATAGCTTGACTTGTTCTCCATGTACAATGGATTTGATCTTCAATCCAGTTGAGTCCATTGTGGAAGATGAATAGAACTCGAAAACTTCTTTCTTCCATATCTTAGTGGGTTCTGAGATAAGATATTCCAAACCGTTGTCTGCAAGAAGAGAAACGACCTGTTTGATCTCTGGCGCGGCATTATTGAATGCAGCCATAACCAACTCATATCCCTCATTGATGTTGTCTTCAATCTTGGGCGGCATTGGAATGAAGAGAAAGCTTGATTGGAGAGAAGAGAGAATGTCGACACAAGGTTGTTGTCTCGAAACCCTGGTGAGCGTGTCGACAGAATATGTTCTTGACCTACGTATACCCTTCTAATCAAAGATGGTCAATCGGCGGGCAAAAACAGTCTAAATGTGTCGACACAGTTGGAATGTGTCGACACAAACTTCTATTGTCTCGACCACGGCACTGACTACTATGTGTCGACACCAATTGATGATATGTCGACATAGGATATACTTAGTAGTGCATCAGAAATTCTGTGTCGACTCTTAGTACAAGTGTCGACACAAAATCTGTAAGTGTCGACACCATTACTCTGGTTATGTCGACACTACATTTCTGGATGAGTCGACTCTTTGACACTTAGGTGTCGACACATTTTCTCTGTGTCGACACAATTTCTCTAATTTGTCGACATGACTTCTCTGTGTCGACATATTATTACTGAATGTGTCGACACCATTTTACTTAGCCAATTTTTGGTAAACTAACCTATGGTCAGCATTCCTAATTCAATTTTAAATTCATTGAATTTAGTTTCATCCAGAGGCTTAGTGAATACATCAGCAATTTGATAATCAGTTTTAACAAATTCTAATGAGATGTCTTCTTTTTCTACATGTTCTCTAAGAAAATGGTATTTTATCTCTATATGCTTAGTTCTACTATGTGAAAGAGGATTGTTTGCAATAGAAATAGCACTTTTAGAATCACATAATAAAGGTGTTCTACTTACTTGAATACCATAGTCCCTTAGCTGATGCTGAATCCACAATAGCTGTGCACAGCAACTTCCTGCTGCCACATATTCAGACTCAGTTGTGGATATTGCCACACTAGTCTACTTCTTACTGCTTCAGGATATCAACCTTCCTCCCAAGAATTGGCATGTACCTGTAGTACTTTTTCTATCTTCTCTACAGCCTGCAAAATCTGCATCTGAATAACCTGTTAGTAGAAAATCTCCATTCCTAGGGTACCAAATGCCTAGATTAGGTGTGCCCTTTAGATATCTCAAAATCCTCTTGACTGCAGTATAATGTGATTCTTTAGGGCATGCTTGGTACCTAACACAGACACATGTAGCATACATAATATCTGGTCTACTAGCAGTGAGATATAATAGAGAGCCAATTATTCCTCTATACAAAGACTCATCTACAGGTTTACCTGCATCATCTTTGCATATAGGCATACTTGTTCCCATAGGAGTTCTCATGGTGGTGGATGATTCCATACCATACTTCTTAATTAACTCTTTGGTGAACTTAGACTGGGATATGGACAAGCCATCTTCAGTCTGTCTTACTTGGAGTCCCAAGAAGAACTTAAGTTCCCCCATACTACTCATTTCAAATTTCCCTTGCATAAGTTTGGCAAACTTTTTGCAAAGGTTGTTCTCTGTAGACCCAAAATTATGTCATCTACATAGATCTGAACTAAGATTATCTTACCTTTAGATTCCCTTAAGAATAGAGTTTTGTCTATTTTACCTCTTGAGAATTTGTTCTCAATAAGGAAAGTAAACAGGGTTTCATACCAAGCCCTTGGGGCTTGCTTTAACCCATACAATGCTTTCCTAAGTCTATAGACATAACCAGGTTTAAGAGAATCTACAAAACCTTATGGCTGCTCTACATAGACTTCTTCTTTTAGATCACCATTCAGGAATGCTGATTTCACATCCATTTGGTATACCTTGAAGCCTTAGTATGCTGCATAGGCAAGGAACATTCTGATTGCTTCTAGTCTTGCTACTGGGGCAAATGTTTGATCAAAGTCTATTCCTTCTTCCTGTTTGTATCCTTTAGCAACCAATCTTGCTTTGTTCTTCACAATTACTCCACTCTCATCCAACTTGTTCCTAAAGATCCACTTTGTGCCAATGATGTTGTGGTCTCTTGGTTTAGGAACTAACTCCCAGACTTTGCACCTTTTGAATTGATTAAGCTCCTCTTGCATAGCATTAATCCAGTGTTGGTCTTGGATGACTTCTTCAAATTTCTTAGGCTCCAGTTGAGATAGAAAACTTAAGTGCAGGACTGTGCTCAGATTTCTGCTTTTAGTCTGCACTCCTTGTCTTGGATAACCTATTATTTGATTTGCTGTATTGTCTTTTAGATGTCTTATAGCTGGAGATAGATTTCCTTCAGGTTGAACATCTCCAGTTCCTTCATTATGTTGCACCTCTTGGTTGTCATCAGCTTCTATTGAGTCTTGTACTCTCCCTGGACAGTAGCCATCATTTTCCAATACTTCATCTGCAGTTGTGCCTTCTGCAATGGAAAGCTTGTCCATTATATTGCTTATACCTGTTAGAATGTATGATCTACAAGGCAACTCACTGTTGATTAATCTTGTTTCATCAAATACAACATATATAGATTCTTCTACAACTTGAGTAGTCAAGTTGTAGACTCTATAAGCCTTACTATTGATGTTGTACCCAACAAATATCCCATCTTGGGATTTGGCAGCAAACTTAGTTAGATAAGACTTGCCATTGTTAAGTACATAACACTTGCAACCAAAGATCCTAAAGTAGGATAGATTTGGTTTTCTACCTTTCATAATTTCATAGGGAGTCTTTTTATAGCTCTTGGTGATAGAAGCCCTATTGATCACATGACATGCAGTGTTTGCTGCCTCAGCCCAGAAATATTATGGAAGAGAAGTGTCACTCAATAGAGTTCTACCAACTTCAATCAATGTCCTATTCTTTCTTTCAGCAATACCATTTTGCTGTGGTGTTCTGGGTGAGGAGAATTCTTGAAAAATCCCAAATTCTTCACATAATATTGTCATACTTTCAGATTGAAATTCAGTGCCATGGTCACTTCTGATTTTGACCACTGTACTGTTTAGTTCATTCTGAATTTGTTTAACAAAACTATGTAAAACACTTGGGGTTTTTGATTTTTGTCTCAGAAAGAACACTCATGTATATCTAGAATAGTCATCTACAACCACAAAAGTGTAGACCTTCCTATCTAGACTATGAACTGGCATAGGACCAAATAAATCCATATGCAGTAGGTATAAACACCTCACTGAATCCTTGTTTTCAAGGCTATGAAAGGAGGATTTTGTCTGCTTGCCCTTTTGACAAGCTGAACATATCCTTTCCTTTATACACTTAACTTGAGGACCATTCCTCACTAACTCATTGCTAAAGAGTTGTCCAATTGTCTTGTAGTTAAGATGGGTCAGCCTCTTGTGCCACTTGACACAATGAGATGCATTATCATCAGCTACAAGACAGATAGGAGAAACCTTGTTCTCACATACAAAGTCAAGACAATAAACATTTCTTTTCTATACCCAGTCAATATGACCTTTTGATCACTTGACCTTTTGATATGACATCCATTCTTAACAAATGAAATGTCATATCCAAGATCACTCAGCTGACTTATGCTTATCAGGTTGTGTTTCAAACCTTTTACATAAGGCACTTGAGTGATGATAATTTGGTTTGAAGAAATGTTACCAAATCCTTTGATGATCCCTCTTTCAGATCCACCAAAGATTACTTTAGGCCCATCCTTGATAGGTGTGTACTCCTTCAGCAGCTCCTTTATTCCAGTTATGTGCCTGGAACATCCACTGTCCAAGTACCATATAGGGGCATGACAACTTGGACTTTCCTGCAATACAAAATTACTTTCCCTTAGAACCCAAGTAAGTCTTGGGTCCTTGGTTCAGGTTAGCACCATTCATATCAAAACTACCAGCAGCTCTTCTAACTGGTAGACAGTTGTTCTTCCTTACACTTATGTTATGCCAGCAGTCTAAGGCAAAATGGCCTATCTTGCCACAACACCAACATTCATACTTGTTGTATCTAGGTCTAGATATACCTTTGGCTGAAAAATTTCTGTTCTGTGCTGGTGCTGCTGCAGCTACACCCATTGTCTTCCTTGGAACATGGGGTTTATTGACATGGGCTGACTTATTGGCATTAACACCCTTGTTTTTCAGAACATCAGTCTTAATATGACCATGAATGTTTTCAAGATCATATTTGTTAGAAGGCACTTATACCTTTCTAAACATAACAGGAACTTTAAGGTTTAGTGGCTGGACTGGAGCTTTGACTTTTCTCTTGAATTGGGCAGCCCTGGTGTTACCTTTGAAGCCTAAACCTGCCTTACCCTTTTGAGCCACAAACTCATCTATTAAAGGTAAGACTGATTTTGGCTTAGAGTAACTAGCCACTAAATCTTTCTCAACTATCAGTCTGACCTCTAGACTTTTAACTCGATCATTCTTAAATGTGATTGTGCCCATCTGAATAATAATTATATTTTTCAGTTTAGCAATTTCATTTAACTTTTGATCCAATACTTTTTCTAACTCAGATGCAGCCATCTTAAGATCTGCAATCTCCTGAGCCTGAGTTTTGGCTAGGTTCTTGCTTTTCTTAAGAGCCTGCAATAAGTCCCCATATTTATCTATCAACTGATGAATATCTCCTTCAGATTCAGATCCATCCTCATCACTTGATGCAGATGTAGCTTATTCTATACTAGTACTACAAACTGAATTTATAGAAGGACAATGTACCTTACTGGGACCAGACTGATTCTGGCACTTATCTTCTTTTGATCCAGCCACCAGTCCCATACACTGATGATCTTCATGTTCATAGATGGAGTTTAGCAATTGCATAAACTCCTCTTCTTCATTAGTTGCATACAGTCCAATGTATGCTTCAGCTTCAGATTCTGACTCTAAGGAGGATTGATCTGTAAGACTCTTCTCCTTCTTAGCAACAAAGGATTTCTCCTTCTTGCACTTTTGTTGAGTCTTCTTTCTGTCTGTTGACTCCTTCCACTTTTATGGACACTCAGCCATCACATGTCCAGGCCTATTGCAGCAATAACAAACAATCTTTGATGTTGTAGCTTTGCTGGGCTTATATCTGCTCCTCTCCTTTCTTGATGATTTTCTCTTCTGATAGTAATCATCAACTGTCTGTGATGTGGAGGACCTTGACTTCCACTGCTTCTTCTTCAAGAACCTCTGAAACTGCCTTGTAAAGGCAGCAAAATCTGTATGTGAATCACTGCTTTCTGAGTTCTGATTGTATGAATTTTCTGAGTTAACTTCAGCAAATTCCTTAGGAGGTGATGGAGACATCCTCCTGCTCTTTCTAGTGGTTTCAACCTTGAAGGCCACTGACTTCTCTCTATGCTCTCCTTTAGTATTTCTTTCTTCCTCGTTCCTAGCCATCAGTTGCATTTCATATGATAACAACTTTCCAAATAGGGTTGGAGGAGAAATGTCTGCTAGTTTGGCCACTTCTCTAATGGCACAAATCTTTGTATCCTAATCCTTTGTCAAGGATCTTAGGAATTTGTCATTCAGCTCATATGTACTGAATACCCTTCCATAAGACATTAGTTCATTCACTATCCTGTAGAATTTCTTGTAGCATTCAGTTATGCTATCAGACTTCCCTTGTCTGAAATTCTCATATTCTTGGTTGAGCATAGACTTTCTGTCTTGTCTAACTTCTTCAAAACCCTCCATGTAGACAATCAAAGTGTCCCACATTTCCTTGGAGGTTTTGCAGTGAATCAAAATTTGGAAAGTAGAATCATCTATGACACTCACTATTATATTCTGAGCTCTTTTATCCATAGTTGCCAGTATAATCTCATCCTTAGTCATTTCAGAGGAATCTTTAGGAGTTTTTTTATTTGCATCTAGAGCAGACACATTCATTCGGATATATGGACCTTCTCTTACTGTGATATATATCCTTTGAGAGGTCTAAGTTGTTAGCCTAAATCACCTAGAGGGGGGTGAATAGGTGAAATGCGTGTCAAATGCGGAATTAAAAACTAACACAGCATACATCAAGCAATCACAGACGACAAGAGATTTATAGTGGTTCCCCGATCTTGGGTACGTCCACTTTCCTCACCGATCTAGCAAATCACTAGACTCGACTACTCCACTATCTCGGATTGAAAACAATCCTACACCTCGGAACCACGTTCCTACAAAAACTCGATCCAAACCGGATCTACAAAAACTCGGAAGCAAAAGCCTTCCTACAAATCTTGGAGAACAAGGCTCCTACAAAGTAAATTGTTTGAAAGGAAAAATACAAACAATAATATTCTCAGATCTGGATCTTGACAGTCTTCTTCCTTAAGAACTTTGGCTTGATCAGAGAAGTTGAAGACGACTTGAAAGAGATCCACAAATCTGAAAAACTGAATCACCTCAATCGAGAGAATAGATCTGGAATCTTTAAAGCACGGTGAGATCGAGTGATTGACTTGTGTCTGGATCGCTGAAGAATCAGAGTAGTGAACAGAGATCGGAGATCGTCGATCCAGAGCTTCTTCCGTGAGCGTTAATGGCGGCGGCGGCGACTTGAAGAATTAGGGTTCACGAAATATTTTTCTTTCTCTTTCTTAAAGTAATAATCTCTGAAAGAATTAATTGTAATAGTCAAATCTGAAATGACCTATTTATAGGTAGACTCCAACGGTCATAAGAGTAATTAATGATGACATGTGGACCTATCAGAAAGGATCAATTCGAAATGTACAGTGACATTTGACTTAGCGAATTTCAGGAAAGATTTGAACAGACATACTCGAGTCATAGAAGGTACATACTCGAGTATCAGATGGTATATACTCGAGTGGAAAAGATTTGCATACTCGAGTATGAGAAGTTATATACTCGAGTGGAAAAGAATGCCATACTCGAGTAAGAGAAAAGAAAACTACTCGAGTGAATCAGGGATCAATACTCGAGTGATTAACGAACTACTCGAGTATGAGAGAAGATACTCGAGTGAAAACACTTAAAAAAAATTTCAGATGAAGTAGAAACAAATACTCGAGTATAAGAGTTGCAGATACTCGAGTGAGAGAAGAATGAGCTACTCGAGTATATTAGGAGAACTACTCGATTGAGGGGAAAAATGAACTACTCGAGTATGAGAGAACAACTACTCGAGTAAACACTAACCTACTCGAGTATGAAAAACAACTACTCGAGTACAGAGTCATTTACTCGAGTATATAGGGAACTACTCGAGTATTGGGACTTAGAATATTTCTGAGATGGAAAGAACAGAACTACTCGAGTATGAACAAGGCACTTACTCGAGTAACTAACCAACTACTCGAGTATAAGTTATTACTTACTCGAGTGAATACATCCTACTCGAGTGTGTAAACCAACTTACTCGAGTACAGAACCACTTACTCGAGTATACTGGAGAAGTACTCGAGTATGTGGACTTAGAAAATTTCTGGAATAAGAACAGAAGGATTTACTCGAGTATAAGAGATGACCTACTCGAGTGACTGACTATCTACTCGAGTATAAACTTATATACACGAGTATATAGAGTCTACACGAGTATGTCCAAGGATCTACTCGAGTACTAAGTCACTTACTCGAGTATATGAAGGGTACTACTCGAGTATGTGGACTTAGAAAAAAAAATTTCTTCTAAAAGACATACTTCAATACTTGAGTCCACCATTCCAAGTGCATGTAGGAAGTATATCCCAATAGAGAGGCTATACATGGGCCAACACTTTGAATCACACAATGAGGGATTACATTGTATGGTCCTGTGTTTGGTGACCCATTATAGACTGACATTGGTCTACACTTGGCATTAAGGACCTGTACACATACAACTTAAACACAGCATCAAATACACCTTAATTCATCTTAGTTCAAGGTCTGACCTCCTACAAATCTGAGGTATTGTGGAGACAAATCCCAACAATCTCCCCCTATTTGTAGATGTCAGCATCCTTTATACTAAGGTGAATTATTCAGAGTAAAAAGAACAATACATATATACTTGAAAAACAGATAAAGTAAGTTAAAGCATGACAAATAATGAAACAGCCATAACCAGAGTCAAATATATATATATATAGAATTGTTTTTAAAAAAAAAATCCATTTCCACATTCTCTTTACTCAAGATGGTCCTTCCTTATGCATCCTTTCTCTTTTCAGCTCTTGCCTTTCTAGATAGCTGTATGGCTTGGGAAAGTAGGTTCTGGGCCTAGGAGGAGCAGTTGGATTATTGTGTCCCCAATTCCTGTCATGGAGTCTGATTTTAATTTGGGACACTTCATAGGCCTTCCAATCTGTATTGCTGTAGAACTGATCTCTGTTTTCTCCAAGATCTGTCACTAATTTCAGGGTATCAAGAATTAGGGATTTGGAGGTTGGACTCCAAACCTCAGAATGAACAACTGCTGGATCTCTTCTGGGTGCAGAACGACTGGCAGAAGCACCTTCACCATACTTTCTCTTCTTCCTTGGAGCTGGAATTTCATCTTGCCACATATCAGAGTAGGTGAGAGGGGGCTCAGTCACATCACCTTCAGGTCTAGGTGAGAAGGCTGGCACACCTTCTGGAATGACTACCTGGGCTGGAGCATCTGCAGTAGGTTGTTCTTCAAGAGGATTCAAGAAGTGTGGAATGGTGGCAGGGTTGAGCTGGGCATTAGGGAAATTCATGTTGTGCAGCCAAACAGCAGTGTCATAGGTATAAAATTTTACAGACTGGAGCTGGGAGAGAATATCTGCTTTCATTTCTTTTACAAGACCATCCACTGTAGCTTGAGCTTGTTTAGATAGAGTTTCAACTTGTTCTTTTACAACTATTTGAGCTTGCTCAGATAGTTTTGCCACTTGTTCTTTTACTACCTTCTCCCCCTTGGTGATATCTACAGATAGCTGAGCTATAGCTTCATCTCTGAATGTGCCTACTTCTTCACATATTTTCATAAGATTTTTATCAGCATTCTTGTCCAACTGGAGCTGATTATTGGCAACTGTTTCTTGTTGATTTCTCAGTTCACCAATTCTTGTGATAGTGTGATCTATGGCCTTTCCACCTATCTGGAACAATCTTTTTAGCTCATCAGTATTTGCTTGGATTTCTGTAAAGCCTCTACTCATCTCTTGTTCAAGAGTAGTGACCTTGTTAGTGACTGATGCTAGAGATTCATCAAAGTATTTTCTCTGTGCAAGGAGCAACTGTGTTATCTGACTTACCGCATCTGAAGGAGAGGGAGCTGAGGTTGGTGCAGGAATTGAAGGAGCAGGAGCAGGAGCAGTCCAAGGAGGAATTTCTGTAATGACCACTGAGCTGACAGCTCTTTTGAAGGGTTCTATTTCAACAGATTCTTCTGTATTTAGAAAAGATGGCATGGAGAAATCCAAATTCCTCAGAGGTGCCTCCACAGGATCTGGAGACATATCCTCATCATCAGACAAGAGAATATGAGCAGATTTGCTGGGCTCACTATCAGGAGATTTGGCAGGAGACTGGACTGGAGTCTGAGCTGGAGTCTGAGATGGAATTTGTACAGGAGATGGAGCTGGAGACTGAATGGGAGACTTGACAGGAGACTTGGCAGCTGAATCATTCTGAAATAGAGGGGAATCTGAGCTGAGCTCATCAATGAATCTGTTTATATCTTCTGCTGTAGACAGAAGGTCTGCTGTTTCTGGATTCTCTGATTCAAGAAATGCTGATTGAAGATCTGCTGGAGGAGGAGAGGCTGGAGGAGTAGGAACTCTTACTTCTGCTAGTTCTGGAATCACTGATTCTGAAGAAACTTGATTCTGAGGAAGAGAAGAGGCAGGCTCCCCCTCAACTATTGCACCAGAGGTAGCAGTAGTTTGATGTAGAGGAGGAGATGGAATCCTGTCTTCAGGTAAACTGGGTTCTTTGGGAGTTTCTGAGGTGGCAGCAGTCTTTGAAGCTTGGGCAGTATTCAGGAGCTTGATGTCATACCTCTGGATGGAAGAGATTGAAATTTTCTTCATGTGGTGAAGAGGAGTCCCTTTGGATAAATCAAATACTGTGGGGTTGATCTCATGGAGGAGGAGGGAGATAATCCTTGCATAGCTTGGATGTTTCACGCTCTCTCGGATTTTATCCAGTATCATCATGCCAAATTGGAATTTCTTCCGACAGATTATGGCTTGCATAATGTCAAACATGTCCATTGAGATGTCTCTGATAGAGTAGGTCTTGCAGAGGAGTACCTTGGCAATTACATCCACAAGGAATTTGCCCTCTGAATTGAAGTCTGCTCGGCGAAACGAGTCCGCTTCAGGATTGACTCCACAGAAAAGACTAGTTCGGTCGGAATCTTCTGGAGTCAGATCATCTTCTTCATCCACTACTGGCAACTTTAACAAGGTAGCTACGGAAGTTTTGTCCAGACGGATTTTGAGCCCTCTGACCATGGATTTTAATACTTTGCCATTCCGCTTCACTTTCAGATTCTTATAGAACTCTTCTACTGCGGGGAGAATAACTCTGCACGGTGTCTGTAGAATGAAAGATAGACCGGCGGTATCGAATAGGATTAACAGGTGTCGGAAATCGTCTGAGAGGTCGGTGATACCTTCAGGGGAAAGCTCTGACCCGATTCCGATCTTGGAGGAGGGGGAGCCATCAGCGATACTGCAGTACGAAGGGAGAAAAACGGAGTAGACGAAACTCTGCAACTTCTCTGGGAGACGAAGAGACGGCGACTACTCGAGTGAAATGAGAAGTGGAAAGGATTTCCGATTTTTCTAAATATATATATGACCCTAATTAGGTTTAAGGAGGAGTACTGAAAATAAAATCATACCTGATTTGGAGCGCCAAACACGTTGGTGCGAATAGAAGAAAACAAAGATTTTCAAATTTCGGAGTGCCGTATACTCGAGTGGATTTAGCCATACACGAGTATGAGATGGAGTATACACGAGTAGATTAAGTAACATACACGAGTAGGTTATCAACTACTCGAGTAGGTAGATTCTGATACTCGAGTGTATCCGATTTACTCGAGTATGTAGAGTCTGATACACGAGTAGGTTACCAACATACACAAGTAGGTTACTAATCACTCGAGTGTGTCCGTTTTACTCGTGTATAAGTCTTTATATGTACTCGAGTATATCACCTTGAAATACAATTTACTGCCACTGATATCTTCAACTCTGAGCCTGTCTGTGAATCCACCATCACTATTCCTCTTTGTTGAGCAGTCCGAGTTCCGTTTTGAAGAACGAGAACTTGGACTCGTCCAGCGGCTTCGTGAATATATCTGCCACTTGCCTGTCTGTGGAGACATATTGTAGATCTATGTCTCCATTCTCCACATGCTCCCGGATGAAATGATAGCGAAGCTCTATATGCTTGGTCCGGCTGTGGGAGACTGGATTGTTGGCAATTGCTATAACACTGGATGAGTCGCAAAACAAAGGAATGTTCTGGAACTTCATGTTGTAGTCTTCAAATTGATTCTTGATCCATAATAGCTGTGCACAACAGCTGCCTGCAGAGATGTACTCTGATTCAGCCGTTGAGATGGCTACACAGTTCTGCTTCTTACTGCTCCAGGAGATAAGTCTCCTTCCGAGAAATTGGCAAGTCCCGGAAGTGCTTTTCCTGTCGTCTTTGCTACCTGCAAAATCTGCATCTGAAAATCCAATTAGTTCACTATCATTACTTCTTGGGTACCATAAGCCAAGATTTGGTGTGCCTTTGAGGTATCTCAAAATTCGCTTTGCAGCGATGTAGTGAGATTCCTTAGAGTTCACCTGAAATCTAGCACATACACATGTTGAGAACATTATATCTGGTCTACTCGCAGTAAGGTAGAGCAAGGACCCAATTATGCTTCTGTACTTAGTTTCATCAAAAGGTTTCCCTTTCTCGTCCTTGTCCAGAGACATAGCTGAGGCCATTGGAGTCCTCATAGAGGTTGCATTCTCCATTCCGAATTTCTTAAGAAGCTCTTTGGTGAACTTGGTCTGAGAGATGAAAATTCCATCCTCAGATTGTTTCACTTGAAGCCCTAAGAAATACTTCAGCTCTCCCATACTGCTCATTTCAAACTTCCCTTGCATAAGTTTAGAAAACTTCTTGCAGAGGTTGTTGTCTGTAGAGCCGAAAATAATGTCATCGACATAGATTTGCACTAGCAAAATCTTGCCTTTTATTTTCCTAAGAAATAATGTCTTGTCTATCTTTCCTCTCGTGAACTTGTTCTCAAGAAGAAAGGTAGACAGTGTCTCATACCAAGCTCGAGGAGCTTGTTTAAGACCATATAGTGCTTTCTGCAGTAAGTAAACATAGTTAGGAAAGGTTGAATCAACAAAACCTGGCGGTTGCTCTACATACACTTCTTCCTTTATGTCACCATTTAGGAAGGCGGACTTAACGTCCATCTGATAGACGGTAAAGCCCTTAAGTGCAGCGTAGGCAAGAAATAACCTGATTGCCTCCAGTCTTGCTACTGGAGCATAAGTCTGGTCGAAATCGATTCCTTCTTCTTGACGATATCCCTTGGCGACAAGTCTGGCTTTATTCTTTATAATTGTTCCATCTTCGTCCATCTTGTTCCGGTAGACCCATTTTGTCCCGATGACGTTCTTATGCTTGGGTCTAGGAACAAGTGTCCAGACTTTGCATCTTTTGAACTGATTCAATTCTTCTTCCATGGCTAGAATCCAGGATGCGTCGGAGTTGGCTTCCTCAAATTTCTTTGGTTCAACCTGTGAGAGAAAGCTTAAGTGTAAATTCTCGTTAGTTGTACCTCGACGAGTTCTGACACCATCCTGAGGATCTCCTATGATTTGGTCAACAGGATGATCCTTCAAGTGTCTGAACTCTAATGTCCTTGCATCTGGGATCTCTTCAGCCACTGGAGTTGCATCTTCAGCCGGGATGTCTTCTTCATCTTGATCATCTACCTCTCCAATAGTGGTTGTAGAGGGGATTTTGATGAACGTCTCATCTTTATCTTCAATAGGTTCATCCAAGCTAAGTTCTTTCAACTTTGTACCTGCATCTACAATAGGCACACTAGACGAGTTGCTTTGCAACAGACTCGTCTCATCAAATACAAGATGTATCGACTCCTCCACCACCAGAGTTTTTCTATTGAATACTCTATAGGCCTTACTATGGCTACTATAGCCTACAAAAATACCTTCAAAGCTTTTCTCGCTAAACTTTGTAGTGTGATACTTGCCATTGTTAAGTACGAAGCACTTACAGCCAAAGATTCTAAAGTATGAAATGATTGGTTGCCTGCCTTTTAGAAGTTTGTAAGGAGTCTTATCATGGTTCTTGTTGATGAGTGCTCGATTTTGCACGTGACAAGCGGTGTTGACGGCTTCAGCCCAGAAATACTCCGGAAGTGAAGCATCACTCAACATGGTCCGACAAGCCTCTATGAGTGTTCTGTTCCTTCTCTCAGCTACTCCATTTTGCTGTGGAGTGCAGGGAGAGGAGAACTCATGAAAGATACCTTGACTTTCATAAAATTCTGTCATGGCTCCAGACTTGAATTCCGTTCCATTGTCACTTCTGATTTTGACTACGGAACAGTTGTATTCATTCTGGATCTGCCTCACAAAAATAGTGAAAATACTGAAGGTATCTGACTTGTGTTTCAGAAAGAACACCCACGCAAAGCGCGAGTAATCATCCACAATAACCAACATATATTCCTTACCTCCCAAACTTCTAACCTGTAGTGGACCAAACAAGTCCATATGGAGAAGCTGCAAACTTCTATTGGAATCCTTGCCTATTATGCTTTTAAACGAACTTCTTGTTTGCTTGCCTTTGATACAAGCGTGACAGGGACTGTCCGTAACGCACTTGACATTAGGTGCATCACGCACTAAGTTTTGAGAGAATAATTTATTAATAGTTTTGAAATTAATATGTGCTAGTCTCTTGTGCCATTTGTCAGCAAGAGATGCACTACTTTTTGCCAAAAGACACACTGGTGTCGAAGAGTCTATACAAATAAAATTCAAACAGAAAATATTTCTGCTTCGAGTGCCTGATAAAATAGTTTCCATATTGTTAACTGATTTTATCAAACACTTGTCAGCATGAAATTCAACTACGTATCCTTTGTCGCATAGTTGGCTTATGCTAATGAGATTGTGTTCCAATCCTTCAACATAGGCTACATTCGAAAAGGATACGCTACCGTTAGAGATCATACCATAGCCTTTAGTGATTCCTCGATCTGAACCTCCAAAGATGACCTTTGGTCCATTGTAGACTGAGGTGTAGTTCAGTAGTAGGCTCCTTGTCCCGGTCATATGCCGAGAACATCCACTGTCCAAGTACCAGATTGGCATTTTGGTGGCCTTTGGACATACCTACAATTACAATCATTTAGCCTTAGGAACCCAAACAAGTTTGGGTCCTTGGTCTCGAGTTAGAATACTCCCCCTATGAGTATTAGCCTCATGAGTGGTCACTCTCACGTTGCTAACTTTAGGGGTAGCAGCATTTTTAGGATTGAACCAACAATCACTGGCAAAATGACCAATTCTGCCACAACACCAATAGTTGAACCTGTTGTATCTTTGCCTTGTGTAGTCCTGCTTGACTTTCTGGAATGAAGGTCTAGCAGGGGCTTTACTCTTGGAGGAAGAGGCTTCATGATGATGGAAGTTACATGAAGTCTTCTCCTTCATAGGCTTTTCTACAATAGGTTTTACTTTTGGTGTCTTCTTGAAATTATGACCATGAGCATAAGGTCCATAGCTTTGAAGCTGAATCTCCTCATAAGGTGCCTTGAAGACACTCTCGCCAAAGTTACAAGGACGAGTCCAACTTTGGTATCTTGACTTAGGCTTCTCAGGGATTGGCCTAGAAAAGTGTCCGTAGGTGGACTCATAATCGAGTTCGTTCGTGGGAAAGACAACTTTCTTGAACACAACAGGTTCCAAGGGAGCTTTCCCTTTTTCTTCAGCTAGAGTCTTTCGGGCAGCCTTATTCTTTCTCTTGGCCTTGTTTCTTCTAGAGGATTTACTAGAAGAGCAAATGTGGCCTAAACCAGTACCCTTGGCCTTAGCAGAGAATTCAGCAACGATTGGAAGAACTATCTTAGGCTTAGAGAAACTCTCAACAAGCTTCTTTTCAACCTCGAGTTGTTGTTCCAATTCTTTGATGATTGTCTCTTTAAGGTCGAGGTGCTTGAGAGCTTTATGGTATTCCTCCATAGCTACATTGAGGTTCTCTTGAAGAGAGTTAGTCTTATTGACTTCTTCTCTCAAGCTGCTCTCACTAGCCTGTAGAGATTTTATCTCTTTGGCTTGAGTTTTCACTACTCTACGACATTTTTCGTAAGCGGTGAGTAACTCCTTATACTGACCCATGAGCTCAGATTCATCTTCAGAGGAATAGCCCTCTTGCTCATTGTCATCATCAGAATCAGAGAGAGGAGTGTGAGATTTTATCTCCCCAGTAAACTGGGGGACTTGTTCATCATCTGAATGAGCCATGAGCCCAAAGTAAGCTTCCTCTTCTTCACTCGACTCAGATGAGTCAGAGTCGCTGAGAGTTTTGCTCTTCTTGGCTACTAAGCTTTTCTCTGTCCTCTTCTTATGGTGTGAGGATTTCTTCTCCTCTCTTCTTCCACCCTCTTTCTTTTTGTGAGGGCAATCGGCGATGACGTGACCTGGCTTATTACAACAATAACAAATGATGTCAGTTGAAATATGTTTGTTCTGTTTAGAATTGTACCTGTCATGGCTGCTTGATCCTTTCTTCCGATGATCACCGTCATGTCGTGATCTTCTATATGAGGCATCCTTGCCTCTCCATTGCTTCTTCTTGTTCAAGAACTTCTTGAACTGCCTTCAGAGTAGGGAGAACTCTCCATCAGATAGTTCTGAGCCAGATGAGCTGGGCTCAGATGATTCTTCTTCATCAGCCTCAGGAGCTGGGGCAGGAGAGCTAGCCTTTATCTTCCTTGAGCTGTCTGCCTTTAGAGCGACAGATTTCTCCTTGGATGCAGACCTGCTTGTCTCTTCTTCAGCTTTTCTTGAGTTGATTTGTAGCTCGTAAGACATAAGCTTTCCGAACAGATTCTGCGGGTCTGTCTCAGCTAACCTTCCAAACTCCTGAATGGCACATACCTTATTATCCCATTCCTTGGTTAGGGATCTTAAGAATTTGTCATTGAGTTCCCCGTTGGTGAAGACACGTCCATAAACTCTTAGGCCATTTACTATCTTGAAGAAGTTCTCAAAAGTGTCAGCTATGGCTTCCTTATGACCCTGCCTGAAGACTTCATATTTCTGGTTCAGTAGGGATCTACGATCATCCCTCACTTCTTCTGTACCTTCCATTAGAGTCACTAGGGATTGCCACATCTTCTTGGCAGACTGGCAATGAATCAGATTCTGCAGCATTGAGTCATCGACTGCACTTGCTATAATATTTTTAGCTTTCTTGTCCAGAGAGACAAGTGCAATCTCATCCTTGTCTAGATCCATCAATTTCTTGGTAACTTGCTTGGTGGAATCTATGGTGGATGTAGTCATAGGAATGTGGGGACCTTCTTCAACAATCATGAAGATCCGGGGATCTACTGCTTCCATGAAGAACTTTACTCTTTCCTTCCACATAGGAAAATTGTTCTTGGTGCAGATAGGGAGTTTAGCAAAATCCTTGGTCTTACTCATGCTTGATACTTTTCAAGAAACAACTTAGAAGGATAAGATCAAGGTGTTAACCTTTTAACGATCAACCTCGCTCTGATACTAATTGAGAGGTCTAACTTGTTAGCCTAAATCACCTAGAGGGGGGTGAATAGGTGAAATGCGTGTCAAATGCGGAATTAAAAACTAACACATCATACATCAAGCAATCACAGACGACAAGAGATTTATAGTGGTTCCCCGATCTTGGGTACATCCACTTTCCTCACCGATCTAGCAAATCACTAGACTCGGCTACTCCACTATCTCGGATTGAAAACAATCCTACACCTCGGAACCACGTTCCTACAAAAACTCGATCCAAACCGGATCTACAAAAACTCGGAAGCAAAAGCCTTCCTACAAATCTCGAAGAACAAGGCTCCTACAAAGTAAATTGTTTGAAAGGAAAAATACAAACAATAATATTCTCAGATCTGGATCTTGACAGTCTTCTTCCTTAAGAACTTTGGCTTGATCAGAGAAGTTGAAGACGACTTGAAAGAGATCCACAAATCTGAAAAACTGAATCACCTCAATCGAGAGAATAAATCTGGAATCTTTAAAGCACGGTGAGATCGAGTGATTGACTTGCGTCTGGATCGCTGAAGAATCAGAGTAGTGAACAGAGATCGGAGATCGTCGATCCAGAGCTTCTTTCGTGAGCGTTAATGGTGGCGGCGGCGACTTGAAGAATTAGGGTTCACGGAATATTTTTCTTTCTCTTTCTTAAAGTAATAATCTCTGAAAGAATTAATTGTAATAGTCAAATCTGAAATGACCTATTTATAGGTAGACTCCAACGGTCATAAGAGTAATTAATGATGACATGTGGACCTATCAGAAAGGATCAATTCGAAATGTACAGTGACATTTGACTTAGCGAATTTCAGGAAAGATTTGAACAGACATACTCGAGTCATAGAAGGTACATACTCGAGTATCAGATGGTATATACTCGAGTGGAAAAGATTTGCATACTCGAGTATGTGAAGTTATATACTCGAGTGGAAAAGAATGCCATACTCGAGTAAGAGAAAAGAAAACTACTCGAGTGAATCAGGGATCAATACTCGAGTGATTAACGAACTACTCGAGTATGAGAGAAGATACTCGAGTGAAAACACTTAAAAAAAATTTCAGATGAAGTAGAAACAAATACTTGAGTATAAGAGTTGCAGATACTCGAGTGAGAGAAGAATGAGCTACTCGAGTATATTAGGAGAACTACTCGAGTGAGGGGAAAAATGAACTACTCGAGTAAACACTGACCTACTCGAGTATGAAAAACAACTACTCGAGTACAGAGTCATTTACTCGAGTATATAGGGAACTACTCGAGTATTGGGACTTAGAATATTTCTGAGATGGAAAGAACAGAACTACTCGAGTATGAACAAGGCACTTACTCGAGTAACTAACCAACTACTCGAGTATAAGTTATTACTTACTCGAGTGAATACATCCTACTCGAGTATGTAAACCAACTTACTCGAGTACAGAACCACTTACTCGAGTATACTGGAGAAGTACTCGAGTATGTGGACTTAGAAAATTTCTGGAATAAGAACAGAAGGATTTACTCGAGTATAAGAGATGACCTACTCGAGTGACTGACTATCTACTCGAGTATAAACTTATCTACACGAGTATATAGAGTCTACACGAGTATGTCCAAGGATCTACTCGAGTACTAAGTCACTTACTCGAGTATATGAAGGGTACTACTCGAGTATGTGGACTTAGAAAAAAAAATTTCTTCTAAAAGACATACTTCAATACTTGAGTCCACCATTCCAAGTGCATGTAGGAAGTGTATCCCAATAGAGAGGCTATACACGGGCCAACACTTTGAATCACACAATGAGGGATTACATTGTATGGTCCTGTGTTTGGTGACCCATTATAGACTGACATTGGTCTACACTTGGCATTAAGGACCTGCACACATACAACTTAAACACAGCATCAAATACACCTTAATTCATCTTAGTTCAAGGTCTGACCTCCTACAAATATGAGGTATTGTGGAGACAAATCCCAACATCCTTGGATCAGAGGCCTCCATAAACAACATAACCCTTTCTTTCCAGATTCCAAAAATCTCTTTCCTGCAAATGGGTAATTTCATTTACCCTAGTTCCTTGTGATTCTCTCCAGAACCCATTTTCTTGATTCTTGATTCTGCCTTTAGGGATCTAACTCAGACTGTTAAGTCCTTCTTTGAGTAACCTCCCTATGATACCACTTGATAGTTTTACTTTCAAGACCACCTAAACACCTAGAGGGGGGGGGGGGTGAATAGGTTCTAATGCTTGTTTTAACTTAAGGCAGAATATAACTACAGGTTATAATATAATTCAGAAAACTCTGCAGCTAACACAGCACAGCAATTACAAACATACACACATCACAGAATGCACACAGATTTATAGTGGTTCCCCAAGGTCTGGGTACATCCACTTTCCCCCTTCACCTATCTAGCAGTGTGCTAGATTCGTCCTAACTTCCTCCTTTATCTCAAATCCTCAGATCTTACAACTCAGAACCCTGAAAGGTTCCTACAACTCAGAACCCTATAAGGTTCCTACAGCTCAGGCTAACAAGCGCTACCTCAACCTTGCCATAAGGCCTACAACTCAGAGAATACCTTCTCCTACAACTCAGGCATAAACAACCCTACCACTCAGAGAACGAATCTCCTACACTCAGCCTTTATAAAATAGGCTTACAACTCAGATCTATAAATAGATCCTACAGAATTTGAAAATAAAGTTTTATAATATCTTGCCCCTGTTGAGAGAGATGGGATAAGACTATTCTTGATCAGCTTCTTGAAAAAGCTGATGGATGAAATCAACTGGATCTTAGCTTTCTTCAAAGCTTCTTGAATCTGAACTTAGTTGAGTTGATTTCCTTTAGAATATATTGACTGGAAGCTTCCACCTTAGATTCCAGAAAAAGATATGAATCTTTTTGAAAGATGAGTTCAGTACCTGCTTCTTGAGAAACCTGTGATAGCTTCCTTCTTGTCTTCAAATGTCTGGATCTCTCTCTATCCAAAACCCTTGATGATACTTCTGAATTCTTAAATGAATTCTACTTAGACTGAATCTGAGTGGATGTTCACTTCAGAATGTATTCTTAGATCTTCTCACGAAGATCTTCTTCTGTGCCTTGCACTTTCTTGATTAGAGATCTTATCTCACAATAGATGTGTTTCTGTGTGTTAATAATGATCAATGAATCGTGTGTCTATTCTTTTGAATCTGTCTATTTATAGACCTCCTCCATGGTAACCGGCTGATCCGGTTTCTAACTAACTTCTGACAAGTCTGACAGCTTCAGTCAACCTGTTGTAGCTCACAGATGTCAAGTCTTCAAACAGATCTTGTGCCTTTGTCTTTGTCAGCAAAGCGTCGAGACCGTCTGTCAGGAAGTGTCGAGACCATCTGTTAATATGTGTCGACATAAGTGAATTAAGTGTCGACACAGCCTTTGGTGATGTCGACAAAGCTGCCTTGATGTCGACTCAGCTTCTTGACACTGCATCTTGAGAATGTGTCGACACTAAGTATTTGTGTCGACACAAACACTTCATCATTCACCAGCAATTAACTTAGTCTAGACTCTGCTGTGTGTCGACACAAGTCCTGTGTGTCGACACAGCTGATGTAGACGCAGAACATAGTGTGTGTCAACACTGCCTCCAGGTGTCGACACAGCTGTTGTCAACTCTGCCTCTGTGTGTCGACACAGTCTTCTGGTGTCGACATAATTGTTATCGACTAGCAATTCTGTGTGTCAACACAGCCTTCCAGTGTCGACACAGTTGATGTCGACCAAACTTCTGTGTGTCGACACTGCCTCCCGGTGTCGACACAATTATTGTCGACTCTTTTTCTCTGTGTCGACATAGCCTTTTCCAAGTATCGACACAATCTTTCTGTAGTGTCGACACAGTTTCTTCTGGTGTCGACACATGGACTTAGAATATTTTTCCTGCATTCTAGTACTTCTTAACCTGCACATATAAACTCAAAATAACATCAAATACACCTTGATGAATATCATTGAGCTAAGTTAGGCTTCTTCAAATCAGGTACACATTTTCCAATGTACCTAACACACTTCTAGGGAGTGGAGGGCGGTGCATGCTTACTTGGGTTCTCAGCTTACTTTTAGCACCGCTTTCCATCCACAGACCGATGGCTAGACAGAGCGGACCATCGGGACCATGGAGGATCTGCTTCGTCTATGCATATTAGATACGGGGAAGCCCTGGGAGAGACTGTTGCCACTGATCGAGTTCTCTTACAACAACAGTAACCAGGCGAGCATTGAGATGGCGCCTTATGAGGCTTTGTATGGGAGGAGGTATCAGACACCTCTATCTTGGGTTTAGGATGTGGACATGTGGACTCTTGGTTCAGAGTATATTGAGGATACAGAAGCTCAGATTCGACTAATCAGGGATCGGATGCTGGAGGCTCAGAGTAGGCAGACCAAGTACTATGATGCATGACATCAGAAGGTGGAGTTCCAGGTGGGGGACATGGTGTTCTTGAAGATACATCTGGTGCATGGTGTCTCTCGGGTGCAAAGACACAAGAAGCTCAGTCCATGGTATATGGGGCCGTACTTGATCCTGGTGCGGATCGGTCCTTTGGCTTATAGTCTGCAGTTTCCACCAGAGTTGGGGATCTTCCACGACGTCTTTCATGTCTCTTAGTTACAAAGAGCTCTCCTTTGGCCGGAACAACACATCACCACTACAGCAGGCCCGATAGCACCCGACAGATCAGTTCGTTTGGAGCCAATCCGGATCGACGACACAATGGTCCGAGTGTTGCGAAAGAAGAAGGTTCCCCTTGTGAAGGTGTTGTGGTCCAACCATGGATGAGAGGAGCACACCTGGGAGCCAAGGAACCTGATGCTAGAGCGGCAGACGAAGCTTTTTTACTCCAGGTAATATTTTAATTTCATTTTAATTTCTTAAATACTTGCAAGTAGAACCCCGTAGACCCGAACTTAAATTTCGGGGATGAAATAATTTTTTTGTTTATAGGGTTTTGTAACATTCCTTTTTATATTAGGCCCCTCAACTTAGATTTGGATAGGACGTGGTGTAGGTGTGGGTTTAGGCTAGGTTTGACCCTTGGATATAGGGTATAACCCTGTGGGGCCCACTATGGGTTCAAGTCAACTTAAGTCAAACTAGGCTAATTTGGAACCCTAGCCACGCCTTGACCCCACAACTATGCCCTAGCCCTAAAACGATCTAAGTAAACCCTAAGGCACGCTAATGGGTCACCTATTGACCCAAGTTGATCCAAGTCAACCCTAACCCTAATTTGGTCAAATTCATATCTAAAGGCCCAATAAGCCCAAGTGGGGGCATCATAATGGCCCAACCCATGTTGGGTGATGACCTAGGCCTCATGATCACTAAGTGGGGTCAGCCCACCCATTATGTTGACCAAGTCAACGCAAAGTCAACCAAGTCAACAAAATGACCTAAAGATGAGAAATGAAGCCAAGCCCACCCTCTTTGGGCTAAGCCCACTAACCATGGCCCATGACCTCCCCAAGTGGTCAAAGACAGCTCCTAGCCCTCTGATTTGGGAGAGAGAATGCATGCATGGGGGTAAAATAGGAATTTTAGGAGAGAGAAGGTGGAGAAAAGGGAATGAGGGCCATGTGGCCCTCCTTCCTTCTATCCAAGATACTTGGCAAGCTTTTCCAGCTCATTCCAGAGGGAATATGCTGCTGGATGGCCACATGGCACCATAGGTGGAGCAACCTAAGCTTGGACGAACCCCACCTTGGAAGTAACTCCCTATACATCCACTCCCAGCCAAAACTAGCCCCACCATTAGCTTCAAAAGGTGGAAACACGTAGATTTTGAGTGCTAGAGCAAGGAAATCGCTAGAGAAACCAGGAAATGGGAAGAACTCGCCAGAGCAAGCTCGGCCACGGCTCACCACCACAAAGCTCACCGCCAAGCCTCAATTCTGGTTCGTTTCGCTTCACCTCTCACCGTACTAGATTTATAGATCGACTAGGAGAGATATCAGGCTCAATTGAGCCCGATGCCATGTGAGCCGAGAGCAATTTTTACGAGCATTTATTCTTGCTCGGGATCGTCGGAGGAGCTGCCTCCGGCAGCCTCACCGCCGGGAAACGCCAGCCACCACCTCAACGGAGGTGGTGGCAATAATCGCCGGCGGTGGCGCCGACCTAGGTGCGGAAGTAGACAAACAAAATGGACCTGCCAGGCTCCATCTCAGCCGTTGGCCATCGGGGACGATAAACCGATGCCGTCCAAATTCTCTATTTATTTGATTTATTAAAATGATATAATATGAATAGTGAATTTAATGTCACATTATTTCAGTGATATTCATGTGTAAATATAGCCCACTTAGATGCATTTTCAGAGATAGTAATCAAAATGAAAATATAGGACCAATCTACTCGGATTGGTCCTAGGCTAGGGCAGAAATTTGATTGAATGCCCATGCCAAACCAAAAGCCCACATGACCCAAAATTTTGTGTATGTGCTTGGTTAGGTCAAACTTATACTCTGTAATAAAATGTGAATTTTTGGAAAAAAATTTCCTATAGTTTTTGAGAAAATACATTTATTTAAAATAATGGTATTTTTGGAGTATTATACCTCCAAGTGGACCCAAATTTTTGTGGCATGGCCTTGGGGTCAATAAAAGCCCATACTAAAAATTTCAACCTCTTTGAACCTCTGCATGTTGGGTAAACCCACTTGCATGAGTATGTTGATTAAAGGCTTGGGGTGCCTTTAGCAAAAAGCTATATAATGGGGACTTAGCCCATTTGGGACATTAAAAGTCTATGCATTTTTTGTCAGAGGTTTATTAGGGTGAATATACATCCAATAAAAATAATGGGATTTTTGGGTTCAAAAATCCCATTATTTGGAATTTTTTAAAATTTAGGCCATTAAAGCTAAAAATTTGAAAATAGGGCTATTGATGAGTTAAAATTCTCAAATTAGGTTTAGAATTCAAGGGAGTCATATTTAATCTCTGGAAAATTTTATGGGTCTGTTTGATGATTATATTTTAGAATTATGTAGAATTTACAATTTTGCGTCTTTATGGAAATTATTTATAAATGATGGAAGCTACAGTAGGAATATTATGGGAAAATCCCTAGTGATTTAGTTATGTGTTTTTGACCTTGTGTAATTTTATTAGAATTTTTGGATGCATCCAAAAGTTTAAAACTAATTAAATAGCATTTTTGTAATATTTGTCATATGAGTGTTGGTAGACCAAATTACTGTTTAGGACTATGAATTCTTGTAATTGGTATTATTTCAGCAATTTATATCTGCAGTAATTTTCCTAGAATTTATAGTAACATAGTTAATGTACTTTATTTGGAAAGTGGCCAATTCATGGATTTATCTTAAATGAAAATTAAATGGATATATAAATGGGAAAATTACAATTCCTGGTAACCAGTTATAATTAGCCTAGTTGATCATCAGGAAAATTTTTTAGACCAGGGGGATCATTTGATGTAGTACTTCATGTGTAAAGTGACACATGACAATTAAAGGATTTAATTTAGGGTCCTTACGACTTAGAAAAATAGTGAAAATCCACATAGTCAATACAATATACCATACCATCCCATAATAAATGGTTAGGATCATTTTGGCCAAGAAGTTGGAAGTCTTACCTTATGGGTGGTATTAGGTCATGGGTTGCGTCTAGCTCAGATAGTATATACTACTTGGACTATAGGGGGATACGATAGAAGGTTGCGTTGATAAATATTTTTGAAGATAAACCCTGGTTGGTGTTTAGTAGGTCACTTCATAATATCAAATGGTGGAGTGCAAAACCCTAAGGATAGTATCTAAAACAGGAGACCGGCGGAAGACCGCCGATTTCCCGGTAATATCTTAAGTCATTAGGATCATTCCAGAGTAACAATAAGAGTTGGGTGTGAATCGTGGGTAGACATTAATAAGATTAAATATCCTTGCGAAAGGGAACTTTGGGCTTTAATCCCATCTTGGTTCCTAGTGCCCCCAAGATCCCTTCATTGGGCATACCCTGGGCAGTCCTGAGATTAACCATAAATTGCTAAGCATAATAACCCTTAGACAAGTGTAGTCTAATAGGCTAAGAATCGTGATATCATTCTCACCCGTGTAGGGTTGGAGGGATTTGTGGTAACATTCTCACCCATGTAGGGTTGGAGGGATTCAGGATAGGTTGGTCCTGCGAGCTGGAGGCTCGAGTTGAAATACCTTGCATGTGCATAAAACAAACTAGTGGCGGGTCAAGCGGTACTGGGCCAATCGTCACACCGATGGCAGTACGGTGACTCAGGCGGGTGTGAGGGTTTGAGGGGCCAATAGGTTGTTTATACCACGGTCTAGAGGACAATCCCCGAAAATGCGTACCCGACCCAACAAGACTGACGGGTAGTCAGCAATTAGTACACAGGACTCTAGAGTGCACCTAGGACGTGTACATATGCATATGGGAAGTCTAGATTTGGTTGTGTGCATACCTGCCTAGGAGTGGAGATGCCCACTCCACTACTGCCGTAGCCACAACGGTGGTACCAGAGAGTGATGCTAGCTCCAAAAAGCAGGAACTAAAGGTCTGTGATCACGAAGTCGTTGAGTGTGAGTTGCACTTGCATGATTCATAACTCGCATGCATTCATTCATATTAGGTCATACGCTTCATGAATCCTTATCATATAAATTAGTATGAGCTCTTTATATGATAAGTTAATTTTGGAAATTCTAGCTTATAAGTTTGTATGAGCATTCTTATAAGTTAGGGTACTTCTGTGATGGTAGATTAACAGTAGATAGTTGTTCTTTATTTACTGTACCGCACTTTACTTAGTTCCTGCATTTACTTACCTTCAGTACTGTACATACTTACTTCACTTGTGCTATATACATAGAACTGCTAGAGTAGACTTACTTCTTGCTTCTCATACTTGGTAGTATAGCTTCACTATCACATGTTCCCTTTTTGATACCCCTTATTGATCTCAGCTTCGTCCTCCCGCACCGTGCCTAGGAGTTGCGGGGCGAGGTGCGGAGGAAACGACTTAGTCTTTTGACTAATGGTCGGTGACCAAATCATTTTAGGAGCTCGAGGAGATGGGGCACCAGCACGATCGGTAGGACGAGGTGGCAGGACGTGAGGAGCTGATACCACCACAAACCTACTACTTCTACTACAGCGCTTCCTCGGGTGGGACGAGTTCAATGATGATAGATTAGCTTTTGCTTTTGATTTTGTGAGGAGAGATTTGATTATTATGTACAGGGAATAAGCCCTTTTCTTCTCTTTTACTTTGTACTCATTGTGGACTTGTTGTACTTTCATTTCATATTTATGATATGTACTGTGATTGTGGACTAGCTTGTAGTTTTTCCTACACCGCTTTTGTACTTCTGTTTCTCATATTGGACGAACAGGTTTTTATGATCGTACTAGCCGGCAAGATTTACATTTTGCGGTGTCGACTAACCCGTGTGTTAGTGTCATCGTAAGGCGACGGTTCTGGGCATAAGACCAGGATCCTCCTTGGTAAGGGGGAGGGGTCTTACAACAACTGCCATAAAAAATCAAAACATTTAGGCTAATAATATGCTATCCATCCATAATGTTGAGAAAGAGCTGCTGACAAAACAAACTGCTACCATACTAACCACGGTAGATGGATGCACCAAGCTGCTAGATGACCACATGCTGGAATTCAAAAATCGGGTCACTGCAAGGTTCAACTATCTAGAAACTGAAAGGAGCAAGGCCTGTATCTCCCAAACCAAAGAGCTTATTGAAGAAGTCAAAAAGTGGGAGAGTGATATCATAAGAACAAATACTTAAAATATGGTTTGGGCTACTAATGTGATGAGGGGATCTTTTGGGTTTGAACCTGTCCAATATGACAACATCCCTATATTTCCTGCTCAAGTACAAGAAGCATTGAATCATGAAATATTTTCTCAGCTAAAAGGACAACTGCAAGATGATTAGAATAGAGAAGATGGTGCTCAATGGGGTGATTCATATATTGCTCCTGAGTTCATCCCTATGCAGAACAACTATAGATGACAAAGGGAAAGTCAGGAAATGAAGAAGAAGAAATTCATTTAATTAAGAAGAGGTTCAGGGAAGAGATGGAAAAGAGACCTGATTTTGAGAAATGGAGCACTAAATCAAGGAAAATTATTCTGGCAGTCTGGGAGCAAATAAAGTCAAAAATGATTGATAGAGGAAAATTCTATAACTCTCGGTAATGGAAGAAAATGGAAGAAAGGGAAAATGAAAGGAAAAAAATTCAGAAGGGACAGGAATGCAGACATTTTACCTACGGATGTTATTGAACCTACAAAATACATTCCCAAGCCTTATAGTTATTTTGAAAGGCTGAAAGCCAAGAGAGCTGAAACAGACAAGGCCGACAATAAAGGGAAGAAGATAGCTAGTGCTGAAGATAAGGCTGTCAATAAATCTAAGGGCAGTTGCATAGTCATAAGGGAACCTGAACCTTAAAAAGTTTCTTATTCTGCTTAAAGGGTTCAAGGAATATGTCATGTTTTGTACTATGCATAAAAATATTTGTTCCTTCTAAGATAAATGAAAATCGTTTTTGATTATGTTCATTATTTTCTCTAAGTTATGCAATGTGTATTTTACTGTATATGTTGCATATTTGTGTTAGTGTATAACATTGTCTTAGGTTTTGACTTCTTCAAATAGAGGGAGATTGTTGGGTCCATTGTGCCCAATGTCCCAGATTTGTAAGAAGTTAAGCAAGTCAATGATATACACATTGTTGTATTTGATGTTGTTCAAACTCATCATGTGCAGGTTGTTCCTTGGAACAGGTTTGGACAGATAGCCTAAGTGGCTAGGACAGATGATGTCTTGACAAGCTTGTGGAAAGATTGAAAATATGTCAAAGTATATAGGCGTTGAGTGAAGCAAGCTCACTCAACGCCAGATGACTAAAAGCAGTGAGTACAACATGCACAGTCAAAGCCAAGCTATTAGCAAGCTGGAAATGTGGCTAAGTCCACAGGCGTTGAGTGAAGTCTACTCACTCAACACCATATAACAAAAAGATGTGGGACAGGCTAAGGGAGTAAAAGCCTAAGAAGAAACATGCATAAATGTGGCCCAGTCTATAGGCATTGGGTGAAGTCTATTCACTCAACGCCATAACTTCATATTTGTTGAGTATTGCTCAGACAGTCTAAGCCACAGGAAATTTGTGTGGATATTTGACTAAGTCCACAGGCATTGAGTGAAGCATATTCACTCAATGCCTTATGATAAAAAGCATAGAATTTTGTCTAAGGACAAAGCGTTGAGTGAAGCTTACTCACTCAATGCCACGTTAACATAATTGACAAATGCTAAAAGTGTTAGAGTGAAGAAGCTACACTCAACGCTTCCCTGACAGGAGAATTGACTATGTCCAATAGCATTGAGTGATTATCATTCACTCAATGCCTTATGACAGAAAACTATATAAGTGCTTTGGCATTGAGTGATTGTCACTCACTCAACCCCTAATGACAAAAAATCTTTTCTAAATTTTTTGCATTGAGTAAAGCTTACTAACTCAACGCTTAGTGACAGAAAATCTATCTAAGTGTTTTGGCATTGAGTGAAGCTTACTCACTCAACACCTATACTAAAGATGTTTGATTTTGGCTAAGTCCATAGATGGTGATGTAAGAAAAGTCAACAGAATTTGAATTAATTGCGAGAAATCTACAGTACGTGACAAATGTTTCCGCTTGCCTTCATTACAGCTTATAATGCAAAAGCTAAGTACCAACCAACCAATTCCATGCGGGGCCCACTGCTCAAAGAGCCGTTGATGGGCAAATAATAAAAGACAGAGATCGATGAAGGAAAAAAAGCTTTTTGAAAACACAGCTGGACTTCATCTTCCTGCTCGCCATTATTTCAAATCTTGGAGAACTAGTTCAAAGTGCTGATCCAAGAGCAAAAAGAAAGTCAGCTTGTGACTCACATATAGTTAGCAGTTGGAGAAGCTATTCACTGAAGAATCAAATCATTCTCAACATCAAGATCAGAAAGTGCACTTTCTGACTTAAGTTGTAGCTAAGGGCCAACCCTAGCTGCATGTAGTTCACAGGTCCAGCAGAGCTTTTCTTGAAGATAAATTTTCAGGGTTGTGAAGAAGAAAAGACTGAGTTTCTGGTTCAGTTCAAAAAGGTATAGAGTAGCAGATCTGCAAAGTTTCTTCCAGCTCAAGATTCTTATTGCTATGAAGAAGCTAGGGCTGAGGACATCTCAGCTCAGTAAGAAGAAGGCTCAGAGAAATTTCTCTGTTATCAGAATCATCAATACCTACATACACCATGTAGGATATTAACAGATCTGAGCTATATGCCTAAATATATAAAGGCTGAGAGTAGGATCCAAGTGTGAATCTGAGAGTAGGTTCACTTGTTGATCTGAGGTAGGATTCTATTGAGAATCTGAATGTAGGGCTTTGGCCTGAGATGTAAGATTCAATGTGAATCTGAGTTGTAGGATCCAATTTGGATCTGAGGTAAGTGATCATTTGATTGCTGAGATGTAGGGATTTTGAGCCTGAGGTAGGAGAGTAATTCTCTCTGAGTTGTAGTATACTTTGGATCTGAGGTAGGGCCTTTGTGACTAAGTTGTAGGAGAGTCATTCTCTCTGAGGTAGGATCCTATGTGGATCTGAGGTAGGGCTATCCTCCGAGCCTGAGTGGTAGGGAATTTGGCCTGAGGTAGGTGATCAGTTGATCACTGAGTTGTAAAGCTTAGTGCTTGAGTTGTAAGTCTTGGAGAAGACTGAGTTATCCCAATGGATTTGTGGTGTAAGCTCTTAGGAGCTGAGATTAGAGAAGTTCCTTGTCTAACAAGTTATTAGGAAGGTGGGAGGGAAAGTGGATGTACCCATAATTTGGGGAACCACTATAAATTTGTTATGTTGTCTGTGTGATTGCCTTGAAAGAATAACTAACATAATCACATCACTAATATAAGTAATTAAGTTAAAAAATATAGCAAAAGAGACAAATAACCTATTCACCCCCTCTAGGTAATTTATCTATCCTTGAAAACAAAGACTTTCAAAATGGTCTACTATAGTAATGCCATTGTAACTAAAGTACTTGAAGAAGTCCAAAAGGGGGAGAAGGCATTGCAAACTAAGGTAGCTACTATTGAAGCCCAGATGGTAGAATTGTTCAAGGTTATAAACACATACACTTATGATAACTTCACTTGGCTTCATGGTGAGTTATTTGGTGGGCAAGGTCATACTCATGCTAGAATTCCTGAACCTACTGTTCCTGGTCCAGTACATGATGATGTCAATCCTGCCACAGATTATTCACAGTATTGGATAGACACTCAAGACTTCTCTCAGTATGGACCTAGCTCCACTGCTACTACTGCTGCTGTTGAGCCAGAGATTCAAATAGTTGAAGACTCACCTCCTCCTACTCATAAGAAAAGAAGATATGGTGAAGGCCCATCTATTGTAAGGTCAGAGCCCAATAAGGAAATGGTTGAATTGTGGAGTCCTATCTCCAAGAGCATTATCTTAGACACCTTCAAGCTAGTATACTTGGCAAATGAGAACATATGGGACTATTTGTAATGCTCCCGATTTTTCTGCGATTATTTAATTCTTGTTTGGCGTTACGTCAACGCGTTTTCTTGGCTCGTGCCATCTGTGGAGTGTGGTCTTAACTCCTTAGAACTGAGTGGCCTATTTTGTAGTCTATTTGCAAGATCTCCCTAGCAAGCCGAGTCATTTTGGGTGACCCGGTGTGGCCTCTCGGGGGATGCTTGTGTTTTGACTTCGAGTGGGTATAACTTGAGTTTTGTTCGTCGAAAGATAATTTCGACTTCGCCGCTGCGTTCATAGCATGGGTATTTAGCTACGGTGCGAATTTCGTCAAATTCCGAGGATGTTCGGTTTTCGCGTCGTTTTGTATTTTATAAAAATAATAATACTATTTACTAAAGATTATATTAATTATTATTTTGGAAGGGTGCGGGTGCTTGACGGTTTTGCTATGTCTTATTATATATTATTTAAGTAATTAGCTATTAAAGTAAATAGGGTTCTATATATAAGATAGTTGAAACTTAAGAGGAAACCGCTCCTGTTTATCTTCCCGAAACCGAACCAGCGCCTGTTCGCGGAAAGCAGAGGAACCGCCGGAACCGCTACCTTCAGACGCCGATTCCGGGAGCGTTTGCGGACGGAATTCGATTTCAAAAGCGGATTTGGATTGATCTCGCCTAGACCTTCATTCCTACGGTAAGAAATTCAGTTTTCGTGGTGTTTCTAGGGGTCTCGAATTTATTGGGTTGTCCATTTCCGCCATTAAAGCTCCAGATTTTTGCTTTAGGTGCTGTTGCTGCTGGTGCTGAGTGGGAATAAAGGAGGCCGACCAAGCTTCGCTGTAAATTTGAGGCAAGTGGTATTCTTGCCCTTGCCGTGTAGTTCTTTTCTTTTGTCTATCTCCTTGTTGCCCTGTTAGCCATAGGATAGAAACCATTGCTCATTTTCTCGGCTTCGGTTTATGTTCAGCATACTGATTTGAGTTTCTTGTTCAGTGGTACTCCTATTAGCCTCCCTTTCTTTTTATTTTATTTTGTTCTCCTCCAACTATTAGTAGAGAAGGCCTTGTTCTCGGGCTGAGCAAGGGTTGAGGGTTGGGTCGAAGTCTGTGCAATAGATGTAGCCGGGTAGAGGAGAAAAGCTTTAGTTTTTTTTATGCAAAAAAAATTGTCTTGGTTAGGCTCGGGTTTGGATGAAATTATGCTTGCCTGTGTAGTGGTTGTAGCAGAAGCCTTTTCTTTCCTTAGTCTAGAGGATTTGAAGATTTCAGGATTTGGCGTTGAGTGTGGTGCACACACTCAACGCCGGGTCTGCTTGGATTTGGCGTTGAGTGTGGTGCACACACTCAACGCCGGGTCTGCTTGGGCTTGGCGTTTAGTGTGGTGCACACACTCAACACCATAGCCTTTTGGTATGTTCTTTTGCGGCTAAGTATTGTGGCGTTGAGTGAGTCGACCTCACTCAACGCCATGACTGTCTAGGCGTTGAGTAAGGCAGACTCACTCAACGCTGCAACCAATTCGCGCGGTTATGTCAGATGGCGTTGAGTGAGTGGGCCTCACTCAACGCCATGGCGGTTTAGGCGTTGAGTGAGGTGGACTCACTCAACGCCGTAGCCCTTTCTTGCGGTTAAGTATTTTGGCATTGAGTGAGTCGACCTCACTCAATGCCAAAACTGTTTTGGCGTTGAGAGAGGTGGACTCACTCAACGCCACAGTTAGTTTTTGCGGCTTTGTGCTAAGGCATTGAGTGAGTGAACCTCAATTAACGCCATAGCTGTTTTGGCGTTGAGTGAGGTTAGCTCACTCAATGCCACAGTTAGTGTTGCAGAAGGCGTTGAGTGAGTGAACCTCACTCAACGCCATAACTATTTTGGCATTGAGTGAGGTTAACTCACTCAACGCCACTGTCTGTTTTGGCGTTGAGTGAGGTTAGCTCACTCAACGCCACAGCCAGTGCTGCAGAAGGCGTTGAGTGAGTGAACCTCCCTCAACACCGTAGCTGTTTTGGCGTTGAGTGAGGTTAACTCACTCAACGCCACTGTCTGTTTAGGCGTTGAGTGAGTGGAGCTCACTCAACTCCATGCCGTGTTGAGCCATCTCAACGCTTTTCCCTTACCTTGATTTTCTCTCCCGAGTGAATTCCTTGATTTTTTTTTGAGGTTCCTTGTCGGCTATATTTTTTTTCCAAAGGCCGAATCGTGGGTTGTGGTAGTAGTGGTGGTTTGAAGCTCTTAATGGGGGTGGTGTTGTGTAATTTAGCCATGACCACCCTTTTCTTTTATCTTGCTCCAGGTACGGGCTGGGCAAGGGGGTGGAAGGTCCCTAGTGCTTTCACATGTAGACCTTTGAGCTTTGTTTCTTAGAAATGGTGGTTGGTGGACTTAGTTGCCTCCAACTCGGATCCGCGTTATTTTTGCTACTGCCATCTCTCACAATTTAGGATGTTAGACGTTTCTTCCTTTGTAAATTACAACGTTTTGGGCACATGGTAGCCTTGTAAACTCTGCAGGATTTTTGGGCAGGGTTGTTGCTATTTCCTGGCACATAGTGCTTTATCCTTTTTGTCTTGCTTTGGACAGTGGTGCTTGTTACGGTTTACTTACTCTTCTTGCTTATCTTTTAGCTTAACCTTTCCGTACAATTTATTTATTTTTTCTTGCTGAGGCATTCTTTTCTTATTTGAATGCCTCAGGTTCTGGTTAGTAGCTGATTAGGTGGCTAGTTGTGCTGTGCTGTTGCTGGTGGTCTCTCATACTGTGGAGATCGGTTCCTTGGTCTTGTGAGGTAGTTTTGTGCTTCTTTCTTACAGACATACATACTTGCCAGTAGGTTCGTGTCAGTTTGTTGGCGCCCACTGGTAGTTTTACCTTGATACTAAATATGTTATCTTTTTGCTGTTACCTTTTCTAGAGATAGTCTACTTGCTCTTGGGATGATTTATGCTAGGTTGCTAGTTACTTTTAAACATAAAAACACTATTATAAGTATATCTCATGATCAACATGTTTTATAAAACTCAACCACTATTTTCCAAATAACGTAAAAAGATCGTTTTCCTATATATAGTGTAAATTAAATGTAGGGTCCTGCATAGTATAAGCTATCCTCTGGGGACACTTATGCACTCTTTTAGGATGTCAAACCTGAATAAAGTATTTTTCCGCAGCGTATAAGTATAGTTTTCAAACTGTGGACTAGATGATCCACTGAGCCGAGGGATACGACCTTAAAAAATATTGTTGGGATTTGTCTCCACAATGCCTCAGATTTGTAGGAGGTCAGACCTTGAACTAAGATGAATTAAGGTGTATTTGATGCTGTGTTTAAGTTGTATGTGTGCAGGTTCTGATTGCCAAGTGTAGACCAATGTCAGTCTATAATGGGTCACCAAACACAGGACCATACAATGTAATTCCTCATTGTGTGATCCAAAGTGTTGGCCCATGTATAGCCTCTCTATTGGGATACACTTCCTTCATGCACTTGGATTGATGGACAGAAGCATTGGAGCAAATTTCCTCTTAGAATTTTCCTAAGTCTCTGATACTCGAGTATATCTCCTGATACTCGAGTAAGTATATTGATACTCGAGTAAGTGCTTTATGATACTCGAGTATATACTCTGATACTCGAGTATATCTCCTGATACTCGAGTAAGTATATTGATACTCGAGTAAGTGCTTTATGATACTCGAGTATATACTCTGATACTCGAGTAAGTATGTTTATACTCGAGTAAGTATTTTCTGATACTCGAGTAAGTCTGTTGATACTCGAGTATATCTTCTGATACTCGAGTAAGTCTGTCTATACTCGAGTAAATATTTTCTGATACTCGAGTAAGTCTGTTGATACTCGAGTATATCTTCTAATACTCGAGTAAGTCTGTCTATACTCGAGTAAGTGTTTTCTGATACTCGAGTAAGTCTGTTGATACTCGAGTATATCTTCTGATACTCGAGTAATTTCTTCCATACTCGAGTAATTGACTCTGATATAAACATTTCTCAGTTATATTTTCTATACTCGAGTTTAGCCTTTTTGATACTCGAGTATATCGTCTTGATACTCGAGTATACTTTTCTATTACTCGAGTATATACTTCTGATACTCGAGTATACCATTCTTGATACTCGAGTAATGCTTTCTTCTCTCCTGTAATTCTCTCTTTCTATACTCGAGTATACTGCCTCTTGCTACTCGAGTAATCCATCTCTCCATACTCGTGTATATCCTCTATTACTCGAGTATCGCAGTCAACTTCTCCAGAATTATTCTAAGTCCTTTTTCATCATAAGTATTTTGAATCTGTCAATTCTGACTGGTCCACGTGTCATCATTAATCAACGTTATGACCGTTGGAACCCACCTATAAATAGTCTTTTCAGAATTGACTTATGATCAAGAGATTACAGAGATATACTTTTAAGGAAAGAGAAAATTCCGTGAACCCTAATTCTCACGCCGCCGCCAGTGTTGCTCACGGGAAAAACTTTGGATCGCCGATCTTCGTCTTCAACGACTTTCTCTCCAGCGATCCAGACAAAGTGAATCACTCGATCTCGCCGAGCCTCAAATATTTCAGATCTCTCTTCTCGATCGAGGTGGTTCTAGTTTTCAGACTCGTGGATCTCTCTCAGGTCATCTTCAACCTTTTTCTGATCAAGCCGAAGTTCCTGAAGAAGAAGACCGTCAAAGATCCAGATCTGAGATTGTTGTTTTGATTTTTATTTTCAAACCAAATTTCATTGTAGGAGATTCTTCTCCGAGACTTGTAGGAAGTTTTGTCTTCCGAGTTTTTGTAGATCCGTTTTGGGATCGAGATTTGTAGGAACGTGGTTCCGAGGTGTAGGATTGTTTTCAATCCGAGATAGTGGAGTAGCCGAGTCTAGTAATTTGCTAGATCGGTGAGGAAAGTGGACGTACCCAAGATTGGGGAACCACTATAAATCTCTTGTCTTCTATGATTGCTTGATATTTGCTGTGTTAGTTTTTAATTCCGCATTTGACACGCATTTCACCTATTCACCCCCCTCTAGGTGATTTAGGCTAACAACTTAGACCTCTCAATTGGTATCAGAGGGAGGTTGATCGTTAAAAGGTTAACACCTTGATCTTATCCTTCTAAGTTGTGTCTTGTAAAGTATCAAGCATGAGTAAGACCAAGGATTTTGCTAAACTCCCTATCTGCACCAAGAACAACTTTCCTATGTGGAAGGAAAGAGTAAAGTTCTTCATGGAAGCAGTAGATCCCCGGATCTTCATGATTGTTGAAGAAGGTCCCCACATTCCTATGACTGCATCCACCATAGATCCCACCAAGCAAGTTCCCAAGAAGCTGATGGATCTAGACAAGGATGAGATTGCACTTGTCTCTCTGGACAAGAAGGCTAAAAATATTATAGCAAGTGCAGTCGACGATTCAATGCTGCAGAATCTAATTCATTGCCAGTCTGCCAAGGAGATGTGGCAATCCCTTGTGACTCTAATGGAAGGTACAGAAGAAGTGAGGGATGATCGGAGATCCCTTCTGAATCAAAAGTATGAAGCCTTCCGGCAAGGTCATAAGGAAGCCATAGCTGACACCTTTGAGAACTTCTTCAAGATAGTGAATGGCCTAAGAGTGTATGGCCGTGTCTTCACCAACGGGGAACTCAATGACAAATTCTTAAGATCCCTAACCAAGGAATGGGATAATAAGGTATGTGCCATTCGGGAGTTTGGAAGGTTAGCTGAGACAGACCCGCAGAATCTGTTCGGAAAGCTTATGTCTTACGAGCTGCAAATCAACTCAAGAAAAGCTGAAGAAGAGACGAGCAGGTCTGCATCCAAGGAGAAATCTGTCGCTCTAAAGGCAGATAGCTCAAGGAAGATAAAGGCTAGCTCTCCTGCCCCAGTTCCTGAAGCTGATGAAGAAGAATCATCTGAGCCTAGCTCATCTGGCTCAGAACTATCTGATGGAGAGTTCTCCCTACTCTCAAGGCAGTTCAAGAAATTCTTGAACAAGAAGAAGCAATGGAGAGGCAAGGATGCCTCATATAGAAGATCACGACATGATAGTGATCATCGGAAGAAAGGCTCAAGTAGCCATGACAGGTATAATCCTAAACCGAACAAACAGGTTTCTACTGACATCATTTGTTACTGTTGCAATAAGCCAGGTCACGTCATCGCCGATTGCCCTCACAAAAAGAAAGAGGGTGGAAGAAGAGAGGAAAAGAAATCCTCACACCCCAAGAAGAGGACAGAGAGAAGCCTAGTAGCCAAGAAGAGCAAAACTCTCAGCGACTCTGACTCATCTGAGTCGAGTGAAGAAGAGGAAGCTTACTTTGGGCTCATGGCTCATTCGGATGATGAACAAGTTCCCCAGTTTACTGGGGAGGTAAAATCTCACACTCCTCTCTCTGATTCTGAAAATGACAATGAGCAAGAGGGATATTCCTCTGAAGATGAATCTGAACTCATGGGACAGTATAAGGAACTACTCACCGCTTACGAGAAATGTCGTAGAATGGTGAGAAGTCAAGCCAAAGAGATCAATTCTCTACAGGCTAGTGAGAGCAACTTGAGAGAAGAAGTCAATAGGACTAACTCTCTTCAAGAGAACCTAAATGAAGCTATGGAGGAATACAATAAAGCTCTCAAGCACCTCGACCTTAAAGAGGAAATCATCAAAGAACTGGAAAAACAACTCGAGGCTGAAAAGAAGCTTGTTGAGAGTTTCTCTAAGCCTAAGACAGTTCTTCCAATCGTTGCTGAATTCTCTGCTAAGGCCAAGGGTGCTGGTTTAGGCCACATTGGATCTTCTAGTAAATCCTCTAGGAGAAACAAGGCCAAGAGGAAGAATAAAGCTGCCCGGAAGGCTCTAGCTGAGGAAAAAGGGAAAGCTCCCTTGGAACCTGTTGTGTTCAAGAAAGTTATCTTTCCCACGAACGAACTCGATTATGAGTCCACCTATGGACACTTTTCTAGGCCGATCCCTGAGAAGCCTAAGTCAAGATACCAAGGTTGGACTCGTCCTCGTAACTTTGGCGAGAGTGTCTTCAAGGCACCTTATGAGGAGATTCAGCTTCAAAGCTATGGACCTTATGCTCATGGTCATAACTTTAAGAAGACACCAAAAGTAAAACCCGTTGTAGAAAAGCCTATGAAAGAGAAGACTTCATGCAACTGCAATCATCATGAAGCCTCTTCCTCCAAAAGTAAGGGTCCTGCCAGACCTTCATTCCAGAAAGTCAAGCAGGACTACACAAGGCAAAGATACAACAGGTTCAACTGTTGGTGTTGTGGCAGAATTGGTCATTTTGCCAGTGATTGTTGGTTCAATCCCGAAAATGCTGCAACCCCTAAGGTTAGCAACGTGAGAGTGACCACTCATAAGGCTAATACTCGTAGGGGGAGTATTCTAACTCGAGACCAAGGACCCAAACTTGTTTGGGTTCCTAAGGCTAAATGATTGTAATTGCAGGTATGTCCAAAGGCCACCAAAATGCCAATCTGGTACTTGGACAGTGGATGTTCTCGGCATATGACCGGGACAAGGAGCCTACTACTGAACTACACCTCAGTCTGCGACGGACCAAAGGTCATCTTTGGAGGCTCAGATCGAGGAATCACTAAAGGCTATGGTATGATTTCTAACGGTAGCGTATCCTTCTCGAATGTAGCCTATGTTGAAGGATTGGAGCACAATCTCATCAGCATAAGCCAACTATGCGACAAAGGATACGTAGTTGAATTTCATGCTGACAAGTGTTTGATAAAATCGGTTAACAATATGGAAACTATTTTATCAGGCACTCGAAGCAGAAATATTTTCTGTTTAAATTTTATTTGTATAGACTCTTCGACACCAGTGTGTCTTTTGGCAAAAAGTAGTGCATCTCTCGCTGACCAATGGCACAAGAGACTAGCACATATTAATTTCAAAACTATTAATAAATTATTCTCTCAAAACTTAGTGCGTGATGCACCCAAGGTCAAGTGCGTTACAGACAGTCCTTGTCACGCTTGTATCAAAGGCAAGCAAACAAGAAGCTCGTTCAAAAGCATAATAGGCAAGGATTCCAATAGAAGTTTACAGCTTCTTCATATGGACTTGTTTGGTCCACTGCAGGTTAGAAGTTTGGGAGGTAAGGAATATACGTTGGTTATTGTGGATGATTACTCGCGCTTTGCGTGGGTGTTCTTTCTGAAACACAAGTCAGATACCTTCGGTATTTTCACTAACTTTGTCAGGCAAATCCAGAATGAATACAACTGTTCCGTAGTCAAAATCAGAAGTGACAATGGAACGGAATTCAAGTCTGGAGCCATGACAGAATTTTGTGAAAGTCAAGGTATCTTTCATGAGTTTTCCTCTCCCCGCACTCCACAGCAAAATGGAGTGGCTGAGAGAAGGAACAGAACACTCATAGAGGCTTGTCGGACCATGTTGAGTGATGCCTCACTTCCGGAGTATTTCTGGGCTGAAGCCGTCAACACCGCTTGTCACGTGCAAAATCGAGCACTCATCAACAAAGACCATGATAAGACTCCTTACGAACTTCTAAAAGGCAGGCAACCAACCATTTCATACTTTAGAATCTTTGGTTGTAAGTGCTTCGTACTTAACAATGGCAAGTATCACACTACAAAGTTTAGCGAGAAAAGCTTTGAAGGTATTTTCGTAGGTTACAGTAGCCATAGTAAGGCCTATAGAGTTTTCAATAGAAAAACTCTGGTTGTGGAAGAGTCGATACATCTTGTATTTGATGAGACGAGTCTGTTGCAAAGCAACTCGTCTAGTGTGCCTATTGTAGATGCAGGTACAAAGTTGAAAGAACTCAGCTTGGATGAACCCATTAAAGATAAAGATGAGACGTTCATCAAGATCCCCTCTACAACCACCTTTGGAGAGGGAGATGATCAAGATGAAGAAGACATCCCAGCTGAAGATATAACTCCAGTGGCTGAAGAGATCCCAGATGCAAGGACTTTAGAGTTCAGACACTTGAAGGATCATCCTGCTGACCAAATCATAGGAGATCCTCGGGATGGTGTCAGAACTCGTCGAGGTACAACTAACGAGAATTTACACTTAAGCTTTCTCTCACAGGTTGAACCAAAGAAATTTGAGGAAGCCAACTCCGACGCATCCTGGATTCTAGCCATGGAAGAAGAATTAAATCAGTTCAAAAGATGCAAAGTCTGGACACTTGTTCCTAGACCCAAGCATAAGAACGTCATCGGGACAAAGTGGGTCTACCGGAACAAGATGGATGAAGACGGAACAATTATAAAGAATAAAGCCAGACTTGTCGCCAAGGGATATCGTCAAGAGGAAGGGATCGACTTCGACCAAACTTATGCTCCAGTAGCAAGACTGGAGGCAATCAGGTTATTTCTTGCCTACGCTGCACTTAAGGGCTTTACCGTCTATCAAATGGACGTGAAGTCCGCCTTCCTAAATGGTAACATTAAGGAAGAAGTGTACGTAGAGCAACCCCCAGGTTTTGTTGATCCAACCCTTCCTAACTATGTGTATTTATTACAAAAAGCACTATATGGTCTCAAGCAAGCCCCTCGGGCTTGGTATGAGACGCTGTCTACCTTTCTTCTTGAGAACAAGTTCACAAGAGGAAAGATAGACAAGACATTATTTCTTAGGGAAATAAAAGGCAAGATTTTGCTAGTGCAAATCTATGTCGACGACATCATTTTTGGCTCTACAGATAACAACCTCTGCAAGAAGTTTTCTAAACTTATGCAAGGGAAGTTTGAAATGAGCAGTATGGGAGAGCTGAAGTATTTCTTAGGGCTACAAGTGAAACAATCTGAGGATGGAATCTTCATCTCTCAGACCAAGTTCACCAAAGAGCTGCTTAAGAAATTCGGAATGGAGAATGCAACCTCTATGAGGACTCCAATGGCCTCAGCTATGTCTCTGGACAAGGACGAGAAAGGGAAACCTTTTGATGAAACCAGGTACAGAAGCATAATTGGGTCCTTGCTCTACCTTACTGCAAGTAGGCCAGACATCATGTTCTCGACATGTGTATGTGCTAGATTTCAGGTGAACTCTAAGGAATCTCACTACATCGCTGCAAAGCGAATCTTGAGATACCTCAAAGGAACACCAAATCTTGGCTTATGGTACCCAAGAAGTAATGATAGTGAGCTAATTGGATTTTCAGATGCAGATTTTGCAGGAAGCAAAGATGACAGGAAAAGCACCTCCGGGACTTGCCAATTCCTCGGAAGGAGACTCATTTCCTGGAGCAGTAAGAAGCAAAACTGTGTAGCCATCTCAACGGCTGAATCAGAGTACATCTCTGCAGGGAGCTGTTGTGCACAGCTTTTGTGGATCAAGAATCAGTTTGAAGATTATAACATGAAGTTCCAGAACATTCCACTGTTCTGTGATTCTTCCAGCGCAATTGCAATAGCCAACAACCCAGTCTCCCACAGCAGGACCAAGCACATAGAGCTTCGCTACCATTTCATCCGGGAGCATGTGGAAAATGGAGATATAGATCTACAGTATGTCTCTACAGACAGGCAAGTTGCAGATATCTTCACCAAGCCGCTGGATGAGTCCAAGTTTTCATTCTTCAAAACTGAGCTTGGACTGCTTAACAAAGAAGACCAATGATGGACTCAGAAATTTAGAAGAAGTCAGACATGTTGGATACTCTGAGGTACATTTTTCTTTTGCTTAGTGAAAATTCCTTCAAGAAATTTGAGACTCGAGAATAGTTACATTTACACGAGTGAAATAGTGAATACTCGAGTAACAAGTCAAAAATACTCGAGTAATCAAATCAATACTCGTGTATGCACTCCTTATACTCGTGTATGAAAAGTCTTCAGAATTTAATACTCGTGTATTGAACTTCATATACTCGAGTATTCAGATTGATACTCGAGTATGAATTTCTTATACTCGAGTATGAAAAAATCCGTCTAAACTTAATACTCGTGTATACTCAGTCCATACTCGAGTATATGTTAAGGATTACTCGTGTATGCCGTAAACTCCTCTCGTGTAATCGAATTTCTCTGGAATTTTTCAAAATCTCTATTCGCACAACTAATTTGCCGCCTCTTCAGGTATGTCTTTTACTTAATTCGTTTTTAAACCTAATTAGAATTATTTATATATATATTCAAAACGACAAAGTCCTTTCCACTTCTCATTCACTCGAGTAGCCGTCGGCTGTTCGTATTCCCGAAACCCTGTTCTTCATCTTCCGACGCCGCAGATTTCCGTCATCCTCATTGAAGATTCGCTGATGGCTCCTCCCTCCTCCAAGTTTGGAATCGGCTCGGAATTAGTGACTGATGGCATAGAAGATATCTCCGATGATTTCAAGAACCTTCTGATTCTCCTCGACACGGCCGGATTAACCTTCGTTCTTCAAGAACCATGCCGCCTTTTGCTGTCTGATGTTGAAGAGTTCTACAAAAACTTGAAGATTAGGCACAATGGTACAGTTCTGAAATCAAGGGTAAGGGGAGTTGATATTCGGTTAGATAAATCCTCTGTCGCCACTCTGCTTCGGATGCCGGTGGTCGACGAAGAAGATGATTTAGACAAGGCAGATGCCGACCGCACCTCCTTATTCTGTGGTCGAGATCCAGAAGGTGGAGGTGAAACCCTGAACCGCTCTCTGTTCAATCCAGAAGGGAAGTTTCTAGTTGACATCATTGCCAAAATCCTCTGGTGCAAGACTTACTCCATTCGAGATGTATCACAAACTCTTTTTGAAGTTATGCAAGCTATTGTCTGTAGAAAGAAGTTTCAGTTTGGAATGATGATTCTAGATAAGATCAAAGAAAGCGTCAAACATCCCAGCTTTGCCAGGATTATCTCCCTCCTCCTCCATGAGATTAATCCAACAGTGTTTGACTTCTCTAAAGGGACTCCTCTTCACCACATGAAGAAAGTCTCAATATCATCCATTCAGAGGTATGACCTCAAGATCATGAACCCTGCCCAAACCTCCAGACAGCAAGCTGTCATCAGGACCCCATCTCCTCCTCAACATCAAATTGCTGACACTCTGGGTGCAGCAATTGAGGGGGAGCCTGCCTCTTCTCTTCCTCAGAATCAGGTCTCTTCAGCATCAGTAATTCCAGAAACAGAAGAAGTAAGAATTCCCACTCCTCCAATCTCTCCTCCTCCAGCAGATATTCAATCAGCAAATGCAGACTCAGAGATTCCAGACTCAGCAGCACTTCTGTCTACAGCTGAGGATATCAACAAATTCATTGATGAGCTCAGCTCAGATGCCCCTCTCTTCCAAAATGACTCAGCTGCTAAGTCTCCAGTTCTGTCTCCTGCAAGAACCCCAGCTCCAACTCCTGCAAGATCTCCAGTCCATTCTCCTGAGAATGAGCCTAGTACATCAGCTCATATTCTCCTGTCTGATGATGAGATGTCTCCAGATCCTGTGGAGGCACCTCTGAAGAATTTGGATTTCTCCATGCCCTCTCTCCTACCCTCAGAAGAAGATGTTGAACCAGTTCCATTCAAGAGAGCAGTCAGCTCTGTGGTAATTTCAGAAATCCCTCCTTGGACTGCTTCTGCTTCTACTTCTGCTCCTGCCCCTGCTGCTTCAGCTCCTGAACCAACCTCAGCTCCCTCCTCTTCATCCTCAGATATTATCAGCAAGATAGAGCTTATGCTAAAAGAACAGAGAGAATACTTTGATGCCTCTCTGCAATCAGTAACATCCAAGGTCTCTGCTCTTGAAACAGAGATGAGCAGAGGCTTTGCTGAGATTCAAGCAAATACTGATGAGTTAAAAAGGCTGTTTCAAATTGGAGGCAAGGCCATAGACCACACCATTACAAGCATTGGTGAGCTAAGAAATCAGGCTGAGACAGTAGCTCATAACCAGCTCAAGCTAGATGAGAGAGCTGAACTGAATGTTGTGAAAGTGTGTAATGAAGTGAGCACCTTCAAAGATGAAGCGATTGCAAAGCTAAACATAGATATCAGCAAGGGGGAGAAGGTTGTAAAAGAACAAGTGGATAAACTAAATGAGCAAGCTCAAATAGCTGTAAAGGAACAAGTTGAAACTCTCTCTAAACAGGCTCAAACAACAGTGGATGAAATTGTGAAGGAAATGAAAGCAGACATTCTCTCTCAACTACAATCTGTAAAGTTTTATACATATGATACTGCTGTGTGGCTGCATAATATGAACTTCCCCAATGCTCAGCTCAACCCAGCCATCATTCCTCATCACCTAAATCCTCTTGAAGAGCAACCCTCTGCAGATGCCCCTGTCCAAGCTACCATTCCAGAAAGTGGTGTGCCAGTCTTCTCTCCTAGACCTGAAGGTGATCTGACTGAGCCTCCTCTTAACTACTCTGACTTGTGGCAAGATGATTTTGTTTCCAGTTCTCAAGGTCCATCTAAAAGGAAAAGAAAGTATGGTGAAGGTACTTCTGCAAGTCGTTCTGAACCCAGAAGAGATCCAGCAGTTGTTCACTCAGAGGTCTGGAGTCCAACCTCCAAATCCCTTATTCTTGATACCCTGAAATTAGTGACAGATCTTGGTGAAAACAGAGACAATCATTACAGCTATTCAGAGTGGAAAGCATATGAAGCTTCTCAGATTAAAATCAGACTCCATGACAGAAACTGGGGACACAACAACCCTGCTGCTCCTCCCAGGCCCAGAACCTATTTCCCAAAGCCTTACAGCTATCTGGAGAGGCAACAGCTCAAAAGGGAAAGGATGCACAAGGATGCTCCTTCTTGAGTGGATCTGAGAAAGTGGACTTGGACTATTTTGTTTATGTGTTTTAAAAACATTGCCTCATATATATATATTTAATTCTGATTATGGCCATATTTTGTTTACTCTGCTTTAGTTAAGCTTATTCTCCTGTTATATGCTTGCTGTTCTTTTACTCTTAAGTAATTCACCTTAGTATAGAGAGTGCTGACATCTACAAATAGGGGGAGATTGTTGGGATTTGTCTCCACAATGCCTCAGATTTGTAGGAGGTCAGACCTTGAACTAAGATGAATTAAGGTGTATTTGATGCTGTGTTTAAGTTGTATGTGTGCAGGTTCTGATTGCCAAGTGTAGACCAATGTCAGTCTATAATGGGTCACCAAACACAGGACCATACAATGTAATTCCTCATTGTGTGATCCAAAGTGTTGGCCCATGTATAGCCTCTCTATTGGGATACACTTCCTTCATGCACTTGGATTGATGGACAGAAGCATTGGAGCAAATTTCCTCTTAGAATTTTCCTAAGTCTCTGATACTCGAGTATATCTCCTGATACTCGAGTAAGTATATTGATACTCGAGTAAGTGCTTTATGATACTCGAGTATATACTCTGATACTCGAGTATATCTCCTGATACTCGAGTAAGTATATTGATACTCGAGTAAGTGCTTTATGATACTCGAGTATATACTCTGATACTCGAGTAAGTATGTTTATACTCGAGTAAGTATTTTCTGATACTCGAGTAAGTCTGTTGATACTCGAGTATATCTTCTGATACTCGAGTAAGTCTGTCTATACTCGAGTAAATATTTTCTGATACTCGAGTAAGTCTGTTGATACTCGAGTATATCTTCTAATACTCGAGTAAGTCTGTCTATACTCGAGTAAGTGTTTTCTGATACTCGAGTAAGTCTGTTGATACTCGAGTATATCTTCTGATACTCGAGTAATTTCTTCCATACTCGAGTAATTGACTCTGATATAAACATTTCTCAGTTATATTTTCTATACTCGAGTTTAGCCTTTTTGATACTCGAGTATATCGTCTTGATACTCGAGTATACTTTTCTATTACTCGAGTATATACTTCTGATACTCGAGTATACCATTCTTGATACTCGAGTAATGCTTTCTTCTCTCCTGTAATTCTCTCTTTCTATACTCGAGTATACTGCCTCTTGCTACTCGAGTAATCCATCTCTCCATACTCGTGTATATCCTCTATTACTCGAGTATCGCAGTCAACTTCTCCAGAATTATTCTAAGTCCTTTTTCATCATAAGTATTTTGAATCTGTCAATTCTGACTGGTCCACGTGTCATCATTAATCAACGTTATGACCGTTGGAACCCACCTATAAATAGTCTTTTCAGAATTGACTTATGATCAAGAGATTACAGAGATATACTTTTAAGGAAAGAGAAAATTCCGTGAACCCTAATTCTCACGCCGCCGCCAGTGTTGCTCACGGGAAAAACTTTGGATCGCCGATCTTCGTCTTCAACGACTTTCTCTCCAGCGATCCAGACAAAGTGAATCACTCGATCTCGCCGAGCCTCAAATATTTCAGATCTCTCTTCTCGATCGAGGTGGTTCTAGTTTTCAGACTCGTGGATCTCTCTCAGGTCATCTTCAACCTTTTTCTGATCAAGCCGAAGTTCCTGAAGAAGAAGACCGTCAAAGATCCAGATCTGAGATTGTTGTTTTGATTTTTATTTTCAAACCAAATTTCATTGTAGGAGATTCTTCTCCGAGACTTGTAGGAAGTTTTGTCTTCCGAGTTTTTGTAGATCCGTTTTGGGATCGAGATTTGTAGGAACGTGGTTCCGAGGTGTAGGATTGTTTTCAATCCGAGATAGTGGAGTAGCCGAGTCTAGTAATTTGCTAGATCGGTGAGGAAAGTGGACGTACCCAAGATTGGGGAACCACTATAAATCTCTTGTCTTCTATGATTGCTTGATATTTGCTGTGTTAGTTTTTAATTCCGCATTTGACACGCATTTCACCTATTCACCCCCCTCTAGGTGATTTAGGCTAACAACTTAGACCTCTCAAATATAATTGTTTATTTCTAATCATATAACTCATGAATTTTCATAAAGTAAAGTAGATAGTTTTGCCTGAGCGTCAGCAGTTATCCCCTGCTCGACGTGGCATCACGACGCGTGTTTTCCCATACTCTGATAACTCTTAATTCGGAGAAAATGCGGGTTGTGACAGTTGGTATTAGAGGGTTTTATTGACAAGTTAGTCGGGCATCTTTCCTTTTTGATTGCATTAGAATTTTAGCATCATGTCATTCACACACCGATATATCATCAGCACGTCTTGGCAAAAGCATGAACACTACACTCATAGCATAACATGAAGTATACAGGGCATATTATGTAGTATGGGATGCATAACATGTGTCCACCATAGGGGCAACATGTGAGGGTTATGTAGTATGGGGTGAATAACCTCACCACATGGCTGCGACTAGCTCGTTTTCTTTTCGTTGCATGAAAATGTTATGTAGTATGGGATCCATAACATTTTCATGTGTACGCCACTCATAACATGCATTAGGGACTTTTTAGAATGCATAGCACAAACATGCATAACATAACATTGCATAAACACAACGTGCCAAGCTAAAGACTGAAAGGATGACATATGTACACACATAAGTTTTTGAGTCAAAAGGAATATAAAGTCATGCATTTTCGATCTAGGCACAAGAGTTAGTATGGTGGTGGTAAACCATCCTAGGTTAGGCATAACATCAATTCTTGTAAAAAAAAAAACTCCCAGAGCAAGTTTAGCAGCTTTAAGTTCATATTTATGTATGTATTTTCTGTACTTGTATTTTTGTTCTAGTAGTATGCTAGAGTTTGACTTGATTTGAAATGGTTTCAGGATGGCAAGCCGTCCCTCGACGAGATCGACTCCCCAATCTGAGGGCGAGTCTTCTGGAGCTCAAAGCGATGCAATAGTGGCAAGTCTGAGGCAGAGCAATGAGGCTCTATCGAGACAGCTGGTGGATGTTCAGTCCCAGATTCAGTCCTTGGTTGCAGTAGTGGCAGGGCTAGTCCCGAAAGCTCAGGATCCGGATGGGGGTGCAGCTAACCCAGTCCCTCCTGTACCTCCGTCCCCTTTGGTGCCTCCTGTTGCGGTGACCCCGGAGATGACTTTCATCTCCCAGTTTCAGCGATTGCAGCCCCCGACTTATGATGGTAGAGCAGATTTCATGGTGCTCGACGATTGGTTGATATCTATAGAGGAGATGTTTCACTATTCTGGAGTGACCGACGATCAGAAGGTGATGCTTGCCACCTACCAGCTGAAGGGGTTAGCAAAGAGTTGGTGGATGAGGGAGAAGGAAGGCATGGTAGGAGGATGCTCCTGGGCTTCCTTCAAGGAGATTTTGATGAGGAAGTTTCTACCTGGAGTGGAGCGGGACAGGCTGATGAACGACTTCTTGCATCTGAAGCAGAGGCAACTTATTGTCAGCGGTTATGAGATTGAGTTTAGCAAGCTCAGTCGGTTTGCCCCCAATTTGGTGAGCTCGGAGGAGGAAAGAGTGAAGTGCTTCCTTGGTGGACTAAGGAGTGACGTTCAGCAGCTGGCGGTTGCTCATGGAGCGGTGAGTTATGCTGGTGCAGTAGAGGCTGCTTTGAATGTGGAGGCCATCGAGAACGCGAAGCAGAGAGGGAAGCAGGCGAGAAATGATAAGAGGAAGGCTATCGAAGCAAAGGGCTCTCAGGTGACCGGTGATCCTTCCAGTAAGAAGATCAAGGAGGCTTGTAGTTTCTGTGGCCTCCCGGGCCATCCGGCGGAGAGATGTTTCAAGAGGTTAGCAGCGCATAAGAAGCAGGTCCATGCCATTCAGGGTGCTCCCAGTCAGAAGGTGGTGTGTTCTTTGTGCGAGAAAGTGGGGCATGATGTTGCCCGTTGCTGGTTGAAGGACAAGGTCTACTATCAGTGCAGATAGAAGGGCCATACCAAGGCCAAGTGCCCGCAGCTTCAGTCTGTGCTTCAAGCCGTTCCGCTTCAGGCACTGCCCCGCCTCAGCGAGCGGACAAGGGTAAGGGGAAGCTGAATGTGATCTCTTCTAAGGAGGCTCAGACTTCGTCGCAGGTTATCTCAGGTTAGTAGTTTTCTAGCCTGGTTATTTCATTTATTGGGTGATTGCTGTTTGTTTTTATTGTTTGCTTTGGGATAGTTCCTTAGTGGTGTTTCTACTCTCCTATAGGAAAATTTAAGGTAAAGAACCGCTGTGCACGCGTTCTCTTTGACTTAGGTGCTACCCACTCATTTATGGCTAGGTCCTTTGTAGAGCGGTTCCAGTTGGTTCTAGACCGCGTCGGTGAGGACTTTTGCGTCAAGTTCCCTTCGGGTGATTCCGTAGTATCGGATCAGGGCATTCTGGATTGCTCTATTCTTTTGGTGGATTTTTTGGCCAAGGCAGATCTGAAGGTTATTGAATTGGAGGATTTCGACATCATCCTAGGCATGGATTGGTTGTCCCGATACGATGCGGTGATTCAGTGCAAGGGTAAGCGTTTGGATTTCAGAAGGGACAACAGTCAGCCTGGGAGTATTTTTGGTGATCCGCGTCAGAGCTCTCCGGCGATTTCTGCAGTATGTGCTCTGAGGCTATTCAGTTCTGATTGTTTTGCTTGCTTAGTCTCGACGCTGGGGACTGTTAGCAGTGTGCCGCAGTTAGATGAGATTCCTGTTGCGCGGGAGTTTCCAGATGTGTTTCCTAGTGATCTTCTCGGTCTTCCTCCAGACAGATACGTTGAGTTCGTGATTGACTTGGAGCCCGGTACGCGCCCCATTGCTAAGGCGCCGTATCGAATGGCCCCGCGGGAGCTGGAGGAGCTGCGAACTCAGTTGGATGAGTTATTGGAGAAGGATTTCATAAGGCCGAGTTCGTCGCCCTGGGGTGCTCCCGTGCTCTTTGTAAAGAAGAAGGATGGTTCGATGCGGCTTTGCATCGATTATAGAGAGCTGAACAAGGTCACCATCAAGAACAGATATCCTCTGCCTAGGATCGATGACCTCTTCGATCAGTTGCGTGGGAGCACTGTTTTCTCCAAGATTGACCTTCGATCAGGCTATCATCAGCTCAGGATCTGTGAGTCAGACATTCCATGGACTGCTTTCAGATCGAGGCATGAGCATTTTGAATTCTTGGTTATGTCTTTTGGGTTGACCAACGCGCCGTCAGCATTCATGGACATGATGAATCGGGTGTTCAAAGATTTTCTGGACAAGTTTGTGTTCATATTCATAGACGACGTTCTGATTTATTCTCAGAATGCTGCGGAGCATGATCAGCACTTGCGGTTGGTGTTATCTGTCTTGAGAGGCCATCAGTTATATGCAATGCTGAGTAAATGTGAATTCTGGTTGCCCCAGGTGTCTTTCATGGGCCATGTGGTGAACAAGGATGGCATTTCGGTTGACCCAGAGAATATTTCCGCAGTGATGGATTGGCATAGGCCGAGCACACCTAAAGAGATTAGGAGCTTCTTGGGTTTGGCCGGCTATTATAGAAGGTTTGTTGAAGGATTTTCTACTTTGGCAGCGCCTTTGACTAAGCTGACGCAGAAGAATGCGGCCTTCATTTGGAACGAGAAGTGCGATGAGGATTTTCTGGAGCTGAAGAGCAGGTTGTGCTCTGCCCTGGTGTTAACATGCCTACGGAGGGCAAGGATTATGATGTGTATGTGGATTCCTCGCATGTTGGGCTCAGAGGTGTGTTGATGCAAGAGGGGAAGGTGATTGCGTATGGGTCGCGGCAATTGAAGACTCATGAGAGGAATTACCCTACGCATGATCTGGAGTTCAAAGCGGTGATCTTTGCCCTGAAGTTGTGGAGGCATTTACTTTATGGGGCGCAGTGCAAGATCTTCACCGATCATAAAAGCCTGAAGTATGTATTCACCCAGAAGGAGCTGAATTTGCGGCAGCGGCGTTGGTTAGAGTATGTTGCAGATTATGAAGTTGAGATCCAGTACCATCCGAGCAAGGCCAATGTGGTGGCTGACGCCCTGAGCCGTAAGACGGGAAAGATCTTTAACCTCTCGGTTGAGCGTTTGGTAGAGGAGTTCCTCTTGATGGACATCTCGGTGGGGTGCGGTAACTTGCAGAGCAGTTTGATCGTGGATGAGCCTTCTTGGATTTCTCTTACTAGGCTGCACCAGAAGGAGAATCCGGATCTTTTGCACCTGTATCTCTGGACTGAGAGGGGAGAAGTGCGAGATTTTGCTATTGATGATGCCGGAACCTTGAAGTACCGCGGCAGGTTCTGCGTTCCCGTAGTTGGAGATATCCGGGATATGTTGTGTAAAGAAGCTCATGGTTCCAGCGTTGCTTACCACACAGGGTCTACGAAGATGTATCACGATCTGAAACAGATTGCTTGGTGGTATGGCATGAAGGGGGATATAACACGGTTCGTTTCAGAGTGCTATACCTGCAGGCAGGTGAAGGCCGATCACGGAAGGTCGGGTGGTAAGTTGACCCCATTGGAGATCCCGACCTGGAAATGGGAGAGCATTTCCATGGACTTTATTACGGGCTTGACGAGATCTCCGCGAGATTTTGACTCTGTTTGGGTGATAGTGGACAGACTGACGAAGTGTGCCCACTTCGTGCCATATAAGATTGATTATCCGATGAGTAAAATAGCAGAGCTGTACTTGAGCGAAGTCATCCGTTTGCATGGGGTTCCAGTTAGCATTATATCGGATCGAGATTCCAGGTTTACTTCCCATTTCTGGAAGAGCTTGCAGGAGGGTTTGGGCACAGACTTGAGGTATTCCACCGCCTACCACCCGCAGACCAACGGGCAGACAGAGCGCGTCAACTAGATTGTGGAAGATATGATTCGCTGTTATATTCTGGACCACGAGGGAGCGTGGGATGAGCGCTTGAGACTGATGGAGTTCGCATACAATAACAGTTATCAGGAGAGCCTGCAGATGGCTCCTTTTGAAGCCTTATACGGGAGGCGTTGTAGGACGCCGTTGTTTTGGGCTGAGGCTGGTGAAAGGCCATTGTTGGGTCCTGATGCACTCGAAGAAATGGAGGTTTCCGTGAAGCTTATTCGGGAGAAGCTTCGGGTGGCTCAGGAGAGGTACGAGAAGAACGCCAACCGGCGTAGGTCCGATTTGGAGTTTTCAGTGGAGGATTTGGTGTTCTTGAAGGTCTCCCTGATGGCTTGAGTGAAGAGGTTCGGCAATAACCATAAGCTGGATCCGAGGTATGTGGGTCCATTCAGGATTTTGGAGCGTATTGGTGTGGCAACGTACAGGTTGGATTTGCCAGCAACATTCCCAGGTGTGCACAATGTGTTCCATGTGAGTCAGCTGCGGAAGTGCGTGCGGAGTAGTAGGCAAGTCTTGGATGTTGTGCCCCAGTTGGAGCCTAATCTCTCTTTTGTTGAAGTTCCGGTCCGCATTTTGGATACTCAAGATCAGGTGCTGCGGAGGAAGTCCATCCCGATGGTCAAAGTTCTATGGAAGAATCAGGATTTGGAAAGCGCGACTTGGAAGTTAGAGTCGGCTATGAGGGAGGCTCACCCTCAACTGTTCCCCTGATTTGATTGGTATGTTTTCTTCTTGTAATATTTGGCTTGTTACTTTTCCTTCTATAGTAGAAGTGTTGTGCGTAAGTTTCGGGACGAAACTTTCTTTTAGGAGGAGTGACTGTAACGCCCCCGATTTTTCTGCGATTATTTAATTCTTGTTTGGCGTTACGTCGACGCGTTTTCTTGGCTTGTGCCATCTGTGGAGTGTGGTCTTAACTCCTTAGAACTGATTGGCCTATTTTGTAGCCTATTGGCAAGATCTCCCTAGCAAGCCGAGTCGTTTTGGGTGACCCGGTGAGGCCTCTCGGGGATGCATGTGTTTAGGCTTCGGGTGGGTATAACTTGAGTTCTATTTGTCGAAAGATAATTTCAACTTCGCCGTTGCGTTCATAGCATGGGTATTTAGCTACGGTGCGAATTTCGTCGAATTCCGAGGATGTTCGGTTTTCGCGTCGTTTTGTATTTTATAAAAAAAATAATATTATTTAGTGAAGATTATATTAATTATTATTTTGGAAGGGTGCGGGTGCTTGACGGTTTTGCTATGTCTTATTATATATTATTTAAGTAATTAGCTATTAAAGAAAATAGGGTTCTATATATAAGATAGTTGAAACTTAAGAGGAAACCGCTCCTGTTCATCTTCCCGAAACCGAACCAGCGCCTGTTCGCGGAAAGCAGAGGAACCGCCGGAACCGCTACCTTCAGACGCCGATTCCGGGAGCGTTTGTGGATGGAATTCGATTTCAAAAGCGGATTTGGATTGATCTCGCCTAGACCTTCATTCCTACGGTAAGAAATTCAGTTTTCGTGGTGTTTCTAGGGGTCTCGAATTTATTGGGTTGTCCGTTTCCGCCATTAAAGCTCCAGATTTTTGCTTTAGGTGCTGTTGCTGCTGGTGCTGAGTGGGAATAAAGGAGGCCGACCAAGCTTCGCTGTAAATTTGAGGCAAGTGGTATTCTTGCCCTTGCCGTGTAGTTCTTTTCTTTTGTCTGTTTAGGCGTTGAGTGAGTGGAGCTCACTCAATGCCATGCCGTGTTGAGCCATCTCAACGCTTTTCCCTTACCTTGATTTTCTCTCCCGAGTGAATTCCTTGATTTTTTTTTGAGGTTCCTTGTCGGCTATATTTTTTTTTCCAAAGGCCGAATCGTGGGTTGTGGTAGTAGTGGTGGTTTGAAGCTCTTAATGGGGGTGGTGTTGTGTAATTTAGCCATGACCACCCTTTTCTTTTATCTTGCTCCAAGTACGGGCTGGGCAAGGGGGTGGAAGGTCCCTAGTGCTTTCACATGTAGACCCTTGAGCTTTGTTTCTTAGAAATGGTGGTTGGTGGACTTAGTTGCCTCCAACTCGGATCCGCGTTGTTTTTGCCACTGCCATCTCTCACAATTTAGGATGTTAGACGTTTCTTCCTTTGTAAATTGTAACGTTTTGGGCACATGGTAGCCTTGTAAACTCTGCAGGATTTTTGGGCAGGGTTGTTGCTATTTCCTGGCACATAGTGCTTTCTCCTTGTTGTCTTGCTTTGGACAGTGGTGCTTGTTACAGTTTACTTACTCTTCTTGCTTATCTTTTAGCTTACCCTTTCCGTACAACTTATTTGTTTTTGCTTGCTGAGGCATTCTTTTCTTATTTGAATGCCTCAGGTTCTGGTTAGTAGCCGATTAGGCGGCTAGTTGTGTTGTGCTGTTGCTGGTGGTCTATCGTACTGTGGAGATCGGTTCCTTGGTCTTGTGAGGTAGTTTTGTGCTTCTTTCTTATAGACATACATACTTGCTAGTGGGTTTGTGTCAGTTTGTTGGCGCCCACTGATAGTTTTACCTTGATACTAAATATGTTATCTTTTTGCTGCTACCTTTTCTGGAGATAGTCTACTTGCTCTTGGGATGATTTATGCTAGGTTGCTAGTTACTTTTAAACCTAAAAACACTATTATAAGTATATCTCATGATCAATATGTTTTATAAAACTCAACCACTATTTTCCAAATAACGTAAAAAGATCATTTTCCTATATATAGTATAAATTAAATGTAGGGTCCTGCATAGTATAAGTGCCCTCTGGGGACACTTATGCACTCTTTTAGGATGTCAAACCTGAATAAAGTATTTTTCCGCAGCGTATAAGTATAGTTTTCAAACTGTGGACTGGATGATCCACTAAGCCGAGGGATACAGCCTTAAAAAATATAACTGTTTATTTCTAATCATATAACTCATGAATTTTCATAAAGTAAAGTAGATAGTTTTGTCTGAGCGTCAGCAGTTATTCCCTGCTCGACGTGGCATCACGACGCGTGTTTTCCCATACTCTGATAACTCTTAATTCGGAGAAAATGCGGGTTGTGACACTATTATAACAGGGATGAGTAGTAGAAGCATGAGGGTGCGAGCACTAAAAGAAGGCTACATTTCAGAAAGTACCGATTTGATGATCCAGAAGCTCCTCTAGGTCCGTAAAAGTTCTATCCAAAGCCAAAAGCCTATTTTGACAAACAATATCAGAAAATCCTGGGTAAAGATGCTTAATTGATTTTCAGTTGACGGTTGTGGATTTGGTTGCCCTATATAGAACTCTTATACATATATATAATTTAATGTTTTGACTGGAAATGATTTTATCTCTTATTTTTATATGTTCTTTCCTTTTAATATTTTTAAGATTATTGTGTGTACAATTCACCTTAGCTTGTACAGTTTTGACTTCTTCAAATAGGGAGAGATTGTTGGGTATTGTATCCACAATAACTCTGATTTGAAGAAGTGTCTCTTGAACTAAGATGAATTGAGTTTGTATTTGATGTTATTTTCTAGTTATGTGCTTACAGAATGATATTACTAAGTACAACTCGATGTTAGGTTACATTGGGTCTTGAAACACAGTACTATACAATATAATCTCTCATTGTGTTGGCCAAGGTATTAACTCACATGTAATCTCTCTATCGGGATGTACTTATATTTCGAGTACATTAGAAGATTACAATAAGATTAAGTTGCGGCCTTCAGAAGAGAAGATTTTCTCTAAGTAAAATTCGTCGAGTATATTAATGGACACTCATCGAATTCGTCGAGTATACTCATGTATACACATTGAATTCATCGTGTATGCTTATTGGAACTCATCAAATTCATCGTATTTACTTAGCGTTATCTCCAGTGATAGCGCGCTTTTCCTTTTCTTCAATGTTATGCTCAACCATTTCTTAGTACTTAAAAACCCGTTATCCCTGCACATTTAAAACACATACCAAGATCAAATACATCCGGGATTTGTTATTCTCAAACAAAGAAGTGTGGAACGCATGCTCCAACAATCTCCCCCTTTTGATAATAACAAATCCACTGAGGAATAAATTGTGTGAGACCACTAGAATGTGAAACAATTCAGATAATCATTATGAATCAAAGTGCACAAATAGTTATAATAAACTCCCCCTATAATAAAGACTAGTTTCTCCCCTATTTAAAAGAAATAATTTCTCCCCCTAAATGTACTCGCAAATGCGGAAGCTTAAAGAAGTGAGAGAGTAATAAATTAGTCATAGAATTTGGAAATATGAGGAGTATGATAACGACATTAATAACCATGGAATAGTATTACCATAAAATTTGGAATTTTATCAGAAGAAATGTTTGTTGTGGAGAAAATTAATTTAAGAGTTGAATTGAAACATTGAAAATTTGTCAGGCCAAGATATCAAAAACATTAGAAACGATGAAATAAAAGAGAAGAACTATTTCCGGTCCAATTCTCATGAGAAGAAATTTTATAAATGATAATGACGTGTACATGTGAAGAGTGATGTAGTGTACAGATTCCATAAGAAATATGTTACATGAAGGTTTGCAATATTATAATACAAGAAACTAACATATAACTTCATGGCATAATGATTTTGAAAAAAGTGGCCAAGTTTGTTTGCACAAGACACTTTACAATCCTTTTCAAGGTGCTCAACCTCACAATGCTCATTAAGACTTATCAGGAGGGTGAGTAGAGCTTGATTGGAATATCCTAGTCATTTTTATTTGTTTTGTTTTTTTTTCATTCATTTTTTTTGTTTAGAAACTGTGACTTAGGACTCCGAATTCACTTGAATTGCAAACTTGATAATAAATATTTTGTTTTTAAAATGGCCATCAGTTTTGAAAATCAATTTGAATGAAGTATACATGAAAGGTTTAGTGATGTATTCGAAACTTTGAAACAAACCAATATCATGTAATAAGAAGCTTAAGTATGTGTAACTATCAGCTCGTGTCAGTGGAAGCACATTATCAATCATAAAATGTTACTCATACTTAGAGGCATGCGGAAACAAGTCTATTCAAGTTCTAGTCATCAAAGGTATAGAAAGATATCGAGAGTAAGACAAGTTAAAAAAATGTTTAAAGAACTTATAAATTAACAATCACACATGTAATATGTATCGTATCTTGATAATCATCCAAAAATTTTCAGTAACACTAGAAGGAAGGGTGTTTAAAAGGTGTCATGATATTAGGGAATTGTGCCTTTAAAATACACTATTGCCAGCGGTAGCGATACCGCGGGGCGATATCGGTTTTTGATATAAAAGGCGAAAAAACGAGTGGGCTGACACATATCCTCCTTTTACCGACCCTGGACTGTTTGGCATCGTCTTCTCCAGCGGAAACCCTGAACATCTATATGTTTGGATCTAGAATGTAATACGGGATTGTTCGTTAAATCGATAGCACTTTTGCTATCACATTTTAATTCAACATTATTTTGGTGTACGCCAAAATCTTCTAGTGTTTGTGTCATCCAAAGTGCTTGAGCACAACAACTACCAACTGCAATATATTTGGCCTTAGTAGTGGAGAGGGCAACATAATTCTGTTTCCTACTCGACCAAGAAATAAGTGTTGGGCCGATAAAGTGACAAGTGCCACTTGTGCTCTTTCGATCTAATGAACACCCCGCATAATCAGAATCAGAGTATCCATGTAAAATAAAAGAGTCATTATGAGGATACCATAAGCCTAGTTTAGATGTTCCTATAAGATATCTAAAAATATGTTTCACCGCTTTTAAATGTGATTCTTTTGGGTTAGCTTGAAACCTAGCACATAAACAAACGGCGAACATAATATCGGGTCGAGAAGAAGTTAAATATAATAAAGACCCAATCATACTTCTATAAAGTGTTTGGTCAATTGAAATACCACTTTCATCTTTTCCCAATTTCAATGAAGCACTCATAGGAGTATTTGCATGTTTAAGGCTTTCAAATCCAAATCTTTTTAACATATCATGAATGTATTTGGATTGATTAATAAAAATGCCATCATTTCTTTGTGTAATTTGAAATCCTAAGAAAAAAGAAAGTTCTCCTACCATGCTCATTTCAAATTCATTTTTCATAATTTGAACTACTTCATTACATAACTCTTCATTTGTGGCTCCAAAAATAATATCATCAACATAAATTTGCAAAATAACTAAATCATGATCAATTTGCTTAATGAAGAGTGTAGAATCGGCACTTCCCATTTTATAATCGTGCTTTAATAAGTATTGAGTTAAACGATCATACCAAGCACGAGGCGCTTGTTTTAACCCATAAAGTGCTTTATCTAATTTATAAACATAATTTGGATATTTTTCATTTATAAAGCCAGGGGGTTGTTCTACATAAACCTCTTCTTTTATATACCCGTTTAAAAATGCAGTTTTGACATCCATTTTATATAATTTAAATCTTTTAAAGCAAGCAAATGCAAGAAATATCCTAACCGCTTCTAATCTAGCAACGAGTGCAAAAGTTTCATCATAGTCTACCCCTTCAATTTGTGCATAACCTTTTGCAACTAATCTGACTTTATTTCTAACAATTCTAGAATCACTATCCAATTTATTTTTAAAAATCCACTTTACCCCAACTATAGGATGATTTTTGGGTCGTTCTACAAGATTCCAAACCTTATTACGTTCAAATTGATTAAGTTCTTCATTCATAGCTAAAAACCAAAATTCATCATTTAAAGCGGTGGAAATATCTTTTGGTTCTATTTCAGAGACAAAGCATAGGTTTGAAAACAAAACATGTAAAGAAGAACGAGTACTGACCCCTTTTTGTGGATCTCCAATGATAAGCTCCTTCAGATGATCCTTTGAAAATATCAATTCACTTGGAGGCACATATTCTTCTCTTTCTTCTTCTTTTTCTTCTTCTTTTTCTTCTTCATGCCCTCCATGTTCTTCATAATCATTTTCCATTAAAGGAAGGGGTTTATCTTCTTTTCCCACAACACCGATGCCGATGATTTTTCCTTTTCCATTATCTCCAAATGTTATAACTCCTCCTTTCTTCATCTCCAGGCTAAGGAACTTCTCTTTATTGCCCGTCATGTGCTTTGAACAACCCGAGTCCAAGTACCACACGTCTTCTTTGTCCTTCGCCTGCCAACACACCTAGAAAGAGGATGTGAGTAAAGATCTGGCTACCCAAGTGGTTCCACTCATAGTATAGGTAGAAGCCTTAGGTATCCAGATTTGCTTAATTTTACTTTTCCCTTTCTTCTAGCACGAGTCCGTGGTGTGACCAAATCTATTGCATTTGGCACATGTAATGTAACGAGAAGAATATAACTTCTCTGGACTTTTACTGTAAGAAAGTGTAGCATCCGTTAATTTATTATTATTAGAAATTTTAAAATTCGATTTTCTGGATTTTTCGCTATCACCGGCGGTAGTGGTTATCGCCGGGTGATAGTTTCCAGTCGTGTATCCGAGTCCAAATCTTCCAGATCCGTAACATTGGTAACCTAAGATCATATCCAGTGATCTTTGGCCCAATCCAAACTTTTTCATGGCTAGTGTTAAGTCATGAATCTGGTTTCTCATTTCAGTATTCTCGGATACTAGATTTACACATCTACGTTCAAAAGCTTTATTTCCTTCATGCACTTTGGAAATAGAAGATTTCAGATCTCTCTCTAAAATCTCATTCTTTTTAGTGAGAATTTTTATTTTAGAATGAGCTTTTGAGAGAGACTCTTCAAGTTCTTTTATTCTTCCCAACAAGTGATCACACTCTTGGCAAGACACTTTTTCTTTTCCAAAAGTCTTAATTTCATTTAACAACTTTTTATTTTCAGTTTTAAGAAGATCATTATCTTTTAAACTTTTTTCAAAATATTTGCAAGTCTTTAAAAATTCGAAAAAAATTCATCATAAGTTGGAGGAGTTACCTCAGTGTCGCTTTGGACACTGCTCTCGTCATCAGATATGACGCTTTTTCCCATTAGGCACATATTGGCCTCCTCCTCCTCGCTTGAGCTTGAACTGCTTGCATCCTCAGAAGTAGTATCATCCCATGTTTCAGCTTTCATGACCTTCTTCTTCCCTTTGTGCTTCTTTTCTTTAAGTTCTTTTAAGTACTTTGGACACTTGCTTCGTATGTGTCCTAACTTCCTACAGTGATAGCACTCCGGTGGGGGTCTCTCTTCCTCCTCATCGTCATCCTTTTGTTTTTTTCTTTCTAAACGTCTCCTTAAAATATTTTTTAAAAGTTTTTCTTCTCTCCAGATTTCTCATAATTTTTTTAAATTTTCTAACAAAAAGACTTTCCTCATCTTCTTCTTCCTCCTCAGAATTACTATCTTACTCTTTCTTAGATCTTAGAGCCAACCCCTTCTTCTTTGGCTCCATATACTCTTGTTGTTGAATTTTTAATTCAACTTCATGAGTTTTCAAGTTCCCAATCAGGCTTTCAATATTAAGAGACTTAAGATCATGAGATTCAGAAATAGCCGTCACTTTGGGATTAAATTTAGGGGGGAGAGATCTAAGAAGTTTTCTCACCAAATCACCATTTGAAAAATTTTTACCAAGCACTTTTGAGTCATTCACTATCTTGGTGAATCTGGTGTACATTGAGTCTACGTCCTCATCCACTTCCATCCTAAACTTTTCAAATTCCGATTCCAGTTGAAACAGCTTCGAGTCCTTCACCTACGAGGTACCTTCATGAGTAACTTCAAGTAAATTCCAAATTTCATAAGCATTATTGCAAGCACAAGTTCTATTAAATTCAGTCCTATTTAATGCACAAAATAATGCATTCATGGCTTTTACATTATTTTTGCACCTTAGCTTATCTTGATCATCCCATTTATCTTTTGGTTTTTCCATTTCTACATCTCCTACTGTATAAGTGGGATGAGTATAATTAGACTCTACCATATTCCAAACTTCAATGTCAAGAGAAATAAGAAAACACTTCATCCTAGTTTTCCAGTAATTATAGTCAGATCCAGTGAATAATGGAGATCTACTAATTCCTTGCCCCTCAGAGAAAGCATGGTCATGCTGCGCCATAATTCCTGGTGGTGAAACCGTATTAGGAATAACCAGCTCTGATACCACTTGTAGGATCTTGTGGCGCCCTTAGAGGGGGGGGGGGGTGAATAAGGGCTCTTTAAAATTTTAACAAGTTTTTTATAAAATACGAAATTAGAAGTAAAGTTTGAGACACACCAATGAAATGAAATTCAAGATTTTATTTCTCCAAAATATATATGTAAAATGATTCCAATAAAGCTTGAAATCAAGGCTTACAATGATAATAGTTTTTAGCTTTTTCACCGGTCCTTCTCCCAAGGACCGGTAGGCTATAATCAATATCTCCCTAGATATGGCTACTAGCCTCCCCCTAAATCAAACCTATGATCTAGACACTGCACACAAAGCGGAGATTTACTCCTAAGTCTCACAAGGACCTAGACACCACACACAAGGCGGTGATTTGCCCCTAAGCCACACACGAGCTTAGACACCACACACAAGGTGGTGATTTTTCCTTCCCAATTACAAAGATAAAAAGTGAAAATGAAAGTACAATAGTAAAACTTAAAAACTCCCTCAAAATCACGAGCTCTGAAGATGATGGTGGACCGATGAGAAGATCTCCAATCTTGAACGCACGGTCGTATCTCCTTCGCTCTTGAGATTTCAACGGACCAAGGGAGTTCGTCTGGAAACGGAGATGAAGGCTCTGAAAATTCTCTGGGAAAACTAAACTCTGAATGATCAATCTCTTCCCTGAAATTTTTGGCCGTATATATCACTTCATGCTATCGCCGGCAGTAGAGTTAACGCCCCGCGATAGTGATAACTCTCTGTTGCTTGACACGTGGCACACGTCGCGCGGACTTTCAGATCTGAGAGGAGAACGTGACGATCGTGGGATATCGCTCGGCGACATCGGTATCGCCCCGCGATATCGCTGAACTGTGACTTCGTGTGCGGCAACGTGCAGATCAAGGTTGACGTCAGCAGTAATTGTCCACGCTATCGCCCGCGGTAGCGTTATCGCCAGTGATAGCGCGATTTTCCTTTTCTTCAATGTTATGCTCAACCATTTCTTAGTACTTAAAAAACCTGTTATCCCTGCACATTTAAAACACATACCAAGATCAAATACATCCGTGATTTATTATTCTCAAACAAAGAAGTGCGGAACGCATGCTCCAACAAGTTTCAATTCTTTTAGATATAGTCGATCCGTGCATTCAGATCAAGTTGTCAAAGTCTTCAGTTTTCTCTTGTTCTTCAAGACGTTCAAGGCCAACTATTCAAAGGAACGATGGATCAAAAATTTCAGATCTATTGAAGATTATGTTTTAATCTTTTCTTGTGTAAACCTTTTTAATATTGTAGGAGGTTTTCCCTTCGAGTTATAGATCCTTATTTTAGGATCGAGTTGTAGGAGAGTTTGTTCTCCGAGTTATAGGATAGTTTGCTCTCCGAGTTATAGGAGAGTTTGTTCTCCGAGTGGTAGGAGTTTTGTCTCCGAGTTGTAGGAGTTGAGGCTTCGAGGTGTAAGATTGTTTGCAATATAAGATAAAGGCGAAGTAGCTGAATCTAGCTCTTCGTGGTAGATAGGCAAGGAAGGATAGTGGACATACCCAACTCGAGTAACCACTATAAATCTCTGCATTTTTGTGTATTGATTTTTCAGCAATTTTTATTCCGCAAAAAGATGCACAACTCACATATTCACCCCTCTCTAGGTGATTTAGGTTAGCACTTGATACTTTCAGCTGGTTGATCACATCAACTGAGTCTGGACTCTTCCTCTTTAGTGCAGATGCTTGTGATCATTCATCTTGTTTAGTTGTTCTCCTTTCAGTATTCTTGGCCTTGATTTCTTGTCTCTTAAAGTATAAGAATGGTTTGGGAAGATATTTGGATGACATCCTCTTTGGATTGTTTTTCCTAACCATATTTTCTTTGAAAGTTCATTCCCTCAAACACTGTATATCCAAATACTTGATCCATTCCTCTATATGATAGATGCTATCAATATTCTTTAAGATTTGTCCTTGATATATCCAGGCATTGATTATGATTGATTGCGAATCATCACTCTAATATTCAAAGTCTGGGTCTTATGCCTGTTCAGCTCTCTTCATGGCCATGAACTCCTCATGCAACATGAGTCCTTCTCTCACTTTTTTCTTGGCAAGCTAAACATCCTGAGTTACACTCTCCTGAGCATCAAAATCAAAGTATGATGGACTGTTAGCATCTACAAGAGGTAAGTGGAGAGCAATCCTAATTCCTTGCAGAACCCATAGAGCTTACTCTACATTGACCCCTCTTTCTAGCTTCTTCAAAAATTCTATTTTCCAGATGCTAGGAGTTGGCCTCAAATCTGCTTGACATAGTCTAAAATATATTTTCATTATCCCCTAGAATGATATCTCTAGATTCTTCAGCTAGCTGCATATCGTATACCTGAGTAGAGTACACATAATCTTCAATATGATCCACTCCTTGTCTGATAACTTCATCATTCTGACTCACATACTACTACACACAGATTATATCATATGCAGTCAGACTTATACTTTCATCCAATGAAATTAAGATCTTCATATTTTGGTGCATTGTGCTAACTGCTTTATCAAACCATTTTGTGATTTTTGCATTCATATGTGTAGTATCGTCTTTGAGGAAATCTAGATCATCTATTATATTGGTTTTTCTTTTTTGGACTTCAACCAAGATCTCAGCTTTCATTCCTTTTACTTTCTTATTAATGTGGGTTTTCAAAGATATTGTTTGCTTATCAAGTAGAGTTTTTAAAGATGAGAGAATTTAGCTATCAATAGTGCTTAAGGATGGTTGATGGTGTGATACTTTAGGCAGTGCTTCAACCATAACTTGGCTAAAGCTGATCCACAGGTACTCTTGACCAGCCAACTTAGTGTGAGTTGTTATCTTAGTCTCTAAGGACAAAGGGAAGATTTCTCCTAGAGTAGGGACCTCAGATTGAGGCTCTCCCTCACTATTATCATAACCTCCACTTAAGAAGTCTTCAAAAGAGACAATCTTCTTCTCTCCATCATTCTCTCCATCAGCTGGGGCACTGGACTTTTCTTGATCAGCTACCTCCCCCTCAGTATATACAACCACCTTTAGAAGAGTACATGTATCAACTAAATCAAAATATACTTGAACTCATATATCTTGAAAATTTTCTTCATCCTCAATAAACGGTGACATGTAGGGATTATGGATATGGTCAATATCCTCTTGGTCATCAACACCCTTGCTCCCTAATTCAAATTTAGAATCTTCTTCCACGACCACCTTCTTTCCTTTATCATTACTTTGTCCATTCTTCTTAGTTTGGCCTTTTGGCAGTACCCTACCCGACTCATCTTCCCCCTCTTTCAGCCGTTTCCCCCTTTCTCTTTGGCCTCTCTCTATCTCTCTTTGCCTCTCGCTGAAGGAGGTCCGCCGCCGCCGCCGCTGCTCCGCCGCGCCGCCGCCGCTGCTCCGCCGCCGCCGTCGCTGCTTTGGAGAGCCGCCGCCGCCGTTGTTTTGGAGGAGAGCGCCACCGCTGTGCCGGGTTTTGAAAGGGGCTGCCGCTGTGCAGTTTTTGGGTCGGCCTTGCCGCCGTTTTTGGGAGGAAGACGCCGTCGTCGTAGAGACGCCGTCGGAGTTTGGGTTGCCGCCGTGCTTGGCCGTGAGGAACATCCTCTTTCTTCGGCCGTTTTGCCGCAAGGTATCCGGGAGTCACTTTTTTTATCTCATTTTGTATAGGGGTAATTTATCCCCATTTGTAACACTATGTATTTTGTGTTGAATGAGATTGTGACTGCCATTCCCGCCTGTGGACGTACCCATTCAGGGGGAACCACATTATTTCTGGTGTCCTTTTGTGCTTTTGTGTTTTCTGTCATTATTACTTGTGCCAGCATCAGGTATTCTGCACTTCAGCACCGCTTCGAATCCCAACAAGTGGTATCAAAGCGAGGTTGCGGGCTGACACTTTTGTTTAAAGGACGAGTTATTTCCGATCTCGAGTGTACACTTGGGTGTGGTAGTTTACGACCGTTGGTCCGCTGGCTATCCCCTTAGTTGTGCACTGCTGAGGTCGCCAACTCAAGTTTTGTGTTCCGTGCAGTTTCTGCGTTCCGTTCTCGATGGCTTCATCTATTCCTGGTGCTATGGCCAAGTTTGATGGGAAACACAACTTTGGTCTATGGCAAGTCAAAGTTCGTGCACTACTGATAAAAGAAGGTTTACACCGTGCCCTACTGGGAAAGACCAGTAAGGATGTTGAGGTTTCTGATCGTATGTGGGAGGACATGGATCTCAAAGCGTTGTCCACCATACAGCTTTGCTTACATGATGACGTGCTATATGGAGTTCTTTCAGAGACGACTGCCTCTGGCATTTGGGCAAAGCTGGAGAGTACCTATATGACAAAGTCTCTCCCCAACCGGATCTACCTCAAGCAGCAGCTGTACAAGTTTAGCATGAAGGAGGGATCCTCTATTCATGACCACCTGAACAGTTTCAACAGACTGTTATCGGAGTGTCTCAGCATGGATATTCAGGTGGATGAAGAGGATAAAGCAGTGATCCTTTTGAACTCTCTTCCAAAGCTCTATGAGAGCATGGTTACTACCCTTACCTACAGTAAGTATGTCTTGGACTTGGAAGAGGTGACTGCGGCCCTACTCTCAGATGACATCCGGAATCGGTCTTCAGGTTCTCATGTTACTGAAGACTCCGTTCTATATTCTCGAAGTCATTCTGGTTCTGATAGAGGGGGCAAGTATAAGTCAAAGGGCAGTTCAGATTTATACTGCAAATACTGCAAGAAGAAGGGTCACGTGATCAAGGACTACTGGAAGCTTCAGAACAAAGAAAAAGGGAAGAGCCCTGGTGATGAAAAGGGGAAGTCTGACATATCCCTGTGCTTTGAGGATGTGGGGGACAACCTCATCTAGGTCATCCTTCTCTCTGCTCTTCTACTTTCCGTTTATATGTTCGTGCTTCCTGTTCTGTTTGTTCCCTATGTTGCTTGCTTTCCTTTCCCTTCATTATGTTCATGTTATTCCTGTTATCTTTCTTATAACCTGTCTTTGGGTTATTTATTCCGATCATTACTCCGTTGTATGAATGCTTTTGTTTCACCCTGGTACCTAAGCTCTTTCATTGTTACTCCTTCGTCACATGAGCTTAGTGTGTGTGTCTAATCAACATTTCCTGATTAGCTCGTATAGGGGTTCTCTTTATCCATGTTGAGATCAGTTTTGCCTGCATTCAATTGTTGATGTGTTTACATTTATCATTTCTCTCCCCGCGCACATCATTTCTGGAGTCTGTGATATTTTCTTTTGCTTTGGGAGACCACCGCTGGAGGTGGAGCAGTTAGACCTTTGCTTCAGGTGGAGCATTTCTGGAGTAGTCACGTCAATCCAGTTTGTGTATTACTCAGATTGAAGGAGTTCACTTTATCTGCCCTTGGCGGGAGCAGATTCAGTTGATGCGATTTGCATCGTTCTTGGTGGCAACTTGGTTGGTTGGAGTTATCTCGGCAGGTGGAGTTTGTTAGGTTTTTGCCTCCATTAACTCCTCAACCCCGTACCAAACCTCCGGGTGCGCAAGGAAATTTTTCCGGGGCGAATTTATGCAATTTCCAATTCTGGCAGAAAAGTCGCAACCTCAGAAAAGGAGGTTACAACCTTGCTTTTCCTGACTTGTTTTCAGGATTTCCTGAACCGATTTTTATTTGGTTTAATTATTAAACCTATATATATTATTCCTGCAGCCCTAGCGTACCCTACCCGACTCATCTTCCCCCTCTTTCAGCCGTTTCCCCCTTTCTCTTTGGCCTCTCTCTCTCTCTCTCTCTTTGCCTCTCGCTGAAGGAGGTCCGCCGCCGCCGCCGCTGCTCCGCCGCGCCGCCGCCGCCACTGCTCCGCCGTCGCCGTCGCTGCTTTGGAGAGCCGCCGCCGCCGCTGTTTTGGAGGAGAGTGCCACCGCTGTGCCGGGTTTTGAAAGGGGCTGCCGCTGTACAGTTTTGGGTCGGCCTTGCCGCCGTTTTTGGGAGGAAGATGCCGTCGTCGTAGAGATGCCGTTGGAGTTTGGGTTGCCGTCGTGCTTGGCCGTGAGGAACATCCTCTTTCTTCGGCCGTTTTGCCGCAAGGTATCCGGGAGTCACTTTTCTTATCTCATTTTGTATAGGGGTAATTTATACCCATTTGTAACACTGTGTATTTTGTGTTGAATGAGATTGTGACTGCCATTCCCGCCCGTGGACGTACCCATTCAGGGAGAACCACGTCATTTCTGGTGTCCTTTTGTGCTTTTGTGTTTTCTGTCATTATTACTTGTGCCAGCATCAGGTATTCTGCACTTCAGCACCGCTTCGAATCCCAACACAGGGTTGCTTGTGTTGGAAGTGACTCAAAATCAAGATTCTGATCTGCTGTTAAAGACAATGGATCTGATAGTTTTGTGTCTTCTTCAAACTACTGCCAGGACTTGCAGAACTCTGAAGAAACTACTTCTCTTCCCAATCAGAAATTGATTCTAAGATTGCTGTCGCTAATGAGAATTGTAACAACTAATTGTTTTTGCTTTCAAGTCAACTGATCATAATTTGTACTTCTGGCACATTTATAATGGCGAGAAAGAAGACGAAGTTCCGGCACTATGTGTGTTCAGAAAACTTTAATTTTTTTCTCCTTTAAGCCAATCTTTCCCTTTTATAGTCAACTGATCAACGACTCTTTGTCCTGTAGGCCCAGCCTTAAAGGACGAGTTACCACCTTCCTTTTGCAGAAAAGTACAACAGTTGGCTACCGGCTCCATTAAAGGCATACTACATCATTCCCGCAAAGAATTTGAAATGCGTTGACTTTGTTGACTTTGTTGACGTCAGCCATTCTGTACTTGGCCAAATTCACAGAATCACTCCAGGCATTGAGAGCAGTGAGTGAATGACCATCACTCAATGCTTTTTACCTTAGCTTATTCTTCATCCCTTTCTGCATCCATGATATTGAGAGTGTTGAGTGAACAAGCTTCACTCAATGCTTCCGTACTTTGAATAATTTTGCTCTGCATGAAGGCGTTGAGCGTGTTGAATTCTCTCAACCCTATCTTCCTTTTGCCTCAATATTTGACTAGGCGTTGAGTGAGCTGGCTTCACTCAATGCTTTTGGACTTAATCAAGTTTTGGTTTCTTATTAGGCTTTGACTGCGGTAGCATGACTTAATTCTTTCTTCCACTAGCGTTGAGTGAATTGGCTTCACTCAATGTTTTTATACATAGATAGATTTTCCTGTCTTTCTTCTTGAGCTTTGATAGAATCAGTATGACATTGAGTGAACCCGCTTCACTCAATGCTTCTGGACATAGAATCTTTTTCTGACAGAATCTCTCTAGCTTTGACAGAATGTGCTTTACTTAACGAATAAGCTGTATGACATTGCGTGAGTTGTCTTCACTCAATGCTTGTAGACTTAGTTAATTTTTCTGCTTGCTGAAGCTTAGACTTTGACTGTCCATACCTGTCTCAACGCTTTTTGGCATATGGCATTGAGTGAACTGGCTTCATTCAACGCCCATGTAGTTAGCAGAGTTCCTTGCTTGCTATCATCTGTTCATGACTTCTGGCTTTGAGTGAGCTTGCTCCACTCAACGCCTATGGACTTAGTGGAATTTATCTATCTAGCTTCCTTCCTTAAGGCATCTGGCTTTGAATGAGCTTATTCCACTTAACGCTTGTGGACTTAGTAGAATTTCTGCCTGACTAACAACATACTATATGTCCACCTATCCAGTCAATGTGATAAAGACTAACCTGCATTCATGAACTCAAACACACATCAAATATAACTTATGTGTATGTCATTGACTTTTTTGACTTCTTATAAATCTGGGATATTGAGATCAATGGACCTAACAATCTCCCCCTATTTGAAGAAGTCAAAACCTTTTTTTCAAAATTTTCAAATTTCTTAGTCAGTGACATACACAACATATGCAGTAATAGAATGTACTATTATAACAGATCAGATCTAAGAAGGTTACCACATTACCACCTGTATGGTGAGCATCACTTACTCCCCATGTTTTTCTGCATGATATTGATCATCACCTTAGGCTTTAATATCACTTGATCAACTTGATACCACTGGATCAATCCCTTCTCTCCCTCTTTTTAACTTCTGAATAGTTAGGGAGGAGCTGGTCTGCCTTGATTTTCTTCTCCCCTAGCCGATTGCAGATGATACCACTAATGCAGCTGCTAGCTTCCTTTCTTTTAATGAGGCCAAGTTTGCTCCTACGGCTGCTGGACTTGCTCCCCTCAATTGAAGCATCTTTTGTCATCATGTTCTTGATAGGCACTTTGGTCTCCATGTCACTTACGATCTTCTTCACCTACAAGAAGAACAAATCCTATAACACAAAATACCATATGGAGTAATTGAAGCTATACCAAGTTCAACATACCCAACTCAAACTTGATGGTGTTGAACTTTACTTCATCTAATGGATTAGTAACGATGTCAGCCACTTGCTTGTCTGTAGGGACAAAATCTAGACTGATGTCTTCCTTATATATATACTCCATAATAAAATGATATCTAATTTCTATGTGCTTAGTCCTGCTATGTGAGATAGGATTTCTAGTAAAAGAAATAACACTAGTAAAATCATAATATAGAGGATTTCTACTTATTTAGATATTATAATCCTGCTGCTGATGCTAAATCCACAACAATTAAGCATATCAGCTACTTGCTGAAATGTACTATGACTCTATAGTTGATATTACAACACTTGTTTGCTTCTTGCTACCTTGTGAAATGTACTCTGACTCTACAGTTGATATTACAACACTTGTTTGCTTCTTGCTGCTCCAAGATTCTAGTCTTCCTCCCAAGAATTGATAGGTGCCAGAAGTGCTTTTCATGTCCTCTTTACATCCTATAAAATCTATATCTGAATAGCCTGTTAGTTCAAAATCTCTATTTTTAGGGTACAATAGGCCAAGATCTGGTGTGCCCTTAAGATATCTTAAGATCCTCTTTGCAACAGAGTAGTGAGATTCTTTAGGGCAGACCTGATACCTAGCACAGACACATGTAGCATACATGATGTTAGGCATACTAATAGTAAGATATAGAAGGGAGCAAATAATCCCTCTATACAAAGTTTCATCAACAAGTTTCCCTGCTTCATCTTTGTTTATATGCATACTTGACCCCATGGGAGCTTTCATGGTGGAGGCATTCTCCGTTTCATATTTCTTAATCAACTTCATGGTGAACTTGGACTGGGATATGGACAAGCCATCATCAGTCAGTCTAACTTGGAGTCCCAAGAAAAACTTGAGCTCACCCATATTGCTCATCTCAAACTTCCCTTGCATAAGTTTAGCAAACTTCCTGCAAAGGTTATCATCAGTAGATCTAAAGATAATGTTATCAACATATATTTAGACTAGAATGATCTTGCCCTTAGATTCCATTTGGAATATATCTTGTCTATCTTCCTATTTGAGAATTTATTCTTAATGAGGAAGCTAGACAATGTCCATACCATGCTTTAGGGCTTGCTTAAACTCATATAGAGCTTTCTTAAGTTTATAAATAGAATCAGGAGAGTTAAAATTAACAAAACCTGGAGGTTGTTCAACATAGACCTCTTCCTTTAAGTCCCCATTCAGGAAAGCTGACTTTATATCTATCTGGTATACTTTGAATCCTTGGTAGGCAGCAAATGCAAGGAAGAGTCTTATAGCTTCCAATCTGGCTACATGGGTAAATGTTCGATCAAAATCTATCCCTTCTTCTTGACTGTATCCTTCAGGCACCAGTCTAGCCTTGTTTTTCACTATAATGCCATTTTCATCAAGTTTATTTCTGTAAATCCACATGACTCCAATGACATTATGTAATTTTGGTCTGGGAACCAGCTTCCAGACCTTACATCTTTTGAACTATTTCAGTTCCTCTTGCATTGCTCCAATCCATAATTGGTCTATATTGGCCTCTTCAAATTTCTTGGGCTATACTTGTGTCAGAAAACTTGAGTATAAGATTGTATTCAGACTTCTACTTCTTGTCATCACTCCTTGGCTTGCCTCACCAATGATTTGGTGTACTGGATTATCTCTCAGATGCTTGACAGTTGGAGGCAATCTAACTTCAGCTTCCTGTTCTATATTGTCTCCATTTGGCTGATCTTCAACCACTTTTAGTGAGTCTTGTGCTTCCTCTGTATATCGCATATATTTACGATTATGTTGGACTACTAGATCATCTTCCTTGATGGTGTGTTTGTCCATCAATTGTTCTGTACCTGCAATACTAGGAGAAGAGCTTGGCAGTTCATAATTAATCTTATTTAATTCATCAAACACCATATGAATTGACTCTTCTACTACTTGACTTGTCAAGTTGTAGATCCTATATGCCCTGTTATGGTTGCTGTACACAACAAAGATCCCTTCATAGTACTTGACAACAAACTTAGTTATATAGGACTCTATATTGTTCAACACAAAGCACTTGCTAACAAAGACCCTGAAATAGGATAAGTTTAGTTTTCTGCCTTTCAAGATCTCATAAGGAGTCTTCTTGTGGCTCTTGGTGATAGAAGCCCTATTAAGGACATGACATGCAGTGTTTACTGCCTTAGCCCAGAAATATTCTGGGAGAGTTGTGTCATTCAGTAAGGTCCTTCCAACTTCTATGAGAGTCCTATTTTTCCTCCCAGCTATTCCATTTTGCTGGGGTGTTCTAGGAGAGGTGAATTCTTGGTGAATCCCTTATTCTTCACAGAAACTTATCATGCTTACAGATTGAAATTCATTCCCATGGTCATTTCTGATTTTAACCATAGTACTGTCTAGTTCATTCTATATCTGCTTGACAAAGGTCTTGAAGACATCAAGGGTTTCATCCTTTCTCTTAAGAAATAACACCCACGTAAATCTAGAATAGTCATCAACCACCACAAGGGTGTAGACTTTCCTACCAAGACTATGAACTAGTATAGGATCAAACAAGTCCATATGTAGGAGGTATAAACACCTCACTAATTCTTTGGTCCCAATGCCCTTGAAAAAGATATCTTGGTATGTTTTCCCTTTTGGCATGTAGAGCAGATACCCTCCTTAGTGCACTTCATCTTGGGACCATTCCTAACTAGCTATTCACTAAAGAGCTTGCCTATGGTTTTATAATTCAGATGAGCTAGCCTCTTGTGCCACTGAACGCAGTATGAGGCTTTCTCATCTAAAACTAGGTATATATGGGAGTCTATATCTAAATATAGAAAATTTGAACAATAGATGTTCCCACTCCTAGTGTAACACCAAAAAGGAGTAGTGGTCATTGGATACTACCGTGTGACGATAGTCGTATCGTAGGAAGTAACTCAATGAATTAAAAGGATAAATGCTCGGGTTTTAACTGCCTGGAGATAGTAGGCTATCGTGCCGCGTTAGCAAAATGCCTTCGGTAAGACCACTCAATACTTTCGAAGAATCATTGAGAGCGCTAATGCTAGGAGATAGGCGTTACCGCGCTGCGCTAGCCGCTTGATGAATGTCGAAAGGATTTCTCGAGTAACCAGTCTACCGCCGGGTGCTAAAGAGGTATCATAGGGCGATAGCTCTAGATAGTGGTGCTAGCTGGTCAAAGCGGTTACCGCTTGTGTTACTGCGTGGTGGTAGGAGTTACCGAGAGGCGGTAGAGTTTATATAAATGCATAGAATTGAGATTTTATTCTCATCTTCTGATAGACTTGCTCTTCTTTACTTTTGGAGAGGAAAGAGGAGGAACATTTAGGACACTTGTGGAGATCGATCCAAGGTGTGCTTGTGATTAGAATCGCGAGTTGATGCTAGATCTGCGGAGAGGAAGTTGTGATGATCAATTCCATCCGGATCAAAGATCACAGTCATGGCTCAGAAGAGAACTACAAGGGTAACGATCTTCCTTCTTGGATAAGTGAAATCCTTCTTTTGGCATATAAATGGAATCCCCCACCAAAAGGTGGAGAATCGAGGGAATTCCTTTGGCTTGATTAATGAAATCCCCAGTGAGTCTTGCATATAGATCCTAAAATGTGTAGTATGGAATAAACATGCTGTGTGAAGCCCATCATAATAGGTTGGTCTGGATTGGTGATGTTTATTTTGCGTGCCAGAGAAGACTCAGAGTATAAACGAGTAATATGTGGGGTTTGCGAGGTACTGGAGTTACATTCTAATAAAATACCCTAGAAAGCCACAGTTGAAGAACAGTTGGATACCGCTGGGCGATAGTGAGTACGCCAACGGCGAGCTCTTGGTGAGCTATTTGTGCTGAATGTTATGGAAAGACCAATATTTATGGCACTACATGATGCTACAGGGTTGGGTTAAGTTTGGGCATAGAAAGAGAGCTTCTGTTGGTCCCGCCAAGAGTTCGTGATGAACGCTGGCACTAACTCCCTTTTTGATTGTGAAGCCTGTCTGTGGGAGACTGTAAGGCTAATCTATGAACTGCGAGCTCTTAAAGGCCAGTGAGCCGAACCGGTAAGGGGAAAGCTGACTCGCGTCAAGTGATTATTTGAGCAATGAACAAGGCTGAACTGTACCTGCGTTATGTATGACCGACTGGTAGACCGAGGTTATTGGTCTCGTTGGAGCAGATAATAAGAGTCTTAGGCTTGCACGCCATTAATACTAGAATGCTTAAACTTGCCGTTATGTCTGGGACCTCTGAACGGTGGTAGGACCCTAGTTTTTCGGTACACTAATAATGTGACCTGAGTGCACAGAGCGTCGGGCCGTTTGACCGACGTTTGTGATATATTGAACTGTGCGTTAGTGCATGTTTTTGTGATATATCTGCTTGTGAAAATACCATGCCTACAGGGAAGGAATACCACTACCCTGGGAAAGCGGTAGAGTAGTTATAAATTGGTCAGCTGAATGATGACCGTTGCCTTATTTTCCACCCTCACGGTGGATTGTCTCTATCCAAGTGTTGGAGAGCTGAGAGGGAAATAGAGGGCTGAAGCCCTTGCTGATATGCTGGCCCTTGAAGGACGAATGGAAAAGTTTTACTGTTGTCATGTGTGGCCGGCCTGCGTGCCGATGTTTGTAATCCACACTTGTGAAGTTTAACTATAAGGCCTTAAGGTCAAACACTTTTGTGTATTTCTGCAGACATTCCTGTGATATGTATAAATGTGGTTGTTTATATATAATGGACATTCATGATTGTTGAGTTAAGTATTAACCCCTAAAGCTCCCGCTAGAATGCTTTGAGTTAGGATGCGTGTACTAGTTTTGATATTCATAAGTAACGTCTCTGACTGTCCGCGGAATATGGCGCTGCGCCCCGACCAGACCCTCTGTTATATTTCATGTGACGTACAGAGGTGTTACAATTTGGTATCAGCTTGTCTTGGTCTTCCTCCTTCGAATTCATGGTCGAATTCTTTTGAGGGGTGGCGAACACGTGTTCGTGCGAACCATTATAACATAAATGAACTCAAGAATGTCCACATAAGAAAGAAGATACACTTGTTTATGGAACCTGCACAATTCTTTTAATTGCGTTTCCGCTTTGGTTGGTCGCTAAAGTGTGTCTTGTATGCTTTTATGTGACTCGAAGTGGTGCAGGACAGTCTGAGCCCCAGCATTCTGTTGAAAGTGCGACACCAGCTGAGGTGCCCACACCTCCTTCTTCTATGGATATAGTGCATTTAGTTGCTGAGGCATTGTTTGCAATGATACACACACATCATACTGGGCAAGCGCAACCTGCAATGGTGCTAGAATAGGTTGGTGTGAGACTAGAACCTGTGAAGGATGTGGTAGATGTACGAAAAATGGAATGACAACTGAAGTAGTTCATGGGTTTCAGTCCTCCTACGTTCACGGGTGCAGGATCCCCAATACAGGCAGAGAACTGGCTTGCATGAATCAAGAGGAAATTGACTGTGATACGAACTGAGGAGGAACAAAATGTCACTTTGGCCACTTTCCTGTTAGAAGGAGAGGCTCGGCTTTGGTGGGACGAAATGGATCTGCACCACTTAGTAGGCAAACAACTAACAGAGGTCTCGATAGGGAAGTTTTTGAGACTGTTCTTGGTGAAGCATTTGCTGTCGGCGCAACGCATAGCCATGGAAAATGAGTTCCAATGTCTAACTCAGGGAGAAATTAGCGTTGATACCTACTTACATGAGTTTACAAGATTGGGATGCTATGCAGGGTCTACCTTCGCCGAAGAAGCGCGTAAGACCAATAGGTTTTACGAGGGACTGTGGGATGAGCTAAGATTTCTTCTCTCGAGTTCGGTGAACCAAGGGTTTCAAGCGTTGGTAGATACGACCCGTATATTGGAAAAAGATATGAAGTGGGTACATGACAAGAGGGACTTAGCGGTGACAAAGTCCGAGTTCAAACAGCGCATCCTGAAAAGTCGGGTTACCGAAAGAGATAGGGTAAGAGGTCCAAGTCTTCTAGATATGCTCCTTTTACAGTTGCGTCTGGAGCAACTTCTAAGAAAGAACCTCGTGCATGTTATACATGTGGAAAGGTTGGTCATCTAGCATGTGACTGTCGGGTTGGTCCGCCAAAGTTTGAGAAGAAGGGAGGAGCTACATATACTGAAAAGGGAAAGGCGGTGGAGTCCACTACATCCCAGTATGCTCCAACCCAACCAAGGGTGTACAATCTTGGACAACAAGAGGCCATCAAACATGCCGATGTGGTCACAGGTATGAATAATATAGATTGATGCTCTGTATACTATATATCTTGTGATTTGTATGTTTGTAACTTGAGTGTTCTAGGCTTTGTCCTTATTCGGGACTATCCGACGAGAGCACTGTTCGATGCAGCTGCTACACATTCGTTTCTATCTGAGGATTTTGTGTCACGGAACGGAGTGCCTACTCGTATAGTGACAGATAGTGTGAAGGTTTTATTGCCTAATGGATGCGTGATGCGTGCAGATAGGTCTTGCTATGTTGAGGTGCAGTTAGGAAGTCAGGATTTCGGATTAGAAGTTTCCGTACTACCGATATCTGAGTTCGATGTGATCTTTGGTTGGAATGGCTCTCGGAGCAGTGTACCTGTTTTGATTGTAACTCAAAGGAAGTCACACTAGGTCAGAATACTGAGCTAGAGACTACATTCACTGGTATGCAAGGATCGAGCAAGATATTAATGTCTGTTCTCCAAGTAGTCAAGTTTGTTCGGAATGGAGCGAAGTTATTCTTCACGCTTATTGAGGCTGTTGAGCCGAATACCAGTTTGCGTGATGTTTCGATTGTATTGGAGTTCGTAGATATGTTTCTGAAGGATCTTCCGGGGTTACCGCCCAAACGGGAGATTGTCTTCTCTATTGAGTTGGTGCCAGGTGCAAAACCTGTGGCCCACTCACCATACCGTGTTGTGCCAAAGGAAATGGCAGAACTGAAGGTTCAACTACAATAACTGCTAGAGCAAGGATATATATGCCCAAGTATGTCACCTTGGAGTGCTCCGGTCCTATTTGTGAAAAAGAAGGATGGAAGCTTGCGGTTATGCATTGACTATCGAGAGTTGAATAAGCTGACGGAGAAGAACAAGTAACTGATTTCATGGATTGATGACTTGTTCAATCAACTAGTGGGATCAACTGTCTACTCTAAGTTGGACTTAAAGTCTGGCTATTACCAGTTAAGGATTCGGGAATGTGACATTCCTAAGACAACGTTTGGTACACGCTATGGTAATTACGAGTTCACTGTAATGCCGTTTGGGCTAACAAATGTGTCGTCGGTATTCATGGACCTAATGCACCGACATTTCGAGAGTACTTGGACTTATTTGTCATCATCTTTATTGACAACATTTTAGTATACTCTCAATCTAAAGAAGACCATGCAAACCATTTACGAATGGTGTTGCGCACCCTGAGAAAGAACAAGATCTATGCAGAGTTCTTAAAGTGTGAGTTCTGGCTGTCGTCAGTGGCCTTTCTTGGCCATGTGGTCAGTGGAGATTGCATTGCGGTGGATCCTGTAAAGATAGTTGCGATACAGGAGTGACCAGTGTTGTCTTCTGTGGCTGAAGTTTGGAGTTTCCTTAGACTTACGGGCTACTACAGGCGCTTCGTATTCGTGGAAATCCTTGCCTTTCACCACACAGATGAGGAAAGATCAGAAGTTCGTTTGGACGTCGTAGTGCACGCGAGGTTTTGAAGAGCTAAAGAGTTGTTTGACTACGATGCCTATTTTGACGTTGCCGTGTGGTACAGATGGCTATGAGATTTATAGTGATGCGTTAGGGAGAAGCTTAGGCTGTGTTCTTCTTCGGTTTGGCAAAGTGATAGCTTATGGATCACGTAAGTTTAAAGTGCAAGAACGGAACTACCCCGTCCATGACTTGAAGTTGGTGGCAGTGATATTTGCACTTAAATTGTGGCATCATTACTTATATGGTGTGAAAGTTGACATCTTCACGGACCATAAGAGTCTGAAGTATCTTCTAGATCAAAAGGATCTAAATATGTGATAGTGGCGGTGGATAGAGTTTCTTAGGGTCTACACCTTCCAGATTCACTATACTCCCGGGAAGGGAAATGTGGTCACAGATGCCTTGAGTCGTAGGACTCTAGCAAGGGCAAGTTGGTTGCCGATACATGATGAGCGTCTGATCCAGGAATTGGAGAACTTTGACATTTCTTGTGTTGACAAGAATGCCACTGTGAATGCATGCCTGAACTGGATAGAGGTTCAATATGACCTTTCGGATAGGGTTTGGCGAGAAACGAAACTCGATAAGAGTCTACAACGCTATGCAGGGGATGCATCAAATGCCCAATTCTCCTTGGATGACATACTTTTATGAAAAGCTGGTCTTTTGTGCACCTGAATGTGGGTAAACTTTGTGAGGAATTGATGTACGAAGCACATTTTACAAAATACTCAATTCACCCAGGGAGCATGAAGATGTATAAGGATATGAAAAAGGTGTTCTAGTGGCCAGGTTTGAAGGACATAGTCCATTACGTGGCAAAATATCAAACTTGTTCCTTAGTGAAGGATGAATGCCAAAAACCCAGTGGTTTCCTAAAGTCATTACCAATCCCGATATGGAAGTTCGATGACATTTCTATGGATTTTGTGCATGGTCTGCCAAGATCTCAGAGCGAAAATGACGCCGTGTGGGTGATCGTTGACCAATTAACTAAAGTGTCACACTTCATACCAAAGAAGAAGGATGATTCAGTGGAAAAATTGGCCAAGCGGTATGTGGATAATATCGTACGATTGCACGGCGTGCCCCGTAACATCGTAAGTGATCGAGATGGGCGCTTCACTTCAAATGATTGGAGGCTAATCCATCAGTTGATGGGGACTAAACTAAAGTTCAGTACGGTCTTTCATTCACAAACAGATGGCCAGAGTGAGAGGAACAATAGAACAATGGAGGATATGCTCCGTATGAGTCCCCTGGATTTCAGGAAGAGGTAGGAAGATCACCTCTATATGGTTGCATTCGCTTACAACAATAGCTATACAAATGGTGACTTTGAAGCTTTTTATGGTATAAAGTGACGTACACTGTTAGCTTGGGCAGAATCAGGCAAAAATAACTTGTATAAGCGGAAGGAAGTTGAAGAAGCTAATTCAATAATACGAACTATCCGAGAGTGGCTACTGATAGCTCAGGATAGGCAGACAAAGTACTACAAGGCCAAACACCGAAACATGGAGTTTGCGGTGGGCGATTGGGTATACTTGAAGATCAACCCATTCAAAGACATGTCCAGGGTTCAGCGCTTGAAAAAGTTAAGTCCGAGGTATCTTGGTCTGTTTGAGGTGGTGGAGCGAGTTGGAGAAGCTGCCTATCGGCTAGCTCTTTCAGCAGAATTGAGTGGCTTATACGATGTGTTCCACATATTGGTGCTTCGAAAAGCTCTGAAAGAGCCAACTCACGTGGTTAAGGATGATCGAGTACCTGCCGATAGTAGGCTAACAACAAAAGTTAGGCCCATTCAGTTCGAGGATACGTCGATCAAGCAGCTACGAAACAAGATAATCCGGATGGTCAAGGTCTAGTGGGTAGGGCTGATATCGAGTCGAGTTCGAGCGATTTTGGCTCGGCTCGAAATCGAAATTTTCGACTCAAACTCGGCTCGAAATCGACTCGAAATCGAAATTGATTTCGAGTCGAGTCGGCTCGACTCGAAATGACTCGATTCCGAGTCGGCTCGAAATCGAATCGAGTCGGCTTGAAATCGAATTGGATCAGCTCAAAATCGAATCAAGTCGGCTCGAAATTGAGCAATTTTTTTGTTTTATTCCTATTTTGATCAAAATTAAATTGGAAAACCTATAAATTTAACAAATGAAACACATAAAGCCTTCATTTTATTCATTTAAATTTAAATTTTGTTACTTTTAATCTTAAAATAAGAATTTATTAATAAATAAATTTTTTTTTAAATTAATTCGAGTTGATTCGAATCATATTTCGAGCGATTCAAGGCTGGCTCGAAATCGACTCGAAATCAGATTCGAGTCAAATTGAATCGACTCAAATTGAGTCGAATCAATTTTAACCGATTCCGATTCGGCTCAATTTTCGAACGATTTTCGAGCGACTTTCGAGTTTCGAATAATATGCTCAGCCCTACTAGTGGGACAACTGTGGTTGTGAGGAGCTGACATGAGAGCGAGAGCAAACCATGCGTATTGAATATCCCGAGTTGTTTGGGTAACATTGTTATAACAATGTTTTTATGAATAAAAAGTTTTGTGACATTTAAGTTGTTGTCTTTCTTATAGTTGTATGTAAATTTCGGGACAAAATTCTGTAAGGAGGGGAGGATTGTAATACCCCAAAGGAGTAGTGGTCATTGGAGACTACCGTGCGGTGATAGTCTTATCGCAGGCGGTAGTTCAGTGAATTAAAAGGCTAAATGCTCGAGTTTTTACTGCCTGGCGATAGTAAGCTATCGCTCCGCATTAGCAAAATGCCTTCGGCAAGACCACTCAACGCTTTTAAAGAATCATCGAGAGCACTAATGCTATGCGATAGGCGTTACCGCGCCGTGCTAGCCGCTCGACGAACGTCGAAAGGATTTCTCGAGTAACTAGTCTACTGCCAGGCGCTAAAGAGGTATCGCGGGGCGATAACTCTGGATAGCGACGATAGCTGGTCAAAGTGGTTACCGCCTGTGTTATTGTGCGGCAGTAGCGTTTGTATAAAGGTATATACTTGAGATTTTATTCTCATCTTCTGATAGAATTGCTCTTCTTTACTACTGGAGAGGAAATAGGAGGAATGTTCAGGAACTCTTGTGGAGATCGATCCAAGGTATGTTTTTGATTGGAATTGCGAGTCGACGCTAGATCTGCGAAGAGGATGTTGTAACGATCAATTACATCCAGATCAAAGATCACAGTCATGGCTCCGAAGAGAACTACAAGGGTAACGATCTTCCTTCTTGGACAAGTGAAGTCCTTCTTTTGGCATATGCATGGAATCCCCCACCAAAAGGTGGAGAATCGAGGGAATTCCTTTGGGTTGATTCATGAAATCCCCAGTGAGTCTTGCATATAGATCCGAAAATGTGTAGTACAAAATACACATGATGTGTGGATTCCATCTGGACAGGTTGGTTTGGATTGGTGATGTTTATTTTGCATGTCGGAGAAGGCTCCTGGTATAAAAGAGTAATATACGGGGTCTGCGGGATACTGGAGTTGCATTCCAGGAAAATACCATAGAAATCCATGGTTGAAGACCAGTAGGATACCGCCAAGCGACAGTGAGTATCACCAACAACTAGCTCTTGGTGAGCTATTTGTATTGAATGCTATGGATAGACAAATGTTTCTGGCACTACAGGATGCTGCAGGGTTTGGGTTGAGTTTGGGCGCAGAAAGAGTGCTTCTGTTTGTCCTGCCAAGCGATCGTGATGAATGCTGGCACTAACTCCCTTTTTGATTGTGAAGCCTGTCTCTACTTGACTGTGAGGCTAATCTGTGATTTGCGAGCTCTTAAAGGCCAGCGAGTCGGACAGGTAAGGGGAAAGCTGACCCGCGTCGGGTGACGATTTAAGCAATGAGCAAGGCTGAACTGTACCTGTGTTACGTCTGACCGACTGGTAGACCGAGGTTATTGGTCTCGTTGGAGCGCATAATGAGAGTCTTATGCCTGTGCGCCATTAAGAATGCTCAAACTTGCCATTATGTCTGGGACCACTGAACGGTGGTGGGACGATAGTTTTTCGGTACAACGATAATGTGACCTGAGTGCACGGAGTGTTGGGCCATGCAACCGACGTTTGTTATATATTGAACTGTGCATGAGTGCACATTTTTGTGATGTATCTGCTTGTTAAAATACTATGCCTGCAGGGAAGAAATACCACTACCCCGGGAAAGGGGTAGGGTTGTTATAAATTGGTCAACTAAATGCTGACCATTGCCTTGTTTTCCACCCTCGTGGTGGATTGTCTCTATGCAGGTGTTGAAGAGCTGAGCGAAAAATAGTGGGCTGAAGCTCTTGCTACTATGCTGGCTCTCGATGGCTGAATGGAAAAGTTTTACTGTTGTCATGTGTGGTCAGCCTGCGTGTCGATGTTTGTAATCCACACTTGTGAAGTTTAACTATAAGGCCTTAAGGCCAAACACTTTTGTGTGTTTCTGTAGACATTCCTGTGATATATATAAATGTGATTTTTATATATAATGGACATTCATGATTATTGAGTTAAGTATTAACCCCTAAATCTCCCGCTAGAATGCTCTAAGGTAGGATGTGTGTACTAGTTTTGAAATTCATAAGTAACGTCGCTGACTGTCTACAGAATATGGCGTGGGGCCTTGACTGGACCCTATGTTATATTTCATGTGACGGACGGAGGTGTTACACCTAGTGCCTGTCAAGATGACCTCTTGGTCACTTAACCTCTTACTGAGTGTAATCCTTCAAAAAGCTCCTTGTTCCAATCATATGCCTGGAACATGCACTGTCCAAGTACCATTTAGGGGTATTGGTACTTGGAGTAACCTGCAAGATATAAGTCAGTTAACCTTAGGAACCCAATTCTTATTGGGTCCTAGATGCATGTTAGTCTGATAATAATCATGCCTACTTGCAGCTCTTCTGACAGGTAAGCTTTCTCTAGATCCGGCCACACTAGGGTTGTGCCAGCAATCAATAGCATAGTGACCCACTTTGCCACATCACCAACACTCATAGATGTTGTACCTTCTTTTTAGGGCTAGTCCTGTAGTTGTGCTGTCAGTAGCTCTCAGTCCAGAAGGTACTGCAGTAGCCTTATTCTTGTATCTCCCAGCCATAGTCTGACTTAAGATGTGTTTGGCAGTAGAAGTACTTGGAATATCATGACTCCTACCAATAGTAGTCTTCCTTTCAGAAGATATACTCTTAATGGACTCAGATATACCCAAGTATGGTCTGCTAATAGACTTTCCCTTATTATGATAGTGGGTTAGGAGATCCTAAGAGAATACTATTGCATTACTCTTGAGTATTGGGGCTGGTTCACCAAACACATATGGTCTATGATGGGCCATTTGGATCTCCTCATGGGCTGCCTTGAAGGCACTTGCAAGCTTGCTATATCTATCACCAAAGTGTAAAAAATCTTTGTTCACACTAGTGGCTCAACCATTCTCCCAATGAACATAAATACTCTCTTGGTTATACCTATTAGAAGGTAATAGAACTCTCTTGAATGGAATAGGAGGAATGGAGGCTAGCGGCTACACTTGAGCTTTTCCCTTTCCTTTGGGATTAACAACTCTTGTGCACCCCTTGAATCCCAATCCCTTCTTACCCTTTTGGGAGGTGGAAGAGTCTATCAAGGGCAGCACTAAAGTTGGCTTTAAATAACTAGCCACTATCCTCTTCTCCCTCCCCAACAGCTCTTCTAGGTCCCTTATTTGGTTTTCTTGATACTCTATGGTGCCTATCTGAATGAAGAAAATAGTTTCTAGTTCATTAATTTCATTCATCTTTAGATCCAGCAGGGAAGTAAATTCTGCAAGCTTGGAGGCAAAAAGCTGAAGGGAGGAAATTTCCTTAGCTTGCTTTTTAGCTAGCAACATGCTTTTCCTAAAAGCACTCAAAAGGACACCATATTTATCAATTAAAGAATTGATATCTTCCTCAGATTCAGAGTCTCCTTCATCTCTTGATGAATGAGCTTTAGAATCTGGGCTGGTCTTATAGCCTTACTCAGAAGAAGACTTAAACAGAGAATGTACCTTATGTTGACCAGGCTGATCTTGGCTAGATTCTTCATCAATTATTGCCATCAGCCCATGACAACATCTATCTTCTTCTTCTCTTTCATCCACCTCTGAATCACTATCTGACTGTGATAGAGAGGCCCTAATTTCAATCCTAGCTGTAGGATAATCTTCATCAATTTCTACTGTAATAAAATACATCCCTATGTAGGCTTCCTCTTCTTCATCATCTAACTCTGAAGAAGAGGAGTCAGACCAGCTTTTATGCTTCTTAGTCACGAAGGACTTTTTCTTTTTTCCCTTGTGCTGATGGTGGTGCTTCTTCTCACCATCCTCTCTTCATTTAACTAGGCAGTCGACTACCACATGCCCTGGTTTGCTGCAGTAATAAAAGATTATATTAGTAAAAATCTGTTTACCAGATTTAAAACCATACCTGTCCTCCTTGGAGGATTTCTTCTTATGATGTGAGGAGGAGGAAGGTTTGCTCTTCTAATGCTTCTTCTTCATCAACTTCTAGAACTTCTTGGAGAATGCAGCAAAGTCCTCATCAGGCATGTGGCAGTCTGATGTGCTTGTCTCTGACCTTTCTAAGTAAGAATCAACATCCCTCCTTGGTGGAGAAGGAGTCTTTCTTCTGCTCCTCTTTGTGGCTTTAGCTTTGAAGGCCACTGTTGGAACCCCTAGGTGATTTGAGCTAGGTTCTCTTATTAGATTGTGACCCATATTGTATAGAAGGGTCAAAATTTTATGTGTTTCTATAGTCTAGGCCATGTTCTTAGAGTCAACAGATCAAAGGACAAACCTACAACACTGCCAGAGACTCAAGACTTAGAGAAATCAAGAACTAGAAAAAGAAATCTACATTCGTCGATCTCAGGTTGACGATAGTCGTGCTCAGCTCGACTAACTCAGAGCTAAAATCTATAAGCTGAGCTCGACGAACTCCTTTCTCAGATCGACTAACTCTTCAACACTCAGAGCCATATTTCACTCGACGCCAGATGTGTTATTCACTCAACGCCGACAGATTGACCAAGTTCTTAAGTCGACTAACTTCACAGTCTCAGGTCGATGAACATAGAGCGCAGAATTAGTCAGTTTATGCATAACAGTTGATTCACAGAGCTCGGGTAGATGAAAGCTTATCTCAGTTCGACGAAAGCTGATTAGAGGTCGACGAAAGCTGATCTCAGGTCGACGAAAACTGTAAGACATTTTGTTATTTATTCTTTCTCTTTTTGTCTCATCATTTTATATCTATTATAGTCTATTAATTCCCTTGCAAATCAATGCACTTATATTCTCTGAATAGAGCCGTTACTGGCAGCATTGATTGCTAACATCCTCCATGGAATTAATTGCTTATATCTCGGGACAGACATAGAATAGAATAATTGACAGCATTCTTGCCGTTTTTCGTTCCCAAGATTTCGGCTGAACATTTATTGCAGAGTTTTTGAATTCGACCAAGTTGCAGTTATCTGATACATATCCCCCTGTCAAGAAAACCACAAGGGACAGAAGAGTAGATATTGATCATCAACTAGAGTCACAGCAAAGAAAACATCCCAAAGTGTAGTGAAAAACATCTCTCAGAAAATTTACTGCTCTCAAGAGAAGAAGAAAGAACAACCATCACCATAAAGAGTCTTTCTTTCTCTCCCTCTTTGTTTTCAGGGATCTCAAGTGACAGCAACATTCAAATCAGTCAAGGATCTCTGAAAATCTGAAGGCCTACACCCTGAAGCAAAGCAGACATATTCACTAAGCCATTAGACTCATCCAAGCATCTGTTCTTTATCAATCAGCTTGGTATGATAAATGGTCAGGATTTATTCTAATGCTCTGTCTGTAGTCAAAGAATTGTCTCTGTTCGTCGACCTGAGATCGACGAACTGATAACTATTCTTGAGAATTTTCGTCGACCTAAGATCGACGAAATCTCTTAGTATAGCTCATTCGTCGATCAGAGGACGACGAATTATATCTCTACAAGTTTTCTGCGAACGATGAAAACCTTCCCTCTCTTCGTTCTTAGATCGACGAACTTTGTCCTTTACGTAATTTTCGTCGACCTGAGATCGAAGAATCTTGAGTTTTTGTCGGATTGAGATTGTCGTTTCATATTCCAAAAAATACTATATCTGGCTTTTCTTCGACCTCAATCCCGCGCTTTAAGAATTCCCCTCCTGCACTTGATCTTGTGTTTTCTCTTGCAGGTGTGCTCTTTCTCTCTCTCATTCAATCTTAACGTCACAAATGGCCGCTACTGGATCAACCGGCATAAAGTTTGATCATGGTTTCGATATTGATTTTGACTCTTTCCAACAGTGAGATCAAATTTTCATAGATATTCTATAGTTATTTGAGGAACAAAATCTGAAGCAGTTCATGTCTGATAGAATCAGGATTCCTATGACGGAAATCAAGGAATGGGTTGGCTCTTCTTCTTCAATAGAGACTGAAATGACTGGAACTATCAGTGGTACTCAGGTGATTCTTTCTCCCTCCGTTCTCTCTGAACCTTTCAATTTGAAAACTGGAGAAGATGATCTAAAACTGGAGAAGATGATCTAGCAACTATCTTCACTACCTCTATCCCTTCTCAACAACCTCCTGCCCAAACATCTGACTCCACATCTTTGAATCCCTCTATCATCCAACCACTTCTTGAGCTCCTCAAGCCTATCCTCCAAACCATCATTGCAGAGGCTATTTCCCCTCTATCTATCTCCATATCATCTCTTTCTGCTCAAATCTCTACCCTCACCTCTACCCTCTCTTCATCTGGAGGTCTGGCTTCAGTACATACTGAAACCAGGCAGGGGGAGATACTTAATTATGAAGTAGCACCAACAGCACCAACAGCAGCAACATGAACAAATGTTGATATGGAACCAGATTTTCTACATTTTCTTGATACTGATATGGAATCAGATGATATAGAGATAACTGATTCAGTAGCAGATGTAGATAATCAAGGTACATATATTATAGTATCCAATGCTCAAGAGACCAGCTTGCTAAAAGTTCTGCCTGGAAGGATCTACTTCATTAAATCTAAAGTAAATCTACATACTTTGCTGAGGATCTTTGGATCTTATATTCAGTTCTGCCTCTCCTTTCCCACTCAATCATCCAGAGCAATAGTATGCTACACCTCCCCTATAAGTTCAGAAGTATTAGACATTATAAAGAAAAGTCTGATAGCTCCTCCAGTAGTACTATATGAACAAAGATCTAGCCCTCCTGGGCCAACTTATATCATATATAATAGCCTTATTCCTAGTTTGGATGATCTAATAAATCAGGACATTGCTGTGGAAGCTGAAGCAGCTGAAGCTGAAGTTGTTCCCACTCCAGCCAGTAAAGAGATTTCCCAAGATGTATTAAGACAGATTGATGATATGTATGACAATCCTTTGTCTTCTTCTTCTTCTTCTGATGATGATTCTGATGATTCTCCAAAGAGGAAACAAATCTCCAAGAAAAGGAAAGCACCTCCTCCTCCTGCTCCAAAACCAAAGTCTACAAATGATATTCCATACTACATTCTGAAAAACATAACTCCTTATAAGGGTATGCCAGTTTTGATGTGGCTATCCAAGAATGAACAAAAAAGAAGAAAGAAAAGCAGAAGATACTCTCCTCCACCTGAGAAATTAAAAAGGGATCCTCCTCCTCCTCCTCCAGCTGCAGGTGCCTCATGAACCTTATCTCAGAGCTTAGAAGGATTCACTAAACCTACTCTCACTAAAACTTATCAACGATAGGGAAGACCCTCTCATTCTTATGGAGACAGTCATCACAAACAGAGACATCAGTCTTATTCCAGACATCAGTCAGCTCAACAGTTTATTTCTAAGCCAACATTTTCCCTCCTCCATCTCCTGGCAAAGCTAATAGCCAGAGAAAAAGGCCAAGATCCATCTCATTTCTCTACCATGTCAAACTACAGAAAGTAAGAGTTTGAAAGATACCATGTAGGGAAGCTGTTCAATGCTGAGGAATATATGAGTCTACATCCTGAAGCTGTGGTTCCAAGAACCACCTCTCAAAAGACTCTTGGAGATGCTGACATGACCATGACTGAGACAAGCACAAGACTCAAACAGGAAAATCATATTTGCTAAGTCTTCTGACCTTCACAAGAACATTTAAACTGTTTATTTTCTGTGTTTTCTGTGAACAATCTGGGTACATAGCTTTATAAAGGTACTGATAGCTTATTTATTCTTTCAGTTATCTCAGTTTTCATGCTATGTTTACTTCATTTTGTTTTGTGATCTTTTTTTTGTTTATTTGAAGTAACCTCACCCAAATAGGGGGAGATTGTTGGAACCCCTAGGTGATTTGGGCTAGGTTCTCTTCTTAGGTTGTGACCCATATTGTATAGAAGGGTCAAAATTTTATGTGTTTCTAGAGTCTAGGCCATGTTCTTAGAGTCGACAGATCAAAGGACCAACCTACTACACTGCCAGAGACTCAAGACTTAGAGAAATCAAGAATTAGAAAAAGGAATCTACATTCGTCGATCTCAGGTCGACGATAGTCATGCTCAGCTCGACTAACTCAGAGCTAAAATCTCTAAGTTGAGCTCGACGAACTCCGTTCTCTGATCGACTAAATCTTCAACACTCAGAGCCATATTTCACTCGACGCCAGATATGCTATTCACTCAACGCCGACAGATTGACAAAGTTCTTAAGTCGACTAACTTCACAGTCTCAGGTCGACGAACATAGAGCACAGAATTAGTCAGTTTATGCACATCAGTTGATTCACAGAGCTCGGGTCGACGAAAGCTGATCTCAGTTCGACGAAAGCTGATTAGAGGTCGATGAAAGCTGATCTCAGGTCGACGAAAACTATAAGACATTTTGTTATTTATTCTTTCTCTTTTTGTCTCATCATTTTATATCTATTATAGGCTATTAATTCCCTTGCAAATCAATGCACTTATATTCTCTGAATAGAGCCGTTACTAGCAGCATTGATTGCTAACATCCTCTATGGAATTAATTGCTTATATCTCGGGACAGACATAGAATAGAATAATTGACAGCATTCTTGCCGTTTTTCGTTCCCAAGATTTCGGCTGAACATTTATTGCAGAGTTTTTGAATTCGACCAAGTTGCAGTTATCTGATACATATCCACATGTCAAGAAAACCACAAGGGACAGAAGAGCAGAGAATGATCATCAACTAGAGTCACAGCAAAGAAAACATCCCAAAGTGCAGTGAAAAACATCTCTCAGAAAATTGACTGCTCTCAAGAGAAGAAGAAAGAACAACCATCGCCATCAAGAGTCTTTCTTTCTCTCCCTCTTTATTTTCAGGGATCTCAAGTGACAACAACATTCAAATCAGTCAAGGATCTCTGAAAATATGAAGGCCTACACCCTGAAGCAAAGCTTCCTTCTTTCCTGAACAGATCAACATCTCAGGGGGAGCTTTGACACCATCAATAATCCACTAGTCTTTTCTCAATTGTATTTGAGAAAGAGAAGAACATCATCACTCTCTCATCCCCACATCTGTACAGGGTTTTAATTCCCTTCAAAATTATTCTGGTTGCAAGTCTCATTCCAAAAGACTTGGGTTGGTTTTTGGGCACCTGATCAAAAGCTCATTGGTGGCAGTCACCTGATCAAAAATCTGAGTGGATTCCTACCAGGGTGGTAGAAGAGTGGATGTACCCAAGTTTGGGGAAACACTATAAAATTATTGTGTTGTCTGTGTGTCTGTGATATTCTCTTGTGCTTGTGCTGTGATATAATGCTTGCTGTGTAGCTTAGTTACTTTTCTCTAGTTCACTTGCTGCATTTGTACACTTACCTTTTATTTCAGCAATAGGGAAAAGTTTTCAAAAACTCTATTCACCCCCCCTCTAGAGTTATTCAGAGCTTACGCTATCTTTCAGCCACTAAATTTTCTTTGGCCTGAGACTTGCTGTTTTTCTCCAGCCCCTTCCTGGAAGTTAGCTGCATTTTATAAGATAGCAGCTTCCCAAACAGTGTCGGTGGTGGAGTGTCAGCAAGCTTTTCCACCTCTCTGATGACACAGATCTTAGTATCCCAGTCTCTAGTTAGAGACCTGAGAAACATGTCATTATACTCATAAGTGATGAAAACCCCGCCATAGGTCCTCAGCTCATTGACTATCCTAAAGAATCTCTCATAACACTCTGCTATATTGTCAGTCTTGCTCTGTCTGAAAGCCTCATAATCTTGGTTGAGCATGAAATTTCTGTCATCTTTGACTTCCTCTATGCCTCCATGTAGACCACTAAAGTGTCCCATATCTCCTTGGGGGTCTTACAGTGCACTAGATTTTGGAAGGCGGAGTCATCTATGACACTAACTATAATATTTTGTGCCCTCCTATCCATAGTAGGAAGGATGACTTCATCCTTTGTCATTTTCGAATAGGTCTTGGGTGCCTGGACATTTACATCTTGTTGGGTATTGTATCCACAATGTACCTGATTTGAAGAAGCCCATGAACAAGCTAAGGTGAATTGACAATGTATTTGATGATATATCTTCAAGTTGTGCTTGCAGTTATTCCATGCTAAGTACACACCAATGTCAGGGTGCAGTGGGTCAATATACACGGGTTTGTGCAACGTAATCCCTCGTTGAGCAGATCAGTGTGTTGACTCATGTGTACTCTCTTTATTGGAGTGTAATTATTTTCAAGTACAGGGTTGTGATAGATCAAGAGCAGAATAGGAGCAAGGATGGGTCAAAGACCATCTCATGGGAAGAAAGACGAAGAATCGTCTAAGTTAAATTCGACGGGAATCACTAAGTGATTCTCGCCGATTCGACGTGAATCACTAGTGATTCTCGTCGATTCATCGAGAATCACTCGCCGATTCCCGCCTACGGCATCCGACTGACAGTACGCATTCAAGAAATCAGCAAAGGCAGAATCGACGAGAATCATTAACTGATTCTCGCCGAATCGTCGAGAATGACTTTGTATTCTCGCCGATTCATTGAGAATGGGCTTGATTCTCGCCGATTCCCTCCGGATGTCATGGATTTCAACTGGAATTCTTCCAAGGAAAATTCGATGGGAATCATGAGTGATTCCCTCCGACTTCGACGGGAATCACCAATGATTCCCGCCGAATTTGCCTTAGGCGAATTTCATCTGCTCGCTGGACCAAACCAAGATATCAGGCGCTGATTTTACCGGGCTTAGGGTTTCTTCTTATGGGTCCCACAACGATCTACAGTATAAATACCCACGTAATTTGAACTTACAAAACCACCGAAGAAAACGAGAAAGGATTATGGCCGCGGAGCGTGACCTAGCCAATCGCGGACTTCCTCCTGTCACCGTCGCCGCTCGCAAGCCGTCGCCGCTCGCAAGTTGTCGTCGCCGCAGGTCTTAGGTTCTCCTTGATCCCCTGACGACAGAACCGAGGCTAAGCTTAGCGTCTCACGTTTCTCTCTTGAGATCCCTTGTCTGTTGATTTGTTGAACGGGAATATTTCTCCCCTACGAATCGATTGAGACGATCGATCCAAGTACTATCGTTAGTAGACCTTGCTAGCTTCGTCAAGAAGTTTGGATCTACAAAGCATCGCCGCCACAATCATTTGCCGCCACCGATCTCGGGAAGATCCTCTCCAAGAGAGTGCTCCGGTCGTGAACTCTTCGTCTTCATCAAGAACGCTTCAACGAACGAAGAAGGACATCGGGTTCTCCATACGTAGTTTGTATCTCTTGTACATTCTATTTTTATTTTTGTTGTAAAGGAATTTTGATTCCTAGTTGTAAGGGTTAGGTGCAACCCATGGTGGAGGAGTAGTGACTCTTTCAGGTGGAAGGGTTCCTTCCATAGTGTGAGGATTGGATTTCAATCCAGTTGGTGAAGTGACCGAGTCGTCCCTTGTTGGGAGATAGGTCGAAGGGGGAGAGTGGACGTACCCAAATTGGGGAACCACTATAACTGCTTGTGTGTTCTTGTGTGCTGTGTTTGTTTAATTGTACATGTTATTTTTATTCCGCAAAAGACTGCAAATCACATATCCCCCCCATAGGTGAAGTTAGTTGACACTAGATAACTTTCAAGTGATATCAAAGCCAGTTTACTCATCAAAAAGGTTAACACCTTGAGTAAGTTCCTGCATCCAGTGTCAAGAAGAAAGAAGATCTCTGAAATGGAAGGACTCAAGTATTCAGGGAAGATCCCAGTGTGCACCAAGCTGAACTTTCCTATCTGGAAGGAAAAAATCAGGTACTACATGGAAGCAGTCGACCCACGACTCTTCATGATAGTGGAGGAGGGACCTTATATCCCCACTAAGGCCTCCACCATTGATCCAACCAAGCAAGTGCCCAAGAAACTTTCCGAAATGGATAAGGATGAGATGGTGCTTGTCGAACTTGACAAGAAAGCTCAGAACATTCTGGTAAGCGCCGTCGATGATTCCATGATGCAAATTTTCTGCAACTGCAAAACTGCCAAGGACATATGGCACTGCCTAATCATCCTGATGGAAGGAACTGATGAAGTAAGGGATGATCGAAGATCCCTTCTGAACCAGAAGTACGAGGCCTTCAGGCAAGGTCCCAAGGAAGAAATCGGAGTAACTTTCGAGAACTTCCTGAAGATCGTCATTGCCCTGAAGGGCTATGGCAGAGTGTTCACCGATGGTAAACTTAATGACAAATTTCTTAGATCCCTTACTAAGGAATGGGACACCAAGATCTGCGCCATCAGAGAATTTGGCAGGCTGGCAGAAACTGATCCCCAGATTCTGTTTGGGAAACTTCTGTCCTATGAGCTTCAGCTGAACACCAGAAAAGCTGAAGAAGAAGCTGATAAAGCCACTGCCAGAGAGAAGACTGTGGCTCTAAAGGCCAATCACTCAAGGAAAGGCAAGGGTGCAGCCTCATCCCGTTCTCGGAAAATGGATGAGGAAGAAGACTCTGAGTCATGCTCTTCCGGCTCAGAGCTATCTGAAGAAGACTTCTCCCTCATCACTCGGGAGTTCAAGAAGTTCCTCAAGTTGAGGAATCAAAGAAAGAGAGACGGCTCCTCCTCCAGACATCAGAAGAAGAATTATTCTTCTGACATGTATGAATCCAAACAGAACAAACATCGCTCTAATGACATTATTTTCTTTGGATGCAATAAGCTAGGTCACGTCATCGCCGACTGCCACCAAGGAAAGAGAGATAAGGGGAAGGGAGAGGAGCACAAGTCCTCTAGAGATAAGAAGAAGGAGAGGAGCTATATAGCCAAGAAGCCAAAGACACTGAGTGAATCTGATACTTCAGACACCAGTGATGATGAGGAAGCCTACTTCGGGCTAATGGGTCGCTCCGACTCAGAAGGAGAATGCCCCCCATTTACTGGGAAGGTAAAAGATCACACCCCCCTCTCTGACTCTAACTGTGAGTCTCATGATGATGATCTCGAGGACAGCCCTTCTGCCCGTGAAGCTGAGCTCCTCAAAAAGTATGAGCTTCTGCTCAATACCTTTGAGGAATGCCGCAAGAGGTTAAGGTCTCAGAAAAAGGAAGTCAAATTCCTTAAGGTTGAAGGTGTGTCCCTAAGAGAAGAGATCACTAGCTTGATTTCTCTCCGACAGGAGCACCTGGACCTGACTTCTAAGCACTCAGAGTCTCTAAGACTCCTTGACCTTAAACAGGAAGAAATCAACAAGTTGGAAGAATAACTTGCGGCAGAAAGGAAGATTGTCAAAAGCTTCTCTATGCCAAAGATAGTTATTCCACTGGTTGATACCTTCTTTGCTCAAGCTAAGGGGGCTGGCTTGGGGCATGTGGGTGTGCCTGGTAAATCATCCTGGAGTAACAGAAAGTAGAGGAAAAATAAGGCTGCTAAGAAGGCCTCTGCTGCAAAAAAAGGGAAAGGCCTCACTCGACCCTATGGTATTCAGAAAGCCTGGCTTTCCCTACAATGAACAGGACTTTGAGTCAATCTATGACCACTTCTTCCGGCCCTCAGTTGAAAAGCCCAAGAGCAGGTATGATGGTTGGACCTTCCCCCGCAACTACAGTGAGAGTGTCTTCAAGGCACCTTATGAGGAAATCCAAGTGGAGGATTATGGCCACTTCTCTTGTGGCCATAATAGGAAGCAGACACCAAAGGCCGAGCCTGTTATACTGAGGAACCAGGAGGTGAAGAAATCATGTGACTGCTGTCATCAGGATGACTCCACCTCCAGATCCAAGGCCCCGGTTGGACCCACCGTTCCTAGGGTGAAGCAGGAGCCTAGGAAAATGTACAAAAGATTTGATTGTTGGTGCTGTGGCAAAGTTGGTCACTTTGTTGTGGATTGCTGGTTTAATCCAAGATACAACGAGACTCCTCATGTTAGCAATATGAGGCCGACCACTCGTAGGGTTAACCACCCGAGGGGGAGTTGCTAACAAGGAATCTAGGACCCAAGTTCGATTGGGTTCCTAAGGGAAACTGATTCTGTTTTGCAGGTATGTGCAAAGGCCACCAAAACGCCTATCTGGTACTTGGACAGTGGATGTTCCCGGCATATGACTGGGACAAGAAGCCTGCTGTGTGATTACTCTCCAGTCGAAAATGGACCCAAAGTCATCTTTGGAGGATCAGATCGAGGAGTCACCAGAGGTTACGGTATGATTTCCAACGGTATAATCTCTATCACTGACGTGGCCTATGTTGAAGGGTTAAATCATAACCTGATCAGTGTAAGTCAGTTGTGTGATAAAGGTTATGACGTTAAGTTCTGCAAGGATAAGTGCTTGATAATATCGTGTGCCTCTTCAGAGACGGTATTAACTGGCATTAGGAGCAGAAATATTTTTTGTTTAGATTTTCTTAGCTTAGATTCTTCTACCCCCGTGTGCCTAGTAGCAAAAGGCAGTGCATCTCTTTGTGAACAATGACGCAAGAGATTAGCACATATTAATTTTAAAACTATTAATATGTTGTTTTCTAAGAATTTAGTAAGGGATGCCCCTACTATTAAGTGCATCAAAGATAGCCCCTGTCCTGCATGCCAGAAGGGCAAACAGACTCGGGCTACCTTTAAGGGCATTGCAGACAAAGACTCCTCCAGATGTCTTTATCTTCTGCATATGGACTTGTTCGGTCCAGTGCAAGTTCATATCTTAGGAGGCAAATCGTATACGCTAGTGATTGTTGATGATCACTCTCGGTTTACGTGGGTGTTCTTTTTGAAACGAAAGTCAGATACGTTTGATATCTTCACGAGTTTTGTCAAGCAAATTCAGAACGAACTTAACTGCTCAGTGGTCAAAATCAGAAGTGACCATGGAACAAAATTTGAGTCTGGTGCTATGACAGAATTCTATGAAGAACATGGTATCTTTCATGAGTTTTCCTCCCCGCGTACTCCTCAGCAAAATGGAGTTGCAGAGAGGAGAAATAGAACGCTCATTGAAGCATGTACGACAATGTTGAATGACGCCTCTCTTCCAGAGTACTTCTGGGCAGAGGCTGTCAACACGGCTTGTCATGTGCAGAACCGAGCATTGATCAACAAGAATCATCGTAAGACGCCTTATGAGCTATTGAAAGGCAGGAAACCGACCATGTCCTATTTAAGGATTTTTGGCTGCAGATGCTATGTACTTAATAATGGGAAGTACCCACATACTAAATTCAGAGAAAAAAATGCTTCGAAGGTATCTTCATGGGCTATAGTAGCCATAGTCGGGCTTATAGGGTCTTCAATAAGAAAACCCTAGTGGTAGAGGAGTCCATTAATGTTGTTTTTGATGAAGGGAGCTTGCTTAAAAGCAATTCTTCCAGTGGTATTCTTGAAGATGCAGGTGTAAGACTTGAACAGCTAAGTCTCGATGAGACCGCTAAAGATGTAACTCCCAAGTATGTCAAGGTTTCCACCTCAACGCAAACTGGAGAAGTTGAAGATCAGGATGGAGAAAATCTCCTAGAAGAAGGAGAAGCCCGAGAAGATGTCAGAGCTCCAGATGCCAGACTCCTAGAGCTCCGACACGTGAGGGATCATCCCAGAGATCAGATCATAGGAGATCCTCGTGACGGTGTCAGAACTCAGAGAGGTACAATTAATGAGATCTTGCACCTTAGTTTCCTATCACAGGTTGAGCCAAAGAAGTTCGATGAAGCGAACAAAGATGCAGCATGGATATTGGCCATGCAAGATGAACTGTATCAATTCGAACGATGCAACGTCTGGACGCTTATTCCCAGACCAAAGAACCAGAATGTGATCGGCACCAAGTGGATCTTTAGAAACAAACTGGATGAGTACGGTGTCATCATAAAGAACAAGGCCAGGCTGGTGGCTCAAGGCTACAGACAGGAGGAGGGGATTGACTTCGACTAGACCTTTGCACCAGTTGCAAGTCTCAAGGCGATCAGATTGTTCATGGCATATGCTTCGCACAAAGGATTCACTGTCTATCAGATGGATGTGAAATCTGCATTCCTCAATGGAAAATTGAAAGAGGAAGTATATGTCGCGCAACCCCCAGGTTTTGTCAATCCTACATTCCCTAATCATGTTTATTTTCTTAATAAAGCATTATATGGCTTAAAACAAGCTCCTCAAGCTTGGTATGATACTCTGGCTAGTTTTCTTCTTGAGAATAAGTTCTCGAGAGGAAAAATATATAAGACATTGTTTCTTAGGGAAGTCAAAGGCAAGATCTTGCTGGTGCAAATCTATGTTGATGACATAATTTTCGGCTCTACGGACAACAATCTTTGCAAAAAGTTTTCTTAACTTATGCAAGGAAAGTTTTAAATGAGCAGCATGGGAGAGCTAAAGTATTTCTTGGGACTTCAAGTGAAACAGACTGAGGATGGAATTTTCATCTCTCAGACGAAGTTCACAAATGAACTCCTCAAGAAATTCAGAATGGAGAATACAACCTCTATGAGGACTCTAATGGGATCCACTGTGTCTATGGATAAGGATGAGAAAGGGAAACCTTTTGATGAAACCAAATACAGAAGCATAATTGGATCCCTACTCTACCTTACTGTTAGTAGACCGGATATTATGTTTTCCACATGCGTATGTGCCAGATATCAGGTGAACACTAAGGAATCTCATTATATCGCTGCAAAGCGAATTCTTAGATACCTTAAAGGTACACCAAATCTTGGCTTGTGGTACCCAAGAAACAATGATATCGAGCTGATAGGCTTTTAAGATGCTGATTTTGCAGGAAGCAGGGATGATAGGAAAAGCACTTCCGAGACGTGTCAATTACTCGGAAGAAGGCTTATTTCATGGAACAGTAAGAAGCAGAATTGTGTCGCAACCTCCACGGCTGAATCTGAGTACATTTCAGCAGGCAGCTGCTGCGCACAACTTCTATGGATCAGAAATCAGCTAGAAGATTATGACCTTCATTTCAGAGAGGTACCAATGTACTACGACTCCTCAAGTGCTATAGCCATTGCGAACAATCCGGTGTCGCACAGCAGAACGAAGCATATTGAAGTGCGCTACCACTTCATTCGGGAGCATGTGGAAAACAAAGATATCTCTCTCTGCTATGTCCCCACGGATAAGCAGATTGCAGATATCATCACGAAGCCCCTAGACGAGGCCAAGTTCAGTCTCTTCAAAACTGAACTCGATATGCTAAACTATAAGGAATGAAGACTACAGGGGCTCCAGGCTCTTGGATCTAGGGGAGCATCCGCTAGGAACTCAAGAGAGAGAATAGTCGCAAGAACTAAGGGGGAGCATTGTGTCACAAGTGCTAAAGTACCAGATTTGCAGAAGCCAAAAAGGGGGAGATTACCCTCTCGGCTAAGATGCTAAGGTGCTAAGTATGCTCTAAGGAAACTAGTAATGAATTTCATTCTCAACTGATTGTTCAGTTTATGTTTTATTCCCATCTGTTTAATTCACCTAAGCTTGTAGGGTTTAGGCTTCTTCAAATAGGGGGAGATTGTTTGGTATTGTATCCACAATGTACCTGATTTGAAGAAGCCCTTGAACAAGCTAAGGTGAATTGACAATGTATTTGATGATATGTCTTCAAGTTGTGCTTGCAGTTATTCCATGCTAAGTACACACCAATGTCAGGGTGCAGTGGGTCAATATACACGGGTTTGCGCAACGTAATCCCTCGTTGAGCAGATCAGTGTGTTGACTCACGTGTACTCTCTCTATTGGAGTGTACTTATTTTCAAGTACAGGGTTGTGATAGATCAAGAGCAGAAGAGGAGCAAGGATGGGTCAAAGACCATCTCATGGGAAGAAAGAAGAAGAATCGTCTAAGTTAAATTCAACGGGAATCACTAAGTGATTCTCGCCGATTCGACGGGAATCACTAGTGATTCTCGTCGATTCGTCGAGAATCACTCGCCGATTCCCGCCTACAGCATCCGGCTGACAGTACACATTCAAGAAATCAGCTAAGGCAGAATTGACGAGAATCATTAACTGATTCTTGTCGAATTGTCGAGAATGACTTTGCATTCTCGCCGATTCATTGAGAATGGGCTTGATTCTCGCCGATTCCCTCCGGATGTCATGGATTTCAACTAGAATTCTTCCAAGGAAAATTCGACGGGAATCATGAGTGATTCCCGCCGATTTCGACGGGAATCACCAATGATTCCCGCCGAATTTGCCTTAGGCGAATTTCATCTGCTCGCTGGACCGAACTAAGATATCAGGCGCTGATTTGACCGGGCTTAGGGTTTCTTCTTGTGGGGCCCACAACGGTCATTTAGGGTTGATCTACAGTATAAATACCCACGTAATTTGAACTTACAAAACCACCGAAGAAAACGAGAAAGGATTACGGCCGCCGAGCGTGACCTAGCCAATCGCGGACTTCCTCCCGTCGCCGTCGCCGCTCGCAAGTTGTCACCGCCGCAGGTCTTAGGTTCTCCTTGATCCCCCGACGATAGAACCGAGGCTAAGCTTAGCGTCTCACGTTTCTCTCTTGAGATCCCTTGTCTCTTGATTTGTTGAACGGGAATATTTCTCCCCTCCGAATCGATTGAGACGATCGATCCAAGTAAGATCGTTGGTAGACCTTGCTAGCTTCGTCAAGAAGTTTGGATCTACAAAGCATCGCCGCCGCAATCATTTGCCATCGCCGATCTCGGGAAGATCCTCTCCAAGAGAGTGCTCCGGTCGTGAACTCTTCGTCTTCATCAAGAACGCTTCAACGAACGAAGAGGGACATCAAGTTCTCCATACGTAGTTTGTATTTCTTGTACATTCTATTTTTAGTTTTGTTGTAAAGGAATTTTGATTCCTAGTTAAAAGGGTTGGGTGCAACCCGTGGTGGAGGAGTAGTGACTCATTCGGGTGGAAGGGTTCCTTCCATAGTGTGAGGATTGGATTTCAATCCGGTTGGTGAAGTGACCGAGTCGTCCCTTGTTGGGAGATAGGTCGAAGGGGGAGAGTGGACGTACCCAAATCGGGGAACCACTATAACTGCTTGTGTGTTCTTGTGTGATGTGTTTGTTTAATTATGCAAGTTATTTTTATTCCGCAAAAGACTGCAAATCACCTATTCCCCCCCCCCCATAGGTAAAGTTAGTTGACACTAGATAACTTTCAAGTGGTATCAAAGCCAGGTTACTCATCAAAAAGGTTAATACCTTGAGTAAGTTCCTGCATCCAGTGTCAAGAAGAAAGAAGATCTCTGAAATGGAAGGACTCAAGTATTAAGGGAAGATCCCAGTGTGCACCAAGATGAACTTTCCTATCTGGAAGGAAAGGATCAGGTACTACATGGAAGCAGTCGACCCACGACTCTTCATGATAGTGGAGGAGGGACCTTATATCCCCACTAAGGCCTCCACCATCTATCCAACCAAGCAAGTACCCAAGAAACTTTCTGAAATGGATAAGGATGAGATGGTGCTTGTCGGACTTGACAAGAAAGCTCAGAACATTCTGGTAAGCGCCGTCGATGATTCCATGAGGCAAATTTTCTACAACTGTAGGACTGCCAAGGACATATGGCACTGCCTAATCATCCTGATGGAAGGCACTGATAAAGTAAGGGATGATCGAAGATCCCTTCTGAACCAGAAGTACGAGGCCTTCAGGCAAGGTCCCAAGGAAGAAATCGGAGTAACTTTCAAGAACTTCCTGAAGATCGTCAATGCCCTGAAGGGCTATGGCAGAGTGTTCACCGATGGTGAACTTAATGACAAATTCCTTAGATCCCTTACTAAGGAATGGAACACCAAGATCTGCGCCATCAGAGAATTTGGCAGGCTGGCAGAAATTGATCCCCAGATTCTGTTTGGGAAACTTCTGTCCTATGAGCTTCAGACGAACACCAAAAAAGTTGAAGAAGAAGTTGATAAAGCCGCTGCCAGAGAGAAGACTGTGGCTCTAAAGGCCAATCACTCAAGGAAATTCATGGGTGCAGCCTTGTCCCATTCTCAGAAAATGGATGAGGAAGAAGACTCTGAGCTATGCTCTTCCGGCTCAGAGCTATCTGAAGAAGACTTCTCCCTCATCACTCGGGAGTTTAAGAAGTTCCTCAAGCTGAACATTTATTGCAGAGTTTTTGAATTCGACCAAGTTGCAGTTATCTGATACATATCCCCCTGTTAAGAAAACTACAAGGGACAGAAGAGCAGAGATTGATCATCAACTAGAGTCACAGCAAAGAAAACATCCCAAAGTGCAGTGAAAAACATCTCTCGGAAAATTGACTGCTCTCAAGAGAAGAAGAAAGAACAACCATCACTATCAAGAGTCTTTCTTTCTCTCCCTCTTTGTTTTTAGGGATCTCAAGTGACAGCAACATTCAAATTAATCAAGGATCTCTGAAAATCTGAAGGCCTACACCCTGAAGCAAAGCTTCCTTCTTTCCTGAACAGATCAACATCTCAGGGCGAGCTTTGACACCATCAATAATCCACTAGTCTTCTCTCAGTTGAATTTTTGAAAGATAAGAACATCATCACTCTCTCATCCCACCTCTGTACAGGGTTTTAATTCCCTTCAAAATTATTCTTATTGCAAGTCTCCTTCCAAAAGACTTGGGTTGGTTTTTGGGCACCTGATCAAAAGCTCATTGGTGGCAGTCACCTGATCAAAACCCTGAGTGGATTCCTACCAGGGTGGTAGAAGAGTAGATGTACCCTTGTTTGGGGAACCACTATAAAATTCTTGTGTTGTCTGTGTGTCTGTGATATTCTCCTGTGCTTGTGCTGTGATATAATGCTTGCTGTGTAGCTTAGTTACTTTTCTCTAGTTCACTTGCTGCACTTGTACACTTACCTTTTATTTCAGCAATAGGGAAAAGTTTTCAAAAACTCTATTCACCCCCCTCTAGAGTTATTCAGAGCTTACCCTATCTTTCAGCCACTAAATTTTCTTTGGCCTGAGACTTGCTGTTTTTCTCCAGCCCCTTCCTAGAAGTTAGCCTTCTTCTCTTCCCAATTAGAAATCGATTTTAAACTTGCTATCGCTGATGAGAATCACAATAACTAATTCTTTTTGCTTTCAGGTCAACTGGTCAGAATTTGTGCTTCAGGCTCATCGATAATGGCGAGGAAGAATACAAAGATCCGCCGCTATGCATATTTAGAAAACCTTAATTTTTTTTCTCCTTTCATCCAATCTTTCCCTTTTATAGTCAGATGATCAACGACACTTTGTCCTGTATGCCCAACCTTAAAGGATGAGTTACCACCTTCCTTTTGCAAAAAACGACAACAGTTGGCCGCCGACACCATTAAAGGCATACTGCATCATTCCCATAAAGAATTTAAAATGCGTTGACTTTGTTGACTTTTGTTGACGTCAACCAGTCTGGACTTGGTCAAATTCACAGAATCACTCCAGGCGTTGAGAGCGTTAAGGGAATGACCATCACTCAACGCTTTTTACCTAGTTTATTCTTCAGCCCTTTCTGCATCCATGGTGTTGAGAACATTGAGTGAACAAGCTTCACTCAATACTTTCGTACTTTGAATAATTTTGCTATGCATGAAGGCATTGGGTGTGCTGACTTCTCTTAACGCTATCTTCCTTTTGCCTCAACATTTGACTAGGCGTTGAGTGAACTGGCTTCACTCAATGCTGAAGTTTAGCCTTTGACTGTCCACACATGTCTTAGTGCTTTTTGTCATATAGAGTTGAGTGAACTGGTTTCACTCAATGCTTATAGACTTAGCAGAATTCCTTGCTTGCTATCATCTGTCCTTAACTTCTGGCATTGAGTGAGCTTGCTCCACTCAACGCCTGTGGACTTGGTGGAATTTCTCAATCCAATTTCCTTCCTTAAGGCATCTGCGTTGAGTCAGCTTGCTTCACTCAATGCCTGTGGACTTAGTAGATTTTTTTCCTGACTAGCAACCTACTATGTGTCCACCTGTACATTTAATGTGATAAGGACTAACCTACATGCATGAATTCAAACACACATCAAATACAATTTATGTGTATGTCATTGACTTGTTTGAATTCTTATAAATCTGGGATATTGGGATCAATGCACCTAATAGAATCCAAATATCACCACTTCATATCTGTCGTGCAAGATCCTCCCAGGTTTTGGTGCCATTTTATCGAAGACCTAATTATTGAGAATGTAGAGAGAGATGGAGCAAAGTTGACAGTATTCTAGGGTTAGAGGTTTTATGTACTTAATTAAACCCTTGTCTTAAGTATATATATATATATATATATCTTAATATATCTATTGCGTTTAAATGAAAATGAAGCACTGCACACCTTGGGTGATCATGAAAATGATTTGTCAGTTGAAATTGATTTAAGAATAATGATAGCAGCCGTCACGAAGATATCATTGTGACGAAGAGGTATCATTGAGCATCCTCTTAACAATCTCAATGATACAGCTGAGATTGACTTAGCTTAACTCCTCTGCCCTTTTAGGCCTATATGTCGATCAAAATGATAGAATAACTCTTGAAGTCAATTGACTCATACTAATGTGAACCTGCAACATGGTTAGTACAACCTAATATACTACCAGAGAATGTTTTCTAGCAACAGCTATAACAAGAAAGATGGAATGAATAATATGCAGATACACTAACAAGATGGAAAAAACTAAAACAATAAAACTTTTCTAAGTTAAGCATTCCTAATTCAATATTAGAAGAATTAAACTTTGTCTCATCTAGTGGCTTGGTGAAGATATCTGCCACTTGTTTGTTTGTTGGAACAAACTCAAGGCATATATCCTCATTCTCAACATGCTCTCTAATAAAATGATACCTACTCTCTATATGTTTAATTCTGCTGTGTGATACATGATTTTTTGCTATAGAGATTGTACTGGATGAATCATAATACATGAGAGTTTTACTTATCTGAAGTGTGTAGTCCTACAATTGATGATGTATCTATATGAGCTATGCACAATAAGTTCTTGCTGGTATGTACTCTGACTCCGTTGTGGAAATTGTCATACTAGTTTACTTCTGGCTGCTCCATGAGATTAACCTTCTTCCTAGGAACTGGCATATTCCTGAGGTGTTCTTCTTATTTTCCTTACAACCTGTAAAGTCCGCATCAGAATAACCTATTAGTTTAAAATCATTGTTCCTAGGGTAGCATAGGCCAAGCTGTTGGGTGCCCATAAGGTAGCTCGAAATCTTCTTTGCAACTAAGTAATGAGATTCCTTGGGGCAGGCCTGATACCTAGCACATACGCATGTAACATATATAATATCAGGTCTATTAGTAGTCAAGTAAAGTATGGACCCAATGATACACCTGTATATAGATTTATCAAAAGGTTTCTCCTTTTCATCCTTGTCTAGGGATATATTTGATCCTATTGGAGTTTTCATGGTGGAGGCTAACTCCATCCCAAACTTCTTTATTAGCACTCTAGTGTACTTAGTCTGAGAGATGAAAATTTCCATCCTCTAACATTTCACTTGGAGTCCTAAAAAGTATTTGAGCTCTCTCATGCTGCTTATCTCAAACTCCCCTACATCAGATTGGCAAATCTCTTATAGAGGTTGTCATTTGTAGACCGAAATATAATGTCATCAACATATATTTGGACGAAGAGACACTTGCCCTTTGTTTCCCTTAGGAATAATGTGTAATCTATCTTTGCCCTTAAGAATTTTTTTAATGAGAAAGGTAGACAAGGTTTTATACCAAGCTTTTGGGGCATGCTTTAACCCATATAAAGCTTTCTTAAGAAAATATACATGATTGGATAGAGTTAGATATACAAAACCTGATGGCTGCTTCATATATACCTTTTCCTTGAGTTTACCATTCAGGAATGCTTATTTGACATCAATTTGGTAGACTTTGAATCCTTTGAATATATCATAGGCTAGGAACATTCTTATTGCCTCTGGTCTTACAACTGGGGCAGAAGTCCAGTCAAAGTATATGCCCTCATCTTGTCTGTATCCTTTGGCTACTAATCTGACTTTGTTCTTTATAACTACACGATTCTCATTCAATTTGTTCCTGAAGATCCACTTAGTGCCAATTATGTTGTGTTCAGGTGTCTTTGTCACTAGCTTCCATACCTTGCCCCTTTTGAATTGGTGAAGCTCCTCCTATATAACATTAATCCAGAAGGGGTCTTGGTTTGCAAATTCAAACTTCTTGGGCACTACCTGAGATATGAAGCTCAGAAATAGAGCTTCATTATGGATCCTGCTCCTGGTGATGACTCCTTGACAAGAATCCCCAATAATGAGATTATTGGGGTGATCTCTCAGGTGCCTGGTTGCTGCAGGCAACCTGTTAGCATCTGGATGTATTCTTGTAACAACTTTAACATCTCCAGCTATCTGATCTTCTTTAGTTGGATGCATGTCTCCACAAAAATCTTCATCAGGTGGTGATAGCTTGTTTGAGCTGGGCTTGTCTTGGATAGATAGCTTTTGCAAACTTTGTTCTGTACTTGTAGTGTTAGGAGCACTAGACCAGCCTTTGTATATAAGGCTAGTCTCATCAAAAACAACATTCATAGATTCTTTTACAATATTGACCTTCTTGTTGAATACTCCATAAGCTCTACTATGTGAGCTATATCCAACAAGAATACCCTCACTACACATCTCAACAAACTTAGTCAACCGAGATCTTCCATTATTTAAAATAAAACATTTGCAACCAAAGATTATAAAATATGAAATTATTGGTTTTTTGTCCTTCAGAAGTTCATAGTGAGCTTTCCCATAAGACTTGTTGATAAAGGCCTTGTTTAGAACATAGCAGGCTGTATTGATTGTCTCAACCCAAAAATACTCAAGTAGTGAGGAATCACTAAACAAGGTTCTACCAACCTCTATTACGGTCTTATTCTTTCTCTCAGTCACTCCATTTTGTTGTGGAGTTTTGGGAGAAGAGAACTCCTGGGAGATACCACGCTCTTGACAAAATTTTGTCATTACACCAAATTGAAATTCTATACCATGGCTACTTTTTAATTTGACAAAAGTCCAGTCCAATTCATTCTGAATGGGCTTGATAAAAGTCATGAAGACATCCAAGGTATCTGACTTCTTCCCAATGAAGAAGACCCATATAAACCTTGAGTGATCATCTACAATCACAAAGGTGTATAACATCCCTCCTAAACTCTAAATGGATATAGGACCAAATAGATCCATATGTAATAGAAAAAGACATCTAATAAAGTATTTGGAGTTAATGATCTTAATGGTGTCCCTAGTTTACGTATCCATTTGGCATGTATGACAAGGACCCTCTTTAACACATTGTAGATTAGGACTGTCCCTAATCAAGTTTTCAGAAAATAACTTGCTTAATGTCTTGTAGTTAATATGAGCAAGTCTCTTGTGCCATTGAACACAAAGAGACTCTTTCTCATTAGCTACCAGACATACTGGAGTGGAAGAATTATGACAAATAAAACCTAGATAATAGACATTACCACTCATAGTATATTGGGTATTGTATCCACAATAACCCAGATTTGTATGAAGTCACCCTTAAACTAAGATGAATTAAGGTTGTATTTGGTGCCATCTTTCAGTTTGGTGCTTGCAGGTCAATATTGCTAAGTGTAGACCAATGTCAGCTTACAATGAGTCACCAAACACAGTACCATGCAATGTAATCACTCATTGTGTGATCCATGGTAATGAATTATGTGTAATATCTCTATTAGGATGCACTTATTTTTCAAGTACTAAGGAAATGGAAGAAAGGAAGGTTTGCTGGTTTCAACTTAGAAGAAAAGAAAAATTTCTCTGAAAATTTCCCAAGTCTTTTTCTTGAGAAACTGAAGACTATTTCTCGAGAAGTCTAAGTCTATTTCTCGAGAATGCAATGCTTTTCTCGAGAAACAACAAGACTTCTCGGGAAACTATCAGAATTTATACCAAGTCCTTTTCTCGAGAAATAGCCTTAGGATTTCTCGAAATGCCTAGAAAGTTCTCGAGAAAGCCAAGTCTTCTTCTCGAGAAATAAACTCCTCAATAAATCAACATTCTACCTCACAGAATTTGTGTTAAGTTATTTTCTCGAGAAGCCATTTTATTTCTCGAGAAAGAAATTCTTTTCTCGAGAAATCATGCCTTTCTCGAGAAACAAGTTCTTCACTTCATGAATTTTACGCTAAGTAAATTTCTCAAGAAGCCGTATTGTTTCTCGAGAAATCAAATCATTTCTCGAGAAATATTGTCCTCGAGAAATCTGTAGTTTACTTCACAAAAATTCTTCTTCAAGTCTTTTCTCGAGAAGTAAAGTATTTTCTCGAGAAATCAACTTCTTCTCGAGAAATGGATTTGCATATTTTTTTATTTCTATATATTCTGAAGGGATTTCTAATTACTATGAATTAATGATGATTGATTGATTAGTGGATCTTTCCTTAATGATTCTTGATCGTTGAAGATGATATATATATATATATATATATATATATATATATATATATATATATCTCCTTAATCAATTTCAATAACCCTAATCGAACCAGAATCCAAAATCAGGATCTCTCTTTCTAAATTCAGAAAAGCCGCATGTCACCATCACTTTTCTTCTCTGCTGTAAATCTGTTGATCCAGCAATTCGAAGAGAGAAAGGATTCGATAAATGCAAAGTTAAAGACTCTTCATCATCTATTTGATCGGGTCGAATCCTAGTTTTAGATCAGCATTCTCGGTTTTCTTCCTCAACCTTCTTCATCAAGTAATCAAGTTTCAAGAAGGAAGACCCTTGAAGTTCTCAGATCTGGAAGTATAAAATTTGTATTTTAATTATTAAATTTATTTTAACTCTTGTAGGAGCTTTGTCTCCGAGATTGAAGGAAGTTTATTCTTAAGAGTTTAGATCCGTTAGTGGATCGAGATTGAAGATCTGTGTGTAGATCATGATTTTAGATCCTGTTTGTGGATCGAGTTATAGATCCGGTTGTGGATCGAGGTGTAGGAGCGTTGCTCTGAGGTGTAAGATTGTGATAATCTGAGAAAGGTGAAGTAGCTGAATCTATCCCTTTGTGGTAGATAGGAGAGGTAGGACAGTGGACGCACCTATTATGGGGAACCACTATAAAAATCTCTGTGTTTGTGTGCTTGTCTTTTAGATAATTTTTATTCCGCAAAAATTTGCAAACATCACCTATTCACCCCCCTCTAGGTGATTTATGTAGACGCTAAATACTTTCAATTGGTATCAGAGGGGCATTTTGGTCGATATGTTAACCTTGATCAAGATCCCTAAAAATCCGCAAACGTCACCTTGGATCAAAGCAAACATATGTCTTCCATGAAGTTACCAGTATGCACCAAAGAGAACTTTCCCATATGGAAAAAAGAGTCTGGTTTTACATGGAAGCTGCAGATCTGAGAATTTTTCAAATCGTGGAAGGACCACACATCCCTACTCAGGCTTCAACTATTAATCCAGCAATTCAGATTCCCAAGAAGATGATGGATCTTACTAAGGATGAGATTGCCTTAATTTCCCAGGACAAGAAGACGAAGAATATAATAGCTAGTACAGTGGACGAATCTATGCTCTAGAACTTATTCCACTACAAATCTGCTAAGGAGATGTGGGACTGCCTGGTTGTACTTATGGAAGGTACTGGAGAAGTGAGAGATGATCGCAGATAGTTATTGAATCAGGAGTACGAAGCCTTCAAACAAGGTGCCAATGACTCCATAGATGATAGTTTTGAAAACTTCTTCAAGATAGTCAACGACCTCAGGAACTATGGCCGTGAATTCACTCATGGTGAACTGAACGACAAATTCCTCAGATCCTTGACAAAGGAATAAAACACAATGGTGGTTTCCATTAGAGAATTTGGGAAGCTTCCAGAGATAGATCCACAGAACCTGTTCGGAAAGCTGCTCTCCTATGAACTCCAAATGAACACCAGAAAGAAGGAGGAGCAAGCCAACCGGTATTTAAGCAAAGAGAAGTCTACAACCCTAAGGGTTGAATGTTCAAGGATGTCCAAAGCTATGTTACCCATAAGGACACAAGCTCCAAACACTCTTGAAGACACTGAGCCCAATACATCAGGCTCCGAGCTATCGAACAGAGAGTTCTCCCTAATCTCCAAGCAGTTTAAGAAGATGCTGAGCAAGAGGAGACAAATGAAGAATAAGTCATCCTCTTCAGCCTATAGAATATCACGACGTGACGGCGATCTAACTAAGAAAAGCTACAACAAAAAAGACCTGTATAAATCTAAACTGAATAAACAGTTTTCTTCTGACATTGTTTGCTGTTGTTGTAACAAATCAGGTCACTTGATTGCGGAGTGTCCGTACAAGAAGAAGGATAGCTCCAGGAAGGATGAGAAAAGATCTTTCAAAGAAAAAAGAAAGAAGAGGAAAACTTTGTCGCCAAAAAATTGAAGACTCACAGCTACAGTGACTCGAGCAAGTCAAGTTCTGAAAATGAAGAAGATTACTTTGGGCTTATGGCTAAATTTGACGTAGAAGTGGGCGACTTTGAATACCATGGGAAGGTAAACTTGCACACCATTCTTTCAGAATCTGAAACTACCTCCAATGGTCATGAAGACTACTCCTCTGGTGAGAACGAATTAAAGTTTATGGCTTAGCACGAGCACTTGTTAAAAGCTTTTGACAAATGCCGAAAGGTAGTCTGAAAGCAAGTTAAAGAGATTGCCTCTCTCAAGGCAGTGGAAGCAAATCTGAAGGAAGAGATTGCACAATTACTTCCTCTCAGAGATGAAGTCCACTCCTTGAAAGAGGAACTTAAGGAGTCTGCTGAGACATTAAAGCTGAAAGAAAAGTATCTTGATGAGCTGAAAGAAAAGCCCGCGGTGGAGAGAAAACTCGTTAAGAGTTACTCCAAGCTGAAGACTGTTCTCCCTCTCGTCGATGAGTTCTCATCTCAAAAGAAGGGTAGTGGTCTTGGCCACGTCGGTGGAAAATGTAAGCTGCCAAGAAGTCTAGCACCAAAGAAAAGGGGAAAGCTCCCATGTGTCAACCTTCATTCAGGAAAGTCATCTTCCCAACGAATAAGTTTGGACTTGAATCATCTTTTGGTCATCATGCAAGGCTTACTTATGTGGAGACCAAGAACGTATACCATGGAAGGACCCGTCCCTAGGACTTTGGTGCTAGCATGTTCAAATCACCATATGAAGAGATTCAAATGAAGAGTTATGGTCCATATGTACATGGGCATAACAACAAGAAGGCACCGAAAGCGAAATCTGCTGTGCCTAAGGAAAAGGAGATGCATAAACCTTGTATATGCTGAAAAAATGAGGCTTCCACATCTAAGAATGCTACCCTTGCTAAACCTCACATTCAAAGGGTAAAGCAGGAGTACAAGAGGAGATACAACAGATTTGACTGTTAGTGTTGCGGCAAAATTGGTCATTTTGGTGCAGACTGTTGGTATAACCCTGCCAATCTTATAACTCCTAGAGTTAGCTATGCGGGACCGACAACTTGCAAGGCTAATGTTCCTAGGAGGAGTATGTTGACCAGGAACTAAGGACCCAAATATGTTTGGGTTCCTAAGGTAAATTGATTTATTTTTACAGGAATGTTCAAATGCCAATAGAACTCCAACCTGGTATTTGGACAGTGGTTGCTCTCGACACATGACCGGGACAAGAAATCTTTTACGTGATTATACCCCAGTCAATGACTGACCAAAAGTCATCTCTGGAGGTTCAGACCGGGGAACAACCAAGGGTTATGATATGATTTCCAATGGCATAGTATCTTTCACAGACGTTGCTTATGTTTGAGGATTACACCATAATCTCATAAGCATAAGTCAACTATGTGACAACGACTACATCACTTAGTTCTGAAAGGACAAGTGTTTGATGAAATCGTCTGCAAATTTGGAGATGGTATTAACAGACACTAGGAGCAGAAATATTTTCTATTTAAATTTTCTTTGCTTAGATACTTCTACCCTAGTGTTTTTTATGGCAAAAAGTAGTGTGTCTCTCTATGACCAATAACACAAGAGATTATCACATATTAATTTTAAAACCTTAAATATGTTACTTTCTCACAGCTTAGTGCGCGATGCCCCCAACATTAAGTGCCTTAAAGAGAGTCCATGTCACTCCTGTCAAATGGGTAAGCAGACACGGGCTATCTTCAAGGGTATTGCTGAGAAATATTCTTCACGAAGCTTATACTTACTTCATATGGAATTATTCGCTCCTATGCATATTCACAGCTTAGGATATAAGGTCTATACATTAGTAATTATTGATGAGTACTCACGTTTCACGTGGGTGTTCTTTCTGAAACACAAGTCAGACACCTTCGATTCTTTCACTAATTTTGTTCGACAAATTCAGAATGAACTAGGTTGCTCAGTGGTCAAAATCAGAAGTGACCACAGAATAGAGTTCGAGTATGGTGTCATGATAGAATTCTGTGAAAGTCAAGGTATCTTTCATGAGTTTTCCTCCCCGCACACTCCACATCAAAATAGAGTTGCTCAGAGAAGGAATAGAACCCTAATTGAAGCATGTATAACCAAGTTAAATGAAGCTTCACTTTAGGAATACTTCTGGGCTGAAGCAGTCAACACGACTTATCACATGCAAAACAGAGCACTCATCAACAAAAGTTATCGTAAGACCCCCTATGAGCTATTGAAGGCGGAAAACTAACTATGTCCTATTTTAGAATCTTTGGAAGCTATAGAAGGCAGAAAACTGACTTAATAATGGTGTATAACCCGTAATTCATCGAGACCAGAAGAACCCAAGCAAATGGCTAGTCGCGAGCGAGCTGGAGGCGAGCTGGGCGAGCTGGGCGAGCTGGGCGAGCTGGAGGCGAGCAGGGAGAGCTGGAGGCGAGCAGGGCGAGCAGAGGCGAGTTTGGGCGAGTATGGACGGGTATCTCGCGAGTATGGGCGAGTAGCCCTTGATACTCGCCTATACCCCCCCCCAGGATTTCTCTATAAATAGCCCCCCAGGGGTACTGGAAATGGCACCTTTTGGAAGAGGAGAGGTCCCCCCAAGTAGATACTCGCCAAGTCCATGCCATCCTGGTACCTCACCCAGCCTTTTGGTTGCGGAGGGGAAGCTTCTTCTAAGCTTCCGTGTACGTGGTGGGACCTCCCTGCTGGAGCACTCAGGGTGTGCTTTTAGATAGTTTCCTTCCTTTCTCTCTCGAGCTAGCTACTTGAATTGTGACGTTGGACCGTAGAATGAGTAACCTTAGGCTGCCTAGTCCGATTTCGAGGTCCGGAATTTTCCTGGCTTCAATACTTGGTGCGGTGAGCGTGGATAGTAGCCGAGGATGAATTTTTTGCGAGAAGACTTCACAGGTTAAGATGGTGAGCTGGAGACCAAAGGCAGCAACTCGCAAGGTGGGCGAGTTCTCGGCAAGGTGGGCGAGTTACCTGGTTACTCGCCTATAGGCGACTTCACGATGGCGACTTGCGAGCTCTCCGCAAGGTGGGCGAGTTCTCGGCAAGGTGGGCGAGTTACCTGGTTACTCGCCCATAGGCGACTTCACGATGGCGACTTGCGAGCTCTCCGCAAGGTGGGCGAGTTCTCGGCAAGATGGGCGAGTTTCCTGGTTACTCGCCCATAGGCGACTTCCTGATGGCAACTCGCGAGTTCTCGGCGAGAGGGGCGATTTTTATGGATGCACAAAGATTTCAAGGAGGCTGCCCCCGGACCCCGCAGGGGGCGCTGCCCCCTTGACCCCCGTCCGCTGACCGGGCAGCGGAACCCCCGAAAACTCTACGTAGGGGTTCTAATGTCAGGAATGACACTTACCCCCTGCCGAGATCCTCTCCTTTTTTCAATAGTGATGCTTTTCATACATTCATACTGACGGGTGCTTTGGTAAAGCCCGTGAGTACCTTTTGTATGACTGACAAGCAGGGCGAATGACAACAAGCTCATCACCAGGGAAAAATGTGCGAGGTGCTCCGCGAGCTCATACCTGCGATGATCCCCTCCGACGACCTGCATTCAATGAGGCAGCCTACTCGTGACATCTTCAAGCCAGTATTCTACAAGCTCCTACTCGTGATGCTCTCCATGCTTACTAGGAGCTCCCCTTCAATTCCGCAAGTCCCATACTCGTGAGGTCCTCTCTTCAATGGATATGGAGCACTCACGCAATTCAGCGAGTCTCTTACTCGCGAGGTCCTCTCTAACGGATATGGAGCTCTCCTGCAATTCCGCAAGTTCCATACTCGCGAGGTTCTCTCTTCAATAGCTAGGATGCTCTCCTTCAGTACCGCGAGTTCCATACTCTCTAGGTGATCTCGACAACATCAAGGATGTTCTTCCTTATTTTCGCAAGTTCCACACTCGGTAGATCACTACCTCAGCATTGGAATCACCAGAGGCCCCTTCATCGTCCAGGAAGCCCTATCCATGGGAGGCTACTACCTCCAAGATCAAGTGGGGGAGCAGCTGAGTGGTTCCTGGAGCGGGGATGACCTGAAAAGGTTTTATCCCTAGCATGTAACACATCCTTGTAAATCATTTTTGATAAATACAAATGCATCTTCAGTCAACTTGGTTTTTTCTATGTGCCGATCTCTCCTCGAAAGCTTCAAAGATCGACCTCGCAACCGATCCTGGAAACCAACAGTCGGTATATCCCTCGTAGATAGCCCAGTGCGGACGATGGGACGATGCATCGGGACTTTAAGCGCTCTTGTAAGACCGAGCCTCTGCATTGACGGCCGAGATCAGCTCCCCCCTTGCATGTCGGCCTAGGTCTCCCCGATTGCATCTCTCCTCCGACTGGAGGAACTATCAGGGACATGCCTGGATGCTAACTTCCCGGACTCGATCCAGGAGGCAATCTCGTCAAGCCATCATTGAGGCATTTTTGCCATTGCCCGACAGGGTAACCCGCCCATCAGGGCCGGTAGCGATCTTTACTATTAGGTCGGAACGTGAGCCTTCGACCCTTTCCTCCTAAATAGCCCAGTTCAGATGATGGTACGATGCCTCGGGACTTTAAGCGCTCTTGTAAGACTGAGCCTCTGCATTGACGGCCGAGATCAGCTCCCCCCTTGCATGTCGGCCTATGTCTCCCCGATTGCATCTCTCCTCCGACTGGAGGAATTTTTAGGAAAGGGCTCGGACGCCAACTCTCTGATCTGACAAGTCCTAGATTGTTTCTCTTTTTAGATCTCTATCTATCATCTACAAAGAATCGGTGTGTTTAATTCATCTGTCATCTGTCAAGTAACAGGATGGCATCGCTCGGAGTGAAGACTTTGACGGGTCGAATAGTCGTAAGACCGTTGGACTGTGTCTTGAGCTCCTCTCTTGCGGGACCTCGGCCGATCCCCTCAAGGCGTTGAAGACTTTGACGGGTCGAATAATCGTAAGACCATTGAACCGTGTCTTGAGCTCCTCTCTTGCGGGACCGGCCGATCCCCTCAAGGCGTTGAAGACTTTGACGGGTCGAATAATCGTAAGACCGTTGAACCGTGTCTTGAGCTCCTCTCTTACGGGACCGGCCGATCCCCTCAAGGCGTTGAAGACTTTGACGGGTCGAATAATCGTAAGACCGTTGAACCGTGTCTTGAGCTCCTCTGTTGCGGGACCGGCCGATCCCCTCAAGGCGTTGAAGACTTTGACGGGTCAAATAATCGTAAGACCGTTGAACCGTGTCTTGAGCTCCTCTCTTGCGGGACCGGCCGATCCCCTCAAGGCGTTGAGGACTTTGATGGGTCGAATAATCGTAAGACCGTTGAACCGTGTCTTGAGCTCCTCTCTTGCGGACCGGCCGATCCCCTCAAGGCGTTGAAGACTTTGACGGGTCGAATAATCGTAAGACCGTTGAACCGTGTCTTGAGCTCCTCTCTTGCGGGACCGACCGATCCCCTCAAGGCGTTGAAGACTTTGACGGGTCGAATAATCGTAAGACCGTTGAACCGTGTCTTGAGCTCCTCTCTTGCGGGACCGGCCGATCCCCTCAAGGCGTTGAAGACTTTGACGGGTTGAATAATCGTAAGACCGTTGAACCGTGTCTTGAGCTCCTCTCTTGCGGAACTGACCGATCCCCTCAAGGCGTTGAAGACTTTGACGGGTTGAATAATCGTAAGACCGTTGAACCGTGTCTTGAGCTCCTCTCTTGCGGGACCGGCCGATCCCCTCAAGGCGTTGAAGACTTTGACGGGTTGAATAATCGTAAGACCGTTGAACCGTGTCTTGAGCTCCTCTCTTGCGGGACCGGCCGATCCCCTCAAGGCATTGAAGACTGACGGGTTGAATAATCGTAAGACTGTTGAACCGTGTCTTAAGCTCCTCTCTTGCGGGACCGGCCGATCCCCTCAAGGCGTTGAAGACTTTGACGGGTTGAATAATCGTAAGACCGTTGAACCGTGTCTTGAGCTCCTCTTGCGGGATCTCGGCCGACCCCCTCAAGGAGTTGAATACTTTGACGGGTTGAATAGTCGTAAGACCGTTGAACCGTGTCTTGAGCTCCTCTCTTGCGGGACCAGCCGATCCCCTCAAAGTAAGGTCATAAGTTCGACAACCGCAAGCTCGAGCTCCTCTCCTGCAGGGCCGGCAGACACCTCGCTGGAGCGATGCCGTTGTTAGTCAACTCTGTAAGAGCTTTGAGCCTAACAGACTAACCACTAGCCTCCTCGAATCGACTCATACCCTTTCAATCGAGTTCTCGACTCCCGCAAAGGTCGGCGACAACCTCCTACTCAAGCGAGCTGGTCTCCTACAAGGTATGCGACCATGCAGGTGCGAGCTACTTCGGACAGCTAGCGAGATCCGAGTGCGAGCTAGCCTCGGCGACTAGCGAGTTGTGCAAGCTAGCCTCGGCGACTAGCGAGATGGCGAGAAGCTAGCACAGGGCGACCCCACTATCCCTCCGAGCCTATGAGCCTAGCGAGCGACATCCAGCAAACAAGAAATGCGAGCAAGACAAGAAGACGAGCGACTATGACGAAGAAAGGAAATCAACTAGGACTCATCGTCTCCAGTATCAGGGAGATATTCGTCGTCGTCAAAATCGACTTCTCTCCACCTCTAGTTGAGCTCGGCTCCTGAGAGGTGTCGACCTCTTCTCTCCACCTCTAGTTGAGCTCGGCTCCTGAGAGGTGTCGACCTCTTCTCCGCCTCTAGTTGAGCTCGGCTCCTGAGAGGTGTCGACCTCTTCTCTCCGCCTCTAGTTGAGCTCGGCTCCTGAGAGGTGTCGACCTCTTCTCTCCGCCTCTAGTTGAGCTCGGCTACTGAGAGGTGTCGACCTCTTCTCTCCGCCTCTAGTTGAGCTCGGCTCCTGAGAGGTGTCGACCTCTTCTCTCCGCCTCTAGTTGAGCTCGGCTCCGGAGAGGTGTCGACCTCTTCTCTCCGCCTCTAGTTGAGCTCGGCTCCTGAGAGGTGTCGACCTCTTCTCTCCACCTCTAGTTGAGCTCGGCTCCTGAGAGGTATAGACCTCTTCTCTCCACCTCTAGTTGAGATCGGCTCTTGAGAGGTGTCAACCTCTTCTCTCCACCTCTAGTTGAGCTCGGCTCCTGAGAGGTGTCGACCTCTTCTCCATCTCTAGTTAAGCTCGGCTCCTGAGAGGTGTCTACCTCTCCTCTACGCCTCTAGTTGAGCTCGGCTCCGGAGAGGTGTCGACCTCTTCTCTCCGCCTCTAGTTGAGCTCGGCTCCTGAGAGGTGTCGACCTCTTCTCTCCACCTCTAGTTGAGCTCGGCTCCTGAGGGGTGTCGACCTCTTCTCCAATTTAGTTGAGCTCGGTTCTATGAGGTATCAACATTCGCTTCGCATCCAGGTATGTTTTACATATGAGATGTCCGCCCCTTCTCCACCTGCTCTAGTTGAGCTCGCTTGCCTAGCGAATGGCCTGAGAGGTGTCGACATTTTGTTTACTCCTTCTGTTGAGCTCCACTCCTAGGAAGGATCTTGTGTAGCACGTTGTCTAGCACCCTCTCTCCGAACCACGGGTCTTACATTGTTTTTCCAAGCTCATTCCGAACTCGAAAAAAGCGGGGATTGTGTATAACCTGTAATTTGTCGAGACCAGAAGAACCCAAGCAAATGGCTAGTCGCGGGCGAGCTGGAGGCGAGCTGGGCGAGCTGGAGGCGAGCAGGGCGAGCTGGAGGCGAGCAGGGTGAGCAGAGGCGAGTTTGGGCGAGTATGGACGGGTATCTCGCGAGTATGGGCGAGTAGCCCTTGATACTCGCCTATACCCCCCCCCCCCCAGGATTTCTCTATAAATAGCCCCCCAGGGGTACTGGAAATGGCACCTTTTGGAAGAGGCGAGGTCCCCCCAAGTAGATACTCGCCAATTCCATGCCATCCTGGTACCTCGCCCAGCCTTTTGGTTGCGGAGGGGAAGCTTCTTCTAAGCTTCCGGGTACGTGGTGGGACCTCCCTGCTGGAGCACTCGGGGTGTGCTTTTAGATAGTTTCCTTCCTTTATCTCTCGAGCTAGCTACTTGAATTGTGATGTTGGACCGTAGAATGAGTAACCTTAGGCTGCCTAGTCCGATTTCGAGGTCGGGAATTTTCCTGGCTTCAACAAATGGGAAGTTGACCGCATAAAGTTTAGTGAAAAATGTTTTGAAGGTATTTTTGTAGGATATACTAGCCATAGTAAGGCATATAGGATTTTTAATAAGAAAACTCTAGTGCTAGAAGAATCGATAAACGTTGTATTTGATGAGACTAGCCTGCTCCATAGTAGCTCATCTAGTGTTATTGGTGCAGATGTAGGTACCAAGTTCAAGGAACTAAGCTTGGAAGAAGTTGTCAAGGAAGAAGCTCCAAGCTCGATTAAGATCGTCAATCCAGGCCCAGTGAATGAAGAACCTACAGAGGCAGCACTGGATGTTACAGATCCTTCTGGAGGGAGAGCAAGGACCTAGGGCTCAGACACCTAAGAGATCATCCAGCTAATCAAATCATTGGAGAGCCAGGCGACGATGTTAGAACTAGACGAGGTACAACTAATGAAGTTTTGCATCTAAGCTTTCTGTCTTAGGTTAAATAGAAGAAGTTTGGGGAAGCAAACAAAGATGCTTCTTAGATCATGGTAATTCAAGAGGAGCTCATCCAATTTGAACGGTGCAAAGTCTGGGAGCTAGTGCCCAGGCCAAAGGGACAGAATGTGATATGCAGTAAATGGATATTTAGAAACAAGCTGGATGAGAATGAAGTAATTATCAAGAACAAAGCCCGACTTGTTGCACAAGGATACAGACAAGAAGAGGGGATCGACTTCGACCAGACATTTGCTCAAGTGGCTTGGCTCGAGGCGATCAGGTTGTTTCTAGCATATGCTGTCCTCAAAGGCTTCACCGTCTACCAAATGGACGTGAAGTCAACACTCCTCAACGGGGATCTGAAAAAGGATGTATACATAGCGCAAGCTCCACGAGCTCCACGAGCTTGGTACGAGACGTTGTCTAGCTTTCTTCTTGAGAAAAAGTTCACAAGGGAAAGATAGACAATACAATATTTCTTAGGGAAGTTAAAGGCAATATTTTCTAGTGCAAATCTATGTCGTCGACATCATATTTGGCTCTACAGAAGACAACCTTTGCAAGAAGTTTTCCAAACTTATACAAGGAAAGTTTGAAATGAGCAGTATAAGAGAGCTGAAGTATTTCTTAGGACTTAAGGTGAAGCAATTTGAACATGGAATTTTCATCTCTCAGACAAAGTTCACCTAGGAGCTTCTTAAGAAATTCAGAATGGAGAGCGCAACCTCTATGAGGACTCTAATGGGTTCAACTATGTCTCTGGACAAAGATTGGAAAGGGAAATCTATTGATGAAACCAAGTATAGAAGCATAATTAGATCCTTGCTCTACCTGACTGCTAGTAGACTAGATATTATGTTCTCAACATGTGTCTGCGCTAGATATCAGGTTAACATTAAGGAATCTCATTACGTCACTGCAAAGCAGATTTTAAGATACCTTAAGGGTACACCTAATCTTAGCTTATGGTACCCAAGAAGTAAAGACGTTGAGCTAATTGGCTTTTCAGTTGCTAATTTTGCAAGTAGCAGGAACGATAGGAAAAGCATTTCCGGGACGTGTCAATTCCTCGAAAGACAGCTTATCTCTTGGAGCAGTAAGAAGCAAAATTATGTGACAACATCTATTGCTGAGTGAGAGTATATCTCTGCGGGTAGTTGTTGCGCATAGCTTCTATGGATAAGAAACCAACTCGAAGACTATAATTTGAAGTTCAAAGAAATTCTAATGTATTGCGACTCTTCCAGCGCAATAGCTATCGCAAACAATCTAGTTTCTCATAGTCGGAGCAAGTACATCGAAGTACGCTACCATTTCATCCGGGAACATGTGGAGAGTAAGAACATAACCCTCAACTATGTCCCGACGGACAAGCAGGTGGCAGATATTTTCACGAAGCCGTTGGACGAGGCCAATTTCTCTTTTTTCAAGACAGAACTTGGTATGCTCAACATAGAGTCCTAATAAGCTCAGATTATGGTTTTCTCATGTAAAACTTAGGGGATTTCTCAAAAAGCTACTGGATTTCACGACGACTCTGATTTCTCGAGAAGACCTTTATTTCTCGAGAAATTTAGTATTCTTCTCAAAAACTTAGTGAATTTCTCGAAAGCCTCTTAATTTCTCCAGAAACATCATTTTTCTCGATAAACATCATTTTTCTTGAGAAACATCATTTTTTCTCGAGAAAGGACTCATGGATTTCTAAAGAAACATCTTTTTTTGAGAAAAGCTCTAATTCAACATGCCAACTTTCTGAAAAATCTAAACCGCCATTCCAGTTACGCATCTTTTAATCCTTCAATTTTTTTTATATAAATAGAAGATAAGTTCAAAGAAATACCCAAACCCCCAAATTCAAAAAATATTCTCCCGAGAAAAACTCTTCAGTTTCGCGAAGGTCACCGCCATTCTTCTCGAAAAATCCAAAGTTTCTTCTCCGGCAAACCTGACATTTCTCATTCTCTGCAATCAATGACTCTATCTTCAAAGATCGGTGTGGGGAGTTCGTTCGTTCGCGCAGGCATATAAGAAATGTCCTATGATTTCAAGAATGTTCTACTTCTTTTGGAATCCGCCGGCCTCACATTCATCCTATAACATACCTATAAAGTGCAATTACTTGACGTTGAAGAATTTTTCCCCTCATGTTAAGATCAGAAGAGGCGGGAAATTGTTGAAAACTACAATTAGAGGTATGAAACTCAAAATCAAGCCCTCTATTACAGAGTTTCTGCGATTGCAGTCCATCGATGAAGAAGATTATCTGAAAGTAGTTGACTATTCTAGAGCCTTCTCCTTTTGTGGTCTTTCATATTCCGCCACTTCATTACAAATACAGAACTTGACTGATGAAAGTAAACTTCTGTCCAACATTCTCGACAAGGTTCTTCTGTGTAAAATAGGGTCCATTGGATATATCTCTTCAGATTTCTTTGATATGATTACTGTAGTTGTATGCAGAAAGAAGTTCCAATGGGGATACATGCTGTTTGATAAGATCAAGGAGAGTCTGAAGGCAGCTAACTTTGGAAGAATTATTTATCTGTAGTTGAATCAGGCTCACCTAGATATCTTTGACATAACCAAGGTGTGATAATTCACCACCTGAAGAAGGCCTCTATATCCTCCATCCATAGATGGGAGATCAGAATTCCTAGGGCAGGTCAAGCTCCACCAGTTCTAAGAATTATATTTGATGATGAGGACAAGATCCCATCTCCCCTTCACATTGATATAGCTAGCACATCTAGTGTAGCTACTGAGGGGGGGGGGACTTCTCCTTTAGTTTAAGAAGATGTACAACATGCTGAAGTTCCAGATACAAAAGTTCAATCAGATGTTCCTGCAACCCAAGTTCACGAGAATGTTGTTGATGATAATGTGGTAGTGATAGAAGAAGGTAAAGCTCAGTCTGATGAAAAGCAGAGCACCCCTACACATGACGATGGCTCAGGCATGAGTGTTCACTCCTCCCCCAACCAAGACACACTACTAAATACTTCAGAGGACTTACCCCTTTCGATGGTTATCTAATGTCTAATTCTTATGGATGATCTTTTGAAAATTTGAGTTCACTTGGAGGCACATATTCTTCCGCTATATCTTATCTTCCCTCCTTTTATTCTTCTTGATCTCCAAGTATTTCTTCATCATCATGTCCCAAAGAAGGCAGATGTTCTTCTTCATATCCTGTAGGATAATCTATACAAGGAACAAACTAATCAAACTTAACATGAATTGATTCTTCAATTATTTTGGTCCTTTGATTATACACTCTAATGCTTTACTAGTTTAAGAATAACTAATAAAAATTTCTTCATCACAATTTTCATCAAATTTACATAATGCATTTTTTGTATTTAAAACAAAACATTTACATCCAAAAGTTCTAAAATATGTTATATTTTTTGTTTCTTTTGAAAATATAGTTCATAAGAGTTAGTTTTAAAAATGGGTGAAGCATAATACGATTAATAACATAACATGCATTACTAACGGCTTCAACCAAAAAAGATGTAGGTAATTTATATTCAGAAAGTATAGTATGAGCTAGTTCTTGAAGAGTCATATTTTTCCTCTCCACTACACCATTTTTTTGTGGTGTGCGACGAGCAGAAAATTCATGTTTTATACCTAACTAAGTATAAAAAGAAATAAATATATCATTTTCAAATTCACCTTAATGATCCGAGCATATGCATTTAATTTTTAAATTACGTTCATTTTGAATACGAATGCATAATTTTGTAAATTCAAAGAACGAATCAGATTTGGAAGTTAGAAATATAGTCCAACAAAATCTCTAATAATCATCTATTAAAACAAAAAGTATATTTTGTACCTCCTAGACTTTGTGTAGTAACTGGTCTAAGTAGATCAATATGAATTAATTGAAGAGGTCTAGTAGTAAAAATATCATTTTTTTTACTTTTAAATAAAGATTTTTAAAATTTTCTTTTTTGACAAGGTGTACAAAAAAGATAACTTTTCATCTAATAAAGATAAATTAATATCAACTTATGTTTTGAAAGTATTACAACTAGTTTAGCACTAGAATTACAAAGACGCTTATTCCAAAATTCTAATTCTTCATTTTTAGAAGTAAAACATTTTAATATAGAATGAGAAAGATCAAGAAATTCTATCATATAAATATTGTGAAATCTAGGTGCAGCAAGAATAATTTCATGTGATATTGAATCAATAATTTTGCATAAGTTATTAGAAGATTCAAATAAAACATTTAGACTTTTATCACATAATTGACTTATAGAAATTAAATTATGTTTCAAACCATCTACATATAAAACATTCAAAATAGTAAAAGAATCATTACTTATTACAAAAATGCCCATGATTCTTCCTTTACTATTGTCGTCAAAGGTCATTACTCCTCCTTTTTCATTTTTAGGTTAATGAACTTTGATTTATTGCTTGTAATGTGCATTGAACATCATGAGTCCAAGTAGCACACATCCTATTTGTCCTTAACCCGCCAACATACCTAAAAAAGAGATGGGAGTAAAGATCTGGCAACCCAAGTAGTACCTCCCGTAGCATAGGTGAAAAACTTAGGACCCAGACTTGTTTAAACAATCTTTAACCTTTATTTTTATAAGATTTAGTGGTGTGACAAATCCTATCATATTTGGAACACGTGATAAAAGGAGATGAAGACTTTTCAAGGTTTGTTGTGGACTCTAACAGGAAGATGTGGAAACAATAGAATTAAAATTTTAATTTTTAAAATTCACTTTTTTGGAATTTTTGTTGTCGCCAACGATGGCACCTATCACCGGGTAGTAGCTTCCGGAGACATATCCTAGCCCAAACTTAGCATATCCATGATACTAATTGGCTAAAATCATATCTAGTGATTTTTGGCCAATTTCAAAATTTTAATTTCTATATTCAAGTCATGGATCCGAGCTTTCAATACCGTGTTTTCAGTAACTAGCATGACACACCGGTTAGCAAAGGTTTTCTTGCTTTCTTCTACTTGAGAACAAGAATATTTAAGGGATCTTTCTAAGTCAACTTTCTCCTTAGTCAGAATTTCAACGACAGATTGGGGCTTAAAAAAAGTTTCTTCTAATTCATGAACCCTTGCCAAAGAGTGATCATACTCTTGATAAGTTATTTTCTCCTTCCATAGTACTTTTAATTTAGTAGATAATTTTTTAATTTCTTTTAACAAAAGTTTGTTTTCAGATTTTAGTAAATCAATATCTATTAAGTTTTTATCAAAAAATTTGCATGTTTGTAAAAATTCAGTATACAATTCATCATAAGTAGGAGTTACTTTAGTGTTGCTTTAGGCACTGCATTCATCATCATATGGTGAGTTGCTCTTTTCCATTAAGCACATGTTAGCCTCTTCATCATTAATTGTACTTAATCCACTCGAATCCTCAGATGAGGAATCATTGCACATCCCACCTTCAACACCTTTTCTTGTCCTTCTTTTTTGTGCTTTTTTTCTTTCTAACTTTTCAGATATTTTGGGCACTTACTTTGGATATGTCCAACCCTTCTATAATGATAAAATTCCAGTGGCAAACATTTCCCATCCTCCTCATCATCGAACTTTCCTTTTCCTTTCTTAAATCAAGACTCGTTCTTATTAAAGTACTTCTTAAATGAATTTCTCCTCTCCAATTTTTTCATAAATCTCCAAAAAGTCTTCACAAATAGACTCTCCTCATCTTCTTCATCATCCTCTTTAGTTTCACTCTCTTCTTCCTTTTTAGACTTCAACGCCAACGTCTTTTTATTTGGCTCCAAATTGTACTCTTATTGTTGAATTTTTAACTCCACCTCATGAGTTTTGAGATTCCTGATAAGGCTCTCAATTTGAAGAGTCTTTAGATCATGTGACTCCGAGATAACAACCACTTTCGAATTGAACTTCGGGAGAAGTGATATAAGCATCATTCTAACCAAATCACCGTTGCAGAAATTCATCCCAAGTACTTTGGTCGTTGATAATATTTATAAACCTTGTGCATAAAATCAATGTTTTCATCATCTTTCTTTCTGAACTTTTCAAATTCTGACTCCAGTTGAAATAGCTTTGAATCCTTAACCGGCAAAGTAGCTTCTTGAGCAACTTCAAGTAAGTTCAAAATATCCTAAGTAGTTTCGCAAGCACAAACCCTATTAAACTCAGTTCTGTCTAACACACAAAGACTTTGTTTGGAATGACGTTTGACCCACCGTTTGTGGCAAACGTCATCACATGGCGGGTAACCAAATGCTATGTGGCGGCTTTTGCCGCATTTGGACCTGTTGTGCCATAGAAAATGGTTGAAATACCTTTGTTTCGATCGGCGGCCTCCCCCTCTATTTCGATCGGTCGGTTCGTCTCCTCTACCCTCGTCTCCTCCCACAGAAAAAAATAAAGTCAAAATAAAGCATTCATAGCCATATCATTATTTTTGTACCTTAACTTGTCTAAATCATCTCATTTATCTTTTGGTTTCTCCATAGTGACATTTCCAACTACCATTGTAGGTGAAATGTAACAATTTTCTACTACTCCCCAAACGCCAATATCTAAAGCAATTAGAAAACATTGCATTCGAGTTTTCCAAAAGTTATAGTCAGTGTAAGTGAAAAGGGAGGTCTACTAATTCCTTACCCCTCAAAAATATGTAATCAATGTGTGTCATTACTCCCGATAATAAAACCGTTTTGGAGCAACATAGCTCTGATACAAAATATTGGATCTTGAGATGCGCTTAGGTGGGTGGGGGGTGAATAATGGCCCCTTTAAGTTTTATAATAAAATTAGATCTTAGGCAAAAAAAATAAGGAGCTTAAGTAAAGTTTCTAAAAACCAAAAATAAAAAAACAAATACTTAGAAATTTAAGGATAAATGAAATGATGCTTTTATTTCTCAAGTGATGAAGAACATAAACAATAATTTCAACAGAGCTTGAAATCGAGACTACAAATGAATATCTTTTTTTTGTGAATTCACTGGTCCTTCTCCTAAGATATGCGAGTTATTTCCTATCTCTCCCTAGATACAACATCTAGCCTCTCCATAGATCCCTCCACGACCTAGTCGCTGCACACAAGACTACGAATTCTCACTAAACTGCATAAGGGTATAATCGTCACTCAAAAGGCTGTGAATTCTCTGCCATTTACAAAGAATAATGAAAAAATTACAAAAAATTAAATTGGAATTAAAACGCCCTCTGGTCTCGAGCGCTGAAGAAAATAATGGATCCTTGCGAAGATCGTTGGAGTTGAAGTGCACGAATGGTCTCTTATTTGCCCATAAAATTTATTGGGAACTTGGGAGTTTTTCTTATCTTCGGAATTAACATTCTAAGAATGCACGAGAATAAAGACTCCAAGAGGCGTGTAATCCAAATTTCCCAAAATATAGCCTTTATATATAAATTGAGCTATTGCCCGACGATAGGTTGCATTCACCGCTTCACAAGGGTGGAAGCACGAGGGGGCAAGTGTCTGATGAGGTTCGTAATGGAGGATTAGGGTCGAGAGAAACACTTCACAACACATGCCACTACCAATTTAGGTGCTCTCGACCCTCGTCCACTGTTGTTGCAGGCGTGCGGGCTTTGACGAGCGGCGGGCGAGCAGAATTTGACGAGCGGCGGGTGAGCGGACTTTGGCAAGCAATAGACGGGCGGACTTTGGTAAGCAAGGGGCGAGCAGCGGGCGAGCGAACCTTGGAGGGCGAACTCTGCCGCAGGCGATCAGGGTACTATCATGCGGGGCACGGGGGCCCCCGTACATTATTACTCATATATATATTACCGACATGTCAGAAGAGTTTAGATAATTAGGAGAGTTGACTAAGCAAGGTATGTGTATTTTGTAGATTTGTTGTTTGATTCTCAGTAGGCATACAAAAAAGGCCCTACGAGCCAAGACCGGTCTTGGGCCCCTTGTGTAACATCCCTGATTTTTTCGATGTTTATTTTAATTCCTTTAGTGGCGTGTTTTTGATGTCAGAGTGTTACGTTGAAGCGTAGTTGACGGGTACAGTTGCTGGAGCATGGCTTTTGCTTATTGGTATCCGAGGTTTTGACTTAGAATATTAGCTTGCCTAATTTCTAGTGTGTTTTTGAGATTTTCCTTACGAGCAGGGTTTGTTTTGGAACTCAGTGGAGCCTTTTGGGATATTTGGTGTTTTGTACATCAGACGTTTTTACCCGAGTTTGGTTTGTCAGATTTTGAGTTCAACTTCGCCATTGGATTCGTAACATCGATATTTAACTTCGGTGTGAATTTCGTGGAAATCTGAGTTGATTGGATTTATCGGTAGTTTGGACATTTATTAATAATAATAATAAGATGTTATAAGTATAAATGCCCTACTGATTTATACAGAGCCCTATTCATCATGTTCTTCCCTAGCCGTCAGCCGATTTGCGAAAGAAGGAAAGCGACGGTCATTGTAGAGCCTTTGAACATCGATTGTAGGAGTTTCAGTGCACAAAATCGTCGTCGAAGTGTAGATTCAGATAGCACTCGCCGAGATCTACGTTCGCACGGTGAATTTTTCCCGTTTCTTGAATTTTTGGGCATAGGGAATTTATTTTTTGACCCTTGTTTGCCCCAAAAAGTTTCAAAAATCGTTGTCTAGGTGTTCTTGCGGCCATATCCCAGAGGAGGAGCTCTCGCGTGTCCAGATTTCGGGCGATTTGGGGCAAGTGGTGATTTCTTCCCCTTGCCATGTCTTCCTTTGTGTATTTCCTATTGCTTTCCTTCCCTCTTAGCATTTAGGAGTAGTGTAGGGTTCAGACAAGGCTGATCTGCTACGTACTATTGGATTTCTAGTTAAGGGCCATCCTTCGATTAGATGACAGTTAGCCTAATTAAACTCATTGATTAGGTGACAGTTAGCCTAAGTAAAATTCATCGTATATGACAGTTAGCTTAAGATTAAATTCGTCAAATATGGTGGGGTCAGCCCGAGTCAAATTTGTCAAGTTTGGTTTTTGGACTAAGTCAAATTATCGAATAGTCTAGGTATTGAGTAAAGTATGATTTGTCGAGTAATCTCGATGAATTCATCGAGTATCAGGCTTGGTGTTTAGTGATTTGGTTTTGGCGTCGAGAGCGTCGAGTGCCGGTGAGGCTAAGTCAAATTCGTCGAGTATTCTCGATGAATAAATCGATTTTCATCTGGGCATCGAGAGCATCGAGTGATCTGTGAGTCTAAGTAGAATACGTTGTGTAATCTCAATGAATTCATCGAGTTTTGGCAGTTTAGTGTCGAGAGCTTCACGTGAATCGTCTTTGAGTATTAATACCTTTAGCGTCGAGTGCACTGAGTGGACTCAGCTAGGCATCGAGTGAAGGCATTGAGTGTCGTAAAACCGTGGAGTTAAGTCCAGGCATCGAGTGAGACTACATTGGCGTCGAGTGCACTGAGTGAACTCGATTATACGTCGAGTATACTCGATGAATTTCTCATGGACTTGGGTTATTTTTGCCGACTCGTCAGGTATCAAGTATAATTCATTGAGTGTCTACTGTATTCATCGAGTATACTCGATGAATCAGTGTGGACTTAGACTTTTCTTGCCGAATTGTGTCCAATTTGCCGGGTTTGGCCTTCATGTGAGTTTTTTGTGGATTTTTCTTCCTTTTTTCCACTGGATTAATCCTGTGTTTTTAATGGAGTTTTATCGGTGTTTTATGGATGTTTTTGGTGTTGCCCATGGTTGGTAGTGGATAAAGGACCACCAACCTAAGGCCAGCTTATGGACCTTTGCCCTGGTGGGTTTACTTGATTTGGGTTTGTTACTAGGTGTGTGGAGGAGACCACCACTGTAAGTGCCGGTATTTCCCCAGTTTTGGTGTGTCAAGAAATACATCCACCATTCCTTGGGCCCTTGTGAAATTTTTTTTACTGTTGGTGTGTGGAGGAGGAGACCACCATCGCAGGTGGCGGGTTTTGCCGGTGTTTATTCTCATTCTAGGATGAGTTTTCTACTCTTATGTATATTTATACACTTACTTAAAAAGATGTTTTATAAAGCATAGATCTTTATCGCACTTGGTGCAACTTGGGATGTCTAACCCTTGTGAGTTCCTTCTCACCTTTTACATTGTGGTTGAATGTTGATGTTTTCCTTTCAGCTTTCCTGTTTGGATTGGTAACCCTTTGACACCTTTGATTTCATGTGAATTTGATTATTATTCGCCACTTGTTGGGTACACTGAAAATATGTACCAGATTTGGAGAAGCCTCATCTTAGTCAATGATATACATTAATTTGTATTTGATGGATGTTTGAGTTCCATTGTGCAGGTTTAAGAATTGGAAGAAAATTTTCTAAGTACAAGTGTCGACACTTGTGAAGAATTGTGTCGACACCCAAAAGTTGTGTCGACACCAGAAGCAAGACCTGTGTCGACACCCAGAGTTTGTGTCGACACCTGAGGCAGTATATGTGTCGACACCTGAAGCAAGCATTGTGTCGACACCCAGGGCTTGTGTCGACACCAGAAGCCAGACTGGTGTCGACACCCAGGAACTGTGTCAACACCCAGAAGCTGTATCGACACCTAAGGCAGAAATTATGTCGACAATTGAAAGCAGAAGTTGTGTCGTCACCTGAGGCAGGAATTGTGTCGACACTTGAAATAAGAAGCTGTGTCGACATCCAGGAGTTATGTTGACACCGGAAGCAGAATTGTGTCGACACACTGGACTTGTGTCGACACATCAACTCTCAATAATAGCTGTGTCAAAACCAGAAGGAATTGTGTCGACAAACTGGACTTGTGTCGACACACACTCAACATCAACTCTCAACAAGTGCTATGTTAAGACCAGAAGGAGTTGTGTCGACACACAGAACTTGTGTCGACACATCTAACAGAAGCTGTGTCGAGAAGTAGAAGAATGACTGTGTCGGCACATGGAGTGTTGTGTCGACATCATCAAGACTTGTGTCAACACTTAGTCTACTTGTGTCGACACATGCGAAGCAGTCTGCTGAGTGGTTCATGCTGAGTTGTAAAGTCTTTGAGGAAACAACTATCATGACTGATGGATCGACAGCTGTCATAACTAACTGTTCTGACACCTTTGTCAGAACTGTCAGAAGGTTGTTACAAACTGTATCAGCCGGTAATCATGAGGAAACTCTATATAAAGGACTGATCCTTGATAACTAGAAGAAGAAGACAACTAAGTAAGTGAATCATCTAGAGAGAGAAATCAAAAACAAGAAAAGGGGAAACCCTTAAGAAGGCAGATCCAGAACAGTCTGCAAAGAATATTCAGATACTATTCTGAATTTAAGGAAGGAGCTGTCAGAAGATCAACTTCTACATCAAGTAAAGTTCAACCTTATTTTGTTCTATCAAGAAGCTTTGAAACAGCTAAGTCAGATTGGATCTGAAGATTCAGTTTATTCAAGAACTGATCAAGAAACTCATACCAATAGAGAGTTCTATCTGGTGATATCTTTGTATCTTTTAAACAATCAATTTCATGTAGGATCTTTTGTAAGATCTGAGTTGTAAGCCTGTAATTATAAAGGATGAAGTAGGGCTGAGAGCCTGAGGGGTAAGACTTGTAAAAGTTTGAGTTATAATCCTAGTGATAAAGGATGAGGTAGGGCTGAGGCCTGAGGTAGGATTCTTAGGGAAGGATCTGAGGTAGGACTTGTATAAGTCTGAGGTGTAGGAACCAATCTTGTTCTGAGTTGTAATATCTTGGATCTGAGTAAGTGGAAGGAAGTTGGGCTGAATCCAGTTCTCTACTGGATATGCGAAGGGGGAAAGTGTATGTACCCATACCTTGGGGAACCACTATAAATCGAGTGTATGCTGTGCTGTAATTTCTGTGCTGTGAATTGCATTTTCTATGCTGTGTTAGAACTGGAAAATTGTCTAAATTATTAAAGAAAATTAGAACCTATTCACCCCCCTCTAGGTGTCTAGGCTCTTGAAATAAGTCTTTCAAGTGGTATCAGAGGGAGGTTTCTCAAAGATTGACCTAATAGTCTGAGTGGATCTCCAAGGCAATTAATAGATTTCAAGAATGAGTTCAAATGAGAATCAAAAAGAATTTGGATCTATGAAACTGCCTATCTGCATGAAAGAATGCTTTGACATATGGAAGGAAAGAGTTAGATTGTTTATGGAAGCTTCTGATCCAAGAATCTACATCACAGTATAAGAAGGACCCTTCATTCCAATGAAGGTATCAGCTCTGGATGCAAATGTTAAAACCCCTGAGAGCTATTCTGAAATGAAAAAGGATGAGATCATCCTAGCAACACTAGAGAAAAGATCACAAAACATTATTATAAGTGCTATAGATGATGCCACATTTTAGAATTTGGTGCATTGTAAAACCTCCAAGGAAATGTGGGACACCCTGATTGTCTATATGGAGGGAACAGAAGAAGTTAGAGAGGACATGAAATCTATGCTGAATCAAGAATACGAGAGCTTTAACAAGCCAAGACTGACATTATAGCTGAATGTTACAAGAAGTTCTTCAAGATAGTTAATGAGCTGATGACCTATGGAAGAGTCTTCCGCACATATGAACTGAATGACAAGTTTCTCAGGTCTCTGACAAAGGACTAGGACAAAAAGATATGTGCCATCAGAGAGGTGGCCAAGCTTGCTGATACACCTCCTCCCACACTGTTTGGAAAGCTGCTATCATATGAAATGCAGCTTACTGCCATAAAAGAGGAAGAGAAGAGCAGCAGATCTGAGTATAAGGATAAGTCAGTAGCCTTCAAGGCTGAAAGCACAAGAAAGGGCAGGAGAAAATCTCCTTCTCCACCCAGAAGGAGTGCTGAGGCAGAAGAAGAAAATCCTGACAACACCACATCAGACAGCCACACCTCTAATGAGGACTTTGATGTCTTTACAAGGCAGTTCCAAAAGTTCATGAAAAAGAAGAAGTGGAGAACCAGACCATCAACATCCTTTTCCAAGGATGAGTATTATAAGAAAAAGAAGACTCCCAAGGAGGACAAGTATGCCTCAAAACCTCGTAAACAAACTAATTCTAATATTATTTACTATTATTGCAACAGGCAAGTACATGTCATAGCTGACTGTCCAGACAAGAGGACTAAATCTAAGGATAATAAGAAGCATCAAATGAAGGGCAAGAAGGAGAAATCCTTTGTTGCTCAGAAGCAGAAGAGTTGGACAGACTCTTCATCATCAGGATCAGGAGAAGAAGATGATGCAGAAGCATATGTTGGGCTATTCTCAACTGAAGAGGATTCTAGGGAATTAGAATTCCTACAAATGTTGGACTCCATAAATGGAGTGGAAGACTATTACTGTAGAGGGCTGAACGCCCTATCGGAAAATGATCAGTCCCAGGATCAGCCTGGTCCTAGTAAGGTATACATTTCTCCCTTAGCATCTGATTACTATACTGGATCAGAATTAGAAGCATCTGCATCAAGAGATGTGGATGGTTCTGAGTCTGAGGGGTATGTACATCAACTCATTGATGAGTATGGTGGGTTGTTGCAATCACTGAAGAGAAGCAAGCTTCTTGTCAAGGAGCATGCCAAGGAGATTGAATCTCTTAAGCAGGCTGCATCAGAATCAGCCAAGCTGATGGATTTGAAACTGAAAGAGGTTGTCAAACTGAAGAACATAACTGTTATTCAGATGGACACAATCTCTTTCAAGGAAAATCATATTAAGAATCTGGAGGCAAAACTTCAGAAAAAAAAAGAGTTAGTGGCTAAATTCTCTAAGCCAAAATCTGTCTTGCCTTTAATTGACAACTTCATTTCTCATAAAGGAAAGATTGGTCTAGGATTTAAGGGAAGAACAAGGGCCACTAATTCACTTGGGAAAGGTAAGGCCCCAATTCAGCCACTTGCCTCTAAGCCCCCTATTTTCTTTAGGAAGGTGATGCAACCTACAAACAGGTATGATCATGATATTACTCATGGTCACTGTGAGTATGGATATCACATTGGCAAGTGTGCAAATGGAAATAGGCCACTCTATAGGCAAGCCCATCAGGTTCAGAAGGAATTTTTGGGGTTTGCTGCTCCAGCACCTACACTTAAAAGGACTGCCAGCAATAAGGTTGTGAAGTCTGTACCTAAGAGAAGGTACAACAGATTTGAGTGTTGGTGTTGTGGCAAGATAGGCCACTTTGCCATGGATTGCTGGTTTAACATAAGTGTTAAAACCAAGAAAAGTTTACCTATTAGAAAAGCTGCAGGTAAACATGATAGTTTTCAAACTAACAAGAACCTAGGACACAAAAATAATTTGGGTTATAAGGATAAGTAATTCTTTATTTGATGCAGGTGAATCCAAGTGACCATACCCCTATATGGTACTTGGATAATGGATGTTCCAGACACATGACTAGAACAAGAAGAATGTTGAGGGACTATGTACCCATAGAGAATGGACCCAAAGTAATCTTTGGTGGATCCGAAAAAGGAATCATCAAAGGATTTGGTAACATTTCTAGTGATTCAATTACTATCACTAAAGTGGCTTATGTGAAGGGCCTAAAATATAACCTGAATAGCATAAGTCAACTTAGTGATCTAGGTTATGCCATCTCTTTCCACAAAGAAGAGTGCCAAATAAGGAGGTCAAGTGATCAAGAGATCATTTTGACTAGCACTAGGAAAGAGAATGTATATTGTCTTAACCTAGATTGTGAGTTTAAAAACTCATCCATTTGTCTAGTTGCAGGAGAGAAAGCTTCACTATGTGTTAAATTGCACAAGAGGCTAGCTCATCTGAACTATAAGTCTATAGGATAGCTGTTTAGTATGGGGTTAGTGAGGAATGATCCTCAAGTCAAATGCATTAAAGAGAGAGTGTGTTCAGCTTGCCAAAAGGGCAAAGAGACCAAGTCCTCTTTTCATGCACTTGATACCAAAGATTCATTGAGATGTTTATATCTCTTGCATATGTACTTGTTTGGTCCTATGCTAGTTCATAGTCTTTGTAGGAAAGTAGAAACACTAGTTGTTGTGGATGAATATTCTAGATACACATGGGTTTTTCTTCTTGAGGCAGAAATCTGAAACCACTACTATTTTCCAGACTTTTGTTAGACAAATTCAGAATGAATTTAACATTTCAGTGGTCAAAATCAAAAGTGACCATGGAACTGAATTTCAGTCTGAATGTATGACAAAGTTCTGTGAAGAACTTGGGATTCATCAGGAGTTCTCCTCACCTAGAATACCTCAGCAAAATAGAATTGCTGAAAGAAAGAATAGGACTCTTATTGAGGCAGGTAGAACACTACTTAGTGACATTACTCTCCCTGAATACTTCTGGGCTGAGGCAGTAAATACTGCTTGTCATGTACTCAATAGAGCATCCATAAATAAGAAACATAAGATGACTCCCTATCAGATTTTGAAAGACAGAAAACCAAACATTTCTTACTTCAGAATCTTTGGTAGCAAGTGTTATGTCCTAGTTAATGGTAAGCAATACCAAACAAAGTTTGCTGCCAAATCCCTAGAAGGGATATTTGTTGGGCACAACAATAATAGTAGGGCATACATGATCTACAACTTAACTATCCAAGTTGTAGAAGAATCAGTCCATGTTGTATTTGATGAGTCTAAATTGATTAACAATGAATTATCTAGTTCTTCAGTTAGTTCTACAGGTCTAACAGACAGGCTGGACAAGCTGACCATCAATGATGAAGCTCCTGCTAGGATGGATGAAGAAAAAGATGCATGCTGTCCAGGGGGAGAACAAGACTCGCTGGATGAAGAAGACAATAAGGAGCTTCAGGTTGAGTAAAATGAAGAAGGCCATGAGTTTGACAGGTTTTCTCCAGCAAGAAGACACCTAAAGGATCATCCAGCTCACCAAATCATTGGTGATGCAAGTCAAGGTCTCCTAACAAGGAGCAAGAGTATGAACACAGTTCTATGTTCTAGCTTCTTGTCACAAATAGAACCCAAGAAGTTTGAAGAAGCCATACTAGATACAAACTGGATTGATGCTATGCAAGAAGAGCTGAATCAATTCAGAAGGTGTAAAGTCTGGGAACTAGTTCCTAAACCAAAGGATCACAACATTATAGGAACCAAGTGGATCTATAGAAACAAACTTGATGAGAATGGCACTATTATCAAGAACACGGCCAGACTGGTAGCAAAAGGCTATATGCAAGAGGAAGGGATTGACTTTGATCAAACCTTTGCCCCAGTAGCAAGGCTGGAGGATATAAGGATATTCTTAGCCTATGTTGCTTATCAAGGGTTCAAGGTATATCAAATGGATGTGAAGTCAGCATTTCTGAATGGTTACTTAAAAGAGGAAGTCTATGTTGAACAACCCTCAGGTTTTGTAGATTCTCATTATCCTGATTATGTATATAGGCTTAGGAAAGCTCTATATGGTTTGAAACAAGCCCCTAGGGCTTGGTATGAAACCTTGTCTGCTTTTCTTATTGAGAATAAATTCTCTAGAGGAAAGATAGATAAAACTCTATTCTTTAGGGAATCTAAAGGCAATATAATCCTAGTCCAGATATATGTTGATGACATTATCTTTGGATCTACTGAAAACAACCTTTGTAGAAAGTTTGCCAAACTTATGCAAGGGAGGTTTGAGATGAGCAGTATGGGTGAGCTGAAGTTCTTCTTGGTACTTCAAATCAGACATATTGATGATGGATTGTCCATATCCCAGTCTAAGTTCACCAAGGAGTTGATTAAGAAATATGGAATAGACTCAGCCTCCATCATGAAAACTCCAATGGGAACAAGTATGCCTATAGGCAAAGATGAGGCAGGGAAACCTGTTGATGAGTCTTTATATAGAGGGATAATTGGCTCCCTACTCTACTTGACTGCTAGTAGACCTGACATCATGTATGTAACCTATGTCTGTGCTAGGTACCAAGCTTGCCCAAAGGAATCTCATTATACTGCAGTTAAGAGAATTTTGAGATATCTTAAGGGCACACCTAATCTAGGTCTTTGGTACCCTAAGAATAGAGATTTCATACTAACAGGTTTCTTAGATGCAGACTTTGCAGGATGAAAAGAAGACATGAAGAGTACTACAGGAACTTATCAATTCCTAGATGGAAGGCTGGTGTCATGGTATAGCAAGAAGCAGACAAGTGTAGCTATATCAACAGCTAAGTCTGAATATATAGCTGCAGGCAGCTACTGTGCACAATTATTGTAGATAAAGCACCAACTTGAAGATTATGACATCAAGGTAAGTAGAATTCCATTGTTTTGTAATTCTACTAGTAATATTTCTATTGCTAAGAATCATGTATCACACAGTAGAACTAAGCATATAGAAATTAAGTTTCATTTCATCAGAGAACATGTAGAGAAGGAAGATATTAGTCTAGAATTTGTGAACACAAATAATCAAATAGCTGATATTTTTACAAAACCTCTGGATGAAATTAAATTCAATTATTTTAAAATTAAATTAAGTATGTTGAACCTAGAATAGGTTAGCACAAGATTCCTTAAGTAGAATATGTAAGCACAAAATTTTTCAGGAAATTTGGCTAAGTACAAAGTGTAAGACCCCATTTTTTTTTTCGATTCAAAACTCGGGGTCTTATGCCCAGAACCGCCGCTTTGCGGTGACACCTTCGCACCCGGGAAGGTCGTCACTACAACGCGCCGATTCTGCCGGCCTTTTCGATCACAATCAAGTAGCAAGTAGTAAAGAAGGAGAAATACAGTCCACAATAATAAATCACATATATGTAAACTCCACGAAGGGAGTGTCCACAGTATAACATCAGAGTAAAAATAGAGTACTGAAAGGAAGAGGGCTTAAGCCCGGTACAACAACACCTCACTACATGGTCACTCAAACGGAAGCTGAAAAACAAACTGCTACTAAGGAACGGAACTCACGGTCCCGGCTGTCTGAACTCCTGAGCTAGACTGCCCTGTCTCCAAGCGCACCGGCCTCCTGGTCTACTCCTCCGGGTTGGGCTCCACGATTCCCTAAAATGATGTGGTTCGAAAACCGTTAGTCTATAAGACTAAGCCCTATCATCCCCCACCCCTTCCCCCATGCCCTAAGGCATCGAGCGGAGAGGAAGAAAGGGAAGGACATGAAGGTGGAGAGTAGTCAAAAGCAGATGACGGTGGAACTAACTAGCAAGTTATGACAGGGGAGCAATATAAGTGTTGTAATAGGTAAAATAGAAAGGTAAGTAAGTAAGAAATTAAACCTCCACTTATGTGAGTACACATAAGCCAAGGGATCTTCTACAAGGCTCCCATCGTATAAATGTCCCATTCCACTTATACGTTGGGGTGTCGGTTAACAAACAGCAGCATATATATATTGAAATTAACCTTTGATTTATAAACTTGCCCACACAAGCTTATAGACCAAGGGGTCGTTTTGCAAGTCCTAAAGTATAAGCGTCCCATTCCACTTATACTTTAGGTGTCAAGGTTGTTATGAATGATTATGGCATGCAGCTATATGGTGGGTATGATGATCAAGCAGTGCAACTCACACACCCAACTTTGTGTACACAAACCTTTAGTTCCCCCTTTCAGAGCCGTTACCTCCCAGGATACCTCCGTAGTGGCAGACGGAAGCGGTGGGTTGGGCCTCGCCCACCTCAAAACCAGTAAAAGCACCACTGGTCTGACCTATCGTACGCCCTCAACGCTTGGTGCACAAAGCGGACTCCTGCGTACTCTTGCCGACTGGACCGCCGGACTTAACCTTGGCTAAGTGCTAGTCACCTTGCCGAGTCAACGATATCGGTGTCGGTGCAATCAAACTCCCCGATATCGAGAACCCACCACCTTAATCTTTCCTATTTTTATGCACATGCAGCAGTTAATATAAGAAGTCAAGAGTAAAGCTCCCGGACCAAACCGTCCGGCTCAACCACAAACCGAGACTAAGCTCCCCGGACTAAACCGTCCGGCTCAATTCCAAACCTCATCCCTTGAGCACCGCGGGATGGCGCCCCTTTGAACACCTCGGGACGACTTAACCGTTACCAACCCTAACTAATGAGTGTGTGCAATATGAATCCCTATTAGGCTAATTACTCTTTCGTTTGTTTTAAGATTTACGTTAGCCCAGGACTGCCCCCGGCATACCCCGTGAAGGGCTCTCAAAGGGCACTAGGAACCAAGACGGCGGCATTACGGCCCGAAGTTCCCTTTCGCAAGGCACTTATTATTATTGGTTGTTTTTCTCTTCCCCGTTCCCTCTATAAATTGCATCAAACTAAACCTAGGGTGGATTTGACTCTTCACTCTTACGGGGACGGCGATCTTTCGTCGGATCCGTGCTCCTTCTACCACAACCACTCACTTCTCGTCACTCCTTAGAACCTTCCATGACAACCTATCTAAATCCATCCCAATCAGCACATTGAGAAACTCTAACATTGCCCTAAGTCGTCTCCAAATGCGATCTTTTACGAAAACGCTAAATGCAGACCAGCCTACACTATATGATGACCTTGATAGGATGTCCTTTGTGTTTTCTTCCATACGGCCTAAGTTAATTTCTGGGGGCCTATCATGACATTATTGAATCGATTTTTCTGATAATAACAATTTTTCCTATTAACCTAATAATTAATTAATTTTTATTAAATCCAAGGTCTTCCAAATTTGTACAAGGATCATACTTTTCAGTCATGTATAAATCATAATAAATTTAAGACAAATATTAGTGTATCTAAAAATAACATATCCAAGGTTTGACAATTCTCCCTATGGTCTAAGGGGCCTAAACTTAATTTTGCAATAATCCAATTTCTTCATGTCTAATGAATAAACTACATCAAATACTCTTCCAAATAGTTTAGATTAATTACAGGATACTAGAAATACTATGAAAACAGTACTATAAAGGTTTCATAATTTTCTTGCTGGAAATTAATTTATAATAAATCATTTACCAAAAACCCTAATCTAGCATGCTTGTGAATCAAGTACTAAATCCATAACTCCAAAAATCCAGAGAAAAATCCCACTGATTCATAATGATTTAAAAACACTATTTACCAACTTTCATAATTTTCCAGAGAATATTTATGCCATAAATATTTTTAATACATAGAGCCCTTTAATAATACTTGTGAAGGAACTATTCTATTTAATCAACATAAAATTGAACTAAAATTCATGGGCATTCCTACAGGCCAAAAACATCTAATTCCAGAGTTTCAAGGGGGCCTTATTTGGATTAAAAATCTTTAATAAATAAAACATCAAAAAGGGCTATACCCACATTCATGAATGAAGTACTAGAAATACCTATCCAAAAATTCTAGAAAAATTATCCAAGGGTCCTAACTACCCTAGAAACACACTACCCCAATTTCATGGCTTTTAAAAGAGTTTAAGATACTGTTTTGACCTAAAATCCCTTCTACCCTAAAAGTAGGGTTTAAGTTTTGAGGTAGCTACCTACATCAAAATTATCTGACATTACAACCAGAGAGTTACAAACTCATTAACAACCTTTCCACTAAATCTCAAGACCATACAAGGGCATTTGCCCCTATTTCCTTCACAAACCCCCAAAGTCCACCTTTAGGGTTTTAACCTGGGCCCTAGGGTAAACTTACCCTAAATCATCCCATCTTCCCTAAGGATAATCTTATGACCAAAATAAACCAGTGGTCAAAATCCCAACCTCTGTTGAGGTGAGATGATCATACCAGAGTGCAAGGAACCTTCTCACTAAACTTCCTTCTACTAGGTCAAAACTAGGGTTTAGAGGATTCCTAATCAAAACTCAACCAAATGAGTTGAAATTTGAACCAGACCTAGATACCTATACCAGGGACACCTCACCAAAATTTGGGAGGGTTTGGAGGTCATTTGACCCTTCAACTACATTACCCTAGCTTTTCTAGGTTTAGGGCAGAACCCTAAGTTACACTATCATAAATGGTCTCCAATTTTTACAGGAGTTAGGTCTAGGTGATATTGAGTCCCTGTCCAAATTTCAAAGAATTTGGACCAAGGATTAGGTGTGGGGAATTTTTCAAAGATCTTCCCTATTTGTAGGACCTACCCTAGAAAAATGACCCTACAGGTCAGAATACTTGTCATAAAATTTTCCATAACATATCAAACTGTAGATAATTAAAAATCCTACAACATTCATGTTGATCAAATTTGATGGACAAGCCTCTAAAGGGCCTAAATAATTTTTAGAAGAAAACTACCCTAGTTGTAGGACATACCCTTACTAAAAAGGCTCTACAGGGCAGTCCCCTCATCCAAATTTTCACCACTACATATCAAATTGTAGGTATTCAAAATACCTACAACTTTCATGTTGTACTCTTTTTCATGTGGTGCCCATAAGGGGCCTAAATTTAATTTACAGTGAAACTGTTTTATTAAATACAGAAAATCCGAAAAAATATGGGTTTATAAGTATTTATTTTGATCCTGCACGAATCTTAAAGTGATCGGACGGCAGCTGTACTTCGTCTTCTCCAAATGGCCTGAACCAGAACCGTGAGAAGTGGTTATCACGGGCCTTTTCCCGGCCACCATGGGCGGCGCCACCACCGGGAATCAACTCCAACATGTTCCCGGTGGTGGGGGCTAACCTTTCCGGCGGCTAGGGCGGCCGGAGGTGGCGGCACCGCCCTACCCGAGAGCTTCAAAAGCTCCATAAAAATGGAAAATTTCAGAATTTTTAAAACTTGCTCCGGTTCGTTTGAGCATGAACTCAACTCCTAAACAATCCTAGGATCAATACATGAGAGAAGAGGTGAGGGAGGACCTGATTTCGGGCTTGGATGCGAGTTGAACGGCGAGATGCCATGGTGGCGGCGGTGGCGGCGTTTCTCTCCTTTATGGCTCCGGCAAGGGTTCACCCCCCCTTCTATGATTTCGAAAATGATCTCCCCTCTCTCCTAAGTGAGTATATAAAGAGGAGAGGGGGAGAGGGGCGGTTTTCTCCAAGAGGCAAAACACCTCTTCATGTGGGGGGGTGGTTTAGAGGAGAGAGAGGGTGGAAACACCTCTTGATGGCCGGGAAAAGGGTGGGGGGGAGGAGGTGTCAACCTCTAGGTGGCTGTTGGCCCCTCTTTGGCCGAACCCATGCCTCCTCCCTCTTCAAAACACCTCTTCACTTCTCCACCACCTTTTCTCTCTCCTCTATATAACCAAATACTTATTTTTTTCTCTCTCCTAGTCATCCTCACGAATTTTCTTCCCCTAAAAGCCTAAAGGCAGCCCATAAAATTAATATTAAAACCTTAAATGCCATATGAGAGGGGGGCTCACCATTCTACCATGAAAATACCCTTAATTCACACTTTCTCTCTCCTATATTTAGTCTATTTCTCTCTTCTTTCTCTCTCCTAGTCAACATGTTGGCTAGCCTAGGGTTTAGGCTATAGGCAGCCATAATAACTCCTAATAAAACCCTATGAGTCTACATGAGGCGGCTTGAGCCTGAGTTAACCCAATTGAGCTAGGTTTGACTTGATTTGGGTTTAGGGTTGACTTGGTCAATTTGACCTTCTGAGTCAACATCAATAGACCCCTAGGGACCCATTGACCTCCCCTAAGGCCTAGGTATGGTTAGGTAGGGTAGACTTGGGGTAAAGAGGGTGAGTTGATCCAGGGCAGGGTTACTTTGGCCTAACTAGGGCTTAAGTTGACTTGGGTCAACTTAGCCATTAGGTTTGCACCCAATGGGTCCTTGGTGACCCATTGATCTCATATTAGGTCTAGGAATGCCTTGGAGTCAGATTGAACCCACTAGGCCACCAAAATCAGGGTTTTAAGATTTTACTATTTGCAGCCCAAGTGAGTCTCAACTAACTAGTTGGGTCACTTGACCTCCTAGGTTCAACCTAGGACTTGGTATGACCTAGGAATGTTCAAGTCACTCCTAAGGGGGGTCTAATTGAAAAATGGGATGTTACACAAAGTTTGTATCGACACAAGCAAATTGTGTCGACACACTCAATATGTTGTGTCGACAAAGAAAAAGGATGTGTCGACACAGAAACAGTATCTGTGTTGACAGAAGAATAGGTGTCGACATAACTTCGTCGAGACCTTATAACTAGAGGATTTTTGTGTCGACACACAAAAGTTGGTGTCGACATAACTATGTCGAGACTTTAAGTTAGCTGATTTTTGTGTCGATACACAAAAATCAATGCCGACACACTCTGTCGAGATATGACCAGTCCATGTCGACACTGACATAAGAATGTCGACACATAGACGTGTCGACTAAAGCTAAGTATTGTCGAGACCTAGGTCTTTTCTGTTGACACATGTAAGATTTTGTCGACTAGTATTATTACTTAGGTGCGTCTTTTGAACTCCCCTTTACATGAAGACTATAAACAGGTGAAGCCAAAATCTGGTCGACTACGCTTTCAGAATTCTTGGCTCTGCACCTTGTGTCGATAAAAACCTTCTCTTCTTTTCTCTTCCATCTCTCTCTCTCTCTCAATAATGGCGCCCCATCAGGATGACAAGGTGAATGAAGGATATGAGCTGGTTCGTGGTGGATTCACGACAGCATCGCAAGAAATCCAGGGTGTAATTACCCTAATTTCAGAAAATGGTTTGGAGTTTTTGGTCTCAGAACCAACTAAGATTTGGAAAAAGGAAGTAATGGATTTCTATTCATCAGTAACTGTGGACACTGATGGGAAGAAGATCAAAGCCATTGTTCAGGATTCCCGAGTGAAACTTACACTAAAGACGATCAGGAAATCACTCCAACTTCCCAAGCTTAAGTATGATGATGGCATAGTTCCATCCATGACAAAAGATGCACTAAGCTGGTGCGGGCTAAACTCTAATACCAAAGTTGGACCATCCATTGCCATAAAAGGGATGAATTCACAAGGAAAGTTTCTGTCTGAAATAGTAGGCAAGGTGATTCTGTGTAAAATAGGTGGACATGACAGAATTTCAGCTTCTATGTTCAATCTAATGACAAGAATAATATTCAGGCTAAAAACAGACTGGGCATCAATAGTATTTGACAAAATACAAGAAGGAATAAAGAAACCAAATCTGGGAAGGATCCTAAGTTTATGTCTATCCTCAATAATATCGGAGGTTATGGACCAACTGCCAGTATCAAAAATCAACCATATGAGGAGAACGGATAAAAATTCTATCAAGATAGGATAGAGTATTAACCAAGGAGGTTTCTACTCCACAAAAACAGATCAAGAAAGATAAGAAAAAGAAGGAAGTTGTTCAATAAGCAGAATCCTCCAATGATTCTGAAGAGGAGGTAGTCTTCAGTTCAGATGAAGACAGGCAACAAAAAGAAGCTCAAGATCAAGTGGAGAGCAGTGTGCTCCCATAATAATAGATAGTCTCCACTCCAGGGGAGAAAATCCTGAACCAGCAACACAAGATACTGTAATTTCTGAGCTGCCTGCCCAAGGGGGAGGAATTGATGCAGCTACTCTAGAGAGTGAGTATGCAGCTAATACAGTAATGGATATTGTATCAGATATAAATAAAGAAGCACTGCTGAATGTTGAGAAAGAAGAACAAGATGTGCAGATGAAAGATACTGCTCAAGATGAGCAAGTAAGTATCTTCTTTCTAGAGAGGTGCCTGGACAAAGATCTGGATGTCCACGGAGAACCTTTTGTTTCCCAAGCTAATATTGTTCCTCCTTTTCAAATGATGCAGGAGGTAACCATGGAGGAGCTGTTCCCTGATCTACATGCAGTAAGGACTGAGGTGGATCAACAAATAGAAGATAAGGAACTGCCAAGAACTGAGGGGGAGGAGCTCCTGAATGCCCAAGTCAATAAAGAAACAGTTGACATAGAAAGCTCATCCCAATCTTCTGATGATGAAGAAGCCACTATGGCTAAGAAAAGAAAGATTTTTGCCATGAGGAAAAGGAGCTCAGGCTACAAAAAGGCCTTGCAAACAGTCACACCACCACCGGCTCCAAGCATAGATTTTAGTTCTCTACTGGTCCAAATGCAAGTTAAATTAGATGAACAAAGGCAATCCTTAGAGAAGTATGTGGATGAAACACACAAGGAGTTGTAATCCCAGCTAGCACAAGATATCAAGTCCATCAAATTTAAAGTAAATCTGAATAAGAAGGAGATGACTGATTGTTTTGAGAAAGGGGGTCATGCAGTTGTCTATCTGGCCACCCAACAGCAAGAACTGAAGTCTAAAGCTGCTGACATGGCTGACAAACAAGCTTATATATTAGAGAATCAATTTAGAATGAATGAGAATCTCAAGGATTCCCATACTGAAATTCTCGCTAAGATTGCAGGGATAGCTGTTGATGTTACAACTGAAGTATCAAAACAAATCAAAGTTGATCTAGCTGTTGTCAAAACAACAATAATGGCTGCTCAACAATCTATTTCCACTGAAATTCAAAAGTTCAGAAGCTACTATAAAGAAGGAATAGACCATCTGGATGGTCATATCAGATTCCATAAGAATGATCTCGGAGATCATATTGAAAGAGAAGTCATAAAGGGGGAGAGATTATTAGTCAAAGCTGGCTCTGATCATGCAAAATGGGTCTCTAATACCATCAGAGCTACACTTGGCTTTCCACCTTTGTATAATGATGACAATGTTGCTGAGTCTGGATTGCAACCTGCTTATATTGAAGGAGATCAGCCTGAAGTTGCATAGGTTATTTACCCTCCTGCTGACTTTGACATGGTTCAACAAGAAGTTCAGACAATGTATAGCCCTCCATAGGAGGCACAAAATGTTATTATTGAATAAGTTGAGATGTTAGAGGCTGCCAAGGAAGCTCAAAAGGAAGCACAACAATCCAAAAAAGGTTCAGAGAACAGGCTAAGTTGAAGCCAGATTTTGAGCAATGGAGCCCTACTTCCAGGAATATTATTTTGACTGCCTGGAAGGCTGTAAAAGATAAGACCCATGACAGGGGTAAATGTTATTCTGAGAAAGAATGGAACAAGTATCAAGCCAGACAGGAAGCTATTCTTCATTATAGAAGGAGTGCAAAAGCCGGGAAGTTACCTCCTAATGCTCTAGAGCCTAGCAAGTACTTCCCAAAGCCCTTTCACTATTTTGAAAGGCAAAGGATAAATGCTGAAGAACAAAAGAAGAAGGATCTCAAAAGAAAGAAACCTGCTGATGATACAGAACCTACTATGCAGGCAAAGATTAGATCTGGAAAAGACATTGTAATTAAGGAGCCTAGTCAATCATATGATAGATAGGCTTATGCATAGAACAATGCAACCTTTTGCTTTTGTTCTAAGGAAAAACATGTAAACCCAGAATTTTCTGATTAATAAAAAAAATCAGCTTCACTATTGATTTTAGGTGTTTACATTGTTTGTATGTTATCTTGCACTGAAATATATGTACATCTATTTTTATGTGTTTTATTATGAGTGATGTATATATTTGACTAAGGGTTATGACTTCTCCAAATAGTGGGAGATTGTTGGGTACACAAAATATGTACCAAATTTGGAGAAGCATCATCTTAGTCAATGATATACATCAATTTGTATTTGATGGATGTTTGAGTTCCATTGTGCAGGTTTAAGAATTGGAAGAAAATTTTCTAAGTACAAGTGTCGACACTTGTGAAGAATTGTGTCGACACCCAGAAGTTGTGTCGATACCATAAGCAAGACCTGTGTCGACACCCAGAGTTTGTGTCGACACCTGAGATAGAATATGTATCGACACCTGAAGCAGGCATTGTGTCAACACCCAGGGCTTGTGTCGACACCATAAGCCAGACTTGTGCCGACACCCAGGAACTGTGTCGACACCCAGGGCTTGTGTCGACACCATAAGCCAGACTTGTGCCGACACCCAGGAACTGTGTCGACACCCAGAAGCTGTGTCGACACCTAAGGCGGAAATTATGTCGACACTTGAAAGCAGAAGTTGTGTCGACACCTGAGGCAGGAATTGTGTCGACACCTGAAATAAGAAGCTGTGTCGACACCCAGGAGTTATGTCGACACCGGAAGCAGAATTGTGTCGACATACTGGACTTGTGTCGATACATGAACTCTCAACAACAGCTATGTAAAGACCAGAAGGAATTGTGTCGACACACACTCAACATCAACTCTCAACAAGTGATGTGTTAAGACCAGAAGGAGTTGTATCGACATACAGGACTTGTGTCGACACATCTAACAGAAGTTGTGTTGAGAAGCAGAAGAATGACTGTGTCGACACATGGAGTGTTGTGTCGACATCATCAAGACTTGTGTCGACACTTAGTCTACTTGTGTCGACACATGTGAAGCAGTCTACTGAGTGGATCATGCTGAGTTATAAAGTCTTTGAGGAAACAACTGTCATGACTGGTGGCTCGACAGCTGTCATAACCAACTGTTCTGACACCTTTGTCAGAACTATCAGAAGGTTGTTACAAACCGGATCAACTAGTAATCATGAGGAAACTATATGTAAAGGACCGATCCTTGACAACCAGAAGAAGCCAACAACTAAGGAAGTGAATCATCCAGAGAGAGAAATCAACAACAAGAAAAGGGGAAACCCTTAAGAAGGCAGGTCCAGAACAGTCTGCAAAGAAGATTCAGATCTTATTCTGAATTTAAGGAATAAGCTGTTAGAAGATCAACTTTTACATCAAGTAAAGTTCAACCTTATTTTGTTCTATCAAGAAGCTTTGAAACAACTAAGTCAGGTCGGATCTAAAGATTCAATTTATTCAAGAACTAATCAAGAATCTCGCACCTATAGAGAGTTCTATCTTGTGATATCTTTGTATCTTTTAAACAATCAATTTCGTGTAGGATCTTTTGTAAGATCTGAGTTGTAATCCTGTAATTATAAAGGCTGAGGTAGGGCTGAGAGCCTGAGGGGTAGGACTTGCAAAAGTCTGAGTTGTAAGCCTAGTGATAAAGGTTGAGGTAGGGCTGAGGACTGAGGTAGGTTTCTTGGGGAAGGAACTGAGGTAGGACTTGTATAAGTCTGAGGTGTAGGAACTAATCTGGTTCAGAGTTGTAAGATCTTGGATCTGAGTAAGTGGAAGGAAGTTGGGCTGAATCCAGTTCTCTACTGGATAGGTAAAGGGGGAAAGTGGATGTACCCATATCTTAGGGAACCACTATAAATTTGGTGTATGCTATGCTGTGATTTATGTGCTATGAATTGCATTTTATGTGCTGTGTTAGAACTAGAAAATTTCCTAAATTATTAAAGAAAATTAGAACCTATTCACCCCCCCTCTAGGTGTCTAGGCTCTTGAAATAAGTCTTTTACCACTTGAACATTCTTGCCGAGGTATTCTTTTCTTTGGAATGCCACAGGTTTGGAGTAGTAATCGGTTGAGCGGCTCGGGTTGGTGGTTGCTGGTGTTCTACTACTTTTGCAGTCATCTTTTCCTCACCATTGTGAGGTAGTATTATTGTTTAGTTCAGACATACATGCTCTTCTTTGGCATGTTTGTGTAAGTTTATTGATGCCCACTGATGTTTTTATACGGTTAAGTTACTTGCTAGTTTCTTAGTCTCTTCTTGATGACTTGTTAGTTTTACTTGCTCTCTAAGAAGGTTTTACACTAGGATTGCATGTTAGTTATCTTTAAAAAGTATAAAAGTATCATTTTGACTATCTCATTCATAGCATGGTTTTAAACCAAAGATAATATATTTTAACGAACGTAAAAGCTATTTCTATACTTATATTAAACCTAGAGGTATGTATATCATGAGTTGTCCTATTTGGATGTTTATGCTCATGTGGGATGTTAATCTATATAAACAAAGTACTTTCCACAACATATATTCATATTTTCATATGTGGACTAGTTGATCCACTAAGATGAATGATTTGGTCATCAAAACTTAACTTAAATTACAACTTTCTTCATAATAAACTTGAGGATTTCATATAAAGTGTTAGGTTCGAGTTCTTTTATGAGTGCTTGCAGTTATCCCCTGTACGACATGACATCATGACACGTGTTTCCTCATACTCTAATATGTTGTTTAAATGCAGAGAAAATGCGGGTTGTGACAGTTGGCATCAGAGGGAGGTTGTTTCACAATTGGTCGAACGACTATCTCTGATTGTTTTAGATTGTCTTGTTCCATTTCATACACACACCGATGTGTCATCAGTGCATATTGGCTGAAGCATGAACACTATACTTATAAGCATGAAAAGAAGTATACGAGGCATATTATGTAGTATGTGATGCATAATATGTATTTGTATATGTATCCTCATAGGGATCAACATGTGACTTTTATGTAGAATGAGATGCATAACAATCATCACAAAAATGCACAATAGATTTTTTTTCGTTACATACAATATTATGTAGTATGTAATGCATAATATTTCATGTGTATGCCGCTCATAACATGTATTGAGGCCTTTATTAGATTGTATAGTACAACATGCATGCCATAACATATCATTAACATACGTATCAAGCTAAGATCTACATGATGACATACGTATACATATGATTTTAAGGCAAAAAGAATAAGAATTCATGTATTCAATGTTTATGCACATGAGTCAATAGGATGACTATATATCATCCTAAGTTAAGCATGACATCATTAATGAAATCCCAGAGCAAGTTAGTAGCATGAGCAAGTGTCTAAACATGTGTGGTTTGAACTAAGTTGTGAAGTTCTAGCGGTTAAGCTAGGTTTTGATTAGTTGTTTGTTGTATTACTAGGATGCCGCCTAAGCGTGTTGCGACGAGGTCGACTCCCCAGTCCGAGGGCTAGTCATTTTGTGCAAAGAGTGATGTTGTGATTGAGGGATTATAATAGAGCAATAAGGCCCTATCAAGGCAAATGGTGGAGATGCAATCACAGATCTAGGCGCTGTTGACAGTCATTTTAGGGCAGCAGCCGAGATGTAGAACCCTGCTGTGGGTCAAGCCATTCCTGTTCCTCCTGCTCCTTTGGTGCCTCCAGTTCAGCTACCACCATAGATGAATTTTATTTCGTATTCTCAGCAACTAGGACCTCTTACCTATGCCAGTAGATCTGACTTTATGACATTGGATGACTGGATTATCACAATCGAGGAGATGTTCTCGTATTTAGATATTTCTGCAGACCAGAGAGTGATGGTCGCTGTTTATTAGCTTAAGGGTCTTGCAAAGAGCTAGTAGTTAAGATAAAAAAGAAAACCTCACTAATAGATGTTTGTGAGGATCATTTAAGGAGTTACTGCTTAAGAAATTTCTACCGGCGGTCGAGCAAGACCGTTTGATGAACAACTTCCTACATCTGAAGGAAAGACAACTCACGGTCAATGAGTATGAGGTAGAGTTCAGCAAGTTGAGCAGGTTTGCCCCGGATTTAGTAGCCTCTGAAGCTAGCAGAGTCAAGCGATTTCTGGGTGGTCTTAGGAGTGACCTCCTGTAGCTGGCTAACACTTATGTATCTGAGAACTATGCTAAGGCAGTGGAAGCTGCTCTTAGAGTCGAAGCGATAGATAATGTTAAGAATCGGGGCAAGAAATTGAGGAAGGACAAGATAAAGTCTGACGATGGTAAGAGCTCTCAGGAATTTGGCCCTGCTTCAAAGAAGGGAAGCAAGGAGTTGTGTAGTTTTTATGGCCGGTCGGGCCACCCATTTGAAAAGTGTTTCAAGAGGCTAGGATCTCAAAAATAGCATCAAGTGCATACAATTCAGAGTGCTCCCAAAAGAGACCTGGTTTGTACTTTGTGTCAGTGGAAGGGGCACGATGCAACCCATTATTTGAGTGAGGATAAGGTCTGCTTCCATTGTGGACAAAGAGGATATTTTAAGTCAAGGTTCCCACATACTCAGCCCCCGTTGTATCCAGTTCCACTACAAGCATTGCCGCTACCGTAACATTTGGACAAAGGGAAGGGCAAGTTAAATGTGGTGACGTTGGAAGAAGCACAGACCTCTATCCAAGTGATCTCAGGTTATATTCTAATCTAGTTTCTACCCTTTAGCTTTAGTTTCGATGTTTGTTCGTCTAGTTACGTATGCGACTTTATAGGGAAATTTAAGGTAAAGAACCGTTGGGCACGTGTCCTTTTTGATTATGGTGCTACCAACTCATTCGCTTCTAGGACTTTTGTAGAGCATCATCATCTGACTCTAGATCTAGTTGGCGATTTGTTTCACGTTAAGTTTCCTTTCGATGATTCGGTGGTGTCAGACCAAGGTATCCAGAGTTGTTTGATCCTTTTAGGTGTTTTTCTAGCTTTTGCTAATTTGAAGGTGTTAAACCTGGAAGACTTTGGTGCGATCTTGGGCATGGATTGGTTGTCTAGATATGATATGGTTATCCAATGCAAGGTTATGCATTTAGAATTCAAGCTGGACAACGACCACCCCAGGAGTGTTTATGGTTTTTCGCGCCAGGATTCCCCAATCATTTCTACAGTATGTGCTCGGAAACTTTTAGATTCCAGCTGTTTTGCTTGTTTGGTTTCTATTTTAGGAACCATTGGTAGTTTGCCGCATGTCGAGGATGTTCCTGTGGTGAGTGAGTTTTGTAATGTTTTCCCAGATAATCTTCCTGGTCTTACGTCGGAGAGAGATGTGGAGTTTTTTTATATATTTGGAGTCGGGAAATTGCCGTATTGCTAAGGACTGTACCGGATGGCACCGCATGAGCTGGAAGAGTTGCGTACCCAACACGATGAGTTATTGCAATGTGAATTCATTAAGCCAAGTTATTCATCTTGGGGTGCTCCCGTTTTGTTTAATTTGTTAAGAAGAAGGATGGATTTATGAGGTTGTGCATCGATTATAGGGAACTAAATAAGGTAACTATCAAGAATAGGTATCCCTTGCTGCGGATAGATGATTTGTATGATCAGTTGCGTGGTATGACATTTTCGAAGATTGACCTTCGTTCAGGCTACCACCAGTTGAGAATCCGTGAGTCAGATGTTCTGCGGACCGCTTTTCTTTCTCGACATGGACATTTTTAGTTCTTGGTAATGTCCTTTGGATTGACGAATGCACCCTCTGCTTTCAAGGACATGATGAACACAGTGTTCAAGAATTTTCTGGACCATTTTGTGGTCGTATTTATTGATTATGTCCTAGTTTATTCTCGGAGTGCTGAGGAGCATGCCCAACACTTGCGGTTAGTTCTATCTGCTTTGAGAGAGCATAAGTTATATGCAAAGGTGAGTAAGTACGAGTTTTGGCAACCTCGGGTTTTCTTTTTATGTCATGTTGTGAACAAGGACAGAATTTTATTTGACCCAGAAAAGATAACAGCCATTATGGATTGGAATAGACCTATCACACACAAAGAGATAAGAAACTTCCTGGGGTTGGCATGCTATTATAGAAGGTTTGTGGAAGGATTCTCTGTGTTATCTACGTCGCTGACTGAGCTTACACAGAAGAATGTAGCGTTTTTTGGAGTGATAAGTGCGATGGAGCTTTTTAGGAACTGAAAAAGAGATTATGCACTGCTCCAATATTGTCATTGCCTACCGATGGATTGGAGTATGCAGTTTATGTGAATGCATCGCACGTCGGGTTTGGATGTGTTTTGGTGCAAGAAGGCAAGGTAATTGTGTATGGGTCGAGGCAGTTAAAGATACATGAAATGAACTAGCCTACTCATGATTTGGAATTTACGGCAATGATTTATGCCTTGAAGTTATGAAAACATCTGTTGTATGGCGCATTGTGTAAGATTTACACAGACCATAAGAGTTTGAAGTACGTCTTCACTTAGAAAGAATTAAATTTGCGCCAGCGTAGATGGTTAGAATATGTCACGGATTACGATGTCGAGATCCAATATCATCCGGGCAAAGCTAATGTGGTAGCTAATGCCCTGAGTAAAAAGACCGCACAAATCTTTGGGCTTTCAGTGGAATCTTTGGTGGAAGAGTTTCTGTTAATGGGTATCTCGGTCGGAAGTAGCGACTCGCCAAACAGCTTGGAAGTAGCAGAGCCTTCATGGATTACACTTACAAGGCTATATCAAAATGACGATCCTAATTTACAGCACCTTCGTAGCAGAACTAAGAAAGGAGAATTAACAGAATTTTCTATTAATGATGCGGGTAGTTTGAAGTACCGCGGTAGATATTGTATCCCCGCTATTGAGGATATTCGAGCTAAGTTGTGCAGTGAGGCGCATGGTTCTAGTGTTGCCTACCACTCTAGTTATACTAAGATGTATAGAGATCTGAAGAAGATTGTTTGGTGGTATGGAATGAAGCACGATATAGCCAAATTTGTGTCAAAGTGCTTCACCTGCAAGCGCGTTAAGACAGATCATAGACAACCTGGTTGCAAGCTGACGCCTTTGAATATTCCAAATTTGAAGTATGAGAGTATTTCAATGGATTTTATTACTGGTTTGTCGAGATCTCCCCGTGGACATGACTCAGTGTGGATCATAGTTGACAGACTAATGAAGTGTGCTCACTTCATGCCGTTTAAGATTGATTACCTCATGAAGAAAATAGCAGAGTTATATTTGGATGAGGTCTTCAGACTACATGGAGTACCTGTTAGTATTGTGTCAGATCGAGATTTCTGGTTTAAGTCTCATTTTTGGAAAAGTTTACAGGAAGGGTTGGGTACCGAACTTAGATATTTAACCGCTTATCATTCGCAGACCAATGATCAGACGGACAGAGTAAATCAGATTGTGGAATATATGATAAGATGCTACATTTTGGAGCACGAGAGAGCATGGGATGAGTGGTTGAGATTGATGAAATTCATGTATAATAACATTTATCAGGAAAGCTTGCAGATGGCCCCATTTAAGGCCTTGTGTGGGAGACATTATATAACTCTCTTGTTTTGGGCCGAAGTTGGTGAAGGAATATTGTTGGGTCCAGAAGCCTTAGAAGAGATGAATACTTTTGTGATGCATATTTGAGAGAAGCTTCGAATAGCTATGGAGTGTTATGATAAGAACGCTAATCGACGAAAGATTGAGTTGGAATTTGCAGTTGGAGACATGTTTTTTCTCAAGGTTTCTCTGATGGCAGGTGTTAAGAGGTTTGGAAGGAACCACAAGTTGGATCCCAGGTATTGGGACCTATCAAAGTTATTGAATGCATTAGAGTGTCAACCTATAGGCTGGATTTGCCCGCAAATTTCCCTGGTGTGCACGATGTGTTTCATGTGAGATAGTTGCGGAAGTGTGTACTTAGTGACCGACATGTTCTCGATTCGATGCCCCAGTTGCAGCATAACCTTTCTTATGTTGAAGTGCCTGTTCGCATTTTGGATACTCAAGATTGGGTGTTGCGAAGGAAGAAAATACCCATAGTTAAAGTTTTATACCGAAACCAAGATGTGGAGAGCGAGACTTGGGAGTTGGAGTCAGCTATGAGGGACACTCATCCTCATCTATTCTCCTAGTTTATTTTGGTAAGTGTTTCTATTTAATAACACTTGGTTATTTTCCTTCTTTAGTGGATTCAGTTGTGTATCAAGTTTCGGGACGAAACTTTCTTTTAGGAGTGGCTGTAACGCCCATTATTTTTTCAATGTTTATTTTAATTCCTTTAGTGGTGTGTTTTTGATGTCAGGGCATTACGTTGATGCGTAGTTGACGGGTACCATTGCTGGAGCATGGATTTTACTCATTAGTATCTGAGGTTTTGACTTACAATATTAGCTTGACAAATTTCTAGTGTGTTTTTGAGATTTCCCTCGCGAGCCGGGTTTGTTTTGGAACTCGGTGGAGCCTTTTTTGGGATATTTGGTGTTTTGGACGTCGAAAAGTTTTTACCCGAGTTTGGTTTGTCGAATTTTGAGTTCAACTTTGCCGTTGGGTTCGTAGCATCGATATTTAGCTCCGGTACAAATTTTGTGAAAATTTGAGTTGATTTGATTTATCGGTAGTTTGGATGTTTAATAATAATAATAAGATATTATAAGTATAAATACCCTTACGTTTTAGACGAAATCCTATACATCGTCTTCTTCCCTAGACACCAGCCAATTTGCGAAAGAAGGAAAGCGACGATCATTGCAGAGCCCTCAACAATCGATTGTAGGAGCTCCGGTGAACGAAATCTTCGTCGAAGGGTATATTCAGATAGCTCTTGCCGAGATCTACGTTCGTACGGTGAATTTTCCCGTTTCTTAAATTTTTTGGTGTAGGGAATTTGTTTTATGACCCTTATTTGCCCTGAAAAGTTTCAGGAATCGTTTTCTAGGTGTTCTTACGGCCAGATCCTGGAGGAGTAGCACTTGCGTGTCCGAATTTCAGACGATTTGAAGCAAGTGGTGATTTCTTCCCCTTGCTATGTCTTCGTTTGTGTATTTCCTGTTGCTTTCCTTCCCTTCTAAGCACTTAGGAGTAATGTAGGGTTCAGAAAAGGCCAATCTGTTACGTAGTGTCGGATTTCCGGTTAAGGGCCATTCGACAATTAGATGGCATTTAGCTTAATTAAACTCGTTGATTAGGTGACAGTTAGCCTAACTATAATTCGTCGTATATAACAGTTAGCTTAAGTTTAAATTCATAAAATATGGTGGGGTCAGCCTGAGTAAAATTCATCAAGTTTGGGTTTTGGACTAAGTCAAATCGTCAAATAGTCTAGGCGTTGAGTAAAGTCTGATTTATCGAGTAATCTCGACGAATTCGTCGAGTATTAGGCTTAGCGTTAAGTGATTTGGTTTTGGCATCGAGACCGTCGAATGCCAGAGAGGCTAAGTCAAATTCGTCGAGTATTCTCGACGAAACCGTCGATTATCGTTTGGGCATCTAGTGTGTCGAGTGATCTGTGAGTCTTAGTAGAATGCGTCGTGTAATCTCGATGAATTCATCAAGTGTTGTCAGTTTAGCGTCAAGAGTGTCAAGTGAACCAGACGACATTGAGTTCTTTGAGTGTTAATACCTTTGGCATCGAGTGCGCTGAGTGGACTCAGCTAGGCGTCAAGTGAAGGCATTGAGTGAAGTAAAACCGTAGAGTTAAGTCTAGGCATTGAGTGATACTACTTTGGCGTCAAGTGCGCTAAGTGAACACGGCTAGGCGTCGAGTATACTTGACGAATTTCCCATGGACATGGGGTTATTTTAGCCGACTCTTGGTGTATCATGTATAATTCGTTGAGTGTCTACTGCATTCGTCATGTATACTCGACAAATCAATATGGACTTGAACTTTCTTGCTGAGGTGTTCTTTTCTTTGGAATGCCTCGAGTTTGGAGCAGTAGCCGGTTGAGCGACTAGGGTTGGTGGTTGCTGGTGTTCTGCAGCTATTGCTGTCGTCTTTTCCTCACTATTGTGAGGTAATGTTGTTGTTTAGTTCAGACATAAATGCTCTTTTTTAGTGGGTTCGTGTCATGTTGTTGACGCCCACTGAAGTTTTTATATTGTTAAGTTACTTTCTAGTTGCTTAGTCTCTTTTTGTTGACTTGCTGGTTTTACTTGTTCTCTGGAAAGGTTTTATGCTAGGATTGCATGTTAATTATCTTTAAAAAGTATAAAAATAACATTTTGACTATATCAATCATATCATGGTTTTAAACCAAAGCCACTATATTTTAACGAACGCAAAAGCTATTTCTATACTTATATTAAACCTAGAGTGTTGGTACCCTAGATGTGATTTGGCTTATGTAATCCCTTTCCAGCCCCTCTTGATCCATATAAAGATATATGATCATGTTTAGACTTTGCTTAGTCTCCCTAGGGCAGTATATAACTGACCTAGAGTTTAGGCTAGTAGTTTTAGAATGTGTTTTGGTTGAGGCTTTTTCCGTTCGACTATCGTCGAACGAGGCCTCGCGATCGTCGATCATTGATCGACGATAGCAGGGCTATTGAATCGTTGAAGTCAAGACAATTATCGTCGACCGTTGGTCAACGATCTCAGAGCTAGCTTACTACGCTCTGAAGGTTGGTCGACGATCTGTCATCAACAGATCGACGATCGTGTTCTAGCTTCACGATTTCTGTCTCGACAGATCTTTGACTTAATCGTCGACATCATTGTTGGTCGACGATATCTGTCTCGACAGATCTCTGCCTTAGTCGTCGACATCATGAGATGTTCGACGATTTCTGTGTCATCAGACTTTCTGCTTTAGTCGATGATATCTGTTTGCTGGTCGACGATCTATTAGCTGGTCGACGATCTATTTTCTGGTCGATGATTTCTGGTCGACGATTTCTGGTCCGACAGATTCCTGCTATTGGTCGACGATTTGTTAACAGGTCGACGATCTTCGAACCCCTGTTCGACGATTTCTGTCTGATTTTATCTATTTGTATTTATGCTATTCCTTGGTTTATTTCCAAGTGTGTTAGCTTGTGGTTAGAAAGATTCTCTGAAGTTATTTGTTGCTAAAATTATGGCTTAAATTCAAAATGAATTATTTACAAATTCTGTCAAACATAAATCACGGGATTCAGTATTCTTGATAAAGCATTTTGTCCTATTATACAAATTACGTTGACTTTATCTTTCCAGCCTGTTTTCTAGCCGTTGGTACTATGTACTATTTCCAAGAACGGTACGTCTTTATGCTGAGATATTTTTCCTGCTTATTTTATTCCTTATTGGGACTGACAGAAAGTTAATAGGTCATTCTATTCCTATTGCTATATTCTATTTTGAGATAATCTGTTGCAGGGCTCGAGAATTCAAATCAATAGAGCCGTTTCAAAGGAAAACGTGAAGACATATTTAAAAGAGATTCTGCTCTCAGAAAAGATGCAGTAACAGACACAGAGAAAGATTATTCATCCGCTCAAGCATCATCAGAGCACCTCTTCACAATCTCACAACAAGAAGAAGAAAAGTTTTCCTGAAGCAAAAGCCCAGAGCAATCATCTTCCATTCTCAAGTCTCCTGAGCAATTTGCTTAGAGTTTTTCAAAGACTTCAGAAAAGGCTCAAGATCTGCTTCAAGTGCTCCAGAATCTTAAGACCTGATAAAAATCAGTCTTCAGATTTCTGAGGATTTAGTTTCAGTTTATCTGAAACTCCTTCATCCTGAAGCAAAGGCTTTCCCTGGACTTCCACTGAGCCAGGGGGAGACTTTGATTCTTTAGAGAATCCACAAATCTTCTCTAATCTGTATTTAAAATAGAGAAGATAATCAAACCCTCTCAACCCCTTTGTAAAAAGAGTTTGTTCACACCTCTTCAAAAGTGAACGTTGGTGACAGGGCACCTTATCAACAACCTGTGGTTGAGCATCCTTATCAAAAGCTCAAAGGGTCTGTTTGATCTACCTGAATCAGATCATTGGTGGCAGGGCACCTTAGCAAAAACCTGTAGTGGATTCCTACCAGGGTGGTAGAAGAGTGGATGTACCTATTTAAAGGGAACCACTATATATCCTGTGTCCATCTGGTTATCCTGTTTATTCATTTTATTCTGTGGCTGTGATAGAACTACCTAGGATTGCTAGTTGCTGTGATAGGCTTGTAGTTAACTGAAATTTCAGTCAACTTCTTCACTTGTGCACTTCACTGTGTTAGGCTCTTAGGGTTCAAGTATCAGATTTTTTATTCCGCAAATAAACTCCAAGGGAGCTGACTAAGTGTTGATAAAATTTTGAATACTCTATTCACCCCCCCTCTAGAGTAGTTTACAACTTATCCCCTCACTTTCAATTGGTATCAGAGGGAGGTTGGCTGTTCATACAGGCTAACGCCTGAGTTAAAAGATCCTGTGATAAGTTGTTTCCTGATACCATTCACAAACACTTTCACACATGGCCCAGTCTAAGGATTATTCAAGCACCAGACCTCCTGTATGCAACTTGTCCAAGTTTGGCATATGGAAGGCCAGGATACGACTATACATGAATTCTATTGATGAAGATATTTTTTCTTCTATTTTGACAGGACCACCTGCTAGGCCTGCTGCTGCTTCCACTTCTGCTGATCTCAGTGCTGTGCCACCACCTGACTACAATGAAACTTACAAGAAGGCAAAAGCAGCTGATGCTAAAGCAATGAATATCCTAGCTCAGACAATGTCTGATGAGATATTCCAGAAGCTGGCTGAATGCACCTCAGCCAAAGCTATGTGGGATTCCCTCAACCACATAGTTGCTGGCTCAGCTGATGAGAGGAAGGACAAGAGATCTAATCTCACCTCTCAGTATGAAAACTTCAAGAAGGATGATGCTGAAGACATTGACACCATGTACACAAGACTCAGTTCAATAATAAGTGAACTGAGGTCTTTAGACAAGGAGATAACCTTGTCAGAAGTCAATGACAAGATCCTGATGTGCCTTCCCATCTCTTGGGACTCAAGGATATGGCCCATCAAGGATGGAAGAAACACTGTGGAACTCTCCACAGAAGCTCTGTTGGGAAAGCTCAGGTCATATGAGCAAACCTTAAAGAGTAGAGCTGCTGTAACTGAAGTGAAGACTCCTACTCCTACAAAGAAAGAGCATTCTCTAGCTCTTAAGGCTGCTGAGACTTCTGAAGGAAGTCAATCAAATGAGGAGTTACTGGCACTCATTGCCAAGAGATTCTTCAACATGGGAAGAAGAGATCTCAGAAAGAAGTTCTCCAAGCATGAGGACAAGCCAAGGTATGACAAAACTCCATCTAAAGAAATCATTTGTTATGTATGCAGCAAGCCTGGACACATTGCCCCAGATTGTCCAGAGAAGAAGTATAAGGAGAAGAAACATGAGAAAGAATACAGGAAGCACCACTCCAAGTCCTCATCACACAAATACAAGAAGAAGGACAAGGGATTTGTGGCTGCTACCTGGAGTGAAACAGAAGAGGATACCTGCTCCTCTAGCTCCAGTGATTCAGAAGAAGAAGAAGAGAAGAAAGCCAAAGAGGTCTGCCTCATGGCCATTGATGCCTGCAGCTCTCTGTCAGCTGCAGAGAATTCTGAAGAAGAAGGAGACAATGAAGAAGATTCCTTTATGGAGGACCAGGTAATCGACTCATTTGATTTCTCATCTCCTGAGTTCAAACTAAAATTTAAAACTCTATGTTTAGACTTACTATTATCTGAAAAAGAAATTAAGTCACTTAGATTAAAAATAATGGAACTAGACATGGAAGGTGTTGAAATAATCAAATTAGAAAAGGAATTAGAGAGCTCAAAAGAAGAAGTAACATTCCTAAAGTTAGAACTAGCTAAATCTAAGAGGTTAGAAGAACAATTAAATGGCAGAAGCCTTAAATTATCTGAAATAACCTGTATAGCAAACACTAGGGTTGGTAATGATAAACTAGGCTTAGGTGCTACACCTAGTGAACCCATCCTCCTCACAAAGGAGAGATTTAGCACTCCAGTAAAATTTGTCTCTGAATCAGGAATAAAGAATACTGAGGAAATTGAAAAATGCAAGAAAATTCAGAATAAGATTAAGAAAGAGAATAGGAAGAAAAAATTTCTGGCTTTACAAAAATCGTCGAACATTAATCGACGATCGTCAAACCAATCGTCGAACGACTATCGACGATCGCTGAACACCTTCACCAAGTATGATATCTTTGGTGCAGGAGATCGACGATCTCATCTTGAGTCGTCGACCAGTGATCGACGATCGTTGAATCCAGAATATAGCTATACTGGAAATGATCGACGATATGGCTTGCGATCGTCGACCATCGATCGACGATCTGGACTTAAGCTGGAAAATCATTTTCAAACTTCCAGAACTTCAAATCCTAATCACCACCCCAGGGTGTTTAATCCTTCAACTGAATGGATTATCCCACCTAGGAGATCACACCCTTTAGGATATAAATCAAAGCCTGCAAAATCTTTTATATCTAGTTTTTCTTTTGTGAAGAATACTGGACCCAAGGTAACCTGGGTCCACAATGTGTAACTGCTCTTTCTGCAGGTGAAGACCTATCCAGTCATACATGACAAATGGTATCTGGATAGTGGATGCTCAAAGCATATGACAGGAAAGAAGAAGAACCTGTCAGGTTTCAAAGCCAAGCTGGGACCAAAAGTTGTATTTGGGGATTCCAGCTGTGGACAGACTGAAGGGTATGGCAGCTTCACCATAGGAGCTGTAACCTTCAAGAAGGTAGCTTATGTCTCAGGACTAAAGCACAACCTAATCTCTGTAAGTCAAATGTGTGATGCTGGATACAAGGTATGGTTTACTGACACTGCCTGCAATATTTCTTTAAATAATACTGTGGTGTTAGTAGGCATTAGAATTGGAAATGTTTATGTTGTAGATTTTAATTCCTCCAAATCTGAAATATGCTTATTTAATGAAGTAACCAGTAATAATACCCTTTGGCATAAGAGACTTAGTCATGTAAACTTGAAAAACATCTCTAGGTTGGCTAAATACAATCTTGTAAGAGGATTACCTTCTTGCCCCTACAAGAAGGAAGGCCTTTGCAAAGCTTGTCAACTAGGAAAGCAAACAAGAAATAGCTTTAAATCAGTTAATAAAAGTGATTCTCCCAGGATTCTGTACTTGCTACATTTGGATTTATTTGGTCCTATTGCTGTACAGAGTCTTGGAGGAAAGTCTTACACTTTAGTAATTGTAGATGACTTCTCTAGGTTCACTTGGGTATTCTTCTTGAGAACTAAGGCTGATAACTTCAAGGTTCTTACAGATTTTCTAAAGTGTATACAGAGTGAGTATTCTACTCAGATTGCCTTGATCAGAAGTGATCATGGTACTGAGTTTGAGTCTCTTCTTATGCAAGAATTCTGTGAGAAGGAAGGTATCAAACATAGCTTCTCTGCTCCTAGAACTCCTCAACAAAATGGGGTAGTTGAAAGGAAAAACAGAACCCTAATTGAAGCTGCAAGTACATTGTTGGCTGATGCTAACATGCCTCTGTCCTTTTGGGCTGAAGCAGTTAGCACAGCTAACTATGTATTGAACAGAAGTCTGATACATAAACTCAAGGGTAAGACTCCCTATGAATTACTTAAGCAAGTGAAACCTAAAATAGATTATTTTAGAGTGTTTGGCTGTGTTGCTTTTGTTCATAACAATAACAAAGAATACCATAGAAAATTTGAGGCAAAAGCTTCAATGGGAGTTTTTCTAGGATACTCTCAAGTAAGCAAAGCCTATAGGGTCCTTAATAAATCCTCTCTTAAGATAGAAGAGTCTGCACATGTCTCTTTTGATGAGACAGTCATGTACTATAAGGAGAAGGATTCTTCTTCTAATAGTACAGTGCAAGTCCTAGGAGTAAGTAAGGATTTGGAAGGTTTGAGACTCACACAGGAGAATCATCCCCAACAAACTCCTCAGGTTGCTCCCTCAGACTCTGAATCTGATGTAGAACTGCTTGAAGTTAAAGCACCTGCTCCAACAGTTGATCAAATTCCACATGAGGAAGTAAATCTTGAAACTGTTGAAGATCAGATCATTGTTGAACCTACTGATCTTGTCACACTTAGAGATCACCCTGTATCTCAAGTGATTGGAGACATTTCAGCAGGAGTCCAGACAAGACATCAACTCAACAAAAATGTGATGTTTGCTTGTTTCCTTTCTCAGGTTGAGCCCCTAACCATTAAAGATGCTGAGCTTGATCCCCACTGGATTATAGCAATGCAAGAGGAGCTTAACCAGTTTGAAAGATGTAAAGTTTGGACCTTGGTTCCAAGACCAAGAGGCCAACGGATCATAGGCACCAAGTGGGTGTTTAGAAACAAGCTTGATGCCCAAGGCATAGTAGTTAGAAATAAAGCTAGGCTAGTAGCTCAAGGCTATAGTCAGGAGGAAGGCATAGATTATGATCAGACTTTTGCCCCTGTAGATAGACTAGAAGCCATTAGGATTTTCCTAGCCTATGCTGCCTATAAAAGATTTAAGGTCTTCCAAATGGATGTGAAGAGTGCCTTCCTCAATGGAGATTTAAAGGAAGAAGTGTTTGTTGAACAACCACCAGGGTTTGTTTCATCAACCTTACCCACTCATGTGTTCAAACTCCAAAAGGCTCTCTATGGACTTAAGCAAGCTCCTAGAGCTTGGTATGAGACCTTAGCAAATTTTCTTCTAGAACACAAGTTTGTGAGAGGTGTAGTAGATAGAACCCTATTCATTAGACATCATAAGGACTCACAACTGTTAGTTCAAATCTATGTAGATGACATTATATTTGGTTCTACTGATCCCAAACTATGCAAGAGGTTCTCTGAACTAATGCACTCTAAGTTTGAGATGAGCAGCATGGGTGAGTTATCCTATTTCCTTGGTCTCCAAGTGAAACAGAGTGTTGATGGCATTTTCATTTCACAATCAAAATATGCCAGAGAGCTGGTTAAAAGATTTGGAATGTCTGATGCTTCATCAATGAGCACACCTATGGCCTCAAATGCAGTTATTGATTCTGATGTCAATGGCAAGTCTGTTGATCAAAAGAATTATAGAGCCATTGTTGGTTCCCTGCTGTATTTGACTGCAAGTAGGCCTGACATAATGTTTGCTACATGCCTATGTGCTAGGTTTCAGGTCAACCCAAAGGAATCTCACTTAACTCTCCTCAAGAGGATCTTGAGATACCTTAAGGGATGTCCTAACTTAGGACTGTGGTACCCAGCTGAGTCAGGATTTGAATTAATTGGATATTCAGATGCTGATTATGCTGGTTGTAGAGTTGACAGGAAAAGCACCTCAGGGACTTGTCAGTTCCTGGGAGAGAGACTTGTCTCTTGGTTTTGCAAGAAATAGGCATCTGTGTCTACTTCAACTGCTGAGGCTGAATATATAGCAGCAGCTAGTTGCTGTTCACAGATCCTGTGGATTCAAAATCAGCTGGTGGATTATGGGTACACACACTCAAACACAAAAATTCTGTGTGACAGTACCAGTGCAATATCAATTGCTCAAAATCCTGTGCACCACTCCAGAACCAAGCACATTGAGATTAGACATCATTTTCTGAGAGATAATGTGGAAAAGAACAAGATAGTAATGGAATTTATATCCACAGACCTGCAAAGAGGAGATATTTTCACTAAGCCCCTTGATGAACAAAAGCATTTGTTCTTCCTGAACCAGCTTGGCATGAAAAATGGTTCAGAGTAGTGAAAATTTAGATAGTTTTGTTTTCTGTCTAAAATCGTCGAACGACTGCTCGACGATCTTCGACCAGGTCAGAACTATCGTCGATCAACCGTCGACGACAGCTCGTTCTGTAGTAAGGCAGAAATCGTCGACCAACTGGTCAACGATCTCTCCTTAGGTATCTATCGTCGACCAATGGTCGACGACAGATTTTCTGTGCTGTGTGGAGAATCGTCGACCATCATATATTGATCGACGATCGTGGTAATTGCGTGTAGTCGGTCGATGTTTACCGATTTAGTCAAACATTGACTATCGTCGGTCTGTGTTCGACGACCGATTTTATTCCGGGTTCGACGATCGCAGATTTGTTTCTAATAGTCGATTTAGGTCTGAAGATCGTCGTCCTTCCGCTCCGTCTTTTCATATTCCTTCTTCTGGCTTAGAATTCGCTCTCGAACTCTAATCCCGCGCGATTCTCTTCTCCCCTGTTTTGCTTCTCGATTCGCCATCTTCTCTCAAATTCTATGGCGATTCCTTCTGCTGTTCTCTTCGGAATGAAGTTCGACACTGGCTTCTGTGTCGACTTCGATTCTTTCAGCCGATGCGATCAAACAATCCAAGATATTCTGCAGCTATGTGAAGACCAAGGCCTCAAGAAATTTATGTCGTTCTCTCCTAAGATTCATATACCAGAAATTCGTGAATGGGTATACACCTCGTCCTCCAGCGACGAAGCGATGTCAGGAAAGATAAATGGCGAGGAGGTCACTCTGACTCCTGAAGTATTGACTGAGCTGTTTGGACTGCAAACAGGAACTGAGGAATATGAGCAAAGCTCAGAGGAATATGGCTGCATGCTCACTGTGATGGGCCATGCCGAAGGGATTCCGGCTAAGCTGCTGAAGATAAACCTGTCTCCAGAGTACAAGTTTCTGGCCGACCTGGTAGGCAAGGTCGTTTTGGGAAAACATTCTGCTCATGACAATATCAACAGGCAACAGTTTGCCCTGATGTCAGCTTTGGTGAATAAGGCACAGATTGCCTGGGGAAAAGTTCTATTTGAACTAATAAGGAGAAAGAACAATCAGAAAGAGGTAAATCTTGCCAGGGTACTGGGTGTGTTTCTGTATGTGAAAGCACCCCTGCTGCTCGCTTCTGCACCGTCTGCAGTAAATGCCAGCAAGAGGTTGGACCCCTCGCTATTCAAGAAATCTCAGAGGATTATCAAGAAGTCAGCCAGGGTTGATCCTAACCCTTCTTCAGACTCAAGGGCTGATTCGGCCGCTCTCCCGCTTACTGGGGAAGGCTCAGCAACCCCTGCATCCTCATCTCATGCATTACTTTCTACAACACCTGCAGTGCCACCACAACATGCATCCTTCATTCCACCTGCATCTCCACACCAGTCACCAACACCACAACATCTGGCAGCTTCAGCCAGTGTTGACATGGTGACTGCTACCATCCTCACAAACCTTTCTCAACATGAATCCCACACTCATGTTGATGTTCACCCATCTCCACATGATTCCTTTGATCATGTGGCAGATCATCCTGCCTCCATTCCATCCACCTCTACATCATCAGCATTTCAGATATCCCCTGAAATGCTTGCACATCTTGTACAGCTCATCACTCCCTCCATCCAAAGCATGATTGAGGCTGCCAATGCCCCTCTCATTGCCTCCATCAATTCTCTCACTGACGCCATCAAATCCATCTCATCTTCTGCTGAGCCCCCTTCTGTAAAATGCATGACTCCAGTCCCCACTGAAGTCATGCAGGGGGAGATGTCTGTTGAAGTGGTCTCAGGTGATGCCCTGACCCTTCAGGACAATTCCTCTCTTCCCCTTCAAGAATCTGTAGAAGAACCTCAAGAGAGTCCAGAGAAAGAACCAGAAGGTAAACCTTAAAACTCTTTCTCCAAAGGATATAATCAGGACTTCAATTTGATATTTGTATCTAACAAAGACATTCACTCCCTAGTGAATCTAGCTTCTGAGGAAGAAGTTCCTGAAAAAGAAAATGAGGAAGTCCCCATGGACGTTTGTGAGAATGTTGCTGCTCAACCCGATGGTATAGCTTTATTTAAGATTCTAATTAATTCTAACTCCAACTTAGAGTTAATTTCTTATCCCTTTCTTTCCATCACAGCTGCTGATGATCTCACATCAGTATTGCAAGTTGACGCTGCTAAAGATTTAGAATCCTATCTTAACCTAGACTGTGAGTCCTCACTCACATCTACTCCTCCTGTTCCCTCTTTTCAAGAGAAAATGGTCCCTTATAGACCTGAGTACCTTGATGACCCCTTGGTCAAGGATACCCTTTTCTTTTCCTGTATGGCACTCCTCTTGTGCCTTGTAGAGGTGTCTATCCCTGATGTCACTAATCATCTAGAAGGAATTATAACCTCCTTCCTAGATGCAAAGTGGTATCCTGTGTAGATCTTCAGGTAATCCTATCTATTACCTGTTGTTTGTTCACCTTGGGGGGAATATCTTATTCCCACTTGGTAGTTAACCTATCTTTCTTTGCATGCAGGCACAACCATAAATGCTGCTGCTGCTGAAGAAATTGAAGAAGTGCAAGATAGGGCAGACAATGCTCCCAAGATGACTGAAATGGACTCAAGCTCAGGTACTCTAAACCTAGAACAATTTATAGCCTTTGTGGCTGAGAACATTGCCTCTGAGTACATTGAAGGGATGGCTAATTATCATCTGGATTCCCTAGCCATCTCTCTAGAGAAAGCATCTGCCCCTGCAGATATTGTCATCTTTTCTCCTCCTATCCTTACCTATCCTATATCCACTCCTTCTATTGCAGAACTGGTCCCCAAGACAGTTCCTGAGTTGTATCCAGAATCAGAGCTATGGAAAAGTGCTCCAAATGTTGATCTGGATGCCCTTCTTAGGCAAGATGCCATTGAAGAAGCTAAAGAGAAAGAAGAAAGAGAAAAGAAAGACAAAGCTGAACTTGCTGCCAAAGATCCATCTGAACAAAACTTTGATGATTATGCTGGGAAAGACTCATCTCATTCTGATGATGATGATGATGACTCTGATGATTCTGACTCCTCTAAGAAAAGAAAAAGAGCTGCTTCCAAGAAAAGAAAAGCCCCTGCTCCTTCTACTGCAAATCCTAACAAGGATGTTCCCTATTACATTCTGAAGGGAATAGATCCTAAGAGCAAGGAATTCCAACCCTGGATGAGATTGTCAAAGAATCAGACTAAAGAGAAGAAGAAGACAAAGAGATATGACTCTCCAGTTCAGAAATTCCCCCCCAGAGGTCCTCCTCCACCTCCTGGTGCTGGAGCCTCTGGAAGTATCTCTTCTGCTCCAATTGGTAGATCAGCCAGTTCCAACCCCTCTCAATCTTATCAGAGAAGAAGTAGACAAGGCCAGGGAAGCCAAAGTGGTTCAGGACAAGGAAATAAAAGAAATGACAATGCTCTCGTAGAACAAATAAAGGAGATGACTTATCAACAACCTACATTCTCTCCTCCTCCTTCTCCTAAGAAGTTAGTCCCAGAAAGGAAACCTTCTCCTCCCAGGAGAGGTCCCTCCTCCTCTTTAAAGAAACCTGCTGCAGCTGATTCTAAAGGAAAAAGAGTAGTCTTTTCAGAAAATTCCCACAAAAAGTTCATTGAGCTTGCACCTCCTAGATCTCTCTATGCTCAAACTGATCCTAAGAAGACTGTGCAGATTCCTCTCGATTCAAGCAAACTTGCTACAGCTCTTCAAAGGAATATGGAGATTGCAGCTCATACAGATACTGATAGACCTCCCTCTCCATCAGACAAAACTGAAGCTGAAAGGATTGCCTCTATGGCAAGATTTAAAGAGTCTATTGCACTTAGCATGATGGAGAGAGCCAAATCTCAAGGACTGGATCCTACAGCTTACTCAACAATGTCAGAATTCAGAGAAAAGGAACTCAGCAGAATTCGAGTCAATCCAGAAGCCTTTGACACTGAGGAATACATGAGACTACATCCTGCTGCAGTTCTACCAAGTTATGCTGAAAAGAAAATCATTGGTGAACATGATCTAATGCTATCCAAGAGACAAGCAGCAAACCCTAACAGAGAAATTATTTTCAAACCAGCTGCAATACCCAAAAACTCATCTGATGCTAAACATGCTGATAAATCTGCTTGATACATTCCATTTCTGCTGATTTATGCTTGTTATATTTTCTGTGTATTGCCTGTGTTTTATCATTCTGGTTAATCTTTAGAATTGTTGTTGTCTGCTTTAGCCTTTAAATTGGATTGGATAACATAACCCAAATAGGGGGAGATTGTTGGTACCCTAGATGTGATTTGGCTTATGTAATCCCTTTCCAGCCCCTCTTGATCCATATAAAGATATATGATCATGTTTAGACTTTGCTTAGTCTCCCTAGGGCAGTATATAACTGACCTAGAGTTTAGGCTAGTAGTTTTAGAATGTGTTTTGGTTGAGGCTTTTTCCGTTCGACTATCGTCGAACGAGGCCTCGCGATCGTCGATCATTGATCGACGATAGCAGGGCTATTGAATCGTTGAAGTCAAGACAATTATCGTCGACCGTTGGTCAACGATCTCAGAGCTAGCTTACTACGCTCTGAAGGTTGGTCGACGATCTGTCATCAACAGATCGACGATCGTGTTCTAGCTTCACGATTTCTGTCTCGACAGATCTTTGCCTTAATCGTCGACATCATTGTTGGTCGACGATATCTGTCTCGACAGATCTCTGCCTTAGTCGTCGACATCATGAGATGTTCGACGATTTCTGTGTCATCAGACTTTCTGCTTTAGTCGATGATATCTGTTTGCTGGTCGACGATCTATTAGCTGGTCGACGATCTATTTTCTGGTCGACGATTTCTGGTCGACGATTTCTGGTCCGACAGATTCCTGCTATTGGTCGACGATTTGTTAACAGGTCGACGATCTTCGAACCCCTGTTCGACGATTTCTGTCTGATTTTATCTATTTGTATTTATGCTATTCCTTGGTTTATTTCCAAGTGTGTTAGCTTGTGGTTAGAAAGATTCTCTGAAGTTATTTGTTGCTAAAATTATGGCTTAAATTCAAAATGAATTATTTACAAATTCTGTCAAACATAAATCACGGGATTCAGTATTCTTGATAAAGCATTTTGTCCTATTATACAAATTACGTTGACTTTATCTTTCCAGCCTGTTTTCTAGCCGTTGGTACTATGTACTATTTCCAAGAACGGTACGTCTTTATGCTGAGATATTTTTCCTGCTTATTTTATTCCTTATTGGGACTGACAGAAAGTTAATAGGTCATTCTATTCCTATTGCTATATTCTATTTTGAGATAATCTGTTGCAGGGCTCGAGAATTCAAATCAATAGAGCCGTTTCAAAGGAAAACGTGAAGACATATTTAAAAGAGATTCTGCTCTCAGAAAAGATGCAGTAACAGACACAGAGAAAGATTATTCATCCGCTCAAGCATCATCAGAGCACCTCTTCACAATCTCACAACAAGAAGAAGAAAAGTTTTCCTGAAGCAAAAGCCCAGAGCAATCATCTTCCATTCTCAAGTCTCCTGAGCAATTTGCTTAGAGTTTTTCAAAGACTTCAGAAAAGGCTCAAGATCTGCTTCAAGTGCTCCAGAATCTTAAGACCTGATAAAAATCAGTCTTCAGATTTCTGAGGATTTAGTTTCAGTTTATCTGAAACTCCTTCATCCTGAAGCAAAGGCTTTCCCTGGACTTCCACTGAGCCAGGGGGAGACTTTGATTCTTTAGAGAATCCACAAATCTTCTCTAATCTGTATTTAAAATAGAGAAGATAATCAAACCCTCTCAACCCCTTTGTAAAAAGAGTTTGTTCACACCTCTTCAAAAGTGAACGTTGGTGACAGGGCACCTTATCAACAACCTGTGGTTGAGCATCCTTATCAAAAGCTCAAAGGGTCTGTTTGATCTACCTGAATCAGATCATTGGTGGCAGGGCACCTTAGCAAAAACCTGTAGTGGATTCCTACCAGGGTGGTAGAAGAGTGGATGTACCTATTTAAAGGGAACCACTATATATCCTGTGTCCATCTGGTTATCCTGTTTATTCATTTTATTCTGTGGCTGTGATAGAACTACCTAGGATTGCTAGTTGCTGTGATAGGCTTGTAGTTAACTGAAATTTCAGTCAACTTCTTCACTTGTGCACTTCACTGTGTTAGGCTCTTAGGGTTCAAGTATCAGATTTTTTATTCCGCAAATAAACTCCAAGGGAGCTGACTAAGTGTTCATAAAATTTTGAATACTCTATTCACCCCCCCTCTAGAGTAGTTTACAACTTATCCCCTCACTTTCATAGAGGTATGCATATCATGAGTTGTCCTATTTGGATGTTTATGCTCATGTAGGATGTTAATCTATATAAACAAAGTACTTTTTGCAGTGTATATTCATGTTTTCACTTGTGTACTAGTTGATCCACTGAGCCGAGGGATATAACCATCAAAATTTTAAATTAAATTACAGCTTTCTTAAGGATTTCATATAAAGTGTTAGGTTCGAGTTCTTTCCTAAGCGACTGTCGTTATACCCTACATGACATGGCATCATGATGCGTGTTTCCTCTTACTCTATTTTGTTGTTTAAATGCGGGGAAAATACGGGTTGTGACAGTTGGTATCAGAGGGAGATTGTTTGATAATTGGTCGAATGACTATCTCTGGTTAGATTTAGATTGTCTTGCTCCATTTCATACATACACCGATATGTCATCAGTATGTTTTTGCTAAAGCATGAACACTACACTCATAAGCATGAAAAGAAGTATACACGACATATTATGTAGTTTGGGATGTATAATATGTGTTTGTATATGGTTCCTCATAGGGAGCAACATGTGACTATTATATTGTATGGGATGCATACCAATCATCACATGAATGCACATTAGATTTTTCTTTTCGTTACATGTAATATTATGCAGTATGTGATGCATAATATTTTATGTGTATGCCGCTCATAACATGCATTAAGGCCTTTATTAGATTGCATAACACAACATGCAATACATAACATAACATTAACAAACATGTCAAGCCGAGATCTACATGATGATATACGTACACAAATGGTTTTAAGGCAAAAAGAATAAGAATTCATGCATTCATGGTTTATGCACATGAGCCAATATGATGATGGTATATCATCGTAACTTAAGCATGACATCATTAATGAAATTCCAGAACAAGTTAGTAGCATGATCAAGTGTCTAAACATGTGTGGTCTGAACTAAGTGGTGTAGTTCTAGCGGTTAAGCTAGGTTTTGATTGATTGTTCATTATATTACTCGGATGCGGCCTAAGCGTATTGTTATGAGGTCGACTCCCCAATCTGAGGGCGATTCGTCTGGTGCGCAGAGTGAGGGTGTGATTGAGGGACTGCGACAGAGCAATGAGGCCCTGTCAAGGAAGATGGTGGAGATGCAATCACATATATAGACACTGTTGACATTCGTTTCAGGGCAGCAGCCGAGAGTGCAGGACCCTGCTGTGGGTCAAGCCATTCCTGTTCCTCTTGCTTCTTTGGTGCCTCCAGTTCTGTTTCCACCAGAGATGAATTTGTAGAGCTGACTTTATGTCATTGGATGACTGGATTATCGCGATCGAGGAGTTGTTCTCGTATTCAGGAATTTCTGTGGAGCAGAGAGTGATGGTCGCTGCTTATCAACTTAAGGGTCTTACAAAGAGTAAGTGGTTAAGAGAAAAAAAACCTCACTGATGGATGTTCATGGGGATAGTTTAAGGAGTTACTGCTTAAGAAATTTCTGAGCCGTCGGTCGAGCAAGACCGTTTGATGAACAACTTCCTGCATCTGAAGTAAAGACAACTCATGGTCAGTGAGTATGAGGTAGAGTTCAACAAGTTGAGCCGATTTTACCCTGATTTAGTAGCCTCTGAAGCTAGCAGAGTCAAGCCATTTCTGGGTGGTCTAAGGAGCGATATCCAGCAGTTGGCTAGCGCTTATGGATCTAAGAACTATGATGAGGCAGTTGTAGCTGCTCTTAGAGTCGAAGCGATAGATAATGCTAAGAATCAAGGCAAGCAATTGAGGAAGGACAAGTGAAAGTCTGATGATGGTAAGAGCTCTCGGGAATTTGGCCCTGCTTCAAAGAAGGGAAGCAAGGAGTTGTGTAGTTTCTGTGGCCGACCGGGCCACTCATTTGAAAAGTGTTTCAAGAGGCTGGGAGCTCAAAACAACAGCAAGTGCATGCAATTCAAAGCACTCCAAAAGGAGACTTAGTTTGTACTTTGTTTCAGCAGAAGGGGCACGATGCGGCTCATTGTTGGTGTAAGGATACGGTCTGCTTCTATTGTGGACAGAAAGGACATTTTAAGTCAAGGTGCCTACGTTCTCAGCCCCTGCTTGGGCAAGAGTAGTACAGGGATGGGTGATCTCCTAGGAAGTCCCCGTACGACCCAACTAAATTGTCGAGTTCGGTCATCAAAGGGAGGTTGTGGCCACCAATAACCCGCTAGTGGCCTGGAGAGGGGTTGGGGTGCTTGGGCTTCAGCCTGGTAATATCACCTAGAGTGGAGCCGTAACATTATCACGTTCTATCGACTAGGGACGTTACACCCTAGGCCCATGCTTTTTTGTTGTCAGGGTCAGGCCCAGCTAAAACCGGGCCCAGATTGGGCCCATGCCTCAACAATAAAGGGGGCCTTTTTGAGCCTACAAAATAGGGCTCAGGCAGGACCAAAATTGTTAGGTGGCCCAACATTATTTGCTGGGCAGTGCCCAACAATTAAAATAATTATTAGGTGTGCCCAACAATTTAATGTTGGACATGCGCCTAACATTAAATGGCATGAGCCCATCAATAAATTGTTGTTTGTGCCTATCATTTTATTGTCGGGCAATGCCCACCATTTTAAATTGCTGGGCCCTGCCCAGAATAACATTGATGTGCGCTACCCAACATAAATTTGCTGGGCCGCCTAGCAATTTAATATAGGTGATGCCTAGCAAATGGGCCTTCAGGCCCACAAGGCCTGGGTCCGGCCCTATTAAGGCACCCGACCAAGCCTTGGCCAAAAAATGGGGTATGGTGATTCCCTATAGGCCTGGCCTAGGTCTGGCCCGGGCATAGCCTGACCTGGGCTTAACTGGGCTCAAACCCGTATAGATCTGACCCAGGCAACCAGTTTCGGGCCAAATTTACACTCCTAATTCTCAGTAGGCGCTCAATGAAAATATATATTTTTAATTTATTAATATTATTTTAATTTAATCAAATAGTTAAATAAAATACAAAACATTACTAGTACAATTAGATTTCGTTTAGTAGAAAATTAGATTTCCTTATCATTTTAGGAAGGATAGAATTTCTTGATAAAAAATCTTTGCTAATTAAAAAGAAATAAATTTTTTACTAAAATTAGCTAGAGTTATATTAGCTAGGAATTTTTTTCATTTTCTAAAATCAATGCTAATTAAAATTAGCAAAGAATTTAGCTAATTAGCAAGAAATTTTGCTCCTTCCTAATCAAAAAATTTCTTGTAGTGTCCCTAAATCGACATAAGAAGATCAAAAATAAAGATTGACATTTCACACTTTGAGATACTCTAATTAAACATTTTGTGGAAAAGACATGACAATAAAAAAAATGTAAAGTTGAAATTTTTATACAAATTAATTTGAATGTGCTTTGATTTATATGGAAGTTTTAACTGGTACAACTCATTCTCTTCTTCTTTGTGAGAACAAATAAATCAACGAGTAAAATTAGTAGGTAAAATCCAACAGCTCTTTGGCTGGCTTCGACCGTATCCAGGTGGGCCCGCCTTTGTATCGATTTTGCCCGTGCTTGATGCTTCGGGCGGCCTTCGGCCGCATAGAAGAAGACTTCGCCCTCTTCCGCGCAATCCACCAGCTTGATGCCGCACACGCCACTTGTGACCCCGGAGCACGCATCAAAATCAAACAACAACCATTGTGCTCCATGAGGTCGCGAGTGGCAGGTACGGCGCAGAGCTGGTGGATTGCGTGGAAGCGGGAGAAGCCCGCTTCTATACTTCCGTAGGCCGTCTGGAGCATCAAACACAAGCGTAGCGCGTGCAAAGGTGGGCCTGCTTGGATGAGGCTGAAGGACATCCGAGAGCATCGAGCATGGACATAGCCCATGTGATGATATTCGTATCTTAGACAATTTTGCAAAAATAGAAATTGTTAAAAGAAATCGTAAACATAATAGGCTAAACCATAACTATTTATTTATGTATATACTTAGTATAATATTATAGTAATTATGTAAATATATCATTTAAATAATTAAATAAATCATAATTATTTATTTATTTTATTTGAATTTATTTATCTCACCTTTTGTACTTAGTTTATATGTATTATTTTATTTAATTTATTTTTTCCCTTATTTATTTATAATATATATGAAAACAAAAACAAATAATTGAAAAGAAAAAAATCATGCCTCCCCCAACGGTGGTGGCCAGGGCCGCCAGAGAAGCTGGTGTGGGCCTCACCGAACCCCAAGGACGGGGATGCCGGACGCCGACAACCCCGTCAATGTTGTAACACCCCAGTTTTCTAGAACTTGAGGCTCTGGGAGCTACTGCGCGGCGGTAGGTAGCTATCACCGGTGATAGCCTTCTTTCGTCGAGACCGAAGCATTGAGATGAAAACATCGAGTGGTAGCGTGCGGCGTTGGTTAGCTACCGCTCGGCGGTAGCCCCTTTTCGTCGAGACAAAGCATTGAGACGAAGCGTTGAGATGAAAGCATTGAGACGAAGGCGTTGAGAGGTTACCGTGCGGCGGTATCGCTACTGCTGGCTGTAGCGAGTCGTTCTGCAGAAGTAGGCAGATCTGTGAGCTACCGCGACACGGTAGGTAACTACCTCCCGGCGGTAGCATGCGAAAGCAGTTCCGTAACTTGTGAAATTAGCTTGTATGATCTTCTTAGAAATCGATCCTATGACCTAAAATCTTCCGTCCTTGAACTTTAAGTAGCACTGAAGAACTCCTTCCCCTCATTCTTCTCATCCTTGGGTGTGAGTTAGGGTTTTGGGGGTGTTTGTAGGAGGAGAAAGAAGAAGAGCATCTTCCGCCATTAACGAATCTTCGAAGCTCCATTCGTCAATTCGAGGCCAAATCTATAGAGAGGACTTGAAGGCGCACACTTTCATCTGTGCAAACCAAGATCTCGATGGCTAGGAAGAGGAGTCGTATGGTAATGACATTTCTCCGCTCGGTTTTTAGGATGTGTGCTTTACATTCGTTTCATTTTTTCTTTCTTTCAAGCATTTAGACACCAGGACTCTCATATGAGAGGGGTACGGGTTATCATGATTCAAGAAGAGCCACTGCCTCGATTGTGTCCATTCCCGGAATGATGTTGCATTAGAAATCCGCTCCGTTAGTGGATTAAACATTGTGAGTGAAGCCATAATCATGATCGGTAGTCCGATTTGATGATGTTGCATAACGAGCACTATAGGGATTTTGCTAAAAATCTGATTGTGGAAAGAAGCCATTTTTGACGTTGTCCCTCATTTTCGTGTAAGAATGGATGATGTTTTAAGGCGGAAAATGTTGTGATTGATTGATGTGCGAAGGCGTGGCTTTGTCTTTGTGGTCGACTGACTAACCCGTGAGTTTACAAAGTTGTGCATGGAGAGTGTCCCGAGAAGACGATCCCCCTGTTGTGAAACTGACGAGAACACCAAGCTTTGGAAAAGCCTGGGCGATGAAGCCCACGAGCGGGTGGGGTCAAGTAAAGTCTCTTAGTATCTTGTTTGTGTGACAGAACTGACATGAGAGCTAGAGCTTGCAGGCAAGCCCGGGTTTTGAGACCAACAAGCGGCTGGGGCCTATGCAACAGTTCCTTGTGCGGCTTGAACGCCGACAGGGGGAAATGGAAGTAGCCGCGTGATGTGATGTGATGATGCATGATGATGTGCTAGAATAATATGCGATATAGAGTGCCTTGGGTGAAGCCCAGGAATGCATGCATACTGTATGTAGGCCACTTTTTATTAAATGCTCAACCTAGAAAAGTGTTTGTTGTATGAGACATCCAAACTTGTTACGTTACACTTTATGTTTATGTACATTTGCATGCGAATTGCTGACCTGCAGAGTGATAGAGTGCCCCAGGGTCTGCAAGGGTTGGCTGGGAGGAGATATGTTGGTTACACAGTTGAGATCAGCATTTGCTGACCCACGTTACAATATATTTTGCAAGGAAAGTATCGTAAGTGGGAGCAAGCTTGCCGGCCAAAAAGGCTTAAGCCTCATGAAGTGTGCCCTCTTGTATTTACTTATGAGTTGTTGAATATTATGCTCCGTGAACTGTAATCCGGATTACATTCTAAGGTAGCGTAGGAGTGCTAAGGAACGTTTCCCTGTTTATTGTTGTTATAGTTGTTGGCTTTTATAATCTTATAATTTAAATGAGCTAGCCTCTTGTACCATTTTACACAATATGAGGCTTTCTCATTTGCAACTAGACAAATGGGAGAGTCGGATGGTAAACAAAGAAAATTAAAACAATATACATTCTCACTCCTAGTGCCAGTCAAAGTGACCTCTTGGTCACTTGATCTTCTTATATGATACTTATCCTTATGGAAAGAAATGACATATCCAAGATCACATAGTTGGCTTATGCTTATAAGATTGTGTTGCAACCCTTCCACATAAGCCACTTTTGTGAAAGTGATTAAGCCATTAGTGATCTTACCATAACCTTTGGTGATCCCTTTATCTGATCCACCAAATATCACCTTAGGTACATCCTTTACTGGAATGAAATCCTTCAGGATGCTCTTTGTTTCAATCATGTACCTGGAACAACCACTATCCAAGTACCATACAGGGGTATGACAACTTGGACTCACCTGTAAGAAATAAATCACTTATCCTTAGGACTTCAATTCTCATTGGGTCCTGGGTGCATGTTAGGCCAAAAATGAACATGTCTGCCTGCAGCTCTTCTGACAGGTAAGTGTACATTGGCTCTTTGTATACTATTATTATGCCAGTAATCAATGACATAGTGGCCCACTTTACCGCAACACTAGCACTCAAAGATGTTGTATCTCCTTTTAAGGGCTGGTTTAACAACATTCCTGTAAGTAGCTCTCAGTCCAGCAGGTATAGCATTAGACTTTTTCTTGAGTGCTGGGGTTGGTACACCAAGCCTAAATGGTCCAGGATGGGCCATTTGAACCTTCTCATGGTCTGCCTTGTAGCCATTATCACCCCTGGCATTCCTACCACCATAGTGGTGAATAGATTTGTTCTTCTTTTTGGAATTTCCAGCTCTAGTGTTCTCGTTGAAGCCTATCCTTTTCCTATACTTTTGGGAGAAGAAGGAATCTATCAAAGGAAACACAGTACATTGCTTTGAAAACTTAGTCACTAGCTCCTTCACCTTTTAGAGCTTACTTTCTAGATTCCTGATAAACTTATTCTTAAAAGTTCTGGTGCCCATCTGAATAATAGTAATGTTCTTCAGCTGGCTAACTTCCCTAATTTTCTGTTCTAGCAAAGTTGTTGCTTCAGAATGTTGGGAAGTAGCAAGCTTCATAGATGCAATCTCCTGAGCCTGCTATTTGGGCAGCAACTTACTCCTTCTGAATGCTTCCAAAAGATCACCATATCTTTCAATCATTTGATCTCTGTCTTCCTTAGATTTAGAGCCATCTTCATCTCTTAATGAAAAAGCACTTGAATCTGAAACAGTCACATATTTGGACTTGAATGAAGAGTTGGATGAAGAGTGTACCTTAGATAATCCATGCTGATCCTGGAAGGATTCCTCATGTGATCTTGCCATCAGCTAAATGTAAGCTTCATCTTCCGCTTCTTATTCTGATAAGGAATACTAAATCTAGCTTTTCTCCCTCTTAGCAATGAAGTTTTTCTCCTTCTTGCTTCTCTTATGGTGATGATTCTTTTCACCAGCTTCTTTCTTCTCAGGACAATCAGCTACAACATGACCTGTCTTGCTGCAATAGAAACAAACAATCTTTTTAGAAAAATATTTACTAAGTTTTGGATCATACCTACCCTCTTTGGAGGGTTTCTTCTTATTTCTGTAGTAGTCCTCTTTGTGCCGGAAGAAAGAGGTTGGTTTGCTCCTCCACGCCTTCTTTTTCATCAGCCTCATAAACTTCTTTGAGAAAGCAGCAAACTCCTCATCAGATATATTACAGCCTGATTCCTCTTGATCTGAATCTTCTGACTTAGCTAGCCTTCTTAGGGGAGAAGGATTATTCTCCTTGCTCCTCTTGGAGCAACCTGCCTTAAAGGCCATAGTGGTTTCTTTGGTCTGGCCTGTGCTAGTCTTCTCTTCCACTTTCCTTGCTATTAGTTGCATCTCATATGAAAGTAGTTTACCAAATAGTATGGATGGTAGAGTATCTGCTAGCTTTGTCACTTCTCTAATGACACATATCTTAGTATCCCAGTCTCTTGTAAGAGACCAAAGAAACTTATCATTTAGCTCATAATTATTAAAGGACCTGTCATTGATCTTTAACTCATTAACTGTCCTGAAAAACCTCTTAAAACAGCTAGTTATGGTCTCCTCCCTGATCTGTCTGAAACCTTCATACTCTTGATTTAGCATTGACTTTCTATCATCTCTCACTTCCTCAGTGCCTTCTGAAAGTATCTAGTGTCAACTAAATTCACCTATGGGGGGGGGAATAGGTGTCGTGCAGTCTTTTGCGGAATTTAAATTACCTGCACAAATAAACAAACACAGCACAAAAAAACACACGAGCAATTATAGTGGTTCCCCGATTTGGGTACGTCCACTCTCCCCCTTCGACCTATCTCCCACCAAGGGACGACTCGATCACTTCACCAACCGGATTGAAATCCAATCCTTACACTACGGAAGGAACCCTTCCAACAAAAGGAGTCACTACTCCTCCACCACGGGTTGCACCCAACCCTTACAACTAGGAATAAAAATTCCTTTACAACGAAACAAAAATTGAATGTACAAGAAATACAAACAAACTTGAGGAGAACCCGATGTCGCTCTTCGTTCGTTGATGCTTTCTTGAAGGAGATGAAGAGTCCACGATCGGATTACTCTCTTGGATAGTATCTTGCCAAGATCGGCGGCGGCAAGTGGTTGCGGCGGCGATGCTTTGAATATCCAAACTTCTTGACGAAGTAAGCAAGGTCTTCGAACGATCTCAGTCGGATCATTCGTCTCAATCGATTCGGAATGAAGAACAAACCTCGTTCAACGAATCGAGAGACAAAAGATCTCAAGAGAGATGCGTGAGACGCACTGCTAGCCTCGGTACTGTCGTCGAGCGATCAGAGAAGAACTGAGATCAGCGGCGGCGACAACTTGCGAGCGGCGACGAGCGAGCGGGCGGAGTTCGCGAGGCTAGGTCACCGTCGGCGGCTCGATTTCGTAGTTCTATATATACTGTTCTTCGTATATCTAGGGTGTCAAAATACCTATGTATATATACCCAAATACATCCCAAAACAACCGTTGTGGGACCCACCAGGTCAACCCTAAGCACGGGCCGAAACAGCGCACGACGGCCAGGTTCGGTACAGTCGGTGGAGAGAAATTGCCTAAGGCAAAATCGGCGAGAATCGCTGGTGATTCCCGTCGAAGTCGGCGGGAATCACTGACGATTCCCGTCGATTCTGCCTTGGCGAATTTCCAGTTGGAAACCTGGTTAGCCGATGGGAATCGGCGGGAATGCAACATGATTCTCGTCGAATCGGCGAGAATCACTTGGTGATTCCCGTCGATTCTGCCTTAGCAGAAATTCTGTAGGAAATCATTCATCCGGAAGAGGTCGGTGGGAATCACTGACTGATTCCCGTCGAATCGACGAGAATCACAAGTGACTCTCGTCGAAGTCGGCGGGAATGACTTAGTGATTCTCGCCGATTTTAACTTGGACGATTTTTCTCTTCCTTCCTATGAACTTGGTCCTTGACCCATCTTTGCTCCTTCTTCTGCTCTTGATTTGCCTTAACCTTGTACTTGAAAATAAGTACACTCCAATAGAGAGAGCACACATGAGTCAACACACTGATCTGCTCAACGAGGGATTACGTTGCGCAGACCCGTGTATATTGACCCACTGCACCCTGACATTGGTGTGTACTTAGCATGGAATAGCTGCAAGCACAACTTAATAGAAGATTGTCAAATGCATTGTCTATTCACCTTAGCTTGTACAAGGGCTTCTTCAAATCAGGTACATTGTGGATACAATACCCAACAATCTCCCCCTATTTGAATAAGCCTAAACCCTATAAGCTAAGGTGAATAGAACAGATGGGAATGAAAATCATAAAATGAAAGTTCAGCAGAGAGTGAAATTCATTACCATTTTCTTGAGAGCATACTTAACATAGGCAGACACCTTAGCCTCAGCCGAGAGGGTAATCTCCCCCTTTTCGGCTTCTGCAAATCTGGGACTTCACTTGGAGCCAAATGCTCCCCCTCAGTTCTTGCATCCGTGCCCGATCTTGAATATCCTAGCAGATGCTCCCCCTTGATCCAAGAGCCATGAGCCCTTTAGTCTTCAATCTTCATAGTTTAGCATGCCGAGCTCAGTTTTGAAGAGACTGAACTTGGCCTCGTCTAGTGGCTTCGTGAAGATATCTGTAATCTGCTTATCCGTGGGGACATAGCAGAGAGATATATCTTTGTTCTCCACATGCTCCCGAATGAAATGGTAGCGCACTTCAATATGCTATGTTCTGCTATGCGACACTGGATTGTTTGCGATTGTAATTGCGCTCGAGGAGTCGCAATACATAGGAACTTCTCTGAACTGCAAGTCATAATCTTCGAGTTGATTTCTGATCCATAGAAGCTGTGCGCAACAACTGCCTGCTGAGATGTACTCAGATTCAGCTGTAGAGGTTGCAACACAGTTCTTCTTTTTACTGTTCCATGAAATAAGCCTTCTTCCGAGGAATTGGCACGTCCCGGAAGTGCTTTTCCTATCATCACTGCTTCCTGCAAAGTCAGCATCTGAAAAGCCTATCAGCTCGACATCATTATTTCTTGGGTACCACAAGCCAAGATTTGGTGTACCTTTAAGGTATCTAAGAATTCGCTTTGCAGCGACATAATGAGATTCCTTAGTGTTCACCTGATATATAGTACAAACGCATATGGAAAACATAATATCCGGTCTACTAGTAGTAAGGTAGAGCAAGGATCCAATTATGCTTCTGTACTTGGTTTCATCAAAAGGTTTCTCTTTCTCATCCTTGTCCAGCGACATTGTGGATCCTATTGGAGTCCTCATAGAGGTTGCACTCTCCATTCCGAATTTCTTGAGGAGTTTATTTGTGAACTTCGTCTGAGAGATGAAAATCCAATCCTCAGACTGCTTCACTTGAAGTCCCAAGAAATACTTCAGCTCTCCCATACTGCTCATTTCAAACTTCCCTTGCATAAGTTTGGAAAACTTCTTGCAAAGGTTGTTATCCGTTGAGCCAAAAATTATGTCATCGACATAGATTTGCACCAGCAAAATCTTGCCTTTGACTTCCCTAAGAAACAATGTCTTATCTATTTTTCCTCTCGAGAATTTGTTCTCAAGAAGAAAACTAGACAGAGTCTCATACCAAGCTCGAGGAGCTTGTTTTAAGCCATATAATGCTTTATTAAGTAAATAAACATGATTAGGAAAATTTGGATTAATAAAATCTGGGGGTTGCGCGACGTATACTTTCTCTTTCAAATTTCCGTTTAGAAACGTAGATTTCACGTCCATCTGATAGACCATGAATCCCTTGTGAGAGGCATATGCCAGGAACAATCTGATTGCCTCCAGCCTTACAACTGGTGCAAAAGTTTGGTCGAAGTCAATCCCCTACTCCTGTTTGTAGCCTTGAGCCACCAGTCTAGCTTTGTTCTTGATGATGACACTGTGTTCATCCAGTTTGTTTCTGAAGATCCACTTGGTGCCAATCACATTCTGTTTCTTTGGTCTGGGAACAAGCGTCCAGACGTTGCATCGTTCGAATTGATGCAGTTCATCTTGCATGACCAATATCCATGATGCATATTTGTTCGCTTCGTCGAACTTCTTTGGCTTAACCTGTGACATAAAGATAAAGTGCAAAATCTCGCTAATTATACCTCTGCGAGTTCTAACACTGTCACGAGGATCTCCTATGATCTGATCTCTAGGATGATCCCTCACGTGTTGGAGCTCTAAGAGTCTGGCATTTGGAGCTCTAACAGCTTCTCGGGCTTCTCCTACGTCTGGGAGATTTTATCCATCCTGATCATCATCTTCTCCAGTTGACGTTGAGGTGGAAACCTTGACGTACTTAGGAGCTTCATCTTTAGCAATCTCATTTAGACTAAGCTGTTCAAGCCTTACACCTGCATTTTCAAGAATACCACTGGAAGAATTGCTATGAAGCAAGCTTCCTTCATCAAAAACAACATTAATGGACTCCTCTACCACTAGGGTTTTCTTATTGAAAACCCTATATGCCCGACTATGGCTACTATAGCCCATGAAGATGCCTTCGAAGCATTTTTCTCCGAATTTAGTACGTGGGTACTTCCCATTATTGAGTACATAGCATCTGCAGCCAAAAATCCTTAAATAGGACATGGTCGGTTTCCTGTCTTTCAATAGATCATAAGGCGTCTTACGATGATTCGTGTTGATAAATGCTCGGTTCTGCACACGACAAGCCGTATTGATAGCCTCTGCCCAGAAGTACTCTGGAAGAGAAGCGTCATTCAACATTGTCGTACATGCTTCAATGAGCGTTCTATTTCTCCTCTCCGTAAATCCGTTTTGCTGAGGAGTACGCGGGGAGGAAAACTCATGAAAGATACCATGTTCTTCACAAAATTCTGTCATAGCACCAGACTCGAATTCTGTTCCATGGTCACTTCAGCTTTTGACCACGATGCAGTCAAGTTCGTTATGAATCTGCTTGACAAATTTAGTGAAGATGTCAAACGTATCTGACTTTCGTTTCAAGAAGAACACCCACGTAGACCGAGAGTGATCATCAACAATCACTAGCATATACAATTTGCCTCCTAAGCTATGAACTTGCACTGGACCGAACAAGTCCATATGCAGAAGATAAAGACGTCTGGAGTAGTCTTTGTCTGCAATGCCCTTAAAGGTAGCCCGAGTCTGTTTGCCCTTCTGGCATGCAGGACAGGGGCTATCTTTGATGCACTTAATAGTAGGGGCATCCCTTACTAAATTCTTGGAAAACAACATATTAATAGTCTTGTAATTAATATGTGCTAATCTCTTGTGCCATTGTTCACAAAGAGATGTATTGCCTTTTGCTACCAGGCACACGGGGGTAGAATAGTCTAAACCGAGAAAATCTAAGTGAAAGATATTTCTGCTCCTAATGCCAGTTAATACCATTTCTGAAGAGGCACACGATATTATCAAGCACTTATCCTTGCAGAACTTAACGCCGTATCCTTTATCACACAACTGGCTTACACTGATCAGGTTATGGTTTAACCCTTCAACATAGGCCACGTTAGTGATAGATAATACACCGTTGGAAATCATACCATAACCTCTGGTGACTCCACAATCAGATCCTCCAAAGATGACTTTGGGTCCATTTTCGACTGGGGAGTAATCACGCAACAGGCTTCTTGTCCCGGTCATGTGTCAGGAGCATCCACTGTCCAAGTACTAGATTGGCATTTTGGTGGCCATTGGACATACCTGCAAAACAGAATTAATTTCCCTTAGGAACCCAATCGAACTTGGGTCCTAGATTCCTTATTAGCACACTCCCCCTCGGGTAGTTAACCATACGAGTGGTCGGCCTCGCATTGCTAACATGAGGAGTCTCATAGTTTCTTGGATTAAACCAACAATCCACAGCAAAGTGACCAACTTTGCCACAGCACCAACAGTCAAACCTATTGTACCTTTTCTTAGGCTCCTGCTTTACCCTTGGAACGGTGGGTCCTGCCGGGGCCTTGGATCTGGAGGTGGAGGCATCAGGATGATAGCAGTCACACGATTTCTTCACTTCCTATTCCTTTAGTATAACAGGCTTGGCCTTTGGTGCCTGCTTCCTATTATGGCCGCTTGAGAAGTGGCCATAATTCTCCACTTGGATTTCCTCATAAGGTGCCTTGAAGACACTCTCACCGTAGTTTCGGGGGAAGGTCCAACCTTTATACCGGCTCTTGGGCTTTTCAACCGAGGGCCGGAAGAAGTGGCCATAGGTTGACTCAAAGTCCTGCTCATTGCAAGGAAATCCAGGTTTTCTGAATGAAACAAGATTGAGTGGGGCCTTTCCCTTTTCTGCAGTAGAGGCCTTCTTAGCAGCCTTATTTTTCCTATATTTTCTATTTCTCCTGGATGATTTACCAGGCACACCCACATGCCCTAAGCCAGTCCCCTTAGCCTGAGCAGAAAATTCATCAACCAGAGGAAGAATCGTCTTAGGCATGGAGAAGCTTTTGACAATCTTCCTTTCTGCCGCAAGCTGTTCTTCCAACTTGTTGATTTCTTCCTGTTTTTGGTCAAGGAGCCTTAGAGACTCTGAGTGCTCAGAAGTCATGTCCAGGTGTTCCTGTCGGAGAGAAATCAAGCTAGTGATTTCTTCTCTTAGGGACACACCCTCAGCCTTAAGGAATTTGACTTCCTTTTTCTGAGCCCTCAATCTCTTGCGACATTCCTCAAAGGTATTGAGCAGAAGCTCATACTTTTCGAGGAGCTCAGCTTCACGGGCAGATGGGTTGTCCTCGAGATCATCATCAGGGGACTCAGAGTCAGAGTCAGAGAGGGGGGTACGATCTTTTACCTTCCCAGTAAATGGGGGGCAGTCTCCTTCTGAGTCAGAGCGACCCATTAGCCCGAAGTAGGCTTCCTCATCATCACTGGAGTCTGAAGAATCAGATTCACTCAGTGTCTTTGGCTTTTTAGCAATGTAGCTCCTCTCCTTCTTCTTTTCTCTAGAGGACATGTGCTCCTCTCCCTTCCCCTTATCTCTCTTGCTTTGGTGGCAGTCAGCAACGACGTGACCTGACTTATTGCATCCAAAACAAATAATGTCAGCAGAGCGATGTTTGTTCTGTTTGGAGTCATACCTTTTAGAAGAGTAAATCTTCTTCTGAAGTCTGGAGGAGAGGTCGTCTCTCTTTCTTTGATTCCTCAACTTGAGGAACTTCTTGAACCCTCGAGTGATGAGGGAGAATTCTTCTTCAGACAGCTCTGAGCCGGAGGAGGATGGCTCAGAGTCTTCTTCCTCATCCTTTTTCCATGAGAGGGACGAGGTTGCACCCTTGTCTTTCCTTGAGTGTTTGGCTTTCAGGGCCACAGTCTTTTCTTTGACAGTGGCTTTATTGGCTTCTTCTTCAGCTTTTCTGGTGTTTAGCTGAAGCTCATAGGACATAAGCTTCCCAAATAAAATCTGAGGATCAGTTTCTGCCAGCTTTCCAAATTCTCTGATGGCGCAGATCTTGGTATCCCATTCCTTAGTAAGGGACCTAAGGAATTTGTCATTTAGTTCACCATCGATGAATACTCTGCCATAACCCTTCAGGGCATTGACGATCTTTAGGAAGTTCTCGAATGTCACTCCGATTTCTTCCTTGGGACCTTGCCTGAAGGCCTCATACTTCTGATTCAGAAGGGATTTTCGATCATCCCTTACTTCATCTGTGCCTTCCATCAGGATGATCAGGCAGTGCCAGATGTCATTGGAAGTCCTGCAGTTGTTGAAGTTATGCATCATGGAATCATCGACGGTGCTTACAAGAATGTTCTGAGCTTTCTTGTCTAGTCCGACAAGGACCATATCATCCTTATCCATTTCGGAGAGCCTCTTGGGTACCATCTGGGTCGGATCAATGGTGGAGGGCTTAGTGGGGATATGAGGGCCCTCCTCCACTACCATGAAGAGTCGAGGGTCGACAGCTTTCATGTAGAACCTGATCCTTTCCTTCCAGATGGGAAAGTTCAGCTTGGTGCACACTGGGATCTTTCCAGAATACTTGAGTCCCTCCATTTCCGAAATCGTCTTTCCTCTTGACACTAGACACGGGATCTTACTCAAGGTGTTAACCTTATTGATGAGTAACCTCTCTCTGATACCATGTTGGTATCCTAGTTTGGATTTGAGTTAAGTCTTTCCTTTAGTTTCTTGACCCAAGATTTATCTATGGTCAAAGGGTAGTTGATAGGTTAGATTCCCTCTAGTTGTAGAGTAATCACTTATCCAGTGAAATTCTGGCTAAGTAGTTTCTGGTTCAACTATAGTCGAACGCCGCTCGACTATCGTCTGTCGACTGGTCGACTATCGTCTACCAGTTGTTCTGTGTTATCTATCTCTGCTGGATCGTCGAGCTCTGTTCAGCGCTCTGCCTTCAGCGCTTTTCCCTCTGAGCTCAGGTCGACATTTTAGCTTAGGTCGATGTTTTCCCTCTGAGCTCAAGTCGACGTTTTCTGTCAAGTGCTGCTCGACGTTCTGCGTTATCTGTCTCCAGATCGCTGACCTCTGCTCGACGTCCTTGATAGTTCAACTACTTGGTAGTTTGACTACCTGGCGTGGTAGGTCAACTATCTGCTTTGATAGTTCATCTATCTGATAGCTCGACTATCTGTTCTGATAGTTCGACTATCTGCATTTCTTTGATAGCTCGACTGACTGTATGACAGTTCGACTATCTTCCTGATAGCTCGACTATCTATTCTGATAGGTCGACTATCTGTTCCGCCTTGATAGCTCGACTGTCTGTATGACAGTTCGACTATCTTCCAGATAGCTCGACTATCTGCCTGGATAGTTCGACTATCTGAGTCGGTCGACTATCTGTCTGATAGGTTGACTATCTTCGTGGGTCGTTCGACTATCTCTGAGGGTCGTTCAACTATTTCTGTCTGCTTTATTATTTCGTATTTGTTTTGAATATTTAATTCTTATTTAAACTGGTATATTTTATTATAGATTTATTTATTGATCTTATGCGTATAACTCAAAGCAATCTTTGCTTCTTCCTTTATGCATAAGTCAATTCTCTCTGACAATGTATTTTGTCTTATTATACTAACTTTATCTGCAGCTGTCCTTTATAGTCGTTGGACTCAAAAGTCCTCTCTGGCTTTAAAGAGTGATATCTGATGTGACCTTTTATAGCATTCTTTATCAGATTGATATTGCAGCTTCTTATGAAGCTTTATTCTTTATAGAATATATATTGCTGCGGATGTGTTTTGTCTTTATGTTAATTGCAGCCCAGATTCAAGATCTGAGAAAAGGACAAAAGACTTAACCAATTAATAGAGTCGTTGCTGCTGCTCATTACATAAAGAGTTCTTTTGAAGAAAGAACTTAGAGAAAAAGGCCGCAACAGTAAAAGCAAAATCAGCGAGCCAGCTAGAACCAGTTACAGCAATACAGTTGTTCTCAGCCATTCATACATCCATCTGAGAAGATTATCTCTTCCGTTCTTCTTCAACCTGAGTTCTCCTGCTTCCAGGAAGATCTACACTCAGAGAATATTTGAAGAAGAAGAAGAAGAAAGCCGCAGAAGAAGATCTTTTATTTTATATTCTTAGTCTTCTTCTAGCTTTTCCTTCAGCAGTTCAAGACAGTATTCTGTCAAGAACTCTGAAGAGTTTTCTGCACTGAAGCAAGACTTCTCCTGGACATTCTTTTAGCCAGGGGGAGCCTTGACTCTTTAGAGCATTCTAGCTCAGTGCAAGCCTTGTGCTTCTCTAATCTATTTGTTAAAATAGAGAAGACATTTTATCCTTCTTCCCCCTCCTGTAAAAGGGTTAATACTCCCTTCAAAAGTATACCTTGGTGGCAGGGCACCTGATCAAAAACCTGTGTTGGTTTTTAGACACCTTATCAAAAGTCTAAAGGGTTTCTAGATCTACCTGCAGCAGATCTTGTTGGTGGCAGGGCACCTGATCAAAAACCTGAGTGGATTCCTACCGTGGAGGTGGAAGAGTGGATGTACCCAAGTTGTTTGGGGAACCACTATAATCTCTTGTGTCATCTGGTTGTTTATTTAATTCTTTGTACTGTGGCTGTGATTAGAATTAACTAGGTTTGCTAGTTGCTGGAATAGGACCCGAAGCTCAACTGTAATTACAGTTGGCTTTAGTTTGTGCACAACACTTTGTGTTAGGCTCTAGGGTTATTCTAAATATCTATAATCTTTCATTCCGCAATTAACTCCAAGGGAGTTGGGTAGACAGTCAACTTTGCTAAGCTGCAATTTTTGATTACTCTATTCACCCCCCCTCTAGAGTTGTATCTATCACTTCACTTTCAATTGGTATCAGAGCCAGGTTGACTGACTGTACAGGCTAACACCTGAGTCACAAGATCCTGATAGATACCTAAGCTTATAGATATTCACTTGCACTTCATGGCCCAGTCCGATGATTACTATAGCACCAGACCTGCAGCTTGCAACTTAGCTGAGTTTAGCATCTGGAAGGCAAGAGTTAAATTATATATGAACTCTTTTGATGAAGATATTTTTTCTTCTATTTTGATCGGTCTTCCATCATCAGCAACAACAACTCAAAAGGACAGGATAGCTGATGCCCGAGCCATGAATATCCTGGCACAGTCATTATCTGATGACTTATTTCAGGAAGTTGTTGAATGCTCAACAGCTAAGGAGATTTGGATTTCCCTTCATCAAATGGCTTCTGAACCCGTGGATGAAATATCAGAAAGAAGCCACGAAGGAGAATCAACATCCCTAGATGTTATCTGGGATGTCTTAGATGATGAATCATCATTTGAAGATGAAGAGGAGGAAGCAAGGGCCAAAGAATTTTGCTTAATGGCCATCAACGCCTCCTGTAGTAATTTCGTGGCTGAAAAAACAGAAGGAAAAACAAAACCTAAAAAGGTTCAGGTATTATCTAATTCTGTTTTCAGTTTAGTTAACTTAGAATTTCAACTTTGCTGCCAAAGTTCAACAAAACCTGAGGAGGAAACAAATCTCCTCAGAGGATTATTTTCAGAATATATTCAAAGAAAGGATAAAAATCTTGAGCTCAGATCGTCGAGCTCAATTATTTGCTGTTTCATAAATTTATTTTATAAACATAAGGATAAATTATTTAGAATTTTTTCAAATCCTTCTATCATTTGGAACAAATTTATTAGGAAACATTTCTTTTTCTTAAAACTGCTTATATCTGATTGATATTTTGTTCAAATATTTTGTTCGGATTTCTGTATAAAGAATTCTTTGTCAGATAACTCTATTTCTTATAGATCTTTTTCTAATTTCATCTAGATTGAGTCCTCTACTCTAGTTGTATTGGTCAGCTGAGTTTGAATCTCTTCTGATGAAAAGAAATTCTATAGGAAGGAAGATATCTGATTTTGTTTTTCAGATCCAGAATCCTAATTAAATTTGCTGGACAAATATCATTTTTTTTGCTAACATATCCTCTTTTTCAAGGAGAGAGCAATCTCTACCATAGCTTTCTGCAGGTACCATCAATAAGAGTTAGCTGGATGACTCAATCAAAACTCAAAGTCATCCCAGCCTCCTTCAATCACAGGTACCGCATCAATATAGGGGGAGATTACAAATGCCAGCATGCAACCAGCTTTTTAACAAAAACCGAAGCCAGCATGCAAGTTTTTCTTTTTATATATTTTATGCTTTGCAAATAGTTATTATAATATTTTTTTGGATCCTCACCCAAATAGGGGGAGATTGTTGGAACCGTTGGTTCTGATTTGGGTTAGGATTTCTATTAGGTTGTCTTAGTTTAGTTTATTTTATTTCCAGTAGTTTAGTTTTTGAAAGACTTAACCCAAATAGGGGGAGATTGTTGGTACCCTAGTTTGGATTTGAGTTAAGTCTTTCCTTTAGTTTCTTGACCCAAGATTTATCTATGGTCAAAGGGTAGTTGATAGTTTAGATTCCCTCTAGTTATAGAGTAGTCACTTATCCAGTGAAATTCTGGCTAAGTAGTTTCTGGTTCGACTATAGTCGAACGCCGCTCGACTATCGTCTGTCGACTGGTCGACTACCGTCTACCAGTTGTTCTGTGTTATCTGTCTATGCTGGATCATCGAGCTCTGTTCAGCGCTCTGCCTTCAGCGCTTTTCCCTCTGAGCTCAGGTCGACGTTTTAGCTTAGGTCGACGTTTTCCCTCTGAGCTCAGGTCGACGTTTTCTGTCAAGCGCTGCTCGACGTTCTGCGTTATCTGTCTCCAGATCGTCGACCTCTGCTCGACGTCCTTGATAGTTCAACTACTTGGTAGTTCGACTACCTGGCGTAGTAGGTCAACTATCTGCTTTGATAGTTCATCTATCTGATAGCTCGACTATCTGTTCTGATAGTTCGACTATCTGCGTTGCTTTGATAGCTCGACTGTCTGTATGACAGTTCGACTATCTTCCTGATAGCTCGACTATCTATTCTGATAGGTCGACTATCTGTTCCGCCTTGATAGCTCGACTGTCTGTATGACAGTTCGACTATCTTCCTGATAGCTCGACTATCTGCCTGGATAGTTCGACTATCTGAGTCGGTCGACTATCTTTCTGATAGGTCGACTATCTCCGTGGGTCGTTCGACTATCTCCGAGGGTCGTTCGACTATTTCTGTCTCCTTTATGCATAAGTCAATTCTCTCTGACAATGTATTTTGTCTTATTATACTAACTTTATCTGCAGCTGTCCTTTATAGCCGTTGGACTCAAAAGTCCTCTCTGGCTTTAAAGAGTGATATCTGATGTGACCTTTTATAGCATTCTTTATCAGATTGATATTGCAGCTTCTTATGAAGCTTTATTCTTTATAGAATATATATTGTTGTGGATGTGTTTTGTCTTTATGTTAATTGCAGCCTAGATTCAAGATCTGAGAAAAGGACAAAAGACTTAACCAATTAATAGAGTCGTTGCTGCTGCTCATTACATAAAGAGTTCTTTTGAAGAAAGAACTTAGAGAAAAAGGCCGCAACAGTTAAAGCAAAATCAGCGAACCAGCTAGAACCAGTTACAGCAATACAGCTGCTCTCAGCCATTCATACATCCATCTGAGAAGATTATCTCTTCTGTTCTTCTTCAACCTGAGTTCTCCTGCTTCCAGGAAGATCTGCACTCAGAGAATATTTGAAGAAGAAGAAGAAGAAGAAAGCCGCAGAAGAAGATCTTTTATTTTATATTCTTAGTCTTCTTCTAGCTTTTCCTTCAGCAGTTCAAGACAGTATTCTGTCAAGAACTCTGAAGAGTTTTCTGCACTGAAGCAAGACTTCTCTTGGACATTCTTTTAGCCAGGGGGAGCCTTGACTCTTTAGAGCATTCTAGCTAAGTACAAGCCTTGTGCTTCTCTAATCTATTTGTTAAAATAGAGAAGACATTTTATCCTTCTTCCCCCTCCTATAAAAGGGTTAATACTCCCTTCAAAAGTATACCTTGGTGGCAGGGCACCTGATCAAAAACCTATGTTGGTTTTTAGACACCTGATCAAAAGTCTAAAGGGTTTCTAGATCTACCTGCAGCAGATCTTGTTGGTGGCAGGGCACCTGATCAAAAACCTGAGTGGATTCCTACCGTGGAGGTAGAAGAGTGGACGTACCCAAGTTGTTTGGGGAACCACTATAATCTCTTGTGTCATCTGGTTGTTTATTTAATTCTTTGCACTGTGGCTGTGATTAGAATTAACTAGGTTTGCTAGTTGCTGGAATAGGACCCGAAGCTCAACTGTAATTACAGTTGGCTTTAGTTTGTGCACAACACTTTGTGTTAGGCTCTAGGGTTATTCTAAATATCTATAATCTTTCATTCCGCAATTAACTCCAAGGGAGTTGGGTAGACAGTCAACTTTGCGAAGCCGCAATTTTTGATTACTCTATTCACCCCCCCCCCCCTCTAGAGTTGTATCTATCACTTCACTTTCATACCACCTGAAAGTATCTAGTGTCAACTAAATCCACCTATGGGGGGGGAATATGTGTCGTGCAGTTTTTTGCGGAATTTAAATTACTTGCACAAATAAACAAACACAGTGCAGAAAAGCACACGAGCAATTATAGTGGTTCCCCGATTTGGGTACGTCCACTCTCCCCCTTCGACCTATCTCCCACCAAGGGACGACTCGGTCACTTCACCAACCAGATTGAAATCTAATCCTCACACTATGGAAGGAACCCTTCCAACCAAAGGAGTCACTACTCCTCTACCACGGGTTGCACCCAACCCTTACAACTAGGAATAAAAATTCCTTTACAACGAAACAAAAATTGAATGTACAAGAAATACAAACAAACTTGAGGAGAACCCGATGTCGCTCTTCGTTCGTTGATGCTTTCTTGAAGGAGACGAAGAGTGCACGATCGGAGTACTCTCTTGGAGAGGATCTTGCAAAGATCGGCGGTGGCAAGTGGTTGCGGCGGTGATGCTTTGAAGATCCAAATTTCTTGACGAAGCAAGCAAGGTCTTCGAACGATCTCAGTCGGATCAGTCGTCTCAATCGATTCTGAATGAAGAACAAACCTCGTTCAACGAATCGAGAGACAAAAGATATCAAGAGAGATGCATGAGACGCACTGCTAGCCTCGATACTGTCGTCGAGCGATCAGAGAAAAACTGAGATCAGCGGCGGCGAAAACTTGCGAGCGGCGACGAGCGAGTGGGCGGAGTTCGCGAGGCTAGGTCACCGTCGGCGGCTCGATTTCGTAGTTCTGTATATACTGTTCTTCATATATCTAGGGTTTCAAAATACTTATGTATTTATACCCAAAGACATCCCAAAACAACCGTTGTGGGACCCACAAGGTCAACCCTAAGCACGGGCCGAAACAGCGCACGGCGGCCAGGTTCGGTACAGTCGGCGGAGAGAAATTGCCTAAGGCAAAATCGGCGGGAATCGCTGGTGATTCCCATCGAAGTCGGCGGGAATCACTCACGATTCCCTTCGATTCTACCTTGGCCGAATTTCCAGTTGGAAACCTGGTTAGCCGATGGGAATCGGCGGGAATGCAACATGATTCTCGTCGAATCGGCGAGAATCACTTGGTGATTCCCGTCGATTCTGCCTTAGCAGAAATTCTGTAGGAAATCATTCATCCGGAAGAGGTCGGCGGGAATCACTGATTGATTCCCGTCGAATCGGCGAGAATCACAAGTGACTCCCGTCGAAGTCGGCGGGAATGACTTAGTGATTCTCGCCGATTTTAACGTGGACGATTTTTCTCTTCCTTCCTATGAACTTGGTCCTTGACCCATCTTTGCTCCTTCTTCTGCTCTTGATCTGCCTTAACCCTGTACTTGAAAATAAGTACACTCCAATAGAGAGATCACACATGAGTCAACACACTGATCTGCTCAACGAGGGATTACGTTGCGCAGATCCGTGTATATTGACTCACTGCACCCTGACATTGGTGTGTACTTAGCATGGAATAGGTGCAAGCACAACATAATAGAAGATTGTCAAATACATTGTCTATTCACCTTAGCTTGTACAGGGGCTTCTTCAAATCAGGTACATGGTGGATACAATACCCAACACCTTCCATATACACTATCAAGGTGTCCCACATTTCCTTTTAGGTCTTGCAGTGCACCAGATTTTGAAAGGTGGAGTCATCTATGACACTAACAATGATATTTTGTGCCCTCTTATCCATTATTGCTAAGATGACTTCATCCTTAGTCATTTCAGTGTACTTCTTTGGAGTCTGAAGATTTGTATCAAAGATAGATATCTTCATTGGGATGAAGGGTCCTTATTAAACTGTGATATATGTAACGCCCCGAAACTCGAAAGTGAAACGGGTGGTGTTTGAACCAAGTTCGGGACTTGGTATGGTGAAGACGGCCTGTGACACGGGCATATCATATGGTCGTGTAATGCTCGGGTCGTCGAGTTGAGGGCAACAAGCGTTGAGTGCTCGAACACGGCCTGGGACACGGGCGTGTCCCATGGCGTGTCAGGCACACGGCATGGGACACGGGCGTGTCACATGGTCGTATACTTCTCTGGAAAGTTTGGTCCTGTGTAGAATAAGGGACACTGCCCAAAACACGGGCATGTACTTGTTGACATGTGTGTGTCAAGTCTAAAACAGGCGTGTCGACACCCGTGTCCACTTGGGACGCGACGGTTGGCGTGGCGGTTATTTGCGATACGGCCCCTGGTCACGGACGTGTCGAGGACCCGACACGGGCGTGTTAGGTTGGGACACGGGCGTGTCCTAACCCGTGTTCTTTTTTTTTGCTCGATATTCGTGGCTGGATCGAGGCACATGACCTGGGACATGGCAGTATGCAAAGCCGTGTTCGGCCCAGGATTAAGAAATTTTAGGGTAATCTGAGTCGTTCGATTTCTTTAAATATGATCTGACGGCCCAGGTGAGTTCCTGTTGTGTTAAGTTCGGGAATAGAGGATTAATCCCTCATTTCCTCCTAAACTCTCTTTTTCTAAGAAGTTAGAGAGAGAAGAGAGCAAGGAAGAAGGAAGGGAGGAATTCGGCCACCGGCGGAGCATCAGAGCACCAAATCGAGAAACGAGACCAGATCCGTGGAGAGAATTCCCTTGTGAAGCCTTCTATCCGGCTAGTTTCTCATTGCGCCAAAACAGACTACAAGGGTAACGATTCTCAGCTTGAGCATGTGAAGCTCTTCTTCCTTTGCATAGGAAAACCCTCTCCCGCGAGTGTGTGGTGAGTTTGCGGTGTTCCTTGGGGTAGATAAGTGATGTCCCCCTTATTTAGAGTCCGGAATCGTAGTACAGACATAGGCATGGTGTGTGAAGCCTACCCGGACAAGTTGGTCTGGATCGGCGATGTTGCATTGCATGAATAGCCGGAGAAGACTCCATGCCTTTCATTGTTTTTGGTTTTCTACGTAGTAGATTACAGCAGGAATCCTTGGGGACTAACTCCAAGGCGCACCCGGAAAACTGGGCGGAAACGTAATTCTGCCAGCTTGGCGGCCGGGGAGCCAGCCTTGAACATAACTGGGTTATGTGATATTTGGAAATGAATTAGGATCCGGATGAAGCTTGGCCCGCGCGTACGTCTTAAGGTGACTAGGCGGAGTGAGCAACGGGCAAGTGGAAACGGACTTGGGCTATGCGGTTCGATGCTAGAGGCCCTAAAGTGGAACTGGCTGTTGGCATAGTCGGGAGTCTTGGACTGCGATCGGAAAGACTAATAATTCTCACAATGTTTGTCGTCCTGAGGATGGTAGTGAAGCCACGGAATTGACCCGATTCACCGGGAATATGCCCTGAGTGCACGGGGTGTTTGGCTGGGCGAGCCTACACCTATGGCTAAATATACTTATGCACTTAATTGTTTAGTTGGGCTAATGAAATGCAGGGAAGGAGCACCGCCGTCCCGAATAAGGGGCGGGGTCGTTATAATTTGGTCAGCTTTAGCTGGTCGTTGCTTGTTTGTCGTCGTGCGGTGGAATGTTGCTTACAGGGACTGGGGAACCAAGTACCAAATAGCAGGCTGAAGCCCGAGCTGCTGTGCTGGCCCTCAAAGGCCAAAGCAATCTGTTATTTTATTTCTATCATGTGTGGCCGGCCTGCGAGCCGATGTCTGTAAAACACTATTTTGTTAAGTGAACATTTGTAAGGCCATAAGGCCAAGTACTCTGTTGGTACCCTAGTTTGATTTGAGCTCAGTCTTCTCTTTAGTTTCTTGACCCAAGATTTATCTACGTCAAAGAGTAATTGGAAGGTTAGATTCCCTCTCGTTGTAGTGTAGTCGCTTATCCAGTAAAATTCTGGCTAAGTAGTTTCTGGTTCGACTATAGTCGAACGCCGATCGACTATCGTCGATCAGCCGATCGACGATCGTCTTCCTGTTGGTCGACTATCGTCTGTCTCCAGATCGTCTAGCTCTGCCTCTTGTTAGCTCGACGATCTGCGGTTTCTGCCTCGATGATCGTCGACCTCTGCTCGACTTCTTTCGTCAAGACAGTTTGTCTTGATAGTTCAACTATCTTCTTTGATAGTTCTACTATCTGTTAGCTCTACTATCTTGTTGATAGTTTAGCTATCTGTTTGCTAGTCGACTATCTGTCTTGATAGCTCGACTTCTTGTTTGTTTGTTGATAGTTCGACTATCTGAGTATAGTTCGACTATCTGCCGCTTGTTGATAATTCGACTATCTGTGTATAGTTCGACTATCTGGTTGTCGTTGATAGCTCGACTATTTATCAATAGTTTGACTATCTGTCTGCCTTGCTAAGCTCGACGTTTTCTGTCAAGCTCGACGTTTTCTGTCTAGCTCGACATTTTCTGTCTTGTTCTGAGTTGGTCGACTATCTGACTGATAGGTCGACTATCTCCGTGAGTCGTTCGACTATCTCCGAATGTCGTTCGACGTTTTCTGTCTGCCTTAATATTTTGTATTTATTTATTCTGTTTATTTAATTGATATATTATCTGGCATAATTTTAAAAGGTTTTTAGGCTGATGTTTTGCTATCATTTCTTAGCAATTCTTGCTTGCTTCTCTATGCTTAAATCAATCTCTATCTGACAAAGTTGTTTGTCTTATTAGTTGAAATCTATTTTCTGCTTTATCTGTCAGGCTGTCCTTTATAGCCGTTAGACTCAAAAAGTCTTCTCTGGCCGTAAAGAGATCTTTCTGATGTGACTTTATTTAGTACTTTATTATCAGATTGTTTCCTGCAGCTTCTTAGAAGAAGGTTTATCCTTCTATAGAATATTTTACTGCAGAGTTTGTTTTGTCTTTGTGATATTTGCAGCCCAGGTTTCAAGATTTAGAAAAAGACAAAAGCTCAATTTCAAATAGAGTCGTTGCTTGCTGCTGCTATAAAAAGAATCCTTTGGAGAAAGAATTCAACTAGTTCTAAGAAGCATACAGCAGCATTCAAGCTTACAGCTAGAACAAGTTTACTGCTCTCAGCAATCTTCACTCAACTGAGAAGTGTTAGCTCTTCACTCTTCTTCAACCTGAGTTCTCCTACTTCCAGGAAGTTCTGACTCAGAGATCTTTTGAAGAAGAAGAAGAAGAAGATAGCTGCCAGAAGATTTTCATTTCTTATTTTACATCTTCTTGTAGTTTTTCCTTCAGACTTTCTGAAGAGATTTTTCTGCACTGAAGCAAGACTTCACCTGGATATCTTTTAGCTAAGGAGCCTTGACTCTTGAGAGCATTCTAGCTCAATGCAAGTTTTCTTGAGCTTCTCTAATCTATTGTAAAATAGAGAAGACTCCTTAACCTCCTTTCCCCCCCTGTACAGGGTTATTACTCCCTTCAAAAGTATCCCTTGGTGGCAGGGCACCTGATCAAAACCTGTGTTGGATTTTGAGTTCCTGATCAAAAACTCAAAGGGTTTCTAGATCTACCTGAAGCAGATCTTGTGGTGGCAGGGCACCTGATCAAAAATCTGTAGTGGATTCCTACCTTGTTGGTAGAAGAGTGGACGTACCCAAGTTGTTTGGGGAACCACTATAAATTCCTTGTGTCGTCTGGTTGTTCAATTAATTACTTGTGCTGATTGGCTGTGATTAGAATTAACTAGGTTTGCTAGTTGCTGATTAGGATCTCTAGCCTTAACTGTAATTACAGTTAGTTGCCTTTGTGCACAACACGTGTGTTAGGCTTTAGGGTTATCTTAATATCTATAATCTTTTCATTCCGCAATTCACTCCAAAGGAGTTGGGTAGACAGTCAAGTTTGTTAAGTCAAATTTTGATAACTCTATTCACCCCCCCCTCTAGAGTAGTATCTATCCCTTCACTTTCATACTCTATTATGTATTTGTTATATTTCATTCCTGTAGTGATTAGTGGACATTCATGCCGTTGTTTTGCAATTTTGGGTTCTCTTAACTGTTTAAAAGCTTCCGCTAGAATGCTCTGTGTTAGGGCGAGTAGTTGAGTATTTGGTATTATTATGTAACCCTTCCGACTGTCCGTGGTATATGGCGTCGGGTTCCAGCTGGACCTTCTGTTATATGTCATACGACGGATGAGGGTGCTATAATTTGGTATCATAGGAAGGTGTCAGTCTTCTTTATCTGAATTCATGGGCGAATTTTTTTAAGGGGAGGTGAGCACATGTATGTGCGTCATCGTTATAACATAAAAGAACCCATGAATGTCCACTTAGGAATGAAAAAATACACTTGTTTTCAGGAATATGAGAGTTCCAGTGATTGCTTTTAGCAATTTGTGTGTCGCCTAATCAAGATTTTATGCTATTATAGGAAGCTAGAAGCGGTGTTGGGCAATCAGAGCGTCCGCAATCGGCAGAAAGTAGTGCACCAAGTGACGTGCCTACAACACCTCCTTTAGCAGAAACCATCAGATTGGTGGATGAAGCAGTCTTTGCCATGATAAATGCCCAACAAGTGCATCACACACCACCTGCTAATGAGTAAGAAACCGATTAGAGTGGCAGAGCCGGGAGTGGTAGAGCTTGGGGCAGTTGATCCGGTAGCACCAAGGAGAGCCACGGAGAAACTGCTCAAGCATATGATGAGCTTTAATCCTCGGTATTCGACGGGATGGGAACGCAAACTCAAGCTGAGGATTGGCTCTCTACAATGAAGAGGGTCATGACTGCCATAGAAACTTCGGAGTGGCAGAAGACCACAATAACGACCTTCCTATTGGCTGGTTGAGCAAGGAGTTGGTGGGACGAGTTGGAGGTTCATCTCTTAGTGGGAAGGCAACATTGATAACGAAAATCTCAAGGTTGTTCTAGTTAATATACCTATTCAGCCCAGAAATGAGATGGAGAATAAGTACCCTTTTGAATCCCAGGAGAGAAGCGAGTGATATCTCACGAGTTTACTCGGCAAAATTATGTGGTGCTATGTTTATCAATTAATCCCTTTATACACCGATTTACCTACTCTCAACCCAACCTCCAAACCCTTATGCCACTCATATTTAAAGGGTCCACATGTCAAAGAACTACCAACCTATAAAGACTCAATCAAA